>LR999958.1:19825000-22325000 GCA_905220385.1 Xylota sylvarum
GAAGATGATTAATGATTTTTTTGGTGTCAGTTTGAGGAGGATGTTGGGGATTCTATTTTTTTCTTTCTCTTGTTTTCCTTTGTATTTCCTTGGTAAGGAATTATGTCTCGTGGAAGGCAGTTTGAGAGGTTTTTCCTGCTTTTCATTTTTAAGCCAGTCACTTCCCTTAATAAATGGATTTTGTATTGAAAATTTTTTAAGATCTTTAGCCATAAAATGGTTTCTTTTGATAACAAAAAAATAAAAATAAGCAGCCTGGCAATTATATTATGATAAATAGGCCATGTCCTTAACTCAATTTTCTATAAAGAGTGCTACGATGATGGACACAAATTAAGAATAGCTATTAATGATCAAGATGAGGGTAGGTTCTGTAGTAGGGAGTAGGAAATTGACTTAAAGATACTGATCTCCTTCCAGACTTAATGGACTAACATGATATTTTAATGTATCCACCGACAAACTTAATACACTTCGGTACAGAATCGTTTCCAAAACAATATTTCCTTCTCATACCCTCTTTTTAGTAGTCTTAACCTAGAGGAGTCATATGTTCATATATTCTCAGGAGTTAAAACTTCTGTATCTTGATGTATTCATAGTGTATCTACGAGCCTTGAATTTGATGCTATAGAACTGTTTGTCAATGTAACACTTAAACAAAATATATTTTCTTGCATTGGAGATGTCCTTCGGGCATTTTGATGATCCGCTGTAAAGTCACATGACTGTGATATTCTAAGTCGTCTTTACTTAAACTATCCTATCACTGCGATAATTGTTTTAATATGAAAGTAATAAGAAAAGAAGCAATGAATAGAAAATTCCGATTTCTCATCCTCGTCATTGTAATACATATCTGTGATGTTTCATGTTCTTCCCAAACATGAAAACTTACATCAAATCAACAAAAAAATTTACACTTTACTTCAAAACTACGCAAAGAAAAAGGTAGATATCATGGAACCTACATGTAGAATCAAAGGTTAGGATTTTCTGCTGGTCTCAATAAATATAAAATCCTTTACCACATTCGCTACATATGGTTCTTGAACGGCTTACTTTATTCACAAAGCTATAAATCTAGGGAGCTATACCTAAGCACTCAGTTATTTCTGAACTTTCAAGACTTACCTACAGTCATTTAATATAAATGCAGTTACAAACTTCATAGTATCTGTAGTAAAAAATTTAGCTCAGCTAAAACCAAAAACAAAATGTTTTTATTTATGTATCATCGCATTAGTAAACTGACATAATAAAATCGTTGTACCTCAAGGTAATAAGTTAGGGCCTATGCTTGACTGTCTGTTCTAGTACGTCTAGTTCTACTGTATGTCTTGATGCGGTATTATATATAATACTTTTGAAAAAAGGTTCAGAACCTCTCAGAAAATTAGTAACAGAACGAATCGAATGGAATTTGAATGGAACAGAATAAGTATTAATTGATCTAGAGAAATAGTAGTTGTAAATCCTTTCTACATGAAACCATTTGGTCATCTTATTTATACTTATTTTCCAAGTCTAGTGTTCATGTCATTCCTAATCGTGTAGAACATAGTCTTGATAAATTGCAAAGCGTGTTTTCTTTTAGGTATGATCTAAATCTATATTGTTGTAGTTGTTTTTATTATCCTTGAGTTAAATTTCATACAAAACTGTAATCTATCTGATTTAAAAAATGTCTATCTGTGTAAGAACATACCAGATAAAATTGATATCACTTTATTCCATCAAATATATCACCAGTAAGAGTGTTTTATTGCTCAATAATAATATAAAATAAAATAGATATTTAATTCTTATCACTCGTCAATATTTCCATAAGACTATGTCATTGAAATAATAACTACCAATAAAAAATTATCAAGTCATAGTGGATGGTGAAAATCGAACTACCAATATACCTATGATCCATAAGTATTTATCTGCTTCAAAAAAACATTTATTTTCACCAGAAATATTCAGATACTTATATTTACTATTGTAATACTTTTGTGACTGTTAAGTATCTATACATAATAGGCAAATCGAATATATGTACATACTTAGAAGTTATTTCGTTGTTCGTCCTTTTTAATGGGATTTCATTTAGATATAATAATAATCTTTTCAGATGCTTTTAACGGTAGTCATTGTATTTATTACGACAAGGATATGTGTTATATAATGTGGACATATTTTTTGTTAGTTCATACATTTGTAGTTCAGTAAATGATCTATTGATTGTTGAATTGAATTTTGTTAAACTTACTTGTTAAAATATTCTAAAATTGTTGAGCGTGAGCTCTAGACATCCACAACCATCATCAATGGTTCTGACCTAGCCTAGGGATATCTAGAGATGTCTAGTCTAGTCTAGAGATATCTAGAGATATGTAGACTAGGTAAAGTGAAAGCATTGTCGGACTTTTATGACGAGGTTAGATAGTGATGAAGCTGCTCAAAGCTTGAGACACTAGTTCCATTTTAAACCTTTTGATGAATAGCTGCTTCAACTCACAAAAAAATGTTAGCATCAAAACAGATGTTGCAAGTCGTTTGTAAAACAATCTTTTCATTAATTCGCTTAGACAACCTCAAAAAAAATTCAAATCTTACTGCTATACCAATAAGCTGAATATGTATATGACTGGATCTAAGTGAATAAGTCCACTTAGTTAGCCACGAGAAGGACATAAAACTATACAACCATGCATATGAAACCCAATTTTTCAATACATTTTCGATGTTTTAGACCCTCATTTCACGAATAGCTTGATCAATATTATTCTTGCAATATTTCCTAATGTTGTTCAAGCGTAAATCGATCCATTTCGTATCACGAAAATATAATTCTGAGTTTCTGTCAATTTCTTGAACTCATAAGAGCTGTCAGTGTTAAAATAACACATAATTCAAAAAGAAGCCAACAGATGGTCCACCGCTTGAACTGAGTATTTTCAAAAGTCGTAAAGTCGTAATTGAAATTGGCCAGTAGACTTGCCTGACCAAATCTGTTAAAATTTTCGACTTCATTGTTTCATTTAGAATATGAGAACAGTTGTCGATAGAATTATGAGGCACTCTCTTTGACGCAAGCAAGAGGTGCAGTTGGGTCTATTTAAATATTAAATATTTCCAATCATTCCAATGGACTTGAATCTCTCATAAATAACATAAAATTCAATTTAATTTTTAACTCTGTTGACCTAAAATACTTCCACAACAGAAGCATAAAGACAGTCATCTTTGTACCTTATTAACTTAAGCTTAGTATATATTGCTTTTTGCCGAGAGGGCTAAATAATAAACACTTTTCCTTGAATTCAATACATTTTTATGAAGTAACACTTGATGTTCATTGACAGCAATGAAAAAATACTTGAGGTATACTGGATATGATAGTAAAAAATAACAAATGCTATGTACTAGGATTAACAAGTAAGTAATACTTTCAAACACAAATATTTGACGCGATAGGTCCATGGGACCCATGGGCTAACTTCTCACAATCATTCGCACTGTGCGTGTTATATTCTTCACATTATTGGAAGAGGCCTTCTATTAAATGCAGTGTCGGCCTGCTGAAAACAGTACGTACTCCATTTCGAAACAAATTGTGACTGGTCAACGTGTACCACTAGTAAGTTTGCCTGTGTATTTCATTCAAATTAAGGAAATCCTTATAGATATTCACAGGAGATAGATAGTGGGCGCCGTGGCTCAAGTGGTTAGTCCGTTGGACTACGCAGCGAGGGGTTCCAGGTTCAATCCCCAAACAACAGCTAAAATTTCTTTCACGGCCCCACGTCTCGCGAGTGTCTGCCAAACATTCGAGAGTAAAATTGTCATGAAAAAGCTTCTCAAAATTGCCCTTCGTATCCGGCATTAAACAGTAGGCCCCTTCCATTCATGTGAAGAATATAACACGCACAACACGAATGGTTGTGAGAAGCTAGGCCCTGGGTCCCAAGGACCTGTTGCGCCAAAAATTAGTATTTTGTTTTTTAGCTATATAAAGGGTTTTCCAAATTTTGCATTCAAATTTAATATAATAATTGAGATCTCCAAAAATGAACTTCATCGATGATGATTTTTCGATGAAATTCAGGATTTTCTTCAAACTATCGCAGAGCCCAATCGGAGAAGTTTTGGCACTTCAAATGATCAAGAGTCAACTTGATCTTGTAAGGGTGTAGGTCAAGATCTTTACGCAAAATTCACCACAATGTAGACTGAGAGATTCTCAATTCCTGTGAACGGTGTGGAATCGACTGATTTGACTCATTTTGAACTGAAGCACATACAACTGCGATATTCTGTAGTATTAGGCTGCGTTTGTATTAAAGAACAAAATTGTTATGTCTCTATTAAAAAACCATTTATATTGTTATCGTTGAGTTTAAGTTTTACTGTATGGTTTCTGGAAAGATCATGACTCCTGAGCGCACCTACCAATATTCACAGCGATTTCCTTTTATTTTGTATGGCTTTATTCGTTCAAGAGTGGTAAGAGTGTTAGGACCTCACGTCAAAGAGAGATCCATTGATGTACTCAAAATGCTCTAATTTAGTTTAAATACCAAGTGGAAATCATGTATTCGCTAAAAAACATGTTCACTATCACTTTCGAATACCAGCCGACGCTGCTAGTCATCTCTACGCTTTATTTATTATGTTACTTGCATCTTGTAACAGTATACTTGGAAATGTTTTTCAAAAATTTTGGTGTCTGGTAGAATTTGAATAACCCTGACTTATTCTTCGGTCAATCTATTACTACCTATTGAAATATTTTCATATAAAACGATTTACACGAGATATCTTAAGAGTACATGTACATATAAGCTATTGTTCCTATTTAACTAAATTTCTCATCTAAATCTCACACTGTTCAGTCAGTAGGTTGATTATAAATGCCGAATAAAGCAGGACACACAATTATTGAACAGCTTTTAAAAGTAGCAATGATTTTAACGCGTATTCAATCGAATACCATAATAACCTTTGTACACACTTCTAGTTCAGAAAAAAACATTATGCACAGAGAAATATCTTTGTATTAGGAAAGCATTTACTACTGCAATATAAAATCTCGTCTGGAATCACCCCTCAGCTTTGAAGGCAACAAAAGTATCAAACTACCTGCTCTAGTAGTAAAAGACTGTTTGAATACGATTTTACTAACATCAATCGAGTTAACAAGTTTATCCCTTACTTCCACACAATTAGTCAAATTGTCAGAAGTCAAACATTATAAGTGATTCTTACGATTGCCACTTATGGCCATAAGAGTGGTATACTTTGGAGCTCTGTATATAATATGGTTTGCAATAAAATTTCGACATTTTATTGCTTAGGAAATTAAAAGTGCTCCTTTAAAGGAAAAAGTTGGTACCGTCAAATCCATTAAACGATCCTACTAAATTTGTCTCCTTAAAATGTTTGCCTTATTGCTATTCAATTGTTGTCTACATCGAAAGAAATGCTCATTGTATCCTCTTGAGATGGTTTTGATGGCGAACATAAATTCATTTTAAATTTCTTTTGGTTTTTTTTTTTTATTATTTGAATTTTTTTTTTCCCCATTCTCTAGAGAAATTGGTTGTAAAGGTATTATTGGTTTCAAAAAAAATTATTCATTTTTTCTCCTTCTCTTTTTGAAATAAAATGTGATGCTTATTCTGTGGTTAAGGGATGAATAATTTGCTACATATTGTTTTTTATAGACTTTGATAAATGTAGCCTAATTCTGAGAATATATGTACATATACAATACGTTTTATATTTTAGTAAACACTAGTCCATAATAATACTTAAAAATTTATCCATTTACCCATAAATTTATTTATTCATGTTTTATTGCACTGTTTCCAGTCAGAATTGTTATTTGTTTTGAGAGGACTTCATATTAAAACCAAATAAATTAGTTTATATTATTCTGCGCAATATTTTAGCAAATACTATTTATTTTTTATTACAATTTTCTTTATTAATTTAAAGCAATAAAAAAATACATTTAATCTGATCTCTGATTTGCGCTATTAATACAAAACCTTGTCCATCCGTTTATTTTTTTTTTAAATCTCTTTCTATATACATACGATATGTGTATATATATTTCGAATTAAATCGCATAGAAAAAAAAAAACAAAGGACACGTCAGTAGCTATTTAAAAAAAAAAAAACGAGAAGAATTAATCGATGTGAAAAATAAACACAACCAAACAACGCGCAATAAAATATGTAATCGTTGACCTAAAAATGTTTACGCTTACTTTCATTTTATACACACGTACGAGTATGTAGATGTACACTCGATGGACGAAAAAAAAGGACAAAATTAATTTTAATTACGTTATAAATATTGGTTTTAGTTCACAATAATTAATAAGTTGACGGCGACGAAATTAAATTGAATCAACAAATCATTCGAGCTATTATCCTAATGGATTTTCAATTCATAAGCTTGAATAATAAAGTATTTTTTTTTTCCATCATCAAGCTGATTGTTTGCCGAGTAGTTTCAAGCAACTACATACCTAGATTAGTTCAATTAAATATATTGTTTCCCCTAGTTTTTCATATTGTGTGTACCTATACAATTATTTTATAAGCTAGGCATGTAACGATTGTTGTTACCATCTGCATACCTTACGTGTGGAAGATTAAATGCATGCTGTCAAATAGATACTGTTGATCACAGTACGGTAGTAGCTACTTCTATACGGGAATCGATTTTAATAACGAAATTGTTTTGTAATCAAACAACTACATATGTTCATCGGGAAAAAATTGAAATTAATTAGTAATATTGGTATGCATAAGCATATCCTTAATGTGTTTCTCAGAATTGTATAATTAATTGTGGAACCCATCAACTATTTATCTGATGATCATCTCTAGGCTTAAGTCGCTCTGAAATGGATTGGTATCCTGAGTAGTAATTATTACTAATTATACATTTTCATGAGTCTAATTATTTATTATTTATATTGTAAAGCAATTGAACACGATTAAAGGCAAATGAAAATCTGTCGCCAGTTTTCAGGATCATGTCCAAAGCGAATCGTTGCATCGTTGAGATTGTCTGTAATCGTTAGAAACTTCTTTTCTTCTTGTATTGCATATTCGATACAGAAGATTGGCGATCAAACGTTTGTTTTACATTTAGATCAACGTATGAATTTTAAAAAAGCCTATAGTTCATGGTGACCAGCCGAACCATGATATGAACTCGAAGTTGATAGAGTCCTAAGTTTTGACATAAGAAGTGAGGCGTGAACCTCCTTATCACCTTCTAGTTTCAGTTGGATCCTGCGATATGTAAGCCTGTTATTATACCTTCAAAGAAAGACATGAGTCTTTACTCGTAGTCTATTTAGTCCATTAACACTACGCCCCTTGAAAATATAATCTGACAGTTTCTAACAATTCGAATTTGAAAAAAGAAATGACAGAAATTTAACTGGAACTCCATGGACTCTAGCCTGTTCAACTAGGTTATCCACATTGGTATTGCCTAAGTCTTAGCAAAACTCGGTTGGGTCCCTGGGCATCAAGGAATTGCAAGCAAAAAAATCTGTAGATGAACTAGCTAGGACTGGCTCAGAATCTGCAATCATAGGAACTGAACTCTACTGTGGTGTCAACTGAACAGCGATACGATTGGGAACTCAAACTTCGTCTGGCCCTTAAGGATAATGGCTCGGGGCTGTGAGATTCCAAACGATTAATCAGGCCGTATTCCTGGAAGGAAATCCTTAATCTAGACAAGGATAGTATTAAAAGTTGGTGAGCTTTCTCACAGGTCACTGTTGCTTGCGGTATCACCTTAAAGATGATAGAATCTTCTGAGCACATTCTCGGTGAATGCCTAGCAGTACATTAGTTAAGGAGGATTAGAATAAGGTACATACGTTCCACGGTCGATGATTAAGTTGAGTGTTTTAAAAGCACATTCAATTGGAACACTGATAGCCGGAAAGTACTTTTCTGTGGCGAGCAACTCCACATCATCGATATTCGCTTCTGGTGACTTATGAAATTAACTCACTTTAGTTTGTTATCCTTTTACATTTACTCATTTCACTGATTTCCATCCTCACTAATCGTAGGCGTGCTGTTTCCATTTGTCGAAAGTAAGCTTCTTTTGTCTTCTTAGTTTGAACAGCATTGTCGATTTGTATAAATGCAAATTCCTTTGTTCAAATTCTAGACAACACCATTGTTTTTTTTTTTTCACTGTCCTATCTCAAACGTTTGACAAACATCCGAGAGAATTTTTCTTATCAAAAGCACTACGGATATACTGAACTATAATAATTACTTTTCAATTCGTGTGAACCATATGCACAACAAAAATGGTTGAAAGCAGCTAGTGCTTGAGTCCTTGTGTGGTCTGATTACAAGAAATACAAATTTTTGGCGCAACAGGCCTTAGCTTCTCAAAACCATTCGTGTTGTGCGTGTTATACTCTTTACACGAATGGAAGGGACCTACTGTTTAATGCCATATTCGAAGTTCAATTTTTTGTTTTGAAAAATTTTTCCATGACATTTTTACTCTCGGATGTTTGCCAGACGCTCACGAGAGAAAATTGGGGCCATTAAAAAAAAAGTAAGGTATTGTCTGGGGATCGAAATTCGAAGCTCTCGCTCCATAGCCCAATGCACTAACTTGATCCCACGTTTGGTCTGATTAGTTGTCTGAAAATTTCAACGGCTGAACGAACTTGTATAAGATTGTACTATGTACGTAATGTATCTGCTACACTACAAGTTTGAAGAATCCAAATGACAGCGGGTTTCCTTGATAACATTCACACAAATTAAACTCTGGAACCACCTGTTTTCCATCATTACCTTGAATAGCCGGATGAGTTTTGAAGAAAGGAAAAGTTCAGGTAATAGCGAAAAGCTGCCACTCTACTTCTTGCAAGGAATAGAATAAGTTTTTTGAAGATATGTTAGGCTAAGCAATTGCGTTCATGAAGATCTATTCAGACTCATTGTGATGTCAATTGTGGTTTATTTTAGTGCTTTGGGTTTGAAATTTATTTGTCCTTTCTATACTTGTGGATTCCTTTTTGTTTCTTAGGTCACATCGTTGTTTGATATTTTAATTACAATGTGTGACTAGTAGGTAGGTAGGTAGAAGGGGTGACTGCATATCCATCTAGAAAAATGTATCCATTGTGAACCCCTGTTTCTTTGTAGCTTTGGGATAGCTAAGAGGCCTCCCTGAACGAAGCCGAGATTGTCGTCCAGGTCGCCCAGGTCTCCGAAGGGGTTTTCCCCAGACATTCACATAGGAAGTGAAATGGACTTTCTTTTGCGTCTGTATCGCCACAACCTCTGCAGAGGTCATCTGTCGCATTCTTCTTTGGTGGGCAGCCAGGTGGTTGTACCTGGTAATAATCCTTGTGAAGAACGCTGACTTCTTAATAGGTTGCAAACAGTGAGTATGGTGAATGTATCGAGAGAAATGCTCTCTCTCTTTGCAAAAGTTTGTTGAAGATTTTAGATATGGGGCCTATAGTGCTGATCTTGATATTCCAGATAGTAACATAATTGTTCTTGGAGACTTGTTGTCTTGATCTTCAATGTTGTTGCGAGGATGTTGTAACCTAGACTCAATGTTTGGTTCAATGTTTCATTTTGATATTTCGCCTTTCATTGACTTTACTCTACTAGGGGTTCTCACAATATGGATCGTCAATGCAAATCGGACCATGAATCGTGTAGAAGTTACATTTGATTTTGAATTAGTCCTTCTGTCGTTTACGTCATGATCAAACACATATATTCCACCAACTAAGCCCAATCAAAAATACGCAGCAGTTCAATTAGAGGCGGCTGCGCTGTATCTAGCTACTCTACATAATCCATTGCCTTTTTAAGTATTGTATATTGACTGGGATACCATATATAAGGAAACTCAATACCCAATTGATGTCACCTTAAATTTGTCTCAACTAAAGGTAATGCTCACTGACCCCAAGCACCTTCATCAAAACTGGTTACATTTCATGACATTTAAAAGTAAAATACAAAACTGCAATTTATATTTTTAGGTTCACTTTTCCGTAAGTAATTCTTCAATCACAGAAGCGAATACTAAAACCACTTATATACATAAAAACACGTGGAATGGCGTATTTTTATACCAGTCCCTCGGTTTAACCTTTAACCAACTCTCGGTACACATACAGATACAAATTGAATGTTTTCCATTTCATTGACTTCTCCCCATCAAATGCGTATCGTCTTCCACTCAGTCATTCTAAAGGAGCATTATCCTTTGACCGCCGGTTACCATTTCATATGTATGTACATATGTGTATATGTAGCACTTTCCAGTACGAAGACACGACACAATCATAAAACTGCATTGCATCTTGTACGCCATGCCAAAGGATCATTTATAGATGGGCAAACAGCCATGTATCATGCCTGTCGACGACAATTTACCACCCCCCCCCCTTCCGCCCGTTTTGACCATCGTACACACACAAGTAAACCACCATCAGGACTTTAGAGAAAATATCCTATTAACCCGCATTTATGGAAGTACTGTCATAAATTCTTGTTATCGCCCCGTAAGTGTGGTGGGGGCAGCCGCATGTTAGTTGCTGTAGTTATTGTTGCTATTCCCTTGCTATCCTTCACCATTTTTCATTTCACTTCATATAATTTCGTTTTTTTTTTGCTTTCTGTTTGCTTGCTTTTCACTTCACCGGGGGAAAGGGGGGCGGGCGGTGGTGGAGTGAACGTCTCGTCGCCTGATCAATGCGGACGGATGTCAGTGATGGCTTTAACCCGGAAAAGCCGAGGAAACAATGAAAGGATACGTTCGTTAGCTACGCTCCTTCGTCTTTATCATTTTTTCTCTTGTTCCCCCCTTGCTTGCCCTTTTAATATTTTCTTGCTACCCATCCCCGTCAACTGTAAAAAGTACACACTCAATGTTTATTGTTGGTTAAATGTCCTTCGATACAAAAATGCCACTAAATGACAGAGGATGGACGACGACGACGGGAACGTTAAAAAGTATAACAAAAAAAAAAAAAAAACAAGAAATCCACAAGAACGGCGCAGTAGCATCCTCATCGTTGTTGTCGCTGTCATCATCATCATCGTAGTCGTCGCTCAGCAACACCAACAACAAAAGCAGCCTCGCAACAAAAACTCATTATAACGACAATTTTTTTTTTTATTCATCCTTGTGTGCGCCTCAGATACTCTATCTAACCTCCCCGCAACAACAACGCCCGGCAATCTTCACTGGCAGTGTCGCCGTTTCCAATGTGTCTAAGTGCATCCAACCGAAACAGAGGAGATTATCCACGGTTAGGCACGCTGGCAGAACCCAGCGAGTCGCACAGCAGCAACAATAAAGACGGTCGGTCTCTCTCTCTACTCTACAACATGCCAACAAGGACATAGAGTTCCTATTTGTAGTTATGGTCATCGTTGAAGGAAGGCATCGCATTTACCCAGAACAGAGTCCTGCTTCATCCTTTCTACGTCTCTCTTAAATTGATGCTTGAAAGTTTCTTCAACTTTTATGCAGCTTAAAGGTGGACAATGGAACAAACTCATTGTACAATGTATCAGGTGATGGCAGAGGGTGGTTTTTTGGATTCTGGTCCACGCCATGTTATTCGTTTTTTTTTTTTTTTTGTTATATTCAATTTTATTCTATTTTTTTTTCTTTATCTTTTATTCGTTCGTCCTGGACCTCATCGATTCTATCGTTGCTTTTGAATTTCGAAATGCAAAAATAGTGGATCAGGAGGTGTGGTTGAAGGGTTGCTGGTGCTGCAGCAAAAAATAGCCCTCGAGGATAAAAGTGTTGAACAAGTTTGCTATGTGGAACGAGAAAGGGTGACAGATTTGAGAGCGCGGCGGGGAGGATCAAAGAGAAAAGAGTCAGCGACACCGGGCAACCATCAGCAGGGTGGAATTGCAAAACAGGATGGCAAAGTTTTTCCTTCCCTTATGCCAATCATTTGAAAATTTTTCTTTTTGCAAATCAGCTTGGGGTCATCGATGGGTTACCATTACCAAATGGTGGGGGGAAGTGGTGATATTGATTTTCGGAGATTTCGTTTGGGGCGTAAGTAGCTGGGTTTTGCAAAGTTGTATATGCATGCATCCGATGGTGTCATTGGTCGAATTGTGTGGAGGTTTTGTATCGCTGGATCGAGTGTAATTCTTTTCGGTGTATGTGTGTGGTCCTTCCACCAAAATTGGGCACTTAAGTGCGGGAAAGATGTTGTCTTATGGCAATTTAAAGTTTTTTTTTTTTACCAAAAAGTTTGGTTACAGAGAAATTTTTATTATTTTTCTGGACAATTGGTTAAAGTTTTCGATTTTAGTTGGACAATGTCACCGGAACCGTACAGTGGTTTCGTATTTAATTGGATTTTTTTCTAGTTTGGTCATTTTTGTACGAGGAAAGGGTGTCTGTCAATGGACTTAAGCCAGATAACTTAGTTGGTAGATGGTTATGTTTGTGATTTTATTACCGCCAAGAAGTAAGTTTATTGAAGGTTAGTTCTTTGCCGGTGACTAATGCAGAGAATCGGTTGTAGTTGGAAGGATTTTTTTTTGAAAATGTAAGGAAAATCAAAGTTTGTCACTTAAATTACATTCTGCCTGTTAGTTCTGCCCAATAGAACAATGTGGAAATGGAACTATGGTCATGATTCATTCGCTTCCAATAGCAAGCTTGCAACTGAGTATCTTAAAGGTTTTTATTGAATCTCAGAGGGAATCGAAATATTATAATCGATGTCCAAGGTTTGCTTTCTGCAGCTTATATATAAATTGGTTGGTCAACTGAAGCCATAGTTCATCTACTTCTTACTTGAGGAGGAACTTGAGCCTTCATCTAGACAGTATCTATCTATTGTAGTTGATAATTGTCGAAAAAAAGTTGCTGAGATATAGATTTATAGATTCTATTCTAGTCGCCTCTTTTTTATCCGAAAGTGGGAAGAGTATCATGGTAAGTCAGGGGTGATTGTTTACTTGATATTTACCCTTACTACAACTGCATTTTAGGAAGAAAGCGCTACTTTCGTGTCAACGCTAGCATTTGTTTAACGGAAATCTGGTTCATCCTCTGGGTTTCTAATCAATGGCTTCCCAGGAGCTCCCTCTTCTGCTAGCTGGCGCCGACTTCCTCCAGGCATAGTACACAAGTGTCATCGTCCAGAAGACCCCTCTTCTTTAGGTGATACCCGAAATTTGCATGACCTGTACAGTTTAGGTTAACTAAGGTTGAGAAAGAATGTTGGACTGACTAGACTGTGCAGGCAATACAATGCCGTAAATTCTGGATCACCATTAGAAGGTATCAGTCGCACAGATGGTCATAGTGGACCTCAGACTCAATGACAGTTTTCATAGTTCTTAATTTTACTCTAGTCCATAATTCCATCGTATAGGGTGCTTTGAGCACATATTAGAAGTATATCTAAGATTTGTACAAACAGTGTAGTCCTTCAAGGACTGAACGAGTTGGTTTTACTGTATTTCGAACAGAAAATCGCTTTTATTTCATTCTATAGTCTTGACATGCATCTTTTCGGAACACAATCTGCAAAGATGTCAATTACGGAATGTCTACCTTGACCAGTACGATCCGGGTCGGTTCAGAAGATTTATAAGGTTGGAAAGAGCTTACTACTACTACTTTCCCCGATCTACTTATCCTTGAGACCATTTCAATCGCCGTTGATCGATTGTGTTTGACTGGCTAAATTCAACTCACAAGCCTTCAAATATCTTCATATAAGCTTGGATGCAAGAGTCTTTAGCTAGAATCTTGTGAAGTTTTGTGGCCTCTTTAATTTATATAATTTAGAGATTCTCAGGCGTTTAGTCAGAAGTTCAGTTTGGGTCCTTAATCGGTTCTGGAAGAAAATGTGACAGTCAATGGAGGAATGCGCTACCGAGGAATGATAACCCATTTTTTATGACTAGCAATTGAGGATTTGGACTTGGGCTTTATAGCCTTGAAGGCCCACCCTATATTAGCTTATTAATTATGAGGTCAACACTAAACAGAATCCAGTTATTGTTCGAAAGGATTCGAATTTTTCGGTTGCTTAAGAGGCAGTTTCTTAAGCACCAGATTATTCACCATGAGTTGCAGCTTCATCTGGCTTTTGAAAGACGACCAAGGTGAGAAGTTACATCTCATCATTTTTCGAGTCTGAAAATACTAAGAATGTTTGCATTTGACGGACTTAACTAATTGAGTTGAGGTTGTAACACATATGTATGCTTAGTGAATCTTAATAATTATTTTTAAGCCAGTGACTGTCATGAGATGTTTCTTCTTAAAACAAGGCTACACTATGTATGAATGTAAGTCCCTAGCTAGGCGAAGGTTATTGAACTTCGTAAAAGTACTGAAACTGTGCTGACAATTTCTAAAAATTATTTGGTTTTTTGAGAGTTTTTAGAAATCTGTAGTAGATGTGCTTCGTTCTTCTGCATCATCTCTTCCTTACAAATTTCTTTCCCCGTTTTCTTCCTTTACTGCTCTTATCTTAGGTTGGGTAGGTTTACAAGGATAATTCCGACGTAGTTTGTGTAGTGTCACTCAAACCTCTATTGAACCGTTGTATTGTATTGTTTGTATAAGAATCCTGAAGAGAGTAAAACAAAGGAATCTTAAGTGGAATTAGTTCCTATTAATCGACGGTTAATGCTCCTTGAACTGTCGAGAATTCAAATTAAGTCTCGAGTAGAATTGCTTTCGGTCGTTGCTCTTATTTGTCGAATTTATTGAAGGCACTTTTCCCGACTTTTTTTTGGTGCTGTATAGGCTTGTGTATTACTCATAGGAGGTGCGCCAAATGCTCATTCGCATAGGTCTGTTTAAGGACTAAATTTTTTAGTGATCCGCCAGTATATTACCATTGGCTATGATGCCTTTGAGAAGTATTGGCTGATAAGGTCCGAGGTTTGTGACGCCTTATGTGACCCACTCGACACTTTCTTAGAGAATTTATGGATTTTGGAACTTCCATTGTTAGTGGTTTAATTCTAAGTCAGTTCTTGGACTATTTCTTTCCGTGGCACCTTCATACGCAGAGAGATTAGTCACTGTTCACCTACATATATTATATAAGCAGCCTTGAGTAAAACGCCTGGTTATTTGATCTACAAACGTTTTATCTTTTTTCAAAATATGTATTCCCTGTAGTCTTATGTTACTTTAGTCGTAACTAAATTATCAATTAACCCCAAAGATTGGTTGCAGTTAGTATCAAGTTAAATGGATGTACATACACATAATTAACCACTTCCAATTCCAATTGAAAACCAATATCTCTGATTACATCTCCTGTTACTGTATATTTTGTTATACATATATATGTATGTATATAATTCGATTTCTTATATAATTGCTTACGAAACCACATCCATCCCAAGTTTCATTTGAATGGATAATTTGTAGGAATCTCTGTTTTATTTTATACATGAGTCAGAGCTCGCTTCTGATTTAATTGGATTTTATCCAATACTCTCCAATTGATATCCATAAACAGTGTAACCAAATGATGGGGAAACCACTAAAGAATATCCTATATATTTTCATACACATACATATACATATATACATATTTATTTTGTTTATTTTCCACAGTTGCGTGGGTCTCCAATATTCAAATCCAAGGGCATATCCATTGACCACACCACCCTCCACCCTCTCCTTCACCAATTTCGCATTTTACTCCTATTTAATATGAAATCCCTGATTCCGACAAGATAAAAGACAATTGTCCTCCGGAGTAAAAAAAAAAAAATATAATAATAATAAAAACAAAAAAAAAAAAAATGAGAACATGAGCAGAAAATATGAAATCCCTGCCAAATTGTATTCATTGAAGTACAAAACACAAGGATAATTGCCCCATAAACCTGTATTGGGTAATAACAAACGGCCAGCAGCGGCATCACTCAGTCCTCCCTTAGAAAAAAAAAAAAAACAACATCAACGATGACCAAAGATACGCTTCATTTGATGCAAAGCCGGTCAACAGTGCCTATTGATCTCTCCCTAACTTCGGATACAGATGGTTTTCCTATGGCACTCACATTTTGACCATCCCATATTTTGTGCTCCGCTCCATTGTATCGGACATAAATAAGGAGGCGAAATTCCTAAGGAACCCTGTGAATCGATGGGATATTCATAAAAATAAATCAACCCTCAAACTTATCGGCGACAAAGATTTTGGGTTGTGTTTTTTTTTTTTTCATCGGGTCCACACAACTAGCTTTCGACATCTGTACAAATCCTTTGCACGCCTACGGTTATCTAAGGCCCCATTTCGGAATCTATCTCACCCTAAAATAATATCCTTACAATCAACACAGGATACACTCATGTTTAGATTCATATTTGCAATAAACGAACGGGGGGAGCGAGGTGATCCAAATAGAATTAGAATCTATGAAGTGTGATATGGAATGAATGTTGACCTCGTTTGGTTCACCGTTTTGACCTTTTTTGTCATTAAATTTTGACCAAGAGAATAAAAATTTCGATACGGATACGAAATACACTTTAGAAGTAAAGACCGGGAACGGGAACGGGAACTAAAATGTATTCTGCTCCAATTCCCACAAAAATATGTATTTATCTCACACAGTCGTACGTACCCCACCTAAGGGTCAAGATGTGCTGCATAGAAGGTGAACAGAAAATAACTGTCACTGAATACAGTGTGAGGCTCTGATGGTGTATTCATGATTCTATTTTCATATCCATGACCATGTATTGGTGCTCACGTTAAAGCAGGCGAATGTCCTTCTATTTTTGTCTGAGTGGTTGAGCGAAGAGCCTAACTCTCTCTCTCGAATGCAGGAGGCAGCTTGTGGCGGAGCATCATACATCGCCCACTTCGACTATAATGTATGTAGGTGTACCTAGGCATATCTTTAGGCATATTTTTTATATCCGGATTAATTTGTTGGTTTAAATTGTTGTATCGTATAGCGGAAAGGGGGAGAATTGGGTTTTTGGAATTTCAGGTCGATGTTTGTAGAAACTATGTATATAAGAACGTTGTGTCGATCGATACCATCACAAAAGGAAAAACCAGTTATGTCTTCTCAATCACAGTTTATGCCAGTGGTTAGTGAAATAATGTTTACATAAACAAAACTTGCAAATTGATGATATAAGGAGTTAAACTTTATCCTAAATATGCTCTCCTAAGGAACACTGACAAATGTACAAAGCAAATAAATGTCTACGTATGTTCAGTATGCCATTAGAATGCTGTGAAGGT
This sequence comes from Xylota sylvarum, assembly GCA_905220385.1. Taxonomy (NCBI): domain Eukaryota; kingdom Metazoa; phylum Arthropoda; class Insecta; order Diptera; family Syrphidae; genus Xylota; species Xylota sylvarum. Next base: position 19,842,307 of record LR999958.1, read on the forward strand.
AGTATTTTGGTATGAAAAGCGTAACAAAACAGGACGAGTTCATCTCACAAAATGATTCTTGGTACAGTCACTCTCAAACGCATATCAAACTCTCTAACTAAGCTAATTTATTCATATGTAACAGATTGGAGAAATAACTCAATCATTAAGGGTACATACATGTGTATACTTATATAGGCCTGTCGCCATATGTATGTATTCTACAACAAACAAACAGACTGGCGCATCCCTTGGCATCACAGAAACCATCCGCTTGGCTATAGCTATGGAAATAATCGTTGTGGATACATTGCATCTTTGTAATGTATCTTTTGTAATGAATCTATTCTGGGAGACCGAATGGTAAGCCTTAAAGAGATAGAAATGTTCTGCTTTATTCGTTATGTGTATCTGCTTTGTCAGAAGATTCGAAATAGAGATCTTGGAAGGTAAAAGATTTCAAATTGGATTCAGGGGTCCCTGCTCATGTATGAATTTGTTTTAAGATAGAAAGTTTGGGATTATTATCACCCGCCAGTTGGATTGAACAAGATATTGCTTGATTGTGATTGGCTTCAAGGCCTGTATTTACAATGTTTTCCAAAATAGTGCGAATAAACCCATTAAGCTTCATCATCAAGTGGGTCGATCGCGAAAAACATAGCACAGAACATTTGGGAAGTTAAGTGTCCTTTTATGATCATTTTGGTGAATGGTGATCCTCATTTTGACGATTGTGTCGTACCGGATATGGATATCAAACCTAATAATTCGTCATTCTAGCAATCCGAGTTGATTTTAAAAATCGATGAGAATCATATGAGTATCATTTTGGAGCGATCCTAGTTTCCTCATGGAATGACCAGCTTGACAAACTTAGAAAGAAAGTTAGACAAATTTTCAGTTCAAATAATTTTAAGGATCTGTAGGATCCTTCAAACCATTTAAATCCACTGGCGATGATGGTATATTTCCGGTGCTTTTTCAGAAGGTAATCGATCTTGTCGTGCCGGGTATGATTGCTTTATTTACAGCCAACTACAACTGGGGTTACATCCCGACTACCTAGAGACAAGTAAATGTAAACTTTATCCCCAAACCAGGCAATAGAGCTGCCTAAATCATTTGTTCTCAAAACCATGGGGAGACTCATTGAAGTTCATATTAGAGGCCGGCTAAATTTGTCTATCAATTTGCACTCAAGTCAGTTTGCATACGGTCCACAGAAGGTGCTTTTCACTATCTTGTGAAGAAGATAGAAGGAACTTTTCGTTTCAAGGAAATAGCTCTGTGTGCACTCCTCTAGATTGAGGGCGCATTCGATAACACTACGATTCAATAGCAAGAGCAATTAGTAGCAGAGGTGTCGAGGAATCGATCAACCAATGGATAAGGAGCATGGCCCTGGAAAGTCGAATTATCACTAGCTCCTCTGGGGAGTGTCAGTATCTCTGACCGCAGTTAAGGACTGTCTCCAGGAAGAGTCCTTTCGTGGTCACTAGCTATCGACACTTTTCTAGTCAATCTACAGGGATCAGGCTATATCGCAATAGGTTATGCAGATGACTTTACGATTTTTGTTAGTGGTAAGCACAGCACGATCATTTCTAGTGTTAGAAAGGTGCAGCAGGGAAGAACCATCCAATAATCTTTGCAAAACCGTTCTAGTGCCTTTTACAAAAAGAAGACATCAATATACGACCTATCATCATCAAATGCACCACTTTAGTTTATTCCAGCGAAGTTAAATCGGCGCCATCCTTGACAAAGCTGGAATTCTCATATCAAGTCCGCCATCAACCACGCCACTAGGGCCATGTGGGCCAGCAGATGCCTCTACGGCAAAACTTGGGGTCTAAATCCAAAAATGATGCATTGGATGTATACAATCATGGTGAGGCACATTATCACGTACGCGGCCATCGATCGACGATCGATTGGTGACCGAAAGTTCTTGAATAGATAACAGCAACTAAGCTCCAGAGAATTGCCTCTCTCGGTATTACGGGTACCATTAGAAGCTGTTGTTGGGCTTTCTACCCCATAAATCTTCATTAGGAAGACTGTCCTTAGATGCGCTATTAAGCTGCAACGAGAATATAAGTGCAAATCAGGTTTCTTGACTAAATTCCCAAAAAGGACATGATTTGCACTATCCTCGACACCATGGTCAGGGAGTACTGTTTCGGTATGTTAGTTGAGGTAGTTATATTAGACCGTGCAAACTGGTCTAATGATGTTCCAGCACTTAAACTTAGAGGTCTGATTTGGTTCACAGACGGATTAGAGTTGTAAACTGGAGTTAGAGATAACGTCTTTGAACCCAACACCAAAGTCTCGATACCTATGATTCCCATAGGAATGTGTCTCACGATTTTTCAGGCTGAACTCCATACTATTGACATCAGAGCACATTCTCTGTGAATATCCAGCATTACATTGGTTATGTCTACAAAATCCAATCCAATCTTTCGCCAAGTAATCAAGCGTTGTGATTACTAACAATGGACTCAGTATTCAACCTTGAGGTACTCTTACTTAAATATCAAATTTTCCAAAAATACTGCGATTGCTCGACCTTGTAGTGATTTCTGCATACATATACTTAATTAGTTTAAAACTTTATGATTTAGGAGAGTTTTACAGCAGAGTACACACGCACAAGGAGGCTTTCTCATACATATGTTATGACACTCGTCTTGTATATTGTGAAGTGAAAAACGATGAATCGCATTACAATACAACTTATCACTCTAAAAAGAAACCCTTGCTTACTTCCACTGCAAGTTACTTCCACGCCTGAACTAAAGCTATACATCGTACGAAGCTGCAATCCTTCCTGCACTTCCTTCAATTTTGACATTACTAAACTTTCGATTGAGATAAATTAATGCGAAGAGGATCTCCCATTTTCTGACATTTTCATAGGGTGCTGTCAAAAACCATGATATCAGTAAATACTTATCACTTTCATAACACGTTCGAATACAGCATGGCGGTTGTACTGGAATGAAACTTAACCTGTCACTCATTTTCTTTTGAATTATTTTTCCCCCAGAATCCTTAACCTTAAATTGTTTTTTTTTTTTGTTTTTCTTAAAACGCAAAACCATAATAATTCACCTGTTGTATCAAAGCAACGCAATCTGAATTTTCCTTCATTAGAAATGCGCCTTATGAATTTTTCATTAGACACTGCCACAGTAGGTAGTAGATACATACGTACGTATCTATATCTTTTCATTTTGGTTTGCTTTTGTCTGTTTAATATAAACGTTTTGCCTCTCTTAAAGGTTTTTTTTTTTTGCATTAATAACTTTGCAATTAAGTCCAAATTAATTAAAACGTAACGAAAGACGTAAGAAATGGAAAAAAAAAAACAGGGGAAGTATATAATCCTTTTGAAGGGAATAGGAAAGTACCCTATTTTTATTTGCAATAGCTAACCTATAGAGGCTTTTTTGTTTTGTTCTAAAATAGTTTTAGTCTTTGAGTAAGTTGGACAATTCTAGTATGTACTATCAAGAGATATAGAATAACACAACCTTAAGAGCCTTCTGCATGTAACAAACTACGTGGCAAAATGAATATACCCTATGGATTGGTGGTATCTATACAACGAAGATGGATGATTACTTGTAGTCTTTTAAGATTTCTGACAGCCAACCGGGAATTCCAATCTAGATCCCCCCCCCCCCCCCCCCCAAGTCAAGCCAATCTTCCTAATTTGTTAAAAAGCATTTTTAATATTTAAAAAGCCACGGAAGCATAACAAAACAAAACTTTTTCTAAGAAAAGAAAAACCCTCTGATCGACATCTTCCCTCTGGCCACCGAAAATAAAGGATAATGAATAATTATTACACAAAGCAACACGTTACTGCTCGTCAAAAAAAAAAAACAAAAAAAAAAAGGGAAAGTTAACCCAACCTCAGCACCACCCCCTTGTGCAAAGAAAAACTTTCGCCCATCAATCCACAAAAAAAAAAAAACAGACACACAACCTGTTCGGTGGTGGCGTACTACTTTCAGTCTATTTCTGAAGCAGAGACTCCTTAGTTACGCATTTATACGTACAGACAGTCCTTCCTTATTTTATAAGCACATACGATTTGAATAAAAGTAGGCAGCTAATATTTCCAGGACATCATCATTCTTTTGACATTTTGTGCTCGCGGCAGCATACTGCATATATGTATGTATGTACGTACCATATAGGAAAACCCAAAAAGGAAAAGCAAAAATGACTACAACAACAACAACTAAAACACAACAACAGAGGAAAAGTTCCTTTAGGTACAATAAAACAAGCAAACGAGCAAAAATATTCGACATGCGGGGGCATAAATTTCGAAATTCCCCTCAGGACATACACTGTACGTACGTACGTATGTACTATACACAACAGTGCAGCCCCCCCCCCTCCCCTTTGCCTGTTTGTAGGGCATTATACTCGGGGGCTTCATCTCAGTGTGTTTGTGTGTGTGTGTATTGTTGTTGTCCTAACATATTTTTCAGTCGGAACAGAAATGAAATGAATTATTAATTTGTGCTAAAGACAACAGGGAGAGCGAGTTCCCACCACTGACTGTTGGAGTAAGCAGAACAGTTGACTGATGTTGTGTAAAGGCCTTTTGTTTTACTGGTTTCTTTTCGGAACGAAAGGAGGTAGAACTCATTTTGTATCCTCATACATGACAACACTTGTCAAAATGTATTCGCTATGAATTAGCAAATACTAAATAATTCAATGAGCGCACAAAATGCCCTTGGGTATTTATGTATGAAGCCAAACACAGTAACTGTTCTATTGCCTGGGTTATCCTTCCATCTCTAACATACTGTCGTCGGGTTCTTTTTGGGAAATTAAATTCAAAATATGGAGAAAAAAACGAAAAAAAAAAAACCGAAAATATGAATACCGTATGCGTATATGTGTGCCTGTGCGTGATTGACGATTGAAAGTCCTTTTTCCTTTTCACTTTCGAACCATCTGGTGCGATGATAAAATTTGTCACACTCAATCTTACTCAATAATTGTCGTGTCGCCCCCTTGGTAGTATTTGTATACCGGTGGCGGCGGCGGTGGTGTCCTTTTTCGATTGTGATGCCTCATTTAAGTTTTAGTCTTCGATTTAGGTGCTCCTTTCTTTCTCCTTCGATACCGAAGGAGAAATCGATGTAATCACAAACAAAGTCGCAAACGTGCCACAATTACTTTCTTCTAAGTATGACCTGAGGCGAGAATGTAATTTTCTCAGGATAATGGTAAGGAATCGACTTTTTGCTGCTGTTTTGATTGTTTTTTTGTTTTTTTTTTTTTTTGTTTTTCGCTCTCTTGAAGGAACTTTTTCTTTCCTCTTTTTGGAGGAACAATGGAAATGGTGATGGCACTTTTTCCGTGGAAGTTATCTCTGCGGTTCTAGTGGCAGTCTGACAGTTGTTGGTGGTTTGAGTCGAGAATTAATTTTTAAGTGTTGGAGATTAAGAGGACTAAAGTGGCGACAAATAATGTCCTTTTGTTTTTCTCAGCGTTGGTAAATTGAGTTCAGTCACTTTGGTGATAGTCAATGATGTTCTAAGGACGTGGCTCGTTAAGGTGTAGGTGCTTTCTTCGATGGAAAGGTGATTAATTTTAAGCTTATAGGTACTATGGGCGACTAACTTTGGGGATATTTTTTTTATTTCTTGGAACTGAGTTTGTATGACTTTCAGGGACAAGTGTTTTAAGAGGGGTTATTGCTAAGAGACGGTATTATTAATGAGGATATTATTTACTTGAAGGCGTAGTTTTATTCATTAAATTGAAGCTATGAAGTGTTTAGCTTATTTAAGGTTTGAAGAGGTGTCTAGAAAAATATTTTTTGTTTTCCACTTGTGCTCCGGAATAAGTTCAATCCTTGTTTCTTTATTGCTGTAGCATGAGAGCTTAAAGCAATTCCTTGAAATCTGCTACAATTTTGACATTGAACAAGATATGATGAGATACATTTCCACGTAGTATGTGGGTAGGTGAGTCACACTCAGGTGAATACAAACCCATTGTAATACCTACAGGCGAGAGATGTCCTTTGCCCATTGGTTAAGCCTAGTTCTACAAATATGGTTCCTATGAACTAGCAAACCATCCAATTGATTTGATGTAGTTCAAGATGCCATTGACTGGTCTGCGAGATAATTCTTTGAGTTAAATCTAAGGTCGGTAAGACCAGGACAGTGACAAAGAAAGTGGGTTGTATCGTCATTGACTTCCTCATGTCATCTTCGGGCACAGTGCCCGTTTCTAAAGATTCCTGCAGTTCACTCTCCGACTCGTTCGTGAGAATGAACTGAAAGGAGAGAGAAAGTGGAGGAAAGGTTTTAACCGGTACTCTTAATCTCCCTCAGCATAGCCAGGCAGCCGATCGTAGTGCTGTCGTTGATGGTTTGACTCGGGAAGCCTTTGCTGAACGATCACCGGAAGCGGTTCACTTAGATGGACTCCTGACTAAGAGCCAAAGGAAGAGGAGAAGGAAGATGGGTTCGTTAGGGCGGCACAAAGATGCTTAACCAGCTGAAGGCGCTAGTCCGCTTCCGGTGGCGAAGGGGAAGAAAATGAGATTGGCAGAAGGTACTCCAACTGGAACCGAACAACTTCTTGGACCCAACGCTGCCTCCTGTTCCTTAACCTCGAATAGGGTAAAGCGGAAGAAGCGGACCCTGTGTCATGCACCTAATGTAGGAAGCGTGTGCGCAACTGATGCGCGCCCTTCTGCTGAGAACTCTTCTGCGGGTGGAATTATCTGCGCACAAAATCTGGATGGAGCCGGTGCGGAGACTTCTAAAGTTTCTGGCACCAGTGGACAGATATTGTCTGAAGCAGACAAAGTTACTGGCAGCTGCGCTCCTAGCGGAAGCGTGTGTACACCTATTGCGCTCCCTTCTAACAAAAAAACTACGACCCTAGTTCCATGGATATGCCGTTTGATGCAATGACACCGGAACTTCGGCAGCTGTGTAAATTTCGAGTCGACTTTCCTTGCGTTCAGGACTGGCTTCGGCCAGAGTCTGAGCCTGGACTGGGCTGTAGTCGAATCTTCATGGATGGCTCCAAAACTAGTCAAGGGGCCGGTGCTGGTATCTTCGTGGAGACCGACAACACTAGACTTCACTATTCGTTAGGCAAGCATACCTCTGTTTTTCAAGCGGAGATCTATGCTATCCGAATGGCTGCCGACTATATTGTTAAGAATAGATGGCGAGGTCGGAGTATCTGCGCTTAAGGCCTTGCTCAACCCTGTAACCCGTTCCAAAATAGTTCGAGAATGCAAAAATTCTTTGAATTCGGTCGCAAGGTTGAACTCATTGACTCTTGTCTGGGTCCCATGTCACACTGGGATTGCGGGAAATGAGATCTCCAATGAGATTGCTAAGCTATGCTCAGAGGATAATGTCTTAGGACCTGAACCTGTGTTGGGTTTCCCGCGTTCTAGGTCAGGGCCTCCATTGAGAATTGGGTCTCCTATCAGCAATCTTAGTTTTTTCACGTATTACAACAGAGTGTTATGTCCTGTGATGACTACTATCGGGGCATATAGGGATTTCCTAGTCCTACTCTTATCGAAACAAGGCTATATACTTCTAGTGTCTAGGGAAGACCATCTGATGCTAGACTCCATATGGGCCTTAACCCTTTTTTCGAGCTTCAGTGTGCAAGGCGGGATGAACACCGAGGTGTGGGCCTATTCTGATGTAGATTCTGAACCACTTCTGGCCAATTCGTCAGCCTTCTCATTACCTGGAATATTTTCATGTCCAAGGACCCACCAAAGGGCAACCTTGTGCTGTGTTCCAAGAAACTTAAGCTCTTCACGAGTTTGGGTTTTATTTCACTTTCATTGGTCAATGCTGTCAATGAAAAAGGTGATACATTTCAGTCTAATGGGCGGCTATTGTCACTGCTTGGACCTCCGCTTGGAAAACACTGCTATGGTTAGAGAGGTGGACTGATTTGGTTCAGCGGCGGACCAATGGTTCAGAAAAGATACCTGAGCCTACGCCTAAATCCATCTTTGATCCATCTATGAAGACAGAGATGGTACGTATATTGGTATTTCTTCTATGCTCAAGAACAAGCTTGTGAAGGGTCTCTTGAAGTCTAGGTACGGAGTCAGGTAATCTGTGGTGGGAGTATTTTCTAGATATTTATTCAGGATCATAGAACGACCCTTTGCACGTTGTCTCTACTATTTGACAGACTTATTCTTAGGGCGCTAATAGCTTTGGAGGCTTGAACGAAGATATCCAGCAGAAGTAGATTGACGATGGCCTCCATGGTTCCGGGGTTCTCATGGCACTAGTCGTGCCAATACAAGCTAATTTCTATATCTTCGTGAGAGCAGCTAAAATGGTGATCTTGCTGGCGGACTGCCACCATACAAGACAGCCATAAGTCAGAATAAGGTCTTACTATAGCCGTGTACATCCACAGTATAATTTTGGGTTTTGGTCCCCAGGTTTATCAAGATAAGATAAGACACTCACCGGAGCTTGCTTACTATATCTCAGTAGTAATATGTTAACCTATTGGAACGTAATAGGTTTTCGATGATACATATGTACATACATACAGGCACCTGCATTGCGAAACCTTTTCCTTCCTCATATGTAGCACTGTCGATTTTGTTCCTTGTTTGGTTAACGTATTAACGTATTCAAAGGCAATCAACTGCTTATGTTAAGTCATCATTATTATTTCTTATCCCTTCGAATTATAAATAGGATTATCTTCTACTTAGAACTAAACTCAAAGAGGTACCCTTTCTAATCGAGAAAAAACAAAGCAACTATAATATCCTCGTAATTGACTGTGACATTGTGTTTTTCTTAAGAATTTTAAGGACTAAAATAAATACCTGAGATTTTCTAATAATCTACTTACGTTCACAATAAACCGGTACTTATGATATTTTCTAGTGATTACTTGGAATTTTTTTTTTTTGTTATACTACACACATATCCTGTATCCTTCATTGTTCCAAGAAATACGTAGCAGCAACCTGCAAGAAAGTAAATAAAACTAAAATAAATATGATATTATTTCCTCCGGTATTTTTATCCTAAGTTAACAATATCCTTGCTATATAGTCTTTGGATTATTTTTCACAAGAAAAGGTCATGTATGTACAGTACCTAAAGGCAATCGATTTTGATACTAGGTGAGTATATTAGAAATAGGTGGATTTGAGTAGAGTGTAGTATATACGACCTTAACTTTAGATTTGATTTCATCTAAAGGGTTCAATTAGTTTTAAGACACATGTCTTATTGTCATAGCGATCCTCAACTTGAAGAGGAAATGATATTGGAAAATCTAATAAAATTTAATGGCTACAGGATGTGTATTCAAATGAAGATTTTCAATTTAACAGTTTCCCGATAGACCTATATTTGAAGACAATAATCCTTCATCACGGTCGAATGGTCAATGCTCGAAGAACACGAGCATTGACTACGTATGTATGGATGTATTGCTTTATCCAAACCTCACCATGACCAATTGAATTTTCTTCCTTCCGTTCAAGGGGCCGGCTGTAAAGGCGAAATGATCCTGTTTTCACAAAGAGATGTGGAATCCCTCAGTACCCGGCCACGCAAACATTCATTAACCACGCAATATCCATTTCCATTTTGCTCTATTTCCAATTGCCAAGGCGCACACATCTCAAATTGCCTCTAAGTATTTGCACATGGACATGGCACATCGATTGAAGCAAATATTTCCTGAAGGATAACGACGATGATACACGGTGTGACGGGATGTGTATTTTAATATACGCACACTGGCATGAGCACATGTAGGAGTACAATGCACATAAATACTCGTTTTTCTTGTGTTGTACATCGAAAATGCCGTAATGCTGTCTTCTGTTCATGTGTAGGTACTGAAATATAAATGCCCCAACAAGGAATTGAGGCAATCTCCTTCAAAATCCCACAATAGTATTTTTCCTTTATTTTCTTTTCTTGCTCTGCGCGCCATGTAGTGTCCTTTTTTCCGGCTATACGTTGGCGAAGTTTTGTGCTAAATGTTTTGGTAGGCATTAAGGGTTGTGTGAATGCGAGAGCGCTCATTTTAACTGGAGGCCGACTAATATATATAATCCCACACAGAAATAATGCAGAAAGAACTTTATTATCAAGGACGACAAGGATGACGATGCTAGTCGTTGCGAAGTATTTTTGTTTCACTGGCTGGTATGGGTTGGGTTTTGGTTTTTTTTTTTTGTGGGGGCAACCATCATCTCCGACCGCATGGAACCATTTTAGTTATGATTATTTCGTAATCCAGGAAGTCTCAGATATATGCATGGTACATACATGTATGGTATGTATGTACAAACGGTTGAGTTCGGAATGTGGAGCTTAGGTGATGCCTTCTACATGGTTTGCACTTAGTGCCAAGATATTAAATGCTAGTCCTGCTCCTGACTCTGGTTCTATTAGTGATTTCAATGCTCATCTGTTGGATGGAAATAATCTTTCCTTTCCTTTTCTTTTTTCTTGTTTATTCCTGTTTGTTATAAATATACAAATGAACGTAGGTATGTACATATGTAGGTTGTATGATGATGTGATTATTTTACTTGTGTGTACGTAGGAAGGATCAATTGGATGATGTTAATGTGTAGTTCTTATTATCAGGATTCGGAATTTTGTATGGACTTTTGAGAATATATTTCAATTGTCCTTGAGGGGTCTTAACGAGTTTTGTGAGAGTTGAATAGTATACGTCAGTGATTCAATACCAATTTTGTTTTATGGAATTGAATTTCAGTTTTTTGGTTAATGATGTTAAACTGAAAATTATTCCGGTGTACGAAACTATTTTTTGAAATTAGTTGGGGTATCCATGGTAACATGGATCTGTTGTAAATATAATTAATTCAGTCATGAAAGCAGTTGAAAGCTATACAAACTTGTATGTAGCTGGGAATATTGAGTAAAATCCTGGAATACTTGTTACATGAACTCCGGAAATATTGACTCCCTTCATAGGGATAGAGTGTAACACGAGGCAGAACTAGACAGATATGAACTATGTATTATGCCTAGTTTCTAGTCCACAAAGGATCTTGCCATTATGGTTTTTGATCATTTTGTAGTCATGATAGGTGATTGATCCACAAGTGTCAAACCCTTTCCAGAATGTGTACTAAGCAATTGAAAGACATTTTCACACCTATCCAGCTTTGATCCCAATTAATTTGAACTTTTATTTTGAGAAGTCTGAAGCTGTAATTTTTTAATTAAATTAATTAATATATTTTTTAAAAATAGTTCTCAGAGCACAAAGTCTATATACCGAGTTAAGTTTACTTCGTATCACCTTTGCTGTCAATGCCTTTGCCCACACTGGGGCCGTGTAAAGGAGCACTGAACTAACTAGTTTTGAAAGTCGAATTCACCTGGCGCAACCAGCTCCACCCATATTTAGGAGGATCTTGCAGAGCGCTGTTTGGATTCCCGAGGATTTTTTTAACTCATTCATTCTACATCGCTCCTAAAGTTCAACCAGTTGTATGCCATCACACCAAGGTATTTGACGGCGTCTTTGGACTTTATTTTGCTGGTTCCAACTTGAATGTTGACGTATTGTGAAACTTTTAGACTGGTTATAAGGACATCCTCCGTTTTGTGTTCGGCTAGTAATAGCTGGTCTAGATATTGCTTCGTTTGTGACTGCTTCTATCTCGTTAGATATGTTTTGCAATGGTAACCACAGCGATAACATCAGCGAATTCAATAGTTTTTACTCCACAGGAGGGGGCCGAATACAGAACATTTTGATACTTCCGCAAACACTTTGTAATATGTCAAGCCCTCGTCCAATAATTTTTACTCCATCATCGTACATGATCTTCCACAGAAGGGGGCCAAGTACAGAACCTTTTGGTACTTCCGCAGACTCGTTGTAATATTTCAAGCCATCGTCCAATAATTTTTACTCCATCATCGTACATGATCTTCCACAGGAGGGGGCCGACTACAGAACCTTTTGGTACTTCCGCAGACAAGTTGTAATATTTCAAGCCATCGTCCAATAATTTTTACTCCATCATCGTACATGATCTTCCACAGGAGGGGGCCAAGTACAGAACCTTTTGGTACTTCCGCAGACAAGTTTTAATATTTCAAGCCATCGTCCAATAATTTTTACTCCATCATCGTACATGATCTTCCACAGGAGGGGGCCGAGTACAGAACCTTTTGGTACTTCCGCAGACAAGTTGTAATATTTCAAGCCATCGTCCAATAATTTTTACTCCATCATCGTACATGATCTTCCACAGGAGGGGGCCAAGTACAGAACCTTTTGGTACTTCCGCAGACTCGTTGTAATATTTCAAGCCATCGTCCAATAATTTTTACTCCATCAACGTACATGATCTTCCACAGAAGGGGGCCAAGTACAGAACCTTTTGGTACTTCCGCAGACTCGTTGTAATATTTCAAGCCCTCGTCCAATAATTTTTACTCCATCAACGTACATGATCTTCCACAGAAGGGGGCCAAGTACAGAACCTTTTGGTACTTCCGCAGACTCGTTGTAATATTTCAAGCCCTCGTCCAATAATTTTTACTCCATCAACGTACATGATCTTCCACAGAAGGGGGCCGAGTACAGAACCTTTTAGTATTCCCGCAGATACGTTGTAATATTTCAAGCCCTCACCGGTTTCACACGTCAGCTTTCTGTTAGTCAGATAGTTTGCCACTATTTTTCGCAGCTACATACTATGCTGTGCCCATCCTGCCTAGTGTTCTTCTGATAAACGACCAATCTGCCGAGCTGAACGCATTCTGTATGTCGAGCCTCTCTACTGCGCAGTATTCCTTGGTTCCAAAACATCATCTTTTGCCTTGTATCGCTTCGGCTGCTATGTTAACTATCATCTTAATGGCGTTTGCCGTAGAACGAGCTTTCCTAAGTCCGAACTGGAGGTCGCACAGTACAGCTTTCTGCTCTGCTACTGCAAAAAGTCTCTTGTAACTGATGCATTCCAGAATTGTTCCCATTGTATCCAGGAGGCATATTGGGTGATATGAGGATGTTTCTTCGGGTGGCTTGTTTGCTTTAGGTAGTAAAGATAGGTGTTGCACTTTCCAAGCCTCGGGGAAGAATTCTTCTTCCAGACACTTTTGGAATGTTGCTTGTGACAACAGTTTTTTGTGTGATATTTGGAACGTCCATCGGGTACCGGCCGCCTATTCTTCTACATGCTACATAGTTCCTCCATTGTAATTGTTGGTATCTCCTCTGTTGTAGTTTCTCTAATTGTATTACATGCACTGGGGGCCTCCACTATTGTTTTTAGCATCATTGGACAAGATATATCCAGTGACTTATAGCTCTTCAGCTTTGTCGTTTCCAAGGGTTAATGTCTGCCTCGTTACATACCAGCTTAAATCGGGTAGATTTGCTTTCTTTGATCGCATGGTTAAGCCTACGTCGTCCTAATTTTAGGGTTTCTAGGAGTGTTTCGAAGTCTTCCCTTCTCTTAGATCGTTGAGTTCTGCGCCGGACTTTTAGAGACGTTGCTCGAAAATTTTTGTTCTCCTCAGTCCACCAGTAGCGCAGTGCATTAATGCGTCATAAGGAGGAGTGGTAGCGTGGGTGTGATCATGCAACATGTCCTCAGCTGATTCATTGTTGACTACGCTGTTAAAAAAGTTTGTCTATTTATCTTGTCTATTAACGTTTTCTTTTCTTCCATTTTGAAAATGATAGCCTGGTGATCGCCGTGTGAATTCTTCATTTTAGGCTTCGCAAGTGGGAGTCGGCGCCGTGGTTCAAGTAGTTAGTGCGTTGGACTAAGGAGCAAGGGGACTTGTTGCGCCAAAAATTTGTATTTGTAGGTGGGAGTGAATCAAGATGAGGTCGATGATCGAGCCTGCGATATGTGTTTCACTGTCATTGTTTACAATTCCTATCTGTAGGGATGCAAATGTTTCTAGAAGTATGCGCCCACTTAGATTAGTTGGTCTACTACTCTATTCCGTTAAATTCGCCACTTACAGCCACAGTATATCTCCCAATCGCATCGGTACCGAGTTTTTCGAGCATAGTCTGGTATTCCATTATTATCCAGCTTGGTCTTGCATAGAAGCTGTTAAAGTTAATGCCTTTGATTTTTGGCCGTACGAAGCCTCTTGCCTGTCCAACTTCTTGAAAAGCATGCTTTGTTTCATCACTTATCCAAATATTACTATCAAGGTCTATGTCTATGTAATTATTAATATGTATATTGCCTCGTCGCTAGCAGTTTGCGTCAGGAGGTCCTGAGCTTATAGTGAGTGATTCAAATTTATTTAAATAATCTTCATGGTTTGGATTCGTCTGGGTCCCCCTTTCTGCAGAACATACACAATGGTTCGCTGGTGCAGTTTTATGCTAGATGACATTCTGTACCACATCTCCTACATAAGGCTAGATATCCAAACTTGCGGCTTCTAAAGCTTTTTGTTAGGTGAAGCGAATTCGGCAGAGCATCCAGCATACTTTACAGTTTATGCCAAATAAATCACCGTCGCAATTTGGGTACTTCCATGTGCCCCTCATATGGAAAGTCTATCTCTTCCACTCCGAATTGGGCTTTAACCGCCTCCTCACAGATATGTATCTGCTTTTGTACTTATCTCATCAATATATTTCAGCTCAATCGTTATGCGCTGCGTGAGGGTTCTTACTCCTGCTTGCTGTTTTAGGACTTCACTTATAACTTTTTTAAACTCGGTGGCCCTAGCTCCTATTTCTTTGAGCTGTAACAGCAGTTCACCTTTTTGGGTCCTACTGATCCTGGATACTACTACCCCAAAAGGCTTCCAATTTGGGGTCTGCTGTAACGCTGCGTAGTATGCGTAGAATCTTCCATCTTTCGCTTCGATGACAATAACGTCTGGCTTTTGTTTCTTGAGGTCAGGCTTCTTCTTAGCTTTAGAACCTGCACCTGCGCTTAGGTTTTTTCCGCTCCTTTGCATTGCTTTCTATCGGTTCGCTTTGGTGATCTTTGGACCAATTTTCTTAGGCTTCACCGCTGGCTGGGTCTTTTGCTCTCGTTTTACTTATGTGCATATGTTTCGGCTCCGGAGTATCATTCCCCGAGCCCCTCTTTCTCTTAGGCTTCCGGCTGCATCTCAACAAGGGGGACGTACTCTGAAGAATTGGTTTTCTTTATGACATCCTTCGCCTTTCCGTCGCTGAAAGTTCATACCGTGTTCGGATACTCTCGATGGCAACTCTTACCGTCCGTAGGTCGAACGCATCTTTAAATTTATTTTTATTTTTATTTTTGCCTTGATCTGTACATATGTATGTATGTACAGAGAAGAACTATAAAAGCAATTGTTGGTCACATTTGGAGTACATTATCAAAGAATGTGTGGATATTAGTAAAACCCCTCCACCCTCCTCAAAAACATAATATGTACATAAAGATACGTAGATACGTAGATATGAAGCCATAAAAAATAGTACTTAAGCGATATACTCTGTTAGTCTCGAAACATTTCCCCTTCAAACTGTTTCTCCGTGGAGTTGTCTCCAACTCCTCTCATACCTTAAAGTACTTCCGTTTTGTAATAAAAATCAAAATTTACCACCAAAGTCAACCCCACAAACTCCTCACATGCATGCTAATATCCCTTCAAATTCAATTTCACTTCCTTTCACAAGATTTTTGTGTTTCTTTTTTTTTTGTCTTTTTCGCGCTCAAAACATTTTTTTACAGATTTCATTTCATTTCAGAAATTTTCTTGCACACTCAACGTCTAGCTATTGTCGCACGCTTCCGCAAATCCTATTATCGAGCGATTTGCAAGGATTCAACGCGATTATGTGCGGTACGGTGTGGTGCAGGAGATTTCCTCGTTCCCTCTGCAAGTCCTTTGGCTTCTTATCGCACCATTCGCTTTGTCCCTGGATACTAGGTGCGAATTAAAAATGCAAATGTGAACCGAAAATCACTAAACCGTTGGAGGACTATAGGTACTACATACAAAATGACGCTCAAATGGTAGCCATCCTCGGCTTGGCTATATGTGTGTAGTAGATACGACAGGACCCATCGACGAATTCCCTCTAACTCGTTGCTAAGGACTGTGTCAGTGTGGTTGTTTCCAGTGGGTAGGTAGGTGGGTTCATTGGATCGGTTCCTTACCCACATACAAAAGATCAAATAAAATGTTCATTGTTTGCCGACGAGTGTGTAACAATGACTCATTAAGTTCCATCTAAATTCTAATGAGATACACAGCCATTAACCAGTTAGGAGTACCGATGCTCCTGATGGTGTGCTTCTTCTATTTTCCATTGCCAAAGGGTGGAACCTCCTGTATCAGCTATCCACTGGAATAACGAACTGAAAAGTGTTTCGTTCGTTGTTTTCTCCCTTAACCCTCACTACCACAGGCGAAAGGGTTACCAGCAGATTTGTTTGTGTGCATGGCGGCGGTATGTGCGTTAGTGTGTATTTATTTGTTACACGGGGTCGCCTGGCGAATGATGACAGATGGGTTGTGGGTTGCTGGGGTGGTATGCGGCACACTCAGAGGAAGCTCAAGAGACAATTACATAAAATAAATGTGTACACACAAATGTACATCATACAGCAATTAGCATACAACAAATAAAGCGACAAACTAAGAAACTAACACACTGAAGAGACGGTTGACAGCAATCCGCAAAGAGTGGGTCGGGTAGGGTGGTGTTGCCAGTGACTGCACGATGACGATGTGGGCGGTAGGTAGTTGTACCTTTTTCCCTCAGATCATTAGAAACACAAACAAAAGAACGGCAATGGGAGCTGTGGAAAAAAAAATAAAAAAAAAAAAAAATACCAAACCAGGGCCACAGAGGGAAAATGGGGAACTAGCTAGCGCGAAGTAGGATGAGACTTTTGAGTGATGGTAGTGAGCGGAAGGGAAAGAAGGAAGAGTGCTCATAGAGTACATAACCGTTGCTGTTCGTTGTAGTTTTTCTACCCCCGTGCAGACAGCAGAAGGAATGAATGAGCTGTGCTATGTTCCCTAATTACTCTTGAAATTTGCATTAAATGCGGGTTGTAATTAAAGTTTTTAATTTTCCTTCATTTCCAAGTTGTCTGTCACTGGGGGAGGTGAGTGTGTTGTGTCGTTTGGACGAAGGTTCATCCCTTTATTTTTTGCCGAAGGGGTGCTTGACGGTAGCAAGGGATTTTTACTGAAATTATTACATTTTTTTTTTCTTTTCCCTTAACTTCTACTGTTACAGGTAGCATTATAGATGGAGAGCGATATTAAAGCAATTTAATAATTAGAAAGTCATTAGAACGAGTGATGTGTGTTGAGTAATGGAAAATTATTTAAAACGATTTGGGGTATATTCGAGGGCGTATGTGGATTTTTTTTTTTAAAGTGTATATATATGTACATCCATATGCACACTATTATAGAAATAAGACTTTGATTGCCACCGTGCAGTTGTATGATACAAGCGAACAGAGAAAAGAGGGAATTTTGGTTTGAAACACAGATGAAGTTTGGTTCCATTACTGGTGGAATGGATTGTGTCTTAACTAACCGAGGTGAATACTGAGAATTTTTGTTTTATTTGTGAATTTCACCTTATAATTGTAATTGTTACGGTTAACAGAAGACTGTGTTAATTCACTAATCTTCGAAGTTAACTAATGGGGCTCGATTGCAAGGCACACATTGCAGTGGAATTACATGTCATCTCGTCTTAACATGTGAACAATCTATTGTCACTTCTCTTACTGTATTATGATGCCTATAGGCTCATGGACAATTCTCGTACAAAAGGGATCGTTTAATGAAGTGAGTGTATCTTCAAATCACGCGGACACTTTAATTAACAAAATTTAAGGGAAAATATGAAAATTCTAGGAATCACA
This sequence comes from Xylota sylvarum, assembly GCA_905220385.1. NCBI lineage: Eukaryota > Metazoa > Arthropoda > Insecta > Diptera > Syrphidae > Xylota > Xylota sylvarum. The sequence goes on from LR999958.1 coordinate 19,860,218, forward strand.
CCGAAGAGAAGCAGTACTGGTTGTACATTGGATACTAGTTGCAAATTGATTTTTGGCTGAGATCAGCATTTTTTTTTCAAATCTTTGATAAAATGCCGAGCTCTGGCGAATAAGTTCAAAAAACGACTGACAACATCGTTTGCCTTCATCGTCTATCGATGATATTCCTCGAGGACGGGACGTTTTTTATTCGCTTAGGTTGTCGAGCAGATGGTATCGTAACTCGCGTTATCGAAAGGGCTTTCTACTCACTTGCTTAATGGACTCCCTACCGGTAAAGAGTCTCAACCCAAGACACAGCATCCTTCCGCTCCCCAAGCTATTTGGCATCCGCGATAGCTTGATCCTTAAAACGCAAGTTCGGTCTACCTCGTCGTCTCGAACCTGGAGGGTGGGATTCAAAGATTCTTTTTGTTGGAGCATCATCATCCTTTCGCTCGATGTGGCCGAGCCAGTGTAATCGAACTTTTTTTGGTTTTTGGGATCACATCTACATTTTTGTACAGCTCATAGAGTTCGCGGTTGTATCTTCTACTCCATTCGCCCTCCTCGCACACGGGACCGAAGAATGTTTCTTTCAAATGTGCTCAATACCTGCACTGCTTTCCTAGTTATCGTCTTGTACTCGGTTGCATATACCAGAACTGATGGGACCAAAGATTGGTAGAGCATGCACTTGCATCTTGCGAGTTTGGAGTCTTAAACCCATTTGTTTCGCCAAACCGAAGTATCAGCGGTTACCTAGAGTAAGTCTTCGCCGTCATTCGTGGAGTTGATATACTCCGACGTAGATAAACGACTTAACCACTTTGAAGTTACTACTGCCAACAGTGACGTTTTGTCCTAAGCAATGGACGGATGCTTCTTTGTTTGTTGAGTTGGTTTTGTCCTCATTTACATCAACGCCAACTCGTTTCGCCTCTTCTTCAATTGCCGTAAGAGGAGGCTCTAAGACGGCGCGATGGAAGTGACCGATGTTGACGATGTCGTCTGCATATCCTGGACAGATTTATTAAAGATAGTGACGTCCATGTTAATATCTGCCCTGCGCAAAATATATATACTAGCACGAGATTGAAGAAGTCACATAATTCCGCATATCTTTGCGAAATTACACATTCCACCACGTGTTTTCCAGCGTCATGCGGTTCAGCTGTAGAACTCAAGACTATGAATGCTATCACATGCAGCTTTGAAGTCGATGAAGAGATGGTGAGTCTCGACTTGGAATTCGTTGGTTTTTTCCAGGATCGGCCTTATTGTGTAAATTTCGGTCGGTCGGTCGGTCGTCGATCTACCGAGTCAGAAGCTACTAGAGGGGACGGCTTCTTCTTTGACTAAATGTGGGTCCTTTTCTTGCCCTATCACGCTCTCAACTTGATGCCCATTAAGTAGCTGCTTGAAGTGCTGCTTAAATACATCTACTATTCCCTGTGCTTCGATGACTAGGTTTCCTTCACCGTTTCGAAGAGCCTGCATTTCGGACTTGAAGTCAGCTGTCATTTGTTTGGCTTCCTAACAAAATCATCCAGATGTTTCTCCTATCGCGGGATTCTTCGATATCTTTGAGCTGGGACACTTCTTCTCCTCCCTTCTTCTGAATGGATACTCTTCCCTTGTGGCCTTTGTTTTGCGCTATAGTGCTTGCATGTGTACATTTTCTGCCACCATTTTACGGCGAACGCATTCATCATTATACCAAGGGCTCATTCGGGTGGTAGCTACCAGATGATGTCGCCATACTGGTTCTATAGAGTGTTGGCGTTTGTGGATGGTAAAACAGTGTCTCCCGGAGGCTCTGGCTACTACAGCCGTGCGAAGACTTCCAACGTTGAATTTCTTTTTATGGATAGTCGAGCACTGAATTTGACTGCAACAAAAAAATGGTCAGGGTTGACGTTTGCTCCTCTGAAAGTTTGCACATTCAGAATATTGGATGCGTGTCTCGAATCTATTCCTTCGACCATCTGGAGAGCTCCAAATTGCTGAGTGAATTCATAGTCTTGGAAACTTTGTGCTTCTTATCATCGTAGTACGAGTTGACGCAAAATCGATTAGCCGAAAGTCGTTGTCTGTTGTCATCTCGTGGAGGCTGTGCTATCCGACTTATCTGCCGAAAATAATTTTATAACCGATTTTGGCTTTTTACATCATACTCCGGACAGGCTCCGTCCAAAACTCCTTCTTGATAGAGTCTTCAACTTCATCGGTAGGAGCATGAGCACATATTATGCTGATGTTGTGGAATGTTGCCTTGATGCGGATCACAGCTAGGCGATCGCTGATCGGTTCAATTATCATTGAGCGTAGCTGTTTTCCCACAACAAATCGGAATCCTTCCTGAAAGGGTTTTCAGGTATCAATATTATGATTCTGATAGGAATCCTGTCTGTAAGACATCCAGAGTTGATTCTAGATGCTGCTATTGACATGCTAATTGACACTGAAATTATGCGGGCTACTATTTGCTATTAGCTTCCGCACTTAGTTACTCCTCAAGGATTTATATATGCATCCGTTTTTTTCATTCCGTGGACGATTTTCCAGTTTTATCTGTTTACCAGTGACCTCAAGTTTCCTTGGATTAGTGATTATATGCTTTCCTTGAGTAAGATGGTTATGATATTGTTAACAACTCTCTAAAACTTTTGGTGTTGTACCTGGGTAGGACAAGTTTAAATGATTTTTACAAAGGATGTGCAGTGCAGACGTCTGAGATATTCCCAGATAAATAGTACCTTAGCCAGTTTGGAAATGGTCTTATTAAAAGATCAGAGGCTATTTTTCTTTATTTCCATCGAACTTTGTGTAAAGTGTTACATACTACATTCACAGTGATATATGTAGGTAGCTCTTCCCATATCAGTTCTATGGTGCGATATTTTAGTTTCTTCCATCTTAAATTTAATTTATTTCATCGTCTAGGATGTCTAGAATTATGCCCGCGTATGAAGCCACAGAATACCATTTTGCATAATATTCCACACAAGCGGCCCAAAAACGAAACCTTGTGGTACGCCAGTTCTTATTTTCAGTTTAATATAGTAGCGCTCTCTGGTGCGGGTACAAGTTATTATTATTAATTCTAACACGAATGGTTTTAAGAAGCCAAAACACTTACATATCTGTGCGGCAGTCCAAACTAGCTAAAACTAAGAACTACCTATATTCTCTGAGTTTGCACAAAAATTTAAGTATTCATTCCAACATCGTCATTATTTTTGAAATTAGAACTTCGTCTCCTTTACTCTATTATGTCAATAGCCATAATTAAGCAAACAGAAAGGACACGCCATGGCATCGTAAAAATGCGCACATAACTAATAAAGCTCAACTAATTGTATCCACGTGTTCGAAATCCACATAATACATCTCAAGAGAGAACAGAATTAAGACATTAACTAGATAATTCCTCGCAGTTAATAATTAGCCGCAAATATATGCCTTTGTTCAAAAAAATAAACCTATTCCCTAAATTATTTACCTAATTACTAAGTACAACATTAATGACAATCATTTCGTCTTCTATTTCTTCCTTGCAGAGCATTTCCACATTTTCGTCGGTGATCTGAGTTCCGAGATCGAGACTCCACAGTTGCGAGAGGCATTCACACCCTTTGGGGAAATATCGTAAGTACATTATGTTAATTTTATTTCAATAGACACCGTAATTAACCCCCTACACACAGTACAGTACAGTACACAGTACATGATGTGTAACCCAGCCAAAGTCAGCACTTAAAGTTTAATTTCTCAAAACCAATAAACAACTGATGTCCCGAAAGTTAGAACATGGAATCCTCTTAAATTTCAACGAAATTTCGTGTAAATTTCCTTACAATTTAATATTAAGTAATTTATGAAATAAGCTGCATCGATTGCCACACTCTGTCGCTACCGTACCGTTGTGGTAGTACGACGACGATGAGGACGATATGACGGTGGCGGGAGTGAAGTGCATGAAATTCGCGCAAGACACAACCCCAAAAAGGGCATCCTCGAAAAAGTTTTACGCTTCATACTCTTGTTCTTGTGCTGGTTCCTGCCATTGGCTGGCGAATTGAAAACATCTGCCAGCCGAACAGGCAACTGAAGGAGTTAATTAAGCAACTTTCGGACGACTTTTGTATGGTAGCGCGCAGTGAGTGGTAGTACTAACAGCAGCTTTCAGACCCATAAACTCATGGGGTGTCATGAGCCACTGGCAGAAAGGGTTTTTTGGTTTTGTTATCCTCGTCTCTCGTGGTGTATAGAGTGACCATGGTGTGAAAGTTTTGCTTTTGTTTTTCAAGTTCTTTTTTTTTTGGTTTTTTTGATGAAAAGTGGTTCATGTTGCGCCACAATAAGCTACCCGAGAGAAGAAGAAACCTTGAATACCCCTTTTAATGGATTCGCTTACATATTATATCCTTAATCCTATTTTTGTTCCTTTATGGCATTTGTTTTACTCATATTTCTTTGTAATCTTCTCTTTACAGTGACTGCCGTGTTGTTCGTGATCCACAAACACTCAAGTCAAAAGGATATGGATTCGTTTCATTTGTCAAAAAGACAGTAAGTTACACTAAATTACTACAAGTTGTACTTCGGAATGGATCTCATGGTGTTTTTTTTTTATTTTTTCTTTAATTTTGCAGGAAGCTGAAAGCGCTATTACAGCCATGAATGGCCAATGGTTGGGATCACGGTCAATTCGAACGAACTGGGCTACACGTAAGCCTCCTGCTAGTAAAGGTGATCGTAAGTATAGTAATAGATAGTATAGAGTAGGTTCTTGTCAAAGATATTGAAGCATATTCAGGTTTATATTTGATTTTATTATTTTTTTTAAGATACATACAAAAAAAAAAAAGTTCAATTGCTTGACAAAAAACAAAAACAAACGAAATTCTCTTTTGCATTCATAGAAAAATAAAAAAAAAAATACGGGCTGTAACGTAAGTTGGAAGGTGAATTTAATTTTATTTTTTCATATTATGTTAATTTTTTATCGAATCTATTTTTCTTATAAGTAATTATTTTTTTATATAATTCATTTTCTTTAAATTTAATTATTATTATTTTTGTTTAGAATTTTGAATTATTTTATTAAATCTTATAGTGTTTGGTTTGAATTACATCTATTTATATGCATATTGGAAATAGAGTGACAACACTGAGGTGATTTAGGTACTATTTGTAGTCTACATACTATTGCGTAAGGTCGGTTTGGCTAACAAAATAAATACAAATTTGTAGCAACAGGTCCTAGCTGCCCACAAACGTTCGTATTGTATATTATATTCCTCATACAAGTGGAAGGGACCCACTGTTTAATGTCGTGGTTTTTTTTTAGTGTTCTATTCTGTTAGAGAAATTTAGTGCTATCTGGAAATCGAGCCTCTTATTTTCCATTCAGTAGTCTGACATAGTAACCACTAAGTCACGACAGCTACTTAACAGTTTGCTTACTTTATATTAAATTCTAATCCTGGCTTTATTTTCCCTATAGTCCATGATATTTGTATAAAGTGCTTCAGTAATTTTATAGAAACTTACACTTTAACCGCGGATTAGTTTGATCTATTGTATTTCTGGGCTAGAGTACGTAAAGTCAGAAATTTACTACACCCTCCCTACTCAGAATTTATGTGGCTTAGTGACTACTCAAATGGCTAAAAAATTGAAGTCTTTTGAAGTCTAAAACATATTACAAAATGGAGATGACCAGTGACCAGCGCTGGCACTTTGCTCTGATTTTAAGAATTTTTTTTAAATAATTAGCTACATATGTCCTTCACATGCTTACGATGTTTGGATCTACATCCGACCTCCGTGTTTCAACATCGTAGAATAGGGTTTGAATTAGAATTAGAATTAGATTTTAAATTAGAATCAGGGTTGCCTCTGAAAAATTTCAGATAGTTGCCAAAAAGTTGCCCAGAGCATAAAAAGTGTTCCCACTGAATTATTTGCAGAAGTAAATATCGATCTCATGAAAATATCTTTTTAAATTCTATTAACATAAAGCATACAGGCAGCACTACAAGTATTTATCGTTTTCTTAAGTAATTACTGATATGAAACAGATTTTGTATATATAATATATTGGCACTTTTTTTTACGAACATGTACTAACTTTTGCTACTTGCCGGTCAAATACTATGAAATTTCTCAAACCAATAGCAGAGTTATAAAAGAATGCATTCTTTTGGAAATGCATTCGAAGAATTCATAAAAAATTTAAAAAAAAAAACTTTAATTCACTATTCTTTTGAAGTCAGTGATTAATGCATTCAATTTTTGGCAATCACTGAAGTTGAAATCAGTTGTGAATTTACATATTTCGTTGCAGTCAGTAGTAAATTCAGTTGAAGTCAGTGAATTCAACTGCAATAATTTGAATTCACTTGATTCCAGGTGGTGGATCATGTTGATATCTGATTATAGGACATTTGTGGACAAGATTCAAATTTTGAGGTAGTAAAGGTACCGTGGTATTTAAAATGTGAAGGAGATTTTGATGTCTTAAGAAAATAGAAGAGGGTCCAAGCTGACGAGACTCAACATCGTTTAATAATTTACATAACAAAAACTTTATTTTTTACGTAACATTTGTCAAGGTTTTGAAACAGACACATTCCAATAATCTCAATTGAATTCACTAACTTCAACTGAGTTCAAGAGAATTCACTACTGACTTCAACGAAATATGTGAATTCAGTTGACTTCCAAAATGATTTCAATTCAGTGTTTGTTAAATATGGAATGCATTAATCACTGACTTCAAAAGAATGGCGAATTATCCCAATCCTTTAGAAAAAAGATTTCAAATCATTTCTAGATGAATTCAATAGACTTAACCTCCCAAGAGATTTAATTCTTTTACAACTCTGGCTCACAGTAGCCAATCAAGTAATTTGGCAGCACAATTTATAAATAAATCCTGAGAAAAGTGTCCCAAAAGTCGCCTGGATTTTGAATAACGGTCTAATTTCGGCCTTTTTCAAAAAAGTAGTCGCCTGCTGTCCCTAGCACTAAAGTCGCCTAACAGCAACCCTGGATGACCGAGTGTCCACCGTTTTTGTGAAACGTGCTAGTTTTGGTTACATTAGCTAAGTAACTTTCAAGGCATTAATAGGCTTCTAATAGGGTCTGACCTCTAGCATTTCTCGATCTCCTACCCCAGTCCCATGCATCTCCGGCGATAATAACAAGATGTTGTCGCCCTGCTGATCTAACTATTTTGCTTAGCATCTTTTCATATTTTGAGTGTGGCCAACTGGATGGGGGGCGTAAGAGGTGTGGATATATACGCCTCTGACTTTTACCCACACAAATCCGTCTTCTTTTCTCGCATCACTTCTTGCGAAGGAAAGTTAATTACACCTACTCTTTTAGTTGACACAGTTCACATAACATGATTTCAACATTAGAGCAGAATAGTTACCGTAGTTAAGATTCATTTCATTGCTTCGTCATGTTTTGGATCACATTGACTTTACTTTGCCAATTCGTTAAGGTTATCATCTCTCAAGACTAAGCTTAAAAGATACATAACTTTCTACTTTTTGGATTTAAGCTAATCGGTATTGCTTCTGCATTCCTTATCACACCTTCCAGGAGTCCTCGATGGGGTAATGCTTACCATCAGCATAGTCAAAATATTTTAGAAGCAGGAGAGTACATCAAATTCTTCTGCTTCCTATCCACAAATAGTGTGAATCATATACATATATAATGTCGTCTCTCTGAGGAGCACGCCATGTGAATATTTCATATGTTGCTTTGATCAATCGGTGTGTAATGTACTGCATAGTAGTAATCTCTAAGGAAACCTACTCCGTATCGATTGTATTTTAGCAAGCAGCATCCTTTGATAATTTGATCGTCAAAGGCTTACTAATATGACTTACTAATATTAAAAGCCTGACTGCTAAGCTGACAGTATGAATTCACGTCTCTCTCCACTTCATCACCTACTGGATTGATTTGGTTTGGTTGAAGTGGTTGCTAGCTTAGTAATGCCAACACACTTAGACCAGCAATAGGTCCATTGAGATGCCACATAGATCATAGGAAAAGTTTCTCTAACTATGTACTCGTTAAACCATTTTTTAATTTCTGAAGAAAAATTTCCATTTTTATCAGATCGCCTTACGAAGACGGTGACGACGAAGTTCTTATTAAAATTTAGACTAGACGGGAAATATTTTGAAATTATTCAGAATGGAGGTGTGTCCAAATTCTTTTCTGAACCACTGTAGAGTAGCTTTGAGACGAACTACTGCACTTGCTGCCAGTTGCTTGCTAAATATATACGGGTATCTGATGAAACATAATATCCAGTGCCGGAGAAAGAGTTGAGCATAGAGCACAGCTTAAGCACAGACAAGCTGTATGCTGGACCTTACTTAGATAGTCGAGGTTTATAGCTTTTTCTAAGGCTGTCCACAAAACAATCACACCGTATATGAGTATTGGTCTAATGACTGAGATGGAAAGCAAATGAGTTATTCGAGGTTGTGGACCCTATATATTTCCTTTCTTTCTTGAATGTTAGGTTTCCAGCTTAGTTTCTCTTGTCAGAGAAGGTTTCACTGATTCCATTGAGAGAAGGAATGTCGACTAACAGAATTTTATATTTTCTAGTTCAGTTTTGTGGGAGTATGCACCCAAACCACACCGATTCGCCCAACTGGCTAGCTTGTTTCAAGCGTTTTGTAGAAGTTTTTTTTTTAGAGTATTTAGGTGCTTTTCTGAGACAGCTAAAGCAACATCATCTGCATAAGCGATGGATGTGCATCCTTATTCACTAAATTCTGAAGAAGATGGGATTGGGATAGGCGAACCTCCTTGCAGAGTGCCTCTACTGTCAGATCTTCTAGTAAATGTTCCAGTCAGCTTGGAATCGATAACCCGACCATTTAGCAGTCGACCTTCAGATCTGATAGTTCATCTGTAATCGCTGATGTATTGTCATTGTTAAAGGCACCCTATATCCAAGAAGGAAACCTTAATAGTGTACTCCTTAATAGCGTAATGTTGGGCCGCTGATAGTAGTTTCTTATCAATACTGTTGCGCAAGTAGATATCAATCAATCGTTTTAAGGTTTGTAAGAGGAATGATGATAGATTAGACTGGTCTGAAATCTTTTGGATTTGTGTGAGAACCATTGCCCGATTTGTGCATGATGAAGATTTTTACTTTTAATTTTAATTTTACTTTTTTTCATATCTTTCGGATATACACAAGATCTAAACAACTTTTTAAGATTGTCTACATAGATCACCGGTGAGATTATGACCAATGCCCTTTGCAACTCGGCAGGTATTATGCCGTCAGGTCCAGCTGATTTTTATGGTTTGAAGCTTTGAATTGTCCAATACAGTTTGCTCTGTGTAATCAGGTTTGAGAGGATGGTTATATGTGCAGTTGGACCATGTTGATAACCAGTTGGGAACTACCTGGAAAATGAGTCTCAAGCAGTAAATTTAGCGAGTCATCGCTGGATACTCTCGCAGAAGATCGATGCTCTTCGTAACACTATTTCTTTAGTTTTCATGATTGTCTTTCTATTGTGAAAAACTGACATATCTTCGATGTCCTACTAAGCATCCCTATTTATAATTGTTGAGCTCTTCGTCTTTACCCATTACGGAGGATAAGGCTACAAGTCGTAAACTCAAATCTCTGTTTAAATTCATAAACATGTTGCTTCTGTTCCAGTCCTTGTAATTGTTGTTATAATATTTCATCCCTCCTTTTGTCGTCCCATTTTATCGGTTTTGTGTAGTTTTTTGTAGTTCGGCTGGTTTGGGAGAATCCTCATGATGATTGGTTGGTTCATGGTTGTGTTAATCTTTTCATGCACTGCAACCTAAATGACCAGATCCTAAATTAAGGGGCATTGAGCAAGAAACTGCCAGTTGGAGATCCTGCGGCTGTTATTGACCAATTCATTGTTAAATCAGCTTCAAATTTCTCTTTTTAGATTTTTATGTTTATACCTTATGACACTTGAACTGCAAGAAGTAATGTCTTGGTAGGATAGTTTGAGTCCACTTCACTTGCAATCGCTGACATTTAACACAAAACTCAAAAAACTTTGAATTTTAATATCAAATTGTAAGTGGATGGTAATAATATTTAAAATGTTAAATACCCATCAAAACTTGTCAGCATTACGCCTCTGATGTACATTCTTCAGGTGATTTTTAGAAGAACTGAATTGTGGAAACTACTTAAGGGAAGTACCGAAGTTTCTAAAGGTAATCCTTCTAGTTTTTTATTATACTCTCGGTGACGTGGGTAGTTTTAAGAAATAAATTTATATGCTCAAGGAGTGTGGTGCTTCACTAGAATATACATAACACCTCTCTCACTTAAAGATATCGCAAATGATGCCAATAAATGCAAAAAAAAGAAGAAAAAAAAAACTTTTTTATTAGGGTCAAATGTGTTCCCAAAAGGGAAGGCAAAGTATTTGCCTTGTTTGTTTTATTTTTATTTATATTTATATTTTCTTAGACGTTTTTATTTCATTGCTCATTTACTTTCCTTTATTTCCATATTTTTACTACAAACTATAAATTAAATCATTTACCATTCAAATTTTATTCTCTTCTTATTATTCGTCTATGCTTTGCATGTTTCTCTCCACTCAGTTTTTTTTTTTTTCATAATTTTTATTCGCTTCTATCACGATTTGTAAATGTTTATCCACGCACACTTTTCTACAAACACCAGCAGCACAACATCAATACTCTCGAAATACTACCCTCTTAACAAAAGGCGAAGAAAGAACCAACGAATTCCACAATATTCTGAACCTCAACACTTTATCATGGAATCATCGCAAAAAGGAACCCCCCCCCCCTACCCCCCGCCCACCCAGAACAAAAGTTACGAGACAAAAAAAGAAAAAACCGAGAAACTTTACTCTCTCTATCCCCTCCTTGGCTTTCACTTGCAAATGATTTATATTCCTTTATAGTCTGTGCCCTGTTCCGTTTCGGGGTTGAATGTCCTTCTAAGGATTTGCATAAGGCCTCGGCAGTCGTAATTCCATTCAACATGTCAAATTATTGCCCATTTCCAATGAATCTGGGGTGGGGGTGGCATCGTAAAAAAGTCACCACCATAATCACCCACCCCCACCCCATTCTTGTTGTACACATCACCCAATCGGTTAACTCTGTGTGAACATCATAAACTTAGCATGAGATTTCGCCAGCGTGAGACGACAATCAGCTGTGGGATAAATAAAAAAAAAAAAAACAGAAACAGAAAAACCAGCACCAAATGGGCGGAGAAGTGAGAGCCATTAAATTTTAGACCCAAATTTTATTTTACGATTTTCAAATGGGCTGTTTGACAAAAATGGCACAAGCGGTTCATTGTATATCCGCACTGTCAAAAATGAATAACTTTTCCTTTCTGCTGGTCGAGGGGATGTCATTAAGCGGAACACTTAGCCCCCAAAAGAGCATGGCTTGGCAAGCGCCTAGGGTTTATTCATACTCGTACGTAGGGGTGGTTTGCAAATTCTCGCATAACTTTCGAATGTGAATCTTTTTCGCCGCCCCTTGGGGTGGGCTTTTCTCTCTTCTTTTTTTTATATTTTATGTCAAATGTCATTTGCCCTTATATTTGAAGGCTGAATATTCTTTAGAATCTGGGAAATTGCTAATATGGATAGAAATAAAATTCGACGATCGTTTAATGAGGGCGGCAGTAAAAAGAGAATAGGACGTTTTTGAAACTACACTCTGGTGGCTTAATTAGATTAATTAGACATTGAGCTTTAATTGGTTTACTTTTCGAGGGATCTTGACTGCAGATGTTTAAGTCGGGACTGAGCACTAGATTATTTGCAATATTTTAGCATGCTCTATTGGAATGAGGTTCGGATGTGGTCCAGAGCTCTAACCTCATTCATTAAAATGAAACACAAGTTATGATAATAGGGATCTGCATTTATTACCCTTAAAGTTTCTACTATCAACAGTTGTTGTTTGACATTGAAATTAATCAAAGAAGTAGAAGAAGTAAGGATCCCTGATGCCACAAGCCCAAAACTCACCCAGTCAATTTTCTGAAGGTTGTTACACTGGTCGTGCAATTTTTCGAGTTCAACACAAAATGAGTGGAGTGGAGCGGAATATGATATTCCCTTCAAAAAGGTGATCGAGTTTGATGTGTTCATACATATGTCCTTAAAGGTGGACAATTTTCCAGTTCTCATTAAAGACTATAAAACTTGATGGTCGAGCTTCACTTAGAAAAGTCCATCTACATAATTTATTTACTGGTCTTAGAAAATCGCTTACGGTGACTTCTTTCGAATTAAAAGTGAAGGGAACCAGTGATCATTGGTAGATTAGAGCATTGCTCGGAAGTCAGAGAATCATCCATGTGTGATGCCGCCTTTCTAAAAATACCAGCAATACCGATAGTATCAGAGTAGTCGTTGTCAATTTTTTTAAAAAAAAAAAAGTCATTTCAATCCAGCTTCTGCTACTACCGACAGAGCGACTGATGTGGAAGAAAGTAAAAATTTGCTGACCCACGTCATGGAATATAATTTCAAAATTCCAAATTGTGTATACTGGCTACACACCATGAGACGAATCTGAACAACATAAGCCTTAAATATTTTTAAAGACAAAATAACCGTCATCAGGTTGCAATACCTACAATAGCATGGATCGCTATACCAAAGGCTATCCCCATTTGCTTCACGACAGTCTTAGATGCCATCCATATACCGCAGGCACTCAGAGACTTACGAGTTCCAGGGCATCTCATTAAAATCGTGACGAGCTACTTTAGGCACAGAGTCTTAAACTACAACACCAACCATGGACCCAAGGAATATAAGATCACCGGTGGAGTACCAAAGGGCTCAGTGCTAGGTCTCCTTTACGATGAAATGCTAACACTGCGGTACTGCAGTGAGAAAGGGTAAGAAGGGAGAAGAGGTAAGTGGGTTAAAATCCCACACTATTACTGGGTACGGGCCCAGTTTCGTCTTTGAAAGATTACCAACTCCCAGCAAAAAAAAAGTCCTTCAGGCCATGGCTGGACTCACCATATTGCATCTCCACCCGTCATTGCAGTCTATCTATCTCCAAAAGTTACAGATAAATGTGGATCAATGGTATTAGTGGATCGATTGTAGGAATAAAGAGTGCTAAACTCGTCCTCAAACTTAATCACTAAACCGCTTAGCTTCAGTCAAAAGTTTGAGTTTGAGTTTGAAATATCGGGTCCTGATTCATTGGTTAGTGTTGCCTTGCTAGGTTCTAGTGATTACTATGTTTTACACAATGGTAAGTTATCGGAGGACTCCGAAATCCAAATATGTAGTACGACAGTGTATACTCTCAACACTCCTGTTTTGATGACCATTAATCAATGTTGTATTTCGAGCAGCATTAGCTTAGGAAGACGAAGGTTTAACTTACTTACTTATGTCCTGTATCCCCTTGTCGGTCCTAGGGCCTTTACAACGAATACGCGCCATCGTGCGCAGTTTCCGGCAATGCGCCTCAGCTCTCCCCAACTCTTTCCCAATTGCCGTGCTGCCTTCTCGACTGTTGTGCGCCATGTACTTCTGGGACCGCCGCGTATTCTGCCATCCTGAGTAAGTGGGTTCCATTGCATCGCGTGGTTAGCTATGGACCTATCACCTTTTCGGAGAGTGTGACCAATCCATTGCCACTTTCGTCGTTGTATGGTTGTGCCTATAGGTTCATAACCCGTTCTCTAATAAAGCTGTTCGTTAGAGATACGGTGTAGCCAGAAAATCCTTAAGATGCTGCGTAGGCACCTATTAACGAACGTTTGCGAACGGTCACTCTCCAGGTACCACATCCATATAGCAGCACGGATTCAACGTTGGAACGGCACAGTCGTAGCTTGGTGTTTAAGCTAATTGCATTACTACGCCAAATTGTGGATAGCATCCCAAACGCAGATTTTGCTTTCCCTATTCGGCTGGCTATATCCAGTTCGGTTCCATCCATCAGTTGAGACAATACTCCCAAGGTAATGGAAACTCTCTACTCTCTTAACCGTTTGTCCAGTAATGCACACATGAGTTGATGAGTTCGGTCCTAGGCTGATCATTTTTGTTTTTGCCGAGTTAATCTTCAGCGCACGATGTCAGCTACCCTCTCCACATTTGCTGTCATTTGGTGAAGGTCCATTATTCTGTGAAACAGTAGGCATACATCGTCGGCGTAGTCAAGGTGTTTGAGTTCGGATGTAAGAGTCCATCGAATTCCTCCATTTCCCGTCGATAAAGCCGCATTTAGCACATCGCTTATCACCAATAGAAACAATGTTGGTGAAAGAATGCAGCCTTGTAGAACCCCACTTTGGACTTCGAATTCCTCAGACAGCCTTCTTGACATGTGGATCCATCGTATGTAGCCTTGATAATAGCTATTAATTTATCAGGAATGCCTCTCCTGTGCTAGGCAAGTCAAATACATTCCCGATTGACACTATCAAAAGCCTTTTCGAAATCGATGAACGAAGGTTTGAAATAGATATTGAAATCCTGCCCTAAACACCTTGACTAGGTGGGGAATCTCTGCCTGCTTTCACAGTTGGTAGTGGACCTACATCTCGTTCCTTTACCTGGCTAATTAAATTTTCTTAGGAAATGTAGTTAGGCTTCGAATCTCGTCTTCGGTTTCATTTCCCTTTCAGAGCCAAATTAAACATAACAAGAGAGTAATAGATGCCTATCCTACTGGTAAAATATTCACGGGCCAACATCGTCTAAAAGATTCATTCAAAGACAACTTCGAGCTATCTTGCTCATTAATATAAAAATTTGGTCGAGGTTTCATAACGAAATTCCAAGTTTGAAACAATTTAATCGCAAGTCTTTGTCCGAGACATGACAGTCTTCTACTCTTTTCGATCTCGGGCATACTGCTTTCAGTTATCAACTCCAAGTGCTCTGGCTTCCACGATAGCTTGATCCTCAAAACGGAGGTTCGCTCTTCCTAGTCGTCTCGAACCTGGGGTTTGTGATTCGAAGATTCTCTTTGCTGCAGCATTATTGTCCATTCGCTTGATGTGGCCGAGACAGTGTAGTCGACGTACAGCTCATAGAGTTCGCGGTTGTATCTTCTCTTCTATTCGCCCTCCATGGAGCCATGGACTGCGTACTGTTAAGGCTTATTGCAGAAGGTAACAATTAAATTCTGTTGTCAAGAAATCGGATATCCCTTGACTGGATCTAGTCTATGTTGTATCCTTTGCGCATTGCTCAGGGCCCCCAAAGGATTCCAATCATAATCGTCAATTTGGAAGAGGCTTCTCTTCACAGTAGCATCAATTTCTTTTATCTGACGTCACTTTAACGATCCCAATTACTTTTATTTCAAAAATTCCGTCTTCTTGAGTGGATACATTTCAAATCCCACCAGAGAATCCTGATGACTAGTAAAAGTAGCATTTTTTTTTTTTGCAAATTAAAGTGCTCTGCGTCATGTTTTACTTCTTCATTACAATGTTGAAACATAAAAATTATACAACCAACCCTTGTGACAATGACGACAACTACATCCGCTCACGTGTGTCCTTTCGCCTGCTAACATGCAGTAAATTGTGCTCTATTTTTTTTTCCACCCTATAATTAGCAGGCACAGTACATTTTTTTTTCTCTCTCTCTTATCTTTCACTTAATTTATCTGCAGTCTTTAAAAAAATACCCTTGCATGCTGCACCATGTATGTAATTTAAAAAAAGAAAAACATCACATATTACATACACGTACGTGCACACAAGTACATATTCTTTCTCTTTTTAATTAAAGCCTCTATCTTATTCCTCCATCTGGCTCGAAAGGAGAAAAAATCCTGTTGCATGTTTCCCTTCAATAACTTTTTTGCACTCCGAGGAACGAAAAAATCGCTGCCACCACATTTAATAGTTCACCCGAAAATTGCCCATAACCCTACACGCGAAGGATAACACTGACATAAAGAACTTCTTTTTTTTTTTTATATATTTTTTTTTATTTTTTTGTAATAAAAAACTTTCGTTATCATAAAACTAAAAAACAAAAAAAAAAAAAACATTTAATTAGCCAAGCCTAGTGTGATTAACATCCATAAGTAAAAAAAAAATAAAAAGATTTTGAAAATAATACGTACCTAGAGTTTTTTTTTTTTTGAATTTTTTTAACAATAACTCTTAACTGTTTGTAAAGTTTGACAGCTCTTGATATTGAACGTGCAACCTCTTTTCCTGTTATGTGTCATTTTAGAGAACATCAAGCCATTGACATTCGATGAGGTCTACAATCAGAGCAGTCCATCGAACTGTACAGTCTATTGTGGCGGTGTAAACAGTGCTCTAACTGCCCTCACTGAGGAGATTCTTCAGAAGACATTCTCGCCATACGGTTCGATACAGGAGATTCGAGTTTTCAAGGATAAAGGATATGCTTTTGTACGGTAAGTTCAAGTATACTCAGATGATCTATCTCAAATATACCTAACTTTGATGTATTATTCAATTTCATAAAAAAAAAAAAATGCATACATACACACACACATGCTGGTGTCTATGTCAACGCCGGACCGATAACACCACCACACCATTGCCACCAACCATCTACTAACACTGGAACGATGACAATGACGGGTTTTGCTATATACATATGGATGTATGTCCTGGGCGTACATGTGGGTGGGATGGATGGATGGATGGATATAGATTCTCGACAAAGGAAGCCGCCACTCATGCAATTGTCGGTGTGCACAATACCGAAATAAATGGTCAGCCAGTGAAGTGTTCGTGGGGCAAGGAGAGCGGCGATCCGAATAATGCCCAGACAATTACCAGTCAGGCATTAAATCAAACCGGATTCCCGTATGGTGTTGGTGCTGCGGCGGCGGCGGCCGCTGCTGCATACGGCCAGCAATTGGCTGGTTGCTGGTATTCACCAACACCAACTTATCCAGCATCATCGGCAACGGCTGCGGTCACGCCAACGGCTGCATCGGTGCAAAATCAATTTTTGCAAGGAATCCAAGGATATCATTTTGGTCAATACGGCGGATACCAACAGGGATATATGGGGTATGTGTTATTATATACTATAGACTGCTTGTCCTCTTCCTATGTTCTCTACTTTATTTTTTTTTTTTTAAGTTGGCTTTGAAATTTCATGCTCTGTGCATGTTTGCTGTTAGATTTTTCCTGTTTTCAACATGAAGTTGGTTTTTTTTTTGATTTTTTAACTCATGGGGGCATAGTCGTATGTATGTATGTGTATGGTGGACTGTCTGGGACTTTTAGGATGAAACTCCATTTTCCCGGCACTCAATGCTTTAAGTATGATATGTAGAAGAAATGAAATAAAAATTTCATTTATGAGCTACGAAGGCGTGTAGGATGGCAGTGGTATCGTAACAGAGGGATGACGAAAAGTTGATGGAAAACTAGAACCCATGGAGTGGAATTCAATTACACTGGCGCAATTTAGATGGTGTATCTGTAGTCAAAAATCAAACCATCACCTGCAGGCCAGATTAAGTGCAGTTTAGTAAATGGTAAATGTAAGGGAAGAAAATTATATTTACATTGAATTCATTCGATTTTGCGGTCAGTGGAGTGCCTAGTTGATATTAAGGTGGAAATAGTTTCATCCGGATCTGGTTAACTGCATCTGGCGTTACAATCATTATGTTTAGATCTATTTTCTTCATTCTCCCAGTATGATTAGAAATGTGTAAAAAACCCTACTACTACAACGATTCGGGGTGACTGACTACATAGCGCTTATCCTCTACATAGAGCCTGAGGTCCTTAGTAATGGATCATTATGTCAGCCATTATTATAATACAACAAGCTACCAATAAAATCTGGGACCGATAAACCACGTTTTCAGCTAGGTCACATGGCACATTTAGCACATATAAGTAGGTAAGGTCACAGGAAAACAAGCGTTCTTGCTGAAAACATTTGCAAGACATCGTGATGCTCACATTAGAGCAAGAAAAGTAGTAATATGCATTAAATCAGAGCGGCAAATAAGATCGCTCCTTCATTGCAATGAATTAGCTCTACTGAAGCCTTTAGTAGTGTGGAAAGTATGGGACCAAAATATTAGAACTTAACAAACTGAATATGCAATATTGAACAATATTGAATCATTCAGACTGGGATCTATTTCATAAAACTACAATACTAATAATAATTATTTGTGAATTCACTTGTAACTTGTAAATTATGTGCAAATTTTTGTTTCATAAAGAATGCCAATTCATTAATAACTGCAAGTATACCAGGCCTGTAACTACAAGTGAATTTACAACTGCGGCGAGCTTTTCTGTTTCATAAAAGTATTTGCGCAAAAAATTATTAGCGACGGACTTGTAACGACTAGTGAATTTCGTACAAGAGTAGAGAGACTAATAAAATCACGCAGACTCGTAGTTCTTCGCAAATAATTTTTAACTTATAGTTACAGACTTGTAGACTTGTAGCATTTTGATCGCTACATTTATAATTTGAATTTGCCGCGCTACAAGTGCTGAAAAATGTTTATGGAACGCAAAATTACAACTCCATACTTTATTTGTGCTTGTATGTAGTTACAAGTTTACAAGTACAACACTTGTAGTTTTATAAAATAGGCCCCTGGTCGCAGCACCCTTAATCGAGCCTAGAAATCTGGTTTGATTTACCGCAGATTGGGTGGAATCTTTAGACCCAACACAAAAGTTTGAACACCAATGAGAATAGGTACCACTCTGGAATCCACGTAGTATAGCCTAAGGCATTCATTGCTTCAATACCTTAAATTTCTTAAGGAACAAAAGACAGCCAACTCAAATGGTTAAGTGTTTGATCAAAAAGTAAATTTATCAACAAAACTATGAACCATTGAGATTTCGTTTAGTAGAAAAGTAAAGCTCCCAGCAGATATTTAGATTTGTTTCCATTTGGTACGTAGGTGGGTGGGTTGATGAGTTGAGTAAGGCTCCGTCTCATCACCTTATGGACTCATTGTGATACCCAATGGGGGGTTTGGTACCAGGTCCTAGACTGGAATTTTCTCTAGATACTTCCTTACTGCTTGTAGGGTCTCCAACCATCGTGATCTCCTTCGAAACCTGGAAAGATTTTGAAGTGAGACATCAGATAGTTCCTGTAAGTCCTGGAAGTAATATCTTCCTAGTGTTTTGTTCCTCAATTGACATAGGCTTGGCTGTGACACAGGTAGTGAAGTGTATCCTCGTGATATTGTTCGCCACCGCATCCTCTGCATATGTTGTCATCCTTGAGTTTAAGTTTCGTTATGTGGTTCCTATGTGTGAAGACTACGGCAAGCGAGTGCACCAACCAATGACAGCGTTTTTTTGTAGGATTTTGTAGGAGTTTGTTGGTTCTGTGTTTGTCGTATCGTGGCCAGAGCTTCCTTGATATATTACATGTGGGTAGCGATTCCCACCTACTGTTGGCTGTCATTACGATGTTACGTTCGATGTGCTTCCTGATGCGTTGGACTAGCTTGAACCTGATTTCTGTGGCAAAAATTGCTTTAATAACCGCCTGACTGTGAATAAATATGGTCATATCATCCGGTGGTTTTCTAACAGTTCGCTGATAGTGGGTAACCCCTGGAGGCAATGACCTTTCAATGGGTGTCACGCACAAGAGTCCCTCTTGTTCCGCAGACTCACGATCATAATGGCGGTCAAGTCTACTGCGAATGTAGATGTTCATTAGTTTTTCGTAGGTTTTCAACAAGAAAGATGTTAGAGTAATAGGTCTAAAGCCTTTCGCAGTGGTGTGGCTCGGTTTGCCAGCTTTTGGAATGCTATACTCTTACCTTCCTCCAAGCCGATGGTAAGTGACCGCATTCGAGACTGCGACTAATAGGGAACACTTCATCATTTCCGGGGGATTTAAATGGAGAAAAGGTGCCTATCGCTCAGTTTATGTATTCGGTCGATTCTGTTACCGGCGAAGTAATGTCCCACTTGTGTTGTCGCTAGGTCCTAGGGTAGGTCCTAATCACGGTGTGAATTGGTGCACTTTGCCACATCGAAGAAGGTCTTGTTTTCTTCATAATCTTCTCTATTCTTTTTCGTCCGTAAAGGACAGGTTTTCCGTATGCTTTCGTTAGGATTTCGATTAACATCCGCGTGGTCGCATTGATTTCATTAGGGGTTCGTAATGGTTGTTGCTGCAGTATTCCCGTCTTTTCTCATACTTCCCTACAAAACAGTACCCATTTTGTCGCTTTGAAGTTCCTACATTTTCTAATATGGAAATGGTCACCTTGCTTAAGGCGTACACTCTTGATATAATATGATCATTTCAACCAAAATAAGATTATTATATGTAGGTAAACGAACCACACTCAGGTCAATAGAGACCCATTTTAATAGGAGACCTGGGCAATGACAGAGAAAAAGAGTTATGTCCTCGTTGACTACCACATCCTCGACATTGGTCTTCTTCCTTAAAGCATAGTCATTGCATGCGGTACCACAGAGTGTTAACTCCTATCAGAAGGATAGAAAGAGGTTTGCTATAACACAAGTATAGCCTTAATTTCTGCTAAAGTTAGGAAACACTCCCCTAGAGCACTGGTCCTTTGCGATGAGGAGCTTATATTATCAGCACTCACCACATCAGCACCGAATATCCGCCAGCTGATTTCAGCAATGGCAGGACAATAACAAAGGAAATGATTCAAAGTATCATCGCCCTCTCCACAAGCGTCGCAAACAGTGGTGTCTCTCAAGAGTAGTCCACTAAGATACTTAGCAAAAGGAAAGTATCCAATAAGAACACCAATACGTTGTGTACAGTCTTTTCTACTGAGAAACAGCCGTTTAATTTGCCTTCATACTGGAGAGCTGTAACAAACAATTGCGTTCGTAGGAAACCCAAATGTCCATGGAGGCCCCCGACAAGGATGCGGGAAGACCCAACGTAGATTCAGGTCCTGAAAAATCATTCTCTGAGCATTGTTTAGCCATCACAGTGTGACCTAGAACCCAGACATTAGTTAAAGAGTTCAGATTAGCAAACGAATTCACAGAGTTTTTGCATTCTTGAACTATTTTGGAACGGGTTACAGGGTTGAGCAAAGCCTTGTGCGCAGCCTGACAGTCAGGTACTCTAAGCCCGCCACCTTTTCTTAACAATATAGTCGACAGCCATTAGTATAGCAGTGAAGTTAGTTAGTAGTGAAATCTACGGTTGTCAGTCTTCACGAAGACACCAACACCGGATCCTTGACTAGTCTTGGGGCCATCCGTGAAGATTCGGAAGGAAAGTCGACTCTAAATTTGCACAACAGCCAAAGTTCCGGTGTCATTGCATTAGATGGCAATACATGGAAATAGGGTGGTAGGATAAGTATCGCGCAAGGTCATCGATACTTTAGAGCAGATGATACCAAAAGCCTCCCCGTCTAAGACGGTAGATTGCTTTGATAGTACAGCCCATGATGAAAGTATCAAGGGTAGGTAAATCAAGCAGAGAGCCGAGTCAGCCCATTCTTTGGAGTTTCGTGCAGAAAGTAGTCACATATTTACGCGAAAGCTACTTCCACTGAACTAGATCTTCTCATAGCCATATAAATCCAGAGGACTTTTTTCGGCGATAAGCCCCATGTCTTGTGAAAACTGAGAGTGCCTTGAATGCCTTCGACTTGACATGCTATGCCAAAGAAGTTTCTTATCCAGAATTACTCCAAGATGTTTCGCTTCATCGGAGATTTGGATAGTGACGACGCTTTTAAGTATCCTCCTCCTTTTCAAAATCAAAATCCTCCTTTTCGTAAAGAGAACAAGATAAATTTTCAAAGCAGAGCCAAAGCCCATTCCTAGTGCACCATTCATCGACCAACTCTAAGGCTATCTGTGCGTTAGCATAGACGTTTGAACTATTGAGAGTATGCAATCATATTTTTTGCTGCAAATTTGTTCTGCCATGACTGCATTCTTCCGAGAATAAATGGTATTAAAAGTTCTTGCAATAAAATATCTTAAACACATTACCTAAGCGGATCTGCAATTTTCCATTTTCCAAAAATTGTTAAGCAGTTTAATTACATTAAATTCGAAAAACCTACGTATACAACCCACACAACTTGGTAACGCCCTCTTAAAAAATAAAACTATTAAACCAACGCAAATTCAAACGTGAAGTCATCCGAAAGTTGTTGTTCTAGACAAAAAGTTAATTAACCACCTACACAGGCTTTGAGGGTCCTTTTTCACTTTATTGTAATTAAGTGGTAATCGTGCGAAATAAAACAAGTGCCCTCTCGCACAGAATCTACGCTTAAAAACATGAATCAAACCCTACAGACAAGCCGTTGTATTGAACGCCATTTCTTTTATTTTTTTGCAAATTAAGTGGGTAATATTCATAATTAGCTTATAACTCATCAGCATTCACAGGATTGTCAGTGAAACTTCCTTGTCTCCTTTCCACAGCAAACATACTCACATACAATCGACCCTCAGTGTTTCAATTTCTTGCAGAATTGTTAACCCTGTGAACTTCCGTAAAAAATGTATGAAATTCTTTTATCTTTTAACAATATGTAATGTAGTACGTGTCAGTCACTTGACAACAGTTTTACGCATGGAACCATGCAATCCGTGCGTGCTCTTAATTAACACACAGCATGTTGTTATTTTTACAAAAAAATATGATATACATATGTACATTGCAATTAAAATGCGTGTCTCGTATGTACATATATTGATCCCTTACAAAAGGGTAACAAACACATAAACTCATGACAATGTGTATCTTTTTTTCTTTTTTTTCCAATATTTTCATTCGCAGCATGGGTGTTCAGATACCAGCCGCAACATGGCAAGGGGTTGCAACCCAAGCACAAATATCCCCGGCACAACAATTGGCGACGGGAGTTGCTGGCGCCGCAATCCCACAAGCAACGGGGGTGGTCGCTTATCCCATTCAACAGTTTCAAGTAAGCCCACAGGTATGTAAAAGCAATAATTACACCAACAGTTCTCGAACAATGTACAATCCTTATGCAATACCTAGTAATTTTGTATGCAATTCATATTTAAATAATAAAAATGCATGCGTGCGTAATGTTTATTCAAATAAAAAATAAATCAATAAATACTATATAACATATATATATGTATATGTATGTATGTATATCTTTAAAAAAAAAATAAAACTCTTTTTATATACAATTTATTCTTACATTGTTTTTTCAATTTTCTTTTTTTCTTAATTTTTTTCAATTCAGCATTTTTACAAATTTTAAAATTTTTTCTCATGTTTAACCGTTTTTTCTTCCTTCTTCTCTTTGTTTTGTTTTTTGTTTTTTTTTTAAATATTAAATTCACTAAGATTTCGCTTATGTCATTACCAAGTAATTTTAGTGTTGAAAATTAACATGAAAACATTTATACATAAATAAACCTGCATTATATATATATTTAAAAGAAAAAAAAAAAAACTACTACTACAAGTTTGTTTATAAAAAAAAAAACTTATTTATATTCTTTTTTAAAACCTCTAAGTGTTTTTTTTACTTACTTTTTTCCGATCTACTAACACCCATATTATTTTTTAAGGTTTATCCTTTACTTTTGCAGGCACAGTAAAGATTGTGAGGTGTAAAAATTAAAATTAAAAAGAATAGTTTACATTAACATTAAAAACATCAAAAAAGCAACAAAAAAAAAAAAAATATAAGAAGAAACAATTATTTATTTAGTTTTATGTTTTTATTTTAATTTTTTGCCCATTATATTGATTGAACTTAATTTAAAATTAAGTTTAGACGTAAAACACTATAATTAACATAATTAATATTTAGTACTTTTCAATGTACGTAAACGTAAAGAAAAGCAACAAGAAAAAAAAACCAAAAAAAAAAGAAAACTAATTGAAACCAAATGGATATTTTTAATATAAGCAAACAGAAAATGTTAAAATTTAAAAATTTATACTACTATACATAAATATTATTATTATTTTATTCATTTCTGTATAAACAAATTTTTATTTTTATTATTTTTGCAGACTTTTCTTTGTTCACAATTTCAAGACTGTAAAAAGAATCTTTACACAATTTTTTTTTATTTTTTACTATTGTTTCCTTCCTCTCTCCTTTTCTGTTTCATATTCTTTTCCTTTCAAAAATATAACGAATGAATTACCAAAAATACATGATGAAAAAAAAAAAAACATAGCACTAGTGCCTAAAACTAATCACTTAACATTTTTTATATACGCTAATGAAAAAAAAAAAAAAAAAACAAATTGTTATCAAAAGAAAACAGTGACACAAAAATTTGATTTTTATTTTGACAACAAAAATCGAAGAGATTTAAAAAAAAAAACAAAAAACCTTTTCTAAACACTTTCTTCTGCTTGGCGAGTGAGCAAATTTATTTTATTATTTTTTAAAAATAAAAGAAAACATTTTTCATGATGTAAAAAAAAACAAAATATATATATATTCTTAGAAGTAACTACTATTATAATATACACATATAACATACATAAAATCACTTTTCGCACAGTTCCTACATTTTCATTCGTCTCTATAATTTTTATAGTATTTTTTTTAATATGATTTTATTATTAAAGTTATTTATTACTAAATACACTTGGTGAACAGATACGTTGTTCAATAAACCAATGAAAGTTTTCTGATGTAAATTAGTTTCTATTTTCAAGATTTTGCTGCACACCACTTTCACTTATGTTTGATTTTGAATTTTTATTGCTAGATGTGGTAAGCTACTGAAGCAAGTAATCCAGATACAAAAGTCTTGTTTAAGTTAGAGATATGAATAAGTAAGCATTTGTTGCAATTGTAGTCATCTGCTAATATCATTTTGTGTCTTTAGATTCGACTTTCATACTGCTGTTGTCAGGTATTCGGAAGAGGGGGAAATATAGTCATTTTGTTAACTTTCGCAGAAGACCATCTACTTTTAAGGGCCATTCTCAGCTCAGCGATATGCGAATGCGAATAGGGGAATATTCGCAAATTTTGACATTTCATTCACAGCCACTTTTTATCTGGTCGCAGCTATCTGCGAATTTCAGTTGTCATTTACGAGCACTAACCAACCACCAAGAACAAAGCAAAAGAATTGTGAGGTTAAACTCTCGCGAATGTTTTGGATTGCGTCCTACATCGTGTGGAATGTGAATAAAGTTTGACAGTTCGCAAAAAGCATAAAGAATAATCAGCGATTTGTTAATTTCTTTACAAAAATTAATTCAAATTCGACTTTTTTTTATATCAATCGATAGATAAATTAATTTATGTTCTTTTGGAATAGTAAAATTGACAATGGCGTGCTTATAAATATGATAAATACGCTTTGTTCGCAGTTCGCGCATTCGCAGTTCGTTGAGATGTGAATGGACCTTTAGATTTAGCCGGATGTCCTTCGCTATTCTGAGTGCTAGTCGTATTCTACTTAACTACATTGTCAATCGTTATAATGGCGGCTACAAAATACGACGTATCGTAAGACCATGTCCATAAGCCACAGATGCTCCATAGTTGTCATGAACTCTGTCTATATTTATAATGAGTTGCAGTTATTGTCTCGGCTTGGTAATATGTATTAGAGATTAAAGTATGAGGCAGGATCACGTCACCATATCACTGCGGCCACAGATGAGCCTCCAATTAGAGCTCACTTAAGATACCAGAATAATGATAAATCCAAGTAGAGTGATCTAGCAGATAAATTTTCTGCTGCTTTCAAGGTAAAATTTACCTAAAGGACGATTACACATTATAATTGAACAGGTACAGTGACACACGTTCTGCGTCCTCGTTGCACATCCTGCAAGTGCAATGCAAGTGCAATCTTGGGCTATTACCATAGTCATGAGGTGTTTATAGACGTGACAGTGACCAGTAGAGAATCCTGTGACTATACGAATCTGACTTCTAGTTAGGTCTAGAAGTTGTTTCGCTCTTGTAAGGCATGAATATTTTGGGGCTTGTTACCTTCAGTTGTCGTTCTGTATTTGAGTGCTTTGTTATTTCAGCATTTCGCAGTGCAGATAGGTAGTCCACAGAATGGTCTTGGTATTATGAAGGTCGATGCAGATCCTTTTCTGGCTAGTACGAGCTCTGTTTGTGCTGGCTAAAGACATGAATAGTTGAAGGCAGTCCTATACTAACTTCAATGTAATTTCATAGAACTTAATGACTAGAAGCCCAGATTTGCTATCAGAGAGAATACATATATATGTTACAGGTCTGTTAATATATTCTTTGAGACATAGGTCTATAGTCAAAAAATTCCGCTTGAAATACGGAGTTACACTATTCCATGCCTGTGTAGATGAATGGTTTTAACTTCTTCATCTGTTTTTGATCCATTTGTGTACCATACATGAGAATCGACAGCAAATGTAGGTTTGTTTTGTTCCCAGTTATGGCAGTCTGGGAATGTAACATTGAAGTCTCGGCTGAAGTTAAATTTTGGTAGACAGCTATCTGTTAAGGTAACTGCAAGTATGTAGTTCATCTTTGCTTAATTCTGCGGCAATGTCTGGATGGACTAGCTCGTATTTGTCATCATGTTCAGATATGAGCATGGTTGCTTTATGTCTCTGAAGATTAGGGATAACTTAAAACGCTGCAGTAGGGATTTTTCTCATTACACCCGTAGTGCATACACAAGCCAGTCTTTGAAATTTAATGAGCCTTCGTTTCGTTTTTGTCACCATACAGGTGTTGCATATGTGACAATTGGTCTAGTTGTGGTTGTGTAGAGCCACAGTAAAATTTTCGGGCTTATACCCCAGCTCTTACCAATTAGACTTTTGCTTTTCTATAAGGAGTTCCTGGCTTTGTTTATGATTTTCATGAGATGATAGTTTCAAGTGAGTTTTTCTTCCGAGTTTCGAGTTATAAGCAGGTATTTGACTTTTTGACTTTTGAAAACTCTATTGCTTCACCAAACAGAGTGGGTTTTTGTAGGTTATTTTGAGTTCGTCTTTTTGTGAAAGCAACTATGGTGCTCTTTTCTATGTTGACGTCTAGGCCAAATTTTTACACCAGTTAGCAATAATATTGGTTTCCCTCTGGAGGAGTTCTGAGATTGTTTCTTGGAATTTGCCTCTGATTAGGATCGCAATGTCATAAACATATTCTTTGACAAAGAAGCATTCATTACTGAGTTTATTTAGCAGTTCGTTTACTACGATGGATCATAGTAAATGGGGAGAGAGAACACCACTCTGGGTGACTCTGATTCTATCACTGCCTAGCGTAGCATTGATATTTCTATCGTAAATCCATATAAAGCGTGTTTTTTATAGGGGTGGAGAGCTTTAAATTAAAATAACATACAGAAACATGGTTTTAATATTAATGAAATTGGCTTTACAAACAAACAATTTTATGGCATTAATGCTTGAATATGATCCCGGTCATGTGACAGATGCGGCTGCCGCGTACATAGCGTAGTCTGGAGGTCCAATTTTCACACACTCTACGTAGTAAATCAGGCTGTATTTCGGCAATAACGCATCGAATATTGGCTTCCAAGTGGTCAATTGTTTCTGGTTTATTGGCGTAGACATGCGACTTTACATATCATCAGAGACAATAATCTAATAGCTTCAAATCGCACGAATGCGGAGGAAGTTAACAGGTCCATTTCGTGAAATTAATCGTTCGTCAAATGTCTCTTTAAGTAAATGAATTGTATCGCTGTGTGACATGTGCCGCCGTTCTGTTGAAACCACATGTCTGCAGTATTAATGCCTTCCAATTGAGGCTCAAAAAAGTTAGTAATCATGACTCTGTACCGCTCACCGGTGACTGTAACGTTCTGAACATAATCATTTTTGAAGACATATGGACCAATGATTCCAGCGCACCAAACGATGATTTTTCTGGATGTAATGGTGTTTCGACAATGACGTGTTATCGTTTAGAGTAAACGTATTACGAAAACGATCCATAGTTTCTCGAATTTATCGCTCTGATGGACCATAAAATGCACGTAATGCCCGATGGGTTTCTCGAATTGAACCATGTTCTTCAAAATAAATTTGAACAATTTGCAAACGTTACTCCGGCATGAAGCCATTTACGATAAATTGCCAAACCAAACAAACCTTAAAAAAAGTGAGAGCTGTTAAATTGGGTGTCACAGAGAACAGTGTTGCTAATTCAAAGTTCTTCGCCTCTATAAATACACCCTTTAGTATTACCTACTCCTGTGTTTTTGATGCATCTGTATATCTGGTCATATTCGGTGTTGTCGAAAGGTCCTTCGATGTCAAAGGAGCAGCCCACCGCAATTTCGTTGTCTCTGAGAGATTTCTCAATCTTCGTGGTGAGTTCTTGAAGAGCATGCGTTGTTGATTTTCCTGGTTGATAGGCACATGGTCTTTTGTGAAGTGGATTCCTATATAGTGGACCATCCCTGATATGTCTGTAAAGTATTTGATTTTAAATGCTTTTTGGAAAAAAGAGGTGAGACTTATAGGTCGGTATGATTTCGGTAGATCAGTTGGTCTCCGACTTGATTTGAGTATAAACTTGACTGCTACCTCTTATTTCTTTGGTAATTTAGTCGTTATATACTCATGCAAATATTACCTTTGCCATCATCAAATGCTTTACATACTTGAGGTACTTAATCTCTGGCTTATAGATTATATTAGTCGGGTTCCCCACTGTTATCATTTTGGTGCGGACTGCCCTGCCAACTAACCATTTGCATTTTCATATTGTTCCAGTCCATTCCTGTGTCAAATACTCTAACAGGTACAAGTGTAGTCCTAATTTGTTTGTTGATATCATGCCCTATCTTTTCATCAGTAAAGCTAACTATTTTGGAAGACATTGTAGCTATTAACTGAAGAACGTCAGCAAAGGACCAAGAACGGAGATTTAAATGGGTTCACCTGGTCGAATCCGCGATCACTTAGAACACTAAATAGTTATAGCTACTCATTTTGGCAAAAGTGGGACACGTGCAAAGAAAGTGATCTAAAGGGTAGGCTATTTGTTGATTTGTTTATAAAACAAATGCATTATTTCAATTAAAAATTCTTTTCAAAATTCGCACTGTTTCGTCAACACTTTGGAATCCACTTTGGAAGTAACTTTGCGATATTTCCCAA
Organism: Xylota sylvarum; assembly: GCA_905220385.1. Classification (NCBI taxonomy): domain Eukaryota; kingdom Metazoa; phylum Arthropoda; class Insecta; order Diptera; family Syrphidae; genus Xylota; species Xylota sylvarum. The sequence continues at coordinate 19,889,368 of LR999958.1, forward strand.
CGTTGGTCAAGCGTAAATTGACCCATTTCGTACCGTAAAAATATATATAATACTGAATTTCTGTCAATTTTTTGAGCCCATAAGAGCTGTCAGTGTCAAAATAACATATGATTAAGAAAGACACCAACAGATGGCCCAGCCTTTTTTTCTTCTTCCTCTATGTCCCAGCAGCTTATATAGAAATCATGATGAAGGATGACCAGTCTTGTGTCGCTAAATCAGGGGTTTCGATATTGCCGACATTTCTCCTCTTCATTCCAGAAGATCCTTGTCACACTATTTTGTTGGGGTAAGCAAAAGTTTAGCAAAAGGTGAGGTTGTATTGTTCAGCTATCTCATGAACAATCTTCACAAATGCAACAGTAGTTTGAGAAGTAAAAGGAGAAATAAACGTTCAAGTTGCCTTAGAACATACTGACTCTGGCCTTAGATTTTGGAACCATCCCAGATTGACACCACTTAATTGTACAGGATACCAATAGGGTTATCCACCCACTCTGTTTTGTCAAGTAGGATCTATAGAGCGAAATAAATACTAATTAGGTGACTAGGTGGTCGGTGTCGTTGGCGAAGCCAACACCTTTTTATCCATAGCCTACATACTTTTTCATGGTCTATGTATTATGGTACTCCATCTCCACCTGTTTGAGCGTTTTCAAAAGACATCAGGAGTGTGGTTAAAGGTCATCCTTTTCCCACGCCTTTGTGTCTTCTACAAAAGGTTGTAGATTTTTTCCTCCAACAGAACAGCATCATCAGCCAGAATAGGTCAGGCAAAAAGTAAAAAGTAATGGACTAAAAAGACATCCCTTTTGTACAACTGTATTAGATTTGAATGAATTCTACATCTGATAATTCGCCTATTCTTCGTCCCTTGAATGAACTTTTATTTTTTTTTATGAGCTATAATAATTTTAGACAAGTTACATAAATCACCCAGTTCTTGGCTCAAAATAAACAAAAAATATAGTCATCTCCATATCATGTAGCCAACCTTATCCACAAGAAATATTGTAAATATTTGCTACAACTTTAGTGAAAGTAGATGGAAAAATGAACACCTCAAGTATTACATTTGTTTCAAATAAATACTATAGTTTCAATTTTTAATTTTCTATCTTTTATAATCAACACTGTAAAATGCTGCTTAGAAATGAGAATATGTATTATTATTAATTATTTTTTTCTTTCTTCGTCACTTTTATACTCAAGCTATATAATTCTCCTGAAGGCTGAATTTTTTTTTTATTTACAAAGAAAACTTTTTAATTATTTTATTTTTTTTCTTTTTCTTTGTTAAGATTTCAGATTTTCTTTCACTTCTTTTTCAATCGCTTTAACCGAACACACTTATTTATTATTATTATATTTTCTTATACTTTCATTTGAAATTATAACAAATAAATTAAATAAACAATTAAATGAAATTTAACAACAAAATGATACAATAGAAATGTTTTGTTCTATGACATGGTGTTATTATTCTTTTTCGTATTATTTCAGTTACCAGAAGATGAATGGTTAGCAGCAAATTTGTTAGTTTAGTTTGTTTAGGCATATTACCCCGCAGATATTTAAAAAAAAAAAAAAAAAAAAAGATATGAATTAATTTTATATATATTTATATATAGTAAAATATATATATATATATACATACATTATGCATACAAAAAAAAAAAACAATTAGTTTTAACAAAGCAGTATGGATAATTTATTAACAAAACAAACAACCCAAATTAAATGCTACAACAACACAAAATTAATGCAATGTTACAAGAAAAAACTAAAAAATTATAAAACAAAAAAAAAATTGTTCATAACAATCAAATTTCCATCGAATGATACACTTGTGGTAGGTCAAATAACATAAAACCAAAAATAAAAATATATATATATGTATATGTATATAGCAAGTATATATATATATGTATAAATTAAATATTAGAAATATTTTAAAGAAATATACGCATAACAAACAAAACAAAAAAAAAAAAAACATAATTCTTAAGGACACTATTTTTATTGAAACATTGAACTAAGAAGTGAGACGCAATTGGAGCTGTTTAGTTTTATATTGTTTTTTATTTTAGTACTAATTTTATTTTTTATTTTTTTTTTTAAACCGTCTTTATTTGCTTTGTGAAGAAAAAGTGGAGCAGAAACATAGAAATTGATAAGAATTCAACAACATATATATTATATATATAAATAAGACCCATAACAGAGAATAGAAAAGTAAGTAGATAAGCATGTAGTTAGTATGTAGATAACTATAATAAACACACAACATGGCAGTAATTTTTAGAGAGAAACCAAAAAAAAAAAAAAACATAAAAATAAAGTAAAATAAATAAATAATTGGAGTAAAAGTACACACTTAGTTTGATATGTGTTTTGCATATATGCAAAGTAGAGGTAATAAAATACACAAAAAGTTAGTAGATGAGTATATATTGTAATGGATAAAAAAAAAAATAAAAAAAAAAAACAAAACAAAATAAAATAAAGTAATGGTGTTAAAAAAAAAAAAAAACAAAAAACATAATTAATTTAGTATGAAGTATTAAACAAAATATTTAGTTTATATGTTTGGAGTACCCAAAAAAAACTAATGAAAATCACATACACAAGGGCAAATTAGTTATTATATTGCAAGCGAGAGGATATTTATTAAAGATGACCAAAGAAATAAATTAAAATAAAAAATATAAATAAAAATTTAACTAAAAGATATATAAGGATACTTCTACGTTATGTTTATTTGTTGATGTTTGCGCTACATATCAGAAGAAAAATTCTCAAATAGAATACTAAAACAAAAAAGAAAAAAAAACGATTAAGAAAAAAAATTAGGAAGCAATGATTAATAGAAATTTTATAGATGAAACCCAGAAACAACTACCGAGTAAATGACAAATCACATTTTTATTTTGCACATTGTTTTCAATGGTTTCGATAGTTTTGTATTTATAAGAGTTTATAAATTCTGTGGGGTTGACAGGATAGAGAGTCTTCTTTATGCGATTGCCTTCACATTGTGAGTGAGTTGTGGATTAATGTCTATAAAATGACTGATAGTTGGCACAAGTGACAATCACAAAGCGTCCTTAATTCGGCTACAGAAAGTTTGGCTTTGGCAACAAATATCCGAAGTTTATCCAATTGACTTGAGTAAACCTCTTCTGTGGCAGAATACTTGACCTTCAAAGTCACTACTTGACCTCAAAGTATTCGATTTTTAATTATCTCTGTTAGGAGATTTTTTTTATTTAATAAAAAAAAATAGAACTAGGTGGTATAGTACCTCAATATGTATCTCAATGAAACCACGAGTTAATCCCCAGTGCAACCTTGATTTGTATCTTAGAATTTAAAGACTTTTAATAGAAAGTCCAGGATCAACTAATTCCTCATGACAATGTATGCCTACAGTAATCCTTTTCCTGTTAATGCCAAAAGCCTACAACTTAAAACATTGAATTTGCTTAAAATTATGGTATGTTAGTACAAATGGCCCTAGTTGTGAGTGCATCCGGGTATAGTGCTTCTTTGAACAGCCAATTTAGGGCACTAATCAAATTTCAGTAAAGGTCATCCAACAATCCTTCGTGTTTTAGACTTAAACAACATTGGCAACGCAATATGAATACAAAACAGCACTCAGACAACCCTCATTACTGTCTTGGTTAGATAAACTCAGATTTTATATATTTTTTCTTTTATTCTGAGGTCCCAAGCAAACCTACTATCCCCTGTACTATTTATAATAATACTAGCTGACTCGGCCAACTTCGTTGCACCTAAAATTATTAATGTCTCTTTCGAAAGTCGAGCAGCTCTATTGAAAGCACGGAACTAAACAGGAAATGTCGCATGTTGGTTCGTTATTCATCTAAAGATTCAACGGCAATTTTAACGCTGAATGAGCCGTCCGACCGTCTTCCAACAACGTGCCCTTCCCATATAAAATGGAATTTTCAGATATCGCCATCATCCACCCCTGAAAGTATGCAATTTCAGGTTTTTACGATTTTCCGACTTTTCCGGTCGAAATTTGTAATTTTCAAAAAAACCCCATGCAAATGGATGATGTTCAGCCGAGTTATGCGCATACGAACCAACACCAATTCATTTATATAAGATTTCTCAGAATTTCAGGAATTGTGTTGTGAACTGCTTTTGGATTACAAGTTCAAGGTGATTTTTTAAAACCATTGATTAGCGTATGTAAATTGATTTTTAAACATAATGCAGCTTGAAATCTGAGTGACATTTTTCGTAGAATGAAACGTAAGGGACACCCCATTCAGTGTTGTTTTGATATCACACCGTACGTAACTTGTTTGAAAAAAACTGAGAGATGTCTACTTCCACTGTGAAGTACCTACCTTTTGATCAAATGTGTACGATATGTTCCCGCAATGCCTACATAACTCTCATTTCAAAACACTTTTGGTTCAATTTATACATACATATGTTGTTATGTCTCGAAACATGTTGTATGTAGTTCGTTAAGGTTAAGCAAAGCAAGCGTTAGGCAACCGAATTGAGTCTATACTAGAATTATTCTACTAGTATAGTGGATATATTTGAACAGAATAGGCACAGATTAGTAAATCAGAGAATGTCCATTATTTTCTATGAAAGAAGCTAAGTGTCGTCGGTTTACGTCATTCGACTAAGTTGTAATACTCTAATGGATTCCACAACCTTACATCGACCTATTATTCAGACGTAAGTTGGTGCTTTGAAGAATACTTTCATGGTATACAATGGTATATCTCTCAGAACTGATTCTTGGAAATAAAGCCCACATTGAATCGAAGTATATACATATGTCCTACATAGCTACACTGTGATTCAAGGAAAGTAGCTTGTTGTAAAGGTCAACTAGTAAAGTAACCTTTTTTTCAACTTTAAGAGCCATTTAGCTTCCAGACATAATACACTTCCAACAAAAAATTCCTTCACCGATGTTCTTAAATAAATCAAATTATTTTCCTACCAAGCGTAATCATTTCCGAGAATACGCTCTAAATCAACACAACAAAATAGACTTAAGGACATCCCTGACGTCTGCTACATTAAGTACGACTACCACGCCTACACACTCAATTTTAGCCTCCACTCATAAAGATTGATATTGCAACATGAAAATAATTTGCATCTTATTCAAAGCAGACAAGCAAAACAAAAAAAGATACCTTCTATATAAAACTTTCTTCAGGCCAGATACGACCATAAGGGATGAAAAGGGATAAAGACACAAGACCCAAACAGCAACAAAAAACCACTCCAGCGAAGGGAAATACACTCACTCCATGCAACCACCATTTATAAAAAAAAAAAAAAGAAGAAGAAGAAGAAGAAATATTAAGAACTAATTTATTTAGTAGTTTACTACTACACTAAGCTAAGAAGCTGTTGCTTGCTCTTCTCCATAAACAAAGGATACACAACATACATCCCTCCTGTAAAGAGCATATTATATACAAATTTATCCATAGTCCACGCTAGCGTCACTCTAATGAAAATTTATTTCCACATCCAGAGAGAAGAAACCTTTTCATAAATATATAACATTTATTAAGCTTAATTCAAAGGGGAATTTTATTACCTCGACTTCCTCAAAATATACCCCCGCGTACATTGCAAGGATCTGGATTAGCTTTGTAAACATAGTACAGCGACTTCAGCACACACACACAAAGTGCGGGGAAGTTTGAATATTTTCCAATGTAGGGTAGTTTGTTTCTGACTTACCTACACAGCACACTGGTGTAGGTTAATAAGAAGAGGAGGCAATGTACAAAAATTAAAGGACGCAAAAATTATTCACAAGCACATTTGCTAGGCAAAACTCGAAGGTAAGCAGCTCAAATAAAAAATAAAAAAAATATACTTATACAGAGAAAACGAAAACACAACAACAATGAAATAAGGAAATTATACATTTAATTAGAAGGCAGTGATTAAGGGTTCCTTTTCGACCTAATTAACTCGCATTTAAATGCAAATTGCAATTTGGCAGTGCAGAAATATTGTTGGTTGGTCCTGCCGCCGACAAAGCCGACACGAAAAGAAAAGGTTAAGGCCTTAGCAAAAATATTAGATAGATTCTGTCCTAGATACTCCCATCTTTCCTTTGTAAAATTTGTATAATTTTCATTTGTACTTATATTTTTTTTTTATTTGTTACTGTTGATTATGTTAGAAACAACGCACACAAAACTACACACAAACACACGCAGTATAAGGTGTATTATAGGACTATGAACAATTATATTCAAAGTTAGTAATTGTAATCATAAGGGATACAGAAAAAAAAAAACAATGTTGCATAATAACATGAAACACTAATGTGAAACAAAAATAAAGTAAAAAATATTTATGTAGTATATATAAATGTATATGTAATAAAAAAAAACAAAAAACAGAAAACCATTGTCATTATGGCAAATTGCCATATTTAGTGGGTAAATATAAAAAATAAGTAATGAAATGTTGTTTAGTTTATATAAACCTATAAAAAAAAAAAAAACAAAAACAAGCTATAGGAGCACATATACAAAATTAATAAAAAATAAATATATTTATAAAAATATAAAAAAAGAATTAGTCAATTTACCACTGATGTAACTCGGTTTGGTTGAATGCAAACAAATAATACAAATCATGAAAAAAGTATTACTAACTTATTATACACTCATGAATACTATATATATATATATATATATATATATACACACATATATATAAAAAAAAATATATATTATATTTAAAACCAAAAGAAATGCAGATGTGAAAAAAATCAAAGATAACAGAATAAAAATAAATGTTCAAAAAGAAAAAGAAAAAAATTCAACATTATTATTTAGTATCATGAAACCAAAATTACCTACACCAACATGATTATATAAATAAATACATACAGATACATAGATTGAAAACAAACAAAAACTAACACAACACAACCCATTATTACATGTATGTACATATACATAAATATGTATATCAAATGTAATCAAATGCAAACAAACCAAAAACAAAATAGTTTCAGATATAAAAAAAAATACAAGAAAATACTTATAAAATAAATGATTTAAAAGCAAAGTAAAACAAAAACAAACAGAAAAAAAAATATTCAAAATGTAAGTTGTTTAATGCAAATAAAAAAAAAAAAGTTTAAAAAATTCAATACAAAAAAAAAAAAAATATTTTGACTGTATAACCTGCAATTTTTGTAGAATTTACCAAAAAAACGAAAAGAAAAAAAACAAAATTGTGGATAATGATTAATAAAATTAAAACAAAAAAAAAATGAAATTATTGTATGAAATCAAAGAGAGATTATTATTGATATTATTATTATTGAAAGGTGAGAAAAGAAAAAAAAAAACAAAACAAAAAAATAAAAATAAAGTGAAAAATTGTAAAAAAAATATATTATTATATTAGAGACAAAAAGAAAACAAAATAAAGTGACATTTTGTAAAAATAAAAAAAAAAAAATAAATTATAGTTTTTATTTAAAATTATGGTTTGGAGGAGACAAAGGTGAGAAGTTGCGATTACATGATGTTAGTGAAGCAGGACTAAGGACCGGCCTAACTGAAGAGGCTTGTTAGAATGGAGGCACAGGTTCACTCCCGAACTGTAAAGTCAGCTAAAAAAGTAAGTGAGTAAGAGGGGAGTGTTGAAGAGGGGAGTGTTGCTATATGCAATTTAGACGATCTGTTTAAAAATACCCATATCTAGGGACCGGAGCCCATTTTGTGGAGAAAAATCTGGGACTCTGTTACGTAAATACATTAGGTTTAGTGTCATCCCATAAGAGTCTGTACTAATGGCTTATTTATGTGTCATATACCTCATACATGAATTTCCCACGAAGCAACTTCTAACTTCTCGATCAAATGCCTTCAAACCCAGATCGTATGGGAAAATACAATTAAGAGCCTTTTGAATAGTGTTACCACCTTGAGGCAGAACCACTCTCAGGAGATATTGCGACAAATATGTAAATAATGAAGAATATATGTACAATAAATAAGTAAGTATGGCTGAGTTCCAAAATGTAAAAAAAATTGTTTCGATGCGGCAGTACTATTCTTTTGTTACGCATCTGCAACGCAACTTTGATAATTTGTACACATTTTACACTGGACAAGTTTGATGTTTCGGAACGTAGTTTATAAAAAGCAGGCAATTGTAAGAATTGAAATGACAAACTTTAAATTAAAAATAAATTTAAATGTCAAATGAAAGCATCGAAAAAATTATCGATGCATAGTTTGCGCAGTTGATGCGCATCGATAACGTTTGGGATACGTTTACAAACTTGCGACTTTATCAAAACTTTCTCATTTGACTTTTGGAACTTATGACTTTGCATCTATGACGCATCGAATACATTTTGGAACTCACTCTATCTGTAATATCAGACAGACACTAACAGGATGAAACAATGAAGAAAAAATATAACAAGGTGCAACTGAATGGTAAAAAAAATGCAGCCTGTCGCGACTTGATGAAATCAATTCCTGTTTTAGTTAGTTAAGTACATACAGGATGGGCCAAAAGCACTCACCCGATGTTGTCTTGCTATATCTTAAAAATGAAGGGACATAATTTCCTTTTTTTTTTTTTTGTTAATATTTATTTGGACCTTTAACTTTTTTTCCATTACTTTTGGAAGATGATGTCGATAAATTGGGCACCGCGATTATTGATAATCATTTGGGCTTTTTTTTACTACATTTTCAAACGATTTGGTTATAATATAACTTAGTGCGATAGATTCTCGCATTCTTGTCGGATATTCTCTTTGAGAGCTTCCAGAATCTGTGGCTTGTTCTATAGACCCGTAACTACAAAAACCCCGAAAAAAAAGTCCGGAGTGGTAACATCGGAAGATTTTGCCGGCCAATGCAAATCGTCACAACAAGATGTTAGGCGACCCGGAAATGCGTCCTTCAAAATGTTCATTGATGCGTGAGTTATCCTCATGTCCTCCAGTCATCATGGTTCTGTATCGCTCACTAGTCACAGTAATCGTATTGCCCACGGCGACCTCGAAAAAATGAGCCCCGATGACACCTCCGGTGTAAATGGCGCACCATGCAGATGACTTCGAATGGATGTGAATGAAACTGGGATTCTCAGTGCCCCAGAAGCACAAATTTTGTTTGTTTATGTATCTGTTCAGATAGAAATGGGCTTCGTCGCTCATGAATTGACGGTCTGCAGGCAGTAGCTGATGGACTGTCTGCACTTTATCATCATCTTCAACTCTTTCACTAAAATGTGCTGCAGAGACGAACGAGCAATGGCCAATTGCATAGTATGCCATCTGACCGACGTGGGTGCCGTGCGTCAAGTAATTAGTGTATTGGACTACGGAACGATGGGTTACCACAGGGCCCCACTTCTCACGAGCGTCTGGGTAAAAATCAGAGAGTAAAACTGTCATGAAAAAGCTTCTCAAAACAAAAGCAAACTGCCCATCGGATACGGCATTAAACAGTTGACCCCTTCCATTCATGCAAAGAATGTAACACGCACAACACGAATGGTTGTGAGAAGTTAGGCCCTGAGTCCCAGGTTTTTTTGTCGTCTGGTCGACGTTGATGGCTCATCCACGACATCTTCAGCCATAGAGGCGACATTCTCATCGGAACGAGCACTACGAGGCCTTCCGGTGCCTCTTCTGTCACGTATTATTTCAGTCTCTTCGAGGCGAGCTAAACGCCTTAGAGTTTGACCAGTTGGCGTCTGACGGCCGGGAAATCTGCGTTGAAATTCACTGACAAATTATTCCATAAAAATAGTCACGAGTATTCCGCGGCTTACGATACTGCTTTCAGGTAGCAAGCGACTCGACTCCGCTATAAACTCTGACACAACAACACCTCCGCAGAAATTAAAAGAAGAATAACTCTTGCCAAACGTAGTTTCTTTGGGTTGAGAAGGCAATTGAGTAGTAGAGCCCAATCCCAAACAACTAAGGGGCTTTGGTATAAGACGTTCATCATCCCAGTCGTGCATTATGGCGCTGAAGCTTGGACTATATCAAAAGCGAATGAAGATAAAAATAAAATGTTTGGTCCCGTTTGCGTTGACGGGCTTTGGAGGAGAAGATTCAACGACGAACTATACGAGCACCAGCGCGTAGAGTCTTCCAAACTAACTGGGAGGGACAACGCGGTAGAGGAAAACCTCGTCTTGGGTGGTGCGCACAAGTAGAGGCATTCTTAGAGGCACTCTCAACCGAGTGCGGAGTGGAGTGCGCAACTAGAGGCAGTTAGCTAAGGACTGGGCTAACTGGAGAGGCTTGTTATTGGAGGCCCAGATTCACTCCGAACTTTAGCGCCACCTAAGTAAGTAAGTACAACGTCTTCAGGAGTACAACGTTCTATGGCTTGTCGACGTATATTCTACATCTGTTTACTTCACAAATATCAAAACAAAGCTGACAATTGCAGCCATTTCCCAAAAGTTATAGCATCTTCCGATAGGATGATACATTTTGGGCCACCTTGTATATTTGAAGATTTTCTAGGCTGGAACGCTGCTGTCAACCGAAGCAATTAGTTCAAACTTTTATAGGTTGTATGTCATCCATTCCTATCACGGATACGACCCAAATATTTTGCTTTATCAGACAAAGTTAAGCTGATACCATTGAAAGACGGAGGATCGAATAATGGAATTTTTTATTTTCTGCAGAGTACCAGTCCGACATGTAGCCAAACCACAACGAACCACCCAACTGACCAGCTTATTTGATGAGTTTTGTAGAATTTCTTTTAAAGTATGTACGTGCGAAGGGATAGGGGATAAAACACCTCCTTGTGGACTGCTTCTCCTAACAAATCTTCTAGTAGATTCCCACACAACTTGGAATTCATAATTCGACCATTTAGCAGTAAATTAATCAATATACGAGTATCTGCACAATAAGGATCAGCGGCAGGTTCAATGATAAGTTCAAAACTTATTTCTTCTGGAAGACCGTAATATAGGGAATCATGACACTTTGGTATACCAAAACCAAATATCTTAAATGGAAAGCTTTCGAAATCCCAATGGAGCAAAATTTTCCAATTGTGAAACGTAAGGTTATCAATCATTTTCTGACAGCATTGGTTATTAGAATTAACGTACGAGTATGCTTTCTAGAACCATGAGCTTGAGCCAATAAGGCCAAAATATTCATCGAGGCGTTCGTTAACAAGGAGTTTATTTGGCTTTCCCAAAAAATCCGATTATAAAACTAATAAAGCTACATATATACATAAGAACAGAGGACGGTTCTGGGGAATTCGATATCTAAAGTGGGGTAGGACAAGGCTGTGTTTTTTCACTAATATTGTTACTATTGGTGTTTAGCGATGTGCTTCGTGCTGGTTTGTAGACAAGAAACAAAGGAATTGGAGGCACTCTTGTATGCAATCTCAAACACCGTGACTAAGTATGCTTATGCAATTAGTAGATAGATTAAGGATTTCCTGTATCTTGGGAGTGTTTCCTCGACTTATGGTGGATGATGCAGTGATTCAGCGATTAGTAGATGTTCAGCTACCAGGTAATACCAAATTTTCTAAGATCGCAACCGTCGTGAATGTATAGCTCTCAATAGACCCTTTCATTCGCTATATAGTCAAACGCACTAGTCACTTGAGCCACTTAGCCCAAATAAAAGTCCTACTTAATACCGATTAGATAACAACTGACTTCAGTAATTGACTGTTAAAAGATTACCTTTTTCAAATAAGTACAATTTAAGGCAAGCCCAGTAACTACTAGTACACTTATCCCATCATAGGTTTCCATTACTCCAAGGCAATGTATCTAAGTCAAGCAAAACATCTTATAAGAAATCCGTTACATTATTCCAACTAAGCTTCACTCATCAACATCATCAACCTAATAAAGTCATGACTTCCCAAATCCTTCCCCAAAAGGAAGGAACAAAAAACAAAATTCCACACATAGGTAGGTACTAAAGAAAACATAGTCAATAAATATATGTATGTAGCACATAACAGACATCCTTCGATATACTGTACAAAAATTCCAACAGGTATTCCCCCGGACTATACAAAAAAAAAGAAAGATGTTTTATATATTATTTGATCTCGCCTAAGCCCATCTGCCAACGTGTATGTCATCTTATTATCCCTTCACCAAGACACTGGTTGTATACACTCAGGTTTTACATGTACATTTCTTGAAATGAAAAATCCCAGCGTCGTCAGCAGTTAAGCAGAAGGAAACGAAAAAAAAAAAATAAAAAATTCCATCTCAAGATAGGGTCTCTTGGTGAAAGATATTTCGATGAATTTTCCACTCCATAAATCCATCCAGAAGCGTTCGTTCAAATAAACTGGCAATCCTTTTTCTGTGCCTCCCCTTTGCCGTTCGGAAAACTCCAACTTCTTACACCGTACAATTCCCTGAAGACAAGTTTGTTAAATAAAACATCAATCAGATAGAAATTCGTTTCGCGCATATTTATTTATTTTTTATTTTATTTCTTTGATTTATTTGTTTTCAAGAAAGTTCTAATATTCATACAGAATGAGGTGTGCTTGATACAGCCGATGTTGTGAGAATAGAATCGTAATTCATCGAACAAGGTATAATTATTTATGCGTTCTTGTTCATCGTAGGTATCGGCAATATATGCTCACTTAGTCCAACAAGATTGAGTCCATCGTGCTCAGTTATTAAACCCAGGAAACGCTGACAAGAAAACCGCTGTAGTAGAAATTAGAACCACCCCGATAGTGATATGAAACGCAGGAAGTTCATCAGCTCGACATTACACCTCGTCCTCCAAGTCAATGAAGTTGTAACTACCGAGAATTCTCATTCTTCTGGGAGATAAGGCAGAACAGCCACATAGTAGGTGTCGGACAGATTCAATTTCTTCCTCGTCCCTGCAACTTCTGCAATAGTCGTTGTGTAGTACACCGACTCGCTCCGCATGAATACCAAAGGCATAGTGCCCAGTAATTATGCCAGAGAGGACCCTGTAGTAGGACCCAGCTCTGTATTTTTGTAAGGCTCGAAAGCTGATATTGCTTCTCAAGTGCCTTCCAGCATACTAGAGAACCATAAGTAAGAATGCGTCTTACAATCGCCATCTGTAGCCAGTACACTTCGACTGGTTTGAAGACCCACGAATTACTGAACGCCTTTTTACAAGAGTAAAAAGCTGCGCTTGCTTTCCTGTTTCTTTTATCGATGTTCCTTCCAGTTAAATTCAGAATTACGCCCAGATATTGCCTCAAGCTCGAGTCTGAGTTCAACTCTGCTAATCTTCCTACTGAAGAACACTACCTCCATTTTTGACGGGTTGCTGTGAACCCAGTCTTCCGCTAGTTATAATGCTAGATTGAGCCCTTCACTTAGGACAGGAAGGAACGTCCTTGAGGTCAGTATAACCACATCATCAGCATAGGCTGACACGATGAAGCTATTTTCCTTCAATCTTACCAAGATCTCGTCAACCATGAGAAGCTATATTAGGGGAAAGAGGAACCCACCATGGAACGTTCCTCTGCAAACCCTCTTCCGGATAGTTGTATATCCCAGTGTTGAGTGCATGGTTCTCGATCTGAGCATCAGTGCAATCTAGTTGCAGAGCCCGGTGTTTAGGTTTGTCCTGCATAAGCTGCCCAGAACCGCATCGACGCGCGTTGAACTTCAATATCAAGGAATGCTCCTAGAGTAGATTCCTTCTTCTTATGTATGTGAATCATATTTTAGACGTTCCAATGTTTTTAGCAGAAAGGACGATTGATTGATTGGTTTAAAGTACTCGTGTCACTTGTTTTTTCAGCCTGGGAAATGAATATGACACGCACCTCTCGCATGCTTTCGGAACGTAGCCTAGCTTAAGGCAGTATGTGAAAATTAGCTTGAGCCATGAAATAACAATACTTTTGACTCAAGAAGCATCATAGGTTGAATGTTATCCATTCCTGGGCCTGATTTGATTGTCCAAGCTATATTTTCTTCATGGGAGTTATCTGAAAAGGACTAGCAATAGATACGCAAGCAGTTCTCGGAATTTTACTTATGAGAGAGAGGCAGCTAGTTTTATTTAATGCTGGCTACCAGACTAAGATTTCGTACATGAGTATGGGTCTTACTACCGCTGTATGTAGCCAGTACTTCCGTTGGTGATGTTGGCTTCAAATCACATGATCTTCAAACCTTTAATAACTCGATGTTTTCACCGGTATGTATGTATAAATATGGCATATGGCACCATCTTGTTGAAACCAAATGTCCTGGAGATGTCTTCCTGTAAATTTGATGCAGCTATAGTTAGTTTGTTTGTAGACTTCAACATTTACAATTGAAATTGGACTCGATACTCTGATAGGATCCATCAGAAATCTTTGATATTCATCTGCATTTCGTCGAAGAGTGTACATGAGGAAAGGACAATTCAAATACCGTTCCTTCTCAGTATAAGATAAATTACACAATTATGCATTAGTAATGACACCTAAGGAAGATGCTAATAAATTTGAAGCAATTCGTCACTAGATCTGGTACAGGAGCCACCGTACAGGACGTGCAGTAATCGTTACTTGATATTAGCTTCTGCCCTAATTCTGATCTTCAAACATTTGAAACGCAAAAGCAATGAGATCGTATAATAGCAAATAGTCCTATAGAACCGTGCCACACAACTGTTCATTGTATAAATTTCTATCTATATGCAAAAAAATCCTGGCTCAGTGTAGAGCCGTATGTATGAGGTAAGGTCCTTGAACACATTATGTGCTATAAACCAGAGGAAGCAAGCAATCATTATAACTGAAATAAATAGTAATTGAAATCCATCGGGTTAGATTGGAGCGAATACTTAAATGAGTCGGTCAGCGGCATAATAGCTTCAAAACTTAGAGATCGAGGACTACTAACTTATCGCCAACCATAATATCATCGAAGCCTGGTAGAGAATTTATTCCTATACTACAGATACTCCTATGGTAGGTTCATGTTCCGATGACCTCTCGAGTGATTTTTAGAAACACGAGTGTGAAACACCTCTCAATAGTATCTCTTGAATAGCTAGAGTATCTATTCTAAGCTTTCTGCATTTGATACAGATTGATTCGCATTACGCTGGTCCTTAGCCTTACTCTAATGTTCCAGGTTTCGAGTGTTAAAATATTTTTGTGTTTTCGATGCGAGTTCCATATATTTTTAATTTAGTCATCTATCCAAGGTCGTTTAGAAGACTGGTAACAATAAAATTCTACATGAGGTGTATTATACACATTATTCTTAACTCAAGCTATATGTACTATGTAGCTTCCGATTTTGTTAGAAAAGTGCCCTTACTACTCTACCCTACCGTGACACTGTCATGATTAGCCACAAGTTCATAATAATGAATATTGTAGTAAAAATAGTCATCCAAGATATATGTATCTACATATCGATATATAGTGTTAGCAAGTTCACGGTTAGTGTCCTTAATAAAATTAAATGAAGTTGTTCAACTTCATTCACTCTATACGAGTAATTCATAAATCAATACAACATTTTACTGCGTACATGGCAAAGTTAATGCCCGACAAAGAGTTCATTACAACTCAATAAATAGTTTATTACTTTCTTTGTATTATACGAGTAGCTATATGTATCTCAGTAGATTCTACTTCCATTAATGTACTCACAAAGATTCCATTGATTGACATCTAAAGAAACGAAAATAAATTCACTCCAAGAACAGTACATAAAAGTCCCACAAAAATACAACCTACACAGACACACAGTATCTATGACTCACTAAATCAAATATACTTTATGTTTGATTAATTAATATTCCCCAAATAATAATTACTTTGTTTGCAGTGCACATATAAAGAATGAGTGATTGCTCGCTTTGTTGTTGTTTGCCGATCGAATCCACTGGCATACAAACACATCCGCAGGCTACCACATTAGACTCCATAATATCTAATTAAACAAAAATTTCCACAAAAAAAAAAAAACCTAATTAAGGCATTTTTATGAGCAGCCGCCCACGGTTAAGGAGCAACCCGAAGGGAAAAAAGGAAACGAGCCGGGAAGTATTTATTATACTGCCATAAATCAATAACAATGACGAAAATCTATCAAATTAATCCATAAAAGTCCTTTTAGGCCTTTTAGTCCTTTCGGAACTCTAGATATTATCCCCCGATCGTCCCCCCCCGGCATTCGGTGTCCCACCATTATGGTCTGGCATGGTGATTTATACCGAAAACCACTTCGCCAATCACATACATGATGTTGGGTCTGTTATGTGATAGCAAGCTCTTGATTCAGTGATGAAAACGAGGAATTTATTTACCCATTTTTGTCATCGCAAGGAGCCGGGGCAGAGATGGATAATAGGAAAAGGAAAAGAATATCCCCTTGCGTGCAATCGTCAAAGAGACATAAAATGACACCGCATCGCACCAAGAAAGGAAACTAAACAGCTGACGAGTTCTCCTCGATACACAAAAAAAAAAAACAGACACAGAGGAGAGTAGAGTGAGTCCTTCGAAGTCCCTTTTGGTTTGTTTGGCTAAGCGCCGATAGCACCCAATTGTAGGGGTCGTATATGCATGCTTTAACAGCATAGTGGTGTAGTGTTAGGGACGATATGGTGAGAAAATTCATATCAAACATTTCAACAGACAAATTTATGATCATAAAATTACACATGTCCTTCTGTCATAAATTATGGCCAGTGCTGGACGACGCACATTTGGGAATCTTGCGAAGGGAAATGAATGGGTTAGAGGTCATCCAACAATGTTTGTGCTTAGAGCACACATCCTCAAGAGGATGGATACTCCCTTTTCAAGAGAAACAAAATGAGTAAGCCCTGAATATTATTATGGTGATTTTAATTTCGGATAAGGAGCACGAAAGTTAACGGAGTGCTTGACTTTTCACTGAAGTGAAAGTTAAAAGGTCGATAAAAGAGAAATATTAAATCCTTGAACAAGTAAGGGGGGTAATAACATGTCCGAAAAGGCACTCGCATAAAGGTGTGCTATAATTACTAAGGATGGAGTGATATTATAGGGGTGTTTGGGTTAAGGTGTTCAGCAGTTATGTAGTTGCTGATGGTAACATTTTTTTCATATCAACCAAGGTGTATGGGTTCGGTCTAACTTTGAGGCAATACTAATTTCTGATCTTAGAACTCCCTTTTACACAGATGTCAGCATATCATCTGAAGGATTTTTCGATGGAATCGTATCTGAAATAAAATAAAATTGGGTTCGAACGTGTCAAGAAGTTCGTTAGAAGTGACGTGGATTGGTCACACATAACTACATGCTCTAAGTAAATGAATCATAAGCCTTATATACCCGATGCATGAAAAATCCGCATTGTTAACCCAACATCGAAAAATGAAGGTTTTTTTTTTAGCGACGTCTATGGCAAGGTCTTCCTCTACTGCGCTATCCATCCGGGTTAAATTCAAGACTCTTCTATATGTCCTAGTCAATTCTTTTGAAACAACTTGACCAGGTCGATGTCGCTGTACAGTTCGTCGTTGAATCTCCTCCTCCAAAGATTATCCACGCGAACGTGACCGAAAATTTTACGAATAATTTTTCTCTCGAAGATACCGAGGATATCTTCATCCACTTTAGATAGAGTCCAATCTTCAGCTCCATAAAGCAGGACTGGGATTATCAAGATCTTATCCAGAGTCTTCTGAGTTACTCTGGATAGGACACTACTATATAATTGCCCTCTAAGCCCAAAGCAACAGCAATTTGCAAGAATTATTCTTCATTTTATTAGTGCTGAGGGAGAATAAGTCCCTTACTACCTCAAAGTTATGCCAAAACTAGACATGGCTGTCATATGCCACCATAAAATCAATGAATAGATGGTGGGTATCGATTTGGACTTCTTGAGTTTTTTTCCAAACTCTGCTGAAGTGTGAAGATTTGATCGACTGTGTACTTTCCTGGTCTCAAACCACACTTATAGGGCCCAATCAGGTTGTTGATGAAGGAATTCAGACGTTCACACAGGATGGCAGATAGGATCTTGTACGCGAAGTTGAGGAGACTGATACGTCAGTAATTGACGCAGTTTAGAGGGGTTCCTTTCTTGTCTATCGACAGACGGTGTTGAAATTCCATTCATCAGGCATACACTCATCTAAACAAGTCTAGTCAGATCCAGGATGTGCTTTCCGCCATTCTTCGTCAAACTAGGGTTCTTTGGAGGTCGTCGGATGAAACCCAGCACATCAGTTCCGGCACTTCTGATGGCATGTTGGCAGCATTGGCGCTAGTCTTTGGCACTTGATGCTGGGTACGCGTTCGGCGAACATTCTAGCGATCTCTTGCGATTGCAGCTAGACCTCCTTTCCTATGTTGCCTCCTGCATTCGCCACTGGCGCCGAGTTCTTCTCTTGGACAACTTTCACAAATCAGTCTCATCTGAGACTGTCAGTTGGAATTCATAAAGACCGATGGTAAGGCTTGTGGCAATAGCCACTGATTC
The DNA here is from genome assembly GCA_905220385.1 of Xylota sylvarum. Taxonomy (NCBI): domain Eukaryota; kingdom Metazoa; phylum Arthropoda; class Insecta; order Diptera; family Syrphidae; genus Xylota; species Xylota sylvarum. The sequence continues at coordinate 19,907,905 of LR999958.1, forward strand.
ATTGCTATTTCCAATCACTACGTCGTTGGGGCCTGAGATCTGTGATCAGTGGTAGTTCATTATTTTGCTGCCGTCACTGGACTGAAGTCCGTTCAGCGCGGCTCAGTTTTTGGATAAATTAGTTGTGGAGTTTGTTCCCGCCTCAGCCACGGGTGGAGAATTCGTCGGAGGCTTCACAAAGATATGCACTTTCTTCTTCGAGGTTCGATAGCTGAAGGTAAAGCAATGTCGCTGGCATCCTTTGTCTACTCCCACGCGACACTATGACTGCGCTGCCTGCATTCGCTTCTGGTGGATAGTCGGTTCCTTTGAGTAGTGTTATGTTCGCTGTAGTTGAATTCGTAGCCTCATCCGAGTCTGTAACTGTCAGTTGGAATGTGTAGTTGCCAGGAGCAGTTAAGTCGCTCAACTGAAGTGTGTTTATCTCGGGAAGGCTTGGGTCGTAACCAATTGGACCGGATTTCATTTCCCAAAGCCAAGCGATTATCTTGTCATCATCTGTGCTGGCGCTACCATCAAGGATCGCTTTCGTCGTGGGCCATTTGATGGTTTACTCAGCTGGAGAGATCACCACCTGAGGTACTCTATTGATTCATTTCTCTTGAAAGACCGCAACTTTAGCCATATCATCGCTTAAGTTTAAGTGATTACCTTACCAACAACCTTCCTCCTTCCCAACAAGGTACCCTTGCATTTCGGATCATATGTTGTTATTTTGAGACTAACTGGCCTAAAGTCAAAAGGACACTCCCACTATTATGGCTGTTCTAAATGAGGAGCTAAAGAAGAAAAATTTTCTTGTCTTTCTTTGTCTAGGCATCTTCTCTCGAAAAACAATATCCGCACAGAAATCCTTTGTCACCAATACCTGTACCTTAATATAGCTCGGGATGGCTTGAAGATCCATAGGTTTTTCATAGGTTCTATAGTATGGTAGGTATAACCCCCAAAGGGCATCACAATGGATCTACATTGATCTAAGTGTGACGGGTGCAAGTTTCTCTTCTCCCGTCAACCCATTAACCTAACCTAACCTAATACAGCTTCCCTAAGTTAATCCTGCCTTAACGCAGAGGTTGTGTGACGATTATAACATGTTGCACATTTCCCTTTTACTTTTACATGAGTCTATATGTATTGTATGGTATTATGACTAGTTGGAGCTTCAACTGTGTTCAAAAGCCAACTGTTGACCACTGGTATATGAACAGAGCTTTATATGCCTCCCTTATTGAATTCAGTTTACATAGAAATAGGGCACCCGAACCTATTCTCAATTTGAACGTGTATTGTGTTTACTATCAACAACAACCCGGTTAGCAACAACGACAACAACAAGAAACGAAAAAAACATTCCTTTCGAAATAAAGAAACCTAGGTCCAGTCTAAGAAATTCCAGATTAAGTGCCCTTATGACCTTCGGTTACAAAGGTTATGGAAATCCTCTGTCCACCATGGCTTTGGCTTATGTGACTGCCATTGAAGTGATAAGATACCATTAAACCAAATCAAACATTGCTTTGACAGCCTCAATAGAACTGTTATCCTTCCACTTTCCATTCAACCAATAACGCCTCATTGCCCATTTTAAAGGGCAGGCGAATCGCTGCAAACTGAGACACAACATCTGAAAGAGGAAATATCTAGCATTACACAGACTAGACGTCAGATATATCCAATGTCCGTCCCATACCCTTGTCTTCTATTCCTATCCCCATTATTCTTATTGTCCGCTCGAACCAACGTATGCACAACAATAATCATGTAAGTCAACTGGGAGTATATAGGAACCTGATTCGAATTGCTCAATCTAGTTCGCCTGTCGACAATACAGTCGAGGAAAAGTCGCCATCGCTATCCTCCCTCCAGCCACTAACAAAAAAGGATTCTCTTCTCAATGGAAACTAACTTAAAGAGATACCCCGGGACGTATACGTAACCTTTTTTATGAATTTAATCCAACGTCCTGTCCCATTTAGATAGGAAAACTCAAGCATCCTGCATGTCGGGGTGTAGGTGAATTCGTTTTTTTTTTTTTTTTTTCTTACTCTACTCCTCCAGATTCGTTTGCCAAGGCATCGGCGGGGTGCATTTCGCTTTAAAAACCAATTACATTAAAAAGATATGGCGCAGCGAATGTGTCTCTTAAATGCTCATTAAAGTGGATTTTAGAGGCAATGAGGAAAAAAGTCAAAAAAAAAAACAAAAAAACAAGAAAAAGCTAAGAAAACTTATACCATAGGTAGGGGGTTTCATTTTATTTGCAATTTCTTTAAAATTTCTCGAAAAGGGTTGGCAATGGTCGGGTGGATATTGTGGATGGAGTTCATGACGTCGTCGTCGCCGGGATATGGTGAGCCATATAAAATTCAAAAAAGTTTTCGCTTTCGGACGGGGGGGGTTCATGGAAAAACGATAATGACCAGACACTTAGGTTTTATAGCACTTTCGTTTGATAAGAGTCTTTTGGCCGTTTTGAGGAGGCTTTAAAGGCACAGGAATATACCCTCGACCAGACGTGTTCATATGGTAATATCTGACATGTAACGATCTAGAACCCATTTCCGGGAGCAAATCAAATACGTTGCTGATTTGATCTTGGGAAAAATTTTATGGTCGAAATTAAGATCCTTGTCAGCGGCAGTAAATATTTTCATATTGGGAGTGATTTTCCTCTGTCGGAAAGTGGGTTAAATAGGAAATCTGTTTAGGGAGTGGTTTTTCCCAAAATGAAAATGAAGGTAAAATGGACGTATGGTCTATAAAGCACGTCAATGCTTTTTTGGTTTTTGGTTTTGTTTTTTTTTTTTATTGGTGCACTTGGCGGGGGTCTCTAGTTCGTAACTTTTATCCGACATAGGAAGTCCTTGAATGGTTATATGGGATAAATGGAATTTTTTTTATAATCAAAAATTTTTTAAGCAAGCATTTGCATTCAAGGGGATTTTCAATATTTCAGCTTAAAAACTTCGTTCTTCTTTTACTGTTAAACTGATATTGGTATATTAAGCGTAATTGGTTCTGAGGAGTTGCTTAAATAAATGAGATAGGGTCACTGAACCACTCTACTTCCACGTAGGATATTGTTCGGATGTTGTTAAAGCCTGGTTGTTCCAAAAAAAAACTCAAGATACAATTCAGGTCAAAAATCTGTTAGGAAACTTTAAATCGTAAGGATTCAAACTGACCTATCAGTTCATACCTCAAAGTACGGAACTAAATCAGTAGAAGTGGCTTCTTTAGAAGGGTAACCTGTGATATTTCCCAAAAATTGACAATATTTGGAGGAGTACGGCGAAGTTTGGCAAAGTAAGGCGCTATGTAATAAATTCGGACTTGATGATAAACCTGTCGATAAATCCTTCACAAGCACTCGCTTTCTACTTTGTATGCTAAGCAACAAAGTTTCCTCTTAGATTCATCTTGAGCGTTTATTACTTCAAGGATTTGTTAACCATACTTACATAAGTGGTTTTATAGTCTGGGGTGGAGATACCCCTCAACCAACAAACATCTCCAGTTAGCTCAATAGTTATCCATTTTCGCAGATCAAGTTGATTGAGGTCCTTTTCCAATTGATCGCTGCACCATATTCCAGGTGGCGTAGATTCAAAGACGTCCAGGACGAAGACCAAAGCGGTCTCATACTGGGCCATAGAGCAGAAATTGGAACATCAGAGTTTTGCAGATGGCTAGCTGTTCCAGAGATGGTCTTGCTACTCAATTGCCTTTCTAACCCAAAGCCCAAAGTAGCCATTGAAAAGATTAAATATTCATTTCATCTCACATGTGGTATTATTGTCTGAATTCATCGTGGATCCTAGGTAGACAAAGTCCTTAACCACATCGAAGGTACATCTGTGGAGGGTGATATTCTGTCCGAGACGTATCGGTATTGTACGCTCTTTTTTCTTTAGAGCCATCTTAATGCTGACAAAATAACACTGACATCAAGTTGTGTCCTTTCGAATATTTATGTCGGCATATGCAATCAGTTGCATGGACTTTTGAAAGATTATATCGCTGATGTTGGCGTGTGAGTTCTGCACAATTCTTTCTAGAACGATGTTTAAGAAATCGCATCGCCTTCTCCAAATCCTTTTTTGATATCGAAGGTCTCTTTTCCCGTGCATGTCGTCATCCTGCACAACCGGATGAGTTTCGCAGCGAACTAAACATGGCTCTGTACAGTTCGCTTTCATAAATGCTGTCAGAAACGGCCTTAAAATCGGTAAAAAGATGGTTGGTATCGATTTGGGCTTCTTAAGTTTATTCCAGGATCTGGCGAAGTGTGAAAACTTGATCGATTGTGGACTTCTCTAGCGTTTATGACCTTCCAATATCTCTGTAATTGGTGCAATTAAAGGGACAGATCCATGTGACCTAGCTTCTCACAACCATTCATGTTGTGCGTGTTATATTCCGCACACGAATAGAGGGCCTACTGTTTAATGCCGCATCCGAAGGACAAGTTTTGTTTTGAGAAGTTTTTTCAAGACAGGTTTACTCTCGGATGTTTCTCAGACGCTTGTGAGAGATGGAACCGTGAAAGAAATTTTAGGTATTGTCTGGAGATTGAACTTGGAACCCCTCGCTCCGTAGTCCAACACAATAATAACTTCAGCTACGGTGCCACTAATTTCATTTCCACATGCTTTAAATAGCTCGGCTGAACCTCGCCGGATCTGGCGTCAGAACCATAAGCCTTATTGGATTTAAGGTTGGTTATTGCTATCAACTCTGAAGCATCCATGGTCAGCAAGTATTTAGGTCTGCTGGAAATTCAGCTCCCCATGCTTCCTATTAATTCAAGCGTCTATATTGGAGATCAATCTCTGCATCCACCTGCTTTTATTAGAGCGACACCATCTCTCCTGCCATACACCCCAGTATCACTTCGACTCGTTGCTGAAGCAGTTGTCTTGCTGGCGTTGCCGCGTTGTATTAGGTTGTTTAAAGGTGCTGCATACTCTCAACGCATTGATTCTGTAAGCTGCCTTAGTCTGCTTCCTGTATGACTTCGTTTTCACGGCATCAACCCATATTTGGGAGACGTAGAGCATTATCGATGCTGTAACTCTTGATAAGAGCAATCTCTTCCGCAGATATTTGTAATAATTATTACCAGAGCAGCCGTTGCCTTTTCTGCCCTTTCAGCTGCGTGCTGCAGGTGTTGCTTAAAAGTTAGCCTTGCGTCTAAAGTAATGCCAAGTTATTGCAACTCTGGTTTGGAAACTATAACGTGATCGCCCATGGTTACTCTTATAGTCTCCATGACTCGTCTGCTTTTGATGAGCACTACTTCGGTCTTTTCTTCTACAAGTTGTAGACCCATGTGTACAAGCCAGTCCTGAACCATTCCAATAGCTTCATTGCAAACATGCTCCAACTCCTTAAGGACTTTGGCTAATACAACGATTGCTATGTCGTCGGTGAAGCCAATTATTTTGGAAGATCTCGGGATTTCAAGTCTGAAAACGTCATCGTACATTAGCTTTCATAGTAGTGGTCATAGTACGGAGCCTTGAGGAACGCCGCCTGTGACGTTATTTTCCAGTATCTTATTCCTAAATTCAATTGACAATCTTTTTCATATAGCGTCTGTAAACTTTAGAAAGTTTGATAGTTTTTAAGGCACATTTAGGTAGAATAGTCACTGTTTTTGTGTCACTCTTTGTGTATAGTCACTGAAAGGTGTCTTCAAATCTAATTCTAATGAAAATCCATGACTTTGTTTTTCTCTTCGTCATAATGACATTGTCCATCCTTATCAGCTAACCATTATCTTCAATTAATTTAAATCATACCTACCATCTTAAAAGTATTTATAACCTCCATACAACCAAAACAACAAAAATCTTTACGTTAAGATTTTGCCACTTAATCTAAACAAAATGCTTCCGTTAAATCCACATTGCAGAGGATAAAGGTATAAAGAATAAAGAAAACGACAACAAAGAACGGCGTAACGGAAACTACAAAGGATAATACCTTCAACCATTCCAGGATCATTCCACTCGAAGCCAATGAGAAAGTACTGCGCGTTCGTCCTATTCACAGATGAAATAATAAATGAAAGAGCATTAAGATCATACGCTATTATCCTGGTGTTTTGCGCTACGTTTGTTTTATTGGACACCCATAAGCGCCCACTCCAGGAGCGCACACTGTAGTGCAACGATGGCATCATTTTTGCTCTCATTCAAGCAAACAGATGCTTGGACGACAACTGAAACTATACTCTACCCATACAAACAGAGTCGTCCTGCACACATACACATATTAAAAAATAAATAGTCCCGAGCGAAACAGGTAAAGAGAGAGAGAGAGAGTAGCAAAAAAAAAAAACGATGTAGTGAGGGATAATAAGAAAAATATTTTTCAATTTTCATAAATAATGTTTTTTATGTTTTTATTTTCCTATTTTGTGTCGGAAAAGGGGTTGAACGTTGTATATCGGTGCTGTGGGAGCCATCAAGAAGAATCGGGGACCGATTTGTGATGGTTCGTTCAACGTGCTACGAAGTGAGAAAATAACTTTTCCACATGTTTAACCAACTTAAAGTTATACATGTTAATAAATGTATGTATTTATATGTATGTGTTTGCACATCTTTGGCAAGGCCATCGACAGGAAAACAAACAGTATGGTGGAAAAATAAAAAGACGGGGGATGGAAGGACATACATACATATGTATGTATATGACCTTGGGCGTCTTAAAATGTTTGAAACTGATTATTATTTACAAGTGTACAGAAAAGTATTATCAGTGTTATACAAATATTTTTCTGAGGTTAATTAGTATTGGAAATGAAATATGATTAAAGGGTATAATTGAAAAGAGCCATAGCTAATCTTTACAACTTTAATTCCAGGATAATTAAAAGAGTTGGCTTATAGTATTGTTTTGTGTAGAGTAGTATGAATTGACAGCGACTATTTGTCATAGGTAGTGAGACCATAGCTTTTTTCATGAAAATGTTTATTCCGAACTAATTTAGTAAAAACAAAAAACGAACAAGGCTACTCTGAAAATCCTTTAAAAATTCAACGGATTGACTACTCACTGTGGATTCCGGAATTACTGAGAAATTCACCATTTTCCAGAAAATAACTTTATAATAGACTTTCTCTAAAGTCTACGTTCTAAAGTCCGTAGAATTCCTTCATTTCTATTGCTGAAGTGCTTTAACAGGAAAATTTCTCACAATGCTTCATAATTAGTAAGGCGCTTCATAATATATATTGTTCGAGCGATTATGAATTAGACCACTGTATTGGGTCCATTTTCGTCTCTCTTCCACGATCCATCTTAGCCCGAGAGTCTCTCCGGATTTCTCCACAGTTCCTTTCTGGTTTTGATTCCTCGTGTCAACGCTCGCATCTGTTTAACAGAAATTTGGTTCATCCTCAGGGTTTCTACCCAGTGGCTCCCCAGGACCACCCTTCATCTGCTAGCTAAAGTCGGACATCGATAGAATATATGTGCGTCGTCCCGACTTCCTCCAGGCGTAGTTCACAGGTGTCGTCCTCCAGAAGACCCATCTTCTTTAGGTGATACCTGAAATTCCCATGATCGGTAGATAACGCTACCACCCATTTCAGTGTTCTTCGCCCTAAGTTTAGAATCTCTCTGTGAGTGGTGCCAACCGGCATTTTAATAGCCATTTCCGCCTGCCTGCAACCTTCCACGGTTGACCACCTTGTCTGGTGTTCCGCCGCGGCCCAGTTGCTAATCAGGTGTTTTACCATCCCTCTGCCAATTGCAGCGAATGGTTCCGGACCAGAGAGCTCCGAGATTGACCCTTGCTTTGCCAGAGAGACCGCGTTTTCGTTCCTTTTCATGCGTGGGGTCCTTTTTATCTACCAAAGTAGGTGTACGCGCCTTTTGGTAAGCATTTTCAACAGCTGAATGTAAGTGCTTCAGCTGTGACTCTACATCCCAAGTAGTTTTCTGTATTTTGGGTACCCTCCCATTCAGTTTCTCCCGTAACACTTCCTGGTATTTCACTATGTCCGTGTTCCTGGGAATCCTGACATATTTTCGATCTTTCTTCCTTTTAGATCCGTATCAAACATCAAATGTAGTTATGGTTGGTGCTTCCCCACACCTGCAGACATTCACTAGAGACTCTACCTCTTTTGTTGGGGGAGGCTCTAGGGAGTCATACGGCAGGTATGCAGATGCCATGACAAAACTGTCTGCACCTGTTCCTACGCGCACAGCGACAAGGTCAGGGGCACATAACTTTAACTCCGTGCCTCACCAGTACACAAGATCATAGCACATAGTGCAAAGTGGGAATACTTTCAGGTAGACCTCTAATCCTTCCTTTGAAGATCCAAGGTTCCTGCAGCAAGGCAATATCAATCGACTCTTCCACAAAGCATCTGATCAACATTGCTGATGCAGCTTTGCGGTGGTGATTCACGATTCAATTGAATGACCCTAAGTTTTTCTTGGTGCGGCTCAGGTTGACTGACCTTCTGTTTCTTGGTTTGTCCATCAGCCTTTCATCATATGAACTGAAGGTCTTGGTATGAGTTTTATCAATGTACTGCCTCTTCTGGGGTAGTTTCGGCTAAATTAGCAATCAAATTAGTCATAATTCATTGACCGATATGTCACTATTTCCCGAGACAGATCCTGCCAATGGCAACCTCTGTTTCATCATCTTTTGCTTAAGCTGCTTTCGCAGCCTCCACTCAGAATTAGGGTCTGCACCGTCATCTTTGGGTTCGGCTTCCGCAACGTCGATTAACCTCTTGGCGCGTTGCAGCACCGCATTGTCCATCGACATCGACGATTGTTCAACTGAATCTTTTGGTTTCCCTCCGGACTCCATTGTCTTCACGAGCTCCTCCGCTGTCGATCCCGCACCTTCCGGCACTTTCTCGACCTCTTCGGAGCCTTCCACCTGGCCCTCTGATGACTCGTTCTCTTTTTTATAATTTTTGAAAACTGGATTCATAATGTTCCCACGAGCCAGGAAGAAATCACAGACCAGGTAGGCAGAGATCCCCATTACTTACCCTACTCAACTAGTATACAACAGAGGTTTGAGGTGCCCCTGAGGAGTTACCACCAGTGGTTCAATTACCCCTGAACCCTGTATTCCAGTAGTGTCACTACCTAAACACAGTCCCCTCGGCGGCGTGGCGACTTACAACCTTAGAGGTAAGGGTTGTTGGATCTTAGTTTTCGATTCACATTCAGCTCTGCCAAAGTAGTGGTAGCTACCTGGTAGTGCATCCTGTTCCTTTAATTAAGCCACCCCACCGCGACAAGGTGTCCCACATCCGGGATGGACTATTTGACTAAAAGGAAGCTGAGGTACAAAACCTATCTTATGGAACATTATGTATGAATTATACAGTATGATGGAATCATGCGCCTAATGTTGCCACAAGGAGTTAAAATATTTAGTTTTGCTTACGATGTCGTCCTTGTTACAATGATAAAACAAATTCACGAGATAGAGACAGCCACTAACAAAGCAGTGGCTAAAATGAAAATCAAACCGACGGCCTCGAATTAGCAGATCACGAAACATAGACTGTCTGAATAAATCAGTCGGAAAACTGAAGAATACATGAACACAGATTGGAAGCTAAAATACTAGATCGAAGGATGCAATAAAATACATAGGAGTAATGATCGATAATAGGCAACAATTTAAAGTGCATGAAGACTACTTAAATAAAGAGTCGTCACTAATGCAAGCAGCATTTTCCTGAATACTGCTAAACATGGGAGGAACTGGGTATCCTAGAATGATTTTAATATACAGAGTAGTCAGCTTAGTTCTAGGGTCAGTCTACAGGGTCTGCGCACTAAGGACAATCAGTGGTTTTCGAACGAAGCTCCTTTCGTCATAGCCGGAATGGTTCCTATTGATATCCTCGCAGAAGAGATGCTAAGGAACTATAACAGGAGAACCTCGAGGCAGCTGGAATCATCAACAATCAAGAGGATGAAGGAAGATGCAAAATCAGTTTTAATGACAGCGTGGCAAGCTAGGTGGGATAACACTACGAAATGCAGATGGACCTATAAGTTGATCCCGATTATCGCTGATCTAAACAAAACGAGTTCACGGTGACTGCAACTACCATTTTACGCAGTTCTTGTCAGGTCACGGTGGCTATCGCGAATACCTACATTGATTTCGACACGATAGCTCACCTTTTTGCCCGAACTGGCCAAATCAGGAGAAAGATATGGAGCATGTAGTATTCCATTGCAGACGCTTCATGGAATAGAAAAACAGTCTTCCAAGGCCACAGTGCCCATAGAGCAAATGTTGTGTTTAGGGGAATATTGGATGGAAATATCTAGGTTGGGATAGGATAAATTTTCCTGGTGTAATGTAACGACTATATTGTTAAGAATAGGTGGCGGGGTCGGAGTATCTGCGTCTGTAGTGACAGTCAGGCTGCGCTTAAGGCAAGAATTCTTTGAATTCGGTCGCAATGCTGAACTCATTGACTCTTGTCTGGGTCCCAGGTCACACTGGAATTGCGGGAAATGAGATTGCTAAACTAGGCTCAGAGGTCATCCTCTCAGGACCTAAACCTGCATTGGGTTTTCCCGCGTCCTCGGTCAGGGCCTCCATTGACGATTGGGTTGCCTACCAGCACAATTGTGTGTGGCACGGCTCTCCAGGATGCAGGCACACTAAACGTATACTCCCGAACGTATGTAAGAAAAGACTGCAGACAACTTATTGGCATTCTTACGGGACACTTTCCTTTTGCTAAACATCTTAGTGTGCTAGGCTTAAGAGACACCTCTGTCTGCGACGCTTGTGGAGAAGGCGACGATACTTAGGATCATTTCCTTTGTTATTGCCTTGCCTTTGCTCGGATCTGGTAGCAGATCTTCGGCGCTGATGTGGTGAGTGCTTATACTGTAAGCTCCTCATCACTGAATAGCATTCTCGGCTTTCTCCGAAAGTCGAAGAGATTCCAGTAAAATGGGTAATACTGGATATTGCTTCCTGGTAGTACAAAGGACCAGTTGTGTCTGAGTGCTCCAGTGGAGTGTTTCCTAACTCGACAAAAAAAAAAAAAAAAGTTTTCTAGATGAGGTTTGTGGTTGTTTCTTTGTAATTCCAATATGATTTAAGCATCCATTTAGAATACAATTTACTTATTTATCAGATTTATGAAATGAGGTCTGCCATTCAATTTATGTAATTACTTCGTAATTTTTCAACAATAAGCAGAATGACCACCTCCCCACCACAATTAAATTAAAAAATCACAACCTTAAAACAATTACGAGAAACTTTCCAATTCGTTTTCCTTTATGTCTCCCTCTTCGGTGTGTTATCTTGATGCCCACCATTTCATCTGCCCCCAAAGGTTAAATAATTCGACAAAAAGCCCATAACAATGGAGACTGCACAAAATTTCGTTCTCCATGCCAAAGCAAAAGAAAAAAAGAAAAAACAATAATAAGAGAATAACAGCAATAATAAAAATAATAATAATTTATGTTTGCGTTTTTCCTACACAAATCACAATGCTCGTAAAATTTATCTTCAAAACAATTTCTTCGCATTTCCATTTTTAATTTATCTTAATTCCCCTACCTTTCGCGCCAGCCATCCGTAATGCAGGAAAATATCTTGGCCCTCCTTAGCAGAAGCAAACAACATGACTTAATGTAAACACATAAAAAAAATCAACTGCAATCTACTAGAAATGACAAAAACATAACTCCACTCACTAATTACATGTCCTTTTATCACATCTTATCGGCCGGCGGCAGGAATTTCAATATGCACTCGAACCGTATCCATATCCAAAATGAGACAAAAACTACCACTTACACGAACAAAACAAAAAAAAAACATAAAGAACATCCACAGCCTACATATAATAATAAAAAAAAAATCGAAAAGAAAAGCATTATCCTTGTGCATGTACCTATAAGAAGGACAAAAAAAAACCAAACAAGGAATATACAAATTGGAGGCCAAGGAAAAATGACAGCAACCGCAGCCGCAACAGCAGAAGCAGAAGCAGCAACGAAATTGTCCCTTGCTGATAAGCTGACATAATAAATGCCGACCTTTCGTTTCTCCATTTATTATACGAGCAATTTATGTCGTTTCCTTGTTTAAGGATCAGATAAGCTAATAAAAAATATTATAATTACCAACCATCGGCAAACCAGTGTCCTCAAGCAGCGCACACAGCGCTGAAAGAAACGAACAAAAAAAAAAAAATATATAAATGGCACACACATACAGGATGCTAAAGACCCCTAGGTGGAGCGCAGGAGATGGGCAATAAAGGTAATTCACAATGAGTGGAGTCAAGCGAATGAACATTCTCTTCTGACATCCATTATTCTCAGTTATGTCATCTCACCCCCGATTAGATCATCCTTCATTTCTTTTCGGAGCATACCACCACCACCACCACCACCAACCACCAACGGGCACAGGACTCACGAAAATTCTTCTTGGCTAATTATGATAATCAGATGGTAGCAAGGGCAGGCAGTTCATTTCATTCAATGGGTGGCGGGTGAATAGAAAGGACGAAAGTTAAATTGACAATATGCGAGCATTGGAATGCACTTTAAGGGAACAATTTAAATTGAAATTGGTTCTACTGCAATTAATGATCCACAAAATCTTGTTAATCTTAAAGAGATAGGAACAATTTGATTCAACTGTTAATATCAGGAATCAATTATACAACAGATTGGGTGGTTAATACTACCCCTGCAGACAAGAATCTTACACCAAAGACCCATTTACAATGACGATAAGCGTTTTAATTACTCAATGGTGGCGTCTACCAGTTTCAGTCAGGTTAAACTATTATGGGTATCCCTATATGAGCTGCTTCGACATATATGTGTCAAAGGTCTATAGGGATTTCCAATACTAAGTCAAGGTGTTGGAAAAGAGTTGCTGGCAGATGAACGCTTAATGGGCCAACGGCAGCGTTCATACCACCGAAGCGGGTTACTGATTCCATAAAACCTGGTACCTTGTCCTAGGAGTATAGAAATTAGTTGCGAAGAGACCAACTGCCTTTTACAGACCACATGCAGCCAAACAACTATCGGAGACCGTGGACTGCTGTAAAGCAGACATTACCGCCATCCAAAAAGTGCGATGGAACGAGTCGGGCAAAAGAATAATAAAAAACAGGATATATACTACGGCGATTGCTAGAGACAACAGAAGCAGCGCCCAATTGGATGCGAGTTTGTTATTGGAGACCGACTTAGGCAAGAAGTCTTGAGTTTCAGGCATGTAAACAAGGGTCTCGTAACAATTCGCATCAATGCGTTCATGCCTCCACATCTACGATAACCTCTAGAGTTGAAGTGATCTCGCGATCTATACTTCGTGTGGTCTTCATTAGTCCTGAGTGCTTGTCTACACTGACCATCGTTTTGTGTTTTCCACCGACGATATAGTAGATAAATGGTCCTCCATTCGGTGGAAGAGAGCGAGAGTGTCATTATGGACGTCCCTGGTGGCTCATACTCTGAGACATACCCAATCACACCATTCGATGGGACCATTGTCATTCACATCGAGCAGATCTATTGTCGCTGTTGCTGTTCCTGTTTGTGGTGGAAGTCCGGTGTCGATAGCACCAACGATTGGCCACTTTGTAGATCTACTTTAAAGGCTTGATTTACGTTTCCATTTATAATTGAGTAGCTAAACTGGTTATTCTGCGGGCGTCCTAATCCAATGCCTTGACAGTAGCAACTTTGGTTCCGATTGATGATCCCTCCAAGCCCCCACAGAGGAGAAAGACGACGATACCAAAGACAGCTTCTACGAGCAGAACGTACGAGCAGTACCCTAGCTATAATTTTAAAATTGTCCTGAGCGATTTTAAAGTAGAGCTAGGAAAGGAGGGCATCTTTGGTAGTACGGCCAGAAAGCACAGCCTATATGACATCACCTCCGATAACGAATTCAGGCTTATAGACTCTGCAGTGGGGCAAATTCTTGTAGTAGCTAGCACGTGATTCTAAATTCAATATACACAAAGGAACATGAACATCTCCGGATCAGTCAACCGTCAACCAGATTGAGATCATAGCGCGATCGATGCAAGGCACTCTTCTAGATGGGAATCCGTTCGTTCCGAGGAGCCACTACCTTGTTACCTTGTTGTGGCCAAGGTACGAATGCGGATATCTAGAACATCGAAAAGACAAGAAAAGTTTAACGTCGGAAGACTACAATCGCAACAGATCGCCAGAGTCCTTTCCGATCGAGTGTCCCTTAATCTCTCAAGGGGTCCCATGTATGCGACTAGCATTATGTGCTAAAGACCAGTGGCCACACTACCAAAACCCATCAGTGATGCCACGTCTGGTGTGCTGGATTTCTCTTGACCACCACAACGAAACCCTGGTTCGACGAAAAATGTCGACAATCAAATGTGGCGCTGCATAGAAGGACCAAAGGTCCTCGCGAGCTCTACTAGAAATTTTACCTGAAGGTAAAAAGATCGTGGAGGAACGTGGAGGAGGAGATTTGACGAACTAGTCAAAAAACTGCGCATCAGTCGTTTGAGATAGCTAGGACATGTAGATTGAATGGACACCAGCGCTCAGGCCCGTAGAGTCTTCAAATCAAATCCGGAGGGACAACGCGGTAGAGGAAGACTACACCTTAGGTGGTGCGCACAACAAGAAGGGGACCTCAACCGACTTGGAGGGCGCAACTGGAGCCAGATATCTAATGACTGAAGAGGCTTGTTGTTTGTGGCCCAGGTTCACCCCGAATTGTAGCTCCACCTAAGTAAATTCATTGAACATATAAAAAAAATTGCAATCTTATGCTTGTAAGCCCAGACATTCTGTATTCAATATATCTCTGTCCATGGATTCCTTCTTAAGTATGGTACAAGGAAATTACTGTACGATAAAATCATTATATAAATTTCTATTGCATTAACACAACCTGCGCATCCTTGTACTACGGGGTCTGCAGATGTAATTAATTTTCCCTTATTTAACATTTCACAAACATATCCTTGCCACTTGCCCTGCAACATTAAACATCAAATTTAGAAAGAAAACAACATTTTCATGTTTTCCTCTAATTTATAGTCCCTGCATCAAGCGTTTACGATATGGCTAATGCATCCGTAACCGGATAGCAGGTAAACAACATCTTAGCGGCTTCTTAGCTCTTAGCAAATCTTATCCAAAGAGACATTTCATTACCACACTAAAGGCACCCGTTTGAGATTGGATTAAGCATTTCGGAAAGCGCACACACCGAATGGGAAATCTGACATCAGTTCGTTCGCACTACACAAAGATGCGCATCCTTCTTGTGCTTGCTCTGCATTCTGTTTGGGATGTTCTGCTAACGTTATGGCATTGTCGCGCTGCGAAATGAAATAAGGATTCTACCATACACGTGAAGCAAAACGAACGGCTTTATCATGTCACTATAATGTATTAGGGCTGCACGAACGACTTTTGGGGTGTTTTGTATTTGGCTACAGTTCCGTGCACGTGTATGTGAGTTCTTAAACAATAATGTCCTGCTCGTGTACATGGTGTATGGAATTTAATCAAGGCACAGTTTCCTCGCAGCATAACAAAAAAAAAAAAAAAAACCAACAGAAACAATGGGAACCCTGTTCTGGTGCAATTTAATAAAAACAAAAAATACTTTGCACACAAATACATACACATGTGCATGCGCCAATAGTAGACGCGTCTCTCATGACTTAGAGAAAACTGCAAGTTCTTATCCCTTGCCAACAGTATGCAGTATGTGCGCCACGTATTCACAGATTGGGACAGGTGGCAGGGGGCGCATTTTAAGGTGTTTGTAATGCAAAAACTTTATCCTGTTGCTTGAGCTGCGATTAAGTGAATGCTGCAATAGTGTGTGTTGTCTGTTTTTCTTTTCTAGTGGAAGAAATCCTTTTCAATGCTAGTGCTGCGGATAATTTCAACACAGCACGCAAAGACGTTTGCTACTTTTGAGGGAAACTCAGTGCTATCAATTTTGCATCACTCTCTGGGCTTTTCGTTGAAGTTTTTTCCTTTTTTAATTATTATCCTTTCAACGAAGTTTGTATCAGGAGATGAACACGATCAACGGATCCATAAAATGTAGGAAATTAGTTTCAAAATTGCATGGATAAAGGAGACTGAATTAAAGTTTTACCTACTGAGCTTATATAGTAAGCATATATAGTAAGCTTGGATAATTTGTAACACACACCTATGTACATATGTATGTGGCAAAGGATTTATAGTAATTCAGAATCAATCTTGTTTATAAGGCCTGCCGTAACGAATATCGGATAAGCAGCCATGTTTTCCAGAATTGTTCATAAAATCCCTCGAAAATTCGATGAACCGAAAGGAGATTTAAAAAAGTTGTTTAGTCCCATTAGGGGATATGAAAAGTCAAAACGGGCTGTTAAAAAAGCTTCCTTGTCTATGGTAAGGATTTTCTGGCAGAAATAGGGCTTAATTAATCCTTTGGATTAACGAAGCTCTGAATTGTCTTCGCAATGGGCTAAGTGATATTAGTGTTCCTAATGTTCTTTTTTCAGCGCTGGAGCTAAAGCTCAATTGATGCCATAGAAACGTTCTAATCTTAAGCAAATCGTAGTCAATTTATCGGAAAATCGGAAAAAAAAAAAAAAAAAAAAAATTTAGCATGACCCTGGTGTTTTAAGTTCTGTCTTACTATTTGAATGAACTATTCTACCACAGATCTCGAAAGGCTGCAGACTTTGGTGGTCAATCCAAGGACGCCGGTCCTAACTTCAGATTCGACTCTCTATCAGCCGACGAATTTTATTTAGGCCAATTTGGCTCTATGTCACTTTTATCCATAAACAGTGGAATATGTAGAGGGAGCCATACTACCCCCCTGCAACCCCCTTGCATGTGATCACTGTTGAATTTGGAATAGTTGTGAGGTTGGGTGTATGCAAAGATTCCTTACTTGTTTTGGGTGTTTCGTACTCTTCCTTTTTTGGATTCTCTTGAGAGATGAGACTATGAAAGAAGTTTTGGTGTTGTCTGGGAATCGAACCGTTTGCTTAATAGACCGACACGGCGCTTACTCGGTGTGGTCTACAGTTAAGTTAACAAAATAAACCTTTGTAGGTGTCGGTCAAATGCTAGGGAATCATTCCTCAATATTCCAAACAAATCGGATGAAATCCTTGGTACCTTTGACTTCGATTGGCAAAGGAGGGTAGTCTCTTTTCGAAATGAAATTGGAGTGTATACAGATGGTTCCAAAACTAATGGGGGTACGGCATCAGGTATAGGTACATTCGAGTGATATAGATCTACAGGTGGCTCTAAAACTTGCAGACACATGCAGTATATCCCAAGTAGAGATTCTAGCATTGACTGTTAGGCTGCGCTAAAGGCTCTAGAGGTCTACCTCAAAACTATAGTCAGAAATTCCTGGACAATTCCTGGCTTAGGGCAATATGTACGCTTACCCATGTCAGATTATGTTGACTACGTGTGCACTGCGATAGAAGGAAAGTCCCGATATACTGGCAAAAAAAATCAGAGCTCTCCCATAGCGACATAATCGAAGGCATAATACAACTAAAGTGCTAGGCTTAAGATTATCAAATATGGCTGTAGAACCCCCAGTAGGTATATTGGTGAAACGACCCCCAGAAATCGTGGAACTGAGATCGGTATGTTACCGAGCGCGCAGAATTTATCAGGGATCTCGAACCCGGAACGCTGATCCGAAATGCATATCGAGATGCGAGAACCCGGTTAAAAGATGCCATTTAGTGTAACAAGCGTCTTAGCTTTAAGGACATAAACAACTGTAGCGGCCCGATATGAAAATTTAATCGACCGTGACATGCTTGCAAACCAAGTCCCCAGGTCGTGTCAAAACTCATTTGAGAGACCGCAACAAATATTCCAATCGCATTTTTTAAGGTTGGTTTTAAACAAACCAGAATCGACAATCTTCTGAGGAATCCTCGGGCTGCGTGGTTCAGTCTGAGCACTCATAGATGCCTCTCTCTTGACAGCCGGTTAGGTTCAACAATCAGATGCGTTTAGAATTCACTATAATTCTCATAACTTCAAACCTTATGATATTCTGCAAGCCAGAGGATATATGCTATAATAGGGTAATTTTTCACAACAAAATTCGTATGAAGTGAAACCGCCATGCAAAGAAATGCTAATTGCCTTTTAGTTACACATGTGTCGTATCATAACATTATTCGTTATCCTCACAAAAATCATAACATAATAAGATTTTAATTCAACTTTTACTTCATATATGTATGTATGTAGGTATACAACATCCTTATCAGCCACACTATCGTTTCCCATCCGGTCGGGCAATAGCATCACAAAAGTGTTTAAATGTTTAGACATGTGCACTCGTGTAGTGTTTTAGTACAAATATTTTTATTGCCAGTTTCAAATGAGTTGATAAAAGAAACTGAGCGTTAAATTTACTATTTCCCCCTCCAGCCCTAATGTCCTGTGTAAATGTGTGTGCACAGAGAAAGACAACATACTCTCTGTTGCAACATGGCCACTAGTTGTTGTTTTTTTTTTACCCATTAATTTCTTTGGAGGTGTTTCTTCTTTGTTTTTTGTTTTTTTTTTTTTTTTTTACTGGCATGTAACATTCCCTTGCAAGGACCTTTTGTTTATTTGTTTTAACTTGTAGTATTTTTTTTTTATTCTATCTTCACTTTCGTGTAGTTCGTGTATCTCTTTAGTTTGCCACTTTGTACACACTATCCTCGTAACATTCGCACATTTAAAGCATTTAGTGTTTAACACTATCATCGTCCTTTCAGTAGAAATGTTTTCGCAAGTAAAGGAAAATAAAAATACACAAAAACCAACAAGGACATAGAAACTCGTAGACATATGTATGTATGTATGTATGTATAAGGAATGTAGAGGGAGACAGCTTTCTTAAGCTGATACAAAACCGAAATGGTGAACGGTAGTCTGTGCGTCACCGTCATCGTCGTCGTCGTTGTCTTCTTTGTATGGAAGGGCATAAGACGAAGATAAAGTGGTGGAACCGAAACGACAAAATTGCTTCTTTAATCTAATTATCCTCGATATAAGGAGTTAATGTGTAATTCATCCTTGTAAGGACGAAATACTTATACTTGTGTGTGCTTCTTTTCTTCTAATTTACTTGAATTGCACAGTAAGCGTATAATGCTCCAAAGTATGGTGAGTCGTAGTGGTGGTATGTATACCGCCGGAGGTTTGGACCATGAGGGTTGCTAATTAAAGTAACTCTCGTGGTAGTAATATAAAAATTACTAATTTTCTGATTAGACATTGTCAGTGAATGAGATTAGTAAGCAATTTGTACATTTGATGTGGATATACGAATAGATGATAAGGATAATGTTTCTTATCCGTTGAGTTAATTTCCTAGAAAGTCTGTCGCATTCAACTGCTGATTCCCTTTTTACTGATACAGATCTGAGGCTGACGATCAGATTTAAGGTGACCTTTGGGTAGGTAGCATTTTCAAAAGTGATGGCATTTTTTTTATCGGATGTGAGTGCCCAGGCTAGTAATGTGAGGGATAAGGTACTTTGTAATGCCTCTGCTCACTGCGGGTTACATCAGCAAGTCCGCGATTGTTAACTATGAAATGGACTCTCTATTGATATACATATCATTCTAACTCAAGATGGTAGAAGCCCTGATTACAGAGCCTTCGCTAAGTCAATTGCGATTGGAAATGCTATCTACACACATTTCAGGATTTGGATAAGACAGAACCTTCATAGGAACATCTGGGGCCTATTTCATAAAACTAAAAGTGTTGTACTTGTAATCTTGTAACTACAAGCACAAATAAAGTATGGCGTTGTAATTCTGTGTTCCATAAATATTGTTCAGCACTTGTAGCGCGGCAAATTCAAATTATAAGTGTAGCGATCAAAATGCTACAAGTCTACAAGTCTGTAAGTACAAGTTAAAAATTATTTGCGAAGAACGAGTCTGCGGCTATACTTCACAGTTAAGCGATCATAGTACGTGATTTTATTAGTCTCTCTACTCTTGTACGGAATTCTCTTGTAGTTACAAGTCCGTCGCTAATAATTTTTTGCGCAAATACTTTTATGAAACAGAAAAGCTCGCCGCAGTTGTAGATTCACTTGTAGTAACAGGCTTGGCATACTTGTAGTTATTAGTGAATTGGCATTCTTTATGAAACAAAACAATTGCACATAATTTACGAATTACAAGTGAATTCACAAGTAATTATTATTAGTGTTATAGTTTTGTGAAATAGGCCGGTGGTCACCTGACCAACTATCAAATTTGAAAATGGAAGGATGAGCTAGCCGTTTTGTCATTTTGCATCCGCGTAGAAAAGAATAAGGGTTCCTGACATTGGTTGTTACATAGATCAGTTTAGTCGGAATCCCGAATCCAACTATATCTATATCGCCTTGAAGAGCTCAAGACAATGAATGAGATCATATACCCTTCTTTGAAGGCGATGAAGAGATGCTGTGTCTCGACTTGAAATTCGTTGGTCTTTTCCAGGATCTACCATAGTCTGAAAATTTGGTCGATGGTCGATCTGCCGGGCCGGAAGCCACACTGGTACGTGCTGATTAATGTGTTGCAGAAGGGCTTCAGACGTTCACACAGTACGTTGGATAGGATCTTATATGCGACATTAAGTAGGGATATGACTCGATAGTTCTTACAAGACATAGGACCGCCTTTCTTGAAACTGGGTCATACAGAGCAGATAGTATAGTCATCGGGAATGGCTTCATCCACCCAGAGTTAGTTGATAATTTGGTGCATGCACCCTACCAAAGCATCACTATCATATTTGAAAAACTCCACTGGTAGACCATCAGAACCGGCGGCCTAGTTGTTCTTCAGCTTTTTTATGGGCTGAGCCAAGATCTTTACGATTGGGAGGAGGGGTAGCTTCTTTATTGATTGGATGCGGGTTCTCTTCTTGCGCTACCACACTCTCTACCTGATGCCCATTAAGAAGCTGCTGGAAATGGTACTTAAAGTCATCTACATACTATTCCATGTGCTTCGGTGACTAGTTCTCCTTTACTGTTTCAAAGAGCCTCCATTCCGGGTTTGAAGCCACTTGCTAGTTGCTTAACTTTCCTAAAAAACATCCGGATGTTATTTCTATGGTAGGACTCTTCGATGTCCATGACATGGGAGACTGCGTGGGCTCTTTTCCTTTTACGCAGGCCCTTTCTCCTCCCTTCTTCGGGTTCTAGACTCTTCCCTCGGTGCCCTTATTTTGCCCTGCAGCGCTTACATGCACGCATTTATCATCATACCAAAGGCTCCTTTTTGGTGGTGGCTAGTTGCCTATCGTGGTCTCAGCTACTTGTTTGATACTGTCGCGATACTGGATCTACAGATTGTTAGCGTTTGTGGTTGGTGAATGCACATCGGAGAGTCTCTCCAGTCGTGCTAAGGCTTCCAACGTTGAATTTCTTTTTCTGGTCGTTTTGCAGCTTCTTCTCGTTGGATAGTCAAGCTCTGAAGTTTGCTGCAACAAGAAAGTGGTCAGATTCAATGTTTGCCCCTCTGAAAGTTTGAACATTCAGAATATTAGATAAGTACGGCGCATCTATTTATTAGCACGTGATCGGCGGTTCGACCATCTGGAGAGCGCCAGGATTCTGTATGGATTCGTAGTCTTGGAAACCTAGTGCTACTTATCACCGTATTACGAGCTGGTGCAAAACCGGAAGCCGTTGTCTCTGTCGTGTCGTGGAGGTTGTGTTTCCGGCTAATCCGCCGAAGATGCTTTCCTTATCGATTTTGGCATAATACTCCGGAGTCCGTAGGCTCCGTCCAGGGGGTCGCAAAAGTCCTTCTTGATAGAGTGTTCAGCGCCATCGGTAGGAGTGTTTGCATATATTATGCTCATGTTTGGGAATGTTGCCTTGATGAGCGTAGCCCACGGCCAATAAGCGTCCTAACATGTGCAGTCTTTTGCTACAGCTGTAATAATTCTATCCAGTGTATCTCCTGGATCACGGTGATATCTGCCTTGTACCAGATGAGGACAAATTCAAGTTTTTGAGTAGCACCGGCAGTGAAATAAATGCTGATTGTACAATGGTACCCAAAGAGGACCTGCTGTGGAAATATTGTCAAACATCTTCTATTAATGTCCTTATAGAACCGACATTATCACAGGCATGCTTCATGCCTAGAACATCAACTTATGTATTTATGTATGTATATATGTGTTGACACACATAGGTCCTATCTATTTGTAGAAAAGACAATTAAGCCTTTGTTAAAATTAGTACCGATCTAAGCCTGTCCAACCGAAAGATAGTTGGTATACCTGAAACTTGTATATAGACCAATTTCTATGAAAATCTCACACGCACGTTTAATTCAAAAGCCAATTCAAATAGCTTCTTAAATTATTGTCTTCAGAAATTAACATTTAATTAGTTTGTCCATCCAAGGATGACACCAGGAATTTAGATTTTCCAGAAACTCTCCTAAACGAAATCAACAAAATACTCGACCATCATGAACAGACCAACACCCAATTGCATTGCTGCTACAGAGCTACAGAGGCTGAATGCCTTCACACAGAATTCCTTAACATCAATTCACTTTGATCGATTACAAATGGCGTAATAAATGAATTTCCAAATGATGAACATCACAGCTACTCTCCTTTAGAAGGAATCTCTCTTACGAGGCAAACACAAGACCCTCACACACACTTTTCAAGAGAATGAGACGAATGCCACTTGACTTTCCACTTGATATCGGCACAAGCAGTCATTCAGCCAGTCCCGACAACAAGCACCTGAACGGATAACTCGGTTTGGAGATTCTCTTCCAAGACGTCGTCCTTTCGTTCGTTCAGTGTGTTCGTTTGTTTGTTTGTGTGTGTGTGTTTGCGGCCGCCTTTGAGGGTAGACAGGGAAGTAAATATCCACCCACTCCGCCGCCGCTGCCGCTGCCGCCATGAAAAAGATTAATTATGCTACCATCCATTGTTAACCCAAATTGTTTGCACAACCATTACACATTGTCGACGAAGCCATGAAGAGATGGTGCAGAATGGACCGCAACCATTGGAATTCTACGGGTGTCGGTCGTTGATGGCGGCCGGCCGGGTGTGCGAGGGGGTTTGTTGTGGATGCCGATGATGGTAGTAGTGGCAGTGGCATTGGGTGACAATGCCTTCAACCACCTTCGGCCCGGGATCATTTTGCCTTCTTTTCTTTTTCGGTTTTTAATTTGTGTGGTATCTGGATGGATAAAGGAGAGTACCGCGCGCGCCCTCCCGCCATGGATACAATGTGGGTCCGTGTTGTTGGCAAAATGAAAAATGTGAAATTATTTGAAGGGGCGCACCATCATTAATTGAATGAGTTGATTTTTCTTGTTCTGGTCGTTGTCGTCGTTCGTTTTGTCATTCGGTTGGTCCATTGCAGATAGAGTATTGCAGCAGCCACCACCATTCATTACAAAACAAGGTCCTTGTACCGACCGACTGAAAATTTGCTGATTATCAACGTATCTCACAATGCTGGAGGATAGGTATGTACATATACGTATGTATGTACGTTTGGTAGGATTGGGCAAACTGGGTTGCTTTGCTGATAAAGTTCATTAATAATGTCTTTGTGGACACAAAGAGTTGCAGAGGAGACTTTCGAATTAATCTTTCAGATTCCGAATGAAACGTATGGCAGAGCATTGATGGCCGACGTAGTTGTCCTATTGTATTTCGATTTCTGTGTCGATGGGGTCAATGGGATTGAATTTACAATGTCTAACGCAAGGATAATGAGTTGAATAGCGATTACTTTTATAAATGACTTTTAGGTTGAGCATATAGCTATCATTGTAGTTGTAGGCAATCGGTAAAGTGGGTTAAAGCACCATACGGTGGAGGGTTTTCGTCCTTTTAATTGATTAAAAATAATTACCGCTGGCGGCCCAAAAGTGATGTGTCATTTATCATTGGGAAAGTCAATGATTGGAAAGCGATCTTCCATATTTCACTGTAGGTACTTAAGAAGACGATCCTTGAGATCTGTGAAAGATGTCACAACTGTACTGGAATAGAGTTGACGAACTGACGGGTTAATACTAAAGATATCATTCCAAAATTGATGGTGCAAGTTGCAGGCATCTGTCCTGGCTGCCAAGCTATTTTTCAAGTTCTATTAGTACTTAGTTAAAAAATGGCTCCAAGACTGAAATAAGATGGTCGGGTTATGATGTCTTCTCCGACTAAGTCAATCTGAGTATTTCTTTCAGTCTCCGAGATCATTGTAGCGTTATTCAGGCGGAAATCATAGCGATCAAGGAAGTCTTGTCCTGGCTGAAATTTAATGCAGTTTTTGTCAGGGTTATAAGCATTTTCACTGACAGAGAAATGGAATGGAATGGAAGAAAAGGATCCTGCCGAAATGCCGGAACCTGGTTACGTCCCTTACTACTTGTTTTTTTTTTTTTCGTTGGAAGGTGGGAATATTTTAAGGACGAAACTAAGCCCGTACTCAGTAACAGTGCGGGATTTCCACACACTAAACCCACCTGCCCTCCTACGGCTGGTCCTCGCGGTACTGCCATCAAGCATTTCATCGCGAGAGGGGACTTTACCCGTACGTACTCTACTCATTTGTTTGCAGCCTACTGTGCTGTGTTTCGTTGGTGCTCCTGTCTTCGCTGCTTCTTCATAATTTATGTCACAGTGTTCCTAGCTGCTTCCCAAGTCTCTTGTCTGCTCACCATCTGTCTGGTGATGTTGTCTGGGGTTATGTTCTCACCCAGTTTATTCACCACCAGGTGCTGTTCTTCATGATATCGTGGGCAATGGGAACATAATGTGTTCCGGATCGTCCACTACTCCCCTGCACGTTGGGCAATAAGAGTTACCGTCGTGTCTAAACCTATGAATTTAGGCTCTGAAGCATCCATTGACAGTAAGCATCTGCGTCATGTAGCGTCTATATTGGGGATCAATCTCTGCGTCCATCTGCCTTTATCAGAGTGATATCATCTTACCTGCCATTCTCCCAGGAGTTTGGTCATTACAACGATTGCTACCTATATGTCATCGGGGAAGCCAATTATTTTGGGTAGGTATCCTATTTCTAAAATAGTCCGTCACTATCTTCTGCAGGTAGAGCTAGCAGAAGTCACACTGGCGATCTGCAAGGCTACGAGTTTCAACGATTGCACTCTCCAATCTGTTACTTATGATGCGCTACAGTATTTTTCCCATGGTGTAGTGTCTAACATGCATAGAGGTCGATACAATGAGCTGATTCGACTTGTCGGCGGCTGATCAACGAAGGGATATACATATCTTCCATCATCAGCTGGAGTACGTCCAGAGTGGGTGCCTTCTCTGCTCTCTTCTATTTTGAATAAGACTGGACCGTTGCTGGAACTTGGTGGTCGCTGTGCGTATACATGGTACTTACTTTCACAAAGTTGAAGTCTTTTATTGACCCGCTTCCGATTTTGTAAAAAGTGAGTTCACTCCCGGATTTCATGTGAACTATGTCTAACGATGCGAATGCCTCCAGGAGTGTTCTTTCTCTGTTGTTTGTAGAACGTGAACCCCATTCTACCGCCCACGCGTTGAAATCGCCTGCAATGACGAAGAGAATTTTTCCTCGTGCAGTCGTTGTGATGTTGTCAACTATTTATTCAAATTCTTCCGCATCGTACTCTCGAACCGTCTGTGTAAGTAGGCCCGGACCTGCTTCGCAATAG
This sequence comes from Xylota sylvarum, assembly GCA_905220385.1. NCBI lineage: Eukaryota > Metazoa > Arthropoda > Insecta > Diptera > Syrphidae > Xylota > Xylota sylvarum. Next base: position 19,933,684 of record LR999958.1, read on the forward strand.
TTGATGTTCAGTTCGATAACCTTCATGTTCACTTCTGTGAAGCCTTCAGAGCAAGCTGGAATGCAGGGCATCTTATACTTCCGGCGCTGACCACTTCCTTTACAGAGCATGCATTCCAGCTCTGAGGGGCAATCATTTGCCTTGCGAGCCTTTTCACCACATCTGTAGTAGTGTTTAGACCGGTCTTAGCTTTTACAGTCCATTGCACGGTGCTCATAGCTGAGGCATCGATAACATCTTCTTAGGTCCAGTATTTCTCGTAATCGGCAATTTACTCAACCGATTTTGACTTTTCCCACTGCTAGCACTTTGTTGGCGAAGCTTGCTAGCATACTTACTACTGCTGTCTGCGTCCCGAAATAGGTCTTCCTCATAGACTTTATTGCCGTTTCTGTTATCGGTTTTTTCTGATCGAGCTGTTCCCTAATGGTAATTTCATCAAGATCCTTCACCTTTATTGTGACCTCATCTGTCACTGTTTTGACTTCAGCTTCTCTTTGAAGGATCTTCTCCATTTATTGTTGCAAGTGTGAAGTTTGGGCGTCTGCTCGTTTCTTCAACTGCAGCATTATTCTCCCTCTTTCGGTTCAGCGGACTTGGTCAATATTTTCTTCCAGCTCCTTTAGTGTTTTGTCTGTTTTTACCTTCCTTACCATGTCAGCGTACGAAAGATCGCGTGTTGATTTTATCATTAGTGCATAGGGACAAGTTGGTTTCCTTCTCTATCTTTTACGTCCCTCCATCAGCGCCCTTTCCTGCTTCTTTGCTGGCTGTGGGATTCTTCGTCATTATTCGTTCTGGGTCTGGGTTCGCCGATCCCGCCTTTGACTCTGTTTTTTTCCTTTTTTGCTCAGGCAAGTTCCGTTTTTGTGATATCGCTTGCCTTTTTAGCTTGGAGTCGTGTCTCTCTTCCTTTTATTTGCGGCTGTTGCCTGCTTTTCGGGATTCTGAGTGGGACTCCGCGTGAAACCGCTATTGCTTTCCTTGCCACTCGTCAAGGCGAAACTGTGGCTTGCTTCCTCCATTTGGGTACTGTGGAACGAGAGTTTCTGTTCCCATCGTCGTCCTCGCTACTTCAAATTTCTTCACTGTTTTGTATTGCATCCGGATTGAACTATCCAGTCTGTTTGCTGGTAGGTAACCACAAATCTTACAATAGTCGTGGACATTCAAAGGATATTCTGCTGCACGATTTGAAAGCTGTATGCCCACATATACATGTGCATGTATATTCTTCAGTGAAGGACGTTGAATTGTTAACCTAACCGAAGACCTAAAACGCTTTTGCGTTTATCTGCGTGTTAATTGTCTAATTTGAGGATGATCGGATGGCATAAATCCAGACAACTCTCAGGCAACCGATTAGTTTCCTATTGTTTCGATAAAGAGTAGACATACATATGTATGAACATATATAGTGTAGAAGTACTGGCATTATAGGAGCAGTCAGTTGAAGTTATACCAAAAAAGGATTGTCTCTTCCTTCTCACTTAGAGGATACCTGAAAGAAGCTGGACATTAAGTGGAGTTGACTTTGGAAAGATTTCCTGTATTTCTTCAATCTTAACTGGTCTTACACTAAAAAATGTGGATAGAGCCAACACCATAACCAGAAGTGAGAACATTGTGCAGATGTGTATTTCATAGGTAAGGAAGAAGTGGGTAATAGGATATCTGTATAAGTACATGTAAGGAGGTCAAGTTCGGATCTGTTCCATTCATAATTTATTTTCCAGTGAAGTTGATGATCATGTGATCGGGGAATATAGGCTTTTCTTCTCTAAAGCGCCTTGTTTCAATATTCTAGAATCGTTAGACACAGATCAGTCAGACTTGATGTCCATAAAGACACTTACTCGTAAGATGGGCTCCTACAATTTATTGACACGCGTTCCTAATTTGCTGAATTCAATAAATATTTGAAATTTCAAAACTCTCGGACTCATAGAATATTCTCTTTAAGTCCTTTAAATGATACCCCACAACCCAGTGGATGTGATTGCCTGAGTTACGTAATACTAATCCTGCCCACAACACTATAACTTTGCGAAACAATGTACTACATTGTAGTTGTGTTGCCATATAATTTTTTCAGATCAAGGTCGAAATAAAACAGTTAATGCATTGTCGATAAAAAAAAGAAAAAAAAAAAAAAACTGCACGCAAAAGGGCCTATTTCTCTAATACACCCATATACATAATGATAATGGGGCTATAGTAGCACAGACATTGTATGCTTCCACGTCTGAGGGGTTAATGGATTATTCCGCTCTGTTTATGGCCGAACATCCTTGCAAGCTTCATACATACATACATATGTATGTATAACAATGCAATGCTTTTTAATGTAACCATAACAATGGCAGCAGTTCGACTAATGGATGCATTTACCAATAAATTGAAACATACTCTGACGCTCAACTGAAAAGCAAAAGTCATTGATCTGAAATTCAAATTCAGTTTTTCGTTCGTCCCGGCCTTTGGTCAGCCTTTCACAGACTACTTTGGTATCATCTAACGAATTCCAAGGCTTTCAAGACCAAACCATCAGTGGAATATCTCTGCTAATTGCTTCGCTCGATAACGTCAAAAGCCACGTTAGTTAGAGCAAAAACCTGAAAGCCCATCTTTACACGCATATTTTCACCGCTCTGCTATAAATAGAGAGAAGGACCCACCCAGTGACAGCCAGTTAGACAGACAGACATCAGCACAACATTGATCCACCACTAAAGATAATTGCAGCAGCGCAATCCGCTGCGGTTTCAATCGGTTCTCGCAATTGCATGTTTTCATACCGTTATGGGAATTGCTGCTAATAATTCTCCAATACACGGCATTGTGCTTATATTAATTTCCAAGTCTGGGCGAGAGAGGAAGTCATTTGGTACACGGCCACAATGAGGGTGTGAAGGCTGTCAACCCTAGAGCGGTGCATACAGCCGAGCACTGTTTGCTGATTCCATTGCACGCGTAACGACTGTGTACAACTCCCCGTACAATCGGCTCAGCCGCATCTGTTCGCCCGCTCTTTTCGGTGGTTGCCTAGATCTCACCGTGCGTCGTCTGCAATAGCAGAAACAGTACACCAGTCATCGTCATTCTCATAGGGATACAGGATGGAATGAGACCAGAGGGTGTTATACCCTTTCACAACGGGTGTGTTTATCTCACTACAGATAAAAGCGATTTACATAAAATGAACAGACGTGCATACACACAGCGCGCGACACGTATGCAGATACTAAGGAGAGATATGCATACATCCTGAAATCAATTTGGAATCCCTGCCATAACGGCAATAGAATTAGGGCCGAAAATTTAAAAGCGACTAAGGGGGAGATGCGGTGATGCTTGCATTCAAAGCTAACTAACCCATCTAGATGTTCAGATATAATGGTAAATCTGTAGGTATGTGTATGTCTGTCCTTGGGTGCAGACGAGTGAAAGCCACCTTTATTTAGCACACAACGCGTCCAAATGCAGTTTTGATGGTGAGATTTTGAAGGAAATTCTATGCGCCGCACAAAAGCGTTGTCAGGGTTTTCATTTTCATCCTGAATGTCACCCGGTATAACACGGCGAATGTAAAATGAAATTTCGCGTGCGGGTGTTTCTGGTGGTGCTGAACAGTGAAACAATCTACCTGTCATAGTCGTCGTCAGATGAAAGGGATTTTGTTATTTTTTTTTTGTCATCACAGACGATTTTTATTTCATTCAAAGAGCTCAGCATTCGATAGGGCGTGTTGAGTGTGTTGCCTAGGAAATAACGAAATGAATATTGTTTTGGGTTTGGTGTTAGTTTTTTATTTTTTTGGAATGAGGTGGTAAAGACAATCCTATATGTATGTCCTATGCGTCTATATTTAGATATTGTGCACTTTGAAGTTACTTTTTTGATTTTATTTGATGAATCATCTCAACCGGCCCGCAGAGTCATTGAATCAGACGCGGAAGGATAACGCAGTAGAGGAAGACCTCGACGTAGGGGGCGCGCACAAGTTCAAAGGAACCTCAACCATCTTCAAGTGCGCAACTAGAGGCAGTAAGCTAAGGACCGGGCTAAGGTTGAGGCCCAGCTTCACCCCGAACTGTAGCGCCACCGAAGTAAGTAAGTAAGTAAAGAAGTAAGTAAGAACTATCTAAACCGGAGTTAAGTTGGCCGCATAAGCAGCCACACTTAGTCCAGTAAATGCCAAATATGATACCACATCATGGATCTGCAATCCTTATAAGACTATTCTAGGAACCAACAGGAGGTTAATATAAAACTCTGAGGGCTATTGATGTTGGCGTTAGCTAGTTCGCTTAAATTGTAGAATAAGTAGGCAACTAAGTGCAATGCGGATAGAGTTTGGCAAATAGTTGCCTCCTACTTACCAATACAGATACATGTCACCAGACGCACTTTTCCAAGTGAAGAAGGATGTGAAGGAACGTGGGCTGCTATATTCACCGAGGAACTTAACATACAAAGCCAATTCAGACTTCCTGACTACAGCAGTATTTTTCAAGCGGAGTTCCATGGTATCAATGATGGTAATGCTACGAAATGATGTCGCCATATTTATTGACTGTCAGACGGCCATTAAAGCAATTTTTTTCACTAATCTCCAGTCCGAACTAGTTCGACGCTATCGTAACTTAAGGTGCCTGTCTCGTAGAACAATATTACTCTCTGCTGGGTCCTGTTTACAAGGATTTAATCGGAAATGAGATAGCTAACGAACTTGCAAGATGCTGCGGTGATGAGGAACTGAACTCTAGGAAGACATTACTTCCAAAACTGACATTAATAATCCTCTATTGCACTACCCTATTCACCAACGAGCAGTAAGGAAGCAACTAGGAAAAACTCAGTATAGGAACTGGGACGAAATCCCACATTGGGCATCTTGGTCCCACAAGGACCCAAGTGTGATGAACTGGAGTCTTCCTCCCATCATCAATCCACCTACCTACCTACCTACCTACATTCGCCGTCACAACCTTATGGTTTTTCCAGAGGAAACATAGGCTCGATTGTTGATATCGCCTACATATGTCAACAGCGGTCTGACGAGAATAATAACATGGGAAGTGAGTGACCAGTACACGCACACCGGTCATCAAGCAATTCTATTCGACATCAGAGAAAACAAGTTTAAGTATGCTACCTGCGAAAGGTAGGTGGAGGTCAAGTACTTTTTATAGGGAATTATTCTATTCCATCTTCCCTACAGGCACAGAATTGATAGTACTGCTAGTAATAAAGCCCCAAAAGCCATGGAGCGAGGAAATAGCCGAACGTGGCAAATATCATCAAGCGAGAAGGTTATATCGAGCGAGAGTCCAGAACAAAACCAACTTTCCAACCGACCTACATGCTTAAAATAGCAGTCGAACAAGAGACTAACGTGTTCGAGCGTATCTCATTAAAATCGTCAAGAGCTACTTCAGGCGCAGAGTCTTAAACTACAACACAGGCAATGGATCCTAAGAATATAAGATCACTGGTGGAGTACCACAGGGTTCAGTGCTGGGTCCTCTACTCTGGAATGTCATGTATGACAGGCAAATATTTTCGGTTTCATCGACTGGAAGTGGTGGAACAGGTAAGCAACTCCGCAATAAGGACCATACAGAACTAGTTGAGTTCAGCTAGCCTTATATTTGCGGAACACAAAATGGGTATGATTCTTATAAGTAGCAGGAAGAACGCGGAAACGATAAATATCACTGCGAGTGGCCACAAAATAAACATCGAAACCCCACATAAAATACCTCAAAGTTGTACTAGTTTAGAGGATATCATTCAATGAACACCTCAAGTGTGTGAGTCACAAAGCAGCGAATGCCAACGTTGCTCTCTTTCGATTCATTCCCAATACAGGAGGCTCTAGATACAGTCGAAGATGCGTCTATAATCCTCTACACTGCACCAATTTGGGCGTGCGCCAGGATGACTAGAGCAAACGGAACAGGTATTGCCTCAGTGTATAGATTATGTACATTGAGTGTGTGCCACCTACAGTGATGTAGCCTGCATGATAGCCAAAATGCTGCCAATAGACATCCTAGCAGAAGAGCATCTAGAAGAAGTTGAGCAACTGCGAAACCCAGTAGATGCCACTAAGGATGAATAGCATAGCGGTGTGATAAGAACGCTGAAACGCTTCCGAAACAGGTAGGTGCAGGCATGTGCTTCCATATATCAAAAATTCAGTCATAGATAGAGAAACAGCATGTTGAAGTAGGGTTTCACCTAACACAGTTCCTAACAGGTCATAGATGTCCATGAAGCTTCGCAAACTTCAGCGTAACCGTCGTACCTAGGTATGCCATGTGTTCGAAGATCACGTAGTGGAACAACATACTATTGTAAAAGTTTTGAAATTTGGCAGACATGCGTTTCTATACTACCGATGTTCTATTTCTCTCTCGTTCTGTCACTCTGTGCATTCCTGTATTATTCTGCCCGCTTGTCCATCTATGTACTGGCAACATCTAGCTTCTTAGTGATACGTGTAGGACACATGATATATCTTTTAGATCGCATCGCTTTGTAAATATAATAGTTTCATTGAAATTTAAGCTGTCAGTGCAATCATATAAGATCTTCGACTAAGAACGAGGAGTCTCTATTGACAAACCGAAGACTTTTGGAAGAAATTTCAAAACGAGATATTTGAGACACCCTTCTCTACAAACCCGTCCGAATGCCACCTTAAATTGATGAATGTAGTATATGGTAAGTATCGATTGAAAATTCCTGAGGTTTCTCCAAGATCTCCATTAATATGAGTTGACTTTCCTGGCTTAATACCACACTGATAAAGATCTCTCACATACTTGTTCAAAACGTCTCTAGAAAACACGATCCTGTACGTTTGGCATGAACATAATGAAAAGATCGATGCGTGTTCTAACTAAAAATTGTAAATCTACACATATGTATGTATCTTAAGCGATTTTAACAACTTTCCTTGTTCGCTAAACATGTCTAACCTTTTGCTTTGTTCCAATTGCCTTTAGATACATATGTAGATACTTAAGTAAAACAAACCAATAGAATGTTGACAAGCAACCCTGCATAGGGCACAATACAAATCATTACCATAAGTTTAGTTGCATGACATAAGTTTTCATTGTTTTTCATAATTTTCCACATAGACGGTGTGAAACTATACGTCTCGTTCTCTGTCTGCCTGACTGGTTAGCGTTGATTGTCTGTGGGTTTTACGTGGACTACAAAAACGACAAAAAACGATGCCTGCCATTGTTCGATCTTCTATGAATTTTCTCGTCATCGTCTTCGTCACCGTGTAGTCATCCAGTATTAAGCCAACCAACCGCCACACTATTGCTACATCACCACAAAGAGATACCCAGAGACTGAGAGCCCGCGAGATGTACGGAATGACAAAGATGTGTCATACACACCAAATTCAGGACGAAAACTCATCTACATCACACCCACACCTTTAGATATTTCACCCCTGTGTCTCATCTTCAGCTCAACACCTAGGAAACGGTATGATTATGAGACTTTTTTTGTTGTTTTTGTTTTTGAACGCGAGGTCGTATATGAAAGATTTTAGGTGGGTGGGTGGGTGGTTTATCTCATGCACAAGGTCGTCATTGTTTTTCCTCGATTCTTGTTGTTTGTGGATTTATTTTTGTCTCCTTTTTATCGTTCTATTCTCTACTCATCCCGGTTCCGTACGGGTATGTACGGGTTTTCGTCCTGACAGAGGGTTTATAGTTAATATCACAGGATGTTGGTGCACTTGAATGACAATGGAGGATATAACCGGGTAGGAGGTCATCTGCCTGCAGAGCGAATGGATTGGTGTTCTCTATGATGCCATCACGATCGTTGTTATTTATTCATTGGACACTCAACAATTCGTAAGGAATTTTGTGCTTTAGTTGCAGTCATCCATGACACGGTGGATAGTATGTGTGCACGGCGAAGATGACAGAATGTTGCTGTGGAATTCCTTGAATATTCTTAGTAGAACGAAGAGAAGGATTTATCATGCTGAAGTGTCAAATTAGTAACGATGGCGTTTCGGGTAGAGAACGGTATGCCATTGCTTGTGGGTTAGAGAATATGCTTTTATACTCTCTATAGGGTATATTAATTTAGTTAAATAATTTTTAACATAGATCAAGTATGCAGATGAACTTTAGATATTTCTGAGTAGTGAGTATGATGTGGTCTGTAAAAGAGAAGAAAAGCTACTAATCCACAACAAGATGGATCAGAAAAAGATACGACTAGAGTGTTATTCTATCTATTCCGGTTGAATTGTAGCTTTCCGGTATATTTTCTAGATTGTGCAGCAAGAACTGGAAGTTTAGAGAAAGTTTAACATATTTTCTTAGGCACGAAGTAATTTATATTCTACAATTATTATGGTTAGTCATGATGTCACGCTGTGAAGACAAGAATTTCTGAAGAAATTAAATGAAATTTGAAGAATTCGTTTGTCAATATTTCAAGTAGATACATAGTTATCCTATCTCGATAAAGTATTCTTTGATATGCTATCGATTTAGATGTTTGTCATAGTCATATACATCAGAAAATAATAAGCACATAAACACCATTTTGAAAATTGCAACAGGTTATGCTCAAAACCAGTTCTTCAAGGCAATTCAAACATTTCTCAAATTTTTCTCAGAAATTTTATTTAGATGGGAGCGAAGAATGGTTTACTTTATGTACGATCTGCCTAAAGCCAAGTGTCGACAGAATAAATGGAAGAGAGCTTCATTCGCATTTACAATATGTCAGGTACGGGAAGTTTGAAATAATGTCTAGCCTTCATATGTCCGACTAGACCGTGACCTGGTCATGGTGCAACATATAGAAAAATTACTATCCATTTGGGACGTATCATGCGATACCTTATACTTCTATCTATTAAGACGTTCATACTTTTTTAGCACAATGGAAGGCATACCGTCTGGATCAGAAAAATAATCGTCTTTGAATTTAGTCATTCTCATATTACTATGTCTACATCTACTGATATATTTATCTATATACGTTTATGGACTTTTATTTATACCACTAAAATAGTTTGTATCATAATTCGGGACCAGATAGAACATGTTTGAGTGCGAAAGGTCCGATATGTTCGAAAGGGATTGAAAGCGATTAGGTGTTGGAAGAAGAATGAAATTCATTAAGACAATACAGTTGCCATCATTGGAAGAGAATATAAGAGCAATTTGTCCATCCATAAGGTTGTATATTACCCTTACCTGCTTCAGTCTTGAATCAGATGGGACGCTATAGGACAGTTGAATAGTAGGAAACTCTTGTCAGAGGAGGCGTTTAATAGAACGGAATTACTAAATCAGTTTATCTATCCATAATACAATATTACAATGTTGTCGAAAAAAAGGTGCGCCACCTGTTGCGTTCTTTTTGAAGCATATGTTATTTTGACACTGACAGCTCTTATGCGCTCAAAAAATTGACAGAAACTCAGTATTATATTTTTGCGATATGAAATGGATCGAATTTCGGTCGTATCAACTGCCGGTGGTGTACACAAGTTTGCGATTAAACTTCATGAGACTGGTTTGTTGATAGATAACCGAACATATTCCCGTGTTCGTTGTGTGCGCTCAACGGACAATATTGTAGCTGTTGTCGAAAGGGTGCGCCTTAGTCCAGAAACCTCATTTTTCTTCCAAGACGACAATGAATGAAACGTTACAGTCAATGGAAAGCAATACCGAGTCATGATAACCGATATTTTATGGCCAGAAATTGAGGATTTGGACTTGGGTAAGCTATGGTTCTAGCAAGATGGGGCTACGTTCCACACAAGCCGTGCAACAATTGATTTATTGCACACTAAGTTCAATAATCGAGTTATCAGTCGTTTTGGTAATGTTGCTTGGCCGGCACGGCCTGCGATTTGACGCCGTTGCACTATTTTTTGTGCGGTGCCATTAAAGATCGATGATATGCGAACAATCCAGGGACGATTGAGGCACTCAAGAACAATATTAGTCAAGCTATTCGTGAGTTAGGGGCCGAAACCATCGGAAATGTATTGAAAAATTGGGTTGACAGGATGACCTACTGCCGAACCAGTCATTTGAACGAAATAATATTCCATAATTAATCAGAAGGTTTACTCTTTTCAAGAAAGCAACAATCGTTGGAAAATATGGAACAGTGTTCTTTTATAGCCTTTTTATGTATATGCTGTCGATAAAAGAGGACTCCCAACATACGAGTCAGATATCATAGTGAAGAGGAAAGCTTGGAGAGTATAAGGAACTCTGCAATCGCTTTTGACAACAATACTGATTGGGCTGGAGACTGCGGTCGATGAGGAAAGAGGCTCAACAGGACAGAAATGTGTACTCTGAATAGGCCCATTCACGATCAACGTCATCGATAAAGTCTCACGGTGAAAAACTATCGATGGAAGACCATGAAAGGGCGAGAGTTGCCATCATTATACTGCGCGTCAAAAACAAATTCAAAAATTTGAATTGGAAAAACATACCGAGAGTACTAACTGACAAAAAGCGCGACTATCTGAAAAAGAGATAATTTTGATACTTTTAAAAGTAGTGTCCTATTATACGACAGCGAGGATGGAACTAGTATACAAATGGCATTCCCCAAGGATTCGCCCTGGGTTCGCTACTGGGAAACCTGATGTACGACAATATTCTTAGATTCACAACCCTAAAACAAATGAAGCCATCATGATAGTTCGAGATTGACTGAGTCGGGTATGTCGAAAACTTACAAAGTACAAATACAAACATTTGATGCGACAGGTCCGTACGGGACATAAGGTATAGCCCCTCTAACGTTGATCTTGTCCAGAAATCAAGAACTATGTCAATCCAAACGCACAACTACTCTTTATTTCCATTTAATTAGACAGCTTAGCAACTAGCATCAACTACCTGTCAACCTCAAACGTTTGGTGTCAACATCATCTGTGAAAAATTTGTATTCATGGATTCCAAACAAACAATTTGCTTAATGAATTCCAAGTCGCGCTGCAAAATAGCAAGAAATTGTTTCACTCATACATACATATATAAAATATGTAAATACCTATGCTACACAACTCGAGCGCTGTGACTCACCACCCCCCAGAGCAAAGGTCACACAGAGGTGTGATGTTTTATGCACATCCATTGTTGAAAAGCAAAGCATGAACAATTAAGGATATACGATGCACCTCTACCAAACACCACTCACACAGCAAAGCATCGTCGTCATTGCATCACTATGGTGTAGAACATGTGCCGGAGGACATAGCGGCAAACTAACCAGCAGCAGCATCCCGAGCCAAACGAAGAACCAAGGGCGGCAAAAGTTGCTTGAATAATTAATATTCTTCAACAGCTTAAAGCCACAATTAAGCTTGAAATCAAGATATATGATTCTATTATGCTTGAAATATAAGAATGTTTAACTGAAATGAAATTCAACATTTTCACGTCACTGCCTCTGTGTGTGTGTGGGTACGAGTATCTCTGCCAGAGGGATCACCAGTGTGTGTGCGCGCTACACCCTCCAACCGACCTTTGGGCATACCGTCGTCGTTCTAGCAATCAACGTTCCACTCGTGCTGTAATTACAATTTGTGTTGGTGTGATGCTTAGCGGAAGGGGGCGGTATACGATGCATTTCACTCACTCCCTCCCTTCCTCCACCGTCACGGCACGGCACGGCCACCTAACACTCTGGCAATGGTGTGAGCGTGATTATAGGTGCTTCCCCGCATAGTGGTGCTGCTTCTACTGCTGCTGGTGGTTAAATGTGATCATTACTTTCCACTGAAAATGAATACGGGCCAGGAAGGGACTCATCGTTGTTATTATTTATCTGCTTCTGAGGCTGTAAGGTAAATATATCTAAATTCTCTGGGCACGCGAACAAAAAGAATACTATACACAGGCAGGGTGGCTGGCTCCCAGATGAAAAGTAATAATCATAATAATTCCTGTTGTTGAGAAATATGGGAATGTGCACATTACAGAAACACCCGCTTGCTCTAATGGAATTTTCAAATTAAAATTAAAACAATTTTAATTCGTAGATAATTTTCGCGCCCCGAATTTCGCCGGATGAAATGTAAGGAGCGGAAGATAGTAAAACGTTTGCTTGTTCCTTTTTTACTTGTTTTTTTTTTTTTGCTTCACTTTGCGTTGTGTGCTTGTTTTTGTTTCGAAATGGTAAACGGAATTATAATGCAATTGGATGAAAGAGATGTTTGAATAGTTAAAATTAATGGCGAATTGTTGAGAGGGTGAACACAACAGTGAACACAGTAGTGAACTCTGAGGTCTAAGGGTGGAATGAATTTGGTTTCAGAATTTCATAACAGTTTAGTGCTATTATTCAAATTAGTTTTAATTAGAACCCTTTTGGAAAATGGTTATGTTTTAAGAACTGTTCCATTCTAAAAACCATTAACCTAGCGTTATGGTAACTGAAAGGTGCATTAAAAATTCGCTTCGAGGTTAACTTAATAAAAGTCGAAAGTAGCTTAGCACCGGAATATACTAACTATGGTAACGGCTACAGGACATTAATAATTAAGTTGTTTCATTCTTTCTTTTTTTTCACAAGCAATAATAATATGCATATTATCTAGTCTTCGTTAATGAGATTTAAATCACTTCGCCGACTCATTTCAAATTATATTCCCATTGCATTTAGCATTTAGATTAAATGAGCAGTTTCGTTTAGAGCCCCATGTGTGTATCTAAAAACTCTGTCCTCTACATTCCTAAAGGGTAAAAAAAAACTACAACCTGGGAGCAGCACCCCAAAGGTTAGATGGGGATCATCTTAAGGTATTCTTGTAAGTCATTGAGTTTCTGGTGGGAGATACGATTTTGGAACTATTGGAAGACACTTGGGAGCAAATGCTATCTTTCAATTCATACAAAGATTCAAAGGACTGAAAGCTGAGGGAAGCGGCTCCATCTGACTGTATAAGGTAGGCCATCTGTTGGTATATTTTGAAAAAGGCTACAAAAAAAACACTGTTCCATATTTTCCAACGATGGTTGCTTTCTTGGAAAGAGTAAACCTTCCGATTAATTATGGAATATTATTGCTTTCAAATGACTGGCTTGGTAATAGGCCATCCTGTCAACCCAATTTTTCAATACATTTTGGACTGTTTTGGTCCCTATTTCACGGATAGTTTGACCAATATTGCTTTTGAGTACCTGAAACGTTTCTGTATTGTTCGCATAGCATCGATCTTTAATGGCACCCCCATTAAAAAAAAAAACTTTAATTGCGTCAAATCGCTGCGCTGAAGTAGTTGCCCACTCTTTTGGCAACAAATGCAATATTCTCCGTTGAGTGCAAAGGACGAACAGTGGAATATGTTCGGTTATCAATCAGTAAACCAGTTTCACGAACTTTTATCACAAAATTGCATACAGCAGCTGCAATTAACTTAATGATTTTCTGTCAATTTTTGAGCGCAGAAGAACCGTCAGTGTCAAAATAACATATGATTCAAAAAGAAACCAACAGATGGCCCACCTTATACCTCTCCTTCCTACATACACACCTCCAGCGTCTATTGAACAAGATTAAACTGCAACACACAGCACTGCAATGGTGTCGAACAAAAAAGTATTGATTTGTCAAAACAAGAGCTGGAGCTGGTTTACTACAAATCCAAATTCAGAGCAGAATTTCTTAAGCCATCGTCCAGGCTTTTAGAAGTATCATTGTCAGGCAGTGATTACAAGGATAAATAAACAGTACTTATCGATTAATGTTATCAATCGTTCAAAATCGACTGAATTTGGAACTATAGACTCAGTCTTTGTTAGGGTTGCCTTTTTTATTTAGGTGGCTCTACAGTCTGAAGTAGGACTGGAACTTAATCAACCTGTGTGATCAATCGACTACTTAATCATTGTCGAAGTTGCTATGATGAGTTTCCTATAGCGTTGGGCACTTTTCAACAAAATGTAGTTTATCCTCCCGTCCACCTACAAATTTCTCTCAATTGAGCTATAATCGATATTTCCTAAACTTTATGCTCGTCTCGAAAATATTTAAGATGACTTAAGACCTGACTTTAGTGCCTATAGACTGTTTTGTATAACAAAGTCGGTGCCTCTTTGACACCTTAAATCCAGACTAACAAGTGGTAACACAGTTTTTTCACAATTTAATAGTGATTGCCACTATTTCGACAGGTTGTTCGATACACGTTGTCCATTCTTAATAAACTCTTTGTTTTTACTTATCAAAAGTCATCGCCATGATAGTTGAGTTTTGACACTTCAACAATGGCGCGAAATTTTAAATGACACCTCTTGTTGGATGACCCTTTATATTGTATTTGAAAAGAAACACTGATAAATCATCCAAGTGTGCAAATACATAATATATATATCCAGTCTATCTACACATCTACAATGTAAAAAGGATTACAAATTATTATGCAGCTGCTAAAAAAAAGTTTTTATTGTATCCACTTATAAATACAACGTATACACTTCAAAGCTCACATCAATCAGCATCGAACCGAAATTAATGATCACATCTGGCGGCCAAAGATCCTGCACCTGGTTTTATCTATTAAATTGAATTTCCATTATGCAGATGCAATCAGCCAATTTCCATTGATTTGTGCCAGTACACCCGAAACAAACATAACAAATAAGGAAATTATTCCATTTAGTTTGGCAGCACATGTCAGTTACCATCATTCCATTGGCAATCTCATAATTGCACAGAGAAAGTTAAAGCAAACGAAAAAAAAAGTTAAAATAAAAAAATTGGTAATAATAATAATAATTTCGACGTGAATCGTGAATCCTTTTAAGCCAACTTACACGTAAAAAAAAGGCACTTATGTATGTATGTATGTATGTTCATATTGCAGGAATAGTTGCAACAATTTAACTGAATTTAGATGGCTGCTGTAAGGATGAGTGTGTGCGCGCCATACATACAAATGCAGACCGCCCGATAATCGAAATAAATTTTTCATAAAATTATTATCCTTTTTACTGTTGGCAAGTGTTTTTTGCTTCTGTATCTGTTTGCTGTTGTAGTAGCTTGCTGAGGAGTATTTTATTGGCACAAATATCTGCCAGAAGCATTGGCATTACTTAACGACGCAGCGGTAGCGCGGAGTTAGCACACAGTTACAGTTCCATACCAGAGTTCGACCGCCAAAAACGCAATATCAAAGTTTCCATTCCGTCTGGGACGACAAGCAGAACACGTTGACGACAACGACGACGACGATGACAACAACAACGACAACGAGGACAACTACGAATATTGACTTAAAATTGTGACTTACATGGCTAGGACGTCACTGGGTCGTATTTATGCTCTTTCTTCTCTGTATGTGTGCGTAGGGATGACTGGCCCATAAAAATTGGGGCAATAAAAATTACACAACCATATGCATATGCGAACAGTTAAAGTGCACAGAAACCACATGGTGATGTTAGTGCTTCTGCTGCTGGTGCTGGTGGTGCTTTTGCCGCTTCAACTGTCTCCCAGATGAACGTAGAAAGGAAGTTTTGAATTATCCTTAGATTGTTTGCTGGTACAATTTATTGCATATCAAGAACGTTCGGGACACAGCCAGCCATCAACATGCATGGGCTGGGTGAAATCGTAGCATTTGTGGTCTTGGGTGCCATGCAACAGAACGTATCGTAGATACTTCCCACTTTCACATCGCAAAAGGGGAGTAAACATTCATACATACATATGTATGTATGGAGATAGGTACGCATATGTGCCAGTTAACAATGGGTTCTATGAAATTACACATGGTGCGAGCACGTCCGTTGAATTTTGAGTTTTTGAAAGAAATTGAATTTTTGATTGCGGTAGATACATACATACGAGTTCTCGTACCAGGAAACCGTATTTTCGTGTAAGACAAACTATCAAAGCAAACACTAAAATTTGAGGTTTCTGCTGCTGTTAATGAAGTTATTGTTATTCACAAAGGTTATCCTATTTTGCGGGTTTAACTGTTGCAGCCAAGGATTATTCACAGATGTGCGACGGTAGAATTAGACATTTAATTGGATTTGGTAACTATAGTGCACTGCAGTTATTCTGTGTCTTAAATATTTCTAACACTGGCTCTTGACCAAAATATTTGCTTCGTCAGTTAAAATGGTTTTCCTTTCTTAATTTGTTATTCCGACTTTTCCATAATTGAAGCAACCTTGAGGACATTCCTGTAAAGTAATGAAGTATTTCAGTACTTAAGTACAACTTACCAGTACCAGGACTTGTATTGAACGAAATTAAAAAAAAGACTTAAGTACAATTCCTAAGTATTTAAGTACCTACTTGAGATCAAATTTTCAAATATTTCGAAGGAACTGCAAGTAACAGAACAAGTCTTGGTACAGGTATCCGAATTTTTTAAATACAAGTACCAAGGAATTGTAATTGTACTTAAAAAATACTTGGACTTGTATTTTACAGCTTGAGATTTGTACAATTTAGTTTTTAGTTATTTTCATTAATCCCAACACTGCGACAAATTCATCTTCTTAACTAATGTAGTACCGGTCATTCTCAGAGAGTATGTTCGAACGATTCATCCTCTTCCAAACAACATATGCCTTCCACCTCTGGGCATAGATTTAGCTTGTTAAGGTGGTATCTTAGGCAGCATTGTATGCATCCTTATGCATATGAATGCCACTCTCGGTGTTTTTAGGAAGGAAAGTAGGCTCCTATACAACCAAGCTAAATGGTCTCGTGAGATGGCTGATTAGGATGCCTACAAACTGTCTTTTAGAAAATACAAAATTCTACAAAGCATAGCAGAGTCCTTTGAAACCTCAAAGCTACTGAAAATCCTCTCCAAAAATTTCTCTATACTCAACCACCTAATGGCCAGCCAGTGAGATGGTTACTGGACCACCTCTAGTAAGGAGTCCATCGACCTTCTACTGGAACACATTTTCCTGGTAGCTCCACAGTTTCTGTACCTCAATTCGAAATCACCTTCTCTACACCGTGTAGCAACTCCACGAAAATATGCAGATACTAGGGAAAAGATCCTTTGGACCATGCGCAGTTTTAAACCATACAAGACCCAGCTAATCTTCAGCAATCAATAGTGCTTCCTTGGTTTATATCCATCATGTTTGGTTCTCTGAATCAGGTCTACATTCCCAAACTATGGACCGAGGTTAGGCAGGAAAATGCTTCTGTGTGGAACCAAAGGATCTCAGACATATGTATCTGCCTTTCGTCATTTCTACTGAAAATGTTAGAAAGACTGATTGAGCTATAGCATCAGGCCATATATGCTCTCTGTGTCCCAACATACTTACTACAAACGCAAATCAGTCGAGACAGCCTTGCACTAGTTAGTGAGCATTGCTGAAAAATCACTGAGCGTCAAGGAATTGACCATGGTCGCGTGCCTCGACACTGAAGGGGCTTTAACCAATGACAGATCTACGTCAATCATAGGTGCACTTGCAAGCCTGAAAGTCAATTCTTCGCTTGGAGTATCGATCAATCAATTGCTCACACGCAGGATTATCAATTCGCAGCTGGACGGCACATCGGCTAGAAGACTTGTTAGTTGCGGAACTCCTCAGGTAGCGTTTTGTCCCTTTTTCTGTAGAATCTAGTGCTCAACAGGTTGATATTAGACATATATAGAAAGAACTGGATGCAGAGTGGTTGCCTTTGCAGATGACATTGCTATCGCCGCCTCCTACGGCTTATCAGATGGGCCTCAAAATGCGAACTAGTGGTTAAGCCCCTCAAATTAGACCTTGTCCTCTTTACGAGGAAATATACAGTTCTCCTTATTGATCATCCCACGGTAATGCATAATGCTTGGAAAAGGGGCTAAACTGGAAAGCCAATCTACTTGACGCGTAAATAAGGCAACTGTGGATCTGTACTCTTATACAAAGGCCATATGTAGGAGCTGGGATTTTCAACCTCATATTGCGTCCATTATCAGGCCTATACTACTGTATGACGTGATTGTATGGTGTTCGGCTCTTAATAGGGCTACTCATCTTAATCTCCTACCTAAGGTACAAAGATCTGCATGTATATGCTTCAGTGGTGCATTGAGAACTTCTCCCTTAGCGGCGCTGGACATTATGCTCCACCTGCTCTCCATATACATATATTCTTGACAAGCAATTGCCTTCAAGTGCGGTTATCCGACTCAAATCCTCCTAAAACTGACAGTCAAACGGCACTCAAATGGCCATTTGACTGTTCTGGAGATGACTGAACAGTTCAACAGTTCACTTAGGCTGTTTGCCAAGCCACAAAGATTTTGCACGGAAATGCAAGGCTAATGAGCTTGTCAGACATTGTATGACCCATAGTATCCTGCTGAAGTGGCAGAACCAGGGTATGCCCCTCGATACTTGTAAACTCTTGCTAAAGCTGGACGCTTTCAGCAAAATCCACTGTAGATGGGAAAATCTCTCTACTTGCAACATTTCGAGACAGATCTGACCCAAGTTATTGGTGTTCTTACTGGACACTGTCTGATAGACTAATATGGCAAAAGTTTGGGCCTCCTTTCAAACGATTTCTGCAGAAGCTGTAGGGACGAGGAGGTCACAAAAACGACAACTCCATCTAGGGGCCCACTTCTTTGATAAACCAGGCGAACTGGCATCAGTAGGCAATCACGAGCCTCCTTTGCTTTATCTAAAGCAAAAAAAAAGTTTCGGTTGGTTTTAGTTAGTCCCGGCATCACAATAGACCTTTTTTGGTCTAGGTGCGACTGCATACTGCTGCAAACAGCCTTACTAATCTAAACCTAACCTAACCTTCATACCTTTTTGAAGGTTTAACTTAGTACAGATCTAAATGTCATGAACTTCAGACTGGAATAAAGTGGGACACGTGGTACGCTTTTGGAAACCCAACCAATATGGTTCGTGAAACCGGAGCCAGCTGGCCAACGATCCAGTTGACTTGAACGGCTTATTGGTTAATCCGAACAGTAAGGTCACCGAGTAAGTAAGTAAAAGAAGTCACAAAAACAATCAGCAATGAGATTTCACCCCTTGTACTGAGTTACTCAATACTTTTGGCTGTTGTGTGCTGCTTCCATGTCGGTGGGTAAATATCGAATGTGCCGGTTAAATTGGGCAACAAAGCATCCAAGGCTCTATCCACACATTCATTACATATCCAAATAACAAAAACCTGTGCATATATGGTCCTTAAACTTGAGCTCTTTTCACAAATTAAAACCGGGATTCCAAACCTAGTCAAACAACTACAAGTAATACGAACTGCATATCCTTTTAAGCTTAAGAGCTGAGATAAAAATCTAAGATAAGATAAATCCTCTGTATACGGATCATCTCAATCAACGAAATTTACAGAAAGTTCTATTTAAAGTTGGCCCAAGCTCTAATATTGTTTCCTCTTACATATCGATCCATTCAGCTGAATCCATCACCGGGTTTCAATTTCGCACGGATTTCTCCTGCTCACAATGCAAATCCTAAACAGATTCTGAAGGAAAATGAAAACTTTTCTCAGATTGTAGTGCCCTGTCATTATGCACACGCACCTTGATGCCAGGATGCTTTCATACTGCGCATAGATTCGTAAGTCGATTCTTTTTACTTATTTGCATCTCTAGTTCTACTTCACGGTCTATTGAAGTATGTAATATGTATTTTTTGGAGCTCACGTTGTCTGAATTGTATTAAATTTCGGAAGACATCGCATACAAATTTCTGAAATCTTGTAGAAGGACGACAAGTATCGTGGCATCGCCTTTAAATGATGGAAGTACATCTACATGATGTACATAGATCATACATCTTCCACTCTTCCTATCGAATTTCAAAGCAATTTACACACAATCGGCGTTAGTCTGTGAAAACGGTTTCTTAATTCTGAAACAAAACACAAAAATCTGCCTTAAAGCAGCTCCAATGTGAAGAACACTTCCCGCCAGCAATAGAACCCAACGCTAAGCCAGATAATCGATTTATCTGCCACTTGGATATCAATTACATCCGAACAAATCCACCATATCACTCTCATCATCGCACAACCGCTGCTATGGTTGCCACGCAACTGTCTAAGACGATGTGGCGAATCCCCGGCAGACATGAAATTCATTATAGCCGCCATCCCCAATTAACCAAATAACGCGAGACCATAATTGACTATCCACCGTGAACGTTTGGCACTCATTCGAAATGAGATTTCATTTAATCCGCACAATCCGACTCGGGCTCCGTTTCGCTTAAGCCTTAGCGCATTCATCTAACGTTACATACTGTCAATAAACTCCCGTCGATTGTCTGGCTGACTGGCGATTACCTTACACACCGCAACCACTGCTATCGTGCCAAAGGGATACTACCAACTTGGGTTTGTATACTTCGAGTCTAGATTTCACTACCGCCGACCGACGTGCGTCGTCGTCGTCGTCGTCCCATATTACAAGTTCCTCGTGCGAGTAGTAGTTTAGCAACAACATCTTTTGCAAATAGCCTTTTCGACAGAGCACTTCCTTAGCTACTTAAGGACTCTTCTTCTTCTGCCAACTTAACACTTTATGTTATGATATCTAATTTCAGTGTTGGAACAGCACTTGGGCAGAAAGTGGCAGTCCTTAGATATACCACAAACCTCCTACCTCCCCCTCCCTTTCGTTCTTTCGGATAAACTTCTCAAACACTGGGCCCTAAGAAAACTTGTGTATGCATGCATAGGCCACGACCAGATGTATACGCCTCTCTCTTCTATGCTCTTCACTGGCAATAAGTAAGTTTTAAAGGTTTCCTTTGTGACGACAATGATGGTGATAATGATGATGTGATATCCTTCGAGAAGTTAACACTTGGTACCTTGCGTTACCCTATACGCTGTTAAAAAAAAATATATACTAAAAACACCCAAGACAACCGCATCCCTTTGTCTTAGGAGATCACAATCTAGAAACAATATCCATTCAACCACTTGAAGTTAGTTAGAGAAGCAGAGTTCAGGCGACCGCACCTTGTGCTAGGAAGCCATTGAGATTATCCAACATCTCACATAGACATAGTGTGTGTTTGCCATTTACGTGCGTGTATGTATGTACGTACGAAGTGTGTGCTTCATTGAGATCCTTAATTTCACCCTCGTTTAGCCTTAACAGTTGTGCGAAATGACTCGGTTAAAGTGGAGCGACGACGACGACGCTTTCATTCAGGTATAATTTTTCATTATGCACACACATTTCCCAATTGTAGACAAGGAAAAAGGACACAGATTTAGAGATGCCATTACATTTGGCCAAATTGAACTTAAGCCTCAAGTTAAGTGGGAAATAATATGAAGGGTAAGGGAAGACTGAGAGATGATGGTCATGTGTGAGACAACGTTTTTTTTTTGTTGTAAGGATTATGTTTGTATAGAAGGATGTGGAAGGACATTCATAGTATTGTATAGGACATGCTTAGCTGTTCGATATCAAAGGAAGGAATTTGTTCAGGTACTACAATGTATTGCAACTTTTCAAACTTATTCATGAAGAACTGTGGATATGGATGTTTCGTACATAACATTACACAGTAGTGAACCTAGTGCGGAACCTTGAGGAATACCACCTTTTACGGTGTACTACACGGTGTTAAATATGTTTCAGACGTTCAGTGTGATGACTGCTTACCTCCTTATCCGTAATAAATTCGGATGACCATTGACCGCTTTAAAGTTCCTAATTTCATGAGGATAGTTTAAATATGACCTCCTTTGACATCCCTTCCCTTTCAAAAAGCAAAAAAAAAAATCAAATGCATGCTAATGTCATGACATCGACGAAAACGAAAATGAAAATGAAAAAATCCGCTCCATCGTGCGGCAAAGTTTTATTGCCCAATTAAGTGCATACCCACATGCCGATGTTAATGCAGGATATGACTACACAATAAAACCGGTAAAGAGAGAAAAATAAATATCCATCCCTTGGCCATTACCCTACCCTCACCATAACAATACGACACCACCTACTTTCACCCAAGTGCTGCGTTCATGCTCACAAAGAGATATATGGCACCGGCAAGGAAAAACAAAAAAAAAAAATTGGAAAGAAAAACCGAACAAGAGGGCGCAACAAACCGGAGGTGTACTTAAAGGATACGGCTCCCAACCATCCGCATGTATTTATAGTTTCCAAAAGTACCTTCTACCAACAACGACGACGACGACGACGATAACGACGATGACGACGGGCAAAAAGAAGCCCCATAGCCAACGACAACCAAGGTATACTATCTCTGCAGCATCGCCATCATCATCATCATCATCATCATCAGGATAATATAATCTTCCCGATTCCCGATGGAAGTTATGTGGCTGCTTTTCGCTGTCACATGTTGTGATATTTATGCGGAGGCTTTCATGGGTCTTAGTTGGCCTGTCTGCTGCAGTGATTCTATCGCCATGAATTATGTATGCGAGTATTTTAGTTTTGCATCTTTGGATTTTACTTTTAGCCCTGTATCCCTTGCCATATCCGGCTCGCCCATCTTTATCCACATTATAATATGCCCAGATGGATTGTTGTTGGCGGCGCGGGATGTTACCACCACTACACATGGTAATGGAACAAAAGTCTTACACACCTTGCTGAGTGTGATAACATCTGTCGAATCGTTTGTACGTTGGACAACTTTTCAGCTTTCCTGCGTCGCATAACTATAAGTCCTAAAATAGATCCCACCCTTTCCTTACCGGAATGTAAATCGTAGCTAGACGACGGTATTGATGTGACGTGTAACTAACAACAGCGACTGACAGTTGTGCAGTTGGGTAAAAATAGTACAAACATGTTATGTATACAGTATTTGCACAGGAGGAGTGGTTGGTTTGTAGGTTGTGGATTTACAGGGTGGCCAGTACCTGTAGTTGGCATTTAGTGGACGCATATTTTTAGACTCAATACGCCTTCGTTGAATGTAGCTTTTGCGTGTAGTACTACTATAAGTCTTGTACATAGAATTGGATTACAGAATCAAGGTTAGTATGGGAAGTGTCTAGTTAGTTGAACATTAAGTCATAAATTTTGGGTGTACCTACTGTGAATTGGTTTGGACAACGTTTTCATTCTCATTTCTATAGTAAACATTGCTTGGAAGCAATGTTGCACTGCAAAAAGTGATTACCATTATAAATGTTTGACATGAGGAGCCTATGCTTACAAGCATTGGAAAGTTTAGGATCCATCGCCACAGGTTTGGAGATGATGATCACAGGCAGTACCACTGGCAACAAAGCGTAAAGAACCGGTATTGAAACACAACACATTGCAGGAAGAAGATGGAAATGTATTTAAGCGGCAATCTTAGGAATTTATTTTATCTATCGATGTAATGTGTGAGGTGAGAAGAAATGGTAAAAAGTGCGACATATTCTTTTAGTCAGTAAAAATCCAATATAACTGCATGGACTTTTCCTTAAGTATCTTTCATCCTCCAACACTTACCTACACGCAAAAACCCCGGATTCCTAGAATCTTAAGAACTGTTACCACAGTTTCATAGAGAAGAGCTCCATTCGGATCGAATATAAAATATACATGGTTTCGAATCCAAGCCTAGGTCAAAAACGATCGCGCAGAGTGTGGCAGGACTTTTGAAGTAGATACGCACTTAAACCAAACTGAAAGCACCAATTCGAAAACTGGCTTACCAGCACCAGGAATCTGTGTACATGCAGACTTTTTCATATACTTGATGATTTACCATTTAGGAGTGAAATCAGTATTCTCAGAAATAACACGT
Source organism: Xylota sylvarum (assembly GCA_905220385.1). Classification (NCBI taxonomy): domain Eukaryota; kingdom Metazoa; phylum Arthropoda; class Insecta; order Diptera; family Syrphidae; genus Xylota; species Xylota sylvarum. The sequence goes on from LR999958.1 coordinate 19,957,476, forward strand.
TTTTTAAATCGAATGTGTCTGGATCACTAAGATCTTCGAAGAAAGGAGGACATGTGCGCAGAAGGTGCATCATTCCTTCATCTTCATCGTCTCTAAAGCCTTTAAGGAATCGATGACGGGAATATCCAATCTTTTGGCAGTCTACCAGGCTACGTCTTGTTAGGGCACTTATTAACTAAACACCTTATGTTTTCAATATTAAATCTTTTCGTTTTCTATCCATTCAAATTTGTCCAGATCTGCTTAGATACGATAGAGATACGTATTCTTCTAACTACTGGTCTGTCATTTTAATGCCTTGGACATACGTCCTCTTTAGTACAATGAGGTTACGGCACTTCATCCACTTTGCAACTATACATCCAATAGACGACTTTGGGCTTAAGGTCCAAATTCGGGCCAAGGAACTCTCCTGTCTGAGATGAAGCGCATTCCGAGATCTCCTTCTCAACAGGACCGCATTATTGACGGTGAATTTCTAGTTGATGTTCATCTAGTATACTGTTGGTGATAAAGTACTTCATAATCTTGGCAGCCATATCCAACATACAGAATGGGGTCATCACGCATGGGGTTTGGTCTACTTGTACTTATGCACTTAAGGTTTGGATTGCTACTTTGAGGCGCTGATTTGTGTTGCTGTTGGTTTTCAGTGCAGTTGGTTATGCCTTTAGAGTTTTGGTACAGTCACCCAGGACGATGTCATTCGTAGGTGAATAGTAGAATGCAACTGTTAGTTTTCTTCACTCCATCATTTTCATCTCTCTCTGATATCGCTGCCAAGAACGTTTTCTGATTCGCCTACACGCTCTGATAAAGAAAGTGTGTCTAATAGACGTTTACCTGCCTACTTGTAGCTCCAGAGATGCATAAATATCCTTTATGTTATCTATACGGTGTTAACTTTCGAACTATGATAGTATGTATGTCTTTACCAGCCTAACAATGGTTTAAGTTTAGCTGCAGTAATGCTTTCCTAACGTGAACACCTTTTACTTCTTGTGAAAAGGGTACTGTTTCGGGTTTCTCTAAATTCTTGGGAAGGATATTTTCGCAGAGCGAGTTTCCTCCAAGCTTCTCCTTCCTAACTACTTAGTGCAAATTGTTGTCCGTCTACCACTCGAAGTATTTTACTCTCATAACCACCGAGAGCGGCCTCATCCATTCTTGACATAGTTCATGACTCTGCGCCGGAAAGAAGAGCAGGACTGAGATGATCAGGGTCATATATAAGGATACTTTAGTTGTTCGAGAGAGAGCTTTGCTACACAGTTGCCTTCTTATCCTCTTATTCCAAAGAAGCAGCTATTGGCAAAAGTTAATCTTCGATTGATCTAAGCGCTGTTAGGTACCTCAAAATAATAAACCCATCTTAGCCAGTTCCGTCTCAATGTACATAAAAGCAATATTGACATCACGATTTGTTCCTCCGATTATGTCAATATCATCGGCATATGCGAGCAGTTGCACGGATTTGTGAAAGATTGTGCCTCTGATGTTGGCGTGTGAGTTCTGCACAATTCTTTCAAGAACGATGTTGAAGAAATCGCATGACAGCGCGTTGCCTTGTCTGAATCCTTTTTGACATCAAAGGTCTCGGTGAGGTCTTTGACGACCTTGATGGAGCAGCGTGCATTCTTCATCGTCATTCTGCACAACCGGACGAGTTTGACAGTGATGCCAAAACTAGACATAGCTCTATATTGCTTTTCTCTATAGATGCTGTCATAGGCGGCCTTGAAATCGATAAAAAGGTAGTGAGTATCGATTTGAAATTTCTGGAAATTTCAAGATCTGCCGTAGTGTTAAAATTTAGTGAATAGTGGACTTTTCTGGACTAAGACCACACTAATATGGACCCATCAGTTTGCTGACAAAAAGTTTTAAGCGTTCACATAGAATAGCAGATAAGATCTTGTTCCTCTAGACTTATTCTTCTATAGTTAGCGCAGTTTAGAGGGTCTCCTTTCTTGGGAATCGGGCAAACAATGCAGAGGTTCCATTCATCGGGCATGGTTTTATCCGACCATATTTTGCAAATGAGTTGGTGCATGCTACTTACCAAGTCATCCCCTGCTGCTTTGAATATCTCGGCAGTTAGGCCATCAGCTTAATTGATTTTCAGCTTAGATATCGCTATCTTAACTTCATCCAGGTCGAGTGGATGGAAATGTTGGTTACCATTGTCCAGGTTGAATGGTTCATTCGGAATTTTAGTCATCGTCGCCGTTATACAGACTGCAGAGGTGATCTTACCATATCCTCAACGTTGATTGCGACTCTACTACTAGGTTTCCTTGTTCGTCCCTGCAGGCTTCGGTTCGGGCTTCATAGCCTTAACATGTTCTTTTGACCTTCTAGCAAAACTTCCGAACCTCATTCCTGCAATAGCATCTCTCTATTTCCTCAATCCTCCTTCTTTTTCCTTCTGAAGAGCCCGTGCTCATCCCTTCTCTTCTTCGTAGAGCTCACGAGCAACTCTGGTCCTTCTATGCAGCGCCGCTTTATATGCCATCTGTTTTTCTGCATTTGATTGCCGACATTCTTCATCGAACCAGGGGTTTCGTTGTGAAGGTCGAGAGAAACCCAGCACATTAGATGCGGCATCTGACACTTTTTGTCGACTTACATATGTACATACATACAGGGTATCCCAGTTAAGAAGGTCAATCCTTTAAGGGAAGATTCCTGAAGTTCCGGTGAACAAAAAATCGTATGGCATTGTCGTACATTTAATGTTTTTTTTGATCATTTTTTGTCTGACAAAAAATGGCTTTTTCTACAACTTCTGTTATTCGTAGGTGAAAAAGTTATTTAACATAATTTATAGAAAATTTGTCAAAGATAAAAGTTTTATAAAAAAAATAATTTTTATTAAGTAAAAATTTTGAGAAAAATGCATTTTAAGTAAAAATTGAAACAACAAATTTTCATAATTTTGAGTTTAAGGAGTCATAACTTTTTTATGCCTGCATAAAATTACACAAAGTTTTTATGGCTACTAAATTGTCTCTCCAAAATGTACAAAACCGTTTTTGTAGCTATAATAGTTCAGAATTTATACGATTAAAAGTGGTTATACCTCTAAGTCTAAATCGGAGGTGTTCCACTTCAATGGGCTATAACTGTCAATGGAGAGAAAATAGACCCCCCTGCCATACGATTTTTTGTTCGCCGGAACTTCAGGAATCTCCCCTTAAAGGATTGACCTTCTTAATTCGTACACCCTATATGTACATATGTATGTCCCACTGACCGGCGGCGTCGGTCTAGCAAATACTCTGGTCGTAATAAAGGGCAATCCAACAAGAGGTGTCATTTTAAATTTCGCGCCATTGTTAAATCGTCAACATTTAACTATCATTGCGATTCCTTCGAATAAGTAAAAGCTAAGATGTTATTAAATATCTATAGATACATACTCGCACAACATGCTGGTATAGTGAAAATTCACTACAAAAACAGTGAAAATATTGCGAAAACGTTTCGTAAAGTTAGCCCTGCTTTTGGTCATCATCAAGGGCCTTGTCGCACAGCTCGGACAGGTTAGTGATGTAAAGGCTTCAACTCCGGTTCGTCCACCAAGGTCAGCTGAAAATATCGGCGCCGTAGTTGGGAGTGTGACTGCTGTGTCCATTTCTAGACATCGCAGGAATTGGGTGTATTTGCAACCGCTTTGCATGCATTTTACATAAAGATCTTGGCCTTCATGTTTACAATGTTCAGTTGGCACAAGAATTGAAGTCAGTAGACCATGCACAATGCCGTACTTTCATGATCATGATTTAAAAAAAAAAAAAAATATTCTGAGGCTCATTTCCATTCATCTGGGTATATAAACAAATAAAACTGTCGCATCTGGGGCTCCGATAACCCAAGAGATATAGTGGAATACCCTCTCCGTTCACAACGAGTGACAGTTTGGTGCGGTTTTGTGTCATTGCGTCATATTTTCAGTAAATGGATTCCGTTACAGAACGATGTTGACTGACACTTTTTATACCCTATCCTAAGGGTATATTAAGTTTGACACATAGTTTGTAACATAGAGAAATAATCGAGATAGACCCTATAAAGTATATATATTCGTGATCAGCATCAATAGCGAAATCGATTGAGCGATGACCGTCCGTCCGTCCGTCCGTCCGTCCGTCCGTCCGTCCGTCCGTCCGTCCGTCCGTCCGTCCGTCCGTCCGTCCGTCCGTCCGTCCGTCCGTCCGTCCGTATGTCACCGCTTTTTGGGCCTTAAATTTTGAGCTAGGACGATGAAATTTCATATCTATGCTTCTGAGAAAAAGATACAGTACAAGTGTAAAAATTTTTGAAATCCGCCCACTGCCACGCCCACTTTTTCATAACTTCACTAAATTATATGAAACCGAAAAATTTTGTTAAGACCAAATATTTAGGCATTCAGATTCCCTACAATCCACCCATACAAAAGTTTTGGCCACGCCCACTTTTTGGGGGCGTTTTTATCACAAAACCGATTTTTGGGCCTTAAATTTTTATCTAGGACGCTGAAATTTCATATCTGGGCTTCCAAGAAAAAGATACAGTACAAGTGTAAAAATTTTTTACATCCGCCCACTGCCACGCCTACTTTTTTATAACTTCACTAAATTATATGAAACCGAAAAATTTTGTTAAGACCAAATATTTGGGTATTTAGATTCCCTACAATTCAGCCATAGAAAAGTATTGGCCACGCCCACTGTTTGGGGGCGTTATCATCAAAAAACCTATTTTGATAAAATTTTACATGTAACATCCTCAAACGTTCGACATTATAGCTATATTTGAGTACAAAATGCAATTTGGCCATGCCCACTTTATAGAGAGGAGGATAGGGTATCATACGATCCGTTCCAGACGGATTGTAGCTTTTCTGTATGTTTGTGCCTGAAATTAATGCTGTGAACATGGATGACCTTTGTTTTCAATAGGACGCATGTCACACAGCTGGTGAAACAGCGGCTCTCTTGCGTGACAAATTTCCTGGACGTGTAGTTTCTTAAGGTAGGGTTGTCAAGGTGACTTCCATTGGCCTCCGAGATCGTCCGATTTAATACTATTAGAGTTTTCCTTTAGGTCTATGTTAAAGACAAAGTTTACAGCAATGCTTCCTGCTAACGATTCATTCGCTAAAAGAAAATATCAGAGCTGTCCTGAAAAACTGCCGCAAATATACGAAAGCGTGATGAAAAATTTTATCAAAAGAATGACCATTTGTAGGTAGAGCCGAGGCAGACATTTGGCAGACGTTGTATTCATTCACTAACCTCATAGTTTATTTTTTAAATTCAAATATAAATATTATAACTTTTCATAAAAATGTTTCATTTTTCTATTGATTTAATATGACACCTCAATATAAGTAGCATATTTAGAATTTTCTAGCTACGACGTCGGATATGTCAGTAATTTTATACTTTTCGAAATCCATGGTTGCACCGTGTGACTACATTGGAAAGGTTAGAAGTTGCTCATTATGATTCACTATTTGGAACTATAGCCATCCTTGCGGAGTGCTACTATATTTTGTATGATACTCGAACTATAGTCATCCTTGCGGAGTGCTACTATATTCTATATGATACTGATTTTGTGAAACAACACAACAGTGTTGCACTTCAAAACATGCATAATCAACCCAACCCTGCGGACACTCGGGAATCAACATAACTTGCAACCATCTAATGACGTCGATACATTATCAATTTACCATACCTGCATGCATGTACGTATTCTGCAATCTGTGATATCAAATTTGGTGCCGCAAAACCATCACAAAGGCTGCAAATTCATTGCGTGCGGTATTTTATACCCACCATGCTCAGGAAGAGTTCATGTATTAGAGTTTTTAGTGTGAATACGAGTTTGGCTTCGAAACTAAACATTTTTTTTTTTTGGTTTCCATGTAACCCCCATACGAGCTCATATATCCCAAAGTTATTCTCATTCACTGCCGAATAATGAGAACTTCATTTTGGTCGGCCTCTATCGCATATGTATACTCAAAACCGAAAAACTACTCACTTGGTGCTCTCTGAAGCTAAAAATATTCAATGCGGTCCCGTGACGACCAGACTAATAATAATTCCTCAGCTCACCAAAAACCCTAGTAACCAAGCCACCACCTCTTCATACCTCCAACCAGGCTAAACTTTTGAATATTTTAATGAACAAAAATTGAGTGGAATACAGCAAAAAGGATCTTCCGCCATACCATACCATACATATGTAAGTGTATGTATGTGTATACAGAGACTAAGAGGGATATAGAGGATGACCAGTTGGGGAATGCGGCATTGAGGGTAAATAAAATGCTTTGACTAGTTTCACGGACCTAGATTATTATGTTAGGTGGGGGCACTTATGCCATGTAGAGGCATTCAAAGTGTTTTATGCGTTTGAACCGTAGTTAGCTCGGGCAACTAGTTAAAAATATGCAAAGTGCCCGAGTTTGACCAGTGCTTTCTTTTACCAAAACTGGTAGTTTTGTTGAGTACCATGGTTTCAATGGAAATGTGTCCCCTTTTTGCCTCTCGGACAAAAAGGCCTAGGTGAGCGAGCACACGTTCAATCGAGTATGACGATGACGATGATGATGGTAATGGAATTTTTTTTTTTTTTTAGAAAATATCACATCCCCTTGTATATGCGGTTACACTCACGTACTAGATACTGTAGTCATAATGTGTACCACTGTTGGGTATGAGGCAAAATTGACAAGAGCAGTTTTGAAATTGCTTTTATGTTATCTGTTGGGTAGTAGATTCACTGGCATGCATGCGTTTCGGGTCGTAAACGTTTTCCACTGAAACACATACACATCGTGGACACAAACCGCACTGAAAATTCTGATAGCAATCAGGTATCAGGGTAACAAAAGGGACTCAAGATAAGGGTAGCTTATATATGAAATTCGACCAAATGACCATGGCGTTATTGGAATTTATTGGGTAGATGTCGTTATACAAATTATTATAAATGAGGATAGGGTTAACATTTTTGGGAGTCGTTGCGTCCCTAATTATTCTGTACAAACTATTACTGTCAGAAGACTAGAGGTAATTTTAGGAAACTGCTACTTATTACGGTGTACGTAGTATAATTAACATGGAAAGCAGATTGGAAAGCATTTACATTTAGCAGAAGTAGACATACACATTCAGTTTGGTTCAATATTTTAGAAGCAGAAGGGAGCTACCTCGTTCATAAGGAAACTGAATTCTATCCCATTGAAGGAACCACCTAATATCACCTAACTAATTCGTTATCCATGTGAAATGAATGTAGGATTGGAGTCAAACGACAGAACAGAACGGTACAGATGACATGACATGACAAACAACTATGTACAATCAGACGACCAAACGGTACGTAAACAGCAGACAAGAGAACTAACTAGAATACACAAACAACAACACACCGTCAGACGATCGAATGACAAACCGAACGGACCAATTCACACAATCACTGACGATCGACGAGACAAGAAACAGAAGGGATGAACGCACATACGAAGGGACAGACAAAGGAGACGAACAGAGAGCTTTGCCCTTTGTATTCAGTTGATTGTGAAACGCCAGCAAGTAAAGTAGTCGACAAGAGCTACCAAATTAATCATATAAATAACTTGTACTTTATGTATAAAGTAAGTAAAGTAAAAATGTACTTTAATAACTAATAAATAAACAAAGTGAAATATATCTCGGTCTGTGATTAATTTAAATAAAAGGTTCAAGGTCGCTAAACCGGGTATCCTACATGAATAAGTCATCCTACATGGTTCCTGACTACCTGGAATCTTTCTAACTAACCAAAGCTCAAAGAAACAGTAGCTACCAAGAGTAATTCTTCACCACGTTTTTGTAATACCTTGCGTTAGTTGCAGGCACCTTATTTTTAAGACCAGATAGTGGGATTGCCTAGCCTAACTCTCAAGTGCTTATCTCGGTATCTATTTGGATCTAAAAACAATGGACAATGGACAATGCCTGAGAAAGCATGCTAAAATTGAAACGCATAATCGTAAATTGGTTGTAGTCTTCTCATAAAAGGATATCAACAAACCCTGAGTGCCTTATTGTTCGCTTTTTTGGAATCCATTCAGTGAGACTGCTTGGTAGGAAAGAATGGAGACGCAATGGAGATCTTCATCAACATAGAAGGCATTTTTGACTTTTGTCTGGATGTGTCACTCTGTTAGACAACACGAGATAGATGAGACAATGGTATTCATCTTGTGGCATCTATAAGTTGAAAGTAGCATTCAATCTCTACTGTTAAGACACATGGTGGTTGAACCTCTGTTTTGTACGTTATAACGTTTACACTCAGAATGACTTCCTATCGGAAACATACATATCTACATGCCTAGAGATAGTCCTTCTGGTCGAATTTGGCTCTAAAAATTGCTCAAGGGTCTAACACAAGGTATCATGCTTCACATGAGGAGCGCCATACTAAGCTCATGGGTAAGATGTTTGTAAAGAATAGGCATCTGGTGTTATAGTCTGGGTGGACTTAAGACATTCCTCAACCAAATAATACCAGTTCCAAGGCTGAACTCTTTGAATTTTGTCTGGGTCTGAGGTCGCACTGGGATTTCGGGTAATGAGATCTCGTCTACGGTCGGGTCTCAATTGATGGAAAATGGGGATTCAAACTTAAAGTGATGATGTATAAGATGTATACAGAGGTGGGAAGACCCATTTTTACTTACACTTCGATTGTTTAGTGGAAGGCACTCGACAATAAATATCAATTTGAAAGCGTGACAAGGATTCAACAGACAGGCTGTCTGGGGGTGACAGGATCGATGGGATCAATACCCACAGCAGCATTGGAAACAATACTGAATCTTCTTCTACTTCACATCTACTGCGGCAGCTCGACAGCTAACACGGCACTAACAAAGCCGACCACCTATGGTTAGCTAAACCCTATGGTCATGCCTCAATTCTAAACCGCTGTTGTGGAATATATCGAGGCTTCGGACGAAAGTGGAATATATCCTCCCACTATCAAACTGCAGTCGGGTTTCGGATTCGGATTCGAATTCGCTTTCAAAACTCCTAATAGGGTGAAGTAGGATGAAGGTATAGTCTATACTGAAAGTAAGCTAGATATCTATACCGACGGAACCCAAATGTACTTGTGGTGGCATCTATGGTGAGTTTCGAAATAGAAATTGGTGCTTCAGACTTAAGGATGAAGACAACGTTTTTTAAGCCCATGTCAATGGAATGAAACAAGCGGTCAACATGATTATGGAGAGAAATATTTTCGGTAAAATAACTCGCACCTACATATATTGATAGTCAAGGAGCCATTAAAGCGTCGCAGTTACCATCGGTAAGGTTCAAGCTCAGAAAAATATGCACAAAAAGACTGAATACCTCAGAGGTCTGGCCCTCTACTGCGTACTGGGGTCACATGGATATCCCAGGTAACGAAAAGCGGATGAACTAGCCATGGTAGTGTCACATCTAAGGTTCACCGCTTAGCACTTTGAACAGAAAAAAAAAAAATTGAATCTAACGATCGCTAGGTGGTAGGCGGTAGGCGATGGTATCAAATACATCCATTCGTTACAATCAAATCGTTATGGGCAGGCTACGGCAAAAGGAGATCCACAGATCTCATGAAACTCTGTCGCAGGCACATTGGGACAGCAGTTGACTTTGCGACAGGACACAGCGTGATGAACAATCATGCAGCATGTCTAGGACTATCCCTGACAACTTCTGTAGGAACCGCAGGGACAAAGAGGAAATAGAATCCATTCATCACTCTTGGTAGCTACTTCCTTGCGGAAATGGACGATCTAAGAAATGTGTAACTGATCATACTCCTGAGATTCATATACATATCTGGTTGGCTTAGTTCAGCCGTGGACGACTGAAATTTTGGTTCCTAGGGGTCTTATGGATCTCGTTTACCGCTAAACCCATTGTGGCAGCTTTCGTTTAAATAGTAGCGAACGTGCCAGTGACAGCACACTGTGTTCTAGCAATTATGTTAATATCATCGGCATACGGTAGTATTTCCACAGACTTTTGAAATATTGTATCTCCAGTGTTGGCTTCTGAGTTTTGTACACCTATAGATACTGTTGTATGCGGCCTTTAAATAGATAAAAATATGATCGGTATCGATTTGGACTTCTTGAGTTTTTTCCAGGAGCAGCCAAAGTGTGAGTGGATATTCGCATTTGCACCTTGGCTGCAACAAACTAGTGATCCCAGTCGATCTTAACTGCTACGACGGTTCGGATATCCAATAAACTGGAGGAATGCCTTGCGTTGATCACAATGTGGTCAATTTGGTTAACCGTTTGATGATCAGGAGATCGTCATGTCCTCTTGTGGATATTGAGATGAGGAAACCGTGTACTTGCTAAAGAGGCGTTTCGGCCTTAAGTCGGTTTCGGACGTGTTGTTGTGAAAACTGTGCTTGCCAATCGTCCTACCAAAGATGTCCTTCCTCCTTTGCTATCTTGGCGTTAAAGTCACCTATATAAGAAAGGGTAGTATAAAATGCCCTAACTGGAGCAGGAAATTATTTGATTTGCATATGTCTTGCATCTGTCTTTGCCCAACCGAATGATGACAATCAAAAAGGCAAGCTAATCAGAGCCATGTTGACTCATCTAAGACAAGCTGACTAATCTAAGACAAAACGTGACATTCTTATACCCCTTGTCTAACATCTATAATTTTCAGACCTCACATTTATCGGGCTATCTCATGTCCAGTACATCGATGGTCATTCTATTTATCTAACTCTACTTACGACATGCTATTTATTTCGTTACGACTTTGGGATTTTCCAGCTACAATTCCATACTATTCCTCTTATCCTTAGTCCCGTTGCAGAATTCAAAACAGTGAGAAACTTCATTAAGTATTGTTGCATAGTAAATTATTTAAAGAAAAGGTATTTTAGAGCAGCATTTATCCTTCTTTTTTTCCGTCTTGTGACTCACACAATCCTTCTCTGTACAATGATAGCATCATGAAATTAGTGAGATACAATTTTCTTGGATCCATTTCACTGCTCAATTTGTTAACAAAGAAAAAAAGGAGAGGGAAAGAAGAAAGAAGAAACAACATGACCAACAAAAAAAAGAAAAAAAACCCTTTTCCGCTGCATAAGTTCTTAGGGATGTGTGAATTTAAGTTTTTCGGTACTATACTGGTGAACGTGGTAATAAATTCGTTTCGTCGAAATGGAAATGTTCTCGCATAAATTTCTAAAGAATATGAGACGTGCCGTGAATACTAGGGTTTCTCCGTGTTCAGCTTTTGTCCTTCAATTCAATTGAAATTGTTCCCAGAGTGATGGGGCTTTGGGGTACAAATTGAGGGTTGCATCTCTATTTCAAAATTAGTACCGGAGAACAATAAAAAGTCTCATTGGGCAGTTAATTTCTATGGGCAAGGAGAAGTTGGCATTTGAAAATTTTATTTACACAAGCAATGAAGCAGAGACCTGGTTGCCATTTAAAGTTTAATTAAAAATTATCTAGATATATTTCGGTACTTTTATGTTTACGATATGCAAGTGGCCAACAATCAAATTTATTTTGATTGTATGCGTATGAAATTTATTTTTGGGGGTGGAAAGGATGTACGAGTATACCTAGTCTTGTCTTGATTTGTGTGCTTTTGCTATGTCCTTGTTGTACCCTTTGCGTTTGGATTTATGAAATAATGAAAATGTGAAATACAATGTCCTTGAAATTAATACTTACACAGGAATGAAGGACCATTGCTATGGTAACTTTTATTATGCACTCACTAGGGGTGGTTATTGTCAGTAGTAACCAATGGTTTACCTATGTCCTGTTATGTTTTTGATCACATATCAATTAGGCAAAGTACAAACACGAAAATTAATTACGCCAAGCCATAGTAAATATTCCTTGGAAACTTTGTAAATTGTAATTGTTTCCATAGGTATCTATAGTTATACACACCTTTGACGATGGAATAAGTAATAGGTAGATGAATCATGAACTGAGTTAAAATGGAATTTGAAATGGAAACCAACTGAATGAGGAAAATGATAACAGGACAACTTTTATCAAATATCGTTTTTTTTGTGTTTATTCAGAGCTTACTCTGTCCCCAATTTGTCGCTGTTTAGTTCTGTAAGAAAAACTAATAAACCTCGGAATCAATGTAGAAAAGTACTGACTATCTGGGGCCTATTTCATAAAACTACAAGTGTTGTACTTGTAAACTTGTAACTACAAGCACATATAAAGTAAGGAGTTGTAATTTTGTGTTCCATAAACATTTTTCAGTACTTGTAGCGCGGCAAATTCAAATCATAAGTATAAGTACAAGTCTAGAAGTCTGTAACTACAAGTTAAAAATTATTTTATATATTTGCGAAAAACTACCAGTCTGCGGCTATTCTTCAAAGTTAAGCGATCACAGTACGTGATTTTATTAGTCTCTCTACTAAGAAATTCACTTGTAGTTACAAGTCCGTCGCTAATAATTTTTTTGGGCAAATACTTTTATGAAACAGAAAGCTCGCCGCAGTTGTAAATTCACTTCTAGTTACCGGCCTGGCATACTTGTAGTTATTAGTGAATTGGCATTCTTTATGAAATTTGCACCTAATTTACAAGTTACAAGTGAATTCACAAATAATTATTTGTGTTGTAGTAATGAAATAGCACCTGGTAGCACCAACGGTGCCGATTGTAATTGCCTTGAAGAGGTTTAGATTAGAGAGGCTGTCTGTACAAGTAGACAGACACTCTTAGACAAATAAGGAACCATTATAATGCCATGTATCCTACCTACCCGGGATTAATTAAAACCAAGCTTTCGATAAAGCGAAGGAGGCTCGTGACGCTTATTTACTTCAAATCGTCAAAGAAGTGAGCACCTACATGGAGTAGTATTTTTTGGGACAGACCTTGGCACGTACACAGGAGGTAGAGAATGGTCCTCCTCCTTATGTACGTTGGCCTATCAGACAGTGTCCATTAAGAACACCGATAACGTGGCAGATTTGTGATCGCTTGAACAGGACCAACTCAGCACTACGTTTCAGATCAACCGTGGACCAGATCTTTGTCGAAAAGTTGCTAGTAGCGAGATTTGACCATGTACAGTTGGTCCAGCTTTAGTAAGCGTTTACAAGTAGTGAGCGGCATACCCAGGTTCCGCCACTTCAACAGGATGCTATGGGTCATACCCTGTTTTGCGATCTTGTCAGCCTTGCAATTCCCTGAAAAGTCTCTGTGGCCTGGCAAACAGAATAGGTGAATGTTGAACTGTTCAATCATCTCCAGAAGAGACAAACAGTTTAAAGCGACCTTTGAGTGAAGGAGCACGATTTCAGGGATTTGATTACATACTGGATGTGGATCCTTTACAAGGATATGGCATGATCGTCTGATAGTACGGATATCTACAACATATTGTAAGCCGCTGGTAATTAATCAAATTTGATGGTGAAGCTTCTTGTTTCAGGCCCATGTTTATCCTGGACGAACCGCCATCTAAATGAATGACAGAATAATAAGTACAGAGTTTCATGATTACAATTTTACAGCGAAAGCGGCTCGCCCTTCCTAACGTCCCCTACGAATATTGATCGAAATCGAACTAATTCCCAGGAAACTAATACAGGTAGGTAAATATAGAAGCTAACAAAGCTTGCAATAGTTTCTAACCTCGCGATTGGAGGGAAATATGTTCAATCCACATCAGGACTATTTTCAGACCAAAATCGTACAAAACTTTCAATTTGATATCTCGGATCGAAAAGATTGACCAAATTAAAATAAAACAAATTCCAATTCAAAGTGTGAGTAATCCATCTTCCATTGTGTATTATACAATTAAGTTAAGTTCCTTACACAATAGTTACGCGAAAACCCTCCATAGGTCCTTCGCAAGAACTTTAAGTCAACCGATATTAATTTTAAAACTACTCGTACAAACAACCATTTCGGCTGTTTCGCGTAGTACTAGAGTACGTCTGCCATCAGACAGTCGTCGTAGTCCTTCGTCATGGCTGCATTTCATCCAATCTTCTTCCTTTTGTATACAGAAACTTGGAGCAAAATTATAAACTACATCTAACCCGAGGTCGAGTAGGAAAACAATTTGCCTTATTAATTAGACACAACTTGAAATAATTTTCATCTACATCGTAATACGAAGCAAGGTCCTGGCATTCGCAATCAACCAAATCAGCGTAAATCTTCTGTGGGTAAAGATTGTCTACTGGGCTTCGGGAGGGGTGGTTTGCGTTTAGGTGTAAACTTTTGGGAACACTGTTGATCTATTGTGCACTTGGTAGAAGAGTGATATGTAGAAACTCAGACGCTAAGGCTCTTGAACTGATGAACTTTGAAATTGATGAACCCAATTTGCAGTGGTATTGTTCTGATGAAGTGGGTTTTGTACATATGTATGTATATTGATGACATTATGATGCAAGATGTGATTGTGGGTAGCGTGAAATGAAGTATCAAATGTCATGAAAGCACTTATTGGAAAATTTGGTGAAATTCAAAGAAAAGGTCACACAAATGGCCAAAAAGAATTTAATGATGAGCAAAATTGAATCACTTCACAGACTCACCGGGAAATTTTTTCGATGAACTATGCACAGAGTTTGATATAAACCCATTCTAAGATACATACACTACAGTAGTTAGTTGGCCAAGTCGCCCGGACTAAGTTTATGAAAATATGAGAATGGAAGCTATACTAGGCCCACACTGTCCTTATCACCTCTAAAACTCGATCATCCTTTTCCATTTTTGTCAGACGCTGAAAAACTTTTCGGTGTTGTCTGGGATTTGAAAATTTAGAACTCGAACGCACTAACCGTTGAGCCTTTTTGTTATTTAAGAATATTATCTTTACATCCATTGTAAGTGTTTTAAAGACACTATAACCATGTTGCGCGACCTTTTAATACCTGAATTTCATGAATTAAGATTGGAGTAGGTGTGGTTTCAACAAGACGGTGCCACTGTACACACTCTTGTTTTGGCGATTTGCATTAGGCCACTAGTTAGTTATTTCACTTGAAATGAGTTGCAGTTGCTCTAGGGCAAACCTTGATTCGACTGAATTGGCTACGATGATGCGCATCATTGCGTGGTTCACTATGTAGACTACAATGGCTGTTCGTAATATTGATTGAAGTGTAGGTTTGTTATAGACTTCATATTAATACTAATATTAAATCAGTTGTATGCATCTGGATGTGATTTGCTACACTGAAATTGTATATGAAACTTTTTATGATGTTCATAGGAAAGATGTAGTATTTACTTACTTACTTAAAGGACTCCCTACCCGAGAAGAGTCTCTGTCTGAGCTTTCCACTCTCTTCATTCCCGCGCACTCTGTTTCCAGTTGCGTAGACCAAGCGTTCTGGCATCCGCAATAGTTTGATCCTTAAAACAGAGGTTCGGTCTTCCTTGTCGTCTCGAACGTAGGCTGTGATTCGAAGATCTTCTTTGCTGGAGCATTATTGTCCATTTGCTCGATGTGTCCGAGCCAGTGTAGTCGACGCGTTTTGGCTTTTATGGACTACATCCACATCTTCGTACAGCTCATAGAGTTTCCGGTTGTATCTTCTCCTTCATTCGATTACCTCGACTGAATATTCGATGAAGAATTTTTGTCCAAAAAGTGTTCAATATCTGCTCTGCTTTCCTGCTTATCGTCCAGCACTTCGCTCTTTATAGCAGAACTGGAAGGATCAATGTTTTGTAGAGCATTCATTTCGACGTTCGAATTAGGAGTTTTGTACTCATTTGTTTCGGCAAACCGAAGAAGCAGTAAGGCGCCACTAAGGCGTCATTCGTGGAGTTGATATTTACTCCGACATAGGCAAACTCCTTAACCACTTTGAAGTAACTGATGCCAATAGTGACGTTTTGTGGACAGATGCTTCTTTGTTTCTCGACAACATGTACTTGGTTTTGTCCTTATTCACTTCAAGGCCAACTCGTTTCGCCTGTGCTTCAATTGTCATAAACGGTTCTAATATGGCACGCTCGGAACGACCGATGATGTCGATGTCGCCTGCGTATCCCCGCAGCTGGACAGATTTGTTGAAGGTAGTGCCTTCCGTATTAACACCTGCCTTGAGCATTGCTCTGTTCATATGAATGCTATCATATGCGGCTTTGAAGTCGATGAACAGATTCTGGGTATCGAATTGAAATTCGTTAGTCTTTTCCAGGATCTGTCATAGAGTGAAAATTTAGTCGATCGTCGAAGTGCTGAACCAGAAGCCACACTGATACGTGGCGATTAGTCTGCTGCAAAAAGGCGACGAGAGGTCGTGAGAGTTAAGGGCTGTGAGCGTTGCCGTTGGCCCAATAAGGGCTCATCCTTCACCATCTCTTTTTCCAAAAACCTGACAAATTCTTGGAAATCTTTGTAGCTCTTAGCTCAGAATAAGTCGAAATTGCCCAGGTAAAGTGTGCTTATGCTTCCATTTGAAGAAGCTGTGAAGCCACCGTTGACTCCATAAAGAGTTCGTCCGTTGTCGTATTTATAGTGCTGCTATTTTCTCTTCTTCAACACGGCGCTTATAAATTCAGCAAGCCGGGTCTGGATGGCCACCACCCAGTACACGATGGCTACCACTAGAAGGTAAAATAAGCACAATTGATGCGCAGTAACAGTTACAACAATAGACATCGCCAGGTTGACGCCATTCAGTGTCTAACCTATTCCTATAGCATCCAGCCATCATAAAGCAAAGTTGTTCTTAAATGCCCCCTATAATAGCTTCTTAACACAAGGTTGTACAGAAGACATAGTTTTATTAATTTGAGGAAAACATGAATCCATCATCTAGCATGACGGATGCACTAGATGAAGGGTTGGAAGTAAATTCACGAAAAACTATGGCTCACTATACCTCAGAGTCACCTTAAATCAAAACCCCATTTTGGAACTTGATTTCAGTTAAGATGCAATTTCTCTTTAATACTCCATTTCTAGGGGACTGCTCAAAAGATATATTATAGGCTGAAGTGCTTTGTTAACTCTACGTTTTCGCACAGCCAAATTAAAAATCATGTTTTCAGCAAACTTGTGCCTTTTTAATATACCTTCCTGGTCAGGAATATTTATGTATGTGCATCTGTATATCTAGTACTACGGTCATGAGACTGATGCACCCTGTACAAGTGACTAAAATGCAACCACTACCCTAGATGCAACTGTCTTTGGACGAAATATGTAATTTATTTAGTTAAAAGCTGTGCAGTAGTCTTAAGTTTAATCACCGAATCATCCTCGAACGACTTGGCATAGGATGTGCGAAAAGGAACCTTGGCAATGAGTAAGCACTTTGCATACGATTCACTTTAAAAAAGGATTTATGATTTACGAACAACAAAGTCAGCTCTTATTGTACATACATATATAGTATTGAAAAATGTCCTTAAATACTCTACCACACTCAAATTCATCTACTGACCGTAGATTCCACCAATTCCACTTTTAACTACACATGTGTTCAGACAAAGGCATCGAATTTATCTCAATATCCCACACATCTTCACAAAAATCAATTTTAAGTCCCTGTCAACCCTAAAAGCCTTGAAGTCCATTCTGTTCATTTTTATTTATTTCGGTTTTTTCTCTCACAAAATACATACCATCGGGTAGGAAGAACGAAACTCAACTCAGATCGAAGGATTCTCGTAAAGAATTTTAGTAAAACTTTGTCCATCACAACCACCAGCACAACCACCAACAGCAACCATTACGAACAGCTAGCTATTCATTCATTTATTCCGTTCTCAAATCAAACGTTGTTCGAGAAATTAAGAAATCCGATTAAAACAAAGAAAGCATTTGGTTTGGACACACACAGAGACCGGGCGGACCAAGCGAATGAATCACTCCAAAGGATCCCAGAGAAAAGATTTACCGTCGGCCACTATAAAGAGGACTATCCTCCCTCTTTTCCCGCCTCGCAAAAACGATGGACCACACATGCACACACATACCGGAAGGGATATCTTTGGAAAAATTATGATGTGATTGCTTTTGGTAGTTCTTCTTGTCGACCCATTCTTCCCCTGCTGCCCGACCCGCATGTTTGGGGGGTGTATAAAGATTAGAATCCTGCTGTGAACACAACTATGGCAATCCACATAGCAATAGGTAGCAAACCGTCGAAGAAATGATTTAGAGATTTTCTCCGATGAAGTTTAAGTGAGAAAATTTGCAGTAGGAAGTGGCAACATAATTTCCTTTTACTGTACAACACTCGATGCACACAGAAAATATCGTCGAATATGGTCGACCCTCTCCCGGTACATGTGTATGTGTGCGAACAGTGTCCTGTATTTTTGGCTACCATTTTGATATTCGGTAAAATTTTTATAGATACATTTTCTGTTCGGTTCTCGGGTCGTGGTTTAAAAATTGCACAATAAGCAAGCAGCAAGCTGCCTTGCTTTTATATTTCCCAATAAATTTTCTCCACCTAACCTTTCGTACGTGTGTGATGCAAAAGGATACGAAAGGATTCTCTCTCCGGTTTTATTGTTCCATCGGTTCTAATTTTTTTTTTTTTACTCTTCTGTTTTTATTTTATTTTTTTCTCTTTCTTCTGTACATTGGATGCATTCGAATTTTTCCAATCCCATTTTATAAGCAAAAGTGGGACCGAACCCACCCGTTCAGTAGTAGAAAGGTGGGCTACATGGGTCAGTCTATGCCTTAATGGTCGGCTTATGTTTATGTGGGGTTGTATGGAAACTTTTAAGTCTCTGGGTAAAAGAAAAAGTGCTTTAATTTGTGCTCGCATTTGGCGATTTTTATTCTTCGAAGCCATTTTCTCTTTTTGAATTATCACCGCAAATGTGCAAAGCCATTAGTTCAAGCAACTGTGAAACGTGAAATGATATATAGGAGACTCTGAGCGAGTGGATGCAAGCATTTTTTTTTTTCTATCAAAGTGCATACGTGCATGGTGTGTAGTATGTGTTTTCATCTGGATAACAATCAATAGTCTAAATAGATAAATAAGTTTTCTAGAACTGGAAGAACCATTCTGGTGACGGTCTTAAAGACAACTTTGGCTTGAGGAGAGGAATTTAGCTCAAGAATTTTGAGGTTCTTACACAAAGTCTCAAACCAAGTAGAATTGGTAAATAGTGAAAGTCTTTGACAGGAATAGTAATTTTCGTATATTCTCAATGTAGGTTCGTAAAATCCTAAAGCTACTTCTTTTCGAGTAGATATAGCAAGTGCCTTTTACAATACATCATATTCATCCATAGCGAGATCCACGTACATATACTAAAAGACTAGACCAAGGAATGAAATTGCTCCTTATTAGGAAACAGAGCTTAATATAGGTAGTCTCGAACTTTCTATTGTTACATCGAACACAAGAAAAAAATTATATTAATAATTGGCGTACAACGTCCGTACGTATGCGTATTTCATGATCTTGGTACTCTCAGATACCCTTCAACCACTCGCGAGAAGTTGGACAGCGAAAATAAATTGGAATTGTTTAAGAATCAAGTCTACCGAGCCCACTTATGTACATAGAACTCATATCTGGAAAAAACAATTTTCAAATGAATCAGTTTATAAGCCCCTTCAAAACAATAGGCAATCAGGCCTAAATATTCGTTCGTACAATAACTTATGCTTCTTAAGTTCGGCGGGAAATGATTAAACAAGTTAAACCGAACTGGTACTATACTCGTAATAAGTATTTGCCTGGAATGACATTAAAAGTTTTATGTTCTTACGAATCAGATACCATCAATCGTCAGGTCCATAAAATTTCCCAACCACGCAAATGTATTCTAAGCGGAAATATATGGACCTATCCACTCTGGACAGCAACAATTCTATAAACATCTACATAGACAGCCAAGCAGACATCAAAGGTATCACTTCCATTACAACCAATTCAAAACTGGTTAAGATGTGTAAAGAGAAATTCAAATTCTTTAGCTCTACTGGATTCCGCGACATATGGGCTTCCATGGGAATGATATAACCGATGAGCTAGCCTACTAGCAGACTACTTGGTCCTTTAACCTATCAGCCTTCTTATGTCCAATCACCTGGTACTTTCACAACATGGCCAACGTAAGGAAGAGTACACTCTCTTCATGCCGCATCTCTAGGAAACTTTGAGCCCAATGTGACACAAAAAAGGATTATAGAACTTCTATCGCTAAATAGACTAGTTAACTCTTCTCATTGGTATCCTCACAGGCCACAATTCAATGGCGATCTTAGAAAAATGAGAATCAGCACCACAGACCTTTGCAGAGGGTGTGGCAATACAATGGTATTGGTATCAATCCTCAATAGAACCAGATACTCAACCCTGGGAAAAGTATATGTATTTCAGCGACCTCAGCGAACTAGCAAACACGCCACCTAAAACCAGATGCATAGGAGAAAGTATCTCTCTACCTACTTGTTAAACTATTTTGAACTTCTGATGAAGCGTAAGAGGCTCTTAATATCCATGTTTATCAGATCGCCTAAAGAACACCTCGAAGACACACTCGACGCTGAACAAGCAGGTTTCCGCCCTGGATCCTCCTGTGTCGACCACATCAACACCCTGTGGATCATTATCGAGCAATGCGTCGAATTTCGATCACCACTACACCTGCAGTTCATCGATTTCGAAAAGGCGTTTGATATTGTCAATCGGGAATGTATTTGGCTTGCCTTGCGCAGGAGAGGCATTCCTGATAAATTAATAGCTATTATCGAGGCTACATACGATGGATCCACATGTCACGTTTTGTACAAAGGAAGGCTGTCTGAGGAATTCGAAGTCCGAAGTGGGGTTCGGCAAGGCTGCATTCTTTCACCAATTGTTTCTATTGTTGATAAGCGATGTGCTAAATGAGGCTTTATCGACGGGAAATGGAGGAATTCGATGGACTCTTACATCCGAACTCAAACACCTCGACTACGCCGACGTTGTATGCCTAATGTCTCACAGAATAATGGACCTTCACCAAATGACAGCAAATGTGGAGAGGGTAGCTGACATCGTTGGGCTGAAAATTAACTCGGCAAAAACAAAAATGCTCAGCCCAGGACCGAATTCATCAACTCATATATGCATTCCTGGACAAACGGTTGAGAGAGTAGAGAGTTTCCAATACCTTGGGAGTATTGTCTTAACTGATGGCGGAACCGAACTGGATATAGCCAGCCGAATAGGGAAAGCAAAATCTGCGTTTTGGATGCTATCCACAATTTGGCGTAGTAATGCAATTAGCTTAAACACCAAGCTATGAACGTTCTTTTCCAACGTTGTATCCGTGCTGCTATATGGATGTGGTACCTGGAGAGTGACCGGTACTATTACGAGGAAGCTGCAAACGTTCGTTAATAGGTGCCTACGCAACATCTTAAGGATTTTCTGGCCACACCGTATCTCTAACGAGCAGCTTTATCAGAGAACGGGTCATGAACCTATAGGCACAACCATACAACGACGAAAGTGGCAGTGGATTGGTCACACTCTCCGAAAAAGTGACAGGTCCATAGCTAACCACGCGATGCAATGGAACCCGCTTACTCAAGAAGGCAGAATACGCGGCGGTCCCAGGACATAAGTAAGTATGTAAAACATTATAATAGAGGGCTCCTAAGTGAAGCTTCCTTTTGTGGGAAAGAGCTGTGCAAAAGTAAAGAAGGTATGTGAATGTGTTCATCCTCTTTCTATCCAGCCTTGTAGCATGCTTGCCTATTACACAGTGTCCAATAATGACAACTGTTGTAATGTCAATATGCATCTTGTAGAGAGAAAACAAATTCTTAGAGCTTTTAAATTCAGCTCTGACCAAATTTGTTTTGTCGCTAGACATGTTGGTCCACTTATTAACCTATGATTTGTACTCTCGATAGGAAGCACCTATCTACTCAGCTCGTGAAATACATATGTTGGGAAGTTTCACAAGATGGCAGATATGATCTAGCAGTTATGGATGTATGGAATAACCTGAGAAATATCGAATGCGGACCCCATCCTTTCCCTGAACAACCATTTGCAATCACCATTCACCATTGATACCTAATACTTCATTCAGATGACGTTTGCACATCCAACAATCCATCCTTTGTCTAATTACTGTGAAATTTAGTGTCTTGAACATTTTCGAGTTCTACCTTCGCAAATTTAGATATTACAAAGTAATCTTCCCCCCAGTCCACTCTCAACCATTAATTAGACTTCCTTAGCATGACCCGAGGAAAATAAAAACCACTTCAGTGCATTAACCATCAAACGGACTATTAACTGGACGCCATAAACAATGCTGTACTTGACACACTTTCAACACGCCCTTGAAGCGAAGCATTTAAGAGGACACCCAACAAAAACAAACGAAAAAACAAAAAAAAAATCCCGAAATTAATAACCCTAACCACCTTAATGGCACCCCGCAAACATCGATTGCCACATTTTTATTTGTCCGCTTGTCCGCAAATATATCTCTTCTCCAATTAACTTTGTGGCACCCTCCAAGTATTTCCTCGCCTCGGCCTTCTTCTGGCCACGTTCTCCATTCTATATCTCACAAACGCGGCATTTCCCCGGGCAGCGCGGCTAACAAAACCGAAAATAAATGACCAATTAAATTAGAAAACGCCTAGGATATTTAAGCGGCAACACAAAGAAATAAAAAAAAAAGGATTTGCAGTGTCCTTCCACTGTTTTTTTTTTATTATTTTGTTCCCTTTGTTACTTAGGCAACAACGTGAAAATGCTTAGCCTGGGCCTCATGGTCTAAATGGTGATATCCATTTTTTTTGTTTTGTCTCACTGCTCCTCTGATTCGTAATAATCGGGACAGAAAATGGTTGCGTGACGCATTCGGTAAACCTGCCTCGGAGGCCAGAACAAATCCACAGGATGATTTGTTTTATTTTTGTTTTCGTCCTTTTTCGGGCGATTAAAATTCACAGAAAATTAAAGGCGATTCGGAAGTGGAAACAAATTGTTTTCCAAGGAACAGAGATAGCAGGGTAATAAGTCGGATGATTATTGGCAGAGGCGTTAAGTGTTTGTTGTGAATGCTTTCATTCAGACACACGCAAGCTATTAGGGGGGCAATTGTTTGAAGGATATTAACTTTGAGGTATTTTACTTATGACATTTTTATTCCTAGAAACAGTGGGTGTGGACGACTAAATGGGACTGGAAAACCTTTAATAAATTCAATTCGGATTTAATTCGGATAGAGATTGGTTGGTAAGGCTAAAGTTTTTTTTTTTATTAGCTTAGCCTTAGGCCTACATATGTTTATTAGTGTTTTTTATTGTCAAACCTTCGATCGAAGAAAGTGAAAGGCTGCCGTGTCTCAGGCAAAGACTCTTCACGGGTCAGGAGCCTGTTAAATAAGTAATTGTCAAACCTTGCCTCGAATATGAATCATCTGCTGTCATCTAAGAATGTTCACAGGAACAACAGGACCTTTCTTGTTTCAATTAAAGAGTAGATATTCATCCGCCTTCGTTAATGTCCATTCCTCTGCCATACAGCAGGGGCCTATTTCATAAAACTACAAGTGTTGTACTTGTAAACTTGTAACTACAAGCACAAATAAAGTATGGAGTTGTAATTTTGTGTTCCATAAACATTTTTCAGCACTTGTAGCGCGGCAAATTCAAATTATAAGTGTAGCGATCAAAATGCTACAAGTCTACAAGTCTGTAACTGCAAGTTAAAAATTATTTACGAAAAACTACCAGTCTGCGGCTATACTTCACAGTTAAGCGATCGAAGCATTTCCCGTACTTCTTCTTTCTTTCTTTCTTTGTTACATTCAAGTCTCTCTACTCTTGTAAGAAATTCACTTGTAGTTACAAGTCCGTAGCTAATAATTTGTTGCGCAAATACTTTTATGAAACAGAAAAGCTCACCGCAGTTGTAAATTCACTTGTAGTTACCGGCCTGGCATACTTGTAGTTATTAGTGAATTGACAAATAAAAAAAAAAAATTCACAAATAATTATTAGTGTTGTTGTTTTATGAAATAGGCCCCAGGACTGGGATGATGCTTCTTACAGAGTTTCCTTAGTGCTACTTGACACTGTCTTGTTACTCAATTGCCTTCTTAGACCAAAGAAATAGCCATTGGCAAGTATAATTCTTCGTTTAATTTCTGATGTGATGTCAGAGTTTATGCCGGAGCTGAGATAGACAAAGTCTCTAACTATCTCAAACTTATAGCTATCTGTTGTGACGTTCTGTCCGATTCGTCGATGTGTGTCCCTTCTTGTTGACAGCATATACTTGGTTTTGCCCTCATTCACAACGAAACCCATTTTTGCCACTTCTGTTTCAATGCTTGCAAACGAACCAGTGACAGCTCGCTGTGTTCTGTCGATAATGCCAATGTCATCAGTGTATCCAAATAATTGCACAAACTTTTGGAAAATTGTGACTCTGGTGTTGGCTTGCGAGTTTCGAATCTTTTTTGACATCAAATATCTCGGTGAGGTTGTGTCCGACCTTCATGGATGCCAAAACTAGACATTGCTCTGTATAGCTCGTCTCTATAAATTTTGTCATACGCGGCCTTAAAATCGATAAAAAGATGGTAAGTATCGATCTGGACTTCTAGGGTTTTCTCCAGGATCTACCGTGGTGAATATTTGGTTGGTTGTTGACTTACCGAGTCTAAGAACGTACTGGTAGGGGTCAATCAGCTCGTTGACAAATGGTTTCAGGCGCTCACACACGGCTGACAGTATCTTGTATGTAAAGTTAAGGAGACTGATGGCTCTAAGGTTGGCACAGTTTAGAGGGTTTCCTTTCTTGTAGATTGGGCAAATGATGCCGAGGTTCCATTCATCAGGCATGCTTTTCTCCAACCAAATCTTGGAAATGAGTTAGTGCATGCTCTCCACCAAGTCATCCCCCGCTGCCTTAAATAGTTCGGCTGGTAGGTCCAGGTTGAATGGTTTGTTCTGCCTTACAGAAGAATTTGGGTGGGATCGCTGTTTAAAAGCCTGCAGAAGTAGTGTTTCCATATCTTCAGCGCCGACTATGAGTCAACTACAAAGTTTCTTTGTTCATCTCTTCAGGTCTCTGTTCGGGTTTTGTTGATAAAACTTCCGAACTTTGTTCCTGGAGTAGAACCTGTCTAATTCCTTCATCGAGCGTTTCTGATGGCTTCCTGGCAATGATGCCACCGGTCTTCAGCACTTGATTCTGGTTGAATAGGACCTCGCGAGAGGTTGAGGGATACGCGATCGGCAAGGATTCCAGCGGTTTGTTTCGACCACAGCCGTTCAACGTTGAATCTCCTCACAGTATTTTGCATCTGAGATATCCCTAGACGTACCTTGGCTCTAACTGGGTAGCAGTCCGAGTCTATGTTGGCCGATCGGAATGCTCCAACATCTAGAATACTGGAGGAGTGCCTTACGTAGTTTTACATTCTTCTTTTGCCCGGCCATTCCCACCGCACTTCTTAGATGGCGATGACATCTGGATTATAGCAGTCTAGGGGCTCTGCTAATTGTTCGGTTGCAAGTGGCCAGTTTATAGTGCGAGCATTCCACGTGCAGATCCAAACGTCGCTGTCGTTCTTTCGTTGTGCAGGGTCGACAACAAAGAATCCGAGGCTGGTAATTGTTTCGGAACTAGAGTGTTTTCCGTAGTTGGGAAGTTACCCCAACGCACAACCTCCAATCTGGAGGAGCAGTTCCCTTTTCTACCCCTAGGTCTAGGGGCCAGATCTTCCGGAGTCAGTAACCAACTTCGAGGATATGAGCGCTGTCGGTGGTCTATTAAAGGTACATCCGCCACGATCTCTTTTCTAAAATCCGGGTTCAGTTTTGTAGATTTCTATAGACCTGAGATTTAAGTATGTCTTATACCACGGCGCACACTACGCTGGACTTCTCTCATATTTATGGGGTACAACGAGTACTCTTCTATCCACTATAGTGATAACTGCAACGCAATCTTGAAGTCGTTTTTTTTCTTTTTGAACCGTCTCTAGGTATTCAGCAGATAACCACGTACCGTGGTCTTCTTTAAGAGTGTCTGTCTACTTCTGTTCTTTGAGAAGACTACTCTATCCCTTGGTCTGTCGGTATCATACCAGGTTCCTTTAAGCGAGGTTTATAAATAACCATTGCAAATCTTCATATTATATCTCGAAAGATACAGTTTAGTAATGAAACTAAAAAATCTACATTAAATGAATCAACTCGACCAAGTAGTCACAATCGATATCTCCTTTGAACGAGTGTGTCTCGGTGCAGGGACTACAATCTGTGAAGTCAGCGAAAAGGAGACCATTTGTCAATACTCAGTGTTGTCTCCTGATGCGTGATACTAACGTATACTAAAAATTAATGAAGCTGAGTCCCGAGTTAAGATAAGTTGAAACCTAATCCCTAAAGAACCACTTGTACTTATGTGAATACCAGTTCCAAGCCTAGTTTGAAATAATCGTACTTCATAGCTGAAACCACCAACACTTGGTCTGATATGAATGACGTTTGCTCCTTTCACATTGCAAACAATGGCTGACGTAAGGAATTTAATTGCAATACTACAGCTGAGTGTAGTTTTTCTCACTCAGAGTAATTCATGGCTTTTTCGAATAAAAAAAAATAAACCAACAAACTATCGCCCGAAACAAGGCCAAAACCAAAGGTATCTACAAAAACTGAAACCAACATTAGGTGTTGGATGTTAAGCTTTGTTAATTTTTTTTTTTTTTTCGTCTCTCTTTCCGCCATGCTTCATGCGGCACACAAAAAATCTAGAATCCTGGGTAAAACTAAAAAAAAAACTTCGTGGCGATAGCAAGTGGCTGCCATCGTGATACCCATCAGTCCGTGAGTAGTCCACTCGTCGTCGTCGTCGTCAGAGAACGATATTGAGGGCAGACATCTGCAGAACGAGAATAGGTGCAAATTACATTCCACATGCTACCGCGTTTCCAACTCTCGCAAAAGGATACAACAGATACCTACCCCACTATCTTCGTATCTGTGATATATGCAATGGCCTGGGTGCCTCATTTAATACTCTGAACTTTTCTAGTTCTGCATTCCATGTCTGGCGCATAATGTTGGCGTTCTTCTTTCAGCATATATTCGTGCGCTTTTTCTACAACCTCCTGCTACTCCTTTTTTGCTCCTTTTAATTACACTACTGTTATCTTGTATTGTTCATCTTTCGTTTGGCCGGAACTCATCACACGATGAAGTGCCTTGATTTTCATGGTTGGACTCGGCGTTTCTGCCTTATACCGGTGGTCGTGGTTTCTTTTTTTGGTGTGTGTGTGCTGTGCTTTCTCCTCATCGTCTGTTATTCGATTGTGATAGTATATCAGACAGGACTGGCTGGTAAAGTGAGTGTGGGCAACTTGAAATGCCACAGGAAAACACCCGATCCGACCAACGAAAGGAGGTGGCAGAGTGGTGGCATATGACAGCAGGATGGTAGTGACGGTGGTCAACTACGCCATTCCGTGTATATGAGCAAACAAGATAAGAGGACCGCGCGTACACATCACACATTTCGCTTCGGTGGCGGTGGACTTCTCTCGGTTGAATGTTTGTGCGGAGTGTCTGATGAAATTTCATTTTCATTAAACAACAAGAACTCGGAGAGCATTCATCTGTCCTGGTTCTGGAATCAGTAATTTCAGCAAAAAGGGAGGAACAATCTAAAAACAAAAAAAAAAGGACGTGTTCTGGAAAATAACTACTCCGTACCATGATAGAAAAAAAAACGCAAATACTGTCGAGAGTTGAGGGGGGAGAAAAATCCACAGTCCAACTCAGTCCTCCGGTGGTCACATGAAACACTGGTGTCATTAAATTGTAATTGCCTTATCACTTCTGCACATGTACAACGGGTGTTTGTGTCTGTGTGTGCACGATGTTATCCTTGTTGGTTTAGGATTCGACGAATAACGCGATTTTTTTTCATTTTGGTTTTTTTTTTTTGGATCTCCCCCTACAAATTTTGGGCCACCACCATTTCCATGCAGCACACAACAAACATGAAAATGTTGTTAGAATGGAGTGGAAGGCTGGCCGGGAGCTTATCTACCATCGTCCTTCGTGATGTTTCGCCTTTTTTACTTATTTATAAACAGATTCTTATTTTTTTTTTTTTTTTTTTTCTGTGTTCTGTGTTCTCTTCGGCTCTTCTTTACTTTGATCCTTGTTTTTGTGGTTGTTTTGTTGGCTTGACTGTATTCTTAACGCGAATGCGAATAAAAAGCGGAAGCTGTCGACATGGAAACGTGATTTTGAATAGAAAATTAAAGAAAACGGACAAAATGAGACGAAGCGAAGCACCCAGGAGTAGAGAACAAAAAAAAAAAATGTAAATATCCTTTCTATATTCAGAGGCGAATGGATAGACAACTGCTGCACAGCACGGATCAAGAACTGCAACCGCTAAAGTGGACTCTACTCTCGGCTGCTAAAAGTAAAACCATCTTCGTTGGAAATTAATTATCTGGAACACGCTTTGGCTTTTTGGTCGGTGTGTGCATTTTAGAGAAACCGACGCTGCCGACCAACGACGACCACAAATGCAGTGGCGAAGAAAATTGAATGCGCTTCGAAAAAATGGGGCAGTAACAGCTGAGCTCTCCTAAAACGTACCAGAGAAGGTCAGGCTGTGTTGGAGTTGGTCTACGGCGGCAGCGGGCGAAAAAAAAACTGTTCACCATCGAATCGGGATTTAAGTTTAAAGTGGAAGAGAAAAATATGTCCAGATAATTTTGGATTTCTGTAAATGGGAAAAGGACTCTTGGAAATAAATCCCAATCATGGGACTTTAGAGCTTCATATGATTGAGATTGTGAAATGGAAAGGCGATCTACGTTTTAAGGTCGCAGTGTCAGTATCCTCACTGATAACAATCCAATGCTTGTCCATATTAAGGCGCTCTTTGTACCGTTTTAATTCCAAATCCTTTGAAAGTAGAGAGTCAGCTGTTGTGTCAATATTTTGAAATGAACGATGTCCAAGGCACTACTGATGGTGGTACTGTTTGTTTGACTAACACGATTGAATTCCAAACCACCCAAATGCGGCTAAAAAAAATATAATGATTCCACCACTGTAAAACCCACACTATACATAGTCACTTTTTGAGGATACATTGCCTTACATGACTTTGTCTAGTGTTTGAAACGCCCTGTCGCCCACCTATTAGTTTATCATCCTTTCTATTGAAAACACCAGAAGGACTGATTGATATCTATCTTCGCCAGAGAATCAACGCATCTATCCTCTCTGCGTCCCAAGATGCGTATTACAAAAGCGAATCCGTCGAGACAGCATTACACTCGTTAGTCCGCATCAAGGTAAACTCACTGAGCATCAAGGAATTTATCATGGTCGCGTTCCCAGTCACTGGAGGGGGCCTTAACAATGTCAGATCTACTTCAATCGTAGATGCACTATGCTTGGAATATTGATCAATCAATTGCTCACACGCAGGATTATCAATTCGTATCTGGGCGGCGCACATCGACTTGAAGACTTGTTAGTTGCAGAAATCCTCAGACTGGCGTTTTGTCCACTCTTCTGTGGAATCTAAGGATCAACGGGCTGCTATTGGACATAGAAAGGACTGGGCGAAGAGTAGTTCTCTATGCAGATGACATTGCTATCGTGGCCTCCGAAAAACACCCTGATACTCTCAGGGAAATTCTTCAATGAGCTCTCCTACGGCTTAACAGATGAGATGGGTCTCGAAATGCGGACTAGGGGTTAACCCCCCTCAAAAGAGAACTTGTCGTCTTTACGAGGAAATATAAAGTTCCCCTTATTGACTCTCCCACGATTATTGTCACCAGTCTCACATTTAAAGATAATGCAAAATACTTGGGTCTTATTTTGGATAGGAAGCTAAACGGAGAAGCCCATCTACTTGAATCCGTAAATAAGGCACATGTTGCTCTATACTCCTGTAGAAGGTACGAGTTGTGGGTTTTCAACTTCATATCGTACGCTGGATGTACGCCTCCCTTATCAGGCCTATATTACTGTATGACGTGATCGCCTGATGGTCGGCTCTTAATAGGGCTACTCACGTCAATCTCCTATCTAAGGCGCAAAGATTTGCATGTACATATATGCATCAGTGATGCACTGAGAACTTTTTCCTTAGCGGTGCTGGAAAGTATGCTTCACCTACTCCCTTTAAATATTTTTGGCAAGCAATTGGCTGCGACACTAGGCCTCCTCACAGTGGTGTTGCTATCATGAGAGCCATTCGTCGTTCATTGATCTCCTCAAATTTACCCCAGAAGATACCGACTACTACCCGCTGACCTGTTACTTGACCGAAACTTCCGCACGAGTATCCCTGACCGAAGTGAATAGGTCACTGCTCCCTCTCCTAAGGACAGTTCAGTTCACTTCTACACGGACGGCTCCAAGACTGACTAGAAGATCGGTTGTGGTGTCTTCTCCGATAAGCTCAATCTGAGCATCTCTTTCCGTCTCCCTGACCATTGTAGCGTTTTTCAGGCGGATATCATGGCGATCAAGGAAGCTTTGTCCTGGCTGAAATGTAATGCAATACTCGTATCTATCAGGGATATTAACATTGTCACTGATATTCAAGTAGCAATCAAATCCCTGGAATCGTGCTCCTTCACTTCAAAGGCCACTTTAAGCTGCCCTTTGTCTCTTCTGGTGATGATTAAACAGTTCAACATTCATCTATTGCAAGGCTGACGAGCTTGCCAAATAGGGTACGACCCATAGCATCCTGCTGAAGTGACGGAACCTGGGTATGCCGCTCACTTCTTGTAAACTCTTACTAAAGCTGGACCGACTGTACATGGTCAAATCTCTCTACTTGCAACATTTCGATACAGATCTGTTCCAGGATTGATCTGAAACGTAGTGCTGAGTTGGTTCTGTTCAAGCGATCACAGATCAGTCACGTTATCAATGTTGTTACTGGACACTGTCTGCTAGGCCAACATGCCAAAAAGGTGGGCCTCTTTTAACTCGACTTCTGCAGAAGCTGTAGGGATGAGGAGGAGGATGCAACCATTTACCACCTCCTATGTACGTCCCCAGTTCTGTCCCAAATCCTACTCTTTGACAATCTAGGCGAACTGGCGTCAGTAGTCGTCACGATTGGCCATTTGCATGACTTTGGGAGCGTCGTACTGACTTATGGATCTACGTGATCTTCATGGATTCTACACTTTGAAGACCCTAGTTCCTCGAATGAGTACTAGAATCTCCATACAAAAGGTACATATTATAACAGCAACAAATCATACTGAAGAGAGAGTAGAGAAGATAAGAACGAGATAAATTCGATCTAAGGGCTTATACCATCAGTGTGAACCTTTTGAGCAATTACAATATACGAAGGGAACCGTAAAGGACCTTGCAAGATTCTCTGCATCAGCACACCGTTCATCTGCTTAAATATTTTCCGGTAACGCATACCAACTGCAGTACGTAATCCAAAATGATTGACTGTTGTCTAACCTTCACGCTTTAATACTAAAATCTATCCTTCCCTTCGAAGGATCCAAATCAATCACAGCCTCCGTTACAGCCATGTTACATTCGCAGCAGGCCTTCGATCATTCGACTTTCACTATTGAAGCCCAAAATTAAACAACACACAGCCGAAACGCATTCAAGTGCAGAGAACGCCTTCGTGGAGTGCAGCCTCAACGTTGAACACTCCCATAATGAAGTTTACCGAATGCATGCACGAAATGAAATTATTGCACGCATCAGTGGCGAACACTAGTGTTGGTATACTTGGGTATGTGTATCATGCACACATGTACACGCTTAATGTTTGTGATATCCTGGCACTAATTTAAGCATATCCTCGAATCCAAAGATATATTGCGCTGAGTTTTCCCGACCGCTTCACAATGCAAGCGCCTACTTTCCGTATTTACATATATAATGTTGACAAATATACATACGTATACATACTCGTACAAGTGGCAGGAACAAGAGTCGGAGTTTATCGCACGGAACAGGATCTTATCAGCCATATGCAATGTGAAAAGGTGGTCAGAACGGGACTGATGTCCGTCACAGTAGTGAATACTGCTGGAACGCGGATGATTGGATACGAGAAAGGAAGCATATTTATGCAAAACACCATGGACATGGGGTGGTGGCTAACGACTACGACAACAGCCAAGTCCACGTTAGTTCGTTCGTTGTTCGTTTTTCTCTGCGAAAATTTTTCGACGAAAAATTTCAACAAGCGCCTTCCGGACCACCATCCATTCGTAGTACGTTCTATCTATCTATCCAGCAGTGTCGCCGATGTGAGCAATGCGTGTATTTGCTTGCCGCACATACTTGCGATGTCCGTACACATGTACCATGGCTTGACGAGTGGAGAATACGACTACGATAACGACGAGGACGAGAACGAGGACGTGGACGAGGACCAGAGTACGATATAATGGCGTGTGGTGGGGAGTTAACGTATTAAGGACGTGGTCACATTAGACATATTTGTATATCTTGATTAATTAGAACGCATTATGCGACCGCTTTAAAATAATTTCCCCAGCACGCACGCAAAAGTGTGTATATGAGACGGGATCTCAACGTGAGAGGGATGCTATACGCTACGTTGTGTATCCTTAATTATGTTTGGCTTGACAAAGTTGAATGTCGCTCCCGGCGATGGACGGAATGGAACCGACTTTGCGACGTCAGAGTATTAAGGGGTTGCTTTCCACTAGTATAGTATAGAGTCGAGTGGAAGTAGCTACTGTTATTCCTTTTTTTTTTTGTTTTTGTCCACCCTTTCAATGGAGTGGTGTATTCATGAAAGATAGTCGTAAAACATTGACTGGGGACAAGTTATAAATTTAAAATTTTTTTTTTTCGCAGTGGCATACCGTAAATCAGAAGCTTAATCCCCCCGCCCCATGTTCCCTATGCGATGTCCTTTTGCCGAAGGGTAGTTCTGCTCGGCTCTGTGTGTTTGCTTTTTGTCTTACACACTGAATCGAGTTAATGCCATTGGATTGGGAGTGATACTGAATGATACCGGGCGGCGGCGGCGCGGCGAAGACTGGGGTGCGGTGTCCTGTGTCGTGAGGAGCCCCCCGGGCGATATCTCATTATGATGTAAATGGTATTTGCGAATGTACTTAACACAGTTTTCATTAAAAAGGAGAAGCAGGACTTTGTCTTCAGAGTGAGTTGTGGGTTAACAAATTGTAAAAGGTTTCTTTTTTTTTCCTTTCTTTTATTTTGTTTGAGTTGCTGGGATGGGTTTGCTTGTGCATTATCGAGGACGGCAAGTAAATTTGGAAGATCATCCTTGAGGACTCACTGTTTGTTTACTCGCCATCGATGTTTTTACAGTAAGGCGGACCGGACGGAGCGGATTATACGTGTACAGTGTATAAGTGGCCATTTCTGACATGAGTATTGATAGAATTAAGACCAGGTACCTATGTAAATAAATAAAAGGTAAGTAGGTCGATCAT
The DNA here is from genome assembly GCA_905220385.1 of Xylota sylvarum. Lineage (NCBI taxonomy): Eukaryota > Metazoa > Arthropoda > Insecta > Diptera > Syrphidae > Xylota > Xylota sylvarum. The sequence goes on from LR999958.1 coordinate 19,991,002, forward strand.
ATTAAGAACTCTGTAGTTTTATGATGTTTGCTGTGTCTTGATTCGCATTCCAGATACAATGTACTCGTATAAGCCTATCAATCTTTATCCTCAACACACTCACACGTATGTCATAAAAATAAATACAACTACCGGGTAAATATTTATACAATACAAAATTGAAAACTGTCATCCGTATAAGACAATCGAGGAAAATCTCTTTTCATAAAATCCCCAATTGATTGACTTATTAGCGTGGATTTACTTTTCAACAGACATCGTCGTCGTTGTCGTCGTCGTCGTCGTTTAAAACCCGAATTATTGGGAATAATAGAGCTTTTGACTTCAACTCAGATTAGGATCATATTTGTGGATTTCAGGAAATAATACATTAATATTGCGCAATAATTGATTTAAAGCCCGAGTGCTATGCTCTCAATTCAATTATGGATTAAGTGCTGCAATTTGCGAAATTTCCATTCCCAAATTAATGGCGGCCGCAATTAGTGTTGCCAATGAATAGAGTAGAGAGATAATAGGTAAACGCGGTCTACTTGAAGAGTCAGTTATCGTGTTAAACCAATAATAAGATGGAGATTTTGGCTGAGAAATTAATTTCGCAGAAATCTGATGTAGACATACATACGTGTTGGTACTAATGTATGTATACATGAAGCTGGAAAGCTCAATTTAGGTAAGTAGGTAGAGAACTAAGGCTTAGGTAAATCAACTTAAATGAAATTATGCAGAACCATCTAAAATCCGCATAGAAGGGCAATCCCCTTATATCCGGGCTCTTATCTTCATTACTAATGAATTTTGTAAGTAAACCAAAAGCAATGAGGTTTGAAGCTGTTCTTCGAAAATTGTACTTAATTCTAGTTCAGAGGTGTATGTATTTTCGAATACCTTTTAACGTTGGCAATACTATAGAGTCATCCAACAAGAGGTGTCATTTTAAATCAATAGAAAAACGCAAGATTTTTATGAAAAGTGGTGATATTTTTATTTTGATCTAAAGTACAAACCCTGAGGTTAGCGAAATCTGCCAGATATCCACCTCGGTTCTGCCTCCAAATAATCATTCTTTTGATGAAATTTTTCATCACGTTTTCGCATAATTGCAGATGTATTCCACGAATAATAACTCTGTGTGCATGGATTTTATGAATCGCATGAATAGTCCTAAAGGAAAAGACTAATAGTGTTAAATTGGACGATCCCGGCGGTCACTTAAAGTCTCCATTTCGCTGGGAGACCAATACTTAATCCATGACGTTAGCAGCCCTCCTAAACCATCTCGTTTTTATAATAAATTTTAGGGTGGTTTTAAGTGGTTTAGGTTCGCTGAGGTCGTTAAAAGATACTTTTCCCAGGGTTGAGTATCTGGCTCTGTTGTTGTATCGCCACAGTCTCTGCATAGGTCTCAAGATTATTGGAAGAATCCTGTCTTTCATACACATTGAGGGAGCTTTCAACAACTTTGAAACATATTCAATAATCAATGCCCTACGAAGGCTCAATATCTGCGAAACAGTCTGCTGCTTTATAGAACATATGCTTAAAAGCAGGGTAATCATTGCTTCCTTAGGAAGCAGGAATGTCAAGCACACCGTGGTACCCTCCAAGGAGGAGTATTGTCTCCATTACTATGGAATGTAGTGGTCAACGAAACCCTTCTGAAAATAGAAAAAACTGGATGCAAAGTCATTGCGACGTCGCTATACTAGTAACAGGAAAATACCCGCAGACACTGGCTGATGTCATGCAGTTTGCTTTCAATAAACTGACAAGCTAGACTGAAAGCTGTGGTCTTTCCGTTAATCCAACGAAGACTGAGCTGGTTCTTTTCACAATAAAACATAAACTACCTGACTTTAATCTCCCAAAGTTAAGAAACACCCCCCTCACCCTCTCAAATAGTACCACCTACCTAGGCCTAAAGCTTCTTTAGAGAGAAAACATAGTCGAACGGGCTAGGAAATCCCTGGCTGCCCTATACATATGCAAAAAGGCAGTAGGCTCCACTTGGGGTCTACAACCAAACCGATCATTATGTATGGAGTATTGGTCTGGTGGCCCGCCCTGGAGAAGGAGTCCAACCTAATTATATTGGAAAAGATCCGACGAGTTGCATGCCTCAGTATTACTGGTGCACTGAGAATCTCTCCCACTGCAGTGCTTCAAACCATGCTCCATTTACTCCCAATCGACATCGTCAGCAAACAACTGGCCGCCTGCTCAGCAATAAGGCTGAGAAGCTCTAAATAATGGAAGGAGCAACACATTGGACATGCCAGAATATTACTGATGCTTCGTCATCTTCCATAGCTCATCGACCACCTGCCCACTGAATACAACTTCAATATGGGCTACGATTTCTTAATACCAGACAGAACTGAATTAACACAACGGGATGTCCTGTACCACGAATCGCTGTCAATTTTCACGGATGGGTCCAAAACTGACGACGGAGTCGGTGCCGGAATCTTTTCCGAAGGTCACTGTGACATACCAGAGAACTGTGAGGCGGACGAACTAGCCAGACAAGGTTCCTTTCGTCTTGACAGCATAAACGTTACCGACATCAAGGCGTCTACGTCGTATGTTAAATACCTCATCAACGCTGACGCGGAGAAGAACGCCAACCATCGATGGCATCAACTCGATCAATGTCACACCGCTAAGCTACTGTGACCGACTTTAAATAAAACCAGGTCCATTGGACTCCTAAGACATAAGAGAGGTACCCTCTCCAATATAGTTAACAACATCACTGGACACTGTGCTATAGGAACACATGCTCAAAGATTGGGCATGCCCTACAACGACTTCTATAGAAGCTGTATGGACGAAGAGGAAGAGGAGACCATCAGTCACCTCCTGTGCACGTGCCCTACACTCGCCAGCACTAGGAAGGCTACATTAGGCGAATACCTTCTCAATGATCTAAACGATCCCAGCAACGCCTGCACGGCTAAGATTAGCTCCTTCATACGAAGAAGTGGATGGTTCCCAGAGTAAGAAGGTGATCCTCCCACCTTACACATCGGTAGCAAAATGGACCTCCTCTGGTCTATAAGTGCATTTTTCCATCGACGGCCGGACTTAACCAACCAACCAACCAAGATGGACCGCCATTGATTTATGGCCTGGGAGGATACCTATGAGGAGAGTCAGATGTGGTCTATTTAGCGATAGAAGTTCTCTAGTCCTTTTTCTGTCATATTGGACCCTAAGTTTTCTAGAGACGCGGCATGAAGACATTGTACTCCACCTTACGTTGATTTTGGAAATAAGAAGACTGATGGGCGTTAGGACCGAGTGATCTGATGTTAGGTCGTTTGATTCAGATCATTTTCTCGCTAGCTCATCAGCCATTTTATTTCCGTGGAAGCCCATATGACCCGGAATCCAGCAGAGCGTCATCCTGTGTCCCGAGCTAAAAGATTTGAGTTCCTCTTTACAGCTCTTGAGGAGTTTTGAATTGGTTGTGATGGAAGTGGTAGCTTCGATGGCTGCTTGGCTGTCTATGAAGATGTCTATGGAATGTTACTGTTCGGAGTGGATAGGTTATTCCATATATTTCTGCTTAGAATACACTTGGGTGGTTGAGAAGTTTTATGGACCTATTGATGGCGCCTCTGAGAATATTCCTGAGCCCGTACCTTCGTCCATTTCTGACACATCCGTGAGGATGGATGTAGAGACGGAGTTCATGACCTCACCATTCGTCTAGCTCTCCCTAGAGGGAGATTCGGAATTAAGGTTGAGGTTGAAATCCGTGTGGGGAGTAAGGCAGTTGGAAGGCGACTTGACGTTCCATCCAGGTTTGGAGGCGTAGGTCGCTTTTTGGATGCTTCACTTCTTTGGTGAAGAGCTCCAGACCAGACAGCCGTACGTAAGGATTGGTCTAAAGATGGCGGGGTGCATCCAGTGGATGGTGGCTGGTTTTGGACCTCGTTTTTTACTGAAGATTCTGCTGCATGCGTAAAAAGCAATCGATGTCTTGTTTGTACGTTCAGGTATATTGGCTTTCCAGTTCAATTTTCGATGCACGCTAGGTATCTTGCCTTGTCTGATATTTGGAGTTGGGCTGCATTCAGTATAGGTGGCTTGAACTCGGGTATATTCCTTTTATTCGTAAAGAGAACTAGTTTGGTTTTTTCTTCATTAGGACCAAGTGCGCAGAGTTGGGCCCAGTTGTTCAGGACGTTCAGCACTGTTTGTAGAAGGTCAACCAATGTGGGCTGGAGTTCTTCAGTCACTAATATGACGGCATCATCGGTCCTAACCTCGTTTTGGTCAAATCTTATAAGTATTTCGTTGTTCATTAGGTTCCAGAGTAGAGGCGATAAGACTTCTCCTTGGGGGTTTCCACGCGATGCCACAGCATGAGCTTGGTTATAACCCGGTTCAGATTTAATGTTTCGTATATTGAGCATAGATTCTATCCAGTCTGATAGGGGTCACGTGCGTCTAGTCTCATGCTGTCCTGACTGATTTCAAGTTTACAATGTCCAGGATTGTGACAACATCGTGTATCGCTGTCTCTTCTGATTGGCGCTTCATATAGGCATGTTGGGCAAGTGAGACTTGTCAGTTTGGAGCGAATGTAGATGTCTAGTAGCCTTTCTAGTGTTTTGAGCAGAAAAGATGTTAGCCTGGTCGGTCTAACTCCTTTGCTATAGTGTGGCTGGGATTTCCCGCCTTAGAGATAAACAAGTCATTGACATAGGTGTAGCTTAAGCAGCCTGTAAAAATCCGTGTGATCCATGGAACGGAAGCTTTGCTTTGCAATATCATGGAAGTAATGCCGTCGGGTCCCGGGGATTTGTAAGAGGAGAATGTGTCAATAGCCCATGCTACAATTTGAAACGGGCGATTGTGTGCTTTTTGGTTTCATTAAACTGCTGACCCTCTCTATGGGGTGTGAGTTGGTGAAGGAGCAGCCAGGGATATGACTGTAGATAAGTTCTTTCCAGGTGTCAGAACAGGAGTCAGTCCAGCTGCCGTCCTGTTTTCTAAGGAACCCCGGAACTGTTTCAACCTTTAATATGACTTTTCTGAGTCTGGTAGCGTCTTTAAGGATTTTAATGTCGCTGCAGAAGTTTTTCCAGACTGCTCCCTTGGCGTATGTCGTTCTCTTAGTGAATCTCCCTTTGCTTTCTTAGTAGTGATACCAGTCATTAGGATTTTTGTGTTTTCGATACGTACAGACACCAGTTCTCTGGACAACGAGATGGAGTTATTTTATTTCTCGCTTTTTGATAAGGAGCAAGTTTTTACGAAAGCGTTACGGAAAGTTGCTGTGAGCCGCTTTACTTCAAATTCTATCTCAATAGAATTGGTTGGGAATTGAAGTTGACCAATTCATTATTGAAGCAGTCCGTCCTCTTGGGGTTACGGGTGAGGCTTTGAAGGTGTGTCTTCCATTAATCGTGAATTGAATTATACGGTGGTTCCCAGTTAGTAATGTCTAAAGATTTGGAGTTGGCGGACAATGTGATGTCAATGACCTCTTCCCTATTTTTAGTACCAAAAGTGGGTTCGGACCCTCTATTTACTACACACAGATTGTATGCAATAAAATGACTAAATCACTCGTACCAGCATGAAAAATGATGTCTTAAGCTCACGGAAAGTCCCAAACCTATTTTTTACGAATGTATTGCTGTTATCATTTTCAGAAAGGGTTTGCCACCTAATATAATCTCCTTCTCACCCCAAAAAGACATTGGTTTCATAAGAAATCTTTAGCTAAGCTATATGCATAATTTTTCAAGCAACTAGGACTAAAGATCTCACCTTCTTGTAGGTCAAAGTGATGCGAGAGGTTCTTCGTCAGCTTTTTGCCCCAGTTCACATAAAAAAAGGTGATTGCAGCAGTGGAGACATTGCAATCAATTCGATATAGTTCCGCTTTTTGGCGGTCGGAATTGGTTGGTCTTCAGTCGGTATTCTTGGTCGCCTCGTACCTGCAGAGAATTGTGTTATTTAAAGTTTTCGACCAAGTTGTTCTATCAAATCAAAACCATATTTTCGGAAAAGAAGAGGTCGAAGGCTTTCTGGGATGGACCAGCATTTAACCTTATTAACCACCATTTTCGAGGGTTTCTTATTTCATACCAGTCACATGTGTCCAATTTGTGTAACTCTTTTGGCTGACTCTTTCTTCAAGTACACTGAAGGACCATCTTCACGGTTCTCAGTACCAAATAATGCCATCTATTATATGATGCTATGAAATTGTTTACTTTTCAGTCTTTCCCACCAAAGTTTCCTTCCACTTTTCAATACTTAAAAGCCTTATCCAGAAATTATGCTAAAAGGACTCCTACATACACCAATACCGCGCACAACCACCGCCCACAAAATAAGATCTCCTGGTTTATAAAACAAACAAAATATGATTCCTTCGATTCTGAGGCAGAGAGTGGTAGATTTAAGTTAAGTTCCACAAACCGATTATATTTCCATTTCATCGAGGAGGCAACAACATAACTGTCTAACCACACTGAATCGTTCATCTACGAACGCGTAATGCTTACATACATACGTATGTATATGTGGCACTCGATATATGGGGTTGGTGCACCCCTACGAACTGGTTGCCATGTTTGAATATCTCAAGTGTTCCTATTTTTGTAACTTTCACTTTGGCTAGAAGCACCACCACGGGCAATTGCAACACCAGCACAACTACTAGCAGCGCCGCCAGTAGTATGTAACATGTAACACCTGCAGCGTTGTTTACATCTCAGAGTCCATTGCCAGTCACTGTCTGCTGCCACTTCTGCAAGTAACATGTGTGAGGCACACGAATGAGTAACTTACATCAGCCTTCCTTAGGTTGCTACGCTTCGGAATACTCTATACTGACGCTGCGCTGAGGAGGACTCTGCGTCGTAATCGTCCTAGAATATGTGTACATATGTATATTTTCTCTCTTCACCTTTACGACTTGTATATGTGTATCCTGCTGGTTTGCTTATGTGTTTAATTTATTTATTTTTATTTTTTCGTCTGTAGTCATAGAGCGGTGTCATAGCGGTTTACGAAGGTTTCTATATTTGTGATGCTGATAGGAAAAGTAACCTCCAAGGATTCACCCACACAAATGTTGTTTGTGTATCACCTGGGAGAGGTGAAAGACCAGTATTCACTTTGGCACTTGCCTCTTAAGTAAAAGGATATGATTTTAGATTTTGAGATTTTTTCCGTCGTGATTTTCTTCTCCTGTTCAAGTGGAGAAGGATGAAAGAAGAACGCGTTAGGGCCTAGAAGTGTGTTGACTTCCTTCTGGGGGTAAGTAAGTGGAAAAAAAAATATATCTTTGCAGTTACAAGTAGAGCAGATGTAGGTAGTTGTTGGCAGTGCTCACTGCTAAGGTGTACACGGAATATCGCGGGTGTAATATCTACTCATTATCAACAAGTGAGGATGTTTTTTCATACATAGTACTAAAATTTGAGCACGTCAAGGATATACGCTTCGGAGAGTACGATGCATGTGTGCTTCAAATGAATGGAAATTTAAGGCGATATAACAAATGTGTAGGAATTATAGAAATCTAAAAATAGAATAGAAATGCTTGAGGTTTACATTAAAGTATCTTAGTAGCTATGTATGCAATGAATTGATATGCATTCATCAAGACTTGTTTTTGAAATTTTATGGCTTTTTCTAGTTTAGAAATAGTATCTATAAAAACTTTGTAATAAAGGAAGGTACACTATGTATACCTACTCTTAACCAAGGTTATCCTATCTGACCAAAATAATTCAAAATTACTACGAAAGCAAGATTGTCTCCTTAATATGACCACCCATACTACTGTTGCAGGATCTCGTTCGTTTGACGAAATTATCAATCACGTGCTCGTAGATAGTCTGATCAATTTGGTTAAGTATCATAGTTGTGTTCGGCTTGTTGGGACAAAATTTGGATTTAAGATATCTTCACAAAAAAAGTCGCAGGCAGTTAAGTCGCAATAGCAACGGCCAATTGACCTCTAACCATTTTGGCACCGTCTCTGGAAGTAAAGACATTGTTTCGTTGGACATGTAACACCGACAGGCTCCACTTTTTTTCTGCTGAACAAAAAACCTAACCAAGTACTTACTTTTTAAGCCAGCATCTATCTCTCACGAATCTCATCATGATTTCCAACTTTTATACCATATCTTGAACGAGTTCCAACGATGACTCGCTATCTATGACTCAGGTAGTTCCCAAGTGATTCGAAATATGGTTTTTAATAATGGTTTAGTCTATTTGCGCGTATAACCTGAGGGGATGGAGCAAACTGCAATGGGCCATTGATAGCATCAAACCATACAAATGAGAGGGACCTGACGCGGCATAATACTTGCCGAGTTGCAGGAGGCATCGGACATAATATTGCCAGTTCTCGAGACAATTTTAAAAAGTTACCTAAATCTGGTGAATATCCCAAAGTTGGACAAACTACTGTTACCGGCCCAACAAACATACTGCAAAGGCAAGTCAGTGGAGATGGCATTACACTCACTAGTGCGTAATATGAAGTAGGTATTCCTCTTTTCTTACGGAGTACACGATGGCTGCCTTCCTGGATACAGAAGGTGTCTTAAACAATGTCAATACATCAGCGATAGCAGATGCACTCAACATCTGAAGGTCCACAAATCACTTTCTAAACTGGGTGGGACGTCTACTAGAAGATCTGCCAGTAGAGGAGCTGTTATATCCATTTTTCTTTGGAATTTAGTGGTTAATGAATTATTGATAATCTTGGAAGGATGCACATCTAACCTAGGCTCAGCTTACCTGTGCATAAGAGATGCTCTACGCAGAACTCCCTCTGAACATTATGTTTCATCTGATACCCTTGGATATATTTAGAAAGGTAATGGCAGCAAGTGCAGCCGTTCGCCTTGAAGCTACCATAAAGCGGTCAAGAAAAGAATTTGGCAACGGCTCCATTCTGAATAATTTCAAAATCTTCCCCGAAAACAAGGACTACACCACCCACGTTTTCCTTTCTTTCTCTCCCAGGTAACTCTGGAATGAAGAAGTACTTTTATAAGATGAGTCTTCTACACTGATGGCTCAAAAACCAAAGACGTCTTTTTATCTTGGTGTAAGGAAACCGTGATATCTGCCAGGTATATCCGCATCTTTTCGGACAGCCAAGCAGCTATTAAATCCTTGGAATCGATTTCTATAAATACTTTAGTAGCTCTAGACTGACTGACAGTAGACTCTAGTCCCTCACGGAGATGGCTGAGCAGTTGAATGTTCAACCTTTGTTGGGTGTCGGGGTGATATTCCAGGGAAGAATTCGCCGGAATAGGAATAAATTTACCCATTTTGCCGGACAAAGCCCCCAAAGGTATACCAATCCCTTACTTACTTAGGTGGCACTACAGTTCGGGGTGAACCTGGGCCTCCACTTACAAGCATCTTCAGTTAGTCCTGTCCTTAGATAACTTGCCTCCAGTTGCGCACTTCAAGTTTGTTGAGACCACCTGTTAAGACCTACTTGTGAGCAACACCTAAGGCGAGGTCTTCCTCTACTGCGATGTTCCTCCGGGTTGGATTCGAATCGGTACTGTGGGTCGCTACTTGTAAACTAAAATTCAAGCTGGATGCTAATGAGTGTACAAATCTTAAGTGGACAAGTGGACCAACATGTCTAGCGACAAAACAAATTTGGCCAAAACTGGATTTGATTTCTCTGAATAGTTTGCATATAGGCAATAGGTTGCATCACTGGATACTGTCTAATAGCCAAGCATGCTACAAGGTTGGGCCTTTCTGCGAACGACCTTTGTAGAAGCTGCAGGATGAAGAAGAGGATGAAACCATTCCTCACCTTCTTTGTTTCTGTCCAGCTCTCTCCCGTAGAAGGAAGCTTCACTTAGGAGAATTCTATTATAATAATTTAAGCAATCTGATGCACATAAATGGCAACAGCCTCTTATACTTCATCAGGAGTTCAAAATGATTTAACGAGTAGATAGAGAGAAACTTTCTCGTATGATCCATGCGGATGATACTTCAACCAAACCAACCAAACCAAGTCATTCCACATACATATGTTTAGAATGGTTAAAGAATGCGCTTCTAGGTTTCAAAAGATAAGGGTGTGTGTACGACACACTGTCGTTGACGACAGTACCCTCAACTTCTCATATTCATTCCCAGACTCACGTCCCTGCTTTAAGTCCGTGCTATTGGGGTGGCAGCGTATGTTAAACTCATTAAATTCCAATTTTATCTGCATAAAAAAATGGGGTTAAAACATCGGAGTGGAATTTAATGCTTCTAAAACCCCGATACTGTCTTCTGTTGCTTAGGTGTATCCTAAACCCGCTGCCACTAGCAATGAATGTCACTTGCATCATTCAAAACGTAGGTATGAGTGTTAATGGCAATCTTCATTGGAATGATCACATATTCGACGTCGCTATGAATGCTGCGAAATATCTTTGAAATTCATAAAACCATGCAATAACTACTTCACCCTCTCTGATCCACCCTAAGCTCAAGTATAATGCTCATGTCTGGTCCGGTGCACCTAAAACTTCTTTGCACGTACTAGATAGAATCCAAAATTGCGCGTTAAGACTGATAGGAAAAAATCCGTAGTCTGCCTTCCATTATATCACCGCTTCTTTCGCCAACCATGCTGCAGCAAAAAAGCTAGTTGCATTCCACCCCTTCAAACGTTTTCTCCCAAAATCTGTCACTCTTTGAATGTTCATCAGTTTACCCTCAAGCCTATCTTCGAACGTACCATCAAGTGTAGAGATTCCTTCCTATACCGAACAACACGAATGTGGAATGCTCTACCAAGCTCCATGTTTCTTTCACATTTTAATCCACAAACATTCAAAAGCAATGAGCATCGGTATCTCCTATTTCCTTCTCCCCTAATTTCTCTACCATCCCTTAGCATCAAAAGGGTATGGCTACCATATCCACTATCCGTATGTACCTATACATATGTATACCACCTAAAGCATAATCAGAGCAAAACTGGTGAAAGGGATAAGAACAAAAAGTGAAAAGTTGGATAAGGGCTTAAAGCCTTATACTTATATTATCGTGAAAGCCATTATGACAATACATTGAGTACACATCACTTGTTTTGCAATCTGTCTGGGCTGCGACATTTCAGTCTGATCGGCCTTGCAGTGTTAAATTATTTTGTCATCAAATGCTGTTGTACATCCAAACTGCCATTTAAATAGCTCTCTCGTCCCCAACTTCCCGACAAAAATCTTAACACACTTTTCAAGACCCTTATAGACATTAGTAGATACTGTCAAGGACATTCGAAAGGGAGTCAGAACGAATCCTCATAGCAAGCATACGATTCCTAGACAGGACAAAACAAAACAGATAAATCGACATCAAAACTAGTAACCTGGTGTTTAGCCAATCTATGTCTAGGAATATCCTTGCACTTTAAAAAGTTTGACGTCGAACGGAAAAAAATCTATTCTCCAAGCAATAAAAAAATAGCTTAAAAATCGTGTAGTTAGCAGGTCCCCGAAAGAATGTTTTGGAAGCTTATAGCCTGCCCTACGAAAGCTTATAATAATTATGTTAAATTTTGAACTTGATAACAATATAAAGGACACTCAGTATAGGTAGTACACAAGTTTGTCTACTTACACTCTATTTTTCGGAGAAACTCGTCAATACAGGTTTTGTTTCAAGAGTAGCTAACTAGCGAAACATTGTAACAGACATTTGTAATTAAAGTCCTGCTTGAAGGGGCATTAGAATAAGCTCTCCTGGATGAAATCATTCATGGATGAAGAATATCTCTGCTTTCATTAATTTTCCGATCTTCTACCATAAAAGTGAATGGAATAGCGTCATTGTGGTAAAATCGATTCTTTCTAATTTTGGGCCTTGCATCTTACCCACTGTTAATAACATCATTACGACAAAAAAGTGTCATCTCAATGTCGCTCTAATGACAGAATGTAGGAACCATGTAATGCAGACAATTTATCTCGCATCAAGGCTTGTACTAAACAAAACTAACAAAAAAACAATAATTTCTTTCTCTATTAGTGCATAAACTCTTTCGTCCTTTATAAATATAAATAAACAAAAAACAAAAAAAAGAAAAAAACACAGTATATTTCGACTACATGTAAATATGTATCTGACTCCATTTCAGCAGTCAGCTAAATTTACATCCATAAACCAATACACACCATCAGTTCCACTTGACTAGCATACGTTTTGGGTCTTATACCCTTATTCCTTCGCACAGTGTCATCCATTTAAGGGTAATCCTTGCTGCCAAAAAACCGATGTGTTCGTTGCAGTTCAGCTCCATAAAGTTCTTCTCAGAGTAAACCGCTCAAGTCTTTTCACTTTACTATCCCTTACACAGCTGGAAGGGATGCAAAGGAGTGAATATATATTATTTTCATCGTACACATAACGACTCTAAAGAAAAAAAAGGAAGAATATGTATAGAAAAAAAAAAAAGAAGAAGAAAACCACGAAAATTGAATTGCATCCAAAAATCTATTCAAAGGCTTTGACTGACGGCACTGTACGATGCCAAGAAACTTGAAAAACCCCAAAAAATCCCCCAAAGCTCTTCGCTGAATACCAGCGTATTAAACCTAATCAATTTGAATATGTGTATGTATGTATGTATGTATTTGCATCCGAGGGTAGATTGAGAAAAGTTGGTTTATCATCGCTTGAGTGGGGATCTGTATAAATGCGACGACCAAATTCTTGTACTTTGCATGTGACATCGTGAACTTGGAATCTGAATTCATGAAATGCAAATGATCTATGGAAATTCATATCACATGCTTATAAATGTCATAACACGACCTGTGATGTTACTCATGAAATAGAGAGCTTTAGTTAGCCAAAAGGATGTCAAAGAGTGTCAAATGGGCAACCAAAAATTCTTGTCTGTCTATAGACCAGGAAGGAGTTTTACCACGAAAGCCCCTGGGAACATGCAGAGTCCATGGTAGTTATTTGTTTTTCTGGCCAGGCGTTGATCTCAAAGACTCATAGGCTCCTGAAGCTAGTTCACAAAGATGAGATCTAGTACTTAGGGACACGATTAGATCCATGTATTGACATACAATATATATATGTATAGTCTTCCAGAAAACTGTGTAGAAGCAGTTCGATAGGGTCCAACGACTGACATATTTAGGGATAGCCCGGTGCAATACGAATGACACCAACATCCGCAATGGAAGTGATTGTAGGTATTCTATCGCTGGACTTATTTGTTAAAAAATGGCGGCATCGATGGGACTTCGGAACCGAGATGCCAACTGGCACTGGCGCGGTACTATCTATGGTCATAGGAAAATCCTGAATTTCGTGAAAAACGGCATTAAGGAGTTGAATATGCCCATAGAAGGAATAAAGCGAATGGAACACTTCCGGAAAAGAAGATTGGTGATAGAATCATCTTTTCAGATGGCTCCATGATGGATGGCAAAACGGGGGCAGGTATCTTCTCAGAAGAGCTGGAACTAGCCTGTGATATTAGCCTGGGGAAATATACCTTAGCCTATTAAGCCGAGATGATTGCTCTATTGCATGCGTAGGATCGCCTGAAAGAGGCTGGACAATCAATCAGTGATTAGACGAATGGAGCAAACAGATATTAATACACCACTGACATTGGAATGAACGAAAAGGTGGAATATCTGGAGTTCTCTGGTCCATTTGCTGCAATTGACGAATGGTAGAGCACCTGATTGATAATTGGGCCGCGGCGGAACAGCAGAGAAAGTGGTTAACCGTGGAAGGTTGCAGGCAAGTGAGTTCGAACTCATGGAGAAGTTCCAAGCTTAGAGCTGAAGTGGGTTATCTACAAGTCATAGAAATTTCGGATATCACCTAAAGAAGATGGGTTTTCTGGAGGATGAAACCTGTGAACTATGCCTGGAGGACATTGAGACGGCTTCACATATGTATATTGTGTTAATGTCCGGCACTAGCCAGCAGAAGAAAGGAGGTATTGGGGAGCCACTTAACCAGATTTGAGTCGCTGAACCAGATTTCTGTTAAACAGATGCTAACTTTGACATAAGGAATCAAAGCCAGAGAGGAATTATGGAGAAATCCAGAGAGACTCTCGGGCTAAGATGGATCGTAGAAGTGCGAAGAAAAGGGACCCAACACTGTGGGTTGGTTCAGAATATATAATATCGCAGACAAAATGACTGTGAACAGACAGTGGCCCAATATAACTCCGAGGTAGTAAGGAACTTTGTCGACCATAGCAAGGTCTTTTGATAACAACTCTAATCTGAACTCAAACGAAGAATAACTTTGGGCTAAGAAGGCACATTTGTAGTATGGATCTGTGCCAAACAACTAAGTCGACTCTATTTAAGACTTTAATCCTTCCAGTAGAGTAACGGTACTGAAGCGTGGACCCATCGAAAGTGGGTGACTACATATATCCAGGATCGTTTCTTCGTTAGACATTCATTCCAGGTTTCATTGACGGGCTTCGGAGAAGAGGATTCAACGATGAACTATACGAGCTGTATAGTTGCATCATTCTAGCCGAAATACTGTGTTCCAGGCCACAGATTCGTCGAACAGTACTATAACACTTCGCCTTAAGGGGTTCGCAACTCTTAACTTGGAGTGCGCAACTAAAATCCAAATTCTTTTATGTAGCAGAAGCGGAATGGATTTATGTTACCAGTTTCAGTGATCCTCTAACTCCTGCTGCGACCTTTTTTGTACAATAAAGAGTAAAATGATTGAAATAGCCTGCCTCTGGCTGATAAGACTCCTCAACAAAGAAAATGAGTGGGTACCATTAAGTTTTACGAAAACCCTGCCCACAACCTAAGGTGTTGCCAACATGTCGTTTCGCTTCAGCTCACCACGTTGTATTGGTAAATTTGCAGGATCAAACGACTTTCTCATATAACGAAACAAACACTCCAAGGGGAGGCCACCCCATATGGAATAAATCGAGTAAAAATATTCACTACATGTCAGGGCGTGTTACACTCACAATCTCGAAACGCGCAATTCGTGATACCACCAGCAGCCCCATCAATCATATTGTGTTTGTGTGTGCAATTGTTAAGTGCAACGAATCGAAATCCCCCTTACTTTGCATAACATCACCATTCAATCAGAGCCAAACTAATTTATGGCAGAGTCTACACCCCCTATCGGTATCAAGCCCCCTCGTTTGATGGTCACTTTTCACGCAAAAATTTTCTTTCACTTCACCAAATCGATTTACTGTGTCAACGCTACGAAGGAAATACACTTCTTAGTCTCAATTATTCCGAGCAGAGAACTTGTACTGCGTTCGCCCCAGAACTTAGGCTGCCCATTCTTGGTGTTAATGCCGCCACCCATCCCACCCACAATTTACGAGTAAGAACTCATGGTAGAACAAGTTTTGGAACACGTTTTGCATAATTCAGTATACTGTCACGCAATAACTGCTGCCATGTCATGTTGTTGGCAGCGATATGCGAGAGTGTGTGCGCCCTGGCAGATCTATCTCCGTGGACACATGTTTGTGTACATACAGACGCATAGTATGCAAATGCGTACTTGATGATAAGGCAGGCATTTCAGTCAGTCTCCCATCCAGGCAGGGGGGTAGGGGGTTCTCTCATCAGCAAACGCAATAAGTTGAAACTATATAGCTGGTGAATAACTATAAGTGCTTTAGCCCACCCCCGCTGCTTTGTCTAAAAGGAACGCACCAATGTCCTTCCTTCCGGTATACGGGTTGTATTGCGTGCGCTGTTTTGAAATACCAAACGCACCACTACTGGAAGAACGAACCAAGAAGGATAATAATTTACCATGTCGGGCACGTACAATGACGATTTGTCACAAAATAATTTTTACGACTTCATTTCCAATGACGTTGGCGGAAAAGTTGTCGGTTTTGGGGTTGTCGCCGGCCGATGAGTGGGATTAGGGACGCAAGTAAGTAACTAAGCCCCGCCATTCAAGGGGTTTATAAACCCCTTTTTAAAACAATTTCAAAGTTTTCGCTTCGCTTAAAGAGAAATATCGGACAAACACACAGGATATAGGGATATGTACGGCAGAAGGACAGCTTTTACCCATTTTGGCCGATAAGTTGCGTGTAGCGCTCTGCGTATGTATGTGTGTGTGTGGCGTTGAGTGAATTAAACTGAATGGTTTCGCTATGGCCCTGCTCCTTCCTTTCTCTGGCCATTTACAGTCAAGTGGAAGCTAGAGCGACGACGATTGTCGAATTCAAATGATTTGCCC
Organism: Xylota sylvarum; assembly: GCA_905220385.1. NCBI lineage: Eukaryota > Metazoa > Arthropoda > Insecta > Diptera > Syrphidae > Xylota > Xylota sylvarum. The sequence goes on from LR999958.1 coordinate 20,007,268, forward strand.
CCTGAAATGTCCTGAAATGACAAATGCGACGTCCTCGTTGTAGTCGTCGCCCCAGTCCCATACTTAGTCGTAGTCGTAGTAGTTGTCGTCCTTAGAATGAATAAAACAATGAATATGATGGAAGGGGCGACGAACGAGGACAAACGGTGGTTGTGACGGCGGCAACAGCGAGTGAGTGGTGTTACAGAACGCTTGGCATGTGTTTTTGTTTAATTTTCAAAAGTGCTGAACTGTGAAATTCATGCACGCATACCACGCTGTGTAGGGTAGTTGGGGGGGTGGGTAGTTTTGAGGGTGTGATTTAGAAGTGTACGCACATAGTTTTGAATTTTAAGGCTACACAAGTGAAATGGTTCGTGAAAGAAGGGTTAAATGCTGTCCACAACTGGTCGAGAGGCAACAAATAGAGAGATGAACAGAATAAAACATAAAAAAAAAAAACTTAGGAGCCTAAGCCGACATAGACAATGTAATGCTGGGAATTAGGTGGGCGTACGGTTGGATTTCGAATGGAAGGATGTACACGCACACACACACAAATAGTGCTTGGCAAATGTTTACACAGAGGTAGAAAGTTAGTGGTGCTGAAATAAGGAACGCATTTTATATTAACTTTAATTTATTCAACAGTTACGAGGGTATGTTCCGGGCTGGGGGTAGATATGAATTAGTAGCGGGTAGTTTCTATGGTTTGTGGTATATAATACATTTCCCATGGAATTTGGTTTGTCTTTATTACTAAACGATTTTTTTTTTGAAGTGAGTATGAGTTCCATAAGGTCTTAATTGGGTCCGTTTGTAACGTACTGCACATCATTTCAAAAGGAGTATAATCTATCTTTTAGTTTAGGTCGAGTGCATCGGCCTTAGATAGCTTGTAGTGCTGAGCGTTCCTCGTCCTCATCTATAATGCCCCTCCAGATATCTCAATTTTCATTGACCCCTTATATTTGGCTTTGTTTTCATTCACCGTCATCTTGGCCGTGAACTGGAAACCCGCTAGATTCTGTAAATGATGTCAGTCTCGCTATAAGCAAGTAAGTAGTTGCTCAGACTTTTGCAAGATTGTGCTTCCTGCTTTGATTTGAGAGGTTCGGACAACTTATTTACTATAGATATTAAAAAAGTCTTATAAAAGTGTTTCATCCTATTCAAATCCTCTTTAGATACTGAAGGTTTTAGTGAGGTCGCTACAGACTTTGATAGTCATTCCATGCACAGACGGGCGAATTTGACAGGAGTGTTTAAACTAAACATAGCTCTGTATTGCTCGGCTCTATAAATGGTGTCCTCAGCTGCCTTGAAATCGGAAAAAATATGACAAGAATCGATTTGTATTTCAAGGATTTACGCCAGATTCGGAGAAGTGTGAAAATATGATCGATTGTGGGCTTTCTTTACGTAAACCTGCGCACTGACCTAGGGCAACCAAGTTATTGACGAAAGTTTTCCTCCACTCGCGTAGTACGTAGAACCGTAGACGGAATTCACCGTCTCGAAGAAAACTAGGAACTCAACGAGCTCCAAAACCTTCTCCGATAGTGGATTTATCTGACGATTAAGGAATGATCTCTTATGAGAAATGGAGGCTCATTGAAGGCAGAGTAATATACAGCCTTTACGAGCTTATTCCTATTCATCCAAACTCTTCACCTACCTTTAAAGACGCTGGGGCTATGTAAAGCTAATAGTCTTCGATGACCAAATTTTCATTGCCATCAGTACTAATAGTGAAATCTGTCTAGGTGCCAAGCTTAAGGGTAAATAACCCAATCAAAATCCAAGATCTCCTGACGTACTAGAATCCGGGCTTTCCAGTCAAAAACTGGAAGTTTATCGAAGAGACACCGAGGTTTAAGAAACCAGGCGCTCAATGGTTGTCTCGCTGACCACTACTCTCCCACTACTCCAAGCTAAAGGCTACAAGACTAAGTGTGGTCTTAAGAAGGTAGAGGACCGCACAAACGCTGTCAGTCTCTCCATACCGGCGACAACCGCCTCATCCCGCATATCAGGCCCACATGATGAACCATCATCTCCCGAGGACATAGACGTCACCGTTGTGGAGAGGTCTGTATCAGATAGAAATGATGCTCAAACTGGTACAGATTTATCTCCATCACTCCACTTTAGCATCCACTACCCTAAAACTCTGCACCTGAGAAAGAGCCTTCGACATCGCCCTTATCCAAGAACCTTGGATAAGAAATATCATCGTCATGGGGCTGAGGGCTCCAGGCTACACGCTGTACCACGCAAGGAACGCAGCCGAGCTTGCATTTTTGCTAAATCCACTCTAAACCTGACCTTTCTTCCTCTACGCAACACGAATGGCCAGACTGTTAAAATCAGCGAATAACGACGTCTGGTTAGCTTTAGGTTACTTATCCTACGAAGACCCTGAACTCGCCCCATCAAAGAATGGCGCTCCTGTTCTAGAGAAAACATAAACTCCCTCACTTGTCTGAGTATAGCTTGTGCATTGAGTACCTCTCCCACAGTTGCGCAACAAACCATGCTTCACTTTCTTCCAATTGGCCTGCTCAGCAATAAGACTGAGAAGCTCCAAACAATGGAAGGTGCAACACACTAGACATCCCAGAATACTACTAAATGGACACACCAGGATATCCTATAGCAAGAATCGCTGTCAATTTTTACGGATGGATCCAAAACCGAGGACGGAGTTGGTGCTGGAGTCTTCTTAGAAGACATAGATCAAACTATTGCAGCGTTTTTCAAGCCAAAGTTACTCCCATTCTTCAAGCAGCTGACTGGCTGGCGGTTAATGCAGTATCAGCATCGGATATTGTAGGGACGAATAGAAAGAGGAGACCATTAGTCACCTTCTATGTACGTGCCGTGCACCCGCCAACATCAGAAAGGCTACATTAGGGGAATACCTCTTCAATGATCTAAGATTAGCTCCTTCATACAATGGGGTAACTGGTGCGCTTTATAGAACTTCAGCATTCGCATATAAGCTAAACAAGGTTGTTCTTCCTCGGGTCTTCTTGATCCAGAATAACAAAATCAACTAACATCAACTACAGTGTGTGATGTGTGATGAATTGTTCTATGTTTTCCTTCAGAATATGAGCTGCGGAACACTTTGACATTCTCGTTTTGAATGCACTACGACACGACAATGTTTACCCTCGGTTATGAATCAACTGGCTAACGAAGTGGTAAAGTAGCTTTATAGTTCCACAAATTGCTTTGGATAAAGGTTCGCCGTTGGTCTAACTATAATTATAAACCGTAGATACACAACGTATCCTTGTTCTGCTCACGACCGACTACATACTAATTAAAACGAACGTAAAACTTGCACTCACTCCTGGCCAATATTTGAATTATGAACCCGAAAAAACAACAGCTACAGAGCCGCCAATGCCTAACTTCAGGTACACAAACACACACTCACACTTCCACACACTCACACATATGTGTATGCAGGATGAGGCTCTACTCAATGGTGAACAAATATAAGTTACGAGAGCCGAGCCCAAGCAAACGGAATGGTCGAGTTGATTGCAGAATCTTCCAATTAGTATTCGTTGCCAAAGAATTCAAATGATCGCAGTAATGTCGACTACAGGGATAACCCTCGGAGTGCACTTCCTTTCTGGCTGCCTGGAAACACCAACGCTTTGATAAAACCTATCCATATAGCTACAGTTTATTTACGTAAACTACCTTTACATATTCCACAAAATCATATCCATCAACCACACACGACCGAGACCAAAATTGAAGATTATTATCCGCAGGATGTTTGGTTAGCCATTGTTTTCCCAAAAACCGGGTTTTGTTTTCCAAATACCCACCTTGTATGCAATACAAGGCTCTCTCCTCCGGGTGTAGAGTATGGTCGGCGTAGTGTTTGTGTATATTGTACGACGACGACGATGACGACGATGTGATTGCAATTTCGTGAGAAAACGCAATAACGTTTATCCTATACCTTCCTCCTGCATTGGGTAAAGATGTACTGCAGCAGGGGAGTTGCTTGAGAACACAAACAGCATTAAATGGAGAATAATTGGAAAAACACTCTATGTTCGGGGCTGCCTTTCACGGTATCCTTTCAGAAAGTTTCAATACCAGATACTGTAGAGAGGGTCTCCTTTGCTGTGTCGACGACAATGAGAGCTCCAGTGCTGGTGATGACGACAACGATGATGATGCGAATGACATGGCTCAGGTGAAGTAAAACAAGTACTAGAACCGCATACCACTTGCAAGCAGTAGAGGCAGTCTCCAGCAAAAGGATACACAGTCAAGTCGTACCTTGGCATTCGGCCCAGAGATAGCGGTGATGGTACGCTTTTTCGGAGGAATGCTCTCTTCTGCGGTTCTGCTGCATGAATATTTCATGTAATTTGAAACGCTTACTTTAGGCGATTTTTCATTTCCTCTCCGAAATGTTACATACATCAATCTTTCGGATACCTACTGATGAAATGATATTCAATTGGCGTGGAGAACCCTACACAACTACAACTTCCACAAGCATCCGTTTTTACTGGCAGATAAGCGTGTCAGGTTGTGTTTTGTTCGGTGTAGTTCGTAGAAATTGTGCATCGTTCCAGGAATTTGGATCCCATGGCTTAAAATAATCACATTCCTTCTGCCCGGGACGTTTTATGTGAATGGAAAATTTCCTGCACAGTTATACCCTATTTTGATTCAATCAAAATCTCCCTTTCGGGTCTGCAAGAAATTATTTTGATCATTGTTGTGCCTTGTTGTGCTCCACGTTGAATGGAAATGTGGTAGTAAAAACCGCAGTATAAAAGGGTTCGATGGAATATATAAAAAGTGGGCTCTCGCTTTCAACAGGTTCACACAAATACGAAAAAAAGGTTCGTATTTCAAAACAGTTCCCCAAACAAAAACGGCCCACAAGTGTAATTCCTAAAATTTTACGACCACCCCTTACATATGTACATATTTGACAAAACCTCTGATCATGAATTTTAAAATTCTCGGAAATTATCTAAAACTCAACACCATACTCATATGAGTTAGGCACAAGCGGATTTTAGACTTCAGCCCAGTTAGCGTCGAGCTGTTATTTATCCTTTCAGGCTTAGAGAACCTTGACAACATACGTTTACGTTTACAAGGTGACTGAAGTGGTAATAAGATCTACCATTCGTAGTCGAAAATTCGTGTCGAAAGGAGTCGAAAGATACTTTTATTCCTTAACCCCTCTGCAAGAACGGGTTGTTTTGACCCAGATTTGATCGATTTCTTTGCAAATGTTTTTTTTTCAAACTTTTGTATCTTTATCAATTTGTTAACATAGACCTGTTCCTTCAAGTCTGGATTAATGAGGTTAATTCGGAGCAAAACTATAGGTTGGTCTGTGCAATTATATGCTTCTTATAGAACTTAAAGGGTTGCAGTGCAGGATATGTGGATCCACTACGTAGTATAAGTCACAAGGATTCTCACAGGCAGGAAAAGCTATTCGAACATCGCACAATCGGATTTCCATTCGCGTTCTTGGATAAAACATTTATTTCTCATTTTTATCATTTCCTAGCAGAAAAATTCTTGAACTCACTCAAATCAATCAATCTAAAACACTTTCACCTACAGACCCTAAGGATCCCAGCAAGGATCTTGAAGTAGTTAGGTAATAGGTTTAGGGTAGTGTGACTATCTATACGAAAATGTAGACACAATTAAACCAGAAGAGATTGATTGTGATACCATAGATATTTCCATTTTAGTCTACCCAGGGATAGATTAAACCAACTTAAGCGACATGAAGCGACATATGCTCGAAGAGCAGAGTCTCTAAATGGAACAGTTTTCTTTGGAACAACCTCCTCTTCGTATTAATAGCTCCTGCAAAAGTCATTTGAAAATAGCCGGAACCATTTCGCACGTTAGACTATCTGACAGTGTCCAGTAAAGATACGAATTAAGTAGCTGATCTGTGATCGCCTAAGTATTATCAGCCCGCCACTACATTTCTGGTTGGTCCTGCTAATTATGTCCAGTAAGCGTGTAACGAAGAGCAAGCCCATTTCGAAAGAAGTCTTAGAATCCATTCTGCCGAGATCATCAACCTTGCAGTTGATAGTCAGGATAGCCAGGCTAGTCTATATGGCCTGGCATCTTGAACTGCTCCGTCATTTCCATGAGATACAAACAGCAGTTTAAAGCTACTTTTGATGTGAAAGACCATGATTCCATGGATTTGATTGGCCCTTGACTGCCAATGAAGATGCTTCCAGTTTAGTTTCCTATCCAAGATAAGGTTCAAGTATTTTGTATTCCCTGTAAAGGAGAGACTGGTGGCTTTAAGTGTCAGTGGAATTTTGTGTTGTTTCCTGAAGAGAACAAGTTCAGTTTTGTGAGGAGTAAAATCCAGTCTGTATCTCGAAGAGCATCTTGTGATCAGGAAGAGAGAGTATACCTATACGTACATATATATTGTTATGAATTCACTTTATTCTGTAATTAAAGAATATTAGGTAAGACACGCGGCAACTCCCATTCCAGAACAACTCATGCGCCCAATGACCAAAAGCTGTTGTAATGCATGATTAGGCCCAGGTTCTGCCTGAACTGTAGCGCCACCTAAGTAAACAACGCCAGAGATCTTCTGTCGCAGGGTCCATCCCAATCCGACTGCATCTAGGGGCTTTTACCCTTTTTCTTTGTGGTACTGTGTAACAACGCTAGGGTCCCTGTCTAATGCTCATAACAGTGCTTCATTTCATTCTACTTTGTATTGCACCAATTTACGCAGCTCCGTCATTCTATTCCGAAGCCTGTGCAGAAATTCGTTGCTATCCATCGCATCCTGGCTGGTTTGGAGCTATTAGGTTTTATACCGGAAGACGTAATTTGCGACGAAACATTGCCGGATTTCTCACCTGATATGGTGTACTGCTGTCCGGTATTTCATAATTAAGAATGGCAGATGCTGATCGCAGTCACTTTGGTGCTGGTTGCTAAACTTTGCTCCACCATACCTTCCAAATGAGGGTGCTTGGCCGTCGTCCTGGTCTTCTCGATCCCTAATCGCTCCATGATTTTAGTGAACACTTCCGACTCAAAGTTTCGGCCCTGGTCGCTGTGGATCTGTATTGAAAACCCGCGACGTGCAAAACCTCGGTAAGTGGACGATTCACAATGGTTTCAGTGGTTTGGTCCGGGATAGCGAAGCATTCAGGCCATTTAAAAAAATAGTCCATGCACCATAGAATATAACGATTTCCAGCATCCGTTCGGGAAAGTGGACCCAAAATGTCTACTGCAATGCGTTTGAATGGAACGCCAATGTTGTACAGTTGTAATGGTGCTACCCAACGAAGACATTGCTTTTCCCCTGCTTGACAGAGTCTACAGTACTTGCACCGTATACGCAGTTCTTTGGGAGACCCTATCCAATAGAAGGACCTACGCAGTTTCTTAAACGTCTTTCCTACGCCAAAGTGTCCAGCGGCCGGGCTATCGTGGACCACTGAATGAACGTGGTAGTGGAGGTGCTTTGGTACGACAGGTTGATAAATGACATCGTAACGTTGAAATAACTTTTGGCACAGAACCACGTTGTACACAGAGTATCCCAGATGGTCTAGTATGACTTTAAGATGAGATCTGCCTGTCGCAGTGTATTCAACTCCAGGTTGAGGTTCTGTGATACCCAATCTTTTACTTCTCGGAATTATCCATCCGCATCTTGGACACTTGCTACATATACAATTCAACAATGTAGTATGAGCAACTTGAATGCTATCGTGTTCTTCCTTGTTGTCACAGTGCCGGTAAAGCTGGTCCAGGCAGGGCGTCCGAGATAGAGCATCGGCGTTTCCGTGATGGAAGTGAAGGTCGGATAAAATCTTTGCTTTCGAGCTTTTTCTTATCTAAGGTATGAAGGTGACTTCAACCTTGGTCCATACTTTGTGAATGTAAATCAGATTCAGACAATCCAACATGATGCCTTCAAATTACTGAATCTCAGCAAGAATGAAACCGTCAATAAACGTCGAACGTTTTCTGTGGTTACTATAGTAAACGTCGTTCTACATAGTGGAATAGACTTGTAGTCAACTGGAGGCATAGGGACAGGGTAGCTACCAGCAAGGTAAGTACCCAATAAGAAATCAATGAACTCCTTACTACAGATCGTCCAGTGACCGTCTGAATACATTTGATAATTGGGTGTTTGTCTAAACTTCCGAGAACTTTTCAATGTTATCTCAAAATAGTCTTCAGTATTAATGTTACTCCTTCATCAGTGATGTTTTTATATTTTCGCCGAGACGTCGGTGTTACACGTCATTATATGTCATTACACGTAGACAGGATGAACTTTGTTTTATCTGCGTTTATGACTAGACCTATTTTCGCAGCTTCTAGGTCGTCTGCGTCACCAAGAATAGGTAGGTACTTACCTATGGATGATAGTGCCTGATGTACTGACTCTTGGGAATTTCGCTCTATTTTCTCTTGAATTAGGATAAAAAAGCTGCATGACAGCTTTGCACCTGACATCGCTAAGGACCCAGGGCCTTGCTTCGTGTTATGCGTGTTATATTCTTTACACAAGTGGAAGGGACCTATTGTTTAATGCCGTGTCTGAAGGGTAATATCTGTTTTGAGAAGGTTTTTCAATACAGTCAGTACCCTCGGTTGTTTGTCAGACGCTCGCGAAAGGTGAGTTGGGTGGGGATCAAACCTTAAACCCCTCGCTTCGTAGTCCAACGCACTAACCACTTGCCTACACTGAGTTACATATACCTATATACATATGTAGATTATATTCAGTTTATTCTCTAACCTTACCATGTCCTTGTGTATTTTAGCTTAATTTCTTTCTAAAGCTACATTGCAAGATTGCATAAGATACTATTGTGAGCGTTGTTATCGCCTGTTATAATATTTTACCTACAACATTGGTATACTTCAAACATCATATCAGACGGACATCCTCTAGACCGGTTGTATTTATCTTCTTCACTTTTTTTTTTGTAAATAAGTACACATTCCATTTCCAGTGAAAATAAAAAAAAATTGTAATATAATTTTCAATTTCACTCTCATAAAGCCATATCAATCTTGTGCGCACTGATGGTAACACTTGAGCTCCAACTGCTGGTTAAAACTAACCCTTCACTCAAATACTTCTGTTTTTACCCGAACGCTGATGCATCATCACGAAAACAACCCTCCACCGAAAAACAAACGGAGCTCGTTGTAACCCTTCTCTCCTCCGTGGACAGCTCAAGGATAATTTCCCACTTAATTTTCAGTTTCCTCCTTCATGCGACCAAAAAATAAATGCATGCAGCAAATTAAATACATGACGGGCCTGGCTACCTTTGTGGCTTCGTTCGAAAGGACCAAATGACTCGTATACTTCTCGGAGAGTACGTACTAGCTAGCTTGAAGTTGTCCCGCATGATGATAATAAATATGCGAGTACAAATAGCACGTCACCTCGGGCTTTTCGAAAGGCAGCCTCTACTGAATTATCCCCGTGCCTTCGTTAAACTGACCGTCTCCAGTGCATATGTGTATGACCGACCGACGGTGTCCTCCCGCAATGTCCTCGCATCCCGAAAATTCTACATTTAGATGGCGGCGGTCGTTGGTGATGGCCAAGTGAGGCGGAGGCATGTATACATACTCTCCATGCAGCTGGATAAATTGTGGACTTTTGGCCGAGAAATTTATTTCGCTTGTTAATGTGCCTTGGGGAATGTGGTGAGCGGTTTGTTGGTACTGCTGTTGTTGCTTTTTGCGATGCGATGCATATCGTGGCAGTAGATGAGAATCTTCTCATGCCTTTTTATTTTTTTAGTCTTGTATGGCTAGATGTTTTGCCAGGGAGAACAATGGGTGTCTGTATGAAGCTTTACGCTTGGAAAAGTGGTTTTTGCGATACACAGCTCGCTGTAGACATGGTTACAGCAGCGTTCGCCTTTATGTGGTCAGCTCATGAGAAGTGCATTAATATAATATTCTCTTTAGCAACCCGGGTAGCTGTATGGTCCTTCTACATAGATGTGTGGATTTTGTTTCAGGACAGCATGAACGGCACTGGACTCTTTGTATGTCCTTCTGCTGTCTGAGGATTTTAATGTTTTATTCTGTTTTTAAAAAAAAAAAATTTTTCTGCCTTATTTTGTACCGTTGATGGCCTTGAAGAGATAATAGGTCCTGTTGACTTTTTTTTTTTGAAAACGACTAAATCTTTTATTTACTTATTTATTTAACCAAGGAGATAATTTGGTTATGGTTTGGTTTTCAAAAGTGAGCCTTCCATTTAAAAAGATTGCTCGTCTGTGCTTCATAAACTTGAAAAACAAAAGATTGCTGCGAGGAACCCATGCAGAGCCGAAGCCCTGGCTCTACATTAGCACTCCCATTGTCCGAGTTATATTTTTAGATTGAATGAAAAGGAACTGAAGTTGAATACTATTTCCGAAGCTGAGTTTTATTTTTTGAAGTGTTTTTCCCGCCCATTATACTTTGCAGACATTTTGTAGAGATGAGGCCATGGAGAAAATTTTAGCGTTTACGGGAAAGCAACTCACACGACCTCAAACGACCTTAGACCAATGAGTCTATCGTCCTTTCTGCTAAAAACATTGAAACGTCTAATAGATGTATACATAAGAAGTGTGATCGGCGATAACGTGGCGTGGCGATCGATAGACACAGCTCTGCACAGGGTTGTGTCAGCCATAGAAAGATCCCTCCACTTTAAAGAATTTACTTTGTGAGCCCGATGCGATCCTGGAAAACTTACACAGGACAAAACTAAATACTGGACTCTCCAACTGGATTGCAATGATGGATCGAGATCGAGAACCATAAACTCAACACTGGGAGATACATCTATCCGGAAGAGGGTTTGCAGAGGAACGTCCCAAGGCGGAGCTTCTCATGATTGTCAAGATGTTGGTGATATTGACGGAAAATGGCTTCATCGTGTTGGCGTATGCTGATGATTTGATCATCTCGGGAAGTTTCTTCCCGTCCTAAGTGAAAGGCTCAATCTTGCATTACAACTAGCAAACGAATGGGTTTGCAGCAAATGACTGGGAGTCAACCCGTCGAAAACGGAGGTAGTGCTCTTCACTAGGAAGAGATCGATCCCTATCTTTAGCCCCCAAGTTAGCAGAGTTGAATTCAGACTCTCGATGTCGGCGCGATACCTGGGCGTAATACTAGATTCTAAATTAAATCGTAAATACAATTTCGATGAACGGCGTTCAGTAATTCGTAGGGCTTCAAACCACCCATGATATTCTAGCTGTACACGGCGATTGTAAGACCCATTCTTACTTAAGGTTCACTAGTATAGTGGAAAGCACCTGAGAAGTAATATCAGCTCTCTAATCTTATAAAAAACCGAGGGTAGCTTACATTGGTATCATGGGATCACTACAAACAACATCGACAGAGGCAATGGAGACCAGACTCAGTCTCATTCAGCTGGATTTGTAATGCAGCAGACTGGCGGCCAAAACTGCTGTAAGACTGAAGACAGTACGATCATGGTCATCAAACCTTCATGGGAGGTTACCAACGGATCGACGGTAACTGCTTGTATGCTTGAACCCGATGCTTGCATTTAAAAGAAGATTTGCTATACAAATTCCGGAAAGAGCCTACTAGAACCGACAATAAAAAGGAACTATGCTTCTATACCGACGGTTCTAAGATGCACTGGCACAGGGGCTGGTGTCTTTTGCGAAATTCTAAAAATAGATCATTCCTTCAGAATAAATGACAATTGTAGTGTCTTTCAAGCTGAAATCATGGCCAATGCAACAGCCATATGGCAGAGATCTGTTTCTCTGGTGAAGCTCAGTCGTCATAATACACTCTCTAGGATAATTATTGGGCAATGTTCCATCGGTATTCATGCGGATCATCTCGATATACTATACAACGACTATTGTAGAAGTTGCAGGAACGATGACTGTCCTACCCTATTGATCACTCACTTAGAGGACGTGGGTAATGTCGAGCTGATGGACCTCCCGCGATTCATATCACTATCGGGATGATTCTAATTCAGCGGTTTTCTTTTCAGCGTTTCCTGGGTTAAATAATTGAGCGCAATGAACACAATCCTGTTGGTCTACGTGATGGAATATCTACCTATCTGGCAGTCGACTGTCAAATTGTAGTCCATTCGAAGGCCAAGAGTGACGTTGAACACTGCTTACCTAACCCCATCTATTGATAACCATCTCATTTAGATAGGAACTCTGATAGTGAACCTCCTAATAAGGTTGCATACCGGGATCATATGTATACCTAGTTTCAGTCTGCTTGTTTACAGTCTATTGATTAAAATCCTCCAATTGCATAGTTGAGTCTTTCACTTATGACTGGAGGCTGTTGATCTGATACCAGGATGACAATGTCATCAGAGTAGAACGACGTTCTATCCAAAAATTTCAAATCCTCAATCGCTCATACCTCCAGCCAAGCATTAGCTCACTCTCGATTGACCTTAGACCAAATTTACATGACTCCAATGTTTGACTCAAAATCAGTACAACCAGCTCTCGTGGACTCAAGACCTCTTTAGGCATCTTTTGTATTTGAATACACCCAACCTAGGACAATAAACTGCAATATTAATGATAGCAAGAGGCCCTATTTCAACGATACCGAATATTTTTGCATCAAAAGTAATCTCCATTTCGAATCTCCCGATTCGATGCAAGTAAATTATTCACGAATTCAGCTCCAGTTGTCTAGATCCTAGGTCCTAGGTCCTATGCAAAGACCGAACGGCTTTGTGGTGCCATTTTGACATTTTACTTTATGCAAAATGATTTTATGCCCTCGACAAGGTAATAAAAAAAAAAAAAACAGAAAAGAGTGGAATCTCGAAGATCTGAGGACGGAATAAAGGACACAACAAGGAAACCACTGAAACTAACCCAATACACGAAAGCCCTATGCAAAATCTCGTTCTCAATGCATGGAAAGAGAATTGAAGCGAACAACGAAAATGGATAAACCCAAAACTCTAGCATCTCATAATTCTTTGTTATTTATGTTCGGGGCCATGGGTGAGGAGCTACTTCGACTGCATCCACACTATCTACTATTTCGTCCTTTCATCTGGCGAACATCCTTCCCGATAGGACAGCGAAGATGATTGTGTCTATGGTGTGGCTTTTGTGGTTCTTCGATTTGCCTCTTGCCATAGATGACGTGACCGAAAATCTGTGTTGGTGTATAAGTAGACTTATTCGGGAACAGTCTTCAGCTGCAGCACTCCGACAAGGATGAATGTATATCTATCGTCTGACGTTGTTTCGGCTCTGATGATGAATCGTGGTTATTTATAAGATTAACATGCGGTGCAGCGGCATTGCTAACACCCACTCTGATACTCGTTTATAGCCGCTGACAAGCTGACGACAGACAAAGATGCGCGAGTGATTTGCGAGGAATTTCCATAAATATTTGATGTCCTTGCGAAGTCGAAAGCACTGAGGTGATATATCGGCCCGCCCACCCTCTTTATGTTGTAAGTATGGAACTCGTTAATATACGTTAACAGGGTTATTAGGCGGGGAGGGATTCCTGCAGTGGAATGGATGTCATGAAAGGCTAATGAAGCAAACTCAACCACCACCTATCTAATTCAAAGCACTCTCCCCACACTGGCCTACCAAGCCAATCCAATATGTCTCTATCATTTGTGCTATTATTATTTTATTATTCCTTCAAGGATATTTCTATTCTTTACGTGTGTGTATGCTCGGTAAGTTTTCTTTTCCTTTGGAGTGTTGCGGTAGGTTATAGGTGAATACACAAACACATGCGTTTTTGGCTACGCTTGTGTGGTGTTATCCTCGTTTCATACTCCGGCACTCTAATGCTGTGTGTCATATGCGCTTTGTTTATCGAAGAACTTGTCACCCACAGGCTGTTTAGGATTCATATTATAATTCTGAAAATACCGGTAATATATGTTTTATTGCATAAACGACAGGTGTTAGATTAGGCAAGCAGTATGGGTGGTAGGCAGCACTGTGACTCGAGAATGTGTTTCAAGGACGTGGGAGCTTATAAGCAGAAGTTTATACATGGAAATTTTTCTCGTGCGTATATCCTCGCCATGGTGTTATGTGCGCGACAAAAGGTGAATGCAGATCGGAGGTTTTTTTTTTTTTTGTTTTTTCGGTTGAATTATGCCAATAAGGTGGGCTGATTAAAAATAATCATGCAGTATCGAGGTTAAATGGGGAAAAATGGTTTTCGTGTATCCTTGTGACAAAGGGAAAGGTCTCAATTTGCGGAGTCAGATAAGTTATTCAAAGATGCGTGTGTGTAGAAAGTTTTTGTGGAAATTGAGTTGCGGGACAACATTATATGGAAGGCAGTAAACAGAAGAATGAATTTAAATATTTTATGGATTTATACAATCTATGTAGTTGCATGTACAATCAGATTAAACTATCTACATTTAAATAGTTTTGTTTTACAATTCGGATGTACTGGCAAGCTACTATACTTCGGTAGTAATTGGTTGTAGCTATCTATGTTTGAAGACAGTTTCAAGTAGCTTAGACCCGTGATCTTTGGAGGTTTTCTTCTGATGCATTATCTAGCTCAAAGCTCGATAGCATAAGCCTGCCACACTTCGTATTGCAGGTCGACACAGACCTAGGCAAAATAATGAACATGACATACGAAAAAGTCTGTCCAGTTAGGAAGACGGCCGAGAGATCATAACCTCCGTGGTAGAACCATGAGATAAACTCTAAAAGAAACCAGGTCAGACATTCTTAGAACAGGGCTAAAGTGGTAGGGGATGAAATCACTTGAGAGGAATATTATGAGTCCAAGAGAAGCTATTCTGTGAATCGATTGTAGACACTAGTAAAACTTCTAAAATAATGGCAAAAGACGGGAGGAGTTATCTCTCTCCTTCTCCAGGTTCTTGTCATAGACGATATACTTAAGGATATATGCAACGCAAGGTTTCACGTCACTGCGTATGCGGATCACGTCTAGAAATATTTCAAGGAAAATTCTTAGATACATCTACATTGATAGTCAATAAATCGGAACAAGTCAGGAGTTGTCGCATAACGCTCAACGCATTGTATTCGCAGAACAGAGTCAGATTATGTTGGACACAGTGATATAGAGGGTAATGAAAGTGCTGACTGGCCAAAACAGTGGCAAAGCTCCCGGTGAATGATATAATTGAAAGCAATATTGACGTTTTGTCTTAGTCGGTTAACCTTGAGACCAATATCTCAAGTGTTTCTAGATGGTCTGTTTCGACTTAAAGTTTTTCATACCGTGAAGCCACATTGCTTCGTACCAAAGCATATAATATTTTCTTGCAGAAATTCCGGATAAATTTTCTATCACAAGACTAACTCGATAGAGTGCAGCGCTATTGTTCTCTATATATATAGTCAAGCTGCGATAAAAGCCTTGGAATCGCGAATAATTCGATACAAGTTGGTAAAGCAGTGCCGCGAATCTCTTAACGAGATAGCTGTCAGGTGCGACGTATTATTGTGCTGGGTTCCAGGCCATAGGGATATTCCAGGCAATTGCAGAGCGGACCAGCTAGATAAGGAGGGTGCAGACCGAGACCTCCCTGATAATAGAGAGGAACCGTCAGCACCTATAACAACGATAAAATTCCAATTAGATACCGCAGCCATGAGTATGGTAGGTGGAATAATATCAGCACATGTCTCACTCCTAGGCAAATCTGGCCAGAGCTGGATTGTAGGAAAACCAGTAGACCTATTTCCAGCAAGAGGATAAATCTAAGAATGATAGTTGGAGCCCTCACAGGACACTTTCTGGTAGGCAGGCATGCAGGAAGACTTGGTGCCCCCTTCAACGATTTATGTAGAAACTGTAGAGACGAGGAAGAGCAGGAAATCATGATACATCTTCTGTTCACCTGTCCTCCTCTATTGGTCTTGATAAGGAAAACCTTAAGCGAATACTTCTTCGAAGATCTAACCGATCTAGCCAGACTAGACCTAGGCAAGATTAGGAGCTCTGTCACCGGATCAAACTGGTTTAATGACTAAACAGTGAACCACATATATCTTCAGCAGGGTTTACACCGAAAATGGTTGCCCTGCCTTCTGTCCCATCTGGGAAGTTTCAATGTAGGTTTCCGGTGCTGGTAATCCGGTTTTTCCATAGTGGCATCACAATGAACCTCTCTTTTGGTCTAAGTGCGTCCCTGCAAAGCGGGGACAACCCAACCCAGGTAGGTGGGTAGAAGTGTCGCTGTGCAGAGACATAATACCACAATTCAAATGACCTATCGGATGTAAAAAGGGTGTTATCTAATAGCCATAAGGGAAATGATTAACGATTATTAAAATTCATACCGTTACATTGAGGAAACTGATATATCCCTAATGCTAATCTCCTTTAACTCTATTAGGTTGTCAAAAAAGAGTTTACCTAGTGTGCGCTGTCTGGGCCTGCCTAGAGCTGGACACTTGCAGAAGAAGTGTAGTAGGTACTGTTTCTTTCTCGTTAGCGATATTGGAGCTGCAACAATATGCATTAAAAGGAGTGCCTATTATGACCGAATGATGGGCCAGTGGCTAGTATTAATTGTCAGAACTCTTGCGATATCTGCACGGTTTCTATTTGAAAGTTCTTGTGATCTATTCCAGTGGTATTTGGGCTAGAATAAGACACAGTTCCTCACTCTCAGCAATCTGCTGTCAGTTCCTAATAGATAGTTCGCAAAGATTCTACCCTTAAAGGCCTCCAGCGTGAATGGAATCGTAGCACTGTTTACCCTATCCAAGAGAAAGGAGACCTCCGCGTTAATTGCGTCTCCTCAACATCGCGTACAAGATCTTATCTTCAGTCCTATGTAACGTCTGAAACCCTTTGTCAACAACCTGGGGTCTATTTCATAAAACTACAACACTAATAATTATTTGTGAATTCACTTGTAACTTGTAAATTATGTACAAACTTTTGTTTCATAAAGACTGCCAATTCACTAATAACTACAAAAAATTATTAGCGACGGACTTGTAACTACAAGGGAATTTCTTCAATTTCTTAGAGAGACTAATATGTAAAATCACGTACTATGATCGCTTAACTGTGAAGTATAGCCGCAGACTCGTAGTTCTTCGCAAATAATTTTTAACTTGTAGTTACAGACTTGTAGACTTGTAGCATTTTGGTCGCTACACTTATAATTTGAATTTGCCGCGCTACGAGTGCTGAAAAATGTTTATGGAACACAAAATTACAACTCCATACTTTATTTGTGCTTGTAGTTAGAAGTTTACAAGTACAACACTTGTAGTTTTATGAAATAGCCCCCTGGTTGGTCCCTATTGGTGTGGTTTCAGATCAGGAAAGTCCACAGTCGATCAAATCGTCATAGTTTGGTAGATCCCGAAGAAAACTCAAGAAGTCCAAATCGATACCCACCATCTTTTCATCGATTTTAAGGCCGCATAGGCAGAATTTATAGAGACGAACTATACAGATCCACAGTTCTGACATCCCTGCCAAACTCATTAGATCGTGCAGAATGACGATGAAGAATTCCCGCTGCTCCATAAAGGTTGGTAATGATCTCACCAAGACCTTTGTTGTCAAAAAAGGATTTACACAAGGTGACGCGCTGAACTTAAGTCCTGATAAAGATAGACTTCATTTGGAGAGTGGAAAGTTAACTTCAAATTAGAAGGAACTGTTTCCTCTTAATCGCCAGTTCTTTTTAATACCTTCTATTTCTGTGTTAATTTTAAAACCTTATTGAAGTTTAGACCAAAAAGAAGAAAAAATATGGGAGAAAGAATGCAACCCTGGGGTACTTCGTACGTTACTTCAATTTTATACTGCTTTTGCCAACATTCATTCGTAATGACGTTCTATCTTCTCTATTTAAAGGCGAATGCTTTGCATATCTAAATGACATATTTAATTACAACTATTCCAACATGATACATACACATAGGTCTGATGATTCAAGTCCCAAACGTTTTCATTTAAAATAACATCACACTCAACACCTTCATCAAGTTTGATCGTAAACTTGTGTGCCATATAAGAACCCAAAATTTGACAAAACAATCACATAAAATGAAACTACGTAAACTGAATAATAAAATAATTTATCAAAAAAAAAAAAAATCTGTTATAAAACTTAATTGCTTGGAATGAAATTCATCTGCCTCTGAGGCTCTTTGGAAAAAATTAATTATTCCTTTATATTGCCCGCCCGTGGAGTAGAAGTTCGCGTTGTTATCCTTGGAAAGTTTTACCCCAGAAAAACAGTTTGTGATTTTTGCATCGATTAAACAGTTTCTTCCACCACTAAATCCGTTTATTATCACCCATTTATTAATTTATCTCTCCCAATCATATGCTCCAGAAAAATGGTTAAAGTTGTAAACGACCAAACATGTTTATTTTTTTTTTGCCTTTTGCCTTTTGCCTTTGCCGTTGGTTGGAACATGAATCATGTCCTCACATTTTTACTGTCAACAAAAACGAACAATAACACGTGACGGCAATATAATATCCTGGACGCAATTAGCGCGCGTAAAACACTGAAGGGCTACATCCGCAAAAGGAATTTGTCAAAAATATAAAATTACAAAAATATGTAAAACCATACAAACACAGGCTTAATGGCACTTTGTCATGATATTCCACCGTGGAATGCACCCTCCATCCTGGGTGTTGAGGGAAAGTCCTTGGCCCACATTTGGACTGTACTGGTCGCTGCATAGTGCACACACCCATTCCTTGCGAAAAACAAAAAAAAAAAAAAACAATACCTACCTTTGGCGAAACTCAACATTAACCATGAATAATTATTCGAAATTCATTCGGAAACCCTTAATCAATCAGACAATCAAAATCAGAGCCTTGTCGGGCCTTTTTTTCTGTTTTTTTTGTTTTCTTTGTACCATCGTCATCGTCAAAGAGGAAAGGAAAAACTCGATCATATTCAATTTCTCTCATCAAAGCAATTCGATTGCACGCCCACTCTTAATTACCCACCACCCAGCCCAGTGTAACCAGGGCCCGTTTGTTTATTCAAGCAGCCCCCTGGTCTTACCAAAAATCGTGCCTCAATTAAACCAAAAACTCATGGCTTTGCCGCACAACCCGTCGCGCTCCTTGGCAGCCCCGGACAAAAGGGCTCCTTCCCCCAAAAAGCTAATCAATTACATTCAATTAATGTAAAAATAAACAAAACTTTTTCTGTTCAATGCCACCCCCGTTCGTTGTCTGTGTGTGTCTTTTGCCCTCGTGTTGGATTGACGTTATCATCTTCGTAGCAGGCAACAAGGTTTGTTTGTTTGCCGCCGGATGGGGCTGGCGGGTGCTGAGGCAGAGGACGTACAAGGAATTTGCCACAACATGGTCACACAATTGCATTGGCGTAACGAAGAAATGAAAAGCAAATAAAGGGAAAAACAATCACATACAACCCCG
The DNA here is from genome assembly GCA_905220385.1 of Xylota sylvarum. Classification (NCBI taxonomy): domain Eukaryota; kingdom Metazoa; phylum Arthropoda; class Insecta; order Diptera; family Syrphidae; genus Xylota; species Xylota sylvarum. The sequence continues at coordinate 20,026,750 of LR999958.1, forward strand.
TAGACGTTCACCATCGAAAGACTCCCCATCAAACACACATACACACACACCCCCTAGTGAACAGCAAATTTCATATTTTGGGAATTTCGTGATTTAATCCTGGAAGGAAAAATCATCAACATCATCAGAGTCGATTCTTTTTTTTTTTTTTTGTTTTTTTTTTCTTTGCTTCCCTCCTAGACAAAGAAGGCGGTAGTTTTTGGGGGGGCTATACCTGCCTACCAGAAGAACATCACAAAGGGAGCAATAAATTGGGAATCACTGTGTGCCACCTATCATCAGACGCTCATGGGTATGGCTGGGGTATGGGAAAGGATAACAAAAATTGGCAACAAAATAAAACGAAACAAGATCGAAACGAAACGAAAACATGAACTTCGCTTTGCGTGATTGGAATTCATAAAGGATATTAGGCTGGAGGGTGGCGTATAGTTGGAATGGTACTGGTGGTACTTTTTACCTTCAGAATATTTCATATACTATATGGTGTGCTGGAAGGGTGATTAGGTGTAAGGACAATAGATTGAAAGGATGGAATTTTCCTTTATCTACAATGGTGTAGGAGGTGCTCAGACTCGAATATCGCTAGTCATTAAGTGCAACACCTATTCGGTTGTCTGGTTTTTGAGCTCATTCTGGTGTGCGATTTATTTTGAATTTTTTCAGAAAGTGTGTATGAATATTAATTTTTCAGATTGCAGGGTATAATGCAGTGGCAACGTAAGTACATTCATAGTGTTTGGTTTGCTAATAAAAAAAATAGTAAAATTCCCTTTATCCTCTTCAAAGATTAACACACAAACATAGAACAAAGTTTTTGTTCAGGTATTTTGAAAATATTTACAGAGAACACCAAATTCCTTACGACAAATGAATAGGCCAGTTAGGACATTTGTAAAAGATTTTTTAACATAGTTATAACATGTAGAGGCAAAGCAACAGTAAAGGCAAAGCAACAGCAAAAGTGCCTTCTCACTGATACACTGGTGCACTTCCTCTTGATCCAGGCAATACAGGACGAATTCCCTAGATGAAATCAACGGTCTATTAGTTCCAGTTAGGTCCAACTATTAGTGATATCCTTATATGAGCTGCTTCGACATATTTGAATCCTGGGTCTATAGAGATCGCCAAGGTGTTGGAAAAAAATTTGGGGCGGATGAACCTTTCATGAGCCAACGGCAGCACTCATGTCTCCGAAGTGAGTTACTGACCTCGAAAGATCAGGCCACTCGTCCTAGGGGTATAAAAGGGAACTGGTCCTGGTCCAGTTTGGAGGTTGTGCTTCAGGGTAACTTCCTTACTAAGAAAAAAAAAAAACAAATCGTGCGAAGTAATCAGTAGCCTCGGAAAAGGTTGATCTTACTGTTGTTGACGCTGTAAAATGAAACAAGGATAACGACTTACGGATCTGCACGTAAAATATTCCGATCCTTAATAGGCCACGTCCAGTCGAATAACTCACAGAACCCTAGACAGCTACAATGCAGACATCACCGCCATCCAGAAAGTGCTACATTTACTATGGTGATTGGTATAGAGAACAGAATCAGCGCTTGTTTCGAACGTATGAGCTAACGTCTTATGAAAATCCACATCAAGGCTAAATTCGCCAGCATAAGCCTAATACATATGCGCCCACGCCCTGGCAGAGGACAACGACGACATCATGTCAAAGATTGTTTCTAAGAGCTAATCGACGAGAAATAGGACCAATGTCCTAAATATAACGTCAAAACCGTGTTAGGTGATTTCAACCTCAAGATAGAAAAGGAGGACATCTATGCTAGGACAGTTGGTAAGCACAGCCTTCATGACACTACATCTGGCAACGGACTTAGGTTTGATGAAACGTCAATGTAGCAAGCACAGGGTTTCTTCATCTTAGTATCATGGCGGTCTCCTGATCACCAAACGATCAACCAAATTGTCAACCGTCAACATTGCAATCGACGTAAAGCATGCCTCCAGTATTCTAGATGTCCAAGCTTTCCGAGTAGACAACATCGACTTGGATCACTACCAAACGCCACAACTAAGAAGAATTACTGTGAGAAGATTTGACGTCGAAAAGCTCCAATCGCAGGACATTGCCAGAACCTTTGCCGAGCCCGTGTCTCGAAATCTCTCAACGTCGCCTATGCCGTCAGCATCGAGTACCGAAGGCCGGTAACAACGCTGCCGACATGCCATCAGCAATGCCGTCACTGATGTGCTGGGTTTCGTCCGATCTTGACGGAAAAAGCAAATGCAGTTAAACAAGAGGCATACAAAGTGGCGCTGAGAAGAACGAAGAGGGCTGCTTGTGAGCTCTACGAGCAGAAGAGACAGAAAGAACATCGGCTTCTTCAAAAGAAGAAAAAAAAGCACCAGAAGCACGCGGACGAAGATATTGGTGCGGACGTTTGACCAACAGGTAAATAGAATGTGTCGAGCCAACAAGACTCATACAAAAGCCTGTAGAGATGAAGAAGGAAACCTCGTAGTATTATCGAAGTCTGTGCTGAGGGTATGGAAAAAATTCTTCTCTAGACTATAGAACAGCGACAAAGACCAACATCCCGCTGTCAGGCAGTATAAACCATTCAATCTAGACGATGATAGCCAAAACTTCCGAATTGAGGACAGCAATATCTAAGCTTAAATGCACTTGGTCCTGACGGCTTACCAGCCGAGCTATTCAAAGCCGCTGGAAATGACCTGGTAGAGAGCATACATGAACTTATTTCTAAGGTCTGGTCAGATGAGTGTACGCCTGATGAATGGAATCTCAACACCATTTACCCGATCCACAAAAGAAGGAGACCCCCTCAGTTGCGCCAATTACACAGGTATCAGTCTCCTCAGCAGCGTGTACAAGATCCTATCTGCCATATTGTGTGAACGTCTGAAAACCTTCGTCAACGACCTGATTGAACCCTATCAGTGTGGTTTCAGACCAGTGAAATCCACAATCGATCAAATCTTCACACTTCTTCAGATCCTGGATAAAACCCAAGAAGTTTAAATCGATATCCACCACCTTATCATCGATTGTAAGGGCGTATATGACAGCATCTATAGAGATGAGTTATACAGAGCCATGTCTAGTTTTGGCATCCCTGCCAAACCCGTTCGCCTGTGGATGATGACGATAGAGGACGCTTGCAACGTCGGCAACGATCTCACCAAGACTTTTGAAACCAAAAAAAAGATTTAGACAATGTGATGCCCTACCATGTGGCGCCTATGACATCATACTTAAAAAGGTTGTACGAAGTAAGCCAACACCGAAGGAACATCTTTCAAAAATCTGTGCTACTACTGGCATACGCCGACGATATTGACATAATTGGTAGAACTCAGCGATCTGTCACCTAGTATTGTTCGGTAGTATTGAAGCGGAAGCTTCCAAAATGGGTTTAGCGGTGAACGAAGGCAAAACCAAGTATATGCTGTCAACAAGAAAGAACACTCAACATCGACGAATTGGACAGAACGTGACAGTCGAAAGCTATAATTCTTGCCAATCGCTGTTTCTTGGGCTGAGAAAGCAATTGCGTAGTAGAGTCCTATCCCAAAGAACTGATGAGGCTTTATAGAAGGACCTTGATGAGCCCAGTCCTACTTTATGGCGCTGAAGCTTGGATTCTTTTTAAATGACTTCTCAGTCATTTCAAGAAAAAATATTTTTTGTAAAATTTTTGGTCTCCTTTGCGTTGACGGGCTTTGAAAGAGAACATTTAACGACGAACTCTAGCGATATACATAGACCTACTCAAAAAAACTACTCGCCCTCAAGTAAATAGAAGCAACTAGAGGCAGTTTCGAGGTCTTGTCAATACTCTATTCTAAATTATATTTATTATCATAATTATTTCGAATTATGTATATCTTATCACCTGTGCATATATTTCAGTCAACAAACAATTATGTAATTAATCTCTTTCTTATGTAAGATCTTCCCCGCAATTTTGTCGTATCTTCGAGCCATGTTGACTAACTACTTCCTCTATCCATTCGATGAAAGATGAAATTCTCGTATACACTGCTGGTGGAAACCCAGAACACGCTTGTCCAGTTGATGTAACACCAGCTGCAAAAGTTTGATAGCCAGACTCAACCAATAAAGGACCTCCTGAATCACCCTAAGAAAAAAGAAAGAAACAAATGTTTTATGAATAGGTGAATCTTTCAGTTTCTAGGAACACTCATACTTGACAAGTATCTCTCTTTCGTTCGGAATCACCAGCACAAAGATGGGAATGCCATATGCCAGTACGAAATTTCCTTTGTCGCTTGAAGTACGGCTTGCATATTTTTTCCGGAAAGACAATCAATTCAACTTTTTGAAGTGCAACAGTAGTTGAGCCAGCTGTCAACAGAAGGAATAATAAGATTGTCATATATGCATGTATAGGTACTCGTATTTGTATGTACCAAATTGCGTTGCTCCATATCCAATTGCAGTTACGTTCTTTGTATAGAGAGTTGGTCGTGTCCAAAGACATACTGGGGGTTTCCTAGAATATGAGAGTTTTATTTTTTTTATCTGTGAGCGATTGTTTTCAGCATACTTGACCAAATATTAAGTATTGCGCTGTCTAAGCTCACCCAGAATTCTTGCCAAGCTGAATGAGGGCTATGTCATTATAAGCCTGATTGTTGTCATACTCAGGGTATAAGAAAAAATCCTTTACGTCATGTAATTCGTTATTTTCTGGAGTATCCAGTAGATTACCACCAACACTAACTACGCTTGGAAGTTTCCTACAACAAAACAATACATCTCATCTCATAAGGTTCTATTAAACTTTGACCAACAAACCCGTTTAGAAATACACAATGTGCCGCTGTAAGAACAAAATTGGAAGAAATTAGCATTCCCCCACCTAGGTAATCCGTTTTATTTGTTGCATTGTTTTTCCATCCAAGAGCAGCCTTTTAAATACAAATTTATCTACATATTTCGTTACTAACTCATTTAACTTACCATGAATGGGAACTCATCGTATCTAGTGAAATTGCCGTTTATGATGTAGGGTACTACGTCTGTAAAAAGGTTAAATATCCAAAAGTTACTTTTATTGAAATTTCGAGGAGACTTACCATAATATTTTGCACAAACTTGAAGATACAAAAGTGAGTTGAGATACAACACAATAGTTACCGGCGAGATTACACTTTTCATTGTCAACAAACAACTGAAAAAAATATTCGCGGTCAGATATTGTTTAGTGGCAATGCGATGTGATGATCACATTCAAGGTTAGACTAAGAATTTGTTGTTTGGCAGGTATTTTACTAATAAATGAATTACCATTATGAATTTGTAATTACGATTTATGGAAGTGAGACGAGTTAGAAGTTCCATTGACCTACAACAACTGAAGATGTCTGCTTCCTAGTGCTTCGTGAGAATAAAATCAATTTATTCTCAGAAATCATTAAAACAAAAGTAATTAAATGCATTCAACAGACATAGACAAAGCTGCAAAGTCTACTTTAATTAACAGCATGGGTGCCCATGGAGTTAGCTATTTAATCGACAACGACGACGAATAGTACCTACACAGTAGAGAAATAAATAGATAGTTAGTCATCGGATATCACACCATAACGACAGAAGCCCATTATTATTTTGACGTTAGAATGACTTACAATACAGTCTGCCGGGGGGAATGGAGGAATAATATTCAATGGGAAGTTACTGATGAATTTTTACTTTTAGATATTAACGTGTCAGAGAACATAGGGAAGTTTTAGAGCTAACATGTCAACAGATTTCATTTCTACCATTAAACGACTGAACATATTTCAAGGCGAATCTAAAATGCCTGTTAGATACTACCTCTATTATGGTCGATTGTTTCAAATTAATTGTGGATATGGACATTGCAAATATACTTAGGTGGCGCTACAGTTCGGAGTGAACCTGGGCTTCAACGAACAAGCCTTTCCAGTTAGTCCGGTCTTTAGCTAGTTGCCTCTACTTGTGCGCGCCAACTAAGGCTAGGTCTTCCTATACTGCGTTGTCCTTTCGGGTTAGATTCGAAGACTCTAAGAGCATTTATGTCCATCCGCTCTACATGTTCTAACCATTTTAGATGACTAATGAGGAGTCTTTTTGAGTAGGTCGATATCGCTGTGCAGCTCGTAGAGTTCGTCGTTGAATTTCGTCTTTCAAGGCCCGTCAACGCAAAGGAGATCAAAAATTTTACAAAAAATATTTTTCTTGAAAAGACTGAGGATATCTCTTTATCCGCTTTAAAAAAAAATCCAAATTTCAGCGCCATAAAGTAGGACTGGGATGATCAAGGTCCTTCTATAAAGCCTCATCAGTTCTTCGAGATATGGGTCTACTACTCAATTGCTTTCTCAGTCCAAAGAAACAGCGATTGGCAAGAATTATAGCTGTCGATTGTCACATTCGTCGATGTTGAGTATCCCTTTTTGTTGACAGCATATACTTGGTTTTGCCTTCATTTACCACTAAACCTATTTTGGGAGCTCCCGCTTCAATACTAGCGGACAGATCGCTGAGTTCTACCAATTATGTAAATCGTCGTCGGCGTATGCTAGGATTTTCACAGATTTTTGAAAGATGTTCCTTCGGTGTTGGCTTACTTCGTACAACCCTTTTAAGTATGATGTCATAGACGCCACATGGTAGGGCATCACATTGTCTAAATCTTTTTTTTGGTTTCAAAAGTCTTGGTGAGATCGTTGCCGACCTTGATGGAACAGCAAGCGTCCTCTATCGTCATCATCCACAGGCGAACGGGTTTGGCAGGGATGCCAAAACTAGACATGGCTCTGTATAACTCATCTCTATAGATGCTGTCATATACGGCCTTACAATCGATGATAAGGTGGTGGATATCGATTTAAACTTCTTGGGTTTTATCCAGGATCTGAAGAAGTGTGAAGATTTGATCGATTGTGGATTTCACTGGTCTGAAACCACCCTGATAGGGTTTAATCAGGTTGTTGACGTAGGGTTTCGGACGTGCACATAATATGGCAGACAGGATCTTGTATGCGATGCTGAGGAGACTGATACCTCTGAAAATTGGCAATTCTTTTGTGGATCGGGTAAATGGTGTTGAGATTCCATTCATCAGGCATACACTCATCTGAGCAAATTTGAGAAATGAGTGCATGTATGCTGTCTACCTGGTCATTTCTACCGGCTTTCAATAGCTCGGGTAATAAGCCGTCAGGACCAAGTGCATTTAAGCTTAGATATTGCTGTCCTCAATTCGGAAGTTTTGGCTGTCATCGTCTAGATTGAATGGTTTATGCGGCGTGTTGGTCTTCGTCGCTGTTCTATAGTCTAGAGAAGAATTTTTTCCATATCCTCAGCACCGACTGCGACTCTACTACGACGTTTCCTTCTTCATCTTTACAGGCTTTAGTATGAGTCTTGTTGGCTTGACAACTTCTGTTTACCTGTTGGTAAAACGTCCGTACCAATATCTTCGTCCGCGTGCTTCTGGTGTTTTTTTTTTTCTTCTTTTGTTCTTTCTGTCTCTTCTGCTCGTAGAGCTCACAAGCAGCCCTCGTCGTTCTTCTCAGCGCCTTTTTGTATGCATCTTGCTTCGCTGCATTTACTTACAGATGGCATAGGCGACGTTGAGAGATTTCGAGACACGGGTTCGGCAAAGGTTCTGGCAATGTCCTGCGATTGGAGCTTTTCGACGTCAAATCTTCTCACAGTAATTCTTCTTAGTTGTGGCGTTTGGTAGTGATCCAAGTCGATGTTGTCTACTCGGAAAGCTTGGACATCTAGAATACTGGAGGCATGCTTTACGTCGATCGCAATGTTGACGGTTGACAATTTGGTTGATCGTTTGGTGATCAGAAGAGAGCCATGATACTAAGATGAAGAAACCCTGTGCTTGCTACATTGACGTTTCATCAAGCCTAAGTCCGTTGCCAGATGTGGTGTCAAGAAGGCTGTGCTGACCAACTGTCCTTACCCATAGATGTCCTCTTTTTCTATCTTGAGGTTGAAATCATCTAACACGGTTTTGACGTTATATTTAGGACATTGCTCCTATTTCTCGTCGAAATAGGCTCTTAGAAACAATCTTTGACGTGATGTCGTTGTGGTCCTCTGTGGGGGCATGAGCGCATATTAGGCTTATGTTGGCGAATTTAGCCTTGATGTGGATTTTCATAAGACGTTTGCTCATACGTTCGAAAGAAGCGTTGATTCTGTTCTCTATACCAATCACCATAGTAAATGTCGCAGTTTTTCCAGCCCATCCCATCGCACTTCCTGGATGGCGGTGATGTCTGCATTGTAGCTGTCTAGGGCTATGTGAGTTGTTCGACTGGACGTGGCCTATTAAGGGTCGGGACATTTTACGTGCAGGTCCGTAAGTCGTTATCCTTGTTTCATTTTACAGCGTCAACAACAGTAAGATCATCCTTTTCCGAGGCTATTGATTGCTTCGCACAATTTGTTTTTTTTTTTGTAAAAGAGTTACCCCGAAGCATAACGTCGAACCTGGAGGACCAGTTCCCTTTTTATACCCTTAGGTCAAGGGGCTACATTTTACGAATTCAGGAACTCACTTCAAGGTTACGAAAGCTGCTGTCAAATCTTTTCTAATACCCTGGCTCACTTTTGGAGATGCCTATAAACCTGGGATTCAAATACGCATGTCGAACCAGCTCATATAGAGTTAACACTAATAGTTCTGAAAATAAGAGCACTGTTACAGACTATGATAAAAAAAAAGGATGCGACTTCTCATCGTATTACGAATTGACTAAAATCCTAATTAAGGCTCAGTAGGTTTGATAAAAATGGTTGCAGGGCGTGATATAAAGCGAATAGGACTTGTTTCTGGTTTTGTTTTCGAACGCGGCATGTTTACTATTAGTTCTTAGAAACCAAGAGAGTGTTTCAAATATCCATTTGTGGTAAGATACATATTTCATTTGCAGTTATTTGAGAAGTGTGGTGGTCACACATCGTTTAATTCTTATTTTACAAGCCATTGCTTCATGTTTTATCGGCTGAATAAGATAAGATTGCGTCATGAGCTCTGGGATTGGTATGTATGGTATCTTTGCCATGTAAATTGTATTTTCTCATTCGTTTACATTTTTTTTTATTAATACGACAACGAGCATCTTACAAAACGCGAATTTGATTTCATAACTTTATTTGCGTTTTTTTTTGTTTTAACAGCCCCCATAAACGTATGTCTCTTTATCTGTGGTACGTGAGTGCCTTTGGCGCCGAATAAAACATATCCTAGAGATGTCAATGCTTTCCATTCGACGAATTAAGTAGCCTTCGCCATTCAATGCGATAATCCTGCTACAAATTGCAGATATATTCACATATCCTCCATTTACACAGACCAAAAACTGCCTCCACGAGTTTGTATTTTAATTTGATTCCTTTCGCTCATTCTGTGTCTCGGCCGACAGGCGTTCACTCAAAAGAAACAAATATTTTTTTTCGGTTGCGAAGGCCTTTTGATCCTTTTTGTCTGTGAGAGCTTAAGTCGCCACAAATGTTAATTTGTCGCCGCTTGTCGTTGTCGTCGTCCTCGTAGAAGTCTTCGTCTTCGTCGTAGTCGTCGTTGTCTTTGGCATGACATTCAAGCTGTTCAGCTCACCCCTAATTCAAGTGGTGGTGAATATCAATTATCCTAAAATGGAAACGCTTTACGAATCACAAGTGTGTGCACATCGTAAGGCAGCGGTAGTAGGGATAGCGAATGGTAGAGGGATACTACCATCCTAACCATCCCAGCCAACCAAGTTAACCGCAAACATTAAGTGACATGTCACATTGTCGCGATGTCGAACTTTCTTCTCTTCTTTTTTCAATGATGAAGGTCACAGCTATAAGAATTTGCCATTTATTTTCGGTGGCGGAAAAAGAGGACACATACCCTGGGTGGTACCCAACGAATGCAAATTGAATCTTATCCCCGAAACTGAACGTCGAAAAGAAGTTAAAATCCTTTCATTCCGGTCACGATCCGATAGAGACCGTTTGTGTAGGTATGTCTGTACGTCTCCGTGCATATCTCTCTCTAGATAGTCCTCGTCCTGGTCCTGCATCGCAGTAGCGACATTAAGACAACTCTTGATGGAGGAACAAACCAATTTGTTATCCTTCAAAGTTAATGACTTGGCGTCAATTCTGCGGAACTGGTGGAGAATGGCTGAGAGGGAGCTTGCATAACGAGTAGGTCGTAGTTTTCAATTGGCCATCGGCACAGTGGTGGCGCTGACAAAGTTGACTGTAGCCCATTGCCATTGTGGTTATGGGAACAAGACTCACGGGAATCGTGAGTATTATCTTCTAACTAATACGTACATGAGTAGATTAGACCAAGCCAACTAAGGAGATACTTGAGTTTTGCATTAAACGGGGTGATGGCAATCAACCACTGATAGCCATTCCCATCGGCATCGTTAAGCGGAAATAGTAATTATCCTTTACCGACATCCTGCAAAAGTGGTCAACGAACGACAAGCACACGTCGAATGGCATCAGATACATATGTTTGTAGGCACATACACGTTCCACCTTCTGGAAAGGATAACGCCAAAGTGCATCTGGTTGAATGTATTACCAGTCGATTGCGGTAGGATTTGCGAACTTTGTTTGCATTACTCGTGCGGTGCGTGTAGAAGTGCCTTGCGAGTAATTTCAATCCGTACAAATTGATACCAGACGAGTGGTGGTATTGAGAGGTGGTATCAGATGATTTTCGTAGATACTTTTGCATTAATAAAGTTAATTTCCAATTTATCGGTTTATAATTCAGTAAATTATGGGGGCATGAATCAGGAAGTATAAAGATTCCTCTTGTAAACTTCCACTATCTTCTCCAGAGGATAGTGGTTTCGAGAATGACAGTTTGTGCCTTACGTAGGAATCGTGTTTCTTATTCAGTTGCTGTGTACTGTTTTTTTATACCCTATCCTAAGGGTATATTAAGTTTGACACATAGTTTGTAACATAGAGAAATAATCGAGATAGACCCTATAAAGTATATATATTCGTGATCAGCATCAATAGCGAAATCGATTGAGCGATGACCGTCCGTCCGTCCGTCCGTCCGTCCGTCCGTCCGTATGTCACCGCTTTTTGGGCCTTAAATTTTGAGCTAGGACGATGAAATTTCATATCTGGGCTTCTGAGAAAAAGATACAGTACAAGTGTAAAAATTTTTGAAATCCGCCCACTGCCACGCCCACTTTTTCATAACTTCACTAAATTATATGAAACCGAAAAATTTTGTTAAGACCAAATATTTAGGCATTCAGATTCCCTACAATCCACCCATACAAAAGTTTTGGCCACGCCCACTTTTTGGGGGCGTTTTCATCACAAAACCGATTTTTGGGCCTTAAATTTTTAACTAGGACGCTGAAATTTCATATCTGGGCTTCCAAGAAAAAGATACAGTACAAGTGTAAAATTTTTTCACATCCGCCCACTGCCACGCCTACTTTTTTATAATTTCACTAAATTATATGAAACCGAAAAATTTTGTTAAGACCAAATATTTAGGCATTCAGATTCCCTACAATCCACCCATACAAAAGTTTTGGTCACGCCCACTTTTTGGGGGCGTTATCATCAAAAAACCTATTTTGATAAAATTTTACATGTAACATCCTCAAACGTTCGACATTATAGCTATATTTGAGTACAATATGCAATTTGGCCATGCCCACTTTATAGAGAGGAGGATAGGGTATCATACGATCCGTTCCAGACGGATTGTAGCTTTTCTGTATGTTTTTAAGCTACATATATCCGAGCTGCAACTTAGTTCGGGGTTGTCTCATCACTCACTGTGAATACATTGTTTTCAGAAGTAGACACCTGTAAGGTAAGATGTTGTTGAAGGAAGGTATCGTAGAGTTTAATTGCATCCAGCCTGCTGAAGTGAATATATTCAGCCTTCTGAGAGACATTCCTAGAATCCCTCCTTCAGGTCCCTTTAGGAGCTTAGTGGGTGTGTTTTGGGTTTGTTGTGCTGGTTTCTGTGGCTATCTCCCTTTTTAGAAATACGCAGGGTAACCAGTTTCGGTGTGAACCCATGACCAATATGTCCTATAGACACAAGTTTTGATTCCAATCACTACGATCTTCGAAGAAGTACTCACTAAGAGTTTTCCTTTTCAAGCCAATAGGGTACGCCAGGTGGACAGAAAGTGGGACATAGTTTCTTCCTCTTCCTCGGCTTTACAAATTCTATAGAAATTATTGAAGGGAGCTCCCAGACTATTGGCATATTTGACTACCACACAATCTCTAGTACGCTTCCAACTACGATTCTTAGATTTAAGTCTCCTAGTTTTCTTATAATCCCATTTCACCTACTGTTTGCCATTCTAATGACTGCGTATCTGCCCGGCTTTGCAAAAATGACGCCTACGCTTCCTAGCATCAAGGTTCTTCGCAAACCTTGTTCTTTTGCCTCCGACAAACCAGGATGTGGAAAGCAACCAAATCGGACACTGCACTATTACCAAGTGGTCAAACGTCAACACGCCTTTTGACTATTTTACCACATGGACTTCAGCCTCAACCTGAATTCTAAATTTCCCTCTAGGGAGAGCTAGAGGTCCATAACCCTGCCTCCATATCCATTTTCACGGATGGGTCAAAAATAGATGAAGGTACGGGCTCAGGAATATTCTAAGAGGCACCATCAATTGGCTGGTCCATAAAAATTTCCAATCACGAAAGTGTGTTTCAAGCAGAAATGTATGGAATAACCGAGGCCTGTTGGGACGTATCCATTCTTAACAGGAACAATCCTACAGACATCTACATAGACAGCCATGGAGCCATCAAAGCCATCACAACCAATTCAAAACTGGTCAAGTGATGTAAAGAGGAACTCATATGCCTCAACAGCATCACGCTTTGCTCGATTCTGGGACATATGTATGGCCTTACACGGGAATAACATGGCCGGTGGACTAGCGAGAAAATGATAATTATCAAAAGACCTAATAGCAGATTACTCGGTCCGAACGCTCATCAGTCTTCTCAATCCTAAAATGATCTCGAACTTTCACTACGTGGCATGCAGTACACTCTCCTCATCCTGCGTGTCTATAAAACTTTGGTAGATAACTTCTATCGCTAAATAAACCAGAACTAACTCTCGTCATAGGTATCCTCACAAGCCTCAACTCAATGGCGTGCCATTTTAGAAGAATGAGAATCAGCTTCACAGACCTATGCAGAGGCTATGGCGACATAGAGGTACAGGAAGACACAACACATTTCCTCTGCGAATGCCCAAGCTCCAACAGAATCAGATACTCAACTCTGTGAACGTATCGTTCAACGACCTCAGCGATTTAGCAAACACGCCGCCTAAAACCACCCTAGAAGTCATTATGAAGACGAGATGGTTCAGTTCCCGTCATGGGCTAAATATTGGACTAATTGTCTTGTTCACTATGTTCAGGTATCCCATGGAACACAATGGATCCGCTAAGATCCGAGTGATGCTAATCCTACGTTAAAGTTGCAGTCACTCCCTAACCTACCTACCTACCTACTTAACCTAGGCGATGCGTGGGATGTGTGACCGGTTTTCGATACTAAAACAATATTGACTCTCCTGCAGGATCTAGGTGTGTATTTTAAGTTTGAGGAACTCGTAACAATAGGGAGTTGTTTTGCTTATGTCAAATCATAACACAGTAGCCGGGTGAAGGTTAGGTTAGGTTAGGTTAATGGGTTGACGGGCGAAGAGAAACTTGCACTCGTCAGACTTAGATCAATGTAGATCGATTGTGATGCGCCTTGGGGGTTATACTTCCCATACTATAGAACCTATGAGAAAACCTATGGATTTTCAAGCCATCCCGAGGCGATTGTCGGAAATTTCTTCTAAATCTTGGAAGAAATGTCTTCCTAGAATTTTGTTTCTGTTATATAATAATTAATAATATAATAATTATAATTTTGGAAAAGAAACCTGCACCAAAGCCGGTATCCATCTTGGAACCATCCGTGTAGATGGGTATCGTTGGGAAAGTAAGTGAAGAATGGTCTTGTAAAGGGGTTTTGTAGTCTGTGCATACTATATTGCACGCATATTTCTGTTGAATCTGTGCGTGTCCTATCAGGTTTCCAGCTTCCAGTTTGGCTTATTCGAAAGGCACTACTTGCGGCGGATTCTTGAACAAAGAGCTCTAGGGGTCTTAGGTTGAGTATTGTTTCCAGCCCCATGGTAGGGGTGCTTCTCATTGTCCCAGTGATGCCAATGCAGGCTATTCTTTGAATTTTTGTCATACTCTGAAGGTTGATGGCTTTTTTCGTCGGTTGCCACCAGACCAAGGTGCCATACGTCTAACTACCGCTGTGTAAAGCCAAATGATGATTTTAGGGCTTGAACCCCAGGTATTGCCGAATATCCTGTTGCAGGCATGATATGCTAAAATTGCTTTCTTTGCCCTTTCCTTTATGTTGAGGCTCCAGTTTAGTTTGCTATCTAGGATGACTCTCAGGTATTTGACGTAGTCAGAAACTTTTAGCTGAGTCTTCTCAATTGAGATGGCATTTTGAATTCCGGTATTGTCCTTTTGTTTGTAAAAAGAATGAATTCTGTCTTCTGTGGATTGACTATAAGTCCGCAGTTCTTGGTCCAGGTATTGACCATGGATAAAGCATTTTCTATTTGATCACTAAGAGTGTCGCCAGCAGTGCTAAGTCGTCTGCATATGCTACTGCTTTAACTCCACTAAATTTTAGCTTAACTAGGACTTCGTTTATCACGAGGACCCAGAGAAGGGGTGATATGTAATACACCACCTTGAGGAGTGCCTCTAGATGCTCTAGTTCTGAACTGATTTGTCTGTTTTTTAACATGCACATAATCCAGTTGATAATGGTGTTGTTCACGTTAAGGTTAACTAAAACTCTCTTTATTGTATCGATTTGGACATTATTGAAAGCCCCTTCGATATCTAAGAAAGCAGCTAGAGTATATTCTTTGTCCTTCAGTGTTTTCTCCACGATACTCCACGCTGTGGTGTGCTGTTTCTACACTTTTCCTTTTCAATTAGCCTTTCCAATGTTTTCAGAACAAATGAGGTTAGGCTGATAGGTCTACAATCCTTTGCGGTAGTGTGACTGGGTTTTCCAGCTTTGGGTATGAATACCACTTTAACTTTCCGCCATGATTTTGGTATATATCCCCAGGTTAGGGTGCTTAGAAAGATATTTCAAGGTGTTATAAGTTCTTCACATTTTTGTAGCATCATAGGGAAGATGCCATCTGTTCCAGGAGATTTATATGGTGAGAAGGAGTTAATATCTTATCCTTTCTTTCGTTATCATTTCCGACATTCCCTGCTGACATTCCCTGCACTCTTTGGTTCATTCAGTTCCAGAATTAAATATTTAACGTTTCTCGAAGTTGCCCAGACTTGACTTGAAATTTTACTTTAGTTGTCCGCTGTTTCAGTAGTGCTTCTCGAATTTTGAAAGATATGTCTTACGGATTCCAAATTTTTTATTGCAAACTATCTGAGTTATATCTCTTAACAATTCAGTTAAAAATTTTTTGAAGACTGATGTGGTTTTAAAGTGGTTTTGTCAAAGTCCTATTCAAATACTTATTCATTTGTTTATTCATTTGTCTTTGAACAAGATGTTGTACCTTAAGGATATATTATTAAAAATTCTTTCACTTCACCCACTAGCTCTTTTCAATTACTTGGGTGCATACATACATATATATATTTGCCTCAAAACCACTTGCGTTTTTTAATTTAGACTTCACTCCAAGGAAGTCCAATTTAAATTAACCAGAATTTCATATAACACAAAGGACTCCATCCGTATACGCAAATTGAATTCAACGTTTGAATGTTCAATTAAAATTTCTCTTCTAAAGCAACACGGTAGCAGGGAAAGAAAAACCTTTAACCACCGAAACTATGACCCTTTTCACCTAAAGAAGAAGAAGAAAGAAAAAAAATAAAAAATAAAAGGAAAACTGCAGGATAAAACACAATCTCGGAATACTTTCCTCTCTTACTACACAGAGCCACATCTATCTTTTGCTTGCGCTCTTTTCAAATAAGAAAAGGATTCCACAATGTGGATAATAATTGTAAATATCCTTAGGCATTAAATAATTGCGAAAACCTTTGTCAGTAACTTGAATGTATGTATGTATGTATAGTTGGAAATGCTAGTTTCGTTTGATGCCCTCAGAAGAAGGAGTGGCCATGGCAATACCAACAGTAGCAACAGCAGTTTCAAATGACCTACGGCTGCGGCAATACGGAAGTAAGGAACTTTTTAGAAAGGATATAGGTTGTGCTTTGCATTCAAGTAAATTAATCGACATGTTGGTTGGTTACTGTTGTTGAGGATTGTTGCGTCTGATTTCATTATCTCTTTATGTTTTAAAACTGAAATAAACCATAATTTGGATAAGAAGACTTTTATGCAGCCAACCACCAAAGGATTTTGAAGTAATTTGGAAAATTTGCGAAAAGTAAATTGGAATGCTTCAATTTGTGGAGCTTAACTTGGCTAAAATATTCGCTTTTGGGTTGGTGAGTATTACTACTTCTCTGATTGCAATTATGAGTTGATTTTTATGTCCTAAAATAAAATTTCTTCGATTGAGTACAAAATATGGAAAAGGCGTGGAATAACTGCATGCAATGCGAGTGATCTACCTCCTGAGGAGCAAGGTCAAATAGAAACCAGGTTATACGTGCTTAAATTTTTGTCAGTGGAATTATCCTGCAAAATAGTATCTCATCGCTTCTTGATATCTACATATATATATGTATATTGTTCGAGAGATTACGAACCAGACCACTGAATTGGGTCCCTTTTCGTCTCTCTTCCACGATCCATCTTAGCCGGAGAGTTTCTTTGGATTTCTAAACAGTTCCTCTCTGGCCTTGATTCCTCGTGTCCGCGCTAGCGTCTGTTTAACAGAAATCTGGTTCATCCTCTGGGTTTCTACCCAGTGGCTCCCTAGGACCACCGTTCTTCTACTAGCTAACACCGGACATTGACACAATATACATATGTGCTGCCATCCCGAATTCCTTTAGGCATAGTTGACAGGTGTCCAGAAGACCCATCTTCTTAAGATGATACCCGAAATTCCCATGACCTGTAGATAATGCTACCACCCATTTCAGTGTTCTTCACCCTAAGTTAAGAACTTCTCTATGAGTGGTGCCAACCCGGCATTTTAGTAGCCGTTTTCAGGTGTTCCGCCGTGGCCCAGAGCTCCGAGGTTGACCCCTGCTTTGCCAGAGAGCCCGCCTTTTCGTTCCCCTCAGTTCCTACGTGCCCTCTCACCCAGAGCAGCCTCATCTCATTTCTAGATGAGCACTCATTGAGCTTAAGAGCACATGCCAATGCCAGTGATGTATTGATATCTGTTTGGTTCATGCGACTAATCACTGATTGATTGTCCAGTGCTATGGTAACGTTTCTGCCTTCGACCTGACCCTCTTTCAGGTGATCCAATGCATGCAACAGAGCAATCATCTCGGCTTGATAGACTGATGTATATTTCCCCAGACTAATATGAAAAGCTAGTTCCAGTTCTTCCGTGAAGATACCTACCCCCGCTCTGCCATCCATCATGGACCCATCCGTAAAGATGATTATATCACCAATCTTCTTTTCCGGAAGTGTACCATCTCCAATAAAAGTTTTGTGATACCTTTCAGTAACACGCACTCTCTTTATTCCATCCATGGGTCCATGGGCATATTCAACTCCCTAATCTCGTTTTTCACGAGATCTAGGATTTGCCTATGACCGTAGATAGTACCGCGAGAGTGCCAGTTGGCATCCCGGTGCAGACGAAGTGCCGTCGAAGCCGCCACTTTCTTAATAAAGAAGTCCAGCGGCAGAATACCTAGGATCACTACCATTGCGCATGTTGGTCTCGTCCGTATTGCACCCGCTATCCCTAAACATGCCAGACGTTGGACCCTAATTGCTTCTTTACAATTTTCTGGGTGGCTTTCTGTCAACATACAACTGACGCATATGTAATAATCGGTCTAACTATCATCGTGTACATCCAGTATGCTGGTCTCGGTGATGAAACACCCTTTTCGTCTTTCTAATCTTCTCTTCCACATGGAAGTTCCAAGTTAGTCCAGCATCTACATAGGTATATGCCCAGATACTTAACCATCCTGGTCACATGCAGCTCCGATCCAAAAAGTCTCAAGGGCTGAAATTCCAGATCTCTCCTCATCCTTGTGAAGATGATCAGATCTGTCTTTTCCGCATTAATGGAGAGCCCTTACTCCTAACACCACAGCTCCACCACTCTGAGAGGATTTCATGCCATTATTGCTATATCATCGGCATATCCCACAGTGTGGATGCCAGTCTCTTCAAGTCTTCTCAGGAGATAGTCCACAGTTATATTCCACAGAGTAGGTGACAAAACTTCTCCTTGCGGGCAACCACTGCTAACCCTTCCTCTAAGTCTTGAAGTACCCGTCTGAATATTTATCGATACATTTTTCAGCATATTGTCTACCCATCTCACCACCAATGGGATAACCTTGCGTTCTTTTAATGCTACTCTCAGACTTTCGAAGCATATCCTATCGAAGGCACCTTCAAAGTCTATTATAATGGTCATTGCGATGCCTCCGGTATTCATCTCCTCTTCCGCAACGCGTACCACCTGGTGTAGCGTTGTTTCCGTAGACCTGCCAGCTCTGTATGCATGTTGTCTACTACTCAAAGGACACGCTTTCAGCACCATGCTCTCCATATTGTCCACCACAATTGTTTCCATTGTTTTCAACAGAAATGATGTTAGACTGACCGGTCTCAAGGACTTCGCTTCGGTGTAGTCCTTTGTTCCCCAGTTTTAGATGAAACACCACATTTGTCTCCCTCCATGTTACCGGTATGTAGCCTATCGCTAGGCATGTGACGTACATACCCCTAAGCCTTGGTACTATGATGTCTGCACCCCATTGCATTAAAGCTGGGAAAATACCATCCGGTCCGGCGGTCTTGTAAGGAGAAAATGTTTTTATCGCCCCCCTGACCGCTTACTATCCGTTCCACTTCAGCCCTATCCATCCTGTTTGCTCCTTGTTTCCTCAAAGCCCAGGGCTGATCTGACTTAAAACTTCCCGGAAAGTGTATTTCCACGAAGACCACATTTGTACGATCCAGTGTCTCAACCATCTCCCCGTTCTATTACGAATGAGTCCGACTTTGGAAACTGGATCCCTCGAGACAATTTTCTGAAGTCTATTGACTTCAGCTGTGCTTCTCATATTCGAGCAAAATTCCGTCCACGACTCCCTTTTACGTCGTCGAAGAGTGGCTTTTAGCTCTTTCTTCTTTGCCTTATACTTCATCCCATGATTCAGGATCGTTCCTTCTCATGACATGATGAAAGGCTTTTCTCACCTCCTTCTTGAGATTTTCAAGTTCCCTACACCACCAAGGCGTGGGGTCCTTTTCATCTACCAAAGTAGGTGTATATGCCTCTTGGTATGCATTTTCAACAGTTAATTGTAAATGCTTCAGCTGCCACTCATCATCCCTTTTTCGGTATGTTGAGTATCCTCCCATTCAGTTTATCCCGTAACATTTCCTGGCATTTTATTCTGTCTGTGTTCCTGGGAATCCTGACATATTTTCGATCTTTTTTCCTTTTAGATCCCTATCGAACATCCAATGAGATGGCTATGTGGTCCGACTTAGCCTGATCGATTAGCTTCTAATTTAATATTCTATCAAGCATTCTTTTACTAGACAGAGTCACGTCAATAACTTCCCTTCGTCTTGCATCCACAATCAGTTCTGTTCCTCTGTTGACAATACTTAGCTCTTTGGACACTACAAACTCGAATAAAGCTTCTCCTATGTAGTTATCGTTGGTGCTTCCCCACGCTGTACTGTGTGCTCTAGCATCGCATCCAATTACTAGATCTTCGCTCTTATCCCTGCAGACATTCACCAGAGACTCGAACTTTTGTGTTGGAGGAGGCTCTAGGGAGTCATATGGCAGGTATGCCGATGCTATGACATGAATATTATTGACTCACATTGACACATCAACACCACACACGCCAACACCGTTGTAGTCAACGTGCAGTTTGGCACCACTACGAGAAAGAAACTTAAAAGTTAAAGGTGGCATAAAAGGAGCCAGACGTCGTAGTCTAAATGTTTTATTTTTATTGTATAGAATAGTAGTTACATTTCTATTAATATACGCCTGTAGTATAAACTTTATTAAAAAAGCAATAAAAAATAAACTTAAAACTTAAACAATATAAAAGTAGTTTTGGAGATAGAACAAGACAACATATTTCTCCTGCAAACAAATTTACAAAACAAACTTTAATATCCTTTCAAAACCATTTACACTGAAAACTTTATAAACCTGTCCGTCCGGTAAATACATACGTATTTTGAAAAATATAAATTTCGAAAAATAAACAATTGTAATTATTGACTAATTGAAAAACAATGAAACTTCTGGCATCGTGCAACACTTAGATCGAGGTTGTTCAAATTTCCGGGGACGGTTAAGGTCACGGATAGCACTCGAATCAACGGATATTAATGGGTTTATGTGTGTGTATACATTCATTTAGATATCCTTCTCCGGATTATGATTGTTTTTTGTGCGCGATTTGTTGAAAATCTCAAAGGAAGTTCCTACCGGAAAACGCTTCATCTTAATTTTTGGTGTACCCTCAAGGAAATCCTCCGTAGAACACGAAAATAATTCGAGACTGTATCCTCGTGACCTGAATATTACTGTTACTGGCATGTTTCTACGAAAATTCGCCCATGAATTACATTAAACAACTAGTAAGTAAGACTATGCCAAAAATTGTACAAAGACTAAATAAAAAACATACAGAAAAGCTACAATCCGTCTGGAACGGATCGTATGATACCCTATCCTCCTCTCTATAAAGTGGGCATGGCCAAATTGCATATTGTACTCAAATATAGCTATAATGTCGAACGTTTGAGGATGTTACATGTAAAATTTTATCAAAATAGGTTTTTTGATGATAACGCCCCCAAAAAGTGGGCGTGACCAAAACTTTTGTATGGGTGGATTGTAGGGAATCTGAATGCCTAAATATTTGGTCTTAACAAAATTTTTCGGTTTCATATAATTTAGTGAAGTTATGAAAAAGTGGGCGTGGCAGTGGGCGGATTTCAAAAATTTTTACACTTGTACTGTATCTTTTCCTCAGAAGCCCAGATATGAAATTTCAGCGTCCTAGTTCATAATTTAAGGCCCAAAAATCGGTTTTGTGATGAAAACGCCCCCAAAAAGTGGGCGTGGCCAAAACTTTTGTATGGGTGGATTGTAGGGAATCTGAATGCCTAAATATTTGCTCTTAACAAAATTTTTCGGTTTCATATAATTTAGTGAAGTTATGAAAAAGTGGGCGTGGCAGTGGGCGGATTTCAAAAATTTTTACACTTGTACTGTATCTTTTCGTCAGAAGCCCAGATATGAAATTTCATCGTCCTAGCTCAAAATTTAAGGCCCAAAAAGCGGTGACATACGGACGGACGGACGGTCATCGCTCAATCGATTTCGCTATTGATGCTGATCACGAATATATATACTTTATAGGGTCTATCTCGATTATTTCTCTATGTTACAAACTATGTGTCAAACTTAATATACCCTTAGGATAGGGTATAATAATAACAATAACAAAATAAAATATTATCCTGCAAAGGATGCAAAACAAAATAGGGCAAAAAGGATGTACAACTCGTAACAACATCAGAGCAGCTTAACATTGTTAATACTCTGACAGGGACAGAGGAGGAGCTGCAGATGCAATACAACACTGAGTGTGCCGAGCGAAGTCGAAAATTTACTACAATTTTAGTATACTATGTAGGGACTATATGAAAGGAAGTGTTTTTTTTAAGATTAGCTTAACGAAGCTACAGTACGTAGATACACACAGATCCACATAATGCTCGCTATACCTAGTACCTAGCATCTACACTCGACGGCCTCAAGTAACTTGAAACATTTTCGGTCCTCGTTTAATTACCACCACCATGTTAGTGTTCAACTTGGGCGAAACGAGGATACCTATACCTGCTTTCGGGATATACAGGAATGATTCTCCATCAGTGCTCTCGCATCGCCAAAATGCGCTTTTTGTGTTCGTTGGCGTTACAAGGATTTTCGATAGAGCAGACAGCGCGAACAGGAAAGAAAGTATAGTGTATCGGTTGTATAGGTTGTATAGGTTGCTGGAGATTTCGTTTCACGCTTCTGACTTCAACACGCTAAGGATCCGTCGTAGTGATGTTTTTTTTTTTTCGGAAAATGGGGCTGCACTTATATCGCGCATTCAACCGTAGTGGTTGTTATTAGTAACGAGGCAGTAGCGATAAGCTATTATCCCGTGAAACTAGTGTGAACCAGGTGCAGCGGTATTTAATTAGATGAAATCTCATTGTTAGGAATTTATGCATTTTTAACATGCTACCGCTATCGCTGTTGTTGCTGCTGCGAAATGCTTTTATGAACTGGATGCTATGAATTTTGTAGCGCCATTGTTGAAAGTGTTAACATGATTTTGGAAAATGAGACATGCAAGTGCAGAAGATATACAGATGAATGTGGCCCATAACCACCAGATGGATCTGAATTATTAAATCTGTAAAAATTACTGTTGCTTAGATTTAAGCTTAATTACTTTCTTAAAGGGATGCTGACACGGGATTTTCAAAGGAAACGAAACCATTGGGAATATACATATTTAGGGTGTTCCTGATAATTTTATCCGATTATATTCCTTTTCATCATTCGATGCAGATACAACAAAACTGGCTTATTATTAATATGACAATAATTATCATTTTGCCAGCTGCTTGCTGATCATAGACCAACCTTCTCCATCCAAAGACTTCATGCTTAGACTAGTATTCATAAAATGGTAGGTAGGTAGGTAGTAGTGGTTGTGTCAGCAAGCTGCGCTGACAATATAATTAACACAAAAAGCGTTACAGTCAGCCTTTGATAGATAGTGCGCCAAGATACTACCCTTAAGGGCCCGCAGCGGGACATTTACCTCCTCCGCGAGGGAACCATCAAGCACAGAACCCCGCCTTGGTAGTTCATCAGCTTGCTCATTACCCTCAATGCCACTGTGAACCGGCACCCAAAGAAGGCTAATCCTGAACGATGTTCTACGAGCTTCGAAGATGAAGTGGCAGATAAAATAGCCTTGATAGCGGCCTGGCTATCAATGAGGATGGCTATAGTGCTAAGGGGTCTGGTGGTTTATTTGAGTAAGCGGCAAGCCTCTCGTACAGAAAGAACTTCCATCTTCCATCTGAATCAGGGTGCCGGTACGGCTTGGAAATACTGCGAGGAGCAGAGAATATCCCTGCCCCTACCCCACAATCCATTTTAGAACCGTCGGTGAAAATTGTTGTATCGAAGCCATTTGTAACTTCGCCGACTTCCCACTCCATCCTGGTTGGGAATCTCACCGTGACGACTTTTACGAAGTTCACTCTGGCCGTTATATAGTCGGTTGAATTGGCTACCAGGTCTCGTGGTAGCAGATTCAGGATGCTGTTATGGCCATAAGGTTTGCTACACCAGCATCCTGTTTCTCTTAATCTGACCGCACTGCATGAAGATAAAAACTTGATATGAAGGTCGATTGGTAGAAGATGCAATATTACGTTTAAGGCTTCGGATGGACTAGTTCTCATGGCTCCCGACCTTGGCTCCATCTCTGTCTAACCTACATAGGATTTTGTTGATTACCATAAGCCAAAGAAGAGGAGATTAGACGAATATGGTGGAACTGTTGTTACCGAGAGTCGAATGAATGATTCTGGTTTTTAGAATAGTCACTATACATTCGCTAATAAACTCTTCCACACTCAGTTGAAGTAGAGCTTCCTGAATCGATTCAGTGCTGACGTTGTTGAAGGCACCTTCAACGTCTAAGAAGGTAGCTAGAGTATACTGTTTATAGTGAATTGTCTTTTCTATCGTTCGCACAACTTCATGGAGTGCCCTCTCCGTTGAACGCTCCTTTATATATGCGTGCTGAGATTTTGATAGAATTGATTGATCTAGGGTATTTCGTATGTGTGAGTCTAAAATACGTTCCAACGTCTTTAGAAGAAAAGAGGATAAGCTGATGGGTCTGAAATCCTTTGCGGATCATGTCCCCGCTTCCCAGCTTTCAGAATAAACACTACCCGAACACGTCTCCAGCTCAGAGGAACATGGTTTAAAAGAATACAACCTATATGTATAGATAGGTTCTAGCCATGGGACCAACTGGTCCAAAGTTTTCTGCAGCATAACCGGAATTATGCCGTCAGGACCAGCCAACTTATAGGGAGAGAAGCTGTTAGTAGCCCAGGAAGTGTTAACTGCTGTAATTGTTGTCTTAATGTCATTCCAGGATGAGCATTGCGGGACGTGAAGGTCCGGTGCAAGAGCTATTCCATTTTTGCATCCTGGAAAGTGAGTTTGCATTAAAGAGTTCAAGTTCAAGAGACTCTTTTGAGGAGTCCGTCCAAGTCCCATCCGGCCTTTTAATAAAAGACGGGCTGGAGTGTTCCTTGGACATAATTTTACTCAATCTGGCCGAGTCCATCCAAGTCAGAGATTTGGCCCTTTTAATGGATTTTTTAGATTCTTTGAGGCAGTTCTTATATGGTTGCCAGAACTTGTGTTTAAAGCAGATATTGAAGATATCTCTAGTAATGTTCCTAAGATTAGATAGATCTTCGTTCCACTGTATTTAATAGGACAGGAAACCTTAAAAGCCGTATCCATGGCCATTTCTAGGGTCCTGATTTTGGCGTCCAGTTCCTCGACTGATTCAATTTTCAAGTCGGGAATACTGCGAAGTTTTGATTTGATCACCTCACCAAATTTCTTCCAGTCAATTCTCTTAGGGTTTCTAAATGACTTAGGAGCCTCGACCTCGAGACACACATTGTATAAGATCCATCTATGATCAGAAAAAAAACAGACGATCGGATACCCGCCAGTTTTCTACCCTAAGGGTATCGTTGTTGGTTTTTAAAGTGATATCCGAGACTTCCTCTCACCCTCTGAAGATGTAAGTCCATTCACCATTGGTAATGGTGGAGTTGATGTCGACCGCCATGTCCTCCGACAGCTTGTCGGGATCTTCAATTTCTCCTAAATCTTCTTCAGCACCAGACGGGTGGAATATTTTGAGTTTGGCATGCCTAATGCCGATTCATAAAATACTTATCCGCTCTATTATTGTCAATTCTGATACTCTCAATATTTCATCGAGATTTACCTGCATTTTTTCGGGGATGACAACGTTCTCTGGCTCTGTAAATTGAGCTCTCTTATGGTTTTCTACAGAATGTACTGTCTCTGTTTTACTACCTTACTATCAGAAAAATTAGCATTAATTTGAAGCTCTAAGGTTTCCATACTGAACATAGTCAAGTTACGATCTGGATTTTTAAAGTAACTTGGAATAATTGAAAGTTTGGATAAGATCGTCCTAATGCGAGATGAATCACTAATCTTTTTTATATTTTCACAGGCAAGATGCCGAGAGGTTCTTTCTGTTTTTCTAACCTCTAACTTAAATTTCCTATGACTGCTCTTATAGAGATCCCAGTCAAGTGGATCCCTAGAGCACTTTACTTGATTAAACAGCTTTCTACCTTCACATCGAAGCTTACTTATTTTAGAGTTCCATCAGGGAGGCTTACCCTCACTCTTGCGTCTACCGATTGGGCAAGTTTTCATTGTCCCTCGTCAAGAATGCAAAGCCTTTTTATGAATCCATTCTTCCTAGATTCTTCTTTCCCCAGAAGCATCTTATTCTAGCAATAAACTTACTTAATTAGGATGTCATTCGTTTTCTTCGAGTTCAAGGACTCGCATGCACACAAAAAAACATCCATCCATGGTGTGTACTTCTCCATACTGAACTTGAGAATGCATCTAGCTGACACCTGTCAAAACCAAACTGATAGAAGCACCGAAACTGCGATGAGATCCTAGACCCCCTATGCACTTACTTACTGCATATTAATTTGAAATTTATTTTTGTCACAACTATGTAGCTACTGAACTACCTATCCAATAGCAGTGGAAAATTTCAAGCAAACATTTACCTTTGTATTTGTTTACCTTGAAGATCCCTAAGTGACTCTCCATACTCGCTCTTGTGTTACGCTAACCTTTGCTTGTTCAAAGAAACGAATTTCATACCACTACAGGGCACCGTACGTACCCAGCTTAACTCTTAAAACGCGAACCGAAAGGATTCCAACGTGATCCAATGCCTGACATTGACAAAGTGATATTCGAATTACTTACTGGGGTCCCTTGCCAACACCTACTTACCAAGAAGAAGAAGAAGAAGAAGATGTGAAAGGCGGTAGGAAAGAACTACCACTATACACCGTTAAATCCAAAGTAATTCGCAAAACCGTTTTTCCCATGACTTTCACCCCGAGCGCGTCCCCTGAAATTTATCCAACAGCAAGTAGCTCGACAAAACCACGGCCTCCTCCTCCTC
Organism: Xylota sylvarum; assembly: GCA_905220385.1. NCBI lineage: Eukaryota > Metazoa > Arthropoda > Insecta > Diptera > Syrphidae > Xylota > Xylota sylvarum. Next base: position 20,053,324 of record LR999958.1, read on the forward strand.
CTGTATGTTGGTGTACTATGGCAGGGCCGCCGAAAAATGGTTTCAGCATACCTCGACTAGAGTCGGGATGAAACCAAAGTATAGTACCCCTGTGGGAAATTGAAAATGTTACATAATTCCCAGATTGTTATATGAGAGAGTGTCGTCTGGATAAGAAGCTACCAGCTACCAGCTACCAGCTCCCGCCATTTCTTCCCTTGCCCTGAATGGATCATGATGATGATTCAGTGGTGGACTGGTTTCAGTCGTCATGTTTCAACATTAAATCTATCCCAGCCACTGACTTACCGAACGATGGATGATGCTTCGCGATGACGGTGACGGTGACGGTGGTGCTGGCGGTGGGTTGACTGTCCTCTTTGCGGAAGTATCTCTACATATACTCGTATACTGGCATAAGCCATCATTTTGCTCCTTCTGATGTGATGTGCTGCTCTCCTTGAAAAGGTCGTGATGTCTCTGACTGGAACGACTCCACACCACCGGAGAGTCATCTTCATCGGCATCGTTCGTCGTCCTCGTTGTCGTTGTCGTCGTCGTTGTCGGTAAAGTCATCGTCTTGAGGTAAATTTACTTAGATGCTGCTGCTATCAGATAATTTTATTTGTCAATATCGGGCCATTTGCCAAGTAATGAAAAGTGAATTTTCCTCCTCTGTGCTGAGTATGTTTTCTATTTGAACTTTTTCCAACCCTTGTTGCCCCGCTAATCCATCTCTGGATGGGTCCCCTATGTGACTGTGTATGCGTGTTGTGTCATTTAGCCAAGGGGATATAAGGTTAGGTTTCTTTTTTTTTTTTTTTCCTTTCTTTCCTTTGCTCACTCTTTTGGTCTCCGATGGGAAAGTAAAGGGTTGCTATGTGTTACTGTGGGGATAATTTTCGATTATTGCTTTCAGATAAGAAGAACTGGGTTTCTTTTGTTGGACGGGATTTATTGAGGAGTTTCTTGTATTTTTATTCTTTGTGACAATCACCTTTTCGTTTGCCTAGGGGGCTTTTGGCAGAGAAGCTAATCAAATGACAGAGAAGCTGTTTCTTAAAGGTACGATATGTCACTTAACCTGAAATGAGCTTATCTCTGTCAAGGAGTGGAATTCCTTGGCAGTAAAAGTGTTTGTGGGTAAGGAATACGGTATGGGGTTGAAGTGTTCACACACAATATACTTGCGATATGTACGAGTATATGTTGAGAGATAGAATCGATCGAGTGTTAGAAGTACTTTAATACATAAGAAGTTGAAATTGGGGGTTTTTTTTTTTGAAAAGGACGACAAGCAGTACTTATTTAAAATAATAGATACTTATCAGTAATGAAAATTTTATTTCGTTGAAATTCAAGTTGGACTATGGAATGAGTAAGATGAAGAAAGGAGGTGAAGGAAAAGCTATACACCCTTTTGATGGTTACAACCACATTAACAACAGTAAGCAGAGACACAAGGCAAGTAGACAAGTCCACGAAGGCTATTGAGACTGAGATTAGCAAAATTATACTTAAAGCTACTCGTGGTATCGTGCCAAGCAATACAAATCCTTCTGAAGGAACAATAACTCGCTTTAAAAGCGAAATGTACGCAAAAAAGAAAAAACAAGGAAGCCTTCTTTAGCCAGAAACACACTTTTCGGCTAGTATACTTACCATTCAATAAAATGGATTTGAAGAAAATGCCCAACAGAGAAGACAGCTACTAAGCCTGATATGCAATCATGTCCACACAGACGAGAGAGATGATAATAACAAAGACAGCTTCTACATACTCCTAGACGAGACGTGAGCAGTGCCCTAGCTATAACTATTGCCTGGATGATTGCAATGCAAAGCTAGGAAGGGAGGTGCTTTTTGGTAGTACTGTTGGAAAGAATAGTCTGCAAGACACCACCCTGGATTCAAGCTAATGGACTTTGCAGTTAGGCGAAATTTTGTAGTAGTTGGCACGCGATTCCTACATCTCAATATTCACAAAGGAACATGGAGATCTCCGGCGCAGTCAACCGTCAACCAGATTGATCACATTGGGATCTACGCAAGGCACTCTTTCAATATGATTGATGTCCGAACGTTACGAGGAGCGAACATCGACTCGGACTACTACCTTGTTGTAGCCACCGTGCGGATCCAAATATCCAGAACATCGCGCGAAGACAATGAAATACTGAGAGAAAGTTTGACGTCAGAAAGCTACAATCGCAGAGATCGCTAGAGCCTTTTCCAATCAAGTGTCCCTTAATCTCTCAAGTGGTCCTATGCCGCCACCATCAAGTACTGAAGACCAGTGATACTACCAAAAAGCCATTAGAAATGCCGTATCTGATGTGCTGGATATGGAAAGATCAGTTCTGAAGATATTGTAAAACGGTGACGATGACCAAAATTCCGCTGTCAGATGACCACTCCATCCGGCCGATAATGACCAACATTTCCGTCCACCCGACATGGATGAAGTTAAAATAGCAATATCTAACCTAAAATCCAATAAAGCTGCTGGAGCTGATGGCCTGGCTGCCAAGCTATTCAAAGCAGCGGGCGATGACTTGGTAAAGCACCTCAGCATCGTTTGCCCGATGCTCCTCAAGAAAGGAGACCTTCTAGTGTGGTTTTAGGCCAATAAAGTCCATCATGAACCAAATTTTCACACTATGCCAAATCATGAAAAAAAAAAAAAAACAGGAATTTCAAATCGCTAAACTCGTCCGGTTGTGCAGTATGACGATTGAGAATGCACGCTGCTCCATCAAGGTCAGGAAAGACCTCACCTAAACCTTTCATGTCAAAATAGGATTCAGACAGGGCGATGCGCTATCATGCGATTTCTTTAACATCGTTCTTGAAAGACTTGTGCAGAACTCACACGCCAACATCTGAGCCACAATCTTTCAGAAATCCATGCAACTGCTCGGGGTCCTAGGATCCGCTATGAATTCAGATAATTACACCAGCGCTGAGATTAAATGAAGATTAACTCTTGCCAATCGCTGTTTTTTTGGGCTAATAAGGCAATTGTGTAGCAAAGCCCTCTGTCGAACAACTAAAGTACTCCTTTATAAGACCCTGATCATCCCAGTCCTGCTCTACGGCGCAGAAGCATGGACTATGTCAAGAATGGATGAGGCCGCTCGCGGTTGTTATGAAAGTAAAAACTTCAGGTGATTTTTGGTCCCGTCTGCATAGACGGAGAGTGGAGGAAAAAATATAATCAGGAGATGTGTGAGCTATATAGCGACACCGACCTAGTCAGAAGAGTTCGAATACAACGACTAAGATGGTTGGGTCATGTAGAACGGATGGACAACAATGCTCCTGGAGAGTCTTCGAATACATCCCAGAGGGATGACACAGTGGAGGAAGACCTCGCCTAAGGTGGCGTGCTCAAGTGGAAAGTGTCCTCAACCAACTTCGTGTTCGAAACTGGATGCAGCTGACTGAAGATCGACCTGGCTGGCTGTATAGGCTTGTTAGTTGAAGCACAGCTACACCCCGGACTGTAACGCCACCTAAATAAGTAAATAAGTAGCATTGGACCGGATCATATGTGCATTCCGATACTTACTTACTTATATAGGATCCTTATCGCCTTTTCAATATGTGAGTCTCCATTATACGGCATCGTCTGCAGTTTCTTGACTCTGCCAAAGTTCTTCGTTGCTGCTGTGAATCCTCTTCGACTCTTTTGGGCCATATTTGTTTCGATCGACCGTCTTGAGTTAGTGGGTTCCATTAGATTCCAAGACAAGCAATGGAGGTGTAGCCTATATTGCAAATACAAGTCCGGTACACTTCAAACTTCGTCTTTGAATTGAGATGTCTCTAGGATTCTAGATGTTTCGAATACGGCAATTAAGAAGCGTTTGCAGTTTCTTGTGAGAGTGACAGACATTTTCCAGTGGCGCACCCATGAACCAGCACGGATTCAATATTGGATAGGAACACCCTCAAGTTTGGTTTATAATCTAAGCATTGCTTCTTATCTTGGACATCATACCAAACGTGGATTTTGTTTTATTTATTCAGTTGGCTATATCCTGTTTAGTTTCGTCGTCGGTTAAGACAATACTCCCACGCTATTGCAGACAATATATCCTCTACTATGTATTTGAATATCCTGAGGTAGGTGCTATTAATACCAACGATGTAATATAACCCCCTCACACCAGGAGGTGTGGGAAATGTGTACAGATTCAGTTGCAATCAACAACAGCATTTTCAGTTTCTAAACAGTCCCGCATTACAACGTTTACACCAAATGCCAAGGATTCCGCAATGAAACCGCATGTCAAGGACTGTATCATCATCATCTTTGGTAAGTCTTCTCAATTGCACCAGAGCCATTTGACTACTTACACCACAACCTCAACCGCTTTTCAAATCCGCTTTCTAACAACTTAAACATTACCTGATTGTTATTATTTGTGTTTCATACACAACAAGTGGTCATGTGATATGACAAGTTGCCCACTTACAACATTGGTTTCCATTTGAACTTTTAGTAGAGCATTTTGAAGTTTGTGTTTTGATTCAATGCAAAAGGAGTGATAATGATGAACTTGGCTGAATCCAGTTTGAAGGACAGACTTTTATCAAATTTACATCACCTCATCGAGTTCTCTGAGTTGATACAAAATATTTATAAGCTGACCCACTCATCACCCTTACTTTGTAATCATTACTTTCAGCATCTCCTATTCGAGAAGTGAATCTTAATCGTGCTCCTTGCCCTTGGGCCCCTGGTTTTAAAGGAACTGCAACGCATGACTGAACCAACAATGCCCCGTAGCGGTTATTTTCTTAAGCACATTAAACTACAAATAGGAATATTTAATTAATTCCAGAAGTTCTGGATTAGCTTTAAAATTCTTAGGCAACCCTCTTCCACCCATCAGTCAAAGTTGGTTAGAAAACTCTCATGAAGAACGAGTTAGGTAAGATAATAGATATTCCAGCAGCCAACCAGAAGAGGCACATATGAAGAGCATCTGTAACAAAGCATAAAAGAAACTTTCCGCATGGGCGCTGCTGATGAAACTACTACGGATGCGATACTACTGGATGCGCCTGGTTGTCCAATGATTATAAATCCACTCACTCTCTTCAAAAACTTTATCAACTAAAGCTAAACGGACTTAATCCCATCTTGGCTTAATTCACATGAAATATCAATTTGCAAAGTTATTAGGCAAGGACTCTCTTTCTCAAAAATACACATGCACACCAAGTGTATACGTATGTGTGTGTGTGCAAGATGGGTTGAAGACATGAACAAAATCCTGGCACTACTTGCGACTGTGAGTAGCTATTTCTGGCAGTGCCAGTGCAGCTCCATTGACGCTGCAAACATATAAATGCTATAAAGGAAAACTTCTTGCATACTAATTCAGCACGACTCCTGGGAGCTATCAGGTTCTGAGAGTCGCCTTAACGATGGCTACATCATCAGTAGCAACAGCAGCACTAGTATCTAGTTGTAGTAGTATTAGTATTAGTAGCAGTAGCAATAGTAGCAGCAGCTGGCTGCAGCGGTAAACGAATACCCCACAGTCATATATGACAATTGACAATTATACCAGTTATCCACATGTATAGATACATATCCTGGACACGCTGACGACAATCGTACTCCGTCGAGAACGACAATGATGAGCAACCCAGAGGACGAGAATAAGAAGCAGAAGGAGGAGTAGGACGAGCACCAGAATTGGGAAAGCGTAAACACGTTTGGTTAAATGGAAAATTTTCTTATGAACATCAAACAAAATGGTTCTCCACAACTCCATTACACTGCATGCATATGAATGAGTTTGTGTGCAATCTGTGTATATGTCCAAGTTTGCGTTTGCCTCCTTCTTGGCCACAAGAATATATTCAAAAAAAAAAAAGAAGTCTCTCTCTGTCTTTAAAAGAAGTTAGTTTATAGTGTATGAAGCCAACTCCAACTTCGTGCAGTATCCTTTTTTTTTTGGAAAATGCAAAAGCCCACACATGCACACATCTCGGCCGAAAGGACCCAAGCCAATGTCCAGCTGGAATACACCCAACTTTGCTTTCCACAAAACAATATCAACAAAAAAAAAAACGAAACCATATTGTCCTTCCTGACAAAGAAAGAACGGAACAAGTCCGTTCTTCGCATTCTACCAAGTGTTACACTGTTTTCCTTTCAGCCTTTTTGAGTTAGTCCTCCACAGAGAGCGCTCTCTCTCTGAGTTATGCCTGCTTTTGCTGCCCTTCAACAAAAATCTACAACAAAATTGAAACTCATCTCTGTTGGTGTTTAAAATACAACACACGGAGCGGAGACAGGACCGAACGGACGGACGGACGGACGAAATGTGGACTTTGAGCAAATTATGTGTTCCTCTCTCTTGTGTGGCCGGTTATATCCAAAAGGATTTTCATGTGTGTGTGTGTGTGTGTGGGCCAAAAGTTTTTGGCCAATTTAATTGAAAGGATTCGTTATTCTTGCTTAGAATTGCTAATGCAACTCAGACTGATGCTGATGCTATTACCTGGGCGGCGGAGGCCAGAGAGAATGAGGCGCTCTGGCTGTGCTGTGTGGCCAACCTATTGGCAAGTTAATTAATTTTGCAAACATTTTCCTCCTCAAAATTCAACTACGTATGCAAAGTATGTATATATCTATGAGTGTGTATGCCGATGTGTACGAATGTGTGTGATTATCGAATTATCGCCTTTTGTTGAAGAACCTTCGGTGAGCGGACCTCAAGTTAGTGTGAAGGATTTTGCTGTGTGTTGGCCAAAGTGCAGTAGGTCATGAAAAATTTAGAATGAACTTCGACTAGAAGGTACGAAAGCCGATTAAGTATCAATTTATCGACTAGATGTAGAGTCAATGGAATTAGTTTTGGTATAGAGTTAAAATATCCTTTTTGGCTTTAGTCTGGTGGCAGTGCATGGATGTGGGCATGTCTTCTCAGTATTTAAAGCTAATTCTAAGAGCTCTTCACCCTTTCATCTTGAGTGTCTATGAAGAAGTACTCGTATGTATGTCAAGTTATTTGTATCATAAAGGGTAAGGATGTAGATAGGAGTACGTTGTTAACCGTGTTATACACTAGAGTAAAGCTGAATTCTGAAAATACAAATCAGATTACCTGCTTCATAAAACGAATAGACCGGGTTGTTGAGATCCAATAGCCACTGAGAATGAGTCATTGATTTAAGAAGAAAAGGTTCATTTTACAATCACTTTCATGCATGAAAAGAGCGTTCAGACAGTGACACATGAGACACTTCTTAAGAGACATTTTTAATCTAACGTACCTTCTATGGGTTGGGGCAAGCCGGTACAGTGACCCCTAAAGTTTCTGACACCAGTAGGCAGAGGTTGTCTAAACCAGGCGTGTGTTCACCTATTGCGCGTACTTTAGGCAAAATTGCTACTAGTAGCATTGCGTCTAACACAGTTGCTGAAAGGATCTAGATTCTAGGTGAAACCAGTAGGTTGGTTAAAGTCCTACACTGAGACGAAAGCAAAGACTTTTAGTTTTCTGCTGAAAACTGATTGGAACCGATGGAGTGTACCCAGCCTTGTTGCAATAGGGTACAAAATAGTTGCTGCCAAATTCCTATACCTTGACGTAAGGTTCGAATGACTTTTATTCCAAAAATTGGTAGAGATGACTACTCCCTCTCTAAGACTTTCAGACCTATAAGCCTGTCTTTCTTCTCGTTGAAAGGCTTGGAGAGACTAGTCGAGATTTACGTGCGCAGGTCGGCCAGTGAGGATGCAGCGCCTATCGGAGATGCTACATGCATAATAGCGTGGAAAATCCTATAAGCTGCGCTTCAAAATTTAGTTGCTTGAATTGAATACGCCATCAGGATTTGCATCGACATAGAGGACGCATTCGACAATGCAACAGAGCCATTCCACTTCTATGGTGTATGGTAGTTGACTCTCCGTTGCAAACTTTCGATAGTTCAAACGTCTAAACTCAGGCATACGCGAATGCTTACAGACTGTCTGTTATAACGAGTAGATGGTCGTAGACATGGTCGATGCATGGTGCACTAGGAATGGGCCTTCGATCAATCCTTTAAAAACTGAGTTTGTTCTCTTTACGAGAAAAAGTATTGTGACCAGTCTGAGTCAGCTAGTGCTAAAAGGCGTCTCTATCCAGATTTCCGAGGCGAAATATCTGGTCATCTCAAGTCGAAGACATCCAAGGCGCTCTCAGTTTTCGGCACTGTAAGGGTGTTTTTGGCAAGACATGGAGCTTATCGTCGAAAAAAGTCCTCTGGATTTATATGGCTATGATAAGACTGTTTCTAGCTCATGCGTCGGTTGTTGGGGGTAGGGTGCTTTTGCGTAAGTAAGTGACTGCCTTCTGCTCGAAACTCCAAAGAATGGCCTGCTTCGGCTGCAGGGGATTTTTCCTGAGTGCGATTGGCTGTGCTGTAGATGCTCTGGTTGATTTTTATCATGGGCTGTACTATCAAAGCATCCATACTTTAATAGGGGACTCACAATGAACCTTAATGTCTCCGAGTGGACGTAATGATTTTTTCCGTCACATACCCCTTCTTAACTTAACCTTACCATCAAAGCAATCTACTATCTTAGACTGGGTAGCTTTTGGTATCATCCGCACTGGAGTTTCAATGACCTTACGCGACATTTATCCTATGATCCTGGTTCCATGGATATGCCGTCTGATGTAATGGCACCCGAACTTCGGCTGCTGTGCAAATTTAGAATCGACTTTTCTTTCCTTGGCTTCGGCTAGAGTCTGAGCCTGGACTGGACTGTAGTCGAATCTTCACGGTTGGCTCAAAAACAAATCGAAGGTCCGCTGCTGGTTTTTTTCGTGAACTAGCCTTCACTACTAATAAGGCAAGAACGCCATCGTTTACCATTTTTTTTCTTAAGCATAGGTAGTGATGCCGGAGTATCTGCATCTGTGGCGACAGTTAGGCTGCGCCTAAGGCCTTACTCAATGCTGTAACCTGTTCCAAAATGCTCGTAGTTCGAGAGTGCAAGATCTCTTTGAATTCGGTTGCAACGCTGAACTCTTTGACTATTGTCTGAGTCCCAGGTCACACTAGGATTGCGGGAAATGAGGAGGATTTCTTAGGACCTGAACCAGCGTTGGGTCTTCCCGCGTTCTCAGTCATCGCCTTCACGGATCAGGTGGCAGATTTTCTGTGCTGATGTGGTGAGTGCTAATACTGTAAGCTCCTCATCGCTGAAGTGCATTCTCGGCTTTCTCCGAGGATTTGAGGAAACCCTATGCGAGAATATACAAAGGGGACTTGATATAACGCGAGAATGGTGTTTGACGGCTGGGTTAAGCCTTAATCCGACAAAAACTACAATAGTACATTTCACGAGGAAAATAAAACTTGAAAGACTGAGGCCAATAAGGCTGTCGGGTACAATACTGACACCAGTCAAAGAAGTTAAATATCTGGGACTAAACCTAGACAGTAAACTCATCTGCACTTGATTCCTATATAAGTCCAAACTTGTGTGGGAATGCCTGCAAAAACTTAATGAATTAGGTAGTAGAAACAAGGTGACCCTCTGTTGGATACCTGGCCATGTGGGAATAGAGGGTACTGAAATGGCCGACTCCTTAGCAAGAAAAGGAGCATCAGGTCTCTGCAGACTCTGCAATGAGTCCAGTGAAATCCCGGAAAAGACTGAAATACTTGGGCAACTACCAATTATCAAATGATGAAATACCGTCACTAGATCTAGCTCTCATCCTTAGATTCTTAAAGGCAACTGGATTAGAGAGACTGCTCTCGGACATATTTCTTGCACCAAGAGCATATTACCCTCAAAATGATTCCAAAAGGAATCCAAATGCGAGTGGAACTCTAATGAGGGCATGTACATATGTACCTCCTAAGGTGTTAGCTGGGGGCACAATAGACCAACAGGTCGCAGTGCTACATACCCCATCTTCAAATAATAATAATGGGATCCGGGTAGCATATCGATATTTTATCCCAAGCACATTCATGTAGTTCCTTCGTGCTTCGCTGCCATAAGATGGTGAACTTGTACCATTTCGATGCTGATGCTGATGTCTCAGAGACAATTTCTAAATCACCGGATGGTCGTCAAGTGGTCGATCTGGTGGGACGTGCCACTCTCCGCTCTCAAAAGCCATGTTGGCCCGCACAAAATAGGCCAAAATATGGCAGATTTTGAGCAACCCTTTTGTCCAAATGTTCGAAATAGAGCTCTTACTTGCAGACATATGTATTTCAGTATCAATTTCAAAATTTCAGTATCAATTTCAAAATTTCAGTTCAGTATCCAATGGAAATCGGACGATTCACAATACAGTCATCACATACATACATATCTGTGTAAGTGCACATATTTAACCTTCTGTGTCGAGACGCCTATGAATTTTCGAAATTCTGACACATTAAAGCATTAAATTACTTTAAAATACTCTTTCGGAATATTTTCTTAAAACAATTGCGATTGGAATTTCGCAATTAAAAACAATACCCACCTCTCTTTACTGTGCTCATTCTGTCCCTCTCTCCAGGTCTCATTGCGAATTCCTTGTCGAGTAATAAATTCACCAAAATCCCAGAATTGTCGACAAAACAAAAAAAAAAAAAAGCAAACAAAGTACTCACAAACAAAAAAAAAAAAAAAACTAACAATTAATGGTCCTTTGGACAACGAGAACGAAGAAGCAAGGAGTAGGTATCCGAATCTGCCGCCACTGCCACCACCAGAGGACATAGGAAAACCACAATTTGTTTTGTTGCGCTGCAAGGTGAATAGTGTCGCCACATTCGCTTTTATGGTTTCACAAATTGCAACATTAATTTTCAAGATGAATGGATGCCGTTTACTCGCGCCTATTAGTGGTCAAAAAATTCACTTCAAACCTACAAACACCATACGAATGAAGGAGACACAATCAAAACAGATGGCCAGGACACAAACAAAATAAAAAAAAAAAAATAAAACTACATACAGTAGGGAGTTGGTTTATGTTGTGCACTTTCGTTGCCATTCATTTGACCACAACAACCAAAAGGATCTTACGAGCATTCCATTTGAGAAAAACAATACTTCACTTCCGTGGGTCCTTCATATGTGGTTGCCAAGCTGCCGTAATGGTCTCTCACACAGAATCGCATTTGATTGTGCACGCCATTTAACAGACAGGGCCATATAGTACAGTCACAAACAGGACAAGATCCTGCGGAAAGAAGTAATTAAAAAAAATTCACAAAATTTATTATTTTCAATAGATATGCTGTACATGTATATCCTTCAGAAGAAGTGTAATCTTAATTCGTCACTAGGACTGAACACAAATACATTCGCACGCGCATCCTTTTGCTAAGAAAATACAATCAAATTAAATGTATTTAAGCACTAAAGGGATTTGCCAAGGCCACAAAGCAATTTCCAAATTCAAATATATAGTGTTCTATCGGTCTGGTGATGTTCCTTCCTTCTTCTCGGCTGATATCCACCGCTATATCATTTTCCATGTTTATACAGTGTGCCATCGTAATGGTTCAGAGGAAGGCCGGCTGGTAAAGAATCCACGTCGAACAGTTTTAATGGTCTGTTTGGTTTGGAAATATCACCCAACTCCTGCCGTCCATCCTTAACATCAGATGCAAATTCGGATTCTAATTACGGAACACACATCCTTTGTAGCACCCTACCACTAGAGCTGCTGCCCTCTGTGAAACAAGAACTTGAGTGTGCAACGCTCCACATAGTCACTCATAAGTAGTGAAATATTAAGACAGTCGACATCGGATGAAGGCGGGCTATCGATACTTGCTGGTGTTATTGTTCCATTGGCTTTTGAAATTCGAGGTATGTGCTCAACAATTCTTGTGTGTTTTGTGGCAATTAACCAGGACTTACAAGGATTGGGTTCAATATACTATTGCGACTGAACAAATTCTCATGCTTTAATCGGATATGCGTTGAAGTGGCGATAGGTGGGTGGGAGTTGGGTTCAATAGATGCTGGCTAATGGATTATCCTTGCAAGGGATCTGTGTGAATGGTTGCCAAGGGGGGCATGTGAAATACTAGATTATATTATTACAAGGATATACATATGTTATGTATGTACGTGTATATTGGAAACTTGCATCTCGAATTTAAGAGTTAATATACTCATGCTGAAAATTCGTTATGTCAACTATCACTAACGATGGTCCCAGTGCCATGAGTGACACGCGTAAACACCTTAAGGCTCAATGCGACGAGTACAGGTCTCCACTATAGCTACTAGACTGCAAGAAGGCTTTCAAGAGCTTGAATCGAGATGCTATATTTTCGTCCTTGAGCAGGAGAGAGTACATGTCACGGTTCACACTATGGTAAGGTGTCGGAGGACGTTTAAAGTGGACGGAGTTTAAAGTGGCTTACGTCAGGAGTGCATTCTGTATCCACTCTTATTCTTGGTGGTCATCAGCGATGTACTCCATGTAGCATTCAAGGAAATGTTGACGATGTATGCAAATACCTTCACATCGGACCCAAAATATAGAAACTGAGGAAAACAAAGTGGGATCTAAGATAAACACTGCAACAACAACAGACTTGGATTCTTCTAACAGAAAGAAGTCAAGGAAGTAGACAGCTTTCTATATCAAGGAAGCATGATCTCGATCAAGCCGATCAAGCTCTTGGCAATGAGTCGGTGTCAGTTCAAATGCGTTGCAGTATTCCGAACAAGGTGGCGGGCAGGAGTTTTTGGCGCATCATGCCTCTCAAGCATAGTCGAGATGCAGCATATACCTATATTTATCCCAGAAACAATCCCAAGAGGCTGAAGTGCAGCTTAAGCGACTAATTATAAGGATCCACTCAATAGCATACAACAGTTTGCTTTTTATTGACTTGGAGAAGGTTTGATACCTATAGCTTGAATTAGGACATCATTTGGCGAACGATTCGTATTGGAATGCTTACAAGGATTTCAAATCTCGCGGTTTTCTTAAGAGTTAAGTGCCTGACGAGTTCGATGTGTACAGGAGCTTGAGTCAAGGCTGCAAAATTTCTTCCTCTCGTTTAGTGATATTCTTTGTGCAGGATTGTCTTGGCAAAGTCTTCAATAACAATGACTTTCCTGCGACTGTTTTAATCGAATGTACTCAATAACACTCTTTTAGTATAGTACATACTACTTCCAATATAAGCTAGTTGGGTGTGATCATCCTAGTCAAACCATCCCTCGAAAGTAACTATAGGTTCGATATATAATTAAGGAACTGCCAATGGATGGATTACACCTTACGGCGAAATGACACCTCCATTGTAAAACACCCACCCAATGGAATCTATTTACGGAATCCTGACAAGAAATGGGTCAACTTAAGCAAACATGTGCAGAACTGGAAGGATTTATTCGTAAAGAACTTGACCAAAGAAGACAAACGAAGTACCACCCATGCGATACAAGCAATTTTCGATATTGCACTTGAAGCTATACCTAGGAACAGATCGAAAGGAGGAAAGAAGCAGTAATCCACTGTAGTTACTCTAGACGTCAAAAATGCATTTACATTACGTATATCGGAGTATCATGAAAAAAACTGAGCATCGAACCTCGAACATCCCGCCCAGTAGATCGACGCACTAACCACTCAGCCACGAATTGGTCAGCCATTTATTAGCCATCTAGGATCTTCTTTCTTTTTCTTCTTTATATCCTGTATCTCCTTGTGGGTCCTAGGGCCTCTACAACGCCTACGCGCCATCGTGTGCGGTTTCTGGCTATGTGCCTCAGCTCTCCCCAACTCTTTCCCAATTGTCGTACTTCCTTCTCGATTGTTCTCCGCCATGTACTTCTGGGACCGCCGCGTATTCTGCCATCCTGAGTAAGCGGGTTCCATTGCATAGCGTGGTAAGCTAAGGACCTGTCACCTTTTCGGAGAGTGTGAAAAATCCACTGCCACTTTCGTCGTTGTATGGTTGTGCCTATAGGTTCATGATCAGTTCTCTGATAAAGCTGTTCGTTAGAGATACGGTGTGACCAGAAAATCCTTAAGATGTTGCGTAGGCACCTATTAACGAACGTTTGCAGCTTCCTCGTGATAGTAGCGGGCACTCTCCAGACACCACATCCATATAGCAGCACGGATTCGACGTTGGATTACTACGCCAAATTGTGGATAGCATTCCAAACGCAGATTTTGCTTTCCCTATTCGGCTGGCTCTATCGGCAGTTCGGTTCCGCCATCAGTTGAGACAATACTCCCAAGGTATTGGAAACTCTCTACTCCGTTTGTCCAGCAATGCATATATGAGTTGATGAGTTCCGAGTTAATTTTCAGCCCAACGATGTCAACTTCCCTCTCCACATTTGCCTTCATATGGTGAAGGTCCATTATTCTGTAAGACAGTAGGATAGTAGTCGAGGTGTTTGAGTTCGGATGTAAGAGTCCTTCGAATTTCTCCATTTCCCGTCGATAAAGCCGCATTTAGCACATCGCTTATCAACAATAGAAACAATATTGGTGAAAGAATGCAGCCTTGCCGAACCCCACTTCGGACTTCGAATTCCTCAGACAGCCTTCCTCTGTGCAAAGCGTGACATGTGGATCCATCGTATGTAGCCTTGATAATAGCTATTAATTTATCAGAAATGCCTCTCCTGCGCAAGGCAAGCCAAATACATTCCCGATTGACAATATCAAACGCCTTTTCGAAATCGATAAACAGCAGATGTAGTGGTGATCGATATTCAACGATGATCCGCAGGATGTTGATTTGGTCGACACAGGAGGATCCAGAGCGGAAAACTGCTTGTTCAGCGTCGAGTGTGTCTTCGAGGTGTTCTTTGATTCGCTCCGGGGTAATTTTAACTATTACTTTAGCCACAGCAGGTAGCAAGCAGATACCTCTCCAGTTTTCGCACTGCATTAGGTTCCCTTTTTTAGGGACCTTGATGATCATTCCCTTCTTCCACTCTTCCGGAAAACTCTCGGCTTCCCAGGTTCTCTCAACAAGTGGATCAGTAGCTCAGCCAATGCAGTTGACGCAGCTCGAAATAGCTCCGCGGGTATGCCATCAAGTCCTACCGCCTTATTGGTTTTCAGTGCTGTGATTGCGGTAATGATCTCTTCTTTACTGGGGGTTGAGGTGCGAATTCGGGAATTTCTTACCACAGATACTTCAGTCTGACTTGAGTGCATATTGCATATGCATACCCTCTGTTCAAAACTGAAGCAAAATGCTCCTTCCATCTCTTGAGCTGATCCTCATCCGATATTAGCAACGAACCGTCTAAGCCTTTCACTGGGTGTTAAGTAGAGCTTCGGCCACCTATCAGGTCTTTGGTGATTCTATAAACGGTTTTGCTGTCGCACTTCGCTGCTGCTTCTTCTGCTTCCGTAGCCAGCGCATTGATGTGATTGCGCTTGTCACGTGGCACGCTACGGTGCACTTCTCTCATCTTCATTCGATATGGGGAGTCTAGCTCGATCCTCCCTGCTGCTGGAGTTGCTGCAATTTGAGCTGTTAGCTGTTTTAGTTCGTCGATCCTTCTCCAGATATCCTCAGAAAGCCTCGCTCTATGGCTTCGTTGAGATCGACCGACAATCCTTTCAGCACCTGATGTGAAAACAGTTTTCACAGCATACCAATGGTCTTGGATGGTGACGGGCAGTTAGCTGCTGATTGTTTCCACTCCATGTGAGAGTTGGTCCCCTCTTTCTTGGCGCACTGTGGGATCTCTCAATCGGTCAATGCTGAACCTGGGTGTTCTCATGCCGTTGGATCTTCGAACGGCGGTAGTGCATAGTTGGACAGAAGCTATCATAAGATGGTAATCTCGTGCCAACCCCATGTCCGCTCCTCGTTTGTTTCGGACTTCTGAAACGGCGACTGATTGCAAAATGGTCAATTTGGTTGGGAGTTGCTTGCCTGTCAGTTGACATCCAACTGATTTTATGGCAGGCTTTATGCTCAAACATGGTGCCACTTAAGACAAGGCGATTTGCGTTGCAAAAGTTAACGAATCTTTCGCCGTTGTCATTGCGGTGGCCTAATCCGTGTCGATCGATAACATGTTTGAGCATTCAGGTCCCCCATCACTATGACAATGTCGCCGTTTGGTGTTGCATTTATACGCAGCTCCCAACTGATTGTAGAAGGTCTCCTTTTCTTCCTCAGACGAACCATCCGTGGGCGTGTAACACTGTATAATAGTGACGCGACGTACTCTCGTCCGGAATCTGCGTGCTGTGGATGTTAACAGCAGTCCAACTTCATATCCAGAAGGGCTCCCATCTAACTACCTTATCTCGTTTACTCTCAATATGTCCAGCCTATATCCAATGAACTCATGTTCCAGTTGAAGGAATCTGGCGTTCTGAGGTCCTTCACTCCGGTAGTCAAGAAGCGTCTTTACATTCCAGAAACCAATCGTAGTCCGGGTACAAAAGCCAAAGGTCGTCAACGAGTTATCAGTCCTTATCCGAGTCGTTGTGTCGGTTTCTGTAGCGGGCGGGTTTCTGTAACTCGGGTTGCTGGCCCAGGTTACCTATTCTAGACTTGAGACTCTAGACAATCTCGCACTTGCCTACATGTATAAGGATTTATACATGTTGTTGCCCGGTGACCACCACGAGGAGGTAAAGTAAGCACTACATTGTTACACTTGATGGTTGCGCTACTAGCCCAATCCATGTTTTGGGCAGTCAGTAGTTTCCCGGTCAATCGCCAGGCCATCTATGATGGTGTACAAAACGCCACTTAAACAATGCATCACCCTATGCCTAACATTATTATCAATAAGTCATTCCAAACTATTTTAACAATATTTGCATCGTTTCAAACGATTACAAATTTATTACTTCCCCGGCACATTGTTCCACTTTCTTGTGGATCGACCATTTCAAATTGCACTTACTTAAGTCATAATCGGAATTCCTAAAATTTTATCCAGAATTTTAACAACTATCTTCAGAATCTGAGAATGAATAAAATTTACTTTCCTCCACTGCAGTAGGTATTGCAATGGTTTGCCAAAGGTTAGCTAACGACATGAACCTCGTGTGAACGTACGAAAAAAAAAAAAAGAATCACCCCAGCAATATCCTTCTATCCCAATTAAGCTGTAACTTTCCTTATAGAGCACAAAAAGAAAGTATCAGAAATTTCGCATTCCGTAACTCTTCCATAGCCGATGCTTAAGAAGGGAGGAATTTTCAAAAGGCCATCTCCAGTATGCGAATGGAATGTTTACCAAGGACAAATCCATAGGATTCTATAAAGTGGCCAAAGCCATAATCCTTCTTCAAATAAAAGCTTCGACCATCCTCTAGTTTTAACATTTTTACATTTTTACCGTCCACCAATGTGTCCCACACGAAAGGAGAGCAAAAGCATCAACCGTGGCAGCCCAGCAGCAGCGTGATCGTGGGACAAGAGAAATATTTAAATTCAATATGCAGGAATTTTTGTGTTCGCCTTCTCTTCTCTGAAGAAGATGTAGTATAGAAGGCTAGCTCTGGCGCTGAATTCAGGAAGCAGAGCGGAATAATATTGGAGGACGGAAGGGCGATATGGAGCATGGCATCCCAAAACCACTGATTGTCATGCAACTTTTCAACTTTTTGACCCCATTCAAGGGGGGGGGGATTGAAATTATGTTCGTTAGCATTTGGCTTAAGCTCGTTCGTCATGGATTGCACATTAAATGAAAGGATATTGAAGCGGGATTGAGGGGAGGTTTTTATTTTTTTTTTTTTTTTTTCGGGACGCTGAATTGAGGTTTTACTTTTTCACTTTCGTAGCGGAGAATGAATGATACCTTATTTTGAATGAGGTCACATGCATTGCATTCGCAATTGAAATTTTATGAATGGAAGACACAAGTTGGGGTAGGTACCTACGATTTGGGGCGATTAGAAAGTTTTTTTTTTGTTTTTGTTTTTTATGAAACTTTCATCTGTGGAGGTACGTGGATTGATCTAGTCTCAAGGTGGGAGGGTGTTTCAAATCATTGACTTTATGATATCCGAAGTAATTTTGGGCTCTCTGGTCGATATTAATGGCAGAGTCATTCATACAGTCACTTGTAATATTGGCAGAAATGGTTTTCAAATAAAATTAACAACAGACACCCTTTACATATATGTATGTATATCTTCGGCTATCTCGCCGAGGTCCACGAGGAGGGGTTTTCCTAGGATATATAGCCTGGTCCTCGCTAGGGCCGGACAGCTGCAAAGGAATTGGTGCAGAGATTCTTTCTCGTCAGTGTATTTGCAGTTTCTACAAAAGGTGTTGTAAGGGATACTAAGCTTCGCCGCATGGTCCCCTATTGGCCAGTGGCCTCTAATGATGGCTATGATTCTGGCAATATCTGGTCTCGATTTGCCAAGTAGCTCGTTTGACTTACGTTTGTTGTAATCAGGCCATGTCTTTCTTGGTATTACACAACCAGTCACTAGTCAGGCTGTTCCACCCTTAGTTGGCAAGCTGGAGGAAGTGTTCTTGTATTTTGCCCTTAACTGTACTCAGCGGAATATCGACTCTTTCCGCTAAAGAGCCGTAAAGGGCAGACACTCTCCTGGCCAGCTCGCCAGCGCACTCATTACCTTCATAGTTGCTGTGCCCAGGGATCCAGATGAGATTTATTTCGAACCGGCATTGCTCTACAAGTTTTAAGGATATGGTGACAGCATCAATAGCTTTGATAGCAGCCTGGCTACCTGAGAAGATAGCGATATTGTGACTGGGTGTTAGGAGATCGCTCAGCAGTCGACAGGCTTCGCGAATCGCAAAAAGCTCCGCTTGGAAAACACTAGCAAAGTCTCAAAGAGAAGATGCCTGCGCCTACTCCGCAGTCCATCTTCGAACCGTTGGTATATATGTATCCCTATATCAAAATCGCTGATAAAGCTTCTATTCTCCCATTCTTCTTTGGAAGGTAGTTTAATTGAGTAAGATCTACTTCCCACTACTTGATAGTTCGCCCACTAGAGCAACCTGGAGATCATCCCTGACCACTTCGCTGACAGGGCATGTGGACACAATAGCGCTACTTTTCTTAGTAGTGGTACCGGATGGATTTGATTGTTTTACTGTTTGGTTCTTGGTGAGCCTTTTAGCCACGCTGCCTTCGACTTTGCTGCGTTTGCTAGAATGGGCCGCCTCTTCTTGTGACCGATTTCTTTTCATGGTCTAGGCTCGACCTTTACTAATTGTCTTGGAGGCGTGACGTTTGTTGTATTCTTCAACAACCGCCTGGTACTTTA
The DNA here is from genome assembly GCA_905220385.1 of Xylota sylvarum. Lineage (NCBI taxonomy): Eukaryota > Metazoa > Arthropoda > Insecta > Diptera > Syrphidae > Xylota > Xylota sylvarum. Next base: position 20,072,559 of record LR999958.1, read on the forward strand.
GCTTATCTGCCTGGTTACGTTCAGTGACTGTACCAGCTTCTTCATTCTTAGCTATCTTGGAATGAAGAAGGCCTTCTCATAATAATGCCTGTGTTGGGTGGAAGTGTACTTAGTTTGTGGCTGTTTTTCCTGTGTACACTCGCTAGTGTTCACATCAGCAACCACAGAATCGGCTGTGGATGGAAGGGACTTAGGGGCACTTGTACTGGTATCCCTAGCACCAACCACGAAAGTGGACGTAGAAGGTTGGGGCATGCGTAGTGTACCTTGGCTGGTACTAACTGCACTGCCCGAAGAAATTACGGTTTCTTGGCTTGAGCCCAGCAGCTCATCTTCAGATTTTTTAGTATTTTGTTCCTACGAGTAGGTCGGAAGGGAGGTTGATCCTGGCAGAGCCGATATACCAGAATAAGGCTGAAATACGACAAACCTCGCCTGTGCATCTGAAGGAGTTCGTGTATTCTTGGGCACGGATTTATGCATACAGCGCTCACACCACCACCTTGATCCGATGGTCAGGACGCATTTGCAGAGGATTAAACTACTGAGCAGTTAAGAATCTTGTACAATGCCTCCTGGCCTTGGCTAACCCCATCTTAACAACTACAAGACTACTGTGGTTACCGGCTGACACCCACGTAGAGGGTTAGGATGAGGATTTTGCCAGCACTATATACATATGTATGTATGTATATAGAAAAGACAATAGAACCACCAAGTATACTTAGAAGATATTATTTTGTTTAATCTTTTGGGCGAAGCGATCGGTCTAAGTACCATGCACTGCACAGAGGAAAGTTGTCTGAAGAATTCAAAATTCAGAATGGAGCCCGACAAGGTTGCGTTCTATTGCCAGTATTGTTTTATTGGTGATCATCTAAGAACACCTTGATTACGTTGAAATCGTATGCCTACTCTCTCATAGGATAATGGACTTCCACCAAATGACAATTAATGTAGAGCCGAGAGTGTTCACCTCGCAAACACCATCGATTGAAGTTTAGCACATCAACAGAGAAGATACTCAACCATGGAAGTTACTTGTTCGCTCTAAAAGACAGTGCAGGACAACCGGTTGAGATATGTCACAAACCAAATCGCCAAAAGGGAAGTCAGTTTTTGGATTATTGTCCAAAATATGGAGAAGCTTTGATATTAGCTTTAATTTCAAGAATTTTCTGGCTGAACCATATCCCAAATTAATAGCGTTACCAGTGAATGGGTCAGGATTACTATTCAACGATGAAAGCGAAAATTACACCAATTTTAGCCAACCCACACACCTATCTACTAATGTGAATCATATAGTTGTGTCTCTCTAAAAATCTACGTATCCTTATACTTTCAAGCATCATATTCCTTTAGTCACTTGACATAGCTGTGACTTAACTCCCCTCATTCTAGTTACCTTACACTTATAAATTCCAAGCCTCCTTTCCTAAAAAAGATCCCTTTCATGGCTTTTGTTCATGCATGTATACATAAGTTGCTTCACCGAATCCAGTCTCTATACCAATCTTGCCTCAGATCTGTGACATATATTCAATAAACAATCAGATTTCTTATTAATTTTTCATTAAGACTTAATCCCTATGTCTCACAACCCTTACCATCTTCTTAAAGTAGACAAGAGAAATCATTCCAAAACTCAAATGTGTGTTTTTTGATTTCTCAAATAAAAGGATTAAGTAAATATTTTGAAATCAATGACCAACAATGGTTTAGGTGTCAGAAATGATCCCCTTCTTCCTATTGTCCCGAAAGAAATCAAACCAAGTGCTATTACAATAAAGGACTTAAACATAATTTTCTAAAACTGGATTTATAAAAGCTAAAATCGATCACCATTACGCAACAGTAAAAAAAAAACTCATTTGAAAGACATCGATTAGTTGAAAGTTTAATACACTCCACGGGATATTACATCAGGATAAATTATAATTCTCACATCCGTAGTTTGCCCCATTTCTCATATGACGTAGCAATTCATGCATGCAAGAGCATGATGAACAGGAAGCGAAGGATGAAGGGAAATTACATTGTTGTTAGCAATGAATTGAGCTCCGTGTAGAGGAAGTGAAGTGAAATGCATCAATCGAAGTCGTTAATCAACGGTGCCTGTCATTTGAAGTGCATTATCATTAAAGGCGCATTGTCATTTTACTAATTTATCAATAATTTATCTTCAAGAGAAAGTTACACACATAAAAAAATGCTTTAAAAAAAAAAATAAGCAATTTTTATAAAAATAGAGTGAGTTGACGGTGTACTTCTTGTTGGTACTTCCATTTGTATTTTTCTCTTAATGGTAGGATTTATGGTCGTTCTAGGACTAAGAATGATTGTATACCAAATGCGTTCACATCTGTTTAAACTCAAAAAATCAAAAGACGGCTCATCCTGGTTTCTTGTTTTTTGTACATGCGGATATGAAATTTGGAATTTCTTAATAAGAGAGCAAATATCTCACGATACCCTGTGAGGAGCGATTTTCTAGCCTTCTATACATGCAGTGAAATTGTTGGTAACAAATAGTGTGCTAAGCCTTCCAACATCACTACATGTACACAGCTATCGTCAGACATGTTCTATCCTATGGTTGACTAGTCTGGTGGCTTCTAGCATGTACCTCAGGGAACTAACCAGGATCAAAAAATTATTTTACAATATACTTATGCTCGAGACCTTGTGAATACCCTTATAATGTAAGGATACAGCACGAATTATATTTTTGAGTTAAGCCTAAGAGTATGCACTTTTAATGGAATTACACGGAAGGAAGGATATAAAATAGGATAGATTTTTCTGGTCTAGTGGTTTGAAACTCAGGTGTTATTAGGTTTCATTCATTCATCGGTGGTGTCTGAACTAGTAATGGGGCATTTGATTGTTTTGTGCATTCGGTTAGAACTGTAATAGTATGGCGTCAGTTTTTATCAGGAAAATTGTGTAGCTACTCATATTTGCGACTTGAACCAACAACTGAATAACCGAACGCATTATCACTACACCAGTCACACCCACAAACTATTTTACACCATCCTCTGACTTTATCCTAATCGTTCTTGACGTCAAAAAAGGATTGGGCAAACGGCAGGGTCATCAACCCCAATAGAGTCTCTCACGGACAGACCAAAGTGGGCTCTAGTGTTTGCTCGTCTGAACCTGAAATTGAGCGTTCACTAGGACGTCACAGAAGTGGGTCGAGAATTATCTACGAAACTACACTCCAGAAAGGTAGTCTATATCTTCATGCTGCCATAAAAGACATCTCATTGATAACTGTTAAATCCACGCTTGTGAAACGATAGCGCATGACCTCACTGCTTGCAAGGACAGTCACCTGATTCTTAGGTGACTGCATATTCGAAAATTGATAGCGTCTTTGAGTGGTGATCCAGTAGAAAGGATTACAACTAAAACAAATAAAAACACCGAAGGAATGGTGGAGTAGAGCGAAGAAAATCCCTTCCAGGAGGATCAAGGATGCTGAGATCATCGATCGACCAAATACCAGTATCGCAAAGTAGCACACGTCACGAGTCACCTGCAACACGACAGGTGACGGTCGAACCACCCATCAAGCAATTTGATTTTCACAAGCTAGGTGAGAAATTGAAGGCTTGTAAGAATACTAGAGTATGGCAAAAGACGCTTGATCCACCAAGCGATGTGAAATTCTATCGAAAGCATCAGAGCTCTCTACGACCTCTCAGCTATTCAGCTACATGACGAGAAAGCAAATGAGGGGATTCGGCAGAACAATTCCTCGCAAACTTTGCCATGACTGAAGAAAACATCAAAGCCCAAGAGAAGGCAGGCTGCAGACGATGAACTGCCGGAACCAAAGCGGAAGCAACAACACAAACCAAACGGTGTAGCAGACAAGGATTTACCGGAGTTAAACCGGAAGCAGAAAATAACATTACACGATGTTACAGCGTACCCAAAAAAACCTTGCTTTGCTTATCACCAAGGAGAAGGATGGGACAACTGGCGTTGAGACTGTGGTCAGAGATAAGAAAGGAAATACAGTTACAATCAAGAAGCAGACAACAAGCGACAAAAATGGGTAGATACCACAAAAAAAAAAAGGAGCAGCAAGAGACCAAAAACCTGAACCAGACTCTATAGTCAAAGCTACGGAAACCCTCCCATACGCGGAGATACTTTATAAGGTAAAGGCAGACCTCAAACTGAAAACAGCGGGAAAGGCGGTATTTTAAGTTAGGAGGACACAGAGGAGCGACCTCCTACGACAACTCAAGGAAACGGGTATTAAGACCACCGAGTTTAAAGGCGCCATCAGTTAAGCTTTAGTGGAGCAAGCGAACGTTAGTTCACTTTCGCACCGCACTATCTTCGAAGTCAAAGACATTGACGAGGTCCGTACTATAGACGACGTAGTCGATGTCATCAAAAGTTTCACCGGGAAACATCTTGTCCCAACGAAATGCGTACGGAGGAACTCAAACAGCTACAATCACCCTTTCCGCAGAAGACATAGGAAAGCTGCTAGAAACCGAAAGGATCAAAATCGACTGGGTTATCTGTTGCATATAGGTGAAAGAATCCTGCTTAAAAAGTACAGTACTTCAAATGCTTAGAATTTGATCACCTAGCCTGGAAATGCGAAAGAGAAAAAAATCCCTCCAAGCTGGGTAGGACGTGCGGAGTAGAAGGCCACACAGCGAAGAACTGCAATAAGGAACCATTCTGCATATTCTGCAAGAATAACCATCCAACCAGCAAATGAGCTATCATAAGCAAAAGATCATGAAGATTCTACAGAAAAACCTCAATCACTGTAGAATAGCTAAGGACATCCTAGAAAGGGATGATCAAGGACGAAAAGGCGGACGTTATCATGATCAGTGAACCCTATAAATGTCCCGACAAATGCAGGCAAAAATAAATGGCATCCACTGCTATAACTCTTATGCACGACTCAGCTTAACTATTAGTAAAAACAAACTAATGCTGGACAATCTAGCCGCGGGTGTGCTCCAGAGACCCATGGTGGTTATAGGAGTTGACCTTAATACATGGTCCAAAATAGAGCGACAAAACTTTCGATAATGATACGAAGAGATGTTGAACGGGGATTTAATCTTAATCGGAACAGCAGAGGACCACATCAATGGCATGCATCAATGCCTAGGAGAACAGACAAAATAAAGCCACTACAGGCCCGGCGCAAAGTTCAGCGATCAAGAATGAGATCAAATTTCCAACAATGGCTGGACGCTTTTAAATCTCTGTGGGGAAGCCGATATTAACAACTGAAGCTTGGCATACAGAATGATAATGACCAAACTGAAGGCTTATAGGATGCCTCCAATAACATATACAATGATATAGCGATCCATAGGAAAATACCTTTTCCACAACATACCATCTACTATGTGCAACATCGTAAAGAGGTTTTACAGGCGGCTGTAAAAAAGAGACCAGAACTCTTCAGGCGATGCGAGTGCCTTGAAGAAGAATCCTTTCTCGAAAAATGAAAAATTCAGCATTTGGTCTTGGTACCAAAAGAAAGCAAAAGAAAAGCCTTGAGGAAAACCATCGTCCTATCACCCGATACGCCTACTGGACATCATGGGAAAGATCCTCGAAAAGATAATCTTCAATAGACTGGGACCGTCACATATTCTGCCATCCAGAGTAAGCGGGCTCTATTTCATCGCGTGGTTAGCTATGGACCTGTCACCTTTTCGGAGAGTGTGACCAATCCACTGCCACTTTCGTCGTTGTATGGTTGTGCCTATAGGTTCATAACCCGTTTTCTGATAAAGCTGTTCGTTAGAGATACGGTGTGGCCAAAAAATCCTTAAGATGTTGCGTAGGCACCTATTAACGAACGTTTGCAGCTTCCTCGTGATAATAGCGGTCACTCTCCAGGTACCACATTCATATAGCAGCACGGATTCAACGTTGGAACGGAATTGCATTACTACGCCAAAATGTGGATAGCATCCCAAACGCAGATTTTGCTTTCCCTATTCGGCTGGCTATATCCAGTTCGGTTCCGCCATCAGTTGCAACAATACTCCCAAGGTATTGGAAACTCTCTACTCTATCAACCGTTTGTCCAGCAATGCCGAGTTAATTTTCAGCCCAACGATGTCAGCTTCCCTCTCCACATTTGCTGTCATTTGGTGAGGGTCTATTATTCTGTGAGACAGTAGGCATACATCGTCGGTATAGTCGAAATGTTTGAGTTCGGATGTAAGAGTCCACCGAATTCCTCCATTTCCCGTCGATAAAGCCGCATTTAGCACATCGCGTATCACAATAGAAACAATATTGGTGAAAGAATGCAGCCTTGCCGAACCCCACTTTGGACTTCGAATTCCTCTGATAGCCTTCCTCTGTACAAAACGTGACATGTGGATCCATCGTATGTAGCCTCGATAATAGCTATTAATTTATCAGGAATGCCTCTCCTGCGCAAGGCAAGCCAAATACATTCCGGTTGACACTATCAAACGCCTTTTCGAAATCGATGAAGAGCAGGTGTAGTGGTAATCTATATTCAACGCATTGCTCGATGATGATAGTGATGAATGGCATGAGCAGAATGTTTTCTATTTCTCAGCAAAAAAACGTTATCCTAGTTATTTGTGTATATTGTAAGCATTGGAATTACATACTCTCCTCTGGCTTCAGAGCTTTGGCCTAAAATTGAGTGTATATACAGGAGGTAGTCGCCGTCGTCGTTCTAGTTCAATAGATCAATCCATCCTTCTCCTAGCTCTTCTCTAGCTTCAGTTTATTCTTGGACTATATATATTTATAAACAAATGTGATTTTGAATATAACACTCAAATAGAGAGCAAAAATGAATCACTGAGTAGTTTACGCTTGATTTCTCAATTCAAATGACTAGCTACTACGAAACCAACAGAGCTGAAGCCATTTAAATTAAATTTAAATTTAAGACTTTAAACTAATGCAATAACTTACCATTTTGCAAAACGAGTATAACTCACAAAATGATTTCGTGAAGTCACGTACCATCCTATGCACGTACATGCATTCTAATTTAGTTCATCTCCATACATTTCAATTAGTAGTTACCGAATGAGAGGGACCTTATAAAGCACTATAATTTCATAAAATCACTTTTCTAAGAAAACCCATAAACAAAGTACTCCTCCTGCATACTACGAATCTGCCGCACTGCCGGTCGATTGAGGGCCCCCAAGAATGCATGTTCCGACATATCTATAACCAAAATCATTTGTCCGCAATTGCAATATCTCAAAGATAATTCCCGAAAACGTGTCGTCTACTCTCAAAACTAGATCTCAAATAAATCTTTTGTTTACCTACATACACATAACAATGCATATACATCCAGCACGCACACACATATGCGAACACCCTAAGTTTATGTTTGAATCCTGTTGAGAAAATTAAGCAATAAAATACACCGGATCCCAAGTAGACATGAGAGAAATCTTCTCTTTGAAATGGTACCGATACTGCTGCTCCTGGTCCATACAGTAGAACTATACATACATACATGTACTCTACTACTACTGCTACTTAAGAGGACCAACGGGATGGAGGGACATTCAAAATGCTGTGTGCGGCAACGGCAATTGGTGAATGTGTTTGAACAGCTACTGTGCGGTGTCCTGAGGTATACGTACGCTTCGGTTTCTTATACAACATCTTCAAATCCCATCTGAAAATTTATCTTCCATATGGGCCAATTGCAGCCGGCAGAATTGGCTGCTATGAAACGTTAAGTCAAGATATCGAAACCTTCAATTTGTTCTTAATGCCGCTTGCGGGGCCTTGCGATGATCACCATGCATGCCGACCATCGGATGCATATGGTGGCCAATATGTGTCAATGGCTGAAAATAATTTCAGTAGAAATGAAATGAAACGAGAAAAAAATATATATAAAGCAGCATTTAACGGAATCGAAGTGGACAAATGTGTACAGTATGTATGTGCAAAGGCATATGCAAAAGTCCTGAATCCTTTTTAATCACAAAATGGAAGCATATGTCGTCTGGTAAGGTGTTATTGCAGGAAAAAGCACAGGATGTCTGCTTGAATTAATTGATGACTCGTTGTGCCTTTCATTAACTTTTGACGCTAAAGGGTGGCTAAGAAGTCATGAACTTCTCTTAAAGGTGGAAATTTCAAAACAGTCTGACTGAAAAATATTCTTGAAAACTAAAAAAACTTATTCCGACGGGTTCTAGTAGTTTTAAAAGGAGCTAGACTTTGCAGTGCAAGTAGATCTTGAGGATTATCCAACGAAATATTTGTCGTCGAACATTTAGTCTTACTTTCAAAGAAGGCAGATAGTTACAACTACGAAATCTACGATTACAAGCTTTACCAAGAGAATGTGGTCCAAAGAGCCAAAATAAGACGACAACTTCGAGCGAATATACAACAATGTTTCACTCAAGAGAATTCATTCACTCGTTTTACTCAATTCGAAACGACAAGTAAGCTCAAACTTCCGGTTGAAAGACCAAGCGAATGCATCTGTCAGGCAATCGCGTTTAGCCTAGAAAATCTTAAGCAACGTTTTCGGGACCGAAAAGGATGCACGGCTGGCCTGTCTCAAGTGGAAATTTAACAGGGATCGGGAGACCGATAAGTAGGTGGGTAAGGGAGACGAAGAAAATGTTTGCCATTCCTATGTCCCGTATTTGGCGACGAAGACAAACATTCCGCTGTCAGGCAGAAAACCATTGAATCTAGACGATTTGCCAAAACTTTTGTCCTGCTAACCAAAACGAAGTAAGGATAGCAATGTCCAAACTTAAGTCCAACAAGGCTGCTAGACCTAACGGCCTGTAAACAGAGCTGCTCAAAGCAGGTGGAAATGACCTGATAGAGAGCATACACCAACTCATTTCAAAGACTTGGGCAGATGAGTGTATGTGCTGATAAATGGATTTTCGATCTGCAAGTAAGGAGACCCCCTCAATTGCGCCAACTACGGAGGTATCGGTCTCCTCAACATAGCATACAAGTTCTTATCTGCCATACAGTGTGAATGTCTAAAACTCTTCGTCAAGAACGTGACGTGTGGTTTCAGACCACGAAAGTCCACAATCGATTAAATCTTCACACTTCTTCAGATCCTGGAAAAAACTCAAGACGTCCAAATCGATACCCACCACCTTATCATCGATTTTAAGGCCGCATATGACAGCATCTACAGAGACGAACTATACAAAGCCATGTCTAGTTTTGGCATCCATGACAAACTTATTGCTAATTGCTGTTTCTTTGTATAGCCCTATCCGGAAGAACTATTGGGACTCTATATAAGACCTTGATGTCTTCCTAGTCGTACTTTATGGCGCTGAAGCTTGGAATCAATGTAAAGTAGATGGAGATATCCTTAGTGGCTTCCAGAGAATGATTTTTCGTTAAATTTTCGGTCTGGTTTGCGTTGACGGGCTTTGTAGGAGGAGATTCAACAATGAACTATATGAGCTGTAATACGTTCTCAACCTAGTCAAGAATTGCGCATCAGTCGTTTGAGATGGCTAGGATATGTAGAGCAAATGGACACTAGTGATAAGGGCTGACAGAGTCGTCCGTCGAATCAAACTCGAAGGGACAACGCAGTAAAGGAAAACCTCCTTAGGTGCCACCTGCAAGTAGTAAAGGCAGTTAGCTAAGGACGGCGCTAACTGGAGAGGCTTTTTGGTTGAGACCCACTCCTAACTAACTAAGTATGTACATACTTGGAAATGAAATCCACACCACACGGTCACTTTTTGTGGATACAATGAAGTCTCTTGATACACATGTGGGTTTGTTGCCACATTAGGCCAAAAATAAGCTTCATCGCCGAATGTGATTTTTCGATATAATTCAGGATATTCTTCAAACTTATGCAGAGCCCAATCGGAGAAGTTTCGCAGCTTTAAATGACCAAGTTAATATGATCTTGTACGGGTGTAGGCCAAGATCTTTATGCAATTCGCCATAATGTGTACTGAGAGATTCCCAATTCCTGTGAAGGACGTGGAATCGACTGATTTGGCTCATTTTGAACTGAAGTATTTACGGCTGCTACATTTTCGGTACTTCGACTGGTGTGTTGTCTCACAGGCACAGGAACATTCAGTAGTGAATATGTTGACTCGAATTTATCCACTATAGAACACACAGCCTTTTCGGTAGGACGATTATTACGACCGAAATACGACCGATTATTACTAGTTTTCAATGATAAAGATGTAAACCTTGACTGACGTTTTGACATTGATAGATCATAAATATTGTTTAATAAGGGTGCGTTTGTATAAAAATAAAAAATTGTTATGTGTCTGTTGAAAAACCCTTTACATCTAGTTCGGTGGCGTATACGTAACATTTTTTTTTTTTTTTTCAAAATTTTTGTTTTTTGAAACCACTAGTCCACTAGTTTTATCAACAATACTTGAGAAATTAATATAGACCACCGTAGGTATTGTTAAACTTCTGGGGCCAACTCAAGATCTCCACAGGATAAATGTTAATGCAGAGATAGTATCTTCAAACTCACTAATGTGTATTACTAAACATTTTGTTGTCCGCAGACAAGCTCAGAAGTTGTGATATATTTCTTCTGCAGAAGCCTAAAAAAGAAAATGTGGAGAACATCCTGGACGAGAGTTGTAAAAGAATTATATCTTTTAGGAGGTTAATTCTATTGAATTCATCTAGAAATGATTTGAAGTCTTTTTTCTAAAAGAAGATTGAGATTTATGAAACGTAATTCAGCATTCTTTTGAAGTCAGTGATCAATGCATTCAATTTGTAGCAATCACTGAATTGAAATCATTTTGAAAGTCAATTGAATTCACTAGATGTAAGTTGAAGTCAGTAGTGAATTCACTTGAAATCTTGTACAACTCTGTCCTGGTTTAATTCTTTTTCCGGTCTATTATGAGTTCAAAATTAATCTTAGTGTGAGTACAATCAGTCAAGGCGTTATCTTTTTTAAAAAAAATCTGATCTTTACCTTTTTCAGAAGTATATAGAAGTTCATATCAATAAATTACGTTTAGAACGTTTAGACGTATAGGATAGAACTCAAGTTCGTCAATTCTTATAGTCTAAGCTCTTGGTTACCTCTAATAATATGATTACATCACTCACTTCAGTTTAAACATCACTCATGTATCAATCTAGAATGTGCTTTTTTTTTGGTACGTTAATTTTCTTACCCGATTGTAATTCGTAGTAAATTCAACGAATAAGGATTTTTGATTTTCCATTATACTTACTTACGTAATTGAATATATAAATATCACTATTCACCGACGATTTCCAAAGAGAATAAAACATTAAATCCCTCTGGCGCGCCTAGGCTCCATTTTCATTTTGTCTTCCTGTGCACAGTGGACCTGGACATAGCAGTGGGATAAAGTTTGTCCGTTCCAGTTTTATTCAACAAGAAATAATAAAAATGAACTTATCGGCGATTTTTTTTTCTCCCTATACATACATATTTCTTCTTAGATGGAGGGAATTTGTCTTTGCAGGTGCAAATTGTGGGAACTATTGAAGGGCATGGGGAAAAACCCGGCGGAACAAATGGCCGGAAATTCCAAGGTGAGTTTTCTTTACAAATTTCTTTTTCTATTTTTTTTTTTGCTTTCAATTTCTGGTACAATCAATACGGTGCCATATTTTTCACAATAAATCATTGCTTCATAGATGAAACGAAATATATGTATGTATGTATACGTTTTTTATTTTTTCTATTTTTTCTATTTTTCATTTTTATTTTATTTCCTTTATTTATGACTACTTGGAGAAATGAAAAAAAAAAAAGAAAAGGGAAGGAAACTGAATGAAACTTTGCCATTTTTAATTTCTGAACCAGAAAACTGATGAGGAATCTGGTAAAAGCATGGTTAGGTCAATAAGTTATCAGCCCGCAAAACTGTTGACATGACCTTGTTGACAACCCAACTTATCAATTTATCAAACAAATTCAAGGAATTTGTACGATTTAAACGAACAGATATGTGTTTATCATTGGTTTGGATTGAAAATACTTTAACAATAAGAAAAATAGTAGAGAGCTTTCATTTACGGATTCCTTCAGACTCTGGATGAAAGAAAGCTAGTCCCCGCGTACAAAAGAGCAAATCTTTCGACTTAGCGCAATGAAGAGTAGCCGCATAAAAATTGCCGCCACAAAATTTGCACATTTGCAATTGTGCAGCCATTCGTTTGAAGACCATATCTGAGTAGTCTAGAGTAAGTACTGAACACTCCTCTATTCGCAACGATGTTGAATTTCTTCCACAAAACATCAACTATGTACTTGCATAGATTCTATTTGACAAGAACTTTGGAACACGTATCCCCTCCAGAATTTATTGGGACAAGGATCTGGGGCTGCAAAATATGGAATCCATATGCTCCTACATTGACATAAATATAAGTACCTATCTCTTTCCGCCATCCCTATTACTGGCGCAAATCATGGTGAGTTAGGTAGCCTTGAAGTGACTGAAGTACAGTACGGTATATAATCTGGATATAACCATTTTTATTGACCGGTATCTACCACCATTTTTTTTAGCCCCGATCATATCTCTGGAATCTATCACGATAAAAAATGTTTGGCATGGACCTGTTTATGGGACTCAGGGCCTTGATTCTTACAACCATTAGTGTTGTGAGTATTTTATTCTTTACGCGAATGAAAGTGTCCTACTCTACTGTTTCATGCCGTTTCCGAAGGGCAATGTTTTACTTGAGAATTATATCTTCATCGCAAGGAGATGTAACTATGAGGAGAATCGTCTGCAGAGGAACCCCGCAAGGAGGAGTCTTATCCCCTCTAATATGGCTCCTTGTAGTGGATGAGTTCTTGGTAATATTGAAGGAAAACGGCTTCAACGCGACGGCCTATGCCGACGACGTGGTTATTCTGGTCTCGGGGAAATTCCCTTCAGTCCTAAACGAAATACTCAATTTCGCACTACAACTAGTGGAGAATTGAACCCTTCAAAGACGGAGGTAGTTCTCTTCACTAGGAAGAGATCAATGTCTGCCTTCAGACCCCCAAGTATCAGTGGTACTGAACTAAGTATCTCAGGTTCAGCCCGATACCTGGGTGTAATTTTCGATTCCAAACTAAATTGGATGGATAACACTGCTGAACGCGTCAAAAAAGCAAGCGTAGCTTTCTATTCTTGCAAAAAGGCATTCAGTAACATGTGGAGTTTTAAGCCAGCTGTGGTGTACTGGATACACAAGGCGGTTGTAAGACCCATTCTTACATATGGTTCAATGGTATGGTAGACGGTACTGGAGAAGCAATACCAGCTTTCTAACCTCACCAAAATACAGAGGGCAGCGTGCATTGGAGTCATAGGATCAATGAAGACAACACCAACAGTTCGTCCATACCTTTAATTTCCCTACAGAGGCTAAATGTGTCTTCAGTTTTGTTCAGTGAACCAATCTCCTCCAGATTGTTGAAAAAGTATCTTCCAAGGTACTCCGAGCAATGGCTTGACATTCACAGTAGGTAGCTTCAAGTAACCGATTTCCGATTGAACTATGTCCGAGAGTGGAATTAATATTTACGTACGTTTAATTGCCTCCTCTCTTACGTTATTAAAGGCCACTTCAATATCTAAAAAGGCTGCTTTGTCTACTACTTCATGTAGAGCTGTTTCTACCGATTTGCTGTGCTTTGCATAAATATCCACTGCAACACTTGATTCTTATTTGAATGTTAAGGAGCCTTTCAAGTGTTTTGAGGAGAAATGACGAAATACTAGTGGGTCTATAGACTTTCCCTGAAGTGTGGTTTGGTTTATCAGGTCTGAGTATAAATACCACCCACACTTCCCTCAATCTTAGAAAATTTAAAAAAAATTTCCTGATCCTGCTTATAACTTTCGCTAAAACCTTCTGCAGCATATCTGGCAGAATGACATCAGGGCCTGGCGCTTTGAAAGGAGTGAAAAACATTATAGCCCATTGAAGATTCTTCCATGTGATGAGATGATTTAACTCTTCATCTAGTGGCAACCTGACGTTATCAGAATCCACATTATGTGTCGAAATAAATGGTGTTCCACTTCCTAGGAAATGAGATTCGACTAATGTTTCTAAAACTACCTCACTACTTTCTGCCCACGATCCGTCAGATTTTCTACTGAAGCTGGGAATTGTCGCGTCTTTTACCATCATTTTGCGGAGTATAAAAGTTTTACTAGTGTCTGCGATCGATTCACAGAATAGCGTCCAAGATTTCCTTTTAGGTTCCCGGATCAAATATTTGAGTTCTCTATCGCACTCTTTTTATTCCTCTCATGTGATTTCATCCCCTACCACTCTAGCCCTGTTGTAAAAATGTCTGACCTACTTTCTCTTGGAATTTATCTCCTTCTTCAACCATGGACGTTGAGATCTCTTGGCCGTCTTCATGATCGGACAAACTTTTTCTTCCATTATTTTGCCTAGATTATTAACTTGCCTTGTCCATATCTGCGGGACCTACAATGGCCTATCCTTTGGATATTGTCTAACTATTAATTGAAACCTACCTCAGTCCGGTCTCAGATTGGAAGCTGCGATAGGGATGTCTCTTCTAGAACCCACCATATATCTATTGTGAGGGAGTCACTAAATGAAGCTAGAGTGATGATCACTGAAATTATTAAAAGAAATACCATTATATTGTTTTTGTTTTTATTAAAAGGCATTTCCTGAATTTACCTTTAAAAACAACGTATAAATCCTGGTATCAAGCCCTTGGATACGGTTGTTATAGTTAATCCATGGCTCTTGTATCAGTACGACTGAAACGTCATGCTTGATTTGTGATGCAGGTTTATTTGCATAGCTTCCATCATCATGGGGTTCTACCACCTCTACTTCCTTGGTCATGTCCTTTAACATGGCCTTTCCCATGGTATGTCGCACCATTCCTTTGCTCTTTTCAAGGAAATTGTCTTGACTTGTCAACCGGATTAAATGACCCAGCAGAAGGTAGATTGTAGAGTAATATACCTAGTTCGGTGGCGTATACGTAACTTTTTTTTTAAAAGTCACTAACAAAAGTGATTCCCTATTTAGATTCAGCAAGAAGTGCTGGCCAAAATGCCTTCTGGGCCCTGTCTTCAACATTCTCCAAGTGTTCGCCTTCATCTCATTGTTTTGCATGTGAAGGCGGAACCATAGTTTAGGAAGACATCTTCTTCCACAAAGCATCTTGGAACTTTTCCTCAATGGTTATCCACTGGTCCATGGTAAAGCGATCGCAGGACACCTGCTCGTTGACTATAGCAACAAGCAGCTCATCCTTTGGGTCGTAGGTCGGGTGCACCGGAGGCGAAATACCAGTCTTTAGCTTCTTCGCGCACTCGGCTCGACGACATCTTCAGATCTGCTCCTCTTGCTCTGGAAAGTCTCTTTGACCTCCCAAGGTGAAGTCTCCTCCCCTACTAATGATCCCTTGCTTTTATTCATGGGCCTTGATCAACTCATGGAAGTCTGCTTTGATTTTATGTCTTCTTTGCCCTGAGCTTCAGATTTCTTGACAGCCTCGACAACCATTCGTTGGACCGTTCAAGCTACGTCCTGTCCCCCTTTTGAACTGCTCAACTTTGCGTTTTGTACTATCGACTTTCCTTCGGGCGTTGCGCATCAGAAACCCATTCAGCTGGTACTACTACGCACTATCTGTGCAACTGCAGAGGACCCGGCAGCAGCAGAATGCTTGCCTACTGCGCCGCCGGTCTCCTTGGTCGGTCTACTACATCGCCTTGGCATTTGTGCGTGCCAAGCTCTTTTCCTTCCTAAAATATTGGGCTTATTACGGTCATGCTCTGAGTGTAGTTCTTCTTATGGGGATTTCAAATCCATGCAGTACCATAATGGAACTTTACTGAACCTTGGCAGTAACCTAACCTATAATGATTTCTCACATATCTTTAGCCAACTCAAAACTTGATCTGGTATACAACTAAGGCGGAAATTCGGAAGGAAATTCTGTCCCTTTGATTAAATTTCCAGACACTATCCTGTAAAGATGGGACTATGTAGGTGACCAGCTGTGGTAAGTATCTTTTTCTGCGAACTAGGCCTTTATTATTTATTTGTTACCAAGTCGTATTTTAAGTACAAATCTTTAAGTATTTTTTTTTTCTTCTGCAAATAGTACAAATGTACCCTTTATCCTTGAATCCGCTTGCAAATACAAAGAAAAGAAAAAAAACTGAATTATCTACATTTTCTCCCTCACCTAATCCCAAACATTAATTACAATGTCTGCATCAACAAATCTCACGACCAGAAAGGAAATACAAAAATCTTTTCTTAAAATGCCCACCTACTATTTGGCGTTGTCCTTTTACAAATTAACGCATCTTTTTTTTTTATTATTTCTTTTCTGTTGAATTTCCTTTTGTATTCCTTGTTTCTCCCTTCCTGGCCCGCTCCACTCTTCTTTTTTTTTTTGGAAAACATCTTCATTTGGAATTTAATTTAAATCCCAATCTCAAAGCAGAGAAAAGAAAAGTTCTTTGATGCTGGCGCATCCAGTCAGCCCTGGAGATATCAACTGAAACTATTTTGTTTTCAATATAAACGAGCAACAGAGACAAAAGGAAACGACAAGAGCTAAAATAAACACAAAACAGAAAAATAAAAAATAAAAATAAAATAATAAACAAATTATAAGGGAGGAAGGGAGGAAGAAAAAAATCCAAGCGGACAACTGTGCAGCGATTATGAAGTTCTTTTCCTCCTCTGAATCAAATCAAATTTACGCAGAATATAAAACAGAACGCGTTACCACCCCTAACCCTGCAGGATTCCTATGGACAGGCTTTGTAGTTGAAATGTTTTACTTCAGAAATATTGAAATTGTAAAATTGTCGTTGACGCGATTGGATAAAGGGAAATAGGAAAGGATGCGTCTTGCGACCATAAAGGACTTGCATAGTAGAATACTCAGAAACAGAAAAGAAAAATGTTTGTACACACACAGAACGAACAAATCTGCCTTACCGTCACACAGTGTTCCTCCCTGCCGATGATGTCTTCATTTACAATTTAATTGAATTTTCTTCATCCCCTTTGGTATTCAATTTTGGATTTTGTACTTACCTCAGAGTCATACCGCACTCTTTGTCCCCCTTGTTCGTCCGTCCAATCACACGCAACACATACCTCCTACTACATTTGGTGGTGCGGTGCGGTTCGTCTGTCCGCAGTTACCCCTGATCCACCACCAAGTACCAGTAGTACACCCTTTGCAAGACCGATAGACGTTCACCTTCTGAGCAAAAGGAAAAGGTATAAAAAAAAAAATCCTTCGAAGAGATATATAATGTGGAGCAAGGATGAAGAAAAAAAAAATGAACTTTTCTTATTATGCACAGGAGAAGCTTACAGCTTAGTTAAAATTGAATAAGTTTCAAAGTGATGACGCTTTTATTTCGCTTCTCACCCCCTTCCTTTGGGATTGTCATCGCATCCGTTTCTGCCTTGTTTCCTTGCTGGCAAAGGATACTGAATAGAAGTGACACCAAGAAATACATTGACACCGTGTGGCAAGGACTAGACTGACGAGACGTCGTCTTTGTGCATTGAAATTTCATTGAATCTCGGTTGGATTGATGGGAATATACCGTGAGATACGCCACCGCGCAAACACTCACCTCAGTGTCGACATTTACCGACGCACGAGCTTGTTGATTTCATTGAAGAAGAGCGATCTCGGGAAAAAAATATGATGCTAAGGAGCGCAAAGGATTCCATCGGTTGAAAGAGAAATTTTCCAATTTGTCGATTTGCTGAGGCAACAGTTGGTATAATTGATTGAAAGAATACACTTTACTGTACTGTGTGCTGTTTTTTTTTTAAATAGATCAAACTAACACACACGTGAGTGTAGTGGTTACTTAATTATATCCCTAGATCCTTGGCTTTATATAAGTAGTAGGGTTGAAGTAATACGAATCTAAAGTACATCTTGAGTATGCTTTCGTTCCACATTCGTGTGGAACTTAAGAATGAACTTCTAAATTGCACTATATGGCCGAAAAAGGGGTTTAAAAGATAAGGATGTGTATGGGATAAACATCCAACATTAAGTCGATCCACTATAGCGAAGAGATTTGGTTGCAAACTGACTTGTTATCGTTAGTTTGGCTATACTAGCATCCTGCCTCAGGACTGAAGACAGTACTGGATTTTTGGATGAAATGAACTCCACTAGGTTTTTCGCCCCCGAATAGATGATTGCATCAATATCGAAGTTGAGCTTGGTAGACATTCGCTGCCTGGGAGACTGCACAGCTTGCCATAGTATGCCATGAAGTCGTTCAAGTCTAGAGTACAATAGTCCGCAAAGAAATGGATTAGATTGCGAGTGATAGATAGAAGGTCGGTAATAAATATTAGAAACAGGTTCGGAGAGACGACTAAGCCGTTGGTTGAGAATGAAGTAAAAGTATAAGATAAGGGTATTTTTTTTAGACTTTCATACAGGAAGAATGGAAGAGAAGAAATGTTCGAACCAAGTTTTCAAGTACCTACTGAGAAGTAGCTTGTACATTGTACTACCAGGCATCGAGTTCACGTTTCAACTATTTTAGTGGAATTTTGAGGATCATACATTATCCGAACTAACCACATCCGCACAATCCCGGCCGTTGGACACCTTGTCGTGGTGGGGTGACTTAATAAGAGGAACACTATGCACTACCATGTAGTTAACACTACTCTGGCAGAGCTGATTGTGAATCGATAACTAGGATCCAACAACCCTTAACTCCAAGGTGGCAGGTCCTCATGCTGAGGGAGCTTTGTGTAGGTAGTGATACTACAGGAGCACAGGGTTCAGGGGTATTTGAAGAGTTAGTGTAACTTCTCCGGGTCAGTTCAGTCCTCTGGCGTACGCAAGTTGAGTAGGGTAGGTGAAGGGGATCTCTGCCGACCTGGTCTGTGATTTCTGAGATCGAGATTGTCATTAGCAAAATCTGTCTCGAGCAATAGTGACTATTTTAGTTTGCTAAAATAACATAGGCCAAAACCGCGCCGAAAAGGCAGGATCTTGGAAACGGTTCAAAAATGATACAGAGATCTGAGTTCAGCTGAAGCCACAGTAATGGAGGTGGTAAACGGAAAAGGTGATGGACAGCCTGTGTCTAGAAATATTAATCAACCAAGACCACATGAAAGTGGAAAGGTTGATGGACAAACCAGGAAACAGAAGGTCAACTTAGGGTGATTCAATTGAACCTTCACCACTATAAAGCTGCATCAGCCATGCTGACGAAATGTTTTGTGGAGGAGTCGATTGATATTGCCTTGCTGCAGGAGTCTTGGATCTTCCAAGGAAGGATTAGAGGTCTACCTAAGAGTATTACCATTTTACGCTGTGTACGATGCGGCGAAAGATTTAGATTTTGTGTACTGGTGAGGCATGGAGTTAAAGACTAGGAGCAGCTGCAGACAGTTTTGTCATGGCATTTACATACCTGCCGTAAGACTCCCTAGAGTCTGCCACAATAAAAGAGGTACAGTCTTTGGTGAATGTCTGCAGAGATAGGAGCGAAGATCTAATGATTGGTTGCTATGCTAATGCACACAGTACAGTGTGGGAAGGCACTTAACGATCGCTACAGAGGAAAAGCTTTATTCGAGTTTGTAGTGTGCAAAGAGGTAACTATTGTCAACAGAGGAACAAAACCGATCTTCTGTGGAAGATGAAGGAAAGTTACTGACGTGACTCTGTGTAGTAAAAGAATATCAATCAGATAAAATATCAAATTAGAAGCTAATAGTTCTTGAAAAGGACTCCACGCCTTGGTGGTGTAGGGAACTTGAAATTCTACGGAAGGAAATGCAAAAAGCCTTTCATCATGTCATGAGAAGGAATGATCCTGAATCATGGGATGAAGTATAAGGCAAAGAAGAAAGATCTAAAAGCAACTCTGCAACGATGTAAATGGGAGTCATGGCCGGACTGAAAGGCAAGGAAAGACGGACTTTAGCATAGTAAGGCTCAACTTCAGTTCTCTGATCCGAAACCAATTGGCGGAAAGGAATGGTAGAGCATCTAATTAACAACTGGGTTGCGGCAGAATATCAGAGAAGGTGGTAAATCGTGATAAGTTGCAGGCAGGCTAAAATCGCTGTAAAAAGTGTCGATTGGAACCACTCACAGAGAAGTTCTAAGCTTGTAGCGAAGAACACTGCAATGGGTGGTAGCGTTATCTACAAGTCATGAAAATTTCAGGTATCACCTAAAGAAAATGGGGCTTCTGGAGGATGACACCTGTGAACTATTGCTGGAGGAAATCGGGACGGTAGCACATATGTACATATATTCTGTTAATGTCCGGCACTAGTTGGTAGAAAGAGGGAGGTCTTGACTACCCATTGGATAGAAATTCAAAGGATGAACCAGAGTACTATTAAACAGATGCCAGCTTTGACAAGAGGAATCAAAACCAGAGATGAACTGTGACGAAATCCAGAGAAAAATCGGAATCCAACACTATGGTCTGGTGCGAAATCTCTCGAAATATACATATGTAACCATATCCACCAGAACAAAGACAGGACAATCACAAGGGAAATGATTAGAAGTACAGCCACCCTGTCCACAAGTGTCGCAGATAGTAGTATTACTAAGCGTAGCATATTGAAATTCCTACTTAAAGAGAAGTTTCGAGTCACAATGCCATTAAGTTGGGTGCAGTCTTCTCTGCCCGGGGGGGTAGTAAAAATCCGGCAGATTTCTTACAAACACCCGGGAACATTCCTCTACTCTTTGTGGCAAGAAAGTTCAAGCCCCCATTTAAAAAGATTAAATGGAAGTGCCTCAGCTAGAAAGAGGTTGATAGATAAAATATCTATCTATTCCCTCTCCTTCTACACTCTATTACTTAAAGTGAAAACAAATTCAACTGAAAATTAACTGCTATCCATGCAAAAGTAGTCCCAACAATAAATAAACATTCCTCTTCTCATACTGCCTTTTCGACAGCCTCTAACCCTCAACTGTCAGCACAAAAAAAAAAAAAAAAAATAAAAAAAATAAAAATCCCTTGACTTGCAAACACAATCAAAGTTAATAAATTCCAAAACGCTTCGATATGCTCTTCTGACGTCGTCAATTTCAAGCAAAAGTATGTGCATGTGTGCTTGTGTCCTTAAAGCGACTACAGCCCCTATCGATATCTTAAAAAAAAAAAAACTTTCCGACTTTTCTCTCAAACAACCACCCACCTATCGAATCGACAAGGAAATCGAACAAGTGTCACCGACATCGAATGTCATCGAGGGTGTGAGAAAGCACACACCGCGCGTTTGCCAAATTTTTCAAACGCTTAATGCTGAATACCCCCGCAATTGATTTAAAAGACAAATGCCGAAGCGAGGAATTTCGCTGCTTGCTTGTGTGTATATATATTTCAATGTGAATCTGGAGAATCCTTGCCTGAGATTTTATTTTAGTATTTTAGCCCAAAAAGGGACTACACTGAGTTGACTTTGGAAAGTTGTTTGTTTGAACATGGATTTTGACATGCCACATAAAAGACCCGGAGAAGAAGTGATAGGACATCCCTTACCCTTTGCTATGGCCTTTCCGTCTTGGTAAGGATAATTGCTATGAAAAGGTTTTATTGAGTTTGTCTTTGGTTTTTCTGTGTAGACTCTATGTAATTTGAATACGACTTTTCGGGATGGAATTTTATCTCTGGCCAATTCATGTGGTGGAAGCATGTATAGTTGTCTCTGAATAGAGGTCCTTTTCATAAAAGAGATCCTCCCTTTTTGGGAGAAATTTTTCGCAGGAACACCAATCCTGTTAAGTTTCCAAGCCAACCCAACCATTTGTATCAACCACCAACCAGTATCATCATCGTTGTCACCGATTTGCCCCTAGGATGCACTTCTAGTATAATGCACTCACAATATCGAACAAGCCCGGACTTGGAGTACCTAGCCATAACGTCCATTCAATCATCATTTTCTTCACCCCAATGTCAAACACAAAATAGGATGGAATTATGCTTTTGGAGGAATTTATCGGTCTGCAGCACCTTTGACGATAGTGCATACGAATCGTTATTTTCAAAACCGCTGCTGGCAGACATAACAAAATGGACACTCGAAATTGATGGAACGTTCCTGGTTCGCATTTTATAGTGAGGTGCAAAAATATTTGTACGCACGAATAATTTTTATTCTAACACACAACTGAGCAAACAAGATGAACCTTTCGGGCTGAGTTTAGTGGTTCTAATCGCCTACCTTTCAATCTACAAAACGCCTAGTGTTTTATGGTCAGCTCAAATATTTGCCATGTACCAGCAATTAATTCGGAATAAATACAATGAGTAAGACGGACAAATTAGACTGTCAAACTAAGCGAAAGCATTTATATTTTGTCGTCAAAAGTAGGGTCATCCTTACCCGAAACTTGTATGGGTTTCGGAACTAAATAGGTTTTCCTTGATCGGGAAGTTACCTCAACGAATAACCCCCAACCTATAGGTCGTAACCGGTTCCGGAGTCATAACCGACTTCGGGGGATATGAGCGCTGCCGTTGGCTTATTAAGGGTTCATCCCCCACCAACGCTTTGCCAATACCCTGGCTTAGTGCTGGAGATCTTTATAAATCTGTGTTTCGAATATGTCAAAGCAGCTCATGTAGGGATGACACTAAATAGTTCGATTTGAATGGAACTGTGGATGCCACCGTTGATTCTATCTAGAAAATTCGTCCCCTGCCGTCCTGATCAAAAGGAAGTGCCTTAGTGAGAAAACACTCCTCTCTTGTTTGGTACCAGCAACGATCTTCCAAAGGGGGGTTGGTTGCCAAATCTCCAGTCGACGTACTGGGCACCCAGCAGCTACCAATGTGGAGGTGTAGATTGGGAGTTAATAGTGAAAGATTAATGTGGAAGTGCTTGTGCACTCATGTATTCACGACAATATCATTCGGCCACGTACATAGATCTCCATAATTTAAAAAAACATCGGGCATAGTACTATGAAAAGGGATTTAACATACTTTGACATATTGATGAAGTCGGAGGACTCTCGAACCAGCAGAGTATGGCTTTAGAAAGGGCCGTTCTACAATAGCTGCTATACGGAGGGTGACTTCAACCTTGGAGGAAGCTATCCAGAGTAGGAGATGGAAAGGAGGTGCAAAGAAATATGGAGCCGTAGTAACGCTAGACATCAAAAATGAATTCAACTCTTCAAACTGGGGTCTCATAGTGCCTCTTGACTCAGGTCAAGGATGGTGCCATGGCCATTAATAAAGATTATGCTCAACTACTTCGAGAAACGGCTTCTGTTCTACGATACCGATGATGGAGTAAGGCAGTACCACATATCAGGTGGAGTTCCACAAAGATCGGTACTAGGACCCATGCTATGGAACATTATGTACGATACATAGCAATTGTGGTGGTAGCGAAACACCTGGAAGAGATAGAGGACATTGCTAATGAACGTATTCGTCAAGTAAAGCGATGGATGTCAGCAGCTGGACTAGAGCTCGCAGAGCACAAAACAGAATATGCTGTGCATACCGAACAGTATCAGAAGATGCTATATGTGTAATCGCGGGATTGCTACCTGATATCCTGGCCACCGAGCTACAGGAGACCAAAATTCAGGATCCCCATGCTTCAGTCAGAGATATCCAGCTAGAAGAGAAACAACGAAGTATGAGAGCATGGCAAGGGAGATGGACCCACTCTACAAAGGGAAGGAGGATCCATAGACTCATACCAGATGTCCACATATGGATGGACCGAGACTACGGAGAAGTAGAGCGTATAGGCTTGGTATAAAAGAGTCTCCGAATTGTCTAAACTGTGGCGAGTAAACCGAAGATGTATACCACGTATTTTTTCAGTGACGTCTCTTCAGTGGAGAGCGCAGATTACAAGAGAAAAATCGGAGAAAGACCAACTCCCGAGAACTTAGTGGATCATATGCTAACATCGAGCGAAATATGGGACGCGTATTCCTGGAATCGAGTAATCAGGTCTGCGAATCGTGCATGGCCGAGTTTTTGGTATCTTTAGAAGATTACACATCCGCTGGCGCAACCGAGGAAAAAAAAAACTTTAACATAAATAGCCTAAAGCCCATAGTTCTCCTTCAAGTGTCAATTGTCTGGAGGATCTTCCTACCGACCAGTAACATTGCTGTTTAACTCATTATTCGTGTATCATAACTTCAT
The DNA here is from genome assembly GCA_905220385.1 of Xylota sylvarum. Taxonomy (NCBI): domain Eukaryota; kingdom Metazoa; phylum Arthropoda; class Insecta; order Diptera; family Syrphidae; genus Xylota; species Xylota sylvarum. The sequence continues at coordinate 20,096,798 of LR999958.1, forward strand.
GTAGCCTTGGGTAGGAGCTATTCGATTTATGTAACATCCAGTATCTGCAACTGTGGTGACCGCATAGTGAGTTCCAAGCAAGGACTTGTTTGACCAAACTTTTTAGATGGTTTCATCTATACAACCTCCAGCCACTTTAAAAGTCCGCCAAGTAGTCACGTAAACCTTAGCTCCTTGTTAACCATTATTTTACTCAGGACCCACTGTGACTCTTCTACTATCTTTGCTTCTGTATATTTGCAATATTTTTCTTTATCCTTGTTGCTCCTTAACGGGCTGCCTTTATATCAGACGCAGTACATAAGCCTTAAATTTCAAAGCCGTAGGTTCGAATTTTATTGCTAATAGATAAGTATGTCGACCTCTTCTCACTGCGTTGATCCTTTTGATAAGTCTCATGTTTTATAAAAAAAACTCAATTCAATACTTCCCTTAAAAGGTGTTGTCAGTTTTAACGCTCAGACTGTATTATTGAAAAACTGTAATTTTATCGCATATCATCACAAAACGAACGGTTCAATCCCACGGTCAACCATACTAACTGGTTTATTCCGAATAGAAGAAGGAGGTTTCAGTCACAGAAGCCAAACTCATGGCAGACACTCACCCTCAAGGCATTAAAAGGATCACAAATCGAGAAGGCACAGGATACACAGTCGAAACAAAACCGAGATGAATTCCTAGGTGTATCTCGATATGGATGACGATGATTGCTCAGCTCAGCTCACATGTGCATATCCTGTTTGGTCGGACAATTTCCATTTCATTGCGGATATGAATCATCGGCCATATTTCCGGTCGAAGGATTTTTACCCCAAATTTGTTGTCCTGTTAAGGAAGGAACAACAAAAAAATACCGTAAAACACAAAAAAAAAAAAAAAGAGTCAAATGTGTATTCGAAATAAAAAAAAAAAAAAACAAAAAAACAAAACAAAAACAAAATGCTAACGTCAGCATTTGTATTCGTTACTCGTATAGAATGCCAGTATTTGTGGTGTTCGTGTGGCAGAGAGTCCGTATCGAATGCCGGTACGACCAATGTTCATGCATGGCTTCTTTCGATGTTATCCTTTTAAAATTTATTCCCGAGTAAATAAATTCAAAAATTAAACCAAAAACCAAATGAATTCGTTAAATTTTCATGAAAGAGTTCAAGCAAAAACGACATACATACACAAAAAAAAACAAAAAAACAAAAAAAAAAGGATAAGGACCAGTACATTTAAATAGCTGTGGCGACACACTGTGCGTATGTGTTTCGTGCGACGAGAAAGCATTTCTAGCAAATTGAATGGTCTCTCTTTACCATGGTAAGGATGAGACTGTAATTACATTATTGCGCTGTATACTGTTTACTTATAGATGTAGCTTCTTGTTTGCAGGACATTTCTTGTTCTTTTTTTTTTTTTGGTTTGGTTTGGTTTGGTTTTTCGTTATTCCTAACACTTAATGTCCTTCTGCTTTTATAGAATTTGTTGCTGTTAATTGTTGTGGTAGTTATCGTTGTTGTTGTCAGTTGTCGACATCCTGGTGGCCACCGTGGTCTAATTGGTGCAAAACGCTCTTGCATTCAATTTGGCAAATTACTCTTTCGGCCACTTCTGCTGCTCTAGCAGCGTCTAGTTGGTGTGGTGGTAGTCTTTGGGAAAAGTAAATATTTTTCCTCTATGACTAAATATACATATCATGCATACACTACACATATACCTACAGAGATACCAAGATGGATTAATCTAGTTTTTTTTTTTTTTGTTTCTTTCTTCACTGAGCTATGACATACGACACAGGATACTGCTGGTTTGTGTAGTAGTAGTAGGGCTCTGCGAGACAAGTCAAACATTTGGAGAGGATTTTAAGCAGAAATAAAACAACAAAAAGTCAGAATGACAAGAAGAGACATCAGCGTGAATAAATTGCAAGGAATGAAGACAACAACGATGAAGCAAACTATGAGATTAACGCTTAAGTGTGTACTTGAGGTGATTGAACTTTTTTTTTTTTCTGCTGTCAACAGCGCAGTGTTTACCCAGCTCTTGTAACGCCAAATTAGGCAAAATTGAAATAGAGCAGTGTTCAGTGATCGTTTGAGCCCTTGTGAGAAGACAAGGAGCTTGAGAGGAAATAAGTAATAATGCTTGTGTTTTAAGGTATAAACGAGTGATTCCCCGTTTATGGGTAAGACAAGATAGCGGCTACTTGAATTTTTCGGAATATTTATTTTCCTATGGTACTTTGTTTTAAATTCTTAGTAAAGTTCAAAACACTTCGGTTTAGGTTTTGGTTAGGTGACTATCCTCTGATTACGGTAGCATACACTTGGACTAAGATAGGTCCATTGTGTTACCACACGAGCCGGTCGCTTCCGTTTCTCCTTGAACCAGTTTGATTTTTGGACAGGCCTCCAGATTTGATCGACATGCGAATCGGCTATATCTTCAAGTTCCTCGAAGAAGTATTCTCCCAAGTATTCTTTCTTAATTATGAGAACGCTGGAAGCTGTACAGAAGGTAGCTTTCTAATACACAATGACCCGTCAATAGTTCAACCAGGGTACCTACGCAGAAACCTACCCAAGTTGTCCATTGTCTGCTGAGAACAAGTAGCAGACTTGTTGTCATACGTCAAAACAAGCGAAGTGTTCTCTCCACCTAGTGGGCTGGTTCTCATCCAATATCAGCAGGTTACTGTCTAAATTCTTCACTGCAGTATGAAGGCGTACATAAGCAAGCATAAGATAGTGATCGTGTCCTTGCCCGATGTCGACTCCGCGTCTGTTTTAGACGTCTTGGAGACAATTTTTAAAACGGCAATGATCGCAATGTAATCGATCGATCGGTTGGATATTCGTTGCCTCTCAATTGAGACCTAACTGATATTATGGCACGTGTTATGCTTAAACAGTGTATATAGCTCCAATGATTAGGCGGTTGGTATTGCAGAAATCCACAAAGCGCTCACCATTGTCAAGACCGTAAACTCCCATCACGGGTTTTGTTTAAGCATAGTGTTGTCATTACCTACCTTGGCGTTGAAATCCCCCATCACAATTACGATGTTCCCATTAGGCATTTGGTTGTAAGCGGAACATAACTGGCTGTAGAAATTGTCCTTTTCGTCCTCAGTCGCATTTTCAGTTGGAGTGTATTACTAGATGATGATGATTCTTCTTACACTACTCTGGAATCTAGCCATTAGTCTGCGATCACTATAAGATTTCCAGGATATGAGGCCTTTCGTGCTGCTGGAGTCCCGGACCTTCGTGCATTTCCAGATGGCTTACCAGAGTAGCGTATGTTTTTTGTTGAGGAGTGATGTTCCCCATTATCAAGCCATCTTATCTCACTAAAGCCTTGCCCACTAGAGGTGGAGTGGGAAAATAATACATTCTGTATTCTCCGTTCTACCAATCCAATATAGCAGATGTAACTTGGTTTTAGTTGCATCAGACCAAACGTGAACATTTTACTCAAACTTAGAGCGGATGCCGTGTATAGAACAGTCAAATCAGATGGAATGAAATATTTTTTACTATTTAACCCAATTGTCCCAATGCATGGCAAATCTAGCCATTTTGCCAATAAAGTTAATGTATTTTGTAATTATGTAGACTTTATCAGATAAATTTTCACTTTTTTTTTCATCTATCTAGGATCTACCATAAATTCAAGAAGACTACCACCACAGAGACCAAGTAAAGAGTCACATTTTCTAATCGCTGCAAATGTAAGCTAAGAAAACACTAGAGAAGCAAAGTTATTTGTAGGCTATCTAAAGGGACCTTATAAATTAACGTTTTGTAGAACTTAGATAGTAAGTATCTAAGTTCTACAAAACGTTAATTTTTTAATATTTGTTTGGCCTTTAGACCACAATTTGATCTAGGGACTGGCACAGATTAATTAACTGGGCAGCTGAAACACTACAAATCCTGAATTTGAGTTCTAATTGCCTTTTGTGCCCAGCTCCATTAACAGTCTTGTAATTATACGACGAAGCATTTCTTTTCTTTCATACCAGCTGCGATACCTGTTGTGCTGATATGGTGAGTGCTGGTCACTAAAGCGTTAGCACTTCTGTGAAGGGAAAGAATTTTCAGAAAATGGCTATCTAAATCACGGTTTGCTTCTTCGTAGCACAATGGAGCACGGGCCTATTTCATAAAACTACAACACTAACAATTATTTGTAAATTCACTTGTAACTTGTAAATTATGAGCAAATTTTTGTTTCATAAAGAATGTCAATTCATTAATAACTACAAGTATGCCAGGCCTGCAACTACAAGTGAATTTACAACTGCGGCGAGCTTTTCTGATTCATAAAAGTATTTGCGCAAAAAATTATTAGCGACGGACTTGTAACTACAAGTGAATTTTTTACAAGAGTAGAGAGACTAATAAAATCACGTACTGTGATCGCTTCACTGTGAAGTATAGCCGCAGACTCGTAGTTCTTCGCAAATAATTTTTAACTTGTAGTTACAGACTTGTAGACTTGTAGCATTTTGATCGCTACACTTATAATTTGAATTTGCCGCCCTACAAGTGCTGAAAAATGTTTATGGAACACAAAATTACAACTCCATACTTTATTTGTGCTTGTAGTTACAAGTTTAGAAGTACAACACTTTTAGTTATATAAAATAGGCCCCAGGATGAGAGCTCTAGGTAATGCGTCTTATACAGACAAAAAAATATCTCTCCTTGCCGATTGACAGTTGACAAAAAAGTCAACTTACTAGAAACTGAACAGAGTTAACTAAAATCGAGCTACTCTGAAAAGGTCCTTGGTTGAGACCTAATAAGTTGTGGAAAATTAATGGGCTGCTGAAAACCCCATCGAATGTCTCAGGTATATATTGAAAAGAATCCTTTAGTTTTATGATGGTTTTTGGAACACATTTATGCTTCGGACTATGGGTTCCATAATGAATTCTGAATGCCGTCCCCAGTTAATGAACCAATTTAAGCAAAACTTTCCTCATAATAATGTACGCTATAATAATAACTTCAATAAATCTAAAGCTCCCTACCGTCCTCTGGCACTACTACTCTGGCGTAGTGTTACCAGTTCTTCACATATCAGAAATAGTATTTCTATTTATGAACAGAGCTATGAAAATGAAAACACAACTCAAACTGTCTGCCTTTTAATTCTCCCTTCGTACGCAGTGCTATTTCCCATGTTCAGTTCATTGACTTGAACTGGCTGGTGGAAATGAAAAAGAAGGAAAAAAAAATAGAAATACTCCGGAATATACAAAAGCTATTCTGATCCAACCTCTTCTGGCCAACTTCAATTGAAACGATCCACTGGACGACGACCGAAACACAAGATGCACCTCCGGGTAGTTTGCTCCTTCCTTGCATGTGAAATAAAATAAATTCAAAGAGGACCAGAGTTATTGCTTTCGTAAATGTTTTCCATCCTTTCAGTCCTGGCTGGAGTGGTTCTGTTGCTTCGTCCGCTTACTTCATGTTTGCAATCCTTGCCCGGTCCTCTCCGGTGTTATGTTATGTTCTATATGTGCGACCATTTGGTGCGATCGTAAAAGAGCAAACTACTTTGCCATAAAATACCCGAGGAAGAGTGGAAGCAATCAACGTGCTGCACAACCCCAAAACAAAGGCAAGGGTTTTCGTTTACGTCAAGAAAGTGCACAACGTATGCGATTTAGTTGGAGATTAACTTGCATTTGCACCCGTACTCACTTCTGTTGTCCTGGGTAGATCCACTTGGTGAATTTTATCCTCCTCATTGGTGTGGCGGCGATGCTTTATCGAAGAAGCTCACCTTGGCCTTGTTTTGGTTTTCGTTTTTTTTTCCTACCGTCCAGAACCAGTCATAACTTCCTTTCCTTCAGGTGGCTAGAAGTAGTTAAAACACTTCCCTAGGCGATGGATTTTATGATCGCGTTATAAAACCCCGGTTGGGATGAAATTTCCAAGTTCTTAATAAATGAAGACGTTTTAAACATAAAAAAAAACGGACGTGATGTATAATCTCCAGTTGGGCTTCGGACCGTCTACGCGCTGTATCGTCCTGGGAATGAAGTGTCGAAATCTATTTATATGCATACCTCAATATGTTGGAATATTTAAGTTTTAATTGTTTTCGGGAGGAAGCACGGTACGGGACAGTTTAAACTCTGGAACTGTGTTCGCAAGGAGCGATCATTTGAATTTAAGATGAATAAAGTTTCGTTTACGGGAAATTTAAAACGATTCCTTATAGTCAATCAAAGTTCTACAGATCCAATCATTTTTAATTGGGTTTGGTTAATGCATTTGTTTATATTTTTTTTCGAAATCTTTGGCAGACGACGATAATGTCTTGAATTTTAAATCGAAACAGTTAAGAGAGGAATTTTGAAAATACTGGTATATGAGGTAGAAATAGTAAAAAAAGGTCCTTAAGCAGTGGTTTTGTGGAGAGTAATAAAAAAAAGAGTACAACTCTTCCCTGTTACTTAGAATATTGATCTCAGAGGAGAAAATTGAGTGGACAGTTAGAACGTCCTTCCCTTACAAATCGCGAGGACTGGACGGTATTATACCGATCATGGTACAGAGCATTGTGCATACGATTATTTCGGAACTATTTAATAGTAGTCTCATACGAAGACATATCCCACGAACATGGAGAGGTCAAGGTAGTATTCGTACTCAAGGCTGGTAAAGCAAGTCAATTTACCGCCAACGACTTCAGACCAATCAGCCTTACATCCTTTATAAAAAAAAAAAAAACTTTTGAGACACTATCCGACATTGACATTCGCAGTAAACTATAGGTATGCCCCGGGGATATATCCACGGCCCAATATGCCTACACCAAAGGAAAAAGTGTTGAGACGGCTCTGCGCTGTATAGTTAGCTCAATCGACAAATCCTTAAAAGATAAAGAATATACTTGCAGCTGCATTCTTAGACATTGAAGGAGCATTTAACAATGTCAGAACGGACGGAATGCGTAGAACCTCAATATCCACAAATACCTTGACCAATTGGATTGTAGAAATTCTGGAGGAAAGACACATTATAACGGTGCAGCGGGTGTAGAAGTACTTCTCAAGGCGGAGTAATCTCCTGACTACTATGGGTCATCGTACTAAATGAAGAACTCTTACAAATCAGGTATAGTGGTGTCAAGACTATCGCTTATGCGGATGATGTCATATTGATAGCTACAAGCGAATTCCCCTCTACCCTTAGTAAAAAATTGGAAGATGCGCTGAAGACCCTAGACACATGGGCCAAGAGATGTGGAGTAGTGGTCAAGGGTTGGGGTCACAATCTCGAAAAGCCAAAATCCTGAAAATCCAAAATGCCGAAAATACAAAATCCTGAAAAATCCCGAAAAATTGGGTTGGGTACGAAATATAACAATATAACAATGTAACAAAGCATCTAATCCTTTTCGACGCAGGGTCATAAGTAAACAATTCGATTTGTGCATAAAAAGTGGAATATGTAGGGGGGGCATGCTGCCCTCCTGCAACCCCCCTACTTGGAATCACTGTTGGATTTGGAGTAGATGCGAGGTTGGGTATATGCAAAAAATCTTTAAATCCATACAAACATTTTTATATTCTGTCCGACTCCCAGCGGTCAATCCCCAGAAGACCCACCTAGTATTACTAATAAAAGGAAAAATCCTGAGCCTTGTACTTGACAAGAAACTGAACTGGATGCGTAACCTTAATGAAAGAACCAAGATAGCCACTGTTGCGTTCCAAAATTATACTATAGATGTATACGGCTATAGTAAGTCCTATTCTGACTTATGGTTGTCTTGTATGCTGGCAGTTCCCATCAAGACTAACTACTTAGCGGCTCTCACGAGGATATAGATATCGGCTTGTATTGGCACCACTAGTGTCGTGAGAACCACACCTACTGCAGGACTGAAGGAGGCTATCTTCAATCTACTTCCATTGGATATCTTCATTCAAGCCACGTCAGCTATTATCTAAGAATAAGCCAGTCAAATAGTTGGATACAAAATATGAAGGATCGTTCTATGATCCTGAATAAATATCTGGTTTAGGACCTAGATTTCAAGAAACGACTCCCAAACCATACCAAAAAATACAAATTTTTGTCGCGATAGGTCCATGGGACCCAGGGTATTATATTCTTTACATCAATGGAATAGGCCTACTGTTTAATGCCGTACCCGAAAGGCAATTTGTGTTTTGAGAACCTTTTTCATGACACTTTTACTCTCGGATGTTTGTCAGAAGCTTGCAAGAGGTAGAGCCGTAAAAGAAATTTTAGGTGTTGACTGGAGATTGAACCTGGAACCCCTCGTTGAATAGTCTAACGCACTAACCCCTTGAGCCACGGCGCCCATGAACCATAGCAGTGACAATAGTCGCCCGTAAGACTGTGTTGAAGGCAATACCACAGAAAGGTATCACTTTTTTCATTGAAAGCCAGGCAGCAATTAAAGCGATTTCTGCTGAAGAGATTACCGTGAAGAGCTTAAGGTTCTTGGAATACAGTACAAGAATGCGCTTTGCGGGGTCCCTGGATATGAAAATATTTCAGGTAATGAGAAGGCCGATAAACGGTCGACACTACCGTGGTCATCAGGGCAAAGATTAAGGCTCATGGGGAGGCTAACATCAGATAGTCCACCCTAGGCACTTGTTTGATCACAAGATGTACATATGTATATGGCCTGTGTCAATAAGAGTAGGACCGACAGAACAATGCAAAAGGATCCCTTTCTACCCTGATAGTAGTGATCATGGGAGATAACACTCGGAGGTACCCTATGAAAAAACTAAGACTAACGGAAGTCACCGTCCAGCTTTATCCATCATAGATTTGAAATTCTCGGGCGACACTCCTTCCGTGATCTAGGAGATTTCTAGGAGCAAACCAGTCAATGACATCTTGAACTACATCAAATCAACTGGATGGTTTGCTAGTTCATAGCAACCATTTTTGTAGAACTAGGCTTAACCAATGGGCAAGGGACGTCGCTTCCCTGTGGGTATCACAATGAGTCTGTATTGACTTGAGTTTCGTCTTGTGGATCTCTTTCACTCGCCTACTGACGTACCTACATTGTCGTGTTGTTCAACATCACAAAATGGTATCCTAATGACTTTACCTTCGTGAAGGTGATCGATATTTGAATATAATTCAACAACTTTTCAAGAAAAGAAAGTCAAGAAAACATGGTCATCTTCCTTTGTAAGAGTTTCTCAAATAAGTACCAAGGACTTCGAGAGAAAATTAGTCAGAATAGAACTATATACGTCTAGAAGTAAATCATTTTAGCAATTATCAGATATTTAAGTAGGTAGGGCCCATCATTACCATATTTAATACGCAATACGCATAGGTCCATACTATAACTAAAGAGTAACACCCCTGAGAGGTTTACTCCCAGAAGTTTACACTCTCTAGTTCAGAATCAACAGGCTTTACTAATATTAGAGTAAGCAAAACTTATATGTATATAATTATTCACATTACTTTCCACCCTTCTTTAATCAGCTTATTAAACAACGGCCTGCCACCCACCTCCTCATTAATACACCATACTCTAGTCTCTTGCTTTACCCTTCTCAAACATGCAGTAGACGAAGTGCAAACCAAGTGCTATTAGATGAACCCTTTTTTTCCCTTAGGTTATATTTCACTTCTGGAGTACATAAGCGACCAAGTGAAGGATATGTTTGCAGATTTTCAAGATGAACACAACTCTTGCCTAGAAGTATGTATGTTACATCACTCGTTTCGTCCTCAGTTGCCGCCACCGCCGACACTATATGAATGTGTGTATTGAATTTTATGTGAACAAATACTGACACCCTTATGGGGTACTCGAATCGAGTGCTCCTGTAAGTGTTGTATCAGTTCATTGTGGAGCACATGTTATTCAATCCTTTAATGAAATTCAACAATAACAATATAACGAGAATAATTTTTTTTTCCAAATAAATATTCGTATACACAGGTTGCATATAGAAACCGATTTTATCTGGATTTTTAAAAATATTTTTTGTTTGTATAAATATTTACTTGATTTAGTAAAAATCCTTGAATTTTTGTAGGAAATCAATTAAATGAATTGAATGGTACCTACCATTTCCCTTCTTCATCTTTTAGTTCATGTCTTGCAGAGTAGTTGGTTTGCGATTAAAAGGCTGTTCTTAGAAAACAGTTGTTGCTTCTCTTCTCGTTTTCATAGAAAAAGAGCTTAAAGTATTACATAAGTTGTTTTTCTAGGATAGAAATAACATCATGAGCAAAGCGAATACAAATTCATTTTTGTGTTATTAGTCCTACATACATGAAATTTGAAAATGATTTTTCAAGCAAGGTAAGACCTCTTTATATTAAGAAAAATAACCATAGACCAGTTGATACTCAGAATTATTCTGTTGCATAGCAACTGAGGATACCACAACAGGCACTTGTAAGGCTCAATTCCTAACGTTTGTGTTGTGAATCATTGGGTGCCCCATTAAAATCTGCAAGAACTTGACCATACACTGTTGAATCTGATAGACACATCTACAAATGTATTCATATAAAGATAAACGCATTTCTCTTTAGAAAAATGAGGGACTACTTCTGGAAAAGAATTCTGATATATAATACCGACAGGGGACTTAAACTTCATCCCTCTCTAGCTTCATGACTCATAAGGTATTTCATATGGAAAATAAGTTTCGTTACGAAAATGAAGAAAACAGAGAGAAAGTAGAATTCATATTCACCAGACTAAGGACATGTGTACATACCTATATAGATGATCCCTTTTTCCTATCTGGCGCTAGAAAGAAATCAAAGGAAGATTCAAAAATAGAGCAATATACGCGAAGAGAGCAGCCTGGAAAAACTTCTGCAGTGATATTGAATCCACCAAAGACGCTGCTAGACTCAGGAAAGTTCTGTCAAAGGTTCAAACTGTTCCGGGATTTCTCAAAAAAAACAGACGCCTCCTGGACGGAATTCTGTTCTGACACCTTAAAAGAATTTATCTTCACCCATTTCCCGGGCTGCTTCTTCACCAACGTACACATCACAGAGAGGGTCAGCAGTTTAGAGACACATTCAACTGCGCAAATAATTGACGAAAATAAAGTAGTATGGGCCATTGACACCTTCTCCTCCTACAAGGCGCCGGGGTTTGATGGGATTATTCCCATGATGCAACAAAGCTCAAAGGTATTTTCCGTTCCATGGCTCACAAAGATTTTCACAGGTTGCTTAAGCTGCACCTTTGTACGCAAATCATGGAGAGAAGTCAAGGTCATTTTTATACCCAAGGCAGGAGAACCCAGCCACACTACAGCAAAGGATTTTAGACCGATCAGTCTAGCATCTTTTCTACTTAAAACCATAGAAAGAATATTAGACGTTTACATTCGCTCCAAACTTAACCCAGGGAACATTTCACCTGCTCTGCATGCCTATATAAAGGGCCGATCTAAAGGGCCGGTTTCTATAATCGAGAAATCACTCCGGAAGGTCTGGATGATGTTGTCATATTAGCAACTGGTAAATTCTTGCCCACAATCGTCGACCTGCTACAAACAGCGTTGAATGCCCTAAACAACTGGACCAAACATTGTGGACTCGGTCTAAACGACCAAAAACCGAATTAGTTCTCTTCACAAATAAGAGAAATATACAAGAATTCGAGCCACCTAGATTGAATGGGACTCAACTCCAAATATCAGACAAGGCTAGATAGAGTGCATACTAGATTGCAAATTGAACTGGAAAGAAAATATATTCGAACATCTTTGTACGGCCAAGATTTTTTACATTGCATTAGAACCTTCAGGAAAAAACTGCCATCGTCAGACGTATCCTTACGTACGGCTTTTTGGTCTGGTGGCCCGTAGACGCAAAAGCCGCAAACCTAAACACCCTCACAAGGATGCAACGTCTAGCATGTGTGGGTATCACAAGCTCAATTAGAACGACACCCAACGCTGCCCTTGTAGCCATGCTAGCGCTTTGCTTATCGGATCTCTTCACTAAGGAAATAGCGGCTAAAGGCGCCCTACGCCTCCGACAAACCCGGATGTGGAAAGACAATCATTTCGGATGCAGCACCATCACCAAATGGTCAAATGTCGATTTACCTTCCGATTACATTTCTTCGTACACGGACTTCAGCCTCAACCTCGACTCCAAATTTCCCTCTAGAGAGAGCTGGACAATTGGGAATGTCATTAATCCCGACTGCATATCCATCTTCACCGATGAGTCAAAAATGAAAGAAGGTACGAGCTCAATAATATTTTCAGAGGCACTATCAATTGCCCGGTCCTTGAAACTACCCCAACCACGCAAGTGTGTTTCAGGTAGAAATATATGGTATAACCGAGGCCTGCCGGGACCTATCCACTCTGAATAACAACGTACACATCGGTGTCTATATAGACAGTCAAGCAGCCATCAAAGCCGTCACCTTCATCTCTAAATTGGTCAAGAGATGCAAAGAAGAACTCAAATCCCTCAGCTCAAAGCACAACATCACGCTCTACTGGATTCCGGGACACCCCAACCTACCTACCTACCTAACTTCCAAGCCTCTGCACCTTATATAGCCTTATAGTCTTATATAGAGATTCCTTAGTGTTTTTTGACAAGGCCCTACGGAGATATCCGTAGACGTACCTTGGCTTCAACTAGGTAGTGTTGGTAAATTAAGCCTTGATGCGGATAGTTATAAGGCATTCACTGACGTGTCTAAAGCTCAAGACTTCATGCCGAAGTTTTCTTCTGTTCTCTGTTCTCACAGTTTTTCATCCTTCCTTTGACTGCACACATATTGTTATAATTCTTTGAGAATAGATACATACCTACCACGATGTCAAAATAGTAATTCTTTTTATTTTCAGAAATGTACGAGATGTCATTGTAATTTGTGGGTTTACTTAGGTGGCGCTACAGTCGGGGGTGGATCTGGAGCTCTATGGGCCTGTTGGTTTAATGAATGCGAATCCCTAACTGTCACTGAAAACGTAGTTGGGTTCTTCTTTTTAAATTCTTAGCATCCACCCCATTAAAAAATCAAAAAAAAAAAAATAAGGTATTAGGTATTTTACCCATAGCTGAGTTGCTGGTATCTCGTTTAGGCCTCGCTTACAGAGCTGCATTGGCCTTAAAAATTAACTAAAAGATACTTCAATCATTTCAAATCGTATAGGAATACGTTGAGTCCTAAGAACTTACAGAAGACACCAGGTACATATGTTGCATAAGTCAGAGATAGCCTCCTCATTATAAGTGACAATCCGATGTGTTAAATTGATGCCATCTAGTATTAAATCTCTTTTCAAATGTTGGATGAATGTGGGATACTTGTGGCTCTCAATTTTTTAAGTGACATATTTTCATTATAGTAGAGATTCACAAGGATTTTGTTGACGTTCTACCTATTTATCCCACTTCAGACGGTAATTTGGCAGTTATTTTCGAGAGTTTTCTACTAGTTCCTTGACCATTACTTTTAAAAGGGACGCACAACCGCGATATATCCCACAAAGATTAAGGACCAGACTTTTAGATCAAAAAAAAAGAAGTGAATTTTGCATGGATTCTAATGCGAGATAACAACAGATTCCACTTGTGGTACCTAAATATAAACAATTACCTTTCATTATCTCCACGTTGGGTATCGTTATACAGTTGCAAACCATGTACACTTCCAAAAATCCCTTTCAAACTCGGTGTTAAGGACCAAACTTAATTTGTCACTGCGTCAGGTTTTCAGGATAATATATCTCAAGTGGGTGGTTTGTTGCCCTGTTTCTCACATACGAATGCATTCACGGACTCTGCTGTACACCCAGACAAACAAAACAAAAAAAACCAAGATTCAAGAAGCTGCTATCCGGTTTTTGCTGAGAGCACTCTCGAGCGCGTACTAATATTCGTAATTGAAAATGTTAGCAGCGCATTAGGCAAACAGAATCAACAAAACACAAAAAAAAAATGAAAACATAATTCACTTTAATGTCAGTTAGGTGAAAAACAGAAAGCATATACATATTCAAGGATCTAATTGAAAGTCCTTTCTTTTTTGCTGTTCTGCTGCTTCTCTTGATGGTTTTTTGTTGTTTTAATTATGTAATGTAATTTTGGTGTTTTCTGGTGTCTCAAGTTGGCAATGAGCTTTTAACATTTTGCATGAAAATATTCAACGATACAATACCTACCTGTTTTGCCCCACGGCACCCCACATTAGTCCTTTTATGAATTCATTAGAAATGAAATGGCTTCACAAGGAAGGAGATAATATGCTATGTAGAGCTATGTCTGCCGATAGTTAACATGAAAATGAATTGAAGAACACTCAGAGGCAAAAACACATACACATGCATACATACATATGTAGACATACACACCCAACTGAACATATCCTGAGGGTATATTGCGAGTTTAATTAAATTATTAGCTAATGTCGGTCAATTGCGTTTCTTGTGAAAAGAAACACACATTCACATTCCTCGATTAGACTGCCATAGGACATGGCAAACTGAATGACTACATATATATACAGGCGCTCATACACACATACATTCATTTGTACGTACTTGCCTCACGAAGTTGAACTTTTATTCAACGCTGAGTTCTCAATTAGATTTTCAGATAAGAACATGGATTTCTCAAGCCAAGCGATAAGGTTGCTTGCATAAAATTAAACTGCATACTGCATACAGCTTGCATGGCTTTATTCCAATCCTTATGGAGCCATTGTTCGATAGATTGAATCGAGGACTGATGCATGGTGAATGCATACGGACCAGTGAAGGACTTGTTAGTTAGAGTTAGTTCGTTACTTAAGTGGAAGGTAAGGTATGAGAGGTTTTGCCTCAATTGGACGAAGGTAATACACTATACACTAAGAGGGAATGACTTGCATGTGATATGAATTGGATTTTTTAAATAATTAGCTATGGTTCAAGGATATTTCTTGATTAATTAAAAATCATTTCTTTAATCTAGTTTCTATGTTTTTTAGTCAAATAGATTAATGATTAAAATTGCATTGCATTGCAAGATGGTGTATTTATTTCATTTATTAAAGTAACTGATACAAACTACACATCGCAAAGTCGGTAGAACACTACATTTAGAAGAGCAAGATGAGATCTCTATAGCATTTAGAATTGCAGATATTACAAAGGTATCTTGATTTCATTTCTTGAACCTTCAAGGAGACGATGGTAGCCAAAAGCCATATTTTCAAAGCCGAGCTATTTAAAGCAGCTGGAAATGACTTGTTGGAGAACATACACCAACTCTTTTCCAAGTTTTGATCAGACGAGTATATGCCGGATGGTATGGAATCACAGCATCGTTTGCCCGATCCACAAGAAAGGAGGCCCCCTCAATCCCTACATTGCCTTTTATTAGAGTGGTTTCAGACTCGGAATGTCCAATCAAATTACCACACTTTGATGGCAGATCGTAGAGATAACTGAAGAGGTCCGTATACCCACCATCTTTTCATCGATTTTTAGCGCCGCATATAACAAGTTGGATAGAGTCATGTATTTTTGCATTTGTGCAGAAAGATAATAGAGAACCCTCGCTGCTCGGTAATGATTTTACCGACTCCTTTGATGTGACCCCTATGAGATGACGCGTTGTCATGTGACTTATTTAACATCATACTTGAAAGAATTGTGCCAAATTGGAGGCATAATCTATCAAAAGTCTGTACAACAAGAAGGGACACAACACATCGACAAATTGGACAAAAAGAAGAATAATTCTTGTCAATCCCCATTTCTACGGGCTGAGATGGCAATTGGAATAATTTTTTGTCGATAATTCCATGGGACTTATATATTTAAATAGCATTACTCAATCCTGTCCGTTTAAAATAGTTTCTATTTTATTTTGTGTTAACATATACTTTCCCCAATGATTGCGACGAATTACTTTAAGAATGGGACATATTCCGAGGAATTGGGAGAACACTTCTCGAATCCGTAAGCTGCATAGTGTGCACTCTTCACCACGATCGATTCGGTAGCGCATGTAATATAAATGCAGAAGCTCTCCTCTCACTTTAAAAGTTGTAGAAAATGTATCTAAACCATACCAGTTGTGAAAATAGTTTCTATCCCCAAGGTCATAACGTAGTATTCGATACTAACTCCTAGTTGTAGGTATTTTCTTATTCCTTCTCAATGTACATATAAAATGAAAACACTGCAATTCTAAATATTTACATATTTTTTACAGGTTGCTACATTATCCAATATTATGAGGACATTAACCTCGCTTCCTAGTCTGGTCCATACTCTAAAGAACTGAGGTTCTCGTCGACATAAGTGGTTTACCACGTAATTTGCAAGCCGATGACTTGGTAGAGACAAAACTTTCTTTATTATAAGCCAAGTGCATTCTCATTGAATATATATACAGCGGTTGTAAACCTATCTTTCTGGTAGTCTGAATATTTTTTTGATAAAGTATCGCAGTAACTTTCCTACTTCTTCGTCCATACTTCCGCAGCATAACACATAATGGACCTCATGGGAGCTTCAAATAGTCTATGCATATTTCGCTCTTGTAATTATATTCTTCTTATCCAGCCAGTTGATCACCGTTTTAGCCTCCTTCAGCTTTCCTTGGAAGTGTTTCTTGAACGACAGTTCCAATGTAATGATGACCCCTAGATATTTGTATCCTTTCACTGTTTATATTATTATTCATTCCCCCTGGTTCTTTTTTTTCTCTAGTATAACTTCCACTCACTTTTCGAAATACCATTATTTGGGACTTATTGGCATTTTATCATATCGGCTGTTTATCAAAATTTGCAACATGTTTGCTGTCTCTACTAATAGGCAGTCCGTTGAACACAATTTCTCCCGGAAAATATTCCACGAGGAGACATCCTTGTCTTACTCCCATTTTTGCCTGAAACCAGTTGACCATTTCTTTTCCATCCCAAACCGCTGACATGGTTTCCTTATAGAGACTTTGGATTATCTTCAGCAACTTTGTTGATACTCTTAGATTGCTCAGTTTGTTGACTTAATATTAACTGGCTGCCTGAATCCAGCCTGGATATCGCTGAGTTAATCATTTTGCCACTCAGTTAAGCGGTGTGAGATTACTCCTGTGAAGATTTTCACAACGGAGTTCGTAACAAATATTCTTCTATAATTATTATTAGAGACGCGATCATCCCCAGGTGCTTTAATTAGATTACAGCGCTGAACGACTTTCATGATCTCCTGGATCGTAATCGCACTATCCAATTCATGATTTTCCCGAAACGACAGAGTAAACTGCATTCGGTTGGAGTTAAGCGGTTGATTTAAAAGGCTTTTCCCGTACGATCACACGCCATTAGCACTGCCCCGAGTACAAGCTCTAAATGCTGATGTGTGTATTTTCGAATATATCGTGCTGGTTTATAAATTCCAAAAAATCCTTAAAAAACAATTTTCCCCCTAAACCTGCTATATTGTACGAAATAATTTTAAAAAAACATTTAAATATATTATAGTTAACATTGACATTTTTAGTTGATTAGCTGACGGCTTTTTCTGTAAATAAAATGTTTACAAACAACGTCCTGAACATCCACTTATGTTGAGGAATCCTCGGGTTGAACTATCATCGCACATCTGCCATCTAACAACTGTTGCATAAATGTCCTCCCAGCATCGCTGTCATATTCCAAATTGTTACCCGCATCATAATAAATAAAGTACACGACTGGGTTGTACGTACTTGAACCTTAATGCGCTTGTCTTGTTCTTTTTACACATGAGGCTTAAAAAAGAGTGGCCGTGGTATTCTGCATGAAGGAGTTAATAACATTAAACCGATGCTATCTGGGAGATTCCGCAAATTTTTCTTTTTCTTGTAAAAATACCTCCGAAAAGTGGTTGTGGCCATATTAAGGCCTCTTTTCATAACATTTTTTTTTCGGTTTCTAGTAATTTTTAAAAAGTTAAATTTTTTAAAAGTGGGCGTGGTAATTCCAAAAGTTGGTACGTTATATCATTGCATTTGTCATCCCACGTCTCAGATATTAACGCGCAAAACGTTGTATGCCACCTAATAGCATATCGCCAAACTAATTGACATATGAAATTGAAATCGGCAGGCGGAATTGCCTGACCCACTTTTCGGACTTCATCATACTAATGTCAAGTTTGATGAATATCTCAAGTTCGAAATTTTGCACAAAACCAATACTTACCCTATAGATATAGAAGCAAGTAAAAATGTATTCTTGAACTCTGATTATTTTTTTTTTTTTTTTGGTTGCGCCAATGGATGTGGTAATCTTCTATTAGTAAATAGCCCGGGCTAATAGCATGCACGATTCGCAAGCCTAAATACTCGATGCCAGGAATGCGCCTACGTACTAATCCACACCCTAGACTCTTCGACCACTCTCCCCGCGGGACTACCGTTAGGTATTACTTCGCGGGGCTGGTTAGCTTGTTAGGCTCTACTCTATTCTTCGCCATTTATTCTTAAGCGCTCTATTCTCCGGAGTTCGACCTGGACATATGCCTGGTGACATATGCATTCATTTGGTGCCAGTTCTCTTCCTACTGAATGATGTCTCCAATTATCTGTCTGGGGTCCGCAAAGTTTGTACTTCTTGGCATAAAGCGCGGACAGTGGAACATCACGTGTTCTGCGTCTTCTTCGTGCATATCGCAGAACGGACAAAAAGACGAGCTGTCGTGCCCGAATCTGTGCAGATACTTTCTATATCCACCAGGACCAGTTAGGAACTGAGTGATATTATAGTTCACCTCTCCCACTTTTCTTTTCACCCAAGTTTCTATGTTGGGGTTGAGTTTGTGTGTCCATCTTCCTGTTGTAGCGTCATCCCATCGGTTTTGCCATCTTGCCATTGAGATCGCCCTTTCTTCTGCTTTAACAGCTCTTCCATTCTGTCGATTCGTGAGTTTTCTGATGGATACCCGTTTCATCTCGTCGACCAGGAAATCGATGGGCACCATGCCAGCTACGACATATGCCGCTTCCTCCGAGACTGTTCTATAAGCGCAAATTGTCCTTAGAGCGCTAAGTCTGTAGACAGTCGAAAGCTTCCGTCTGGACTCTCTTGCCGCCATAGCATCAGCCCACACTGGCGATGGGTGTAGTAGTGCTGAGCTAACTACTCTGGACAATAGGACTCTACGAGTATATCTGGGTCCACCGACGTTTGGCAGTATCTTCGCTAACGATGTTTGTAGCACCGACGCCTTTTTCCCTGCATACTCTAGGTGTGGCTTGAAGCTCAGCCTATTGACTATCATTACACCTAGGTATTTGATTGCCTGTTTGGATCTAATCACTTGGGCTCCTACGTGCGCATTCAAATTAGGACTGCTACCGTCTTCTGCTCCGAACTCTGATTGTATCCCTACGGATTTGTGTTGTGATCTTTGAGACGCCTTCTCCTTTCTCTTGTGTTCTTGAGCTTTGCTGTCGTTTGTAGAATGCGACGTACGTCACTTTTGTTCTGTAATTCCACTAACACGTTTTCTGTTTTTGTATTTTTTTATCCAATTGTTCGTACGACCTGCGAACTGAAACTCAAGTTGACTTATTAATCGTATATTGTCATATTATACGTATACTTTATTAAGCCAACGATCACTTAAATCATTAGTATGGTGGCCAAAAACATTCCAAATTAAAATAGAATTAACTGAATAAACTATATCATCTAAACTGTTTTGGTATCACTGTGGCAATGAAAACGTCTCCAGCGGCAGCTGTAAGTACAATGCTTAACTCCACGCGACTACATCTGGCAGTGTTCAAAGAAGCTATGCCAAGTGCTCTCACGCTGCATCATATATTGGACATTAAATCAAGTAACTTTAAAGGTCATCTAAAGAAAGTAAACTATTTATTCATCATTACTCAATTCTTAAGACTCAAGATACCATGCTGACGAATTTTCGATTTTCCAATAGTCTTGCACTCGTTATATTTGAATTTAAAAATCTCCCACATTGGTTCAACGCGACGAACATGTTGACTTCTGGGGCAACCTTCAGGGCTTAAGGCAAGCGAAAAAGTTTTCATTAAGATTTGATCTCTGCTGTTAGTTTTACTGAAGTTAGCAGTCCTTCTAAAATACTTTTAAGTTATAAACAATCCTCGTGCTTGCTAATAACAGTCATTTCGAATGTATCCCTTTAGCCACACAAAAAATTTGGCAAGGATGACTGTATCAAAGCCACCTAATATCTCCTGCCGCCCAGAGACCCAACTTATTACAATGTCCTATGTCGTACACTTCGAAAAAGGTTACATTAAGTGGGCCTGTCACGAAAAATTTGTACAACCGATTTTATGCCAAGATTCAGATGTATCCAAGTCCCCCAGTGGTTGTACTGTAAAACGATGTCACCAGTCTAGAAGAAAAAAAAAAAAAACTTAAGCTTGTAAACTCTGTAAGTAACCATCCCATTACTTAATTTCGTCCTGGCAGTCACATCTCTCTGACACCAATCGGATAAGTAAAGCAAAGTATCTAGTATCCAGCAGCAGAGTCGAGAGTGTGTGTGCCATTTGCAAATAATGCCACCTACTTTTACCAAGTTATGTAATTAGGAGTACGAAGAAGTTCATCAGAGATTTCTGTGTGTGGTTTGCAGTTTTTATTCTCCTCCGACCCATTTTTTGGGTTATCTCCCATGCGGAATATCATTTATCTCGCTTTGTCTTCGAATGTACACGCTGCTGATACAAGAAGAACACCGTGTGTGCGAGAGGGTGTGTTCAGATATGGACGGATGGATACTCTGAGCTGGTGCTCCACAACTGTGGTGATCCACTTTAAAGTTTTTTTTTTTTCTGGTTTTTTTTTCATACCCACACTCACCTCAGATTATTTTAATGATTTTCGGTTTCAGTTACCAACTTGTGGGGTGGGGTGGTGGGCGTTGGGCGCGCTTAAAAAACACATTTACATATATTTACTGCTCATTGCTCTATGCACTCTGTGCACAGCATCGTGGCAGATGTACTCCCAAGATAGGTTCACATGCTCCAGTCACGGTATCTACTCCATCCCTTGTATTTATAATAATTTCTGTATATCCATTCCACCTTTCGCTAATTAGCTTGGACAGGATAATGAGGGCACACAGTGCTTATGCGAGAGAACCAGCAAACATTACGGTAGGGAGCTATAAAAAGTAAAAAAAAAAGAAAAAAAACTTATACAAATAAAAAGGTTGGTTTTGAAGGGGATAGATAGACAGAGATAGAATGAGAGACAGAAGAGAGAAAAAAAAAAAAAAGTAAATAAAAGTGCTGGGCCCACGGAGAGGAGCACAAATTTTAATTATTTTTTTATGACAGAAATTTCGCCACTTGTGTACCGTAAAGGATAAACATCCGCATTGAGTTCAAGCGAAAAAACGAACCGAGAATTAGGTATCCCAGCTCTCCTGTCCTGCCACATTCCGGGCTGTCAGGCAAAGAAACGTGGCGCGCGGGCGACCGAGTGCGGCACGGCGCGGCCAGAAAAGCCTCTGAGAGTGAGTTTTCTTAATTAGGAGCTTTCGGCTGACTGCGAATTTAACATGGAGACTGTAGAGATTGTGGCGTCACTGGGGTGGTGGGTGCAGGACGAGAGGCGACCATAATACCGTGTGTAAATCCTCGTTTGACATTTAAATGTGTCATCGTATACTGAGTGACAGCGAATAGAGTAAGAGTGGAATCCATGGTAACGATGGTTCCCTTCTTGGCAATCATCATATTTAACTTCTCAGGCATCAAGTGTCCTAGCCAATGGACTTGCCCTTATACATGCTACATCCATATGTACATAGATATATGTATGTGTGCGAGCATATTGGTGAAAGTAAATTGAAAATTTAACCGCTTTCCCCGTCCTGTTTAATTTACACGACCCATAAAGAATGCAGGATGTTGTTTTGTTCCCTGTTTTGTTCGTTGTTCGGTGGAGATGTTTTGTTGGTCGTGGGGTGTGTATTAATGTCGCATTAAATTTTTGATTGAGTGGCAGAACGAAGGGGAATGCGATTGTTTGTTACTGCGTGAGATACACAGCAGCACCAATACCATGGAAAACATCTTGTTCGACAATTTATCTGCAGTCGTAATGCTGGATAAACATAAAAGAGAAGAATTATAAAATTTATGCTGTTCACTTTTTGATTTCCATTCGCTATGATGGTGGCTTATGAAATAATTGGATGCCCTTCTGATTGTGGGGCTGAAGATTAGGGAAATGCTTTAATGAATGTGTTCTTCGATTAAAAAGAAAATACAAAATACTGCTCAACATTTAATTGTTTGATTGACAACATTTTCTTTTGTTCGTTTTACCCTATAAACCATTTTTAATAGATCTGTCTGGTGCAGACGGAAGTCCGTTTCAATGTTTTGAAAAAGCATTGAATCAATCATAAGACCGTCACCAGGACCAAGCCACCTCTGTATAGATTTTAACATTACAGGACTGTGAGTAGAACGAAAAATAGGACAAACATTCGGGAAAACAGACGTAGAATCCGTTAAAGAACAAGGATACCTTTCAACCTAACTTAATATCATACGTACATTCAGCCAGACAGACAGGCTTTACAGCTGCGACAGAAGTCGTTGGCCGGGATTCCAAGCCTAAAGAGGTGCCTATCTAATGCACAATGACCCGTCAATAGTCCGACCAGAGTTCCTATGCATGGTCTGCTGATGAGTAGCTCAACGGAGGCCATATCTGACTAGCCTGATTGCACGTATTAAGATTATGCCAACTTATATTTGCCTGATGCCTGTATCTTACTTATGAGAGATAGTTAGTTTTATTTAATGCTGTACACCAGACTAGTATTCCATACATGAGAATTGGACTTACTACCGCTGTATAAAGTCAATGCATTATTTGCGGACGGACCAACCATTTGCGGCCTATGGCTCTCTTGCAAGCGTATAGTACTGTAGCTATCATGTACGTTCAGTTTCCATGTCAGTTTCCTGTCTAGTATAAGACCCAAATATTTAGCATGATCGGAGAAACTTAGGTGAATTCCACTCATTTTTGGTCGTAAAATTCTATGTAGATAGATAATACTAGGCCTGCGGCTATCTATCCACTTGACCAGCCTTGTAAGGGCTGTTTCGATGACATCCCGTAGTGTTCTGTGTATTCCCCACTGACTGCTATAGCAATGTCATCTGCATGAATCTTTCCTTTTATGAAATGAGGAGTAATTCGTTCACGGTAAGGAGCCACAGTTGTGGTGATAGTAGCTATTCTTGAAGTATGCCTTGTTGAACTGATCTTTTGGTTATGCAATGGCCAAGTTCTGAATTGATCAGCTTGTTGACTAGAATCTGGTTGATCAAGTGACTTATCTTCCTATTGATCCTCAATTTTTTGAGAGCCTCATGTTGGCCTCTATGTTGTTTCTATTATGTTATTTTGCCCCCTTCTATGTCAAGGCTACCATTGTGAATTCTTTGTTGGCCATTGATTTTTTAATGATTTACATTTACTATAAGCATGTTAGCATGTTACGATCTCGAAAGCATTCTTAAGTTGATGTTATTACGGATGTAGATATACAACAGCCTTTCCAATGTCTACAATAGAAAGGAGGATACACTCATGGGTTTGAAATATTTTGGTATGGTTTGCCTGGTTTTTCCGGTTTTCGGTATAAAGACCACTTTTACTTCTCTTCAAAGTTTTGGTATTTAGGCGTTGTTTAGACAGGATTCGAATAGTTTCATCAACCAAGGACAGAGAATGCCATATGAATGTTTTTTTTTTACGCTGGGATGATTCCATCCGAACCTGCTGATTTGAAGGAAGGAAGCTATTAATTATTCATTGCAACTTATGATCGCTTACAACTTTCTCTGAGATATTCGGGATCTCCGGGTTGAGCTGCTCAATACTTAAGACATGCAGCAGTGTTTCCTGGAGAGTGTGCATCTAGGAATAAATCTGCAGATTCTCGACTATTTGCCATTATTCCATCAGGTCTCTTGATATAGCCGGGTACAGTAGGTGCCTTAGGCATGATCTTCATAACTACTGTAACTACTGGCTTCATTTGTATTTTTGACTTTTGAGCAGAAAAGCTACCAGGTACTTCTTTTCGCCTTTCTGATCTTTATTCTACTTCTCCTATATTTGTCCCAATCCGAGGGATCCTTCGTCATTTCAGTCTCATTGAAGAGCTTCATACTACTCTTTCTCTGTATGTTTAGTTCAGAAGTCCACCATGAGGGATTATTACCCTTTATACATCTACTAATGGGGCACGACTTAGAAAAAGATTTGTTCAGTAACTTTCGCCGTCAATGAATCGATGTCGGCGAAAGATTCTAGTGACCTGTTATCACTATTGACAAGTTCTCTGGTAAAATTGCTGTTATACCTGTCCTGCTGGAAGGGATAACATTTAAACTGAAGAATATGTTATAATGTGATCCGAGAGAGAATCTTCACTCGGTGTCCTGTCTTTTTAAGAATGATGAAGTAGCCGTCCGTTTTGCAAAGAGACAGGAGGCTGAGATTCAGCTTAGGATTGCCTTCTAGGTACATCTAGCACCAAATCCTAAATTCTGTATTCTGTTATATATGGAAACATAGTCTTGCTGAGCTGCAACCTATTATAATGAAATGAAAAAATACAGAGACTTCGATGCATAGAGACTACCAGCGCTTTGAGAATTAAACCGACAACAGAGCTGAAAACAGTTCTCAACATACTGCCCCTAGACCTTTACATACAGGACTCTGCCCCAAGAGTGCCTTTCGAAATTAGCAAATTAAACGTCTAGAAGTAAAATATCGAAGGGCATACACAGATGCTAAAGAAATTCGTATATACATAGGTAAAGACGTAAACAGAGACTACACGTCACGGTGCTTCAACTTTGAAAAACCATTATCCTGTACTTTGCCAAGTAGTGACGAATGGGAAACAAATGAACCAACAAAGGACGGATCTATGCCTATTTACAGAGATGGATCAATACCTAGATAGATGAATACCTTGAGGAACAGGGGCCGATATATTCTGCGAGGAACTAAACATAGTTAATCAGATTTTCTGATTACAGAAGTGTCTTCCAAGTGGATGACCTGGCAGAGACAGAAGCAGTTAGTATCGTATAAATGACGGCACATTCATTTAAAGCAACTTTTACAACTGAAATCATGTTCAAGCTAGCTAGACCCTGGCGTGAAATGAGATAGTTGACGAACTTGCAAGAAAAAGGTGTGCAGTGGAACAAAATCGGGTACTTTAAATGATAAGGCTTCCATTTTATAACCTCAGCAAGAGTGCTGAATGAGCCTAATGACAGGCAAACTATAGGTGGAATTTCTGGGCAAGACATCTATGACAAAGCAAGAACCACCAAAAGTCTTCAAAATTACAGGAAATCGCTGTCATTGTAGGAGGTGGACGTAATTGCCATAACCTTCTAAGGAAACACACGATGAGGATATGTAGAGTCTACGTAGGCTATTGTAGAGGCCGCGGTGACGATGAGAAGATACACCTCACCTCTACTGCCCAAGGCCATGCTACTACAGAGGTATGTATGTATGTACATATATCTAAGCTCATGTTGTTGGTACCATAGTCCTTGATTCTATTGTTTAAGACAATAGCTTGCCCTTGTGTTACTAAAATATGTTATGCAGGGCATAAGGTTCACAGAATTGAAGAAGTCCAGCATTACTATGCACCAGGTCAACAAAAACAAATAAATAAATAAACCCAGTGCCTGTAAGGTATTCGCTAAATTTTTATTTACCACTAGTTAGTCCTGAGGCAAGTGATTCCCATATAAACTAGTCCACTATGAAGCTCACCGCTAGTTACCACTTTCCACATGACCACCGCTGTAATTCAGAGTCCATGCTAAGTTGATTTCGTTAATTTTTTTTGTTTTTTTCCATTTAACGATCTGAACTGTGAGCACACATAGTATGTGGTCATGCAGCAGAAATCCACAAAAACCGACTGTGAAGCCTCGAGTGAGTTAGCCAGTTCCTGAAATGAGCGTGTATGTGTGTGTGTTGACTCAAGCTTAGCAGACATTAATTTTATAATTTATGCCAACAATATTTCGCCATGTGCGCCAAAAAAGAGATTATGCACCCAAATACTTACACACGCTAATACCATATTTGTGCAGTGCGGCGGACCATCACCCTATTCTGGGCCATTGCAGGCGCTTTTTTCCATTCTCTGGGTGTGTTTGGTTTTTTTTTTTTTGACAGTTTTATCCTTTTGTTCTCAGCATGTCCGCTTGGAACCACTGTACCAAAACAACAACCCTGCAGTTTGCAGCGCCCGGCCCTCCTCCGTGCTTCGGGCATTCCTGATATTTATTTACTTTGGATGGCGGACAACAAATTTCAAAAGCACCGCCAAAAGTTGCTGGTCGGATGCATGGCAGAGTAGCAGATGAGTTAGGGGTGGAGATCAAGCCTTTTGCATAGCTTGCCTCCAACTCTTACGCGCCTGGGGTTGGAATTAGTAGCACTACTAGCTTGATATGGTCTTTGTTCCAGAATCGCAGGCCAGAGCATATAACCGACGACCGCACGCCATTTATCATTTTTGGGTAAAGTTCTGGTATGCCAGCTAATATGTGTGTGTTTGTTTGTGTGTGTATGTGCGTGTGTATGCGTTACTTCATAAATGGGGTTCGGTAGCAATAGAAGACGGGATTATACTCTCGCCCCATACACGATTGAATAGATTCCCCGGCTCCTAATGCTGTTTTGTTACAAAGTTAACTGCTTGTTTAATTAAGTGGCCTTTAGGATTTTGTCCAGGCAGCGGCGGCGAAGGTGGCAGTGGTGGACAGAATAGCTAGGACTTTGCCTCCGGAATTGATGCAGTGCTGGGTGATTAATGTGGTTGACAGATATAGTAACGCCGCCGCCGCCAGTATCATGGTACAGTGCGTTGCAATTTATTACCAAGTGTTAGCAAATCCTAACTATGCAGGTGCATCAATACACAAAGACTTGAGCTTATTTGTCATTCAGCTTATGGATAAGTCATCCGGTGTGCAGTCAAATTTGATGCTTGGCGAGGATTTGCTTACAACTTAACATGACGCTGAAAGGTTTGATTCATTGTAGATGTTTAAGAAAGTGATTTTGATTTACATTCTGTTGTACTGAATGAAGATATGAAATATATCTTTGCAATCATTAAATGTACACAAATAATCGTTTCAAGTTTAGCTGCGACAGGTCAATGCATTAAATTTGTTTTAGACGTTTTGGGAAGTCCTTCAAATCTACTTCGGAATATATTTAGTATCTAAGTGGTTGACGACTAGTAACACCCAAAGCAGCTCTAGTGACTAGTGACTACCACTTGTCTAGGCTATTTCCCTTATAAAATCCGAAATTCGATGGTCTAGTAGGTGACGGAAGCGATGCAACACCACGTCCACCATTCAAATCGATACGAAGGATGCGATGGTTCGAAGAATCTGTGGAATTTTTGCAAATCACACCGCATTCAGAGCAAGGTGATGTGATGTCAGCTACGAATTGTAGACGCTGTTCATCGGATGTATGAACACTCTGTCGTCCTGTTTTTTTGAATTCCAAAAAGAAATTGCTGTCTCCAACAGTGAAGTGGAAATAAGGTTTACTGTCAACTGGGAATAAGTCGATACCTTGTGAGGCCTTCTTTCCGACGAGTTGTACGGGGTGTAAGTTGATTATTAGACAGTGTTCCTGAACGAAGGACTTCCCGAGTTACTGAAAAGGTACGATTGGTAGCTAAAGGTTGATAGTAAAGAACTCCAATTGTTTTATCAAAAGTCAAGCCCACAAGACCGTCCATAAGAATAAATCTATCTCCGAGGAATTCCAATTGAGCAAAGTCTGGATCTAAGTACATGGAAGGGCGGGTCATCCTCCAGGTCACATTTTACACACCAAACTCCACGGTGTCCGAAATATAGACAAAGACATCGTCACATGTTCCCAGCTTAGCAGTGGTTTCATCGATGATCATATTAATAAACACTGATTCTCATCAAAGATCTTCTTGGAGGAAGTCAATTCTTCTAACAACTTGATTAGTATAGGGTGGGCCATCTGTTGGTTTCTTTTTGAATCATATGACAGAAAATCTGTATTATGTACGAATGGATCGATTGACTCTTGAAAAACGTTGGGAAATATTGCAAAGTTACTTCCAAAGTGGATGCTGTGTTGTCGAAGGAGTGTGATTTTGTAAATAAATCTGCTCCAACTGCAGCTAGTATACGCAAATTTGTGATGAAAGTTCGTGAGACTGGTTTACTGATTGATGACCGAACATAATCCTGTGTTCGTCCTGTGGAGAATATTGCAGCTTTTTGCAGGTTTTTGAAGTGGCGGCATTATTGGCCTATTTTCCTTTCAAGACGACAATACAAGAAACATTACAGTCAGCGGAAAGCACTACCGAGGAATGATAACCGATTTTTTATGGCCAGAAATTGAGGATTTGAAAATTTTGATTTTACGCCTTTGGACTTGGCTACAGGGTGGGACAAGTCCAAAGATCAGTGAGCACAATCTTTGGGGGACAAGTTGCCTATCATAGAAGACTATGATTTAGATGTACACCGAAATTAGATTCAACTCACTACAATTAAGGTCCCTGCCAGCACATTCTGTGAAACACCTCTAAAACTGGAACGAAAGCGGAATACCGAAGCCAGCCTTCGGTATATTGCTAATTGTCCCCGAAACACCTGTGTGTAAGAACAATTTGAAATTAATTTCTACTGTTTGGCGGTTTTGAGTACATACGTGGTTTGCTAAGATTACTCACATCTGCTGGAGTCCTATGTTGTTTAAATCAAGCAGATAACATTTAAAATTATACCACGATGAAATTTTCTGCTGCATCCAAGGATCGACGAACTCTTTTACGCACAGTCATTCTTACTCCTTAACCACTTCGAAGTTACTGATGCCAACAGTGACGTTCTGTCCTAGGTAGTCGACAAATACTTCTTTGTTTGTTCAAAACATGTTCTTCGTTTCGTCCTCATTTACTTCAGGCTAACTCGTTTCGCCTATTCTTTAATTGACGTAAAAGCCTCTAAGACAGCACGCTGTGAGCAACCGATGATGTCGATGTCGTCTGCGTATCCCTGCAGCTGGACAGATTCGTTAAAGATAGTGCCTTCCGTGTTCACACCTGCCCTACGCACTATCTATTCCAGCTCAAGATTGAAGAAGTCACATGATAGCGCATCTCCTTTCCGAAATCCGGTGCATGTTTGGAATAGTTCGGAGGAACTGTTTCCCAATTGCACATTGCATCGTGTGTTTGCCAGTGTCACGCGACACAGTTTAGCCGGGATCCAGAATTCGTCTATCGCCTTGTAGAACTCAAAACAATGAATGAATCATATGCGGCTGAAGTAGAGATTTTGACTTTGATGAAGAGAAGGTGAGTCTCGACTAGAAATTCGTTTGTCTTTTCCAGGATCTGCCTTAGTGTAAAAATTTAGTCGATCTTCGATTTGCCGGACGGCACATTGGTATGTGCCGATCAGTGTGCTTCAGCAAGACCTCAGACGTTCACAGAGTAAGTTGGATAGTATCTTCTATGCGACATTATGCAGGGATATGCCCCGATACATCTTTCAAGACATAGGATCTCCTTTCTTGAAAATGGGGCATATAGAGCTGATAGTCCAGTCATTGAGCATGGCTTCATCCACCCGTACTTGGTTGATGATTTAGTGAACTCCATACAACACTTCAAGAAACAAAAAATCCAATTCAACGTATAAGTCCAGTGTCAGTGTTCTCAAAGGACATTAAAATTTAATAAAAATCCTATACTTAACAAAAGCATTATCGGAAATATTTATACCATGTAAGGTACTCTGTCCAAACTCCTTTATTGACATAAATTCGAATAAAATATGACAGCCATACCAGACCAGACCAGCGGCCAAGATGTTTTATTGCTCCGCCGCTCCGAATGAGGCCAACAACATATTTATCATCCAGCGTATTTCCATGTTAAAAGAAAATGTTAAGATATAAAGCACCATTGCCAGCCCTTAGCAAATAGAACCATACTCTCAGAAATGACCCGTTTTAGTATACCATTAACCTGTGAATCTGTTTTATTTTTACGCAGATCAAAGTGCTCAGTGTCAATCTAATTGCAGGCTTTACTGTTTCATTTAATGAGTTTTTCCCTTTCCCAGAAATTTACCCATACAACAACTCACAGCCTCTTCGCGTAAAATACACTCCCTAAGGAGGTCAAAACCTTTCAAGCCATAAAGACGGTACTTTTAATGACTTTAATCTTCGCCAACACACAACAACAGAATGAAGAAGAAAAATTGTAGCCCTACGCTAAAATGAAAACAACATGAAGAAAGAAAAAAAAACATTTTACAGGACTCCAGGAGTAGAAAAATACCAAAGGATCTACAGCTGGTAACTTTATGTCGGTCATGTCACATGTGACCAATAAAAATCTTTAGACACAGAGCAGAAAAATGGAAGAAAATCACCTCCTTGCTCATTACTTATGGATCTCCTCCCAATAAAAGCGAATGTCCCCATTATTTCGACTAAATTACAATTTCAACATGTCTCTCTCTTTCTAAGAAGGAAGAGTAGTACCTATTGAAGCAGTCGGAGATGAAAAAAAAAAAAAAATTGTATAAATAAAAAGATATATGCCGTATCGTATAGGACATTCAATAAAATAAAATCAAATGACATGAACTCCAGAGTACAAGGACACTCCACACTGCGACGGGAACATAGTGGTATGGTGAGTCGATGGTGAGATGGTAAGTGAAGCTGAGCGATTCCCCCGAGTCTCACTTAACCCAAACGCGAGCGCTGGCACTGGCACCGTCGTTGTCGTCATCGTCATCGTTGTCGTTGTCGTTGTCGTTGTCGTTGTCGTCCTAGGAAGCTCCTTAATATTTGATATGTCTGCAGTCATTTGCGATGGGACTGCGATGTAACGACGTTAAATCTGATTCCTATTTGTGATAAAAGCCGAACCGCTCAGGCCTACCATCTCAGTTGACATCCGGATATGTGAGCGAAAAGGAATTAAATATGTTCCCTCCAGTGTCCTTCTCATGGGAGTCCTTCTCTCCCTCTCTCGCTCTGTGTGTGTCTGTTTTTTGGATGAGTATGGGTATGTGTGACAGGTCCTTTGAAATGTTAACCATGATATAATGAAGTTCTCATTAAAATGCTTTCGTTTACCGAAACAAATGGACCAAGGCGTTTCATCCTAAGAGTGACCTGCATAAATCATCTGCGTAAGCGATTCGCCTGTTTGGAAAATACTTGCAATATCATTGTGCTTCTGCTTTGTCTTCTCAAAACCAAACGCTTGGTGGTAGTGATACCCCTACTCCATGGGGAATGTTCCGTGTGAACACAAGCGTAAAAGGATATCCGAAAACATCTTTTCATAAACTGTACAGCTTCCAAAATGAATTTAAAATAATACAAAAACAAAAACAGAAAAAAAATACAACGCTGTTGGTGTCTCGTTTTACTCTCTTAGGTTGCCTTGGGTATGCTTTTGGCCCGATTTGGTATTCCGTCTGTGAGCGTATCATGTCAGGGTGAGGAGCTGTTTAGAGCATATAGGCGGCGGCGTTTGGGTTGATTGTGTACAGTCAACTCATCCTTGGCCATATGTTCTCATCCCTCCTCTCTCTCTCTCTGTTGACGTTATATTATGTGTGATGGCAGACGCCTAATAACGAAAAGAGAATTTTTAATTTGAAGGATAATGGATTTTATCCAATGAATACCATTGAGAGCTGTCTTACTGGTCCCCAATGGAGGACTGAGAGTTCTGAGGCAGTATTCAGTTAGAATTTCCTTTTTGGAAAGCGATTCTCTAATGTTGGTAATAAAGAAGGATTTACTTTCACATTACAAACTCAATGCTAGGATTAAGTATTTTGTCGATGTTCTTTTTGGGACAAGCATAATCTTTAAGGTTATGTCAATACACTTGTTGGGAGTGTTTTTGAATTTTTGGGTCAACTTTGTCGATCTTAAGCATGCTTGGTGTAGGTCGTGGAGTTCTAAATAGGATTTTTTTAAAGTAAGCTATAATTGACTAAGGAACTTGTACCTCTAAAACCTCATTCTAATAGTTGTGATCATTTTCTACTTTTCCACTCGTAGCTCAAGTCGTCTAAACGACCTGCTTTCGAAATGTATGTACTATACCTACTACCATACATTTTGCTAAATGGTCTTATACTCGTAGTCTTGTGGAAGTGTTCATTTCAGATAGTGTCACACCTAAGGATCTATGAAATATTTGGAAAATAAACAAAGGTTTGCAATTTCCTTGAGATAAAAGGAATTATTTTATAGAACAATCCATGCACAGATCTAGCCTCAGTCTGGTACACTAAATAGCAATAGTTAAACCAATTGTAAGACCTGAATCCAAGAGCCGTAGGAGAAACTAACGTAGAGAGGACGTAATGGGAAAACCTAGGGTATTGTCAGAAAACAAAGCCAGAAAGCAGACGCTAAGAACTGCAGATACTTAAATAACAGTCCACAAATCGAGTTAGAAGTAAAAGTAAACGATGTACCACAGGACAGTATATTGGGTCCACTACTGTAGACAACGACGTTAAATTTTCTTCAATAGTCAATAAATGACAACAGTGGCAAACTTCGTGTCTTATAAAGTTGGAGAGCAGAGCTTCTAGAAATGGGAGTCGACTGTTCAATATCTCTATGTACGAGTACGAGCGATGTAGGAATAAGCAAAATCTCAAAGACAGTCTGTGATTCGAAAATGGTTGGATTGGTACTTAATTTTTTGAATCGTTAGCCATATCTTCATTCAATTAGATGTTACGTTACCCAAACACTAAAGGAAGTCGATCCAAAGATGCCAATTCATTTTGACTAAAAATATACTCAAACTTCAAACTTCAAATACTAGGTATGTCTCCTCTTGTCAAAACGAATCAACTGGAATAGACTAAGTGGCATTTTTAAACCAAACAACTTCTCAACTGTTCAAGAGCTCTATCAGTTCATCCTAATGGACAGCCCATTGAAGTAATAATGCATCCGAACAGTGTTTATAGCACAAATTTCCCAAATCCTATAGTGCAAGCTAGTGGTCTGCCTGGACAGATGAAGGAACTCTGAATTCTGAACTACTACACCCAAGCCATAGCAGATCAGTGTTTATAGCACTGAGCACGTAGTTTAATCCCCAGGCATAGAACCAAGCATTACACGGAGACGCCCTACGAAAGAAATTGGAATTGCTCTTGGCCCAGTGGTTTTCTGGGACAATCCCAGCGCCACCCAAGCAACACAGTGAGAAACAGCTGCGGCAGTTGTAAATGATTACATCTGTGAATCTGGAAGCGCTGTTCTTTTTTATTCTACCATCTGGTTGCCACACATAAAATTCCGCGTAGATATGCCTACTAGTTCCAATAGTGTAGGTACACTCGACCCATATGTCACTGCGCGTATGCGGGGAGTACTCAGAATCTTTATTACTTTCCCTCTACTGAGTTTTGAGTCCTGAACTCGTCCCAACTGAGACATAGCTCTTTCACTCACATAGCAAAAATAGAAGAGGAAGGACTCCCAGGGGAGCATCTTGAAATTTATTGTTGATATTCATTTTCATTGTTGTGGGAGGCAGGCACGGATTCTACTCTTTTCTGCCCACCTAAGTCAACCTTATTATGCCGGGAAGTTTTGCATTTGTGAAACAGATTTGTTTTTTTAGTCCTTTTTGTTGGTTTTTTTTTCTTCTTTCTTTCTGTTTTTTTTTTGTTGCGCTGTGACACTTGGCTGAGTGAAATGGAAAGGTGAAGGTGGCTGTCCTGTATCACCTTTCAATTGAGGTTGAGATTTTACTGGTGCGCCCCTTCGCATTCTTAAGAAATTTTAAGCTCGGCGTATGGAGATTAGAGAGGGTAAGTTCCTTGAATTGGTTTTATCTGTGTCGGTTTATTGGTTTAATATTTGTGGAATTTTATATTTACGACTTTTTTTCGAGTTGCGGTAAGTGGATGAAGTTAGTACTGAACATATTTTTTTTTCTTTTTTTTAGGGATAAGCATTTTAAAAAGATATAAAAAAGGCTGTTTCGTACGCGGATTATGTAGAAGATTTTGTCAGATTAATAGAGGAAAGTTTTTTGTTTTCTCCAATATTTTATACTGCTAAGCGATTTAGGAGTGGAAATTTGACATTTTCTTGTGTCACTTTTTATCCCGTGGGAGTTGCAAGTTGGTATACGAAATATGATACTTATTGTGGAACACAGAGAGAAGTGTCTATCGATTTTGGAAACATACACATAATTGTAAAATAAAACAAAACGATCCAAAAAATATTTTAATCCTGTCAAGTAGGATATAATCCATGGAATTGAGGCGAACGGTGTACGAAAGTAAATATATGCATCACTGGATAGATAGTACATAACTTCACATAGCTGTAACGAGTCCAAAGTATTTGAAAACTCCTTTTAAACTTAATTTTGGAAAAAAAGTTCACCTGGTTCCTAGCTGTGTAGTGGTCGATCGGTTTTAACGTCCCTTATCAAGATTTTAGGATTGCTCTTCTCAGTTCCGTCTAATACCTACCATAATAATATAGATAAGGCCATCTGTTGGTTTCTTTTTGAATCATATATTATTTTGACACTGACAACTCTTATGCGCTCACAAAATTGACAGAAAGCTAGTATTATATTTTCATGGAACGAAATGTATCGATTTATGCTTACACAAAGTTGGGAGATATTGCAAAGTTACTTCCAAAGTGGATGCTGTGTTGCCAAAACAGTGCGAATTTTTGAAAAGAAATTTCGGTCGAATTAATTCACCAACTGCAGCTGGTTTATGCAAGTTTGTAATGAAAGTGGGTTAAACTTTGATTTGAGTTAATTTTTCCTGAAGAGAATTATAACATTCCAAATGTTCTTTAAGTATCCAGTACAGTTATTCTCTATTCTTCGTGTTGCTCACCAACTAACGTCTGTAGATGGGCTACACAGAACAGGTGTCAGTTCTGGTACACTATGCTTGCAGGGCTAGATGTCAACTGTGAAGTTCTGTCATTGATCCAACTGACAGCTTTCGTTTCAATACAAGCGAACGTACAGCTCTCTGAGTTCTTCTTATTATTAGGTCTGTTAGCGTATCCTCCCAGAACAACGAATTTTCACGAATCTCTACGAAAAGGAGAACGCTCATGAGAGAATAAGAAATTTCCCCATGTTTTGAAATTTCTTTGCACTGATTTATGAAATCTGGCAAATCTGTCAAATCGCTTACGCTGACTTGTATTGTATTTGTATACTTTTGACCAGTGGCGTAGCTACTTTGAGAGAAAAGGGAACACCCCGGAACAGCAAAGAGGAGAAATTTAACAAAAGTTGCCTAACCTGAACAAATTTTTAATTGAATGGTTCTTCGGATGTTATTATCTTGAAATTATAATTAATCCTGCAACAAATTCTTCAGCATTAAGAAGACATCGAGAGGATGCCTGGAATTATGCCCCGGGGCCCTTTTTCATCTAGCTACGCCACTGCCTTTCACATTTGACGTTTAAATAGTTTGAACATTTCGCTGATTATTTTACTTTTTCGTAATTTTATCTTTTTTTGAGAGAATTTTACCCCCACTCCTTGAAATTTTATAATTTATGAAATTTGGTGCAGAAATTACGCGATCAGACCTATTGTATCTACGGGTTGAAGTGAAAGCAGCAATTAGATCATTATGTGCATAAAGGTCCAAACTTGTCTGTGAAAGCTCTTTGCAAGTGCCTGGCATATCAGCGTCACTTGTCGCAGAAATATTTATTGAGCGTTCCGACATATAGTTTTAGAACTTTTGCTTATTTCAAAACTGACCTAGTTTTGGTTCTCTTCTACGTTGGAAACCTATACAGCCTTTATAGTGGCTACAAACGACTATGTATATTCAAGTCATCTGCATCTAAGCGTTTAAGTATATAATCCAACGTATTTCTGGAAGCGTTGTGTTGCCATGAATTTTAGATCAGTGTTACCTACGCAGCCTGTGCGCACCACACACAATAGGAGTGATTTGAACTGGGATACTGGTTTTAATTGGCATGGCACCATTAATCCATGATAGGTGTTTTCGTATCTTGAGCTACCTTTTGCAGAAGAATTCTGGCTGTACTACTACGTACTTAAGAAAGTTTGGTGTTCTATACCTACTGTACAAAACTGTCAATTTGACTTTTCCAGTAGTCAATAAGAAGTTCTCCATTATTACTCGACCTTCCTTAGGTAGCACTAGCATTTCCACTATCGGCGACTTAATTGAAAAATAGTTTAGATCTTGAATTACCTACCTTCTTACATCCTGACTATGCAATGCCTTCCAAGAGGAGATCCTGGCAGTGACAAAAGCAAAAGTTAATGATAGCGATACCATCGTATGATATTACCATTTTCATTGACAGTCTGGCGGCCATTAAAGCAAATTTTTGCCCTAAAAAATCAATTCCAAGCTAGTTCAACGCTGTCGCGAAGAACTTAAGGTTTTTGTCTCACAGCACAAAAAAACCTCTGTTGGGATGATGGTCACAAAGATATAGCCGGGAATGAGATAGTTGACGAACTTGTATGAAAAGTGTCTGCAATGGGCGAAAATCAGGCACTTCAATGGATCAAACCTCCACTCTACAACCTCAAGGAGCGTATAGACCGTAAGATCCTAATGACAGCAAACAATAGGTGGAAACCGCTTACCACATTTGATATACATATGTATCAACGAAGCTCTGGCCACAATACAACAAAGGCAGAAGCAACCAACTCCTACAGGAAACTAAAGAAAAACGCTGTCAATGTTGGTTGGTGCACTCACTGGCCATAATCTTCTAATTTACCACACAATTCCTTTAGAAATTTAAACTCAACAATGTCACAAGGATACACCTCACTAACTGTGTCACTGCCTAAACCTATGTCAATTAATGAACAGAACACTAGAAAGATATTACTTCCAGGACTTACAAGAACTATCTGATGTCTTTCAAAATCTTTCCAGGTTTCTAGAGACATCACGATGGCTGGAGACCCTGTTCACTAAAAAGGAGTAGGGAAGTAACTAGGAAAACCCAGTATAGGAACTGAGACCAAATCCCCCATTGAGCATCACAATGGATTCACAAGGACCTTAGTGTGATTAGGCGAGGCCTTACTCCCCTCATCAACTCAAAGGTAGGTAGGTGGGTCTACCTACTTACTTACTTACTTACTTACTTACTATAGTGGCGCTATAGTTCGGCGCCCACAAGTAGAAAAATTCTTCGCAAAATGTTCGTTCCCGTTTGCGTTGACGGGCTTTGGAGGAGGAGATTTAACGACGAACTATACAAGCTGTACAGTGACATAGACCTAGTCAAAAATGGCTGGGACATGCAAAGTGAATGGACCCTAGTACTTCGTCCCACAGAATCTTGGAATCGAACCCAGAGATTCAACGAAGTAGAGGAAGACCTCGCCTTAGGTGGCTTGCACAACTAGAATCGAACCGCAAGAATTTGGATTGCACAACTGGATGCAGTTACCCAAGGAGAGGCTGACTGGAGAGTAAGTAAGTAAGTAAATGAATGAATATTATCTAATTTCATCCGACAATTCTCAAGGTTTTAACTCTTGCTTATCCTCGGCAATGATACAGCAACTGCATGCTAGACCACTTTCTCTAATTCAGTTTCTCTGAGGGTGAAAGCTTCCTCAGGTGTTCTTTGAGTTTACAATGGTCAAGAAGTTTATTGATTTGCCTGAGACCTTGTTGTAGATTCTTGCCGATTACTTTTTCTAGCCTTCTGTATAATGATTCAGGACATATATATGAACGTTTCCACTGCCCCTTGCCTATCAAGTTCATATGCTACTTCATTGCGCTTTAAAACAAAGGGTGACACTTTTATCTTTTTGAAGCTCATTATGTTTCTGTAGGCATTCTCACACAGTTAAGATCAAATGACATGAGCAGGGACTGTCAAGACTGATGATTGATCCATTTTGCTAGAAGGGGAAGTCTTTTAAGAAGTACATCAAATTGTTTTGACCCAATGCACATCTCCGCTCTAGTTCCCTCTTGCGTCATTCTTAGAACCGTTTTATTTGCAGTCTTAGGTGTAAGAGAGCTAATTTCAGAAGAGCCTTCATTCCTGAGATTGGGCAGGTTCTCATTGCCGCAGTTATGCATATGCATGCCAGTCTTTGTACTGAGTTGCTGAGTCAGCATCCATCATAGTTACTAGACTGAAACATTTTGTCCACGCAATTGCTCCATAGGTGATCATTGGTCTCACATTGGATATATGTATATAATGCATCAATCTCAAGAAGCGCGGTCTGCATCCCCAAGACTTACCTGCCACTCCCCTAGATATGTATCATAACAGCTTAGGTTCATTCGGCTCGTTTTAAATGCCTTCACTCTTATAAAGAAGTTGAAATAAAGTCCACCTTTTTCACATTTAAACCCACTCCAGAGTTCCACTTATTTCTGGATAAGTTGGACGAGCAATTCGGCAGCGTCCCTTTCGCAGGAACATTGTTGATTATAAGGACGAAGACGAGTCTGTTCTAAAATACCTAGTTATCATATTTAATTGCTTCGTCTTCGGGCCATCAACTATACGAATTGCTCATTCCCTGCGACTATTTTCATATCCTTACTCCATTATCCTTTAGAAAGATTTTCTTACACACAAAAAAAAAGGGAAAAAATTTAGCTCATTCATTTAAGTTAAGACATGTAGTTCTTTAGCATGTCAATCCGAGACGTATAACTTTCCATTTTCCTCGGAGATACTCTCTACTACAGCGCTCGTTCAAGAATAGATTGTTCCGTGTTCACTATTGTGAAATTTATTCCATTTTCCTAAACGGAACTACAATAAAACAACTTCAGCTACTTGGCATCTAAAGCTGCCCTAATGTCGGGATATCCATTTTATGTCCCCATGCTTCCATGTGATTTTCTTTGTCGTTTTTATTTTATTTTATTTTTTCTCTCTCTCTAGTCTTTTCTTTTTGTGTTATCCTTTCTGCATCCTTAAAAATTCCCCCGGCAGTCAGTTTATTCTCATGGCCTAACCGTATGCATCTCTTTTTTGCATAGATCGTGTACTAGATATGGATACATTATTCTTACCCCCGCCGTAGACCTTTTGATGACTCCTGCTACTATAGCCATCATCATCGTCGTCGACGTTGTCGGTAGTCATCATTATTGGAACTACTGACCTTAAGTGTTTTCTGTGCTTTGATGAAGGAAAGAAATAAATCGTTTGCTCCTTCCGGTTCGTTCAGACGCAGAGAGTGAAAAGTGTATGTTTGCCCATTGTCCCGGGCGGAAGTGTGCGTTTTTTTTTTGTTATTGTTATGATTATTATTATATGACGGGCATTATCAGCGCCATCATAATCACGCTATTGAATATTGATTTTGGTTAATTTGAAGCCATATTTATTCGGTTGAATGATGTATAGGCATATTTTTCTTCCGTTCAAGGATCTGAGATTCCTTCTTTTTTTTTTTACGTTCGTTTTTATGTGAAAATTGCGGAGATTTCTTTTTTTTATTTGGTCCGTGGTTAAGCCTGCCAGAGGGCATTTAAAGTAATTACTGAAGCGTATGATAAGATGCTTGGAGAGGAATTATTTCGGAAAGAATCTGTGGTTTGATTGATGTTTGGAACAGAATTAAAGAAATATGAACGTTAAGCCGCCTCGCCGCAGAGTAAATTTATGCAGTTTCAGTGGATATGGGAGCAAATAAAGCCGGGTTGACCTGTATATTTCTGTTTGGAAGGCAACCATATGGAAATTTAATTACAAGAGGGTTTGAGGTTTGCTTTGTGAGCTGAGGATTCAGGCAGTAAATGAGAGAAGAGTTCATGGATTTATTTTTTCCTTTTTTCTGCTGAGCAACGGTGGTCAAAAGGATATTGCTCTCGTTTTCCATGAAAGCAATCGTTTGATGGAGAAATAAGCCAATTTTGGGTCACATGGTAAATGGCAAGAGTATCACATTGGGGAGGAACGAAAGTAGTTTATCTTGAGGACCAAAAAGGTATATTTCTCTGGATCACTAAACCCAGAATAGGCAAGAATTCATTGGGTACTGGAGAGGGGTTCTAATGGAAATAGACCTGAAGTTGCCTTACACTAGGTACCCCAGAGACAACGTCTTTTTTACGTTAAGGTACTGGGATAGCAGTAGGGTAGCGATTGCAGTAGAGTCACCCAAGCTGTAAGGTCTCTGGAGGAGGATGCAAGCTAAAGGGTAGTCAACCTGATTCCAGTGGTGGTATGAGCGTATAGCAAGCTGTAACCAAGGATGAATGGCCGAGTGTAAAATCAGTCTCTAATGAGATCTTTCAAGTGCTTTGTCAAGGCTTGTCGTAATACTTCCCAGTAAAACCGGCTAGGCTTAGGATGAACCATTGGAGAATGGATTAGGATATTTATAATACAAAGTTGAAAAGTCATCTCAACAGTTTTTCTTTAGTCCAACCGCATTCATTATCGGATGTAGATCAGCGGCCTATTTCATAAAACTAAAACACTAATAATTATTTGTGAATTCACTTGTTAATTATGTGCAAATTTTTGTTTCATAAAGAATGCCAATTCACTAATAACTACAAGAATGCCAGGCCTGTAACTGCAAGTGAATTTACAACTGCGGCAAGCTTTTCTGTTTCATAAAAGTATTTGCGCAAAAAATTATTAGCGACGGACTTGTAACTACAAGTGAATTTCTTACAAGAGAAGAGAGACTAATAAAATCCCGTATAGCCGCAAAATCAAGTATAGCCGCAGACTCGTAGTTTTTCGCAAATAATTTTTAACTTGTAGTTACAGACTTGTAGACTTGTAGCATTTTGATCGCTACACTTATAATTTGAATTTGCGAAGCAAAACGCTCTAGGAACCCACTTGACTGGGATATCTATAAGAGTACCTACTCCTAGGAAATTTAAGTTAAAGGTTAGGAAAACACAATGCGCCCCTTTGCATCTTTTCTGTGAAAAGATGAAGAGAATGAATAGTGATTCATTATTCCTAGTTACATTAAAAAAGCAGATAGCAGATGGACCCATTTTCCTGTTAGTAAAGCGGAGACAGTACATTCTATGGAAAACCATAAAATATCAGGAAAGTTCCTTCTTTTATTTAAGAACCTGATGAAGGCTGCTTTAAATAAACCCGCAGAGTGTTAATCCATGCTAAGAAGACCTTGATTGCCATCTATTTATGTAGGAAGACCTTAAGCCCAATCTGGGGTTTCCTCTCCCGGAT
Source organism: Xylota sylvarum (assembly GCA_905220385.1). Taxonomy (NCBI): domain Eukaryota; kingdom Metazoa; phylum Arthropoda; class Insecta; order Diptera; family Syrphidae; genus Xylota; species Xylota sylvarum. The sequence continues at coordinate 20,138,189 of LR999958.1, forward strand.
TATTCACTGGATATACACATCTATCACCTATTCTTATGTACGGAAGAAGTCCTCGATTGTCATCTATTCATATAGGGGGGCCTTAGGGACAAATTGGGGTTTCCAGCCCCGGATTGTTTACTGGATATACACAGCTATCGTCAGACCTATCCTTAGATACGGAGTACTAATCTATTGGACGGCACTAGACAAGAAAAGCAACTTTGCAATACTTGAGAAGCTTCAAAGGTTATCCGTGCGTCTGTATAATAGGCGCCCTTAAAAATACTCCTACAACTGCACTAGAAACTATGCTCCATCTTCTTCCTGTTGATGTCTTTAGGAAGTTAATGGCGGCTAAAGTAGCATTACGGCTTAGAGAATCCTTGCAACTGGTTAGTGGAAATATGGGGCATGCAAGCATCATAAAACTGTTCCTAATAATTCGGACTACATTGTCCCCTATGTATATGGACTTTCACGACAAGTATAAAACCAGGATACTTAGCAAAAGTACTTGGGGATTGGAAGAAATTTTAAACGAATCTGCGACAGAAATTTACAGAGATGAATCCAAGACATCATCTGAAACAGGTGGGGGACTTTACTCCAGTGCACTGGATATTTGTATCACCACTCGACTACCGGACCTCTGTAGTGTATTTCAAGCAGAAGTCACAGCGGTCCATGAAACCGCCACCTGGGTTAACTCGATAGAGTGCAGTGCTATTGTTTTCTACATACATAGATAGTCAAGCTGTGATAAAAGGTTTGGAATCGCCAATAATACGATCCAAGTTAGTAAGGCAATGCCGTCAATCTCTTAACGAGATCGCTGTCATGTACGACGTATCCCCGTGCTGGGTTCCAGACCACAGAGATATTCAATTTCAATTTCAAAGTGGGTGAGTTAGCTAAGGAGGGTTCAGAACCATCAGCACCTTTTAAATCGACAAGGTTCCAATTGGATACCGTAGCTATGATAATGGCAAACAGTAGGTGGAACAATATCAGCATATGTGTCTCTTCTAAAAAGAGACTGGGTTGTAAAAAAAATCAGCTGACTTATTTCCGTGAATAGGACAAACCTGACAAATATAGTTGGTGCAATGTCTAATAGGCAGACATGCCAGAAGGCATAACCTGTCGACAAAATCCTTGTGACAAAAAGTGACAATTTTAATTGAAACTATGTCATACAATGAATACTAACTGACTAGTTAGAAAGCACTTCAGAAAAAAATCGAGTTCTTTGGGAATAAAAGCTGAATCCCTGACTCCTGGCAAGACAGGGAAAATTATAAAAGATACCTTCATGTGTGATACGCTCTTTGTCCAGAAGACCGTGATAAAGAAGCATGAATATTACAAACTATGGAGTACGGGCTCATTAGCGATTTATTGTACACTTCAAGGAAAGGTAGTGATGTCGTGAAGACTCATTTGAAAAGGACTGATTTTCGTTGATTTTAGAAAGTTTTCTTTGGACTTAATTACATTATTGGACTTCAGCCCATGCATTAACTTTCCTGTCTGAGGTTTTGAAACCTACGGCATCTACTAATAGCTAATAACTAACCTCCCACGAGCGCAGTAAAATTGCAAAGTAGATTGTCAGACGAACTCAAATATTTGAAAACTATGAATTTTTGTTTGAATCCTGTGATCACTTTAAAAGTCAATTCGCATCATTCACAATTGAACAGCAAAACAATCTATACTCAACTCATCATTCAGTATATTTCGGAAAAAAAAACTACGAAAACAAAATTTTCAACTTGAATTATTTTCCCCTCGTTGAACTCTTTGGCTGTACTCCAAAATGCAGCATCGTCCTTAAACAATATCCGCCACATGGAGGTGTTTTCCAGAGTTTCAAATCTCTGTCTTTCAGTCACAAAAAAAAAATAAATGAAAGAAAAAAAAAAAAAAAAACAACAGACAAGTGAACACTCAACATTAGATGAAAAGTACCGAGATAAGCGGATTATATCCCACCCCCTGTGGAGAGACCGACCAAGAGCCATAATATTTAGAAGGAACAAAAATTAACCTTTCAATAATGGCCACCAAATTGATACAAATGCTGATCCCTTGCCAAAAGTGCCAAAAGCCATTCCACATATTAAATACTCGCGACAAGAAATTATAACCCAAGCGGATAAAATGTCCTTGCATTCCTCTTTCTTGTGCCGGCACACACATTCACTTACTCTATCACACTCCACTGTCGCCGCCGCCACCTCACTTGGCACTCACTCACATAGGGATAGAAAAACTTTCGAAAAAGTCCATAATTCAATGCAGACGAGGCGCGGAGATCCGGGCAGCACGGGTATCCAGAACCAAAAAAAAAAAGAGAAACACTCACACACACACAGATAGAATAAGAATCCATTTAAATCGGTGTTCGGATTTTTGGCACTTCATAAGCATTCGAGTGTCCTCCAAAGTCAAGCAAGAGCAAGAGGCAAAGAGGCACAGCACAGATCCTGGAGTCCGGTCGTCAGTAATAAGTCTCTGACGGAAAAATAAAAGCACCCGAAAGTTTCCATTTTAAAGGCCTCACCCGGCCTTTTATCCCATAAAAATTTCAAATAAACGATCAGGAAACGAGAAAACGCAAACTTTCAGGATGTGTGAATGGGACTGAAGCCCATGTAAAAAAAGGATAAATAGTTACACACACACGACGTATGCGGCCGGCCAGACAGATAGACACATGGACACATTTTCATACTACAGCAAGTCGTAAAGGCTCTTTTCATCATCGGCTCCTGAATTGCCCTGCTGGAGGTTTACACAAATAATCCAATCGCATCATTTAGCCACCAGCATGGGGAGTTTTTTTTTTTTATTTTTTTTGTGCTCTGGCAAACTATAAACGTAGGTATGTGTAATATGTATGAGCGCCTTGCAGAAAGAAAGAAAAAAAGAAATCGGGGTGCAGGACAAAACAGGGTGGTGGCGCATTGGAGGGAGGGGAGGGTAAACGGGGAAAACTTAAATAATCCAGCTAACGCCGAACACTACTACGAAAGGGTTGGGTGAAATTGTACAATAAAATAAAGTGTACACTATATAATAACTATGTGTGACTAAGCGTAGGGTGTGCTAGTGATTGTCCTTATGTAGTTTATGCAAATTTTATCACCCATCGTTGGAATGGTTAAACGCAAACAAGTTGTAATGGATAAAATGGGAGAACTATCTGTCGAAGGGTAGTACTAGGTAGGTATATACTGCAAAATGTCCTTAACCGAAGTCAACTTGACGATATCCCTTCTCTGAGAGTGAGACGTTAAATATGACTCATTGCGATGGGAGTTGGATGCTTATTTGAAAACTTTTTTTTTATAGTGATTAAAATCGCACAGAGGCTCAAAGGCATCAACTGAAACCTTGAAAATAGATAGAATGAGCTGGCGAACTATTAAAGGACAATACCCTCTCGAGTGTCAAGTTGAACATGCAGCTGAGCCTACAGTCTCTAGACTGTTACAAACCAATCATAAAAGTTATCGAAAATGTTCGATGGGATGGGCTTCTAGAGGGACAGTATCTTCCCGTATTTGGATAGAGGTATACTTAGGTAAGAGGTTTCTAAATTAATGTATTTGATAGTAGAGTGTTAAAAGCTACCCGTGGGACAAGATTTGTATCCAAATTGTACCACCAGTACATGGGGATACATATGTAGGTATGTTTTCCTACTTAAGACTAGTTAAATAAGCTATACTTAGTAATAAGGACCTTCGACATATACTTATACAAGATTAACTTATTTCGACCTACGAACTTTCGAAACTGCAGTAACCTAGGTCACAGAGACATACTTTGTTCAAGTATTGAAATTGAAAGAGACATTCTAAGGCAATTTAACAGTGGAAAGGCAGATCCGTATCTGCTGTAACAAGAGTCCCTATTTAGCTTAGATTGCATATAAGTTTTGACCAAAAGGAGCACGTAAAGTAAGGAGTTAAATGGGTAAAGTTATCAAGTGGACCATTTTCACATCAGCTGCTTTAAATGTAGTTTCCTGAACGTCTGAAACGAGGAACGGATGTGGGCATAGCACGAGATTGTTGCAGCTCAATGATTCTACGACAACATAAGAATGCGCATCGACAGATTAACAGCACGTAATAGATCCCACAGAACGTTTACAATTACGGGGCTAACTTTCCAAGGCGATTGATATACTGTGAAAATTATTTATTCTACTAGTGTTGACAGAATTGTCGGTCGATCGCAGAGAAGGAATATGGTGTGCCTTTCCGGATACACCTGTCCAACGAACGAAAGTAGCATAAAGCTCACACTGTACCAACTCCAGCATGAGGAAGGAACGAGTTAGAGTCACTACATGGATACAGATGACAGAAGTTCAAAAGTAGAGTGTGACTACAGAAACACGCTGGCTACAGAAGCAAAAGAGCTGGAAGCAGCTGCGACAGCATAGCAATCACAGCTGCACCCAACACTCAATGAAAGCCTTAGATGATTTTTTGCTTATCTCGAATATGAACCAGCTCAAGCAATCGTGTATTTGCTAGAGAAACCAAATCAGACTGTGACAGATGAGATCACTTCCGCGATCAAAGTACTTAAAAATGAATAAGGCAAAGATTCTGGAAAGAATTCTAGATCTTTACATCAAAACCACTACTGATAGCACCCTACTATCCAAGTGCCAACATGCCTATCGGAAAGGTAAATCTATTGAAATTAATTTGCTGCTTTGTAGAGCATATGCTTAAAAACAGCATCCTTTGGAAGCAGTACTGTCAAATGACGTGAACATCGAGGTACCCCCCAAGGGGGAGTATTGTCTCCACTATTATGGAATTTAGTGCTCAACGAAACCTTTCCGAGAATAGAAAAAACTGGAAGTAAAGCTATCGCTTATGCAGATAAAGTCGTTAGTCTGTTTTCAATAAACTAATAAGGTGCACTGAAAGCGCCTGCGTTATTACGACGCAGATTGAACTGGTCCTGTTTACAAGAAAACACAAATTCCCTGACAAAGCTAAGAGGAACTGCCTTATCCTCACAAATAGTGCCAGTTACCTAGGCCTTGCGATAAGCAAGCTCTTTTGGAGAGAAAACATAGCCGAATGTCCCAGCAAAACCTTTGCTGCCCTATATATATGCAAAAAGGCAGAAGGATCCACTTGGGGTCTACAACCAAACATTATAAACTGGCTATACACTTCGATAATAAAACTGATACTCATGTACAGAATAATGGTTTGGTGTTTCGCCCTGAGAAGAATTACACCCTACACTACAATGGAACAACTCAACGAGTCGCTTGTCTCAGTATTACTGGTGCACTGATAACCTGTCCCACTGCAGCGCTACAAATGATGCCCCAGATACTTCCAATTGACATCGTCAGCAAACAACTACCTGTCTGCTCACCTATAAGACTGAGAAGCTCCAAACAATAGAACGAGCAACACACTGGACATGTCAGCATACTATCGATGCATTGTCATCTTCCATATGTAACCGACCACTGAACACAACTTCAATATGGGCTACAAATTCTCAATACCAAACAAAAATGCAAGCACACACCGGGATGTCCTGTACCAAGAATCGCTGTCTATTTTTACGGATGTGTCCAAAACCTGAGGATAAAGTCGATACTGGAATCTTCTCAGAAGACCTGTATAACCTCTCCTTTGTCCTTCCAAATTATTGGAGCGTTTTTCAAGCCGAAGTCATTGCCATTCGTCAAGCAACTGACTGGCTGGCGGTTAATGCAGTATAAGCATCGGATATTGTCATATGCATCGACAATCAGGCAGTATCCAGCACAATGAGATCCAAGGCAGTGAAAAACTGCCGCGTATCTCTTAACGAGATAGTTGGACATATCAGGGAATTGTGAGGGTGACGAACTGGATAGACGAGCCTTCTCTGGTTTAAATAGTATAAGTATCATCCACATTTAGGCGGCAAAGTCTTATGCTAAATATCTTATCAACGACGACGTCGTTACATAAGAAAGGAACATTCTCCAAGATAGTTAATACCCTCACCGGGCACTGTGTTATAAGAAGATTGAGTATTCTCTACAATGACTTCTGTAGCAGTTGTAGGGATCAAGAGCAGGAGGAAACCATAAATAACCTCCTATGCACGTGTCCTGCAATCGCCAACATCAGGAAGGCTACATTAGGTGAATACGTATTCAGCAACGCCTGCATGGCTAGCTGCTTATTACAAAGCTAGCTCCTACATACAAAGAAGCAAGTGATTCTCAGACTAAGAGGGTGATTCACCCGCCTTACACATCAGCAGCAGAATGGACCATCTTCTGGTCTAAGTGCAGCCAGTTTCAACCAACCAACCAAGGAATGATCGCAAAGCTCCTTACGAATAAGAGTTTAGTCCAATGACAAAAAATTTAAAGGGTATCTAAAGTAGTGTCTAAAGTAATCCTAGATCATATACATACGAACAAGCAAAGTTTCTCCTTGTATTGTGGTGTGTCTACCGCACTAACACCCTGCGGATCATTAGCGAGCAGTGCGTTCAATATCGATCATGACTTCACTGGCTGTACATCGATTTGAGAAGGAATTCGAGAAGGTAGACAGAGAATTTATTTATTTTGCTCAATTTCCAAATTTCACATTCTAGGCAAAGTGGAATGAGACAAGGCTGCATTATTCCACCAATACTGGTTCCATTGGTTATTAGCGATTTGCTGCTTTGTCGATGGGAAATAGAGGAATTGTGTGAACTTTTACATTCCAACCTTCACTAGGTTCTTCATTTATGTTTACTGTCTTATGTTGGTACGGCATAAACACTTAAACTGGGCTGAGCTTGGCGAACGAATTATGGGAAAAGTACAATAGTAAGCTAGGCATGGTCAGTCTGATTGTACAGCTTCAGAATACTTGTACTTAACAAGACGATTCAGTGAAATAAAGGACTTCAGGTAGAACAATTATGTTATTGTAATGAAGGGTAGCGATAATATCTTTTGTGAGCTATTTCGAAATACTCTGAGCTTTGATCCATACTAGTCAGTCAGGATGTTGAACGAATATGTCGCTGAAGTGGGTTACAAGTCTTTAGGCCTCCAAGTAGAGTGCTCTCCTATACAGTAACTACTTTAAATACGCACTTTAAATATTTAAGTTAAGCATCTTAATTAAGAAAGAGGTCATCTAGTAATTCAGTCGTTAAAAGGATTGACCACAGATACAAGACACTTCATCCTTTATAATTCATCCATCCATTTATTTAAGATTACACACACTTTTGAAGATTTTTTATTCAGATCACCGATCTTGATCAAATTTTACTAATAATATCTATAAATGTACAATCGAAGTTATGTATCGTAAGAATTCAATTAATAAAATTAATAATCCACGCCCACTTTATCAGGGCTGAGGCAAAAAGATTTAAAAAAATCATTTTACCGATTAATTCTACGGAAAGCCGGGAATTTCTGACTCCAACGGATTGGCGTTTGAACTAAACCACCCTGTATGTAATATCCTTAGGGGATGCAGAAGTATGCTAATGAAACACTATGAAATCTGATAGTAATTACATTAATTATATCTTATCTCCTATCGATGCGCTGACAAGATACAAAAAAAGAAAAAAAGAACTAGATGAGTTCTACTCATCTGAACAGTTTCGCTATCAGATTCATTACGTAAGCGGAGGGGTATAACATCGCATAGTCGAGATTAAATTCGGAGAATACCCTTTGATTAAATTTGTGGTATTTTTTTTTTATCATTTTTTTGTTTATTATTATTAGTCCTTCAATGAAGCTTCCTTTAATAAACTACCACAACAGCAAGGCTACCAACGCTGCGAGTAATGGGATGAATAATTATTTCCCGATGAGCCACACAACTTTTATCCTTTTTTTTTTCTTTTTGGGTGGGTTTTCGGAAAGCAGTTAATTTTTGTTTGAGTTCTAGCAATTTTTTTTTTCAGTTTTATTTTAATGTCCTTCCTCTTTTGCGTTGGACTAAATTACATTCGTTTGTTTGCTTTGAACTAATACTGAGTGTATATGTCTGATGCTATGGAGTTTTTGATGTCCATTCGTAGTGGATATTATGCATGCGGAACTTTTTACACATACATGTACATACATGTGTATATAAATTAGATCTTAGGCTCATCTTGCATAATAAATCACTGGCAACTCTAGTTTCAGTGTCCTGTAGGCTTATGCTGGCTCCTATTTGGTGGTTCTGATGGTGGTTTTTAGTGAATGTAGTGCGCTCTAACTGGTAATCAGATTAAGGTAGCAATTTGCCAAACGTGCAGCAAAGGCATAGTCATTTATGCAAAAATCATTCCAACAGCATCCTAGCTCATGGTACATACATATATGTATGTACATGATGTGGAAGAGGCGTTCTCATTTTATGTGCAAATACGACAGACGGCCTAGAATGGCATTACATAAAACTCGCAATTGCTAAAAGTTGCAAAAAATTGCAAAAAGGAGTGCACTACATGTAGATGTACTCCCTTTTTGAGGAAAATTTATTTGAATTTGTGAATAAAATAACGCGAACTAGAAGTAGATAATTGAGTTTGGCGAAATGTAAAAAAGGGCAATATGCATTTATAGTGTGAGCATTGGTATTCACTTAAAAGGCTTTTTAAAAAAAATTGTTATAATTTTAATAGCTTTGGCTTTAGGTCTCGTAATATTAGATACATATGAGAGCTTTGTATACGATTGCCCTTTTTTAATCGTTTGCAGTTGTCAGAAATTTAGTTTGTGTATTGCACATTGTGCGGAACTACACACCATATGAATGGCATGGCATGGTATCTTATTCCACTCTATGTTTTTTCTGCATTAAAAAATAGTGGAACCAAAGAGAAACTTCCTAAAACTGCCCTTAGTTCGGTTATAAAAGTCCAGGACAGGTTTATGACCATCATTGCCATACTATTTGGTAAAAAAAATTGGACCCTTCTGGTAATGTTTAAAATTTGGCATTAAGTTCATGTTCGTCGGTTCAATAGCAAAATTAGGATAGATGATGATGACAACAAATACTCTGCATATATCGAATCATCCAAAAGCTACAAATTATCTGATCTTCAAAAAAAAGACCCTGACTATAGCCTCTAACTGGTTCCTCTAATTCGTGTCAGAGGCATTAATTTCCCCGATAGGAAGCACAGGGTTCTATCTGCTATATTATGTGACAGATTTGAAGTATTTGAAAAATTTTTCCGAAGGTTCATTAAAAAATACGACAGTGTCTCCAGGCCAATAATGTCTCGAATAAGGACAAAACTTGGTGGTCAAAGGGTAGTGATGCGAATATAGTATGAAAGCACAAACTTTCTCACGATAGCCTCTCACTATCAACATCTATGCTACACCTCCTCGATGGTGGCTATTGGATACATATTACCTCCACTGGAGGGTAACTCCTTTGAAAGAAGTGTTTTCTAACTAAGGCACTTCCTCTTGATCCAGCCGGTAGCAAACGACTTCCGTAGAAGGATTCAATATTAACCGCCAATATTGAGCCAGGAGGTTGAAAAACAGTTGGTGGCGGATGAAACCTTAATAGACCAACGGCAGAGTTCATATCCCCAAAGCAGGCTAGAATTCTTAAGACACGTGAATGAACGTCTTATGACAATCCACGTCAAAGCTAAATTCACCAACATAAACCTAATGTGCACTCATGCCCAAGGAATGTTTCTACGAGCTCATCGACAAAACTTACGAGCACTGTCCTAAATGTGAGGCTAAAATCGTAGGACGATTGGTAAGCGCAGCCTTTACAAAACCACGTCTGAAAACGGTCTTATTGGCTTCGCTTCGGACAGACTTATTGGCTTCACTGCGGGCCGGAACGTCGTCGGTACGGCAAACACACGGTTACCCCATCTCGATATCCACAAGGGGATATAGGTTCTCCCGATCATTAAACGATCAACCAAATTGATCATATTGAGATCCACGCATGCCTAGCCTCCAGTATTCTGAATATCCAAACCTGCCGAGCAATAGCAAAGCTGCCAACATCCCATCAGAAGTGTCATAACTGATGTGCTAGGTTTCGCCCGACCACCACCAAGAAATTCTTCGTTTGACCAGGAATGAAAGCTTAACAAGAAATATACTAAGTGGCGCTGCAAAGAAGGACCAGAGCGGCTCACGAGCTCTATTACCAAAAGAGATGAATATCGGGGATGAATATCGGCTCCTTAGAAAGAAGAAAAAGGAGCACGATAATTCCGCGATCGAAGATACTGAGAAACTATATAGATTGCAGGAATAATGTACGAAGAACGTGTCAGGATAACAAGACCCGTACCACACAGTATCGGTGCTGAGAATATGGAAACATTTCTTCTGCAGACTGTATAACGGCGACCAAGACCTACATCTCTCTGGATTTCTCCACAGTTCCTCTCTGACTTTGATTCCTCGTGCCAACGTTAGCATCTGTTTAACAGAAATCTGGTTCATCCTCTGGGTATCTATCCAGTGGCTCCCCAGGACCTTCATTATTCAGCTAGCTAGTGCCGGACATTGACACAATATATGTATGTGCTGCCATCATTCAGTGTCCTTCGCCCTAAGCTTACAACTTCTCTATGAGTGGTGCCACCCGGCATTTTCATAGCCGTTTTCGCCTGTCTTCAACCTTATACAGTTGAACACCTTCTCTGGCGTTCCGTCATGGCTCAGTTGCTAATTAGGCGCTCTACCATCCCTCTGCCAATTGCAGCGAATGGTTTCAGACCGGAGAGTTCCCCTGCTTTGCCAGAGAGAGTCCGTCTTTTCGTTCCCCTCAGTCCCTACATTTCCTCTCACTCAGAGCAGCGTCATCTCATTTCGAGAGGAGCACTGATTGATTGTCCAGCCTCTTTCAGATGATCCAACGCATGCAAAAGAGGAATCATCTCGGCTTGATAGACTGACGTATATTTTCCCAGACTAATATGACAGGCTAGTTCTAGTTCTTCTGAGAAAATACCTGCCCCCGCTCTGCCATCCATCATGAACCCATCCGTTAAGATGATTATATCACCAATCTTCTTTTCCGGAAGTGTTCAATCTCCAATAAGAGTTTTGTGATACCTTTTGGTAACACGCATTCTCTTTATTCCATCCATGGGCATATTCAACTCCCTAATCTCGTTTTTCACGATATCCAGGATTTTCCTATGACCATAGATAGTACCGCGCCAGTGCCACTTGGCATCCCGGTGGAAACGAAGTGCCGTCGAGGCCGCCGCTTTCTTAATAAATAACTCGAGCGGCAGAATACATAGGATCACTTCCATTGCACATGTTGGTGTCGTTCGTATTGCACCGACGATCCCTAAACATGCCAGGACCCTATCTAATTGCTTTTTTACAGTTTTCTGGGTGGCTTTCTACCACTATTCAACTGACGCATATGTCATAATCGGTCTAAATCTAATCGTGTACATCCATACATACCTATTTGTATCCCGCAGTGTGGATGCCAGTCTCTTCAAGTGTTCTCAGGAGAGAGTCCACAGTTATATTCCACAAAGTAGGTGACAAAACTCCTCCTTGCGGGCAACCTCTTCTAACCCTTCTCTAAGTCTTGAAGTTCCCGTCTGAATATTTATCGCCCAATTTGTTCAGCATATTTTCAACCCATTCCACCACTAATGGGTTAACCCTGCATTCTTCTAAGGCTACTCTCAGACTTTCGAAGCATATCTTATAGAAGGAACCTTTAATGTACATTATTATGGTCATTGCGATGCCTCCGGCATTCATCTCCTCTTCTGGTATTCTTCTGCAATGCATACCACCCGTTGTAGCCCTGTTTCCGTAGACCTGCCAGCTCTATATGCATGTTGTCTGCTACTTAAAGTGCACGCTTTCAGCGCCGTGCCCATTGTCTTCAACATAAATGATGTTAGGCTCACCGGTCTGAAGTGTAGTCCTTTTTCCCTGATTTTGGAAGAAACACCACATTCGTTTCTCTCCATATTACCGGTATGTAGCCTATTGCTAGGCATGTAACGTATATACCCCTAAGCCTTGGTACAATGAGATCTGGACCCCATTACATTAAAGCTGGGAATATGCCATCCGGTCCTACGGTCTTGCAAGGGGAAAATGTTTTTATCGCCCCCCTGACCGCTTCTGGAGTTACTATCCGTTTCGCGTCTGCCCCATCCTTCCTGTTTGCTCCTTATTTCCTCAGACCCCACGGCTGATCTGACTTCAGACTTCCCGGAAAGTGTATTTCTATGAGAACCTCATTTGTACGATCGACTGTCTCAACAATCTCCCTCGTTCTATCGCGAATGAGTCCGACTTTGGAAACTGAATGTCTATTAACATCAGCTGAAGCATGACCATTTAATTTGGGTACTAACTTTGTAGTAGCTGAATTCGCATTTAAAACAAATTTTTTGAAGTTCTTTGAGCTTTGAAGAAGCAGTGTGGGGTAATAAATCCACTAGAATCTGCTTCACATCCAAATTTATTCGATTTGGACAATAAATCGAAACTTTTAAAATAAGCTTGCTTTTACGTCAGGAGGGTAAACGAAAATAACGAGACGCAGTTAATAAATGAATATTACCAACTCAATTGGTATCCAAAAGACAATAAGGATTGTTCTCTACACTAAACAGAAATATGTTGTTTTATAACTATTCTACCTCTAGTTTTATCCTTGGGTATACCAAACTCTATACGCATCTAAACGTACGCTTTGAAAACTTGTAAATGGTATTACAGACATTTTCAAAACATAAATATTATTCACTTTATCTAAAACCCTTTTAATTCAATTTAAAATTAACTAAAAACCCATAAAAACCACTAAATACGAAAATCGAAATACAGATTGAACACAAATTTTAATTAAACATATCATTAGGCTGGCAATAATTAAACTCACACACAGAAGCCATTCGACAATTATTCAAACGCCTTAATGATGTGTTGCACAACAACGGCAGCAGCAACCAGCAACACGCATGATTGCGCCAAAATAATTATTGATATTTCTAAATTTCAGAATTCTCTAAAAACCAAAATGAAAAAAATTTACAAAAAAAAAAAATGTATAAATAAACAAACTCCGATATAGATAGATACATAGATATAAAGTTTACCAATATTCATGAACTGGATTCTAATAACAACTAAACAAATTCGAAAACCAAATATAAATAAATTTTACAGGATATATGCGGTGGCAATGTGCAAATACAGAACAATCAAGGACAAAAATGAAACGAATTTTCCATTGGGAATTTATTAAATAATGAAATTCGCTCTACTGTACCTACAAGCGCGAATGCAATAATTGAGCTAAAGCACGCCCGCAACTTTCAGTTGCGTCCTCCTAACATCAATTTGATTTAATTCTATGTTGGGAAAAATTTTTCAAAAAAAAAAAAACAAAAATACCAAAAATACCGAAACAAGAGACAAAACTGTATATGGGAGTTTGGAAATAATTTAAGTCTCAAACCTCTGACCAGTGACCACCTAAGCATTTAATAGACCGCTTTTGTGATGTTGGCCGCCTACACAGTTCGGGGTCAAAAACTGTGACCGCCACCACAGCCGTCACCATATTGTGGATACAGGTGAAAAAATAAAAATAACTGCGAATGCAATGGTTTAACCAAGGTAAGGGTATTTTGTACTGAATTACATAGGGTATACTAATTTGGATTTAAAGTTTGTAACGAAAACAAAAAATGAAGTCAGATTAGATAACGAATCATGACATATTCCTTCGATGTTAAAATTTTGATAAATTTTAGTATTACGATTATAGAGAAGTCGAAAAGTGGGTCCGGCAATGCCGTCTGTCTGTTTGTCTGTGCACGGGGTTACAGCCTGAATGGGTGGACAGATTTGGATCAAACTCGTTAATATTTAGGATCTGTGAGATGATCGCTAGAGGCGATAATCCGAATCTTATAATTAAGGATACTTTACTTAGGCCCGATGTCACTAAAAATGGATTTTCTCGAAAACGGTTCCAACGATTTTTGTAACATTTCATATGTCAGTTTAGCTTGGGCATATGCTATTAGATGGCATAAAACGTCTTTCGGGCAAAGTAAATAAACCGGTAATTCAAAAAATTGACTGTTTCTCGGTTATTTTTTCACTGATTGTGGTTTAAATAATTATAAAGGGTGCGCCATCTGTTGGTTTCTTTTTGAATCACGTGTAATTTTGACACTGACAGCTCTTATGCGCTCAAAACATTGACAGAAACTCAGTACTATATTTTCGCGCTGCGAAATAGGTCGATTGTAAAGCAACTTCTAAATTGGATGCTGTGTTGCCGAAACAGTTCGAATTTGGAAAAGAAATTTCGGTTGAAATAATACACCAACTGCAGCTAGTGTACTAATCTGTAATAAAGCTAGTGGCAAAGGTTTTCAGGGTCAAGTCGTTTCACCTGTTCTTCAATTGCCGTACAAGCATCTAAGACAATACGCTGGGAGCGACCGATGTTGTCGATGTCGTCTGCGTATCCCAACAGCTGGACAAATTTATTAAAGGTAGTGCCTTCAGTGTCCTCGGCCCTGCCCACTATTTGTTTCAGCACGAAATTGAAAAATTCACAATGATAGCGCATGTCCTTGCCGAAATCCGATGTATGAATGTTTGGAAAAATTCGGAGGAACTGTTGCCGAATTGCAATCCCGAATTCGGTCATTGCCTTCTAGAACTGAAGACGATGAATCCTATCATATGCGGCTTTGAAGTCGATGAAGAGATGGCGTCTCCACTTGAAATTCATTGGTCTTTTCCAGAATCTGCCTTAGTGTGAAACTTTTGCCGATCGTCGCCGATTAGTGTGCTGCAGAAAGGCTTCAGACGTTTGCACAGTATGTTGGATAGCATCTTACATATATGCGAGGTTAAGCAGGGATATGCCTCGATACTTCTTACAAGACATAGGATCGCCTTTCTTGAAGATGGGGCATATAGAGCTGATAGTCCAGGCATCGGGCATGGCTAAATCCCTCCATACTTGGTTGATGATTTGGTGCATGTGCCCTACCAAAGCATCACCACTATATTTGAAAAACTCCGTTGGTAAACCATCAAAGCCAGCCGCTTTGTTGTTCTCCAAATTTTTGATAGTTGAGCCAAGCTCTCCAAAACTGGGAAGGGGGATGGCATCTTTATTGACTGGAAGCGGGTTCTCTTCTGCCCTACCACTCTCTCTACCTGATGCCCAGCTTCTTAGCTGCTGAAAATGGTGCTTTAACACATTTACTATTCCCTGTGCTTCGGTGACTAGGTTTCCTTCACTATTTCGAAGAGCCTGCATTCCGGGCTTGAAGTCAGCTGCCAGTTGCTTGGCTTTCCACATCCGGATGGTATTCCTATCGAACTCTTCGATATCCTTGAGCTGGGAGACTGAGTGTGCCCTTTTCTTTTTACCCAGGATCTTCAACTACTCCCAGTTTCTTCCTCGACACTCATCTTTCACTGCCCTTGTTTTGCGCTGCAGCCTTTCTATATGTACATCTTCTGTCTCCTTTTTCCGGCGTACGTATTTAGTATCCTATCGAGGGCTCTTTTTGATGGTGGGTGTTAGCCTATGGTGGTCGCGGTTACTTCTTTGATGATGTCGCGATACTGGTTCCACAGATTGTTGGCATGTGTGGATGGTGAGTGCACAGAGGAGAGTTTTTCGCTCAAGGGCTCTCTGTAGGCTCTAGATATTCCAGTCGTACTAAGGCTTCCAATGTTTAATTTCTTTTTCTGTGTGGCTGGCAGCTTCTTCTAGTTGGATAGTCGAGCTCTGAATTTGGCTGCAACAAAAAATTGGTCAGAGTCGACGTTTGGCCCTCTGAAAGTTTGAACATTCATGGGATGGGTGCCCTGCATCGTTACCACGTGGTCAGTTTGATTTTGCGGTTCGACTATCTGGTGAGTGCTAGGTCGTTTGTAGTTTGGAAACCTAGTGCTACTTATCACCGCATTATGACCTGCTGCAAAATCGATTAGCCTGAAATCGTTGTCTGATGTCGTGTCGTGGAGGCTGTGCATTTCGTCTAATCCACCGAAGGTGTTTTCCTCACAGATTTCTGGCATTGAAGAACCCGACTATGATTTTGACATCATACTCCACACAAGTAGGCTCCGTCCATGAGGTCATAAGATCTGTCATTCATTGAGTCTTCAGCTTCATCGACAGGGGTGTGCACTTATAATACTGTGTGCACTTATAATGCTGATGTTCTGGAATGTTGCTTTGATGCTTATCACAGCCAGGCGAATACTGATCGGCTTAAAGTTAATTATCATTAAGCGTAGCTGATTTCACTCGACGAATTCGCATCCTAACATATGCAGTCTAATGTGACAGTTGTAATAAATGTCGCAATTTTTCCATTTTTGAATACCTAATCCTATCCATCGCGGAAATATCTGTCTTGTACCGCATGAGGACAGTTTCAAGGTTTTAAGTACCACCAAGAGTGCACAGTGTACGTACGTTACAGGTGCGTACTCTCAAGTCATAGTCGGTGAACATTGGTTGGCTGGTGTCTCTCTCATAACTTTTTTTTTTTACGTGGACGTTACCCCGATGGCACAATCTCCAACCTTGAGGGCTAGTTTTATTTTTTGAATCCCCTCGTTCGAGGGACCCGTTTAAACCGATGTCAGTAACACCCAATAAGGCCCAATAAGCGCTCATTCGCCACCATCTCTGAATTATTTTTGGAAATCTTCATCGACCTGAGCTCCGAGTATGTCGAAGTATCCCAGATAAATTGTGCTTATGCTTCCGTTTAAAGCCGTCTGCAGCCACTATTGACTCCATAGAGAGAGTTCGTCCGCTGTCGTATTTATTTATAATGCTTCTCTTGTTCATTTATAGTATTTTCTCTTGTTCAACACTCGTACTTATAAGTTCAACAAGTCGAGTCCAGATGGACACCAAGCAGTAACCGATGGCTACCACTACGAGGTAAAATAAGCACAATTGATGCGTAGTGACAGTTACAACACTGGACATCGTCAGGTTGATACTAGTCTACCCTACTCCTACAGTACCATCCATTTCTGATTGTACTTCAAATATGTATGTACATATATGACGAGTAGAGAAAAACATTTATTGTACGAGTTCCGTAAAAAAGCCAGTATTTGTGATTAGTCATACCGACTTACTTACTTTAATCTCTATTATCCGCTTTTGTAGTTACATATTCTAAAGAAGAATGACTTAGTACTTATGCTAGTACCTCTCCACAACTCATCTTCAATGTAACGATACTTTGTCAACTATTCTACAATTGGTAAATGTACTGTCAATGGACAGTACCTTTGTATGCCTTGGGACAACACACAAAAATAGGGTATCATCTAAACTATTCCAAATAAATAGTGTATCTATGTGGGCATATTTTTCTTAGCCAATTTGTTTGTGCATTCTAACCTGAAGTAGACAAATTCCCATACATTGTGTAGCAAATTGAAAATGATTTATTAAATTTGCACAAATCCCCCGAAGCCAAACAAAACCCAAATTTGATCAAACAGTCACACAAAAGCTTCTGACGCGCACGTAGATACATATATACGTATGTATGTATGGATGGTATGTAAGGGTTTGGCGTGCATCCAGTGCAAATAGGAGACTAGTCGAGCACAAAGCATAACACCGGCGACACTCGACCACAGAAGGACATGTAAATAATTAATGAGAGTTTAGTAAATTAGTAAACAAAAATAAATTACAGTAACCAGGGCCCCATTCAATTTCAATTTGCCGTTTGTAGCTTAACGTGCTACCGCCAAACTGCGGCAATGGTCGGGTTTTGCAGGACACGCACCAATGCAAATAGTGACTGATTTGCGATGGTGTGGATTTCACAGGAATTATAATAATTTTTCATTATTCTGGAGTGGTTTTCGGACTGCTTACTCTCTCTCTCTCTGTGACTGTGACTGTACTACTCGTAAACGAAATTGTTCAATTGTTCAGTTTTGACATATTGACAAAAGTTGATGGAAATTTTTGAAGTCTGGTGGAATGGTCGCAGTATTGGTTTTGTGAAAGTTTTGAATCCTTAATTGATCAGTCTCTAGTCTTTGGGCCTTTGATCTCTATCTCTATGCATAGGTATTTCCATCACATGTACCCCATGATTTGTTCTCTAACAACAGAGAGGTGCGTAGGCGAGTTCCTTACTTGAGTCTTTTTAAAATTAAACAGCTGCAGGACACAATGTTGTATGCTTAGGATGTTTCGTACCCTATTTCTGGGAAATTTTCTTCTTAGCAACAATTGTTCGTTTAAATTGAAATACAATGATTACAAAGTGGAAATGAGTTAGCCCGCATTATGCCTAATGAATTTCTTGTTATTTTTTATTCTTTGGCTCCTTTCGAACAGAATTTCTTTGAAATTTTAATGTTAATTCCTCTCACAGCATTTAGGGTGGAAATGGAAAATTAAATTTTAATTAAGTCGTTATTCAATGTCAAAATTATGTGTTATTAATTCCTTAGACCTTTTTTCTTGTTATCGTTATATACGGTATTTCCGGCGAAACGTGTGTCTTAAGTAAGATGAGTACTGATTTTGAGATACAGTTCTACAGTTCGTGTATTTACCTTAAAAATTGGAGGTGCACGTGTGTGTATACCTACTCTCCTACTCTCCACAGACCTACATAATTAGAACTATGTGGAGGCGTCAAAGGAAGGCTCTTATTCTCTCTTAAGGATAACAGCATGGGTGTGGTTTAAGTGCTGGTAATCTTATGAAAGTTGTTATTGTGGTTGTAACTTAACACCACAGGATGGATTTTATAGAGAATTGTAGGGGAATTTGTTGTTGATGATTTGTAGAATAATAACGACACTATGGAATTATAAATAACTTTGGCGTAGGGCTAGTGAAATGTCTGTGAAGAATCTGGCGAAACATCCAGAACTATAGGTGTTGATTGTTGATTGTGTTGACTTTGGTTGTGTTTTAATTTGTTCCCACTTTTGGTATAAATGTTCCGTAGGTAACCCACGGTTAACAATAAAGTAAAACGGCTCACTGGAAGACTCAAACGAAACTGGTCCATTGTACTACCAGGAAGCAAAATCCAGTATTACCCAATTTACTGGAATTTCTACCAGTTTTGAAGAAAGTCGAGAATGCACTTCATGAGGTTAATGAGCTTACAGTATCAGCACTCACCACATCAGCACCGAAGATCTGCCACCTGATCCGAGTAAAGGCAGGACAATAACAAAAGAAATGATCCGAAATATCGTCAATGGAGGCCCTGACCGAGGACGCGGGAAGACCAAACGCAGGTTCAGGTCCTGAGAAATCATCCTCTGAGCCTAGCTTAGCAATCTCATCGGAGATCTCATTTCCCGCCAGGCAACCCAGACAAGAGTCAATGAGTTCAGCCTTGTGACCAAATTCAAGGAATTCTTGCATTCTCAAACTATTTTGGAATGGGTTACAGGGTTGAGCAAAGCCTTAAGCGCAGCCTGACTGTCACTACAGACGCAGATACTCCGACTTCGCCACCTATTCTTAACAATATAGTCGGCAGCCATTAGGATAGCATAGATCTCCGCTTGGAAAACAGAGGTATGCTTGCCTAACGAATAGTGAAGTCTAGTGTTGTCGGTCTCCACGAAGACACCAGCACCGGCCCCTTGACTAGTTTTGGAGCCATCCGTGAAGATTCGACTACAGTCCAGTCCAGGCTCGAAATTCGACTCGAAATTTACACAGCAGCCGAAGTTCCGGTGTCATTGCATCAGACGGCATATCCATGGAACTAGGTTCGTAGGATAAGTGTCGCGCAAGGTCATCGAAATTCCAGTGCGGATGACACCAAAAGCCAACACGTCCAAGACGATAGATTACTTTGATAGTACACCTCATGAGGAAAGTATCAAGGGGATGTAAATCAAACAGAGCACCTAGAGCTGAGCAAGCCGTATTCGAGAAAGCTCCCGTGCAGACGAGACAGGCCGTTCTCTGGAGTTTCGTGCAGAAGGCAGTCACATACTTACGCGAAAGTCACATACTTACCGATAGCCCATTCAAAGGGAACAATTCACCGACCATGGCGGTCATGCAGACATGACCCAACAGAAATTATGGCAACATGATCCATTTATGCCTGATCATAGACGTTTGAACTATTGAGTATGCAACTCTGTTGCAACCACCACCGTCCACCATAGAAGATGAGACAGAATGCCACCTTGCGGGCAGTCTCTGATATCGCCTGCCACAACATGACGGCCACAGTCCGCATCTACAACCAAAGTACTAGTCATCACCATTGCCCTGATCCACACTACCAATATCTCATCAACCCGGTGATAAGCATAGTCGTACAAGCAATCAAAAGTCGTATAGTCGAAAGCGCCCTCTATGTCGAGCGGATATTCAATTCAATCAACTAGATTTTGAAGCACAATCCTGTGAGATTTTCCACAATGGTATGCATGTTGCATTTTAGATAGAGGGTGCATCCTTAGTGCAGACCTGCACATGTGAATCTCGACTAGTCTGTCCAAACTTTTCAGCCAGAAGGAAAACTATGAAACTCTTAGTGAGGGAGTAGTCATCTCTGCCAATTTTTGGTATAAAATCCACTCGAAGCCAACGCCAAGGTATAGGAATATATGCCAATGCCAGACACGTAATGAAAATTCTCTGCAGAGTTGGCAGCAACTGTTGCAACAAGGTACACTTTATCGGTACTAGGCGATTTGAAGCTATCAAAAGATGCTACAGCTACGCCGAGTTTTGCGACTTCGATCAAGCTCAACCTGCACAGACGGGCTAAGCTGTGACCCAATCGTTATCTGGTTATCCGGAAAGGGAATTTCCAGCAGAAAACTAAAAGGGTCCGCTCTCGTCTTAGTGTAGATACCGACAAGTTTTCTAAGTGACTCCTATTTGATTGGTTTGCCTTTTTTGAGAACTTTAACCAACCTACTGGTGTCACCTAGACTCTTGATCTTTTCACAAAAATCTTTATAGGAAACACTTTTCAACAGGCGAATTAACTTCTTATATTCTTTTTGTTTGGATCGGAAAAGGTTCCAGCCTCTATCTAAATTTGTTTTGATTAAAACCGATTTAGACGTTTACTGGCTTCTGGGGCCTATTTCATAAAACTATAAGAGTTGTACTTGTAAACTTGTAACTACAAGCACAAATAAAGTATGGAGTTGTAATTTTGTGTTCCATAAACATTTTTCAGCACTTGTAGCGCGGCAAATTCAAATTATAAGTGTAGCGATCAAAATGCTACAAGTCTACAAGTCTGTAACTACGAGTTAAAAATTATTTGCGAAGAACTACGATTTGCGGCTATACTTCCCAGTTAAGCGAATCACAGTACGTGATTTTTTTAGTCTCTCTACTCTTGTAAGAAATTCACTAGTAGTTACAAGTCCGTCGCTAATAATTTTTTGCGCAAATACTTTTATGAAACAGAAAAATTCGCCGCAGTTGTAAATTCACTTGTAGTTACAGGCCTGGCATACTTGTAGTTATTAGTGAATTGGTATTCTTTATGAAACAAAACAATTGCACATAATTTACAAGTTACAAGTGAATTCACAAATAATTATTAGTGTTGTAGTTTTATGAAATCTGAAGTTCTGGGTTCCACCTCGTAACTGGCGATTTATAGGAGATTTTCATAACCGGACACGTTAGTTCTCAACATCTGGTGATGATACTAGTCATCTTTTGAGCAGCGTCCTCGACCTTTCGTCTCGTTTTGAGTTCAGGAGGAGTTTTAACAGATGTGTCTGGCCACTCTGTAGCTACAGTTTACCCAGTCTCCATTACACTGTCCTGTGTTGAAAAGTTTACGTGTTCTAGATCTTAGTTTTGACAATCTGTGATTGCTTTACTATTTTAATTCCTCTTTACATTTTTTTACATCTTTTAAAAAAAGAGGAACTTTGTCATGCAATAGAGCCATTGCTTCCAACGTTTCCGGGATATTTTCCACGTTTTTGTTGTGAATTTTCACTATTTTACCATGTTATGTGAGTACACATCGATCCATATTTAATAACCTCCCAGTGTTGACTTATCAAAAGTTATCGCAATGATAGTCGAATGGCGTTAAAAGTGACACTTCTTGTTGAATAAACCTCTACAACAACAGAATTTTTTGTCAAAAACAAGGTTTTGTGTACACAAACTATTGCACTAGTACTACAGCATTATGATTCCAAGGTTTCGTGTTTATTCAAATTTTATACAAAAAATATTCGATTCTTTGCATTATACATACAGACACTTACCTGTTTTCTCAGAAAAGGACGAGAAATGCATTTCGAAACTTGTATTATTTTTTATTCAGAATCGTATTTCCTTATTCTTATTCTGTGAGAGCTAAACTCATATTTTGTATACATATGTACATGCATGTCCTTTTCCATAAATTATCGTGCAGCATTAGATGTTAAATATTTATGTATGTATACCAACGAAATAAATTCATTTAATAAAAACTTAGGCAGTGTCACCCACGTTTTTCCATCGATTGTGATTATTTATGAAAATTTTTTTTTTTGGAAATCTTCCTTGAAACCCAATTCTACTCAATTTTCCTTGAATATGGCCAAATAATTCTGAACTTCAGGACAGTTAGTTTTCAGGCCAGCGGCTAGACATTTTAACTTGTGGAAAAAGTTCATTGTCATTTAATTTCCGGAGAAAGTTTTCTTTGTGTAGCATTTTACAATTTTCTCAAATGAAATTGAAAGGTTGTGGAGAATCGTGCGAGAGAAGAGACCACACAGCATAAGATGGAAAAAGGCTAAAAAGGACGAAGAATAGAGGACGACTTGTAATTTACTTTATGCTCTGCGGCAATTAATAAGTTGTCTTTGGACTTTCATAGAATTTCGCCTCAAGATGCAGACTTTAATTGTAATGTCGAAATGATAAAACGACATTTGGGAGGGGAGTCATAACATTACGACATTAATAGTTAGGAATACTCGATTTTAACTAAGGTAAAACTGTCAGTAACAGTCGAGTTAAAATTTGATAATTAAGATCTGAAACCAAAAAAAAAAATTAAATGCGGCTCCGTGCTGTATTCTATACTACACATGAGACTAATTTGTGGTCACCTCCTCAGTTCTAGCGTATCTCTAGATCGATATCTTGTATACACAGTTGTTCATTGAATCTCCTTAAATTAAGCTTATCGTCAAAGCAAATACGAATAGATCTGAATATCTTACGAAAACCTTTTTTTTCTATCGAAACGTCAAAGTTTTCGAAATTTTGATATAGTCCATGTCTCGACACCAGCCGTAAAGTAGGATTGTGGTGATTAAGTTCTGATATTACATATGTGGAGTCTTCTTAGTCATTTTTAATAGATCTTTTCTACTCATCTGTCTTCTCAGCTCTAAGAAACATCGATTGGCAAGAGGTAGTCTTCGTTCAATTGCTTGGCTAATGTAAATGCATTCTCTTACTAGCTTGAAGTTTTTTCTCCAAGATTTTTGACTGATGGGCTTTGAAATGAGCTGGAGAACCACTTAGACCTAATAGACTTCTTTTTGAGAACTGAGAAGATGTAGCAGAAGGGGAAGTGAAGCCTTTCTGGAAGTTTTTGAACCTAGTCTGAGCAATGGTGGGATATTCCCATACGCACATACCTGACATTCTCATCAAAGCATAGGCTAAAGCATTGTGACTTATCAGACAACAACGCATTGATTCTTATGACCTAACACACAGCAAACAGACGAAACAAAACGATATGTGTGTGGAAATAAAACAGGTTTTCTTGACTATAAGTCAAACGACGTTTTGTCTAATCCGGTGTGTTTTCAGCCATAATCGACACATGTCCGTACCCATGTCGTTTTCTCGCATCCCTTATGTTGACACCAGAGCTGAATCTTCTTTGAATTGCATTTTTGTATGTTGTACGGCATATACTTGACGGAACTATCCACTCAACCAGAACTTTGCTGTGGAGACCAGATAATCCAAGCATACCAGAAGCATATTCCTTTAAGAAATCTACCACATCCTTATCCGTCCATAAGCTGGATCGAAGTAATGGTTCGAGTTGGTGTTGCTGCTCGAATATTCGGTTGTGGTTTGGAAAGTAATTAATTTAATTGAGAAATTGTACAGATTATGTACATATATGTACGAGGTATGTATATGGGCAACCTATAATAGCTCTTATTAGGACATTTACTTACTAGATTTGACAAAGTCAATTAACCGAAGTCTGTTCTCGTGTGAGATGTTTGCTCCGATTGCCTTTCGTAGGTTTAATCAAGTCAAAGTGATACCCAGCATATGAACATACTTAGAGCCACACAAAATTCAGCCTAATCAATTTTTTTAATGGTTCGGGTCAACGTTCGGGACTAACATTTCATGTTAGTAAGACATTCATAGCTGGTCGTAAAATGTTAGTATATTTAGTAGATATTTCTCTTTAAGTAAGACAAGGCTTTTTTGAATGTTAACAGATCGTAACAACACTGACAAGACTTATCTTATAGGAAAAACCACAACATTCATTGCCTTCAAAACCAATGGTGTAAGAGAATAATTTTGGTTTGAAAGATACAACAATTAACAATGTTGACTTTTAAAGTTTCACAGTAAACCCCAAGTACCGATATCCGTTTTAAAACAACCAGTGTAAAATGCTAACTCATCTGACTTGGTGACTTGTCGAGTCTATCAGAAATTCTGATAGTAATAAGCTTCATCACAATATATATATATTGGGCCATCTGTTATAAAAAATAACACTGTGCAATATTATTACATTCAAATGACTTCATCGGCTGACTTGGCAGTAGGCAATCCTGTCAACCCATTTTTTTAATACATTTTCGATGGTTTCGGCCCTTATCTGACGAATAGTTTGACCTATATTGTTCTTGAGTACCTGAATCGTCTCTGGATTGTCCTCATAGCATCGACACCCCAAAAAAAATAGATCCTTCAGCGTCAACTCGCAAATCCGTGCCGGTCAAGCAACGTCACCAAAACGACTGATTACACTATTATTGAACTTAGTGTATAATAAATCGATCGTTGGATGGCTTGTGTAGCACATAGTCCCATTTTACTGGAACTATAGCTCACCCATATCCAAATCCTTAATTTTTTGCCAATGTAATGTCTCTATTGCTTGTAAAATTTCTTCCATTGTCGTCTTGTATTAAAAATGGGCAATAATGCCGACACTCCAAAAACCTTCTAAAAAATGTAATATTTCTCATCAAGCAAGCAGGACGAACACGGGATTATGTTCAGCTATCAATCAGCAAACCAGTCTCACGCGCTTTCATCTCAAACTTGTATACTTGTACACCAGCTGCAGTTGATGCATTATTTCAAGCAAAATTTCTTTTCAAAATTCGCACTATTTCAGCACCACAGCATCCACTTTGGAAGTAACTTTGCAATATTTCAAGCGTAAATCGATCCATTTCGTTTAATGGTTGGTTGGTTGGTTTACTTACTTACTTACTTAGATAGCGCTACAGTTCGGGGTGAACCTTGGACTCCACTAATAAGCCTCTACACGCACTCCAAGTTTGTTGAGATCCCCTTTTACCTGTGCGCGCCACCTAAGGCGAAGTCTTTTTCTACATCGTTGTTCCTCCGGGTTAAATTCGAAGATTGTACGGGCCGGAGCATTTGTGTCCATCCGATCTACATGTCTTAGCCATCCTAAACGACTGATGCACAATTTTTTGACTAGATGGATGTCGCTGTACAGCTCGTATAGTTCGTCATTGAATCTTCTTCTCCAAAGCCCGTTTACGAAGAATTTTTCTCTCGAAGCGACCGAGGATATCTTCATCCGCTTCGTCGAAGTTTTAGGACCATAAAGCAGGGCTGGGATGATCAAAGTCTTATACAAAATCTCCTTAGTTATTCGGGAATGGGCTCCACTACTCAATTGTCTTATCATCCCAAAGAGTTATTCTTCCTTCTTTAATATCTGCTGAGATGCTATTATCAGAATTTATAGCAGACCCGAGGTAGACGAAGGCCCTTACTACCTCAAAGTTAAAGCTATCCATTGTGACGTTCTGTCCAATTCGTCGATGTCGTGTGTCCCTTCTGGTTGGCAGCATATACTTAATTTTGCTTTCGTTTACCTATAAGTCTATTTTGGAAGCTTCCGTTGCAATATTTGCGAATGAATCAATGAGAGCCCGCTTCCGCTGTCTACTACCAATAATGTCAATACCGTCAGCGTAAGTTAATAATTGCATTTCGTACCGCGAAATTATAATACAGAGTTTCTGTCAGCTCATAAGAGTTGTCAGTGTCAAAATAACATATGATTCAAAAACAAACCAACAGATGGCGCACCCTTTATTCCAAAGTCTGCTCGTGAGAGTCAGTCCAAATACTATCACCTTTATTGGTACTAAATGCTAGATTTGTAACTTTCCATTTTATCGGAAATGTATACTTATATCTAATTTATCTTTGAATAAAGAGGGCGTTAGCAGCCAAAACGTTTGGAGCCACAGTATATGCTCTAATTTCTATATAAATTGTAAATCATTTTAAGATTTGATGCTAAGTAAACTAAAATATAGTCGTTACTGCGAATATTCCAACCAATCAATAGTACCACACATAGTTACGTACATATAACTTACGTCCTTCAAATCACTCTCTCTCTCTCTAGTTAACCTCATTAATATAAAAACAAAGTAAACAAGGATTGTACACAAAAAAAACAACAACATTCCGTCCACCTCGAAATACGTATGTATGCCTGACCCTTTAAGCAGTGACCCAATAAGTCAGAAGTACTTCTGCTACGTATGAGTGAAAGAAGTGCTTATTCCATCTGCATTACAAATCAAAAAAAAAATAAAGCAAAAGACCCCACCTCGAAATGCAAACATGATGCAATTACATCGGCTTCCATGTAATTTATGACTTAATTTAAAATTCCACGGATACATTAAACGATTCCTCCTGCTGCAGCAGAACATAATACGCCAAACACCACCACCAATGTCGTGCAATGCAATTTCACCGCCACTATGAGGAGGCTCTTCCCCTCGCTGACGTGAAACGATCGTGCAACAGAACCCAATAGATGTGCGACAGGACAAAACTCCCGATTAATAATTTTGTCCGTATGTGCGGTTTAATTCGTCGTCGTCATGTCGTCTCACTGCACTACAACATCACTGTTACCGTTCCCGATGCCGCTGCCGTCGCCCGGCACCACCGCCACTTCTGTCCACCAACATCCTGTCGGACAAGTAACACGTTTTTAATTACTTCCTTTTTTTGATTCGGGACGAGAACGACGAGAAGCAGGACGACGCGCACAAGCTCCGGACGGGCGAGAGGCGAGTGTCGGTTGCGCTTTACGTGTTGTGTGATGTTTGAGACTCATGTCCACGCGCGCGCTATTTTGAGAGACAGAGAAAATAACAGAACAACTCGGTCTGTCTGTCCGTGGGCAAATTAAAAATGTCTTTATTTTAATTTTTGTTTTAAACTCTTTTTTTATAAAATTGGTTTCGCATTAATTATGTTGTTGTTCGGCTTAATATACCGCAACCGCCAACGAGCGTTCGCGTATACACTACACGGCCATCATATCCTTTGAAGTCACACACTCGGACGTGGAACTCGACGAATTTAATTACAAGAATGACATCCCCATTATTTCGAGTGTGACGTGAGTATGCTACGCGTACAGAAGAAGTGTCGTTGAGTGTAATCAAAAGCCCATGCCTGCAGGCATAAATCTCAGCGGTAAAACCATTCAAAATAATAGGTTCTAGCTTTTGATCCTTGGCAAATTATTAGAAATAAATATTCCAAATGTTTCGAGGACGATGGAGGGCGTCTGGGAAAAGTGATGACCGTTCGGCTAACAGAACAACCGGACCATTTATCAATTTTCGCCCCAAAAACACAACAACAGGGAGAAAATGGTCATTATTACATTGCTGCTGTTGTTGTTTTTGTTGTCCGGGGGTGAGGGTGAGTGTGGCCTAAATGTGGTGGTGGCTTCACCTATGATGATGAAAAACGACATTGCATTGTTGGCAGAGATTTTCTATTGTCCGGGCCTTTTTTTTAGCTGCAAGACTGCTTCACTGGCAAAGAGGAACCAAATCATTATTGTTTGCTCGAGTGTGTCTAGACTGGACTTGGGGATAGGGGGCTGTTTATTTTTATGAGAATGTTACTACATGTCGTAGGGCTCTTGTGTTCTTCTTTACGGAACCATTAATATTTATTGCCGAGAAGGATAAATCATTTTTTAATTAACTTCTTTGGGGATCACCACAGCAGTAGTAAGCTAATAAATTCGTTCTATTGCTACTGCTGTTGGCGAGCCCTCTGACATGGAAGGCTTATGTAGATTACACTGCGGGAGATATATGGACTTGGTACTTATTTCTTAAGTAATTCAATAGAAATGCCGGCAATAAATAAATTTGTATTCCCCAAGCGGTCATCGGAAATAGATATTGATAGAGTCTATTCGTATTAAAGGTCATTGTTCTCGACTATTGGTCATGTTACGCTTTAAATAACTTCACGTCGTGCGTCGCAGGGTTTAGTGTGGGACATGTCCATATCTCTGCGGGAGCTACGTAAAGGAAAGTTCATAATTTTCTTAGATATGTATCTAAGGCTTTGAATTCGCAAACTTTTATGGATTTTAAGGTCGTCCCGCAGAAAACTCCCATGAACTCCATTCAT
Organism: Xylota sylvarum; assembly: GCA_905220385.1. Lineage (NCBI taxonomy): Eukaryota > Metazoa > Arthropoda > Insecta > Diptera > Syrphidae > Xylota > Xylota sylvarum. The sequence continues at coordinate 20,166,943 of LR999958.1, forward strand.
AAACCTTGCCGAGCAAACTAAGTAAAGCAGGATTAAGCAGTGTCTTAAACGCAGCAGTGACGGAATAATCGTCGTACAAAGTCGTCTTCAAATATATATGTACATTTTAAACGAAACATGCACTCCATATTATAAGAGTAGATACCAAGGAAGAACGGTTCACCAAAGCTATTAAAGTGAAGCATGGGTACTAAGGAAAGCTGACAATCAGTTAAGACAGAGTTTGAAGCTTGGAACAAGCAGCAGAAACGTACTAAAGGGAAAATTTCATTCACCAAACAACAAATAGCCGTTGAGATCCAAAGAAAGTAGAATATCAATAATTGCCTTTAGAATCCCTGTCCATGGAAAAAAGGTGTTGAGAAATATTAACCTGGGACTTTATATAAGCTGGGGTAGCCCATATGGCTGACACTGCGACCTAAGAAGATCTATTGTATCAAAGGGTAATACTAAGCCAAGAGACGTTCCACCTGCCTTATGAAGGATATTACGTCCTTAGTAGCGGAGTACCTCAGCTCTGCTGATGAACATATTTCTTTGTGGAAAACACACCTCCTTAGTTTTATAGTTTGAGAAGGTGATAACGTAGGCCGCAGCGGACTGTGAGAAAGGATTTCCTTGTAGAAAAAAAAGCTTGATTAATCACTTGGATTGTCTCAGCCCCGGAACATATTCCCAGTGGGCCAGACGAAGTTTGTGTTCACAAATATTAATCAGCGCTGTGACCGTAGCCCAGTTGACACCACAGTAAGGTTCAGGCCCTATGAACGCAGATTCTAAGCCAGCCCTAGCTAATTCATCTGCAATTTCGTTGCCTACAATTCCTTGATGACCAGGGACCCAACCAAGTTTCACCCTGTTGTGTCTGGCAAGAGATTGTAGTGCATCGTAGCAGCATTTAACTGATATAGAATCCATTAAATTGGACGACAGCGCTTTAAGTGCATAGGTATTGGGTCCAAAGACGCCAGCACCGACTCCAGTTTCCATCTTTGATCCGTCTGTGTACCAGATCAGACCTCTAGGGTTCAGTGTCGGAGCACCATTAGACCTGTTTGCACGGTCCAATATTTCTACCTCAAATAACCTACCGAAACAGTACTCCCTGATCATAATGTCGGGGATAGTACACAACATATCCTTTTTGGGAATTGAGTCAAAAATTTTGAGCTGTCTCACATGGTCGCCTGATTTATACTTGTATTCTAGTTTCAGTTTAATAGCACATCTAGCGACCGTCTTCCTAATGAAGATTTGTAAGGGAGCCCAACAACCGCTTCTAAAGCTGTCGTAGAACAGGTGCGCATGGCACCCGTAATGCCGAGACATGCAATTGTTTGAAGCTTCTGAAGCTTCGTTACCGTTAGCTGGGGTAGTTAAGGATGGATGTTCTGACAGCTATTCCAATGAATGCGGCCTTAAAATCCAGTAAAATGTGGTAGCTATCGATTTGGACTTCTTGAACTTTCTCCAGGATGTGCCATAGTGTGAATATTTGAATTTTGAATAAACCACACTGATAGGGACCAATCAGCTCGTTGACAAATGTGATTCAACTACAAGGTTCACTTGTTCATCTCTACATGTCTCTGTTCGGGTATTGTTGCATTGAGGCATTCTTTTTTCACATTTTGGTAAAACTTCGGAACATTATTCCTGGAGTAGAACGTCTCTAATTCCTTGATCGTACTTGCCAATATACTTCATCAAAATAGGGTATTCGCGGAGGTGGTCGGTTGAAACCCAGCACATCAGTTGCGGCAGTTCTGATGGCTTATTGAGAACGATGCCAATGGCCTGACTGCATAGGATTTCTCGAGAAGTTGTGATTGTTACATGTGCTGGCTATAGTAACATTAGCAAATAGCCTAAGTTCGTTGCCAGACGTGGTGTCGTGTAGGCTATGCTATTCAATCGTGCTACTAAAGATGCCCTCTTTTCCTATTAGGACGATTTTAACGTCTTACTTAGGACATTGCTCATATCATTTCTTGTAGAGGAGCTCGTAGAGACAATCTTTGGTAACATCATCTTTTTCCTTGTTTGAGCGTTAGCGCATATCAGGCTAATATTGGTGAATTTAACCTTGATGCGGATTGTTATAAGGTTCACTGACATGTCTTAACCTCAAAACTTCAGGCCGAAGTCTGCCGCTTATAACAAATCCATACCCGAATAGACGCTGCTTCTGTTTTCTGTAGTAATCACCGTAGTATATGTTATTCATCCTTCTTTTGCCCGGCCCAGACCATCCCACCGCACTTCCTTGATTTACTGACGTAAATCCCTTCATTTTCTGAGGCTTGAGATTGTTTCGGAACTATTATTCCTTTCCGTGGTAGGGAAGTTACCCCGACGCACAACCCCCAGCCTGGAGGAGCAGTTCCTTTCTATATCCCTAGGACGAGGGGCCAGATCTTCCGGTGCCAGTAACTAATTTTTGATATATCAAAAAAAGGGGCCAGAAGAACTACTATGATACTCTATTAAACAAAAGTCGCCTTTAAAATACCATACCATTCCTTTTCATGAGACCTCTCATTTCACTGACAATTGAAAATTTTTGCAGATGACATCGACAATCCTTGACGTCAGTAGGTACATTGCCATTACTTTACTTCTCAGACATTAAAATGCTTTACAACTCGAGACACTGAATCTCACAAGTTGAAATGGGACCTAAAGTAATGAACGTATTAAATGACGACGCATCTATGCTATCGCACACGAGCGCCTGTATTCAATTTTGACAAGAGGCAACAGATCAAATTCTACTGATATCTAATCTAAACCTTGAACTGAGCCTTAAGAATCCAATAAATAACTAATCAAAGAATCATCCGGGCGAAAGGTGTAACCTCGTTAAGCCACCCCTTTGTTGAGTACTTTAGTCAATTTATCACAGAAACAAAATAACATCATCCACACCGTCGTCGTCGTCGATTCTCTAGCCATATACCTACTCACTTCAAGAAGTCTCTTTATCAACTTGTCTTTAAGTTGCTCACAAGATTCCCATGATACGAGTTCCTACAATATATTCAATTCCGAGAAAATACAGACAAAGCAAAAAATCCATCAACTAGATATTCCCAAATGTATTGCTGGATCCGGACGCCCGGCATCTCCCTCTGTCTTCGGTTTTTTTGGGGGCTCTTACAAGTAAAATCAAATATTCCACGGTTGACTCCTGACTCTTGCTGAACTGCTGCCATTACCTTTCTTCCTTTTTACCCATGTTCGATGTGTACAACATTCATCACTGATTCTCGGGTCCAAAGAGCTTATACAATTCAATGGAATCAACAAATTTAAGAGACGAATTGATATGTTTGGCCAGAGAGATAAAAATTAAAGAAGGACCGGTCGGTCGGTTCGAAGAACAATCCAACCATTCAATTCAGTATCCTTCTCAAATTCCTACTTGACCTTCCTCCAATCAATTATGAATGAGATACAACGAGAAGGCAACAAAACATGGGGAGGCCATCACCTTGTGCCAGCAATAAAAATGAGCTAAGAACCGAACCGAGAATGAGGAGTAAGCACAGCATCCTGTGCATTGGAGAGAAACGAGAAGTTTAGGGTTTTTTTTTTTTTTTCCTTTCTTTCTCTTTTGTCATCTAATGGTAGATACTAATAAAAATATACACACAGGCATACACACACACATATACATAAATACAATTGGAATTCGTGATGACGACAATAACCGGAATGAACTCCTGACCCTTCGTCCTGGGTATCAATTTCAATCGGTTTTAAATCAACCATCACTGATACGGCTGTGAGCTGCGTGAGTTAGTTGCCGCTTATGCTGGACGACCCCACTAAACCAATACCAAAACGAGCATAAGGTCCCAAGGCGATATCTTGATAAATAATCAGTACGAATGCCCTCTAGTCTCAGATAGATTTGCCATTACCCGTAACACCTGTTCGGTGTTTGTTAAGCCAAAGGAAGCAAATTATATTATCCTTGAGGTGTCTCTTTTTTGACACCAAACTGTCGAAGTGAGGTCGGGATCAGTGTTTTCACTGCGTTAAATGGGCTGTTTGGTTATTCGATTGCTTTTGTGGTTCGGTTTTGCGTGAGCGCAAGGGTTGTATAAGAGGCCAAATCGATAAATGTCCTTTGATGATTTAACTTTTGTGCCTGCCTGGCAGTCAAGCAGCCTGTCGTGGCTATTCGTGCTGTTCCTGATTCGCCTTTGGGTCCTGCCATGAAGTGGTAATGAGCTGTAGTTTATTTTCCAATTGAAGCCGTTGGTTGTTTAAGTACTTTGAGGGTATGAATATTATATTATTAGGCAGTGGGGTAATTAACATAAGGTGTAGTGTTCAATCAATAGCTGTGAGGGGTTTTTGTTTGTTATTTAATGGTGCGGACCTCAACAAATTTCTTTATACACTTCGGTGGTTAACAACATCATTAGACACTTAAATGGTTTCTCCGAAAGGAGGATGTAAAATCAGAAAAGTGGGTCTGAGGTCTACTTTTCAATAGAAGTAATGTGGCTTGGTATCAAATCCTTCACATTTTGGAAGACAGGCAGCCATATATGTACATGAATACTCTAGTTTAGATATCTTTAAATAGGATTAAAATGATTACTTATTACTTACTTAGATGGCGCTATAGTTTGCGATGAATCTGGACCTCAACCAACAAGCCTCTTTAGTTAACCTGGTTTTAAGGTCACCATCTGCAGAGCCGGTTGAGCTGTTCTTCCAAGTTAGGTACTACTTCTATTGACATGTAGTCAAAATAAGCTTCAAAGTTTCTCAAATGAGACTAACCTGAACATACCATTAATAATAGAAGTGAGAAGACTTCAACGTAAACCACATACAAGTATTTCCAAACTACCAGGCGCAATAAATACATTTATGAATTCCAATGGATCTCGGGCTGAATCTAAATCTGCCTGATGCCTAGAACTCTAGACCAAGTTCTTTAAGTGATACAATATCTCGTCCTTCTTTATTTAAATTCTACTCTTATAAGAGCTAAACTTATAACGCTGAAAAAATAATGCTTGACTTCATTCGTCACTGATGGAACATCGTTATAGAAGGACATTCTAAAAACAATGAAACGATATCGATCGGGAATATCTTCCCATGGCTGAATACTTGCAAACTCATCCGCTGTACATTGTATAACAAATAAATCAGACATGAAGTGAGCAGTATATCCTTTGTAAACATTCCATTAGACTTTTCAAAAAGGAATATTTTAGCCATTGCTAAGGACCATTGTTCATTCCAACGGGATTCTTTCAGAAAGAGTAAATGTATCTTTAGGGGTCATTAAGGGCTATATACGCCCGATATGGTCCATCAAAAACAGACGAGTAGATCAAAACCACATATTGCTAGTACCATAGGTCACTGGTCGATAGGAGACCATACATCCAAGCTAGGTATCCCTTGTACTCTTCTCCTGGAAGAGGAAATACGGCTTCATATAAATATTCTTGAAAAACCTTTCCATTAATCTTCCCAGAGAAGCGAAGTATCTTGGAATATTCCTCGAAAAAACACTTACCAGGAATTCACATTGGAGCACGTTTACCAATAATGCGACTAGTGTAATGTTTTTTTTTTTGCAAACGCCTTTCCGGGAAAACTTGTGACTTAAACCCTTTAAAACGTCTCTTAACCAGCACAATTATCTAATCAATGTACACATGCATCGTTTGTGGGAGCACTGCTTAAAACGGGTAACTTTACCAGTCAAATCAGGACTCTCATTTAAGGAATACATACTTACATTCTGAACATTTTAAATCCAAAAAACGATGAAACCTTTCCCAAGAAATTTCGGTCCTCAAGGGTCTAAGTTGTTGTTATATCTGCATAGATGACTGCTATGAATAAAGTATCGAATCTCTTGTAACATTACCAAATTCTCAAATCTGGTACGCAGAAGATTTCAAATTAAAAAATCGGAAACCCCAAGCTGATATTATGTGAACTTGAATCTTTTACTTCTAGACAGTTCTAGAAGTTTTTTCAGGATTGTGTCTATCTTTTCGACTGTCTTCTATCCATGAGCAAAGTTATCGTACCCTATAATTCAGGATATAAAGTTTTCGAGGAAACTAACGAGACACTTGGGTACACCACCTCGTATTTACTTCTCCGAAAAAATTATAATGGTAGGTTTATGACCTCAAACAACCTCAACGAGAGTAAGGCTAAAAAATTACTTTAATTCAGCAAAGAAAGCCCAAGAGCTTTAAAGGATTAGCTAAAGGGAACTTGATCATTTTACTACAATCTACAAAAAAAAAAATCGGCTGCACGGGATCTATTAAGGGTTCGAACATACCACGTGCAGATCCAAAAGTCGTTGTCCATGTTGCTGTTGCGATCGTCAACAGTGAAAATATACTTATCCGAGTCTTCAGTAGTTTTCGGAACTACGTATTTTTTTTCCACAGTCGCGAAGTTAGCTCTATGTATAACCCCAACCTGGAGGACCAGTTCGCTTTTATACCCCTATGTCGAGTGGCCGAATTTTTCGCAATCATTAACCTAGTTCGGGGATATAAAAGTTACCTTTGGCCCATTAAGGGTTCATCATCCACCAACACATTTACACCACCCTGGCTCAGTAATTGAGATCCCTATACGTCAAAGCAGCTCATGGAGAGATGACACTATTCGGCCTAATTGGAACAGTGGACGCCACTGTTGATTCCATCTAGAGAATTTATCCACTGCCACCAATATGGGGGTGTAGAGTAGGAGTTGAGTCACTTTTACCACTTAGCCGACGATATAGTACTTAGATTTGATATATACATAGCATCCAGAATCTCCGGTATACATAAGAAGAGTTCACAATATTTTGGGTCAAGATGGGAGCCCTTTTAGTCATAAACGCGAATCCTAAGATTTAACAATGTACCTGTGATCTTCGAAAATAAAATCCGTTTCGGACAGAGATTCTAAACGAGTTTGTAGTCCTCTACATGAATTAGATAATATGGGAAAGCCAAAGTCTGTTTACAGCATCACCAATGAGCTCATTGGTGGTGGAAACTCCAAAACAACACCCGGTGAAGAGTCTGGACGGTAACCTCCTGATTTCGGATGAGGATCAGCTCAATAAATGGAGAAAACATTTTGCTTCAGTGCTAAATCACTTAGACGATGGCGATATGATCTGAAATCCGAATGAGTATTCCGAAGCAATAAATTCCCGAATACGCACGGCACCTCCCAGCAATACAGAAATTATGGCAGCAATCAAGTCCCTCAAGAAAAACAAAACGATGGGTATTGATGGCATCCCTAAAACAGTGAGCTTGGGACAGCGAACAATTTCCACAGGAGGGGAAAAGGGGGATGATCATTAAGCTTCCGAAAAAGGGAAACTTGATGGAATGCGGAAACTGGAGAGGTATATGTGTTCTTCCAGCTGTAGCCAAAATAATAGCAAAAATTATTCTGGACCGAATTAAAGAGCATTTAGATTCTACTCTCGACGTCGAACAGACAGGCTTTCGCGCTGGATCCTCCTGCATCGACCACATAAACACCTTACGGATCATAATTGAACAATGCGTTGAGTACAGGTCTCCGCTATATCTGTTGTTTGTCGACTTCGAGAAGGCTTTCGACAGCTTGAATCGAGATGCTATTTGGCTGGCCTTGCGCAGGAGAGGCATCCCGGAAAAACTTATTGCTATTATCAAGGCTACATACGAGGGCGGTAAGTGTCACGTTTTACACAATGGTAAGGTGGCAGAGAAATTTGATGTCCAACGAGGAGTACGTCAAGGATGCATACTGTCACCACTATTGTTCTTTGTAGTTATCAGCGATGTACTCCGTTCAGCATTGACGGAAGGAAACAATAGAATTCGTTGGACTATGACATCTTACCATAATCACCTAGACTACGCTGACGATGTTTGTCTACTTTCACATCGGATAATGGACTTCCATCTAGTGGCTCATAATCTAGAAACTGAGGCAAACAAAGTGGGGCTCAAAATAAACACGGCCAAAACAAAAGCCCTCAGCACTTCCAACACTAACGCTCAACTTAACATTGCCGGACAGGAAGTCGAAAAAATTGACAACTTTCTATATTTAGGAAGGCGGTAAGCCGAGATCACAGGCTAACCGCGGTGGTACCCAACTGGACGTATGCAGTATTGGAATCGATACTGCAGTATGGGTGCAGTACCTGGAAGGTGGACACCATTAACACAAGGAGGCTGCAAATCTTCGTAAATAAATGTTTAAGAATCATCTTGAGGATTTTTTAGCCGAACCGGATCTCCAACCAACAGCTTTATATGAGAACAGGCCAAGAACCTATAAACATTACGATACGAAGGAGAAAGTGGCAGTGGATTGTACACACCCTACGGCGCGAAGACAACTCGTTAAATGGTTGTCTGATAAGATCAGTTAAGACCTCACAAAATGTTTTCAATACCAAGAATATGACACCAAATTTGTTGGAGTCATGGTAGAAGGTGAGGGATGGTAGATCAATTGTAACTTGTCTAGAGGTACCTACTTGTATAGTTTTCGAGTTACAAGCAATTCAAAAATTCTCATACAAAAATAACGAGATTGACATGAAGTAAGGACTGCATCCTTCTGTTTAAGAATCTAGGCTTTTGGTATCCGTAGTCACACAGTCCTCTTCCAGTTATAACCTTAATACCCATTTTCGACTGAACTGAAACAGTGACTAGATTGAAGAAGCTGTTGTACATACCCATAAACGCGTTTAAATATTAGTGCCTTGCTTACATTACTACAGTTATAAAAACCAGGAAATAATCCCACACTCTCTCACCTGAGTGTTAATTTCATTTTGTTATGAATATTGTTATTAACAATATTCCACCGCAAATGATGCGTATAAATTGCTTGCACGCCCGACATTGGTCCTTCATTCGTGGCGGCTTTACGGTTTCACACCTTTCGCCTGTTTTTTTTTTTGTTTTTTTTTTTGCAGAACGAATAACTGTTATTAATTTCACATATGACCTGTGAATATTATCGGATACAGTGGTGTTTCAAGGACCAACTGACATTTAAAATTAACAATCTCAGTATATGTATACTCCTTGCTCTGTTGTCGTCGCTCGGTGTGAGTTATGAATAAGGATTTAATTATATTTTTGTGTCCTTTTCGCTAAATAAATAATAGTGGCATTGTGCTCTATCCATAAAAGAACCCATCAGGACATTTCTCTGAAATTTGGTGTCCCTTTGAAAATAAATTTTCCAACTTCGCAGGACAGACGAAAAAAAAGAAAAAAAGAAGTAAGTACAGAAAATCATTGTGAACTTAATGTGAGTTATTGTATTCAAATAACCTTCTAGTGCTTAATGTACCGAAAAATAAGTTAAATAATTCATGTTGGATAAAATATTACACATGCACACACGCACATGCATAAATCTGTAGCGGAGCGATGTACGACAGCAGCGACGGCGGCGGTCGGTGTCGGCGGTGAGATATAGGGTGATGCACACAGGGTGAATGTATAAATTCCGCATTATGTGATTATGGCACCCAATTGCCATTGCTCCGTGCACATAAGCAATACACTGGAAATATATGGCAGCAGCTAGAGATAGTGTGATGATTGGTAGCGAACTAGCTCCGTGGGACACCGCCAGCAGTACAGGGGGTCGAGGTCGAGGAGGCTGGCAAACTGAAGCGAAGCTACAACATGCATCCGGGTATGTGAACGTGTATTAAATGTCTTTTTTTGCCATTAAATCGAAAATCGAATAAATTTTACAGTTTTTTTTTTCCGCCGCTTGGTGTCCTTTTTGCAGATACATTTTCAAGGGTTTTGGGCCATGCGATGTACTGGTGACTGGGAGGAAGTTGAAAGCTTATTTCCATAAAATTACTTTGAATTTCACACATCAGCAGAATTGTTTATTTTATTGTCTGGTTTTATGATTTGTTTGCGGTCCGACATGAAATGAAATGCGGGGTAAGCGGTGACACTGGATGATATGAAATAAAATGCTTCGTTGTGATTGTCCAGAAATTTGAGGCTCTATTTGGGTAGGTAGCTACATATACTCGGTTGAAACTGAAAAGCTGAAAAGTTCAAAATGTACCTACATACTACATATGTACATATATATTTTATAGTGGGTAAAATTTTGTTGGATGAAAACTAATGCGATTTCCGAAAGCAGTTTAACTAAATTACGACTTAAGTCCATTAAAGTGGACCGACAGATTTTTATCCATGGGATAGAATTTGTGTACTTTTTTATTTATTTTTTTTTTTTGCTTTGATTTTCAAACAATAGCCTGCCATTCGTGGATAAAAGGCTTGTTTTGATTATAAATTCGTGTATTTCAAAATAATTTTTTTAAACCTTTTCAATCCAAATCCTTGAGTGTTGCTACTCCGCAAAAAATGGTATTGTCATGTGTACAATCTATTGAATAATGTATTAATTTTGGGTATGACAATTAACTTTAAAATCCTTGCGTAGAACTTTAAATTATAACAAGTATCTAGAATTTTTCTAGTAAATGGATATACATTTGAATGTAAATTGCCGCACAGTGGGGTCTAAGAATGTGTGCATTAGCATTGGCGTATACCATCGACTTGGTATAGTACAAAAAAAAAAGTCCAGAGACGTTAAATCACAATCGATTAATTGAAAAGTCAATTTCTGTTTACTCAGCTGTATGGCATGTGGCATTGTCTCGTATAAACCACATATTTCAAGTCCTCCTCTTCCAATTTATGCCAAAAAAATAGTCAGTCAACTGGTCATGTAGTGATGTCCACACCAAACAGTCAATTTTTGTGGTAGTACTGGCATTTTGCAAATAGCTTCGGGTTGCCGAAATGTGACAATTTTGCTAAATAACAAAGCCCTTGAACCAGAGACTTCATCCCTGAGAATGATATTACAATGAAAGTCGGAGAAGGGAAAACCGAAACCGAATTTTCCCAAAAAATTTAAATAATTTGCAAATGTTGTTGAAACGTGTACCTAAATAGCAATGTTCATGATTAAAAAGCAAGTATAGAAGAGTTGAAACGTCAAACAAATCGTAGCTAACTTCAGGGATAGCCGAGAAATCTTAATGAAAAAGGGGCGTCCTGATCGATGTTTGGTAGGATTGGCAGGATAAAAGTTCTACTCTTTTCGAATGCAGTACAAACTGAAACAGCAGATTGTCACTAAGATGCCCTTCATAGAGTTTACATTTACATCGAGGCAGTTAAATTCACGTTAACCATCTCAAAGTTATAGGTCTCTACTGCTACGCTTTATTCTAGTCTGAAGAGCGATATTTTTTTGGTTTAAGACTTACCCGTGATAGCGCACTTTCTCGCCAAAATCTGGTTTAAACATTAGTTCAAGTAACCTGCCGAGTTGGTACAGACACCAGAAATTATCGGTTACTCTCTAGTGTTATGTGATTAAGGTGGATTTCGATAGACACTTAGAATTGGATGGTCAATTTTAAAATTTACATACCTTCACAGACCGGAGTTTCTCATATCGAACCGGTTCGGTAGACTCTATATAGAAGTTTATACAAATTCTATTGATTAGAGCTTTTAACCTCCTTGATAGGGATACGGATTTGCATTTGTCGGTTGCTGGAAAATCCATGCTCTTCAGAGGTAGACTCTACGGATTATGGGGAGAGCCTTTTATCGCCGATAAATCACTTTGAAAAAATAACAAAGATATGTCGATCTCCACCTCCTAGATCGAATGCCGTCAGAAAAAAGCCCGCCGGTTAATCAGAACCCAGTGGAAACGAAATCCTTTGTAAAGAGAACAACGAACTACGAGCTAAAATTAATGAAATGGAGCGATTCTTCCACAGCAAGGTCAAAATCGAAAACATGCATAAGGACAAAAGAATGAATCTCAGTGTAAACGATGACCAGGCTTTAACCACACTCAGTCATAATACCAGAAAAATCACGAAGCGTAGGGTGCAACAAAACCAAGCAAATCCCAGCGGTCTGCGCTAATTGTATGAAGGTTGCGAAATTGACAAAGAACTTATAAAAATACACGATACTCTCAAAAAACCGATGTACCCGGACAAAAAATTGAAAGATCGTAAACTTTAAAAAGGTGACAGTGACTATCACGCGCATTATCCTTCGCAATATGCGAGAGACGGATCCTCTCTTTACATCAAAGACATGCAGCCAAGCACTCCGAAAACCTACAAATAAAATGACACTCTATGTAAAAAGTTAGGTCTCCGTAAAAATAAATCACTTAGACTACCACAGCGGATCGATTTATTTCCTTCCGGGAAATAAAAGCCTATAGGCTGGTAGACGACGACCTTGTTCACCTCTTTTACTCAGTCGGGTTTAATTTTATCATCGGTGGTGACTTTAATGCGGAACACACTTTCAGAGGTTCAAGATGCAATTCAATGAAATTCAGACTATTGTACAAAATCAGTATAAAATGTGGTGTGAACTTTTTTTTTTCGAAGGAATAGCTGACAAAAATATAATTTCTGACCTCGTCGAATTGTTTATCACAAAAGGGCTAACTAAAAATATGACGAAAGTCGAAGTATGCTATGATCTATGCTCAGACCAATTCGCAGTGACTCTGGAAATGGGTGGAAGTCTAGCAAAAAATGAAGGATACTAACTAGAACGTTTTCAGAAAAGGCTCAAGGAAAACGTTCCTTTAAATGTGCCGCGTAAGACACCGCTCGAAATAAAAGATGAAATCGACAAACTCGTGGAAGTCATTCAGAGCACATCGTGAAAAACACTCCTTTCCGGAAGACAGCAACAGGGAACTAAAAAGTCAGATATTAGCCCGATATCGAAGGCTTCAAGGCGAGAAAAGAGGAGAGCTTGCAAGCGATGGCAACAATCCTGTTCGTGTTAGACACGGCACTGAATACTCGCAATTCAAAGAAATCTACGCCGGTGTTCCTCAAGAAAGCGCTCTAGACCCAATCCTGTTCTTGCTCTACACAAGAGTTATACCAGAATGTAAAGGGACCATCGTAGTAACGATGGTCGATGACGAGAAGGATATCCTCGCTCTCCACGGATTCTAAACAAAGTATGCTAATAGACCTGGGTCCTCTTTCACAAAACTACAACACTATTAATAAATATTTGTGAATTCACTTGTAACTTGTAAATTATGTGCAAATTTTTGTTTGACAAAGAATGCCAATTCACTAATAACTACAAGTATGCCAGGCCTGTAACTACAAGTGAATTTACAACTGCGGCGAGCTTTTCTGTTTCATAAAAGTATTTGTGCAAAAAATTCTTAGCGACGGACTTGTAACTACAAGTTAATTTCTTACAAGAGTAGAGAGACTAATAAAATCACGTACTGGAAAAATTGAGCTTATTCGCGGTTAGAATTTAGTGCTTAGACAAAGTGTGATTAAGAAGTTTAAAATAAAAATGATCTCAAGCAGTGATGATAGTGACTACGAAGACAATCGGATACGAGAACCACGACTTTTTAAAGAGCGTATGAATTTTGATATCATAACATATCATACATTTAATGAAAAATTTAGAGTTAACTTTTCTGCTTTCGAGGAATTGACCGTCACGTGAGGGACGAAGAAACAAACTTGGCTCGCAAACTTCGTACTCACCCTCATGTTCATTGCAATAATGAAATAATCCATACTCTGGACGTGAAAAACCGTGAGCGCCGACTACAAACAACAAGACCATTCCACCTGGCGCTGCCGTAAGGAAAAACCACATGTAATGACGGTATTAGTAGGTGCCTTCGCTGGAAAGTTACATATCTAAACGCCATTAACACTATGGAAGCGTAAATTAATTGTAAAGGTAACTTAGTAGTTAGTTTTAAGTTCCTTCCAATAGCTAGAAAATATATAACATACACAAGACCTTTAAAGGATCTTCAGCGAACAATATTTTTCGCATAAAACATATTGTATAACAAAACTCACTTTAACAGTGAAGTAATTTTCCAACTGAAACGTAGGATGCCACAAAAGCAACTAAATCCCTGATAGGCCCCATTGTTCCTTTCAGTCATTGTGTATCAAATTATACGCCCATCTTTTAATGGCTGGCAAAATTATGCCTTATGCCATTGTCGATTCCTAAAAAGCCAAAGAAAAAAAAAGTTAAAAATATCTAGTACGGCAAAAAACACAGTAGGTAAGTATATTCCCCCAAGTGAGTGAACCTCGTCGTCATTGTTGTCGTAAAAATTAACGTTCCTCTAGAGAAATCGCTAAGTACCTGCTACCTGCCTATCAAGGTTCACCTGCGGGCCATCCTCCTTGCCTTTACTAATGAAGAAACGAGGTCGAAAAGGTGTAAAAGTTACACACAACACTTCATTGTAGCTTGCAGGTTGCCTGTTTCATAATTTCACGTGAAAATTGTCGAAGAAGCAGTTGGTTGGTTGGATGGTTGGTTGGTTGGTGTGGCTGGGAATGGTTTTCCCAGCGCGAAATGCGTAAATGGGTGGCGGCTCTTGATGGGCGCAATTAAGCTAAGCAAAAACAGTGAAAAATAAAAAAAAAAAAAAAACGCATCATTTCACTGGGACGACGCCGGAACGCCGACACTGCCGCACCGTTCTTTTTGTTAGTTAGTTGCGTTCTAGGGTAAGTAGATGAACGCCATCTAGGCGAACGTTAAGGTGGCTAACAAAGGTGTGTACGCTTTAATTAAAAGTGGTTACACGAGGAAATAATCATAATTTTAATTAAGTAATGGTAAATAACCGTTTTTGAGTTTTTTGTGCACGCTTTTTTCCAGTGCTTCTCTATTTTTGCTTAGGTGCCTTTTTGTTGAGAGCGCATAAAAAGTTGGGTTTTGTACACAAAGCCCCACCCTTTAGAAAAGTGGGATCTTCCTCTTGCTACACCATCACACAGACCGGGGTGGGGTAGATTAGAAGCAAAGGAATTTCGTAAGCAGGAACAGAGTCCTTGCACATAAGTTTTTATGAGTTTACCACGAAATTTTCAACGAGTGTACTAATGTGCGCTTGGGGGATATGAAAATTTCAGTATTGTGTGGCATCGGGGAATGTCTGGCACTTGTTTTGCTGGTGTAGTCTTGTCATATTGGTGTGTGGTGTTTGGATTACTTAAGTGTACTTAGTCACTCTCTTAAAGCGTGAAATAGCTGACGATAAGATCTTTTGCTTACAGTGTTGAGTTGATTTTGAAAAGAACTTTTCTAATCGGTTTCCTACAAACACATTGTAAAGATGTATGTATTTTTTTGAGTTTCACAGATTGTCGGATCAATGGTTAATTGTCTTAGACTGCGATAGGTCAATGCAAGTTAAAGACTAAAGTTTGTTCATTAATTATTAACAAAGGTATAAGTGAACAAGGAAAAAGTTAATTTTCTTTTCTTTTTTTTTTTGGGTCCTCCTAAGTACCAAACTGAATAAATGGAATTTTTGCTAATTTCCCTTTGAAGTTGTATTTTAAAAAAAATTAAATAAACCACCCGCAGAAAATTACTTTCAAACAATTAAAAATATGGCAGAAAGGGAGAGAGTATTAGACTAATCGAACAAATTTACATCAAATAAAGGGAAGTTTCTAATTAAATTAATAAAAACTCCAGATAATGGTTTCTTTTTTTTTATGAAGTTCAAGTGTGTATTATCCTGGAAAGGGATTCGTGGTAGGTAGAATAAGTTTATAAGACTAGACTGGGATAGTTATATATAAATATGGTGGGCTATCTGTTGGTTTCTTTTTAAAAAGGTTTGTTCAGTATTTCACAACAATTATTGCTTTATTGAAAATAGTTAACATTCCGATTAATTGCGAAATATTATTTCATTCCAATGACTGCCTCGGCTTGCTTGGTAGTAGATCATCCTGTCAATCCAATTTTTCAATGCATTTTCGATAGTTTCGGCCCCTATTTCAGAAATAGCTTGACCAACATTGTTCTTGAATGCTTGATTCGTCTCTGGACTGTGCGCATAGCATCGATCTACAATGGCAACACAGAAAAAAGCAACGTGTCACCGAAATGACTAATTACAGGATTATTGAACTTAGTGTGTAATAAATCGATTGTTGGACGACTTGTGTAGCACTTAGCCCCATTTTGCTGGAACCAAAGCTCGTCCAAATCCAAATCCTCAATTTCTGACTATACAAAATCGGTTATCATGCTTCCTACATTGTCGTCTTGGAAAAAAATGGGCCGAAAATGCCGACACTTCAAAAACCTGCAAAAGGCTGTAATATTCTCCATTGAGCGTACAGAACGAACACCGGAATATGTTCAGTTATCAATCAGCATATCAGTCTCACGAACTTTCATCACAAACTTGCGTAAACCAGCTGCAGTTGGAGCATTTTAAAATATCATATGATTCAAAAAGAAACCAACAGGTGGCTCACCCATATAAGTAGAACTAGATGTGAAAGATAGTGATACTCAAGGAACTGACTCGACTCCTATGTCATCCAACAGTTTATCGGTACCGTCGATTTCTCCTGGATCATCATCAGGACCTAAACGGCAGAAAACCTTGAGTTTGGCATGCCCTATGCTGAAGCACAGTTTGTGATTAGCCTTTGCTAGTGCTAAAAGGTTCGCCTCGTTGATCAGCAGGAGGAATGAGGAACTGTTTTTCTGAGGTTCTTCTGCCATGCTGACTATCATGTCATCCATCAGAAGCGCTGGGCTGTGCAGTTTCAGATATTGAAGAAGCATCCTCCCATCAATCTGCATATTGAGAAGTCAGATTCCGGCACTAGGTCTCTTGAGGATATCGTTAGCGATGATAAGCTGGTGATAAGCTTGAGCTTCAAGCCCTCCCAGGGGTCACTAACCTTAGTGACATACTCGCTGAGGAAATACTTGGAAAACTGGTTCTAACATCTAATTACCTGATAACCCCTGAACAAATCGGCGGAGTCGGAAAATGGCTGAGTTTCCCCAGGATTTCCCAATAGGTAGTCCATGACCATCTACGACAGTCTAGCCTCGATACTGCCCTACGCTTAACAGATCATCTTGCCATCGGAAAAGCACTCGTCAGCCAGGGTTACCTGCAGATGTTCTCTTGCCACCTAGGAAAAGTGTCGCATCGTCTAGGTAGTGAAGGCTGAAGATGTACTTTTTTATTTTTTTTTTGCCAATGTACTCGTCGACCACAGCTTGATACTTAATCATTTTTACTTGCACCTATACCTATAGGGCAAGTATTGGTTTCGTGAAAAATTTCGAACTCGAGATTTTAATCAAACTTGACATTACTATGATGGAGAAGTCCAAAAAAGTGGGTCCGCCAATTCCGTCTGTCTGTCTGTCTGTCTGTATATTCGACTGCAGCCTAAACGGCTGGTCAGATTTGCTTCAAACTTCATATCTGGGGTCTGTGCGATGATCCCTAGAGGCAAAATTGGAATTTTCATTCTAACCTCAAAATTAAGGGTAATTTACTTAAGGCCGATTTCACTAAAAATGGATTTTCTCGAAAACGGCTCGAACGATTTTGATAAAATTTCATATATGAGTTAGTTTGGACATTTGCTATTAGATGGCATACCACGTTGAAAAATGCGTATAACGGTAATTTTACAAATTGACTGTTTCTCGTCTATTTCTACAGCGATTGGGCTTAAAATCAATATCTGAGGTGGATATGCTAAATGCAAAATTATAATATACTAAGTTTTGGAACTGCCACGCCTACTTTTAAAAAATTTTACTTTTTCAAAATTTTTACTAGAAATCGAAAAAAATTGTTAAAACATAATTCATAGGCTTTGAAAATCTCTTTAATTTACCTTAACATCATATATAGCCACGCCCACTTTTTGATGGCGTTTTTACAAAAAAAAACTTGAATTTCAGTGCTTATACGATTATAAACTAATAGCATAAAGGTGCAAGTACGTACTACCCAGTCGTGCACTTTATTTTTTATTCTTATGTTTTTCGTTGTCCATTTTTTTTTGTTTGTTTTTTTTTTTTTTTTAATTTTGGTCACCCGAGTAGGTTCGGAATGAAGAGTGCGACCAGGTAGAACCGACATACCAGGTTAAGACATTTATATTATCGACCTCGCGTTTTCCTTCAAGGGACCGTTTATGACCAGCACTGTTTTATCACCAGCCGACCATGCAGCCCTCGGCACGTTTACATACACGCCTTGGCTTAAGTGAGATTTTAGGGGTTTACTCTCCACCTACGTCTGAATGAACCACAACGCACGATTGAGTACATGCGTGTAAGTTCTTAGGATACACTAAACCTGGTGGGTGAAGAGCCATTTTCGACAGACGCCTACGGGGAGGACCAAAGACAAGGATTTTTGCTTGCCAAAACTCAAGGTTTTACTACGACATGTAATTGCAGCAGAATGAGAGTTAAAATGTAAAATTAATCAGAGCAAACCTGTTCAGTAAATCTTTTCCTGGGATCTACATATATTTGTATCTATAAGTGTTTCGCAGAACGATTAAACTATGCTCAAGGAAAAATTTTAGATTGTATCTTTGACAGTTTTTACCTTCCAGTTTTACTTGAAGGTGCTGTCTTAGATCTTCTTTGAACAATTAAAGTTTTTCATTCTCAAAAAGCGTGTTTTATAATGGTTGTTAAAAAAAATGTTGGGTCTGTCTGCATAAAGAGGACTACTTAAAGGAATTGGTCAGAAAAGTTCACTTCAGTGAATGCGTTAAAAGACAAATTGAGCACAGGAGTAACAATACAATGATATTGATTATTAGAAGTATCTCCTTGTCATGTTTCTTTATTTTAATTTTTATAGGTACTTGTGCGATTATTATTATATGAATTCTAGTAGCTTTTGTTCCATCTTTGTATATGTTCACAAAGGATGCAATATTTATACATTTTTCACTCGAGTAATTTTTTTCTGTGGTACAATTATTTTTATATTGAATCAACTCATTAAAAATCATGCTAGTGAATTTTTACTTTGGTTCAGATTGTGTGAGAACTACTTCAGGTGTTTCCAATTGAACCCTCTAATTAAAACGAGAATAATTTTATGCATAACTCACATAGATAGGCACATTCTCTTACTTACATATTTCTTTTATGCTCCAATGATTCCTGTATAAACCTTAATTAATTTGATGCACGCCTTTCTCACAAATGTTAGAATAATAACAATATTGAAATTGGTTAATAGAAAACATATTTCATCACAAACTTACCTGCATATTAATTATGAAATAACTCTATTCAAGGATATATTAGAAATTTCATCATTATCTGTATGTTCATCACTATACATAGGTACATTTCAAAATCTGTATGTATGGAAAGTGTCATCCAACAGGAGGTGTCATTTTTAAAGTTATTGTTCATCTGTCAACTATTATTGTAATGATTTATGATAAGTAAAAACCAGGAGGTTATTAAATATGGATCGATATACACTCATGCAACGTGTTAAAAGGGTGAAATTTGTATTGTATAGTGTCACTCTATTGGGTGACAAATTTCCTGGATGTGTGATTTCTCGAAATTGAGACTTCAGTTATTTAATACCATTAGACTTTTCCTTTAGAGCTGTTATTCGAGATAAACCGCCGCGAAAATGCGAAAAAGTGTTACGAAAGACTCCATCGGAAGAATGACTATTTGTAGCCAGAGCTAAGGCGGACACTTGCCAAATGTGATTTTTTTATTTTAAGTTTTTAACATTTTATTAAGAGAGACGGCTTTCATATAAAGGTTGCTAAAATTGAACTGATTTTTTATGGAATGACATACAGTGAATAAACTAGTATATAATATATAATAAGCATATTCGAATATTCATAGAATAAGAGTAGCAGTTAGTATTTGTGTTTAACATAAAAGTTACCGCTGTTTTCTTACATATTGAATGACCCTGTATGTCCCATAAAACAAACAAAAAACTACGGGATGGATTCCAATGCGGCTTTATCCGAACACAATCCTTTAAACCTATAAAATTTTACAACAAAAAAAAAATACTTCTAAATGACAAAAATGGCAAATATTACTGGCTAATCTTGCGATACCTAAACGTCCCACAACTGCAGACAATAAGGCACCTCTTCTTGCAAACATCTTATTTCTGATAAGGCTACGAAACTTTGAAAGAGAAAGTAGCTTCTTTACAGAAAG
This sequence comes from Xylota sylvarum, assembly GCA_905220385.1. Lineage (NCBI taxonomy): Eukaryota > Metazoa > Arthropoda > Insecta > Diptera > Syrphidae > Xylota > Xylota sylvarum. The sequence continues at coordinate 20,187,099 of LR999958.1, forward strand.
ATTACTTTCTATATAATGTTAAACTCTTTAATAGTACCTTTAAGGACGAAATCACAGCCTTTTAATCTCTTGACAAAGCAAGCAAACCGTTCTGGAAAATTTTATAAAATTATGAAAAAGAGAGGTTTCAGTATTCCATCGTTTATTTCCTCAGTGGAGATGTCGAATCTTCTTGCTAATACGTTTATCAAGAACCACACCATATCTATGCATCTAACCGACGCAAATACTGAAGAATAATCCTGAGAGTAACAGATCTATTATTCTTATTAGCTGTCTGAGTAAGCTTTTATAAAAAAAATTAATATTTTCGTTTAAGTCAATAATATCCTACCTAACTTTCCACCAAGTTTTACGCATTAAAAACCATTCATCAAATGCATTATGGCGTACCTCAAGACCCGGTACTTGGAGCCACATTATTCACTTTGTATTCAAAAAATAACAAATTTATTATAAGGTGGCATGACAATAATCCGAAAATACTCTCACCCTTGCGTCACTGCGACTTTTACATTTGTGCGGTAAATATATCCAGAATATACGTTGACAGAACATCGATAGTTATACTCTTGAAAACGAGGAGTAATTGTGTTAATGTTTTTAACAATGTCAATTTCATCGTGGCAGAGGTGGCCATTCACAAAGCAGACATTCGGTCAAAAAATATTGCTGCTGCAAAGTGTTTTGGCCAGTACTTAAAATTAAAAAAAAAAAAGTATTGAGCACTGCAGACCTAAAATGCAATAGACATGATCAAATGCATTTTTAAAAATTGTAATTTACTGATTTTGCAATTTTAACATTTTTGCATAAATGAAAAAGCGGTGAGTCTGATAAAAGATCTCGCATTTTTGCATCAGTTTGTGTTTGCAAATTTGCAGTTCCCTTCGGCAATTTGTTTATTAAAAAGCAACTGATATAGTATTTTGATTTATTCCTTTTCGGATAATTGCAATAATATCTCTAAGCACAGAGATCTGAATTATACAGTGGGAGTTTGTTGAAATTTAATTTTTTTTATTTATTTGAATTGGTGAAGTTTTTCCAAACTTAAAAATTGACTTTAAGTGTGTCTACAATTAGTAATTAACCTCATATACCTGAATATTATATTGCAATTTAATTGTTAGTGTTTCTGTTTTGATAATATTTCAAACTTGTCTGTACTTGTGATGTATTTTTGCTAACGATTGAAATTTTCAACTTTTTGTAGGAAAAGACACAAAGTTTATTTTACCAACTTTTTGAAAAATTGGTTGAATTTAGACAAAATTCTAAAATTAAGGTACTTAGGCCATTGAAAATATCTAAAATTAGTGATTTCTCAAAATATCAAATCAATGTTTGAACACAAAAACTTTCGATGGTCAACAAAAATTTTATGAAGCGTTGGAGGCAATGTTTGAGAAATTGCAATCTACTTAAAAAAAACGTTAGTGGGAAAGGGATTTTAAAATTGCCTAAGAGTTGAGTTAAAATTTATTTCAACAAACGTCTTCCATTGACTCAAACATTAGTCACAGAAACCCACAAAAGTCTTTTGATGAATCTTTAAAAAGAACGAAAAATGGTCAAGGATAAGGTATTGTAAAAGTAGTTACCATAATCTACGCTAACAGAAAAAATGTAATTCAAAAATCTTTTAAAACAAAAAACGAATTCTGAATTTGATTCTATAAATTATGGGAACTCTGCGAGACGTTTTTTTTTTTGCAAATCCGGAGCTGACATCTCAGATAACAGGGTTCAGTGAAAGATTAATAAAAAAGTGGTTAATCCTTTTAAGAGTCTTGACTTTTTTAAAAAAAATTGGTATTCATAAATTTTTGGAATTGTTAACCGCGGCATCAGATCTATATCTTCAACTTTACAATTGGTACTACATGCCAAGTAATGTCCCTAAGGTGCTTAAGTATGTACCAAACATAATCTCATCGTTTAAACTACTTATTGATATTTTTTTGGAAGAATCTTTGGAGGAAAGTCGTAAGAACATGCGGAGAAACAGCTTTACCCACATAAGAAAATCATCCCGAAACATACAAATGATGATTTGATGACCCAAACGCTCCTTAAAATCGACCCAACCATATCCCATTTAAGACATCCAATGTCAAAAAAAAATTTGGTTTCGACGAAAAAAAATTTCGATTGAGGAATTTTTACTTAAGCCCGTATGATACTACATTTTTTCCGCATTTTATTGCTCTGAAAATGAAGTTAGAGCAGTACGCAAAATTACCTACTGAAATTCCCATTTGGTGTAAGTGTATACGCACTAACCTTATAAATGCGAAAATGTCAAAAAAAATGCATTAAAAATGTATCTCAAACTACATTTTTCAGCCACTGGCAGCTTTTTTTTTGACATTTCTGCATTAAAATTATACGTTTGCCATTTGCGCCTGTTTAGCTGTCTAGGTTTATTTGAAAATAAAGTGTGACTCATTTGATTTGTGTATGTTGCTTTGCAAAATGATTGCTTTCCTTTTCTTAAAAAAACGTGTTTTCTCTTTTATGCAAAGCTGAAAACTAATGTATTAAAAATGCGGAAAAAATGTAGTATCATACGGGCTTTACTGACAATATAAAATTGTCAGCTTCAGCTATGTATTATTCAGGATTTGAAATCAATGACGATGCATCAATTGAATCTGATTAGATTCTGTGAACGATATACTTCTCAATGTTAATTAAAAATAGCGTATTTTCCATGCATCACTAATTTTTTTCAAATAAAAAATATATTGTCCTTAAATTTCCCAACCATATTTAACCAAAAAATTTAACATCCTGATTTTTGTCCACTTCTCTCATACATTCGAAGCACCATGTGCTGTGGCGGCAGATACCCAAGAAGACCTCATATATCAACCAGATGACGAAATACTGATTTGGGTCGTCTATAGATGATGTTTACAGCAAATTTTGGTTGCAGATTTGAAGATGTTCGCGTACAAAGTCCTGCAGATCGCTAGTCGTGTGTAAACTACAACCAAGTCAACTTACAACTAAACTTAGTTACAAATAAACCTTGAATAAGTGAGGACCTTTGTGCCATTGGCGATTGTATGTATTAGACACGGTTTTTGAGTGGATACTACATATGTATAACGCGATTTAATTGTGAAAAAATCCATGTCTGACAGCAAACAATGCTGTGTTGAAGGCTTTACCGGGAAGTTACATAAGTTTCCACTGCCAATCTAAACCTTTTGTTTGAGTATTTTATTAGCCACTTTAACTAATACGATATTGTGCAGCGTCTACTAAAAACAATGCCTAAGCGAAACTAATATTGTACATGTGGATGATCTGCTTCAGAAGCAAAACTCTAGGTATAACATTGCAATAAGAATTTGAGCAAAAATGGAAGCAAGGACTTTCTTAAAAGAGGGAACGCTCTCGTGCCATTCGAGCTTTAGAAATTCCATTAAAAGATCAACTCGCTTTCGCTTAGCCGCACTGAAAAACTTGTTTTTTTTACAAACAAATACAATATAAATACAAATTGAAAATAAAAAATACATCACCTAGTCAATAATGAAATAATAATTATAACAATTAAAAGCTCATGATAATATAAATATATTTTTCAACAATTCATTTAAACAGTTGTAATAATTAAAAAATATAAGACAAGAAAAGAAAAGAAAAGAAGGAAATAAGAATAACAACAAATAAACAAAAATATTCATTCCTTACCCAGTTTTGCGCCTTTTGTCCAGTATTGTCTTTCATTTTGGTTTTAGAATTTTTTTTGTTTTGCATACAATCACAAGCTTCATTTTCCATTCGCTGAATATCCTTCTTTTTTTTTTGAATCTCCACATTTTTCCTTCGTGGTGAGAATAACAACAGTTGAGCTGAAAACAAAATACAAAATAACAAAAACAAAAACCGAAAAAAAGCGAAAAAAACGAAAGCAGAAACAATTTCAAAGCAAATAGAGAGCTCAGCTATTCAGCATAAATCCTTGAGCCAGGCTGAGTTAAGTTGAGATGGCCTATCTTTTATTTCGTTTTGTTTTTTTTTTATTTTTTTCTCTGCTCCTTTTCTTGTTTGCTTGTCCTGCTAAGCAATAGACAGTGAAACAGGAAAAGAAAAAAAAAAAAAAAAAACCAAAAAACCTACAAAAAAAAGGTTGAATATGAATATCATACTGCCCCCTATACATATTCATAACTTGAGCGAGATATAAAAGACTTCCCTTTCTCTGTAGCCACCCTAGTGCTGTGTTTGTTTTACTTTATTTTTTTTCGGACTAGGTGTATTGTGTTTAAAATGACTGTGACTAACTTTATAATTATGCAAAGCTTAAAATAGCATCAAATTAAGAAGTTGGCATAATTAACTTGTTTGGGGTTGTGCATTAGAAAGTCGAACATGAAGGTCGGTGGCGTATGTGGAATATTTTCTTTCATTTTCTATGACCACTAAATTATATTTATTTAATTACAATGTACAAGAGATTTAAAACTCCTTTCAAGAGTTGAGTGTGTTTCAGTGAATTTTAGAAATTGCCCAGAATTCGAAAATAAATTTCCCAAAATAGTGGGAATTATCTAGGGGTTGGATTTATTCAACCTGAGTTATCAGAGGGGTAAAATGTACCGTGTCGGCTGAAAGGACCGTGTTCATTTTTGGGTTATTTTGGGAAATTTATTTCGGTTGGTGGTTTGAACGGTGTTCCGCTTCAGATTTTAATGAAAAAATTAAGTCAGATTTTACGGTAAATTAAGGATGTTTTGGATTAAAATTTTCTCATTCGTTGGTTTTTTTCTTAAAAACAGTACCTATAGGGATATACAGTCTATATAATTTATATAAAACTTAATGAATACAATTTATGTCCGAAACAATATTCCTTCTTCGGAGTCATCCGAATCCATGATATCCGAAAGAAATCCTCTCGTTTCTATCAAAACCAAGAATGCACATCCAACCCAAACTCGATTCTGCGCAATGTGGCAACATTTTCCGAAATCGAATCTCACGAAGGACGATAGTCGTTTCTCTTGTAAACCAAAACCAGCCAACCACTACAAATAACCACTTTCACAGTTTTAGCGAGAAAAAGAGAACGAATTTCGCCGTAAATTATTAATGAGCGCAAAAATGTACACACACATACCTACATAGAGTGAGATGCTTGGTATGTTATTTTTCCTTTTGTATTGCTTTATTTTATATACTCTCAAATAAGTTTGATAGGAATGCGTTTTCCCTAACCGTTATACATGTGCAATTTGTTGAGGGAAAATTTTCGCCAAAAATTTTCTTATTCTCTCTCAAACTCATCAAACCCATCTCTGTGTGTACTCGAATGTTGTTGTATGCTTTGTGCCCACACACAATTACTATCATCATCACAATTGCCATCGCCATCGCCATCGCTATCGTCGTCGTCGTCGTCCTCGTCCTCATCGTTGTCGTCGTCGTCGGCGCTGTTGTGGTTGTCACGGCTTTATTCATGTCGTCGTGTGTCCTCGTGGGTTTAGCAAATTTTTTTTTTCACACAGAAAGTGAAAAACTTCGAAAAAGCTTTAGTTAGAACAGCGTCGCCTTACGGTTTAGTACGTTATTTAGTTAGGATCCTGTTGTGTGTAACTGTTATTATTGCGGCTCTCTTTGTATAGTTCCTGTTATCCTCTCGTATTGTTATTATTATTATTATCTCCATTATCATCAGCATTGGTATTTTCATTCAATAATTGTTCAAGAAATCAACAGACAACAACAAATTTAGGACGAGAACAAATAATATACATCCATATAATTCTTATTTCTAACTCTCCCTCTCTCTCTCTCTCACTGTTCTATCCGATTTTTGTAGAAAAACTAAATAATTATTTTTATTTATTAAAAATAATTAGAATCTCTTCCTAAAGACAAACAATAATATTGCTACACTAGCGCCACTCAAACAGTGTGTAAACGTAGGTCCTTCCGTATGACAAACTCTGACCTGAGTTCAGATTATCTCTAGCTCTGATAACAGGAAGTTGTATTTTCTGAGAGGTCCCGGTTATTAGCTGGAATTTTTAGCGGTATTTCGCGAGAATTCAATATATATTGTATCGAAAACTGTCAAGGATTTGAGAACCTTTTTTGTCGAATTTTAAATAAAATTTTCGGTACAGAACTCGAATTTCGGTCCGTGGTGTTCGTGTTGATATTTCGTTGATAATATTTTGCAAAAAGGATTTTGATTAAAATTTCTAGACATTCACAGAATTTTATTTTTAAGTTTTCGTTCCTAATAATACCCCCTGTGAAAAGTGTCAAGAAAGTTACGAAAAAAAAAGTTATTAAATAAAAAAATAAAATAAAATAAAAAGCAGAAAAAATTGTGTTCGTCAGTAATCAACAACAAAGGAAAATAATGTTGGCGATGTCAACATTGATGATGCCAGCACCAACAATGGCAATTGGGGCGCCACAAATAACAATGGGGCCCCATAAGCCGCCTGAAGCTAAATTGCTAGCCATCCATCCAGCACATAGTCAGGCGCAACAGCAACAACAACAGCAAATCCAACATAATGGACAACATTTACAGCAACAGTCACAGCAATCACAACAACAGCAACAGCAACAGCAGCAGCAACAACAACAGCAACAACAACAGCAGCAACAACAACAGCAGCAAATAACGTCTAGCACCAAACCAGGTAAGTTAACAAAAAAAAAGAAAAAAATTATATACCAACTTTTTGTTGCTGGTTTAAATCCTTATCCATCTATTTTCCCGTAATTACGAAAGGACACTTTTTGTTGTTGTTGTTTTTCGGCTTGTTTCGCTTTCCCGGAGTGCTTGTTTCTTTTTATTGCTCTCACAGGAAATTACTTTGCCCTTTTTCGGGTTGAGAAAGGGTGAAAACCGACACTCTAGGATCTACATAGGTACCAGGCATCACTGTGGGTGGGTTTGTTGGTTTTGGTAGCTTAAGAAAATTGTCATCCTTCAATACTAGCAGCAGCAGCAGAGTCCTCTTATTTTCTTAGTTGTTCACAAAAGTAAGACGGCAGCAATAGAGGTGTGAGAAATATCCATCTTCGCGGCAGAAGTAACTGAACCAAAATTATCTGGTTGAGATAGAAAGTTAAGGGAAATTTACCACCACAGTGTGAGGCAGTTTTTGGGGCGACAAAACTGAGACCGTTGATATTTTCTCGAGGAAAAATTAGTTTTCTTGTTTGAAGGACTTTTTGTGTCTCTCTAATAACAGAAAATCTGATGAAAATCCCCATTTCGGTTAGGGTGTTGAGAAGGACTTAAGCGGATCACTAGATAAGTAAACTGTTGAGGTTGTGTTTGAATAAATAATGCAAAAATTTACTTTATTTCCAGGGTGACCCTTTAGAATACGGGTTGAAATTAATGTAGAAAATTTTAGGGAAAAATCATTTGCAATTATGAATAGATTTAAGAAAATTAAAGTAAATGCTATTAAACTTTTAACGCAAAGCGTAGAGCATTACCTATTATACGAAAATCGCAAAAAATTTTTGGAAAAGGGCACTTGTAATAAGAACCTATTCAGAATATTTTGAAAGATACAAATTCATAGAATTTCACCGCAATACACACCAGTGTGTGTATTCATTCCGACTAATCACTAACATTTCATCGGAAATCACTCAGCGCTACACTTATGTAGGTACACTTGATTCACAACAATTCGTTGAAATTTCAAATTTCAGTTGAACATTGATTAGTGATTCACTCAAATTCTCTTTTTGTATTAAATAATAGTGTTATGGAGTTAGTAACGGAAATATGATAGAAAATAGAAAATAGAATAAAATAAAATCATCATTTATTTTGAAATGAGTTTTTTGATCTGTCAATATAATTTCTAATTGTTTTTTAGTTCTGGGAACTTATTTTTTCTGATCTGAATTATTTGTTAAAATAAAATTCCAATAAAAATGATAGATACCTATCAACAATTAACGTATTTTGGGAATCATTATAAATTGTGTCTCACATACTAATTAGGTACTAGAAGCACCAATACTCAATTTTAGGAGCCAAACTATTTGAAGTATTGTTATAAAGCGAATGTCTTGTGTTTTGCATACAAATTTGGCTGCAAATTATTAGTAAAACAAATTTAAGGTTTGAGATTGTCTCTGCATTTGTAATAAATAATACAAAGTAGGTTGTTGAAATAGAAAGTTATTCTGCATTGCACCTAGATGGTATCTATTCATAAAGCACATAAACTAAAGTGGTATTTTTGACAATTTTCTGATCTGTATAAGTCTACCAATCTCAACTAAATATGTTCTTAAAAAAAAGAAAAAGTATCACGTCATACAAAACAACTAATTGATTAGTTTTTCAGAATGTTATATATGAAGTAGACTTGTAATAATTTTTCCTAGTTGAACGAAGGAATTTTCAATCAACTAGTTGATATTTTTTAAGTCTTTCATAGATTTACCTAATCCTACATTGTTTTTCAAAAAATTACACAATACTGTGATGCCTTCCACATCTTTTCATTTTGGGGAGGTTTATTGCTAGGAGTTCTTTAAAAAATAAAAAATTCATGTTCCTGTAAATTATATAAATAGTTTCTCCTAGTTGTAACACTAACCATCACGTATGTTGGTAAATTATTGTCGATTTTCTTGTTACTGAAGCTACATCCTTCTTTATTTAGAAGTAAAATTAAATAAAAAACAAAAATGGCTTTTCAAACGCTACTTAAAGTGGAGAGTTGTTATAAATTAAATTAGAACTGCTACCGCAACTTTGGTGGAGATGAAAAGACCGAAGGTCTTGTCGATCGGGGTGGTTTTTGCTAACCCTACCAATTACTCAAATAACATTTAAATCATAGTAAAGAAGAAATTCTATCTTAATTGTGGATAGACAAAAACTTAAGAAAAAAGAATAGTGACTAAGGACTTATTCCAACTACGCCTAAATAATCTTAGCGAATCTCATGTCATCGAATAAACCCTCAACTACTAAATCTAACCTGAAACTTATTCTCTTTCGTCTGTAGACTTTGTGAAATGACACTTCTCCTTTAAAAAAAATTTCCCAAAATATAACTGATGTTTTTGGTGAAGTTTGGCCAGTAGTTTCTTATGTCTTGTGACACAGACCAAATGCAACCTTTTTGGAAGAAATAACACTTCAATGTCGAGAAGATGCTTTCAAGCTTTCAACCTACCAAGAGGTTTAACGAAGACTTATTTCAATTTAGCTCTTGAGTTTGCCAACCGTAGAATACTACATCTACCTATGTTAATTATTAGCCGTCATGTGATACTGTTCTACGATAGTTTCACTTCAAATCTGTTATCTAAAAATGGCTTTTCCATTTAATTGTGAAGTCGTAAAAAAAGGCGTCAATTTAAGTGCTTAAATCTTATTTGAGTACCCATACATCTATATATTCAAAAAAAGGAACCTATGTACCCAAAACAAAAATTGCAAAATGAACTTCTTTCTAGACCAACCGCCATAATTTCACATTTCAATACAATCATTGATAACATAGCTTCATTTCAAGTGGTAAACTCCTCAAGTTGTTTTTCTTATAAAGGGTTTTCCAATAGGAACATAACAATATTGTATTTTAATACTAACGCACAATTAAACTTTTTTTATGATATGTCAATGTCAAAACGTCAGTCAAGGTTAACATTTTTACGTTTAGAAATTCTTAAAAATTATACTACCGAAATTCTAAGTCAGTTGTCGCAACTTTAAGAGGGCTTACTCCTTGAAGAAAATCCTGAAGTTAATCGAAAAATCATCTTCAGCAATGAAGCTCATTTCTGGCTTAATTGTTTTGTCAATAAACAAAACATACAATAGTTGGCAGCAACAAACCGACATATGTTTGTAGAGAGTCCATTGCATCCAAAAACAGTGACCGTCTGTTGTGGATTACATGCCGGAGTTGTGATTGGACAGTATTTTTGCATCGATTAAAATGATCACCATGTTACGATCAATGGACTTCGCTATCGAGCCATGTTAGAAGACTATTTTTGGCCAAAATTGGATGGACCTAACATTGGTGATATGTGGTTCCAAATAGATGGTGCTACATACCACACAGTAGGTCAAACAATTAATCTATTCAAAAATTCATTTAAGATACATCGGTACAGATACAACATTCGAAAAGTTTCTACGAAAATCGTAATCAGAAATGACGGACAGGAAGAAATTTCACATCACGAAACGATGGATAACTCAGATACGAGCGATGTTTTCGGCATATTTTTCTCAAAACATTTTTTTGGAAAATTTAAAGAGGCTGAATTGTATTCAAATGAGGACCTCCTCAACACAAAACCATATTGAAGCTTCGAAGGAAAATGAATAGCTTTTAGTGCTTCATTTGAACAAACAGTTTTTAAATATTTCCTTAGTCCTTAACAGTATGGTTTGCAAAGCCCATTTTAGAATCAAGTGTGAACCTCAAGAACTTTAACTCATTTTTTGACTGAGAAGCACATATCAACATTGGAATTAAGAGTACCACAATAAGTGGCTATAGCGGAGACATATGTGCAACCTATCAGTTTGTATCTTTGATACTCCGGTGCATGACGCCAAAATTCTGATTAAAAAAAACATAATTTTTGTTTTAGCTAATGATCAGTCTATGTTTGGCGAACCACATTCTTAATAAATTTAAATCCCAGTTTATATTAGATACCAAATTCAAAACACTGTCAGACCCATGAGAACAGCCAACATAACCTGCGAAACAAACAATGAATTAGATGAGAAACAGAATGGGTACCAATACAGAACCCTGAGGTATTTCTGAATTAAAAAAATGGATTTCGCTCCTGATTGTCCAAATCTTTACTATATGAGATTTGTTCGAAAAGTAAGACAGCTTTCCCAAATTTTCCCAACAAGATAGTGTGGTTAACCATGTCAAAGGCTACAAATAAGCCAGCAGTGAACTTTTTCGCATCGGGGTTAGAGAAAATGCTGAAACAAAAATGTAGAAGAGCATATTCTGTAGATTTCAGATGAAAACCAAATTGTATCTAGTTGAAAAACTTCGACTTATTTAAAAAAAAGACCATTCTTTCAATGACTGGAAGGAGTCAATAAGCCTATAATTGCTCATATCCCCTTATGAATTTAATAGTTTCAGGACTCCTGAGAATACAATATTTTTTAAAATTACATTTGAAATGCAATCAAAACCATAAGCATTTGAAGTTTTTAGAGAACTAATTGCATTTAAAAGTTCAAAAACAGCTATAGGCTCGAAGGCAAATCTATTTCTTTGCAAGGGTACAACATAGTTATATGAGCTGTTTGAGTGAGTAAACTGCTAGCTATTGAGGTGAAATAGTTGTTAAAAGCGTTAACAATATCGAGTTTGTTAGATAGTTCGAAGTTATTTCTACGAATTGCAGTAGCTTTTTTATTAAAGTGAGACTGTTTCAGAATACTATTGACTATTGATTACCAAAACTAAATTTATTTTGATAATAACTATCGCAGCAAATAGCAATTTCTTTTTCAATACATCAATAAAGATTTCCTAAACTCCTAATCGAAAGTAGTGGGCATAGTATAAATAATGCAGATGACTCTCGTTATGGCCTACTAGGTATCAGCAACCTATCACATATCTTATTGGTAAATCGTATTATATCTTCCCTTCTTCATATAATATTAGATGAGACTAGTAACAAACAAAGCGAACGTCTTTTTCATCAAGAAACTAACCTTAAATATGCATACATCCATTAAATCCTCTTAAGACATGTTCATCCTCTACTACCGACATCTCATAATTAAGGATTCAATCAAATTTGGGTCAATATAGTGTGTGTTAGTTAACCAGAGAACAAAGGTGTTATCTACCTAATTTGTGCATATAAGCAATTGTAATTTCCAATAGTGTAGGATGTAGACGTATTGCCTTAATTATGAGGCTTAAGAATTATTAGGTATTCTGTTCATTAGGTATTCATTTTTATTATCAGAAAAATAGAAAATTTATTAATTAAAATTAAACAACTAAGTAAGAACTTTCAGATTATTATTGAAAGAACTATGTTCGAGTAAGACTTGCATTGGTCAACATTTTTGAAATGCATATCTATTGAGTATGGTATGTACATATGTATGTGGTTCGCCTTACTTAATTTTTAAAAAGGATAGAATATTATACTTAGTGTTATTGTTTTGCATTAATCTTATCCATCATCTTCCAAATCCTTATATCCAATTTACTTAACAACCATTATCTGTCATTTTAATTATTTATTAAACGATTCGTGACAACATTGTCTCCTGTTACTACTTCAATTTGCAGTTTGAACTTAAATATATAATTCCTCTACCTAATGGATTTTTAGAAAAACAATTTAGAACTTACCTTGAGCAGTAATTATAGGTAATAGCTCTCTATAATAGTCAGATCTGGTGGCTTGTATATCCTGGCTGGGAATAGCTATATTATTATTAAATATTTTATAAGTAAAAAGGAATGGCATGTATGAACTCGGTAAACACAGCTATTAAATACAAACGAGGTTGCAATAACCGCAATAATTTCCAATGGCAAAGCAACTAGCCACAATTATTATCAGTTAGTAATGCACTCTTACGTGACAGCTAAAGACAAATTCTAGACCACAAGGACTTTGTTTAAATATTGTTTTCAAACATAAAAGGACAAATAATAATATGCACTCACTACACGTGAACCACCAATTGCATTTGTTTAAATTTTCATAAGTTTTCAATCTGCAAAAGTTGTTTGGAATAATTAAAGCCAAATCGAATATGAATTCAATCAATATTCTATAGCATATCTTTCAAAACAACACTAGCTCAGAAAGACCGAATTGAGGACAGTTATACTCTTTATTGTTACAAAGGGAAAAAGTCACCAAAATATTAAAGAATATGATGAGGAATAGCTTCCTTTGTCCCCTATTTACAAGTGTTAGCAAGTGTTTTAATTAAGGGTAGCACTGAAGTTGTATCATGAAACATGGTTTAGTAGTTCCTGCATAACATTACTACATCCCAATCCCAGAAATACACCAACGTTTTATTTATCACAGTCTCATCTCTTGTGATCGTCTGATAAACATCCGGAAGAATAACTATCATAAGAAATCTTATAAGGATTGGGTCTCTGGTGTTGCATTTGAAACAATCCATTTCCCTTACATCAAGCAAAGCCGACCCATGTAACCTCCAGGACCTAGCTTCTTGCAAGTATCTATTCCGAGCGACCTACTGATTGATGTCGTTGCTGCAGTGCGTAATGTAAAAAATGTTCTCATGGTACTTTCACTCTCAGATGTTTGCCAGAAGTAAGACCTGGAAAAAAATGTTTCAAGTTTTCTACAATTCGAACCTTGAACCTAATTCACTAATATAAGCTAAGACCTAGTCGTAGATAGGCACAAGTGAAAGACAATTTCATCATAACCTGTCAAGGATTTGGGAAAATATTCATTGGAATAATACAGAGCGAATAAAAGAGAGATGATTAACAGTGGGACGCAATACCATAGTCCTGGATCCACAACAGTATGCCAATTACTAAGCTTCTTTACTAGAGACGCGTTAAAACTCATGAAGTAAAGGTTGAGAAAGTAGTCTTACCTATCGTCACGAACTTCTACAGAAATGGCTGAAGGAAGCACACAACCTACTGACATGTCTATCCACCAGATAAATGCCTTTAGTCTTCTTGAGTTCTTCGAATCCTTACTTTTGACGACTACAAGGGTTTCGTCAGTGATTGACTCTCCATAGATACATTAATAGCACTACAATCGATTGCATTAGTTCGAAACATAGTTGATATTAACTTTTCATGTAATCTATTCCGCACCGGACTTACATTCGAATAGAATACAAGCTTCTGCAATACCTTGCTGGCAGGTATAAACCATTTTTCTGAGTTTGGTTACCACTATGAATCGCTTTAAAAACAATATGTCAGCATGAATGACATCTGAAAATTAAGAGCCCTACCTTGGCATCCTTACTGTTGGCACATTCAATTTTCCTCTACCTTCGCAGTTGAATAGATAATATTAATTTTTAACCCCAAAACCAATTCGATGTCCTAACCATGAGTACTTAGTACCTAGTCGATCTATGTTTTCATTGAAATATTTATCGAAGCCAAAACTGTTTTCAACCGGACAGCTCGACAAATGAATTCAGACACCGAAAACTTTCGAACCGAAAAGGATAAGATTTTAATTCACTGTGAGTTCTCTGTCATTCACATTTATGGAGTCCTTGTATACACATGAGTTATGCGAATGGTTATGAAGGGATCTTATATGAAAAACCAGCAGTCGTATATAACCCAAATAAAAATCGAAAGGATAATAAAAATAAAAATCAAAATCAAAGCAAATGGTGGGGAGAAGAAAAAAGAAAAATGAATCACCAAATTGAAATCGCGTGCAATCGCACTTACATTCGACGAGTTTAAGCAAAAACCGTGTACAAATATTCACACGGCGTTGTTGCCACTATAACCTCCACGTATAGCCATACACCCACACGGAAATGGGGAAATAGCTAGGTACAGGTACATACATATATGTATCAATAAAACGGATGAGGGTACAGAAACAATCGGAAGGCTCTTTCTATCCAGCATTCATTTTCTGATTCGTAAACATATGGTCAAACGAGTTTTCACATCCATTGAACTTAGTATATGTATGTAGAGCAACATTAACCAACCCTCACGTCATCCCTTACCCCCGGTTCAGGTGGTGGAGATCTCTCCAACAAAACAACGGATATCGGTCGATTTTTTCTAGATCCTGTCTAAAATTTCAAAAAGGGGATTTCGCTTTGGGGGTGTTAGCATAAGACTCCCACGTAAACTGACTCCGATCGATTGGTGACTTTTAGGAGTCAACATCTAGTTGTGAGTGGCTTTGCCTTCGATGCGGGTATTTGTGTAGTTTATCCAATGTACATTGGTATAGCGTTCACAGCATCAGCTTGAGGGGCTTTTTTTTATACTTTTTTGCTCTAGAGCGTAATTGTATTGTATCGTTGGTTAGTTGCACTCCTGTGCCACTGTGATTTTAGTGTTGATAGTAGGTATTATGTATTTGTATTCGGGGATTAGGTGGTTTGAACTTTGTTTTTGCCATTCTTTCAGGAATAGAATAGCAAACGAGGAAGGATACAATCAAACTCGTAGAATTTTGATATTCATTCCAATTACGGTTGGGAAATTAAGAGATCACTGCCTGAATTGCGAGGAAGGGAAGAATGCTTTGAATATATGGACACTATCCTATTGTGTAATCCTATTGTGTGGGATTTGTTAATACCGGTATCCACGATATTTACTATATGATCCTACTCGATGCATATTGTTAGATGTGTTCAATTGTGTTTATTGTTGCACTGGAATGTATAGATACATGGTTTAGGTTTGGTAAGAATGTCTGTTTGTATCAGAATGCTGACAGAGTTAGACCAGAAGAGATCATTTGTGATGATATAGACATTTGAATGAACCGAAGGATGTTCTTGACGTTTAAGGGCGTCAGTGCGCTGTAGTAGTCAAAGATTAGAACCTCTATGTAGATGGAGGAGTCTTCTTTGGGATAAGATCGAACACATACAGTTCCTTTCGAATTCAGTCGAAAAAAAGCCATACCTTTTGGCATGTTGACCTCTCAGACTGTGACCAGTAAGTACACCGATTACACAACTGATATGTGATCGCTTTAGCATAACCAATCTCGTTCCAGGTCTGAGATATTTAAAAGACAAAAAGTAATCACTAATGAAAGGTCGCATGTTTTGCTAGAATATCTCGCATGAGACAAAGTGTCTTAGGAGCTGTATAATTCGTTTATGTTTCAACACATTTACAAAAAAATAAAAAGTAATGGAGTGACTAAAACCGATTCTACGCACTTAACACTATTCCGTCCAAATCATTTGATTCAATTGTCGAAACAGGCTTTTCGCCAAACACTATCTAGTAAGCACCAATTTGTTGAGGAAACTCCTTAGGCTCCATTGAGTTCTTTTGTTAAACCCGATCATCACCTTCAACAGAATGAAAAATCTAATGCCTCTCCAGTTAGTCCGGTCCTTAGCTAACTGCCCTCAGTTGTGCACTCCAAATTTGTTTAGGTCCCCTTCTACTAGCGGTGTCCCTCCGCTCTGCATGTCCTAGCCATTTCAAACGATGTCGCTGTACAGCTCGTATAGTTCGTTGTTGGCTCTTCTCTCTCCTCTAAAGCCCGTCAATACAAACGGAACCCACGATTGCACGAAAAATCTTTCTCTTGAAGCGACTAAGAATATCTTCATCCGCTTAAGACAGAGTCCAAGCTTGAGCTACATAAAGCAGGACTGGAATGGGTCTTTCACAGGGCTACCAAAACTAGACGTGGCTCTGTACAGCTCGTCTCTATAAATGGTGTCATATACGGCCTTAAAATCGATGAAAAGGTGGTGGGTATCGATTTGGACTTTTTGAGTTTTCTCCAAGATCTGCTGATGTGTGAAGATTTGATCGATTATTGACTTTTCTTGTCTGAAGCCACACTGATAGGACCCAATCCTTGTTGACGGAGGGTTTCAGACGTTCAGACAATATGGCAGATACGCTCTTGTAATAAGATCTTAGTCTTGTTAAGGAGACTAATACCTCTGTAATTGGCACAAATGAAGGGATTTCCTTTTTTGTGGGTCGGGCAAATGCTGCTGAGATTCCATTCATCAAGCATTCACTCGTCTGACCAAATTTTAGAGATGAGTTGCTGTAAGTTCTCTACCAGGTCATCTCTACCTACTTTGGACAACTCAGCCTGTAGTCCATCAGGTCTAGCAATCTTATTGGATTTAAGCTTGGTTATTGCTAACTTGGGTTATCCTAGCTTCGCTTTAGTTAGGTGGACGGAGGTTTTGGCTATCTTCGTCTACATTGAATGGATCATTCTGCCTGACAGCGGGATGTTGGTCTTCAGCGCAGCTATACAGTCTGCAGAAGAAGTTTTTCCATAATTTCACCACCGACTGTAACTCTACTATTTTATTTTATTCGAATATGAATTATCTTTGGAATAAGAAAGTGTCATTTCATAACGTCACTAGAAAAATTAAATGGGATTGGCTGTGACTTGAACCAGAAACCTTTCACTCAATGACTTAACAAATTTTCACTAGCTTGTGCCAACGCACAACCTTATAGATACGTGATCTAAAAGTTAACTAGTTCAACAAAGTTGAAAGTTATATGAACACATTTTGAAATGATTCTTATATGTATATGTACATAGATAATTTTTTATTTACTTTATGATTTTAGTGGGTCATCGGATATTTATCGAAAAACCATTAAGCTTCTGTGAGTGTATAAATAAATTAGAACCAAAAAATAAATCTTCCACAAAAGAAAACAAAACTTCATCTAAAGCTTCATCATAAATTTCAATCGAGAGCAAAAATTTCACATTTACAAAGTGAAAAGCAATCTCATGTTAATTTAAGCAAATAAATCCTACTCCCGATGTGAAAAATAGGAAATCTCTGAATTTTAAGTGGGAAATCTCTGAAGCTATTCTTCGTACTTGTTAATAGGGAAATTATTTGCAAGTATCTTTGGAATTTTCTTGAAAAACTTTTCTCATTAACAAAAATGTTTTCATTCGCTCTATCTTGCTGTTCTGCTGTAGCGCTCCCAGCATAACATAATATCGTGTATCCAAAATGCACAGAAATTGTTTGAAAAAAACAAAAAAACAAAGGAAAAAAGTATCTAAACCGTTTTGAGATGATAGTAAAATCTATTCACCTTCAAATCTTAAAGTCAACTCGAAGGAGTTTGAGAAAGGTCAACAAAGTGGTGAGTACTTACGTATATGAAGGGATTTTTGCAATTTAACTTTGTTAGGTTAGGAACTCTTCTCAGCATTTCAATGAATAAAATAAAAAAAGAAATTGTTCCTTTTCACAAATTGCTACCGAAGGCTATGTGTTTGCGTTACGGTTGTACATATGTATCTTTGACCAAACCCGACTCAATGAAACATTCTCATCATCCCCATCTCGTTGAAATATTATTAAATGTCTGAACAATTATTATGAGGTAGACGCCAAGACTGTGTAGCTCCCATCGTCTCCGGCCCACGCCCAAGGATACGTAAAACCTGAGGGAATTCCGCAACTCCTATAATATGGCTGAGAGAAAAATATAAAAGACTTGCTTTTCAACATTTGAACATTCCTTTAAGTCCTCATATTGTATTCAATTAATTTTTATTTTTATTTATTTTTTTTTTTTTTCTGAGCTCGCTTTCTTTCATTTTTATACATATTTTTTTTTATACTTTTTAATAACCACAAACAGAGTTATATATGTGTGTGTGTGTGTGTATTAAATGAAATATTCCTTTTTGATATTTGTTGAGATGTATTTGATGGCTATGGTGGGGTTGAGCGGGGATTATAATGTCCCTTCCAGCTTGGCTGTAATTTTTTAATTTAATTGCGGAAAGCTGTTGACGTCCTTTTTTTGTTTTTTTTTTTCTCTTATTTCTAGGTTTATGTGTGTTTCTGGTTTGAAAATCAGGATACCAAATGGAAAATCCATTATATTGTATATTTTCTGGATTCTGGTTGATTGTTTGTGAGGTTTTTTTGTATTCATTTTGCAAAAAAAATTTGCATAACATCTTTTGCTGGACGAAATCTGTCAGCTTTTGATTTTGAATGGATTTCTTTTAGTGTCTGCAAAATGTTGCTGTTTTTTGTTTTACTATTATGGATTTTTATTTAGGACGAATGGAAAATCTGTCCTAGTGTATGAATGGAAAACAGAAGCCGTAATGCGTTCCGTATAAAACAATTAAAATTAAGTCAATTTCCATTGTAGAATCCAGAATAGCTTTTGTTTTTAGTTGCGATTCCAATGAGATTTCAATTTTGTAAAATTTCAACAAAGAACTCAATCTTAAAAGAACCTAATTTCCTAGCAAAGTATAAAGGATTTGAGGTAGTTCTTTCGATAAATATGTTTATAATGTTTGTACGAGCAAAATTGCCTATTAGTATGATTTTGCAAACCTACATAAAAAACTTAGTTTAGAGCAAATATTGTTACAAAATTGGCAACATACCAGTTAGCACTTGCCAAATACCTATATGGTACCTATACGACAAACCTTGCACTTAAAACCGTGGTTCAGGCTATTCTCAAACTCATATATTTCTGATAACTACATATATACATACATAAATCAGAATGCAATTGACAACAAGTTCTGAATTGGGAGGAATTCTAACTTGGAAAAACGGATATGAGGCTCTATCAAATCGGTTAAAACCCCAGGCAGTAGAAGGCATATTATTATGAGTAAGCGACTGGAGACTATTCGCTGTTTACTTAATTTAAAGCAAGCAACGACTTGGATGTGAATAGATTAAACTATGATTTCCATCTTCAAGCAGGTAATATGCCTAGCGACCTTAGCAACTCATTTAGTCCTTTCAGTCTTACATCCTTTAGCAATACTAAAATTAAGAAGATATTCCCAATACAGATCGAGAACAGATAGAATTCTCCACAGCTCTATGTATATTCATATTAATTTTTTTAGAGAAAAAACGAAGCACAGGGAATAGTAGATTTGTTTAAGCAGCACTTCCAGCAGTTACTTAATGGACATCAGGTAGAGAGAGTGATAGGGCAAGAAGAGAACCCGCATCCAATCAATGAAGAAGCCATCCCCCCACCCAGTTTTGAAGAGGTCGGCTCAGCTATCAAAAAGCTGAAGAACAACAAGGCCGCCGGCTCTGATGGTGCATGCACCAATATCACTCAGTATGGGTGGATGAAGTCATGCCCGATATCTGGACTATCAGCTCTATCTCTATCATGCCGCATCTTCAAGAAAGGCGATCCTCTGTCTTGTAAGAACTACCGAGGCATATCCCTGCTTAATGTCGCATATAAGATCCTATCCAACGTACTGTGTGAACGTCTGAAGCCTTTCTGCAGCATACTAATCGGCACGTACCAGTGTGGCTTCCGGCCCGGCAGATCGACGATCGACCAAATTTTCACACTAAGGCAAATCCTGGAAAAGACAAACGAATTTCAAGTCGAGACTCACCATCTCTTCATCGACTTTAAAGCCGCATATGATAGCATTCATCGTCTTGAGCTCTACAAGGCGATGGCCGAATTCGTGATCCCGGCTAAACTGATCCAGTTGTGCCGCGTAATGCTGGAAAACACGCGGTGCAACGTGCAATTCGGAAACAGTTCCTCCGAACTATTCCAAACATGCACCGGAATTTGGGCAAGGAGATACACTATCATGTGACTTCTTCAATCTTGTGCTGGAACAGATAGTGCGTATTGCAGGTGTGAACACGGAAGGCACTATCTTTAACAAATCTGTCTAGCTGCTGGGATACGCAGACAACGTCGACATCATCGGTCGCTCCCAGCGCGCCGTGTTAGAAGCTTTTACGGCAATTGAAGAACAGGCGAAACGGGTTGGCATTGAGAACTTATGAATGAGGACAAAGCCAAGTACATGTTGTCAACAAACAAAGAAGCATCTGTTCACCGCTTAGGACAGAACTTCACTGTTGGCAACAGTAACTTCGAAGTCGTTACGGAGTTTACCTACCTCGGAGTAAATATCAACTCCATGAATGACAACTTAGTGGAGATTCGACGAAGACTTACCCTAGGAAACCGCTGCTACTTCGATTTGGCGAAACAAATGGGGTCAAAACTCCTAACACGGAAGACGAAATGTATGCTCTACAAAACTTTGATCCTGCCAGTTCTGCTGTATGTAACCGAGTGTTGGACGATAAGCAGAGCAGATATTGATATTCGGTCCCGTATGCGAGGAGGGCGAATGGAGGAGAAGATACAACCGCGAACTCTATGAGCTGTACCAAGATGTGGATGTAGTCCAAAAAACCAAAACACGTCGACTACACCACTGGCTCGGCCACATCGAGCGAATGGACAATAATGCTCCAGCAAAGAGGATCTTCGAATCACAACCCCCAGGTTCGAGACGACAAGGAAGACCGAACCTCCGTCTTCTCAAGAGGTCTGCTTTGGTAGAACAAGGGATTAGAAATTTAATCTTTAGTTGTAGTGGACATCTTTGAATCTAGCTCTAAAGTCTCTGTGTGTAATGAGGATGTGTCCTAAATTGTTCCAGGCTGATAGCAGCAATGTGACTAACTGTTAAGTTTGATATTAGTGGCACATATCAAATATACATTCATTTAAATTTCCACAGAACATTTGAGGCTAAACTTCTCATCCCAATTCTACCGATGATATCCTTTTTCTTTTATCGAATCAGATTTACTCTCAACTCCACTAGTAGACTTCCTTTGAAAAGATGAGTGAATCTTAAATAACATATAAAAGGTTCGTTTGTTTAAAGTCTATTGCAAGAGAAAATTTTATCATCATAATGCTTTTAAAGTATTAACCTAAAGCTACTCCCTAACTGCTTTATATTAATGAATCTCAGAGAATCAAGAGACAAGAGACAGACAGACTTGCAGGAAAATGACTGCTCATTGTTTTCAGACAGAGACTTAATATGTGCCATCTTCCATCAAGCAGCATCGTTTTAGCTAGAATCCCTTAAAACAAAAACAAAACCATCGATTCATTGATCCATTATCCTTGGAATCCATTATGTTTGGCCCATTAGAGTAAATTTTACAGCTCCAGACTTACAATCTTTACAACGAAAAAAAAAAAAAAAAGAAAAGAAAAACAACTAAGACAACAATGATGACTTGAACGATACCGAATGAAAATATATGCGGCTTTTTTTGTCAGCTTTAAAGTCATCCTCCACTACTATGCCAATGACAAAGATGGCAATGCCGAGGAGAGAGTTCCACTTGCATTAAGTTTCGCTTTCCAGTTTTTTTTTTCTGTCTGCAGATTTTGTTTGACTTTTTTTTCGCAGTAACGTCAAGTGGTAGTTAAGTCCTTACAGCATCACGGTGGATGCTTCGTATTGGAAACTTGTTGTCGTTGCATTCCGTTTTGAAACGGAATCAATTTATCATCGTAATTCCACTGTTCTATAGTTGCAGATAGGTTAAGTACTCAAGCCTTATCCTGCCTCACATTAGGAGGCAAATGAAAAAGAAGAGGGTTAAACTTTATCCCTTTAAGGATAATGAAACGAATTCCCAATAAGGCGGAAACATGATAACAGCGTTTTTTCGCCCTATATTAGTCTCCCTCGAATGATTGTTGGTGTGAGTTTGGTCCTTTTTTTGCTCTAGGTACTTTTTTTTTTTTTTTCATAATTTTAAATTTCCGCCCAACACAGAGTGGGTGGTGGATGAGATTTATTTTACGACAAGAAATCTAAAAAAAAAAGAAAAACAATGATCAACGAACCAAAGAACAGTATTAACAAATCCGACAGTTCGAACCAATAATCAGATATGAAAGGACGAAGAGTTCGAAACGAAAGCGGAACAGATGAACGATACAATGAAAGAAGTGAACGATTCAGTTTTGGGGTAAAAATATTCCTAGATACATACATACATACATACATACAGCAAATACAATGCGAACTCTAATGAATTCCAATTGATTGAAGTTGATTATTTGATGTCGATAAAGTCGTCCTTGTCGTGTTGTGTCCGTATTTGGAATTTGATTTCGATTTTTTTTTTTTTTTTTGTTCTGTTCTTCTATTTGTTTCGTATTTATTGGGATATTTTCATTTGTTTTCGGAATTTGTATTTTAGATGACTGAAATTAAATTTCTTCTTCTAAAGATTATTGTAAATACGAGTATATACATATACATATGTATTTTCATACGACAGAGAATAAGACATGGAATTTATTGATAAAATAGGAAGAGGAACATTTGTTTCATTTGAATATAGATACATATGTATATACATATGGACGTAGGATACAAGATTCTGCATCAAAATTCAGTATAAAATTCATATGTCCTGCTTAGCTGAGGTACATCCCTTTCAGGCTATACTTGTGTATACTTTCATAGTATTCAAATACGAGTATCTTTCTATATACATATGTAAGCGGAGTACCTTAGACTAGCATTTTAAATCTCCAACGCATATATCTTTCATGATGTAAACTGAAAAATAACATTTGTTCACTCATGTGATATGTATGTTGTACATTGTATAGAGAGTCGTTAAGGACACCGAAATTATTGCAGATACACAAAAATCATTTATGTGTGTGTTTTTCTAATAAGTGATTGAGTTAAACATTCAGGCACGTATGAACGTCTTTATCCGTCAATACGTTCAATGTCCTTTTACTGAGGCTACATTAGCTACATATAGCTATGTTTCGCTTCCCTTTTGTTGCGTAAAACCAGGACACAGAGTGTATCTTTGTACTTTTTTGAAAGTATTCTGGAAACGATAGATGGAATAGATAAGCAAGATTTTGACAAAATTTGGATGCGTCAGTTTAATAAGCGACAATTCGCGCATCGAATCTTAGAGATATTAAAATTATATTCATTCTCCCAATACTTCAATTTGTGAAAAAAAAACATATGCAATGGAAGTGGTTGCAAAAGCAATTTTTTTTTTGTGAAGCTAATGGTGACTTATACTATGAACTCAAATACTTTGCAAGCTCCATCTGTTTTCACAATATATGCTCATGACTTTTGGGATGTCATAACCCACAAGTTCAAATGAAAGATACCGACTACAATGCCATCCGGGTTCAGTCTCTGCCTAGTTCAGACAATCAACTTCTGCCTTGCAAGCAGATGTACAAGCCATTGAGGAGCCATCCTCTCCAGAAACCACTCCAAGCTAGAATGGGACATTATACTTGGATACGCTCTCATTTAACTGGTCATAGTTGTGCTTTGGAAAGACAAGGGACTTATCACAGAAAAAGGTTTTTTGAATTTATACGGCTATGATAAGATCATTCTTAGCTTATGCATCGGTTGCCTTCTGTACTAAACTGTACTAAATTTCAAACAATGTTGTACGTTTTAAGTATTATCCGCACTGGCCTTTGTTTTGAAGACCTTGTTCGACATGAATATACCCCCTGATGACATATAATACTGAAATTTCAGTTACTGTTCTTTTCAGGACTGTCTTGTTCCAGAGTCTGAGCCTAAAGTGGGCTGACTACACAAAAATATGGAAGAACTCTCAAAATTTGATCCACGTCTCTCTGAGATCTATGCCAAAATAAGATCTCCAGTGAGATTGGTATAAGGACTCAGACGATGATTTATCAGGACCTGAACCTGCGTTGAATTTCTCCGCATCCTCGGTCAGGGCACCCAATGCCGATTGAGTGCCAATTTATACACAATTGCGTGTGATATGGCTCTACACGATACAAGGAAACTAAATAAATGGTTCCGGTCGTCTATTTAAAAATCAGCAGCATTCGTCTTGTCTCTTAATCGAAAAGACTACTGAAAACTTATTGCCACTTCGCTAAGCATCTCGAGTCTGTCAAGAAGGCGACGATTTTCCCCATCATTTCCTTTCTGATTGTGCTCCCTTTGCTCGTAGTAAATGGCCGACCTCCGGTGCTGATGTGTTGGGTGATGATACTGCAATCTATCCCTCACCTGGGTCTGAGTACTGCATTATAGTATTTCCTAAATCGGAATAAAAGTGGAGCTGTTTAAAAATCTTTGCAGCAGCGATGGGTTATTGGTTTATGTACTAGCATGTTAAATCACTTGATCTCGGTGGCCAATTGAAGCTTCTATTTCGAGAAATCTTACGTCCAGGAAATTTGTCATGCAATAGAGCCATTGTTTCACCAGCTGTGTGGCATGTGACGCCGTCATGCTGAAAATAAACATCATTCACGTCCATAGCATCAATTCCAGGTAAAAGTCAGTCAACGCTGAAATGGTTGCAGCAGTCAAGCCCAAAAACCGCACCAAACTGTCACTCGATGTGGATGGAATGTGGATTGTTCCACTAATTTTCTTGGCTTTTCCGAGATCCGACAGTTTTGTTTGTTTGCATTCCCAGACAGATGGAAATGAGCGTCATCACTCAGAATAATTTTGTGAACACAAAATCATGATTTATTTCATTGATTTCCAGCTCCCGATCAGCGAAAGTACGGCATTATTCGTGGTCCCCTAGCTTTAATTGTTGTGTCAACTGAACCAAGAGCAAGTAGACCAAGATCGTCTCAGAATGGATACACCTGCATTTTCAGTCACAGTCTCAGCTATGGCAGTGACATTTTCAGTTGTCCTTGCCAGACGAACACCAGGATGCCTATCTCATAAAACTACAAGTGTTGAACTTGTAAACTTGTAACTACAAGCACAAATAAAGTATGGAGTTGTAATTTTGTGTTCCATAAACATTTTTCAGCACTTGTAGCGTGGCAAATTCAAATTATAAGTGTAGCGATCAAAATGCTACAAGTCTACAAGTAAGTAACTACACGTTAAAAATTATTTACGAAGAACTACGAGTCTGCGGCTATACTTCACAGTTAAACGATCTAAGCATTTCCCGTTTTTCTTCTTTCTTTCTTTCTTACATTCAAGTCTCTCTACTCTTTTAAGAAATTCACTTGTATTACAAGTCCGTCGCTAATAATTTTTTGCGCAAATACTTTTATGAAACAGAAAAGCTCGCCGCAGTTGTAAATTCACTTGCCCGGCATACTTGTAGTTATTAGTGAATTGGCATTCTTTATGAAACAAAAATTTTCACATAATTTACAAGTTACAAATGAATTCACAAATAATTATTATTAGTGTTGTGGTTTTATGAAATAGGCCCCAGTTGGAGTCTTCATATCACTTACCTGTCCGAGACGTTCAAATTTAGTTATTAAATTCACTAAGACTGTGCGAGAAGTTACTGCAATATTTTCACCGTTTTTGTAGTGAATTTTCACTATTTCATCACATAGTGTGAGTATGTATCTATCGATATTTTATAACCTCCTTGTTGTAACTTATCAAAAGTCATCATAATGATAGTTGAGTGTTGATAGTTCAAAAATTTAGAATGACACCACTTATTGGATGACCCTTGTACTACAAAATGACTGCATGAAAGTGCTGTGTTGAAACCTGAGTTGTCGTTACAAAAAAGTTCAAATAGAAACCATAGAAATAAAATACTGTCACAATATATTGTGTACAGTATGTATACTTTAGTACTCATGTATCTAACCTATTTCATTATTCTCTTGATATCGCTTTCATTATCCCGAAGAGTTGACAATTTCTTTTCCATTCATAATGTCCTTAAAATTTCATAATTCTTACACACTTTGCTTGACTTAACAAATCTTCTACATAAGTACATAATTGAAAATTCCTTTACAATTAAGATAAACAATTACTTTAAGAAATAAATTCATCCACAAATTCTGATTGGCATTAAGCGGCTTTTAAATTGATGGGATGCCATTAAGCGTAGATTCAGAATTTTGTTTTTTCTCTTTTTTTTTCGGAAACAACATTGCTATCCTTAGCAAGATAGTGATGGCGCTATGGTGGTAGGTACGCGCCTGAATAAAACTGATAAATTATTTCTGGTATTTTAGCAAGAGCTGTCAATTGGTGGGTTTATTAAACAATTATTAGCTTGGATAATTTTCTCTTCCTAATTGGATTTCAAGATTTTGATATTTGTTAAGGATTAATTTTGATCGAAAAATGCTTCCTAATTAGATTAATATTTTAATCTGTTGTTGTAATTTCTAGCTAAATGTAATTGAAGGGAAAATATCCTATCGCACCAAATAGAAAAGAGGGTGAAATTTTTTTTTTTTTTTAGATAATGACGATATGTTTGTCATGTGTAATTTGACAATTGTCAGCTATGACGAAATTGTTTTTCTTATAAATAGAAAGATAAACATAATTTAAGAGGATATTGAATAGTGACTTCTATGTGGAATATTACACACCTATGTAGGTAATTGTAGTTTGTTCTGGGTGTAGCTATATATATTTCTCTCATAATGACAGAACGCAACACTCACGATAATCGTCCTAAATTATGTGTGTTGTAGTTGAAATTATTTTTGTCGATTAATTTACTAAATTGTTGGTTTGAGGTTTCACTATCTAGTAATGGGAGTATGTTATTAGTTCTAGAAACTTTTTTGTTGATTTTCTAGAGGTATAACTTCTTTGATCCTTTGCTAGATTCAAATTATCTGGAACCTTGAATCTATAAATATTGGTTGTATAAGTTCATATACTATCTAAAGACAGTGGTTTGTTTCTGGGTTACAAGCATCTAATAAATGCTTAGAAGTAGATTTTACATCGTTTTATTAAAATACACAGGTATTAGTAGAGTATAGAGAATGTATACTAGCTGTGTACAATGAAGTATCATTGCAACCCAAAACACTAGATTTAGTGCTTGATCAACGCTAGCTCTGATTTAAGTGAAGCCACCTTCTCATCAGCAGATATGATGATAGAAAATCGACGGAATCCATTATCATATTTGAGTTAATCCATATAGACTCGGTTAAGGGATTGTACACGTACCCAAACCTATGGAGATAGACTCTAAAACATTCATAGTCTGTTAATTGTTGAAACAGCTTGAATCAGCTTCTCATTTGTCCTTCTGATTGGATTCATGAGTCTGTTGTTTCTGCTGTTTTTACAAGCTATTCTTATAATAACAATAATACAATAAGGTGAGTTCTTATTTGAATAATTATTGAATTTTTCTTAAACAGTGCCTGTGATTCTCCTTAACCATATAGGAATCCCAGGAAGGATAGGTAATTGGGATGTCTTTAGTAAGAAAGTGAGTGAGACTTGCCGACGCCTTCAAGAATATCACTTGAAAAGTCCCTCGAATATCGACAGCAAGGCCGAGGAAATGACGAGATACAGTCTTCAAAGAGGCTTTCAACATAGCATATCCGGAAACTAAATCGAAGAACAGAAAAATCACCTCCATGGAGTAAGGTGGAGTAAGGAGCTGGCAGATATTAGGAGAGTAACTAGAAACCTTTTTAATATGCCCAAGAGGACTAAAACAGACATAGACTGGGATCAGTATAAGGACAGTCAGAGGAAATTCAATTATGAGACGCAAGATGAAACAACAGAATCTGTGAGACTATGGAAGATCCTCTCCAGACAAACTGCGGCTATAGGATCACTAGCCGACATTCACATTCGCAGTAAACTATGCCCCGAGGATATATCCATGGCCCAACATTTCTACACCAAAGGAAAAAGTATCGAGACGACTCTGCACTGTGTGGTTAGCTCAATCGAGAAATTGGTAAAAAGTAAAGAATACACTTTAGCTGCATTCTTAGACATTGAATGAGCATTTAACAATGTCAGAACGGACGCGTAGAAAACTCACTCAATTCAATATCCACAATACCCTTACCAATTGGATTGTGGACAGACACATTATAACGGAGCACGAGGGTACGAAGTTGGAAGCATATACCTCTAGAGATACCCCTCAAGGCGGTATCACTACTATGGGTCATTGTACTAAATAAAGTACTCCTACAACTCAGGTATATTGGTGTCAAGACCATCGCTTATGCGGATGACGAAATATGGGAACATTTTCCCCTACCCTTAGTAAACAATTAGAAAGTGCCCTGAAGACTCTAGACACCTGCACCAAGAAATGTGGACTAGCGGTCAATCTCCAGAAAATCGAACTGGTATTGTTATAGAAAGAAAAGTCCTGAGTTAACATTACCTTCCATAAGGGGCACTCCCTTTAGAATCTCGGACAGTGCCAGATATCTAGGACTTGTACTTAACAAGAAACTGAGCTCGAATCCTAACATTAATGAAAGAATAAAGAAAGGCACTACTGCGCTCTATACATGCTGTAGAATGTGAGGGAAAACCTGGGGAACAAAACCCAAAAATGTACTATGGATGTACAAGTCTATAGTAAGACCTATTCTGACTTATGGCGTTCTTGTATGGTGGGCATAGTGGCAGCAAGACCATGAAATTAGCGGCTCTCACGAGGATATAGAGATTGGCTTATATTGGCACCACTAGTGCTATAAAAACCACACCTACTGCAGGACTGGTGGCTATCCTCAATTCTACTTCCGCTGTTAGTGATCTAAGAATAAGACAGTCAAATAGTTGAAAACAAACTTAGGCGGCTCATTGTACGATCCTAAATAAATATCTAGGAAATGTTCCCACCACGGATTACCTGACGCCGTATCTAGATTTCAGGATACCCTTCACAAGCTCGTTCCGGAGCAGAGAAGCATGGAAAAGCGGTTAGCTTACCAATACACTTACCATCTCTGTCTTCATAGATGGATCAAAGACGGATGTAGGCGTAACACAGATATCTTTTCTGAACCACTGGGTATATCCAAATCAATCCACCTCCCGAATCATAGCAGTGACAATAGCTGCCTGTGAGACTGCGTTGAAGGCGATACTACAGGAATGTATCAGTATCACATTTTTGCATCGACAGCCACACAACAATAAAACGATTTCTGCTGAATATTAAAATATTCCATATAATGAGAAGGCCAACGAATTGACCAGAAGAGGTTCAGAATCGACATCAGAACGGGTCGACATCACGAAACTCGAAGCAGAGATTTAGGGAGGCTAACATCAGATGGGCCTCCCTAGAGACTTGTATCGTCACAAGAAGTATATGTATGGCCTTGTCTCGATAAATGTAGGACTAACAAAATTATGCAAAAGGATAGGAAATTATTTTCTACCCGGAAAGGAGCCATCACAGGGCATAACACTCTGCGGTACCACACGAAAAAACTAAGACTAACAGAAGGAGACTTACGCGGATTTGGACATGAGGAGATTAACAAAGATACAACCCACTTTGTTCGTTACTGTCTAGGTCTTATTCACCTTAGATTTAAATTTCTTGGTCAACAGTTCCTCCGTGACTTAGAAGAATTATCCAGCAAACCAGTCAATGACATCTTGAGTTACATCAAATCAACTGGATGGTTTGCTAGTTCATAGAAGTAGGGTTAACAAATGAGCAAGTTACACCTCTTCCCTATGGGTATCACAATGGTTCTGTATTGAGCTGAGTGTTTAGTTGTGGATTCTTCGATTTCCCTACCAATGTACCCAAGCAAACCTATAATAATAGTCTTGTCAGTTTCCTGCTAGAAATTTACAGTCAATGTTTGCCAAAAGTCCTGCAAGGACAGCTGTTGGTTTCACTGCTTTGTAACTCCCATTTATAGTGCAGGTCTTGTTCAGTAGTAAGACCCTTGCTACTGATAAGCGTTAAGTCTGTTTTTGTCTCCTCAAATTATAGACTCATGCATGTCAGATAGTTTCGAACTATAATGGTATATTTGTTGGAGTCAACTTGTCAGAAATAGTCAGTCATAGTTTCTTAAACTCTTTTAGTGATTAGTACTCGTAGATTTTCCATCAGTTCGTAGTATTGAATGAGTCCTATACACCCAAAGCAATGATGGTAAGTTACTCCTCAATCAAAATATGTAAATTCAGGCATTTTAATTGACCTTCATAAAACCGTTTCTATCGATCCGTACCCTAAACTTTATTCAATGACGTGATTTGCAAACTTAAAGTATACTTCCGACGATATATGTATCTGCTGTACAACAATACAACGCAACAGACCACCCAATAGCATTATTTAATTTCGATTAATAAAAAAAATACTCTCCCTGTTCGTCCTTTTTATTCGATTTCTCTATTTTTCATCATTAATCGATTAGCGATTTTCAATGAAATTGCAAATCATTGCCTAATCGCTTAACTCCTCTACCGTATCCCATCAGCAATAGCTTAGGCAGACACCAACAGAAAAAAAAAATAAAAAAATAAAAACGCCAGTCGTACTGGAAGCGGCAGGACAAAAAAAAAACGCAACGAAATCGAAGCTACACCAAGGAGTAATTTGACTTCCTTCACAACGTTACTTCTTCTTCTTTACCCACTACAATAGTGCGGCCAAGAGCCAACAGGAGAGAGATACCTTCACAGAAGAGTCCTTTGGAGATAAGTTTAGTTTTATTGGTTAGCTATACTGACGAGATTTAATAGGAGTTGTTCTCCTTTCTACATATATATCCCTTATTCCGGTTCTTTGTTTCTAACTGCGAAAGGATAAAATCCTTCTTCCTTTTTTTTTTTGTTTTTGTGAAAGAAATCCGTTCAGTAAAATGTAATGCCGTGAATTTCAAGTGAGAGTTAGATTCCTTCCGGTGTGAGAACGATGAATCGTCGGTAGAAACACAAGATAAAGGCAAGGAATAACCCATCTTCAGCAGGATACGGTTCGTAGGAAGTCAACATAGTTTAGTACTGAGGCTCACAACAAAAACTAATCTTCAATTCGTCTTTGCAATTAAAGCCACGTAATCCATTACGAAGGCAAAGAAAAAAAAAAAAAGAAACAACACAGACTAAGTGTAAGGATAAAAACAAGCCTCGAGACGGCTCAAACTAAAAAGAAAAAAAAAATAATAAAACAACAAGAATGGCAGCATCCCCCATCAACAGAGCGCTAAAACGAAGAATGGAACTTCAACTAACGAAATCATATTTGAAGGATATTCTTGCACGCAGCGGCAGTAGTGGGTGTCTTACTGCCGTTCGTATTTCGTCGTAGACAGGATAAACTTTTGGAAACATCATGTAAGAGGGATTGCTCGACAGAAGTGAAATGCATCACATTGCAAGCTATATCGAGAGACATAAATTAAGTGCAGGCAGGGTAGGGTTCTACTGCTGCTGGTACTGCTGCTGCTTGTTTTCTTGGGTTGAATTTCTTTATGTCCTTTTGGGGATTCAGAGCGCTTAAAATAAACTATCGACACGATGGCGTAAGAGTGAGGATGCCGCTTAGTTGGATTAGTTTTTGCTCATTAACGGCGCGAGGGAGCTAAAAACTTCTACCAGCAAAAGAAATTAGAGGGAAAATTACGTATACGCCATACAGTAGCACACCATCATCGGCAACCGATGGCAGTAGCTGTGTGAAACTTTTCACTTTCCGATGGTTGTTGATTGATTAAGTTACGTTCAAAAGTTACTGGTAAACAGTTTAAAGTGAAATTCTTCGACTTTGATTATATATGTATATCGCGATGTAATATTTAACTGCTAGTATATATGTATATTTTTTTCTTAAACAAGGTGTAGGTAATGTGGGAGTTGATTATCCTTTATTTACTAAGACAAGATACATTTAGAAAGTATGAAGTGATTTGTCTTATGGCATCAGTCATTTTACCAGACAAACAATTGTGCAACTCGTGTATATTCCTTCTTGTTGACAGCATATATAACTTGGTTCTTGGAGATTGTTACCGACCTTGATGGAACAGCGAGCGTTTTCCATCGTCATCCTGCGCAGGCAAACGAGTTTGGCAGGGATACCAAAACAAGAAATTTCTCTATATAGCTCGTTCCTATAAATACTGTCATGTACGGTCTTAAAGAAAGAAAAGATAGAGGGTATCACTTTGAACTTCTTGAGTTGTCTGCAGGATCTGCCGAATTGTGAAAATTTGATCGACTATGGACTTTCCTGGTCTGAAACCACCCCGATAGGGGCCAATCAGGTTGTTGAAGAAGGGTTTCAGACGTTCACACAGGATGGCAAATACGATCTTGTACGCGATGTTGAGGAGACTAATATCTCTGTAATTGGCGCAACTGAAGGGATCTCCTTTCTTGTGGTTCGGGCAAACGGCGCTGAGTTTCCATTCATCAGACAGAAGTTTTGGCTATCATCGTCTACATTGAATGGTTCATTCTACCTGACAGCGGGATGTTGGTCTTCGTTGGCACTATACAGTCTGCAGAAGACGTTTTTTCACATTCTCAGCACCGACTGTGACTCTACTACGAGGTTTCCTTGTTCATGTCTACAGGTTTCTATACGGGTTATGTTGGCTTTACACGTTCTTTTTCCGTACAATTTTACCTGGACTATAGTCTCTCAATATCTTCGATGGCGAGCTTCTCAGGCTCTTTTTTTTTCTCTCGCCTCTTCTCCTCGTAGAGTTCACAAGCTGCCCTCGTCCTTTTTTGCAGCGCCGCTTTGTATGCTTCTTGTTTAGCTGAATGGGTTTACAGGTACTCTTCGTCAAACCAGGGGTTTCTCGGTGGAGCTCGGGTGAAACCGAGCACATCAGTTGTGGCACTTCTGAAGGCTTGTTGGCATTGTTGCCACTGGTCTTTAGCACTTGATGCTGACGACATAGGAGTCGTTACGAAATTTCGGGACACGCGTTCAGCGAAGGTTCTGGCAATCTCTTGCGATTGCCGCTATTCGACGTCAAATCTTCTCACAGTTGATCTTCTTAGTTGTGGAGTTTGGGATATCTTCATTCGTACCTTGGCTGCAACAAGGTTGCGATCCGAGTCGATGTTGGCTGCTCGGAAGGTTCGGATATCCAGAATACTGGAGGCATGCCTTGCGTTGTTGTCAATTTGGTTGACCGTTTCATGATCAGGAGATCGCCATGTTCTCATGTGGATATTGTGATGAGAAAACCATGTGCTTGCTATAGTGACATTTCGCCCCGCCGCAAAGTCAATAAGCCTAAGTCCATTGCCTGACTTGGTGTCGTGTAGGCTGTGCTTACCAGCTGTCCTACCAAAGATGTCCTCCTTTCCTATCGCCTAGGACGATTGTAACGTCATATTTCAGACATTGCTCATATGTTTTGTCGAGGAGCTCGTGAAAGGGCTTATGTTTACGAATTAAGCCTTGATGCGGATGATAATCATAATACGTTCGCTAATGTGTCGAAATCTCAAGACTTCTTGCTTAAATCCGTCGCGGATGACAAATCCCCATCCGAATAAGCGTTGATTCTGCTCCATATAGCAATCAACATAGTAAATGTCTCAGTTTTTTTCATCCTATCGTTGCTTGGCCCATCTCACCGCATTTCCTGGATGGCGGTGATGTCTGCATTATGATGTCTACACGTGTAGATCCAAAAGTTGTCCTTGTTTTGTTTGATGGATAAGCTCATACTTATCCGAGGCTCGTTGTCTTATCATAACTATTTCGTTTTTCCATGGTAGGCTCCCAACTTGAAGGGTCAGTTCCCTTTTTATACTCCTAGGACAACGGGTCGGATCCTCCGGAGTCATTAGGTGACACGGGTTGCGGAATTGCGTTATATCAAGGCAGATGTAGACTAACATAAATTGGTCCAAATCACAAGATCTACAAGTTAGGACTTACATAGACTGGCCTATAAGAACATATACGTCCAGACTAGGCACCCCATCTAAAGCATTGTCGGAGATGTACTCCATCTCTTCTGGGGGTGGTCGACTCTAGGCACGGTCAGACATCATTAACAACCTTAACGAAATCTCCCTTCTCTTGGGTTGATAACAATAACAGCAATCAGGTCACTTTGTGGTTGTGGTTTTAAATGGCCCTAAATAAGACATTACCACTTCTATTTACCTACCTACCTTGAATATACATACTGCAACCATGACAAGATTTGGCTTTTTGGCGAGAATTATTAAGCACTCTTATAAGTATTGAGGGGAATTTTCGCTCTATCTGGATTAGTTTGTCAATTCTGGCTTTATTACAGTGGCCATAACGTCTCCGCTCTGCTACAGATACCTAGTAGACTCCATCATTTGTTTACTTTTATTAGGGACTTAGCATCTAGTTTACGCTTAAGTTGGCAAAGAAAGGCTCTGTCTGTAAGGAGTGCAGAGATTGTCTTCCCAGCTCATCAGAATTCTCATACCTTAGCTCAGTGAATTGAACAATTTTGCTTAACATCAATTAAGCCTTTAAACTTCGGCTTATTTGGCTTAAGAATAGTATTCCTTTAGAGGAATTAATAAGACAAGTCAATGTACCTCATTTAAAGGAAGGCTCTACTAAACAAAATGTTCCAAATATGAAGCGAGCAGTAGGTACTA
The DNA here is from genome assembly GCA_905220385.1 of Xylota sylvarum. Taxonomy (NCBI): domain Eukaryota; kingdom Metazoa; phylum Arthropoda; class Insecta; order Diptera; family Syrphidae; genus Xylota; species Xylota sylvarum. The sequence goes on from LR999958.1 coordinate 20,222,076, forward strand.
AAATGATCTTCGAAAAAGGGCTGGTAGTATAGAAATCCTTGGCTATCAGTGCATGAAGAACTCCAGTGAACATACGTCATGATAAATGCCAGATTATAGCTCTGATGAACTAAAGTCCGTATTTCTGCCGATAATAGATGGAGAAAAAGGGCTGATTCGACTTCTCTCCTCTGGAGCATACAATACAGTTAAGCTTGCACTTTGACAAATTAGCTGTTACCCTTCATACATTAGTGTCAGTCAAAATGGTTAACGTAATTCATTTATCATTGTAAAACCTGTTAACCATGCTGCAGTTAATGAACCCTAGCACCAAGCAACCCTTTGTCAATCAAATTTCAAAAGTGAAACATACGAAGGATTCATTTCATGAACTTAGACATTTTTTGTCGCCCAAAATCAGAGCCACAAACCAAAACCCACATCCAGTTTGTAGACGAAAGGACCACCAAAAGCTCATCTCTAGCCCACACATTTTGCCCTTTGTACACTTCATTCGTTACCCAATTTAAAATTGCTCTTCAATGTCGTCGAATTGATGCGTGAAGATGGAAGGACCATGAATTATTTCTCTCAATTTATCCCTCCAAATCGGATTTCTTTCGCTTCCTTGCTCTATTCCTCTCAGGTCTTATGCATACATAGACTTTGTTTTACTTTCTTTTTTTTTTTTTTGTTTCATTAATCAAATCACACGAATTCGATCCGCACACAAAATACGAGGACCAAAACGAAAAAAAAAAATAAAACCAAAAAGGAGGGGGAAATAGAAAATAAACCCCTGAGGTGTCTGTGTGGTTTTTATTTATTCACCCTTCGAATCTAGGACTTTATTATGGGATTTGTTTCCCAGGAAAAAATCGAAGGAAGGAATATAAAAAGCGTCCTTAGAAAGAAGAAAATAAAAAAAAAGGTTACCAATTTCTCAGGGAACGGAATTAAAAACGTTACTCCTCGCAATTCTATGTCTAAATTATTCCAATTCAAATTTCCGGAACTTTAAGGATTCAAGGTGAACTTTGGCAAGGATATCGCCTGGGATACAACACAGAGAATAACGAGAACATCTGCAGTGGGTGTTGTTGGGAGCTAAACGGAATCACAACGAGAATAGATAAGTTGAGACGATTTCCCAGTTGATGTAGGTAAGTTTGTTTGCATACAAACACTGTGATTGGAAGGGTGGAAATGGGATATCATAGACTTCTGTCACCCAGTGCTTATCACGTTCAATGATATACCTACCACCACCACCACCAATATACCAATCGACTTTTTGTCGTTTCTTTTGAGTTACATTTCTTTCAAGCCAAACCGAATCCTATTCTGTGCTTGCTATGTCTCTGCGTGTTTTGATGGTACACCCCCCTATCTCCATCCTCCCCAGCACGCAGTCTATATCCTTTTTTTTTTTTCATTCATCTGGTTTCTTCCTTTGTGTTTTATGTGGCGAAAAATCCAAATGAACGAATGATGTGAAATTCGTTGTGTGCTGTATCTGTGTGTGTGTGTGTATGTATGCTCATCGTAATCGTTGGTGTTGTCATCCTAATGGGAATTTCCTTTTGAATTGGAATCCTGCGAAGCATAAAATCGAGTTACCTTTAAGTGATACCTACATAAATTCGAGACGACTTTTTTTTCAATGGAATTCGTTTCGTTTTATTTCGTCATTGTCGTCTCAGTCCTCAGGTTGGGCCTATCATTGAGGTAAGAATAACAAGAGGCTTTTTCTGTTGGCAGAAGATACGTCATCATTATCAGCATCGTCATTTTGATGAAAACAATACCAATGGCAGGTCGTCGTTCTCGTGACGCACATTACCTTAAGGCAATAATGAAATGAAAGGGGCTTTATTCCGAGAAATGTACATAAGTATGTATCCTCGGATTCTCCATTTCAATTATCCATTGGAAATTTCATATGGACTCCATTTACAATATTATTGGGTTGCTGCCATACTGAAGATAATGAGCTTTTTGGAGGACAAATATACAATACGGTATTCAAAGATGTTTTTAGAACAATCTATTCAATAAATAGAAGCATTTTGGCGATGAGTATCTTTAGAGTACAATGGCCATAATTTATATTTTATTATTGGGAAACATTTCCGTTTCCGGGTTGGGCTTTTTTGTACTCGAATTTGGGTAGAAATTATCGTTTAGAATTGTCCTTATTGTGTTGCGTATGGTCGTGATTTACTGATTTTCCAGATAACCTAAACAAATTGAAATTAAATTCTATGTTATTAGACATCTATCTTCCCAATAAGACATTTGGTGCTTGTACCTGATACTCCCGTTCCGTGAAAAGTTTAGGGTGATTCAATTGAACCTTCACCACAGCAAAGCTGCATCAACAATGTTGATAATATGTTTTGTGTCGAGTCGATTGATATTGTCGATTGATATTGTCTTGCTCCAGGAGCCTTGGATCTTGTGCGATCTTACGAAAGAGTTAGATCTTGCGTACTGGTGAGGTAGGAGTAGGATGGCATCTGCATACCTGCCGTATGACTCCTTAGAGCCTCCCCAAACATAGAGGTAGAGTCTCTGGTGAATATCTGCAGGGATAGAAGCGAAGATCTAATGATTGATTACGAAGCCAATACACACAGTACAGTGTGGGGAAGCACCAACGATAACTACAGAGGAGAAGCTTTAGTGTGCAAAGAGCTAACTATTGTCAACAGAGGAACAGAACCGACCTTTGGGGATGGAAGATGAAGGGAAGCTATTGACGTGACTCTATGTAGTAATGGAATGCTTGATAGAATATCAAATTGGAAGGTAATGAATCAGACAATGACGTCAAACCATACAGCCATCTCATTTGATGTTCGATGTTCGACCTAAAAAGGAAAACAAAATGGGAAATACGTCAGGATTCCCAGTACCACGGACAAAGTAAAGTACCAGGAAGTGTTAGGGGATAAACTGAATGGGAGGATACTCAAAATACCTAAAATCACTTGGGATGATGAGTGGCAACTGAAGCATTTACAATTAGCTGTTGAGTCGTAAGGCATACGAAGAGGCCTGTACTCCTACATTGGTAATTGAAAAGGACCCTGCTACTTGGTGGTGTAGGGAACTTGAAATTCTAAAAAAGGAAGCCTTTGCTTTGCTTTGCCATGAGAAGGAATGATTCTGAATCATGGGATGAGTATAAAAGCATCTCCGCGGCGACGTTAAAGGGAGTACTGGAGGGAATTTCGTCAAATATGATGAGCACAATAGAATTCAGAAAATCATCTCTAGGAATCCAGTTTCCAAAGTCGTACTAATTCGTGATAGAACGGGGGAGATTGTTGAGACACTGGATCGTACAAACGAGGTCCTCATGGAAATACACTTTTCGAGAAGCCTTAAGTCAGACCACAAGGAGGAAACAAGGAGCAAACAGGATGGATAGGGCACGAGCGAAAAGGATAGTAAAGCCAGAAGCGGTCAGTGGGACAATAGAAACGTTTTTCCCTTACAAGACCGCAGGACCGGATGGTATTTTCCCAGTTTCAATGCAATGGGGTACAGACCTTATTGTACCAAGGCTTAGGGCTATGTACCTTACATGCCTAGTAATAGGCTATATACCGGGAACATGGAGAGAAACAAAGTGGTGTTTCTCCCAAAGCCGGAAAAAAAGGAAAGTCCTTCATTTCTGTTGAAAACAATGGAAAGAATTGTGTTGGACCATATGGATAGCACGGCGCTGAATGCATTTCATTTGAATAGTAGACAACATGCGTACAGAGCTGGCAGGTCTACGGAATCAAGGGCTTTCCATTAATGCGGAAAAGACACATCTAATTACCGTCACAAGGAAGAGGAGAGATCTGGAATTTTAGCTCTTTACACTTTTCGGATCGGAGCTACAGGTAGGTTAAATAGCTAAGCACACTACCAGGGGCCTATTTCATAAAACTACAACACTAATAATTATTTGTGAATTCACGTGTAACTTGTAAATTAAGTGCAAGTATGCCAGGCCTGTAACTACAAATTAATTTACAACTGTGGCGAACTTTTCTGTTTCATAAAAGTATTTGCGCAAAAAATTATTACCGACGGACTTGTAACTACAAGTGAGTTTCTTACAAGAATAGAGAGACTAATAAAATCAAGCACTGTGATCGCTTAACTGTGAAGTATAGCTGCAGACTCGTAGTTCTTCGCAGACTTGTAGACTTGTAGTATTTTGATCGCTACACTTAGAATTTGAATTTGCCGCGCTACACGTTCTGAGAAATATTTATGGAACACAACTCCATAATTTATTTGTGCTTGTAGTTACAAGTTCACAAGTACAACACTTGTAGTTTTATGAAATAGGCCCCAGGAGGGTTAAGTATCTGAGTGTATACTTAGATACTGGACTAACTTGAAACTTCTATGTGGAAGAAAATACCCGATGTCCTTGTCACCGGGTGACTTACATGTCAACAGAACTATTACCACAATTTATTATCCAATTACTTTAAGTGGATGTTTTATTTAACTTCTTGCGAGTGCATACCATTCAAAGGGACAGAGTGATTAAAAATTGAGATATGAATGTACATATATTCAACGGCTTACTTTCTTTAAAAAAAAGTAGGTTTAAAAAAAGTAGATAGTTATACAAATTATTCTTTTGGTACTTTTAACTACAAATTTTTCAGTGTGGAAAGGAACACATTAGTCACTTATTTAAGCGCTTCTACTAAACGTAAAGATACCCTAACTTTTGTTCAAATTCTTTATGACATTTTGAACATATTGCAACTCGATTCAGTTTTCCCCGACAGTAAGATCCTTTTGTTTGTTTGCGAAGCTACTGAGATTAAGGTGTTTTCGCATCACTCATTTTGAGTGACTTTCGTCTAAAATTCATTTTCAACAATAGCTTCTAATACCCAATTACTGTAATTACGGGCACTCTTCCAGAACGATTATATATTGTCTGTCAAATATGAATTGACAGAAACGAAATCCACAGAAATTAAGTTCAATTTAAGGACATCTGCTTTCTTTTGAACCCACCCCACCCTACATTTCTTGCTGTCATTACATTCGTCTACATAATTTTCTATTAAACTTCCCTTAAACGAGTCATAACTTTCAACACCTTCCTTCTTGTCTCTTCCAAAGTAGCCAAATAAACCGACACTGAAACGTTTCTCAGAAAACTCACAAATTGAAAAATCCTACCTGTAAACTGAAAACTGAAAACTTCAGTGTTCTGACCTGTTTTCTTCACCAAAAAGTTTACAAAACGTGTTTCTTTTTACACCCACTTTCTACTGGCATCTTCATCGTTCCTCTCACTATAGTCTATATGTAGTATGCACTTCTTCAATATTTAATATTCAAACTCAAAGCAAAAACCTAACGAACAGTACCAATTGCAACTTAGACTTCATAAAAAATGAATAAAGGAGTAAACATTGTGATGCTCCAAGAAGAAAAACGGGAGAAACTTTATCAAAACCTTTCTCCATAATGTAGCTAGAAAAAGAGGAATGCATTTCGCCTAGTGGTGGTGGTGGTGGTAATGGTGTGGGTGGTACCACCTACTAAGGCATATAGAGGTAGTGTGGAACTTTGCCGTTCGAAAGTTGAGAAAACTTCAAACTGTTGTTTCTTCCTCAGCGTGTACTACTGCAGAAGTTTGTTTTAGCTGTGGAAACATTAAGGTCTGTAAGGAAGTGTGTATATGTGTTGTAGTACGAACTGCCCTTAAGAGTTTCCCGGTGACAAGAAATACACATACATACATATACAGAAGAATATTTGCTTTTTTTTTTTGTTTTTTAGTGCGTCAAGAGGTCTGAAGGAATGTGCATCCTGTACTGGGTATTACCATTGTACAATCCTCCAATTATTTTTACATGAATTCTTAATATCCCTGAAGTAGGAGGAGAAAGTTTTCGCTCTCAGCAGAGTTGTTCATTGTTTGATTAGGTGCGTGACAAAATCCGGAAAGTAAGAATATTACAGAATAGGTGAAGAGCTAATGAATATCATTTAAGCGTGGTTAGGTCATAACTTTTATGGGTGATCAAGGATTCCGTCGTTTGTTTGGAATTTCCGCGGTGGTTTGCGTATATTTTTTTGGTTATTTGTGTCGACGCTTTTGAAAGTACCTATATACGATGACTCCATTGAATTTTTAACGACTTATAGAAGTTTCAGTTCAAAAAATTGCCAACTACTAACTTTGCCAAATACATACTTAGGTATAAGTACAGGTAGGTTAATTACCGCCAAGAGAGTACCAGAATACCTTTAGCAGATAATGAAGGACTTTTTTAGAAACAGAATACTGCTCTACGACACCGACGATGGAACGAGGTAGTATAACATCACAGGCGGCGTTCCTCAAACCTAAGTATTAGGTCCGCTACTGTGGAACTTAATGTATGATGACGTCCTCAGACTTGGAACCCCGAGGTTTTCGAAAATAATTGGCTTCGCCGATGACAAAGCAATCGTTGTAGTGAACAAACACCTTGAGGAGTTGGACCATGACTGCAATGAAGCTATTGGGATAGTCCAAGACTGGCTAGTACGCTTTGGATTACAACTTGCAGAAGAAAAGACTGAAGTAATGATCATCAGCAGCAGGCGAGTCATAAGAGTAACTGTGGCGATCACGTCGTAGTTTTCAAATCAGAGCTGAAGTACCTTGGCATTACCTTAGATGCAAGGCTTACTTATAAGCAGCACCTGCAGTATGCAGCTGAAAAGGCAGCAAAGGCAACGGCTGCCCTATTAAGGATAATGCCGAATATCGGCAGACCGAAACATAAGAAGAGTTGCCGCATCAATAATGCTCTACGGCTCCCAAATATGAGCTGGTGCCATGAAAACAAAATCATACAGGAAGAAAACTGAGGCAGCCTACAGAAGCAATGCGTTGAGAGTATGCAGCGCCTTCCGAACAACTTCCTACGATGCGGCATGTGTAGTGGCTGGCATGGTATCAATAGACCTTCTTGCCAAAGAAGCGCAACAGAAATACCGTGTCAGTAGGACATCGGCAACAGTAACGATTCGAAGTACTACAGAAGTACCTCCAAGGACAAGTCTGGAAGAATGGCAGGAGAGGTGGTGTCACTCTGACAAAGGCAGGTGGATGCATAGATTGATACAAAATATAGACGCCAAATCGAATCGAATCAGTATCGTCATTTTCATGAGTGGTATTGACAGTGATGCCACGTAAGGCTTCCGCGTTGGTATATCTGACACAAGGTTGTCGTTACTTTAGAATATTAATAAACTGTTTTTTCTACTGCCTCATGTCCTGTTTTATGCTTCCTTCAATGGTTTGCTTGATTCTACCACTTTTTTGCAAAGTAAAGATGTCAGAAAAGATAAAGAAAACATTCATAGCCTTCTATATATGCAACAAAATATTTGATAAAAAATGGGGACATAAGCTCGCCATCATCCACTGGATGTACACAGTCAGACGATTTAGCAAGAAAGGGGTCCAGATAGGACCTGATCTCTTGTTAAATCCAATATAGAACAAGTCTTCGCGAGACTAGCTTATGAGAGATGGAGCGCACTCTCATCTTGTCGTGTCTCCAGAAAACTCTGAGTAAAACTTGATAATGCTAAGACTAAGCAAATTTTACCGCCTAACAGGCCCAACTAACCGCTCTTCACAAAAATTATTACCGCCCACAAATCCCCTGGCAGCCCACCAAAGAACAATGTGACTAGACACTGATTACCTCGTTCGAGGCTGTGGCAACATGGATGCAGAAAAGAGTACATCTCACTTTTTTTGCGAATGCCCAAGCCTGTGCGGAACTAGGAAAATGGCCGTGCGTGGGTGAATATCATTTCGAAGATCTGGGCGACTTGTCAGGAAGCCACCATTAACTATCCCAAATTTTATAATAATATCAGGTTGGTTCAGGAATGCCGCGTTGCTATCTCAAAGCTACAAACCAAATTTTGTCTTCGCTTTTAGGTTATCCACGACAGGGGTTCACTATGGATCCAATGATGATCCGAATGCTGGCTGCGTGTGCAGTCTTTTGCAGCCTTTTTGTGCCAATTTCGTACCGCGAAAATATTATACTGAATTTCTACCAATTTTTTGAGCATATAAGAGCTGTCACTGTCAAAATAACTTGTGTTTCCAAAAGAAACCAATAGATGGCCCACCCTCTAATCTGTTTTTACTATACTTGTAGTCACTCGATCCAACAGGATTTTAACGAAGGACTCGAAGAATATTTTACTATGCGTTTTTTTCTTTCACACTCCTGAACACTTCCGAAACTGTTGCATGAGTTTAGTATCAAATATTGCAATCTGATAGTATTTTATACAAAATATACTAGGGAACACGAAATACTATTATCACTGTCATCCTTCAGGATGAAAATCAGACCAGACCTCAACACCAAATCTTAGGTACAAAGACAAAAATTCCAATTTTCAAGGAACGAACAGTAACTTGTTCGGAACTATTTTGAAATTTCCGTTCTGTGGTCAGCTTACAGATCCTTGATGGACAAAATTTAAAAAAGAGAGAGAGAGAGAGGTATGTATGAAAAATAAAGAAGGAGTCCATTGAAACGTTTACATCTAGTAATAACTAAGAAATGCATTCACGAATCCAAGCTAAATCACCAAACCACCAGACTGAAAGGTGCAGCACTGTAATTATACATGTCGGCACAAACTACCATTTTACGAAACCAAGATTTTCTCCTGACTGAAAATTATTATCATAGCAATACAACAAGGTAAGGAATTCGCATTTTCTGCTCTACTGGCCCAACCTCCAACCAACAGGCCAACTTCATCAGAAGTAATTACTCTCTGCTGGCAACTGCAAATGATATACTTTCGTTTTCTTATTTTTTTTTTTTTTTGTTGAAGAATGTAAAATGACTCGTTCCTTGTTCCTTTCGGTTAGTAACGTCTAATGAAGGTTATTGTCTTCAACGAAAACGGAAAAGGCTATGATTATGCAGTATACGAGTATTTCATGTGGAAGAATCATTTTCGCAGAAGACTCTTACTCTCTTTAAATTCAAGGCAAATGTAGTACATGAGTGCATGTGCATATTCTACGGAGTTGCAGAATAACAACAGACAGAGTCCCTTAGATGAAAACGACATACAACCACTACATACGACGAAAACGACAACGACAACAACGACGACGACATCAACGAACAACGACATTTGCCCAAAGGCAAAGTGGCAAAATAACATTTTTGATATTCAAAAAGGACCACAGTCATGCACACACGAAAATATCACACAACTTCTGCGACCATCAGAGCTATAACCAGTAGAAGTAGGATACCACGAGACATGTCCCTTTTTGAAATGTTTTACATAGAGTGGGATCTTTTTTTTTTAAGGATTTTTTTCTTTTTTTTTTTTTTCTTCAAATTTTGCATCAATTTGGACCGAGGTACCCGAGTGTATGTGTTTTTGTGGATATTAATCGCTAGATATGCAAAAATACAAAGGAGTGCGCTGGGAAAGCGAAAACGAGATCCTTTCGTTTTATGTGTAGGAAGAGAAAGCATGTATTTCTGCCATAATTCTTCAAGACACGACAATGTACAGTGTGCTGTGTTGCTCCAGCCACAGTTTTGTTGATTTGGTATGGATACTATGCAAAGTCATACTGTCGGCTAAAAAAATTCGGACATGTATTTTTTTTTGTGTTATAAATTACTTATAATTTTCCTTATTATTGTTTATTATCTTTTCCAGGCAGGCCTAGAAGTTTGGATTTTTTTTACTTCCTCTAGCGTATGGTGCGGTTCTTTGGTTGTTGATATATTATTTTTTTGTATTGTTTGGATGCTGCCCACTTGACAATCTTCTTTTTTACTGAGAGTTATTGATATAGAAAGTCTTTCTGGATTACTTGTTTTGGGCCATTTGTTGTTCAATAAGTCTCTGTCATCACAACCTCTGCTTGAAAAACAGCTGCAATGTGTAGTTTTGGGCCTCGAAACGATAAATTTCCGGTGGCCACAATCACTATATTTTCCAATCTTCTCTACAGCAGTGAGAAGACTGGAAAAAATTTATTAAAATCAAGCAAAAAGAGTCCCGATGTAAAAATAACTTTTTTGTATCCTAGTAGTCCTAGCTTCTTAAATTCAATGTGAAGTGTACTGACTATAAGTAAATGTCAGTATTATTATTATTTTGTAAAGGGTCTCATGCACTGCGACTTGTAGTCTATTGCCAACCCTTCTAGTATCGTTATGAGGTTTGTTTCCTCATTGTTTCTCGTCCTACAATTCTGATGGAATTAAGTTTGAGGGCCTTGAAACGTAGTCGTAACCTTATAAGCATGCTTCCATAGAGTATTCTCTTTTAAACAGTTTCTACAGTTTCTACAGTTTCTTCGACATAATGCTATGGTATGTATCTGGTACTTGCCTAGATATTTCATTATTTTGTGGGTACTCTTCAAGATTTCCGGATGTGTTCCGGAGTCAGATGTTTCTTACGTTTACAGTGCTCCATTAGAAGAATGTTAGGTTCTTTTTCAGTTGGGTACATACACATATGTACATAGTTTGTCAGGAGTTTTCAGGAGCTTGTAGTTTTCCAGCTGTGAATTCTTCTAAATTCTTCTTTTATGGTATTGTTGTACTTTACAGTTCAAGAGTTTATTCCAATCTAACATAAAATAACATCTATATAGTTAAAAGAAAGATTATAAGCGCGAGAAAAATACATAGTTTTAGCGCCACAATACATATATTGACATATTGAATGTCACTTTGAATGAGTTGACAAATGCATCTAAGGTAGTGGTTGCATTTCGGTCACTTGTGCTGGGTGAATGATCCCTAGTTTAACAGAATGTTTCAGGTATTATTCAGGGTTTTGTTATTCTTTGTCTCGCAGGTATTCTTGCACAAGTTAAAACCTAACAAAATGGGCTTTCAGAGCCTTGAAACATCTAAGATTGATTAGGTTGCATAAATCTATTTTTTTTTGTCCATGAACTCCTATACCATTTCCATACTCAACTTTTAACCATTTATGTACCACTTTATGAATGTGAAGCTGCTCTTACTAAAATGAAGTGATGTATCCACGTTTCAGTCTTGTTATCGCTGATCGTAAAAAAACTCTTTCCAAAACAATATTTTTTTAAAAATACATAGATTTTGTTCCACCCAATGCAGTGCAGTAGTAGGTATTTAAGTGCTTGAGTTTTTTCTGTAATAATCTTCTCTCGAGATGGATCTTTCTTCAATCTCTCGTACTGTATAACGTTTAGATTGTACCACAGTTTCTACTAGATAGCTGTCGATTCTGCTATTAGATCTCTGAAAATTCAGATCTATCGAGTGCTGCTACTTTTTCAATTCCACATTATGGTCTGACATGCAAATAATTCGGACATTGATTTACATAGCTCTTCTCGACAGAATTCCTATATTTTTAGATGTTATTTTCATAACTAGTGCGGCTTTAATGTCTACTTGAACAGGGATATCGTGGGCGCCATGGCTGTGGCTAGTGCGTTGGACTACGGATCGAGGGGCTCCAGGTTCAATCCCCAGATAACACCTAAAATTTCTTTCACGGCCTCACCTCTCGCGAGCGTATGACAAACATTCGAGAGTAAAAACTGTCATGAAAAAGCTTCTTAAAAACAAAAAATTGCCGTTCGGATCCGGCATTAAACAGTAGGCCCCTTCCATTCGGGTAAAGAATATAACACGCACAACACGAATGGTTGTGAGAAGCTATGCCCTGGGTCCCATGGACCTGTCGCGCCAAAAATTTGTATTTTCTTTTTTTTTTTGGGCAGGGATATACTGAATCGTTGTTTGCCTTGATCAACTTCAGCTAGAAGATCGGTTTGAAGTGAGCTGCTAGGGTATGGCCCTCTTTCGGATAAAGACATCTTGATTTAATTCAAACTGACACCTCCATATTGGATCAAATAATGAATTAGCTTTTTTAATAACTAAAACTACCAGGAGTGGAGCTTGTTGTGACTAAACATACATATAAGCTTTGATATTGTAGCATGATCAATAAGAAAGAGTAATCCTTTCTCTATCGATGTTACCTCGATAGCATACAAGTGGATTTAGTTAAATATCCTTTTCTACCCGGCACTACATGTTTCACTAGGAGTAGTGAGATCCTTAACTAAATATTTTCCTTCAGAATGTTAACCAAAATAAACTCCCTTTTGTCTGAGTGCTCCAAAAACCATTTATAAGTCCAAGTACGTTTGAAAATCTATAATAATTTTTTCTAAAATTACTTTATTTCTTAAAGCCACATTTGTAACAGAAAATCAATTGTTCTTGCACGTCTGTCTCAAACCCTAAAGAACTAGAATCTGAATAGCCATGTATGCATGTAGTACCAAATAGCTACTCCATTAACGGATGGAAGTGGTAACTTTGGATTTTTCACCATTTTTCAAAGTTTCTCTGACAAAGTCAAAATTTAGGCAAAATTTTTTTTCGAAAAGCCAATATACAAATGACGAATTTTTACAACCAAAAATTTTCCAAAATTTTAATAGTTTTTATCTCTGTACATACTTTTCACCCCTACTGTTAGGTTAGCATTTATCTATTGCTTCTCGCACGAATCTAACATCAGATGAAGTGTAGCAGCACGTAGAAGCTGGATAAATATTCTCTTTTTCCGACAAAGAATGGGGCACAGACAACAACATAGAAAAATGTCCTTCATTCTTTATTTCTTTCTTTTTTATTTTTTTTTTAGCTCTCTTGTAGTTTTCGCAAGTCAGGCAGGATATCTTCATGGAGTCGCTCTTTTAGATAGCCGCCTACGTGTATATGTGTAACCAGTGTTGATTTTCTTCTTTGTCGAAGAATGGGCAGCATGAGACAAAATGTTAAAAAAAAAAAATAACGAAACGAAAAAATCTGCTTCCACTTCAATTTAGAAAAATCCTTGCAATTGCAGAAACAGCTGCAGTGCACGCAATAAATCATTCATCGTCAGGGTGAATGGTTATATTCCATTCGCCGTCGTCGTGCTCTAGCGAAAGCTTTTCCATTTCTCCTGGATTCTGCTGCATCTTTCTCTTCTACCGGCCGGCTGATGTCTTGTGCTATTCATAGCTTATCGTTTGTTGGATTGTTTCCTATTAATATTCGCACACAAACACATGCAAACGTTTACGAAAAGGAAGAAAATAAAATGCATATTCATGTGAATATGTCTCTAAATGGCATATTTAAATGTGTAGGGAGAAAAACAATGTGCTGCGCTGTCGAAGAGAGTGGAGTAAAAGAAAAGCACAAGAGAAAATTGAACTTTATGCACCTTGAATCCTTTTTGCCTGAGAGATGCAAACAAAAAGCGTAGCGACCTTCGAATCACCTTCGTCATCATATTGCACCTCATCATGGCTTGTGACTTATCTATCTGCTGACATTATTCATGGTGTGTGTGGTAACAAACTGGTTATGAGCTGGGCTGGGCAACACTGGATAAAAATTGCGGAATTGAAAATGAAAAGTAAAGTGTACCGTGTTATTATGGAGATGAAGTACTTTTCCGGATCACTTTCACTTTGGTGTTCTGCGGGTACTACATGCACAGCGATGTGTAATGAGATTCAAGGACGAGGGTTGTTTTTTTTCTAGATCCCTGCATGCAAGAAAAGTTTTCATTTCAGTATTTATTATATGCATGAGGGTTTTTGGAATTTTTTTTTTTCGAAAGTTACTGAATTGCTTTTAATGATTGAAATAATTTTTTTGGAAATTAATGGCACATGCATTCCAATAAATTGAACTCATCGTGCATGGTGCATTCAATTGATAGATTGCAAAGAAGAAGTCATTCCAAGGTTTTTCTGTGAATACTAAAATCAGACCTGAGATTTTTAGGGATACCTTGTAATAGAATTGAAATAAAATATTATATTGAGACGAATTGGTTTTTTTTTTACAAAAGAACCTCTTGGGCCACCATATTTAAAAAAGCAAGATGCTGGTATGCTAAACCAGAGGGCAAGAGTTATCCTTGCCTTAATTCGTGCTGAGATGTTGTTGTCAGAATTGATATCAGAGCCGAGGTAGACAAAGTCCTTTACTACCTCAAAGTTATAGCTGTCGATTGTGACGTTCTGTCCAATTCGTCGATGTGTGTCCTTTCTTGTTGACAGCATATACTTGGTATTGACACCGTGACACTACTTTGAGTTCTCCCAATTATGTCGATATCATTGGTGTACGCTAACAGTTGCACAGACTTTTGAAAGCCTCCCATGTTGGCATGTGAGTTTCGAACAATTCTTTCAAGTAAGATGTCGAAAAAATCACATGACAGCGCTTCAACTTGTCTAAATCCTTTTTTAACATCAAAGGTAAGATCGTTACCGACCTTAATGGAGCAGCTAGAGTTGTCCATCATCATCCTGCACAGGCGAATGCATTTGGCAAGGATGAAACTATGTAGAATAGCTCTGAATAGCTCGTCTCTACAAATACTGTCATATGCGGCCTTAGGATCGATGAAAAGATGGTGGGTTTCGATTTGAAATTCTTGGATTTTTTTCATGATCTGCCGAAGTGTGAAGATTTGATCGATTGTGGACTTTTCTGGTCTGTAACCACACTGATATGGGCTAATCAGGTTGTTGACGAAGGGTTTCAAACAGGATACTGATACCTCTGTAATTAGCGCAATTGAGGGGATTGTGCATTGGACAAACCGTGCTGAGAGTATATTCATCAAGCATACATTCGTCTGACCAAATCTTGGAAATGAGTTGGTGTAAGCTCTCTACCCAGTCACCTCGTGCTGCTTTGAACAACTCGGCTGGTAGGCTGTCCGGTCCAGAAGCCTTGTTGGATTTAAGCTTGGATATTGATATCCTAACTTCGTTTTAGTTAGGTGGACGGAAATTTTTGCTATCATCGTCTAGATTGAATGGTTCATTCTGCCTGACAGCGGGATGTTGGTCCTCGTCGCCATTATACGGTCTGCAGAAGACGTTTTTTTACATTCTCAGCACCGACTGTGACTCTACTACGAGGTTTCCTTGTTCATGCCTACAGGCTTCTATATGGGTTATGTTGGCTTTACACGTTCTCTTTCAGTACAATTTTTCATGGACTATAGTCTCTCAATATCTTCGATGGCGAGCTTCTCAGGCTCTTTTTTTTCTCTCGCCTCTTCTCCTCGTAGAGTTCACAAGCAGCCCTCGTCCTTTTTTGCAGCGCCGCTTTGTATGCTTCTTGTTTAGCTGCTTCGTCAGGTACTCTTCGTCAAACCAGGGGTTTCTCGGTGGAGCTCGGATGAAACCCAGCACATCAGTTGTGGCACTTCTGATGGCTTGTTGGCGTTGTTGCCACTGGTCTTCAGCACTTGATGCTGGCGGCATAGGAGTCGTTGAGAAATTTCAGGATACGCGTTCAGTGAAGGTTCTGGCGATCTCTTGCGATTGCAGCTTTTCGATGTCAAATAAATTTTTCGAGGCCTGTATGGACTGTTTCTATCTTGCATTGCTTCAATCTAAATAATACAGGCTGCTCACATAATCCTTGCCCGGCGATTGTTCAGAAATTTTCGCATGAATACCCCTTACTTGAATTAAAATTCGCCTTTTTGTATTTATACATATGTATATATTATTAAATTGTCACATACTTTGTGTGGTTCTACAGTTCAACTGGCAGGACTCCAACTCCATTTGAATCGCTTTGCAAAAATTATGTCATACTACCCACGGCACCCTGTAGTACAACAATATGCCTAATACAATACATGTGGTGGTGCTATCCGAATAACCTCATTTAATAGTTTAAAAGACCAACAGATTTTTTTTTTCTTTCGACATTTAGCTCCACCGACCGACCGGTCCGGACAGCTAGTTGACATTTCAAAAGTCTAAAGCTAAACCATCGTGGGTGGATTTTCCTTCATTAGAGAAAATTAATTTAAACTTTTGTTCTTTCTTATTCCAGCAAACATGAAACATACGCCACGGTATTTCCTATGACAACCGCCACACGATAGTGTCCCACTGTCCGCCTCAAATGCACAAGAGTCTCATTTACCAAATTCAATCTCATTGCAACCCTGCGGGTATCCACACAAATAAGACCTGATAAGTGAATACATTTTTGGATATACATACATATAGCATGGAATACTCTGAACGTGTGGAGGACGGTGCGCTAACAGGCAACCATTTCACAGGACTTTGGCGTCCTTAGCAAGGTTTCTTAATTATATTTCTCATGAGATATCCCTGAGGCATATTTGAGGAGTTTTTGTCTATCGTCTCCATCATTTTTCCCAGATTTCTGTTTCGTTTTGTGGCGTTGTCGGCGGCGCTGCTTTTCTCTTTACCGTAATGTGTATTAATTTCCCCTTAGACTACAGTCAAGATCTTTCGAAGAAGTCGGAGGATATACAGTTTATTTTGTCTGTATCCCCGGTGAGGGTGTTAAAATTACCTCAAACAGGCAACTAGACCGATTCGGTTTCTGTGTCAAAATCACTGGGGGTTTTTTTTTTTTCGTTTCTCCATTTTCAAATGAAATTTTCGTCGAAATTGGACACTTTAATAATTTAAAAAAAAAAAAAATTATAAGAAGGAAAAAACACCCCTGGCGTAGTAAGGATAATAAGTTCATTGTATATCGCTATCTCGCCGTAGGTTAGAAGAGATCAAAGCGATCTAAAGAGAAGTCCTTCAGATACTGATGATTATTATGATGAACATCCGCCGCCGAAGCAGAACTCAACAAACACACACAGACTCTGGATAGTTTTGACTTCAACCCTACACACTCTAGATAATTATACCAAAGGTGGTGGTGGTGGGGAGGGCACATCAAATCCTAATTACATAAGGCTAATATACTCAACGGAACTTACGCTTGTAGCATATGGAAATTACCATAAATTAATTTCAACCCCCCCTTCAACCGTACCAAATCCTGACAAAATATTTCGCAATTATGCGGGCGGGGGAAGGAGTTCAATCGAATACGAAATGAACACCTCAATACTACCGCTGCCGCAGCCGCCGCCGCCGCCCTTCGTGCAATATTCAGGTAAAAAGGAGTGTGTACACATAGAATCCACTTGCACCACTTAGTTAGATGATGATAGTAATGATGATGAAGGGTGGCGGTTGTACAATCACCGTGCCTCCACCGAACGACTTTCATCGAAAGGATTGTGATAAAATCAGAGCTATTGCATAAAGAGGGTGCGATTTCCTTTGTGGCAGGTGAACAACAACTATATATTACCCGCGTTGTTTACCCCCTAAGGTAAGGACTGAAGGAGCAGGATTTGATGTGGATACGAAGAAAAAAAAAATATACTCCTCTACTGTATTATATGACGACGCTCGGTAGGTTGATCAATATACACGCAGTGCTAATAGTGCGGCAACAGTGCTCTAGTAGAACTGCGTTATCGTAAATAAGTAAATTCTGACTCTGGTTGGTGGGGGTGTTGCCGGTGGTAGTGGTGGCTTCGCTGTGTCTAGTACTGTTGAGGAATATTAGAGAAGTATACGTAGTTTACCAGGCCATTTCTATGTTTGCTGTCATTTGTGAAGTGGGTGTTATTTGTCAGTGTTAGGTCTTTCCAATAGTGCCTTGCATTTCAATTTATATTTTTACTCTGCTGAGGAATTTTCGGCATGGTGGATGTGTGAATGAATAAAGTTGTTGACGGCTGTTATTTGGGACTTGGTGCATTGGAAACAGAGAGGAAGTTTTTCTAAACATGTGCAGGTAATTTTCGGTAGAAGATTATACTTCCACTCTCAAGGGGTAGTTTATCGTAAATCTTTCAGAGTATTTTAGATTCCTTGGTTATTGAAATAGTAAGTATAACCAATTAGATACGATAAGATCTCCAATAAATATTTTGGTAATAAGTACTCGTCGCAACAAAAATTGTAGCTGCTGATACTCTAGACAGTATATGTCAACATTTTGTGTAGGACCACTGAGAAGGTAGTTATAGTGTTCATTGAGTCTTTAAAAAGAACGACCTGCCATCAAGTTGTTTTTGAAACGACAGAGAAGAGAGATATTGCCCTAATGAGATACATTTAGACCAAAATTGATTTCGAAGCCTTACTTGCATTTAGAGTGTTAAGATCGGTGATAAATTAATCTTCTGGACTAATTCAACTATGGCGTCCGATTACTGGTCAACTTTATGATTCTGCAGAAATGATTGCTTGCAATATCGAAGCCACAGTACCCGGTGACAACATTTGTAAATTTGGAGATACTGTCACTATGTTGGTTTAACAGAGGCTTTGTCCTTCTTAGACCTAGAGTTGGACATTGAAGCCTAGGATGGTTTAGCTACTTAAATGTATCCGCCTGTGATTTGCTTTATTCATTGAATTATTATAAGTCAAGTACTGACTTATCAAATATGGTATGCAAGGGCAATGAAATTATACATAGTACGCTTTTTGAAGTTAGTTTATCAGCCACAGAGTATGGAATCCTTACTGGCTTTGATTTTACTGAGCGATGACTTACATATATTTCTAAGGGTCTACAGCACCAGCAGCGCCCCCATTTAGTAACTTCCAATATTATAAAATTTCTTTGAGTATGTACTACATCGACAGAGTCAGGGAGACAGGGAGAATTTGATTGAGAATCTTAGAATGTCCTACATACTATTCCTTGCAATATTCGTATTTACTTGCAGTGCAAATGTTCTGCTCTCATCAACAGGAGAATGAGAACTCTTGATAGAAACTTTTTTACGATGAAAATTCAATTGAGAGTCATTTGGTGTACTTCGTCAGGGTTGCTGCATAGGAGGCAAGAAGGTAGGGAAACCATAGTAGACAGGCGTAATCTTGAGGTCCAATTTTCACACACTCTTCACAGTAAATGAAGCTGTAGTTCGGCAATAATGCGTCGAATATTGGCTTCCAAGTGCTCAATTGTTTCTGATTTATCGTCGTAGACATGCAATTTTACACATTCCCAGAGAAAATAATCTAATGTCGTCAAATCCAGTCAGTTTACAAGTTCATTTCATGAAATTAATCGTTCGTCAAATGTTTCTTTCAGTGAATTAATTGTGAATCACGCGCTGTATGGCATGTGGCGCCGTCCTGCTGAAACCAAATGTCTTCAACATAACGGCTTCCAATTGAGGCACGAAGAGTTAGTAATCATGTGTCTGTATCGCTCACCGCTGACTGTAACGTTCTAACTATAATCATTTGGATCATCATCAACACTACGCTGCACACAATCAATCGCTTGTTCTGTACGATGAATTGTCAAACCAAACTAACCTCAAAACAATCGAGAACTGTCAAATCAACTGTCACAGAAAACAGTGTTGCCGATTTCCCCTCCTCTTAAAAAAAAAACATTTTTTAGAAATACTGTTGCTGCAAGCTGTAATAGGTAGTATCTAGGTATAGCCGCGGGTAACCAGCTTTATCGTTCCATAGTAAATCTGAAATATCTTTCCACTTCTTCTTTATTTTTTATATTGAGGTGCTTTGTTTCTCTTATTATGTTGAGTTTTGGTCCTTTTTTCACAGCGAACACATGTAAGGTTGTCGATTGAAAATACTCTAAAGTAATGCTTCAGGATGCTACTTTGTTGAACAGTAGCAATAAACCGATGTGAACTACACCACTCCGGAATGGAAGAACATCCAACGCATTGAGATCTATGTAAGCTCATGCTATCTTACGCATATTTAAGTAGTTGGTTGGGTTAGCTAGGGACAGGAGGCAGGGCAACTAGTTTCGGTGTGAACTCAAGCTGAGGAAATATGATTCGCCGTTTAGGCATTAAACTAGTTTGACCTTGTTATTTTGCTGAAGTCAAGACTGGCTAGATCCTTACGATCTTTGTAGAAGTACTCGCCTTCTTCTACTTTTCCTACTTTTCCTTCTCAAAACTGATAGAGTAGGACAGGTACACAGAAGATGTGTCATGCCTTCCTCTTCCATGTATCTACACCTTTTGACATCTGGCATGTCTGCCTACCAAACAGTGTCAACTATTTTTCTTAGATTTGTCCTATTGACGACAACAAGTGTATTGGTTTTTCTACCATCCAGCTCTGCCTAGATTTATTAAGAAGAGAGACATATGCTGATATTGTTCCACCTACTGATTGTTATTTAATAGGTCCTGACGGTTCCTTCCTCTTGTCACGCAGGTTCCGGTCTGCACACTCCTTAACTAGCTCGCCCGCTTTGCAATTGGCTGGAATATCCCTGTGGGCTGGAACCTAGCAAAAGGATATGTCGCATCTGACAGCGATCTAGTTAAGAGATCCGCGACATTACTTTACCAACTTGTGGTGTGCTGCACCTTTTCGAGTTAATCGAAAGTAAGGTCGCGGTTTCACGGACTGCATTGGCTTCTGTTTGAAATTGCACTTCAGTGGTGATACAAATATCTAGTGCACTGGAGTAAACTCCTGCACCTTTTCCAGACACTGTCTTGGATCCGTCTGTGTATATCTCTGTCACAGATTCATTTAAAATTTCTCCCCATTCTGAAGGATTTCTGCTAGGAATCCTGGTGTTATAGAATGACGTTAAAGCCCAGAGAGGGGACAATGTAGTACTATCATGTTTCGTCTTGCTGCGAGATCTACTAAATATCCTAAGTCCGGTTTCGAATGTATTCCCTATTGTTCAGGTTAAGCCTACCTATAGTTACACAAGAGACCTCTGATATACTATACATATGCTAGATCGCTACTAGTCATCGTTTTATGGCTGGTGACATGGCGTGGATGATAGCTTCCCTTAGTCCTGTACAAGCTAATGTTTCGTACCTTCAAAATCGAGAACTTACATTTAAAAATATAGGTTTAAGCTGTATTTTGAAGAGTAAAGTCTAACTGACTATTTCACTTGAGTTATGTTTTCGAAAAAGATGAGAATAAAGTTTTTTTCTTTAAGGTGCATATTTGTAGGTATTCTCTGGTATGACAACAAGCATTGAAAAAGGATTAAATTGTAGAACATCTTTTTTGAAAGAGATTCACGTCCTCACAAGTATCAGATACCATCCAAATCCGCCCATTAAAATAACATTAATCCCTGAATATACACATATTTTTTTTATAAACACCCCAAACTCACGTAATATTCACCTTAACACCACTATAACCAAACAATAAGCATTTGTAGCTTTTCAATACCAATCAATACGAAAGGATTACTTCACTTAAGCCTCTGTTTGCATACAAACTCAACTATCAATTCAATTCGATCACACAGCCCGTACCTACTTGTTTTGCCCTAATACTGCCGATTATTGAATTAACTTTTCAGTGTTTGTTCGTTTGTGTCTCGATTCCTCAGACGTTATTATTTACTCTAGCCACTGGCATCGGGGAAGTACGAGTAAAGCTCAACTAACTACCACGTACGAAAATTAATTTGAATTCTCAAGTAATTGGGTTTATAGAGGGACGGCGGAGGGTGGAATGAATGGTGAGTTTTCGCCATCACTGTGTGGTTCGAAATTCCACCAACGACGACAAAACTAATTCAATTATAATCTAAATTATTGATTAAGGACTTACAAGTTTCGTAATGTGGCAGCAATTCTGTTGCACTCGATTCACAGCAATTAAATGGCGCCCAACCAACCACCACTTATGGTCTTGTTTGACTAGTACTGATGACAAATTAGCACAATTGGTTGAGATTTCTTTTTGTTTGTATTCCGTTGAGAACGTGTCCATCTCTTGATTAGCTAACCGCACTAATCAGGGTGTTTGCGCAGCACCTGCAATAAAATAAAAGGATAACAAATAAAATTAAAATTCTGTACCCTTGGGTGTACGGTGTACCCTCGTATGTACAAGTAGGTTTCTAACACACAGCTCGTTTATTTAATTTTTAGTTTTCCTTTTTCTATTTTTTTTTTTTTATTAAATGAATAAATAAATCTCAACTCGGTGGCTCTGCTTCCTTCTATGGCTAATTAGAACACATGACATGGGATTGCTGCAGCTCCTTCGCCACCACTATCGTCACAACTATCACCAGTATACGGAAGGCTAATTCTTATTTATAAAATAGAAGAGAGTACGATGGGGAGCCAACTTTATGCTTCACATTTCCTTGTTTATCCTTGTACAACATGCATGCATCATCTATAACTGCTGTCAGGACACCCCTAGTTATAAGAATCTTTAGTTATGTCCTCTTGCACATACCTATGAAATGCTATGTTCCAAGGACCTCAAACAGAGGATAAATATGTGTATGTGTGTGTGTGTGTGTGCCTGGCTAAGGGCATTCTACGAATGGCTTGTGCATGGGGAGTTATTTCATTTTTCGTTGTGTATGACAGTAGAGGAACGACGACAAGTGCTAAGGAGGCTCTTTGTGCGATTATGATTGTTGCGTGCCAAAGAATTTATTTTGTAGTGTTTAAACATGTCATAGGAATAGGTATGCATGTGTGAACAGTTGGCTCAATCAGACAACCACAACGTAATCTACACTGAGATTCTAGAAAATAGGACAATTTCCATCATGGTATTTTTGGCCTCAAGCTATGTACATATGTATGTATGGAGACTGAAGTGGTCTAAAGTCTGTCATCGGGCAAATTTACTTTCATCAGGTGCATTGCTGTGGCTTTTTATTTAAACTGGATTTTAGTTTAAAGACAATAAAAAGTCCTTGCTACAATTTAACTAGACTTAAAGTGATAAATAGTTTCGTGCGTTGAAATTTAAGTCGTACGTGCTCTGTAGGACATGCATAAGGAAGGAGTCTACAATGGACAAACGCATACTAAGGAAATGTAAAATGGGAAGATTTTCATAGAACCACTCGGAAGTTGCAAGCAGTTTTCCTTGCAATGGTCACGGTTCTTATTTCGTCTTTTTTTGTATTCGCATAAGCAACGTTTTGATTTAGATTACAAGAAACTGCCCTTTGCGTGAAGGTCCTTTGATATATGCTCAATCCTCAACCTTTCGCCTTTCACAAAACCAGGAAGATCCTTGGAAAGAAGTGAGCGCCTATACGCTCCACCATTCCCATTCTCAAATCCTGTTTCAACTAATGCCTTGGTATAGTAAAGCAACCAATCCTAGAGGAACTATATACTACATACGCATGGTCAGAGCCGACGCTCACACTTTTAGGAATAAGGCCTGATTAGTCTCTTGGATTGTTTCCTAGACATTTTTCCAATGGGCCAAGCGAAATTTGTGTTCTAAATCTGTGGCGGCAGCCCAGTTGATACCACAGAAGGGTTCAGGTCCTATGAACGCAGAGCCAGTCCTAGCTAATTCATCTGCAGATTCGTTGCCTGCAATTCCTTGATCAGGACCACTATGGGGGGAATGTTGTCGTCGTCGCCGGGGAAATATGACTACGCACACACCATGTTCTGGATTCCCCTTTCTTTCATCATGAATTCTCCAATTGGAAGAAAGTTAATACATTACATTAATTGCCTTATTCCGCGAACCTTTAATTTGTGCGCAGATAGCCCAAGGTTCGTGGCTAAGACCAAGGGTTATGTGTTCATCGCCTGTAGTACCCTAATGGCGCTCAATAATCCTCTTTGGAAGATCTAGCTTAAAGGAGTAATTGAGCTTTTTAGGGCCCTTTCGATTGAATACGGCAAGCAGTCAGGTTAGGACGACCCAATGGTCTGTTCTTAATAGACTCGTCTTTCTTCTGATAAACATGCCCAGTGCCTGTCAGATGGGATTAACTGGCAATATTATCGGACGTACGTGGCTTAAAGTTTGTACCGCCTTTACGATAGTGATTCACGGATCTAGTTTGTGTCATTTCAGTTCTGTTGCTAGAAGCGCTAGCACCGGTATGCGCAGTAGTACTTCTAGTCGAAGAAGCTGGTCGTGGGACCTGTTTAACAGAAATAGTTCAGGAACCGCTGTGATCAACATGACTAGTGGCACTGGTGGTCGAAGAGGCTGATCGTGTAGCCTTTTTAGTGGGGTTTGTTCTAGAACCGCCTGGATGTTAGTCCAATTGCAGTTGAGAGTGGTTAAGTCCACAAGTCCATCGGCACAATACCTAACCTGACAGCACTAGCCATAACAAAGCACTAGCTACTTGGCTAAAAATGGGGACATGAGGTGTGGGTCCTGCCTTGACCTTCTTGGGAGCCGATGCTGATGGCGTCTGATGGCGCGAAGTCTAACACGCTTGACTTAGCGCTGAATGGAAGGGACGGCTGTGGCAAAAGCGAGAACGCTTTCACTATATTTGCCTATGCGTAAGCTGATGTAGAACTGCCTTCTTTCCATTGAATTCAATTTAATTGATCCACCTTGTTGTTCCTGAGGCTGTAGTCCATCTAGCAACTTTCGAATAAAAGGGGGCTCTGGATTTCTACAGGCTTGTTGATGCCTGTGGTGTTATTTCTCTCGAAATCTCTCGGAATGACACTACAGGCATCAACAAGCGTGGAAACGTCAGAAACAGAAGTGGATCATTCCACGTCCTCGACTCTAACAACATAGGGCGATTTAGATGGGACCCGTAATGCAACGCCTTCTGAAGTCTTAGGAGAGTTTGACTGCTCAACAGCAGACCGAGAAGTTGTGGACAGTATAGAGTTGGCCACCGAGAGCTTTATAACATCTCGGGATGCAATGGGTTGCTCAACAGAAGAGCCAGCAATTTGAGATGCTCTTTGTTTTTTATGTTATATGTTGTTGTACCTACCAGTCTCCGGGAAAGGAGGTCGTCCATGACAGAGCCCGGTATGCCAAAGGAAGGCTCGATTGAAACCGAATGACGCCAGGTCTTCGAGCTCCGCATACTGGCGACTAAGCACCCTCTTACCCATGCATCCATTGGCGTACTCTGTTCCACCTTGGATTAGGTATTTGATAATTGGGTTTTCTCCCACGTTGCTCACTTAAACCGGCTTTGATACTGTTTCTGCAACCGGCTATTCGGGATGACTTGAGAGACACATTGCCAGCAGCAAGTTTCCCGATTGGAAGGTGACAGCTAAAGCATGAGAGCCACAAAGAGGCACTGAGTCTTCTTGAAGCGTTTGCATGTAGCGATTGTCCAGTGACTTGGCCACCTTATTATCCTTTGTGTGAGACGCATTATTATACAGGCAGCTAAGAAGCTACTTGATCACTGTATCTATAGTGATAAAAAAAAAACATGTGGAGCGTTACCGTCGGGAATTGCGAGCTTGAGTCAAACCGAAATTCAATTTTTTTAAAAGAAGACGAATTTGACAGACCTTACCCGCTTAAGTACATTAGACTTGTGCAGCATCTGCGCTGACTTAAATACTGAATGTCATGTCTTGTTCTTATCTTCGAGGATGTGCGAACAAGACAGGCGATGCAATTACAGACAATTTAGAACTTTCCTCCTTCTTTGAGTCCGAAGCCATATCTCTAAACATTCGATGACTT
Organism: Xylota sylvarum; assembly: GCA_905220385.1. Classification (NCBI taxonomy): domain Eukaryota; kingdom Metazoa; phylum Arthropoda; class Insecta; order Diptera; family Syrphidae; genus Xylota; species Xylota sylvarum. The sequence goes on from LR999958.1 coordinate 20,247,502, forward strand.
TTAGTAAATTAATCGACAGTTTGTTATAATTTGAATAGCAGAATATGTATACCTTCAACTTAGAATTTAGATCATTTATTACTCCTAGTTTCTATTGGCAGTTGTGGATTTCATGTCAAACACTTCCTTGGCCAATCCAAACTCATACCATCACACCAAACGTTTTAGAGGACGAATAAAACTTATATATTGGTCATATACTCTTATCTCTGAATCCCACTACACTACCAACGGGAGGAGCATTAGGCTTAGAAAAGGTGCACAACATGGACATTTCTATTATTTGCCGTCCATTAAAATAAGTGAGCCTATTCTCATTTACCTTCTGGTCGTATCTTTTCAACCGAATTAAGTTCACTTAAGCATGTATATCCATCCGACCGCAGATCTGATTCTCTTGGGACTCATCCATCACATAAAGAGAAGAAAAAAAAAATGCCCATACGCAATAACTTGTTAAATTGTCAACATCCTCATCTTGGGCTTCAAACTATTCGTAATAAAATCCTAAGTAATGCAATAAAATTTAAAAACTTTTTCCATTTGACAGAGTAAATTTCCCTAAACAAAAAAAAAAAAGTGTAAAAAAAAAGGACACTCTTACACATTGGTCGTAAAAAATTTGCAAAGTCCTTTCCTCTGTCAGCTTCTTGACTGAAATCGATAACACTTTATACGTTCCATACCATGTGACTGACAGTAATTGGTTGAGCTTTTAAAATTTTTGCTTAGCTCTTCAAAACACATAGAGGATATTATATCCTTCGAAAAATACACCAAACAACAATACCATTAAGCATTTTATGTATGTACACATACCTAGGACTGCTGAAGGATATTTATCCACTGACCATTGTACCATAATGATTTACCTTGTGTTGGTCGAGGGTACGACAATGAGGAGTTTACCTAATGTTGTACCCTCTGCGGAGGACAGTGGACACATTTCTTTGTGTCATGCCTATCCTTTTTTTGGAGTCTGCTCCTTTTAGGTTCTATTCTCTTTTTTTTTGGAAAATTTATGTTTGCCAATAGATATTGATATTGCTTGCGGTTTATTGCGTTGTATCCTTTCATCTCATTTGGATTTTTTTTTTATTATATTTGTGGTGGTTGAAGGGACAGCAGAAGGGTACATAAATGAGATTTAGGCCTTTGGTCATGTGGTATTTGGTCTAAGGTAGATGGGTAGGAAAAATAAATAAATTGCGGAATTGGATTGCGGGGAAAGAACAAAAGCCAAAAAGGATATGTGTCGCCTGGTCTATGTGATGTGTTTGCTTTTTCTCGATTTCCAGGTTATTCATTCCTGCACACAGGATATTGTGTACTATGCAGTATATTGTGTAATTAGCTAATTGTGTCCTTGTTCTAAATTGATTGTAATTTTTCTTTTGCTGTCGTTTTGATTGAGAAGCGTACTGTCAATTAACCAAGTAAACCGAAGACAATCATAAATTAGTTTGGGACACACTTACCGACACGACCATTAAATGTACTCTTACATTAGTCGGAAAGTTAAAGTGTTAATGGACATGAAGGACTAAGATAATCAGTTGCATTAATTAAGAAAAATTTTACGCCTTTACCGTTGATCGTTGGTTTAAGGTGGCTTTAAGTGGGACAAAATTGAGCTTATTGAGATAAAGATCGTTTGGGACAAGATCGAGTTTTAGTTTAGGAATAATGTGGGACTATGACATAAGGAGGTAGAATAAAGAATAAAGTTATTATGGCAATCTACCTTCTGTCTAAAATCCTCACGAAAAACCATAAAGGATAGTACTCGACAAACCTCGAAAGAAAGGGCTGAATAAACTTCTGTTGGCCTCAGCACATGTATTAAAGATTATGACTTAAAGATCTGCATATGGAATATTCAAATAGTGGGACAAGATGTTCCGAATTTATAAAAAAAAAAAAAAATTAACCATTTAACACTTTCCCAACATCTTCACAAAGGAAAAAGACAACGTCTAAGAGCTTCTCGTAAAGAACAATGTCTAAAATATAATGTTGAAAGTGTCCTTAAAGACTGTAACACCGAAATCAAATAATCAGTCAAACTTCAAGGTTTTGAAATCAACGGAGGATACTCTTCGACACTCCATATCATCGGCGTATCGTATTATGTTCACTCCTCCTAGTTTCCACAAACATATCCCATCGTACATAAAGTTTCACAGACGTGGACCTAAAACTGTTCCCTGTGGGACTCCTTCTGTAATTTTATATCTCTTTGGCCCTTAGTCCGCGTTGCAGAATATGGTCCTATGTGTCTTCAAAATATGACGTAATGCTCCACAGGGCAGTGCCAGAACTGTTCCCTGTGGGGCTCCTTCTGTAATTTTATATCTTTTCGGCCAATATTGTTCTAACTTCAAAATAATTTGTAATTCTTTGCTGCAGGTAGTTTGGCACTTGCATATTCCTCAGCGCTCTCATAGTGAAGCTTCAGCTGGCCGAGTTAAAGGCATTTTTGACATCGAGGATAACTAGAGCGTAGTAGCGCAGTATTGATCTTTTCCTCCTTTCCACCTGAATTCAGATATAACTTCGCGTGCAATATCACAAACTGCTTGTATTGCATAGGTGGTGCTTCCATTTTTCCTGTCTCTTTCTATGATTATGTCTTGCAATTCCTTACTTAACAGATATTAGCATGCAGAGTCTTGTTCAGGTACACCTTTGCCAAAAAGTTTTCCCTTGAAGCTTACAACTGCATAAAGGACCTCAAAAGACGGCAGTCATCTACAGCATTTAATGCTGATTTTTTAATATAAAAACACTATCCTGTGCAACTGGATATATATTTTTAAACAGTGTCCTGTGTAAACAACTACCATATGTATGTAGTTATTTGTTAATGTCTTCTGCAGCAGCCAGCAATTAATTTCCTAAAATCCAATTACTTCCCCAGAAATATATAAAATTAAACCAAATGCAAGGCATTATCTTGTAAATTCATTGATTTGGATGCTGTCTAAAGTTCTAATTCTACCAGTCTGTTGTACTTTTCTCCAAAACTAATTAGAAATCACTAAAAAATAAAACGAATAAAAAATCTCCTCTTGTTGGTCCAAAATTAACCTAAATGAACTACGGCAAAGTTTTCTCTTTAGCAGTCTGCTGCAGAAAGTAAATACGTGCTCGAGGAGCACTACTTGTGCAATACAAAGTGCAAAACCAAATGGGCGCCAACTGTTCCCAAAATTAAATTCAAAAATTCGTTTCGTAAATCGTTTTACATACAACTGAAGGAGGGTTTCATTCGAGAACGAGAATCTCCTTACTCACAGTTTGCTCGCTTAAAGTTGGTCCATTCGCTTTCGATTCTTTAAGTGGCGCTGCACTCTATTTGGTGAAATACATACATACATACGTATAGTGTCCTTTGATATTTTTGGATTGTTTTGTGTAATTGCAATACGACATACAACAGTGTTACATGTGATGATATAAAGAAGGCCGGCAAACGGAATAAGGAGCCAATCGGAGCCAAGTGTCTGATGGATGTCCAGAGGTAGGTATACCTACCATGGGGAGGCGATCTCCTTAAGTTGGATGCAGCTCAATTCCTGGCATCAGAGAAGATACAAACATAAATTATGTAAAGAATAAAACAAAAAAAAAAGGAAAGGAAAGGAAAAAATAAAATAAAACAAAAACAAACAACGCAATCGCTCTTGCATAGCATTAAAACTTTAATTTTCATCCAAAGAGAGGAGGACCACCACAGCCACGTTACCACTGTTCCACGTTTCATTCAGTTTCATTTGGATGACAGTATCCTGGCGGCAGCGGAGAAGGAGACTGTAAGGCAGGGGTATAACATTTTTGTACAAGCCAACCCTGATGCTTGGAAACTTTACTGTTTTCATTTATTTTTAGATTTTTTTTTTGTTAAGTATGCGTCCACAGCAATGGCGTGGCCCTGCTGTGGAGAAGGAATGTATGCAGAGCCAGTTAAATGTGCATCTAGCATCCTTAACTCACATTACCGTTTTGTGTTATTTTTTTTTTTTTTTTCTTCTTTTTAATGCCATTTTCCTTTGTCTCATTTCACGGATATCCTTTTGCTGCAAAAGAAAGGCGACTACGAAAGACAAAAAACAAAAAAAAAAAAAACTGTTCACTCAACAATATCAGTGTCTTTCTAAGGACACTTTTTTTTTTTTCATGTCCAGTGTTGTTGTATTTTTCTAGATATTTTTCTTATAATGCAGGTCCTTTGTCCTTATCAGAATTTCCATTGTGCTTTGTGTGCTCCATCATATACACTTGTCCTTTCGTCTCTTATTTATTTATTTAATTTTTATTTTTTTTTCTTGTATCGTAGTCCAGTGTCCTTTTTGGCGAAAAGACAAGGAAGTATCCGTGGTTGCGATGGCAGGAGAGAAAAAACTGACAGCAGCGCGGCGGCAATAGAGAAGATGAAGCTGGGCAAGGACTTGTTAATATTCGGGACGATATTTTCTTAAATTAATTCTAAGTTCTTTCTTTTGCTTTCGTTTTTCTTAATTTTAAGAACAGTCGACGTGGAGTGAGATTTTCTAGATGGCTCTGTTTGAAAAGGGACTTTCTTGGGGTCTTTCGGTTTTTTTTTTCTTTCTTTCTTTTATTTTTTTTTTTTCCCTCATTTCGCTTTAAAGTATTAATTTTTGCGGACTTTTGTTTTAAGAAAAACACAAGGAATAAAAAAAAAAGGCGATTTCTTTTTAATGGCCGTCGTTAGGATGAATTTAGTAATTTGTAAGATTGCGTTTTGATGAAGAGAATAAGTGGAAACAATGAATACTAAAGGCGATATGGTTGCTTTGGCAATTAATAACTCGTTTGACGAATTATAGCAAATTTAGTTTCTTAGGTAGCATCTGGAATAACAAGGATATTGTTGACGAATTGTTTAGGGAAATAATTGGTTCTGTAAGAAATGGTTAAATGAAGGGTGTTGAAAAACACTTATGAAAATTAAAATTATTAGTCCACATCAAAAGGTTGGGGTAGAGTAAGTTTTACTAATAAAGATGAGAATAATTCCTTTTAAATCTAATTCACTTCAGTATTTAAAATTGGTTCGTTAAATAAAACATGATTACTATTATCTCAAAAGGAGACGAAATGCAGCTGAAAGTCGTTACTTAGCATATGACATGACAAACCTACTGTGTACATGAATCATACTCCTCTTCCCATTGAGTATTCAGCCAATATTTCTGCTCTTCCTTGGAAGTAGGATTTTTGTTCCGTATTAGCTGAATTATTCTCTTGTAACTGCGCGTACAAGAACGAATTTCCTAGAAAACGAATGCCAATTACAGTGATCTAAATTCGTACATCAAAGTTTTTTGCCCTTAGGCTTCCTCGTCAAGGACATTTATATCTGCTGACATATCTTTAGATCATATTTTAATTAGAATGGGCTATTGCATTCCAAGAACCGATGTAGAGCAATTAGTTGCAAATAAAATCGAGATCTTTGATTTAAACCTAAACCTGGATGAAATAGGGAAACCGATGTGTCTGGAAACTAATTAAAATTTAGTCACATCAAGTCAAGGCTGTGTCAATGTCTAAGTGGCAGTAATTAGTTATGATTTGTCATGAAAGAAATTTAAAAACTCCAAAAAAAAAGCTCCAAATTAGAACAACTCCTACGCCGATAGTGATGTTTGTTCCCATACAGATATAAAGGGTTTTTCAATAGGGACATAGCAGTTCTGTATTTTAATACAGACGCACCCTTAATTTTATTTTAGAATTTGTCAATACCTAAACGTCAACCAAGGTTTACATTTTTATCATGGTGAAGCACACGAACGAGCAATGTTTGGAAATTATTAAAAATGACTTCTGAGTCGGTGGTCGCAACTTTTAAAACACTGACTCTAATGTTTAGTCGTAATAATCATCCCACCAGATAGGTGGGATAGGTGGGTTCAGCGATGAAGCTCATTTTAGCGTAATGGCTTTGTCCATAAGCAAAATATGCATTACTTGATTTCATGCTGGAGGTGTGATTGGAACGTATTTTTTCGTCGATGAAAATGATCGTCATGGTACGGTCCTTGGAGTTCGCTATCGTGCCATGTTGGAAGACTATTTAAAGTCAGTGGTGGTAAATTGGCTCCAAAGAATCGATCGCAGCAAACGTACTCGCGGTGGTCATAGGAACGAGATAGAACTTCATACTTAAATTTAACATGTGTAGGTAGGTAGATAGAGTGGTGGTTCTTGGAAGAACCCAATTACGCTAGAGTGGGCCGTTTTGTAACCACAAGCAAAACCCGTGCGGAAAAAGTCTAAAGTAGTGCAAAAAATTAGAGTGGAGTTCAAATAAAGGACTAGTTCTCCAATCCTTTTTTCGGCTATGTCGCCGAGGTCCACGAGGAAGGGTTTTCCTAGGATATATAGCCTGGGCCTCACCAGGGCCGGACAGCTGTAAAGGTAGTGGTGCAGAGATTCTTTCTCGTCAGTGTCTTTGCAGCTTCTGGCCGCACGGTCCCCTACTGGCCAGTGGCCTGTAATGATGGCTATGATTCTGGCAATATCTGGTCTCGATTTGCCAAGTAGCTCGTTTGACTTAGGTTTGTTGTAATCAGGCCACATCTTTCTTGATATTGCACAACTAGTCAGGCTGTTCCACCCTTGGCTGGCAAGCTGGAGGAACTGATCATGTATTATGCCCTTAACGGCACCCAGCGGAATATTAACTCTTTCCGCTAAAGAGCCGTTAAGGGCTGACCCTCGTCTGGCCAGCTCGTCAGCGCGCTCATTACCCTCAGAGTTACTCTGCCCAGGGACCCAGATGAGTGTAATTGTTGAGTGGATACTTAAAAGAATTATTTCGAACCGGCATTGCTCTACCAGTCTTGAGGATATGGTGACAGCATCAATAGCTTTGATAGCAGCCTGGCTATCTGAGAAGATAGCGATATTGTGACTGGGTGTGGGGAGATCGCTCAGCAGCCGACAGGCTTCGCGAATCGCAAAAAGCTCCGCTTGGAAAACACTAGCAGAGTCTGGAAGACGAAAGGACTTTGATATATTTAGTTGGTAAGAGAAGATACCTGCGTCCACTCCGCGGTCTATCTTCGAACCGTCCGTATATATCCCTATATCATAGTCGCTGATAAAGCTTCCATTCTCCCATTCTCCCATTCTTCTCTGGAAGGTATTTTAACTGAGAAAGATCTACTAAAATTGAAGGTTGGTATTCTATAGTCAGTTGGAGACGAAACCAATTCTCTTGGAATCGTTTCCAAAATTCTACAGTGTCTATACGGCTTGGCAGTCCAGCACTCAGATGTCCAGATGAACTCTGAGTGCTGGACTTGTTAACTCTGGTACTTTAGTTTTGGTGGTAAAGAGCATCATTTCGGTCTTTTTCGGATTAACACCAACTCGGATTAACACCAACTCCATTGCTCGTGGCCCATGAGTGTACCTTAGCCAGAGCATTCTCCATGAGTTGACTTATCATGGAGAGAAACTTTCCTGACACTAGTATAACAACATCATCTGCGTTCGCAACCACCTTAACCCTCTCCTTATCAAGTCGCAATAAGATCTTATTTATTGCCATGAGCCATAGCAATGGGGAAATGATATCTCCCTGCGGGGTGCCTCTACTGACCGTCTTAGTTGTAATGCTGTTCCCTGAATTATTCTGGTTTTTAGCATGGATACAATCCATTGTCTAAGAAAACCTTCTACACCTAACTCGGTGAGAGCCTTTTGAATAGCTGAATGTTGTTAAAGGCTCCTTCTATGTCCAGAAAGGTAACAAGAGTATATTCTTTATAGTGGAGAGCCTTTTCCACCGTACGTACCACCTCATGAAGAGCCGTCTCAGTAGATTGGCCTTTGAGGTAGGCATGTTGGAAATTCGATAAAGGAGGGCTCTTCACCGTTTCACGGATGTGAAACATGTGTATTACACCTAAAATAAATTTCAGACCGATCAAATATAAAATTTGTATGTCCTTATTGGAAAATTCTCTATATTGAAAATGAGCTGAAAAAATGATCCTTTAAAGACAAATCAGTAAGGAGTGAAAACCTAATCTTTGGGTTCTCGGAATAAATAATTCTCGGGCTGGGATAGACTTACTAAAATGCTTATCGGTCCTCGAATATGAAACGACTGAGCTTCTACACCTCCGAGATTAAAAATATTGTCATGTCATATCGACATTTGAAAAAGGTGATAAACGTCCTGGAATAGGGCAGAATTCGAACGAAATAGGAGAAGTAACTTAAGGAACTTATTAGGTTCCGCAACTGGGTTAAGTACAAGGGCTTTACATTTGATTGTACGACGTTTGCCCGAAGCTATTTCCGCTATTTCACCCTAAGCTATTTCAGCTTAACGTTGCTGAACGTATTCACTTTAAAGAAAGAAGGGATATGTATAGAGCCCTCAGGTCAGCACACAGTCAGTGAAAAATTGAAGAAACTACCACAATTGTCAGCAAACATAAAAATGTGTGGTATAAGTATATCTTTCATAAGTATGTATATCTTTCATAGACCTTACCTTCAGGTTGTCTAAAAATAAGTTATTACAAAACAGTCCAATTTGAAATATTTGTATTTATTATTTTAAAATATTTATAAACGAGTGGAAATATCCTGGTTCTATAACCTGGGCGCATAGCTACGTTAACTTATACGTATTTTATTTTTTTAATTTGCACGACTTCTCTGAAATTCATTAAAATGTAAACCCTCAGGAATTTCAAGTATTTTTTGTGTAATTAATTTCTTCGGAAGTTCACAGAAAAAAAATAATATTATTTTTACCATTATTCAAATTTTAAAACGTCCATTCAAGGCCGCTGCTTTATATTTATTTCTACCGTCCTACACGTCCTTCGTTCTCCCCAAAAAATGATACTTTTCATTTCGAAAATAGACGACGCGCTGCGTTACCTGCTACGTCCAAGTCCAAAGTAATATTCCACGTGCCAAACTTTTTATTTTTTTTTTTTTTTTTTCATCCCATTTCTATGGCAGTTAAATACACTTCACAAACACATTGACATACATACATCTACCCCAACATCGAAAAGGGACGCCTGAGGAAATACCAATTTACTCGTAAAAAAAAAAAAAGTCAATCGAAAGCAACATTTATTACATCATTAAATATTGTTCAATGAATTTGTCAAGGGCTGGACGACGAGTATCCTCCTCCGGGTCTCTCTCATTAACAGATACTAAAGGAGATGCACGCTTCACCCATATTTACGGCAAATTAATTTCTACAATCAATATATCAGGGAGAATGACCTTTAAAATGAGTAACACCTCCCATCCCACCCCCAAACTGACTGCAAGGATGTTATGAATATAATTTTGACACAGATTTTTCCCATTTGCCACACTTACTCTGAAGTGATGTGGCTAGGTGGGTGGGTGGTCGGATGCGATACGGAGAAATGCGGCGACACTAGAATCCATTAAAGCCAAACACTGAAAAACACATTTCGTCCTTAGTTAAGCACTCTTACTACTAAGAACTTGTCTTCGTGTTGAGTTGAGTGAGTGAATGTATACTATACCATGTAGAAGAAAAAAAAAAAATTCAAAAAAGAACTGCAAAGATACTGAAAGAAGAGCGAACGGAACGTTCTATTATGTAAATTGTGTCACGTTCTCTTCTCGCCTTACATAGTATCATTATTTAATTTACCCTAAAATAATTAAGACGCTCTAACGGAAGCCAGCCGACATCAGAGCTAGCTTGTCTCCCACTACACGGTATGTAAGTACTTCGTTCGAGTCCCGGTGAGTCGTCATCTTCTAGGTACTTTGTCCGCGTGCTTGTGTGTATATGTATCTGTGGGTTGGGTTTGCCTTTGTCATAATAATTTTTCACTTTCGTCAGCCGAAGGATTTGTCATCATCGTCATCCACCGACGACGCGACGGTAGGAGAAAACAGAGAACCGAGAGAAACCGAGAGCAAACCAAGTGGATGGGGGTTATTTTGAAAAAGATGTAATAAGGGAGGATGATTGCTAGCGGATGTTCGCAAATGTGCGCGCCTATTTTTTTTTTTGTTCGTGAATAAATAATTTTGAACGGTGCGGTGGTTTTTTAGATTCCACCCGCACTGGGTTCTTTGTAAAAAAAAAAAAAAATATTGATTTAGGGTCTTATTCTGTCCCTCTGTCGATGATCCAAACATTTGAGACACTCTGCAGGATGATTGATTTAAGGATGCTCACCTTTTAACAAATGCTTAATTTTAAGTGGGCTATAGCTATCGCAGAAGTTTCGCTTCCATTTATTGCCGTTGGGCATGACGTAGTTTTTTTTCCGTTTTCTTGACAAGGATAAATACGAAGCTGACGACGCAAGGTGGAATGGTTGGCAAAAGGATATGACGGGCTCTAGCCTCACGGAACTGTCTTTAAGTCCATGATGGCGGTGATTAAATAGACAGGCACATGATTGAAAAGTTTATGTGCACAATTTTGTGACTAAAAAGCCTTGGGACCTGGGGAATTTAAAGTTCAGGATCGACGTTCGGTTTGCTACGTGGATGTTGCTCCTTTTCTTTTTGTTGTATTTGTTAGGGGCTTCTTGAAGTAGGGCGTTGGCTTTATTGATGTTGAATGGTAAATTAACTTGTTTAATTTTCCCCTGAGTATCACTTTGATGTTTTCTACGTTGTTTTCGACGGGTGAGATGTTTGTATACACGTTCGGGTAGTGATATTGCATTGCAAGGTTACCGTACCGGATAGCCTCTGGAGAAAAGTTTTGTCATACTTTAGTGGGGGGCGAGCTGCTTAAAATTCAAATTAATTATATTTTCTTGTCCTTTTTTTGTTGGTGTTTATATTGCTTATTATTTTCAGTATACGGGCAGGATAAAGTTTTATGCTTAATTTTATGTTGGCATAATATGTGAGCACAAAGCAGAATTCTTTGATTTAAAAGTTCATCCTGGTTTGAACACGAATGTGATTTTTAGACTATTATGTCAATATATGGTGAATCTGGAGTGGAATGTCTATCACCCAGAAAAGTTTAAATGGGGTTAGTCAGGCAAAGTGGCAATTTTGAGGAAACATTTGTATAAAACATCACAGTCGAGACTGAAACCTGATTTAATTTGTGGTTTTAATTTAATGTCGGGGTTGCCAAGGTAGTAAGGATCATCGGGTGCTATGTTGATTCAAATAAATTTCATTATTACTTATAGCAGATACGTACTGAATTTCTCTTTTTTTTTTGGTGTTGAATATGCAAGAGATTAGTTTCATGAAAACTTAGTAGCAAGTAAAAAAGGAAAGATAAAATGAACTTTGATGTACAACAAAAATGCTTCTTATGCGCTCCATTTGCTGTTCTGTCTACTTCCTATGTTTCTAAATTAAATATAAGTTAATAAAGTAAAGGAAAACTTCGTATCTATGATATTTTTGAACCATTTTAAGGCTCTTATAACTTATTCCTTTCAAAGCAGATTAATGTCATTATCATTGACGGTTGCGTTTGACGTTAATCCTTTCAAAACTTTCAGGTAGAATATTGAAAGGATTAGTTTATACTCAATGTCTATTTATATCTGTTGCACATGGGCATCTATTTATATCCTTTGATCAATATGCTTTAACTAATTATGTATGTCTTTAATGTAGTTATTTTGGTTTTATTTCATTACGCTTGCAGACCACCTGCTATGAAGACGAATCATAATCGTTGAACCTTTTCGAGTGGTTTTGGATCCTCCGTACTGATATATTACGAATTATAGTCCGCTGCAGCTCCTTTACATTGATTCGTCAAAAATTTCGATAGTAGAGAGATTACAAGGCATACCTTATGCAACAGAGGTATCCGGAACAAAGTGATGGCTATTATAAAAGCCAGTTATGGTATTGCAAAGTGCCACGTACAGGGCTAGGTTGTCGAAGGAATTTGAGATCTTTAGCGGGATTCCGCAAGGTTCCATCCTATCACCACTTCTTTATTTGGTAATAGCGATGCTTTATAATGCGCTCTGTTGACAAGAAGTGGCGGAGTTCCACAAAGCCTTACATTCTATCTCAAACACCTCGACTGACGCTAACGCTGTTTGATTCTTATTGCACAGAATCATGAATTTGCACCAAATGACTACTCGTTTGGTGACAGAGGCAAACTTGGTAAGACTCTGCAAAAATTAAAGTGCTTATACTTTCCAGGAACTCATTAGCAATTCATATCACTATTGCAGAGCAACAGGTCGAGAGAATAGATAACTGGATGTTGGTTCCAAATTAGACGTTACTAACCGCATATCTAAGCCTAAGGTTGCATTCGGTCGATTGTGTAAAATATGAAATAGCAGTGCAATTAGCTTCGACAGCAGTCGCTCCAAAAGGGAACCTCGGCAACTTGGAAGAGCTGAAACACATTGCTAACCACTATGGCACTTAAGTGTGACTAATGTCCTAAGACCCACAAATGGACAAAGAATCCAAGAGTAAAACCAGCATGTTGGAAGTGAAACCCTGAAAAATATTTCTTTAAATCCAAGCTGTGATGGCTCAGTATTGCTTCATCGTGTATCCGCAATATTTGTTCTTCCTATGATAACAGTTTCATATAATATCGAAGGTAAAGCGCATTTTATTTTTCTTATTGGCATATGCAGCCTCTAACTAAAGAGGCTTGTTAGTTGAAGCCCAGGTTCACCCCGAACTGTAACGCTACCTAAGTAAGTAAATAAGTATGCGCAGCCTCCAATATGTCGACGACGTAGTATTCTTCCTCAAGGTATCCAACACAAGGCGGATATGTCTCATTAGTTAGTAGGTTGGATTGATGTTTTATTCCCAGACTATCTTTGTTATTCAGGGTCCCACCTCACGCCGGCGTATAACAAATATCCGAGAGTATAACAGTCATAGGTAGGTTGGGGAGTGATTGCTTCTTCAACGGAGGTACAGCCTCACTCGGATTTCAGCGGATTCATTGTATTCTTCGGTGTGGGATACCAGAATATAGTGAACAAGACAATTAGTCCAATACCTAATCCATGACGGGAGCCATCCCGTTTTCATAATGAAGTTTAGGGTGATTTTAGGTGGCTTGTTTGCCAATTCGCTGAGGGCGTTGAAAGATACTTTTTCCAAGGTTGAGTATCTGGTTCTTTTGAGGGCTTGGGCATTCACAGAGGAAATGTGTTCTGTCACAGCCTCTGGGTAGGTCTATGGTGCTGATCCTCATTCTTCTAAGATGGGTTGCCATTGAGTGGCCTGTAAGGATACCTATGAGGAGTCTCAGCTGTGGTTTATTTAGCGATAGAATTTGTCTAATCCCCTTTTTGTCATATTGGGCCCAATGTTATCCAGAGAAGCGGCATGAGGAGAGGTAATTTGGGACATGAGAGGACTAAAGGGCATTAATAGCCGTCATTAAAAAAAGGTACAAAACAAAAAAAATATTCCTTGTTGCATATTGTGGTGCCGTACCGAGTAGTTGTACCAAATTTTTGTATTTTTTGAAATATCACAGGCTGTATCTGTATTTTTATCTTTCGTAACAGTCGAGCTAATTAATAGGGTGTTCTAGGGTATAGCTGAGATGTTGTCGAAAGTTGCCAATAAAGTCTTACTATTAGTAGCCTTGTTTCCTGTTTTAAGAAATTTTCTATTCCTTATATCTAAATTTATAAAAATGAATTGGTGTCGGTTCGTACGCGCATAACTCGGTTGAACATCATCCGATTTGCTGAGGGATTTTCTTATTGTTTTCGTATTGAAACAGGTAAACACACTGCGGAGCCAAAAATTAGAACTTTCGACCGGAAAAGTAGGAAAATCGTGGAAACCGAAATTGCATACTTTCAGGAGTGGGGATGGTGGTGATATCTATCTATCTATCGTGGTGAGTCCATTTTGTATGGGAAGGAGAAACTGTTCATTCTAAGGAATGAAAAACACTGCGGAATTGACATTGTTCCTCACGAACAATGGGATTGCCAACAGATGGGGTTACGCTCTCAGACTCACATTTGAAAGCTGAGTAGTAGATACATTCGATCTTTCCACATTGATGACTGATACGAAGCGGTTATGTCTCGATATACTTTCGAAAGATTTATTAATAATTTAAACAATTTTAAGCGGAACGATGTTCGCCGAATCAGCTAGTAATCTATAAAAAAAATTAAAGAAAAGACAGCAAACCATTAAAATAGATGATTTTGCTAAAGTGGGTAAAAGACAAGCAAAATAGTTTATTTTTCTTAAAGAGTGGCGATCTTCCTTACGCTGCTGTATAATCTGTTGATCAATATCCTATCACTATCCATCTTGTGCCCAGGCAAATTCTCACCGGGAGGAATCTGGCACTCTGTGGACCTTTGGGGAGGAATTTAGGTCATTTAGGATGAGTTGGAAAGAGCGTTACAAAACTTTGAATAAGATGGTGCGCAGTCGTAATTGACTCCTTATGCCCCAGAGAGGAAACAACACCTAAGAAAAAGACCCTGAATCCTTCACTATCTTAGCGGAAGGAAGTGAAAGGCGCTGATTCCTTCCATTAGTTCCACTAAACTAGTGGAAAGAATCAGCGCCTTCGATCGTAAGTACAAAAAATATTTTCATCATCTATGTATATTTCCCTAAAAATTGTTCCCCATACTCGTAATATGTTTTCACAAAAATAAGGCGTTGGTTCTTTGTGTGGCGTTCCATGACTAATAATCACCACATCAGCAGATGACAAATGTCATAGTTAAAGGTCATCCAACCTTACAAAAACAGTCACGTATATATATTGTGTCCTCCCAAAGGGACACCCTTTATTTGCAATTACATACATACTTCGTATACAAAACATTTCCTTTTATTTTTTTCAATTTTAACGATAGGTGCATACATATTTTCAACTTCAGCAATTCTACATTTTTTTTTTTTTTTTTTTTTCGTTTCAGGTAAGTCAACACAACCCATTGAACCAACTGTATGCGTGAGTGAACACCAAACGATTTCATTTCATATTTCCTACCAATAAATAAACAAACATGCAATTCACCTCTTAACATATCGATTTCCCCTGCCACCGTCGGTTTCAAATCACTGCTTCATGTTTGCATTGCTGTTTTGTCTGTAAATGTGTGAAATATGCAATAAAAACAGAAGAAGGAAATTACGCGATATAAGGACACAAAACCAACCCCACATCGCGCCATAACTCAGCAATAACTCTTTATTTCTGATTTTTAAATGGTTCGCAAACAAAACACGATGCAGCCAATGATGTCAATTGGTCTGTTCGATGGTATGTCGACGATTTACAACACAAAATACACAACGAATACATACATACATACAATGTCCTCGTTCTAACCCAAGCACGCAGTATATTTATACATCCATGTGGACATTAAAAAAAAAAAAAAAAAAGGAAAAAAAAAAAATAATAAACTATTGTTGTCCTGTTGCCCTCTTGCGGTTGTCCGAAAACAACTTTTACTGACATTTCTACAACGCATTGGGGAATAATAAATTATTTGGCGGCTTTTCTCTACCCGTTTTGGTTCCACTCCTGTTATGAATCTATCACCAGGAGTATACAAAATAGAATGCAAGGGTTGGAACATAAATCTTGAAACCACATCGACATAAAGTATCTGTCCAAGAGAGCACAACACTGTGTGCCAGAGTGTATATACTGTGGGACATATTAAAGGACATAATGTAGTCATTAGGGAATTTTAAATTTCACATTTGCTAGAAATGAAATGGACAAAATTTAATAGATCAGCACCGGCTGGGATGTTAAATAATACAATAGATACAATAGCGATGGACCGATAAGGCTATTTTTTGTTGATTTGGTACATTTTGTCATTGTTCATGACAAGATTGTTACAATATTTGTCCATAAACTATTCTATACATATTTACCATCTATTTAGCTTCAGAAAGCAATTTATATAATGGAACTGTCAAAACACTATTCACTCGTGGCTAATCGTTTCGAATAATAATTTTCCTAAATTCTCAGTTAAACACGAGGAAAAACCTTATGGTTTGGCTCTATAGTGAGCAATGGCAAGGCCAGGCCATTCTTCATATCTCATGGATAGATAATTTGCACATAATATTTTATTCCTGTTTTTTTTTTTTTTGCTATAATCAACACACCATGAAAAATAGAAGCAAGTCAACTCATCGCTTATATCTACATTACTGTTTTTTTTTTCTTTTGAGAAAACATTTTTTTTTTTACAATGGAGACACAAAAAAATGACAAATGACAAAATTCAGTAAAAAAAGAAAAATGACCGAAAAAAAACATTATCCTTGGAATGTAGTTTTTTTTTTTCGTTTTATTTTAATTTTTTTTTTTTCTTATTTTTTTTCTTACCACACTTTTGCGAATTGCTATCGTTTTAATTTTTACAAGGAAAGCAGATTTACTCAAGCACTTTGCATAAAATCCACATTTTTCAATGTCATTTGCGGGTCCACTGTCCCCCGGAACCAGTAAGATGTGCCACTAGTGTAGGTATCATACTATGGAATGAGGGTAAGAAATTACCGAACAAAAAAAGAATGACACGAACTTTAGTCGCGCAGCTTTAATTTATGGATTTCTGTCGTAGCACAGGGTGATGGTCTTCTTAAAAAAAAAAAGAATTCCAAACAGAAAAAAAAAAACAAATCCCTTTTTTGGTCCACAGATGAGAAATTTAATGTTATTGCAAGGACTTGATGTATTTTGAGGAGGTAACAAATTGTCTCAGCCTAAAAACACATCTAATATCAATTATCTCTGATAGAGTATGATTGACATGATAAATTGGCCCAGGGTACCGTAATTAATTATGATTTGGGAATAAATTTTAGGAGGAGTTACTACAAGATATTCCATATAAATTTTTCAAAAAAGAGTGGTAAAGTCACAGGCCTGCATTGCAGTCAGCTTTGGGTGAACTGTGAGCAAATCTGTACTTGACTCGAAGTCTATTACAATATTTTAATCCTTACTACTTACTACATTTGTATGTATAAAAATAAGGAGTTACTTTTGTACTGACCTACTAAATTGGTATAAACTCTTATGTTCGCAATATAACCCACAATTCATTTCAATGAATTTTTGGTTTCAAAAGCAGCTTTTAGAATACGACATTTTAAACAACAGAATTATGTAAAAATAGGTTCTGCGAAAAAGGATTATATTGGGATACAGGAAAATTTAACTAAAACAGTGAAAAAATGCGAGTAAGTATGTAGGAGGTTTACTCCAAATTCTACAATGAAGCTTCTGATTAATCCAAAGAATGTACATTCTATTCCATAGTCCATAAAAGAGAAGGTGGCGATGGTGCATAAAAATAATTCTAAAAATATCTGCTTCATATAGGGAATTAGTCCACATTGAGGGGGAAATAAATCCAAGCTTTTAGAGTATGACGACAGTGTATTCCATTTTTGTGTGGGAAATATCTTCACTCTAATGAAAGGCATTCCACCTCTAATATCTGCTGCAGGAAATAAGTCCTAAAATAGATAAATTCACAGAAATACCATTTATTAAAAATTATAAAATTTATATATAAAAATATAAATATATCCTTGGTCCTTCTATTCACCCAATGAGCCTAGTGAGGGCTAAATAGTATAAGATCTATAACAAATACAGCCAATCACTAATTTTTGCATATTTCAGACAGTTGTAAAGCCAGTCTCTAGACCAACAACACCTGAAACTCGTTATACAGAGATCTTCGTTCACGTTCACGCACATTTCCGATGTTCATGGTCACGGCCAACATACTCTAATCCTGTTTTCAACTTCTCTTCCAGACAAGTAATCAATCGCAGTTTCAAGTCCCTTGGGGAGTCCGGATTATTGTCTGGTGTCAGCTAAATTCTCGTACTCCTATCAACAGTCAGTTAACAGAATAACCTAGGAGAAAATACGAAAATGCTGATTGGAGTGGCCTAGATTTGTTCTTCAGGACTTTTAACTGGTCTTTCAGCTTCCTCGATGCTTCCTCGTTAAAGCCCAGGTTCACCCCGAACTGTAGCGCCACCTAAATAAGTAAGTAAGTTCCTCGATAGAGATGTAAATACTGCTACTGTCATGATCACAGACTTGATTTAACTTGCTATGCGCTCCTTCATTCCAAATAAAATGGTTAGTATCAAACCAAACTAAACCAAAACCTCTGGTTTAATCCGACCTGTGCAATTGCCGTCATGTTACCAAACACCTTCTGAAGAAAACCGAAGTATATATATAAATGGACTAGAAATGGCTGCAACTCAATTGTAAAGCGTGTGGAATTTCTTCAAAACCAAAAAGTGAAGCAAAAACTACTACAATGTCTTAAAGACAATAAATCTTAATTGTTTTTCGTCAAGAGAATCAAAGTCTCCGCCTTTTCGTTCACCCCGGCTCTTGTGCACAACGATCAAAGTATCACTGACTCCCAACAAAAACAAATCTGCTAGCAACTATGTTCGCTACAAATTCCACCTTGCCAGATACTTCTCTTCCACCACCATTACTGATCCCGGTATAATATACATTAGGACATATATTTTTTCGAAAATTAGCGAAACGCGTCCAGCCGATCCCTAAAAAGGGCGATAAAACCTCCCTTCAAACTACCGACCCATTTCTCTAACTTTAGTGCTCTCTAAGGTGATGGAAAGCATTGTAAATTTCCATCTCATGAGATATCTTGAAAGAAACCGTCTTTTCAATGTCCGTCAGTATGGTTTCCGTCAACAACGTTCCACAGAGGACCTTATGGGGTACCTAACAGAAAAATGAAACCAAAGTATTCAACTCCACGGTGAATGCCGAGTAGTTGCCCTAGATATCTCTAAAGCTTTCGATAGATTGGGGCATAGTGCCCTCTTAAGCAAAATCCCAGCTTACGGTGTCGGTACCATCTTCTCATCATGGATTGCAAGCTTTTTGAGTAATCGATCAATACAAGTTGTATTGGACGGATACAGTTCTACATTATTCTTAACCAATGCTGGTGTACCTCAGGGCTCAGTCCTCTCTCCGACTCTGTTTTTAATATTAATTAATGACATTCGCGTTCTTATTCGTAATCCAATCCATTCATTTGCCGATGACAGTACTCTTGCCTTCGTTTATTCTTTGGCGACTCCACGACTGAGTCCCCAAGTAGTAGAGTTTCACCGGCAGCGAATGTCTACCGAGATCAAATCTGATATTGAAGGAATTATCAACTGGGGTGCGAAACACCGAGTAGGGTTCAATTCATCAAAAACGCAGTTGTGTCTTTTCTTTCTGAAGCGAGATATTAATGTAGTCAAACTAAAAACGAATGGAGCTGATATTGAGGAGTCTAATGACTTGTCTCAAGAGAGGGGGGAGGAGTGTCTTCTCACTAAGGCACCTTCTCTTGCTTCAGGCGGCGGCGGACGAATTCCCTAGATGGAATCAACGGTGGCGTCAACCAGTTACAGTTAGGTCGAACTATTAGTGTTATCCCTATATGAGCTGCTTCGACATATTCGAATTCCAGGTCTATAGGGATTTTCAATACTGAGTCAGGGTGTTGGAATAGAGTTGGTGGCGGATGAACCCTTAATGGGCCAACGGCAGCGCTCACATCCCCGAAGCGGGGTACTGACTCCGGAATATCCGGCCCCTTGTCCTAGGGGTAAAAAAAGGAACTGGTCCTCCAGGTTGGGGGTTGTGCGTCGGGGTAACTTCCCTACCACGTAAAAAACCAGTAGTTACGACACAACGACAAGCCTCGGATAAGGATGATCCCACTGTTGACGACCCCAGCAAACGAAATAAGGACAACGATCTTCGGATCTGCACGTGGAATGTTCGGACCCTTAACAGGCCGCGTGCAGCCGAACAATTAGCAGAGGCCCTAGACTGCTACAATGCAGATATCACCGCCATCCAGGAAGTGCGATGGGATGGCCCGGGCAAAAAGAGGATGAAAAACTGTGACGTATACTACGGTGATTGCTATAGGGAACAGAAACAGCGCTTATTTGGATGTGGGTTCGTCATACGCGGCAGACTTAGGCAAGAAGTCTTGAGCTTTCGACACGTGAGCGAGCGTCTTATGACAATCCGCATCAAGGCTAAATTCGCGAACATAAGCCTAATATGCGCTCATGCCCCCACAGAGGACAAGGATGACGCCACCAAAGAAAGTTTCTACGAGCTCCTCGACAAAACATATGAGCAATGTCCTAAGTATGACGTTAAAATCGTCCTAGGCGATTTTAACGCCAAGATAGGAAAGGAGGACATCTTTGGTAGGACGATTGGAAAGCACAGCCTACACGACACCACGTCTGGCAACGGACTTAGGCTTATTGACTTTGCGGCGGGGCGAAATGTCAGTATAGCAAGCACACGGTTTCCTCATCTCAATATCCACAAGGGGACATGGCGATCTCCTGATCATCAAACGGTCAATCAAATTGACCACATTGCGATCGACACAAGGCATGCCTCCAGTATTCTGGATGTCCGAACCTTCCGAGCAGCCAACATGGACTCGGATCATTTCCTTGTTGCAGCCAAGGTACGAATGCGGATATCCCAAACGCCACAACTAAGAAGAACTACTGTGAGAAGATTTGACGTCGAAAAGCTGCAATCGCAAGAGATCGCCAGAACCTTCACCGAACGCGTATCCCGAAACCTCTCAACTACTCCTATGCCGCCAGCATCAAGCGCCGAAGACCAGTGGCAACGCTGCCAACAAGCCATCAGAAGTGCCGCAACTGATGTGCTGGGTTTCACCCGACCATCACCTAGAAACCCCTGGTTTGACGATGAGTGCCGGCAAGCACATGCAGCTAAACAGCAAGCATACAAAGCGGCGCTGCAAAAAAGGACGAGAGCTGCTCGTGAGCTCTACGAGCAGAAGAGACGGGAAGAACATCGGCTTCTCCGAAAGAAGAAAAAAGAGCACGAGAAGCGCGCGATCGAAGATATTGAGAGATTATACTCCAGGAATAATGTACGGAAGTTTTACCAACAGGTAAAAAGAACGTGTCAGGCCAACAAGACCCGTACAGAAGCCTGTAGAGATGAAGAAGGAAACCTCGTAGTAGAGTCACAGTCGGTGCTGAGAATATGGAAAAACTTATTCTGCAGACTGTATAACGGCGACGAAGACCAACATCCCGCTGTCAGGCAGAATGAACCATTCAACATAGACGATGATAGCCAAAACTTCCGTCCACCTGACCAAAACGAAGTAAGGATAGCAATATCCAAACTTAAGTCCAACAAGGCTGCTGGACCTGACGCTTACCAGCCGAGCTATTCAAAGCAGCTGGAAATGACCTGGTAGAGAGCATACACCAACTCATTTCTAAAATTTGGTCAGATGAGTGTATGCCTGATGAATGGAATCTCAGCACCGTTTGCCCAATCCACAAGAAAGGAGATCCCCTCAATTGCGCCAATTACAGAGGTATCAGTCTCCTCAACATCGCGTATAAGATCCTATCTGCCATATTGTGTGAACGTCTGAAACCCTTCGTCAACAACCTGATTGGGCCCTATCAGTGTGGTTTCAGACCAGGAAAGTCCACAATCGATCAAATCTTCACACTTCGACAGATCCTGGAAAAAACCCAAGAAGTCCAAATCGATACCCACCATCTTTTTATCGATTTCAAGGCCGCATATGACAGCATTTATAGAGACGAGTTATACAGAGCCATGTCTAGTTTTGGCATCCCTGCCAAACTCGTCAGATTGTGCAGAATGACGATGGAGAATTCTCGCTGCTCCATCAAGGTCGGTAACGATCTCACCGAGACCTTTGATGTCAAAAAAGGTTTTAGACAAGGTGATGCGCTGTCATGTGATTTTTTTAACATCGTTCTTGAAAGAATTGTGCGAAACTCACAAGCCAACACCGGAGGCACAATCTTTCAAAAGTCTGTGCAACTACTAGCGTATGCCGACGATATTGACATTATTGGAAGAACACAGCGGGCTGTCACCGGTGCGTTCGCTAGTATTGAAACAGAAGCGGCCAAAATGGGTTTAACGGTAAACGAGGGCAAAACCAAGTATATGCTGTCAACCAAAAGGGACACGCAACATCGACGAATTGGACAGAACGTCACAATCGACAGCTATAACTTTGAGGTAGTAAGGGACTTTGTCTACCTCGGCTCTGCTATCAATTCTGAAAATAACACCTCAGCAGAAATAAAACGAAGAATAACTCTTGCCAATCGCTGTTTCTTTGGGCTGAGAAGGCAATTGAGTAGTAAGGCCCTATCCCGAACAACTAAGGAGACTCTATATAAGACCTTGATCATCCCAGTCCTGCTTTATGGCGCTGAAGCTTGGACTTTATCAAAAGCGGATGAAGATATCCTCGGTCGTTTCGAGAGAAAAATTCTTCGCAAAATATTCGGTCCCGTTTGCGTTGACGGGCTTTGGAGGAGAAGATTCAACGACGAACTATACGAGCTGTACAGCGACATCGACCTAGTCAAAAAACTGCGCATTAGTCGTTTGAGATGGCTAGGACATGTAGAGCGAATGGACACCAGTGCTCCGGCCCGAAGAGTCTTCGAATCACACCCGGAGGGACAACGCAGCAGAGGAAGACCTCGCCTTAGGTGGCGCGCACAAGTTGAAGGGGACCTGAACAAGCTTGGAGTGCGCAACTGGAGGCAGTTAGCTAAGGACCGAGCTAACTGGAGAGGCTTGTTAGTTGAGGCCCAGGTTCACCCCGAACTGTAGCGCCACCTAAGTAAGTAAGTAAGTAATGACTTGTCAATGCTTGGAATGCAAGTTTTGCCAGACCTTCGCTGGAATCATTAGATTGCCGAAGATGCAAAAAGGGGTGCTAGATGCCTCGGATCGGCGATTTGTGGGCGCCGTGGCTCAAGTGGCTAGGGGTTCAATCCCCAGACAACACCTAAAATTTCTTTCACGGTCCCACCTCTCGCGAGTGTCTGACAAACATCCGAGAGTAAAACTGTCTTGAAAAAGCTTCTCAATACTAAAATTGCCCTTCGGATACGGCATTA
The DNA here is from genome assembly GCA_905220385.1 of Xylota sylvarum. Taxonomy (NCBI): domain Eukaryota; kingdom Metazoa; phylum Arthropoda; class Insecta; order Diptera; family Syrphidae; genus Xylota; species Xylota sylvarum. The sequence continues at coordinate 20,270,542 of LR999958.1, forward strand.
AAACCGTAGCCCCCTTCCATTTGTGTAAAGAATATAACACGCACAACATGAATGGTTATGAGCAGCCAGGCCTTGGGTCCCATGGACCTGTCGCGCCAGAAATTTGTATTTTATTTAGATGCCCCGGATTCCTTAAGAGGTGAAAACCTTTCTGCAGCTCTGTAGACTTGGGTACTATCTATAAAGCTTATATTCATCCGAAACTCGAATATAGTACAACTCACATGTTTTGCCAGGAGCTCCCGTAACTTGTCTGAGTTTATTAGATCGTATCCAGCGTCAAGCACATAGATTGATCGGTGACCTATCAAGTTGCAACCAAATTCCTTCGATAGAGCATCGTGGGTATGTTGAATGCTACTCGGTCCTGTACCGATATTTCCACCACATTTGTAAGGATGAAATCTATAGTTGTATCCTGCTTGTTCGTTAGATTAATCGTACTATATGAGCGGCCTCTTCCACACACTCTTATCTTTTGAAACCTATTTTCGGTCGCACAGTAAAATTCAGAAGCTCGTTTTTTAGCCACTCAACCTGTATGTGGAATGACTTGCCCTCCTCTATATTTTCAACAATCTTTTCCTACCAACTTTTAACTTTCCTACCTACCCCTTACTTTCACTCCATTACTGCGTTTATAACTTTGAAGGACTTTGGTCCTAAGTGATGGAGAATATTAAAAAAAAAACGTGACAGATCTATCTGTTAATATGGCACGTCGAGAAATTTTCTTATCGTTGGTTGGTCTTTTCGATAGCGTAGCACTTTTATAAATGTAGCGAGGGACATACCTAGAGGTCGTTATTTCGACAGAGAAATACCTTCCGTACGATATAGTACGGCATGTGTCTAGTCTATTACTGATACACATATGTACGTGCTTGTTGATCTGTATACTTTCAGACCCAGTCATGCGTAAAAAACAAATGTAAGACTGTCTCTCCAGACTTGGCTCTGCAGCACCAAGGTTTGATCCAGCGTTTTCAGCAAAAAAAAGGAGGGATACTAGTATATAGATCACATCCTTTGGTTTTACATAAAAACTTTTTGCTGCTCTAGGTATGAAGACGACTTCTACCTCAGTTTACACAACACATCATCATCACCAATGAATCACTATAGCTACGGATTGCTGAACTTCAGCAAATATAATACCATCAGGTCCTGGCGACTTGTCGATGAAGGTGTGCAAGACCCAGAGGAATTTTTTAATAGTCGCTATATTTAGAGTTGCTCGACGATGGAGAAACAGTATTTTCTTATTAACGGAGCAACAGAAGAGCTACCAAAACAGTGAGTATCCAATGAGTAATCAACGGTCTCCTTACTAGAGGGGGTCCACTGCCCGTCTGGATTCTTCGTTTTGAATACAAAATATAATTCAGTCTCTTCACTTTTTATCTTATTCTCAGTTGAATAAACATATGAACACACGTCCTTCGTTGTCAATGTTCCCTTTCTGTAGCAAAGGGAACACACATAAGATTCGTATTCGCAATTTATAAGACCAGCTGTAATATCATTAAAATGAAACACACATACATATATACATTCCTGATATCACTGCATTTCCATTTGGTAGCACTGAAAACTTAATTGGTTTAATCTGGAGAATCCTTTGAGGATTCATGAACCAAAATCAACGTCGAGACCACTACTACCAAGATAGAGTGGCCGGTCACAAGCTACCATTTTGATTTAATAAATTCCTAGCGTTGGGACGCTTGTATTTTTATCCGTCCACACCAAAGTGAATCGACCGAGATAGAATGTAATGAGCCATACACATTTGGTTTCCATTGACTGAACTTAGTATCCTGCATACATATACTATAACATGTGTGTACCTCCCATTTGTCGTAATTTAATTTTATCTCCTCATCTCGTGTCTGATTCTAGGATATATGAGGGAAAAAATGAATTTTTCACTTCCTGACTAGGTTCACCGTCAGGGCAACCACGAAATGCAATTGCTACGACGACAAATAGTTAAAAAAAAAAAAAAAATAAATGAAAAACAAACTTCCGTATACATCATTCACACAAACATGCAAATATACATAATGGATGTACGTATGTGTGTCGTCCAATCAACTGAAGCTTAAATATCAAAAATTGAAGAAAAAGGACAAGAGTTCAGGAATATAAAAAAAAAAAAAAAACAAAAACCCTATTCGAGGATAAAAAAATAATTCATCAAAGTGTCAAAAATTTTTTTTTACCCAGAGATGGATTGATGGTTGGGGTACAGTTGTTGGATGAGTTGTTGTATCTATCAGATAGTTTCTGATGGTGCTAGAGAGCTAGTGAGTGATGGGATCTGAATGTGTACGCTCGTGTGTGTGGCTAGTTAGTGTGGGGCTATGCTATGGTTTTTTTTGTTTTTTTTTCTCCTTTTTTGAATGTCCTCTGTTCTATGATTTCAACGCAAAAACCCAAACGCTGGTGCACGGAAACAAAAGTTTGATGTATGTTTGGGGTTGAATGTCGACTGCCACAAATCAAACATTTTCCGAATGACATTTGTATGTGTGTTGATGTTCTTGTTCTACTGTTATGTTGGTTATTTTTTTTTTTTTTTTTGTGTTTTTACTCTTCTTTTGCAATCGATTAATCTGAGTTTGTTAAGTGACAAAGCGGATGGATGTATGTACGTATTGTAATTCATCAGGATGAGATATGATTTATTAGTGGAAGTTTTTTTTTTTTTTCTAAACCGATTTTCTAAATAAAGTTTCTTGTTCCGGTTTAACTGATGTGTTGGTTTTGTTTTATTTGGTTGAAATGAAAAAGTTTTTGTTTTTTTTTTTTTATTAGAAAATATTGCATGAGTTTAGTTGGAATTTATGCACAGTAAAGTTTGAGGGATGTTTCACAGGATTTGTGTAGAGAAATATGATGCGTCATGAGCGCTGAAGTGATTAGAATCAAACTAATAAATTATGATGGGCTTAGATAAAAATCGTTACAAGTCTACGAATTTCAAAAAAACAAAAAGAACTAAGTGTTGTGTACATGCATACTCATATATAAAAATAAGCCACAGAAGTGAGAATAATAACTCAACTGTGTTAATGTGGTATAATTATTTTTAAAAATAACAATGTGAATAAGTTGTAAGTATGATAAAAATATTCTCAAAGGGTGTGTGCCTTAGACGCCTTCTATTTTTCTGAAACCAATGCTACTAAAACAAATCTTATATAAGAATATAAAAAAAATAAAACCCTTGTTGATTACTATAGGAGCGTACTACTTGGATTATTTTTAACCTTAATGCAAACGAAACAAAAAATACAACTGCTAAACAAAACAGGCCATTATAGAGAACAGATGTCCTAGCTTACATCTGTGTGCTATATTTTTTTTTTTTCATGGGCCTACAGTTTTATCCTGTTTCGGAAGGGCAATTGGTTTTTTAGAAGCTTTCACTCCCGGTTATAGCTCAGACATTCAGAAAAGGTAGAACCGTGAATTAACTTTGGTGGTGTCTGGCAATCAAACCTCGAGCTCCCACTTAGTAGTCCGATGCACCAACTAAAGTCCAGTAAAAGTCGCTCAAATCTTTTTATTGACATTCCAACGACTGTGGCTCTGTTAGTAGTTATCTATTTACTAGCCGCTATTCTAGTGACATCTTTGAATGAACACTCACCAGCACATCGTTAAAGTCTCATAATTGTATAATATTTCGCATCTATATAGCAGCAATTACATAGTTACAAAAACCAAAACAGTTCAATTTCGTTTCGTTTTTGAGAAATGTTCCGGCTTAGAATACAAATATCTCTAAGCGTAGATGAGATGTGTTGTTCCTGGACACTGTGACATAGAGGGTAACGAAAAGGCCGATGTACTGGCCAAAAAAGGAGCAGTGCTCCCGGTAAGTGCTATACATCATATAGGCATCAGACCACCAATGGCCGTGGTTAAGAGAATTATTCCTGAAAAAATCATCAAGATAGTCAAACTTAGATGGGCATAGGGCCTCTAAGGCCTTACGGCCGAAATTGGAAAAAATCTGGAGAATTGATAAATCTAAGCAGATCAAAGCTGAGAACAGCGATAGGGATACTCTCTGGCCATTACCTTCTGAGGTAGCACGCCATGAGATTAGGCTTAACAAACACGGACACATGCAGGTATTGTGAGGACATATCGCAGAGGACATCACTCACATATTATGTGAATGTCAAGCCATTGCTAGGAGCAGAACAAAGTACCTCGGAAGATACTTTTCCAACAATCTGGATGAAGTTGGTTCACATAATCAGATTTTGTAGGGAAATTAAATGTATGGGCGAATTGGTGTAAGGTTTCCTATCGTGAAGGTTCTCTAGGGATGCCGATGGGCCCACTATGGTGGCTAGTGTTTTATGACAATCTCATAACCCTACTCAACTTAAACCTAACCTAAGCGTAGATTTACGTAAAGACCCCTATCTATGTATGTATGTGCTTCTCTTTCCTTTTTTCTGACATTGTAAGCGCAGTCGTATGTATATGGTTTCTCTCCAACTTTTTCCCAGTCGCTAAGACTCCTTGTCCCATTATTCCGTCCTCTTAGGTTGGTGGATTCCATTGCATCGTGTACCGTGCTTTCGAACTGTATAGTCGATGGCCAGAAAATTCTTACAATATATCGTAGACATTGTTTTTTTTTTGTAATGATGGAGGGTTACTTTCCAAGTACTGGTGTTTATGGTACTACCATTCCTTCTCCATATTTTGTGTTCTCAAATTGTGACTTTGCTTTAACGATTCGGCTTGTTAAGTTGTTTCTTTTTTTTTCATTGGCTGCTACAATACCTTTAAGGTGTTGTAATTTCCTTACTTTCTCAACCGGATGTCCTCCAATATCTGAGAGAATTACTTCCATGGATGAGCATTTTCATTTTTGACGTATTTATCTTGAGCCTTAAGACGTTCGACTACCTGTCCATGATTGTCGTCATTTCGTGGAGGTCATGTCATCAGCGTATTCAGGATATTTCATGTGAGATAAAAACGTCGATTGAAATCCTTTAGTTACCAACGTCAGAGCAGAGCAAACCCTATCACTAAGAAAAAATAAATTGATACTTCCGATTGGAGGTGAAACCCTGTCTAACACTTTTAATTTCGAATTCTGTAGACAACTTTCCTATGTGCATTACGAAGCACTTAAAGAAAGGGTTTTTCAATAAGGACATAACAGTTTCGTATTTAAATAAAATACAAAATAGTTTACATATCGGGCTGAAATTTATTCCAAGTGTAATAAACATGTTAAACTTAAGTTTGGAATTCGATCTCTTTCATATGACCACCGCGACCACATTTGCAGCGATCGATTCTTTGGAACCAATTTTCCATCCACTCTTCCACACATATCGGCCGAAACGTTGGCAATTTGGCCTTCGATATTGTTCTAGAGCTCCTCTAACGTCATTGGCTTGTTGGAATAAATCAACAATATAACGTAGCCCCATAAAAAGAAATCCAACGGCGTTAAATCGCATAAACGAGGTGAACCATGGACCATTACTCGAGACTAGACGATTAACGAACTTTCCCTTCAATAGATCAATTGTTCGACCAGTTGTGTGGCATGTGGCACCAACTTGTTGGAACCACATATCACTGATGTTGATTCCATCCAATTCTGGTCAAAGATAGTCTTTCAACATGGCACTATAGCGTAACATGGCGATGATTTTCATCGACGAACAAATTTCACTGCATGAAATCCACATCATACGGTCAATTTTTGGGGATGCAATGAAGTCCCTTGAAATATATGTAGCTTTGTTGCTGTCCAGTAATGCATATTTTGCTATTGACAAAGCCATTAAGACTAGAAGACATCGCTGAAGATGATTTTTCGATGAAATTTAGAACTTTCTTCAACCTTTTGCAGAGCCCAATCGGAGAATTTTCAAACTTCAAATGATCAACAGTCTTCAGTTCTTCAGTTAATTTGGTCTTTTAAGTGTGTAAGCTAAGATCTTTATGTAAAATTCGCCACAATGTGGACTGAGAGATTCCCAATTCCTGTGAAATAAAGCTACAGTTAGCAGGAATTACAAGATTTATTTGAAACCGTTTAAAAAAAGCTACAAATTTATCCAATCAGATAGGTACAACAGCCACAATGTTGTTAAATTTTAATGCATTGGCAATTTGTTGGTTTTAAAAATTTAATAATCAAAAAATTACCACTGAAACCATAATCCAACTCCTGATTGAATTTTCCCATGTCAGTAAACACACCTCATTGCCATCATCAGCACCAGTTCATATGCGATACGGTGCGAATTTGTCACACTGCAATAAACTTATGAAAAGTCATGACCGTAAATACATGCATACATACATAATTATGCTCTCTCGTACAAGCTTACATGGTACATGGTTTCCCAGTAAAACAATACCCCTTGGGGCGAGTGCTCTTATGAGCGATTTCAAAATGGATTGTGCCACCATCAAAGCATTTCCAAAAACAAAAAACAACGAATCATCGCCTCTGTCTACATGTGCACTGTGTATGCATGTGTACAGCGCATTTGCTTTCTAGTAAATATCACAAACACTTTGCAAGTTTATGTAATGCGGTTTCTCTACCCGCCACTGTTTATTTATGAATTGCTATTTCGAACATGCATATGCATTAAGCTGCATCTACTACTACTACTACTGCTGCTGCATCATCGTGACTCGCCGTCATTGTCAGGAGCAGCAGGCATCATCGAAACTGGAACTGCATACACCATACCCGTAGTTCACTTTCGGTGAACTTAAGGCATCGCAGAACATATAAATAAACCGATCGACGAAATGTCAGATACACATAAATATGTATGTAAAGGGGATATGTATTCAGCGAACGGATACAAGTTGTTAATAGATGGGGAGTGGTGTTATGATTTAAGTTATGATAACCTTCCACAAAAAAACACGAACAACGACGATAGAATATTTGGATGGAAGCTCGACGGATCGTTTCAAATTTCTTCATAGATACATAGATTTCGGGGAAGAAGACAAACAAATGCACGCTCGTCTAAGTGTAGGTTTATAATCCTTGTCCGTAATCTTATAAGCTTTACCCATTGCACTGTGCACACAGAAAATGTGTTGCCGCCACCCACGCACTCCTTGGCTCCTTCTCCAGACTCCTTCAATTGAGTGTGGGTTTCGTACTTTCGCGTGCCTGTATGTGTAGTACGTTCATTATACTTGTTGTTTCTGTGATGTTTTTTGGGGCAAAAAGGAGAAACTGACTCCTTCTGGGTGTGTATGTATGAACACAAACGTTCTTCGTTTATTGTCGACACAGGGTGAACTTACCCCGCAGCTAAATAAACAACTTTTAAGGGTTTTATATACTTTAATGCAAAAAGTTGCTCTTGCCCACTCTGCCAGCGACGCCATCTCGCTGAGTAGTAGTAGTAATGCCACCACGGAACATCACCACCAAAAATGAAATGAGAAATGGAAGAGATGTGAAAGAATGACTACAAAATACCAAAAGAAAATTGTAAAAGAATGTATACACAAAAAATAAAAAAAAAAGTAAAATTAAAATGCAAAACATTTTCCATTTTCCAGGATCCGCCGCCGTCTATGCACTTCAGCTCTCGCCTTACATCTTTAGACACTCTGTTCCTTGTTGTTTTGCAATTTTCTCGCATTTCTCTGGCGGAAAAGTAATCCACAAACCATATTTTCAAAATAAAGTGAATGTGCACTTGCTTTTCTCCCAAGAAGTGGATGAGTGTACCTAGTATATGTAGTACTACCAGTCGAACATCTGACTACATCATGACTCTGACAAAAAAAAGGACAAATATAGTCAGAGAACTAAATAAAAGGAAAAAAAAAATGGAAAACCTTCCACAACAGTTCTGAAATTAAATAAAAAATTCAGTCAGATTGAAGTTTTATTTATTTATTCGTTTCTCTTGTTTTTTTCGTTACTTTTTTTTTTTCAAAGTTAACCTCTTTTTTTTTTTGTGTGTTTTTGCATCCCTGGTACACTCACACAAAAAGGACTTTTTTTTCTTGTTTTGTTTTCTACTCCTTTATATCGTGTAAGGGTTAAGGTAAGCTGTGTTTTATCCGGCACCTGATATGCGGGGTAGTATTACGCCAGGAAGTAGTTGTTTAGTTTAACCTCCTTGGAGTGCTGGAGCGCGCATATTTACATGTGAAGTTGGAATAGCACAGAAAGTGCGGAAAGCAATTTGGAAGTTTTAAAAATGATGATATTCGAGCAACATGCTGTTGATTGTTATTTTATATATTTTATTTTTTATTTTTGACGGGCAATTGTCCGGACCACTTAGTATTGCCGTAAGTCAAATGTAAAGTCGCCCTCTCTCCGAATGAGCTCCAGTTGAGAGGAAGTCATTTATCTGTATGGTAGGACTAAGTGTGTAACAATCGAAAAGTGTCCATTAAATTCGTAATGTGAACATTAAGAATTCTTTATGCACATGTTTTTATTACATTACAGCCATTAGTCGATTGATAGTCATTGATATGGAATGGCGGAGCATGGGTGTGGCAGATGTTAGTAAAATGTTACAATATAAAATTTACTTTCAACCAAATGTTTCTACTTTGAAGACGGTAAGGGAATTGAGATTTTTACTGAAATGTAAGATACATGCGATACCAAATACTAGAATTCGGCTTCTGTGGACCAAAGGAAACTAAAAAAACGCATTCAGGAACGCTACGCAATTCTAAGAAAGATTCAAACCTTACTAAGCTTTAACGGCTACTCTAATAGAGTAATTCAAAATAAATCTATAGATTCTGCAATGGTCACAGTACTATCACCTTGACGTAGTACCAGTTGGATAGCTTACTGATATTGAACTAAAGCTGAGCGTGTTCTGAGTGTGACTGTATCCTGAGTTTGAAACTGGACAGCCGGACGAGCATAAGGATCACCAGGTTAACTTCAGCATGTTTGTGTTATACAAAGCATCTCTTCTTCATCTGATTGGCAGTAACATGCGTCGCAGGCATCTAGCAAGAGGTCCTCAAATGGAAGACGGCCTGACTAGTGGAAGCCTAATTTCAGCTACTTCGATATGAGGTAGAGACGTGTTGTAGGACTCCTTGACAGACCATTGTTCATTGTTTTTGGGGCTTAAATAAAGGTCTTAGCTTTCCAGGTTGTGGCCAAAGGGTAGTGATGCGAATATATGAAAACAGAAAACATAAGCCTCACACTATCAATTCCTACTCAACACCTCTGCGTTGGTGGCTCCTGGGTGCCTAGTACCTCGACTGGAGATTGTGTAACCAACCGCTTTGGAAGATCGTTGGTGGCAGCAGACGAATGAGGCTCTACCAGCCGAGCAATTTAAGGAGGCGTGAGTTGACTTAGTGGAGAGCATACACCAACTCATTTCCAAGACTTGGTCGGAGGAAAGTATGCCTGATGAATGGAACCCCAGCATCGTTTGCCCGATCAACAAGAAAGGTAACACTCTAATCTGCGCCAACTATAGCGACATTTTTAGAAAACTCAGTTGGAAACTGAATTTATTGGACCGTGCCAGGAAGGCTCCTTTGCCCTCTATTCACGGAGGAAAACCCCGGGCCCAATATGTGGTCTTTAACCCCACTGGATATACACGGCAATCGTTAGACCCATCCTTATGTACGGAGTACTAGTCTGGTGTACGGCACTGGACAAAAAAAAGCAACATCGATATACTTGAGAAAGTTCAAAAGCTATCCTGCGTATGTATAATGGGCAACCTTAGAACTAATCCTACAGCTGCATTAGAAACTTTACTTCATCTTCTTCCTGTTGATATTTTTGAGAGGCTGATGGCGGCTAAAGCAGCACTACGGCTTAGGGAATCCTTGCAACGGGCTCGTGCAAATATGAGCCACGCAAGCATCCTAAACGGCCATAATACTATTCCTAGTAATTCGGATTACATAGTCCCCAATCTGGACTTCAACGTCAAATATAGAACCAGAATTCCTAGCAGAAGTGCTTGGGAATCGGGAGAAATTTTAAACGAATCTGCGATAGAGATTTACACAGACGTCTTGCCACAGATGCGGAAGTTTACTCCAATGTTTTGGACATTCGCATCGCCACTCGACTGCCGGATCACTGTAGTGTTTTTCAAGCAGCAGTCTCAGCAGTCCGTGAAGCCGTGACCTGGCGGAATGCAGCGCTATTGTTTTCTATATATGTAGATAGTCAAGCTGCGAGAAAAGCCTTGGAATCGCCAATAATTTGATCCAAGTTGGTAGAGCAATGCCACGGATCTCTTAACGAGATCGCTGTCAGGTGCGACGTATCCCTGTGCTGGGTTCCAGGCCATAGGGATATTCCTTCTTGACAATAGGGAGGTACCGTCAGCACCTATAAAATCAAAAATAAAATTCCAAATAGATACCGCAGCCATAAGTATGGCAAACAGTACATAGGTGGAACAATACCAGCACATGTCTAACTCCAAGACAAATCTGGCCGGAGCTGGATTGTAGGAAAACCAGTAGACTAATTTACAGTAATAGGATCAATCTTAGAAAGATAGTTGGCGTCCTCACAGGACACTGTCTGGTAGGCAGACATGCTTTAATGATTTCTGTAGGAACTGTAGAGACGAGGAAGAGAAGGAAACCATGATGCATCTTCTGTGTACCTGTCCTACTCTATCGGTCTTGAGAAGGAAAACCTTAAGTGAATACTTCTTCGAAGATCTAAACGATCTAGCCAGACTAGACTTAGGCAAGATTAGGAGCTTTGTCACCAGGTCAAACTGGTTTAATATTTAAACAACGAATCACACATCTTCGGCATGGGTCTATACCGAAAATGGTTGCCCTGCCTTCTGTCCCATACGGGAAGACTCAATGAAGGTCTCCGGTGATGGTAATCCGGTTTTTCCATAGTGGTATCACAATGGACCTCCCCTTTGATCTAGGTGCGTTACTGATACGCGGGGACAACCACCAACCTAACCCAACCCATAGCGACATCAGTCTCTTCAACAGGTTCAACCGTCTATTCGGTGTTTTTATTTTGCAAACTTTTATCTCGCGACTATCGAAATGTATTTCCTCTATTTCGCAGAAGTAATGTGGCAAATTGTCATTTCATTTTGCATTCATCTCTCTCTACTCTGTCGATAGTGGATCAAAATGTCCTTGGTCATTTCGAGGGAAAACTCTTCGTATGATATTCGGTCCAATTGGCGTCACATAACGGACTTTGGAGGAGGAGATTCAACGACGAACTATACAAAGACATCGACCTAGTGAAAGAAATTCGCATCGGACGTTGGAGATGAACATCCGCGCTTCGGCTCACAGAATCTTTTAATCTAACTCAGAGGAACAACTTAATAGAGAAAGAGCTTGCTTGGCGCGTACATGAAGAAGACCTAGGCCGACTTGGAGTTCACAGCTGGAGGCAGTTAACTAAGGACGGGCTAGGTGTGGTCAAGGTTTACCCTTATTTCTACACTCAGCGCCACCTAAGTAAGTAAGTAAGAAACAAATAGACCAAAGATCAAGAAGGGTTAAGTTAATCATCACCATTTAAGTTAATGGTAATTTAAGTTAATCATGAACATTTTAAAATAGTAAAACATTCGTAAAATGGATACTGAGTGTCTTGAGGCACTTTATTTTTTATTAAAAACGTCTAAAGTAAGCCAAATGTAGAATATGATCTACCTATATACTTCCATGCTTGTTAAGTTTATAATATATTGACAAATCAAAGAGGCCAAGTTTCTAAAGTATCTCTTTAGATAAGATGGTCAATCTTTGGTTCTTCTTTATTTAACTTTATTCAGTGGGTATGTACATCCTGAAATCTTTCTAAGTCTCGAAAAGATACTTGCAGAACTACCTTAAAGTTCAGTCCAATCTCAACGAAAATAACCACTTTAAGTATTGAATAACAAAACACTGACTTTAGTTATACATATACTCTCTATAGAATTATCATGACCCTGATAGAAAGAAAAGAAAACTACTAAAACAAAGAATTCACCCTTCTACAGATACAGATAGTGTAATAAAGTAGTTTGGTAATAAAATCTCCTTTACGACTTGTGTTCAAAATTCGAAAAATATTCGATAAAAAAATATCTCAAGGATATCTTAAGAAACAAAAAACAAAAAAACGAAAACCAATTTAACCCACAACTCAGAATATATTTAAACTTCGTTTGCCCTTATTCTGTGTGCTGTAGAATTTAAAAAAAAAAGTTCCAAACATAAAAACAGAGAAAAACATCATTAAACGTGATTTTTTCAACATTTTCTGCCATAAAATGACTTATTATCACCAATTTATTTTTACGTCAATATGAAACCGTTTTTTTATTACCTTTCTCCCCCGATATCAATAACCTTCTTCGAGTCGGAAAGATACGAAGGTAGCATAAGGAAATAATTTTTTTTTTTTGTGTTAAAAGCCTTCGAAAGGATGCTCACTTTGGATGGAGTAAAAAAAAAAACAAATATTACGTATACGCCTTAGTATGCTGTGTGCTCGAGAAAACAAAACAATATTTTTTTTTATTTATTTGTAGTAAAAGCCCATATATTACACATTGTTTCAAGTTAAACAATAAAAATATGAACAAAAAGGATATCATATAAGTATGTAGCAACGGTTCCAATTGGTATGCCATAATATATTGAATTAATTTTAACCCCACATTTGTAATTAAATCTGTCCAACCAGTTGGTCGGGAAGAATAATTAAATTTATATTTCTTTTCATATAATAGCTTAACAAAATTTGTATTCAACCAATATTATTGTATCTTTCTTTTGTGATATACAGCTCTCATTGTTGGTGACTTTAAAATAAAATAAACCAATAAAGAAACGACCGAAAAATTTTTTAAAAAAAATTAATATTATCTTCCGCGATGTAAATATTTTTTTAATGTTAATTTTACAGAAGAAAGAGATTCTGTTAAATATAAATAAATATTTGTAAGAAAAAGGAAATGAAAAGAATGGATTTATTGCCTGCGATTTATTAAAAAAAAAAACTGAAAATTTTTGCTTTCGGAATTCTGTCTTAATTTATTCACTTCGTAAAGAATGGCGATCCAATTACTGACAGTCTTTATTCTCTTCTTAATTCTTGAAATAATACTCGTGGAGGTGACATTGTATTGATATATCATGGCATTCAATTCTAGCTCAACAAGCAGTACTCTATGAACCTCTTATTTAAATTCTAGGTAAGAGGAAGGCAGTTGTGCAATAGTAAATGCTCACCCAACAAGAGGTGTCATTTTAAGTTAATAAAAAAATGCGACACTTTTATGAAAATTAGTGATATTTTTATTTTTCTCTAAAGTACAAGCTCTAAGGTTAGTCAGAAAATTCAAAATTTGCCAAATTACTTACATAGGTGGCGCTACAGTGAACGGAGTGAACATGGCCAAAATATCTGCCAAATATCTACCTACATATAGTCATCCTTTTGATAAAATTTTTGATCGGGTTTTCGTTTAATTGCAGTTGTATTTCGCGAGTATAAACTTCGATATTTCCTTTTAGTGTATGAATCATTGGTTCTTTAACATAGCCCCAAAATAAAGAGTCGAATGGTATTAAATCCTATAATCTCGGCGGTCAATTAAAGTCTCCATTTCGAGATTTCGCAATAGAACCATTATTTCACCAGCTATGTGGCATGTGAAGCCGTCATTTTCACAATTTTTGTAGTGAATTTTCACTATTTTAACACGTTGTACAAGTGTGTATCGATTCATGTTTATTAACTTCCTAGTTTTTACTCATCAATAGTCATCCCAATGATAGTTCAATGTTACCAATTCAACAATGGTGCGAATTTAATGTATATGGTGGGCCATCTGTTGGTTTCTTTTTGAATCATATATTATTTTGACACTGACAGCTCTTATGCGCTCACAAATTGACAGAAACCCAGTATTAGATTTTCGCTATACGAAATGGATAGATTTATGGTTGAACAAATTTGGGAAATATTCCAAAGTTACTTCCAATATGGATGATGGGTTGCTGAAGCAGTGCGAATTTTGAAAAGAAATTTCGATCGAAATATTGAACCAACTGCAGCTGGTGTACGCAAGATTGTGACGAAAATTCGTAAAACTGGTTTGCTGATTAATAACCGAACATATTCTCGTGTTCGTCCTGTGCGTTCAACGGAGTATATTGCAGCTTTTTGCAGGTTTTTGGAGTGGCAACATTATTGGCCAATTTTTCTTCCAAGACGATAATGGAAGGAACGATATAGTCAATAGAGAGCACTGCCAAGGTATGATAACCGATTTTTTATGGCCAGAAATTGAAAAATTGAACTTGGGCTACGTGCCACATAAGCCACTAACCAATCGATTTATTGGACATTAAGTTCAATAATCATGTAAGCTGACGTTTGGGTGATGTTGCTTGCCCGGCACGAAGCTGCGATTTGACGCTGCGATGACCTGGTTAAATGCTAGTATTTTTCTGAAGGAATTCTTTCTATACCAATAGCTAATGTCAAACTGGCTACTGTATGTTCATGTACACATAGCATGTATTCCAAACAATGTCTGTAGGGATTAGATTCTACCTTAGAGTCTTCGATACGAATGAAGTAAAACTGATGGTGTTACGTTTTTTTTTATGGACTGGAGGGTTGAAATCCTTTATATATATTCGGTATCCCCTGCTACAAGTTATACCAGAATCCATGCTTCTGCATGTTTATGTAACTAAAACACCCCCCTAACCCTGTCCTGATTTTCCCTTCGACACCGGTGGTCAAGGCATTCCTTCGGCAGGTTTTGACGTCATGTCTTCTCCTTCTTATGACCCAGTGCTTTCTTACTCTTCAACTCTCGGTATTTGATTTTCCCGCCGTAGTTCCTGCATGAAGCTTGCAACGCTTCTATTGGCGTTGTCCCATGCTTTCCTCGTTGATAACATAAACGATATCAGTATCCTTGGGGTTATTTCATTGCCTATCTCTTGTTCTAGAGCATTTCTGGCTATTTTGTATTGTTTGCACTCCAGGAGGACGTGCTCGGCGGTTTGGACTTTACCTTCACAGTGAACAGACATAATGAGTCATCTGCAATGTCATACTTGTAATGAAATTCCCGGATGGTTTCATGCCGCGTTAGGAATGGGTTTGACTAACTCACTGTCGCAAGCAGATTCCTTATTGGCTGGCTGGGTCCTTCAATATTTGGCATTAGACTGGATATTCCGGCAACAACCCAGTTAGCTCTTACGCTTGCGTATGGTATGTGCTGTATAAAATTGAGCCTATGGTCAAGCAATACCCCTAGGTACTTTATGTAAGCTTTGACTCAATAAAGTGTTCTCCTGCTTGTATTACTAAGCGATCAACTTTTTCTTGGCTGCTTTTGAGTACAGCTTCAGTTTTGTGGTCCGCTAATTCAAGTCGTTTTGAGCTTAGCCATATTTCAAAGTCTTTGATAGTGTTGTTGCAGTTTTGCGTCACTTCCTAGCTCTCCATCATACATAATGTTCCTCAGGGCAGGATACAACTGATTGGGAAACCCTAGAAAAGCTTTACACCTATGACTTAGAGTTGGGAGCTAGACCAGACCAATTCATAAGCAATCACATTGCCGGTGAACCCCTTAGACCGAGATTAATGAAAATTCGTTACCTGCAGTGAGCTGCAAGAGGGTTTGCAGATAATTCCAAACGTTTGAAGTTAAAGCTGAAGATTCTAGCTAGTCAGTTATCCATTTTTGATTCATCCGTATACCAATTAACCTGGCTTTCAAACGGAGGATCTTAGGGCTGTCTTAGTGGATGCTATTCGGAATGATCACTTTGAAGGCGCAGTTTTTGTCACTAATAGATGCAGTCTTTATAACTTTTATGTGTACATGGGAGAAATTCAAAAGCGTAACAACCCCGTAGTCGGACATATACGCATCCCGCACGTGATGCCTACACAGGCTAGTCCTTGTGATTTCCTCTGATTAATATTACTAGGTCATCTGCATGACCTTGAGTCATCGCTTAAGAGCTGCAATTTTATAACAGTGAAGCTTAGATTGTTTTTTTTTTTTTGCTAAAAGCAGCTTAACAAGAGGATGTAGTATTTTGATTAGGCCTCATGATGGATGGGCTGGCTCTTGTACTTATGCCAAAATTATTGAAGAAAACTACAGGAGATGTACTATGGTTTTAATAGTTGCATATCATCTGGGATGAAATATTTTAAGAATGGAACCGGATTTTGCAGTTACCATTTTTGAGATCTACCTTGAAAATGGATCGCTTGCTCTGATTTATCAGCCAATCATCTCCAACTTGTGCAGCTTTGAACATAGAACATTCTTATGCTCGGTCAACATTGTATTAGATAATCAGATGTCCAAAGCTGTCGCTAGCCTCCTTGGTATGTAGGATATACATGGCTACGCCTAGACTAAATCTACAATATCATACCCATGTAGCCCCCACCTACAATGTAATTACCTCCAGATACACTCATTTAAATTCATTCATTTCAAATCGTAAATACAATGACCCAAACACCAACCCAACTGAAAAAAAATAAAAAAAATTGCTTCAAAACCGTCGGGTGCTGTAAAAAAAAAATAGAAGTAGAATATGCAAAGGATCATCACAACGATATAATCGAATAAAACAAGCTCAACTGACAAATTTGATTATGGCGACATTGATGCCATTATCTTCACCATCTCTCCATGTCCTCGGCATTCTCTTCCCTCCATCTCATTTCTCTTATCTTCATATCCATCAACTACGATCCTTCTATCCGCATAGTAGACACTCTCTTCCTTCGTATTTATCTGAACTATGTATAGAGTTGAAGGATGAAGTTTTTCCCATGATTATTATTTATTATATCGGTGTAGGGGCTCTGTGAGCTCTGCACTCTTCTTGGTATCCCTAGCAATGACAGATGGGACCGAATAATAGGGTGGCATTTAATATCGTTACATAAGCACTGCAGCGGCAGTAGGATCTCATCCTCCTCTCCCACTGCACCCATTGGAATGATGAGGACGAAAAAAGAATACAAAAAAAAAAAAAAAACAACCAAAAGAGAATGCAGCATGTTATTTATAAATTGTTTTACGACAGAGCTTTGACATTAATTTATTGGCACCACTCTAAGCGACTAATGATTATTTTGAGGTCGATGTGCGGCAGTGAGCTGCCTTTTACTTTGCTGTTTCGAGACTTGTGGTATAATGGCGCGGTGGTGCAAGAAGCACTAATGAAAAGTAGCTGAAGTTGATTCCCACAAGTTGTGTCAACCAGGAACGGGCGGGTGTACATGTAGAGCGCAAAATTAAATGAATTTCCATCGACGTAATTTTATCTTCGCGCTGAGCGCGCGTATATGAGTTTTCGAAACTTTATTCTCGGTGGAATAAAAATTAGGTTCTCTGTCGCGACAGTTGCCCTGCAGGAGGCTTTTACTTTTGCACAATGGAATGGCACAAAATGAAAAAACCAAAAAAAAAAAAGAAAGTAAAACAAAAGCCAACTGCTTTGGTGCGCCTTTTGCTATGTGTAAACTTAAAGCAATGTAACATGCTTCCATAAGCACCCCGCCTGCCATCATACGTATAAACAATCGACTGTAGGCGCCTTGAAGCCGCCAGACAAATAAAAAGCCCTTAACAACTGGGTCCTCTATGACTTCTGGTAATGAACATTCGCCATTTGAACGCAAAAATCCATAAACTAGCGAGAACTGGAGGCAGGGTAACTTGTTCAGCCGAGGCAACTTAACACAGAAAATGAGGAAAAATCTTACCACAGCTTGTTCGAGGCAAGAATAAAAAAAAAAAAAACAAGAAAGGCAATCCTCGAATGGGAGCAATGAACAGAATACACGCACACATATGCATCATGGCTGAATAAATAGAACAAAATAAAATATCATTACAATCCTTAGTCCTACACATAATTTAGATGCGACTTCTGCTGCAGTACCACTATCTGGCTGGCAGTATCTCTGAAAAGGAAATTGAACGAGCCGAGCAGCGCAAAAGGGAGTGATTGTGATCAGCAGACGATGCCAGGGTCACATATATAATAACAGAGACATGACAGAATAAAAAAAATATAACAGAATAGGTATATACATATTTACAGAATAAGGATTCTTTGAAATCAGATTCGCGTACAGTTCATACAGCCTGTCGTGGTGTGCCTCAAATGTCAGAAGTTTTCCAACGAACCGAAAGGAGTTTCATTGTTTGATGTCATCGTTGTAGTTATTGTCGCCATCGTCGTCGATGGGTATGAAGTGGCCGCACTGATTCAACCCCCATCAAGTTGTAGTACACTTTACAAGAACACACATACAACCAAAACACACTCTATATCGCTGCCAAACAAAATGCTACAGCTGACAAGGACAATGGTGATGCTACGTGAATAGCTTGGTACCGAGAAAAGGATAGTGCAGCGGTGATGATTCAGTTGCGGTTTGTTGTAACTCACAGGCGTTCACAATTGATTGTCAGTGGTCAAAAGGGTGGCAAATAATAACTGAATTGTCTCTGGCATGGTGGTTTTCGAAAATTTCTAAGACACTTGGAGATTGGTGTAAAGGTAAAGGTTATGTATTTTCAATTAGATTAATATAACTGAGTTGTAAGATTTGTGGGATTTTGTGTAAGGAAACGAAAAAGAGGTTTCTATTCTTAAAGGCTTTAATAATATTAAGGAATCGGTTCTAGAAAAAAGTACACAAAGATTGAGAGTACAAAAAAATTCCAATCAGAAATGTGTTATGTTCTTTTTATCAGGACAATTGTCTTTTACACTTTTTTAAGAAAAAACTTCAGAAGGAAGCAAAGTCTACGCTTTTTGTAAGAAGAACCATATCCAAAGATGAAGAGTCTTATAGTAGACAGAAAACAGACTTAAAAAACGAATGTGCATGAACGCATTAAAGGATCGTTACTGCACTGAATTACCAATAGTTATTACTTTACTTACTTATGTTCTGTATCAAACTATGGGTCCTAGGACCTCCACAACACATACCCCTCATCGTATGTGGTTTCTGACAAGTTGCAGTGCTTTCTTCTCGACTGTTCTACGCCATATGCTTCTATGATCGCCGCGTATCCTGCCATCCTGAGCTAGGGAATTCCATTCCATCGAGTTGTTAGCTACATATGTACTTGGCGTATTTCCGGAAAGTGTGTCCAATCCACTGCCACTTTCGTCATTGTATAGTTGTGCCTATTGCTTCATGGCCCGTTCTAACATAAAGCAGTTAATGCGAGATACGGTTTGGCCAGAATTTCCTTAAGATACCTATTAACAAATGCATCTTTTTCGTGATAGTAGATGTTACGATCCAAGTACCACATACTCATAGCAGCAAGGACTCAAGGATGGAACGGAACAGTCGGAGTTTGGTGTTTAAGGTACATGCATTTCTTTGCCAAATTTTGGTTAGCATACCAAATGTTGACTGGGTTTTTTTTAGTCCAACGACATCTGCTTCCCTATCCACATTCGCTATCATTTGCTGAATGTTCATTATATTTTGTGAGAGAGTAGGCATGCATCATCAGCGTAGTCAAAGTGTTTGAATTCGGATGTAAGAGTCCATCGAATTCTTTCGGTTCCCGTCGATAAAACAGCATATCGCTTGTTACCAATATTAACAATATTTTATTTATTTCTCAGACGGCTTTCCTCGATGTAAAACGTGAGATGTAGACATATCGTTTAATTTATCTAGAATACCTCTCCTGCACAAGGCACACCAAATTAATTCCCGATCGACACTGTTAAACACTCTCCCAACAAGTGGAAGCAGTAGATCGACCAATGCAGTTTTCGCTATTCGAAATATCATCAAGTCCCAACCGCCTTATTGTTTTCAGTGATCACAGTAATGATTACATCCTTGCTGGGGGTTATGGGCGAATTCGAGTATTTCTTGTCTCAAACACCTCAGGGTGACTTGGGCGCATATTGCTAACGAATACTCGGTTTAAAACCGTTTCCCTCATCTTAATGCGATATAAGAACTCTAGGTCGATCGTCTCAAATGCTGGAGTTGCAGCAATTTGAGGTTTTTCGCCGTTTTTTTTCCAGGTATCTTCAAAAAACCATGCCTTATGTCTATTATACGATCGACCGACAATCCTTTCAGCTCCTAATGTGAGAACGATTTTTATAGCATACCAATGGTCTTGTATGGTGGCGGGAAGTGAGCTGCTAATTGTTTCCACACCACGTGAGAGATGGTCCTTTAGTTTTTGGGACACTAAGTGATCACTAAGTAAGTCTATTTTGAACCTGGGCATCCTTGTGTCATTTGATCTTCGAACGACAGCAGTGAGTAATTGAACTGAACAGTTGCTATCATAAGAAGGTGATCACGTACCAACACCATAACTACTCCTCGTCTGTTTCGGACGTGTAAGAGGCTTTTGCGACTGATGGCAAAATGGTCAATTTGGTTGGATTTAGCTTACTTGTCAGTTGACATCCAGCTGATTTAATGGTTAACGAATTCATAAGGCGATCGATATCAAGTTAGAACATTGACACTTACAATTATTTCAATAATTTGTGAAGAACCTTCGGCAATCTCTATCACGTATCGAAACGTTTTAATTTGTGGTAAACTTCGGGACATCATGTAGTTTCAATTATTTGTGAAACAGGATAGAACAGGAGCTGTGATAGAAGTCTCTACTTACTGATAATACACAATCTTTATATTAGCACTGTCATATGCTTATCCCACCCAGATAATCCAGAACTTAAAAATACCACCTGTAGGGCAATCACTTTTGTCATAGTAAAGGGGAAAAATATTCACCATACCATTTTCCATGCAACTGGCCCCTTTAATATCATTTAGCTCAGGGTAACAGCGTCCAATTTTAGACATATGCCGTTGGTACGACAGACATTCCATGGATTATACAGAAGAATACAGGGATTAAGTTAATTTTCTACTGCACAAGTGCCCCATAATTCATGTGTGCCGTAACAAAATCCTATCATAGGTAGTTTTTGGTAAAAAGCCACTCCAAATTTAAAATCCACTTTACCTAACCTAATGTAATTAAGAAATTCAATTTGAGTAACCCCAACAACAAAGCCATTTGCTGCAGTCCAATATCAAACAGTGTTTAATATCCATCCTATCTCAAGGACTCACTGTTTCATTATGTTCCATTCTTGCATTGTGTTGCAACAAACAAGGAGAATTTCTAACAAAATCCGATAATTTCCAACGTCTGGCGTTCTTTTAATATCCCATTATCCTTCGCTGTGCATTTTCTAAGATTTTTCCCTAACGTCTGTTTTAGTTTTATCCATATTTCTTATTCCTATTTGCAGTGTACCTAGTAGAGAACACGAAACTACTAACACAAACAGCACCTTCGCAACCAACAACGCTAACATTTTTTCATTACTACGCTTCGAAATTATAAACGAAAGTTTAACACTGCGGTTGGATGGCAACGCAGGGGCTGCTGCAACCCATAACATATAGGAGAGGGGTTTACGATAGGAAATGTAATGGAAATTTACTAGCTACTGCTGCCAAGCATCGCCACACGTTCAGGTGCAGCAAAAGGAACATTAACGAGAAATTTTTAAAGTAAAGGATATGTAGGTGCCCGCGCGCGCTCATTTTATATATATATTTTTTTTTTTCAACTGACTGGGCGATGGGGTACAAGCGGAGGATACGAAGGATGCTGTTTGCACAACTTTTCACCGGTAACCAGTTGGAAGTGTATCACAAGGCTGCTAACACCTGCAGGTGGAAATTGTTTCCGCAACAAATAGATTTTTCCACCCGCGCTACTACTGCGGTGCAGCTGATGTGTTATCCTTGTTGCAGGTAGCCATAAAGTGGTGATACGATTTTAGTTTTATTCATTTCTGGTGTTTTTCTTTTTATGGTCGGTGAGGAAAGTATAAGAAAATAAAAGTCACAATGAGCATCTCACAGGTAAGCAGAACTGTGATCATGCCGAAGAATGCATTTCTACACCCCACCCTTGTACACTTAGGGGTGAAACTAGCAATCTTCGTTAAATTGCAATGAGAAAGTTTTGCTACCCTTCGACCAGACATCTACCCGCTGCTCGTCCTTCGGGAGTAATTGAAGTTTCCAGCAGAAAGTTTCAATCCGCTACTATAAATAGCTTTGTAGGTGTTAGCGCGCATTCAGCACCGCACCGCAACCACTACCACACAATCATCAGTGGAAAGTGGAATCAGTGAGTTGCGAAAAATTTGTGACTTCGTCATCGTCGCTTGTATCCTTCGCAAAGTCATTCGATTCGGTCCCATGAAGGATTTTAGTTTGCGCTGCTAAAAGATTAAAAATCTGCCACCATCACCACCTTCGCCGCCGCCTCTGCCTGCTGTTTGTTTTGGCAGAGTTCGCATGCAACAAACACGTACCGACTGGGGAATCAGTTGTGTCAGTGTTAGGTGTGGAAATTACAATTTAAACGTTTCCAGCGCGGTCCACGATTTCGTAAAACTTTTACAATAAGCGCCCCTCTCCCCCCCTCACAACTGGAAAAACTTCCAACTTTGCGCGCACCTTTTTCACAAATGAAAGCTCTGCGGCAGATACTTTTTGATTCCTTCTTCCGTTTTTTTTTTTTTAAATAGTTTCTGGATGAAATGAAAACAGGACTAATTAGGATATACACCTTGAGTGTATCCACACGGCATTCAACATTCAGGACAGGGCTAAACTTTTGGTACACCCAAAGTGCATTTCGAATCCTTGCGCAAAGGTAATTAAAAAAAAAAAAAAGAAAAGAAAAGAGAAAAACTTTCCCACTATGGAACGCGAGCGGTAGAAAAGCGTATTTTCTTTGCGTTGTTTCACCGGGACGAGGAAGGCTACTCTCAGTGGTATTCCCGATGTTCTTGATTCGTCGTCGTAGTTGTCCTTGTTCCGTCATTTCGGCTCTGTGGCGATGATGATGATGATGATTTCACAAACGGAAAAGAAAGCAAAAGCAAAAAAATACAAAAAAAAATAAAAAATCGAGTGTGACTGCATGGTGCGCTACGGTGTACGGGTAGGGTGGCGCTTGGTTGGTTGGCTTGGTCGTCGAGGGAATTGCTTGGAAAATCACTTGATTTCGCTTCAGAATTAATGGAATCACGTACGACCGCAAAATTATATTCGTTTCCTTGTGTTATCCTTATGCTTGTTAAAAAATGTGTTTTTTTTGTTTCTTCTGCTCTTGTTTCTGTTTCGCCCTCAAATTGGAAAGTTGGTGAGGAGGTTTGTTTTTTTTTCCGCATTTTTTTCGTGTGCTGTATTTTTCTATCCGGCTTTCTTGGCTGCTGCAATTCAAGTTATTCTTTCGTTTTGTGTTTGTTTCGTTTTTTTTTTTTATTTTTAAGGTGACTGGGGGGCGATTTTCAATTTGTTCCCCTCTTTTTGTGCACAAAAGTTAATTTTTCGGATTGTGAGTAAATTAAGTTCGACAACCGGATTTGATGCAATTTTTGTTCCTTACCAATGCTATCAGGTTAAACGACATGTCAAATACGAAACAGCTTTGACAGAGATTGGGTTTTGGCTGAAAGGATAAAGATCGTGAAAGGGACAATGTTAAATATGAATTTTAAACTAGACGTGAAAATTTCTTTCAAATTATTGGGAAGCCATTCCATGTTGTCGCAGGAGAGATGGTACAATGATATTTCGATAGAATATTTCATTTCTCCCGATTTATCGAATTTTAACTAATTTACAGGAGTACAATTATTAATATTGAGTTCTCAGCTGAGTTTCTTATCAAAAATTAAACTCAAATATTTGGCTTTATGTATGAGTGTCAGACTAGTGGCACATAGTTTTGAAGGGACAAAAAGCGGAATTTTGTATTTTCTTGTGCAGAGGAGTACTTAGGTCTATTTTCTTGGGAATCGTCAATGGGACCACGGCTTTTAGTTTACTACGAAAGCTTAGAGAGGGCATTCTGTAAATGATCTACAAGACTTTGCATGTATGTATTTACCAAAGACAACCACGGCAAGATCGTTCGCAAAGGCAATACTCTTAAATCTAGACCCATTCCAGTATTGGAAGCCTTATGGAGTGTTGCTACGAATGGAGTATTACTACGTATGGAGCATTGCTATGTACGTACATTTGAACTATGGAGTCGTCCACCTTAAAATTGGTAGCCCTGATTTATAACAACTAGTTTCTTGATCTATTGGCGCCACAGATACAAAGTTAATAAGGGTCTGGACAATTGCGCTAAGGATTCACTGAAAAATATGCGACGAGTGAAAAAGTTGTATAATCTTGGAGAATCCTTATGATGTATTCTAAAGATTATAATAACTGCTGTGGCTGACTTTGGTTGAAAAAAATGGCTTGCTGATCCGGACTTATCATACCTCCGATAGCATCATACCTTATAGTTAGGGTATCTTATTTGCTAGTATACTTTTTGTTTATTTTAGTAGTCGAGAGGGCTTGTGTAATTGTACCAAACTTTCTCTCAGTGACCAAGTTGTAAATGGGTGCCTTGTGACAGTGTCACTGCTCACTTAGACCACAGTTCGGGTCCATTGTGCCCAATCATTCAACCCTGGAAACCTATAAAGTCCAATATTGGAACCACCCAGATAATGATATGAATCTCAGGGGGTCCGTAAGTATACGTTACCCAAGTCCTCCAAATCCAAGAAAAAGTAATTGCCAAGAATGAGGATTCTTCTGACAGATAGTGCAGGACAGTCGCACAGCAGGTGATGAACTGACTCAATTTCTTCTTCGTCCCTGCAACTTCTACAGAAGTCATTATGTAGTACACCGAGTCGCACCACGTGTACGCCAATGGCACAATGACTAGTAATTATCCCTGAAACGAACCGTGCTTTATAACGACTCAGTTTCACCAGAGAAGCTGATCTCTTCTTGCTGATGCCCGGCCCTGGCTGTTGCGCATGTTTCCAGATGATGGCTTCATCCTCTATTTTCTTTCGTAAAGAACTGATTGGGGTTACTACAAAAGGGAGGGCCAGCGATAAGTGCAGCGCCGAGCTTTTTTATCAGCCGAGCAAGTTCATCAGCCCTTTCGTTTCCTACGATATGCCCTGGCACCCAACAGATGGTCACCCCATTAGCTCTAGATATCTCATTCAAGAGCGATTTGCAGATCTTCACAAGCCTTGATCTGAGTATAGCGGAGTCCAGAGCCTTAACGGCTGCCTGGCTGTCTATATACACAGTAATCGTTCTTATAATCTTAGCAGCCTGTATGATAGCTGTGACTTCGGCCTGAAAGATGCTGCAATCATTCTTTATTCTAAAGGAGTTGCTTATTCCTAGGGCTTCACAATAAACTCCGGCTCCCGTGACAATTTAGTTGGAATCTAGAATTACACCCAAGTTTCGGGCTGAACCTGAGATACTTAGTTCAGTACCACTGATACTTGGGGGTCTGAAGGCAGGAATTGATCTCTTCTCTTCACTGACCAAGCTTCTGTGGCTAGGATTGGTTGCCGCAGCTGTAAGCTACGAAACGAACGGAGAATGGTACGAGGAAATCATCTCTTAGACTTTCTACTATCGTCTGACATGGTCATAAACAATGTTTCTTCTTCAAGAAGAAAGAAGGTGATTAACTTTACGCAATCTAACCAGTACTTTAAATCGATTACTGGTTAAATCGAGAATTCTGCCGCAAGTGTCCCTGTCGGATCATGAGTTCATCGCCTTCTAAATCAAATGTGAAGCCATTACTTTGCTGGACAAAAAAAAATCCGCGAAAAATTAACTAGCGTATCTAGAGAGAGAAGAGCTACTCAAAGTCTCTAAACTCAGAACAAGGCGGAAGGTCGAGGAAAACCTGATTAGTATCATCACTAGATACTTCGAACTGACGTCCCTGGTTATGAAGACCTCCTGTAGATCGCTAGTTCCCTGATGGAACCTAGAACTGCATAGACTAAGAAAGGAAGCCAGAAAACTTCTCAAGACAAATTTAGATGAAGACTGAAACCTTTTCCGATTCAAACAAAAAGTCATATAAATACTGTTTGACTTAACTGAGGATACACCCTTTATCTGAGATGCAACATGAGTACCAGCGTGGAAAATCCTGTGAGACTGCGCTTCAAGATCTAGTTCCCAGAATTGAGTAACATCTCGATAGGAAAGAGGCCCACGGAGTAGGGCAGGGCATTTTCATCGACATAGAGGGGGCTTCATGCGACTTTTGATGGCATGTGTGGCTCTCTTAGACAACCCAGGGTAGATGAGACATTGGTATTGTGGATCAGGGCAATGCTGGTGAATGCCCTGACCATATAATGGCATGGTGATAACAGAGGCTTCAGTGGAGTTCTGTTTTCACATCTATGGTGCATGATAGTTGACTCTCTGTTGCATAGGCTCAACAGTTCAAACGTCTACTTTCAGGCATACGCGGATGATGTTGCCATACTTTCTGTCTGGTAATGCCTACTGACTGTCTGTGCTGACGCGCAAATCGCCTTGGACGTGGTCGATGAATAGTGCACTGGAAATGGGCTTTCGGTTAGTCCTTTGAAAACTGAGGTTGCTCTCTTCACGAGAAGGAGGATTTTGACCGGTCTGCTAGTGCTAAAGGCGTCACTATGCAGATTCCCGATGAAACGGAATGTCTGCAAGTGATCCTGGATAAGAAACTTCTTTGGACAAAGCATGTGTAGTCGAAGACATCCAAGATCCTCTCAGTTTTCTGGCCATATCTTGCCAGGGATGCTTTGGTACGATAAGGGTCGTATCACCTAAAAGGTCCTTTGAATCTGTACAGCTATGATAAGCCCTTTTCTTGCTTATGCGGAGGTAGTTTGGTGGAGGGTGCTTTCGCACAAGTATGTGACTGCCTTCTGCGTATATTTCCTTAGAATGGCATATCCCGGCTGCGTAAGTGCTTTCCCAAGTATACCTGGCTCAGCTTTAGATGCTCTGCTGGATTTACCTCCCATTGATACTTTCATCTTGGGCTGTACCATCAAAGCAATCTACAGCTACTTATTTATCAAAGATAATGGTATTTTTCTGTAATCTATCGGTTCAACAACTCTCGTCTTAAGCATACGAAACTTCCACTCTATGTACATTTGTACCAATAATTTGAAATGCAATTGTTGCCATTTTATTGTGCGCACATTTGCACTACTTAAAGATATCCTAGCAACAATTTCATAAGGCAAATGCAATTTTCCACAGAGCAGAATGCTGGGCTGCTTAAAAAATCTTTCTTTCTACACTCTGTACCAGTTTAGCAATAAATGCCAGAAAAATCCCGTAAAATTCTTTTATTATTACAAATCTATGATTTCTCCCCCAAGCTTAGGGCCACACACACACATGCCACCCAACAAGAAATATAACATCCCAACCACATTATTCCCTCTTTAAAAATCACTGAACCGTTGACCCCATTTCACCATTAAGTCCATAAACGTTAGTGAATTGCATCTACCACATACATAGATACACGCAGCATATAGGAGAAACGCACAAACCCATCGTGTCGTGGTTTCTCGTCGTCGTCGTCCTGTACTCATAAGAACAGAATCACTAACAAATGGGAAGAAAGGAAAACAAAATAAATCAAGTCGCCCTCGCGAACTGCGAGAAGAACTGAAAAAGGACTTACGAGAGAGAATCGATTGGAAAATCCACTCCTCCCAACTGGTCATGATTGCCACTATAGCATACTAATACCAGCACACCGTGACCAAAGTCAGGAAGGACTAAGTCTGAGTGGCATTAAGAAGCTTACATAAACAATAGTTCCGGGAGTGTGTAAGTCCGTTTAACCTCCTCCTCTTGGCTAACAAGTCAGCACCTTTCATTGAATATGAGGATGAGCGAGAGCGAGGACTTATTCTTATCGTTAACGTCCTTTAGTGGACACTGTTGGACAGTGGCTACAATACGAGTCCTTTCACCACCGATGACATAACACGCTAAATCACGTTAAATCGCTGTTGAAAAATACTCAATCCTCTGCACAGTGAACACCCCCCGCTAGCTCTAGCAAACAAATGTCGCTGCCAATTTTGCGCAAATGCACAAAGGTAACAGTGTGCTCCTTCCAGGACACACCCTGCCCACTATTTTAAAGTTTGTTTGCCATTGCAAACAATCGAAGGGCTTTATTGATGTTTCAATTTCCGTAGACGACAGTATTACAAATCGGTTCACACACAGCACACACAAAGTGAGGGCGGAAGGAGCAGGCTAAACGACTACGGCTACGGCCACGATGACGAAAAGAAATAAAGGACACTTGTTATGCGAAGGGCGCATTAAATATATGTTGTTGGTCTGTGCGTGTGGGTGGGTGGTTTTGTCTGTGGGTCAGTCACGATAGAAAAACTTACCGTACCCGGTTCCATTGGGAATGGATACCGATTCGAAATGGTAATCGGGAGTTTTCGAACAATGATGTCCTTGCGGAAATCCCTTTGTCCATTGCTTTCGTTTTTTTTCTCACCCTCTCCCTTTGCAGACCCATTTCCAGTAATGGTATGGAAATCGTAGCCCGGTAGCAGGAGGCGAAATGAAAAACCAAAAATTATCCGTTGTAGCGGAAACAACAAGAGGATTGTTGTGTTGCTGATCTGGTCCTTTTCGGTTTTTTTTTGGTGCGGCTGTTTGTATGTGCCTTACTCTCTAGTTATCCTTGGAAATGGAGGCCATTTGTTTGTTTGTTTACGTTCTTGCGGACCCATGGTGTTTCACGAAATTACGTGATTTGAATGTGAAATCAAGCACAGGACTACGGCGACGTCGCCGGCCGGTGATC
Organism: Xylota sylvarum; assembly: GCA_905220385.1. Classification (NCBI taxonomy): domain Eukaryota; kingdom Metazoa; phylum Arthropoda; class Insecta; order Diptera; family Syrphidae; genus Xylota; species Xylota sylvarum. The sequence goes on from LR999958.1 coordinate 20,299,386, forward strand.
ATCATAGTCATCAGCATGATTTTTCTCATCCTTTCACCATTACTTGGCAATAACAATTCCGTGTTGTTACAAGCTATCGCAATGGCAAACACATTTTCTTCTTTGCGTTTTGATTTGTTGAGTTTCCATTTCGATACGATACGATGCTCTTTGTTAGTAGTTTTCGAAGAAGGAGAGTATACTCCTATCCCATTTGCAATTAATATCCTGTCAAAATTGTAATTATTTTCCTCGTGAAGGAAAAAGGTGACACCTTAAATAATTCATCCCCTGTGCCAGTTGGTTTGTTCGCGCTCCGATTTCTTGTCGGCACCATTCACACGTTCGCCCTGGAATCGTGCGAAATCTAGTGTGCGTAAGATATTCTATCGGGGGGATTGCGTGCGAACGCATTATGTATAACGTTGAAGTTTGGTTCAATGAACTCCGATATGGTGCTGTAGATGCGGATGCCGATAGAATTCGTAAGTACGAGGAACGATGAAGAGAAACATAACTTTTTTGTTATACATACCACCACCACCAGCTCCATACAGTAGGGGGTGGCTCATGAAATTCGCTTCGGATTTAGAAATTATCCTGATAGGATCTGCAATTACAGTAGTATTTGAATAATAATGAACTTGGATGTTTTCATAATTACATTTCATTTATGGAATTTATTACCTTGAATTACATTAATGTTATCTATGGTGTTTGCTCCATGTTGGCATGGGGTTGTGGTCTTGAAGCAGCAAGAACATGAACAAGCATCGATGTTTGAGTTTTTATCCTCTACTTCATGGTAAGAAAGGCTAATCTTATGCTACCATTTATAAGAAGTTTGTACAAGTAATCTGAGGCGCATGTCAGGCAATTTAATTGCGCTTTTTCATCTGGCACTTGAAGGTTTTTGTAGTCTCTGATGTACTGGAAGTACAGTGGTATCTATACTGGTAACTTATAAAATGAAAACAAATGTGCTAAGGACCCATGAACTCGAGCTTGTCTTATGACTTGTAAGAATCGAGTATTTTCTGGTTTCTTATGGTTTGCTAAAGGTTTCCTAGGAAAAAAACATTTTAATGGTGTGAAATCGCACGGTCTCGGCGGCCAATTGAAGTTTCCATTTCGAGAAATCACACGTCCAGGAAATTCGTCACGAAATAGAACCATTTTTTCACCAGCTATGTGACATGTGAGGCGATATTTTAGTTTTAGTTTTTTTAGTGAATTTTCATTGTTTCAACACTTCGTGCGATTATGTATCGATCTACATAGGTATATATTGAATATTTAATAATTTTTGTTTTTAAAAATCGTCACAACACATACATAGTTGAGTATTGACAGTTCAACAATGGCACGAAATTTAAAACAACATCTCTTGTTGAATGTCCCTTTATTATCTTGAATAGAAAAAGTATTAAAAAGTATTAATTTAGAATTATTTGGTGTAGATAAAAGAGGTCTTTATATTAAGGAGCTAAAGTATATCAATTCCTTAGTATGACTGATTTTAAAATGGATTATGGGATGCTTGCTGTAAATAGGCTGCGAAGCAGTAACTGCCAGCTCTAAAGAGAATCCTCACTTCTAGATGGGCAATGGAAGGTATACGATTTTCTTGTCATAAACTAAGATTTTGATCTGGCTGACTGAACTACCCAGTGGTAAAAGTCAGTTCACTTCCTTGATCAAAAAATGCCAATTCGAGAATATTCAAGGCACAACCAGTCAACCTGACAGTTTTGGTACTTTCTATTGCGCATACCTACTACTCTTTTCCATTTAGTACTGATTTTTCAAAATTCGAAAAGAAATTCGACCAAATGCAGCTCAAACTCATGTGTCTGTGTATAGATACCTATGTTTCATTTTGTTATGATCTGCCATACAATCGAGTACCTCGAAATATACCAACAATTCCATAGTTTTCCTTCGAAATGTCGAGATAGATTCGAATTTCTTCACAAACTGTCAATCAATTACTGAGAATAATAGGCTTGCCAGTGTTAAGTACAACAAATGATATGAACCAGTCGTCCAGATTTAAATAGGAGTTTTAACTATTTAACATCACATTTTAAGCCTCAAACATTCAAAACCAACGTTCATAGGTATCTCCTATCTTCTATCGCTAGTTTGCCTACCGCCAAATTTCCTCGGCTGGCTTCAAAGTTAGTCAAGCATTTGGTGTGGTGTGTACGTTGAAACCCACAACATAAGGTTTCCCTATACGTTTGGCAAATATGTTCCAGTTCTACAAAACGGAGATATATACTGTCATAATGGATATAAGCCATTCCATAAACAACATGTTAAGGGCTTTTTGAAAACAGTCCTCCAGTGAAATAGATAGTTGAATTCCGACTTTAGAACAGTTTTCTTGAAAACAGATCACACTTTGAATGCTATTAACTTTGGTCTTACGTAAGGTTTGTTTCTGAAGTTCAGAGATTCTTTTTCATCAGATTATCAAACAAGTATAAATAGAGTTAGAGCTTATAATTGGGAGACCCTCGTAGACTTCCGACCTCTTTTTTTACATTTGTATTGCTTTGCTGCGATGTGCGGTGTTTCCTATTCATTGTCATACTTGCACGTTTTTAAGATATGAACATGCTGCAAGACCATGCATCAGTTCGCAGATCAAAATACAAAGACTAGCTGAAACACATTACACATCAAGCTCAAAATACTTCACCAAACACTTGGTTCTATGATGAATGTTGACCAGCACATACACAATTCAAAATATAAGCGACCGATGCAACAAACAAGGAGTAGAACTGAAAATAAACATCCTAAGCTGAAAAAACTAAAAAAATCCTTTCAAAACTATCAAGCCTTGCAAAAATTGTAGCTGGTTCTGCGTGCTTGGAAAAACTACCTTTATAGGCGATCCCTCCGACAGACAAGAATCCTACCATGAAGTGAAGTCGAGCATTTCTAATTCTAAAACAGAGGGTGAGTTCCAAAATGTATCAGATGCATCATAGTTGCAAAGTCATAAGTTCCAAAAGTCAAATGAGAAAGTTTTGACAAAGTCGTAAGTTTCTAAACGAATCCTAAACGTTATCGATGCGCATCAACTGAGCAAACTATGCATCGATGCTTTCATTTGACATTCAAATCACTCATTTATATTTATTTTTAATTCGAAGTTTGTCATTTTAATTTTGGAAATTGACTGCTTTGTATTTATAAACTACGTTCCAAAACATCAAACTTGTGCAGTGTAAAATATATACAAATTATCGAAGTTGCGTTGCAGATGCTCATCAAAAGAATAATACTACCGCATCGAAACAATTTTTTTTTACATTTTGGAACTCAGCCTGAGTTCCGATGAGTCTCATCGGGGTTCCGAGAGCTGACAGCTGAGTAAATGAGCTTTGTTTAAACTTGGAAGAGATGATAACTAGAATCCTTAAATTGTTGTCGGGTGGAAGTATTCTCAATTAACATAATCTCAGCATCCCTTGCCATCACCATGTTAGGCACTTTTGTTCAGCTGTCCAGCTCTTAGAATGGAAATAGATGCATGGAAGATTGGAAGGTCTATCAGTAGTTATGTAGGTATAGATATTTGGGTTGGCTAAGAACAGAGGAACTCTTATTTCTTTCTTTCTTTAAGGCAAAAGGTGTATCACTTAGCTCGTGAAGCATAACCTAACCAATAATTGCTAAGATTTAATGTTTTACTTACTGCGTCTGGTTTACAAACCATCCTGTCGATTTAATATAGCAACAAATATCGTTCCCCGGTTTATCGAACATTTCATCGATGTCCTGGAAGAAATGTCTTCCCAGGAATTTGTTTCTTAGTTGGCAGAGGCTTGGGCAATGACACAGGAAGTGAGCAGTATCTTCTTGGATTTCCTCATCATCGCAGTCTCGACAAAAATCTTCATTCGCCAATCGTTGTTTCCTCATGTGGTACCGCAGAGTGTTGTACCCCGTGATCACTCCTATGAGGGTGGATAGGGATTTCCTTCCTTTTTGTATCATTTTTCTCATTGCAGCACATGTGCTAAGAGAACTCTGTCTATTATTCATCTATTATTTCGAGAGTCTGATTGATTAATATACCTGCTCTTACCCCAATATCCATTTTGGACCCATCTGTATAAACTTCTGTAACTACTGGGCTTAGTATTTCTCTGTTTTCCATTCCCCTCTACTTGGATAGAGGCTTGTAAAAGGTCTTATAAACTCATGTAGTCTGTTTTTGTTACATTCACTACATACTCCTGAATGATCTTAGTGTGGCCTGACGCATTCGGCTTTCAGCTGTCGGATTCACTTATTAAGGTTCTTCGGTGGTCCAAATATAATTTCCCTTGAATTTGGATGCGCTGATTTCATGGATTGCCTCTAAAAATTGGAGAAAAATGGTCACCTTGCTGATATCCTTATCCGAAAAGTAACGCAAAAAAATACACTTCATGTCGAATTCTCTGAACAGGAGTTTCGATTGTGTATTAGATTCAATTTTATCAACTGCCTCACTCCGTAAACTCTTCTTTTTCGGTCTCCATCCCTCTAACATAATTATTTTCCTACATAATTATAAAATCACAAAGATCATAGCGGAGATGACAAATATTATCGTTTCAATAAATTATCCAATAGGGTCAATTGCCTGTCAGTTTCCCTCAATACCCATTTAATTATTTGATTTCTTTTCTCAAAGAAAAAATACTGAAATCATATTTGTCATCAGATAGGAAACCATTATTGCCATCTAGCAAAATGTCAAAAGCATTTCAGCAATCAGGACGACAAAAGAATGAACCGAACAACAGGAAAAATAAAAGAAAGGAGGAAATGTGCAAATTGCACGTCAATCGATCGATTTGCACCCGTCCCGTGCAAAAGACCACAAAAGGGGAGACAAGTGTTTGACGACATAATGGCACAGTGCCTACACTCACGAACAAACCGACAGCAATATCCTTTCATCGCCCATCATCGTAAAAAAAAACAAAAAAAGACAGCTCTGCTCTACCAGTTAAACAATAATCCAGGCGAACTATCTCCCTCTGGTGTTCCCTGCACACTACCCCTAATTCTTACACCACCGTCGCGCCACCCTTAGAAGTCACAAAACTTGTGGAGTACTACAAAAAAAAAAAAAAAATAGGAAAAACTACAAACTGTCATTAACTGTTAAATGCTTCCATAAAAATGAAACAAGGACGACATCGGTACCACGTCCAACCGACAGACAAAGGAATAAACAAAATAGAACAACAACAAAAACAAAAAAAAAAAAATAATAATAAAAATAGATTCCAAAGTGCCGGGTGACAAAACGACAAATAGAAAGAAGAGACACAGGCATGGAATAGAGATAGTTACAGAGGACATCAGGCAAATGAGGGGAATGATCCTTTTGTGCAATCATTTCTGTATTCCTGATTAAATAAATGCAGAACAGAGGCAGAGGCGCGCGCACATTCACTTTGGCGGACATAGCGACAAGAGGCAATCAGCATTAATGACAATTTCACTCTGTAGCAATTGCCATCGCCACCGTTCTCAGGACAATCGCCGCCACCCTAGTAATGCGAATGCGAATGTGAATACTTAGGAGTTGGAGGAGACAAGAGGATCCAATGACAGTAGTCAGTGATGTGAATTGACGAGTAACGGTTGCTTACTGTAGTTCCATTATAAATGCAAACACGCTAACGCAATGTCTGCGGCGCGACATAGCATAGCATCAATTGAAAATGCAACTTCGTCCTTTGGCTGACTCCCCAACCGATAGTGGCAGTACCTACAGAGGGATAAAACTGTAATTTCGCTGGCATGCACAGGGCACAACTAGAGGGTGGTGATTGGGGCCGCGAATGAGCACAATTGTCAATTTTAGATCAAACGGTTGGATAGTCTGCGGTAAGCCATTAAGCAAAGCGACGGTGGTACAGTGATTTGCTTGTGTGTCGGTGATCGCTTTCAGTTGTCAATTTTCCTCAATTAAATTGATTCCAATGGAAATTAAATCACAAAAGGGAATCTTAATCCAATCGATGAACGTAAGAAAGTGGAAAACAATTTAGTTCGCCGGTTGGATTGGTCCTTTATGGAATGTTTTACATTTGCGGTTGATGCTGTTTTTCATGTTTGACAAGCACTTTTGGCAGCCAGGCATATATTTTTTAGTTAGTCCTTGAAGGCTTTACTGAAAATTGATTGGATTACATAAACCATAGCTTTTTTTTTAATTTACGTTGTGTATGGGTAAAAAACTTTTGCTTACATCGTTTTAATAATATTTTCAAGACGATTTTTGATTACGAAATATACCAATTTCAAACTGTGTGATGCAGTTAGTAAACTCGGAAACATCATAACGATGATCAAGTCCAACATTGACTTAATAGAGAAGTCCCAAATGCGCCAACAATTAGGAGAAAAAAAACGGTCAATAGCCTAGCGCCAATGGAGTGGACGTTCTGACTCCTAAAAGTGCTGTTGTATCAAAAGGATGAAATGAAACTAGTACTAGTAGATGTAACTACCGCCTGACTTATGAAGGCTATGATGTCCTTACAATCAGAGTTTTCCAACTCTGTGAAAAAGCTTGCCAATTTTCCGATGTTTTCCTATCTAAGTTAAGGATTTCTTAGTAGGAATAAGACTTACTTAACCGTTTGCCTAGACAAAGTTTATATTCCCAGGAATACCGCCCTATGGCGGTAGCCCAGTTGATGCCACAGTAGTAATCCTATGTACGCAGAATCAAAGCCAGACTTACATAGCTAGTTTATTTGCATATTAGTTGCCAACAACCCAAGCAAGTTTTATCCTATTAGGTCTTGCAAGAGATTGTAGTGCATCATAGCAGCATTTAACTGACATAGAGTCCAACGATTTGAACGATAGTGCTTAAAGCGCTACATGACTTTAGAAAATTTGTATCTTAGTGCCCCTTTTTCGGATTAGGAAACACTTATCTGGAACACTCAGGAACAACTAGTCCATTGTACTAACAGGAAGCTAAATCCAGTATTACCCATTTTAGTGGAATTTCTTGCGACTTTCGGAGAAAGCAGAGAATGCAATTCAGCGATGAGGAGCTTACAGTATCAGCACTTACCACAGCAGCAACGAAGATCTGCGACCTCTGACCCGAGCTCCGAGCAAAGGCAGGACAATAACAAAGGAAATGATCCGAAGTGGTATCTGTTAAGCCTAGCACACTAACATCTTTGGCAAAAGGAAAGTGTCACGACCGAACGCCAGTAATCAAGTTTTTTCTACTGAGGGACAGTTCGGCAGCATACTCTTAGTCTGCCTGCATCCTGAAGTTCCATGTCATACACAATTGTGTCCATTGAAAACCCTATCGTCAATGGAGGCGCTGACAGAGGACGCAAAAAAACCCAACGCAGGTTCAGGTCCTGAGAAATCATACTCTGAGCCTAGGCTAGCAATCTCATTTCCCGAAATCCTAGTAAGATATGGAACACAGGCAAGACACAAAGAGTCCTGTCTTGCGATCGAATTCAAAGTGGTTTTGCATTCTCAAACTATTTTGGAATGGTTACATGGTTGAGTGAGGCCTTAAGCGCATCCTGACTTTCGCTACAGATACTTAGATACGCAGATACTCTATTATTAACAATATAGTCGCCAGTCATTCAGATAGCGTAGATCTCTGCTTGAAAAATAGAGGCATGCCTGCCTAACTAGTAGTGAAGTCTTATGTTGGCGTTCTCCACAAAGAGACTAGCACCTAGTGACTAGTTTTGGAGCCATCCGTGAAGATTCGATTGCACCCCGATTCAGGCTCAGACTCTGGCCGATGCCAGTCCTAAAAGCAAGAAAAGTCGATTCTTAATTTGCATAACAAGAGAAATTCCGGTGTCATTGTATCAGACGGCATATCCATTGAACCAGGGTGGTAGGATAAGTGTAGCGCAAAGTCATCGAAACTCTAGTGCGGATGATATCAAAAGTCATCCCGTCTAGGATGGCAGATTGCTTTGATCGTACAGCCCATGATGTCAATGGGAGGTAAATCAAACAGATCATCTAGATCAGAGGCAGTCGTACTCGGAAAAGCTACCGATCAACCGAAACAGGCCGTTCTTAGGAAGGCAGTCACATACTTACGCGAAAGCCCCCTCCATCAAACGGCAGACACATAAGCTAGAAAAGGTCTTATCATAACCGTATAGATACACAGGACATTTTTCGATGATAAGCCCGATATCTTGCCAAAAGCACCCTCATACTGCCAGAAAACTAAGAGCGCCTTGGATGTCTTCTCTTTAACATGCTTTGCCCAATGAATTTTCTTATTCAAGATCACTCCCAGATATTAGACTTCATTGCAGATCTGGATAGTGACGCCCTTTAGCACTGGCTGTGTCAAACCGAATCAATCAAAGGATTGACCGAAAACCCATTCCTAGTGCACTATTCATCGATCATGTCTAAGGCTGTCTGCGCGTTAGCACTGACAATCTGGAGGCATGAACCGTCAAAATGTATGCCAATATCATCTTAGTGTCCTTAATACCTATTCGATGGTTTAAACTTACCGCTGAACTCAATGACATGGACTTCAGACTGGATCACTGTGGGACATGCGTATAGTAAGCATGTAAACTTTGATGTTGGATCCAAAGGCCCCAGCTTCAACTACAGTTTCCATCTTCGATCATGAACCAGGCTAGGCTTCTAGTCTTCCAGTTTCCACGATGTAATAATTTTACGTAACCTTCTGAAGCAGTATTTCCTGACCATTATGGTCAGGGTAGTGCAAAGTATGTATGTCCTTTTAGAAATTGAGTGAAATATTTTCAACTGTCTCACAAGATTTCCTGCTTTGTAATTATTTCCTAGTTCCAGTTAACACGTTGAGTAGTAATTTTTCTATCGAAGATTTGTGGAAAACAACAGCTTCTAAGGCTATCGTAGGTTGGGTCCGCATGTCACTTATTATACCGACACTGGCTATTACCCGGAGCTTCTTAGTTGTCGTTGTCCATCCAAGAATTTTTGCCAACAACAGTGTATTATTTTAGGACTTAAACCCTATACTCTGCCGCATTGGAGCCTATTGCCCCAGATCACACATGTGACGTGCTCGGTGGCAGACTTCATATTGGACTTCCAGATAAGTTGTCTAAAATGACGCCGAGATATTTTACCTCACTGGCATAGACTAAGGTGGTACGATAGGTTCGAGGTTAAGCTGCTTCTTTTTCGTGAAAGACACTAGAACGTTCTTGAAAGGATTGATGGAATATGTTTTTTTGTTGCACCTAACACGAAGTAGAGCTCCCTGTAAGACCCTAGAAATGTTTGTCCTGCCTAGGAGTTGAAATCAGAGTTACAAAAGCAAAATTTTAATGATCATCACATGATCATCGCAATGTCTCAACCGAATTCTGAACAGAATGTAAGTTTCCACTAATGTACTGCAACAAAGCATCACTGCAACGTGTATTTTCGAAGAACTGCAGAGTCTAAAACTATAAATTAGATGTAAAGCTTGATAAATAGTCCTCCGGTAGTCCCATAATTGAAGAAAAATTCAACAAGCGGTGGCATTTTAAATTTCGGGCCTTTGTGGTACTGTCAACTATGAACTATCATTGCGATGAGTTCTGATAAGTAAAAATTTGGAGGTTATTAAATATGGATCGATACATACTCACACAATTTGCTAAAATAGTGAAAATTCACTGCTAAAACGGTGAAAATATCGCGCACAGCTAGTGAAACAATGGCTCTATTGCGTGACAAATTTCCTGAGCGTATATTTGGCCACTACAATCGTGCGATTTAACACCTTTAAACTTTTTCCTTTGGGACTATGTTTAAGATAAAGTCTAAAAAAATGCTTTACCAACGTGCACGAAAAGAAAAATTGGCGAAATAAAGCCGCAATTATTCGAAAACGTGATTTAAAATTTCATCAAAAGAATGACTATCCATAGGGAGACCCGAAGAGGACATTTGACATATATTATATTTCATTTCAAACCTTAGTCTTTATACTATAGATTGAAATAAAAATATCACCACTTTTCATAAAAATGTTGCATTTTTCTATTGATTTAAAATGACACCTCTTGTTGGATGACCTTTATATTAAATTTCACAGAACAGATAGTGAGAGTACACTCCAATTGACGCACTAGCCTCCCCAAGGGTTGGGTCTTCCATTTTACTTCAACTCCTTTGATTCCATGTGTAGGAAATTAAAGATATGAAAGGGCGTATACCCTCGTGTTTACCCAACCTAACCTCATGAAATATTCATTAAATTTAATTGCAAGATTCAAAATGAGTACCTATTTCCAATAAACAAAAATTAAATTCCGCTTATTGTTCATTACATACCCAAGGATGTTTCACTTGCCAAACAATTCAATTTAATAATAGCAAAAGAAAAAGAAGAAAAAAAAAAACAAGGAAACATGAAAATTTTTCCTAAAATAAAAAAAAATTGCTCATAAAATGCGCCTTAAGCGTTTGCATCATCAGCCTCATTTGCGCTTATCGTCATGTCACACCCACGCGTCTTTCTTTTATATTTAATAGCATTTCCAGCGAAGTACTCATACTCCCCGTCATGCATACATCAAGCCGATGTGCGTGTATGCAAGCAGCACCTAATTTCAGTGGAAACGCCTCACCACCCTCTCTCTAACAGATGGGTACAAACAAATCGACAGGGGCAACGACATCTAGCCCATCATCCTGCGTGTGTGATACAATTCATTGACACACATATCTGGCAAACTGTCTGTCGAGGCATTGCACCACACCGGCAGGCATAATTTGTGCTTGACGCTCTTTCTACCCTCTCACTGTAATTTAATATAAATTAGTTACCAATAATAATTTTGTTGATTTAAATCAATGACCATAAAATTAAAATTAATATTATTTTAGGAAAATTATTATCAGACGAAGGCCTCCGGGGAGACCGCGGGGACCCGATGCAATAATTCCCCGATCATTTAAAGTAGGAAATAAGCGCAAATCAGCGACAATAGGATGTGCCAGCGTATAGGGGGCTGTTTTGCCCGCAGTATAGAATGAGGCGCGCCAATGTCATTGAATAATAATTCGCTATCATTATCGGTTTTATTGCCATCATAATATTCGCAATTACCTATCCGAAGAGATAGAAATTTCATTGTGAACCACCATATCGGGGTCCTGTGCGTAGCGATTTCTTTGAATAGTATCGCTGTATGCCCGTGTGTGCGCGTGTGGTAGTGTACGAGGATATAATTATAGGTTTCAGGTCGACAGCAGCGGTTGTCTATTTGACTCACGATTATGCAATAAAAACTTTAATAGGTTCAAGTCAATAAATGATGAAATTTTTACCGCCACCGCTGCTACTTCCAATTTGCCAGCCAGCACCTCAGAGATGGATTAGTGATTTCAGGGTTTTTTATCACTTTTAAATCTCGGCGCATCAGTTGGCGAATTGGATTTTTTTACGGTCCATGACGCATGGGATATTTTTAGGTGGGGTTTCAACGTAAAATGGCCAAAATGGCGACTTGAATTACAATTCAGTTATCGTTATCCGGAAATGAAACCAATAAAAGTAGACGCTTTTCAACTATTTGAAGGATTCTTTGTGACACCTTTTGTTGAGGTAATCTGGTGGGGAATTGCTTTGGTTTCTTTAAGTCTTCAACTGTTAAAATAGGTACGCACATGAATCTTTTCATTAAATTAGCTTTCAGGAAACAACAGAGCTCAATTGATAAACTGTTGGCACTTGCAGTGCTTTTTTCAGACCTTTTGTGAGCCTTCCGAAATGTTGATTACTCCTCAACTGTTCTGCGGCATGTCTGCCTAGGCGACAAGATCTTCTTCCTTACTGGGTAAGCGGGTTCCATTGCAGGAAATTGTCTTCACGCCTTAAGGAGTGACCATTTCGTTCTTCTTATAGTGATGTCCATTGGCTTCTGCACTGTTCTTAAATGGAGCTCTGCGTTTGAGATTCAGTTGGGCCAAAATTCTCTCAAAATGATGCGCAAATATATGTTAATGAAGGACTGTAGCTTCTGAGTGATTGCTGTGGTCACCTTTCAAGTACTGCACGTATGTATACAGCAACTTTCCCAAAGCACCTTTTACTTTGTATTTTGATTCTGCTACTAACATCAAGTTCAATGCCGTCAGCAGTCGAGATGGTGCTTCCTAGATAGAAAGCTCTGCACTTTCTCGTCCTCCAATATTAAGTTGGAAGACAGAGCACGCTTTAGTTTTAGCTTCGCAAGGTGCTTATATGATCGGTGCAGGAGGATCCAGAGCGAAATCCTACTTGTTCGACATTGAGAGTTGAGTCTAAATATGCTTTGATTCTGTCCAGAATTATCTAATCCTTGGTAACAGCATAAACGGTCCTACTGCAGCTAGCGCATTGACCATTACACTACGCTGTACTTTTTTTCTTTTTACACGGCACTGGGCTTCAAGTTCAGATTTCTTTGTTGCTGCGGCTGATGCAACTGAACTTTGAGTGAAATACGCTCTTCGATCCGTTTCCAGAAGTCAGTTGACCATTTTTTGTGGTTTCTCTGCATTTTACTGATAAATTCCTGCGCTCCGGTTGCAAAAATATTTATCACAGATCTCCAGTGTTCATCAACAGTTGTTTGCTCAAATCTGTTGATTCTTATCGCGCCTAAGCTGAGATGGTGACTGAATTATTAACGCACTGTGGGTTCCCGAAGTCTAGGTATTGTAACTAGGTAAAGTGAGTGTATGTTAACAAGGTTGCTAATCACGCATGCAGTATGAAAGCGTATTTTAGCTACCATAAGATGGTGGTTGCGATCCATTCCGATGTCTGCTCCGCGCTTGTTACGGACTTCATAAAGAGAGCTTCTAATCGCCTCCTAATAGCGATTTGGTCTATTTGGTTTGATGTTCTTTGCCTATCAGATGAGAGCCAGCAGTTCTAGCGGCAGGTCCGGTGCTCAAACAGAATTCCTCCAATAACTAGGTGGTTCGCGTTGCAAAAATCGACTAAACGCTCGCTATTGCCATTTCGGTCTCCAATGCCATGAACACCCATTACGTGTCTGAGCGCGGTGTTGTCACTTCCTACTTTGGCATTGATGTCTCTTATCACTAACACCTAATTGATCATAGAAGCTATCCTTTTCATCTTCAGTCGAGCATTCCGTCGGTGCGTACCATTCCATGATTGTTACCTTTCTTACGGTACTCTGGAATCTGGTTAATATCCGGGCATTATAAGTTCTCCACGATAAGAGGCTCTTCCGTACTGCTGATGTTAACATAAGCCCTACACCAGATTTCCGCACGCTTCCATTTGGTTTTCCAGAGTAATGTAGTATTGTGTTCTCAGTTGGGGAAAGGTATTTTCTTGCGTCCCACCATCTTATTTTACTCAGTCCCAAGATGCTCACGTTAGAGGAATCTGGCGTTCTGAGGACCATCTTCTTGAGAAGCGAGGCGTGTCTTTAGGTTTCAAAATCCGATCATTGTCCGCAATCAATAGGCAAAGGTCGCCAACAAAGTATCCGCCCGTATCTGAAGCATTTGTTTGCAGCTCGCTGGGCCACTGATGAACCGGCACTTGTCCTGTTTTGTGGCGATTGAGTCTCGCCATTTATCCTCTTCACCTCGCAATCTCCGAAGAGGCTCCCAAATGACGCAACGAGAAGGTGTGAAATAGGGCTTACTAGCATAGATGCAAGCTGTTCGACTGCAAAGGCTCTTTCTCGTGTTTTTACGAAACAACACCCGTCGGAGGATGTTACTTCTCCGAGGCCAATACTATTCATTTGCCATCCGAAGGGACTTCCTTGGTTAATCGATTTTTGGAATGTGGTTAACTTGCTTCTTCGAACTTTCATTCAGGTGCCATATATCGGCTTCAAAAGGATTTTAATACTGTGAATTGCATTTTTCTGTTACATGTAATGGGCAAGAGTATACCGCTCAAACATTTTTCCACTGTCTTGTACTACAATGATGTTCATATCCAAAGTGAAGTGTGACAAGGTTCCATAATTACACCACTACTGTTTTTGTTCATAATCAAATATATTCCTCGCGCATCACTGATTGGGAAGAATATTGGCTTACAATAGACACTAACTTACTTAGTCAATTGGCTTTAGAGCCTTTGTTGTATCCCAGAATTCTCCTCACCGATCTTTTGTTCCTTGGGTACAGTTCGTTACAATAAGTAACTGTTCCCTGATCTTTGAAGCCTACATTCGATGTTCTTACTCGTGTTGAATATCTGGGTTGCGAATTGACGATTCTCCCAGCTGAAGCGACACCTCTTGGTACAGCTCACAGAGTCGGGTATTGTAAATCTTATGTATTCGACCTCCTTGCAAAGTGAACCGAATATTCGATGAAGTATTTGTCTTTCGAAAGGGTTTTCGAATAGGTACTTCACCTTTTTGTCACTCTAGGGATTTTGACATGAAGCACCTCTGATTCCGTACGAATGTCTTTCACTGCATTTCCAGTAAAACTTAATTTGTGAGGGCTGTTTGAGGTAGATGAACTCCTTAGCTTCAGCTGCTGTATGCAAATGAAGGACTTCTTTACTGACACTTTTTCTTTTTGGGGTCTATTTCGGAAATGCTATACCTGCTCCTAAAATACGTCTATCCTGGATAATATCTTAGCTTAAAATTCTAGACGACGTTTATTCGATTTCCCACAAATTAATGGATTTACACAATCTCCAATTCGAAGCCAACTAGTGGCACGTAGGATAACTGTCAAGGCAAAAAAAAAACGTCGATCTGAAATATTTTTAATTAATTTTGGAAGTTGGGGTTACGTTCGATATCCTGTCAATACTTTTTAAATATTTGAGAATTTACTGCTCTTCGAATTTAATACCTGTAGGGGCTGATCTACTGTCCTTCTTTAGGTCCAAATCTTTGTTTAGATCCTTTCGCACCATCCTGAGGATAGACGTTACGAAGAAGATGGTAGTAGATTGTTCATAAATTGAGGCACGTATAGTGTTATGGGATGTAATGAACTCCCTCCTTCAAGCTTCTAGAAGAGTGAATTGACCTAGAAACCTTTGCGCAGAATAAAAGTATTGGGACTATGTCGGAGAAACGGGTAGCAAAAATCAGAAGAAGATGAAAGTCGGAGGACATTAGTTAGTTTACAGGACTCTGATGATTACTGTACTGATGATATAGGCACACATATGTACATAGATGTACTAATTATAGCTTAAATTGCAACTCACTACTTCATTCGCATTTATGTTCTTAACGGCCTTAAGTTTTTATTGTCAAAACTTCTGAAACAGTTTAGAAAACTCCTTGAAAAGTTCTGCTAAACAGTTTCTAAATATTTGACACATCTTCAAGTCAAATATTATCAGCAAGGTCCTGCATGTCAATCCTTAAAAAGAATTCTTATAGCCCCTTTTAAATAAAAATACATTTTCTTTTTGAAAATTTAAGGACTTCCTGGTTCTGTTGAATATATTGAATTGCTGATTCAGGATAGTAATCCCTTCTCCTATTTAAATTGCCAAAATATTCATTATGTAAAAGGACATAAGTACCCTTTAAATATTTATTCACATCCCCTATTTTCATATTCGCACTGATGATGTTCTACCTAGGCCTTATAGCCAATATCTACCTTTAATGGGGTGGGCTTTGTAAGCACACTACACGTGTAGAGGCTTCCTGTAGTGCAAATAGTTTCGTCCAACATTCAATGTAAAAACGGACTTTTTTGCATGTTTTAGTAACACAAAAAGCAAAAGCCGATTAGTTGGATAAATCACCTCTATTAGTTCGCATTGATTTTTCTAGCAATGTACACAAATATACACACATACACAGACAGTCACAATGAACAGCTTTGCGGATACAATCATTTCATTTCATGTCCATCCATTTTTTTTCGTAATCTTTTTTGTTGATTGATTTTTTATTAAAATGATCAAATGGGACAGGGCCCTGATTTTGATTATGGAACATGCTTTCCGCAAAACAGAAGCGCAGAGAGGAAGTAGAATACACATGTTCAGCAAGTAGGCCATTCAAGGATAACCTAAAAGGCATGTGTATCTGAATATTGAAATCAATTTCGTGCAGATACAAATAGATATACATACTCATATTTATATATTAAATTGCTCTACATTGAGCTATTTTTCCGGAGAAAAATCTCTAACCCACCGCACCATTCAAATAGCGCCAACTACGACGACAAGGACGACAACGACGTAATCATTCCCAATCACTTTTATATCGAATGCAAATTCCAAGCTCAAGTTACGATATAATGACATTAGAGGCGTCGTCGTTTTCACACAGACTCGTCTGCAAACAAGATTTTTCATCCTTCTCAATTGGATATTTACCAGCGCCCCTAGTGTGTCATGTAAAACCATTTCTACCATTCACCTACACCCCTGTATTCTATACGGACGACCCTAAATCAACAAACCTTTTATTTGCATTGCGAAATCGTTCTAACCGCAGGTATGCAACGACGAGCACAGACGGACTAATGTCATCGACAAGGATATCGTTGATAATGACGGCAGAGGCGCGTTCAGTGTTTGCGGTTATCGCATCAACCGCACACACTCACTGAATGCGGGGGGTTTTGCTCTTGGATTGGGGCTCGAATGGCACTTATATGGATAGAAGGCGAACTGGTTGGGTGTCAGTGTGTGGTGACACGGAGTTATTTATAATGTGTAATTCCGATTTTGATTTGCAGCAGGTGTACACAGATGTGAATGACGTGTGCACCCAACGATAAACTGTTGTTATGCAATTGTCATCGAAGCAATTTGTTAATATACTTTGTACGGAGCAGGAGGAGAACCCAAAGTATACCATAGGGTCGTGCGTAGTTGCTCTTATGTGTTACTGCAAGTCCTTTGGATTGAAAATTTCATAAAAAAATTTTAAATTTTCAATCAAAATGGCCGTAGAAAACTAAAAATTTTCCTTTCTTTCAAAACTCAGTCGAGAGATACTCTATCGTAGTATGAGCTAGACGTATCTATTGTATGTTTACACTGACTTATACTTGAAACTTGATGGAAATTGTTACATAAAAGTTTCAATAACATTGACAAGACCATTGTCGCCTTGAATTATGACCCAACAGACCTTAAACACCACGCAGCAACTATACCTCGTATACTACCAATACATACCCTTTATACTGGAGCAAGTTAAAAAATATTGATGAGAGCTATTGGGGGAAAAATAATGGAAACGACGCTTCCCCCAATTGCTTTTGTTAATTTTCGATTATTTTCGAGCGAATGGTTCGAATTCACAATTTTCGCGTACGACAAATGCATTCGCAATCGCAAGCGACGTCGCTGACAGTTGCAATGTTGCAATTTCATTGTTTTAGAGGTGAAATGAAATTCATCGGTAATTGATGATTGAAAAATTGAAAAGTACACATTCGTGTACGTACGAATGTACATATGTATATTTGCAGATATGTTATTTTCTTAATACGAACAGATTTGTATTCTTGATTGGTTTTTCTTCAATGTGTCGGCGACAGTTGAAAACCCCCAACGTGGAAAAGCCCATTACGGAAAATTTGCTTACGATAATAAATCGAACGCAATATCCTACTGTTTTTGTGAATATTTTTATTTTTAAAAGCGATTTAGTAAGTCTTAGAATTATAAATATTTGGTTATGATTTATGGAAGAAAAGTAATTATTGAATTATGAAGCAGTTGAAATGTTTGAAATGGGTGAGTTCATTGGTGAACTGATTATGCACGACTGGCTTGTATGTACGTACTTGCACCTTAATATCTTCAAGTTTATAATCTTATAAGCAGTGAAATTAAATTCGTGTTCTTGTTACATATGAGACCTATTAAAGTGAGCGTGATATTCTGCATTTTTCGTGAAATAATAAAAATATTAAAATGAAGCTATCTGAGAGAACTCACACTACATTTTTGTTTCTTTGCCCTCAAGATCCTCAGAAAGTGGAGCTGGCCATATATGGTGTTCAAGAGAATTATAGAGAACCTCAAGGGCTATACATTTTGTTTTAACAATTTTTTTCAATTTTTAGTAAAAATTTTGGAAAATTTATAGTTTTAAAACTTGGTACGCCATTGCTTTGCATTTATTGAAAACCGTAGTATGCCATCTATTAGCGTATATCTCAACTAACTTATATTTTTTTTTAAATTTTTGGAGCCGTTTTGAAGGAAATCTATTTTTACTTAATTTGAAGATTAGAATGAAAATACCTGTAATGGGAGCAGACCACAATATAACACCTTCAAACGTCATCGTTGAAAGGCGACAGACAAATGTCAATCAACATAAAAACGTCATCCGCTACCACGCGCCAAATTGTACTTAACCCAGTGCAGTTCGGTTTTAACCTCTCAATAAAATGAATTACATCTTTCTTATTAATTATCTTATTGGTCAAAATAAATAGTTTAAATCAAACCCATATAAAAATAACGCGTTTGATTTACAATACCGATCTCACCTCGAGTGGCCCCACAGACATCCCACTGAAACAATATACTACAGGCACTCAGAGACTTACAAATTCCAGCGTTTCTCATTAAAATTGTGCCAAGCAATGGACCAAAAGAATATAAGATCACCGCCGGAGTACCACAAGGCTCAGTGCTAGATCCTTTACTTTGGAATGTCATGTATGACGGTGTTTTAAGTCTTCCAATACCTAAGGATAAAAAAATTTTCGATTTCACCGACGACATTGCAATCGTCGTGACTGGCAAACTGCTGGATGGGGTGGAACAGTTAAGCAACTCCACAACAAGGACGGTAAGGATCTGGTTGAGTTCGGCTGGAACACTTGCGGAATACAAAATGGAAGCGATTCTTATAAGCAGCAGGATAAATATTACAGTGGGTGTCCACACAGAACATCGAACCTCCACATAAAATACCTCAGTGTCATACTAGAATAGATACGAGGCTCTTCTTCAAAGACCACCTCAAGTGTGTGAGTCACGAAGCATCAAATATCAGAGCTCTCACAAATCATGCCCAATATAGGAGGCCCTAGATATTTCGAAATTACTTATAGCCAGAGTAATTGCGTTCATAAGCCTCTACGCAGCACCAATGTGGTCTAGCTCCATGAGGACTACAGCAAATAGAACAAAAGTTGACTTAGTGTATAGAATATTCATATTGAGAGTAATGCGCACACCGCACGAACGTCCAGTAATGTAGTCTGTGTGGTAGCAAAAATGCTACCTGTAGACATCCTGGTAGAGGAGTAGAAGAGTAGACGACAATAAGAACTCAGGCACCCAGAAGAAGAAAAAGAAGTGCAAGCTGCTTAAACCCGCGAAATCCAGCAGATGTCACTAAGAATGAATAGCATAGGAGAGTGGCAAGACTGCTGGAATGCTTCCAAAAAGGAATGTGGACGCATGTCCTTCTGCCACAAATTCAGCCTAACACAGTTCCTGGCAGGTCATGTATGCTTTCGCTCTTACATGCATTAATTCAAACATGATGACACCGCTTACTGCCCAGAATGTGTTGACTGTATTGAAAACGACGAACATGAATATTCTCATAGCCCACGGTTTCAAGACGAGAGGGAAACATTGATCGAAAAACTAGTTGAGGTACAAACCCCCGAAAAGATAGTTGATAAAATGCTTAAAAGCCAAGAAGTTTGTGATGCAGTGGTTAAAAATACGAAGACTATCATGAGCAAACTACGAATACTGGAACTTATGAGAAAAGAGTCCAACGAGACTAATACGAATCCAAATGACAAGTACGTCAGAAAGAAGGGAGAAGGGTAAAAATCCCACACAGTTACTGGGTACGTGACCAGTTTCGTCTTATAAAAATTACCACCTCCAAGCGCGAAAAAAAGTTCTGCTTCCTTTTGTCTTACTAATGTTCTTCAATGATACTTCTTCAGTGACGCCTGCTTTCACTTAGGCAGGTATCCATTGAAGACTCGGTCTATTATGTCTACCCTATTCGCTAAGTTTATGCAGGTTTTCAACATTGAGAGTCTTGATAGTTGCTTGATTGTTAGGCATTAGTGCTAATGCTAAGTAGTGGTTACCACTTGTTCGTATCAACTTGGCCATATCTAAATACGTACCTATGACGAATTTTTTTTTTTGGTTCAAATACTTCTCCGCCAGTTTTGTTCTCAGTTCTTGACCCATCCGTATACAACATTGTATGGTTGCTCATTCAATTGACTGTGGATACCCTAAGGAGTTTACTGATTTCTTTCGATTCAAAACAATTTTTTTAGACCAACGACCGCCTAGATCCAACTTTGAGAAGATACGAATACTTCGATAGCGATTTGGTCCAGTCCTGTGTGCGACCCTCTTCATTTCTCTAAATCTAAGAATTTTAAGACTAAGCTCTTGCAGTCAGTTACGTGCCGCTGTAGGAAAGATTTTTAGTATACATCCCAACTTTGGAAAGAATACATGATATCTAAGAATCCTTTTCATGGCTATATAATGACTATTCTTCAAAACTGCAAACCACCTATATAACTAGATAGCCCCAAAAAGTAGTGTTGTAAAACCAGAATGAAAGAACAGGTATCGGTTTCAGAAAGAGCTTACTTTATTTTGTGCCAAATAATATTGCTTGCAGGATTACACGTTTTTACCAGTCTTTTTTGGATAGTTTTAAAGACCAAGGTTTATGTCAATAGTAACTACTGAGCAGGTGATATCTGTCAAGAAATGTTGAAAAATATTAACAGAATGCCATAAAAAAAGGGCCTAATCGTATATCAGTGGGCCAACCAAATGGCGGTTTCGTTCTAATGTATCCAAATGTTTAAATTCCAAGAAATAAATCACATGCAAAGCTTCATCAAAGTATCTTACTAAAAGTTATAAATTATTAGCCTCCGTCCACTACACAGTCCACATAGCCACACAATTAGCATTATACTCAATACCTATGTATGCGCCCACTAAAATAATTTGTATTTACCTCTTGAATTCGTAGAAATACCACTCTCCACGGTGGCTATACTAGTTCAAATGGTTCATTAAAATTTGGTCGCCAATAAAAACAAACAATCCAACCTAGAGGTGCTTAGTCTTCAAACACCTTAAACAAACTCGCATTCCGGCTGAGCTCCTCATTAACCAACTGTTATCAATCATTTCAATTGTTCGTTGATTATGAGCATTTTTAAATTTATTAGAATTTCCATTCTGAATTGAAATTCTGATGCGTATAACCGAACGTAAATATTTGTTCAGCATTTGCCGGATTTCAAACCGACGACGACGACAGGACATACGGAAACTACCCGCACATACGCAAGCCAAACAAACAAAGAGCGAGCTTTTATCGATGGAAGTTAAGCACTTTGGCTAATATATCACAATAGACAATTCATTTTGCCATTAATTTGTACATTCAACGAGATGTCACTGCCATCCGTAGAATGAAATCATTGTGTGAATTTTAAGTGTTCCCAGGCCTTTGTTTCTGCTGTTGCCCCTTGCACCAGTCTATAGCTATGTATGTGTCGATGCCAATTGCACACGGTAATTATTTGTCGAGCATTTTCATGGAAAAAAAAAGAAACTGAAATAATTATGCTCTCAATTGGATGGTTATTGGAGTGTGGGCAGGGAACCGACCTCCCGCCCCAGTCACTGGGAGGCGCATTGGAGGCGCCTATTGCATATTCCATATTTGAATTTACCAGTCAGTGCATTTAGGATGGAATATGCAGACAGACCCTGGAGGGCTTAATTGGAGGGTAATGGCTGTGCAGCACACCTTTTTGGAAAATTACCATCACGTAGAGGAGTTCTGTTTCAGCATGATTGCCATTATTCGCGAACATTCATTTTCGAAATTTAACCATCAGGTGTGTGCAATCGCTGAATAATGTTTTTTTCTTTCCTTCTTTTTTTTTTTTTTTTTGTTTTTGATTTGGAAAACGGATCCCCAAGCTGTATGCAGTCGGATAGAATGAAAAACAGTTTATTTCGTATTATTTGGGTATGGTCCTTGTAATCCATTCAATTACATTGGGTAGGATAAAGTACTTTTGAGATAAAAAAGGGAATCGCAATTACAGAGTATCCACTGGGTTATTTAATTGTATAACATGGGTTGTAACGCAAAGGAAAACCAAAAAAAGTATTTTTTATCGCTTCTGATTAGCGTCCACAAAATTCCGGACCTATTGCATACTTCAACGATTTTGAACAAAATCGCAGCATTTAGGGACTAATCGTCTGTTTAGTTTGTTTAGTATTCAAAATCCTTGTCAAATTATTTGTTTAATATTCTCTAGAAATCCAAAATTTAAGGACGTTTAAGTATATCAAATCATATTTGAAGTTATTTTCGCATAAGATTCTTGAAAAGTTATTATGAAGTAAATGCTGCCTTCCTAATAGAGGCCATATTTTAAATAACTTTATTGACACATGAATATCTATATAATAATAATATATTGAATATCGAATATCACTGCAGTCAAATCAGTCAAATTGTTCAGTTCTCCAAAAGCGTTTTAACAATTCCATTAAATTCAACATTCTGTGCTCTAATAATAACCAGTTTCTCATCAATCCAATCAATCTGCCCTACTTTTTGATTCTGTAGAAATAAAGTTACCTACTGACTAAACCCATTGAGGTTGAGCAACATCTTTGGAACCACTCGTATGAAGCAGGGAATTTTTTTTCTGATATTCTTGAGATTGATAAAAAAGAATGTTCTAAGACAGAAAATCCCAAGCCAAGGTCGTTTTTTTAAGTCAGAGGAATACTCGTCAAAACTATGGGAGTAGTCATATTATTTCTTGTCAATATACACCAACACTTACAAAAATGAACTTAAACGCTCCCATGATAAGATGATTGACGGCAATTTCATACAGCGAAGGAGCCCTTAGTAAAATGTAGTTGGTTTCAATCACCAAAAATCTATCAAGCATTATTCACTGTCTATGACCATATCCACCATCCCATCATAACAAAAAAAAAATCGAATCTAGTGTTCCATAGTCCAGAGCATTAGCAAATGAGCTGAGAGGGCCACGAAGAATGTGATGCTAACTGTGTCAATGACGGTACTCAACTGGAATTCCAGAATGTCTCCATAAAAGGAACACCGACAGTGTACCTTTCCTTAGAAATGTCGTATGCATTGTGAATGCCACTGCATTTTCTAAATCTAGAATTCTCAGAATTGCCTTTATTTCACATGGAGGTGTACTCTGTATCTACAGTAACATACCATTACATACCAGGAACTGTATTCTATTCATAAGTTTTTCTTTAGAATGTTCCTAGAAGCAAGAAGTTTTGTGGAATTCTCGTATCTTTGTTCAAAGGTGCAAAAGTTATAACTTCCAGAGGTAATCTCCGCAACATGTTTACTTTTCTTTATAAGTGAACCAAAACCCTGGTAAAAATGTTGCCCAGTCACACTTCCATTTTCCCGGAATCCTCATCATAATCTCAACAAGCATCAAGCCAGACGCAATGAACACCCCAAAAATATCTTCCAAATAAATCAGAAGCAAACTGTCACCATTAGTGCCATCATCGCGCGTTAAACTGGACCAAAATTACCACCATTTGTCCATACCAACTCTGGCTTCTTGAAACTTCGTCAAGAAAAGCCAAACTTTTCATCTGAATCTTCAAATCTACAAAAAACAACAAAACAAAATATCCGCTGTCACTGTTAAAAGGAACGAAAAAAAAAATTTTTTTTTTTTTGAAAATTTATTAGAAATGCAAATTGGCAGCAACAAGACGCACGGGCACGGGTACTCTCTCTCAATCGCTCTCCAGTGGCGACCAACTTAATATTTAGGCAATAAAAGTGATGAAAAAGTTTTTCAATTTCGCTTGGTTTGGCTTTTTCCCCATTTTATGCCGAAATCGTGCAGAAAATCCTTAAAGTAACATCCTTAAGGAATGTACATAGGTACCTTACTTCTTTCTACTGGTAGTCTTACTGGCTTGTTAGGGCTTCCTTTCGGTTTTTGGCTTTCCCTTTTCGGTCTCTATGTCTCTAAGGAGACTTTTCAGTTTTCTTTCGTTTTTTTTTTTTTTTCCTTTCTTTCCAGCAATTTAAGTAAATTGTAAACGATTAAAGATGTTCGTACAGGCGGTGTGAAGCTATTGTGTCCTTGTTAAGGGATACGAAGTGTGAAGGTTGTGTAGGCGTATGAATTGCGGAAGCAGCTACAACTGTTTCTTAAAACATACACACATTTGTACGGTCGGAGAAGAATGACATCGTTTATTCGATCACTTTGGAAACACTCCTAATAGGTGAAAATCACTCAGGCGTAGGGTCTTTTGAACGAATATTTTGGGTTTGCCGAGGGTGATGCCTTTTGTATCCTGTAAAATGTTGTTTAACTTGAAAATTTTACCGGCTTGCTTGGTTTGAGTGTTGATGCAAATCGAAACGTTCCATCTGTTATCGATTACGGAAGTGATTTTTTTTTTTTTTTGAGATTTGCAAACTTTGCCTTTATCCTGGGATGAAGATGAAGACTATCTGCTGGCGAGAAAATAAATTAATCATATTTGAAAGTTTATATTTTAAATGAAGCCCCGTTCGTTGGAATGCGTTGAAGTGCAGTAAGTATCTGGATCCGGGAAAGATTGAATCTTATTTTAGTCTGATGACTTACAGCTGCAAGGAATAAAGTTTGTTATTTATCGGCGTTTATCAGTCTTCCGGTGCTATTTTTAGATTATACGTACCTACGTAGTAAGAAAAACAATGTTGACCTTATACAGAGACTAGTTGGTGTAAGAAATAGTGGGCAGATATCGGATTTATTATCCTTTCCGTGTGGGTGAAGCCTGGTAATTATTTATCTTACAGTAAATGGTAGGAAAAAACTGAGGAAGTAGCTTCCACAGCTGATGGCGTAAATGCTCTATAAATGGAAACAACACGGAGTCTTCCCTACCTAGCGATGATACCATTGCATCTTCTTTGAGCAAGGATAATCCAGTAACAATCGTTATCCTATTTTTAATTAATTTAATATCGTTTGCGGATGGATAATCCGTTACTGGATGGAATCGTTATCTTATTTTTAATTAATTTAATATCGTTTAATATCGTACAATTTTTATGATGTAGCGAAAATAGTTGAAGAGATATTCAAGTCTGCCGTAAGGGAACACAAACCTGTCCAAATAATTGAATTGTCGAGCAACTCTTTATCTTTTAGGATTGACTTTAAGGCCATGCAATTCTATATTTATTTAATATAATTAATGATTCTCATTTAAATGCCAGACAACAGGCATCCACAGCATCGATTAATAGATCGCCGGACACCACCAGGAAGGTTGAAATGATTTCCCAAACTGTCATAAATAATAACTACTACTTAACTCAATTTTACGCAGACGACCTAGATATAATAATCAATGACATATACGAATCCATCATCGCTATCATCATCATGTCATGTAACCTCGGTTGGGGCTAACAAATCTTCTCCATCCTTTACGATCTGCAGCAATATATTTCAACTGTGGCCACTTTGGGTGTCAGCTTCGTTAAAATTGTAGATTTTCACATTGTTCTTGGTCTTCCAAACTGCCATGCATCCTGAGGATTCCATTCAAAGGACTGCTTTGCGATGTTATCATTTGGCTTCCTCAGTGTGTGAACATCGCCATTTTCCCTTCCTTATATCGACATCCAATAGCTCTTTGCTCGTTCTATGCCACAATTTTGTGATAATTTGTGGCCAACGAATCTTAAGGATATTGCACAGATATCGATTCACAAAAGCCTGCAATTTCCTCGAGATATTTGCCGAAACTTTCCAGGTTTCGCAGGCATGCAATAGTTAGGATTTGACATTGGATTCGAAGAATCTCAACTTAGTGGGTAAGGAGATTTGTCTGGATTTCCGAATTGGAAACAAAATAACAAAGGCAGCAGCTTTATTTTTTGTGTTTTTAACGTCCAGATCAGTACCACCATCAACAGATACAATACTTCCGAAGTAGTTATATTGTTCAATCACTTCAATTGACGTCTCCTGCAGAATAAAACGCTGATATCTGGAGCGGCCTATGGTCATTGTGCAGTGATTGTCATATCCTATTAAGCCCGTCAGAAGACATATATTGTCGCCATAGTCCAAATGGCTAAAGCCTTTCAAACGGTCTTCAATGAATGCCATCCCTCTCCCCTGTACCATCGGTGACAGTCAGTACATTATCTATCGCCATAAGAAAAAGGATTGGCGATAGAACATCCCTTTGCCTCACTCACACATTAGGATACTATCAGAGACCCAATTAGCTCTAAAACCTTATGTTTAAAACTGCCCACAAATCTTCTTGCAGCTCAGTACACACAACCAGGTCTCATTAATCTGGATCCCAGGTCACAAGGGTATAAGGAACAATGAGATTGGTATTGAATCATTCAGGTCTGGTTCCCAATAAGATCTCATAGATTTCGAACCCTTCTGTGCGTTGCCAATTGGCCAATTAAAGCTAAAACTACATCGCTGAGATAGTTCTAAGACACTTTGAGAAATTTATTATATTTTCTAAGAATAGATGGAATGAGATGGATTCTGTCACATAATAAAAGTAATGCTAAGGCCTTAATTGACTTCCTTACCGGCCATTGCTCTCTCAAGAAAATAGGCATTAGTCCATCTAACACTTCCAAATTATGTTAGTCTTGAGCACCCAAAAACTGTCAAACACATTATGTGCGAATGTCCTGCCATTACTCGCAAGAAACTTCAACATTTTCATAAAGGGTTCATCACCACATCTGACAACATCTCATCTTCACAAAAGATCCTGATTCTTTCGGGAACTTGATTTCAGTTAGGGTGCAGTTTCTGTTTAACATACGTTTTCTAGGGGATTGCACAAAATATCTACTATAGGTCGAACTAGTTTGTTGGATATTCGCTTACCCATAGCCCTAATCATTGTATGTTAAAAACATTATCCAGGTTGGTGTGATGCCCCATGAGTGTAAGTCAATCGTCTATGGACCATTAGTCCATAATATGAGTGTGGACTTATTACTCGCCTAAGTTTGTCATAAGTTCGTATTTTAGTGGGGCATAATTAGAGAGTGAGTTTGTAGTACATCCTTCCAAGTGAACTAAACTGTATAATTGCACCGCTTCACTCAGCTTTGCTGCTTCGTCCACCTTATCTTCAAAAGGCTACTGAAACCAATAGTTTGCCTAACTTTGAACAACAATAGCTAAAGTTTACATTGTCCAGGTGTGCTTAAAACTCCTTACTGTGTCCCCTTCATATTGCAATCCGCTATATGTATATACCCATAATAGTTTCTCAGAAAATGCATCTCTTACATACCCAACTGCTAACGAAAAAAATCTGCCAACAATTTTTTCCACTCAATCATCTCGACTTTCCCCCGGAACCACATGAAAAATGACTAGCGCGAACCTACTCCACTTAATCGGAAGGACAAGTTCATTGCAAGCTTCCGATCATTTTCAACCTTCTGCCATAATAATATGTCCTCCGAAAAAGGATATAACCCACACTGCACAGTGGTGCAGTGGCATGGTGTTTAGCACTCTTACCTTACAATGTAAATAAACCTCCTCTCAACGTGGGAGAGATCCTGCGTCCAGTGCAACAGTTTCATACTGCAAAATCCTTTTGTCGGTTTTACTTTGGTTTTTTTTTTTTGTGTAGGTACATCCGCCTTCGTTTGCTCTTTCTTGTTACTGCTGTCCATGCCGACCATGGCAGAGAAAGAAAAACCTGTTGTTCAAAACGGCCAAGTACCAAAATGGGCACTAGACTGGGGCACAAAAAAAAAATAAAAAGAAGAAAAGAAAAGCCCCACGCACCGTAGATTCATAGATATCGAATATCTTATTCGATGAACGTTCCACCGGCACATTTTGGCCGTGTGCAATTTTCCCTATCTCAGTTACCTGTAGTAACCGATGTCGACGTGGGCGGCAAAGAAGGACAACGACTTTGTTCCCCATATACTCGTATACCGACCGTAGTCAGTCGTGCTCTCCTAAGGACACTGCCACAACCAGCACAGCTAGCCTTCGCAGTCGATAGTCGAATGCCTGTGAAGTAGCAACAACCCCAGAGCTCTCTTCGGTCGGATGGCTTTTGGATGGACTGGCTGGCTGGCAGCTTCGTTCTGGTGATAGGGTGGCTTTTTCGGAGGCATTATGCGGAACGTGCACAGGACGAATAATGGAATAAGTACCTACTTATGGGCGCTGCATGCAGCTGCAACAGCGGCTCCAGGAACATTTCCACATGACATGACCGGGCGTACAAAAATGTACAAGGAAATTGCACTTCAGATAAGTACGTATATCGTTCCGGGTAGTTAACGAATGAAATTTTGTGTGGTTTCCTGTTTTCTGATTGATAACATTTTGGGGATTTCTGCCCCAGACTCATGGCATTGGTGGTAGAATGGTGGCAGGATGATATATCGCATCATGTTGAGCGAGCAACGACACGGTGGCAACGGCGGCGGCATCGGCGGAGTCGGTTGATAGTGGCTCCTGTTGCAAAGCACACGCCACTTTAATTCAACATAGTTGAACATTTAGTTTCGTGTTGGTATCTACTGTGGTATAGCATGTGGCAAAGTAAATAGAATATTTAAAAAAAAAAAATAAAAATTGTTGCTTGCCCTTGGACATCTTCAGAATGAGAGTGGGTCGAATGAAAACGAAAAAACGAAAAAACGAAAAACGAAAAACGAAAAAAAAAAAAACAAACTTAATCGGATGAAGAGGGGTTGGATGGAATTGAATGCATTTTGGCATGTATACAGAGGTTTCTGTTGAGTTACATTGAATAGAATGCCAGAATGGAATTCTGTTCGCTTTGGTGAATGGCAAAATGTTTGCTGAATAGTGTCGAGAGCTTTTATGCTGTATGTTGAGGGTGCTGAGTGTGTGTGTATGTATGTATGTGCATGCCTTCTATCTGATTTGATTCAGTGGATTTGTAGGACTCTTATTTAATATTTATTTCTATTTGCTTACTTTTTGCAGAACAGTATCACATATTTGTTGGGGATTTGAGTCCGGAAATCGAAACGCAACAGCTTAAGGATGCATTTGCACCATTCGGAGAAATATCGTAAGTAAAATTCAATAGTTCCTTAAAATAGGATTAAGATAATTCAAATGAAAAGAAATGTACATATATGTATGCACTGTACATGGAGTTTATTAAAGATTTTGTTATGATTTATTTTTCTATCCTTGTTACTGATCTCTGGTTTAAGGATTATTGAGGAAAACTTTTGGGATACCTCTTTTTTCACAGATATGTGGGTAGGGTTCTGGTTCAGGTCCTATTCTTAGCCACTCAATTTTCGTTATATTTAAATCAGTAAAATTAAAATAGACTGATCACATACACACTTGAATTAAATACTGGACTAAGCCGATTGCAACAATTTGATACAAAATCTCCCTGACTAGTGCAGAGAGCACCCATGAAGTATTGGAACCAAATCGACCTGAGTTTCGAACTGCTACACCACGATCTCTATCTTATCCTTCTACTCATTTCCATTTTACGTTATTTAATAGAGTAAATAGTCTTAGGCTTAAGTAAAATCGACCACTTGTGATATATTTAGAACAGAACGCCACCCTCCACAGATTTATCTTTGAAGTAGTTAAGGACTTTGTTTACCTAGCATCCGCTTTGAATTCAGCCAACGACACCAGCGCTGAAATCAAACGAAAATTAACTCTTACCAATCGATGGTTCTTTGGGCTAAGAAGTCAATTGTGTAGCAAATCCCTCTCTCGAACAACTAAAGTAACTCTATATAAGACCCTGATCATCCCAGTCTTGCTCCACGGCGCAGAAGCATGGACTCTATCAAGAATAGATGAGGCCACTCTCGGTTGTTATGAGAGAAATACTTAGGGCGATTTTTGGTCCCGCATGCATAGACGGTGAGTGTAGAAAAAAATGCAATCACGAACTGTACGAGCTACATACATATATAGCGCCATCGACCTAGTCAGAAGAATTACTTAGAATACAACGACTGAGATGGTTGGGTCATGTAGAGCGGATGGACAACAATACTTCGGCCCAGCGAGTCTTCGAATCCACCCCTAGAGGGACGACGTAGTAGAGGAAGACCTCGCCCAAGGTGGCGCACTCAAGTGGAAAGGGACCTCAACCAACTTGGTGTTATATATAGGTTTTTCTCCTGAGCAACTTTTGGAAGCAGGCGTTAGAAATCACCCACTGAGGTTAACTTAGAAATCTCATTTCCTGTTATCCCTGTATGACCAGGGATCCAGACAGGAGTCAAAGAGTTACTGCATTCTCGAACTACATACTTTGGATTGGGTTGCAGGGTTAAACAAGCCCTTAAGTGCAGTTTGATTGTCGCTGCAGACGCAGATACTCAAACCCCTCCACGTATTTTTAACAATATAGTCGACAGCCACTAGAATAACATAGAATAGAATAACATAACTAACAACGAGTAGTGAAGTCTCGCTTTATTGGTCTTCACGAAGACACCAGCACCGAACTCTTGACTAGTTTTGGAGCCATTCGTGAAGATTCGTCTAAAGTCCAGCCCAGGCTCAAACTCTGGCCGAAGGAGGAAGGAAGATTGATTGTTAATTTCCACAACAGCTGAAATCCGACTGTTATTGCAAATAGACGTCATTTCCATCGAACCAGTGTTGAAGGATAAGTGTTGCGTAAGGTCATCGAAACTCCAGTCTGAATGATACCAAAAGTCACCCCGTCAAGATAGTATTTATTGCTTTGATAGTACACCCCATGATAAAAGTATCAAGTGGAGGCAAATCAAAGCATCTAAAGCAGAGCCGTGCAGCCGACACAAGCCGTTCTGTATAAATTAGTGCAGAAGACATGTACTTACACGAGAACCCCCTGTACCAAAGAACCGACGCATAAGCTAGGAAAATTCTAATTATAGCTGCACAGATCCGGAGGACTTTTTATGGTGATAAGCCCCATGTCATGACAAAAGCACTCTTATACTCCCAAGAAACTGAGAGCGCCTTCGATGTCTTCGACTAGATATGCTTTGCACAAAGAAGTTTCTTATCCAAGATCGCTCCTAGATAATTCACTTCATGATCATCCAAGATCGCTCCTAGATATTTCACTTCATGGCACTTCATGGTAAATCTGGATAGTGATGCCAAAAGTTACTCTTCTACTGATCTATGCTCTGGTATTGGTAGTCATTTTTCAAGCTGATCCTAAGACCTCGATTGTGTATGCCCTTTCTTGATAACAGCATATACGTACATAGTAGTTTATGTTCAACTTGATATCCTGCTAAATACATTTTGTAGCTTGATCAATGAACCACTGACAACCCGTTATGGTATGCCTATGGCGTAAGTGTTATCTACATATCCCAGTAGGTGATCCGAAATATTATCTTACTAGCGTTGACGGTGAAATTTTGTAAAGTCTCTCTCCTTTGTTAGGTAAACTGTTCTAGTACTTCACAGCCCATACATAATGTTAATTTGTCTTGTCAAAGAGATAGTTTGGAGTCTCTATCTTCGCAAATAAATTTATTTAGCCTAATAAGGCCCTCCTCACGCTATTTGACTGTATGTGGTCCTTTCAGAATACGTTCCCTTTTATCGAGTTGTCAACAATAGAATTATCTTAATTTGAGGCTAGTGGTTTTCCTCTTTCACAACAAATTGTAAGCCCCTGCACAAGGTGTTATTATCTCTTCCAGAAATGTTGTGCCATTCGGATGACCCTACAGCTTACTATTAACTTTTCGTTGACAATCGCATCTAGAGAGACGTTTACACACTCCGATGCGTAAGGATCCGTGCCTAATTCGATAAATTACGTACGTACGGTCTGAAGTTCATCATGTTGTCCAGGTGCAGGATTTGGTGTTTTGAGTTGACTATGACTATGACTATTCATGTTCATATACCTATCCATTTGGAAATAAAATTCAACCATTTCGTACTCCAAGAGTTTAAACTTAGAGTCATTGATCTTATCCTTGATTTAATTTCGGAATCGAACTTGTGCTCTTCATAATCAAGAAGCCCTTTCCTCAGAAACTCTAAATCCAACCTTGAATCGAAAATAAAGTATCTGTATCTGTACAGCACGTGGAGATGATTTTAGGATAAAGTAAATGTATCTAAGTGACTAAAGTAATCTGAATTTGAAATTTCATTTTTAGGTTGAACATTGAGACTTGCCATGACTCATCAAACATGGCTATATTCGTGTAGTCATAAAACAAATTATACGATGGCCAATAGCACAAATCCTTTCTTAGGCTCTGGCTGTGGAATATAAAAATACAAACAAATTTTGTTCGACCATAAATTCCTTCAAATTAACACAGCTTCACTGATGTAGTACCTTAATCTCGACTCGCAACATTACAAAACAATAAAATCCACTTTTCCAACAATAAGTAAATTTGGGAAAATTTTACAGACTCTCCGTTCCGGCTGCCAATTCCATTTCTTAAATTGAACACCAGACACAGCAACAATCCCAGAAACACCTGCCAACTGATTAAACTTGCAAATTAATTCGAATTTCAGAGGCCGAAACGAAGACGACGTCGACGTCGACGTCGACATAGTGGTGTGTAGTCGTAACGTAAACGAACGACTCCCATTTTTATTACGAAATTATACTCAGCTCGGTAGTTATTCATGTTAGCATCCTTCTGTTTGTCCTTTCTCAGTTTTGCGGAAACTGATTCCGCAAAGCTGTTAGTTGAAAGCTTGCCAAAGAGAGGCAACGTGGATTCAGTTATTCTTTTTTTTTTTTTTTTGTTTTTTTTGTGTTGGCCTGCCTTGAGTCGCCTTTGTAGGCGGTGTTCGGATGAAAATGATGACACTTTTTGTGTCGACGCTAAATGAGCAGTTTAATTCAATTTTATGGGAGTTATTCGAGGTGGAATATAAATATATTGTCGCCTTCCATCTAGATATGATCACTTTATTTAATTTGAGGTTTTTTTTTCGCTTTTGAATCGAATGATTTTTTTTTTTCGGAAGTTGAATTGATGTTAACGGC
Source organism: Xylota sylvarum (assembly GCA_905220385.1). NCBI lineage: Eukaryota > Metazoa > Arthropoda > Insecta > Diptera > Syrphidae > Xylota > Xylota sylvarum. Next base: position 20,332,492 of record LR999958.1, read on the forward strand.
GAAATGCACTTAGGACTGGGTTACGGAATGATATTTTTAAACATGGCCACATAAGTCCTTTTTTTTGGGAATCTCCTTTAGGGTGGATTTTAGTGGGTAATTTTGGAATATTACCAGGAAGTCTATCGCATAATTAAGTAATTTAGTTGTAAATGTGAGTGTACTGTAATCTGATAAGTCTAGATACGGATAGGGTTAAGCAGTTTGTATTGTGTTAATTAAGTCACAGTGTATACCTAGGGTCATTCAAAAAGAGGTGTCATTTGAAATTAGTAAAAAAACTCAACATTTTTACGAAAATTGCTGATATTTTTAGTTTAATCTACATAAAGTACAAACTCTGAGGTTAGTAATGGAATACAGTATACGCCAAATGTTTGCCTCGGTTTTGCTTACAAATAGTCATTCTTTAGACATTCTTTTGCATAAGCCAGACTGTATTTCGTAGATTTTCTTTTCTTTAACTTATCCTTTCACATAGACCCAAAAGAAAAATTCTAAAGGTATTAAGTGCACGAACTCGGCAACCAATTGAAGTCTTCATTCGAAGTCACACGTCTAGGAAATTTTTCATGTAATACAGCCATTGTTTCACCAGCTGTCTGGCGTGTGGGTTGTGTCGTCCAATCCGAAAACATCAATTTGAGGCAAACACGTATAGAGAAGTTATCAACCGTTTGGGAGGAATTGTTTGATACCCTATCCACCTTTCCATGCAAGCCTAATAAAGCGAGCGTGGCAAACTGCATTTTTGCTCGAATTACAACTATATCTTAGAACGTCTATATGAAAAGTTTTATCAAAATCGGATTTTTCATGAAAACACCCCCAGAAAGTGGACGCACATACAGATAATGTACAGCTATATTGTAGGCAATCTAAATATCTAAATATTTGGTCATAGTAACAAAATTTTTCGATTTCATATAAAATAGTGAAGTTATGAAAAATTGGAAGTGGGTGGATTTCAAAAATGTTATTCTTGTACTGCTTTCCAGTTATGTAATTTATCATACCTCACATTTTATGGCCAAATCGCCTAATGACACACCAGCCCAAAAACCTCACTACAGTGTCACTTGTTGTAGATGGAGAGATCGTTTCACTATTTGTCTTGGATTTTCGGACCTATAGATGCGACAGTATTCCTTTTTTTTACGTACCCAGACTCATCACTCAGAATAATTTTGTGTAAAAAATCATGATCTTGTTCATTCATGTCCAGTACCCAATCAGGGAATAAGTGATTGGTCTACTGGCTTCAATTCTTGTTCTAAGTAGATCTTAAAAGCATATATGTAGATCACGATTTGTATGCAAAATGCGGCGCAAGGTGGTTGCGGATAGGCCAAAGACCTGTGATCATCTCGAAATGATCACACCTGGTTTTTCAGTCACACTTTCAGAAATGGCGCTGAAATTTTCAGCTGACCTTGCCGGATGAACACGAGTTGGTGTCTTCATATCACATCTCTTGTTGGATGACCCTTTACTTGAAGTCGCACTTCGGGCTGACGATAGGGTTGCAGGCTAGGAAAGTTGGTTGCGGTATTCAGTAGTAAGTTGAAGCTTTGATAGGATTGAAAGTTACTGATGGATTTATTTTACTAAGACATCATACATTATGTGTCATATTCCGCACTTTGTAACTCTTGATACGTGGTGTGGAATAGGAATTGCACACAGGGTTAGATGGATATAATTTCGAACTCACTACCAACTTCGAGAAGGCATTAATTTTCGATTTGAATATAATTATACTCGTTTTCTAAACATATGTACATATGTATGTACCTATTCTCCGTACCTTACCTTAATTAATAAAAGGTGCCTAAATCGATAGAGTGGATCAAAAAATACAGGAAAAGCAAAGGGAAAAAAAGTGGAACATGACAGTCTAAAAAGTGTAAGGAACGCTTGAAAGCCGAGCTGTTAAACGATTATAAATACATAATCCAAGTTAAGTTATAAACAGAGGAAATCTCAAAGGAAATAATAGTAATCATGCTTGGATAGCAGGCTGCAAGTTGTATCTCTAGACTATTGAGTTTTTTTTTTACTATACCAAGTCATAGTAAAATAGCGAGAAAACGGCTCGCGAGATACAGATCATTCCTTTTAGAAGCAGAATATGGTGTTAGCGAACTACAAAAGCACTACTACCTTGGTGCTCCCCCTAAATATTGCTCTAATCGATAGGATACTCGATCTAAAGGACCTCCTCTCTTCCAACAGCTGTGATGAATCAGAGTATCTGAAGCGGATTCAGTAAAGGCAAAGTGGCGTTCCTCAACGAAAATATTCGTAGGTGTTTTGTTCTTTTGTGAACTAGTGCTTCACATTCCATGAGAAGGTGTACTGATGTTTCTTCGTAGCTTAAGCATTGCCCATGTTTTCTGTAACCAGTTTCCTGAATGAAAAAACATTTTAAAAATTTTTATTAAAAACCATCACCAGATTGGATGTGTTGCAGAGCTGTGACTTATCCAAGTTAAGAAGTTCAAATTACAACAGAACTACAAGAATAGCAAAATAGGATTCGCTTATATATTGCAAGAACCATGAGGACCAGGACAGATTTGCTTGTCAGTAGGGAAACGTGCTAGGCACAGATCCTCTTCATCCTCCGGAAGTTGTAAGAACTCTTCCAAGTTCTTTCAGTTCCTCTGTGGACTTCGTGTAGTATACAAAGAACCTAAAGGACTACCGCATTTGCTTTATAAGCTGCATATTAAAAATGTATCTTTAAGCAACACGGTATATCCAAGACAGAAGTGAGAGATATTGAAAGGACAGCGTGATAAGACATTAGCCTTGGGTAATACAGATTTCCAGGTCGATGTTTGTTTTGTGGCTATCTTAGTTTCATTGGCACTTACCTGTCCGCATTTGAAGGTCGTAAGGGGGCGGTTGCTCTCTAATAAATCTGCTTTGGAGACGTTGGCTCACAGCCTTCTGTGGGTTACTATTTCTCGATAGATATTGACATAAACTGGGCTCATTTCTACATTCGATGAGACTGGTGGATGGGTAGTAGTATCAGTATGACTGCTAGCCCTAATATAGACGACAAATCATTGACTAATGAACGATTTTTGAAACGAAACTCACTAGCTATCATTAAAGCTGCATATGACAGCATTCATCATCTTGAGCTCTTAACGAAAAATTACTGAATTCGGAACCATACATCACCAAATGATTAGCCTGTCTCGGATAACATTGAGAAACTCAAAGGGTCCTTTGAAATTTAAAAATAGCTTCTCTGATCTACTCTATGCATAGGTTAGGTTACCTAACCTACTCTATACATACATTCACTGAATCTTAAGTAAGAAATTATCTACTAACTCTATCCAGTTGTTGGTGAAACCAGAGACTATAGAATGATTCTTTGTGGAAAATTTGGTTTATTATCAAAGAACATACGAGCAGATGAATAGTAATGCTTCGAAAACGTTTGAACTTCAGGTTCAAAACATCAAGGAAAACTATCAAACATCTTCTTCCAGCAATACTTCGTCGGATTATCGTAGTCTAACGTCAAAGTGAGAAGATCACTGAATTTGTTGATCGTATCTGCCTGAAAGTTTCGATTTTTCTTGAATACAGGAAAGCGACTAACAGATATACATATGTATATGTATTTGGAAATGAAAATTAGACAAGTTACCCTTGATTCGTTGTCTAAACCAAACAACATGCAACAGGCTGTCGAAAGGCTCGTGTCACGAGACATTGACAATTTTCCCCAGTGAAACATTGCAAGGGGCATTCATTAAATTTAAAATTACAACTTACCCCAAAGAGTGCACCTGGAAAACAGGAAATCCCAAAGTGACAGGTACTCCTTTTATTCTCGCCCACAAATTGCACTCCAAGGAGACTGTCCTTTCTCAGAATTTTTGTAGTTTTTTTATTTTTTCCATTTTTTTTGGTTTGCAATTTTCATTCGCTTTTCAGTGGTAAATTTCGTGCTTTTGTTTTTGGTCAACTTCATTGCCTCCATTATCTTGTTGTCGCTTTGTTATTAGCTGTCCCTTCGCTACTGGTTTCCTTTTCTTTACTCTCCATTACTTTGCCACTTGTAACTTTTGTACTTTTTGGTAACCACAACTTCACCACTCTACACTGTGTACTTGTATACTTCGTTGGAATCCCTTTTCTTTTTTTTCGTTTGTCGTTCTTCTTTTTTTTCTTTTTTTTATTTCGGGAAACAGGACAGCTACAAAATACTTTATTCCGGAAACTACTTCCTTTAATTTGCCAGGTGCTTTCCTCAAGGAGTTGGCAGGATGCACACTTTGTTGGCCCCCTTTTATTTTTGTCATGTTTTTTTTTTTTTCTCCTTTACCCATTTTGTTCGTTTTCCTTTTCTAAGATATATGCAGTGATAAACTATCATAAAAGTTTTATCCTTCTTAGAATAATTCCTGTGGGATTTTCCATTTTAATATTTTTTTTTTCTTACTTTGCGGGGGCTTCTGTGGAAAAACTTCTTGGTGGAGGAGAGTGAAACAAAAAAAAAGAAAAGGGCATAACGGAAGAAAAAACTTTTCACCAATATATATTCAAATGATTGTCATCGTCGTTTTGGAATCATACAATTTCCGTTTTAACTCGTTTTCTATCTCCGGCGCGCGTACATTTGGTATGAGTCGAAAGGATATAGACGGCAAGTGATCCTTCGACGTAGGTGTTGAGTTTAAAGTTTTGGTTTTCCTAGGAGTTTCTCAGACGTTTGGTGGTGGGTAAATATAGATTATGAAGAGATGACTTATTGTGGGTTGGTTTACACTTCTTTTTTTGCGTCTGGTTTGGTTCGGTCTGGTTTACATTGAGACCGGCAATTGGATTGTTGGACTGCAAGAATAAATTTTATTTTCATTTAATTTAGAGGCGATAACAGCTTAAAATATGTTTGCAGATAATTCTGGTTTTGTACATCAATTTCTGTGGACTTTAATGCAGTTATCCCCGTAGTCTATAGCTTCGTCCATGACAGCTCAGCAATGTCATTTTGTTCGGAAAATATGTTAGTCAAACTGAATAGCCTACATTCCAACAGTCACTTGCATTTCAAGCCTTCAAAGACGAGAATAGGGTCTGATGCAGCCAGTAATATCTAAGGGAAACCAATAAATCCAATTATTAGGGGGTGATCCTGGATGAAGAATTTGTTCAGTCAAGACATGCCAATTTGAAGGCATTCAAGATGCTCCCAGTGTCTGGCTTTGTTAAGGTGATTTTAGCAAGACATGGGTCTTATCACTGAATAAATTCCTTTGAATTTAAAAGGCAATAATCAGGGTTTGGTTGCTTGGTCTTTTTATCAAGCTTAAGAAACGACTTGTACCTGCTGTATATTAGCTTTACGAATATTTCTATCTCTGAATTACCCTTCAGCTACGTACATATATTCAAAGAAAATTGGAGATACCTGTGATCCCGGAAAGAGGGTTCGCGCAACACCTTCCTATTCCTAATGCGTTGAGCAATCTTATCGGAGGCAAGGGTCATGGCCAGCACTTCTTGATTATTTCTGGTGATGAAAGTAGGCTTGTTACCTATGTTGTACAGAACGAGGTTTGTACTTAGAATGAAGTCAAAAAGGAGCTCACCTCTTTAGTTGATATCAGAGCTTCCCCATACAGTATGGTGTAGCTCTGATATCAACAGTATCTGGGTTTACCTTGGCCACACGTATACAAGGCGTAGTATTTCGAAGTCTTGAGCCCGTATACCAAGTTGTTCACAACCCAAGGTTCTTGGACCATGAAAAACGGCCGGCGGATGTCGCCACCTCCCGCGAGCTTATGACAAACATCCGAGAGGATAACTGTCATTAAACAGTTGATCTCTTCTATTCCTGTAAAGAATATAACACTCACAATAAGAATGGTTGTGACAAACTAGGACCTGGGTCCCATAGACCTGTTGCCCCAAATATTTGTTGTATTAGTGACTTTTCAGTTGTGTGTCGAAAGTTAGGCTGTTTTTCAGAATCGTTAAGATTGCATCCATGTCGGAGGGTCCGGCTCGAGCTTAGCACCTGGCCATACCTCCCCTAATTTCCCTATACCCAGTATGAAGAGGTCGTATAACCTTTGATCGTCGCAGGCGATCAGCTTCACGTGAAATTGATGCCATCTACCATCACAACATCTGGGAGGAGGACCTAGGTTTTTCCTTCATGATCTCCAGGAAACTAAAACCAGTTTATTTTTCATCCATACGCATCGGTTTTATTAATAACCGCCAGGACTTATTTGTCCTTGAGTACATCGTTGTAGGACTTCGATATAGCAGACCTGGAATACGGCACCGATTCCTCCAACGATTGCTTGACTACTTTTCCCAGGATTATCATCACTGGCGATCTTTTAAGGTCATTCTAGTCGGGCATTCTTGGAACCTTTGCGGTTATTTTGCACTCCGGTATATTACCAAAGTGCTGCAGAATTCGGCTAGTAGTGCGTCGATCTTTGTACGCTTGTTTTGAGGGATACCTCTTGATCCGGAAGAGCTCCTAGTGGAACCCATGGGGTACTAGTACATTGCGCCTCCATGCGGCTTTGGAAGTAGTTGGATCATGTAAAATCATAATATTCTTACTAACCAGCTCTTCAGGAGCTTTACCGGTAGACAGTATCGCCCGGTTTAAATGAATAACTGGTCTTATTGATTGTTTTTTTTTTTTAGAAGTTGGTTTTTTGTGTGTTCATAATGCGTTCCAACGAGCAGCTGAGAAAGGATGGTCAGTCTGTGCAGAAATCCGCAGTGTACAGATAAGGCTAGATAATCCGGAGGTCCAGGTATCTGGATACTTTGTTCGCGACTGAGCTTTTTTTTTTGGGAAAAGCCTCCAGCCAGTCTACGATGTTGCTGTGACTGTAGGCCTATGCAAACCAACATCCTAATTTTTTGAATCTGACCGCATTGCAGTTACTCTACATTTCATTTCTAGTTGAGCTTTGAATCTAGTATGACTCCTAGATACCTAGCTCTGAAATGTAACATTTTAATATTAGTACTAAAAGGTAGGTACTGTCTCGTCCAAAGTACGCTTGTCAAGTAGAATCATCAAGAAGGTAGCTAGAGTATCATTTTTATACTACTACTACTACTACTACTTCCATGTCCACACTTTTAAGCTTCCAGTAGAAGCACCAACTGATCTAAATTCCAGTGATGGAACTACATGAAGTTGATCATTCTGTACCATTGTGGGTACAGTGCTATACTTACACGATGATGAAAGTGGCGTATCCTAACAACCTCAACTAAGAGTTTGGAAACACTCTTCACGTAGGTAGTCGTACGCACTATTTTTCGAACTTTTTACTTTCACGTACCATCGTCTGGACTGGCTTCTACCGACTCCTATTCTCAATCTACTTAAGGACGGTGAATTGAAATGACGTTCTTCGTGTTAATAACTTCCAACTAGTTCCAACTATGTGCGAGTTTTTTTTTTTCCCCCGTTAAATCGAAGTCACTTTACGTGAAACACTTGACCTCTTCGAACTATAAACTTTTTTCATCTCCTCTGTTTGTGGTTCTTTGACAGAGAACTTATCACTTTTGTTTTTTTGGGTTTTCTTTGCTTTCACCAAAAGTCGATTTACCACCGTCACCCTTCGATCAACTCTAATTAACTTGGTAAACGCGTGCAAAGAGAATTATAATTTCTTATTAACGGATTATATGTCCTCGCATGTTACAAATAGCGACAGCACCAACATCTGCCACAAAACCAAATTGAGTAAATAAATAAAACCAATGGCAACGAATGGCAGGACCTCTTCCCCCGTCACTCTCACCTGAACACGCTAAATATATAAACTTTGTCCTGCAAAGTTTCACGCAAGAATAAAGAGCTCACCTCTCATGCCATTTGCCAAACAGGCAACAACATCGAAATGGGAGAAAGGGAAAGAACAAGCGAGATAGCTAATTTAATTTTGCACTTTATCCCTCCTTCAACTCGTCGTCCTTGCGCTTGTTCAACCACTATGCTCTGATGAAAGTTGATTAAATCAAATTTTCCCAGGACATGCACACGTCAAATAATAATTATCCTTTTGTTTCGTGTATATGAATGGGGGGTCCGCTCTCATTTAACTCAAACACTTTGCTATCTAATTTAGAAGTCTAAATTATGATGGACCCAAATGTGACGCCCCTACGGAGAGGACGAGGACGGCAGCGAATTATGAACAGGAATATGAAATTTTCGCATATCCATTGTTTCGCTGAGTCAACGGGTCCCGGGCTCGGGTGTATATTGGAAAGAATGACACAAAGGTTCGCCTAATGTCCAATTAATCCGGGCAAAAGCCCATAGGTCATTGAATTATTTATTTTATTATGCGAGCAGGATAAATGATGGATCCATGGATCCTTATTGTAAGGGTTTCTGCCCAGCTATTCCCTAAGGTTTGAGGGTAGACACACAGAGCATGTAAAAAATAAAAGTTTCTTTTCCTCTTGGATTTCAGTTAGCCACTACCCTTTTTCGGGAGGACGCGGGAGGGAGAATGGATTGACATAAAACACGTTTCGATTTTCCTTTCTGTTCCCGGAAGGACGAACAATAATTTGTATTCACTCCAACTACATCTCTGCTGGTTCCTGTTTCAGCAGGACTTTCGTTGAGCGTAGCCAATTTTTGTGTAAAAGAATGATGACGTTCTTTCAGCGCGCGATACGTAGTCATTGTCAGTAAACTTTCACTCATCGCATCCTGCTACGGCATAGGGCACGTGAGTCTGTGTGTCTCTGGCAGGATGCACTGGACAACGGAGATGACATCATAGATTGATTTAGCTGTCAATTGTAATCATTCAACTGGAATAGAATATTTCGCATGTTGTGCAATTGACGTGCCAACAAATTAACATGCCACAACATACACACACTCATACGCACACCATCATACCCCAAAAGGAGATATGTATACGGTTGAACGCTGTCGTGTCTCCACAGCCATCACGATTGCCTACGTCGTCATGTGCATTCAGCAATTGGTCAAGAACATGCTGTGTTTTGAATTGGAAAACTTGCATGGATTCTAAGGTTTGCGATGGAAATGCTAAAGATTGACAATGGTCAATCCTGTTGTTCGGTTTGTAACTAATCTGTGGCTGTTGGAGGATTAATTTCAGGTGCTTGGGCTTTAAGAGGTCTAGACTGTCCTTATGAGAGTTCATAAATGGAGATTGTTATTGAAAATGATTGTTTTAGAATAAATTAATACAAACATATGTACCACTAGTCGAAAAAGATTCACAAAAGAGTGTCACTAGAGATATCACAAAATCAAATTGCCTAATCACTAGAAACGAATCTTTGTAAGTAGCTACAATTACACAAACAGGGAGGAGAAAAAACACGATTCAAGGAAACCAGCTAAAAGCATAACCACCTCGAATGAGAACTTCAAAAACATTTGCTCACGAGGAGCAACATGACGCCTCAATTCTAAATGAATGCAGAACTAGAACTACAGAAACTCCAAGAATTATCTATCCAGCCAAAGCTAGATTTTGTTTTTTGTGACTTCTGGTTCTTCGAAATCATGAATTTAATCCGAAGATACTTCATTAGAAATTTTCGAATTGGAATTTGTTTTTGAAATTCCATGAATCAGAATCGGTCTAGAAAACACACATGAAATCTGAGAATTTATGAAGCAGATTCTGGGTCAAAGATAATTTTGAGATACATACTCGTATGTGATACCTAGTTAACTGGTTGGTTTATAGTTTTAGTACGTAGACTTATGTAAAACACTTCATCGTAATGAAGTCCTATTTTCTGGAACGTATGGCCTTAACAAAGCATTTCCACATCATTTTGTCAATATCTTAACATCTTATCTGGTTCTACACTGTCAAGTTAGCGCTGAACTAGCTCAGAGTTAATATTTGTGGCTTTTGCATTTGCAGCCTTAAGGTCGTTGAGTTAATAATGCTTGTCAGAAGATACCACAAGCCTTAAGTCCTTCGAATTGTTTTTGAGGCATGTCTTCCACGGAGCTGTTGGCGGAAGTGAGCGCGATAAACTTAATTCAAATCAGACGGTATGACAGCAGTTTGGCATTCAATGTTAGTCCTGACGTTGGCTAAAGTCTCAAAGAATGCACCTGACAAAGTAAAAAAAAGTATAAAAACGGCGAATCACACGAACGAGGCGGCTATTTGACTAGTCAATGTCTAGTCAAAACATAGTCACCTTTGACTTCAATAATTCGATTGTTTGGCTAGCTGCGTGGTATGTAGGATCGTCTTGTGCCTACCATACGTACGTACATATGTACATACATACATGCACAAAATTATCCATCCAATTCATCCCAAAAAAACTTAGTCAACCTGAGCCGGTAGTGATGTCCATTGACTATGACTTTATGACTAACATCAATAAAAAGAAAGTGTCTGCCAAGGATCCCTTTAGCACAGAAACCGCACCAAAGATAACATTTTTGAGGGTGTAATGAAGAAAACGTAAAATAATCCAAGTTCATTGTACTTCTGCATTTTTAACTACCTGCTGGCTTTACATGTCGGAGTGTTGACCCAGTGGCTCAACCCACAGCCCTCTCCAGTAAGTCTAGTCCTTAGCTAACTGTCTCCAGTTGCGCACTCCAAGTCAATTGAGGTCCTCTTCTACTTTTGCGCGCTACCTAAGGCGAGGTCTTCCTGTACTGCGTTGTTCCTCTGGGTTAGATTCGAAGACTCTACAGGCCGGATCATATGTATTCATCCGCTCTGCGTGTCCTAGCCATCTTAAATGACTGATGGGTACATTTTTGATCAGATCAACCATCACCAACCAGGTCGTACAGTTTCGTCATTGAATCTTCTCCTCCAAAGCCTGTCAACGTAAACGGGACCGAAAATTTTACGAAAAATCTTTCTCTCGCAGCGACCTAGGATATCTTTTTCCACTTTCGATACAGTCCAAGCTTCAGCGCCATAAACCAGGACTGGGATGATCAAATTTTTGTACAGAATCTTCTTATTTATTTGGGATAGGGTTCTACTACTTAATTGCCTTCTCAGTCCAAAGAATTAGGGATTGGCAAGAGTTATTCTGCGCTTTATTTCTGCTGAGATGTTGTTTGTTATCAGAGTTTATATCAGAGCCTTGATAGACAAAGTTTCTTATAGCTGTCTATTGTTCTGTCTATCCAATTCGTCGATGTTGTGTGTCCCTTCGTGTTGACAGCATATACTTGGCAGCTTCCGTTTCAATACTAGCGACTGACAGCCCGTTGTGCTCTGGCAATAATGTCAATATCTTGTGTGACAGGCTTGTGAGTTTAATACAATTCTTACAAGTATGATGTTAAAGAGGTCACATGACAGTGCGTAACCTTATCTAAATCCTTTTTTGACATCAAAGGTTTCGATGAGATCGTTACCGAACTTGATGGAGCACCGAGAATCCTCTATTGTCATTCTACACAGGCGAATGAGTTTGGCAGTCATGTCAAAACTAGAAATAGCTCTGTATAGCTCATCTCTATAAATGCTGTCATATGCGACTTTGAAATCGATAAAACAGTGGTGGGTATCGATTTGGACTTCTTGGGTTTTATCCAGCATCTGTCGAAGTGTGAAATTTTTACTGCATTTGCTTGTCGGCATTTTTCGTCAAACCGTCTTGTTGCTGGTCGGGCAAAACCCAGCACATCAGTTGGGGCATTTCTGGAATGTGGCAGCGTTGACCTTGGACTCCGGCTTTTGGTGTTGGCGACTGGTCTGGCGGTCTCTTGCGATTGCAGCTTCTAGAAGTTATATCTTTTCAATTTTTTTCTCTGTTGTGACGCATTTATACCTTGGCTACAACTGGGTAGTGATCCGAAACAATGTTGGCTCCTCGGAAGGTTCGGGCATTCAGAATACTGGAGGCATGCTACCACCTCATCAGATAAGTACCACTAGAAAATATCCCAGTCGATTTAGTCTGAGCAAAAACTCTGTAAGTTTAAGCACAAGACCTGGTAAATAGCCTCTATTGTCTGGATTGCATAAGGAAATGAAAACGTGTCAGCTACATCTGGCTGTGCCTTTAGCTAAAACTTCAAACCCATACAGGAGAATTGGACAATTGATTAGAAAATTCTTCTCTTGAATCTCGAACCTTTAACTCCACTATATTTAACGTCTAGAAAAAATTCAGTCTTAGAACGCTCGCTGTCTTGTTAAATAATAACGTTTCACCACAGTGAACCAATGACTAGGGCTTGTGAAACCTCGCGCCACTGTTCAGGCATCTTCTAAGCCTCCATGCCCTCCAATACCTCGTTTTGATCGTTTTTTTTATACTTAGACAGTATCTTCTTAACTCCCAATCTTCTATTATTTTCTGTCTCTCATTACTACGTTTGCGTTGAGTATTCCTTTTGATGTTCACACTGAGGTTCTGGTAGTCTTTTCGCATTTTTTATGCATTCACAGCAAATACCTAGACGGGTGGTTTCAACTTTCTCGGAGAAGTAGCAAAAGTCTTATTTTCCAAGGATCCATTGGAACATCCACTATAAAAGTCTGCGAATGTTAGATTGCTGCTTTAAGTGTGGTTTTAATCAGGTCTCATAGTATATTCTACCACCCCCCCTATATGACAAAATCAATTAAGAACATAACTTACTTTGCAAGAGTTTCAATCCTATTTCCAATTTATTATAAAAATCCCTCTTAATCGAAGGCTAGTACTTCTTCAAGTTGATATGGTTTAAAATGTATACAATCTTCCGATGAATTTTTCCCACTCAAGCCAAGGTCGAACTCAATGGGCACGCACTAGACTTCGTTTATATGGCCATGATGAATCCACACTCTAGTTGTTGCTGAGAGTGCCCCCCAGTAGATACTAATGTGACGCTATTCATGTTCTGTTACTCACCAAGTCTCAAGTGGCATCTTTTAATACCAAGGACTACACTACTCTTGTAACATCGCAAGGAGTTTCTACCAGAGTAAGTATGATACATAGCTTTACCTTTTAATGCGCAATACGTAGTTTATGTTTGGCTGCAGACACACTCATACATAAATTCATTGCTCTAATATTTCCGTCTTAATTTTAAATAACAGGACGAAGGACGATGAATCATGCCGAGAACAATAAAGTATTGTAATTACATTTCCTCTATTATACTGTTGTAGCCGTGAGCGATTCCATCTACACACATGTAACTTTTTGTGTTCTGTGGAATTCCTTCAGTCCTCGTGGATCCCCCTACAAATTCTTCAAGGTCCTTTAATTATTATTTGTGACAAAGAAACTCACTCATAAATTGGTATTTCTTTGAAAATGTACTGACTGAGCAAGTATCACGGCCCCCTTTCGTTCCAAGAAAACAGATTGGAACCACAAGGCATTTGCCCTTCCAGTTACGCAATTTCTTCTCCTTCTATGGCACATGCTTCGTTTTTTTTTTCTTTTTTTTTGTCTTGTTAACAAAGATAACTTATTAAATCCTTGCTAGACAAAAGGACGACAAGTACCAATGATGTTCTTCTGTTCGCATCGATATGGAGATGGAGGATAACTTTAGCTCCTCTTCCCTTCACTGGATGATGCTCACTCATAGCATGTCCTACACATGTAACGCGAGCACACACATATCCCCCCCGAAGGCGTTTGCTTATTCATTGAAGTTGTTGCTGTCTTAAACATCCTTGCACTCCCAGCTTCGGTAAAGGAATTTGAGCAAAAATTTAAACTTGATTTTGCCCCGGCACACACAGGACGACAGATCTTCAGTTTCTTGCGTGTGATTCTTGGCATTCGTTCTTTTGCGCTTCTCCATCACCATCACCATCACCAGCACCAACACCACTGTGTCTTCCGAAAGTCATTGTCTCTCCGGCTATATCCGCTGTACCCGGTTTCGTTATCCTTGTTAAATCACCACTACGTTGGTATATGTATGCGTGTGTTTTGGGTGTGTGTGTGTGTGTGTTGTCTTTTTGGCAAGACGAACATTTCAAATAAATTTGTTCAATCTTCTGCACCAGGCTTCGTCCTGGCTTTTTCATTCTTCTCCCAACCCTCCTCTCGTTCGGGTTGTTCTTCGCTACGCTTCGGGTTCTCCTCAAATATTGTTGGCATTGTCGTCGTGGTCCCTTTTTCCACTTTTTTTGTATTTCGCTCAGCAATCGGACGGGTTCATCCTTTTTGAAGTATTGGAGTATGATATGCATGCATGATGGGAGAGGAGCAGGCTGATTCATTCACATGGATATCCTTGAATTTCATGGTTGAAGGTGCGCTTTAAGGAGCAACACCCTCTATTGATTCTTTGCTTCCTCCAGAGTTGTTATTGCTGTTGGTTGAGTTTTATCTGTTTTCGTTTTTTAAGGGAAGGGAATTTTTTTTTTTTTTATTTATTTTTTTTTTTTTTCTTATCCTTTTTTTGAATTATTTCTTTTTTTTTTTTTTTGTGAAAAATGAGGGTGGCCTGAGTTTAAAGGGGTACATTGTGCTTATGGTTTTGCTTTGATTTTAGATTTTCCAAAGCAAAAATGTATCTCAAGAGTGTTCACGCTAATGGCGTCAATTTGAGAACCGGGTAGCGGTAGGTAAAAGTTTGTTGGTCTCCTCGAATGTGAAATATTGTTTGTAGTCATGCCTAAAAGGGTTGCTTGAGTGGAAGGACTATTAAAATAACAATGTAAACTCGATATGTACACCATGGTGTGTTTGCAATGTTCCTTATGAGTGTTTTGCTTGGAGTTTGTGGGAAAATGTATATAAGTATGTACATATGTACGCAGATGCCCATAGAATGGGTTGCGGTGGCTGAGCATTGTGGTAAGAAATTTCGAATTTCTGCCATATTTTCTTGGGTTTTGTAGATTATGTTTGTTTTTGTTAATTCAATGTCAAGGATTACAATGTAATCACGGTTAATGGGGTGTGCTCAAATAAATTATGCAAAATATACTAACTTTTGTGACTTTTGTCACATTAGCAGGGTTATGGAGGTAATGATATATTTTAAGATGGGAGCCAGTTTTGAAAATTTGTTGTTCTTTTATTACTGTTTTGGTTAAAAGGAGTGATATTACAACCTGCTTCAGGATGGGTTATATCATGATAACAAGATAACTTTCCACTTCAAGTGTAAACATTGAGATTGCTTAGTGCTTTTAGTATTATTACAGATGGTTGGCCATAAACAACCTTTAACACAGCAGTGTCTCATTCTTGAAAGTTTTTTTTTTACTTGCTCTGTAGAATGTCAAAGTTTCATCTACATTTGTTCAACATAGCATGGTAAGAAATATTCCATGTTTATTTGTAGTTCTGTAGAATTCCGCACAGACTTCAATTTTCGTTCTCAACTAAATGTTTTTAATAAAAGTCTTGTAGACTTTTGCTTAACCTTCTCATGTACCTGCTTATCATTGTTAATTTTTCCTTGGTCTTGGTGGCTTTTGATAGTTTTTATTCAGAATTTTATAATCTTGGTAGGTTATATATAAAATTTAAGTGCATCTGTAGTCAATATGAACAGATGTATAAAGCAACTACCTTACCTAAGTGTCACAAGAATGCTAACCTTACCTCAGGTTTAGAAACTATGCTCAATCTAATCCCTTTGAGAATATACAACAGAATCTGCTACGTTGGACGCGATATGGTCCAAGAAATCCAAAATATAGACAACAGAACAGACACTAGTAGGTTATAAGATATGGATCAATTCATACTCGCACAATGTGTTGAAATAGTGAAAATTCACCACAAAAACGGTGAAAATATCGCGTCACATGCCACTCAGTTGGTGATACAAAGGCTCCATATTGTGTGACGAATTCCCTGGACGTGTGATTTCTCGAAACGGAGACTTCATCCCAGTTATTCTTTAAAACGGGGGATGTCAAGCATAATATAAAAATAATATCTCGCTCTAAGTCGACAGTAGGGCATCCGTTGGGACACTTCTGAATACAGTTTATATCTTTCTCGCTGATCTTAGAACTCTGAGCCGGAAGAATAAAGTCATTATTATTTGGAGAGCGGTGACTATTTCCTTCTTTATCCTTATCGCAGCATGTCTACTTCTGGACTTTGGTGATCACTTTGGATGACTGACTTTAGATTGATATATTCTTCGCAGGATCTTTATATCTGCAACAGCTCATCAATCCAATTTTAGATAGTGTTCCTTCGATTTACTTATTTTCTTGAAAAATCAGTTGTAGCAATTCGTAATTTTTGGAAATAGGCTTTAGTCTCTGTGACTTTTTTAAGAATCGACAAGAACCTACATCTCAAAGTCTTATAACCTTTTCGTGGTCGTTATCATCATCATTATCAACACACATAGCACTTCATAAACCAGAAGAACTAGAACTAGCCTATCATATTAGTCTGGGGAAATATACATACCTCAGTCTATCAAGCCGAGATGATTGCTCTGTTGTATGCATTGGATCACCTGAAAGAGGGTTCGGTTGAGAATATCAATCAGTGATAAGACACATGGAGCAGATAACAATACATCACTGGCATTGGAATGTGTTCATAAACTCAATGAGTGCTCATCTTGAAATGAGATGATATTGATCTGGGTGAGAGGGCACCTAGTGATAGTGACTGATAGCAATGAAAAGGCGGACTCTCTAGCAAAGCAAGGGTCAATCTCGGTGTCTGGAACAATTTGCTGCAATTGGTAGATCACCCAATTAGCAACTGGGTCGCGGTGGAACACCAGAAAACGTGGTAAATGCCTTTTGTCACCATTCATAGAAAAGTTCTAAGCTTGTGGCGAAGAACATGGAAATGGGTGGTAGCGTTATATACTTACTTACTTACTTAGGTGGCGCTACAGTTCGGGGTGAACCTGGGCCTCAACTAACAAGCCTCTCAAGTTAGCTCAGTCTTGGTCTCGGTTAGCTAACTGCCTCCAGTTCCGCACTACAAGCTTCTTCAGGTCCCCTTCAACTTGTGTGCGCCACGTAACCTAAGGCTCGAAGTCTTCCTCTACTGCGCTGTCCCTCCGGGACCGAATATTTTACGAAGGATTTTTCTCTCGAAACGACCAAGGATATCTTCATCCGCTTTCGATAAAGTCCATGCTTCAACACCGTAAAGGAGGACTGGGATGATCAAAGTCTTATATAGAGTCTCCTTAATTGTTCGGGATAGGGCTTTACTACTCAATTGCCTTCTCAGCCTAAAGAAACAGTGATTGGCAAGAGTTATTCTTCGCTTAATTTCTGCTGAGATGTTGTTATCAGAGTTTATAGCAGAGCCTAGGTAGACAAAGTCCCTTATAGCTGTCTATTGTTCTATCTGTCAAATTCATCGATGTTGTGTGTCCCTTCGTGTTGACAGCATATACTTGGTTTTGAGCTGATTCGTCGCTAGATCCAATTTGGCAACTTCCGTTTCAATACTGTCAACTGCTTCAATGCTGTCATATCGGCCTTCAAATCGATGAAAAGATGTTGGGTATCGATTTAAGCGTCTTGAGTTTTTTCCAGTATCTGCCGAAGTATCAAGATTTGATCAATTGTGGACTTTCCTAGTATGAAACCACACTGATAGGGCCCAATCAGGTTGTTGACGAAGGGTTTCAGACGTTCACACAATATGGCAGATAGGATCTTGTTGAGGAGACTGATACCTCTGCATTATCTATAGGTCATGGAAATTTCAGGTATCACCTAAAGAAGATGGTTCTTCTGAAGGATGTCACCTGTGAACTATGCGCGGAAGAAATCACTTAGATCATTGAAAATTTATTCAGCTAATGTAGCCTTTCTGATGTTGGCGAGTGCAGGGCACGTGTCAAGGAGGTGACTGATGATCTCCTCTCCCTCTTAAACCCTACAGTTTTTACAGAAGTCGTAGTGGGGGATGCCCAATCTTTGAGAATGTCTATAGCACAATGTCCGGTGAGGGTGTTAACTATCTTGCAGAGGGTTCCTCTCTTATGTTTTAGGAGTCCGATGGACCTTCATAGTTTTGTGTAAAGTCGGCCAAAGCAGCCTACCCATAAGACGTTGGCGCTGGCGATTTCGGTGACGCTTATGTTATGTAGACCAGAAGAGCCTCGTCTAGCCAGTTTGTCAGCCTCGCAATTCCCTGGTATGTCACAGTGACCTGGTACCCAGCAGAGAGTGAGATTGTACTGTCCAACTATCTCCGTAAAAGATACGCGGCAGTCTTTCACTGCCTTGGATCTCATTGTACTGGATGCAAGGGATTTGATGGCTGCCTGACTGTCGATGTACATATGTATATGACGATATCCAGTGACTTCGGCTTGAAAAACGCTGCAGTAATTTGGAAGGTTAAAGGTCACGTGGATATCCAAGTCTTCGGAGAAGACTCCCACACAAACTTCGTTCTCGGTTTTGGACCCATCCGTAAAACTTGACAGCTAGTACAGGACATCTCGTTGTGTTCATTCAGTTCTGTTTAGTTCCGCCAAGGCGTAGTAAGAGTACTTTCTAAAATGAATCTTAATGGGAGGGGGGAACTCTAATGAGGAATCATACCTCTCCAAGGTGTAGGTGGTAGAATAGACTTAGAAATAAAAATAAGCCGATAGTTATTATTTTAAACATTACTCTATGAGAGGTAGTAATGCTTAGGATTCACTCTAACTATGGTACCTCCATGGGTTTGATTCTGATCCAACACATGGTGCATACCAACTATTCAATTGACTATGGACCAGTTGGTGCAGTTGATTATTATTGTTCCTTCTCTTTAATCGTGGATAGAATCTTCCTCCTCAGTATACGAGTATAAGTATGTAGTATCATCATATATGTATACTAATATCGCAGCTGAAAAATTTCACAGCTACACCAATAAGGCACTAACGACATTATTTGCCATTTGGATAAGTTCATGTGATCAAATAAAGACCATATTGTGTCCTACATCTCCAAAAATCTGCAGATGATGTTAATAATAGATCTTACTGCCCCTTAAGGTTGTGAATTCTAGTTGCAACACCAGTGGGACTATCCTTCTTCACATTTTGCTTCAGAAGAAATAAGTTCCTTACATCGGTTCTTCAAAAGGACGATGTCGATTTGTCGTTGGCTATGGAGTAGATACACATCCCGGACCGACCAAGAATTCAAGTATAGACATCAACTGATTTTTTTTTTTTCAAAAATTATAGCCAATTATAAGCTTGGGTCTATTTGTGTGAGGGTCTAGAAAAATCATGAAACGAAAATAGAATAACCTGCTACATCATACAAGTAAATATGTTAGACTGGTAATTTGTCCCAATCGGTTTACATAGCTTCTACCTCCATTTTCACAGCCAACAGCTTTCGACACTTCCCGGTAAATTCAGAAACTTTCTTTCCAATAAGTTCAGGTACTATATTTAGAGAAAAGTTTTCTTGAACAAATATGTTTTATAGACGACACTATTGATTTTACCCTGCTTTACCAAAGGACATCCATCAACACCTAGAGTCTTAAAGTCCTTCTCTATCCAACTTCAAAAAAAAAAATATAAAGTTTTCCCTTAAAATGGCAAAAAAATAATCGTAAAACTTTTTGAAAACTTTAACATTCCATTATTATTTTCAATTGGAAGTTCGTGGAGGCAGTACTTTGCTCCGGCTTCGCTGTGCTGTCCCAATTTTTCAAATGTCTTTCGATTCGAATCTCTATCCTAAAGTACGCGACTCAATAAAATGTTTGGCAGACATACGCGTCCCGCACGAGAAGTTTAATGATTCAGACTCCCTCCACTTGATCAAATATATTTCTTCAGTTCCGTATCCGTTCGAAGAGTCGTTAACAGCCTCCCACTCTGGCTTAAGTGCGGTTGGAAGGAAGTAGGAGAATAATAAAATTGACAGAAATAATGACAGGAAATTCTATTCCATACAAATATTTGAAATTTTAAACATGTGCAGCAATCAGAAAGCGCATCATCCGTTTATCTCTCAAATGAATTGTATCCTGTGCAAGGATTCAAATATCATCTTGAGACGTGCTGTTTGTATATGTGAACGTCCTTGAAAAGCACTAAAGCATCAACCGAGACTGAAGGAAAACATAAAACAAATGCCAAAAAGGAAATGGATTTTCCAAACTGAACTCAGCCAACATACACACATATACTTTTAAGAGACGACTCCTCTTCAGAGCGAGCAAGCGTCGTGGGACGCCCGTGGGCGAACCAAACCAAGGGTGAGATGGAAAAGGAAAATATTGAAACTTAAGATAGTAAAGGCGGAGAACGAAGGACTGACAACAACGACGACAACGATTTCGAAAAATTATTCACAATTCCAGCTGTTCAATCTCCTTATGACTCAACTCCTCTCTGTTGCATTCATTCTGTTGTCTTCGACTGCACAAGATGCACAGTCTCTGTGTGTTCGATGGACAAAGTAGGAGGCAAAAGCAAACAAAAAGGACAATTCACAACGGTGTATGGCAAGACGCTCTCCTACACTTTAAATAGAATTTTTGAAAAATAGCACAAAGCCGATCCCCCACACAAATGACTACAGGCTTGGCCCACTCACTCCATACTGCACCTCTCCGCCACCAACAGTGTATGTTTGGTATGTCTGAAGTAGTTGGATACAAATGGAGGAGGATAACAAATCTGATTGCATTCGTATAATAAATTGCATTTAAAGTTCGTCCTAATCCAAAGAGACGAATGTATCCGCATGCTCTCTTCGTCTCCGTTCTCCGATCCTCTCCTACACTAGCAGCAGCAGCAGCAGCAGCAACCGCAACTATAAGACGTACATCTTCTCGGACGCACGGAATAGACGAACGACTATAGTGGGTGGACGTGCTCGTCTATGGTATCCGTTGTACCATTTCGACTTTGGAGACCAGAGGAAAACAGCAGGTGCTGTTGTATGCGGTTGTGGATTATTAGCATAAATAAATAAAATAACACGAAAAAAAAAAAAAAAAAACTTTGCTTCACCTGTTTGCATTGAGCAATGATGATGGTCATGATGATGACGCCACATTTGAGAACGAGCATCCTCATAACGAGCCAGATATCTGGATGAGGTATCTACTACTTCCAGCATGGTTCTGCTTAATGGAGGAAAGTATGAGAAAATTTAATTTTATTGTCGGAAATCATGGAAATGACAGCGCTCCGGTGAGCCAACAGGATGAATTGTTGATTTATCGCCGACAACAAGGATACCCTAACCGACAATTCAGCTCAATCATCTTTAGTTGAAGATATTTTATCTGTGTGCTTTTATTCTCTTAATTTTTTGTTCCTTCTTATTTTTTTTTTCTTTTTTCGAGAATTGTTTTGAGTTAATGGTTAAATGTTGGAAAGTGTTGTATATTTTTATTTTATATTTTCATTCGGTGGTATGGTGATAATTGAATGGAAATTTTAACGACATTTTCCCCTGGAGGAACACTTAAATATGAGTAATAGACACAACTACATAATTTATTAGGACTCACTCTGTTTTCGAGAAAAAGAGGACATTTAAATGGTTTGAAGTTCATAACTATATACATACATTAAATTAAGTTTAAAGTATTAAAAGCAATGACCTGGAAGCCTAAAAGTGTTACCATTTTCATCGAAGGATACAAATTATTTATTTCATTATCCTATGAGAAGACATGCAAACTTAATCACGATAGTTGGAGATGGTTGAAGTAGAATGTCACTGCCTATCGAATTCTGAAAATTTGCATACTCATACCGTATAAACAACATGGCAAATCTCATCAGGAATAGCAGTGGTGATAGTATGCAGCCTTGTAGTATGCCATTTTATATATTAATATAAAAAATTATGGTGGATACCTCTGCTAAGCAGTGCTTGAAAAATGCAGAGCCGCTTTAGGATATCGAATGAGTTGAGAGGAAACTGGTGGAAAGCATGATGCGCAGAATTTTTATATGTATGTCCCACACAAGAGAATCCGATTTCGAGATTCTTCCAATATAAGCGAGGTGGACGTTTAGTTGAGGTTTCCTGTTTTTTCGTGTCACTTCATACTGAAGTTTCTTTCACGAGGATGCAGATTGGCACCAATAGCTATACCATACATCTCATCATAGAAAGTTTTTCTAATACGTTAGACAATTTTTTTGCCAGCTTAATGGTAAAGGAGCGTTGCATACTTTTCTGACCAGATCGATGTCGCTTTACAGCTCGTAGAGTTCGATGTTAAATATTTGCCTCGAAATCCCATCAAAACTACCAAAGATATCTTCATCCGCCTTCGTTAACGTCCATGCTTCTGCTACAGGTCTTATACAGAGTCTCCTTTGTGTTTTTTGACAAAGTCTTGTCAATTGTCTTTTTAGGCTAAAGAAATAGTCATTGGTAAGTGTAAATTTTCGTTTGATTTCTGATGTAACATTGTTGTTAGAGTTTATAGCAGCAACTGTCTCAAAGTTACTATTTTGACATTTTGTCCTATTTGTCGATGTTGTGTGTCCCTTCTTGTTGACAGAATATACTTGGTTTCGTCCTCATTCGCAACTAAGCTCATTTTTCCCGCTTCTGTTCTAATATTTGCAAACACACCAGTGACAGCTCGCTATATTTTTTTGGAAAATTGTGCCTCTGGTGTTGGCTTGCGAGTTTCGCAAAATTTTCTCAAGTATGATGTTGAAAAAGTCAAATGACAGTGCACCTTGCCTGAATCCTTTTTTGAGATCAAAGGTCTCGGATAAGATGGTTCCGACATTTATGGAGTAGCGACCGTTCTCCATCGTCATTCTGCACAAAACGAAAAGTTTGACTGGGATGCCAAAACTAGACATATAGCTCGTAAAAAGATAGTGACTATTGATCTGGACTTCTTGGATTCTCTCCAGGATATTTGGTCGATTATGGACTTACCGGGCCTAAAACCGTACTGATAGGGGCCAATCAGTTCATTGCCAAACGGTTTCAGGCTAGTACAGCCGACTGTACTGCAATGCAATGGTAAGGAAACCGATGCTTCTATAATTGGCGCAAATTAAAAGGTCTCTGAGGTTCCATTCACCAGGCATACTTTTCTCCGACTAAATCTTGGAAATGAGTTGGCGTATGCTCTCTATCAAGTCATCTCCAGCTGCCTTATATAATTCGACTGGTAGGCCGCTCTATCCAGCAGCCTTGTTGGACTTGAGTTTGCATATTGCTATCCTCACTTCATTCTGATCGGGTGGATGGAAATTTTAGTTTTCAACGTCCAGGTTGAATGGTTCGTTCTACCTGACAGTGGAATTTGGATCGTTATCGCCGTTTAACAGTCTGCAGAAGTGGTGGCAACTACAAGGTTTCCTTGTTCATCTCTACAGGTTTGACATGTTCTTTTTACCTTTTGGTAACCATTGTGATACCAAGTGTATCATAGGAAAAAGTTTCTCTCTGCCTACTAGTTAAACCATTTTGAACCTCTAATGAAGCGTAGGAGGCTCTTAATATTCCTGTTTATCAGATCGCATATAACGTTGTATTAAAAGGCTCCTAAGTGAAGCTTTTTTCGATGGGAGAGAGCTGGGCAGAAAAAAATAAGGTAAGGAATAGTTTCTTCCTCTTTTTCACCAATGCAGCTTCTTCAAAAGTCGTTCCCAAAAAGACTCATCTTTGTAGGGTGGGTATTGTAGTCCCAATTGAGAGAAATCAAATCCTAAGATCGTTTGAAATTAAGCATAGCCTCAATTTATTTTGTCGCTAAACGTGGTGGTCCCCTTACCCACTTAAGGTCTGTACTCTCGAAAGCATCCTGTTTGAATTTTAGTTTACAAGTACCGATTGGCATACCTAAGGTGCTTTTGTCTGGCAGTATGAGTAAAATTTTTTCAAATCAGCAAAGTTCATCGGCCTTACATCGGCCTGGAATGTCATTCTTCACCGACAACCCAACACAGGTGAATACTGAACTGCATAGGCATCTCAGTGACAGACGATCGACAGTCTAGAGTTATAAGAAGTCGATTCCAAGTATTTGGGTGTCTGAAAGGGTGCGAATGTCTCTAACGAATATTAGGTTTTTCTTAAGCCAAGAAAAGACTTCTTTAATCGCCATTATTTCCGCTCGGAACAGGCAAGTAGAATGACGAATTATATTAAATTTATTATTATCGAATCTATTATCTACAAAACCCGAAACCATTTATAAGGCCCTTACAACTATGTACTTTAATAATGACCTGGCAACTGGCCAAATATTTTTTTTTGTACTTACGTCAAGAGTCATTGAATCTGAATCATATCCCGCATAGACTTAGACAGATGTTCCATCTATCTGTTTTCTTTGGTAGCAATATGAAATATTTTATTTCACGATGGTTTCAAAATTTCAGTAGGGAATCTCTGTATGCAATACTACCCCACTTAATCTATCCAAACCTCACTTAACCAACTTTAGCAAGTAGAAGACCACGTGAGGCTAGTCTCTTGTTTTTCACAATTAATTCGAAAGCGGTTGAGTAAATGGAAATGGAATGGACTTTAGTGTTCAGCCCACCCATTTTGGTATTCCTTCATGACTGTTAAACCGATCTGCACTGAATACATATTTTGATATCCTTTCAGTTGTTTTTCGTGACCCAAAATCTTCCCTTTTGAATTTTGGAAATATTTTTTCGGCGTGCATTCCTTTCATACAATGAATGGCTATGCCCTTAGCAGCCATACGAATAGGTCTGTAGTTATAATGTCTTGTACACCCACACCCACAGAGTGTACATGTACATATAAAAAAAAGGACTCTCCTACACTTAAGTTATTTACTCAATGGTTCATTGAAAAATACTTGCATATTCAACAGATTTTTTCTTTTTATTTTTCATGGCACTCAATTTTTCTTCCATTCATCAATTTTAATTGAAGCGAAATGGGGTCTCGCATACAAACATTTAATTAGAATGTCCACTCGCAAAACTTTTGCTCAATTAAAAGACCGTTCTTATGGTTTATTTTCGCAAAAAAAAAAAAATTTAAAACTTAAAAAAAAAAAACGAAGCGAACAAGTGGAACTATTTATACGAATGGCCAGTTTTAAATGGACCAACAAATTCACCATAAACTATATGCACACGAGGCGAGTAATTATTATTTTATTATGTTGCTTGATTATACCAAATAAAAAGTGTACAGGGAGCCATGACAAAAAAACAAAGCAACGAAAAAAATCCTTAAATGTGTTTAATTGCCGTGAAGTGACCTCTCGTTTGCATAGTTAAAATTATTAATCAACACGCATTTGCAAAATAGCGAAAGGTTCGTGAAAAATAAAATGAGAGAACCGAAAATAAATACATGTTGGCTTATGAATCAACCAAAATGCTGTCTACCGCCCACCATAAGTTTGATCCTTTTTTTTTTTTGTTTTTTGCTTGTATACGTTAAGTCCTTGATAAAAGCTTCTTGAGCTTAATCCAAAGAAGGGCAAATATTTCATCGTATCACCAGCACACCCCCATCCGCAGCTATCGTCGTAAATTTATCCAACCCAACCGACCTTTCATTTCGTGTACAATGCCATTAAATCCTTAGCGGATCCATTTAACCACTTATCTAAGTTGGCTTTATCCAAAAACAATCCTTAAAAATGTTTTATTACTTACACTCGAATAATTTCAGATTTTCTTTGGTACTTTTTCCCCCCATCCCCATTCCCATTCCCATCTATGGCAAATCGGTCGCTCCCTGATCCCTACAAACAGTTGAGCAGTTTGTTTTTCGTTTTTACCCTTAAAGGTTTTTAGTTACCTCTTTTTGCCGTCGATGAGAACTCAAAATATGTACACTGTAGTGGACGGGATTTCTTTCTTTTTTTTTGTGTTTCCCGTTTCGATAAAGTTAGAACAATGTTATTGTTTTCTTGGTAAGAGGAGGAGATCGTGGGTCCTTTGCTTCAGTACTTGGCCATTTTGAGAATGCACATCGATGCAAGGGGTTGCAATTTCAGTGTTTCATTGGATATCCTTGCCAAGGGATTAGTTTGACAAAATACAAGCGTAGAATGTTTCCGTAGTTTTTTTGACTTTGGATATGAATGAGCTCGTTTTAGAAATTGTTGGGCAACTTAAATTTAGTCGCAATAGGGAAGGGATGCGTGTGGGACAGGCGATCTACTATGTGGAACTTCGTCCAAGGTTGTATAAGAACAACAGGGGCTGTGAAATGTCACGCAAGGCAATACATGTGTTTATTAAATTTTGGTTGTACTCTTGGTGGACATCATGTTTGTACCATCATTAGTCTGAGAATTTGAATATTTAGCATTCGATCTTAAAAAACATTTCCATGGTAATCTTTCAGTGGTTCAAAATAGACAAATGTTGAGTCTCCTATAGCTGTACTAGAAACTACGCTCAATCTTCTTCCTGTTGATATCCTTGGGAAGCTGATGGAGACTAAAGTAGTACTTCAGCTTAGTGAAGCCTAGCAACTGACTCATGGAAATATGGGCCACGCAAGCATCCTTAACGGCCATAACAATATTCCTTGTTATTCGGACTATATTGTCCCTTATCTAAATTTTAACGTCGGGAGAAATTTTAAATGAATCTGCGACAAAGATTTACACAAACCGATCCAAGACAGCGTCTGGAACATATGCTAGAGTTTACTCCAATGCATTAGATATTTGTATCATCACTTGACTGCCGGACCACTATAGTGTATTTCAAGTAGAGCACAGGAGTCTGTGAAACCGCGATCTGGTTTTGGATTAACTCGATAGAGTACAGCGCTATTGTTTTCTACATAGATAGTCAAGCTGCGATAAAAGTCTTGGAATCGCCAATAATTCGATCTAAGCTTGGTAAAGCAATGCCGCGGAACTTGTAACGAAATTGCTGGCAGGTGCAACGTATCCCTTACTGGGTTTCAGGGCACAGGGATAATTCAGGCAATTGGAAAGCGGACGTGCTAACTAAGGAGGGTGCAGATCGGGACCTCCCTGATAATAGAGGGGAACCGTCAGCACCTATTAAATTGATAAAATTAGAATTAGATACCGCAGCCATGAGAATGGCAAACAGTAGATGTCTGTTTTTTAAACAAGTCTGGACAGATCTGGATTATAGAAAAACCAGAAGACTTATTTCCGTCAATAGGATAAATCTGAGAAAGATACTTGGCGCTCTCACAGGACACTGTTTGGTCTGGTAGGTAGACATGCCAGAAGGCTTGGTGATCCATTCAATGAATTCTGTAGAAGCTGTAGAGACAAGAAAAACGAGAAAACCATAACACATCTTCTGTACACCTGTCCTCCCCTATCGGTTTTGCAAATGAAAACCATAGGCGAGTACTTCTTCGAAGATCTTAGCGATCTAACTAGTCTTGACTTAAGCAAAATAAAAAGCTTGGTCCAGGATCAAACTGGTTTAAAGTCCAAACGACGAACCATAGTTCGTCGGCATGGGTATACCCCGAAATTTGTAGCCCTGCCTCCTGTGTCTTTTAGGAAGTCTCCATGCAGGTTTCCAGGCATCCAATTTTTTCATCGTGATATCACAATGGACCTTATTTTTGGTCTAAGTGTGTCCCTAATGAGTGGGGACAACCACTCAAGCCAACCCAACCCTACAAACCCATGAAGAATATACTCTTGCTACCTCTCTAGACATTGAAGTAACCTTTAACAACATCCATACTGAAGCTATTCAAAAGCCTTTTACCGAGCTAGGTGTAGAAGGTATACACTATTATAATACAAAAGTAGGCAACAGCATTGCAGCTAAGGCGGTTAGTAGAGGCATTCCACAAGGAGATGTGATATCCCCTTTGTTATGGTTTATGACAATCAACAAACAAAAGGCTACTGGATCGGGAGGGGTTTAAAGTTTCTTTCCAAGACAAGTCAACTCATGAAAAGTGTTCTGGATAAGGTACACTCATTCATGAGTAATGAGCTGTGGCCTCGGAATAAATCCGGAAAAGGACGAAATTATGTTTTTACCACTAAAACCAAGGAACCAGAGTTCACTCCCGCCATATTCAGGATGCATATTACGCTTAACGGCTCACTAGCGGGAAGAATCGTTACTCCGCTAGGTGTCATTAAGCGCAATATGCATCTTCACTTCCTCCGGCTTGTCAATCATGGAAAGCCATATCAAAAAAGACATGGCCTAATTATAACTAATCGAAGTCAAGCAAGCTATTTGGCAAATCGAAATCAGATTTTACCAGATTTGTGGCCATTGTGGAGCATGCGGCCAAGCTTGGTATCCCTCACAGCACCTTCTGCAGAAGCTGCAAGGATACTAATGAGAAAGAATCTCTACATCATTTCCTTTACAAATGTCCACCCCTAGAGAGGACCACCTAACATTTCGTGGATCTTGGCGAGATAGATGCAAAAAGGATTGAAGAACTAATCTTTTATATGAACTCTGCCGGCTGGGTCTAAGCACATCATTTAGATTTGCATAAGTTTTGTGGTGACCCTAGCTCTAATTGGATTCTCTTCTAAAGATCCACTCTACCAACCTACTTAATCGTGGAAATTCGCCATTCTCTGAGAAGTAATGGAGTTGAAGATACCCGTACCTAGCCTTGGATGATGTAAGTCAGAGGTATAACAACTGAAAAGGAGTATGACACATAATTGAACCCGCATTCTTTGTGCCTCATCGATAAAGTAAATCCGATCGTCAGGATCTCTTGTTTCTTGAACCTAATATCGAACGATGTGAATGCCTTCTAGATGCTAAGAGATGGTATAGGGCAAAGCTTCAGAGTTTACTTAAACGTTATGTACTATGCTGCTGGCTATTGGTTGGTTAGGCATAAAAAACTCAACGGCGAGGAATATGTGAAGTTTTACTTACTGGATCCGTAATATTTATGTTTCCTACCTTCTACCACTTGAATTTTACATCAAAAACATTTCATCTTGTCCCTTGTCTCTTCTGTCAATGTCGGACTCACCTATATCCTGCCAAGTTAGAAGTTTTGAATATATTAGTTGTACCAAACCAAATTAGATTCGTGGAATCTCCATAAAGGTGTCACACCAGTAATACAAACATTGCCTGTCCATCACCAAGCAAACAATTAGCTCTTGGAAATGGACGAAATTTTGGAAGTAAAGAAGTGGGTTTAACCTGACAACCTATTTTGGTAATGCTTTAACAATGTACTGTCGACTTTCGCTGTATAGCCACATAAATATGTGCATCCAGTTCCCATTTTCCGCCGGAATTGATGCTAGTTACTTCTCTAATTTCCCATACTTGGACAAACTCTGTCGTACGTTTCTCAAAAGGTAGATGCTGTATTATATATACATAGGTCCTTGCAAATTCTATTCTCGGAAAAGTCTGCCTGTTCCTTTTCTTAAATTTCCTGTCCCGTCCTGAAATTCTGTGATTTTCCGTTCGGAGTCGGATTCTTTCCTCGAAATTGACCGATTATATGTATTTAATGTCGGCAGAGCTTAACTCGGCATAGACTTTTAGGTGAAACTGAAATTAAATATCTGTTCATTAACAGTTGCACCTCACTGTATGTAGGTTAGGTATTTGCCGTTTGGTTAATTTCGAGGCATTTTTTGCCTTTTCATTTTCTTCCGGTTAAGGTTGACTTTATTCGGACAAAACATCGCCATCAACTTAAACTCGAGAGATCCTTTTACCAACATCGTCTCTCATTCCATAGGGGGGCAGAGAACACATGCGAACAAAAAAAAAAGAAGAAAAACCTTGTATAATGTCCTTTCTCTGAATGGGAAGAGTGAGAGAATTAACTTTTTTTTTCCTTGAATCGTCGATTGGCCTTCCCGCTGCTACTGACCAAGTGAGTGAGACACCCTCGGAATTTCTGCATTATTTTTTCCGCTTCTACTTCTCAATCCATTTGATGGCATTTCCTAGGTATTAAACTCTTTTTTTTTTTCTTCTTCGTTCCTCCCCTCAAGCATTTATAACTTTTTTTTTTCTTTCTCCGTTTGTCTCTACAACTCTATGAGCGGAACGATTTAAAGCTAACTTGATCCTTATCTTTAATGATTTTGGAATAGAAAGCAAACAAAAGGAAGCGTCGACAAAACGAAAATAAAAAAAAAAAAAAAACAAAAAAAGGAAAGTAATCGGAAGAGGGGATGTAAGTATGAAGAGAAGAAGAGTAGAGAAAAAATAAAATAAATCTTTGTTCTTGTTAAATTGAAGAAGGAAGACATTATAGTGTCCTTTAGTATTTTTTTTTTTTTTTAAGAAAAAGTTTTCCTTTTCTTGTCTCATCTTTGGTCTGAGATGGTATTTGATCCTTCTTATATTTTACTCTCTCTACTGAGAGTTTTTTTCCTTCGTTTCTAACTTCTTAAACATTTTTATTGGAAATGAGATTAAATCCTTTTTTTTCTTTTTGTTGTTGCGTTCCTCCGCTTGGGGTGAGGATTCTATTGTTATTTTCAACCCAAGTGAAAATTAGTAATCCTTATATTTGTATGCGTTAAGGAGAGGACAGTCATCCCTGTGCACAGGGATCATCAGTGGGCGAGTTCGGGATCCTTTTCTATTGTTTTTTGTGTGTTCTGTGTTTTTTTTTTTTTGGTTGGGGAGATTAAAATGTAAAATTCTTATCAGAGTAGTTAATGAAGCGATTAAATGGACTGTCGGAGGATTATTATAGGATATTGATATGTTTCTGGGGCTATTTTGTGAGGCTTAAATGCGGGTAGGAATTTTTATATGGGTTGTGTGGTTTATTAAAAAAAATGTATATGTGTTTGTGTTTGGTCGCTTAATTGGATGGATTTACATACATATAGAGGTGGAATTACTTACCGTAAAAGTGATCCTTGTGAATTTAAATGAGTCTCAAAGGGAATTGAAAGGATTAACGCCAGAACGGGAGTGGATGAATGATATAAAATCACTTCATTAATAAAATTAAGAATCAGTGGCAATCAATCGAAGCCTTTTTGTCCTTGAGTGCAGATTTGCTTTATGGTCAGAAAACATAATCTACACGCTCTACAATAACAGGGAGCATAGAATGAAATGTGGGTTGACAATGATTCTCAGTACGAAAAACCCTTCAGAATGCATAGCTTATACTAGGATTTGCTATTAAAAATGCTATTGACAAAAGTACAGAGATGATTTGACTAGGAAAGCAATAATGTTGCCTAACTGTCTATGACTAAGGACAATAGAGAAAATCCTGTACCTATAGATCCCTCATAATCTCAATTAAGCCAATTGTTACAGAGCTTATTTGAAGCAGTTCACTTGAACTCTCGTCGGAACTCTCTGAAATATCTGGTCGGTTACCATGGAATAGAGGATTTTAGTGTAACCAAATGTGACTGTATCAATCTACAACTTTCCAATGTTGAAATCTTTGAATAATTAAACTATCGACACGACATTACCAGGAGTTGGTACCGAATATGATTATATGGTGACATATAGTGTTGGATGGAATTGTAGAATTGTCAATCGTGCCAAATGGTGACGTGATATGAATCTTTGCATTCTACGTACTTTAAAACCACAATATGGATCTCTTTACAACAACCAAATCCTTTTAGGTCAGTAGAGTTTATGAAACCTTTGAGGATACCCAATGTAAAATGCGCCTTTTGAACCGGATTTGTCCACTTCTTTTCTGAAGTATAGTGCGGAATTTGATACATAGTTGTTTTCTAAGGCCGGCTTTGTATCCAGTACTAGGTCAAAGAAGCTAAAATTTCTAGAGTCATTGAAGGTCTTGGTTGTCTGGTCTTGGTCTTGGTTGTTGGTTGGTCTTATGACCTTGACCAGCAAGCGTTCTCCATCTTCATGGCTAACAATAGGTAATCTCTATTCAAACTATCATATTCGGGTTTAAGATCGACCTGAAACCTTTGGATTAGAATTGGGATTATTATGGATTGGGAAAATGTTGGTTAAATTCCAACTATTGGGCACGCTTTCGTCGGACTATAACTTACAGAAGAGTTGGTACATGTACTACCAAACATCTCAGCTCCTTGGCCATATGGGTCTTCGTCTTTGAACTGCTTCAGCTTCATTATAGTCCGGTGGTTCTAGTGATTGATTGTCATGCAGGTAGAGGGTATCAGACTTTCGGACTGTGAACTTCTGTCTATCGTCCCCGTTTAACAGTCCAAAGAAATAGTATTTCCACATATTCAGCATCGAATGCTTCCCTACTACGATATTCCGGTTCTTGTCGTTGTAGGCTCCGGTTTGGTTAGCAAATTTTAGGTTGCCCTCTTACCCACTTATGTATCAACATTTCAGATCTCTTTCCTGGCGTAAGTTCTACTTTTGTCTGTTTACGTAGTTTTCGTCTCTCATTATTGTAGAGCTGATGAACGGCTCTCGTACTTTTTTGGAGCTCCACGCCAGCCGCTTTATAGGTAATCATGTTGTCTAAACGCAGACAGCAAAACTCAGCATGGTGTATGAGTAAAATCTAGAACATCCGTCATGGTATTTCTGATTGCTTATTGGTTGTGTTGACAATGATCTTTTACTTTTATTTTGGAGGACCTGTCGTACAGTCCAATTATGTCTTCCATGGCGCTACCAAATATATTGTCCTATCCATTCTTACCGTTGAAATCTCTCTAGTTTGGCCAGAAAATCCTTAAGATATTCCGAAGGGCACGTTCGATAACGCTTGCAGCTTTTTCGTGATAGTAGCAATTATATCAGAGAGTAAGCATACATCATAAGCGTAGTCGAGGTGTTTGATCGTCGATGTAAGAATCCATCAAATTCCTCCATTTCCTTTCAACAAAACAGCATTAAACACATGGCTAATTACCAACAAAAACAATATTGGGGAAAGGATACAACCTTGTTGAACCCCACTTTGAACCTCGATATTCAACGCACACCTCAATGATGATCCGAAGGGTGTTGATGTGGTCAACATCCAGAACGGAAACCTGCTTCTTTGGCATCTAGTGTATCTTCGAGGTGTTCTTTGATTCGCTCAAGGATAATTCTAGCTACTATCTTAGCCACAGCAAGCACTACGCAAATATCTCACCAGTTTTCGCACTGCATTAGGTTATCTTTTTTAGGAAGCTTGACCCTTTTTCCCAGTCATCCGGAGAGCTCTCAGGCTCTCAGCTGACGCATCCGACACAAGCAAAGAACCGTGTAAGCCTTTCACTGGGTGTTGGGTAGAGCTGCGACCATCTATCTGCTCCTTGGTGATTTTGTAAAAAGTTCTACTTTGCACCTTCTTGCAGTTTTTCTTCTTCACTAGCTAACGCATTGTTGTAATGGTAATTGTCACGCCGCACCTTTACGTTACACTACTTTCATCTTCATGTGATAAAAGGACTCTAGCTCAGTCCTTCCTGCTGTTGGAGTTGCTGCAATTCGAAGTCTAAGTTGTTTTTGTTAATCGATCTTTGTTCAGATAACCTCGGAAAGCCATTAGCCAAAAGTTATCAGCATGTTGTCATTCCTTATCGGAAGCATTGTGTCGGTTTCGGTAGCACCTTATATTTCGGTAACGCGAAATGCTAGCCCAGGTAACCTAGTCTAGATTAATAGCTCTAGACAACCCCGCATTTGCAATTGCTGTCGGCATTTATAAGGATTTACACATGCAGTTGCCCAGAAACTACCACGAAGAGATAAAGCATTACACTACATTACGAACTTGAGCTACTGGTCCAATCCATCTTTAAGGCGTTCAGTAGTTTTCCGATTAATTGCCATGGAGATCCCCAAATTTTATGCGTATGCCGGGGTCGTCAATAGTTATTTTGTACCACGCTCATGTTTCTTTCATCACTAATAAGTTTCTCCATACATACATAAATCAATAAGCATTAAGCATTTGCCCATACCGCCATTAAGTATTATTTGTAAAATACCGACCTCACGCCTATTGTGAACGAAAGCAAATAGAGGCAACCAAAAGCAATGTAACCTTAGATCCCGGCATCGATTTTATCTTAAATATCATGGCATCAAAATTTCTTTAATCACATTGCCTAGCAATTGATACAGATACACATATATATTATCATCAACATACACTTTTGTAGGCTCGACGTAATCAAGGACATGAGCATCCCAATGCCACCCACCAGCGAACAAATCCAAACCCAACAAGTAGCAGTGTCTGCTTTCTATTCCTGTGTAACACCTTAAAGCGGCTCCGATAACAGCACGTGCATAAAAACCACTTCCTACGTTTTCTTGGTATTCGTCCTTCATTGAGCACTTTATGCTTTCCTGCCTCCAAAAACCCCGGACGCTGTCGTTCATGGAAATAATGATTTTTTCAAAAATGAAATGACCTGCTATTGAAAGGATGATGACAGCAGGACATCCAGATAGAAGAACGAAAAATAAAAATGAAAAAAAAAATTCAACAGAAAAAAGTTTGTCGTCCTTTTTTTTTTATTTGGTACGACACAAATTTCAGGACAAAGAAAAAAGAAAAAGAAACAACAATACTTCATACAATCACATACAATTCTCAAAAAAAAACCTGACTGGGAGCACGAAAGGACAACACGAATAAAAGTAGATATACATTATAATAAAACGAGAGAGCACAGGAAAGTTTTCTCCTTAACAAATCAAAAGGATTAAATTCACTTGAAAATTGCAGGTAAGTTCTCACGTAAGGTCCTTCTCATCCACATTGCCGGGATGAAAAGGTTTAATAAGTACAAAAGCCAGCTGGGGAATTCATCATGTTATTCGGATGATCTTTTCCGGAAGTAGCCACACTGCAGCAACCCTTGCGTTAGGTCCTTGGGGAATACGAACGAATATGGCTATGGAATGCACACAACTGGGTTGTATTTCGTTGGAAAAGTTTGAAATATTTCACAAGTCCTACTCGTGCGCCTATCCCATGAAACGGACTAAGAACTAAAAGGCGAAGGGCATCCTTGGAAGTATGGGCTATTTTTTTCCGGCAATCTTCGCAATTTTTATTCCGTAAAACTTCTTAGAATAATAAGTGGTTATGCTGTGGTACATGTGGTTGACTCCAGAATAAAAGTTTGCTGTGTGTTAAGGAGAAAAAGAAGGAAGGAGAAAAAAAAGGAACCAAAACTTTTCACAGAGTAAATAGTAGCCCTGTACTGTGCATAGTGAGTTCAGTTTGTATATACTTTATTTTTTCGTTCGGCCCACTCTCTTTGTTTCGTTACTTCAGGACATTAAGTTCATCCCTTTTGGTCTGTTAAGAACTGTAATTCCTCTTAAATGGTATACAAGTGTAAAGGAATCCTTCCTGTTTTTTTTTTTTTTTTTTTTTTTTTCGTTTTGTGTGTGCAAGAGGAATCTTCTCTACCTCTAGTATCCTGACTTCTTGTACCAAGTGGCTGCATGAAAATATTAAGAGGAACTTTACAGATGGTGTGGTACTCGTATCTTCGTTTGGCAGAGCGATTTATGAGTCCTGTCATATTGGAGTGGTGTACAACTGTAAGTGAGAACGGTAGGTAGGTATGTTGTATAGAGATGTAGCTGGGTGTTAAGTGCTTGTAAGTTGCTGGTATACCTATTGCTTTTCTTTTTTTGCTTTTTTTTTTTTCATGATAAAAATGTGTGTGTGTTGTAAGAATATTTAGATAGTGGAGAGTTGAAATGTTGCAATAAAGGCAAACATGGAAGGGGGTTGAATGGGTTTCTTAAGTAGATGGAAGCCATCTGTATGTAGTAAGTAAACTAAAAGAGTTGAAATATGTGGAATGGAAAAATATACTAAGTCTGCTTTACGGGGTTCTTCTTTTTCGAAGTAGTTTATTGTAAAGTGCAGCTTACAATAGTAAGCCGACTATCGATAGGGACGCTCACGGATACATATAGTTGTGCTGCCATTTCGGAGTTTGGAATTTAATTTTTGTTGGAATCAGTGTATGAGCAGAGTAGGATATCAACTCATATCCCACTTAATTTTGCGAGGGATTGAAGGTAGTAAGCACGTATACAATTAATAACATCCACAACCACCAGACTTGCTTGCTTAGGTGGTACTACAGTTTCTCCAAGCCTCTCTAGTTTTTAAGCAAAGCTTTACTAGTAACTTCCCTTTCAGTGAATAATGGAACATTGTGCCTTGACGTTGTATTCCTGTGCAGTGCCACCTGACGCTATGCATCTTGGATTACCAATAACTCCGTCTGGCATACACTGGCCTTATCCAAAGGTCCGTGTGATTGTGAGATGTATAGAAATTACAAAACACACGCGCAATGACCCACAGTCCACGAAGTACAATAGACTGCCAACGTCCATTCGACGGTCCGTCGAACACAGGATCTTAAAAAATTACTGAGTGATGATCAGTCGCCAGAACAATATGTCGAGTGAAGAAAGAAGAGATGACATGAATTCCTTCTAGGAAATCTGACACTGTACCAACCAATCCCTATACTCTACAAGTGATTTGCTTCCTCCTGTCTTGACGATTTGATAGAGTACATCGCCCATTTTCTTAATAACATTGTAGTGTCCTTGCCAGTTATTTTGCAGCTTTGGCAACGTCCTTTTGCTCGCTTTGGGACATATAGCCAAAACTTATCACCCTCAATTAAAGGTGTAGCTTTAGCATTGAGGTCCTATCGGTCTTTTATTCGTCGACTGTTCGTCTCTAATCAATGAACTAAATCCTTGATGTGTTTCAAAGTGGTGACAGATCCGGAGGAGGGCCGTGTAATTCCGTAGGCAACAGAATCAGCAGTGCTGCTCAACGTCCGTGGAACATCCTACCCAGAAATATCTAGTTTTAGTTTTTTCTAACGCCTTTTGAATTCCAAAGTAGCCTCCAGTAGGACTCCCATGTATCGTCTTGGGGATCGTGGTCTGCAAAGAGACTGGGGCTAATAACTGACACTAATCACCGTTCTCATCGCAATATTCCAGCATATCCACTATGCTTCTAATTTTGGGTTAAGGCCTCGAATTTTTTCAATGCTTGGTCGATGATCATACATTCACTGCAGTATGATTGAGAGATCTTCACCTTGTTTCTGACAATCATCTATATTCATCGGCAACATGGTCGACAGGACCAGGATGCACT
Organism: Xylota sylvarum; assembly: GCA_905220385.1. Classification (NCBI taxonomy): domain Eukaryota; kingdom Metazoa; phylum Arthropoda; class Insecta; order Diptera; family Syrphidae; genus Xylota; species Xylota sylvarum. The sequence goes on from LR999958.1 coordinate 20,369,487, forward strand.
GTTTTACCTCCAAGCAAGAACAATGTCGACAATTCGAATCTTCACATGGAGGTCGGAAAAGGTCGGTGCGCGTTGTCACCGTTGATTTCTGGAGGACCGAGTCGAACAATGTCATTTCGTCTTATAAAGTCTTATAAAGGATGCCTTCAAAGCATACTTCCGCATCATTTGTACATCCAAATGTGGACGATAGAAGCTTATCTGGCGGTAAAGTGCATTTGATGACTGGATATCGTGCTGTATATGGGTACAGTAGGCTGGGGGTATTCGCGGCTCAGTAGACTCACTTGTAGGTTTTTCTGGAGGGGCCGAGCGAGAATCTAATGACTGTACACTGGCATCGTTCACTCTACTTGTGGGAATGGAGAGATTAGTTAAAGGTTAGACTGCTCGACAAACATGTTTAGAATTTGCTACAATTTATTCACAAGTTCTTTGCAATCGTTCATCTTTCACGTTGATTTATCTGCGTAGTTTGGTTAAGACACGATTATGATGTCGTTAGGCAATATACTGAAGTATTGCTCAGAATTATATGACTGGATTCCATTTCTATTCGTACCATCCACAGCTTTCAACTGGATCATGAAGGGATTGCTTCAATCATTAGGCAGGACTTAGTCTCCTCTGACCAAACTTAAGAAATGAGTTGTTGGATGTTCCTTGCCAAATCGTTGCCTGTTACGTTGAAGAGTTCATTTCCAATCCATTTGTTGGGTCCCATCAAGGCTGTAGTGGTAGTTCGCTTATAGTACGTAAACCGGATTGAATAAATCATTCGAAATGATAGCGGCCGCCATCGTCGTTTAACCGTCTGCAAACAAAAAAATTCCTTCCATACTACCAATACCAATAGTAACTCTAAAGGACGTTCTCTTCGGTTTATTTTTTTCAACGTTTGGTAAAACTTTAGAGTTTAAAAACTAGTCTGATTTCTAAGCTCATGAAATCATGTCTTGTAGCACTATAGACCCAACAGTTCTTTGGTGACTTCGTCCTTCGTCGTATTTATGGATGCTTAGGGGCATAAAATCCATATTTGCATAATTTCTGTCTTCCACATGTCTTTCTATTATATCTAGGTCTCAGTAGACTACATCACATCCTTTGTTATCTCTAAACTTTTCGAGTGTTTTTGTTAATTTTTAGGCTCATTATGCCCTACCAAAACCTCTTATGGATAGTGTTGTCTATCGATTGCCAATGTCAATTTGTCGACTTCGAAACTATTGAATTCTGACTTAACTTAGAGGGCTATATACCTGCCTTCAACCATCTTAACACTGCTTAAACCAAAGGGTTTCCCTTATACCCATCACCCTTTTGCAATAACCCAATAAATTTCAAACAATATGGTAAGGTTAAAGGCTTTCCGCTTTGTTTTGCCAGTCTTGCCGGTGCCGTCCTTTGTTAAACAGGGTCCTTTACCACTTCGGCGGCGACGGCAATGGCGCTTGCTAATTTCATACGCCCGTTAAAACATTATGTCCTAGTTATGCTTTCCCCTAGTAGTGGTAGTAATGGTCGATTGTGTTTTGTTTTACAGTCTTTTCTTTCATTTCCTCTATTTTGCTCTCTCGCTTTTGGTTTTTTTTTTTTGTTCTTTGTGTGGCTTTTTTGAAAGGAAACCTATATAAAAATGCTAATGGGTGAAATGTGCTTTTAAGAATAATTACCCTGACTATGCAACAAGGAACTATAATGGAGAGACCTCTACCTTAGTGTGCCTCTATAAATGTATATATGTAGCTACATCGCCTCCTACTTTACTTCCATTAACTCGCACTTGGTGGTCGTAAAAAAACAAGCCGTGAGGCCCAGTAGTTTGCAGATAAATCGTTTTATTAAAAGGGAAACATTTTTTTTTTCTGCTTTTCTTTTTGGGAAGTTCTTTTGAGTTTTTTTCCTTTTTTGCTATTTTCTTTTAAAGAAAACTTTTTTTTTTCATGCGGCATGCAAGTTCTTAGTATTTTTTTTTTCTTTGCGGTGGCAATTTTCATTTTAGTTTTTATTTTAACCCAAAAAATTTCCCAGTAGTCCTATGAATTTTTAAAACAAAAAAAAAGAAAAAGAAACTTTCCATTGTCAGTGAATGTTTGGGTTCAGGATTTCCTGTAATCATGCTGCTTGAAGGCCCACTTGTGAAGGGTTTTTGCATGAAGTATGGTTATTATGGGCTCTGAATTCCAATGGGAAGGTAAACTTAGACGAATTAGCCACCTGAAGGCCACCGACACAATTAATGACTGTATCAAAAAATTCAGAACCAAATATAGACCGAAAGGTGGATAATTGTTCAAAACATTTGCAGACAAACATGGTAGGGCTATTCAGGAATGATTACAAAGGAGGTGGCAATTAGTCTCAAGTCTTAGAGGAGTAATAAGAGCTGATTCGTAGAGGGGTCTTAGAACTTTATTAGGTTATTGAGAAGTAAATGTTATAATAAGATGGTCGATATATGAGACATAGCAGAGAACATTGCAGCCTAATTGCCAACTCGTAATACCCGTTACGTAATACGGGTTATGTTAAACAAAGTATGGTCAGGTTTATACTACTATGTATGTAGTTTTATCTAAAAATTTGCGGTCTACGTTGCCACCAATTTTGTAAAAGTCTCTAATACTTGACAGGTTGCTACATAAATAAACCCACAGAACTCTAAGAGGGTTCTGGAGGGTTCCTCTAAAAAGATGTGAGCTTTAACACCTTCCAACATTTTTAACTACATGTTTAGATACTTTTCGGTTTAATGGCTCTTTCATCTGTCTACTCTCCTCTTGAAGAGATAACTACAAACTACAAGGATCCAGTCGAATATTCGGCTGATGTTAGCAAATAAAGCCTTGGTTTGCATAACTTACCAATTTCGTCGATGGTTCCTTGCCGAAGATCAAAACATCTTCGTTTTGCATTGTTCTTCTTAAAGCACCTCTAAGTTGGCCAGCCTCTCAAATTTCTGAGGATCTACACTTAGGGGTCTTCATCGATGGTTTCTTCAGATATCCGAAGAGTGTACAAATTCAATTCCTATTTAATTGCCTTTATTCGGAGCTCTATAGATAATTGAGAGGTAAAGAGCAACGACAGTCGGTCATCTAAGGTTAAAGGACCGTTTTATATGCTCTGCATACTGTGAGTGATGGTCTTCTTTGCACAGAATTTGTCCTTCTAATGAACGTATTTATTGTTGTCGGTGCCTGTATAGAGGCTGCGTACATTAGGATTGACTTGTTCACTGTCCCATGGCACCTCCAATATTTGGCATTAGCCTGGATATTGGGTTGACCTTCCCGCTTGTGTGGGTTAGATGCTCTCTAAAGGTGGCCCTATGATCAATCAAAGCCCCTAGGTACTTTATGAAGTGCTTCGAATACCTATATGGCGCTCGACTTTCTTGCGTCTGCTAATGAGAACAACCTCTGTTTTTTGATCCGCTGATTCCTGACCTGCTGAACGAAGCCATATCTTCACGTCTTTGATGGTGTTTTTGCAGTTTTGTGTCAGCTCCTCTAGGGTTTTAGCCATTACCACAACCGCGATATCATTGGCGTATCCGATTATGTCGACTCCTCTTTATTCAGCATACGTAGTACTCCATCGTATACAATGTTTCACAGCGCAGGACCTAGAACTGATCCCTGTGGGATTCCTTCTGTCATTTTATGTCTTTTCCGCCCTTTAGCCCGTATCGTAAAAGAGGGTTTTGTCTGAAAAAAAAAACTTGTAAATATTTGGAGCAGGTATTATGGCACTTGCATATTCCTCAGCGCTCTCATAATTAAACTTCAATTGACCGATTTGAAGGCATTACTGACGTCAAACCACAGCGCAGTACTGCTTTTTTCCTCCTCTCCATCTGGTCCCAGATATGACTTCACATGCAATATCGCAGACTGCTTGTATCGCATGGGTCGTACTTCGTTTTTTCCTGATGCCGTATTGTTGGTCGGAAAGCCCGTTGTCTCCTTCGATGCACTGGCCAAGTCTGTCGCGAATAATTCTTTCCAGAGCTTTCTCTACTGTGTCTAACATGCACAGCGGTCTTTATGACGACGGTTGCTCTGGGACTTGTCACCTTTTGGGATTAATACTAGTCTCTGTCGTTTCCATTGCAGAGGGAATTTTCATTCTATCAGGCACGTTGTGTAGAGGTTTGCAAATGCTTCTAGTTTAATTTTAATGACTTCCTTCAGGACGAAGTCCTTCATTGAGCCCGCTCCTTCCAGGCTTTCAGATGCTGTGACGGGTGGTATAGTTTTCGTCACTTCTATTACTATGCCAGAAAGGTACTCGCGAGTATTCCTCGGGAATAGTTCGCTGACTATGATATTCATTATGATCGGGCATGTCGGTGCAGCTGCCGCCCTGCTTTTAAGTTTATCCATAATTATTCCAGGCGCTACTCCACGGTTTATATTGAGGGCATTCTTTTAATGATGCGAAAGATTCGGCTTTACTCTTTTATGCGTTTCCAAAGTTATTTCAGTTTAGAAATGTTTCTCATATTTCTTCGGAGTCTTCTCTTCGTCTTTGCCTTGTTCGCTGTTGGCTCCTTCGTAGTTTCAGGCAGTCTGGTCTCAGCTTAGCGATGCAGTCGTTCTCCCATTTCCATTGCCTTTAGGTGACGGTTGAGGAAAGTTGGTACCTTTTTCGCAGGCAACCTTGACGGCCTATACCCCACCGCGGATTACAGGAACTATACATGACCAATCGAGCGAATGACTTACTTGGTACACGCAGTAAAAAATGCAGCAAATGTGCCCTTTTGATCCTGCAAGGATTTTTCAAAGCCTAACATTTCTAATCTATGTATTTGTATTCTTTCACAGACTGCCTCTCTAGTCTATAGTGATTGTAATGTTTGTACTAATTAATGTAGTAACTTGAACCCCTCCGATTAATAATGCAAACTTTTTATTAAAAAATTTATCAAAGCACTTGAAGAAAAGTAAAAGATCTGTTGAACTCGTTTTCAGGTATTAGACGAACTAACAGACTATAGAAATGTCGGTCGGCGATTATTATTTTGCTTCTCCAGTTTAATACGATGATTCTCAACTTTCCTTCATCTTCACTTTAACTCTTCAATAGTAAAGAAGTAAGTTCTAAGAAAATAAAAGAATCTTGGCACAAGTTGAACATTTTTCATAGATTTTCTGTTGCCCAGTTGAAGGGTGTCCTTTTGTGTGTGCAACATTTTTATGAGAGAGACGCAAATTATTCCCAGAAAAGGATGAATGAGAAAGAGAAAAAGGAAACAAACCTCGAACTGCATGGCTTGTACTCCCGGTTCACATTTATATTTTAGTTTTGTTTCTTGGCAAGGATTTTCTTTTTCTTTTTGAATTATATTTTTTTTTTACTTTTTTCTTGAAAAGTTGTCCTTTGTTGAACTTTTCCTGTTTTTTTCGGGAAGGGGACTCGTTCAGGACTTGAAAGATGGAAAGAAAGAAAAAAAAATAGCTACACACTTCCGTCCATTGAAGGATTCACAATGAATAGTAGTGCGGTGTAACGGAATGGGAAACATCAAAAATTATTTTAAATATTCTTATTGGCCGGTGTGCCCTGCGTTGGGCGCCAAGTCTGTAGATTTACAGAGGGAATAAGAGTCCTTACCACTGCCTATATGAATGGAAAATGGGCAGGCCAATATTTCAATCGAAAATAAAGCAGGAGCAGGAAGCACGCTTCACATTTTGTGTGAATTTTTTTTTTCTTTTTGTGTACTTGGAGTCAAAAGCACGACCTTTTCTTATTTATATAGAAGTTGGAGCCTAAATTATCCTTCATCCTCTGCATTGACTTCAGGCAGCAGCAGTAGAAATGTGAGTACAGAAAAAAAAAAAAAAAAAGAAAGAAGAGAATAGAACAAAAGTGAGACAGCGCAGTTCGTTTGTGGCGGAATTATAGCCTTGCAGGCTCTCTGCACATTCGAGGTTGGGCGCTTGGCTTGACGCTTCTAGGGGGTGTGGTTTTGCACATCGTTTATTATTCAAATAATACAGAAAAAGTTTCTTTTTTTTTTTTTTTTTGCTGCAATCGATTTGAGTTCTTTTTGGTCCTTGCTCTACTTCATTCTCGGTGAATCACATACCAATATGCGCTCTGTATACTGTTTCATATGGGCTAACACCAGACACAGACGAGCGTCAACGTTTCTGTTCCGCTCGCCCCGGTACCATTTCCCTTGGTAATAATTCGAAATTTGCATTCCAATCTTCAAATTGTCTAAAAATGGAATTGATTTTATGCAGATGAGCATGAGATTGTGTGGTAGTGGTGGCGATAGTCCTGCTCCTGCTGGAGTCTATGTTATCCAAGTCGCATTGTGAAATCTGTGGCGGTTGGTATGGACACAGACTAAATTTTCCGACGGCCTCTTCGCTGGCAGCGTTCAAAAGTCTTTTCCGGTGCAGGTTTTTTTTTTATTCTACGAGTTATCCTTTTTTTTGTTCCTCCAGCGACGGCATTGAGTGGAGTTGCGTAAGTAGAACAAAAGAGGGGGATTGGCAGATAGAAATGAATCGACAATGGAATGCAATTGGTGTATGATGTCTGAATGTCAATTTCTAATTTCTGGCTTCACTGGCGATGGGATGTCGTTTAAGTGAGTGCGGATAGACTTAGATATGTTTTTCGTGGATTGTAGTAGTTGGCGGGATATTGAAATTGGAACAAATTTTATGGGAAGATGACAGATATTGAACTGTTATTGAGTTATAGTAGTTAACTCATATCACCGCGAAATTATTGATGTTCATTTCATTTATGTTCGGTTCGGTTATTGCTGATTTTTTAATTCACAATTGTGAGCTGAGCAATAGTCTTTTATTACTTGATATTGAGTTGGGACAAAATGAACTATATATTGTATTTATGTTTAAGGAGCTTTTGTTGGCATATACTCCTAACCTAACCTACTGTTCCTGGGACGCTGTAAACATTATTTAATATAATCCCTGTGGCTGGATGCCTGAAAATCAGTCTTCTCTCAAAATGATCCCCGCCACCATTTGTCAGACTACCTGTCTGTCTGGGTGATGGTAATGACCAAATAGAACTTGTGGTGAATTTAGTATCTCTTGATTTTATTGAATGGATATTATGGAAATGAAAGCAGGAATTCCCAAAACATTTCCTCTTATAGCACGCTATGGAGGATAACGTAAGTCACAAGGTCAAAACAGCTAGTAGGTTATATTACGAAATACCAATCTGAGTTCCATAAAAGCTCGCTCAACTGTCGTCTCTATTAAAGAAGCACTGCAATGTAAACCAGAAATTTGTGGTTTTATCAAGTTAAATATGAAGAACGCCAATTGGACATTTATCCATGGCCAAACGAGTTCCCGAAAATGTTAGTGCCTAACTAGAACAATGCAGCAAAACATTACATGTAGCATTCCCCAAGGGTCCACGATAGGTCCTTTGCTAATAATGTGCAACCTCACTCGGATTTCAGCAGATCCATTGTATTCCCCGGTATGGGATACCTGAAATAAAAAATTACTATTATTCGTAAACCTTAATCCATGACAGAAACAGCTCTTCTGAACCATCGGGTTTTCATAATGAATTTTAGGGCCGTTAGCTATTTCGTTGAGGCCGTTGAACTTGAAAGATACCTTTTCCCAGTGTTGAGTATCTTGTTCTGTTTAGGCTTGGGCATTCGCAGAGAGAATGTGTTGTGTCTTTTTTTACCTCTGGGTCTGTGGTGATGATTCTCATTCTTCTAAGATGGGCCGCCATTGAATCGTGGCCTGTGAGAATACCCATGAGAAGACTCAGCTGGTCTATTCAGCGATAGAAGTTCTCTAGTCCTTCTTCTGTCGTATTGGGTTCAAAGTTTTCTAGAATCGCGGCATAAGGAGAGTGTTCTCTACCTTATATTGGGCATGTTGAGAAAGTCCGAGGTGATTTTGGACATAAGAAGACTTATGAGCGTTAGGACTGAATGATCTGCTGTTAGGTCTTTTGATTCTAATCCTCTTCTCGCTAGCTCGTAAGCCATTTCATTCCCGTGGATGGCCATGTGTCCCGAAATCCAGCAGAGCGTGATGCTGCGCCACAAACTAAAGGATAAAGTTCGTCTTTACATCTCTTGACCAATTTAGAGTTTTGATGGCTTTGATGACTGCTTGGCTGCCTATGTAGATGTCCATACGATTGTTGCTAGTCAGAGTGGGTAGGTCCCAGCAGGCATCAATTTTATCATATACCTCCGCTTGAAACACACGAATGGTAGGAAGATTCATCGACCGGGTAAGTGCTGCTGCATCTGAGAAAATTTCTTTCGTCCATTTTTGACCCATCCTTGAAGGCGGGATTAATGACGTCGCCATTTATCCAGCTCTCTCTAGAGGGAAATTTGGAGTCGAGTTTGAGGCTGAAGTCCATGTGGGGGGAAGATGGTCAGAAGGCATGATGACGTTTGACTTCTTGGTGATGATGCTATGTCTGATTTGGTTGTTTTTTTACATCCAGGTTCGTCGAAGGCGTACGGCGCTTTTTGCTGCTACTTCTTTGATGAAGAGGACCAGCAGGGCTTCAAGGGCAGCGGTGGGTATTGTAAAGAAAACCAAACTTTTACATAACTCAGATTAAATAGCCTATAGAGGCTTCAAGGCGTATTAACACAAGTTCGGATGCAACAGTAATTCTTTTCCAAGCTGCGAAGAAACCATGGCATAAGCAGAAAATTTCATATTTCTTTGCACACACTACAAGGTATAAACTGCAGGAGAAATGGAATGAGATATCCCGAATCCCGAAAGATATAAACAGATAGATGGTAAAGTTTCAAGAAAGCTGTGATGCAATAAGTGAAACCTTAGTTATAATAGTGAAGAAACAGCATCATGAAAAAACTAAAGACTGAGCTTAATATGAGACAAAACTTAAGGCTGGAGATTCCCTCGCGATTAAATTCTTGACCACAGTTTGAAGCCCAGTGATAGAGCTACTCTTATTACAAGAATCCATTCCCGGTGATTTATAGAACACTTAAAAGTTAATGAGTGGCCGCTGGCCATGGCTCAAGTGGTTAGTGTGCTGGACTACGGAGCGAGGGGTTCTAGCTTCAATCCCCAAACAACACCTTAAATTTTTTTCAAATTCTCAACCTCTCGCGAGCGTCTGACAAACCTTGACTTCTGACTGTCAGTGCATTTAATTGCGTTATGTTTGAAGCAACGATTTCTACTAAGTACCTACTCGTAAGAAGAATTTTGAACATACCCAACAATTCAACCTTAGTCATAGATGAACGTTAAGATATGATAGCCTTTAACATCTTCCCATTATTCCATTCGAATATGGTTGGATTACGTATTGGCAGTACGTTTCTAAAGTCGCCCAGTCTTGGAGCAGGTAGTATGTTAGAGAGCTTATCTACCAATTTTAGAAGTAACGAATTCAGGACCTGACAAAACTCATTTACGCATTACCTATGGCATATAGGCATTTTTCTGAGCTCATCGGTGTTGTTACCTAGTACAAGATACAAGGCTAGTAATTCATTTGTAAAAGTTGGCGGTAGTACTGCTGCGTGAAATTAAATGGTGGTTTTGGGTCGAATTCCATATTTTTATTCAAAGATTTCTGTATCCCCAATCTAACTTTGTCCTTAAGTTTATCTTTGGACTCAATATAGAGTTGCTTGAGGTTGAACAGTGACACAGTCAGTCATTGCTGCAAGCCTTTCCATCGACTACAAAAGGTAGTAATAAGGCTTAAAATTAACTCATTCAAGACAGGTATGCTAAGACCTTCCAAAAACTTTTGAACACAAGGCAAGTTTTTGTTTAACTTTTTGCTATTCTTTATAATTATTGACTGATCAATAATTAAACAAATATTCAAAATAGAAAACCGTTTTTGAATCAATACAATCATAAAGTTATAATACGTTTGACCATCCTTGCAGTGTCGTACTTTGGGTTTTGAAAATCTTGCTAATAATGCTTTCAGACCTCGAATCTTTAGACTTACGAGTATGCATAGGTCGATACTTAATGTATTTCACAGTGAGGTTTTTTTTTTGGGGTAGGTAAATGCTATGTTAGGTTTATATCGTCAACTACAAAAGTAGTTTTAGAATCTTTCCGAGCAATGTTCTCGTTACAAAGTTTCAAGAGTTGCAAGTTCACCTATAGTCTATGTAAATTGTAAAAAAATTTCTGTCTGATGAGCTCTAAAGAATCCGAGTTCCAGTCAATCATACCACTCTTCTTTTTTCGAAATAAATGGCTTGAAAAACCTCTCCTCTACGAGCGATTAACAACCACTTCACCATCGAAACACCATTTAAGACCAGACTATTTGTAGTGCAGCCTCTGTTTGTTCTGTGCTAACTAGTTTGAAAAATGATTACTCAAAGATTTCAATATTTTCATGCTTTGTTGTTTGTATGAAAATTTTACAAAAGCTTAGCGTAACAATTAACAACCACAATTCGCAATCAAAGGCGCATTAAAAAAAAAAAAAAAAATAAGAAACAAAACCTTTCAACTCTCACAAAAGATTCTTTCACTCGAATGGCCGCTAAGTTCGCCGAAACCTCCCCCCCATTTGGTCGGCTCCCAAAAGACGACCACGTTACATAAAAACGAGGGCAAATTTTTCAATTTAAACAAAAAAAAAAAAAAAAGGAAAGAAAAAGAAAAAATAAAGGAAGCGAATGCAAAAATAAAACCCCTCAATGCCAAATGGAAAAATTCACTCAATGCTTCAATTACAATAACCAGCTAAAAGCCGTATACTATACACATTCATCGTTAATGCTAAAGGGGATTTACGATCCGCTGCCACAGCCCCCATCAATGCATTACACGTTTGTGCGCTGTTGCCTACCGCAAGCACAGCCGCGATTCTTTCAAAAATAAACATCCCCCTAGGTATAGGTACCTATACCTACCTTCATACATACATATATGTATGGAGCGCATCTCGATTTCCCTGGCGCAGTGAATTTCACTACTGATGGTTGGAATTTAACAACACCAACGAGCAGCAGTAGCAGCACTACCACCACCACCACCACCAGTACCAGTACCACCAGCATCCGTTTTCTTTGAAGATCTATGGTATCCTTTTAAATAGGATAAAAGCGTGACTGCAATATTTATACGGGTTGATTTGCATACCACCACCACATGTACGTGAAATGCCTACCCACTATTACGAAACCAACGAAGCACCCTCGTATTCCTGCGCCCCGTCAATCACTCTCTCTGCAATTGATGGTGAAATATGTGTTTGCTGCTAAATCAGAGACAGATTCAGCTTTTGTACCCACCGACTGACGTTCGAAGGGCTGTGCATTGTTCACTGTACCGATTGAGTGGCTTATCTGCCGGGTAAATATAATTGTATTTTGTAACTTGTACTATTTTGCATTGTTTATGGTAAAAAGCTGGGAGGGGGGGATGCAAATAAAATAAAATATATCTGCAGTTATGAGTTTACTTTTACAAAAACAAACAATCCGTCTGGCTAGAGGCTTTAAGTCAAGTCCACTCATTATGCAATTTTCAACTATCGTATACATCCGGCAGATAATTTTAACTTCCGTTTTATGGGAAGTGGTTTTTTTTCTTTGTGTTTGGTTTTACATATATATAAACTGGTGAAATTATTTACTAAAATTACAAGTGTTGTGGGAATGGTAGATGCATCTGTCCATGTTATACTCATTTCCACGATGATGAACCTTCATCTTCCACCCCTTTTGAAAGGTCGCTGGCGTAACCCTATGCCAGTCTGGCAGAGTCAGGCCAACGATAGCACCCCCTAACTAGATCTAGGATTTGCTTCCAAACCATGTTCTTTAACCTTAGCATGATAAGTATATGCACATGCATCAACCAAAGAAAATGAAGCATAGTCACCTTTAATTCGACAAACTCTACTTATTTCTTCTTATGAGGACATATGAGGACAGCCGATGGAACTAATGGCCCACTGATTTCCCTTCCAGAAAATATTTCGGTATTTTTTTAAATCTGCACATTATGTATCTTAATTATTTTAACTACATGTGCTCTCTACCTCGCACAGGACTATGGTGTCTGTACCTCAAGCATGATAGGTGTAATGGTGGGTCACCTTTTTCTATAGTAGCACTGTGATATTTTTCGTCGTAACTATTGTTATAGGTATTCTCATCCACGCTTTTGAAGGAAATTCTTTACTATTTATACTTACCAAGACCATCCAGCCAACTTTGAACTACCTTATGGTCTCTTCACTATCCTTCTTACTGTCTGCATCACTCTGGATATACACAGCCATCGTCAGATCCGTTCTATTCTATGGGTGCCTAGTCTGGTGAGCAGCAGATAAGTACCTCAGAGCACTGACCAGGATGCAAAGATTAGCATGTGTAGGAACTAACAGTGCCATCAGAACCACGTCGACTGGAAAAGCCCTTGAAATTATAATAGCACTGATCCCATTAGACAGACACCTTAAGGAAACCGCTGCCAAACTTCAAGTAGACCAACCTTTGGAAAGAGGATGGCACGGGCCACCGCACTTTTGCGATATGGGCATTCTTGGGTACCGAGACAGATTATATCACATCCTCGACTTCAACCTAATCATTAAAACAATCTTCCCCTAAAGAGAGGATTGGATTAACGGTAGAGCTATTAACCCGAATAATATCTCGATTTTTACGGACGGGTCAAAAACTGATGAACGAGTAGGCGTAGTAGGGGTACGAATATGATCTAACAATGGTTGTTACCTCTGTTCTACCGCCCCTAGCTCTTGCTAAATCCAATATAGAGCAAGCCTTCGCGAGACAAGCTAATAAGATGGAGCCCACTTCTATCTTGTCGTGTCTCCAGAAAACTCTGGACTAAACACGACAATGCCAAGACCAAGCAAATTTTAGCGCTTAAATGACCCTACTTTGCGCTATCGAGTTGAATCAAGGACCAACTTTTCGCTTCGTTTTTAGGTTATCCGCGATAAGGGTTCACAATGGATCCATTGGTGATCCGAGTGCTGGCTGCTTGTGCAGCCACCATTTCTACCTACCTACCTACATACTGTCTGCATCTTTATTTTTCTTTACTGGGAATATAACTTGGTCATTCCATTATGTTACACACATTTTCGCTCCTGGGATCTTAGCATCTGATTAGTGGCACTAGATCTCATCGACAAAGAATCCAAGCAGCAATAACCTACTCCTTAGGCAAACATAGACTGTATGAACTTACTTACTGACAAACTAATGTGAAACTAAAGGCAAAAATATGTTAACACTTTAGTACGCCTTGAATTTGTCTAGCCGACACATACAACCTGAGTGACTAGCCATGATCTATTAATTAGCAATGAGTATAAACTCAAATAGAGAGTAGAGGTGAATACCTAACTGACTTTAAATCCTTGGAGAGTCGACGAAGAATGACCACAATTATTTCAATTGAATAAAACTCCCAGCTCGAGTAGAAAAAAATTAATCAAAAGTATCTCGTAAAGGTCATCGTGGAATTGAGACCAATTTACAAAAGTAGAGTGCCTCCAGTTTCGCACTTCTGGTGTATGGTTTACTTAGTACAACACAACTCCCTAAGAGGCAACCAAGCGGTATCTCAAAACGAATTTTGTCAAAAGAATTTCCATCAGATGGCCCATCTCCACACAGAAGTCATACCAAGCTCCAGGTGATGAAGGAATTTTGCGTACCATTACACACCATGAAAAATATACACCTATTGAATCTATAATGATTGTCCTCAGATCCAATTATGACCTTTGCTACATCCTGATAGCTTAAAGAAAAGGTAATGTAGTTCTCCCACCTATAGCTAGCTGCAGATCTTTCAGGCAAATCAGTGTCGACGCATTCTTTCTAAAGATAATAAAAAGAAATTATCGATCTTCGCATTCGAGATTGGCTTAATAGAATAACTCCTAGACCACTTTCTATTCGCAGATCAATCAGATAAATCGACAGTAACAACCTTTCATCATCTTGTTATGACAACTAGGCACTGCCTGCAAAAAAATAACATCCTCTATGCATTTTTGGATATCTTTTCTTTGACAACACGTATTCATATCTTCAAAACTCCTATTGATGCCAAAGCCATTAACTCACAGACTTCCAGACGAATAAGCTGCATGCTTAGCATAAAAACTATTAAAATTGCCAGTCAAGGTCTTTTATAGTAGACACACTTCTAAAACACACTTATGGCTGAAGCTATGAGGATGACTTAGCCTTAGCATTCTAAAACTGCTTCAAACTTTTCGAAAAAAGGGGACTTAGACCAAAAATCTACTGGACTTACCTCACTATGCATAGCTCGTCTGGTGGCGGTGGGAAATGGCTTATCAAGTCCACACCCATTCCCCACTGAACGCTTCAAAAATGTCAAATGCGGTAGGAGGCAAAATTTTCAATCTTCCAAAGAGAGGTTTATGCTTTCGAGCTATGTGCAAAAAAATAGATCCGAAGAAACCTCTAACTATCACACATAAACATCATATTCTTAGAAACTGGAATCTATTCCGACAAACAACTTGGATTACTCTATTGGCAACAAAAAATTATTTCGCATCAAAACTGAATGTATGACATCTATCAAAGTATCTTGCATCTAATCTCCGAGCTAATAGTGTTCTAATGTTTTTGATCTTGATAGATGATCCTATACTTCCATGCATGCTAATCTCTCTTAACTATATACATAATACACTATCACACATCCTTGATTTTCGTCTTTTTTGAAAATTAGAATGAATCAAGTTGTTGAGAAACAAAACAAGGGCTGACTTGTGAAGGCCGTCTGATTTATTATTTTCGGAGAAAAGATCCTGACAGGATAGATTGCTCGGCAACTTGATACCACAATACCAGTTTGATTCATCATAATATGTGGTTTACCGCCATAGTTAAGATATTTAGTTGATATCATACTTGAAAACGATGGAGATTGCCTGACAATTACATATACCTTCTTGACTTCACTAACTCTTTTGACAAATTCAGTCACAAGGTGTTATATTCATAATAAACTTGCCTCTTATTTGGAGTTCTGTACCAGGGCTACTCGTCTAATGAAAAATTACAAAGCAGAACGCAATGGGTTATTATAAAAGGAGCGGTCTCAGAATCAAGGTATTTTTTGGCAAGTGTCCGACAGGGTTCCATCTTAGGTCCTATTCTCTTTAGTATTAATGGCTTCTTCTATTAATCAAGGCCGTTAGGCCTTATTGGAAACGCCGTACGTAAAATGAATAAAGACTTTAAATCTAGTCATGTCTGATCTGACTATAAATCTAAACAAGACCTAGGCTATACTGTTCTCAAGATGTGTTATAATTGAAGAGTTTTACGATACCATATTTAAAGTAGGAAGGCTGCTCAGTAAACTGTAAGAAGAGAGTTCGAGATGAAAGTGTCTCAGACAACAGAAATTCTTTGCGGATAAGTATGTGTATTCAAATTTTAAATTCTGAGTCCAGCTATGAGGCTAATTCTTCTATCTGCTTAGACTGTTAGTCTGGAAGCTAAAATTTTTATATAAATAATCAAAATCTTAGAATCGAAAAAATCTTCGCGTCGCGTTTAGAACTAGGACGACAAGCTTCTGGAGAAGTGGGATCTGTTTCATGATTTTTAAAGTACATACTATTCATGAAGATATTTGCAATACATTTCTGCACAATGTACTACTATTCACTTTAAATTGTTAGCGGTTGACCAAAAATTCATGACATCCAATTAGCTCTCAATGAAAAATATGCAAAAAATATCATTAGAATCATAGCTCTGTGGCCGTATTAAAAACATGACAAACTCTGTTCAAAGCGCTTTGAGAGCAATTCCTGCACATACCACCTGCTTCAGTGGTGGGAATATAACACAATTTAAATAAACATTCGTAACGTAGTCGTCGTTCTTTCATTGAATGACATGAACTCGATTGCCCTCAAAAAGCGTTTTAGCTTTTCTAACCATTCTTTTTTTGATCGTCCTACACTCACACTTCAGGGCCATTACCAATCCAATCCACCTCTACTCCGAGTCAATTTCATTGTGTATGCGGATATGTGGTTGAATATCAGAGCCGTTGTACGAGGATATGGAATGTGTACATATATATGCATATGCATATGCGCGCTGGAACTGTGTGGAAAAATCTAAATGTCTAAAATGCGGAAGGATATCTATGGATGAGCTGATATCCTGACATATTTGAACTTACATTGATGGGATTGCCGTTGTTGAATGTTTCATTGGCATTCACCCATCGATCTGGCTACGATGACGACGATTCCTATGGTAAAATTGCTATTGCTGCACCTACTCTTGCATGCATGCATGCATGCAATTCGTTGTACAAACACATATCTCACATAGATATTATATACTCATTGGTATACCACCCACAATCCTGAATACCTTATCTCAGTCGGGCTACCTTGTGTAAGACCCTTTTTCGTGGTAGATGTCTTTCTGCAACGCTACCACTTCAATTTGGAGTCACAGGTAATGTTTGTTTTACGCTCTCTCTCGTCTTCTTGTGCTGAGAGGATAACATTTAGTCCTGTTTTTCCATTTTTGCTTCAGTTCTCTTATCCTTTTATTTTGAGTTTTTCCATCTCCGATATTTTTCTTCTCGTCCTTGCATTTTTCATGCGAAAGAACTGATGAAGAAGGTACAATCGTCCTTCGATATAGTCAACCATCCTTCCATATGTGCAATGTGCATATGCAAATCGACTTTTAAAGAAGTGTGTAACTTTACCATGTCGAGGGAGGTGATGGTGATGCTGTACACACATATCCTTTGGATTTTCTTTCTTCAGTTTTCATATTTGTTCTGTTTTATTTTCTCATCCTTTCCGATTCTCAGAATTGAAAAATATTGAATTCGACTTCAAGATAAATACGCATTTGCATTTGTGTTGGAACGGTTCGAATTTCATTCCTGAAATGAAGGAAATTATTACTACATGAGTATTTGTGACGTAGCTGTATCAAAGTCATTCACTGACAATTTTTTATCTTTTCTTTTCTTTACAGAGACTGCAGAGTTGTACGGGATCCACAAACGCTTAAATCGAAAGGATACGGATTTGTATCGTTTGTGAAAAAAACGGTGAGTAAAAGTTTTCCCTTTCTCGGCGTTTTTCTTTTGAAGTGTTCCTATTCGAAAGGAGTCGAGTTAAAAACAAACCTAATCCTTTTGCTGAAATTGTAGATTTATTGAGTCAGTATTGGCAACTGAAGTGTAAATCAAATGAAAATCCTCACAAAAAAGATTGAAATGAGGTTTGCCAACATTTGCCGATCATGGTTCAAGGATTCGGTTTGGATCTCTCTTTAGATATGTTTATCTCACGACTGAAAATAAAACATATTCTTATTTGACGACTTTGGACTCAGTCTTACTTTATAGTTTCGAAATACTTTTGTATGTATCTAATGTTAAAAGAGTTACTTCTGGAAATAAGTTCTCTAGCCTTGAGAAAATGGTAATGGTCATACATCGAATACCATTGGAGTATCTGGATTCCGAATTAGATGTCCGCCAGACTACCTACTGGAAGCAGTCTAATGGCTATGCACATTGCATCGACTGGTATTCTTCGCAGCCGAGTAGTCACATCAGTGATAAAAAAGTGACAATATCATCACCTACCACATCAGCACCGAAAATTTGCTACGTGCCAAAAAAGATAATCCCAAATGTATCCTAGAGTGTTATGGCACATGTTCATAAGAAACCTTGGATGAGGACCAAGTCCCGACTATTTGCTGCCTCCTGCGCTTCTGCAGTCAGCTGTCAATTGTTTTCGTTCATCCAGGTAGCCTCAAATGATAAGACATGCCTTCCTTTCTGTCGAGTGACAATTCTTTCGATGTGATTGTGGTCCAAAGTGTTAAGCAAATCAACAAGTAATTCTAAAACAACCCGATATTGTTATGGATTTCAGGATTTTCGAAGTGGTATTCGCCGATGGCCGTTTTCTAGTTCTTCCCAGGATTGGGAGATAGGAATGATAGGAAGTGAGATGTCGTGTCGCCACAGCCTTTGCAGAGGTCTTCTATATTTATTTGCGTTCTTCTTCGGTGAGCCGCCAGGACTGTGTTCGTTTCTCTTAATGCCGCTGAGTCCGGGGACTCAAAGGAGCGAAACGTCGTGGTGTTCTGTGAGTGCTGTGATATCTTCACGGGATCGTTTCACAAGTTTGGATTTGACGACTGTGGGTGCGATGGTATTCATAGCGGCTGGACTGTCGATGTACCAGTTTCGTGGATACTTCTCGCGCCGCTTTTGCGGTTGCTATTACTTCCGTTTGGAACACACTGCCTTAGTTTGGAAGTTTAAGTGAGCTAGCAATTTCGGGTTCAGTTGAGTATATGCCAGAGCCTACTTTTTCGTCAGTTTTTGACCCATCCGGGTTGATGGTTCTGCCATTTATCTAATCCTTTCTTGAAGGGAAGATTATTCTCACGATTAGGCTAAAGTCGTGTTATGGTGATATATAATCTGACACGGTGGCCCGTGTCACCCTCTTTCCAAATGTTGGATTGCTTCAAGCGAAGGCCACTCTTTGGAGCCGTTTGCTTTACGTGTAAGTCTGATGAGATCAGAGTCGGAATGGTTTCAAGGACTGCTGTCGGCTTGGTTCTGATGGCGCTGCTAGCTATACAAGCCAATTTTGGTACCCTGGTCCATCCCTTAAGGTGCGTGACCTTTTCTTCTGCAGACCACCAGACTAAGTACCCATATGGCTCTAATTATGGCTGTGTACAATCCAGTGGATGATGACGGGCTTGGGCATCCATTCTTACCAAAGATTTCGCTGTATATATAGAAGGCAATGGATGTTTCTTTCTTTATCATTTCTGATGTGTTTTCTTTCCAAAACAGCTTACGATCGAGTATATAGCCCAAGCATCTCGTCTTATCTGAGATTTGGAGGGGTGTGCCATTGAATCTCAACTGCCTGATCTGTGGAATTATCCTCCTATTACTGAAGAGGACCACCTCTGGAGGTTAACGTTTAATCCACGTCTTTCCATCCATTTGTTTAGGGTATGTATTGAGGATGGACTAAAGTATTTCGGTGATGGTGGAAATACTTATGACTTTAACCCCACTTCGTTCTAATTTCTTTAAGATTCCATTCACGAGCAGTATCCATAGTAGAGGGGATAAGACCTCAACTTGCGAGGTGCCACTATAGGCCAGTGCATGTTTTTGGCAGTCACCCAGTTCTGAGTTAATGTGTCTCATCTTCAGCAAGCATTCAACCCAGTCTGAGATTACAATGTTTTGTCAGTCTAGATTCCTTCTTCTAACATCCAGGAAGGCCGCTGGCGTGAATTCTTTGTGGTGGAATGAACTTTCGATCCTTGTTACCACCTCATGCATGACTGTCTCAACAGATTGGTCTTTAGTACAGGGGCGTTGGTACTCGCCACAGACTAAGTAAAGATAAGATTACTATCTATCGAGAAGAAATTGGGATGCAAGTGAGAGAGAGAAGGTAAGTACAGAATATTAGAAACAGGTTCAGAAAAAAAACTGAGCCCTGAGGTATACCAGCATTAGTTGAGAAGTTTATCTCTATCCGATGCAACTTGTGTTGACCAATTGATTACTTAAGAAATTCGCAATCCAAGTAGAGATTCCTGAAGATGAATAGCTATTCCAATGTATTCGAAAAATTTTTTTTTCGTCTGAAGATGGAATTTTTTTAAAAACGAAACTGAGCTCAAATTCAATAACAGTGAGTGATTTTCAGCCACTAAACTCATCTCCCTTCTAACCCCTTGTTTTCGCGGCACTGACGTCAAGCATTTCATCGCGAGTGGGGACTTCAGCCTTAAGTATTCGACAGCCTGCTGTACTGCATTTCCATAAACTGGAACATAATGTGCTTCGCATCTTCGACTGCTTCCATGCACGTCGGAGAATATGGATTGCCGTCGTGTCCAAATCTTTGGAGATAGGCTCTAAAGGATTCATGGCTTCTAAAGTGTCAATAGCCTCTAACGGATCCATGACCTCGAATCATATGGGTCAGGTACAAATTCAGCTTTTCATGCTTGCTATTGATCCAAGAATGACCCCATGTCTCCTGATTCGTTGTTGGTGGTCACTGGTCAGTATCACTTCGACTTATCGTTGTAGGGTAGTTCTGTTGGACTTTTTTAATAAGAAGTTCTATTGGTACCATGCCGGCCAATACATGGATGGTGCTTGAAAGGCGCGGAATACTCTCAACTCCTTGAGTCTGTAAGCTACTTCGGTCTTCTTTTTGTACGATTTCATGGCACCAGCCCATAGTTATGAGTCGCAGAGCATTATAGATGCTGCAACTCTTGCTCAGAGTGATCTTTCCTTGTGCCTTTGTCCGTCTATATTTGGCATGATTCTTGCTACGGCAGTCGTTGCCTTTGCTGTCTTCTCAGTTGCATGCTGCAGATGTTGCATAATAGTAGCCTTACATTTATATACGTATAGTAATGACAAGGTACTTCAACTCTGGTTTGAATAACGTGATCCACTCTTACTCTTATATGCAGTGTCTATGACTTGCCTACTGTCACTTTAGACTATGCATACTAGCCAGTCCTGAATCATCCCGATAGCTTCATTGTACTCATATTCCAACTTCTCAAGGAGGTCACTACAACTATTGGTATGCCGTCGACGAAGCCAATTATTTTCGAAGACATCGAAAACACTATGTTAGGCAACTTGGTCTAGTAGCAATTACCATTGACTGCGACTTTGTTACCACAGTCAGCTCACCGTCTACAAATATTGGTTTTGGGAACGTGACTGCTAAGGCGATTGGATAGTGACTAAGCCACATACTGCCAAGTTTTAGAATCGAATCCAAGGTTATCGTCGGTTGGTAAGAAAGACCATTTTCAGTTAATTTAATTTTCTAATAATTCACACACGACTAAGAAGCTCCAACAGATTTCCAAATTCACAGAGAGATGTCATCCTGGAAATTTATAATTATCGTTATGTATGTTCTTGGTCTATTAACGAAATAGGATGTATTACCATCCGGACACATTGTGATGCTGTGAAGCGCTAAGGCACTTCCAGTTGCCGTAATATCGAGTAATTTTAAATTTCGTACAAAACGTAATTTGAATAATAAGTTATCTCTTCCTACTCATTAACCGACGTTTCTCGTCTTCCTACCTGTGGTGGCTGTGTATACACCCCTTCTGGTACACAGAATAATTACCTTAATTAGGGAGATGAAATTCGATGAAATAGCTAACGATTTTGATTACAAATGATAATGTGATTTGCCATTACCAACTCTCAAAGGGTCCTGTCTGCAAAGGCATCTCGAAGAAGTCCTTACCTATCAATCTCGTTACGATAGCTATGCCTAGCACCGAGAGCGCTATGTGTGCGAAGGACTCCCTTTGCGGGCCATGCTAACATATTTGTGAACTCGAGCAGGCACGAACGCACTAACCTGCAAAACAAAACAGATGACATATAATTTGAGGGTGGATCTAGGCAATTAAGTGGTTCATCTCTTCAATTCCAACACCAACTTTACTTTGCGGAGGCTTGGGAATCTAATTAATTGTGAACTGTTAGTCAGTTTGAGTAAATCCCTCTAATGCGTCTTTGCGTTTGGCCGACGACATACAACGCACGAACACACGAATTGCGAAGCCACAGTGTTCCCAAAGTGGCTGAATATCCTTCCGCCGCCGCCGTCGTCGCCGCCCGGTCGACGAAACGAAAATGAGGGGTGGATGTCGAAATTAAGATGTGCGGTACTGTGATGAGTTAGGTAGGTCATAAGGAATGGAAATAGAAGCAGGGGTCCCCTTTTTTTTGTGTCGAATAGGAAGGGATGGTTGTGTTTGATGAATTTTTTTCGATTCTATCCTTATGAAGTGATTGCTGTTACATGGGTCGTACAGGAGCCAAGAGCGGTAGATAGGGCTTTGTTAAGCCTTTTAATTAATTGTTCTTAACAAATTACTTTCGATGGGTTCGCTGAAGTAATTTGACGTGTGACTGTTATTGATTTCATCTAGAATTTGTTGCTTCTGTTGCGTAGACGGAATATGGGTTGGGCCGAAGGACCCTCTGAGATATTGGTGTGTGTGTACGTATTTAATGTGCTGTGTGACATGAACAACCCGTCAGCAAAATGTCACTTAATTTGTGGTTTTGTTTTTGAGGGTGTGCTTTTAATGACCTATTGGTTTGCTGATTAGCTTTTTGATTAACGACATGTGAAGAGGGTGTGCTTTTTGTGAATCTTTAATTACAAAGGACAAATGCTTTGTGTTATGTAAAAGATGAATTCATTTGGAATTAATCTGGGTCTATTCATTCACTTTGAAACATATTATAAATTTTCACCAAAGTGAAATGTTGCTAATTGGCCAATTATAAAAAGAGTTGCTCTGAATAGAGACGACAACACTAGGAGGGGTCAGACTAATTTTCAACTTTGTTGATAGTTTCAACACATGTGTCCTTGCACCTATCCCATCCAAATAAAACAAATGACAACTCTGCAGTTATGGTAATGTATGACTTTGATTGGTAGTTTGTGGGGTGGTCTCTATATTTACTTGTCTGTCTCTGTAAACAGCAAATAAATTCTAAAACAGGTCCGTTGATTTTGTTCACTAAAGAGCATCTAAAAGTCATTCAGAATTAACCTCTGTGTGCTATTCAGTACACAAGTCATCACTGCAGGTAAGAAGGGGTTTGAGATATACCAAAATAAGTTGAGAAATGTTGTGAAAAGAATTTAGAAACTCTCCTAAAATTGGTTCTTATTTCCGTAATCAATGTTTATATATCAGTCAGTACAGTAACTATTGCGTTTAATCACCCATTCTACAACACCTTTCTACTGAAAAATCTCTTCCAAATCGCGGTATTTACGCAATACACGATCGCATCGCAGATTGCAGAGGTCTGTGGGTTATAAGCGTATATTTTGAGTTGCGAAATATATCTCTTAATGGATCGGTAAAGTAGTACCGAGAAACCCCTGCCTTACATGACTGCGTGTCTGCTTCTTTTGCTCCGGAACTCCATAGGGCTTCAACTACGACTGTTTGCCTTTCCGAGACGCGTTTCAACTCTCTCCAACTCATTATCAAGGTTTTAGATTCCTCTTCAACTGTACATACTGCACCATGTTTCCCTTGGACAACCAGCCCTTCTGTCTGATTGAGTAAGCAAAGTCCATTGCACAACGTGACAATCGACTTTTGACACCATTTTACTCGCGTTTCAAGGTGTGACCAATCCACTATCATTTTCTTCGTCGGATTGTGATGTCAATAGGTTGGCCCGTCTAATATGAAGCTGTTGGTTTCCGATGCCATTTAGCCAGAATGACATACTTTGCAGGCAGTAGCACACCAGTAGTTTTCATATCGAATGGATACTCTGATAATACTAATTTGTCGGTAGAGGAAGAGGTAGTGAATCTCGTCACATGGAAGAACTTCCATTGGGCTATTATGTCATTCGAACCTTTCAAGGCTCCAGGTCCTTACGGCATTCTGAAAGCTATGCTTCAGATGGCCCCAGCAAAATTCAGGTACAGGGTTAGGGAAATCTTCAAACAATGTTTTGAGTTAGGATACATACCAGGAGTGTGGAGGGAAGTGATGGTCATTTTCATGCCTACAACAGGTAAATCAAGTCACAAGCAAGTGAAAGAGAACAGACTCATTAGCCTCTCGCCACTCCATTTGAAGACACTAGAGCGGCTTCCAGATCTACATATCAGAGGCAAGTGTCCCATCGGCAGTTTATCCAAACCTAAACATGCATATCTCAAGGTAAATCAGTAGAAACTACATTACATGAGATTGTAGAGAAGATCGAAAGTAGCCTTCATTACAAGAAATTTGCACTAGCTGCATTCTTAGACATAGAAGGTGCTTTCAATGACGTAAATGGGGAGCTCATTAACAGCGCCCTGGAAAGGTTCAACGTCGAGCATAGCATTACCAACTCGATTTGCAAAATGCTCATCTCAAGAAACATCAATTCCACTCTCGGTTATAGGTCAACTAGGAAATCCGTCACTAGAGGAACCCCTCAAGGAGGCGTTATGTTTCCCTTCTCTAGGTTCTAGTCATTGATAACATACTTAAGGAACTAACTAACACAGAAGTAGGCGTCACTGCGTATGCGGATGACGTAGTTACTTTAGTTCAGGGAATATTTCTAGACAAATTAAGTGAAGTGATGGAATCAGCTCTTAACTGTCTTGGAAAATGAGCTAAAGATTGTAAACTTTACGCCAGACAAAACTGATTAGATAGTGTTCAGGTAGGTAATACAATAAACCACTCTTCAAAATGCCGAAGCTGAATGAGGTGGGGTTGTCCCTTTTGAATCGCTCATGACATCTTAACATTGTACTGAATAAGGAACTAGCCTGGAAACTTAAACACAGGAAAGCGTCAACAAAGTCTATGTCACTTTCTTCATTTGCAGGAGAACAGCAGGGAAAAAATGGACCCTGAATGTAGCAATGGTGCACTGGGTATATATTATGAAAGTCAGACGCATCCTTACATATGGGGCTCTTTTACGGTGGAAGACCACGATAAAGAAGAATTCACGGGATAAATTGGCCAAGGTACAAAGAACAGCCTGCATTGCTATTACCGATGCTCTGCACACTTCGTCCACGGGTGCACTCGAGATGTTTCTATACCTTTTACCACTTGACCTAAAAATAAAACTACAGGAGGGTAATAGTGCACTTCAGCTCACTAACGTAGGGCTCATCAAATGTAATAATGAAGGACATAGCTCCATTCTTAGGGAATCACTTCCCGACACCCATGATGCATCGGATGACATCCTTCGTACCCTCAACTTCGATACACTAGAGATGGGATCAATATCTGATAAAAATATCGCCATCTACATTGATAGTCAGACTGCGCTTTAGCCACCATTATGCGTGGTTAAGAAGATTATTCTTGAAAGGATCATCAATAATGCTGACGTAAAATGGTCTAACCTAGGAGGACATAGGGTGTCTAAGGCCTTGTGGACTATGTTATCTTAGAGGAAGGTGGGTCTCTGAACCAAATTTGTAAGAGAGTAAAATTTTGTAGGGAGATCAAATGCATGGAAGAGATGGTCTAGCTTTAGGTTTGCTACGGCAATGGTTCTCTAGGGATCGCGATAGGCCCACTATGGTACCAAG
This sequence comes from Xylota sylvarum, assembly GCA_905220385.1. Taxonomy (NCBI): domain Eukaryota; kingdom Metazoa; phylum Arthropoda; class Insecta; order Diptera; family Syrphidae; genus Xylota; species Xylota sylvarum. The sequence goes on from LR999958.1 coordinate 20,394,726, forward strand.
TGCCTTATAACCCTACATTGCCTACCTCCCCATAGTGATCAGTGCCAGTTGGTTGGGACAATATTTCTTCGAAAATTACTGACTAAAACGAAACAATAACCGATGTGAAAGTATCCATCCTTCCCAAACGTAGTTTTAGATTTCAAAAGCACTAAAAATCTTACCCTTACGCAAGACGTGATAGTTATCATCGTGATAGATTGCCTTAATAGTAACTAAAAATTTCCAGGAATACCCACCCTGCCACCAAGTCAACTCTCTCTGTATATTCTTGCAATCTTACATTATCCGGCGCATTGGAAGACAGCAGTGGTGCAGCCCATTCCCAAAAGGGGAAAAGACACCTCCAATCCGGCAAATCTCCGGTCAATAAGTCTCCTTCCGAACATCAGCAAGGTATTCGAAAAAGTGATCCATAGCGCACTGAATAAGTGGGCTGAGGACAGGAATATAATTCCGGACAACCAATTCGGTTTCAAGGCGGGGCATGATACTCTACATGCCGCGTCGAAACTGGTGTCGGACGTCCAATGGAATAAAAGCAAGAAACAATGCACGGGTGCCTGCCTGGTTGACTTGGAGAAGGCCTTCGATACCGTATGGTTAGAGGGACTCTTTTACAAGTTGAGCAGGCTGGGTATCTCCAAGCCAATACTGTACATTCTCCTTAACATGCTCACCAGCAGACAGTTCGTTGTGAAAAATGGCAACGTGACTTCTGCTGGTACGTTTCAAATTAAAAACGGTCTGCAACAGGGTGCGGTTAATTCGCCTATCCTTTTCAACATTTACACCAGCGATCTCATAGGTTCCCTTCACCATGCTATTGCGTACGCAGACGACTTGATTGCGTACAGGTCAGGTCCTAAAGTCGAGGTCATTACAGCTCTCTTGCAACGTGACTTCGACAAGATCCAGCGATATTGCGATGACTGGAAGTTAAAGATCAACTTTCAGAAGTCGGAAACCATCCTGTTCAGAACGCCGTTGTCTGGGGCCTCACGGGACACCAGAAAGAATTGGCGAAAGTTCTCTATCGTAGGACCGAACGGACGACCATTGGCGAGCAGAAGTGTAGTCAGATACCTTGGGATCTGGCTAGATCAGTATCTATATTTTAACAAACATATAGATGCTGCTCTAGCCAGAGCCAAAGTTGCTTTTGCCCTTACAAAGAGACTGTTTTATAGCAGCCAACTCGATGCAAGGGTGAAGGTCATCTGCTACACGGCCCTTATAAGGCCAATGCTCACCTATGGCTGTCCGGTGTGGTTCAACGTAAGAGCAAGTCTAATGGAAAGGATGCGGGTGTTTGAGAGGGCTTGTCTTCGGGCTTGCCTTCACTTATATCGAACACCAGAGTCCGAGTACATAAAATTCTACTCCAATGAGATCCTGTACAATAAAGCGAATCTGATCAGAGTGGACAATTTCCTGGTGAAGTTGATTCGGGGTCATATTGCAAGAGCAATGAACTCAACTAATAGCCTGATCTTTGGGGCTTACTACCCCAATGATATGTACCACGAGAGTGTGCGTCTTAACGGCTTTGTTCCTCCAGAGGCATTCCTCTATTTCGATAGACATGGTCTGATACAGGAGAGAACGGGTACACCGTTAATCTACCACGTCGCCAGAAATGCTGTGGATAGGCGGCTCAACTACGATCGAGGCGTAGCACAGAGCAACGAGGATCGTCTCCGATTCAGCAGGTCGGTATCGGGGCGAGATATTAAAGACGTGGAACAGCAGCACCAGAAATTCTGGTGGCTTGTGGTACAAGAGGGAACTCGCTCGTCGATCCCTCTTAATCCTGGGTAGCCCTGTTAGTGGGGCAAGCTGGCCATTTTATTTATACGGTGTATATATGTAACCTGGCCGGCTTACGTAGCTTTAAGGTAGGCCTAAGTGCTGGTTGTGTTTTGCTGTTGCTAAATACAACACAGCAAGCGGGAACAAAAAAACACAAAAAAAAACAAAAAAAAAAAAAGAAAAAGAAAAAAAAAAAATACAAAAAAAAAAAAAACAAAAAAAAAGATTGTATTTAATTATGATTATAGTTAGGTAGGTTAAGATTTATTTATTTATTTTAAGGTAGTTTAAGTAACTTTAAGTTTTATATAAAAAACACATAAAGTATTCATTTACAAAGTTTTTCCAAATCTCTTTTTCTTTGTGAAAATCAAAATTAAAAGTAAAATAAAAATAAATAAGTAATAACTAAGTTAGATTACGTCGAAAGACATAGGTTAAGAGTTAAGTTTAGCTTAGAGCGCTCATACAGAGCCAGTAAGTTAGTCATAACATAGTTAAGTTAGTTAAGCTAGTTTTAAGCACTTTTGTCTAGCATGTAAGAATTAATGAATTTAACAATAAAATGCAGTAAAAATGAAATGAAATTCTTGCAATCTTCCAATATCAGTCATCCATGGGACTCAGGGCCTAGCCTCTCCCAACCATTCATGTTGCGGGTGTTACATTCTTCGTTTCCGAAGGGCAATTGGAGAAGCTTTTTCATGACAGTTTTACTCTCAGATGTTTGTCAGAAGCCCGCGAGAGGTGGGCCGTGGAAGAAATTTTAGGTGATCTAGAAATCGAACCTCGAACCCCTCACTCCACAGTCCAACGCACTAACTACTTCAGCAATGGCGCACACTATCGATTGAAACTCAGTTGATTTTGTTGTGTTCAAATAAGGTGCCATTGGTTTGAAACAATTGTATCTTTCGGATGTGTTCACGTTGTCATAGTTCATTGAAAAGAGTTGCCTGAGCGAAGTAAGAATAATTATGTCCCTGGCACAATGTGTTCCACTTATGATCAACATGAATGCTTGGCGCTGTACACGGTCAAATATTCTTAAAGTTGATATAGTCAATCTCAGTCAAACATGCGAGTCAAACATGCGAGTTATATTTGAATTTCGGTCGAACGTTAGGTTTATAGAAGGTAACCAAGTCTTCAGCACGCGAAAACATGTTTATTTCATAAAAGGGGTCCAAGGCATGTAACTCCATTTGTTGTAGCATTCTGATTTCAATGAAGGTGTGGCCAAACAGTCATATCACGTATGGACAAACTAGTAAATTCTTTAATGTCAAGGTTATTGACCCAAAACGCATTTCTTCGTGAACTTACTGACTTAACTGGCTGAAGAGTCTCTGACTAAGAAACGGCAGCCCTCCACTTTCTTCGATCACGGTCACGGTGTTTCCAATTGTCCAGACCGAGCGCTTTGGCGTCTACGATAGGTTGATCCTTAGAACGGAGGATCGGTCTTGCTTTTTGTCTCAAACTTGTGGGCTGTGATTGAAAGATCCTCTTTGCTGGAGCATTATGTTACCCAAATGTATAGTCGACATGTTTTCGCTTTTTGGACTACATCCACATCTTAATACAGCTCATAGAGATCTCGTCTCTATCTTTTCCTCCTTTCGTCCTATCCGCATATGCGATCACATATTCGATGTAGTTTTTGAATCCATTTGTGTAGTAAAATGGGTTTCGCTTCGCATAAAAGCCTATAAGACCGCGGGCTAGGAGTGACCGATGATGCCGATGATGCCGATATAGTCTGTGCAGTATCCCAGCAGCTGGACGCATACTATCTATTTATTTCATCAGGAGATTGAAAGAGTCACATGAAAGCACATAACCGAAATCCGGTAAAAATTTGGAATTGTTGGGACGAAGTTTTTCCAAATTAGACATTGCACTGGATTTTTTCAAACGTCATGTGGCATTACTTGACCAGTTTTGTCGTGGTCCTGAATGCTGAATGACGATGAATGCTATCATATATGACTTTGAAGGCAATGAATAGATGGTAAGTCTCGACTTGAAGTTCACTGACATTTTCCAGGATTGGCCTTACTGTGAAAATTTGGTCGATCTGCTAGGCCGGAACCCAACTGGTACGTGTCTAGTATTGTGTTGCAGAAATATTCAGATATACTGTGTTGGTTCGGATTTAGTAGGGACATGACATCACTTGGTTTCACTCTAGTTTAACATACATATGTACATATGTATATAACCATAAATTACAATAAATAGTTCATCCTTCGAAGCAATAAATAAGTTCAAAGTCCAGTTGAATAATCGCAAACTCTGACCTTCGAAGTGTTTTCCCCTTCAAAAAACATCCTTTAACTAAATTTTCTTCGTCACCAAAAAAAATAAAGAAAAAGTTCAACGCTCAACTTTTTCTTGTGCAAGGTGTTTCAAATCATCAAACATTTGAAAACGAACTCCTTTGGTGTAACACTCACCATAAGTAGACAACCACTCTCCCTGTGTGTGTGTGTGTGTGTGTTTGTGTGGATGACCCTCTTTTCTGAGCTTGAAGTGTTTGTGCAATAAAAATAAAACTATTCCCCAACCCCCTATCCATTCACATTTCCGTCATTTAAGTCCTTACAAAAATAAATTCGAACTTTGTCATTTTCGTTTTAAAACTCCAAAGGAATGGTTCAAGAAAACCCCTTCAATGGCATTCCAGAGCAAAAAAAACTCCCTAGAATCGAACTCCAGGACCAATTCCCTAACTTAAATTAACTTTTCGCCGATATGTACAGAGCTATCGAAGAAACGAAATGCTACGATGAAGACATAAAGAGTGCATTGAAAAAGTTGATTCACCCGGCTGGCAGCATCAGCAGGAGCAGCAGCAACAGCAACATGTACTCTGCAGGACGCCTTTGAGAAAGAAGGTGACTGACTAAACTAAATAAGGAAAATTCCACATGTCATTGAAGAAGCGAGATCCCATTCGTTAGGAATTGGGGACCAGATTTGGTCCCAATAGCTAGCAAACTATCAATCAGTTAAAAATAAATTGAACAGATAACAAGCACAGCGAAGGATACTTGAAATTTTGAAAAGGATTAAAAGGATCACGTCGGCCCTATAGATGGGCGATCAAATGAACGCACGTAGCCGGCAACACCTTATTCCTGACACTCTATGGAATTGAAAATAATACATGTACGAGTATCCTTACCAGTCTACTTCAAATCGTATCGATGCAGCAATTTCCAATTTATGTTTATTCGAGGACACGATATCCTTCGTGTTATTCCAACTGTCGCATAACTTTGGCAATAATTTTGTGAAAACTTTGCCACACACAGCCACACGCTGTTATGTGTGTAGAAATAAATTTTAGAATATTCATCCCAACGGCAGTGAGGGAATATATGTACATATATCCTTTTTATTTGCAGGATGCATAACCAGTGTGTACCGCATATCGAACCGCATTCGTCTATTATATTGCAAACCCAACAATTCCTCAACACAGTGGCATGGAAATATAAAATAAAGGATCGTACACCAGGATGCAGGGCGAAGTTGAACACTCAAAGTATCCTTTTTTGGATGGAATTCAAATAAATTCATTGTCAAAGTTCTGTATGTTGCGCTTGTCCTGATCGGAAAATCGGAAAATCGGAAAATCCAAATATCCCCGCCTCCTTTTTTGGCTGCTCGTATTGTATAGTACATATCTTGTAAGGAGAAGAGATTGTGTGTTTAGATATTTTATAATTTTCCTTGAGGACTCCCTCTCCGTGCAAGGATTAAAACACACCACACACACCAGGCATCCTTTTTACTGTGTAGTGTAGCGATACCGGTAGTGGAATGCATTGTTCGAAATGAGTACATGCCACATGATTGGACTTTTGGGGCGGATTCTCGATTCACTGCTTGTATAGTCTTTTGATGCGTCTGGGGAGGATGGTGCATGGAGTCTCGGCACTCCATGCAGGGAGTGATTTATGGAAATTGGTTCCGATGCAGAAAGTTTTTCCGTTTTCTTGATGGTTTCTCTCTCACGCTTAGAATCTCTAGCAGCCTTATTCGGGACATCCGACAGAGTGGGGCGGGAAACTTTCTTTTGTTGATTTTGATTTTGTTAAATTGCATATTGCATTTTGAATTTTAAAATGATTTCCTGATTTTTTTTTTTTTTTTTTTTACTCTGTCTCTCTCTTTCTCATTCTCTGTTCGTATTATTGGAGTTTATTTTAGAAGATGCAGACATTCGAGAAACAGGAATTGCTAGGTAAAACTTTGTGTTTATCCTTTGTGAAGAGTTTGATTCTAATGTCATTAAGTTTAAGTGAAAATCTGCAGACACTTTTTGAATATATAAAGGATGTGGAACATTAGTTTTGAACGATTTTAATACAACTCGTCTGGGTAGAGGATAAAGTTTTCCTAGTTGCGTGATCAATTTAGTCTAAGAAAAGGAATTGATACGTGTCGTATTCTAGGACGAAATTCAATCAAATTGTATTGCACGTGTACACATGTTTTCAGTTTAGTTATAAATATGCACTAAGTTGTTGGATGTCTATCCCTTATAGTGAATCAACGATTAGAATATGCTAAGTCTTATCCTACACAAAGTGCCTATAACATTACTGAAAACACTACATACATATGAGGGAACTCCAGGAGAGAGAGTGACTTTTAACTCAAGCTAGAAGCCAGCCGATATTAAAATGAATATAGTTTTCTTAGTAGATCCTTCAAGTCAACAGTTTTCTAAAGTGGCTATGGCCTGAGACCTAGACCCTCTTAAATACGATGAGTTTGTAAATGAAGAAGTCGTAGTACCACACGTACTTACTTACTAAGTTCCTGTTATTGAGCATCAACTACGCATTCTGTATCTGTGAATGTATTCCACTGCATGGCTTTTTTTGAAATACAGTTCCGTTGCCATTTTCTTCTCCTAATGGTGATGTCTTTACGTTTTTATGCCCATTAGGACTGCGGGCTAAAAAAAGACTCCCGACGATACGTATACACGTACTGTCTGCATTTGCAAAGCCTTGCAACTTACTTGCAAGAGAGCTCGTCACCTTCCAAGTACTAGATCCATACAGCAGTATCTACTAATGCAACGTTAGAGCGGACCAGTCCCAGCTTGGTTTTTTTGTGTTAAAAACATTTATTTTTTTTTCCAAATTTTTGATAGTATCGTGCATGCAGTCCATCTCCAGTTCAGATCCACCGTGGGACGAGACCATGTTTCCTAAAAAATAGGAAGATGTCCACTTTCTCGTGCTGCTGTTCAAAAATGTTTAGTTGATAGTTAGAGTAAGACATGCTCAAGACATTCAATGTTCCGGTAGTTATCTCTAAATTTCCAAATTGTGGTTCATTAGATGTAGGTCCATTACTCTATGTGAAAGCAGCAAATATCGTCCGCATAATCAAGATGTTTAAAGAAGGATGCCATTCCCCATTTTATACCGTAGTTCCCCTCCATTAAGACTACCCAAAGTACATCTTCGATGAGTATTAAACACAGCAGTGTTGATAGTATACAACCCCGTCGTACTCCAATTTGAACTTTGAAGTGTTCTGACACCTAACAACTGTGCAATACGTGACATTGTCCACCCTCATACTTACTATCGAAAGCCTTCTCGAAGTCGACGAACAATAATTAGATGGAAGGGAGAACTCTACTCAACACATTGCTCTACAATGATTCACCAGTTGTTGATATGTTTTACGCAGGAGGATTCGAGAATTTAATTTACATGGTCTCCTATCCGGTCCATAACTATCTCATATATTATCTAGTAGCTCACATTATTAGTGTAGATCAGCTCCTGCTACCTCAAGCTATATGATGAGCACTGTAGATCGACTCTAAGAGGCTGCATTTAGCCTCTTTTCTGGGATTCCTTACCCCTACCTCTCTCTGTGCGGAATTTTTGATATCTTCGAAGGGTTGGCTGAGGCCTTATATTTCTTAGACTTTAGGCAGCTTACGATTCTCCAGCGCTCGATTCTCCTGAGTTTGGCCTGGAAACTGGTCACACAAGCATTCACTTGGTGCCAGCTCTCTTCCGACTGAATCATATATCCAATGAGTTGCCTTGTACCTTTTGCGCTGTTAGTGGAACATCACGTGTTCTGCCGTTTCTTTCTGCATTTCGCAGCACTTGTCCAGATACGTTTTGTATTCATCATGACCGTTTGGGCAATAGGTGATATTATTTTCTTATCTTTTCGCCCAAATTTCTATGAGAGAGGGGATGAGTTTGTGTGTCTATCTTCCTGTTGTGGCGTCATTCAATCCCTCTTATAGGATATCGATGGGTACCACGCCACGCCTTTTATCCTACATACTCTAGGTATGGCTTAAAGTTCAACCTATTACCCCTAAGTATCTGAATGCCTGTTTAGATTTAATAACTTGGTCTCGTACGTGCATATTCATATTTGACACTACTTTGCGACTTGTCATTAGAACTGAATAGAATATTTTCCCCATCGTACTCAGTAGCCAAATGGGGCAATATGATAAAGGTGCTCCCTTAGGGAACAGCACCAGATATTGTAGCTTCCAGTGATCTGGATATATCACTTCTCTTAGGTAATTCTGCATGACTTCTATAAAGGTGTCAGGTCTTGCCTTTGTAGCTGCTTTCAGGACTTTATTCGGCCTAGTGCCACCAGGGCCTAGTGCTGTACTATCATCAAACTTACCGATGGGATCTCTTTGTTGAACGCTGCACTGCCCAAGTGGTGATGATGTTCTCGAGCATAGTAGGACATGTAAGTTGTGGTGCTGTGTCCTTTGAGCTTCATCATTGCGATCCTATAGGCAGTACCCCAAGGGTTTATGACGGCTTTTGCTGTTTTTGTAAATTTTTAGGCTTTCATTACATTTTTAAATATTGCAAGCTTCCGATTCAATTCCAGCCTGCCCTTCGAGCGATGGACTCTGCGCCTTGTTTGCTGGAAGTTTACTCTGAGAGATTTGATTTCATCGTTCCACCAGTAACTGGGCGATCCACGGGTACTGGATCTTCTTTTTGGCATGGATGCATCGCACGTGAAGGTCACCATATCCATCACCTGCACCGGTAATCCTTGAGATTGTACAGGTCTAAGGCGTTGAGTGCTCACTTCCTCAAGCACCTCTCTATCAAAAACAGTGTCCTTCCACTTCGTTCCTGTCAACTTCGGAAACTGCCGGTGCTTCTTGTTCTTTATTTCGATCATTATAGCTTGGTGGTCGGTATCAGTCTTTGCTGACCTACCAGTTAGTGCTTTGGACTAGGGAGCTATACTCACGAACGTAATATCTATAGTGGATCGTCTACCTGCCTTTCAGAACGTGGTTTATTCACCATTGTTCACTAGGTTTATTTCTATGATGCAAATGAGCTCGTCCCCTTGTATCTGTGACGGATACAGAACTACGGAACATCTTTCCGTAAACCAGTTGCCATAGATTTGTGTCTGTAGGTGAGGGGAAAGAGCAGCTGAGGAACTGGGATCTCGTCGTTCTTCCTTTTACCGCAGAATCGCAATTAGTGTGACACCCCGAATTCATCTAACCTGATGTCTCAATCAGATGGTATCAAGAAATTTGCGAGGTATGACACCAATTTAGCACTCGCCTCCTGATTTTTTGTAGCTTGCCACTGTGCTCGTTCCCATCTATACACAAACCTTTTGAAAAGCCGTCACGTCCTTGTGGAACTAGAGCTAGTTCTCAAATCTGTTCCATGGTGAGGCGATCTTTTGAGAATTTTATTAGGTATTTGCGTCAACATCTTACAGTTTGATTTTATTCCTAAAAAGTTTTTTGGCGTCAGCATTAGATCTGATCTACACATCTGTTAAATCAATGGCGTTTATCATGGCGCCTATTCGTCCAAACTCTGCAGCAGGACTAGGTACCCCTTTCTGCACAAATCAAGTGCTGGAGATTGGCTTTCTGCATTTCTTAAAGGTTGTATATGACCACCAATCATCTATTCGACCTATTTGGTTGCAGATTTCTTGTCACAGGAATATGAGGGGAAGGAGAGCCTTCGGTATATCTTAAGTCTTTCACCTTCTTTTTTAGAACTGATCCAAGTCATCTTATAGACAAAATTTACAAAAGAAAGTCTTGGCTTATTTCTATTTTAAGAAGATTCCATTTTCATCATCATCATCATCATCGACATCATCAGAGCCTTGAAAAAATATTAATTTAACTAAACTGAATGATTTTATTTCTAATTTCCCAGAACTCAAAGCTCCTAAAACGAATAACGTCCCGGATGAGTGAGTGAACGAAAATCCACTACAGAAACGAAACGAGATACCTTCAGATATATGTATGTATTTCAGGCTATGGGGAGACCACCCCAACCGCAGAAAACAGTCTGATGGGTTGGGTGCACTGCTGAAATCAAAGAGGACTGAGTGGGACGTACATAATTTCAATTTCAGCATAAAAGGTGATTCGTGCGCATCAAACGTGATTCGTAATGAAATGAAATTTCAATGCTGCCTCTAACCAGATTCTTTCCCTCTTTATATATACATACATAATACATATATATATGTACATATATATAACTTTTTTTTTCTTTGGCGTCCTAGTTTCTGGCTTCAATTGCCTTGCTACAGTGGAATCCTAATTTATTTCCAATACCAGCCAAACAAACCCAACTGAACACTTGTGAAATGAAATTATGCTACGCTATTGATTCCACATCCTTTATTTCCTTGTTCCTTCTTTAGGGGGGCTAGCATAGAAGAAATCAATGATCTCATTAGAGGTTGCTTTAGCGTCACATACATATACTGGCCAGTGTTGGGTAAAGAGAAAGTGAGAGTGAAACATAAAAGGATTCAAAGATCATCGAAGATTGCATGTAATTTGCGAAGGAATTTCTTATTAAATCTTAAATACTATCCACCGCACTTAAAATCAAATGGAAGTCCTTTTGAAATCGCCCCGGGGAATATTTTTAATACGAGGATTTTTTTTTTTTTCCTTCACCCTGTCAAATAAAACCATTGAATTGGTCGAAAAGGATACCAGGGGATGAAATACATATCCTCGTAATGCTTCTGAGTAGGCGTCGCGCCGATGGAAGAAAGAAATAAAAAAAAAAAAAAGAAATAAAATAGAAGCAGATCCTTGAGAAACTTATGGATGTTTCATTCTGCCAAGGAGTCATAATCCTGAATAATGGCGGCTTTTCAAATTCTCGTTTTGTTAACATAAGCTGTTAAGCAAATAGACAAGTTAACAACAACATGAAGAAGCCACGAGCTGCACAACGTAAGGAGGTAGAGAGCAAAAGGCAAATAAAAAGGATATGACGATACTCAAACAGCAAATAAGGATACTTGACGCACTTTAATTATTGATGAATGCTATTCAATTTCGTTTATTTCTTTTCCTTTTCCATGTCGGTGTATATACTTTGCCTTCTTTGTGCTCTGGAGTATGCTTTTTCATGTTTTTCTTGTCAGGAGTGATGCCTTACGCGTGTTTGTTTTGGTAAATGTTACAGTTTGTGGAAGACATGGAGACAGCTGTGATATGACAAACATGAATAGAAAGAAATGTCCTGTATAACATTGCTCTTGATATTGCTACTAGCACCCACTCATCACATCCACGCGGTTAAAGTGGATAAAGTGATCGATACCAAGCGGTTTCAATGATGGAGAGTTGTGATGTGGCATATACTCATAACTAAGACAATAGGAAATTGCTTGCTAACAAGGAAGCTTGTGGTTAAGCATAGGGTATAAGTATTGAGAGCGGATTGTAGTAGTTCGGTGATGATGGGCAGGAAGTGGCCTGTCGCTGTATGATAACATCCTTAGCATATGCAACAACTTGGACCCTACTCGAATCACCAATGGATCCCTTAAAGATAAAAAGTTCCATAGTGGCTTTGGTATAGCTAAGCGACCTCCCTGAACCAACCCGAAATTGTTATGAATTTTAGGATAGTGAATGTCCAGGCCCAGGTCTCTTAGGCACAAACCGGGCCATTCGCATAGGAACTGAGATGTTCTCTCATCTGCGTGTGTATCGCCACAGCTACTGCAGAGGTCGTCTGTATTTAGTCCCATTTTTCTTCGGTAGGCCGCCAGGACGGTGTGGCCGGTAATAATCCCCGTGAAGAGCGCTAAGATCGTTCTATTGAGCGCTAGAATTTGTTTGGTTTTTATTACGTCGTGTTTTGTCCAGAGTTTTCTGGGGCCACGGCAAGATTAGAGTGTGCTCCATTGGATAGTCTCACGAAGGCTTGTTCTATGTTAGATTTGACAAGTGATAGGGCGGTAGAACAGAGGTATCGACTAAGTCCCCTTTCTTGCTGATTCATCCGTCAGTTCGTTTTCTAGGATACAGGTATCCAGGGACCCAAAGGAGTGTAATGTTGTGGTTTGCTGTGAGTGCTGTGAGTTCTTCACAGCAACGTTTCACATTTGACGACTGTGGATGAGATCACTTTCATCGCGGCTTGACTGTCAATGTATGTTGGTTATTATCCTCGAGTGCAGTTTCTTTAATAGTTCTGCGATTACTAAGACTTCCGCTTGGAACACACTGCCATGGTTTGGAAGTCTAAGTAAGCGAGCAATTTCGGATTCAGATGAGTAGGCATATGTCACAGCCTACTCCTTCGTCAGTTCTTGACCCGTCCGAGCTGATGGTCCTGCCGTTTATCCAATCCTCTCTTGAGGGGAAGTGGTATGGTGATATATAATCTGTCTCGGTACCCAAGTGTGCCCTAGCCACTAGTGCGGTGGCTAGTGTCGCCTTTTTTTCTAAAAGTTGAATTGCTTCAAGCGTAGGCCACTCTTTCCTATAGGTGTAGGTCTAATGGGATCAGTGCTAATATGGTTTCAAGCGCTACTGTACTTAGGTGTGGTTATGATGGAGCTGGTAGTCCCTATATATGCTTATCTTTGTATCTTGGTCATTGTGGTACTTCATCTTATCTGCTGCAGGCCACCAGACTAAGCATACACAGTATAGAATGAGTTTGACGTTGACTGTGTACATCCAGTGAAGGATGACCGGCTTGAACCCCCATTATTCAAAGATTTTGCTGAATATATAGAAGGCAGTCCCCAGTTCTGAGTTGATGTGTCTCGTTCCGAGCATGCATTCATGCATTCAAAGGAAGACCGGTAGCGTGAATTCTTTGTTGTGGAGTGATCTTTCAATCCTTGTTATCACCACATGCAGGGCTGTCTCAACAGATCGGCCTTTAGTATAGGTGTGTTGGGCTGTGGACAATTCCCTACAATTTAGTTTGGAGCGAATGTGTAAATCAATAAAGAGTACTATTCAGTTATCGAATAAATAGTATTCTACCGAGTACCCCCAATAAAGAACAATGCAATTTTTCGTAAGGATAAGGTCCCAAGCGGTATTGCAACCCCTCTTTTGGTGGATTTGTTGTACTCATTGCGATACCCATGCATGAAAGTCTCCATCTATTATTTGTGGATTATGTGGCTTAAGAGCTGTCCATATCCATACCTATAGGTTGCCATAAATTTTTAAGAGAAAGTCAAGTTTTGTTTTGTGACGCAAGCAGGACACAGCTGGTTTCCGGATTTATTAAGTTCACAAGCTTTAGAAACCTTGACAGCACATTTCATATGCATGTATGTCTATGTATTTCCTGCTCCATAAGATTATTCGGTTATCAATCAACAAGCATTACCTCTTAACACCTTTTGGTCGTTAACATGCTTCAACCATTAGCAGTGAACCGTTGACGATGACCTTCTGCTGGTAAGTACTCCACATGTGCAAATAATCGTTACTTCTTGGTGTTAATGCTTCACATAAAAAAAAATTTAATGAGCTTTAAAGTCATATCCCAAGATGAGCATTTCCATTCCAATTGCCTTCACACGAATAACGCAGCCAGACAGGCCGTTCATGGATGGATAACAGCACTCTGTTCGATATTTTTATTTTGTCTGTTCCTCCTTTACGCATTGAAATAATTCCTGATCTAATCGAACCAGTCAAGTGGCAAATCACTTACACTCCCAGAATGGGTTTGAATCCTCATAAGCAACAGTCACCATCACCGGTACGGTACTGCCCTTTGTTTGTACTCTTGGCACAGGCTTCAAGGGTTCACATTAAAGGCCATGAATACTGGCAAAAAGGGTGTCATTAGGGGCCGCCTGTCTGTATGTTTATTCCTCTGTCGGCCTATCTCGTCCTCTGCTCGTTGTAGCTCCTTCTTCGGTGGAATCATTCAATCAAAAGGCGGACAAATCAACCAACCGTACAGAACAAGCAAAGATGAACCGAACTGACTGACTGTGAAAAAGGACTCAGAGGTTTCATCAAATATAAAATTTGCCATTAGGAGGGATAATGGGCTGAAGGGATGGATACATTTTTGTTGGCTGGCTTTTTCTATTTGGTATTACGTCGTCGTCCCCACCTCATCTTCCAGCAGACGTTGTCGGTGTAATCCGACAAACTATATACATATACTCACAGGGGGGTGTGGTATACAGGAGGCATTACATACATTCGTTTGCCAGTGTTTTACAGGACTACACTATACTCTGTGTCGTTTAGTCTCTAGGAATGGCTATGGAAAAGGGAATAAAAATGAGTATTAGCAGCAAATAAAAATGTCCATTGGAGACGAGTGGGAGCAAATCAGGATAAATCACAAACAGCAGCACAAAACCAATGCCAGTTGACTGACGAAAGGCAGAATGGGGGAGAAGGATAAAGATAAATCCAAGACATAGCAATGGTTATACATACATACATATATATTTTTTTTTTCTGGAAAATTCCCTCAAATATCTTTTCACATTTGGGCCTAACGATGAGGCTAAAGTAACCCTTATGTGGAAAGATCCAACAACAAGAAAAAGGGTGGTCTCTGGATTGTTGGTTCCTTTTTTTTTGGTTTTTGTTTTTCTCAAGGAAGAACTGATTTACGGACTTTTTGCGAAGAGGATTTCAGGGAATCACATAAAGTCGTATTATGGATCATTTTCTTATTTTCCACCGTAACGCTCGAGTAGACAGGATAGTAGGCACGGGGACAAAAGGGACGAGCTGAGGTGCTGATGTGATGGTGGTTTTACTGCTGTTACTATGATATTTTTATTTTTGTTTTGTCCTTGGGTTAACGGATCACAATAATCATCATCTGTTTTATGTTGTTAATGTGACGGGATTCAATGGAAATCCTTGGAGGGCTTACATAGGGGGTCTTTTTTTTTTAAGTAATTTAATTATAATTCATCATTGAGATTTGTGCTTCGATTGCAAAAAAAAATTGAGGAATGAAGACAGACGTACTTGAAATATTTGATGTCCAATCGGCTGATTGATATGTGTGCTGTGTTTTTTTTTTGGGGGCCAATGGTCAATTGAAATGGTATTCTTCTATACCAATTAGCCACAGTCTGTTGTGTATTTTAATGGTATTTTAATGGGATATCTTATTCAATGGTTGCTAGCTAGACTATACTTCAATTATGAAGAAACAAAAAGCACCAATTTTGAACCAATTTATTTATTTCAAACTGTGGAACGAGAGTTGGTTGTTGGTCTTTTAAAGAATTTAATCTAGATTCACTTATTCCACAACTCATTGTAGTATTCAGATCCAGTTTCCATGTAAATTGGCTTATAAAAAATCCTACCTATCTGCACTAGGACTTAACTAGACCTTTTCCAAATATATTCACCATACTCTTTCATTAAGAGAGCTGCCAACAGAATAGAAGTATACCAACTCCTCAATGGATTGGCTCAATGTTAAAGAGTGGAATAATTAAAGGACATAAATCTGTCACTATCATGGACTGTTCCGTTCTTCAACAAAATCTTTCCAACTGTTGGGATCCTTGCACAACTTATAAAGCAAGGATCCCAACAAGCGCATCGCCCAAAGCGAGGTTTTCCTCTCCTGCATTCTGGGTAGTTGCACAGATTCTTAAAAATTGTCCCGCCAAAGTATATTTTCGCACAAGAAGGCAATAAGGAGGTTTGTTTTATTAAGAACGCCTCATTTTGTTTTTTTTTTTTTTTAATAAAACAGATTGCATCTGAAATATCGGGTGAAAGCACTATCGAAGATCGTACGTAAACTTGTCGCAACCGAATGCGAAGTTTGCACAATTTGCATTCACTGTTGAAGCATGTAATTTTCTATGTTATAATAGCAGGTATATATGATTCGAAACGTCAAACAAACCGCAGCTTCACGCATAGCCCAAAAAAAATGTGACGTCTCAACTGAAAGATCCTTTAGTAAGGCATTATCTTCAATAACCAAGGAGACTCTACGTTAGGTAAGGTTATGAGGTCATCATAGACTATAGGACGCTAGATACTATAGGGGGCCCAACGCGATCCAACAAAATCAATCCAAATCAGCCATACACTTGATGTCCCTCCAGAACCTGAATATGGCAACAATTTGGTTTGAGGAATCAACATCCTCAGAATTACTAAAGAAGTATCTTCCAAGGAACTTTAGTCTAGTCCTAAAATTGGTTTGACATTCACAAAGTGTGTAAGTAATATCCTCTGCGACATGTAGGTCATCACAATACCTGCATGTATCCATGTTCGATAACCTCATTGCGAGCTTCCTCAGAAGGCAACCAGAGAATATTCCTATCGCTAGTCTTAACTTAACGATCTAACTCAGGCCACAAGGCCTTTGAAACCCTGGGCCCTTATAAGTTTGACAATCTTACATAGATCGGCCAGATTGATGATTTTATCGAGAATGACTCTCTTAGCCACGCATATTATATTACTGCGTGGGTACTGCGATAGACTACGGAGCGAGTGGTTCGAGGTTCAATCCCCAGACAACACCTAAAATCTCTTTCATGGCTCCACCACTCGCAAAGGTCTGGCAAACATACGAGAGGATAACTGTCATGAAAATGTTCTCAAATTGCCCTTCGGAAACGGCCGTAAACAGTAGTAGGTCCCTACTATTGTGTAAGAATGCAATGCGTACAACACGAATGGTTGTTAGAAGCTAGGCCCTGGGTTCCACGGACCTTTTTTGCGCGAATTATTTGTCTTTTTGGGATCTCTGCTCCTTTTTTGCGCAGTATATCGGGACTTTCATTTCCCCTTTTTATGACAGTGTCTAGATACTCAACATAATCTGACACGGTTCTACGAACATAATGTCCTGAGCCTTTAGGGAACTCCAAAACTCTGTTTCGGCTGCACGGGAGCTTTCCCGAGTACGCCTGGGTCTGGTTTAGATTTACCTCAGCTTGACTTACCTCCCCTTGATACTTTCATAATGGGCTATACTATCAAAGCAATATATCCTCTTAGACGGGGCTTAGACTTTTGGTATCATCGGCACTGAAGTTTTGGTGACCTTGCGCGACACTTATTCTACGACATTGGTTCCATGGATACGTCTGATGCAATGGCAACTTCGGCTGTTGTGGAAGTTAATAGTCGACCTTCCTTCCTAGACTGAATTGTAATCGAATCTTCAGGGATGACTCCAAACTAGTCAAAGGTCCACTGCTTCAGTTCACTACTCATTAGGCAAGCATGCGTCTGTTTTTCAAGCGGAGATCTATGCTATCCTAATGGCTGCCGACTGTATTGTTAAGAATAGATCGTCTGTGGCGACTATCTGGTTGCACTTAAAGTCTTTCTCAACCCAGTTCCAAAATAGTTCGAAAATGCAAGAACTCTTTGAATTCGTTCGGAAGACTGAAGTCTTTGACTCTTGTCTAGGTTCCAGGTCATACTGGAATTGCGAAAAATTAGCTTGCTAAGCAAGGCTCACATGATGATTTCTCAGGACATGAACCTGAGTTGGGTTTACCCGCGTCCTCGGTCGGGGCCTCCATTGACGATTGGGTTTACTACGAATACAATTGTAAGTCGCACGGTTCTCCAGGATTCAGGTAGACTAAACGTATGCTCCTGAACGTCTGTAACAAATCAGCGCCATTCTTGCTGTCTCTTAGCAGAAAAGATTGTAGACAACTTATTTGCGGTCTTATGGGACACTTTCTTTTTGTAAGAGATTATGAGAGCTCTTGGTCATCTTCATCTAACTGGCAGAATTTTTCGTAGACGATGTTCATTATTTTGCCCAGGTTTTCAACTGTCTTGTATATATCTAGGGAATTGGCAATATAGCCATTATTATGCGAAACTTGAAGAAAAATTTCATTAAAAGAATGACTATTTGTAGGCAGAGTTGAATATAAGGGCTTATGCATCCCAGTCCTCACTGGCGCATGTACTATATGTACAAATCAACGGAAAAATTGTTGGTAATATATTCTGTCCCATTTCCATTGGTAGTGCTTGAAACGTGCATTAGTCATTGAAGATAGCGAATGTATATGTAAAGCGAATAAACATGAATCATCCGGACACACAGTAGAAGAAGTCTACTTACCCGCCATTTACTCCAAATTGCTATGAAACTGTTTGTATAGATGGGACCAACTTAGCCTACAATTCGTAGATGTACTCCCGTCGAGATGTAATTTATTGATAGTTAGAACAAGTATGAAATTTCACTTTTTAAAATAACTTCTTACACGATACTTGGTACAATCCGTAGTACCTAACTCTTAAGACTCATAAACGATAAGAAAAGTGTAAACGTATCAAGATTCCCATTCAATATACACATGTTCATATGAGAAAGAATAGTAAGACAGACAATCTGGTATCTGCACTTGCGACCCCCTCACACAGGTAGTCAGGTGAATGTTACAAATCCTCTGTAACGTTATCATCATTCCAGCACTCTTTTATGTGGAACTCCAGTCTAAGAAAATTCCTCGCGCCCTTCAAATGACATTAACCTAAGATTCTAACGATGTCTGATTTGCAGTTGATGCGTCTTAAGGAGTCCAGTTTCTAAAGGGCCTTAGAGACAGATTCCAATTATTATTAAATCCTTTTACCCCGACTACATTTTAATGACGCAGTATCCCCATTAAATCTACGTCGTCGGTAACCTTGAACAGCTTGATAGCTCCAGACGCATTATTTTAATATCCATTCATGTCTTCCACTCGGCAAAGTCCAGATGCAAGGTAAACTCAAACTCACTTGCATATGTTCAAACACTGCTTCATGTTACATCAACTTGTGTTGCCGCTATTATTTCGCATTATTACTTTATGGCAAGTATCAAGCTGTTAACTACACTCAGACTCATAACATCATCCATCAGCTAAGTGCCATGCTACTCCACACAATCTCTGGCCCGTATAAACAACAGGCAACAAATCGCAAGCATACACTCACTCATACACAATGCAGCGACATACAGGACGTAAGGATAGTGGGTGGGTGGGTGGAAGCGGTGATGGTGAAATACATCCCTTTAATACTCGACTTGTATTACAAAATAAAATATTACCGGGATACTTTACAGTTGTTGAATTCCCATTATACGCATACACACACTATATCTGTGCATGATCTTGGCAGCGTCTTCCTCTCGTCCTGGTTGTTGACGTATATACATACATATGTATGCTTGTCTATAAAACATTGGCTTCCTTTCGCGGTATATACAGAAGACGTAGACCAGCAGACGACTACAGTAATGATGATGACGGCGATAGGCGATGATAATAATAATAGCAATGAGGAGGGAACATGTGATGTGCTCCTCCATGATGTGGCATAATGACACTTGTTCCTGTTTCGGTATACATGTGCAATCGCATTGTTTTGAATAAGGGAATTAACAACTTTTGGTGATTAAATCATTATACAGGGCTGTAAATCAAGTAGGCGCCCTTTTATGTATGTATCTGGGTGATGTGATACGATTCTCACTTGACAATGAAGGGCGTGTTGCGAGTGGTAATTAAATTGCTATTGCGAGGGCGAATTTTTTTTAATTTGTTTTCCTGCGAAAAGTAGACATGCAGTAATGACATAACAATGAAAAGCGATTGAATTTTGAACTCTTAATTGTAATACAACAATCACATCATACATTGTGGATGTTTTTTTAACATTTTTGTATGATTTTTTTCATTTCAGGAAGCGGAGAGTGCTATTACTGCGATGAATGGTCAATGGTTGGGCTCACGATCGATACGAACAAACTGGGCAACGAGAAAACCGCCAGCAACAAAAGCGGATGGTAAGTCATTGTATTATTTTAATCGTTTTAGGTTAAGTGATCATCTGATACAGTGAATGTCTCCTAAGTGTCGATAATGTAATCAAAATATCATCTAGCAGTAGTTTACATCATCTAAAGTGGCTTAAGAGTTCTTGCCTAAAAGAAAATATCAGAGCTGTTGTTCCCGAAATACAGTCAATAAAACAGGCGATTAAAAATTTCATCAAATCAATGACTATTTGTAGGCAGAGTCGAGGCTTATGTTTGGCAGATGTTGCATTCCATTGCTAGACTCAGAGTTTGTACCTTAGAAGTATTACCATTTTTCAAGGGAAGCACTCATGGAGTCGAGACAAATCGTTTGTAGCGTAATAAAATCAAATACAAACAAACGCTAATAAATAACGGATATGGTAGAACCTTAGCTGTGCAACGATCATCTTCCACAGATCATCGACCACCTGCCTACTGAACACAACTTCAATATGGGCTACAAATTCTCAATTACAAGAGTCGCTGTTGATTTTTTACAAAACCGAGGGCGATATCGGTGCTGGAGTCTTCTCAGAAAACCTGGATATCTACCTCTCCTTTAACCTTCCAAACAAGCAGCGTTTTTCAAACCGAAGTCACTGTCGTTCGTCAAACTGCTGACTGGCTGGCGGTTAGTGAAGTATCAGCGGATATTGTCATATACATACATCGACAGTCAGGCAGCCGACAAATCCCTTGCATCCGGCACAACGAGAAGGCAGGAAAAAATTGCTACGTATCACTTAACGACGTAGTTGGACAGTACAACCTCACCCTTTGCTGGATACCAGGGAATTGCGAGGCTGTTGAACTGGCTAGATGAAAATATAAGTTAAAAAATATAAGTGTCCCAACATCGAGGTGCCAACGTCGTACGCTAGAAATCCAACAACGTTGACGCGATGAGTGAGGCCAATCATTGATTTCATCAACTCGACCAATGCAATAGAGCTAGGCTGCTCTGGCCGACGCTAATAACACCAGGTCCATCAGACTCCTTAGTTACTTCCTCACTGGACACTGTGCTGTAGGAATACATTGTCAAAGATGGGGCATTCCCTACAATGACTTTTGCAGAAGCTGTAGGGATGAAGAAGAAGAGGAGACAAGTAGTCACCTCCTATGTAGGTACCATACACTCGCCAATATCAGGTGAATACCAATTCAAAGATCTATATATGATCTCAGCAATGCCTATACGGCTAAGATTAGCTCCTTTATAGAAAGGAGTAATTGCATTCTAGAGCACAATGGACCTTCTTCTGGTATAAATGCATCCTCATCGAGGGACGGTTTCAACCAACCAAGCAACCATCATAGTTGGTTGCTGATCCAAACGATATTATTGATTGTAAGCTCCATAACATGATGAAAGCACTCTTAGACTGCCACAGGCAACTACCCTGTATCAACGTGGCCGTTGGAAAAATCTCATAACTATTCTAATCGTTACATATGTGGGGGTACATGCCATGTTTTGCAAAATGGTATTATCTCTGAGGCCTTCAAATTCCAAAGCGGGTTATGACAGGGGTATATAGTCTTACCAGTGTAAATTTTCGTGGTCATCAGCGATATACTTATGCAGCATTGAGCAATGAATTATGGCGTCATAGTTAAAGCATCTGATCTATGCTTATGATGTTTGATGACTTTTACATGCACCTCCTTTAATGGTCCATAATTTGGAGGCCGAGGCATCAATTTCATGTCAGATTCCTTCCGATGGCATCACATATCCCATAAACTGTCTGCGGTCCACAAAACTGATACCTTTTGGTATGTATAAAGCACAGTGGCACAGAACACGTTCTGATTATCTTAACACAAACAAAGTGACGAGCTTGCGTGCCCGAATCTGTGCAGGTACTTTCTGTATCCTCCTTGACCAGTGTGATGATATAGGTTACCTTTCCATTTCACCCAAATTTCTATGTTGGTTTCTATGTTCTGTGTCCAATCTATATGGTCTATATATTTGCATATTTGGATGTGAAAACCTAGGCCCTGGGTCCCAAGGATCTGTGGCGCCAAAAACTTTAATTTGTATTTGGGTGCCTGTTTAGACTTAATCACTTGAGCTCCTGCGTACGGCCCAGCACTGATGAGAAATGCTTCCATCTTCTGCTCCGTTAAATCCAAGCCTACTGTTTCCAATCAGGTTTTATTTTATTGCTGATTCTACATCGTGATTGTGTTTCGCGACAGTCGCAACATCGATGTCGTTCGCGAAGTATACGACTTTTGTTCTTGACGGTATTAGCAACCAACATCATGTATGACATAATGTTCCTTGGGTAACCCCTGCTGATAAATTTAGTGTTTGGTACCTTCATTGCTTTCATATCTTAACTTGCTAGTTCTAAAATGTCTCGATACTACCCTAAGCATATAGCTTGGCATATTCATTCTTTCAAGAGAATCCATTATACATACATGACCATCTTACTGAAATGAAGAGTTCTTTATGTCAAGTGTAACTACGACATAGCATTCCTTTATCCCCCATTATCATCTTCTTTTTTCTATGATTGCGTCAGCAATTTCTATCACTATTTTTATACGAGTAATATCTGCTATTGACCTGACTCTTCGGAATACAGACTGGCCATCTGAGAGGGTACCTCTTTCCTCGGCTATTAGTAGCAGTCGAATATTTTCCCCATAGTACTCAATAGGCCAATAGAACGATATGTTGAAGAGCTTCGGCTTCGACTTCTCTTAGGCAACTCTCTATGACTTCTTCATCGGGTATTAATCTTACAACTGCTTTCAGGGCTTTATTCGGGATTACATCCGGCCCTGGTGCGTTGGTATCACTAATTTGTGTGCATGCTAAATGCAATTCCTCTGAAGTGACCGATAGGATCTCTTCGTTGAATATTGCAATGTCCATATGAGAAATGTCCATATGTAAATGTATGTATGTATGTTGTGGTATTCCATGTCAATTGAGCTTCATCGTAGCCATGCTAGCAGTTCCCCACGGATTTGTGTCGGCTTTCTCCAGCCATAGTTTGAAGTATCTTTCATGCAGTCTAATAGACATTTTTAAGACCTCCTTGGCATTTTTAAATGTTGCACGATTCTGGTTGAATTCTGACCTCACTTTCGAGCATTAAACTCTACGCCTTGCGTATCTGTGATCTTTTGTGAAAATTTGTATGTGTATGTAATGTGTATGAGGTTCCTTCGACTTGACAATTGATGCCTTGTATACTTGGCGGAAAGCGCTGTTGCAACAGGTCCTTTATATCCCGCTTAGTAGTCCGACACACTAAACACTGAGCCTGGGCACTTAAAAAAATATATACTTCTAACACCCTATTTGCATCCTTAGCATCAGTTCTTGTATACAATGGACAGGTTGCATTCGATGAATTAACCACACAGCCGGGCCTTGTAATTTAGGCATAGCTCAGTGGGTTTTACGTTTCTTTCTCTGACTGGGTATTCATTTGCAAGGAACTTAGCAACTAATTTCGCTAATCCTTTTTCAATTTCTCGATTCAGAATCTGCATTGTGGTGGTATGACGTCACATTTGAAGTTCCACAATGATCTTGTCACTGTGATTTCTTAATACTATTATCTACCTATACATCACATTTGTATAAAAATTCATACCCTGAAGTAGTCCGTCACAAAAGTCAGTTCTCGAAAGTCTTATATACTTAAATATTTTTCACTTGTTGAGCAGGTATCGCCAAAAAAGTACTTGTTGACTTATAGGCTTGTTGTTCTGTGTAATATGCCCCTGGTTGTCGCTGTTGGCTTCTGGGTTTACATATGTACGTATATGAATCTCAAAAAAAAATTAAGTCATAAGCAATATAAAAAAGTAAAAAAATTAAGAGCAAGTAAAAGAGCTAAATTCCTTTGTGAATAAGTAGTCAACAAAGCTAGGTATTTTTGCTTAGATTAAAGAGTTTCCGATAGCAAAAGAGGCAATTGCACTTTAATTCCTTTACTTTCATAAAGTAACCCACCTACAACGACCCATATTACCTTTCCACAAAGACCCAAATCCTTTAGTAGGTACTGCCCTTTCTTGCCTTTGTTTCCGTCAAGAGGTTTTCTTTTAAAAAAATTGTGTTTTAATTCCTTCTGCTCGACATACATACCGTCACTACTGTTTAACCTACTTTCAACATTTTGAAAAGAAAAAGCTAGACATCTAATGAATTAATTATACCCCATTTCCATCCATGGTCAGTTTCTAACCAATTATTTCATCTATCAAGGCGCACTTTTTCTCTAACCGCCCCCATACACATTACGTCAAGCGAATAAGCAAAATAATTTCTGCATTTCAAGATACACACTCGTGCGTCGTCGTCTCTATATGTATATATGTATGTAAATAAGAAAATTTAAACTCACTCACTCACTTGTTTTCACATTTCAGTGAACTCGAAACCTTTGACATTTGATGAGGTGTACAACCAAAGTAGCCCAACTAATTGCACCGTGTACTGTGGTGGAATTAATGGAGCACTTTCTGGCACACTAACTGAGGAAATATTGCAGAAAACTTTTTCACCCTTTGGCACAATACAAGAGATAAGGGTATTCAAGGACAAAGGATATGCATTCGTTCGGTAAGTTCTATTATTTTACTAATATTATGTATTTTCCCTCCACTCAACATGTCGAGAAAAAAAAAAAAAAAAAAAACTCAACCCACAAACTCTAAAAGGACCCTCTGTTGTATTCGAACAAAACTAAAAGCAAATGCAATGAGTGTTCTGGTGGATAGGCTCCATTATCCCAAAACAACATTCACTTGCACCATTAATAAATCAACAATACACTGTGGCCACCGCCGCCGGAGGAGCCACGCACCAAGCTGCAGGAGCCATCAAAGAACCGAGGAACATTCTACACTCTGTGTTTTCATTGTTTAAGTTCCACATACATACATACACACAGCACCCACACACACACACACACAGAGATGACTCCAACTTCATCGCATAGGACAAAGTGTAGTGCATGGATATTTCTCAATGTTTTAGGTCAGCAGCACAACGATTCACGGTTCTCGATTCTAGGAGGTCCCTTAGTTCATCGTGTAACACACATACCCAGCAGAGATAATGGATAGGGAATAGAGGAACAAAAGGCTGTCTTTGGCTTTCCATAAAGTCCACACTCACTCATTCATTCGTTGTGCGGACAAAGAGTAACAACAAAAAAGGACGAAAATAAAAATCGAGTGGAAAACTCATAGAAGTGCCTGTAAATAAGGAGAATAATTTTGCTGTCTGAAAAGGATATTCGCCTCCTTTCAGATGGCAATGGTCGTAGTACTGCTCTGGCTTTGTACTAATTTCACAGAGTGAGGCGCTTACGCTAGCCAGCCATAATAATTGCATAATGTTTTATGTATAAAGTTAAACTAGTAGTTAGCCGTTGCATGCAGGGGGGGGACAAAACAGTACGATGCAGTGTGGTGCGGAGCGGCGCGGCGCGGCTCGGCTACTGGAAACATCTTTTTGACGTTTTTTTTTTGTTTGCATCCATGCAACTAACCACCATCACCACTGGCTCACAAAATGGCAGGATGATCTATGTATGTATGTATATCTCCACTTGAGTCCGCTTCGCATCGCATCACCGCATTCATGGCGCGCGATACATGAGCCATGGAGATGTAGATGGTGTTGGTGATTCTAATTTCGGGTGGTTTTCTCGCTTTTGTATCAGGGCGGCCACTGATGCAGACCTAGATGAAAGAAGATGATTTGAGAGTAAACTTTTTAATGAAAATCCATTTTATAAGTGGGTATGGGCACAGAGGATAGTGCCACTGCTCTCCGGGGTCCTTGCACATAAAGAGGTTGATTAGGGAGAAAAATATAGATTTATGTTTAGTAGTTGTGTGCTGATGCTCTGGAGATTTTGTAGTGTTTCGTTTGCTTTTATTGCAGTTTGGTAAAAGTCGTTTGAAGGGTAATTCCTTGTGAATTCGACTTTCGAGTTCGAATTGAGTATTGTTTTATATTTGTTAGTTATGTATTTAAAGTTTTATGTGTTCATTATTTTATGAAGGAAGGACTTTATGTAGATATGATAGCCAATTTAATGAGTGAATTTTCAGTAGTTCGCGCTTTCATTCAGTTGCTTCTTGTCGCTAGTCAGAATTGACTAGACGCTTTTGGCATTATCCTGCGGACTTTAATGTCTATATTATGACCTTTGTCAATAAATTTAGGACTCATTGGTTTATTGTAACTTACCCTAGCTGACCATGAAAGGATTACCGTGATCCAAAAGCAGCTTATACTTTAACTTCAACTTGGGGCATGTACTTTATCAAAATACAGAGATCACGAAAGGGCATTAATCCGTACCTGGAACCCTTTTAGTCCACACTTTCCTTAGTAAAGTTTCACTAAAGGAGCTGGAAATTAAATCAAATTACAATGCTGGCGAATCTTTCGTCTGCATATCCTTAAATGATAATGGGAACATATCTGGAACATGAATGTGGTAAGGAATCAGTTCAGAAACTGCAAAGGGACTTATCTATCTACGTATATCGTGGGACGTATTTTGAATAAATCTGACCTAGTTTCTTCCCCAGTTGTTCAATCGTTAGAATATGGATAGATGTGACCCAAAAAAGAATACTCTTCAGCCTAATAGATCCTGGTCCGCCTGTGCTAGTCGAAGTTATCAACTAAATAATGTATTCTCTTTTTAAAGATTTTCCAGGGCATGCTACGATGTATTACATAAACTCCTGGAACGTGTTCAGAAAATCAAGCAGATCACTCTTATAACCAGGAAAAAATGTGAACTATGGTAGCCAACCTGACGCTACCAGTGAGCTTTCAACTCAGCGTCCAAGTATACATATATTAAGTTATGCGTGGGAGTTTATGTACGAAAAAAGAGTCTCGAAGATTCGCAAATTAAATTAAAAACTGTAAAATAGAGTTGTTGGATCTAGCGCTTACCATCCAAAAAGGGTCAAAAGTAAGATAGGTCTAGCCCACATCGCAGCAGTATCCACTACAAATGTTATACATTGAAGATCACTCTCTATTACGCTAAGGTTAGATAAATAGATGCCCTTGTTGACAAGAAGTATTGCCCAATTGTAAGACCCCAGAGAACCTAATTTCTACGGCTAAACTAAACCACCTGCATAGATACATGTATGAATCTCAGGAGTTTTTTCAGCTTAATATTTCCAAAATCGTCCAGTTCGCCGATAGTTTCGAACGTTTGATGATGTTACACGTAAAATTTCATCAAAATTGTTTTTGATGAAAACTCCCCCAAAAAGTAAGGGTGTCCAAAATTGATGTATGGGTGAATTGTAGACAATCTGAATATCTAAATATATGGTCTTAACAAAAATGCTCGATTTCATATAAAATAGAGAAGTTATGGGCATGACATGATTAAAAGAAATCTACACTTGTACAGCTTTTCTTTCCCAAAAGTCCAGATATGATCCCAGCTCAAAATTTAAGATCAATATATAGAAAATTTTGTTGCTTGTCAACTTCGACATAATAAATTTTTTTCAATTACTAGTCAAAATATGAAAATATTGGAAAGTTTTAAAAAATAGGCGTGGTTGCGTTTAGAATTTTGTACTTCATATCTTTGCATATTTGTATCTTATATTCCTCACTTCAGGACCCACTTTATTCAATATCTCCGTCATACATAGTAATGTCAAGTTTCGATTTCGAAATTTTTCAGGAAATCAATACTTGCCCTATAGGTGTAGGTGCACGAACAAAATGTTTCGTACGGAAAATGTTTCCAGGTTCAATGAAATACTTATTTATATTACTTTACAGATCTGTCGATACCAACAATTGAGTTTCTTCTGTAAGATTAAAGCCATGTACATATATACTTACCCATCCAAATAGAACTATTACAGTTTAGGGTAATCTCCTGGGCCCCTATCTAAAAGCGTATCCTGAAAACCCAATTACTGTTGTGCTGCTTTAAGTTGTCCACACCACATTGGTTGAGGTGTATTTCCATTTCTGGAGACCACTTAATTATACATACTTCACTTCTTTACACGAGTAATATTCCAAGGCTCTCCTAAGCCTG
Organism: Xylota sylvarum; assembly: GCA_905220385.1. Lineage (NCBI taxonomy): Eukaryota > Metazoa > Arthropoda > Insecta > Diptera > Syrphidae > Xylota > Xylota sylvarum. Next base: position 20,422,783 of record LR999958.1, read on the forward strand.
CCTAAGCCTGTCAAAATATCGCATGAATTTTTTTCTTAATAATAATAAACATCCTTGAACGATTTTGGTAAAGTAAATGTTTTGAAAAATACATCTGATATGATTTCAGGATTGATATCCTGATTTTGGTAAAGTAAATGTTTTGAAAAATACATCTGATATGATTTCAGGATTGATATCCTTATAAGAACTCATATCGTAGCGTAGGGTTGCCAGTAAGTTTTGCAATATCGGTCCCAGATACAAACCCTTTGCTGAAGTATTTTGAGGACTAATGATGGACGTTAATGTGCTTTGCTTTGCAAGAAAATTCTTGATCGTATTGCCTTCGATACACTGCTATCCTGGTATTCCCAGATTTTTTTTTTTTAATTGTAGCAGAATACAATATGTAGTTAATATAAAAAAAAATTCATTTAAATGTGATCTGCAGAAGTTATTCTGTCCCGTTGTGCTGACTTGAGGACAGAGGGTGATCCATCTAAGAGCAACTAGTAGTTTAAAATTGAGGCTAAAACTACTTGAGCTATTTTGAATTCATCAAAGTATCAGTCCGGGCCATACCTTGGTATTGACAAGGAATATGCGTGATGTATCTATATATAGCCATATTTGATAATCCTTATCTCATAGCGTGCTTCATCAGAAGGCAATGACCTGAGAGAATATCTTTTTAACGTGATCCAGATTTTGTCGGATCGAACTCTGACCACAAAACCTTAGTCACCATATGCCTTCTTAAGTTGGACCATCTTGGGTTAACCGTGTTGATGATCGAAAATAATTCTAGCGTGGCTAGTTGGTGGTTTTATGCCTCTCATATCTGTCTCTTGTTGAAACCCTGATCTTTTCTTGGCCACTATATCGCCCCTTTCGTTGACCTATGTTATGTTCTGCCAATGACAGGACTATCTATGAGATAGTGTAGAGCTGTGATGGTAGACTTGCGTGTTTTTTTTTTAAGATGGAATGAAATATATTCTAGATCAACTACACATTTAAAGGAAGAAGTCTTCTCAGAGTTCCGTAAGATAATGAATCTAATACAATAACCTACAAATTTGGGAGCAGAAAAATAATACAATTGGATCAACCGATTAATATAGGGCCCAACTTCTCACAAACAATTCGTTTTGTATCCGATATTAGAAGAAACTCCTATGTTAGATGTTCATGAGAGGCTTGGCTATAAATAAGCTTTTTTTGTATATACATATCGTATAGCACAAAGTTAAGGAGGGATAATTTCATCAACACCTAAGGATCTGAAGTGGTTCAATTGCCCCACTATAGCTAAAATAACATTATTAACTTTACACTCCCTACATAATTTCTATATTTAATCGAATTACTTTCCCTCACAGATTTTCTACAAAAGAAGCAGCCACCCATGCCATCGTAGCCGTTCACAATTCCGAGATTAACTCACAACCGGTGAAATGCGCGTGGGGCAAAGAAAGTGGTGACCCTAATAATGTTCCATCGATTGCCAGCCAAGCGCTTGGTCAGGCGGGTTTCCCATTTGGTACAGCGGCAGCTGCAGCTGCAGCCGCTGCCTATGGACAGCAGGTCGCTGGTTATTGGTATCCACCGGCACCAACATATCCAACAGCAGCGCCAGCACCCACCAATGCCCTGCAAGCCGGTCAGTTCTTACAAGGAATGCAGGGTTATGCCTACAGTCAATTTGCCGGCTATCAACAAGGATATATGGGGTAAGTGGGTTAACTACCCTCGCTTTGTATTGTTCTTGTCTGATTTACCTATGCATCTATTGCATTGTGTGTGTGTCCTTTTTTTTATGAGTCCCACTCATTCTTCTAATATTCTACTTGTGTTCCTTTCTTGTTTTTTTTTTTACAGAATGGGGGTACAAATACCAGGAGCTTGGCAGAGCGTACCCCCTCAAGCGCAAATACCAGGTGCAGCAGCACCACAAATAGCACAAGGAGTTGGCAGTGCACTGCCACAGGCAACTGGTGTTGTCGCATATCCTATGCAACAGTTCCAGGTGAGCCCTCAGGTGAGTACTAGCGGCGGCGTGAGTTGTGTACGTATGCTTGAGCAACTGATAAATAAAAACGACAACTACAAAAGTTGGTCCTTATTCTGCTCTGGAATTTATCATTTCGCTTCTTGTTCTTTATTTTGTTTTCTTTTGCACTCAATTCGAAATTGTCTCATCTTTGTTCGTGTACACAGCCATACCAACGCCAACATCATCTTCAGTACAGTAGCTCGCTCAGTTCAGGTGTAAATTGCATCCTATTCACATTGCAGTCGTGTCGGTTGTGGGCGAGGTTGCCGGCAGTGACGGTGGCGGAATTTTTGTGTGCGTTTTTATGTCTTTACCAGGCTCATTATTATTTCAAATTCTAAGCGAACACAAAGGATCTGCCCTGTACAGAGGAGAACTGCAACACAGCGGGCAGGTTGTACTGGTTGTTGTTACGTGTGGTATCTTGCATTTCAAAACCAGCACTGAAAGTCAATTGTTCATTGCTGGAGCATTGTTCCCAGGTGTGGATCCTTAAAAAAAAAAAGAAAACCAAATGGAAGAATGAGAAACTTCTGAATCGTGGTGTATGGCATGAATTTCAAAAACTCCTTCGCCAAATGTATAATTATTTCTACTTTAGTTTGCGGGAACACCGCTGTTGTCATATACACTGGTGGATGGGTAAGGTACTTGATGCCAGTCGAGGGCAAATGTCGTGGCACAATAGTGTTGCAAGTATAATTCCCTTTATTGTTCATTGGAATTGTGCGGAACCCTAATGTCCTGAGACAGTAGGTGCTGGTGATACTGCTGTGTTGTTCTGATAGTATCATTATGAGCAGAGATTATGTGTTATTTTGTTGGGTGGATCTTATGAAGTCGTTCTGTAAATCCCACGAATGTGGAAATATTTTAAGAGGATTTGTTCTCACATTTTGATTCGCATTTTGGTAAATCTATCGAAGGACGCTAGTCGAATACAAATGAATACATTTCAAAGCATGGCCAAGGGATTTTCAATCATGGCAAGGATGTATTTTAAGAGTGTCATGGAGAGCAAGTGTTGCAGTCCAAAAATAAACTTTTGAACTTAGAAATAATGGGAGATGTTTGTCGTGCTGTAGTCACTAAGCTTAAAGTAGGTTAGTAAGAAATTTCATAGTGGAAATGATACCATCACTATAGAGATGTGATCTGATTAGGTCTTAAGAGAATAATTTTCTTTTGTCTAACCTTCACAATGGGGCGTCAAGATTTGAATTCCAGACAATACCAACATTTTTGTTTCATAACATAAGCGTATATTCGAAAGAATCACTATCACGAACTACTGGAAGTACGTGTTGAATATGGTTTCAGCTATTGTTGTTGAAAAACTATTTTCCACACGAACCTCGTCTTCTATTGTATCTCAATAGGAATTCCGTCGAACATTATCGCGGAATTATGCTTGAGGTAGACCCATTCAAGTAATGTAATTAAATACGAATCGTTTAGTCTAGAACATCTTCTGTAGGTCTGTTTGTGTATCAGTCATCAGGCGTGCTTCCATCCTTCCAAGCTTTACTAATATTCTAAAGCCTACCTTCATATCATAGACTGGAATTAGTTTTTCGGTTTTCTTGTAGAAATTCCGGAACCTAAACCTTATGTTACGTGATTTTTCGATATACTTGAACTGGAATACTGCAAAGGTCTTTTTTTCGAAGGGGGGTTTTAAAGCTATGCTACTGATCATGCAAACACTAATCGAAAGATAGCAATATGCCACTGATATTTGAGAAACCGGGTTGTAGTATTTTGACAAGTAGGAGCCCTTTCATTTCAAATAAATTTTAACTCCTGTTGAGCATGCACGGGAAAATATAGTGAGCAACTAAAGGACCCACTGAAACATTTATCCATTCCCAGCTTTTAAGAAAGAAACTTCGAAGAATGGGTTAAGATTCGAAGTCCAATCGAAGTATTAGCGACTTTAGGTGTTTTTTTTTTTTGGCCTCTGCCTATGGCTGACACTACGACCAAAAAAGATCTATTGTATCAAAGTAGTGTATGTTTAAACTAAGAGTTGTCCCTCCCTTATGAAGGATAACACATCCTTAGCAGCAGAATTTCTCAACTCCGCTGACGAACATATTTCTTTATGGAAAATACGCCTCCTAAACCAATGTAATGCTGGGCATTCACAGAGAATGTGCTCAGAAGATTCGTTATCTTCCGAATGGAACCTACATTCCGTTTATGGGCTCAGATTGAGCTCGTTAAGGTGATATCGCAGGCCACAGGAACCTGTGAGAAAAATAACCAGCTTTTTAATACTATCCTTGTCTAGATTAAATAGTTCCTTATAGGTTTAAGCCCTAATTAATTGTTTGGATTGTCTCTCCGAAATTCTCCGAAGTTTCTGAAGTTTCTGAAGTTTCGTTGCCGCTCTTCTTTCAAGAACTTTCGATCGCCAATCGATGACCGCGATGGGCTTCACCATCATTTATCATTTTTGTATTAAGACCCTAATTTCTGCCGTAAAGAAGTTTACTGGCCCACATGGCCCTAGAGGCGTGCTCGATGGCGGACTTGATATGAGAATTCCAGCTTAGTCGTTTGTCAAGTACGACGCACGCCTAGATATTTAACCTCGATGGAATAAACTAAAGTGGTGCCTTTGATGGTAATAGGTCCTAGATTGAACTGTCTGCTTTTGTAAAAGGCACTAGAAAGGTTTTGCAAGGATTAATGGATAGTCCTTCACTGCTGCACCGTTCTGACACGTGTAGTAGAGCACCTTGCATGCCACTAGAAATGGTTAAACTGTGTTTATCACTGCTAAAAATCGCCAAGTCATCCGCATAACCAATGGTGATGTAATTTGATCTCTGTACATCGCCTAGAAGTTTGTCGATGACTAGTAACCACAAAAAGGGAGAAAGGACTCCTTTATAGGTCTATAAGATTTAGGCAGCTCACTACGCTTATTGTGTGTTTTGGGGATAAAGATTTACCTGTCTCCAGGTAATCGGGATGTAACCCCAGTTGTGGCTGACTCTAAACAAAGCAATCATACCCGGCAGGATGAGACCATTTAGCTTCTGTAAAAGCGCCGGAAATATACCATCACCCCCCGGGGCTTTGAATAATTTCAAGGAGCCTACATCCCATCTAATCTTATTTGGACTTTAAATTTACCTATTTACTCTACTCGCAAAGTATACCCTATGGTCAGATGCTTTCTGGTACGTGTGGAATATGCGAATAGACGAATCTGGGAAATAAACCTGAAGTAAGGTGTAGGTGCCGTCGGTCTTTTTTAGTAAACCTACACAATTTACATGATCTTTAACGAGTGCCTTCGCAGCATTTCCTTCATGTAGCACCTACATTCATTCCAATTCTTCGACCATTTAACAGAGTTGTAGAGTCTTCTAACGTTCTTCCTAAGTTTGGTAAGCTGGTCATTCCACCAGAGAATCTTACGTTTACACAGACTGGTTTTATGAACACAGCTATCGTGATAAAAGTAAGCAAAACATCATTTGCTTGCATAGCATTGATATGCTAGGTCCCCTGTGGACTCGATAGACGTAACAAACGTATCCAGTCCGCGGACTTGAAATCATATCTATGAGAAGCATATGAATGTCGAACTTGATGTGTTGATGGTCAGACAGTGAGGCTTCGGCAGACACATGCCAATTTTCAATAAAGTTGGAGACAAATGGACTGGTGAATGTGAGGTCAAGTATGAAGGAAGGCTAAGAGCCCTTATTCAAAATATCTACACGACTACTAACAAGATATTCTAAAAGACACTCACCGCTTCTATTAATGCCGCTACTGCCCCATTAGCATAGCAACTTATGATATGGTGGATGCTGCTGTCTTGCAAATGTCTACGAGAATACATGCACACTTAGGTCGGAATACATTTTTTCTTTGTGGCACAATGCTACACATGAACCAAATAGAACTTTTTATAAATAGAAGAATACTCATGATATTTATATAAGTACACCAATTCTCTAATACCGTCGAAGCCAAGAGCTAGATGGAGCATTCTCCTTTATGACAGGGCTGGACAGGTGCTTAGGAAGAACTGTTTCCTTCTTCTTTTATTTCCTGCAACTCCTGCAAAAAGCATCAGAAAAGAGGTTCAATGCTCCTTTCAATATATTGGTCTATCAGGCAGTGTCCAAGGCTTACCCAATATTTCGATTATGATCTAACTTATTCCTTTCGAAATATTACATCTCAAGGAGTTTTCTTATCTATTCTGGATACCCGGATCATATCGGCGGCCTGGTACCTAGCATAGGAGAATGTTTAACCCATGCTGAGAGACAAACGGGAGTTGAAAGCTAACATTGAAGTAAACGATTACTATTGCCACTTTACGTTCCGTGAAAATGCTAATATCCCTGACAGATGTTGGATTACCAATTAACTAGGATAAGGTTTCCTTGGTCGCCATACTATCCTCCTGACGAAATGGTACAGGAATTTAAGAGGTTCTGCATATATTTTCTGGTAAACGTTGGTGCATAAAGGTGCTGAAAAGTTAAAGTCACTAGTACGGAACTTTTACGCCCTAATAATATCACCCTTCTGTTATCACTCTCTCAACTTGTTCAGTAGGTTACTGTTCTTTGCTTCTACAGCGATGTAATTTACTTCTAAATTAGAACTGGAATAGGAAACATAGTTCTATATTCTTACATTTTTTTGGTTTGCTTTCCAATTTTATTTTTCTATTGTACTCATGTAAGGATATGCCTGCCGATTCTGAGTGTCAAAGTCTCGATTGTTCTAGCTCTACTAGGACTAGTTCGATAGACCTAAGCCTTATTAGAAGATGTGTAAAGTTTACGTCAATTCATCCAAGAACTGAACGGCCTCTATACCTGCTGTACTTTCATTGTATCAAATTACATGTATTTATATTCCCCATGCTCCTATTCAGCTAAGGAACACTATGTATACAATCTGACTCCTTTTTTTCGTTTTCAAATTTATTTTACATCACGCATCACGGCTTTTCCGATAAAATACCCTTAAAATAAATCATAAAAAAACAATTGTATGCTTTTCTAATTGAATTAATATCTGTTTCTGTTTTTATTTTTTACTTTTTATTTACATTTTCAGTTAGCTGAAGATGAATGGTTAGCACCGAGTTTGCTGGTGTAGCTCCCATGATGGCCACCACCCATATGCGGTTGTAATCCCATAACGAATGATTACCCACAAGGTGTGACATCGTTGTACAAACAATCCATGTAGTTAGATGTTTTATAAAGAAAAAAAGTATGAATATTAAATATAATTACATAAAAAAAACATACACACACAAAATTTAATCAAAAATTAGTGTAATTTGGGTAAACAAAGAGAGCAATTTAAAAAAAAAAAAAAATGAAAAGCAAAAGTTGCCACCAGCAATGAACATGAAACGTGTTTAATTGTAATTCTGCTCGACTATGGTAAAATCAGCAAAATTGGACATTGGCCGGGAGCATGTGTAATAAATATAAACTAAGAAATAAATTAAAAATAACGAATACACTTAGTGAAATATAGTAATTGCACACTGATATAGTATGTGGAGTGTAAACTTGTGAAACAAACAAAAAAAAAAACATAAATACAATTATATTCTACACACGATATATACATAAAAAAAAAATTATATTATGAAATTGGTATCTAGGAGTATATACATATATATACATAAATAGGTGTTTGTTAAACAAAAAAAAAAAACAAAATAAAATAAATGATAATTATAGCTGCTTAGAGAACTTTCAAACATGACTATATGTTCAATTGGTTGAAAATCATTTTATACTTTTTTTCACACCGAATGTTAACATTCACCACTTAACGAAAAAATAACAAAATAACTTAGAATACACATAAAATGAAAAACAAAAAATAAATTATAATAATTAAATTAAATATTAGATAATAAATATTTATGTTAACATGAGCACAAACGTGTAGCTAAAATGAATATGATTGATAAAAACAAAAATATATCGCTGGGTATTTTAAATATACACACATCTTTAAAAAAAAGAAAACAAATGGAAGTTTATAAGAGAAAATATATACATACATCCGTGAACTATCGAAAAAAAAACTAAAAAAGAATTACTGTAAGTGTTAATCTTTTATTTTTTCATGTATGTATACTCGTACATAGGGTTTCTTTCATTTCAAGTCGGCTTTAATTAGTCCTTGACGTTTTTTTTTTAATATTTTGTAGAATCCAAATTTGTATGAATTTTACCTTGAATTGGTTATCTTTAAATAGGCCACGAAGCAGCCCTAGTTTTTAAAAAATTCTATTTTGGTAAGGACATGTTAAAGTTTCCTTTTCTAGCGCACAATCACGGATTTCCTATCAGATGTAGTTTTACACCAGAAATTGTTTTAGCAATGCAATTTCAAGTTAGATCTTCTTTTGACCTGGGTTTTTTTGTTTTCAAGAATGTTCACAAGGTGTAAGAACTTACGGCCAAAATGCAGGAACAGTAGAACTCTTATTTGGATAGAACTGGTCAATAAACTGACTGGACTTCTATATAAGTAAGTTAGAACGGCTGTAAAACTGGATAACGAAGCGACTATTTAGGGCAGCTCTATTCAAATTTAAGCGAAATTCTGATATATTATCGTAGGGTACAACCTTTATTAGAATGAAAGACCTCCTTAACTTATTTTTATCTTATGACACAAGATCATATAATGGTGTGTAGATAAAACCAGGCATAATATGCTTAACCATCTTTTTAATCCATCTATCACAATGGATCTTCTCTTGGTGTAAGTGAGTACCTGCTTATCGAGGACATCCACCTCGATTAATATTGTCCTTTCCGCTATTTCATCCGCCGTGACCAATAAATTTCAGAAATTTTACTTTGTAGATGTATGTAGCACTGCGACCTTGGTAGATCTATTGTGGCCTAGAAATTTTGCTATAGTCGGTGGTATACTCGAGTTTAAAAACCGTCTCCAATCCAACAGCTTCGATGAACCGGCCTATCTGAAACTGAACCGGCAAGGATAAATCCATTTCTGAAAAAATAAAAAGGTTACATGTGCCTCACATTCATTCCATGCTTTTTTTTCATGGTTCATGCATTGTATAGGGACTGTCATCTGTTGGTTTCTTTTAGAATCAAATGTTATTTTGACACTGACAGCTTTTATACGCTCAAAAATTAACAGAAACTCAGTGTAACATTTTCGTGGTACGAAATGGATCGATTTACGGTTGAATAAAGTTGGGAAATATTGGAAAGCTACTTCCAAAATGGATGCTGTATTGCTGTAACAGTGCGAATTTTGAAAAGAAATTTCGGTTGAAATAATGCACCAACTGCAGCTGTTGTATGCAATTTTGTGATGAAAGTTCGTGAGACTGGTTTGCTGATTGATAACCGAACATATTCCCGTGTTCTTCCTGTGAGCTCGGATTTCACTTAAGCTAAGAGTTTTATTTCGTTGCTGGCTGTAATTTCGAGTAAGTTTTTTCATTTCGGGGTTATTGACTCAAAGTAAGGTCCATTGGCTATTTCCTTCTTTTTACAATTTAGTTCTAGTTCGTCAATTTCTCTTATTGATCAACATTGTGTCGAATTCCTTTTCGAAGCAGTATTTCTTAGCCATGTCATCTTTCAGAAGCGAAATCAATTTGTATAGATTTTTTTGCTGCAATCTCATCTTTGGGTATTCCTAGGATGGTTCCTTTAGCAATTCTTTCAATTCTTTCTAACACTAGGTATGTGTAGAAGTCTTGAAGTCTTACTATTAACTCTCTTGCAGCAAGAGAGTATCATGCAAGTGAGCTAGAGCACCACGTACCACTGTGGTTTTAGTTAATCTTCCTATAAGTCTGATAGTTGAACGCCTTTTTTGTGACTTTTTTCTCTTCAAAGTTACATATGTATATATATACCTATGTTCAAGACTAATGAGCCCTCTTATTAGTCCCAAAGAGTTATCTAATTTTTTTTTGTTATTAATTATTCGTATCTTCCAATTGCCGAAAGCTGTTTTCGGTAAATCAGCTACGGGTACATTGTTCGCGTAATATATAGAAGAAATAGAAAGGGTTAATTAAGATCTAGGTACCTACCAACTATTTTATAAAAATAAAATGCATTGGATCACAGAGGTAAAACAATACGGCTTTTGCTGTGGGAAATTGGTAGGTAAGTCAAAATCAATTGTTGTTTAATCTCGGTATCAAACAGAACAAATTGTATCAGACGAGACCAAATAACACGCGTCGAGCTTTTACTACTATCCAGATCCTTACTTAAGTAATGCTACATAATTCTGCATTTGACAAGAGTGATACGTTCTTTCAACTTTGCACTCCACGATTTCATTATTGAAACTTATAGCAGAGCTTTATTGGACAGAAGTCCACTACTAATATGTATATAAAGGTGGTACTACAATTCGGGATCAAACTTGGTTGAAAAAAACAAGCCTCTCCAATTAGCCCGTCACTAGATAAATAGTCACTAGAGATAAATAACAACGAGATGGTTACATAGGATCTGTTCCTTAAATTAAAAATTTATACATATTCGTAGCAGTTTTTCTAAATTATTTATTAGCTCCACGATGTTTTGGATGAAGATCCCTTCAAATTTGTATTGAAAAGGAACACGCAAAAGATCAGTATTTTTATTGAAATCCAACCTTCTTTAGAGGCAAAATTTCAGTAAAAAGCCTTTGGAAAAAATATTGACGGTAAAGTACACTATATTCCCCTGAAACGCTGTGCAGAAAAAACAAAGGATATGCGGAATTGGTTAGAACAATATACTTAAGGAATAGTGAGGAGATATTTGTATATATAAATCTGAAGGTCTAATTGCAGCATCAAACGACACTACTCCCTACTTAGTACTTACATATGGAATAAAATCAATTCTGCTTCAATGTGGCATCTTTTATACGAAAATCCTTGAAATCAAGCTATTCGGAAATTCATCGATTTGAGTACAACCAAATGCCAAATTTCTAGGTCACCATAAAATCGTAAAGTACTAGGTTTTGGAACATAGTGATAAGGAGAGAGCAGTGAAATTGACTGAATGGGTTTGTTGATGTCCAATAATGCATATTTTGCTTATTGACAAAGCCATAAAGCCAAAAATTAGCTTCATCGCTGAGGATGATTTTGGGATGAAATTCAGGATTTTCTTCAAACTTTTGCAGAGCCCAAGTTTCGGCGCTTCAAATGATCAATGGGTTTCAGTTTTTGAGATGGTTTGATCTTGTAATGGTGTAGGCCCAGATCTTTACGCAAAACTCGACACAATATGAACTGAGAGATTCCCAATTCCTGTAAACGGCGTGTAATCGACTGATTTGGTTCATTTTGAACTGAAGCACTTATGGCTGTAATATTTTCACTACTTCGAACGTTAAGTTGTCTCACTGGTTATAGTAAGGATATTACTGGCATTGATGGAGTCATCTCTACCTTCTTTGAATAACAATGGTAAATTTGGATTTACCTAGTGGCATTGTAGCTATCATAAATGATTTTTTGCATCATCCCTATATCGGCTATGTCTGTTTCGACCGTACAAGAAATTATTTTAAGTACGTCGACACATTGTCGAATAATCAAACTAACTTGAGAAGTGGCTTATGCCTACATGACGCTGCCTATAAAAAGGGCTATTGACATTGAATTCGTTTGATCGGCGCCAAGACCGTGGTCTTCCCCCCCTTCGAGTTTAAGTCCCTTATCACAATGATAATGTTCGCTAATCCACTGAAAATGGTATATCAGTGCTTCACGAAATTGTTCTTTTAATGTGAAAGCCCGATCTTCTAGTTCTATATCCCGATGTCATTGGACTCAACTCATTAAAAACAGAGTAAGCTGCAACCTATTTCGAGAATATCACGCCATCTACTTGTCCAAATTAATGCATTCCATCACATAAAGAATATTTTAACGACTTGCTTGTACCGCGTGTACAAAGAGAAAATAAATCTTCTTAACAGTCGACTTAAAGCTTAAATACCACGCTAACCCACTTTAAGTAGTGCATTTCACTTTCAACCCCTAACCCAAATTATGTTCCAACAATTTTATCCTGCTCTTACTTTTAATAAAAAAAAAACAAAAAAAACGATTAACAACAGAAATTAACATTTTCCCATTTATGAAGTGGCACCTGTCCTTGAGTGAATTATCCGTATGAGCTACTTTACCTATTTTTCTCAACGTGGGAAATAAACATACTTCCTGCCTTCACAATTAAATACCATAGACCGTGTATTTTATTCAAAGAAATGTATTAATCATGCCCACTTACATTCCAGCACTTAAATTTACTATGCGTGCAAAACAGGCAACACTAGAACCAGAAAAAAAAGGTATACTTCCCCCCCACTCTGGACGTAATTGCCGTAAAACTGCATTTAATCGTAGAAAAGATTCCGTAGAACAATTTGAAATCCTAAAAAAAAAAAAACCGTTAAAACGAGGACAAAATAAAAGAAACCCTTTTCACGTTACCCACTTGGGAAATTAGTGTTTCGCGCGAAAAAATAGAGACATAAAAATGAACGATTAATTGTGTAAAGGACCTGTCGCAATCCGGAAAATTTAATTGCACACACACTGCGCAATGCAACGCTGGAATAACACTGTTGCAACACCGACGAATAACGACGTCCTTAAACGATGCCATTTAATTTTTATTGGAATGGTTAGTTGTTTTTTTTTTTCCTTCTTCTTTCTTTCGTTTAGCCTTTACGTAAATTACTAAGGTTTATTTGAAACAGTTAAAAATAAAACAGCCGAAATGGGTGGTAGTGCAGTGCCTAAGGACACTTGAACGTTTAACGTTGCACCTATAAACCAATTAAATGTTTTGGTTTACACCTTGGGTCTAGAAGTCTAATGACTGAAATAGGACTTGCATAAGAAGGATATAGGATTTTCTTTTAAGCTCTAATAGTTTCGACTTCAGAGTCAGATTTTTTTTGTTTTTATTTAAAATACACTTTAGATCGATGGTCATTTAACAAAAATAACATAATATATATATTTGATCATCCTTAGCCAATATGTGATATAAAATAGAACAAAAAAAATACCTACGTATAAAAACAAATACAATGAAATATGTAAACAACCAACTGAAAAATATAATTCACAAAAAAAAAAATACAATATACATAATATTGGTAAGACAACAAATTGACATTTAATCAATCATCACCTTGTGTATTTTGTTAAAACTTTTATAATTTCAATTTAAAACTCACACTCGAACTCTGTATAAAAACAAATGCCCTAAATGTATAGAAAAAATAAAAGTTATGTTAAATATAAATGCAATTATTATTATTGCCATAGAAGTAGAACATAAAAATTATTATCAATGTATAAAGATATGCTTTTGTAAAAAAAATAAATAAATATTATAATAATAATAAATGAAACGATATCCTGCTGCAAACATTTTCTATAAATAAATGAGAGAGTAGAATATATTATATTAGCTATTAAGAAGAAGAAAAAATGTGTAAAACAAGAATAATTTAAAAGAAACAAATGTTTTCACTTAACACTATAGTTTCCTGTCATTTGTTTTTTGAACATGAATTTGTTTATTTATGTTTACATACCATTATATCGTAAAAGGACTTCAAAATTGTCTTTAGAAATACAGCCAAGGCCTTTATTCCAAATGGCGTTTGATGGATGATTTCTCATAAAAGGAGTATTCTTTATCTGCACCTATTTTCATTGTTGTTCCAAAGACGAAGAATCACCATACGCTTGTGTTTATCCTTCGTTTCGAAGCAAGAGCTTTCTGTAAAGTGTGTTGATTTTTTATACAATCTTTGCTTGGATGCAAACTTGCTATACCTGTACAGTGTTTCGTAATGCTTGCTAACTGTATTAGATCAGTATTATGGAGTAGAAAAAAGACGATTTAAGGAAAGATCCTCACTATATCAAAGCCATGGAATGACATACCGGATACAGGCTCTAGATCAAAATTCAGGCACTACATTTCTTAAAGTCGTATCGTATTCCGAAATTTGAATTTGGCGGCTGTATACTGACCTAAGCTTGGCTTGAGGCTTGTAGAAATATTTGTACTTCAAGGCGCAATTAATGGCTTACGTCTTGTTAAGATTTGCGCTGATTTCATACCTTCACACCCGGCTTCCTTGATGGATCTAGCCCCTGGTTGTAAGGGAATGAACAAAACGTTCACTCATCATCAGTAATCACTCTTCTGCACAGGTAATCGATTAGTCTGTTTTCTTGATGAATGTCATATTTAGTAATGTTCTGACTGGTTTTCGTATTAGGCCCAGTCAGACAATGACAAGAACACTGTAAAAGTAGATCTGCAGTACTTGAATGCTTTTTAGATTTTGGACAGCTGATTGATGTGTCTTTGGTTCCATCGATTTGATGGACAACATTGAATTAGAACTTAAGTAGAAAAATAAAAATCCCTATTATTTATTTTTAAGCCTACCCGGATGCCGTTTCATTTTCTTTTCTATAGACTTGATTCCCCATATTGCATTCCTTCCCGTTGAGTGATCATATAGTGTGTGAACTGGAATCTAGCCAAATAGAAAAATATGACATTTAATTTCCATGACTAGTTCAGATACCACCCTTTTAGTATTGAAACCTAAAACACCAGAGTTTTGAACGACTGCACCACAATCTCTATCCCTATCTCCTATTCTTTTATACATTTCCAACTCAAGCAACAGATTGCATACTTTTAGACATAAAATGATTAAATACTTTGTTATTCTGGACATGAACAACCCTTCCTTCTAAACTGTGCTACAGATGTAGACTATTCCAAGAGATGATGAGATCTCTATTTATACTATCACAGGATACCCTGCATTAATTCAAAATAAAACCACAGAATGCAATAGATTGTGACAGGTTAATGGGTTTTCTGACTATCTTCATAATCTAAACCTAATGGTAATGATTTGTTTGCTTTGTCTACTTATTAAATCGATTCTTTCTTACTCATAGTCATAGTACCCCCTATTCAATCCTACAGGCTAACCGTTGGTTAATTTTGTTGCAGTCATACGCTTTCAAAAATGTTGTGTCCATGCTTGCGGGTTGAAATCATAAATCGAAGTTCATTAGATATGTGATGCGATGGAAACCAGGTCAATAGCTGTCTTGAGTTAGAACTAGATATCAGTTTGTCCCTCTGAGTTGAGGCTGTCTAACTAAGGAGCACTGAAACTTCAAAAGAATAAAACAATTTTAAGATAAAGACAGATATTCACTCTCTGCAAAATAACATCAAACAAGCATTATCAGCACTTCATGATTTAAGTAATTTTTTTTCATCCCTAACCTCTTTGTTTATATGTTTCGAACTCAATCGTCTTCGTGCCAAGATATTTAAATTTGTACTTTAAAACAAAAAAGAAATGAAATGATTTTACATTACCTATCTTGTACATAAAAATTAAAAGTAAAAAAAACTGAAATTTTAATACTTAAGGAAACTTGTGGAATAGCTGTTCATTTATATATAATCAAATTGTATAGAAACCAAAAAAAAAAACGAAATAGAAAAAATAAAAATATATTAAATGTTTAAAAATAAAAATCGGCCGTACCTTGTGCAATTATATATTAATACCGGCAGTGGGTCGATTTGAAAAAGAAAAGAAAAGAAATAAACAAAATAAATATATATTTTATCAGCCTATGAAATAAATATTAATTAACAAAGCTTAAAAATATAAATAAAAACAAAAGAAAAAAATATTTTTAGAAATGAAACTGTTGGTAAAAAAAAATATAACAAAACATATACATACATAAACCTAAGCTAGATTAAGATTATAAAATAAAATTTTGAAAAAAAGGCAAAAAAACAAAATACAAATTAGATAAATGAAAAATTCGCACCACAAAAGTAAAAGTGTAGCTGCACTAAAGTTTTATGAAAAACTAACAAATGGAAAAAAAAGAATGAAATAGACATAACATATAAAATATATTATTTAGTTTAGATGTATGTAAAGTAAAACAAAAAAAAAAAACATAAATCTGTATCTAACAGTGGAAAATTAAAAAACAAAATCAAAATAAAAAGGAATTAATTAAGACAGAAAAAGTATACATAAATATACAAATAAAGTAAAACAATTAATCATATATATGTGCAAAATAGGGAAAATAGGAAATATAAAATAAAGAAAACAAAAAAAAAATATAAAATTAAAAATAATTAACGAAATTGTAGGAAAAAAAATATTATATTTTTTTGCCACAGAGATTGTAGTCAAATGGAAGATCATGAAAACACAAAAAAAAAACATAACAAATGTAGGAGTTTATTATTTTTGCTTTTTATAGAAAAATAAAAAAAAAAAGAAATACAAAATATTTTGGAATGTTATTTTTTAATTTTGTACTTTTTGTTAATTTGAAAAAAAGAAAATATATATATATATATACACACATATATAGTGTATTTAAAAATATCAAGTCAATACGAATAACCAAAGACACAAAGAATTATATATTTAAAAATGTAATGCGTGTATATAATAATCATATTGATATAAATAAAAATAAAAACAAAAAACTGCAACAAATGTGTATGAAAATAGACAAAATGGATTATGTACTACACAAGAAAATATATATACATACATAAATAAATAGTAAAATTAATAATAATAAAAAAAAAACAGCATATATAAATAAATTAATATTGTTAAAAGAAATAAGAACAAATGGAACATAAATGAAATAATCAAATAAAGAAATGTTAATCAAAACGTTATTAGTTGTGTTTATTTAAATTAGTCTTTTGACTGTGTTGGAAAAATATTGGTTGGAGAAAATTTTGTCATTTCGAGGATATACACACAATATGCACGTATTTGCGAGTACATTTGCATGACGTCGGTGGCCAATTAAACCCCCTATTTCAAGAAAACACACGTTCAGCAAATTTGTCACGCAACGGAGACATTGTTTTACCAGCTGGGTGACATGTGAAGCGATACTTTCACAGTTTCTGTAGTGAATGTTCACTATTTCAATATATTGTCCGAGTGTATAACCTCTTACTTTTTACTTATCAAAAGTCATCGAAATGATAGTTGATTTCTGACAATTCAACAATGGCTCGAAATTT
The DNA here is from genome assembly GCA_905220385.1 of Xylota sylvarum. Lineage (NCBI taxonomy): Eukaryota > Metazoa > Arthropoda > Insecta > Diptera > Syrphidae > Xylota > Xylota sylvarum. The sequence goes on from LR999958.1 coordinate 20,439,988, forward strand.
AAAATAAAACTTTTTGTTATACTATATAACAATATATTAGACAGATTCGTTACAAAGATGAAGTTGAGGCAAAATCTGACTGACTCCGAATAAAAGGTAGACGCGAACATTCCGGACAGATTGTATGGCAATCAAATATGTACATACATACATAGATAAAAAAAGCGCTTGTCAAATAAATTGACCACTTTGCATACTAATCAAATGAAGCCAAACTACTTAACTACAATTAGTTAATAGAACTTAAGTTCATTTTTATTATTACTTACTTACTGAACGGGCTCCCAACACGTAAATAGTCTGTGCCTGAGACACGGCAGCCTTCCACTCTCTTTGATCCCTGGCTGCCTCAGTTATCTAGACCAAGTGCTAATGGAGGTTCGGTCTTCCTTGTCGTTTTGATCCTGGGGGGCTTTGATTCGATGATCCTCTTTGCTGGCGCATTTTTGTTCATTCGCTAGATGTGGCCGAGGATGTATAGTCGACGTGTTTTAGCTTTTTGGGGTAAACCCACATTTTGATACAGTTTATAGAGTTCGCGGTTGTATCTTCTCCTCAATTGATCCTCCTCTCATACGAGACTGAATATTCGACGAAGAATTTTTCTTTCTTGCTTTCCTGCTTATTGTCCAGCACTCGACTCCATATAACAGAACTGGTAGGACCATGCATTTCGTCCAGCCGAAGTAGCAGCAGTTTCTTAAGGTAAGTCTTCGTCGAATCTCCACTAAGGCGTAGAGTTGATATTTACTCCGAAGTAGGTAAACTCCTTAACCACATCGAAGTTACTGTTGCCAACAGTGACGTTTTCTCCTAGGTGGTGGAGAGATGTAGCTTGTTTTGTTGCACTTGGTTTTTTATTCATATATTTCAAGACCAACTCGTTTCACCTGTTCTTTGCCGTAAAATCCTCTAAGAGGGCGCCTTTGAGCGACCGATAATGTCTTTGTCGTTTGCGTATCCCAGTAGCTGGACAGATTTGTTGAAGATAGATAGAAGATACACCTGCCCTGCGCACTATCTGCACGAGATTGAAGAAGTCACATGATAGCGCATCTTCTTGTCGAAATCCGGTACATGTTTGGAATAGTTCGGAGGAACTGTTTCCATATTGCACGTTGCACTGCGTTCTTTCAAGCGTCATGCGGCAGAACTGGATCAGTTTAGCCAGGATCCCGAATTCGACCATCGCCTTGTCGACCGCAAGACGATGAATGCTATTATATGCGGCTTTGAAGATGATGAAGAGATGGTTCGATGGAATCTCGACTTGAAATTCGTTGGTCTTTTCCAGAATTTGCCTTACAAATCCAGGCGGGACACTATAGATTTCACCCGAACAACTATGGTGGAAATATCGGCGACCGATAAGTATCCAACATTCCGACAATGCTCTAGCGAAGAGATTTGGCAACAAATTGGAAGGACACCGATCAATGAACACGATCTCATAAGCTCAAACAAGTTGCGGATGCTCCCGCCTAAAAATGTGAGGTGTATTCGAGTTTCGGAAGAATGGAAGTTTTATAGATAGTAGCCAAGTCTGCAGGCCTGAAAAAACGTTTACACCTCTTAAGGAATCCGAGGCAACTAGCGCCACTTTTCACAGATTCGGATGATTTTAGCAAAGGTCTAGAGTAACTTGCATTTGCTGGTTACAACTTTTCAAATAATCTTGCAATGGGTACCAATGTTTAATGCGTCGGATTACTGCGCAGGCGGTTCGGCCTTGATTATTCTTATAGAAAGTGAGCAGTAGGAGGATGATCTACCTCTACTCATCTAATGTGTGTCCAAATTTTTAATTTTTGGCCATAAAAAATCGGTTAACATGTCTCGGTAGAGCTGTCCATTGACTGCAACGTTTCTTCCATTGTCGTCTTGGAAGAAAAGTCGCCCAATAATGTCGCCACTCCAAAAAACTGCAAAAAGCTGCAATATTATCCGTTGAGCGCACAGGACGAACACGGGAATATATTCGGTTATCAATGAGCAAACCAGACTTACGAAATTTCATCACAAACCTGCGTACACCAACTGCAGTTGGTGCATTGTTTGAACCGAAATTTCTTTTCAACATTCGCATTGCTTCGGGAACACAGGATCCACTTTGGATGTAACTTTGCAATTTGGTAAGAGCTGTCAGTGTCAAAATAACAAAGGAATCAAAAAGAAAGCAACAGGCCCACACTTTATATATATTTCTATTTCGAAAAAGGAAAGTTGGTGTCATCGGCTTTAAAATGCCTTCAAAAAGTACTGCGAACTCATAAAGATCTACTAGGCTGTATTCTAAAACAAGATCTTTGAGGTAGTTTTGACTAGAAGCTTCAATCAAGTTCATGAATGAAACTTATGTTTGTTTGAGCTGAGAACGAAGTGACATCAGAAGGTAAAGTAAAGCCTTTATGGAAGTGTTTGAGACTAGTCGAAGCACATTCACATTACTGCAGTTTCAGTGTCCTCAAGGCATAGTCGCTTCACACGCACCAGGCGGCTAAGTCACTGGTCTATTTCTGGAAATAATACAGTCACCAAACTCCAACTTCACTAAATCGAGTGTTTGGCCAGTGGTGTGTCACGTAGTGCCATTTTGTTGAAATGGCATCATGCTCAAGTCATTCTCTTCCAAAAATAGTCAGATAACATGAACCAGTAATGATCTCCATTGACTGTGGCTGTCTCCAGCAAGAAATGCGCACCAAACAGTGAATTTGTGTGGCTGTAATAGCATTTCATGAATGACTTCGGGGTACTGACTTCCGCAAATGCAAATCTTTTATTTATTAACGAAGCCCTGAAACTATTAATTGGCTTCATCGCTGAGAACGATTTTCTGATAAAAATCATACACGAAAATTCATCGCAACTGAATTTACTGAATCGTCAAACAAAACACAGCGGAAAAATCTATTGAAAAATGGCGAATCCCAATGGATACTACACTTCCTTCGTAAGATGTTTTCGTTTTGGAAAGAAAATATGTTCAGAAATGTCTATTTTACAAAATAGCTTAATATACAGTGTTACAATATTTAAAGCTATCTTTGTATACTGCATGCGTTCAAAATGGTCATATTAGGTGTCAGTAGTTCCAACCAATATCTATACAAATTCATTTGAATGCCACATTTTTCCCAAATAACAAAAAAAAAAATTAGTTACATATTATAATCCTTTTAAAAATACATAACTTCATTCCATTTCGTTTAATTAATAAAAGGAATTTAAACATATTATTTTTAGAGCGTATAACAGTTAACAAAATTCGATTACAATCCTTTGAAAAATAGGTGATGGACATGAGTAAAAATTTGGAATCCCCGATAGCAACGGCCCTTCCAAGCAATTTAAGCAATCAGTAAAGCCAATTTAAACGATCTCCATTCCGAAAAAAAAATCCCTAACAAAAAGCTAAAAATAATACGAACAAGCTATTCCACTCCATAACTACTCTAAAGTGAATAAAAATACATATTCAATAGATCCAATGAAGCGAAAATATATACATCGTCAGTAATTTTTTTTTTAAGTTACTTATAAAAAAAAAACTTGCAAACAAAAATTAAAATAAAATGAAAAATACACCAGATATCGTGTCAGAACTATCAGCTTGATGTCAGCCGTAATGCATTTACTCTAAACCTAACTCATAACCCTACATTCAGTGGCGTACGAAACGAGTTCCACACTCAATATGCCCCCACACACGCAAACTGCAACAAAAAACAGACAAAAAAAAAACAAAGCATCCAGGACTAATCTTTTTTTTTGTCTATTTTCCACCAGCATATGATTTATATGAGTGTACGCGCACGTCACAATACGTTTTTAATACTATAGTCCATTGTATATAAAAACCATTTGTAAAAGCATGAAAACTTTTAGGACGTTAAACCTTTGATTGGTATACTATTAAATAATATAGGAAGCCTTCAGGCCCCAAGTACAACAACAAAATTGCATTTGTGTAGATTTTATCCTGTGTACATGTGCATGTGTGCGTGGAGGTTAAATAATTCACTACATGCTGTTCATGGTACACTTTGTCTATTATTATTTTTATTTTTTTCTGATGCATATTTTGCCGCGTGGTCCTTATTCTGTGACATGAGGTGAGTCGCCGACTCCCGTTTATTATATAGAAAATCTGAACCCCTATTATATTTACCATGAAATAGTTATAAAAAATAGAAATATAACTCATTATTTATTTTGTTCGCTTATTTGATTTACAGAGCATTCGCTTGCATGGCTTCTGACTGTACACTCGACTGAAGATTGCATACATATATAGGTATATGTATATGAAATGCATTTATTGTACCATCCGCATGGAATAAAAATAAAAACTCGACAACCATTACTTCGTCCTGCAATAAATTATTTTTTTTTTTGCGACACAAAACGAACAATAATTTTGTTAAACACACTCACTGGTAGAGATTTTATTTTTCCTACTGCTTACAATTCTTTTATTATTCATTTTAATTACATATGTAAGTTTTACTTACATAAGCGGATTGTAACTTTTCACAGAAGTGATTTAAGTAAAATTTTAAAACCCACTTTTGTTAGGGAATATTGGGGACATACGCAACTAGTAATATATGTACCTGCCACACATTCCACAGGATATCAGTTGTGTTATTTTTTTTTTATCTTCTTGTGAGCTTAAGCTTTGATGGCTATCTGACTTGGATTATCTCCAAAAAATCTGGATTTTAATTTTATTTATAATCTGTGCTGTATGCCGTCTATATATTGCATTATTTTGGACCAAATTCAACGGCATCAAAACGAGAGCCTAAATAACTTCTATCATTGTATATAAATCTAATAGTATTATCACTTGACGAAATTTTTTCTTAGTTACCTTGCTAGACAGAGGGCGCAAGAGGGCAGAGAAAGCAAAGTGGTTTCTCTTACACACTGAAAGAGAGTTTTGAGCGAACAAATGGATAAACGAGAGAACAAAAGGCAAAACGGCAAGAAATATAAAAACAAAACTGACTCTCTTCTTAATCATTCATAGCAGATTTATATACAATGCTTCTATCCAACTGGACGGTTGTTCGATAATCTGCAGACACTTGCGAAATAAAATATTGATGTTGTGATGTTTCAGATCTTAAATCCAAAAGAGAGCATCAATCGAGGTCCAAACGTCCATTAGAACTATGCTATGGCTATGAAGAGCCTGCTACGTCGCAGTTCGCTAGATCTCTACTGCAAAAGCACGAAGATTGTACTAATACTAGTAAAAAGAATACCAGCTGGGAAAAATTATTGACTTTTTTGTGGTGATTCCATGCAGAAATGGAACTGAATTGATGAATTCTGCAAGATAAATGCCGTATTGCCTGGTTAATGGAGATAAAAGACTTGGTAAACTCGACTCTACGTCCTTATTTAAATGGTTTTGAAATCTAGTCATTGGATGTGACATATCCAATGGGGAAGTAAGGATACAAATAAAAAAGGTAAGTACATTTTTGAGTTTATTCTTTATTCTAACCTTACAAAGGCAACACACCAACGTTTCATAACCGGGCTAAGAAATAAGTTATCGATTTGACTTTAATTGCAGATACGAACACCAATATTGTTGAGGAATGGACAGTCTCCTCTGTCTGTTCCTTTTCGCATCACAACAAAATTCTCTCCACCCTTAACGTGAACAAAGTCAGGTCCAAACGCTTCAGAAATATCCCAAAAGTTAACTAGGAAATGTTTTCAAACCTAGTCGCATCGAAGATAACCCCGCTGTCAGTCACAACTCCTTCAAACATGACTAACATGAGATTGCGATAGATACTCTGGAAACCAACCTCTGAAAACCAATGCGGTCTGGTAGAATAAAAACTAGGAAAATTTTCTATATGGCTAAAACGAGTAAGAACACTATAAACTGAAATTTATACAGATCCAGTTTTAATGAATGTAAATACAGTATCAGAGCAGCTAAACTAGGATCATGCCAAAAATTCTGCGAATCTAATAGCATCTGTTCAAATCTATCATTCAGGTTCTGTACATCAAATGCCTATACCAACAGTAAAGAAGCAAGTCACGTATATAGAAATGTGCAGACAGATAGAAAGCATAAATAATGATAATAAAATAGGGTAATAAAATCTGTCGAAGATTTCCTTGAATTTGCTTTCATGGGCGCCGTGACTCAAGTGGTTAGTGCCTTGGACTATGGAGCCAGGAGTTCGAGGTTCAATTGCCAGAAAATACCGAAAATTTCTTTAACGGATCCATCTCTCTCGAGCGCCTAACAAACATCCGCGAGTATAAATGCCCTTCGGAAATGGCATTAACGTCCCTTCTATTCGTGTAAAGGATATAACACGCACAACATGAATGGTTATGAGAAGCTGGGCCCTGGGTCCCACAGACCTCTCGCGCCAAATATTTATTTGTATTGCTATATATGTCCAGTAATATAGACCCTTAGGAAACAATCATGAATAAATGGCCTTAAAGTGGTACGCTTTGCTGGATTTATTTCAGCTATCTACGGAAGCAATCAATGGCGGGAGTTATTGTACAGCTACTTAGACTATCCCAAAGTAGGTAAAACTTATTATAAGGAATGCACAATTTGATAGTAATATATTCTTACTCCTTACTTTTTTATTGGACTCCTGATTTGCGACGGGCGTTGTCTGCTTAAGATCCATTCGACTTAGATTCCAAGAGTGATTCTTAAACTAAGTGTAGAGCTTTCATATAAGACAATAATTTAAAAAAAATTTTTGGTGGGAGAATAGTTTTCGCAAAGCTATGACTACTTTCGGTTTCAGTAAAACTACTAAAGGTTGCTCTCAAGGAGGAGTCCTATCCCCTCAATTATGATCCATTGTAATGAAATGAACACACTTTGAAACGATATAAATAATTCCGGATTTCTAACCCAAGTCTATGCAAATGACTTAGTGATGATAGTTAGAGCAAACAAATTATTCAGTAGTCTAAGACCTTCAAACGCTAACTACAAATTGTGTACAACTCGATTACTCGAACAAAAGAATAACTCTGCGTAACTCTAGACCACAAACTCAAATATAAACCTCATCTATACAGAGTTACTAAAAAGGAGACTAAAGCTTTTCGGGTCTGCTCTTCATATTTAAAAAAAAAATTGGATTGAAAGAAAAAAGAATCCCCAGGACTTACATACCTTACCATCGTCATCCCGATAATAGTCTACGTTCACACCAGCTTCGTCCTTTAAAATATCCAAAGATTGGTCTGTTTACTTAGGTATTATTGGTGCAGTACGTATACATGTTCAACTGTTGCGCTAGATATTCTGCATGAAAGTATTATGAAAACTGCGGTAACTAGCGTTTTAAAGCTTCATTTCCCAGGCAAAAATAAAACCACCAACCTAGTGCGACACATGAAGATCTTTGAAAAAATTCCCATGCTATCCTCACCACCAGTATGCACCTCGGACTTCATATCAAAATGAATTAATCCAAATCGCAGTTTTTGGGAAAATTCCGAGAATCACAACTAAACATGGCAATTTGATAACCAAGTAGCCCTTAATTTCTCAAATGCTTTGACTTTGAGTCTAACCTGTTTTCAAACTGTCGTACAGCTAGCTGTATACATTGAAATCACATTACAGGACATAAAGACATATCTTCCAATGAAGTTGAGCAAACTTACCAGATCTGGTGGCCAGTTTCCATTTATTAGCCCCGAACCCGTCTATAGTCTAGTACCTGTTAGCTAGAAAATTATATAAATCACTTGAAACACAAAGTAAGGATCAAAAGAAAACAAGCAAGGACCAAATGGATTTTAGCAATGAACTTCAAACACCTGATGGATTTCTTGAACTGGGCATTACTGTCTCAAATACCACCTCAAGAAAATTGGTATTAGCTAATCGAACATCTGCTAGCTATGTCTTAGTTACACTGAAACTACTAAACCATTTTTCAATTCAATTCAAATGATTCAAAGTTTTGATTTCATTTGTTTGCAAAGAAAAAATACTAAAATCCAACTTTACTGACATCCATTAGTTTTTGATTAATTTTTATTTTAAAAGGTTTCTTTTGTAACTTGTCTACGAAAGGGTAGAGCTGTTTCACAATACAATGCAAAACTTTTCCAATTACATCCATTTAATTGTAGTTGTAGTTCCTCCTTAAATAAAATAGCTTTTCCTAAGCAAAACCTCCTGATCTGACGGAATATTGGACCATCTCCTAACAAGGGTTCTACGTTTAATTTTTGAGGTAGATTATTGATAGAATTGGAAGATTTTCCTAATCTGGAACGAAGCTAACAGTCATTAGCTATCCCCTTGCAAGAAAAATTGCGGAGATGGACCTTGTTTTGTTTAAATCATGAAAGTAGTTCAAAGATCCTAGACTATAGTTCGGGGTCTTGTAGACTTCTCTGTAGATTGTTCTACAGGTTCATGTGATCCAGGGCCTAGCTTCTCATTTAATAAGTTTTTTTTATGATAGCTATACTCACGGATGCTTGTCAAACGCTCACGAAAGGTGCACCGTGAAGAAATATTTTTAGGTGTTGTCTAGGGATCGAATCTCGAATCTCTCGCTCCGTAGTCCAACGCACTTACCACTTGAACCACGGCCACCACTTCGTTGACGCTTCTGCTCCTTGAATTTATAACGTATTCCACAAAACTTTCTTGGTAATCTGCTGAACATATTTGGTTTTTCTTTTTTTTTCGAAGGTAGGTGAAAGTAAATATAGTTATACAATCTCTATGTACATAATTCCTTTGCCATTCCCTAAAAGAGTTCTACATATGTCATCAACAGTAGAATAAGCACGGGTAAGAATACATACACCTCCCTGGTGTACCCCAATGCAGAAATGAAATCATTCATTGCTAAATGTCATATTCCTATTAAAGGAACTGCATGCTTCTCAAATAAAAAGGACATTGTTATAGATGAAAGGCAAATATATTATGGTTTCGAATAAGTATGTACATATGTACATGAAAAAAATGTTAAAATAGTTAAAAAAAAAATAAAAATCATAAAATTTTGAATATTTCTGCCTTATGTGCTCACCAGACGAAACAAAAGCTATTTAACTATCCCGAAATTTTATTATTCAAAAATGAAGTAGGAAACGGTGTTTCGAAAATTTTCCTTAGATGCCCCATCAGCACGTTACCGAACATTTTCTATCGCTTGCATTTTAAAACTTAATCGTAAAAATATTTTATTGCAGTACCAGTTGTTGTCACCGGGGATAGTGAAAGCATGGTCGTTAAAATATGAGCATGCAATCTATTGGGAGTTCACCCAACTGACGACGTTTCACTTGAATTAACTGAATTATTTACAATTGCAGTTCTATCTGTCCCAGTTGGCATATGAGTACCTTATTGGGATGTTTTTTTAATGTCTCGTCTAAAATTGTTTATCCATTTTATGATGCACGTTGGAATAAATTTCTCATGACATATTCTTTAAGAAAACATTTCTCCCTTTGGGGATTGAAAAAAAAAAAAAATAAAAATGCGGAAGGAATTACTTCGTCCTTCCATTTGTTAAAGCTACAAATTGATGCTTATACACACTTTCCTAACCACTTTAAATTTTCGAACAAACATTGCAAGTAACAGTGTCTGATGGAATTGACAAACAGCTTCCGACAACATGAACTCACCTGCGAATTCCCTCGCGGGTTCTTCGAATTCATGCCACAAAGAAGCAAACTAATCAATACCAAAAGTCTTCCATCATATGTGGCACTTTTGCCTGTCAACACTACTCACGTCTCGCACTGGTTCCTGGGATGTTCAAAAGCGACAGGGAAACATGCCAAAAACCTGACATAGCCAACCGAGGTAGGTATGTCTGCAGCATAGTGTGTATGCTATTGAAACCCACAGTTTTCACCTACGCGAATCGCAATGTTTTTCGTGTGTTTTCGGTTTTTTTTTTGTTGCTCTTCACTGGAAGCACAGGAGCAATTCTTTCGACTACATGATACAATAAACCAACAGGGAGCGAGACGATTAATTATTTGTTATCAATCACATTTTGCAATTCTTGTTGAGCACACGAACAGAAGTAGCGTCACGACATTGCAGTACGCTTTAATATTCGCGTTGCTGTCTGCCAGGATACTACGTTGACGTAGTAAATGCGCTTAACTGCTTAGCGTTTATTTATGCTGTTATTTTAGTTGTTGTTTCCGACGAAATGTGACGAATCTGAACGTATCATATGTGTGAGTGTAGGGATTTGTAGAAGTTTAAATAAATGAATGCGATGTATGAAGAGAGTGTTCGAACTTGAAGTTTTGATTGTTGAAATGATTCAGTTTTTCTATTTGAAGTCCATTGACCTATCTCAGTTGGGGGATGCTATTCCCAGTTTAGCCAAGATTCGATCTTTCCTTCTTTTACAGATCTTTACTCCTAATCCACAGAAACGATTCGGTCACAATAATGTAGGCTCCGAGCTGTTCCTTGGTAGTTCATCAGTTGCTTTATTTCCTTCTACTCCTCGGTGCTGTTTTTCTGGCCCAGCCTGACGATCATATTCAGGCACTCACACATCAATCAGAGCCTGTAAACGTCTGACAGTATTGTGGGTAGCCTGCGGTAACTTTTTACGTCTCAGTATCATGCATTCCATGATTTCGAGACTTCTGTTGACAGCTTCGTAAGAGGTCGAATATTCCTTTGAACTCCAGAAATCTACGTATTATTGTTTCTTTAATTCCGCTAATAGTTATGACATTCTCCAATGTTTTCGATAAATTAAAGAATTAAATTTCACCACCTTATAGGTGACCATTTTTCCTAATATTGAAATGAAATGCCTTTGGAGCTCTTCATTCTCTATAAAATAAAATCCCGAGCTGCTTCTTACTAAACACAGATTTGGCATAATAATGGCATGGACTTTTTGCAGTTGAGCAGGATATGCCTTTAAACTGCAGCTGGCTTTTGACGCCAGTGGCTACCTGCTCGAGAATAACGCCCTCAAGTACCATTAGCTGCTCAATGCTCAATGTTGTAAGATAGTACCTATTGTCACTCGCAGATTTTTGACAGCTCCCGCATATCTAATGCCAGGTTCTGCTTTGCGCCTCCTATCGAATTCGATGGTGATAAGATCTGAGGAATCGGGAGGGATAATTAGATTAGATTAGATTAACAAATGAGGTGGGATCCAGTCACCATATCACTGCGGCCTATTGTGATTTCCTCCAATTAGAGCTCACTCATGATACCCGAGTTAGTAATGAATCCTAGAATATCTTTCAGTGAGCTAGCAGATATGTCCTCTGCTTCTAGGTAGAAGCTGTCTTGAGTTATTCCCATAGTCATAAGGTGTTTTTTGACTTGACAGTGTCCAGTAAAAAATCCTGTGATTATACGAATCTGACTTCTAGTTAGACTTAGAAGTTGTTTCGTTCTTGTAAGGGAAATGTTTGGCATGAACATTTTGGCTTGTCTGTTACCTTCAGTTTTCGTCCAGTAATGGTTAGCTTTATTTTTCAGCCAATTTTTAATGCAGTGTTTCGCAATGTTTATGGGTAGTCAACAGAATGGTCTTGGCATCATGAAGGTTGATGCCGATCCTTTTCTGGCTAGTATATCTGCCATTTAATTGCCTATATGTCCATTTGGGTGTCCTGGCACCCAAATGAGATGAACTCTGTTTGTGCTGGCTAATGACATAAGTAGTTGAAGGCAGTCCCATACTAGTTTTGATTTGATTTCATATGCCTTAATGGCTAGAAGCGCAGCTTTGCTGTCAGAGAGAATAAAAATGTTCTTATTTGTTGTAGATCTGAGACATAGTTCTATAGCAAAGATTTCCGCTTGAAATACGGAGTTACATTTGTCCATGCTTGTGTAGATGAATGTTTTTGTATTGACACCGTACACTCCAGCATCCACTCCTTCATCTGTTTTTGATCCATCTGTGTACCATACAAGGGAATCGCTAGTAAATGTGGGTTTATTCTGTTCCCAGTTTTGGCGGTCTGGGAATGTAACCTTGAAGTTTTGGCTGAAGTTAAATTCCAAGTAGTTCAACTTTGCTTAGTTCTACGGCAATATCTGGATGGACTAGCTTGGATCTGTTGTCATTTTCAGATGTGAGCATAAAGGCGTTAGTCAGAGCTTCTCTCTGTATCTGAAGATGTAATGGTGGGAGATTAAGGATAACTTTCAGCGCTGCAGTAGAGGTTGTTCTCATAGCGGCTGTAGTGCATACACAAGCTAGTCTTTGAAGTTTATTGAGCCTGTCTTGTGTAGACCTCTGCTTCGTTTTTTGCCACCATACCGGTACTGCATAAGTGACGATTGGTCTTGTTATGGCTGTGTAAAGCCACAACATAATTTTGGGATTTATACCCCAGCTCTTACCTACTAGACTTCTGCTGGTCCATAAGGAGAACCTGTCTTTGTCTATGGTTTTCGTGAGGTGAAAGTTCCATGTGAGTTTTTCATCCAGGTTTAGGCCCAGGTATTTGAATTCTTTTGAAAACTCAATTGCTTCACCAAACAGTGTGGGTTTTTGTAATTTACAGGAGGGATAATAGTATCGCTTGCTCCCTTTTGATTTGAAATCTTTCAATATTCTGCCAATATTCAATGTTCCGCGCAACACCCTGGTATAAGAGGAACAGTTCTTAGTTCTTCATTCCTCAGTCAGTTCATCCAGGAAATACAGTTTCTATGGCCAAGTGAGCCCTTCCCACCCTCGCATCTCGTCACGATGCCTGCCGAAGCAATTGGACGTTTAGAGCTGATATTCGACTTATAAGGCTTGTTTTCTTCTTCTTTTTCATGATCCGATGCATGCCCTCTATCATCAAAGTTTTGAGGCTTAGAATTTGAGGAGGTAATTTGACCTATTCTACATATAAAGAGGCCCTCAAGTCTTATAAAACGAACATCCGAAAACCCAACTGAAATCCTGGAGACTCTTTTGCGGTATTTACGAGATACGATCTCTGAGGCACCCAAGCTCCGAAAGATCCTCGCAGTCACCCCAGAAGGCCTAGTTAACTCAAAAGAGCAAATGCCCCGTGGACCATCTCTAGTGTAGAGTGCCTCGTCCCACTTCCCATCAACTATGATCTCGACAAGGTCAATGTTAAGCTACCCCTCTTACATATCTTGTTACAAAGAGCATGAAGTGGCTTTGAGCCATTCAAGTCTCATGGACCAGATGGTGTTATACCAGGCGAACTTCAGCGAAATGTGGACCTAATTCTTCCTTGGTTAACTTTAATTTTCAAAAGTTGCCTGAAATTCGTTCACATTCCTCGAGCTATGGACGGAAGTCAATGTGGTTTTTATCCTGCAAACTGTGATGGTTGATATTCTTGTCGATGAAATGAAGCCTTACATTACATACCTACTTGCAAAGTAAAATTATTCCAAGAATCACATTAATAAAACAGAAGACACACGAAAGACTGGAGAATTGACGAATGAACAACGTACTAAATGCAATGATTAGCTAAGCATATGAAATACTGTCTTTACGTACTTGCTATCGCTCCAATCTTAGATCGACGCCACTCCTACCTAAGCAAGGTACGGTCAATTATAAAGCAAGTCTCAATGACGTACAACGTATGTGTACGTTCTACCAAATCATCTGCAAGTACCTATTCTCCTTGCTCACGATGACATGGCAGATTGTTTTATCAATTAATTTCCCAACTTATGTCAGAAAAGGTTCAGCATTTGAAATTTTTCTTATCATCTACGTAGCTCAATGTCTATGAGTAAAAAATAAAAATCTAGTTGCGACTAGAATCACCGGCTGCCGGCTGTTATCCGCAAACAATGACAAGGCAACTTGTATGTATACAAACAAACCATACGTCGACTATCTATCTATCTTTGCAGCATCATCACTACTCGACTACACTCCAACCGAGTTGAGGTTGTCCAGTCGGAGTCAACTAAAATTTAGTGGATCGTCAACATCAAACATTATGTTGCTCATAGTACTATTAACATTGGTCACAGGGTTGGCGCTTTATATGCGACACCTCTATACCTACTGGCAAAGGAATGGCTTCCCCGTCGATGGGCCAAAAATTCCCTTCGGAGCCCTAGAAAGTGTAGTGAAACGTCAACGTTCCTTTGGAATGGCCATTAATGACGTTTATCAGAGTAGTAAGGAGAGATTCGTTGGCATCTATCTTATGTACCGGCCAGCTTTATTGGTCCGAGACGCTGAGTTGGCACATAGTATGTTGGTACAAGATTTTGCCAGTTTCCATGATCGTGGTGTCTACGTGGACGAGAAGAACGATCCGTTTTCGGGAAATCTTTTCGCGCTACAAGGAGAACGTTGGAGAACGCTGAGAAATAAGTTGGCGCCGTCATTCACATCGGGAAAACTAAAGGGAATGTTTGGTACGATTGAAGATGTCGGTAGCAAAATGATGGATCATTTGGATAATATCGTTCCAGAGAAAGGTGGAGCCATGGTTGAGATGAAAGAATTATTTTCAACGTTAGTATTCTCTTTGTACTCCTAAGATTTCCAAAATTTTATTTCATGTTTTTATTTTTTTTATATGTAGATACACGATTGATATAATTGGATCAGTGATCTTCGGCTTAGATATCAATAGTTTCAAGGATCCCAAAAATGGATTCCGTACCATTAGCGCACAAGTTAATGGTCCAACATTCAGAAGCGTTGCAAGAAGCACTGCTGTATTCCTGTTTCCAGCGTGAGTAGAACATTTTTGAATTAAACTTTTAAAGATCACTTATTGTGGATCCAGAACTCAGTGCTACATTTTTAAAGACTAAATTTTGTCCATGGACGTATTAAAATGTATCTTCCTTTCATTGTTTGATGTGGGTGTCAGAAGTGGGTACTTCAAATATTTCCAACAGCTGTCCTCATTTCTATAATATTTTGTCTAAATATTTCCTCAAATTTTCAAGATTCAGAGGATTAACATTTGTTCGAGTAAATTATCTGCAACTATTCTTTCTTCATAGACATGTCAGAAGTGGTTTCGTAGCACAATTCTGACAGCTATTATGGCATGTCTCATGATTGTTCGAATATTTTGTATTCTTTTTTAACACTAACACAAGGTTTTCTAAAAACTTCCTCAAATTTGCGAAAACTTCCTTTCTTGACAAAGGTGTCAGAAGTGGCTACCAAACATCATTTTGACAAATGTTATAGCCAATCATGGTTGTAATAAATTGTATGTAGCTTCTGTTAAATTTACGGCGACTTACACTTTTTGGGAGTACCTCTAAATTTCTTTTGTCAGGAGTGACTTTATGCCACACTTCTGACATCGGATATTTTTTATATGTATCTATCTATCTATTTATACTACAGATTGGAGAAATTTTTCGTTCTTATTGGATTGAAGGATGAATTGGCTGAGTTCATGAAGGACATAGTTCGTCAAACAATTAATTACCGCGAGAAAAACAATTTTGTCCGAAAGGATTTAATGCAAATGTTGATTCAATTACGTAATACTGGTAAAGTCAATTTGGATGACAATATATGGGAAGCCCAATCCGCCGCTGGTATGTATAAAAGTATCTTTACACAATAAATCCTTACAAATGTATCTTTTTATTATTTTAGAGAGCTTCAAATCAATGTCAATTGACCTCATCGCAGCACAAGCCTTTGTCTTCTATGCGGCTGGTTTTGATACATCTTCTTCTGCAACAGCCTTTACAATTTACGAGCTAGCACAACATCCAGAGATTTTGGAGAGAGCACAAAAAGATATCGAGCAAGCACTGGCAAAACATGAGGGAAAGATTACTTACGAATCCATTCAGGATATGAAATATCTTGATTTATGTCTGATGGGTAAATTCATCTAGCCTTCATGCTAGCCACTTTTTTGACTATTATCTTTTACCTAGAAACCGTTCGTAAATATCCTGGTTTGCCAATTCTCAATCGTGAATGCACCAAGGACTTCCCTATTCCGGGAACAGATAAAATTATCAAGAAGGGAACACCAATTGTCATATCCCTTTTTGGTATTCAAAGAAATGCTGAGTATTTCCCTGATCCATTGAAATACGATCCGGAAAGGTATTTGGAGTCAAATCAAAACTACAATCCTGCAGCGTATATGCCTTTCGGGGTGGGATCACGTCATTGTATTGGTAAGATGGGGGGACTTTGGCTTGGATTGGAAAGGACGATCATGATTGTTTTTTTTTCTTTTGGTTTAGCTCAACGAATGGGACAGATTAATGTAAAGGTTGCATTGGCTAAGGTTCTATCCCACTATAACCTAGAGATGACCAAGAACAAGGGAGACTTTGAATTTGATAACTTTTCTATAGGCATTCACGCCAAGGGAGGTATCAACGTGAGGTTGATTAAGAAGGAAGGACTATCGGCAAAATATGCCTGAGGCTTTTACCAGAGGATTTTTGTAAATACCTATGTTTAAGGATATTTAAATGTAAATAAAATTCGTATTCCAATAACCGAGTAAGCCGATTAATAGGGATTTGTATCTATCTATAGCTTAAACCTTCCCTGTTCCTGATCCACTCGAAGTTAACGTTTAAGACTGAAATATTCTCTCGAGAGCAGCAAAGTGTAGCAATTTTTTCAATTAATTTACAGATTGTTTGACTCTACTTTCATTTGATGTATACTTTCGAACATTCGTAGAACCTAAGATCTCGGGCCTTATTTCGTATTGCTTTCGGATTCGAATTTTGTATGATTTTCGAATACATAGGCGTGTCAGAAGTGTCTTCATAATACACTTCCGACACCTATTATGGCTAGTAATTTAGTGCCGAAGATTGAACATTTTTTCGACTAACACTACCGCTTTTCTTGATTATCTTTTAATTGTCTTTCTTCATTGACGTATTAGAAGTGGCCATCTGATACACTTCTGACAATCAAAATAAATTCGAAAAGTGTGGCCGTGAAAGAAAGTCGAACCTTGGAATTGAGACGTCGATTGAAGTACTGGAGAACTAGTTGCTTACTAACAGGTTCATTAACTCAAAGCTGCTCAGTTCGGAGCCTTGTCAGTAGGAACCTAGTGGTGAATGAACTGCTTCTAATCTTGAAACGGGAAGGATGCAAGGTAGTTCCTATGCCGATGACGTCGCTGATGCTATCTCAAAGAAACACCTCAATACGCTTACGGATCTTCTACAGAACGCCCTCTCTAAGCTCTCCAAATGGACTAAAAAATGCGGTCTGAGATCAATCGTCAGATAAGCGAACTGGTCCTCTTCACAAAGAAGTATAAGATTCCGAACTTTGTTCCACCAAAACTTAACAGAACCACTCTGGTGCTCACAAATACGGCCAAATACTTAGCCCTAATCCTGGACAGTAAATTAAACTGGAAATCTAACATCCTGGAGCGAGGTTAAGAAAGCTACCACGGCTCTGTATTGCTATAAGAAAACTCTTGGAAGTAAGTGGAGACCTCAGCCTTGAATTACATATAGGCTCAATGTATCCGTTATCCAGACCATATTTACGTAGGACGTGATCGCTTGGTAGACTGCCACTTCCTCAGTCGTGTGTAAAGAATGGCATACATCTAGATTAGTGGAGACCTAAGGACCACTCCAACTGTGGCTTTGGAAACATTGTTTCACATGCTTCCGCTCGATATCTGTTGCAAAGAAGTGACAGCAAATGAGGCTGTTCTCATGTAAGGAATTCTTATGTGGACCCGTAGTGGACGCTACGTCCTTATGCTTATAATAAGCTCAGGTTGCTTCAACGCGTAGAATAAGGACACAAAATCCTGTGGTATCCCAATGGGCCTATTCTAGCCTAAATGTGGCTGCACTTGCTTTAACCTGCCAATCAAACCTAACTTATCTAATGATAATAAGAAGTCTGGCTTTTAAGCTCCTATTCAGTTTGTTCCAAGTGTAATTTATTTTTTAATCACATGGGCTTATAGCAGCATGTTCGAGTCATACACATTTGAGTGACATGAGTGTCATCCCTACTATGTCACAGTATACAGTGCAAATACTTCTTAAAGAAGTCTTGTTCTAAGTAAAGAAAAATTCAAAGACCATTTGAAGTACATACAAATTTTATCTCTCGAATCTCTCTCATAATCATATTCAGTCAAAAAACTTATTTGCTGTACAAAACCGACTTTCAGATACGACTAATGCGGTACCATAACAAAGCATTTGTAGATTTCAATAGAAAAACTTCAAGTTTTCCCCGATATTGCTTCAATTTCAATACCAAGCATTCCCATAGCTAAGTTGGTCGACTGCAACCAAGGCTCCTACATTCATTCACTAACCAACGAGCCTCCTCATTCAAGTCCTTTTGTGTGCAAAACACTTTGACGTTCGTTTAACTTCCGCATCATATATCTCACTCGCTTGAGTTCAAAGCAAATCGATCGAGTGATTTCTCTAACAATAATTAACGCTACGGTTCATGTCAAGAGCCTGAAACTTCTATTTCAATCATCATAGTTTCCAATCCTTGCACGAACAAAGCAAAAAAAAAAAATTATTTAACAACTATGAGTACGCCAGCTAGGCCAGCAGGCAGCATCGGTAGGCTCTGCATTCATTTGTGCGCAATTGGAACAAACTTTCTGTTTACCAATAGAGCCTGCCCCTTCCCATTGTGCGCGCAAAATAGATAAACATCAATATCGCGAGGGCGTAATAAATCGCCCCTCGCGATCTCTTCAAAATGCATATTATAAGCTCCGCATGGCAACATTATAACATCAGGTCCCCAGAGTGTTGCCAATTCAAATCATCAGCGACGACGATGGTGGATTGACGTACCCAACCGAACAATAGGAAGGAAGGATAAAATCGGCGGCAATTCCCAGGAACAGAGCCCCCCGTAGAACGTAGAAATTTAATTTAAAATTCCTGCCCCCACCTCGGGTCGGCCTCATTTTGAAAATTCCCAAAAGGATCCAAAGCATAGGCCGCCACGCTCGTACTTATTGACTATTTGTTATGTGTGTGTGTGTGTACTCGGGGAGACGAGGAAATTTATTTCTCGCAAGCCCAACAATAGACAGGAAATATGACAGGAGGATAAATTTATTAGCTAATGTGCCATGTTTGGTCGACGATTATTTATCGACGGGAAAGGAGTGAAATTAAAAGAAAATTAAATTATTGATTGGTACAGATTGCAAGGGACAGTAATGGGGGCTGCCTGGCGGGATGAATCGTCCCCAGATCACGAAGATTGCACCGTAGCCATAAATCTACCAAGTTGATGTTTTAAAATGTAATTTATCCGATATAAATGCGGATGGACCAGGCACAGCACAGCACGGCACAGGCATTTACATCTGGTTCGCTCTTGAGTCATATATCAAAATAAAAGCTACAGCAGCAGGCCTCATGCTTCATGCCTGCAAGACAGACAAATTAATTTGTCTTGATTGTTCCCAAATGTATTGAAAAACAATGTCTTGCTCCTGAGAGCAGAGGCAACAGCAAAAAAAAAAAACACAAAAAAGGACCAAATTTTCCGAAATAAACTATCAACATAGCTCATGGCGAAGAAGATGGATGATTGTTTTAGCCACAAGTAGAAATTCGTCGTTCGAGATGGGGGGGATGCACGACAGGGTGGATCAAAAAAAGAGAACTTTGGTGAAATTCCTCAAGGAACTAGGTCGACTATAAATAGATACATGTGAGAGTTGTAAGCTGTCAAAGGAGAATTATTTCTCTGAAAGTGTTGTCTAAAGTTTTCATGGGTTTCGTGTAGTCTATATTTTATAGTTGCCTATACAGCTGTCTGGACGTATAAATCATGCAGTGGGTACATACCAATTAGTTGGACAAAGTTCATCGTGAGAAATATTCAAAAAGTTGGGTGTAAAACAACTGTGAAGTCAGTTATGTGACTACTCAAAAGTCTAGGGTTTTCGTATAAATGTCAATTTTTTGTTTACCAGCGTAGACATTCCCTGTGTCTTAAATTGGGATTCTAAGGAATGAGATGCATCGCTTTAGAAATATAGACAGTCACTGGTCGTTGATGCAATCTGCAAGTCTATAATATATGTACGTATGTCTTCTCTTTACCAAATTCTAGGAAAATTCTGTATTTTACACCAACCTATCAACATGCCGATTGGCATGAGATTATTACTGGCCACAACTTCTTGGTGGTCCACCTAAGAAAAATGCGACTATATACATTTTACAAATGCTGTCTGTAGAGGATGTGGCGATACTGAAGCAGAAGAAAGCACAGATCATATCCGAATGCCAGAGCCTAAACAGAAGCAGAAAGACCGCCCTCGCTGAATACTATTTCGTAGACCTGTCAAAAAAGTCACCACAAACTATCCTAAAATTTATAACAATCTCGGGATGGTTCAATGCGGGAGAGCAGCTCTTTTCCCATTTAGGTTTCTCCACGACAGGGATACAAAATGGTTCCATTGGTAGTCCGTAGTCCGGACCTGTAAATAACGCTACCACCCATTTCAATGTTCTTCGCCCTAACCTCTCTGTGAGTGAGTGGTGCCAATCGGCATTTCAATAGCCATTTTCGCCAGCCTGCAATCTTCCACGGTTGACCACCGTCTTTGGTGTTCCGCCGCGGCCCAGTTGCTAATCAGGTGTTCTACTATCCCTCTGCCAATTGCCGCAAATGGTTCCGGACCAACGAGCTCCGAGGTTGATCCCTGCTTTGACAGAGAGTCCACCTTTTCATTCCCTTCAGTCCCTACGTGCCCTCTACACCAGAGCAGCGTCATCTCATTTCGAGATTGAGCTTATGAACACATTCCAATGCCAGTGATGTATTGATATCTATTTGGTCCATGCGTCTAATCACTGATTGATTGTCCAGTGCTATGGTAACGTTTCTACCCTCGGCCTGACCGTCTTTCAGGTGATCCAACGCATGCAAAAGAGCAATCATCTTGGCTTGATAGACTGAGGTATATTTCCCCAGACTAATATGACAGTCTAATTCCAGTTCTTCTGAGAAGATAGGCGAAGTGCCATCGATGCCGCCGCTTTTTAAATAAGTCCAGCCGCTTGGTCTAACTATCATCGCGATCATAAGTATGCTGATCTCGGGGAGATTCCGCACCTTAGTCCACATACCCGCTTGCACAGACGAAGCACCCTTTTCGCCTTTCTGATTTTCTCTTCCACATGGAAGTTCCAAGTTAGTCCAGCATTCAGCCCAGATCCTTAACCTTCCTGGTCACATATAGCTTCGATCCGAAAAGTGTCTAGGGCTGAAATTCTAGATCTCTCCTCTTCCTTGTGAAGATGATTAGATCTGTCTTTTCCGCATTAATGGAGAGCCCTTGTTCCTGACACCACCGCTCCACCACTCTGAGAGCATTTCTCATGGTATCTGCTGTGATGTTCATGAATTTACCTCTTGCCATTACTGCTATATCAGTCTCTTTAAGTCTTCTCAGGAGAAAGTCCACAGTTATGTTCCACAGTGTAGGTCACAAAACTCCTCCTTGCGGGCAATCTTGGCTAATACTTTCTCTAAGTCTTGAAGTTCCCGTCTGAATATTTGTCGTCCTATTTTTCCAGCATATTGTCAACCCATCTCACCACCAATGGGTTAACCTTGCGTTCTTCTAATGCTACTCTCAGACTTTCGAAGCATATCTTATCGAAGGCACCTTCAATGTTCAATATTATGGTCATTGCGATGCCTCCGGTATGCATGCCCTCTTCCGCTACGCGTACCACCTGGTGTAGCGCTGTTTCCGTAAACCTGCCAGCTCTGAGTATATGGGTAAATATAGTAAGAAAATTAATAGAACCCTCCGGAATACCAGCATTACTATACAGCTTTGAAGGACACAAGGTTGACAACAACGTGAATTGATCTGGCCCGTTTGTACTGTGTGAACATCTGAAGCCTTTCTGCAGCAGACTAATTGGAACGTAACAATGTGGCTTCCGGCCCGGCAGATCGACGATCGACCAAATTTAAACACTAAGGTAAATCCTGAAAAATACCAACGAATTTCAAATCGATACTCATCAACTCACCAACTCGTCATCGACTTCAAAGCCGCATATGATATCATTCATCGTCCTGAGCTCTGCAAGACGAGGACCGAATTCGGAATCCCAGCAAAACTGATCCAGTTGTGCCGCCTGTTGCTGGAAAAGACGCAGTGCACTTCAGAAACAGTTCCTTCGAACTATTCCAAACATGTACCGCATTTCGGCAAGAAGATGCGCTATGATGTGACTACTTCATTCTCGTGCTGGAACAGATAGTGCGCAGAGCAAGTGTTATCACGGAAGGCACTATCGTTAACAAATTTGTCCATGTGCTGGGATATACAGACGACACTGTCGAAATTGAATATAGCTTGGAACTTCTCGGCGAATGAGAGCAAACTTAAGACAAGGACAACCAAAATTCACTTATGGCTTCTTTGATGTATCATCATATGTAGATCTCGAAATGCTGGTGACTAACATTAACAACATACCTCTGAAAGACATTTGACGATGCAGAGGTCCATTGTATATGAGTATGTCTAAAGTGCAAACTGAACTGTAGGCACGGTCTCTGAAAAATATGGCTCCAACGTCTTGGGTGTACCTCCCTCGGGATGGTTTAGGGAGGTCAATCAAATACCTTCTTTCTTTTTTTCTAATTTCTAGACAACCTGAAACCACAAATCCGAAAGTAGGCTATATTACATCAAATTAACTTAAGCGCTTTTGTTAGACACCCGATAATCTCGAAAATGTCAAAACAATTGACTTTTAGGATTTGGTCTAGTGTCCAACACACCCGTATTTCTTATGCTTATGCGTAGGTACAAACGAGTGTGTAAAGGAAATCAAAATAAACAAAATTCAATACACTTGTTTCCTGCCCTGAACTCCTACTGAAAAATTTAGGCATTGTTGCCAATATTTAGGCAACAAACTTTCCCATAACAAATGAAAAACAAAAAAACTTATTTTCTTCTTTACTTTACTACCCACCCTGTGGAGGACATTGTTGCCTAATACCCTGAAAGGAATTTTTGTAATTATCTTCTCGTTATCCAGTAAAACGGTGGAAAATGCCACGAGATTTATTCGATTGTGTTTTGTTTCCTTCGAGTCGCCATAGCTCAATTCAAGGATATTAACGTTTGTAAAACATTAAACCGCCCCTCCCTCCAACCCCGAGGGCAATTATCGATTTAATGCGAAAAGGACGATGAAAACGCAAGCGCGTCAGATGCCCTCTGACCAACCTAAGATTGGCCTTATTCTCCCTAGACATCAGTAATGGAGTTGGAGGATGCCAGCCACTTTGATTCCCATGTGTGTCTCATCCCTTTTTATGGATCGGAGGCACAGAAAATCAGCATTTTTATCGAAGAATAAATACCGAGAACTAGGAGCAAAACAAAAAAAAAAAGAAAAGAAAAACAAAATAAACAGTAAAAACCCCAACAAGGAACTGGAGGGAAAATCCTTAGCTTTGGGATTAGGGTGGGTAGCACAGCACAGAGCTGAGTGGTTGCCCCATGGAATTAATCGACTGTGGTTGTAGGATAATTAACACATGCTCTGATTTATTTATTCCCTTTTTTTTGTTTTGCTCCTTTCCTCGGTTTGTATTTATTTTCTTTTGCGACCTCTGGTATCGGTATAGTGATGTTTAGAGAGCTGCTGCTATGTTGCTCCTCAGTAATATGCTGGAGAATGTTTCCTTGGGAGCGCGCGCCGAGTTAGCCTCGAGGGCCTGTTGGCTTGTGGGATGTGATAGTGCAGATAGCACAAGAAAACACACACCGACCGCACAGTTGGAGGCGGCGGATGAAAATGGAGGATTTAATTTGTTTCATTGGCCTGAGCCAATAAATAATACTGAATTAGTGACGCCGCCGCGCCCACGGAGCATCGAATGGCTGATGGTGGGCCACGGGCGTGGGGTAGCCTCGGGTATTGGGTGGAGTTCGAGAGTTAATTGTTTGATCGGCGATTAGTTTGATGATTGGTTGGTGATATCGGTGATTTATTGAGACACATTAAAGCTGAAGGGCGTGAAAATTGTTAAGTAATAGAGATTTGAAGTGGTACACTGGAAGTGAATAAGAAGGTAAAGTGTTTTATCGCTCTCATCGGTCCTGTCATGACTTTTCACTTTTTTTTTTAAGCCGCTGTAAGAAAAATTTAATAAACTCAATCTACAGGTACTCTTTTATTCTCTATTCAGCCCCCTCAACCCCACAGGTTTTTCGTATTGAATAGCCATGCTCCCGTACAATCTGCTCTATCCATCCGATGTATGATGAAATTCTTGTATAAATTGCTGGTGGGAATCCGGAACATGCTTGTCCGGTCGATGTAATACCAGCAGCATATTTCTGTTGTTTAAAATCAACTATCAGTGGTCCTCCAGAATCACCCTTATAGAAAATAAGACGAGAAATATTTAACCCAAATTATTTATTCATTTATCCTTTACCTGGCAAGTATCTCGACGTCCTTCGGGATCACCAGCACACAGATGGGAATGCATAATTCCAGAACGGAATTTTCTTTGCCTTCTGAAGTATGGTTTGCAAACCTTTTCCGGGAACACAACCAAATTCACTTTTTGCAAATCTGCACTTCTTAATCCAGCTTTTGAAAAACTATTAATAGAATATGCTCTTGCAGGAGTCTGTCAATTGAACTTACCAAATTGTGTGACTCCGTATCCCATTGCTGTAACATTTTTTGTGTAAAGAGTCGGCTTCGTCCATAGGCATACAGGAGGTTTCCTAAAATAGAAGGATTATGAATGCATTCGTTTTGACTATTATCAGAGTTATGTATATAAACTTTTTTGTAGAAAGAAAGAGTTAAGAATCTCAACAGAGTTATGGTCATATAGGACAACTGCTTTACTTTTCGGGGACTATTCGGGAATGTATCGATTTGAAGACACCATTTTTTGGACTCTTACAATTTTAGAAAACAGGAAAAATAATTTGTGAACATGTTCCTTGATCCTTAATACTAAGAGAGTGTCTACTAAAGAACTGAAAAAATGGTACTAAATAGGGTCACTAGGCTGCTAAAGGGGCGCTTCATCTACCCTTCGAAATAGCAAGATACAGTATCTCTGCATTAGCTCTGCATCAGTCAAATGTAAAATGGCATAATCTTGATACGTGTGACCAAAGTTGAGCTGACGTAGGCCAACAAGTGACTGGCTCGTGTGGTAATACAATAGATCGTAGTGTATGCTAGCGTTAATCGGGGAACCACCTAACCTAAACTTAAAACTAGACCCTACAATCTATAAGAGCCTGTTGGGGAAATTATTTCTCTGTGTATTTTGTATCCAACAAATTTCAAATTAAGTTGATAAATCCATTTTTTAAGACCTTACCCAGAATTCTCTTCCAATTGTAACAACGCAATATCGTAGTAGGCCTGCTTATCATCATAGTCCGGGTATATGAAAAAGTTTTTCACTTTATGTTCTTCATTCAAGGGACTGTTGACGACATTTCCACCCACTATCACCGTGTTTGGTAGCTTTCTGTAATGCATCCAAGTATGTAAGGAGTAATAGGGATGAATCGAGCATATAGCAACTCACCCCTTGAGAAATACGCAATGAGCAGCCGTAAGTACGAAGTTCGGTGCAATTAGCATTCCCCCGCCAAGATAGTCTACCTCACCGGTTGCGTTATTTGTCCATCCAAGTGCGGTCTTTTAAATAATTAAATACATTATCAATTCAGATTTCTAGTTTCTAGTTTTACCATGAATGGAAATTCATTAAGTTGAGTTGGTTCGCCGGATATTATATAGAAGACAAGATCTAAGGAAAATTATTCGTAAAACCACAGTATATGCACTTCAAGACACATTCGTACCCGTATCATTAATACTTTTGTTATTCGCTAAAGTGGTTGTAAACAAAACGCAATATAAAATCGCTACAAAAACTATTGAAGATGCCGCCGTATCCATTGCTGACAAGTGACTAACGAAATGGTTAGCAAACCTGTGATAAACTCAGCTACTAAAATATCTAGACAAGGTTTTTTTTTAGACGGCTGTCACCGGTTATTTATGTGATAGGTATGCCATTTTGCATATTAGATTTTTTTGTCATGAGTGTGTCAATAGAAAAACATTTTAAGTCTGCCTTGAGTTAGTCTGGTTCCAAAGTTTTTCGCACAACAAAGCAACCCAAGCAGAGGTGTTTTCGGTGGGAATACGTTTTGGAATACTATTTCAGTTAAAACTAATATAACCGCTGGGTAAAACAAATTGGAAGCAAGTTCTATTAGCTTTTGTTAATAAAACAATCAACTCAAGAAGAAAAACCAGGTAAATCTTTCCTCTTTTATTTAGGTTCATTAAAATAAACGTTAAAAGAATGAAAGGCTCTTCCTCATCCAAAAGCTCTTGCACATGAGAAACTCTTTTTAAAGAAAAGTTTAATTTAAAAAGTCGATTTTCGATTTTCGATTTTTAAAACGTTATGATCTTAAGGTTAAGTCTTTTGACTGCATTACTTTTTACGCCTTAATGGTTAAGACTAGAAGCTCAGTTCTTGGTCTAACCATTAGCTTATTTATGCAGTTATCAGCTGAAGTCTAATAAAAACCGAGGCAACCAAGGTTGCCAAAGAGTAGTGATGCGAATATATGAGAGCACAAGCGCTCTCACGATAGCCTTTCACTATCAACTCCTACTCTACACCTCCAAATTGGTGGGTGCTGGGTGCCTAGTACCTCGACTGGAGGTTGAGTAACCAACCCCTTTGGAAGGGCATTGGTTGTAGCGGACTAGGCACTTCGTATTGATCCAGTGTTGTGCCTATATAGGCTGCTTCGACATATTTGAATCCCAAGTCTATAGGAATCTTCAATACTGAGCCAGTGTGTTGGAAAAGCATTGGTGACGGATGAACTCTTAATGGGCCAAAGCAGCGCTCATGTCCACGAAGCAGGGTACTGATTTCGTTAATGGAATGAACTGGTCCTCCAGGTTCTTTCTGGAAAAATTAACCTCGGATATGACTTCACGGATAACCTTCGAACCCTTAACATCCCGCGTGCAGCGGAACAATTAGCAGAGGCACTATGCTGCTATAAAGCAGATATCACCGCCATCCAGGAAATGCGATGGAATGGGACTAACAAAAAGGGGATGAAAACCTGTAGCATCTAATATGGTGATGTATATTTGTCAAATGCCGCAGACTTAGGCAAGAAGTCCTAAGCCTTCGACACGTGAGTCAGCATTCTATGACATAATATAGTGTCATGCCCCCACAGCGGAAAATGCTACCAAGGAATGTTTCTACGAGATCCTCGTCAAAACTTACAAGTCATGTCCTAAATATGACGTTAAAATTGTGTTAGGCGAAACACAGCCTACAACGACAACGTGCGGAAACGGAATTAGGCTTTTTGACTTCGCTACGGGGCGAAACGTCACTATGGCAACCACACTGTTTCTCATCTCAGTATCCACAAGAGGACATGGCGATCTCCTGATCATGAAACTTTCAACCAAACTGATCACATTGCGATCGACGCAAGGCATGCCTCTAGTATTCTGGATGTCCAACAGAACTTAGGACCATTGAAGCACCTATTCTGGCAAAAAAGTCAACGCATTTGTTAGCCTTGAAACCTTCTTGAGTTGAAATCTAGAGTAAGTAACGTTCTTTCTAGATGCAAGAAGTTTGAAGAGATTGAAAATGTCCCGATAAGCCTAGCACCTAGCATATAGAGTTTAAACGCCGATAGTTTTACTTGTTGCAGACTTTTCAAGCGCAACCCCACGTTGTGAACTGTGACCATATAATATAAACACAGGCTTCAGTGTTTATATTCATCTGAATATCAGAGTTGTGTCTTGGTGATGTTATGAAAATCATTAATAACATCCTCGAAACTTCTGAAGAATCAATGGGGTTACGGTCCAGTATCTAAGGCAGTCTGGGAGCACATCCTCTTTCTGCGCCGCCACATATACCGGAGTAAGACTAAACATTGCTTCAATAAATGACATTGGGCACGATTTTATTGCTTTGATGATAGATAATAGATAGCTTTAGAATATCTTAAATTTATATAGTTCAGGCCACCGTACTTATGTACGTTCAAGTTCAAAATTGTTCACGACGATAAAAAAGTCTATTAGACTCGTTTGATAAAGTTCTCATGGGATCGTTGAATTTCTAACCGTTTAAAATTTAAAGAAACTCATCGAAAATAGTTGGCTTCGCCGTTCAGTCGAGATCAAGGTTCGACTTCCCGAATAAACCAGCTTTTGTTTCATGCTTCCAGCTCTCGCGAACGTTTGATAAGCATCCAGGAGTATATCTTCCATAAAAAAAGTTTTGTCACAAAAAAAAAACAAATACCCTTCGGACAGTAGGTTGTCTGCATTGGGAAGCGTACGAAATATCCAAAAAAAAAAATCTCCATTGGACAAAATCTCCAAAAATTTAAATCCAACTAGCTATTATCCGCGGAGAGAATATATTTGGAGAAAATCTCCAACGAAACAAACTTTTTTGCCAAAATCTCCAGAAAATCTTCAAATCCCTAGAATCCATGTGGTGCCGTGACATAATGCGAAGTGACATAAGGCCAAATCTCAAAATTTAAAGAAACTTTGCATACACCCAACCTCGCAGCTATCCCAAATTCAACAGTGATCACATGCAGGGGGGTTGCAGGGGGCATGCCCCACCATACATATTCCACTGTTTATGGATCTAAGTGACATAAAGCCAAATTGGCCTAATGTCACTTTATCAAGTGGCCGCGATTTAATCAAATGATTCACTATTTGAACGTCCTTCTTTTGGCGATATTCGATAGGGGATTTTAGCCCTGGGGCTTCTCTCTTTTGGGATTTTGCGGCTGGTGGTTTCAATTTGGGGACTTTGAGTTTCGGGATTTCTTCTTGGGGCTTATGTCTTGGAGAAAACTTCCCCAATCCGTCTGCATTCATGTGACAAATATATAAGAGGCACAGGTTGTGGGAAGCTAGATCTTAAATCCTATAACCAGCTGCAGCTTAGAAGATTTACAGATTTTTACAGTTTGCATTCACGACTGTCTGCAACTAAGCTAACAAACTTATTTTTAAGATCTTACCCAGAATTTTTTTCCAACTGCAACAACGCAATATCGTAGTAGGCCTGCTTATCATCATAGTCGGGATATATAAAAAAGTTCTTAACTTTATGTACCTCATTCAAAGGACTGTCGACGAAATTTCCGCCAACTATCACTGTATTTGGTAGCTTCCTGTAATACATGCAGGTATGTAAGGAGTAATAAGCGTATATCAAGCATTATCAGCTTACCCCTTGAGAAATACACAATGAGCTGCTGTAAGTAGGATATTCGGTGCAATTAGCATTCCCCCTCCAAGATAGTCTACCTCACCGGTTTCGTTATTTGTCCATCCAAGTGCCGTCTTTCAAAAAAATAATTCCATTATCAATTCACATAGGTCATAGTTATTAGTTTTACCATAAACGGAAATTCATTTAATAAGGTTAATTCGCCGGAAATTATTCGAAAAGTAGCCTCTAAGAAAAAATGGTTTTTTAAACTTACAATCACTTTGAATTTCAGATCAAAACATACCCGGATAAATAGGTGTATCATTTTTGTTAGCTGCAAAAGCATTTATAAATAAGAAAGAGTAAAGAATCACTGCGAAAACTGTTAAAGACCATTGCGTAACCATTGCTAACAAATTACTAACAAACTGTTTAGCACAACACAATTTTGCTAAGTGCTAATCTTTCCAACTAAATTCTTGTTAGACAAGTTTTATAACCCAAGTGACGGCGGAGATTCATTCCTTTCATCGTGAGTGGTTAAATGTAAAGAAATGCATTTTATTAATAATAATGAATACAATTATAATTAGCTTGTTTATCTTGAAATATTGATATATTGTAGTTTGTGTTTTTTTTTTATATTTTCGCAAATAAAATTGGTTAAACAAGCAGGTTAAGGTTCATGATGGGTTAAGTTTTACAAGGTTTTCTAAGACACGATAATTTGTTTATACACTTGTACGTACATATGTACATATATTTGAAAGTACAAAAGGTAACGTAGAATTTAAGTGTATGAAAGAAAATAGTATAGTATAGCTAGAGTCTTCTGTTCCAAATTATGTGTTTGAAAAAAAAAACATGAACGCACTCAAAATTCATTTATTTGACTTGGTAAGTATTTTCAAGGATATTAAAACTACCTTCGACTGTGCAATTTGATACCGTCTGTAAATCTGCCAGAAACTCTAAAACTCATAATTCTAATCAATAGAACGTTTTTTGCAGATATGAATTGTTGAATTTTCCTTTCTTAGATATTTATGGCCGATGTAAACACGAGCTGTTCACAAGGATATTAGTTGAAGATTTAGATGAAGTTGTTGCTCAGACTTAAGACTTATTCAGGGTAGGAAGGATGTTAAAGTAGATCGAATTCAAGGGTCGGTTGAAGTCGAAAACGGAAAGTTTTGAGTTAAGTTTCTCCAACATTCGGGATTTGATTGGTTGGAGACATAAGAAGTACAGTGGGTCGGTAAATAGAAAAGTCGAGGGCATCGTAAATTACGAGAGTTAGTGTTGAAGGAAATAAAGTTATAAAAGGCTCCTAAGGGGAGCCGATGGATGAAAAGAATGTCGAATAAGTCTCTGCGATCCTAAAGGGTTTTGAAGTTAATGAGGTTGAGGCGGTCTTGATAGGGAGGCAAGATGAGAGGGTTGTTCTAGGATAGACGATGAAGGGCAAATCAAAAAAAACGACGTTAAATATTTTTAATTCTAGACACATGAACTAGTTGAGAGGGGAACTGGCATACTCAAGGAGGGAAAGAACGCAGTCAATGTAGAGAGATTTGGTCATGTAAAGGTTGGAGACTTCTATGGACCACTGTTTGAAAAAAAACAAGTGATGAATTTAGCTTTAAGAATTATATCATCAATGTGAGAACGGAAATTGAGTTCCCTGTCACACAATATGCCAATGTTGCGAAGGGATTGAACTATGGATACAGGTTGGCCACTTACGTGAAAGGATAATAGATTGGCATTTGGTGATGTTAAGCTCTAAAGAAATTTTGAGGCATCAGAGGTCTTGTTAAAGGAGACTATAGTCTTGTGGTGAAGAAATAGATTTAAGAAATTTGTGTCATCAGTATAGAGGGAGACGTGGGAAAGTTTAATGAGTCTCTCAAGATTGCTTTTAGCTAGAAAGTAAAGAAGGGCGCCTAGATAGCTGCCTTGTGAGACATCGGAGGTATCCAGAAAAGGAGCAGGGAGAACGGACCAGTTTTGCAGATAAGAAGATATCCATTTTAACAATATGACTTCAAAACCGAAGGCGGACAATTTGAAGAGACATAACTGCTCAGATATTTTGTCGAATCGGTGAAAGGGCAAAGGACACAAATTCGACGAGGTTTGTAATAGTTCACCTACCTTTCAGGAAGCCATGTTGACTAGTTGCACTGAAAGCTTAAGGCTTCGAATAAAACACATCCAGTTTGGGCATATGGAAAAGTTTAGCAGTGGGGCTATAACTAGTAACTTCATTCTTTAATCTCTTTTTCTTTTTATGTATCGGTGTTATTAAAGAGGTCTTTCAAACTGGAAAAAAATCTCCTTGGAAAGGTTGGCGAACCTGACTTTTCTTATAAATCAAACATCAAACATCAGATCTGATTCATTGGCAGAGACCATGGACTTGACAACCTATAAGACCCAGTTGAGCAAAATATTTCTCCGTGTATTTTGTATCCAACAAATTTCAGATTAAGTTGATAATTCCATTTCTTAAGACCTTACCCAGAATTCTCTTCCAATTGTAACAACGCAATATCGTAGTAGGCCTGCTTATCATCATAGTCCGGGTATATGAAAAAGTTTTTCACTTTATGCTCCTCATTCAAGGGACTGTTGACGAAATTTCCGCCAACTATCACTATATTTGGTAGCTTCCTGTAATAAATGCATGTAAGGAGTAATAAGCGTATATCAAGCAAATATCAGCTTACCCCTTGAGAAATACACAATGAGCTGCTGTAAGTAGGAAATTCGGTGCAATTAGCATTCCTCCTCCAAGATAGTCTACCTCACCGGTTTCGTTATTTGTCCATCCAAGTGCCGTCTTGAAAATAATTAATAACATTAACAATTCACATAGCTCGTGGTTATTAGTTTTACCATAAACGGAAATTCATTTAATAGGGTTAATTCGCCGGAAATTATTCGAAGTCTAGGTCCTAAGAAAAAATGGTTTTTTTAAACTTGCAATCACTTTGAATTTCACATCAAAACATACTCCGATAGTGTATTATAGTATTATTTTGTTTCGCCGCAGAAGCATTTGTAAGTAAGAAACAATAAAGAATCACTGCGAAAACCGCTAAAGACCATTGCGTAACCATTGCTAACAAATTACTAACAAAATGTTTAGCACAACACAATTTTGTGCTAATCTTTCCAACAAAATTCTTGTTAGACAAGTTTTATAACCCAACTGACGACGGAGATTCATTCCTTTCATCGTGAGTGGTTAAATGTAAAGAAATCTATTTTATTAAAAATAATGAATACAATTATAATTAGCTTGTTTACCTTGAAATATTTAAGTTTTTTTTTCTTTTAATTTTTCCAAATAAAATTGGTTAAGTAGACAAGCAGGTTAAAGTTCATCTGGGGTTTACAAGACGTACATAATGTATGTTTGTCTGAATGTAAGAAAATAATACATTGGTATCTTAAAACTTAAGTTTGTGAAAGAACGTAATATAGTACAGCTGAGGTCTCCTTGTTCCAATTAATTTGAAAAAAAAATGGACGCACTCAGAATTCATTTATTTGACTTTGTAAGTATTTCCAAGGATATTAGGACTATCTTCAATAGTGTAACTAAATAACATCTGTAATTCAACATAACATTTTTTGCAGACATGAATTGTTGAATTCTCTTTTTTTAGATCTTTATGGCCGATATAAACACGAGATGTTCACATGATGAAGCTATTGCTCAAACTAAAAAACTAGCAAACTATTAGAACTTAAGACTTATTTAGAGTAAGGAAAATGTTAAAGGAGATCGAATTTAAGGGGGACTAATCTTGACTGGCATACTCAAGGAGAGGGGCGAACGTAGGCAATGTAGAGGGCCACCTGTGATCATGTAAGGGTTGGAGAATTCTTCGGTGATGTAAAGCTCGAAGGAAATTTTGAAGCATCAGATCGAGATCTTATTGAAGGAGACTATAGTCTTGTGGTGAAGAAATAGATTAAAAATTAAAGAAATTGGTGTTATCAGTATAAAGGGAGATGTGGGAAAGTTTAATGAGTCTTTTAAAATTGCTTTTAGCTTGAACGAAAAGAAGAGTGCCTAGTGTTGGTTTCTTTTTAAATCATATATTATTTTGACACTGGCACTTCTTCTGCGCTCAAAAAATTGACAGAAACTCAGTATTACATATGTATATTTTCGAAATACGAAATACGGGGTCAGTCATTTGAGTGAAATAATATTTCATAATTAATCACAAATTTTCAATAATTTGCGTGGTGTTTCCGGTTAACGTGAAAATGGGGCTTCAACTATGCTCACAACAATCCTAGTTATCCCAAAGAAAATCATCAGATGCTGAACGCACTCACGGAAGCAATAAATATGACGCTACCCAAAGCCTGTTCAAACAGTAGACACAAGAATGAGGGCAAGCTTCCGTGGCGGAACTCTGAAATACTTAAACTTTGCCGTGAAGGCAGATAGCTTTAGAATCAAGCAAAATGCTCTAGAGA
Organism: Xylota sylvarum; assembly: GCA_905220385.1. NCBI lineage: Eukaryota > Metazoa > Arthropoda > Insecta > Diptera > Syrphidae > Xylota > Xylota sylvarum. Next base: position 20,473,818 of record LR999958.1, read on the forward strand.
CCCATTTGTCTGTGATCTCTACAGAAGTAGAAAATTTAAATTACAATACAAATACAAATTTTTGGCGCAACAGGTCCATGGGACCCAGGGCCTAGCTTCTCACAACCATTCGTGTTGTGCGTGTTATATTCTTCACATGAATGGAAGGGGCCTACTGTTTAATGCCGGATCCGAACGGCAGTTTTGAGAAGCTTTTTCATGACAGTTTTACTCTCGGATGTTTGTCAGACGCTCGCGAGAGGTGGGTCTGTGAAAGAAATTTTAGGTGTTGTCTGGGGATTGAACCTGGAACCCCTTGCTCCGTAGTCCAACGCACTAACCACTTGAGCCACGGCGCCTAGAAAATTTAAATTAAAGGTTAGGAAATCACAAAACGCTTCTTGTGCGTCTCGGATTAGGAAAATCTTATCCATATTTCATCATATTCCCAGAAACATTTAAAAATCCAATAGAATAAGAAAACTTTAGAATTTCAAATGGACACCCATTTTCCTGGTAGTAAAACAGGGACAATACATTCTGTAGAAAGTAGATTTAAAGTCCCAGAGGACGTTGTTACCCCCAAGAAAATACAGTGGACAGTGCACAGCTTCCTCCCGTACAAATCCCTTGGTCTCAATGGTATCTTACCAATGGACATACAGCAAGTTTCGAACAAATTAAGTCTCTGGCTACACATTATCTTAAGGATATTTCGCCTAGAGCCAAAATAGTAGCACGCATGACTAAAGACTTCGTATTACTTCTTCTGCGAGTATTATTACCATTACTGAGCCTCATGGGAATGAATGAGATACTCCTAATCTAGGATAAGGAGGGCTTTAGTGGCATAGCCTATGCGGATGACATTTCGATAGCGAAATCAGGAAAGTTCCTTCTTACAGTTAGTGAATAGAGACCTTTTGGAATCTGCTTTAAATAAACTCGCAAAGTAGATAGATATCAGAGATCCATCCTAATGTATAAAGTACTAGTCTGGTTCAAAGGTTCAAAGGCTAATCCGCGTTTGCATAACGACCGCCCTTAGAGTCACTCATACAGCTGCACTAGAAACTATATTATAAAGGCAGCATTAAAGCTTAGGGAATCTTTTCAACTGGCTGTTAGAGATATGACCCATGCAACCATACTAAATAGCCATAAGACTATTCCATAAGACTAGGATTCCAAGAAATAGTGCTTGGGAATCGGGATAAATTGTAAACAAATCTGCGACAGTGATTTATACAGACGGATCCAAGACAGCGTCTGGAACAGGTGCGGGAGTCTTCTCTAGTGCACTGGATATTTGTATCACCACACGACTCCCGGACCACTGTAGTGTATTTTAAGCAGAAGTCACGGCAGTCGGAGAAGTCGTGGACTGGATTTTAATTAAATCGATAGAATGCAGCGCTATTATTTTCTGCATAGATAGTCAAGCTGCGATAAAAGCCTTGAATAATTCGCCAATAATTCGATCCAATCCAAGTTCGTAAATAAATCTCAGGTGTGATGTATTCCTGTAGTGGGTTGCAGGTTGCAGGGATATTCCCTGCAATTGTAAAGCAGACCAGCAAGCTAAAGAGGGTGTAGATCGGAATCTCTCTGACATAGGGAAAACGGTCAGCATCTATGAAATCGATAAAATTCTAATTGCAACCATCAGAATGGCAAACAGTAGGTGGAACAGTATCAGCACATGTCTTTCTTCTGAACAAATCTGGTCAGAACTGAACTGTAGGAAAACCAGTAGACTTATCCCGATAATATAAAAAATTTAAAAAAGATTGTCGGTATCGGATATTCCAGAAGGCTTGATGCTTCCTTCAACGATTTCTATAGAATCTGTAGAGACGAGGAACAGGAGAAAACCATTATATATAGAAGTGGAATTTCTTTAGAACCCGTAGCTTTTAGCCATTTAGTCCTTTCTTTAAGCCAGCTTATAGACAACTCTTATACCCTTGCTTTTGTAATACATAGTGTGTAGATACATTTTTGCAAAACAAACTAACGTTGTTTTAAAATTTCCAATTAACTTTGTATTGTCGATTAGTTTGTGGTATAAGGACATCATGGCTTTTTTCCGTTCCCATCCCATCAACTACCCTGGTTAATGTAATTCGTGTCACAATCACAATTTTACATTTTTTTTTTTCTCACTCGCATGCTTTATAGCAGTTCATCTCTTCACTTATCAGATGGGATCAATGCATGCAGCAGGAGAAAGGGTTCACAACATAGTGCCGGGTAAACGCTGGTTGTAATGTGTTTATCCATGCACCTCCATGGCCTGGCCTACACACAAAGCCAAAAGGGCACACACATCTCGTCGTTTGATGAATGCCTTATAGCATATCGTTCGTTTTTTTTTTCGCTTTCTTTTCCTGCCCTCCCTTCACTGAAACGAGAATGAGATAGACGAATATGGAAGAGGAAAAGGAAAAATTCTAAAATATGATGATGGGATGGAAACATTAATTTCAATCTGAGGATTTATTGGGGGCCGAGGTTGAGAGACCTGCATGCTCTACTCGCTCCTGCAATGAATTGTGGTGGAGCGCATGTTTAGAGGTCGTATATGTATGTGCATGGGGGAATGCCAGTGCCTAATAATTCACACGGATACATTTTTGACATTTATCGTGAGAAATGTGAATTAACAATTTAATTATATTTTTGCTTGGACGTGTAGCGTGTGGGGTTTTTTTTTGTCGCGTTGGAAGAATGAAAACTTTTGTTTTGTACTTCCCGCTCGGAATGGTGTCCTTAATTTTTTTCTTTTTTTTTTTTGACGTGGAATGGATGCGGAGTGCATTCGTTTGATTTATTTGAGAATTCGATTTGAAATGTGAAATGAATTTTTTCCATGCACTCATGAAGAGTTATTGTGGGGTGTTGCCTTGTATGAGAAATGCAGATTGAAAGAGTGCTTAAAAGCTGGGTCATGTATAGTGATTTTCATAAAATTAGCGGAAATGTTGCCAAAGCATTGTTTCATGCGTGATCTTTCGATAAAAGGATTTTACAATAAATCGTTGTTAGGGAGTTGTATCATTAGTTATGAGATGAGCCACTAAAAATTCGATCGAACGATAGGATGTTTTTGTTTTCGATTTTAATTAATTCAAAATTTTCGTTTTCAAAGTTTGTATTAGAAATTATAGTTGTTTTCGACAATCCTGCGGGCATGAATAATAGCTAGAATAACCTTTTTTGGATTATCAAGCATATGTATATATTGGGATAAACATAAAAGGTGTCCAATTAAAAGCGCAGAATATAGTTTTTAAATAAAACACTTTTTTTTTGGATAAGCGATGGTATGTTTATTTTATTTCTAGGAAATCATTTGTTGTTTGCTTGCATGAACGTCAGGTTTCACAAAACCCCACAAAGCAAGCTTATGATACAAGCATCATATTATCTTGACAAATTGGCGCCCAACTTAAGGACACTCTTCAGTTACACATACAAACTAATATATTAATTATTCTATTGGAGAAAGTATTCATTTGCTATCTTCAAGTTATAGATCCGACCTCCCAACGTAGTTCCGCTGGTTGGTCCCCCAAAAAAAATAGTGTGTGATTTTTTAGCAGACTAATACATATGTCTTATACGTAGATAAGGTCAATTTTGGAATATTTTCTCGAGGATGAGCCCGTCCTAATCGATATTTTTTGAAACAAGATGTGAAATTATGCAGTGAATCATATGCACGCACATATGTATGTACAAGGTGGCGCAAAATTAATCATCCAATTTTGTTTTGAATTACTTTTTTATAAGCCCGCGACTTCAAGTAGCCTCAAAGAAAAAAGTCTGGGATGGTTAAATCATGCGATCTTGCTGGCCATGCCAAATCGCCAAAACTATTACGCGACCAGGAAACGCTTCCTTCACAATATCCATTGTGGCTCGTGCAGTGTGTGCGGTTGCACCATCTTGTTGAAACCACATGTTAACCAAGCCCCGCTCATCCAATTCCGGTAGTTAGAAGTCGTTTATCATGGCCTTTTAGCGTTCGCCAGTAACAGCGACCGCATTGCCGATGGTGTCCTCAAAAAAATACGGCCCAATCATTCCTCCCGCCGCCACTGTGTGGTGCGGCTTTGAGTGGATGTAATGGTTCTTCTTGCATTACACGCGGATCAGTGCCCCAGAAACGAAGATTTTGCTTATTGACGTAACCACTTAAGTGGAAATACGTCTCGTCGCTCATGATGATTTTCGACACAAAATCGTCCTCTTCTTTGTTAAGATTCAGGATGGCTTGACAGTAATTCACACGCGACTGATGATCAGGAGGCATTAACTGATGCACTGTTTGCACTTTGTAAGGGAACATGTGTAAGTCTTTCACTAAAATTGGCTGTAGGGTCCATCTGGTGATGCCCACTTGCGTGGTCCGTCGTCTGGCTGTTGTTTCTTCGTTCTCAACGACATCGGCAGCCACAGCCGCGATACTCTCGGCTGAACGACCAGTCCGGTGACGGCCACGCCCTGCATGGTCTCCTGTGGTTATAGTCTGTTCGAGTCGAGTAGCTAAGCGCCGGAATGTTTGCCCAGTTGGCACGACACGATTAGTAAATAAACGTCGAAATTCACGCTGCGTTAACACTACCGACCAATTATTGGTAAAAAAAAATCGACACAATTATTCCACGCTCTTGCGGAGTATAGCGCTCCATTGCTTGTCTGTTTGTATATTACAGCTGTCTAGTTCACAAATGTCAAATATGACTGATGTACGACGCCATTTGAAAAAATTATAATATCTTCCGATAGGGTGATTAATTCTGCGCCACCTGGTATGTATAATGTTCGAAGACGGAGTTTGTATTATAAAAACTTCACTAGCTGTTTTAAATATGTAGTCCTTATCATGGAGGCTATTAATTAGACGATTTTTGAACTTTATTATAGCTTGATTGTAATTTACACCCCATTGAAGATGTACAGGATATAGCTGATGCGCTAATTGCACATTGTACGGAAACATCTTTAAGTCTGCCACCACAATTCACTTTTGATAGACCAGTTGCGTGGCCCATCGTCTGCCACATCAGCGATATTTTTGACCGAAAGGCTGCTTTGCAGATGACCATGTCTGCTATTATCCAATGTGGAGTCTCCTTGAAGCGAGTGGCTAAAAGGCACAGTATTTGTCAAAAGCATTGACACAATTATTCCACGTTCTTGAAGAGCAGGTATAGCGATCCATGTTCTGTCAACTTACAGAAGCAGAACTGTTTACTTCATAAAGTTAACATACAGCAAAGAGTCCGCAAGGCCTATAATGCTCTCTTCATTTAATCGGGGAAATGAATACGAAATACATATACACCATACGAAGTAATGTACACTGCAAGCAATGACAAAGGAAAGTAGTCTCTCTACAAAATGAGATTGCAATATATACAGATAGTTCCAAAACCAGAGAGGGCACGGAGTGAGGCATGTACTCCAGAGATACATATAAACCTACAGTCCTAGAACCAGGACTGTCGGATACCCAGGAAGAAGAGGCTCTAGCTGTGCTCACAGCTGCGAATTTACTAATGGATCAATATCCGATAGGAATATCGCCTAGAGTCCTTCATTACAAAATCGGAACTAGTCGGGAATTGACATACAATGTTCAAGGCATTATGTAAGCAGAACCGCAATGAAAGAGCCAACGTACTGGTCAAGTAAGGATCAAAGATCCCACAAATTCATACAATTGGAGGTATAAAACCACCAATCTCAGTGGCCAAGAAGATAATACCAAGCCATTCACATGATTGACCAAATATAGTTCAAATTAGGAGGACATAGCTGTCGAAGGCATTGTGGCCAGTGTTAGATTGAAAAAATCTGGGGAAATAATAAAATTAAATAGGTCGCGGTTAAGATTAGAGATATGGATTCTCTCAGGTCATTGCCTTCTAAGGAAGTACGTTATGAGATTAGGATTATCAAAATCCGATATATGGATGTAGATACTTTACCGAATTACATGTCTCGAACGGCATCACATACCTATTCTATGAATGCCGAGGCAGATCCCGGAGTAGATTGAAATACCTTGGGAAATACTTCTTTGCTAACCTAGAGAAAGTTAGGTCTTTGAACCTAAATTAGTAAGATAACAACATTTTGTAGGGATATCAAATGCATGGGGAAAATGGTTTAAGTTAACATTTGTCACAGTTACGGTGCCTGGTATCTTATGATGAACTCATAACCCTACACTACCTATCTACTTTCCTATGTACCTCAATTCATAAATGCCAAGGGGGTGATGACATAAGACGCCAATTGCAAAAATGAGAACAATTTCCAATAAGAAGATTACTTTTACTACACTTTCTGTATGAGGCTACCAATGTATGCACATCAGGAAAATTGTAAGTGACTGTCTACATCAGAGAGTCTTATGACACAGAGAGTGGAGCGAAGGAATACCCGATAAGCGGAGAGGTAGCTCAGGGCTCAGACCTTAGGTCAATGTACGTAATTAATGATAACATCCTTCGACTAGAAATATAAGTCATGGAACTTGTAATATTACTGAAAGAGGTTGTGCAAATAAGTAATGGAATCGTACTAATTGTTCGATTGGGCATACAACATAGAAAAAGGATCCCACTGGCTGTTGAGAGGCATGAGATAGTGACTAGAATAGTCATCAGTGGTAAACAAAAAATAAGAAGCTGTGCTAGACTATCCTTATGACGACGATGATGATGTCACCAGCAAATTCCACTATTTCAAACTCTTTGGGTAAAGATACTTTGGTACATATGTTTCAGTGTATGTAAAATATGATACTGGTAAGTAGAGTCAAATATATTCTTAATATCTAGTGTAGGCACATAGGTAGGTAAGTAGAGTGGCTGTTCTTTGGAAATAGGACCCAATTAGCACTAGTTTCTTACCACAAAGCTCGTGCAAAACCTGAATGATGTAAAAGCTGATCCAACCCATGGAGGTCAAGTAACGAATTAGTACTCCAATCCTTTTTTCAGCTATCTCGCCGAGGTCCACGAAGAAGGATTTTCCTTGGGTCTGTTGCCTGGCCCTCGCTAGGGCAGGACATCTGCAAATTAAGTGATGTAGAGATTCTTTTTCATTAGTATCCTTGCAGCTTCTGCAAAAGGTATTGTAAGGGATACCAAGCTTGGCCGCATGGTCCCCGATTGGCCATTAGCCTGTGATAATAGCTACAATTCTGGCAATACCTGGTCTTGATTCACCAAATTGCTAGAATGACTTAGTTTTGTTGTAATTAGGTCATGTCTTTCTTGATATGACACAACTAGTCAGGCTATTCCACCCGTGATTGGCAAGCCGGAGGGAGTGAAGATGTATATTGCCCTTAACAGCATCTAGCGGAATTTCTGCTAGTGAGCTGTTAAGGGCCGACCCTCGGTAGAGAGGTCCAAGTATTACAAACTGAAAGATTGTTGGTAAGGATAAAATGAAACGCACCTCTGTCATTTTTCTCTGCACTGCCCCAAACAGTATGTCTTGCATTGCCGTCGCAGCTCATCAAGAAGTTGCCCTTGCTCGCGTTGATAACTGTAGTAAAGTGTTGGACCTCCTCTGGCGATGCAGACTGACGCAACGCTTCAGCTTTCCACTCCCAATACCAATACCGCCAAATACGAGCGTTAGGTCTCCAAAGGATATCCTTGGCCGAGATTAGCTTCAATCTTAAGCCGTTTCAATCTTCGCTTATCTTAGCGACGCAAACACCCAGGAAGTCCCTCGAGAACCTATCCTCGCACTTGTTTAATCTGTACCCTAAAACGACTTCGGCTGAGTCAAAACAAGATAGAGTACCGCCACCTTGTGTATTAAGAACGTGATCCATCACCATCTGCGAGAGTTTGGCCTGAATTGCGATCCATGTATCCATAATAGACTTACCACTGTTATTTAACTCGTCTATTAGAGCCACTTGTGGGTGCCGTGGCTCAAGTGGTTAGTGCGTTGGACTACGGAGCAACGGGTTCCAGGTTCAATCCCCAGACAACACCTAAAATTTCTTTCACGGCCCCACCTCTCGCGAGCGTCTGACAAACATCCGAGAGTAAAACTGTCATGAAAAAGCTTCTCAAAATTGCCGTTCGGATCCGGCATTAAACAGTAGGCCCCTTCCATTCATGTGAAGAATATAACACGCACAACACAAATGGTTGTGAGAAGCTAGGCCCTGGGTCCCATGGACCTGTTGCGCCAAAAATTTGTATTTGTATTTGTATTAGAGCCACTTCTTCTTCGTATTGTTGGTGGATGGATTCGACTATTGTTGTTGGTTGCTGAGGCTTCCAGTAACGCTGATATCAACTTTGCTGCATTTGCTAGAATGGGCCGTCTCTTCTTGCGACCGATTTCTTTTCATGATCTCAGCTCGCACTTTGCTGCTTTTCGTGGTGGCCTGACAATTGTTGTGGAATTTGGAGGCTATCATCTCTTAAATTTCTTCAATACCACATGGTAGGCCAGAAATGTTGGTTCGCTATATTGCATATTGCAATGCAATGTCTCCATTTACTCTTGTTGATGGCAGTAATTAGATATTTACGTGCTGCTCCTCAAATCCGCCGAATATGATGGAACTTGACACGAAGTCGTGCTATTATAACCCTTTTCCTTATCATAGAGGCATAGCGATAGCTGTATCGCATTGTCTGATATTAGACGAGTCATGGTAAAAGCAGTTAGATACATGTCTGAGTTTGACCCCAGATACATATGTACAAACACAAACTAATCACTTTCTACACAAAAAAAAACAAAAACTACAACACTGATGACTACACGAGTCAAAAACATTTATCCTTCTTTTTTCCTGTGTGCATCGCTTCATGGATGTCAGGTTATTACACGCTACTAACGCAGAACTTCCGCTTGACATACAGTACGTATGAAAAGCCGCAGTGCCCATCGCAAAACGAATGAAAAACGCACAACAATATATCACAAAGTTGCATCAATCCTTCCATTACATGGTAAAAATTTATCATTCCATTTTTTTTTTTTTTTTTAGTTTATGCCGCTTCCACACCATCTCACCGCAGCACTGCCGAAGGATATGTGAATGCATCATCCACATTGGTTAGAGAAGAAAATGCTAGCAATCGCCTGTCCCGTCGTCCACATGTGCCACTAAGTCGTGCAAATGATTTATGTCTTTAATATGTGGACTTTGGTCGTAAAAATGTCCACTTGCAGTCTATATGGCTAAGGCCAGACGACATTTCTTCATTTCGTCCAAAGGAAAAGGAATAAAAAATTAAAAAAGAAAAAGGACACAAAAATATTGCCCCCATTACAAAATGATAGACAGAGAATGGATGATGGCCTCTAATCCCTGCATGTAGCCTGTAATTATCCCGGTAGGGGCTTAACATTTTAAACAGATGCCGCAAGGGTATTAAAAGTTTGACATAATGACAAAAGCCTACCGTATACCTTACACATGTCGATCAAAAGTATTAAATTTCAGCCATCTCGAAGGAGCTCCAAAACATCCCTATCGGAATGTCAAGGATGATATACGATTTAACCAATCATTTCGCTTGACTTCGCATCAAGGAAGTGGTCTCACCCTTATGCCACAACCCCTCCTTATTAAAATTTCCTTCGATAAAACTTGTGGACGGTCGGTGAGCCGGTGTGTGTCAGTAACAGACCTATCTGCTTGCTCCCTCCGTATCATCGTTGCCATGGAACTTATATTTTCCGCTTGAAATATGCTAATTGAAGGGAATACAGAGCAGAGTCAAAGTCAGACCGACGAGTTGAGTTGAGTAGAGTCAAAAACAAAAACCCATGAAATGAATAGAAATAGTCCTTGAGGCGAAAACCGGTATACAACTGATTGACAAGGACTACATGGGGAAGGCGTAAATTTGGCTCTGCCTTGGCGGCCTAGTGACCGTCTCCGCAACTCGAGTGAACTGGGGAAGACAAAATAAATTGATTAGAAATTCTTCTGTGGAAGGGTAGTCGCGCGGGTGGATCTCGGAGGTTACTTGCCAGAATAAGTCGCGACTAATTTACCGAGAGAGTTTTCTAATTATGTTTAGTTTAGTCCAGGCAATTTGACGGAGGCTGCAGCCGCGGAAGGTTATTGGCCGTTGACTTTCGATTCTTGCCATTAACTATCCACTGGGCCGTTGTTGGTATGGGCATTGTTTCGGTACACAACCGATTGGGTTTGTTAAATGGATTTTAAATGATTCCTTCAAGTGGGGGATTATCGGGAGAATTCAGCCGGTAATTAGCATACTCCGTGAAACTTTTCACATTGGAATGGAGGGGCAAAAAATTTACCAGCAGATATTGTGGTCCAGACTGATTGATGGGGTGATACGGTTCGGTATGAGGTCTGGGGAAAGTTTGAAGATTATCGATCTGGTGCTTGATTTCATTGCAAATTCATAAGATTCCATATTTGATTCAATGTTTTGTGACGGGTTCTATTTTAGATTAATGAAATATAACTCCTATTAATAAATTATACCAAACAACCTGTGAATCTCAAACAGATTATTGCAAATTGAAACGTAATTTTGCTGAGAGAATCTTGTAAAGTTTTTGTCTATTACTAATAGGAGCGTTTTAGATACATAAGTTCTTGTATATCTTTGAGTAAATCCGCCAAGATGTATGTAGGTACCTTCAAAATGAAATTGTATTTCATAAAAAATAGCTTAAGATGCAGAAAGGAACTAGCTAACTATACTACTGTACGGCGCGACCGTCTGGTGGCCGGTTCTTAATAAGGCTACTCACCTCAATCCCCTATCCAAGATGCAAAGAGCTGCATGTACATATATCCCTCAGTACGCACTGAGAACGTCTCCCTTAGCGCCACTGGACATTGTGCTACATTTGATCCACTTATATATTCTTGACAAGCAATTGACTGCGAATGTGGCTATTTGACTCAAAGTCTCCTCAGTCAAGCTATCATGGGGGCCACTCCTCGAACATTGATCTCCACAATTTTACCCTAGAAGACACCAACTATCGAAAACTAAAAAGTTCCGCTCGAGCATCTCTGAACGTACTGATTGGGCCAGCCCTCCCTTTCCTGAGAACAGTTCAGTGCACTTTTACGTGAACGGCTCCAAGACTGACAAGGGTAAATTTTCTCTTCTGGAGATGATTAAGAAGTTCAGCATTCACCTACGCTGAGTGCCAGGCCACAGAGACATTGCAGGGAAATGCCAGACTGGATACCTGGCTACTTGTGAACTCTTACTAAAGCTGGAAGCTTTTACCAAAACCAACTTTAGATGGAAAAATCTTTCTACTTGCAACATTTCGAGACAGATCTGGCCTAGTCTTGATCTGAAACGTAGTGTTGAGTTTGTCCTGTTAAAGACATAACAGATCAGCCACGTTATCGGTGTTTTTACTGGGCACTGTCTGATACGCTAACATGCCAAAATTCTGGGCGTCTTTTCACATGAGTTCTCCAGAAGCTATAGGGATTAGGAGGAGTAGGAAACCATTCTCCACCTCCTATGTACGTGCCCAGAAAATCTGTCACCTACCTCATGTTAGCCGGGTAAAAAAGTCGGCTGGCCAAAACATCAGTGGAGCACTAAGAATCAACAGCGGCTCTGGATATTTTGTTCCTCTTGCCATCTTTAGATATCAATAGTAGGCAAGTGGCGGCTTGTGTAACTTTGTGGTCTAGTCTAAGTACTGGACACTACCCTATTCTTAACAATCTTCAATTCCTTCTGCAAGACACCGACTACGTACTATCACAAGTTCGTTTCGACAAAACTATTGAAAATTGTATCTCCTTAAGAAATGTTTGGGAGCCGGATCTGTCGCTTCAAAACTCGGGATCCATATGTTTCTTTACGGGCGGATCAACAACAGAATCGTTAATAGGAAGAGGTGTCTTATCCAACGATCGCCTCTTTCCGCCTTCTCAACAGCTATGTATCTATATTCCCAAATCGATTTCGAATTCAAGTTGATGGATTTATAATATAAATAAGTACCCATCTCACTCTCATAAAAAAGGATTTTCTATATAACATCGTACTGCACACGAATTAAAAAAGTTAAAGTAAAAAAAAAAACCTCTCCAGGACCTATATATATCTTCTCCCTTAAAGTCTAAAAATTCTAGGTTCTTTATTTTCTATTTTTGTGGTTCCGCCTCCTTCCATCTAAATGCACTTGGTTAACGTTGAAATTGGATCGCTTGCCTTCTAACTCAACCCTCGTTATGGCACAACGACTATGAACGTCCAAGAGCGCTTTAAAAATTCTATTTAACCCAAGCTGCATACAAAAACAAAATATAAATCGAAAGAACACGTTCCATGCTTTCCAGGTTGCTTGCATTTAATTAGTAGCAGCATCCTCTGCGAAAAGGCATGACAACTAAACAAAACCCAGTTTGCCTCCCACTGAACTCATTTCGCCCAATGTTCGTGACCAGGTGCCACGCCATTTTCCACTGCAACTCTTTTCGCTTCGTTTATGTTACATTCGTTGGAATTCTAAAATAGAGTAGGTACTACCTACATACATACATATATATTCAAATATGTAGGTAGCCTGGCCTAAGCGGACTGCCAGCTCAGTGTCGCCAGTCGCCTGTGTACAGTCGTCCGTTCTAAAAGAAACCAAAAAAAAAAAAAGGAAGCACTGAGTACAGAAAAAAAAACAAAAAAAAACCTAGTATAGGAGGTTACAGATAGTCGTATATCCTTTGCGCGTTAGCATGTTAAGCATAAATAACACAGAGCGATACAAATCCATCCATCCACGATCTCTTCACATCCTATTCGCCAGAGTCACCCGCCCTAAACAACATACCCACTAGCGCGACCGACGATGATGATGTCGACAACGACGACAGCAAAGAAGTAGCATAGTATGCGCAACAATTTTATCCTTTTTAGAACCTGAATGTCGCTATAATGGAATATTTATGTCAGGACGAAAAGTAACTCTATATAACATATCTCATTAATATTCATATTGCAACCCATTAATGCAACACTCACTTTCCAACGTTAGAGAGTCGACGGGCGACGGCGACGGCGGGCGCAAGGACCTACAGATATGTATGAGTGTACCCTCTCCAATGGGCCACCACGACGACAACGACGACGACGACACTGCAAATGAAAAGGTATTAGGAACAGAAAAATGTACTCACACGAAGGTACGTAGAAAACATAGGTGAATACGGGAAACGACGACTAAGTGTCACATAACGAGCGCGCGGGTACAACAAGCCAACTCACATTACAACGACGTTATGTTGCCTTTAACGGACTAAGGGACTGCTCTCAACTGCTCTGCACAAAAACTGTCGGGGATGGGTGTAAGTAGCTTGCACGACAGTCGAATGCAAATTAGTAGTGTAGCGTGACCCACGCATAATGCTAATGTGTAACCATTCAGTTGCGATACAATGAGAAGGTTTGGTCGTGTTTTCCTTATTTTTTTTTTCCACCCCCACCCCGCCACAACCCACTCTCCAAATGACATAATAAGCTAGAGTTGGCAGCAGAAGGATGAAATTTACATTACAATCAAAGTTATAACGGCTGGGGCCGGGGGTATGCTACTGAAGGGAATAAATTCCTAAAGCGGAAATTAAGATGCTTAAAAAACTTGAGTTGAATTGAGCTGAGGAAGAGGAGGAAATCTCACTCAGTCCTGCAGCAGCAGTCATTTCCGTTTGACTGTAAAGTTACTGCCAAAGGATAATGACGATACAATGTTTTATGCGGCTTGCTAAAAGGGGGGCTGGATTAAGCGGACGGATTTGTGTGTGTGTGGGTAATGCACAATGATTCCATAAAAGTTCACTCCAATCGATTGGTGAAGGATTCCGGTTGCGGAATTTATCGGCTGTAATTAAAAATAAATCGCGTATTGGCTTAAAAGGATTTCACTTCCTGTATTTTCTGTGCTATATGCTGCTGCTGTGTGCTCTCTTTTGTTGTCTTCTCCTTTCACCGCTATCCGGGCTACAATTATGCTCGGAATTGATGTTCTGGAGTTGAAATCTTTTGCCATGGCAGCGGCAGCGGTGGCGTTGCAGGAATGCTGATTGAAATGATTCTGTGGCTGGTCGTTGACTTGGACATGGAATTGTGTGGACGATTTAGTTAAGTATGGAGAATGCGGGCATGCCGATGGAAGATATGCCATCAAAGGGGATTCGGTTCGGTGCTGGGGTTAAGGATACACATTTTATCGGAAATTGGAATATAAATTCCTTGTGGAGGGAGACCAAACATGCGTACGTGTAAACAATATTTTCCAGTTTTTTTTTTTTTTTTACTCCGGAAATTGCAGTAATATAAATTTACTTTGTTAATTAATTTAAAAAAAATTTACAAATTAATATCAATACACGAGTATTTGCTTTTTTTAAAGTTGGTTGGCTTGAGAATACCAGTAGCTGCGGAATTGGAAAGAAAAGCCTCCGAATGACATACCGAATGTGGTAGACTTTATTAAACTTTAATAGACCAAACTGAAAAATGTAAAAAGTTCACAGAGACAAAATTCCAGAGGTTACACAGACGAGCTCACGGCCTATATGGAGTCCTGTTTCTCCACAATTTGAGTTTGCTTAACTAGGTCAAGCTTTTTTGGCATCTGTCTCTGGTCACACTTCAGCTAAAAGGAAACTTCAGTTTGCCGATTGTCATCGAGATGTTTCAACGAGATAACGAAGTTGAATATGAACATGCACTGGGTTCCTGGCCATAGGAGACATTCCGATAAATTTCAAGGCTGACAAGCTCGCCAGAGAGGGTATACTACCCTCAGGATTCTGTCAAAATGGTGAGTTTTTATTATGACCCTCGTGAAATAATTACTCACGATGGATTCTATTATCAGGACAAACTAGAAATGGAACGTAACACTAGGTTTGTTACATGTAAATAAGTATTTAAGTAATATGGCACATGAGTTCCATTATCAGTTCTGTCTAATAGTCTTCTGAACTGATGTCTGCAGGATCTGCAGAAATGAACCTGACCAACTTCGTCCCAAAGAAGATTTTTTGCCTTTAGGGTCTCTTCTCTTCGACGACTTTAGAAAACTGGCGAATTATGAAGAAAATTTTCTACTTTATTAGAATCTCTGATCTGGGCGACTTGGCATTATTGCCTCGCAATGGAACTCCTTTCGAGTTAGTCCATCTACATATATCGTCATACAGATAGCCACCCTAACATAACTTAACCTACAAAAGGGGATATGAATACATATGTCACAAAGGTGGGATGAATAGAATGTTCCAAAATCATCGATCTGAAGACTTAGACAACAAGAATGATATATGTAGGTTCCATTCAGGATCACTTAGAATATAGCTGTTAGAAGTGAATTGGCATGGAACCAGGTCTTATATACCCTATACATCTGCTCCGCTGCAATGATTACATTTAACGTGAAGGAGGTAACCATTAAACTGAACCGGCTAAGGAAATGTTGCTAGATGAAACTTCCTCAGTTTTTCGAAATGAGTTTACAAGCTCATTAGCCGAGTTTCTTGGACCCCGCTACTTTTTGTAGTATACTGCTCGTCGTTTAATAAAGTGAAATAATCGAACTGCTTTGACTCTAACAATGTGCACATCGATATTCGAAGAATCTGCTCAGACTGAGAAGAAGTGAACTCCTTAAATAAACTTCTCAAAACGATTGGTATTTAAAGCTCGGTTCTTTATGAAATGATTCTGCCTGTCATCAGACAATTAAAATGGCTTCACATTTTATTTCCGAATATTTAGCCTTCCACAGTAGGGTTCAGGACCTTTAAAAGCAGATTCTGAGCCAGGTCTAGCCAGTTCATCCGCAGATTCGTTTCCTGCAATTGCTTGATGACCAAGAACTCAACCAAATTTCACCCTGTTATTTTAATTAAATTTAAAATGATACAGAGTCCATTAAATTAAAACGACAGCGCTTGAAGTGCTGCCTGGCTATGTGAAAATATATATGTATCTTAGCGCCCTTAATACCTTTACTAAAGGTTACAATGGCATTGAGGTCAGTCTGGAAAACCGTGGGACACATTCCCATAGGTATCGAGACTTTGGTGTTCGGCCCAAAGACGCCAGCTATAACTACAGTTTCCGTCTATGAACCAGACCAGAGCTCTAGGATCCAGTGCCGAAACACCATTAGATCAGTTTCCACCGTCCAATATTTTTACCTCAAATAAGCTACCCAAACAGTACTCCCTGACCATGATGTCGGGAATAGTGTAACACATGTCCTTTTTGGGAATTAAGTCAAGAATTTTCAGGTGTCCTACATGGTCCCCTGGTTTATATTTGTATTCTAGCTACAGTTTAATATTGCATCTAGCGGCCGTCGTCCTAATGAAGATTTGTAAGGGAGAAAGTCCAAAAACAGCTTCTAATGCTGCCGTAGGTCGGGTACCCATGGAACCCATAATACAGAGGCAGACAATTGTCTGGAGCTTCTGAAACTTAGTTGCCATTGTCCGTTCAAGACCTTTCGAACTATGGCTGTGTACGTGATAATGAGCCTCATCATCATTGTATACATCCAATGTATAATTTTCGAATTAAGACCCCAAGTTCTGCCGTAAAGGTGTCTACTGGCCCATATGGCCCTACTGGCGCTTGGTGAAGGACATGATATGAGAATTCTAGCTAAGCCTGACGCCTTATATTTAACCTCACTGGAATAAACTAAAGTGGTGCCTTTAATGGTGATAAGTCCTAAATTGACCAGTCTTCTTTTTGTAAAAGGCAATATAACAGTTTTGCAAGGACTAATGGACAGTCCTCCTCTGCTGCACCATTCTAACACGTATAGTAGAGCACGTTGCTTGCCATTAGAAATGGACGTGCTGTGTTCACCACTAATAAAAACCGCCAAGTCATCTGCATAACCAATGGCGATGTAACCTGATCTCTGTAGATCGACTAGAAAATTGTCGATGACTAGTGACCACAGAAGGGGAGAAAGGACACCTCCCTGTGGACAGCTGCTGTCACAAACACTGACATTCCCCCAGAAGAGGAAGTAATGATTCGACTTTCAAGTATGGCCCTTATATATTGGTTGGTCGAATCCTTGATACGTTGGACTACGAAACAAAGGTTTCGAGGCTCGAGAGTATAAATGTCACGAAAAAGCCTCTCAAATAAAAAAATTGCATTAAACAGTAGGCCCCTTCCATTCGTATGAAGAATATAACACGCACAAAACGAATGATTGTGAGAAGCTAGGCCCTAGGTCCCATGGAACTGTTGCGTCAAATATTTGTATTTTTATTTTTGGAGATAAACGGAATAGCGGATTTGACTTTTAGCAGTAGGTCCACCAGGTCTTTCGTTATGTATTCTGGAATTGAGAGAAAATAAATAATTTTGCTAATTCAGCAGGCCTCCCTTGGCACTGGGTCCACGTATTTAAAATTAATTTACTTGCCTTATTGCCTTATTCCGTAGAACTTAAATTTGTCCACAGATAACCACAGATAAAGGTTCTTGGATAAGACCAAGGGTTATGTCACCATCTGCGAACCGCTTGCTAAGGGTAGTGTTAGGACGACCCAATGGTCTGTTCTTAACCGACTCGTCGTTCTTCCGATAAGCTTGCCCATTGGCTTCGCTTGTCACAAACTTAAAGGTTATATCGCCTTTACGGTAGTGATCCACGGACCTAGCTATTGTCTTTTCAGTTCTGTAGCCAAAACCACATTTTTTCGGACCGAAACTTGGAGTTAGCTTGCATTATTTAGCCCCAACTTTGTCCTGAGATTTTTTGTAAATAGCATCTAGGCAACTATTTAGCGAATTGAATGCCTAGCCAAGTTCTGTACATATACATAATTCTAGAGAACATCCAGTTTTATCTATTGTGACCCGTACTTGTGGAGATATTTGTGCACATATTAGAGTTCCCCTCGCATTAGGTTCATGTACCCTTACTTCGCCTTGGCGGAAGAAATCTGTTCTAGAGCACTTTTTTGAATACAGTTTTCTTTAAGATTCTAAGGATAAGTGTTGGCTCTAGAGACGGTATTTCCTCATCTGATAATATTTGTTACATACTTGCCCAAATATTTCAGTCACTAGATCACTGCACATTTTCTGAGGTTTCGCTGGACACATCGCAGAATCTGTAGGGAAGTTTTTCACATATATCTTGTTTCCTTAGGTGCTCCTTAAGTCTACAAAGTCCCATTATTAATAATGCTGATGCATGCTTTGAATCTTTTTCAGTTATGTTGTCCTAGAAGTTTCTTGGCTTGCCTCATGTCCTGAGTGTTATTCCAGGTTCTATTCTTGTTTTCCTTTCTAGTTTCCTAAATTCTTCTTTAAAGATGTAATCCTCTATTTCGCAGAATGATTCAGGACCTATGAAGGTTACTGAATCTCCCTTTCTTGTTACGGAGTCGGCTATTTCATTAACCTCTATTCCTACATGGCCAGGTATACAACAGAGGGCAAGCTTGTTTCTTCTGAAAAATCATTACGCTTTTGCAGGCATTCCCTCATAAGTTTAGACTTAATGACATTGGCATCAAGTGCCGTAATAGTAGCTTGACTATCTGACATTATAGCTACATATATCACAATTGGCATAGTTTCTGTCAAGATTGATTTGGACACATCCATCTATGACATAGATTTTAGCCTGAAAGATCCTGGTACTTATTTCAATACCGTCAGCACCATATGACTGTAGATGCTTACTGGGTTAGCCACTGTTTATTCAAAATGCTCATTGCAATCCGAATTTTAACTCTATATTATAGGTACTTTACTGTACCTACCTCCTTTATATGTTCTTTAAAAACCCTTCTTTCATTCATATACGATATTTGTCTGCTGTAAGGTCCTTATTTTACTTTATTTTTATACCACCATTATACTTACCAACCTTCTGAGGAATGATTAAATAAAAAAATTCTTATATCCATACTTATATTCGTAGATACAATAATTTTTGTCATTACGGTCAGAAATTGCTCGAAAATATTCAAATTGAACTTCCGGTTCGATTAAATTAAAATGAGAATTTGTGGTTTTATTTTTTAACGGAAATTGATAACACACGTAATTATTTTAAAATCACATCGATTACAAGCCCAGTGAAAGCTATAATGATTGCGAGCTGGTTAAAGATATTAATGATGTAAAATATGTAATTCACATGTATAAGCTATTCGTGTAAATATTGAAATATATTTTTCATTATTTTACTTAATTAAGTGCTTATGATTACAAATGAAATTTAAATAAAAATATTTTTAAGTATATTTCTCTATTATACGTATACGAGCACCCTTAAGAGTGATTATATGTGAAAAATTTTAAATTTCATAAAATAAAAAATTTGTAATCTGTTATACTGTAGATAAATAGTCCTTGAAAGTTGCAGAATGTGCGAAGGGTTTTTTTTAATTGAGATGTCCAATTCTTCTTTCTTTTTATTGTTATTCAGAATAAATATCATCAAATTCATTTCGTTTTGATACCTCAAATACTAGCTTTTCTTATTCAAAAACGTCAAACGGGCGTTCTTTTTAAAAAAACTGTTTATAATAGTCTTATTTCTTAAAATCTCCAAACGGAAGTTGGTTGTCATTGTAAAGCAACAGTTTGCACTCATAGTTTTGAAGAAATGTTGATTACTATGATGAATACATATTTCGCTCCAGGGACTAGCCCACACGAAATAGTTATAACCCCCAAGCATGGCAAAACGATTGGCATGGCATCAGTCTTGTAATAGGAACAACTGCATAAAGTGAAAACAACAGTTCCTTTCAACAGAGACCAGTTCGAATTTTTTGAGTGACTGACGGCTGCATTGATAACAGACTGGCTACCTAAGGGTAATTTCGTAAAACTGTCATCGAGGAAATCCTTTCACAGGAACTTCACATCCGCAGTAGTTTTACAACGTGCGTTACCATCACGCCTCATTCCACAGTAAATTGAACATCGAACTGCATTTTACAACCAACCGCCCTACGTTGAACTCCATCTTTAATATTTGATCCTTCCTTCTTTTACAACTACCGAGACCGCAACGAGGCCGCCAATAAATGTCAATGTGCACAACGTTTCGGTTTTTTTTACCCCAAATCGAAGGACGAACGAAAAAAAAAGGCACTGCTGTCGAATTTCCTCTTTTTTGTCGGTTGGTTTTTCTTCGGAAGAACGAAAAAAATAAATAAAATGGTATTCACTTTTCTTTTACGCCTCTTCTCTTCCGGCGCAGTTACCATGTTTTTAACTGGCCCACACAACCGAAAAACCACGATCTCTTAGCTCTGGTTATCCCTTTAGTGCTCCCAATATGTTGGTCAATCACATAGTATATCTCTCCAGCAGCGAATGACACATATTGAGCGGGTTTTGGGGGATAAAAAAAAGGTCTACCACACAAGTCGCCCTGAGTCGTTGTCACTGTCGACCCAGAAAAGAGTGTCCTACTCGCCGGTCTCACCCAATCTGTTAGTAATAAGTATTGGTATTTATTTCGAAATCTTCATTTCCTTTTTTTGTTTTCCGCCTCCTTCTGTGGCAGGACCAAATCGAGATTGTAAAAAGATTTAAACGTGACTTCAAACGTTTTTTTAGTTCATGATGGCATAGAAAAAATGTTTTCGGACCTAAAACCATGGTAGTCCCGGTGGGTGGTAAGAAAATTCATAACCTTTTGTTGTATTCACAGTTGACGCATCTTCGTCGTCGTCCAATCGACTGGTGAATTAGAAAAAAAACTGAAAAATTTGTACATGCTGCGCTTTGATCACGGTTTTGCATTTTGATATCCTTTTTTTCCGGCCGGGCCGCGCCGCGCCGCGCCAGTCGTTCCACAAAATCAAGAATTTTGAACCGGAATGCAACCGATGCCGCATGCATGTGTGGTCGGTTGCTATTCCCTGCTCTGTTTTATTCTCTGTAGCAGAGTGTGAGCGGAAAAATTCCGAACAATCCTAGAGGAACAAAGCAAGGGGTACGTGACTTGAATTTATTGTAGCTCCTATTCTATTAGAACGCTGTAACTGAGGAGAATCAAGGATCTTCGGTCTACAGCTGCACACATTCATACCGATTCGAATATTTGGAATTTTGGGGAGGAAATTACAGGTTTTTCGTTTCTACGATTTTGGTTTCTTTTTTTCTTTTTCTTTTTTTTTTTTTTTTTGTCTATTTATTTATTTACCACCGTTGCCTGCCTGCTGCCTGTTTTTCTTTGTCCTCGGACTTGAGTCCTAGTATTTGCAAATTTGTTTCGATAAAAGGGGAGAGAAAAAAAAAATTGGTAACCGGGCGGAAAATCCATTCGATGCGAGATGGCTTAAAACCCTGAGACCCAGATAAGATCCTTTGACTGGGAAAAATTGGTGGTAGGACACGAGAGGGTGCCTAAAACCGGTGGATTTTGTTGGGGTGGTTGCATCATAAATAAATAGAAAATGTTTGCTTTACATGAGGGTTGGGAATTTTTCCTTTTTTTTCACTTTTTTCTGTTTGACCCTTTTTTCGGTTGGCTTCCTAGTCGATGGTTGGACGGCTTGTAGTGCCATTGCTGCTGTTGCTGCAGCTGCATGGTAAATGCAATCCGATGAAATGTGGCCAGCGAATGGAATGAATTTGAAATTACCTGGATGTAGTAAGGAATACAAATTGAGAATTTTGTGGTGAGCTAAGAGAATGTCCGACGCTAGAGATGGTTGGCTGGGTTTGGCGAAGTTTGAATTAAGAATTTCCAATTGGTGGTTTTAATGAAAAGCACACAAGGAAAGGTTGTGCAGAAAAAAAAAAATAAAAATAAGTGCAAGGGTCATGTTGCTGATTATTTATTTAGTAAATCAGGTATTTCGCAGAGACTTTGTGGGCCTTTATTTTTAACAGGATTATCGGTAGGGCTTACATATTCGAACCAAAAAAAAAGACTTTTCGAGACGTCTTTGGTTGGTTGTTTCTTGATCATGTATCTTGTATGTATCTATCGATGATAGATCTCTCGTTAGAATCTAACTTTTGACGGCAGAGTATACTAAAAGGTTAGAGTCAAGCTAGATGAATAGCTACATGTGTCCTAAAGGCAGGAATGATGACTGCCAGTCACCAGGTACTCATCAAAGGGTGAGGTTGTACTGGCCAACTATCTCGTTAGGCGATACGCGGCAGTCTTTCACTGCCATGGATCTCATTGTACTAAATGCAAGGGATTTGATGGCTCCCTGACTGTCGATGTATATGACAATATCCGATGCTTATACTGCATTAACCGCAAACCATTCAGCTGCTTGACGAATGGCAGTGACTTCGGCTTGAAAAACGTTGCAATAATTTGGAAGGCTAAAGGAGAGGTAGATATACAGATTCAGCATCGACTTTATCCTCAGGTTTTCGACACATCCGTAAAAATTGACAGCGATTCTTGGTACAGGACATCCCGGTCCATTCAGTTCTGTTTGGTATTGAGAATTTGTAGCCCTAATTGAAGTTCTAGTGACCTATGGAAGATGACGATGCATCGATAGTGTCCAGTGTCTTGCTCTACTGGAATTCTTCTCCAGGGCGGGCCACCAAACCAGTAGTCCATACAAGAGTATAGGTTTTATTACCGAGGTGCCACTGCATAATGTTTGGTTGTAGGCCCCAAGTGGAACCTATTGCCTTTTTTGCATATATACATGGCAGCCAGGGATTTCCTGGTACGTTCGACTATGTTTTCTCTCCAATGAAGCTTGCGGTCAAGCTTTAGGCCCATGTAACTGGCACTATTTGAGAGGATAAGTGGGGTGCCTCTTATCTTTGGGAGATTCAAGACAGGGAGTTTGTATTTTCTTGTAAACAGGACCAGATCAGTTTTAGACGGATTAACGGAGACGCCACAGCTTTAAGTGCATCTGTTAGTTTCTTGAGACTAGACTACCTGACATAGGAGAATCTTGAGAAGAAAAAGCTGATTGGTCTGACGTCTTTCGGGAGGGTATTCAATAATTTGTCTGCTTTGGGTATAAAGACTACTCTTATCTAGGTCTAAAAGTCACTTTAGAATTCATCAAATTATGCACTGTAATGCTAAAAGCCGCCTGGATCTGTGCCGAAAAAATGCCGTCCGAGCCATTTCACTTTATTCTCGCTCATAAGTTCGGCTCATAAGAGGACGCCAGTCGTTAGTTATAGGCGTACAATCAGGGAAATGAGTGTCCATAAACAGGTTAAGCGATGGTTCATCAGATTCCGCCCATGGTCCTTTAGAATTCATGAGAACACTCGGCACATTCGAAAGACTTTGTGTAGTTTAGAGGATTGAGACGTGTTGTCAATGTGCTGACAAAAACTATTTAAGCCCTTAAGCGATCGCCTGGCTGTGATCCGTATCAAGGTTACATTTTACAACAACAGCCTAATATTTGCACACTCTCTTACCGACAACTCTGAAGACTCTATCAAGGAAGTGTTTTGTGACCTCATGGACAGAGTCTACGGAGCCTGTCCGGAGTATGATGTCAAAATCGTACTCGAGGACTTCAACGCTAATATTGGATTAGTCAAAAAGCACACCCTTCGCGGCACTACAACAGACAACGGCTGCGTATTGGTAGAGAGAGTGGTAGAGAGGATTTCAACAAGGAGGTGAGCTATGATGTGAATTCTTCAATCTAATGCTGGAACAGGCGAAACATGAAAAGCACTAAGAAATCTAACTAGCTGCTGGGATACGCAGAAGACAGTCGCTCAAGGCAGTTCATTTTAAAGGCTGTCTTAAAGTAATTAATGAGTACAGGACAAAAATACAAAAAAAAGGACCATCGGTCCACTGTCCACTGCACGAATGACACCTTAGTGGAGATGCCAGGATGCTAGTATGCATGCCCGGGATCGACGAGGATGGAGGGATATCCTAAATCAGGCAGAGACTCTGCAAATGGTCGTGAAGGCATTAAGTAAGTAAGGAAGTAAATAGAAGGAAAATCTGCAAGACTCTTGTAGTTAAGGATTCACTTAATGCGACTTCATTAAAAAAAACTTTAGAAATTCCATAGTTAGTGTGAATCAATAACCTGCACTGATTGATTGATTGATCCAGAGTTGTGTACAGAGTTAAGTGATATTTCCAGGAAAACTTTGGCTATTAGGTACAATGAAGGTTTGATAACCAAATTGATTCCTACTTTTTGATCATTTGAAAACATATTTTTCCGAATAACGAACACGTACACATCAAATCGAAATGTCATAAAAGTTTTGTAATTAATGCAACCATTGTCCTATGAACAATGCCACGAAATTCTCATGAAATTTGAGGAGGTTCAATCAACATGCAAGTGTCGGATTTGCTGTTATTCCGAGACCCTGCTCAATCTGTTATCCTGGAAAAGTAGCTCTAAAATGATTTCGTCGGGATTCGTTACGGCAGTACTGTGCTCGAGATTTCGTTTTTCTAGAAACATATAACTCATGAGACTATAGATTTGCGAGAATAGCAAGACTATGAACAAAATTATGAGAGTGCTGATTTTTTTTTGTTTGACCGGGTCTTGTAGTGTTTAAAGCTTATCTTCCTCCCCACCGTGTGGATACCATTGTTATCCTTCATTGTTATTTGATCTCCCACTAATAATTGTGCATACAAATTTCAGCCGATGGACATAACAAATTTACAGATATGTACATCCGCCCACATGGAGGATGTGGAACTAAGTCGTTTACCTAATCACCCAACGGCTATGAAAACACTAAAATATAATCCAATTAAATATAACAATACAAAGTGCACTCTTATGTGGTGTAGCGATGCATACTAAATATAGCCCGGCCATCACTGCTTCTAACACTCAATCACATCATCCTCACGCAGGACATGTCGCCTGCAGCATATTGCGTAGTATATTCGAATCTATATGACTATTCGATACCCGTAGCCAGAGGCAATTACATTAATTATAATTCATGTCATGTATAACACAGGCCTCCATTATTAGTTTATAAATCTCTTTCCCTAACCCTGCAATCCGCCCGGCAACCGGTTACTGTGTCGAGTAATTGATTTTAAACAATTTCGTCCTTCACAATGCGATTAATTTGATATTTTTTTAATTGGTGCTTGTGTTTGTGTAACATGTACGTTATTTGCATGACAGATGTGTCTGGTAGTTATCTCATGTCCACCCCTGATGAAGGTTTTGGCCATCAATTAGTCATCTTCTCTGGAATGAAACTCTGTCTTGGCCACTTAGCACCGAATTTAAACTACCAAGTGCACTCTTGTCAGGACCAATCAATAATTCAAAGGTTGGCCATCATGGGAGCACACAAAAGGAAATACCCTGTGAGGGGTGCGGAAAAAAAAAGAGCTTCGTTGGCCTTACATGACATCTGACATAATTCCGATGAAGTTGGTGAACCTTTAAGGACTTTTATTCTTTTCATCGTTTGTCGGTAAGAGAAGTAGTCTTGGTTAACTTTTTCCTTTCGTTCGCATGCATACAACTTTGTTGATTGTTTCCTCTCCTTCGATGTGGTCTCCTGGCACTGACCTATGTATGCTCGGGAAAGTTTTTGACATTATAGGACAGCATTACATGGGTCCGTTTTTTTTTTTTTTTTCTTTGGAGGGTTTGTATTATGATTTGGGACAAGTCAATTGGCGAAATAGACAACTTTTCACAGTTTGTCTTGAATTTGAGAATGGGTTAGATTTTTGAATGGCTGTAGGTAATTCCCATGAAGTGGTTGACGGCGACCTGTAGGGACAATTTGAATAATGAAGTGAAAATCGACTCCGCACTCACTGGATTTGATCACCCAGATGATTTACAAGTAACCCGAAATGGGTTTCCATATTACCACTAAGTGGTGGAGGGTATAGTCATGTAATTCCAGGAAATCTAAGTGATTATCCATCAATCGGTTCTCTGGCGAGAGACAATCCACCGTCACGTACGGTACCTCGTCAGAGCCATTTTTCACAACTCGTTATTTCAAAGAAATTGGTCCTAAATGCGTTTCCAATAGGATCAAAGGTGGTTTTGAGGGTTTTTAAATCGATGATCTGGTGACAGAGATTCATCGGCCGTTGCTGTAAACCTTCAGAAACGTTATTTTGAACTCCATAAATGGCATTCAAATGCATCGTCTAACCTATCTATGGAAACAACCAATATGGAGATAAACATTGGTGACCTAGAAACCACAAAAACGCTTGGAGTTTCGTCAAATCCCAGACAGGATATACACATACATACATATAAGGACTCATTAATATCGAAGCTGTCTAATTTGTCCAGTTGTTGTCAAGACTAAAATATTTTTGAAATCTTTGTGAATAGAAACGGAGACGATTCTTTACCTAGTACTTTTGAATTCTGTTGGAAGAAGAATACTACCGAGTTGCAGAATCTGAACTGTATAGCTGTTCCCAGATGGGAGTATCCAAATCCATGGATGCTGTCTATATACTAGCTGCAAAGATGAGTTCGGCGTTACCTCTGTCAACCTAAGTTCAAAGTCGAATCCACCAAAACCCAGTCACTGCTGAGGTTAGACTTATGTAGAGCTCATATGCTGGTCAAACTTTGAAACAAAGTGAAAGGAAATTTTGACAAAAAAAATACACTAGGTGGACATTTCTGGACATTGAAGGGGCCTTCAATGATATAAACTTGAAATCAGTGAGACATCCTCACATATTGCTGCTTGGTTTGGTGGCCTCTTTCGGAAAAATCTACAAATCAGAACACTCTTACAAGCATCCAAAGTTTAGCGGGTATAGGTACGACCAGCGGTAGTAGAACAACACCAACCGCCAGTCTCAAAGTCATGTTCGGGCTATGTCCACTTGACATTTTCAACAAAGAAGAGGTGGCAAAAAACCGCCTGCGCCTTCGACATGTGGAAAATAACCCAATCAGACACTGTACCATCACCTACAAGGACTTCAGTCTTAACTTTAATATCGTAGCTAGTCAAAAGGAGAGATAATACACTTCCCTTCCATATCCATATCCACAGATGAATCAAGGGTTCAGTCCCAGGAATATACGCAGAGGAATCCTCAATTGCTTGTCAACTAAGCAAGTTTGTTACCTCGGCAATTTATGTATACCCATATGGAATCACAGAGGCCTGCCAGAACCTATACAGTCTGAGCTCCAACAAACATATAGATATATACATAGAAAGTCAAGCAGCCATCAAAGCGACCACTTCTATCACAACCAAATCAAAACTGGTTAGAATATACAAAGGGAAACTCAAATTCTTAAGTTCGAAGCTTTGTATCACGTTCTGCTCGATTTCGAGACATATAGGCTTCTGCGGTAATGAGATGGCCAAAGAGAGCTAGAAAAGACTCATAAACGCCCAACAGTTTTATCACATCCACAATCGCTTTGAACTTTCACAACCTGGCTAACGAAAGGTGGTGTACACTCATAATTCATGACGCATCTCAAAAATATTATCGGTCCAGTATAATAAAAAGAGGACTAGGGAACTTCTGTCACTAAACAGACCACAACTAACGCTCCTCATAGGAATCCTCACAGACCACAACTCAATAGCGGGCCATCTAAGAAGAATGAGAATCAGCACCATAGATCTATGCAGAGTCTGTGGCGACACAGAAGTAGAAGAAGACTCGTCACATTTCCTTTGCGAATGCCAAAACTTCAACGGAACTAGATCCACAATCCTCGGAAATGTATCTTTTAACGATCTGAGCGAACTGGCAAATACGCCACCAAGAACCATCCTAAAATTCATAAACTACTTACCTAAGCGCTCCGGTTCGCAAACTTGAATGAGTAACTAGAGACGTTTATTAGCTGAGGCCTAGGTTCACCCCAAAGACCTTGCATCAAAAATGTTACAAAACCAGATTAGCTTTGTCTAAAGACCTGATCAGGTTCTTTGCAAGGCCCAGGTAGTAAGGACGATTGTGATCCAGTTTACAACAAATCTGCTATACTGTGGCATAGCAAGTAGTGTTCCCTGCCTATCTACTCTTGATATAACAATTTCGATATAATGAACTTGTACATAAAGGCTTGCCGAAATGTTATAGAATCGATAGAGTTACATATGTCATTCCTCGTAAATTCCTCGACTATATACATAGTATCCTGTGCTTTTGGTGCCAAATAAGATGAATGTGGGCTACCATCCCCGATCTCGTTTATTCATTTTTCGCTGCAAGAGACAACTTGCAGTTCAGGCCAGTCTTGAACTTCATATTGCTTAAGAAGATGAAGGACATTCACATAAACTGCAATGTCATTATATTGGGAATCAACATTCACCTTGGCTTCCATGTAGAAGCACATGAAATCAAAAATCATCTGTTGTCCGTCGAGATTAGAGCGCAAGATCTACGAAACGATATTACCAGCAATGTAGGGTTAATTGGGGCTCATTTTCAAGGCACAACACCTTCCTTGAAACTATTCAAAACTAAGACTTATCAGAACCGTCTCCCGAATGATACCATTTTAAACAAATTTCAAATCTTTATCTTTCGAATTACACAACATTTTTGTAGATTGTTACAAACTTCCTTTAAAAACTGAAATGAAACTGTTATCGCAGTTCACATTGAATTCCTTTATCCTGAGTTCCTGAAAACAAACTTATAAGGTGAATGCGCCCACTCGTCTGACTTTTATATCAGAGTCTCAAATCCTTGTAGACAAATTAAATCTCCACCATTTACCGACGTTCATCTTCTCTTCTCACATTTCATTAAAATTACAAATGTAATTAAATTACTCGTATCACTGCAGAGAGACAACTGCAGGTGGTGTTACTCCTGATATCCGTTGTCCTGATGTTTTGCTGTAAATTACAAGAAAATCCTTTCCGCTGGCAAAAAGCGAAAGCTCATAAGTAATAAGAAAAGCAATAAGGATAACAAGATGTGGAAACCGAGGCAAACTACTTTTCTTTATATCATATCCCTGTTAACACACACTAACACAAATATACTCATAGTGTGCGGTTATAATAATAATAAGTGGGCGTCATTCATGTGCATGGGTCCGAGGAACACATATCAGATGATACTCTCAATTCATGCACTCACAGCAATTACATGCTGGGCATGAGGATAATTTCTTCTTCGTTCCTCGCTATTGCCTTGGGAATCAGAGATGAGGCGTTGGGATGGTATTACTCCAGAGAGGGATTATACTCTTTTGCACTATTCCCACATACGGGAAAGGACTATTAAGAAGAAGAACACTGTTACTGAAACGACGAGGACAACGTGAACAATGACAACAACGACGACGACGACGACACGATGTGAATCCCACTTGGTCATAAATAATTGTTGTGTGTTGTGCGCAGTAAAACGTGATATTAAAACACATAATTCGAAGCTCAGTTCTGGAACTTTCAGATACTAAACAATAAACGTGTTCGTTCTCAGTATTTGTCCTTCTTTTGCACCGTTTTATGTCCTTTATGCTGACGCTACTGGAACATCCCTAAAAGGTGCCGTCAGTTGAAGGGTTCCAGGTATACCTATACCTACCTACGAATAACCAACCTCGGTTGTTGTGTCCTGGAATCGTTAGATCCTTCTTCTTCTTCTCCTTTTTTTTTTTGCCTCTTGTGCATGCAACGTGTGAATCCGGTTTGGTAATGGCAATGGATGGGGAATGGACAAAAATTACGAATAAACAATGGGAACGAAATTACATCCCGGAAACAATATAGTGACGGTGCTAAATTCAGCAGGCATCCTTTATGAGAGCTCCTAGCTCGTGTATCGCTAGAAATAACTGCGAATGTTGTACGTACAACATGAATATGAACAAGATTCACGAAGACAAAAATAGAAAGCAATTTTTCATCTGCGATTTTCATTTTTCCTTGCTGAATGCTTTTACACTGAACTAAGGCGAAGACGTGCGGGGAAGTTACAGGGAATGATGCATAGGATCGGTGGATGTGCGTCGGAACAATGGGTGACTTCTTAGTAGATGCATTATTAGAAATTATTACGAGGAATGGAAATCTATTCTCACATTCAATTTTTGTTAAAACGCTGTTGTCGTGTAGTGTTGTGTCCTTTGTTGAACATACATATGCGAAATGAAGTAGGATCGGTGTTGACATTAGATAGCGCGATGAAGATTGGTTGTGAATTATGTAACAATGTTTTCATGCAAACAGGATTTGTACTTAACGCTGTGCAGTACAGCATAAGGTGACGGGTAGCGTCGAATGCATCCTCAATGTGTTAAATATGTCGGTGAAGGCATTCTTTGACGACTAGGTTACTTAATAACACAATTGCCTGTGGCACGGCTCTTCAGAAAGGAAACAGACTAAACGCGACATCCTTGCTGTCTCTGTGGACCATGGGTTAATATGGGAATACCTTAAGCTAAGCTGAATTGGCTGTACTATCTGCGATACGGTGAAGAGGGTAACGATACCTTTGCTCGTATCCGGTGGCAGATCTTGGGTGCTAGTGTATGTAATAAGTCCTGATACTGTAATCTGCTACTAAAACGATATCATTTATGCCTGTTTGAAGAGAACTATGTGACCTCGAAAAAGGTATTGTCCTCAAACAAAATAGTTTTAATCACCTAGTCGCTGGCCTTGTAAGAATCCTTAACCCGTTCGTCGAATTTTTCTTATTTTACTTTGAAGTCTGGCCGGTTAGTATCATATCACTATAATGTTTCGAATATTATGACGCTGTTGTTGGAGTTATAGTCATACTTTGGTGAATGTGATCATCTGTTGTCAGTGCTTCCAGATGGTTGTCATGGTACCCGCAGCTCAGCCCCGAAATATCTACATACCTTAAATGTCATAAACCTTCGGTTGACTTGAAAGAATCTAGAGCTTTCCATGTCTTCATCGCCTGAGCCTGCGGGGTTTTAAGAACACCCAAATGGCAGCCCGATGAGAAATAAAGAAGGCTCATAATATAAGATAAGAGCTATGGGTTATAGGCTCTTTACAAAGAAGGCAAGAAAAATGAAACATTTATCTTCTCCTAAATATATTTCTTTGGACTGTTAATGTTTTAAACCACTTTACTTTAAAAGCCTTACACGCGCATACTATTAACTCCAAAGAATGTCAAGCCATTAATTTAAAACTTATTTGTCAAAAGACTATGAGTCGGTAACACTTTTCCAAGGAATACTGCACAAACGAAAGGCGTGTGTCATTCCATTAGCGAATCACATGCAATGACAAATCAGATTTCAACAATACACCCTTTCCTTTCTTTTTTTTTTTTTTGTTCTGCCATACCCGCCTATCCATCTTACCATTACGCCATTATGTAGGACAAAAATCAAATTTTCAAATCATTCACCACGAGGAACAAGAAAAAACATCATGCAAGGACACAAAAATATCCTTTCCCACAAATCATCACATCATTTCTCATCGCGCGCGCCGTTGTTATGAACGTTTAAAAATGAATAATGTATCGAGAGGTGGAGAGAAATCTTTTGCGCAAAAGGATCACATCACAGGATCACAGGATGATGATTTTCATATGTACATACATGCATATAATGTGGTATAATTTGTCAGCAAACATTTTCAGCGGATATGTGTGTGGTGTAGCACAAAGAAGAAAATAGAATGAAATATGCGACTGACCCTGTCGCATCAGCATAAGGATTCAAACCCATTTACATATCATTCCGCCACTGCTGATGATGGTCTAATGCGCTGCTTCCTTATCCTATAAATCTAAAGTTAGCTTGAATTCTAAAATAGAGTTAATGTCCAGGAAAGTTATGCAAGTTTTTTTCTCAAACAAAAAAAAAATACGGAGGGTGGTTGCTATTTTTGTATGTGCAAAGTGCACATTTAAATTAAGGATAATTTATGAGTTTTGATGCGCACACATTAACGACACACACACAAGAACGGGTGGTCATTTTCTATTCTCAATTAACTGCGGTGTCCTTGAATGGGGGAGAATATACCAACATGCAAATGAGCACACCAACAAGTCATCTGCATAGCAATTAATTTCGTTTTAACGTAAATTCCATTCACACATGTGGACTTGCAACTTTAATTGAGAAAGTAAATTGAATTCTCATCTCTTCATCCGCCATCAAGGACGACACGGTCAACTTCTGTCTGTATGAATGTAGCACTGAAGGATAAAGTTTTCATCAAGTTAAAGTGTTTTTTTTTTTTTCTTTTTTTTCTACGGTCCATCAAACGAATTACCTATTTAAAAAGAATGAATTATGTTATTTTTTTTTTTTTCGCAGAATTTTGTCCTCCTTCCTCTTAATTGTTGCATTAGTGTGGTTTGTCATCTGTCTGTTCGAGACCGAAACGGATGGAATTAAAAAAAGAAATAAGTCTAAACTTTATAAAGTTAATTAATTAGCAGACAGTGACCATTATTGCTGGCCGTAATAAGTTTATCTTTTTAAAGCTGTCAGCTTTCAGTAGAGGTGAGGGCTAACCATCTTCAGCAGGTTAAATTGTAGTATTGACACGAGTGCCATTTGGGGGGACTTTTTTTTTTTTTGTGCGAATGAACTTTGAGTGATACTATAATAAATATTAAAAAAGGCGTTTGTAAGCTGTTTGCTGCTACAACTTTAGCAATAAATCTTCCGAATAAAAAGGATTGGCTAAGTACTTATCAGGTAAGGAAGGTTCTCTCTCTAAACTAAAATAAATCAAAAAAGGGCTAACAAATGTACAATCGCAGAGCTTACAAACCTTGAAATTCACAGAATTCACCAAATCCTTTCAATTACCGAACAAATTGTACAGCTCAACACTATGCCCTAGAAACATTCCTGCAAAGGTCTACTTCGATTTTTTAGAACTTATCTCTGTCTACTGATAGAAAGAGAATCAACGGCAGCGATCTGGATTAGGTTGGAAGGTTGACAAAATAGTTGTAATCCATTCGTGATCGTCCAAAAAGGAAATGAAAATGAAACTACAAGGTTGACTGAAAGGATAAAAAGGGTTTGTTCTGAAGAACCTGAAAAGGGATGTAAATATGTGTGTACATCTACAAGATCCTAAAAGAAGATGTTCGAAAGAAAATTCCGTCCACATTTAAATAGATCTAGTTAATGACATTATATAGAAACAGAAAGTTGTTGTTCCTGTATTTCGGCAAGTCATCAACCCGAAGCCATTCACAAAATCCCATTACTACCCACAAAAACTGACTGTTTGCTGCGGGTTTCTTGCTGGAGGGGTCATTGGACTAAATTTCCTCTTCAATGCACTGTTGGCAACACAGTAAATGCAGATCGCTACCGGACCATGATGACGTGTATAAACAGTGAAATTTTGTCCAAAGCGGAGGACTAATGGTACTTTATTTATTAACAGCCCAACTCGCTTCGCATATACGTCAACTGACGTGATAGCCTCTACCACGGCATACTGGGACTGACCGATAATGTCTATGTCGTTTGGGTTTCCCACCAGCTGGTCGGATTTGTGGAAGGTAATGCTTTCATGTTAATTTGCACACTATCTATTCTACACGAAATTAAGGATGCCACATGATAGCACATCGTATTACCGAAGTCCTGTACGTTTTTGAAATAATTTGGAGGGACTGTTTCCAATTTGCACAATCCACTGCGTGTTTTCAAGCGCCATGCGGCACAGCCCGATCTGTTTTGGGCTCCCAAGTTCAGTTATCACTCTGAAGAGCTTCAGATGATGAATGCTGCATTGAAGTCGATGATTAGATGGTGAATCTCGACCTGGAATATGGTCTTTTTCAGAATTTGCTTTAGTGTGAAAATTTAGTATATTCTCAATCTACAGGCTAGACAAAAGTTCAGGCAATACATAGAATAGGATCTAATAAGCGACATCTATCAGTGATATGCCCTGATAGTTCTTACGAGACAAAGGATCGTCTTTCCTCAAGATGGGGCAAGTAGAACCCATATACCAGCCATTGAGCATGATTTTATCCACCTTGTTAATACTTTGGTACACACACCCTACCAAAATTTGATCTCCATGCTCGAAAAGGTCCGCTGGTAGACCATCAAAGCCGGCAGCCTTGTTGTTCTTCAGCTTTTTAAAGTCTGAGCCAGCCTTCCATTAACTAAGAAAAGTGTTGCGTAAATATATACATCCACTGTTCCCTGACCTTCGGTGACAAGGTTTCAATATTTCGAAAAGCACGCGTTCCTGGCTTGAAGTCAGCTGGGAGTTGTTTCTATCGCAGGACTCTTCGATATTCTTGGCGCACTCATAATCATACCAGGGTCTTTTTTTGATGGTGACTGCGGTGATCTCTTATACTTCTTTGATGATGTCGATATACTGGCTTCACAGATTGTTGGCGCTTGTACATGATGAATGCACAGCGGAAAGTCTCTGGCTTTCTATAGACTCTAGTTACTCCAGTTGTGCTAATGCTTCCAAAGTGTAATTCTTTTTGTTTTTGTCCAGTTCGCAGATTCTTCTCGTTAGATAGATGTTGGACGGAGCTCTGAATGAAAGTGGACTTTTACCTCATTGTTGGAGGCTCATCGTCGTATCGTGGATGCTGTACTTTCCGCCTAATCCTTCATCCTTAATTCTGACTCGTTCAAAGGTCTTCAGCTTTTTCGGTTTCACAGTAAATAAGCAAAATTGTAGCAGCAATCGGAAGCCATTCACGAAATGACATTCGCCCCACAAAGATTGATTATTTGATTCGGATTTGACAGTCAATGAAGATCGGTACCGAACCATGCTGACCTGCTGTTTTGAGGATAATTTGGAAAAGGATGACTTGTAGCAAATGTGGTTTCAATAAGACGGTGCCACATTCCACACAATTGACGATACAATCGAGTTACTGAAGTTCGGTGACCCTGTTATCTCTAATCAGTAGGCCGCCTCGTTCGTTTGATTTAATGCCTTTGAACTTATTTACTCCCTTCTCTGGTTGTAGTTCAGTTGGCCATATCATCCTACAGATTATGCAGCTATCTAGCCCATCACATATGTATATGGTTTACCATATAAATATAGTTTACCATTGATAGTTCCAATTGGAATGTAAGTGTGTTTCGCGATAGGGCTGTCAAAAGTGGAGCCTTACTTAGCTTTATCCATCTCTTCGCTATCACCTACGCCCTTATCCAGGTTAGAGTGTCAGAGAACCCAATTCCCAATCATGCGGGTCATTGTATTTGGTTTTCTACAACGCGTTTCAGTTCCTTCCATCTGTTCCAACTGGTTTCCGTATCATTTACCTAGGAGATGAAATCCTCCAGATTGGTAAGTGGATTCTATACTTCTTAGTTATAAAGGCACAACAGGTGTTCACGTAGGAAGCAAAGTATCAAGCTATTATCAAGGAAAATCAAGGCGCTGCACCGTTTTGAAATAATTTTAATCTCCGATTTCGTGAGTCCTGATGTCCTTAGACTTAGAGCATTTACATAGAGTATGTCAAAAATAGCTGTACCTACACAAATTGGTTAAAGATGAAAGACGGCAAGGGTGAAAGGATCTTCTCGAAAAATCGATATCCACTCTCCATGACTACACCGTCATCCAGACAGTCGTCGTAGCAATTTAAGCCATCATATAAAGAAGACAACTAAGACAATGTCAATGGTACAATCAAATCGAAAAGACTTACTCTCCGTCGTGCAAAGGACTCTGCAGTCAGAACTGAAAACCAAGGCAGTGTGTATTGTAGTGTTGTCGTTGAACTCTTCTGAAAATGAATGGACCTACTGAACTGGACCACTCATTTTATGTTTAATTGGTCGATGAACAAGACGCCACGTTAGTTTGAACTCGTAAAATACAATCGTAACCACAGCTGAAGTGAGCTTCCTTTTGTGATTGGAATATTAAATTCATCGCACATCATTTCTGGTTCAGCAGTGCGTTGTAGTTTCCTGTCGAAAAATTAAAACTGCAGCTAAAACCTACAACTTTCAATCAATCACAGACTGACGGACATTCAATTCCATTCCGACAATGGTTCGCTACCTCATTCAATTGGGCCAATTGAATTTTAATGTCCTTGACTCGTCCTAATAAACATCCAATGGACACCACTCAAGTGCGGCATTAATTTGTCTGTCTTCTTCATCGCCGTTGTAGTAGTCGTCTTTGATGTGCCATCCTCCGTCGTTGCAGTCCATAAATTTAAATTACATTATTGATCCAAGAGCCAGTCAACCGTCTTCCTTTCTATTGCCCCCCATTTGTCGTCGTCGTTGTCGTTGTCGTTGTCGTTGTCGTTGTCGTTGTCGTCATCGTCATCATCATCACCATGCTCATCGTCGTCCTTGTCATTTCGACGGCGCGGCGTGGCGTGCAAAAAAATAAAATCAAAAAAATAAAATAAATTAAAAATTATTATCTCAACGATGCGGCGTTGCGGCGTGGTAGTGGCAACGGGGCCTGGCGAATTTCGTGTGGCGGTGGTGTGTCTTCCAACAGTTTACAGGACCAAGGGTACACAAAACCAGCACCCGAGTCAAACGATGTCATTGCTTTCCGCATCCGCAGCACAGCACAGGATATCGCGAGAATCATTCCCTGCAACGACACCATTTACGGCCAGCAATATTATTTTAATTTGCATTTTATTAAATGGAGTGCACTTGTGTTATGTTTTGAACGATAGTTGAAGGAGAACAAACAACAACAACAAGCCCGGCCTTAAGTGGGGTGGGTAGTCAATGTTGTATAATTTGATTTCAAATATACTTTCTTTTTATTTTTGGGTGCATTCAGCTCGGAAGATCCTCTAACCGCGTTGCAAAGTCGATGGCGGGGAGAATTGCTAATTTTTTTTTTTTTGTTTTCATTTGCTTTGCACCAGATAAACATTTTAAGGACCTCTCTGTGGATTCCGTGTATCTTTTTGGTGAAATGCTTGAAATCGATTTGAAATTGATGCTCCAGTGCCAGCATGTCAGCCCAAACAAAAACCAATACGACGAGGATAATAAAAAAACAACGCAAAATCGCATAAAACAGGATCCGCATTTAATGTCCGTATTGTGTGGAATTTCTTATGCAACGATTTCGGTTTTAATGAAGAAAGCGGAACCCCTAGAATGTGGTGCTTTTTATGATGGAATTGGTTTTGGTTGCAAAAAATAAAAATCATCCCCAACAACATTCCGCACGCACCCCATACAAGGACTCCAAGACCGCAGAACACAAAACACGAAAAAAAAAGGACGAAACAAGGAGAAGAAAACATTAAATGTAACGACCATATGTACACACACTTAATGAAGACAACTGTATCCTAGCTGGCGCCCGCGGGAAATCCTTCACGTGCGAGCATATTGAAAGAAAATCGCGACAGACGTGCAGCGGAACGAGGATGTTCGCATTTTTTTTTTTTTGTTTCTTCTTTCCTTGTTTTTGCTTGTGTGTTTTTTGTTTGGCCTTTTATTTTTTGTATTCTGGAAATATGTTGCTGGTTGTAAGCTATGAGCGCGTGGAGGTGGTCCTGTTGGTGGTCCTGACTTTGGCCAAATTGTTATTTCAGTTGGTCGTTTTCCCGGAGGGCGGCTACGATGTTCTCTTGTCGTTCGTTATTTCAATTTCTTGTCAGAAGAAGAAATTAT
Organism: Xylota sylvarum; assembly: GCA_905220385.1. Taxonomy (NCBI): domain Eukaryota; kingdom Metazoa; phylum Arthropoda; class Insecta; order Diptera; family Syrphidae; genus Xylota; species Xylota sylvarum. The sequence goes on from LR999958.1 coordinate 20,511,409, forward strand.
TTGTGTAAGTTTTTTTTTTCCTACTTCTTCTTTTTCTTCTTCATCTCTACTTATGCTTGTCTTACATAATTTCCGTGTTCAGATTTTTCTTCGAATTGTGGCTTTTTTTTTTCTGTATTTTGTTCCAGTTTTGAAGAAGGTAGGGATATTTTAAAGAACATTTATGGTTTTGAAGGTAAAAAACAAAAAAAAAAAAGTTTGCAATTTTATTTTTATGAGAACTTTTCTACAACAGGTCGAAGGTGGCGTTTGACCTTTTGGGGATTTAAAAATGTCCTAATGAAGTGTCAACAGGAGGATTCACCTTTTTATGCTGTCTCAATCTGGGTTTACATCGGACGTTAAGTTTACGTGCGCTGCGTAGGTATCTGCGGTAATTGAAGACTAGACTAGACACTGTGACACATGACATAAAGCTTTTGTGGTCGGGAAGTGTCCTATGAGGTTAAGTGGAATTGGGGTGATTCGGTGCTGTCAGGAGGGCAATGAAAAATCGTTGTAATTGAGGCACATAAGGCGACAAGGAGCATTTTTAACGATTAAAGATATTTTTTTTTTAAACTGTTGAACTATTTTTTAATTAGAATTTAGTTCCAATTTGTTTAGGAAACTAAATTAGCTAAAGGGATATCGATCGAAGAATAGTCTTCACTAGTACCGCTGTAGTTTAATATCGTATTCCATTCTTTACTAATCGTCCTGACATCCACTATCATTTAATTCTTTTTAATCGGCCTTCTTTCAAGTATGATGTTGAAGAAGTCACATGACAATGCGTCACCTTGTCTAAATCCTTTTTTGACATCAAAGGTCTTGGTGAGATCGTTACCGACCTTGGTGGAGCAGCGAGCGTTCTCCATCGTCATTGTGCACAGTCTGACGAGTTTGGGAGGGATGCCTAAACTAGACATGGCTCTGTATAGCTCGTCTTTATAAATGCTGTCATATGTGACCTTAAAATCCATGAAAAGATGGTAGGTATCGATTTGGACTTCTTGTGTTTTCTCTTAGATCTGCCCTAGTCTGAAGATCTTTCCTCGTCTGAGACCACTTCTCGTGCTTTTTTATTCTTTCGTTGAAGCCGATATTCTTCCCTTCTCGTCCTTCTTTGCAGTGAAGCTTTGCATGCCTCTTGCTGCATTTGCCTGCCGGAATTCTTCATCAAAACATGAGTTTCTTGGTGGTGGTAGGGCGAAACTGAACACATCAGTTGCGGAGCAATGCCTTACGTCTATCCCAATGTGATCAATTTGGTTGACCGTTTGATGATCAGGAGACCGCCATGTCCCCTTGTGGATATTGAGATGATAAAACCGTGTTCTTCGTATAGTGACGTCGCAAAGTCAATAACCTAATTCCGTTCCCAGACGTGGTGTGGTGTAGGCTATGCTTACCAACTGTTCTACCAAAGATGTCCTTCTCTCCTATATTGGCGTTAAAATCGCCTAACACGATTTTGACGTCATACTTAATACATTGCTCATACGTCTTGTTGCGGAGCTCGTAGAAACATTTTTAGTGGCGTCATGAGCTTAAGGCTTATGTTGACGAATTTAGCCTTGATGAGGATTTCATAAGACATGTGCTCACGTATTGAAAGTTCAAGACTTCTTGCATAAGTCTGCCACGTATGACAAATACGCATACGAAAAAGCACCGCTTCTTCTCTCTATAGCAATCACCGTAGTCGCAGTTCTTCGTCCTCCTTTTGGTGATATTTTCATTATAGCAGTCTAGGGCCACTGCGAGTTACATTCCACGTGCAGATCCGAAAGTCGTTTTCCTTGTGTCGTTTGCCAGGAGTCATCAACAGTAAGATCATCTTTTTTAGAGACTTATAACCGACGCATAACCCCCAATATGGAGTACCAGTTCCCTTTTATATTCCTAGGACTAGGGATAGAGTTCTCCGTACTCAGTAACCCGCTTTAGGGATATGAGCGCTACCGTTCGCCCATTAAGGGGTTCATCTACCACCAATTCTTTTCCAACACTTTGATTCAGACCTGGAATTCAAATATGTTGAAGCAGCTCATATAAGGATACAACTTATAGTTCAACCTGACTGAAACTGTAGACACCACCGTTGATTCCATCTAGGGAATTCGCCCACTGCTAACTTCTTTCAGTAGATATCATTGTCTTGAATAAATAGTATCAAAACGAAACTCTAAATATTTCACTCTTTTTGTTTTTTCTAAACCCCTTGAAACGTTTTGTCTCGGTTGGATGGGGGACTATCCGCATACCTATTTTTTCCCCTTTTTATTTATATTATCTGGATCGGTATGAAAGCATCTTTATGTGCTAGACTCTGCTTCCAACCTTCTTGTTTCGATGACTGTTGACGGTGTAACATTTATTCTACGACTCATGTCCTGCTGCCTTATGCAATAACAAAAAATTCTGGTTGCAACACAAACTCAAAGGACAGGCTCAGAGCGAAAAAGATGTAGAAGTTGAATCTTCATAGATGGATTCAAAGAATCAAGGGTCTGGTACTCATATCTGCATTAAGACATCCGTCTTTTAAGCATATAATGTAATGCACAGTTGAAAGAAACGAAGTATCAGTACCCAACAGTTTTCCAAAATATTTCGATAGCTCTTCAGATTTGGTTGCAAAATTGAGCTCACTAATTTAGGTTTGGGTATCAAGTCGCACATAACAATGGTATTACGGAAACTGAGGTCTATAACTGAGGTCTAATATGCAGATGATCTAAAGGGATGCTTCATTAAACGCCAAACCATCAGATGCAGGAACATGAAGCCAAGCCAAAAAGCCTTTAAAACATCCAGATAACATTTAGAGCAAAAAGAATGTCCCCTAAAAGTATCTTGTCTCATGGAAATTATTCACACATCCCTAAATTACTCATTACATTGTAGTAGTCGGCTTACGAATTCAATTCATTCGGGTATAAATAAAATATCACAATTCACTGAAGCATGCATATAGTGTTCATGCTCTCCGAGGACACCTCGTCTCAGAATACTAAATCTCCTTTTGCAAACCAGTTTTTCTTCTTTCTTCCTTTTTTTTTTTTTTCTTTCTACACCCACAACCCATGGTTGTGGTTTTTATTTTCTTATCTCTATCTGTGAATAAGGATCACATAGATACACCACCACGTCCTCTGAGCCCCCTAGATACGCATACATCAACTCTACTACGAGGGGAAAATAGTCCAATTTCTCAGATCCCAATGTCACTAGGATTTACCTGTGTCTCCTACAAATCTAACGACCACCTTTCTGTCCCGCCTGGATCCCCCTTTGAATCTTTAATGATTTCGTCTTCCATTGTGCCAAGTGGATATAAATCCAAGGCCATAGTCATTTGCCCAAACCCCCCTGTGGCTGGGATAACACTCTGGCTTATCGATTCATGATTTTAATTGTGAGACAATTTCTTGCGATGAACATTTTTATTGCGGGTTATTTAGATAAATTACACATTATTATCGCACTCGAATTACCTGCGGAATAAATGATTTCCATTGTAGCACAGCATCGCACTCGCTTGCTCTCCTTGGGAATCCTGGGGGTGCAATGAAATTGAGAAATTATTACCACCAACGAAGGTAGACGCTCCACAGTAGGTAGTTAGCTACTGCTCATCCCTTAGCGAGCAAGCGCTACACATGGGCGCAATCTACTAATTAGAACTATGCTATAACTCACAATCTCGACCGACATAAATCTGGGGGACTACAATTTGTGCAATAATTGTTTTTTCATGAATATGATAGTGGGACCCGTTTTCGGTATGAAAAATTAGTCAATTGTACTTATACCTACTACGTGTGGGTATCTATGTATCTACGTATGTATCTATAGTGAAGGGAGGACAAAACTGTGGCCATGATTTTTTAAATCATGTCCCATGGGGAGTATTAATTGTAATCCATTGTTGGGGAAATACGGAAATAATGAAGGTGTGGCCACTAATAAATGTCTAGAATTGTATCGGTGCGACGTTGCATAGAGATAAATGGGTGGTGGTATCCTGGTCGAGGAGTTAGTGGTTTGCAGTGCAGTTTCATTTCTATTGATCTGGAGGTCGTTCGATTGCGATTAATAAGTGCATTCCTTTGTTGGAAGCAATTATTTTAGGTCAAAGAAAGACCAAAAATCAAAGAAATTAAGATCACTATGAGTTGAAGGGGGTCCTTTGAAATGCTTAACAACTGCGAATACTTAGTCGCCGCTGGTTTCAATGTAAGTCATCTAAAATGGCATGCAGGTCTCTGTCATCGGTGACCCTCGTTTTCATATTGCCTTGTGGGAACAACATTTCATCCAACAATAACAATACTAATGCGACGATTCTGCTCTGAAAGCATCCACGGATATAGATCTTATAGGAGACTGACCCTGTCTTTGTACCACAGAAGAGGATCAGCCTAATCCATCCCCATCCATCCTTTGGCAAATTTTCAGCCAACTACAATACAAAAGAAGTAAAAGAACGATTCTCTGGAGAAGCTCGTAGGTGATTCAAATGGCTTTTGGCTAAAGTCGTGAGAGGTCAGAAACAAAGCCACGATCGTTTGCGATCGTTAGCAAAGAATCCATCCATTCCCATCACCTATCCAGACTAACAAACTAAACATTGAAAACCCCACTCAGAGGCCTTTGGACTTAACTTCCACGTTTCCCTTCCAACCGCCACAATACATATACTTTTGAGTAGGTTCTACACAATTTTGAGATACATAAGTATACTCGTGAAATGTAGATCTGACTGACCACCGGGTGGAGCTAAAATTTTGTGGCACAACTTTTCGCCCTTGTTGGCTTATCCTGAACTGCAAAGGTCAAGTCACAGTTGATTGACTCTAAAGTATTACCAGCGATATCAGGCCTTAAGTAGGTTTCTCACTAAAGGCGATCGACGAGGATCAAATTTCTTGAAACCAAATTCAGGTGGGATACTTTCGGGTAGAGACATCTTTTAAAAACGAAAAAATTTTAAGGACAATTAGTGCCGAAAACAGAGAGGTATCTTTCCTCATATCTAAAGGCTACAAAAAAGCTCCAAGGCCAAAGCAGAGCAAATGTTGGGTTCCTTCGAAAGAAAAAGACTTCGTCGAATGACGGTAAAGATTCAACCGCGAACTCTATGAGCTGTAAGAATATGTGGGTGTAGTCGTTAAAACCGAAACGAAGACGGCAGCTACATTGGCTCAGCCACATCGAAGTAATTGACGAGAACGCTCTGGAATTAGAGCCCTGACTTTCGGTACGAAAAGAAAGAACGTACCTAATCGCGGATGCAAGGATGCCAGGTCTGACGAATTGGTAGGAGCGTGTCCTGGACCGATGGCTGGATCTAACAATGGGGATTGGGGATGGGGGGGTCTCAGGCAGAGGTCGGGAACCCGATAAGTAAGTATATAAGTGCCGTAACTCCTAGTGAAGAAGCACTCTATAAGAACCAAGCGCTAGCACTTGACAAAATTTCTGCAGAGCTCTTATAGGTTGAGATATTGCATCCACTTGAAGAGTGGGAAAAGAGGAATTCAATGAACGCTTTCATCTAACTTATAAATCCTTGACTATACTGATGATGTATAGAGCTTAAACTAATTGCCTAAAACCGTACACGATTTCGCGAAGGGGATACAGTAGTACAATGCTTACATGACCATACTATTCTTCAGACCTGACCACAAGCAACTATGTATTTCCTGTTTTCAAACCTGAAAAGGAGGTTCAATCTGGGATTTCTTAATCCAAGTGCAAATGAAAGTATCATCATACCTCCCTACTTATCTAGTTCGGTCTCTAAATAATTATTTACAAACCACCGCCGTTCCACTTTAATCCTCTTTATGCATCCCATGATCCGAAAAATAAAAGCTAAATGAAAAATTTAATTGAAATCACAGCAAATATTTACACACATGCCAAGATAGTTCATATGCACAGTGTCACCCAAATAATGCAGTGTCAATGTTAACAATGTGCCAAGACATTAAGGCAACTGTCTCACAATACACCGCCATCATCCACCCACTAAGCACACTCCAGGGATGCTACAATCATCCACATCTCCACTTCCACATACCGAATGTCAATTATTGTCGTAGTTATTACGCCGCAGGGGTTAAGCGAAGCGCGCCGAGCACAAAGCCAAATTGCGAATCGCAACTGTAATAACCTCCCTTCTTCACATTGTACAGTAAATATTTGCAAGAAGCCGTACAATTAGAGGAGAGATGTTGGCGGTGACGGCAAGGGCGGCTATGCCAAAGGTTTCAGTAATATTTGCTTCCCGTTGCGAAAGATTATTTGTTCCGTACATCCCACCTGTCCCACTCGCATCCAATACAAAGTATATAATATCAAGTTAATAGGTGCTGTTGATGGGCCAGGATACACGCAAGGATTTCTTTTCAGCTATCATCCAGTCCCTAATACCGTGCGACAGAGAGCATGGTGAACACATAAAGCGAACGCTATGGCAAATAATGAACTCATAATGCGGTGGATTCCACCATATGAATATTTTAGTCCGCTCAGCCCCGCTTCCATCCGCCCCCACCTCAAAACGGATGGAATCACCACTAAGACACAAAACCTAATAACACGTATTTGAAGAATTACGGAACTGTGACTAAGCAAACAAAGTCAAGTCGTAGGTTGGGTGGATATGGGAAAATATCCTGGTAACCACCTGATCTGCACATATACCCGCGAACCACGGGGTGCAAATAATTTGACAAAACGGATAAAAACAAAAAAAAAATTCAACTTCGTCAAAAATAATTCGCTCGCCACAGATGGTTTCGTCCCTGAACGAAGGACCCTTTTTTTTTTTGGTTAGTGTGTAGGTATATGTGTGTGTGTTTAGATTCCTTTTCTCCGGCATCCAAAGGAATTAGAAATTGATGTACCTTGTGCGACAAGAAGGGATGTTGTGTTGCAGCAGCAAGAAACGCTGGCACGAGAAGTTTTCGTATTCTTATGCTCAAACACACGAAGGGGGTTTGGGTTTGTTACCCATTCTCGTGTATCTCATTATATCAGGATTTTAGTAGTCCCATGGGAGATATTCTGAGGAAAATTTCGTTACGTTCGATGCTGGATGTAATAATGTAAGCACAGTAACATAAAACAAAGGTATCTACATCCAGGGGTAGTAGTTTAGTGTCGTCGTGAGATGCTTTTTCGGGGGATTTTTCAGTTTTGTTGGTTTTTTTTGTTCTTCTTTCTTTCTTTGCGGAATGATGACCTATTTTTGTTGAAAGTGTGTGGCTACTTTACGAATTCCAGTTGCAAGTGGAATTGAGATAAGTTTGTGTCCTTAAATGAAATGGGGAATTGGGCTTAGAGTTCTTATAGAATGACCTAGTTGCAACAAATTTGAATGGAAACAATGACAAAATTTTTGAAAGAAATACTAAAAAATATAATACAAATAGTGTAAGTGTATTAGGACCTAATGGATTCCGTGTTGATTATGTGGACGATGCTGTCAGGCAAGCTTCTGCCCACCGTCATCGAATTGCTACACTTCTTCCTCAATATGAGAGGACAGACGTGGATTAAACGTTAACCACCTGGAAACAGAAGTCGTCCTCTTCACTAACAAGAGAATAAAACACCAATTGGGCCTTTCGGGCTCAATGTTACGTAACTCCAAATATCAGATAAGTCGAGATACGTTGGTTGTATGCTGGACCGAAAGTTGACTTGCAAAGAGAATACGTTGGGAATGATGAAGAAAACATCAAAAACCTTCTATACAAACCATCGCCAGGCCCATCTTAACCTACGGATACCTAACGGATGTCTAACGACATGCAGCAGGAAGTGAACAACATCCATAGCTTAGCCTATTCAAAGAGGCACGCCAGCTGCAGCTCTTGACTCTTTATTCACACTGACTCCAATAGACTTAAGTCTAAAGGATACAACTGCGAAGAGTGCCCTACATTTAAAGCAATCCAACTTTTGGAAAGAGGGCAACATATTATTGAGAGATGGGCACACTTGGGTACCGACACAGATTTGTTATCTAACATCATCCCCTGATTTCAGTCTAAACGTTCAGACGATTCTCCCTTCAAAAAAGGACTGTGCAAGCAGTAGAGAACCTGGCCATGAACCCAAAGAGAATCTCAATCTACACAGAAGCGACAAGAATCAAAAAGGACTCCTGGAGTGGGCTCTGGAATCTATTCGTCTGAATCAGTAATTGGGACTTCTAAACCAAAGCAGTGTGTTCCAAGCGAAAGTCTAAGCTGTCGCAGAAGTAGTGCAAGAATTATCCATTAAACTACACTCTAAGTCAAGCTGCTATAAGTAGGTAGATGGGTGGGTTGATGAGGGGAGTAAGGCTCCGCCTCATCACACTCTGATGTTTGGTCCCACCTTCTAGTCTGGGTTTTCCTATTGCCTTCCTTACTGCTCGTAAGTGGAGCTGGAGACGCAAGCCATTCCGATGTTCTTAGAAACCTGGAAAGATTTTGAAGTGAGACATCAGATAGTTCTTGTAAGTCTTGGAAATAATATCTTCTCAGTGTTCTGTTCCTCAATTGATATAGGCTTGGGCAGTGACGCAGGTAGTGGGGTGTATCCTCGTGAAACTCTTCATCACCTCATTCCCTGCATATGTTGTCATCGTTCAGGTTAAGTTTCATTGTGTGGTTGCTTAGCAGATTATGGCCAGTGTGTGCACCAACCAACATTGACGGTGTTTTCCTGTCGTTTTCCTGCCATTTTGTAGGAGTTTGTTGATTCTGTCTTTATCGTATCGTGGCCAGAGCTGCCTTGATATATCACGTGTGGTAAGCGATTTCTACCTACTGTTGGCTGTCATTAGGATCTTACGTTCTATACGCTCCCTAAGTTTGGAGAGTGGAGGTTTGATCCAGTGAAGTGCCTGATTTTAGTCCATTACAGATCATTTTCAAGTTCGTCAGCTATATCACTCCCGGTTATATTCTTGTGACCAGGGACCCAGCAGAGATTTATATTGTGCTGTGAGCCCAGAACCACAAGTTCTTCGCGAAAACGTCGGACAAGCATGAACTTGATTTCTGTGGCAAAAATTGCTTTAATGGCCGCCTGACTGTCAATAAAAATGGTGACATTGTCATCATTGATACAACACTGGTTGCCTTTGCAACTGCCAGGACCTCCACTTGGATGACAGGTCTGATCGAGCCGTGTATGTTTAGTTCCATGAAGAATATGCCGGATCCCGTCCCTATATCCATCTTTGACCCGTCTGTGTAGATATTCTGCTCTACTCTGAAAATTGCTAGAGAATGGTTGTTCAAAATCGAAGTACATATGGTGACATGTAGTCGCTGTTTACGTCTTCTCCTATGCGGTTCTTTATGATCTGTGTATACCCTTCGAAGTTTAAGTTCAACCCGTTTGATTGGCTAATCCTCTCTGTATTTTAGTTATTGCCTTAAGATTGGTTGCTTTGTCTGCAGTTCACCATCAGACTACTGCTGCCGTATACAAAGAATTATCCAAGAGTTTGGTTGCCACTTTCTGTGTAAGATTCGGTTGCAAGTGTAAAACGTGATCGATGCCTTATTTAACTTTTTCATTGACATTGTCCCTTCTGGCCGCTATGAGAGCTACTACACTCATGGTTGTTATGTATAAACTCGTGAAGCATTGCCCCGACGAGGCCAAAACACTCACACCAAATCACAAGGTAACACTGTGATGGGTTCCAAGACACACCAGAATCCAAAAAAATGAACTGGCTGAGGAATTAGCAAGAAAGAGGTCTCAACAGGACGTTTACTTTGTTCTACTTGATGTAGTACTTGTTGAACCCAGTTTAGCACAACACTTCCTGTTACTAGCCAGAGAACTCAAATCCAGTCAATGAATAAGTAATACCATTAGATTTTTTTTCTGCTTCAAGAAGCTTAAGAAGTCTTTGGATCACATGGCCTACCTGCAGAGCTTTTCAAACAAGGTCGTGATGCCTTTGACCATGGACATATACCAGCCCAATGCACTAAGACGAATTCTCGAACGGATCAACGAAAATCAAATTGTGACATCCCTCCTATTAAGCCACAGACGTCTCGAGGTCTACAGGGTGATGTCAGAATTCGTAATCCCAGTAAAACCGATACAACTGCAATACAAATTTGGTAAGTAGCTCCTTGTATCTTTGACAAGAAGCTGGGCTAATATTTGGCTTCTCAGACCTCGTTCTAGACGAGAGAAAGAGTATAACAGATCTGAACATGAAAGACACTTTCTTTAACAAGTCCAACCAGGATCTGAGTTATTTGTACTTGACTGACATTATATCAATATTTATAGACTCTCACATCGTGACTTTGTAAAGGCGTTTCTGGCAATCAATCTGGAGACAACCTAATTTCAGCAAACAAAGAAACATCATGACTTTAACTACGAGGTAGTTAAGGATTTTACGTACATAAATATGTATGCATCTTAGACAGATATACTACACGGACTGGAAACAAGTACATACATATACGTAATTTCTTCAAATTATAATTTAGTTACTCATTGGACATAACCTTCCCGATGGTTTATGTTTGTAACCCTAAGAGGTCAAATACAAATAATCAACCACCAACGTAAAATATTTTATTATTGGGTATCTCTTCTTTTTTTTTTATATTTTGGGTATCTCATTACAAACAGCCATTAATCGTTTTCGCAAATACTCCGAGCAAACAAAAAAAAAACCAGAGTTAATCAAATATTTCATAAACGCAAATCAACCCAAATCAAGGAAACCCCAAATATGTCTCACGATACATCATGTTTCAGTAAACTTACACCCTTCATTCAAACATCAAAATTCACCGCCACTTCTTTTTTTTTTTTTTTTTGCCTGTTCTTCCACCCTTAAATCAAAGCTTACAAATTTCACGATTTGTATAAATGTAAATCAGCTCCAGTTACAAAGCAAATATACCTAGGCAGGTATATACATACATATATAAAAAAAAAAGAAGAGAAGGAAAAAAATATTCTTCCCAAGGATTCACAATATCACCTCGAATAACACCTGTTTGTTCATCACGACCCAGATATTGGAATACCTTTGATATATCCTGAGCCAACAGTGTAAATTTGCATATGTATACCCAGCCAGAACAAATATGTTCGTTTCTTTTACAACCAGGATAACATGCCACTCGTCAAAATTGACGAATAAATTTCGGTTTGGTTTCGGTCTCCTTTTTCCACCCGCCCATGCCCATGCAGGGTGTCTGCCAAAAAAAGGGTAAAAACGTCAAACAAAATAAAGTCGACAGGATAAAAAAAAAATAATAACATCAACCAACGTTTAAAAGTAACCTCCAAGGAAAAGCCTAAAATTGAAACATAATGCTGCGCAACCTGGAAATAATAACTCGTAAAAACAAATATTTATTTAAATCAATATTTTCTCTTTTAAGATACTTTTTTTGTCCCAGAACGGCACGTTGAAGGGGAATACTCGTATTGGGTGCAACAAGAGTGAACAAAGTTCTACGCTACGCTCGAGTTACTCGCGGAGAATGATGATTGTGCCTACTCCTTACGTCTGACCTGATATTTTTTTTTTTTTTTTCAATTCGATTGTAAAGTTTTTGGAAAAATAATTCTCTGCAATTCTATTTTAATTTTTGTACCTTAACTTTGCTATAAAGGGGTACGTATTGGTTGCGAGAGAGTTTTTTGATGTAAGTGATCCTGCCGGTCACAAAAATACTGAAAAGCGTTGAGAAAAGTTCGATTAGCCAACAGACAACGAGGGCCTTTTATAAAATGATGCCTTCGAAAACAGCTAACTCTCTCAGTAAACAGAGGACCAATGGCAACAACTTGTGATCAAGTACTTTTCGAGTTGAGCCTAAAACCATTTAGATAGAAATCGCAGAGAGAAGTCACGAAAAAATAAAGTGCACGACTCGGTCGTACGTACTTGCACCTTAATGCTATTAGTTTATAATCGTATAAGCACTGAAATTCAAGTTTTTTTTGTAAAAGTGGGCGTGGCTATATATGATGTTAAGGTAAATTATAGAGATTTTCAAAGCCTATGAATTATGTTTTAACAATTTTTTTCGATTTCTAGTAAAAATTTTGAGAAAGTAAAATTTTTTAAAAGTAGGCGTGGCAGTTCCAAAACTTGGTATATTATAATTTTGCATTTAGCATATCCACCTCAGATGTTGATTTTAAGCCCAATCGCTGTAGAAATAGACGAGAAACAGTCAATTTGTAAAATTACCGTTATACGCATTTTTCGCGCAAAACGTGGTATGCCATCTAATAGCAAATGCCCAAACTAACTCACATATGAAATTTTATCAAAATCGTTAGAGCCGTTTTCGAGAAAATCCATTTTTAGTAAAATCGGCCTTAAGTAAAGTAACCTTAATTTTGAGGTTAGAATGAAAATTCCAATTCCGCCTCTAGGGATCATCTCACAGACCTCAGATATGAAGTTTGAAGTAAATCCGTCCACCCGTTTGGGCTGCAGTCGAATATACAGAAAGGCAGACAGACGGAATTGGCGGACCCACTTTTTTGGATTTCTCCATCATAGTAATGTCAAGTTTGATTAAAATCTCGAGTTCGAAATTTTTCACGAAACCAATACTTGCCCTATAGGTATAGGTGCAAGTAAAAATAAGGGGTCCCTCTTCATACTTGATATCAAACTAACAGCAGTCACTCCAATACAATAACCTTCCATGTACATATACATTGTCAAGAATCTAAATATAAATATTTAGTGCAACAGGGCTATAAGGAAACCTAGCTTCTCACAACCGTTCGTGTTGCATCAAATGCCATAACTTTCAATTCAATGGACTAGAGATTAAGACCAAGACACAGGATCCATTTTCTTACCTCACCTACCAAGGCAGACATATCTTCGAAACGAGACTCCAATATTTTTTTAAAAAAGGACAGAGTAGTTCAGAATTCTGGAGTACATCGCAATAGCACTGGATTCATCTTAAGTACAGTACTAAACTGGAAAGATTTCCGGATTATAATTCCGTCTATTGCCACCATTGGATCAAGACGCAAAGCGACATTTCTATCTGATACTACGACCTAATTCTGGCTATAAAGAAACCATTATATCTGGAGATGTCAGATGGTGATAATCTTCAAAGAGCAACCGCTGGGCAATTTTATGTATTCTGTAGTATCTTGCTATTCCGGGTACCCAAGACTTTGTTAAAGACGCCAATCTGTTTCAAGATAGGTTCCTAGCAGCTCTGAATACCTATATACGGAGAAATAAATTAGGCCTTTTAATGATGACAGACTGCATAAAAATATGTCAACTTGCGCTTTTCGGATAAGACACCTGATACAGTCTTAGCCACAAGACTATTACTAGAGCTCGAGACGAACGACTACATTTAAATTTAGGGTCGAATGCCCCCAACAATGCACACTCTGATATCTGGAGAGGAAGTCAGAAAAGGCAATGGAAGTAGATAGTTCTTGACATGACATTTCATGACAATCGTCGGTAGACTAGACAGAATAGTCAGAATTGATATTATTTAGAATCGATAGATGCCCAGCTACCTCAGCGGATTTGATTTTATAATTGCAGTAGAGCCTCGAGTTACCAAATGTTTTTTTTTTTATTTTCAATACGGACAATTCCAAATTGGATTCAAGACCAACAGTTGAGCGTAAGCGGATAGTACCCATAAAGCCCATGAAGACGTTAGTCTTTCGGATTTATATAGCACAAGTTGGGACGAGATCTGTTTGATCATTATCTACTAGTCTAGAGAACAATAATTTAAATAAAGCCTCAGACTATATTTTGAAGTGAACATGCTGCTTAACCAACAAGGCCCTTTATGCTACTGCCTCACTTAGATTACTAACTTCAACTGGGCAATCAGTATGGTGCGCTCGCAGAATTAATCCTTCGAGTTGAATTCAAGGACTCCGCCAGTGGAACCAGTGAGAGTTCCTCCTTCAAAGTTCGTAAAATCAAATCTTAACAACTTAACTAAACAATGTCATCAGCGAACTTGGTGGACTTTCAGACCTTTAGCTTAAGTATATCGTCATAGATTGTATTCTACGGATCTTAACATAGTGTCTTGGGGAACGGCGCGGCGGCTGTAATGTTGTGCTGCATAGTTCTATCCTTGCAGCACCCTATTTTCGAAATAATCTACAAACTTTTTCTGAACATATTCAGATGTTATCTTGACCGTGATTGATCGCAGGATAAATGTCCAACTTGCTGTATGAAAGGCGCTCTTATCCAGAGTGATGGTTGCACAGTATTTTCTTGTTCATTGCGCAGCCTCTTCAGCTTTTCAAGCTCGTTGACCAAACCTTGCTGAAGTTATATTAATGTTCTGCAAGTCCAGCTACTTCCTTCTATTTCTGCTTCAAGACTGTCACTTATAATACTCTCCAATTTTTGTTCTATTGCGTCTTACATATTCATCGCCATACATAGTTGAGCCATACCTTATTGTAGTAAGCCATTAATTTTCAGTGACGATTCAGCGACTATCAGCAATACTAGTTATAATTCTCTATACCTTAGATAAGGTTAGGTATGTGGGTACTAAAAGTAGCTCAAGATGTCTTTCGCTGATCTGCTGAATATTTCGTTGAGATCCTGAAAGAAGTATTGACAGAGAAATTTAGATCAAAGGTGGATGACACATCTTCGACATAGTATACATACTTCTGTTAGTCGTAGTAATGCCTCCTTTGGGGGTAGAAAGGGATTTACTATACTTTTGCATAAGCCTTTCGGTCGAAGCAGAACTTGTGGTCACACAACTGGTGATGATGGAAAGACCATCTGGTGTTTGCCGCCATTAGGTCCTTAATCCCTGCTTCGAGCTTAAGTGCGCAAGGTGGGATGTTCACGGGAGTCCATTCGTTCTGATCTAGGTTCCAAGCCTCTTCTAGCGAATTCATCGGCCTTCTCGTCACCTGGTGTATCTTCAGACCCAAGGGGACCCAACAACGTGTAACCTTGTGATGTGTTCTAAGAAACTTTAGCTATTCCCGACAACACCTGTATTTTATTTTGATAGCAAAAATCGGTTTTATTGCTGCCTATCGATGAAAAAGGTGACACCTTCTTGTGGTATTACCTTAAACAAAGGTCTCAAAGACGGCTATTATCACTACTAGGACCTCCGTTCGGAAAATTTTACTATGACTCGGAAGTCACTCACTTCTGCTTCATTGGTATGTATATCCTTAACTTCTGGGAAAAATTTCGCAAGCACACCACATATTCACGCACCTCTACGCGACTCCTTCATCCACCTTACATTTCATATTTGGTGGGAGAACTTTCAATTCAATGGACTAGAGATTAAGACCAAGACACAGGATCCATTTTCTTACCTCACCTACCAAGGCAGACATATCTTCGAAACGAGACTCCAATATTTTTTTAAAAAAGGACAGAGTAGTTCAGAATTCTGGAGTACATCGCAATAGCACTGGATTCATCTTAAGTACAGTACTAAACTGGAAAGATTTCCGGATTATAATTCCGTCTATTGCCACCATTGGATCAAGACGCAAAGCGACATTTCTATCTGATACTACGACCTAATTCTGGCTATAAAGAAACCATTATATCTGGAGATGTCAGATGGTGATAATCTTCAAAGAGCAACCGCTGGGCAATTTTATGTATTCTGTAGTATCTTGCTATTCCGGGTACCCAAGACTTTGTTAAAGACGCCAATCTGTTTCAAGATAGGTTCCTAGCAGCTCTGAATACCTATATACGGAGAAATAAATTAGGCCTTTTAATGATGACAGACTGCATAAAAATATGTCAACTTGCGCTTTTCGGATAAGACACCTGATACAGTCTTAGCCACAAGACTATTACTAGAGCTCGAGACGAACGACTACATTTAAATTTAGGGTCGAATGCCCCCAACAATGCACACTCTGATATCTGGAGAGGAAGTCAGAAAAGGCAATGGAAGTAGATAGTTCTTGACATGACATTTCATGACAATCGTCGTTAGACTAGACAGAATAGTCAGAATTGATATTATTTAGAATCGATAGATGCCCAGCTACCTCAGCGGATTTGATTTTATAATTGCAGTAGAGCCTCGAGTTACCAAATGTTTTTTTTTTTATTTTCAATACGGACAATTCCAAATTGGATTCAAGACCAACAGTTGAGCGTAAGCGGATAGTACCCATAAAGCCCATGAAGACGTTAGTCTTTCGGATTTATATAGCACAAGTTGGGACGAGATCTGTTTGATCATTATCTACTAGTCTAGAGAACAATAATTTAAATAAAGCCTCAGACTATATTTTGAAGTGAACATGCTGCTTAACCAACAAGGCCCTTTATGCTACTGCCTCACTTAGATTACTAACTTCAACTGGGCAATCAGTATGGTGCGCTCGCAGAATTAATCCTTCGAGTTGAATTCAAGGACTCCGCCAGTGGAACCAGTGAGAGTTCCTCCTTCAAAGTTCGTAAAATCAAATCTTAACAACTTAACTAAACAATGTCATCAGCGAACTTGGTGGACTTTCAGACCTTTAGCTTAAGTATATCGTCATAGATTGTATTCTACGGATCTTAACATAGTGTCTTGGGGAACGGCGCGGCGGCTGTAATGTTGTGCTGCATAGTTCTATCCTTGCAGCACCCTATTTTCGAAATAATCTACAAACTTTTTCTGAACATATTCAGATGTTATCTTGACCGTGATTGATCGCAGGATAAATGTCCAACTTGCTGTATGAAAGGCGCTCTTATCCAGAGTGATGGTTGCACAGTATTTTCTTGTTCATTGCGCAGCCTCTTCAGCTTTTCAAGCTCGTTGACCAAACCTTGCTGAAGTTATATTAATGTTCTGCAAGTCCAGCTACTTCCTTCTATTTCTGCTTCAAGACTGTCACTTATAATACTCTCCAATTTTTGTTCTATTGCGTCTTACATATTCATCGCCATACATAGTTGAGCCATACCTTATTGTAGTAAGCCATTAATTTTCAGTGACGATTCAGCGACTATCAGCAATACTAGTTATAATTCTCTATACCTTAGATAAGGTTAGGTATGTGGGTACTAAAAGTAGCTCAAGATGTCTTTCGCTGATCTGCTGAATATTTCGTTGAGATCCTGAAAGAAGTATTGACAGAGAAATTTAGATCAAAGGTGGATGACACATCTTCGACATAGTATACATACTTCTGTTAGTCGTAGTAATGCCTCCTTTGGGGGTAGAAAGGGATTTACTATACTTTTGCATAAGCCTTTCGGTCGAAGCAGAACTTGTGGTCACACAACTGGTGATGATGGAAAGACCATCTGGTGTTTGCCGCCATTAGGTCCTTAATCCCTGCTTCGAGCTTAAGTGCGCAAGGTGGGATGTTCACGGGAGTCCATTCGTTCTGATCTAGGTTCCAAGCCTCTTCTAGCGAATTCATCGGCCTTCTCGTCACCTGGTGTATCTTCAGACCCAAGGGGACCCAACAACGTGTAACCTTGTGATGTGTTCTAAGAAACTTTAGCTATTCCCGACAACACCTGTATTTTATTTTGATAGCAAAAATCGGTTTTATTGCTGCCTATCGATGAAAAAGGTGACACCTTCTTGTGGTATTACCTTAAACAAAGGTCTCAAAGACGGCTATTATCACTACTAGGACCTCCGTTCGGAAAATTTTACTATGACTCGGAAGTCACTCACTTCTGCTTCATTGGTATGTATATCCTTAACTTCTGGGAAAAATTTCGCAAGCACACCACATATTCACGCACCTCTACGCGACTCCTTCATCCACCTTACATTTCATATTTGGTGGGAGAACTTTCAATTCAATGGACTAGAGATTAAGACCAAGACACAGGATCCATTTTCTTACCTCACCTACCAAGGCAGACATATCTTCGAAACGAGACTCCAATATTTTTTTAAAAAAGGACAGAGTAGTTCAGAATTCTGGAGTACATCGCAATAGCACTGGATTCATCTTAAGTACAGTACTAAACTGGAAAGATTTCCGGATTATAATTCCGTCTATTGCCACCATTGGATCAAGACGCAAAGCGACATTTCTATCTGATACTACGACCTAATTCTGGCTATAAAGAAACCATTATATCTGGAGATGTCAGATGGTGATAATCTTCAAAGAGCAACCGCTGGGCAATTTTATGTATTCTGTAGTATCTTGCTATTCCGGGTACCCAAGACTTTGTTAAAGACGCCAATCTGTTTCAAGATAGGTTCCTAGCAGCTCTGAATACCTATATACGGAGAAATAAATTAGGCCTTTTAATGATGACAGACTGCATAAAAATATGTCAACTTGCGCTTTTCGGATAAGACACCTGATACAGTCTTAGCCACAAGACTATTACTAGAGCTCGAGACGAACGACTACATTTAAATTTAGGGTCGAATGCCCCCAACAATGCACACTCTGATATCTGGAGAGGAAGTCAGAAAAGGCAATGGAAGTAGATAGTTCTTGACATGACATTTCATGACAATCGTCGGTAGACTAGACAGAATAGTCAGAATTGATATTATTTAGAATCGATAGATGCCCAGCTACCTCAGCGGATTTGATTTTATAATTGCAGTAGAGCCTCGAGTTACCAAATGTTTTTTTTTTTATTTTCAATACGGACAATTCCAAATTGGATTCAAGACCAACAGTTGAGCGTAAGCGGATAGTACCCATAAAGCCCATGAAGACGTTAGTCTTTCGGATTTATATAGCACAAGTTGGGACGAGATCTGTTTGATCATTATCTACTAGTCTAGAGAACAATAATTTAAATAAAGCCTCAGACTATATTTTGAAGTGAACATGCTGCTTAACCAACAAGGCCCTTTATGCTACTGCCTCACTTAGATTACTACCTTCAACTGGGCAATCAGTATGGTGCGCTCGCAGAATTAATCCTTCGAGTTGAATTCAAGGACTCCGCCAGTGGAACCAGTGAGAGTTCCTCCTTCAAAGTTCGTAAAATCAAATCTTAACAACTTAACTAAACAATGTCATCAGCGAACTTGGTGGACTTTCAGACCTTTAGCTTAAGTATATCGTCATAGATTGTATTCTACGGATCTTAACATAGTGTCTTGGGGAACGGCGCGGCGGCTGTAATGTTGTGCTGCATAGTTCTATCCTTGCAGCACCCTATTTTCGAAATAATCTACAAACTTTTTCTGAACATATTCAGATGTTATCTTGACCGTGATTGATCGCAGGATAAATGTCCAACTTGCTGTATGAAAGGCGCTCTTATCCAGAGTGATGGTTGCACAGTATTTTCTTGTTCATTGCGCAGCCTCTTCAGCTTTTCAAGCTCGTTGACCAAACCTTGCTGAAGTTATATTAATGTTCTGCAAGTCCAGCTACTTCCTTCTATTTCTGCTTCAAGACTGTCACTTATAATACTCTCCAATTTTTGTTCTATTGCGTCTTACATATTCATCGCCATACATAGTTGAGCCATACCTTATTGTAGTAAGCCATTAATTTTCAGTGACGATTCAGCGACTATCAGCAATACTAGTTATAATTCTCTATACCTTAGATAAGGTTAGGTATGTGGGTACTAAAAGTAGCTCAAGATGTCTTTCGCTGATCTGCTGAATATTTCGTTGAGATCCTGAAAGAAGTATTGACAGAGAAATTTAGATCAAAGGTGGATGACACATCTTCGACATAGTATACATACTTCTGTTAGTCGTAGTAATGCCTCCTTTGGGGGTAGAAAGGGATTTACTATACTTTTGCATAAGCCTTTCGGTCGAAGCAGAACTTGTGGTCACACAACTGGTGATGATGGAAAGACCATCTGGTGTTTGCCGCCATTAGGTCCTTAATCCCTGCTTCGAGCTTAAGTGCGCAAGGTGGGATGTTCACGGGAGTCCATTCGTTCTGATCTAGGTTCCAAGCCTCTTCTAGCGAATTCATCGGCCTTCTCGTCACCTGGTGTATCTTCAGACCCAAGGGGACCCAATAACGTGTAACCTTGTGATGTGTTCTAAGAAACTTTAGCTATTCCCGACAACACCTGTATTTTATTTTGATAGCAAAAATCGGTTTTATTGCTGCCTATCGATGAAAAAGGTGACACCTTCTTGTGGTATTACCTTAAACAAAGGTCTCAAAGACGGCTATTATCACTACTAGGACCTCCGTTCGGAAAATTTTACTATGACTCGGAAGTCACTCACTTCTGCTTCATTGGTATGTATATCCTTAACTTCTGGAAAAAATTTCGCAAGCACACCACATATTCACGCACCTCTACGCGACTCCTTCATCCACCTTACATTTCATATTTGGTGGGAGAATTTTTTTCAAAAATGGGTGGGGTTAACGGTGGTTATATACAGCGAACTCTCAAAGAACAACAAAAGTTGAAACAGACAAAGTTATTCCATTTAATATTCACAACTTGCCATTGAACAAGTTGTATAGCGTTCCAGTTCCAGGATGCAGGAGCGCAACAACGAGCGAACAGAATCGGGTGAACTTTATTAAAACATCCTTCGGGGCATTTTGCAATTCGCATGTATGTATGCGTGCTGATTGGATTGTGTATGATGGCATTTTTCCTGTTATAATTGTTTTTGCTTTTTTTTTTTTTTTTGCTTGCTTTGTATTGTTTTGTTTCTTTTTGCATTTTTCCGTTTGTTTACCGTTTCTAATGAAATGAAATTTAACTGAAAAATGAAAAATCAAAAACAAAAAAAAAAAAGAATCGAAAACGAAAAAGGCGAGTGCAAACACTCAAGGACTCGGGTTTTATTATCCCTTCGCAAGAATTGAGCATTTGTGTTGTAAAAGTTTAGCAATCGAAAGGATAACAATGCGAACAATTACAGTTGGTTGCACTTCCTTGTTACTGTTGTTTTCTTTTTTTGTATTCGTATTTGTCAAAAACAAAAAAAAATAAAAAAATTAAAACTTCCTACGTTTTCGGTTTCTGTTGTTTTAGGACAATTTTTTTTTTTTTTTCTCCTGTCAGGTCGGAAACGATTGAGTTGTTCATTCGAGTAGAATGGAATTAGGAAAACATTCGGTTACTTGTAGTTAAGGGACAATTGTCAGGAACTAACATCTGGATTGGTCACAATGATGCGTATCTACCTGATACACAATAGTATACACTAAAAATAAATAAACAGATACATATATACATATATATCTGCATCTGAAGATACATACATAAGTGAATCGACCTGACTGAAAGCGAATTGTATAAAATTAAAAGTGAATTTGTAAACTGAACAGTGGACTTGTTTGTAAAAGTCACCATAGAAGGGGAACATTTGGTAACCTTCTCACGCTAGGAATCATATCTCCTTCTGCACTTCTTATCAATCAGTACCAAAATTCGAATTAAATTAGCCACGTCTTTCTGTCCACCCTCCATGCATGTAACAAGTTATGG
Source organism: Xylota sylvarum (assembly GCA_905220385.1). Taxonomy (NCBI): domain Eukaryota; kingdom Metazoa; phylum Arthropoda; class Insecta; order Diptera; family Syrphidae; genus Xylota; species Xylota sylvarum. The sequence goes on from LR999958.1 coordinate 20,532,854, forward strand.
GCAACAATATTTGGTACACAGAGTCGGCGCAGGTCTGCGATCCGGTCAGAAGACAATGGATCATTGGCCTCAGAATATATAGGGTAGCCAGAGACTAAATATGAACTACGAACTCTCTATTCTACCATAAAAGGTGGCCTTCATAGGTTACCAACCATCATAATACTTATCTATGTACTTATGTAGTTCGCTAACAGCCATCCCTTCTAATGTAGGTTCGTTGGAGGGGGATGCAATTATTTCCTTAGAAGAAGGTAGCTGAAGGTAGATCATCAGTGGAACCATTGTGTACTCCTATTGTTGATAAATTTAAATGGGAAAAGGCACACAATTTAATTAGTTGTTTAGTGTTGGCTATATGGCCTCATTGACCCATCCTGAGATTGTTATAAAATTTAGGATCACACAGCCGAAATGCCGAAATGGCATTTGCTGCATTCGCATAGGAAAAGAGCTGTGCTTTCTTTTTTATCAGTATCAGAGGTCATCTGTATTCAGACGCATTCTTCCTAGGTGGGTCGTCAAGAGATTGTGGCTGGTAACAATCCCTGTGAAGAGTGCTAAGTCGATTCTTGTCGTGCTTTGTGTAGAGTTTTTTAGAGACACGACAGAATGAAAGTTCGCTCCATTTTTCATTGGTTTTCTGAATTCTGGTGCTATGCTGGATTTAACAAATAGAATTTTAACGACCTGACAATCAGTTCCTATTCAGAGTCCTTTCCGGCTAATTCATCCTCCAGTTCGTTCCCTTGGTTACTAGTGTATCCTGGAATCCACCAGAGTTAACACTCTGTGTTTTGAGCTCGTCGGGGCAATTTTTCACGAATTTAGATTTTATAACCCTGGATAAGATGGCTTAAAATGATCGCCTTCATCGAGTGTAGTTTCGTGGATAATTCTCATGCCGCTTCTGTGACAGCTAAAACTTCCGCTTCCAAACACATTGCTGTAGTTTGGGGGTCTCAATGAGCGTGTGATATCGGGTTAAGACAGTAAATTCCAGAGCCCACTCCTAACTCGGTTTTTGAACCGTGTCGCGTCCGTGTTGATCAAAATTTTCTTCGGATTCATGGCCCTACTGTTTGAACAGTCTTCTCTTGAAGGGTGAATTGTTTGATCCTTAAACTACAGTTAGGGAATGGTGTTAGATATCCCACGTGTACCCGTCTCGCAAGAGCGTTGGATGGTTTTAAAAGTAATGCACGCATCTCGCTTTATCTGAGATTTGGATTTGGAATGGCATACGATTGTGTCGCAAGGACCTATTGTAGGTATTGCTATTTTGTTATTGAAGAGGGTATAGGGTATTGAGGGTGGAGTATAATAGTTCATTGATGGTGCGCAGAAATTTTCCTGCCACCATTATGACAACATCCACTTTATATAAAACAACTCAGACCCACTGCACTGTAGAAGAGGAGATAGATCCCTCACTTGAGCAGTTCCTCTTGAGAGCAATGTGTGTTCCTTGCTCTCACGCAATTCAAGGTTAATGTGTCTCATCTTAAGCATGCATGTTGAATGCAGTCTGAGATTACACTTTGTTGATTCAATGCTAGTTTTTTATTGACACGGTTTCCTTTGCTAAGAGCTCCTTCTAAATCAAGGAAGGCCGCTAAAATGATTTGTGCCTTTCCTCACTTTTCGAAATGCATACCATCAAATATTGCGACTCAAACTTGAAGGACAAATTTCATATGTGTACTCATAGAGGATTAGCAAAATAAAAGCAAGTTAAACTTAAATTGGAACATGTTCCATCTTCTCAGATATACTCATATTTATGTCCTCTTCCTTCAGCAACATCATTCAAAGACTCATACTAGGGGAAAAGATAAACTTGGATGAATGAGATCCAAATATATATTGACTGCCTTCCAAAGCATTGTTTGGTAGGTAAACATGACAGTAGCGTGGATTCATATTTCAACGATTTCTGTAAAAGGTATGAGACAAAGAAGATGAAATTGCGATAACCCATCTCTGTGAAGTAGAAAAATACTTGCCCACACTTAAGGACATCAGCCTAACTGCCTTTACATCTTGGAAAGTGAATTATTATTAAAAGCACCAAGGCTTCTCTGAAGAATCTGTCCAAAACCTATCCGGCATTTTAATAAACGAGGCGATGGAGTGTTCATTAAACAGAATCCTACTTAGCCTATGCGGAGTCCTTGTTGGATTCAATAGATTGACAGTTTTCCATCCAAACCCTTAACTTAGCTTTGAAAATAGTTGAATTTTTTTTATATATTCTGAGTAAATTTTTTTTAACATGATAAGGTTACCATGTAATGGATTACCATGTGGATGTAAGGATGACAACTTGAAAAAACCAGGTTTGCAACTACCGTGTCTAGCACTACGTTGATGTGTTTTCTAACGATGAACTCCGGATAGTCCCTGCCGTTGATATGTGGGAGTCTGCCTTCGGTAAAGTCCCTTCCCTAGCAATCTGAATGTCACTGGCTATTCAAAAATGTCAAATTGGGTAGGAGTCGGAAACTTCGCCCCCAACTACAAATTGTCTACGTTGTTAAGACACTCTACTTCTATCCAGCGGTTTTTGCTATTGAGCTCTGTACCAGAGAGTGGATCAGAGGAAGCATATGATTACGTAGCCAAGCTGCTCTAAAACCTCTTCTGTTCTTTGACTTTGAGTCTTAGCTGGTTTGAAACTGTCTTCAATTTCTCCTGAAACTAACTAGCTTTACACAATGAAATCATATTAGCATGGAATCAACAGTTTTACTGCGAGGATGTATGCAGTTATTAGATCCATCGAAAGGAGTGTGCTCCAACATGTAATTCGTGATCGATAAGCAAAGCAAAAACCCGTCAGCTAGATAAAGATTGAAATCAGTGTGAATATAACGAAAAGTTCTTTAACTGGAATTTACAAACTGTTTCTGAACTCAGAAGGACGAATTTTAGAGAGTTATCCATGTTACAAATAGACACGTTAGAAGTCAGTAAGACATCAAATAAAGACTCAATTTTAGATCTGCCCCATAGCGTGTGTCTTGCATTGTTCAAAACCAAGTTGTCCATATTTAAAGTCGTCTTGGCTGTAACGTATTTCCGCAGGGGGTACTGGGTAGGAATAGAATTCTCATCGCGGTTAAGGGAAATCGTACCTTAACCTCACAACTAACCTAAAATATCAGCGTTGATGCATATTGGAGAAGATTCAACGAAGAACTACACAAGCTGTACAGAATCATTGACCAAAATGATTCGCATCAGTCATTTGAAATGGCTAGGGCCTGTAAAACGAACGGGAATCAACCGGCCCAAAGAGACTTCTAATCAGCACAATAATTCTAAACGCTCGCCTGCAGGCAGGTGCTTACGATCGGGCTAACTGGATACGCTTGATGGCTGTAGTCCAGGTTTACGCAAAATGTAGCGCCACCTAAGTAAAGAGGTTAAGTAAATATAATCACACTCCAAGGACATTGACCAGTAAAAAGAAACTCATCGCTTATCTTACTGAATTCGACTGGCATAGGCATCTATTTCAAATTAGTATACTTCAGTGCCACTGTATCTTCCCAAGCAACTCTGATTTCTAATACCTCATCTATCATACAAATTTTATTAAAAAAAAAAAAAGAAGGAAAAAACAAATTTCTCACCCTCCCACCGCAATAAATCATTTCCGCATTCGTTTTCACATCATTAGGGCCCAGTCGACTGCACCAATCAACAATGTTAGCGTAAAAACTGAAAAACACAAAGGTAAAACAGCACAAGAGACGCACATCTCCCCCTCTATTTTTACTTTCAATTCCAATCATCCGCAACCACATCCATCCCGACTCCTGAAACCCAGAGGCTGATTGAAAAAAAAAAAAAAAAACGGAAAAACAAATAAATAAAAAAAAAAAAAAACTAATACGTATAACTACAAGACTACAAGTGCACACAAACGTTTCCCAACCCTCCTGCCGCCAGCACATAAATATCCTCTGACGACTATGCCGTAGTGCTCGTACGTTGCCTATAAATAAATGGCCTACTCATTCAAGTGGTAGGAGCCCCAATTCAATGCCACTTCACTCCACTCCACTCCATTCCACTCCCCAAGCAGGTAGTCGTCAGTCGACTACTAGTGTATGTTGTATAACAAAATCCTGAAACAACCTGCAGGACACACGTACACACATATACACATAATTTACGAGCATAGAGTGTAAGTCCAAGATAAATCCATGTTCAGATTAAAGTTTTAGAAATTTTGTGTGCAGTTTGTTGTGCTACGCACTTAACTAAGACCGACCTGCCTCCCCCCGAAAACAGCGCCGCCCGCCGCCCGCCGCCACCCCAAACCAGCGCAACACAAACAATAAAATCATATCCCATCTTCATCCCCAACCGACCGACCGACACCGTAAGACCAACAATGGTGGCGTATCTGTGTATCTGCTCGACATGCTTAGCAAAAATTATATAACGTGTACCGTTGTCGTTTGCTGAATTTACACCAGGATACAATTTATGTGAACTTGTCGAGTGAATTATTATATTCCTCCCGGTTGGCATTGGCACAGCCACCAACCAATTACTACCCAACCAGGCATCTTCCAGGTTCCACTTGTTTTCCTTGGAGCCACCCGAGAATGTGTGTCTCATAGTGCTGGTGCCGATGCCGGTGCCGGTGCCGGTGCCTGTGCCGGAGATGTCTTATCCAAATTGCCTACTCAAATAATTGGAAATTAAGGTGTTTCCACAAAATGGAAATAAGTTTTACGGAGCGTAGGAGATCTATGTGCAATCAAGTGAGTGGGTGAGAGTCGTCCTCGTTCCAAAATGTCATCTGGAATCTTCAAGAAGAGTTAAGCAACTCCTCTGTGTGTGAGGAACTCGAGAGCAATTTGCCTTTTCGTATCAGAGAAGCAGCCCTACTCTCTGTCTTTGGTCCCAAGTGGAATAAATGAGCCCGAGCTTAATCTGGGGAAATGACATTTTAGAAGGAACATCCCTCCTACTCCACCCTGTTGCTAGGATAGATCCTAGGTGATATTATTTTATGCGTTCGCTTCTTGAGTTCAAAGTGTTGTGTTATCCCCAAGCCCATCCCGACCTTAACGCTTTTGTATCGATTAAATGTTTTCGGTGCTGCTGCTCCTGCTCCTGCTCCTGCTGTGTAGGTGTCTGTGGGTTATCTCTATGAATAAATAGTACGTGCACGGGGTGGTTGTCGTGCACGGGTTGGCGAGATGCTTTTCATCGTCCTTGTCGCCGTTTTCGATTCCTTGGCCTTGATGTGGATGCTGCCAATGCGCGATGGTATGGTGTTACTATGGTGTGGTGTATCGTAACACTTTTATTCATATTCATAAATTTCAGAGAATAACGACCTTTTTTATGCGCACACACACAAGATAGTCATTTACTGATAGCGAGGAGCGGAACGTCGGTTATAGATATCCACTTATTGGTTAAATTGTTGTGCAATATTTATGCTTGTTTTTCTTTTAGGGATGGGGGTGATGTTTGCGGATGGAAGTTTTCTCGGATAAACGAGAAACAAAAAAAAAAAGGCAAACGGAGCCGCTCAAGATAGTCGAAGATTACATCGAAAGGGGGGGAAATGTTTTGATTCGAGTTAAAGTAGTTAAATTTAGTTGAGTCCCTTGTCCTTGGGCGAACTGTTAAACTGTTTTATTGAACAAAGTTTCTTTGTCTTAGAGTGCATACTTTCGCGAACTTATCTGAGACGGCGAACTGTTTTAACAAACTGTCGATAAAAAAAAAGAACCAAGGGTTAGATTAAAATGCTGTAAAAGTTGTTAGCGTTCGTGGTTCGTGGGTGACGATTAGTCGGGAAAATATAAAATGTCCAAAACGTGGACAACAAACAAATTTGTTTGCTGGTCCCTGGAATTTCATCGCTGAATGGAATTTTTCTGTTATCTTCGGATGACGAGGAATATCGCGGAATGCGCTTATGTAACAATTGTCTTTGTACCCAATTCGGAGAGTTCCCTACAGTACTCTTGTAAAAATGAGATGGGAAAAACTCCACACTGAGTAGATTAGGTTAGTTGATTAGGTGGGAAACAATGCAAGACTTTGATTGACTGATATTCTTCGAGAAGGTTAGCTTACTCTAAGCACTCAGGCACAAGTGTGCTCAAAGTACTCATGTCCCAGTTTAGATTTTCTTTTATTCTTAACGAAACTGAATTTTAATATATGATAGAAAGTAAACAAAGTCAAATTCCAAGATATTGACAACAAAAGGCACAGAATCTTATTCCATCAAAACTAGCACACTGACATAGCAAGCACTCCGTTGTATTTTCGTTTGCACATGTTGAGCCTTAAACGATTTCCTATGGTCATACGATGAGTTGAAGATGAAATGAGGAGGAATTTGTCACAATCTCTCTTTAATCATTAGAGTCGATATAGAGTAAAATCTTCATACCCTCACATATCTAAGACAACCTTTGTTCCATTTACAGTGGAACTCTTCTCCCTCATCTCTCTTCAATTATGCCAGTAGCAGGCCTTTCGATTGAAAGACAGTATCAATTTGTCCATAATTCTACTGTCCTGACACTAATCAGTTTCCGTTCCACTGGCTATACTGAAACATTGTATATAGAATCCAATCATTGTAAAGGGTTTTTGGAACTTTAATTGAATTTTGCATTTTAATACAAACGCGCCCTTAATTTTTTTTTATTGAACTGTCAATGTCAAAACGTTAGTCAAGATTTACATTTTTATCATTGTAAAGTTCACGAACGAGCAACGTTTGGACATTATTAAAAATTACTACCGAAACTCTGAGTCAGTGGTCGCAACTTGAAGAGCGCTTACTCCAAGAAGAGGACTATTTTTGGCCAGGATTGGATGGACTTGACATCAGTGAAATGTGGTTCTAACAATATGGTGCCACATGCCACGTAACTTGTCAAACAATTGATCTATTGAAGGGGATGTTCGGTAACCACATCTTACTTTACACATAACCGAGAAACCATATCAGAAAAATGGCGAAAAGTTGCCGTCCCAACTAAAAACACTTTATTTATTCAAAACAATGCATTTTTTCGCAAATGGACTCCTACAAGGTGGAGTATTAGCCCCAACTCTATTCAACTATATATTCCATTATAAAACTACTTGAAACACAGAAACTTTGATCGAGAAATACGGACGTCACCAATCAATATTATAATGACGAACATCTCAAATGTATCCTTTGAACACATTCTACATAAACACACCTGGACAAAGATAAGCTGACCCTTCTTCATCGCATTCAGTATAGTTCTCTCCGGTTGATGCAATTTAAAAGTTATTTGCGGAGATTACTAGTATATCATTCAAGCTTGACAAAGATATTTCGAAAGTTTTCATGGCCAGTACTACACATATTAAGTTTTAAGGGCTTCTACATATGTCCGCTAACAATAATTTATAAGCCCTATACAGATTTCATTAGTGCGAATCTCCATAAATATGCACCCCTTAAACTTGACAACATAAACAATATCCCTATTCCTAACGTTAAACATTAAGTCCTTATCGGGATTGTGCACTCACGAAATCCTAGAGACCTTCAATTATGAATTCTGGTGACAATCCTTCTTATTCAATGGATTACAGTTGCCCAGATGTTATTTCTTCTTTTAACCCCTTTCTTACTAAACAAAAACATAAACATTTGCAATTAATCCAATGGTGACTACCCCAACCATGAGAATAGGCTAAAGCCTGTTATTACGTAGGTACATTCCAAACTCTTTTCATAGAAAACAGCCCTTCACCAGCTGATAACAACGAATAATAAAACTCAAAAACAGTAGTATCCCCAATCGAATCATTCGTCGGATTAAGTCCCCTGGCAATTTACTGCATATTATCGGAGGAGGACAGAAAACGGGATTGGCCTCCCACAGCAAATACACTGTCAACTGTATCCGGTATCCTCGATCCATTTATGTTTATGTTTGCCTATGCAAAATGCGCATGTTTGGCTATCATCTTGGAGAGCACAATGCCCAAACATCAAAACGCAATTTATTTGAATATCTAATAATTCGAGGGTAAGAGAAAAGGACACTCTAGAAAAGCTACAGGCTATATCGGAACCTCTTCCCTCTTTATTGCTGCTCCTCAAATGATCGTTTATTAGAATTCAACAAACGAGCATACACACACAAAGTGGGTCGAATGGGATACACTGGACAGTGGTAATGTTTGCACATCAATACGGTCGTCCTTCCACCCAGTAGTAAGAAATGCAACCAACGATGAATGGCCTAAAATGGGAGAAAATCGTTGGTGCCACCCATGTCATTGCTCGGTATATTTATGTGCGGCTTTCCAATGGACCAAAGGAGAGATAGGATATTTCTTGCCCCTATCCGCATTGTTTCGCAATCCTTCGGCTTATTATCTCCATAACTATCGTACATGCATTTACGTTGTCCTTAAAATCTATCCATCTATCCATCGCCCATCCATCGCAGTTTGGCCATCAGTCTCCCTTGAGTGTGATGCATATGCTTTACATTAATTGCTCTTGTCTAGCTGGGACGAGGAGACCACCAAGTATCCTTATCTTGGATGTGTGTGCCCTCGTTTGGTTTTTATTGGTCCAGTGACTTATGTGCAGGATCCACTGCATATAAGTGTGCATTGCATCTCAAAATGATTTCCTCTACATATGTGTGTGTGTGTACCTAGTTGTCGGCCATTAAATTATTGTGAAAGCCAATAAAAGCCCATTAATAACCAAACTATTCCAGATGACACTCGGTCCGGCCGGCTACGATCTCTACATTGAGTTATGACTTTATTTCACTGTACTGTATGTGACTCGGTGTTGTTGTCGGGTGGCAGGAAAAACAGGATTCCATCCTTGTGGATTGTGTTCCTTGGGTTTTGTCAATATCGCAAAATCAATAGATATCCCCCTCGTTCTTGTTCTCGTTCTGGAAACCCAGGCACATCATGATTAAAACCGAAGATGAATCTCAGACGTGTACCTCTGTGTGTGTGTGTGTGTGTGTATGTGGTGAAATAAATCCTCAAAATCTAGAGCATTTGCATAATGAATTCGGACATCAATCAGAGGTATTCAATTAATACGCATATCCTGTTCAAAACTTGCACATACTAAATAGGTAATAAATGATTTCGATATTGAATTGGCATGGATTGATGGTGTTCGGATGTCGGGATATGACCAGACCGGTTGCTTACATACATCGACGGAGAACTAGTGGTCAGGGATCAAACTAACGAGCATTGAAATATATTTGCCATCGTCTTGAAATTTGTTTGGTCAAGGTGTTGATATCGACTGTTAGGGCGATATGCATCTCAATGGTTATCCACTGGAAGGTAGCATCAATCCTATTGAAATATGAACATATTTCTCAGGAACATGTTTAGCAATAATATTTGTACAAAATAGGGAGGCAGCTGCTAAAAAAAAATGTTTTAAGAGTTGGTTAAGCTGAAATATATGTAGGCCTGTGTAAGGGTTTATCGAGCCAGTCAGTGCGTATAATCCAGACGAATTAAGGCTGTAGGGCACTCATCTACATATATGTAAGCCAGGCCGAAGTGCTTTCACCAAACAAGCGCCTGAAAAACAGACATAGGAGGTACTACATGCAATCATCTATATTTAGTCATGTAGTTAATGTTGATACAAATCCAATAGTTTTCGATTTGGAATATTTGACGTATTACTGTTTATCAGTGTTCTGAGAAAAATACGAATCTTTTTACCACTATAACAACACTTCATAATCTAACGACAGGATTTATATGATGTTATAGAAATGGGGTAGACTACCATCAATCTGGTTATGTCCAGTGTTCTTACTGTCCACCCAACTTGCCAACTTGCTGAACTTATAAGCGTTAGTGTTAAACAAGACACACATTTCGAAGCACTATAAACACGAGGGCGGACAAATTACCTAGATTCAACGGTGGCATCTAAACTTCAAACAGAAATAGAAAGTACAGTTTATCTGGTCTTCTTCGACATATTTGGAACTCAAGCCGATAAGGATTTCCAAGAATAAGTCAGGTTTTTGAAAAAGATGGTGGCAACCCCAAATTGGGTTACTGACATCAGTTTAACCGGCCACTTGTTCTAGGCGTGGAAAATCGCCTACGCTTTATGATAATTGACAATAATCCTATAAACGGTCGCCTGGCTGCGATACGCATCAAGGCATCATTTGGATCAAGACAAACATCAGCATAATACCTGTACATGTACCTACCGACGACGCTGAAAACTCTATCAAGGAGGAGTTATATGACCTCCTGGATGAACTAAATGAAGTATGTCCGGAGTATGATGTCAAAATTGTACTCAGGGAGTCCAATGCCAATATCGGTAAGTAGTAGCCAGGCCCACACAGAACGCCTGAGCGAGAGTCTCTCCGCTGTGTACTTACCATCCACAAACGCCAATAATCTGTGGAACCAGCATAGAGATATCATCACAGAGGTAAAGACTACCGAGACCACCGTAGGCTACCAGCAATCACCGAAAAAAGCCATTGGTATGATGTAGCTATTGGTATTGGTAGGATAAGTTGAAAAATGTGAGAAAAAATTCAAACCTACACATGATCCAGCCCAAAACAAAGGCAGCAAGTGATGAATATCAAGTCAGATAATCTTTCAGCTTGAGGATATCGAAGAGTCCCACTATAGGAACAACATACGGTTGTTTTCCAACCAACTGGTAGCTAGCTTTAAACCCGAAACTTCGAAACAGTAAAGGACATCTAGTCACTAAAGCACTGAGAATGGTCAACAGTTGCTCCCACTTCGGTGTTATAGAAATTTTTACGGCAACCCATGAACAAGCAAAATTAGTCTTGAAGTAAATGAGAACACAACGATGTACATGTTGTCAATTCGGAGAAGACTTACCCCAGAAAACCCTAGTACATCGTTCTAGCTAAATAAATGGGTTCACAACTCCTAACCTGGAAGGTAAAATGCATGCTCTACAAAACATTGATGCTGCCACTTGCTCTATATGGAGCCGACTGGTGGACTGTAGTGGTGGATGCAGGTATTGAAGACTTTCAAAATCAAAATGGATTAAATAGATGGAATGGAGAAAAGATACAACCCCATACTCTATAAGCTATAATAAGAAGTGAATATAACTCAAAAATCTGCCTCGATTACATCGAGCGAATGAACAATAATGCTCCAGCAAAAGGACCTTTAAATCATAGCCTCCGGGTTCAAGACGATAAGAAAGACACAGCGCTTGATCTAGACAACTGGAAACAGCGGGCTTTGTATCGAAAAAAGTGGAAAGCAGCCGTGTCTCATGCAGAGATGATTCAGATCCTCAATCTTTCTCCTTAGAGTCATAAACCACCACCATGGTGCCTAGAGTCTTATAAAAATTCAAAACCCATACACTACCTACCTACCAGCACTTCAACACCGTAAACTAGAGAAACATCCTCGGAACTCTTACCGCCAAGAGAGTACCAGAGTACCTGCAGAAGGTAATGACGAACTATTTAAAAATAGGTTATAGGATGCTCTACGACTCTGACGATGGAACGAAGCAACGTTCGACGCTTCTCAAGGCTCCGTACTCTGTCCGCTACTGCAGAATTTATTCTACTATGACGCTCTCAGACTTGGAATCCCGAGATTTTCCAAAATAATTGACTTCGCTGACGACATAGCAAGCGTTGTAGTAACCAAACGCCTTGAGGAGTTAGAGCATGACTGCAATGAAACTGTCGGAATGCTTTAAGACTGGCTTACGCATGGTTCCAAATCAGAGTTGAAGTACCTAGGCATCACTTTAGATGCAAGGCTAACCTTTAAGCAACACATGCAGCATGCAGTTGAAAAGGTAGCAAAGGCAATGGTAGCCCTGACAAGGATAATGCCAAATATCGAGGCATAGTCATAGTCATCGATAATGCCCTACGGCTCCCACAAATGGGCTGGGGCCGTGACGACGAAATTGTACAGGAAAAAGACTGAGACAGGTTACAGAATCAACGCGTTGAGAGTATGCAGCGCCTTCCGAACAACCTACTTCGGCGCGAAATGTATAGTGGCTGGCATGGTGCCAATAGACCTTCTTCAACGGAAATACAGTGCCAGCAGGACAAAAGCTTCAGCGACGAGTCGCAGTGATACCGACATATCGCCAAAAACAATTCTGGAAGAATGGCAGGAGAGATGATATCACTTTCAGGTGGACGCTGAGATTGATTCCCAACAAAGGCGCTGGAGTTAATAGGAACCATGGGGAGTTGAATAAGGTAGAAATTCAGCACACCCAGCAGACATCCAACACGAATGAGCCGAGTACCTACGGCTAAAGTTTCCCTTGCGATGAAATTCTTGAAGACAATGCCGCGGTGATCAGCAGCAGGAAGGGAGATGGACGTAGTGGGTGGAAAACTTACACTGTTACTGAGTACGGGCGCAATTTCGTCTTTAAAAGATTCACAACTTCCAACGCAAAGCACTCTTAGAGGTTGAGCTTGAACAAGCAAGCCTTTTCAAATGCGTCATTCCACATCACTATGTAGGAACTTACCTCCATTCCATAATTGGATTTCCAGTCTAGAAATGATTATAGACTATTCATATCCTTTTTATTATTGATGAATATACTTCATCTCACCGAATGTCCTTCTCTAGCTAGCTAGCCCGTTGGATATTACTCCAGCATTGTCAGCATTGTTCACTCCTTTCCCAAGAATTCCCTTTTCGTTTAGGAAAAGCTTCTTGTGAGATTGCAGGCTTCCCAGGGATCTATATGTTTCTTATTAATACTGCAATAGATTGAGGATGGCTTTTGGCACAAGAAGTCGGTGTAAGACCCTGCATCTGGATGCTCATAACCATTCGCGATGTCCATATTGTATTTTTTACATGAATGAAGAGGAAGGCAAGCTTTCCTTTACTCTTGGTTGGTTTTGAGACGTTCATCAGAAGTGGAGCTGTAAATACAAGAAAAAACTTGTTGGTATTTTCTAAGATATAGTATCCTATCTACATACGTCCGATCGGCAGGAGTTCACTAATCTGACCTAAACTCTTCCACCTTCACATAACGAACTAGGAACAATGGAACCTTCCACAAAGCATCTGGCAATTGCTGTGATGAATCTTCACTTGATACACCCTAAGGGTATGCACATAGGGTAGACTATGTTAATATACATATTTTGCTGCAAGTGAATTGATCTCAGTTCAGTTCACTAGCCACTGATCGATTGAGTTAGTTAAAATATTAATCGCTATTGGGCATCACTCTTCATGGATAAAACCAATTCGAAAAGCTCATTATAATATTTCAGGTATCTGATGCCTTTGGTCTTTCCGCCAAATGAATTGAATCACTTGAGCGATAATTTCAATCGAAATACCAATTTCATTTACACACACGCGGCTAACTACCTAATAAAAGTTCATTCCAGCGGACAATGCTCCTGCATGGCACGAGCAAAAGCGTACATGACGACTGAATCGTTCAAAATCCAATAAACTGCCACACTTGAGTATAAAATTAAATTCATCTGCACCGCGAGCCGCCTCCACAATGTCCAAATTGGAACGTTTCAATTATTCACAAACTCATATTTGACCGGAACGCCTCGAGCACATCCTTATAATGATATTGTAATTATTTCATTCTATCCGAAGCTAATGCCCCATAGATCGGATAATGGGCGAGGTATGGTAATCTGATTAGCACACGCACTTGCATGGTCCTATAATTACGACTAATAGAAGATGCATGAGTGCCAGTCTATCCGTCGCCTGTGCTATACTGCCTCCGGGACCCCGTCTTCAAACTGTTATCAGGCGAGACCAATCCGATACAACATCCACCGATAAAATTGCACAAAACTGCGGATGGAGGATATTTGTTGTCCGTCGTCCGATTGCATATACATACGTATGTGTATCAACCCCCCCAACTGCACCGACAAATGCACATATTTAAGCTGGCATATCAAATATTAATTAAAATCTGATGCCATGATTCGGTCATAATGGAAATTTTAGAATATTTGTAAACGCTGCTCTGTGTGTCTCCTCGTCTCTGTGCTGCGCCCCAGTCTGGGGAGGGACAAGCCCGATTGCTTTCGCCATGAATGCCGAGTGTATGAGAGGTTTGTACAACCTACATGGCAGCAACTAACGCTATTTGACATGCCAGTCATATGCACTGAAGCTGCATTGCTAATCAAAACTAACCCTGCTCTCTGTCGGTAGGGGTGGGATGCTTCCAAGGACGAAAACACAGGCATGGGGCCTGGGAGAGACGCCTTGTTGAATCTGTGTTTTGGAACTAATGGTGGTTTGTTGGCTGACTGATTTTATGGTCGTGGAACCACCGCACCACACTCTGGTGTTGATGACTTCATATCTGTATGGTCTTTATGAATTTTAGATAAATTTTTCTGCTCCCATTTGCTCTCGAAGTGACTTCTGTTTGCTGTACAGTGCAGTACAGAGGGGATGGCAGGATGTATACATATTTGCTTGTCATTACGAGCTGGATTTCACTTCTGTTTTTTTTTTTTTTTTTTTTTCGACTGTATTTCTTGTTTTAGTTTTAAATTTTTTTTTTCCAGGTGCCTACTTAATTATTTGCATCTGAACGGGAAAAGAAAAGTATGTCAAGCAAAATCAAGTAGGTCTCTATCTTTGACATTGAGAGTGGTTTTGCGGTTGACCGATTTGCTTGGAATGCTCTTGAGTCACTGGGTCGGAAGATGAAATAGATGTTGGGCTCTGCTTGCTTCTATACATTTCTTTTTTATATATATATTTTTTTTGCAGAATTATTTTCAAGAGAGTGGGCTTTTTCTACGACGAAATAGGGAGGCATGGGATTTAGTTTTAATTGTGCACATTTTAAGGAAATTGATGGCAGTTGTAGTGTGTGGCTTGTGGAGTGTTCAAATCCAACGAACCAGAAAGTTTTAATCTTGTATTAACTTGGCCGGAAAATCTCATCTACTTAGTATTGAGTTGTAGTGAGCAAAATGAATTTCATACCTTACCATTGAGGGTAGTTCATTTCTGTGCTGCATTCAGCTTGGATGGTGAGAACCAATATTTAAGTCCAACCAACCGAGTGATATGAATCCAGAAAGCAGAGTCTTTTGCTAAAAAAAATTCTTAAGGATTACATTACGCACTTTCCATGATTTTCTTTAATATTTCTGTCAACATATCTTCATGAATCTTTCGCTTTAGTTACTGGATGGTTTGAAGTTGATTCTCGAGTGAAAATTTCACATTACTCAAAAATGAGTGATTTCAATTTGTAAGGTTTAAGATGACATAGACTCCATACTGCTGAAACCACATACTTCAGGTTTTGCTCTACTATTCTGATCCAGATGTTTCGAACTGACGTGCACAATTATGAAACCTCCTGCAAATCGCCAACTTAAATGGCGCAACTTGGAGCTGGAGAGATTTAGAAAGGAATCCAGAAACCTTCTAAATCGGTCACTTAAGACAAATTCAATTGGAAACTGGAATCTTTCCCAATCCCTTTCTCATCAAAAAAAAAAAAGAGTATAAGAAATTAATTCTGTGAAAAGGTCCAGACCCTCGATGAAACCATTAGGTTGGGTAAGATTTTGAAAAGAGGCAAACCAACTAAACCGGAGCCACCTAAAAATCTGATAATAGCTAGACTGAGACGAAAGCGGAGACTTTCAATCTTCTGCTGGAAACTCACTTTTCAGGTAATCAGACAACGATTGGGTCAGAGCTTGGCCCAGCTACGCAAGCTGTATCTTATCTGAGTTGCAGAACTCGGCGTACCTGGTATCTGTGGTAACAGATGAGGCTTTTGGATATGCTGTAGTATGTCTTGATAGCATTACATCCCTTGGTAAAGTTGGAGTGCTCCTATCCTTGTTGCAATAGGGTATAATCCAGCTGCCGGCAAATCTGAAGAGAAGTGACTGGCAATGGCATACGTACATTGTATATTCCGATACTTTGGTGTATGGTTCGAGTGGCTTTTCTACCAAAAATTGGGAGAGATGACTACTCCCTCGCTAAGAGTTTCAGATCTATAAATCTGTCTTACTTCTTGCTGAAAAGCTTGGAGAGATTTGGTCAAGATTTACGTGCGAAGATTTGCATCGAGCATACGCCCTCTATTTGAATTGAAATGTGCGCTTAATAGGATGGAATAAGCCACGTAGAAGTTGGCTTCGACGTGACTTTCCTAGATAACACAGGGTAGATGCGCCATTAGTATTATGCATCAGGACAATGCTTGTAAAGGGTAAGCCATCTGTTGGTTTCTTTTTGAATCATATGTTATTTTGACATGGACAGCTCGTAGGCGCTCAACAATGTTGGGAAATATTGCAAAATTACTTCCGAAGTGGATGCTGTGTTGCCGAAATAGTGTGAGTTTTAGAAAGAAATTTCTGGTGGTTTCTGGTGTGCATTATTGGCCCATGATAAACGATATTTTTTTGATAATTTATTATTTTTTTGTGGGCGCCGTGGCTTAAGTCGTTAGTGCGTTGGACTACAGAGCAAGGGGTTCAAGGTTCAATCACCAGAAAACACCTAAAATTTCTTTCACGGCCCCACCTCTCGCGAGCGTCTGACAAACATCCGAGGGTAAAACTGTCATGAAAAAGCTTCTCAAAATCGACGTTCGGATCCGGCATTAAACAGTAGGCCCCTTCCATTCATGTGAAGAATATAACACGCACAACACGAATGGTTGTGAGAAGCTAGGCCCTGGTCCCCTGGACCTCTTGCGTCAAAAATTTGTATTTTTTTTTTTTTTAAACGATATTTTGTGGCCAAAAATTGTGGATTTGGATTTGGGCGAGCTACGGTTCCAGCAAAATGGGGCTACGTGCCACACAAGCTATCCAATAAACGATTTATTGCACACTTAGTTGAATAATAATTTAGTCAGTCGTTTTGGTGATGTTGCGTGGCTGGCATGGAGTTGCGATTGATGCCGTTGAATTTTTTTTGTGGAGGGCTATTAAAGATTCATGCTATGCGATGAACAATCCAGACACGATTCAGGCACTCAAGAACAATATTGGTCAAGCCATTCGTGAAACAGGGGCCGAAACCATCGAAAATGTATTGATTTCAGGATGTCCTACTGCCAAGCCACCCAAGGCAGTCATTTGAATGAAATAATATTCCATAATTAATTGGAAGGTTTACTCTTTTCAATAAACTAAAAATCGTTAAAAAATATTAAACAGTGTTTTTTAAAAAGAAACCAATAGATGGCCTACACTACAGATGCAGACTGTAGCCGCTATGGGCTAACTCACAGATAGCCCATAGCAATCAATTTTGCAAATTGAGATTTATTCTCTTCACGAGAAGTAATATTTTAAACGGCTTGACTAGCTTGATTCGGCACCATGCGACTTTTACCTTTTGAAAAAAATGCGTTTGTCGATGAAAGAAAAGTGCTTTGTGGACGTAGAAGCCAACAAAAAGTTGATACCGGCAACCTGAAGGACATCTCGGCCGACGATCTAAAACACTCATGCAATTACAGCGTGCAAATCGATTTATTTAGTCGGAAGAGAATTATTATTAATAAAATAAATCGGTTTAGCCAAAAAAACTTGCTGTTCCTCTCATTTTTTAAAAAAACCTGATTACTTTGGAACGCACCTTGTATGTGACTGCCTTCTGCACTAGACTTCAAAGAACGGCCTGCCTCAACTGCACTGAACCTTTTGCAATATACCTGGCTTGGCTCCATATGTTCTGCTTGACCTACCTCCCTTAGATACTTTTATCATATCGGATATGATATCATACTATCAAAGCAATCTACAGTCTTAGACTTAGGACGGCTTTGGTATAAACTGCCCTGGAGTTTCGATGGAAAAATACAAATATTTTATGCCACCAGGCACAGGTCCTAGCTTCTCACAAGTATTAGTGTTGTACGAGGTATTGTTTTCACAATTAAACTCTTGGAACTCTTGGAGGTTTGTCAGACGTTCGCAAGAGGTCGGATCGTAAAAGAAAGATGGTATTGTCTGGAGATCGATCCTTGAACACCGGCTCATTATTCTTAAGCACTGCACAGGAAGCCATTATCTTTAGTAAATCCTCAATTCAATATGTTGTTAGTATAATATGTACATGCATTTTTGATTGATCTACATATTTACTCAATTAAATTACCATCTGGGTATGTATCGTATTTTTATTATTTTATATCTCAAACACAAGCTATTTTATTTAAAGAAACAAAATAGGACACAGTTAAGGAAAAACCCTTTATTTTTGTAGGGAATTTATGAGTATCTACTTACTGCAAGCGAGTTTTTTTTTAAAGTTTTCTCGCATTTTCCTACTTCATACAATATTAACTAATGCACGGCCAGACCTAACAAACCTGGCAAGTCATGCTGCATGTCAATCTACCAGTTCACAGACCGTAATCTAAAATGACTTATATATGTAACCTTGTGGAAGATTTATAACACTTTGTATACTCTTTGGCGTCACTAATACTTTCCTTGACCTCTTCTCACCATTCAAAGGTTATGTCAAAATCCTTTGGCATCCCTTGCGTAAGAACACTACACAAACCGACAATCATTTATATCTTTTCCACCTCTGCCACATTCAGATGCAATGAATATCCTCTTTGAAAGCGAATTCATTTGCATAACCCTTGTAAAAACAAACTGATGCTGATGTTGCTGCTTCTGCATCTGCATCTGCATCTTATTCAACCACATAATTTGTGTCGTAGTCACTCGTGAAAATTCCCAATGAGATTCCAACGACTGCGCGCACAAAGTGATTCCTCCGGCTCAGCGAACTGCGAACACCCAGAGTGCGACGTGAAGGCAAAGGGTTACCCGTACTTGTACAAAAAGGAAATGATTCCTTTGCCAAATGATGCAATGCAATGTTACTAAACATTTTTGACATCGCGCGCAAAGATGTCAACATACTGCATCCTTTCGAGTAGGTACCACTTTTGCCATGGTTCTCCTCCCCTCTTCACCATGCTAGCTCCTAGTTCCACCCTTTTGTTCAGCCCCGAACAAATTGCATCTCCGATGAAAAACATATTTGCATTCGCATTCATCCGCAAAATTCCATTCCAAATGATAGGGCAACGACGGCAGATACGATGTTACTTACCTTTCTTTTTGAACGCTTGTCGTCGCATCCTGTGTGCATGACAGTGTAGGTATACACGGGGTCCTTTGATACTTACTTACATAAATAGAGTGTGGATAAATGCAGACTTTGAATGTAAATCTTCTTCTTGTGTTCGAAAATGTCCAGAAAATTCTATGAAATTTCCCAAATGAATATAAATTGGGATATCGGGGCAACCACACCGTGTGTCCTTGCTCTTTAGACCGTGGATTGGGAGCAAATCAAGCGGGGTGGCAATTTCAAAAATTCCAAAAACGCAATTCATACACCAAAAATCATTCGCAAAACTCTCGCACAAAAGGAAAACTTTAACACTTTCCGCATACTTTGCGCCAACGAACGGAGGAAGTCGTTTTATACGAATGAACTTCTCGTCGTCGTTTTAAGCGATTTCCATATGAATGGTTGGCGCGACACACAACAGGAGTCGGCGGGTGGTGTGGCGCGCGTTTTGGGAATGGAAAACTAAACTTTTCCAGTTCGTTTCGTTAGTTGGTTGTTTGGCAGTACCAGGGGAAATCTTCTTGGACGATCAACTGCTTTCCTTGAGCCAACAGGGAGAGTGAGCAACAAAAAAAATAAAATAAAAAATAAACGAAAGGATATTCGGGAGAAGAATGAAAGTATGAACAGGATAACGCTCGGAGTTCTTAGTGTCAGACGGGTAAGAGAGCAAGGAAGGAAGCCGCAGTACACATTTCAAGGAAACGGCCATTTGATATGGCAGCAGCAACAGTAGCAGTTAAGGAGTATCGCTCGCGTTTATACAAATGATAAAGGACGTGCTCCAAGCGATTGCTTTGTAAACTCGAATTATGTGTCTGCTTTTGAGATGAGAGCTGGACGAGTGCTTTTCATTTCACTTTGTAGTTTTCTTCAAGAGAAGAAATAGAAAAACCGAGTTTGTCTTTGTGTGTGCCGTGCGGTTGGGGAAGCCGCCGCCACCGCCGCGGAAACAGATTGGATTGACGAGAGGCGACATTTTGTCAGGAGTTTTGACAATACAAAACAGAAAAATGCTTCTTACTTGCGTAAGGGTGTCATTCAAAGTTATGCAAAGCGATAGATGCTTTAATGCACCACTGGGTGCTGTTTGACGAACTAAGGAATGTCCGAAATGACAACAAATGAACATCAGCTTTGAGTGGGTATTTGTAGTTTCTATTTGCAATAGTTGCAGAACTCAAATGAGTTTCCATGATCTAAATTCAAAATAGTTTAAATAAAATATCATTTAAACATCCTCCACGGAAACACCAGTGAACCAGTAAATGCAGAAAGTGACTGAATTGAACAGTTAAATAAACTGCAGCTAACTTCACTGTATTTCAAGGTGATCCACCGTAATTTTGGGTACGAACAGTGTCAATCATATCGTCTCTGTTTCAAACAATAGAAAGTAAAGGATTTTCTATTAAAAAGAAAATAGTGGAAGAAAGTGTTACGTTTTGTTTAACGTGTTTGAGATTTCAGTGTCCAAAATAGGGGTACCACAAGGTTCCATGCCCTCACCACTGTTATTTCTTGTACAGTTTGGCGAAGGTTATGGCGTGCAGCTGTAATTTAAAAACATTAGGTATATGTAAGGACAATGTAATGGAACATAGTTCAACGATATGGTAGAATATTGGATCATCGTTCGCATATGTAGAGATATGGGAGCGAACATTCAAGGAGGAATTTAGATCTTTTGGAACTTGTAGGGACGTAAGTGCAATATTAGATCAGTTATTGAAGGGAGAAGAATTGCTTTTTAGAGATTGGCTGGCGAAATGTTGCTTACAATCCACTTAAGAGTCGAGAAAAATAGAATAGATTAAAAGCTTACGCAGTCATTTTGACAGCATTTAAGATTAACTATTTAGGTAGAACTATAGGCGAAATACCATCTGGACCAGCGGATTTGTTTACGTCCCGATCTTTATATAACCTTGCTTCTGTACAAATGGGAAAGTGGATTTCTTCCATAAAATAGCCGACGAACTCAACCAAAGCACAGGCTGGGAGTGTGGTGGTCGCAGCAAATTGTGTTGCAAGCAGATGGACTTTCTCTGGAGAACTGACAACTGGATTGTCAGAAGTTGATATTGAAGAGACAAGCCATATTGTTACTACCCTTAGGATAAAGTGCCTCAGCAGAACCTCCCACGTTTTTACGTGATAGCCTTGTATCTAGAAATGTGTAGGCAACTAGGTATTCCCTATGAAAGTGGTGCTCTACTACAATTGCGAGTGCATATTCGATAAATTTTGTTGTCTAATTTATATGCAATCAATGGTAAAATAAACCTGTTTTTTTTAGACAAATAGTGATATAACCAAATATCCATATCTATGATGATAAATGTACACAGAAGAATTTTCTTTATGCACCGGAGTGGCGAAATCGCTTATGGACACTCGGTAGCCCGTGCTACGAATACTACCCGATTTGATGGTCCTGTATTGGAACAACTTGGCACAACTACAGAATTATCCTTTTGCCGCGTATGATACCGCTGGTCAAGGCGTTCATTCGTAGTGGCCGGTTTTATTAGTATGTCTTCTCCTTCTTATGATCCAGGGTTTCCTAACTCTTTGGCTCTCGGTGTTTGATTTTTCTACTGTAGTTCCTGCATGATGCATGAATATTAACAATATCAGTCTTCTTGGGATTTTTTGCATTACAGCAGCATGTGTTCAGCGCTCTAAACTTTGCCTCAGTTTTTTCGTCTGATAATTTCTGACCTGATGAGCGAAGTCATGCCATCACGTCCTTGATTGTGTTATTGCAGTTGTGCGTCACCTCCTCTAGGGTTTATGCCACTAGCACCACCGCGATTTCATTGGCATATTCAGTGTCCACTCTAATTGATCTCTACTACACCATCGTACATAATGATCCATAGTGCTAAGCTCAGAACGGATCCACCTCCTATAATTTTATACCCTTTCGGCCCTTCGTCCGTATAGTACTTAGGTCACACTACAGTCCGGGGTGGACCTGGGTCTCACCCAACAAGCTTCTCCAGCCAGTTGGATCTCTAGCCAGCTGTCTGAAATTTCGCACACCAAGGTGGTACAGGTCCCTTTTCGCATGAGCACTCTACCTTAGACGAGGTTTGCCCCTACTGCGTCGTCCCTCTGGGGTGGATTTGAAGACTCTCCGGACTAAAGCATTGTTGTCCGTATAGTAGTAAAGGATTTTATGTTCTAATTTATTTGTAGTTCGGCACTCGACTGAGGAATAAGCAGAAAGGATTTAAAAAGGGTATCGAAAGTTCTGAGCAGAAGGCTCATCTAAACTGGTCTACTACTCGTATGTATAGGGTCATCCAACAAGAGGTGTCATTTTAAGTTAATAGCAACATTTTTGAAAAGTAGCGATATTTTAATTTTTGTCTAAAGAACTAACTGTGAGGTTAGTAATAATATACAAAATTTATCCTTCTTACAAAATAGTCCGTTTTTTTATGAAATTTTCCATCACGTTTTCCCATAACTTCCGCTGTATGACGCAAATAAGTCTGGTATTTTCTTTTAGTGCATAAATCGTTGGTGGAGCATTGGCGTAGACTTTATCTTTAATATAGCTCGAAAGGAAAAAGTCTAATGGTGTTAAATCGTATAATCTCGGCGGCGGTCTCCATTTTGAAAAATGCCGTCCCGCTGACGTTTTTGTAGTGAATTTTCACTATTTCAACACATTTCGCGAGTGTGTATCGATCCATATTTAGTAACCTCCTAGGTTTTACTTCTCAAAAGTTATCACAATGATAGTTGAATGTTGACAGTCCAAGAATGGCGCGAAAAAAAAGCTAAGAAACCTTTACTATGTTGACATGACTACAGTGCGGGATTGCGACAAATATATCCAGCCAAAAGACAAATCTGGTTTTCCTTTACCTGGCTCGTGGTAACCGCAGACAAAAGACTTGAATGGATCGATGGATGGACAGATGGTTCTACATTAGACACCGAACTACGTTATGTTGACCTTAGTGTTCCCCACTTCATCAAAAACTATCCTCTTCACCGAACCTAACCTTTTTTACATCCTCATAGGTAAAATTCCATACATGTCTGCTCCTGTTGTTTGCAAAATATGAAAACGGATTTCTGAGAATCTAGCTGTTATCCTGATGCCATCAGCGAATTGCTGGTTTATATTTCAATGCATACATTTTCAAAACATTTACGTAAGAATCTATACATTTCGTACATGTTTAAATATTCTTCTTCAGTGGAATATCTTGTTTCCAATGAACGAAATTAGTAAAAAGTTCATTCCAGGAAATACTCTTAAGAATATTTATCCTTTTTACTAGGTTTCTCCAGTATCCTCGTATATGCGCAAAATCAAAGCAATTTTGCAATAACTCAGTTTATTTCCCAGAAGGAGATCTGCTATCTCACCGCAAACAGACATCGATCCAAAGAGGCATCCATAAGAAGGGAACGAAAAAAAAAAAACAAAAACCAAATTGACGCGGTAATTTCAAAAGTCATCGATTGAATTGATACGCCTGCAATTTGCAATTCGCTGTCATGCCACTCCAATTAACTGATGTGTACTTTTTTTTTCTCACCGCCCCCACCACTGTGTGAGTTTGACAGGAGCCATTCCCTCGGTGTATCCTTCATCCTTACATTTGGACAAACGAAAAATCTCCATTTCGGTCCTATCGCCCCTTTGCGATCTGCAATTTCCGTCAATCAATGGTGAGCGGTGGCGTCGAAAACGTGGCTTTTTCTCGCACTTCCCTCCTCTCCCTCAAATAACTCATAATACGAGCGAGGACCCCAAATGCCATTGCCTCCATTGCCACCATTCAAAAGACGAGAGCAGCCGGTAGTGGAATGTTAGCCTGTAATTTAAGTGAATACTGATTGGCTGCAGATTGAGGGCGAACGACGTGAATTGAACGTTGTGGCATGTGCGGCCGATAATTGCCCTCATCTATCAAATAGGATTTGTGTGCCTTACACAAAAAAAAAAAATCCGGCTAGCTCCTGCCTTCACAAAATATATACATAGACCCACCGGCTAAGCCGGTGTTCGTTTTTGTTCGCCTTGTATTCGGGGATAAAAATTGTCAGAAAAATCCCGATAAAATGTGTTATCCTTTTAAATATCAGCTAATAACAATAATCATAACACTTGTAGGCAAATCGATTTAGTTAGCCATTCATAGACGAGCACCGATGCAAGGATGTACACACGCTATGTGGAAGGGTTACGGAGTTGCACATTGATATCCTGAATTACCATTACCATCCATTCAGCGGTAATAACCCGTAAAAAATGTATCGACAGTGGAGAAAAAAAAAAACAGGATATCCTTGCTCATGTACGATGTCGAACGAAATAACCATGCATTAGACCTGCCAACATATGACCACGCCTACTGCTTTCTATGGTGGATAGGATAATATCGATACTGATATTTTCTGAATGAAGCCAAGGATACGATATACTGCAGTTATCGTTATGGAATGTTTTGCTTTTCGATTCCTTTTGTTGCTTTGGTTATTCATCCAGGAATTGGGCATTATTGGAGTCCTTTTCGATGTCTAAGAAGATTTTCGATTCATAATAGCAGTTTACTTGAACACAAAATACAATATCAGAGCTGTGGATACAGATATTTACGTATGATTGTCATTGATTGCTGTATTGGTTAGGCATTATAGAAGGAAAAGGGTCTGTGTTTGACTTTGGGTAGAATTCTTATTCAAATGGATATTAACTTTAAATTGTAAGCGATTGCAAGCTGGCTTCTTCTTCATAATAGAGTATTCAGCTAGATCATTGAAAATTCTTATTTTGTATTACAATGGATGAGTTCTATAGCTCCACTAGGGACAAGGGAAAGGGGATCTGCCGACAAAGGGAATTTGCAGAGAAAGTGAACCATGATTTCTTCTTCCTCCTCGTCTCTAGAGCTTTTGCTAACCAGCAGAGAATAAGATGCAGTAATGCACTGCCCTAGATTTTGCTAAGTACACCACGTGAGACCTATTGGATTCATTGAAAACCATGTGATAGCCTGATGAATAGCACTGACTTCAGCTTGGAAGACACTGAAATGGATCGGTAAATTGATGAGATGAGATGAGAGTTCAGATCCGGCGAGAAGACATCTGCAGCAACTTTTTCATTTGTTGTAGGGTCATCCATGAAGATAGATATTGAATCGTTATGAAGGACGTTTTCACTTTTTTCTGTCCGGTGGTGAGGGTACTCCCTCAAGGTAGGTAAGCAAAAAAGTGTGTATACGCCCAGTGTACTGTAGTAATAACAACCTCAACATGTTTGGAACTTTAACTGTGTCTACAAATATGAAGGACGACAGTATACCTTCCTCTGTTCGGTCCCCCTTGTGTCGTCTTAAATCTTTGAGCTACCAGAGCAGTGTTGTCCATTCGATAGATATGGATACATAGAGTACCTATGAACTTAAATTCGCCTTTCTGTATTGTTTATTTGTTAGCTAACGCGGTCTATGTACTTTATTTTCTACTCCTTGATTTCAAGACCAATTTATCTAGTTGTCTAAGAATACCAGTAAGTTATCAGCAATCTATTTTGTTAAGAGGAACCAAGAACGACACGGATTCCTTAGAGCATAGACCTCTATCGTGGAGAATCATGAAAAAAAAAGAAAAGAGTAACGAGCCAGAGGAAGATGGAAGTTGATATAGCTCAAGGATATCGAAGAGTCCCGCAATAGGGGAACAACATCCGGATGTTTTTCAAAAAGGCCAAGCAAGTGGCAGCTGGTTTCAAGCCCGGAACGCAGGCTCTTCCAAAAAGTGAAGGAAAACTAGTCACCGAAGCACAGGGAATAGTAGATGTGTTAAAGCAGCATTACCAGCAGCTACTTAATGGGAATCCATCCCCTCTTCCAGTTTTGAAGTGGTCGGCTCAGCTATCAAAAAGCTGAAGAACAACAAGGCCGAGTCTGATGGTCTACCAGGGGAGCTTTTCAAACATGGTGGTAATGCTTTGGTAGGGTGCATGCACCAAATCATCAACCAAGTATGGGTGAATGAAGCCATGCCTAATGACTGGACTATCAGTTCTATATGCCCCATCTTCAAAAAAAACGATCCTATGTCTTGTAAGAACTACCAAGGCATATGTCATATACAAGATCCTATCCAACGTACTGTGTGAATGTCTGAAACTTTTCTGCAGCACACTAATGGGTACAAACCAGTGTGGCTTTGAGTCCGGCAGATCGATGATCTACCGAATTTCTACACTAAGGCAGATCCTGGAAAAAAACCAACGAATTTCAAGTCGAGACTTACCAACTCACCAACTCTTCAGAAAGTACGCAGGGCTGGTGTTAACACGGAAGTCACTATCTTCAATAAATCTGTCCAGCTGCTGGGATACGCAGATGACATCAACTCGGCGAATGGACAATAATGTTCCACCAAAGAGGATCTACCAATCACATCCCACAGGTTCGAGACAAAAAGGAAGACCGAACTTTCAGTTTAAAGATCAAGCTATCGCCGATTCGAGAGCGCTTGGTTTAGACAACTGAAAGCAGAATGCCTGAGATCGGAGAGAGTGAAAGCTGCAGGGTCTCAGAATACTAAGTATCTGTATAGTCAGCGTGTCAATTCGAAGATAGTAGTTCCAAATCGCATAAAGTTTACTTAATTCGCTGCTCGCCTGCCTGTTGTCAACTTTCACAAAATTTTAAACGGAAACCTTGCATAGAGCACTCCTTTAACGTGCTAAAACCAGTTCAGAACCTTCCTTAATAGCCCCCGGGTAATTACTAAAGCATTATTACAGACGACTACTTTGAATCTATTAAATTTTAAACAGAAGACCGCCTGACTACATTTTCAATTTTATTTAAAATTGCATCCCTAATGGTATTCGCATAAAGTACTTACTGCAGGTAGTTCCTTATTCATGCTTATTCGTGTCGTGCATACGACTTGCTACCTCAGAATGCATTTCCTTAAGTATCTTTAAAAGCAAATTGACCACAAACTGCAGTTATTTTAAATCTTTTTTAATGCCAAACCGCTTGCAATCACGAGCGAAAAAAATTAATTTTTAATTTTGTGGCCGGCTTCATTATCATGTCGGACACGTATCGACATTAAGCTGGAACAGGGAAGAAGCAGCGAAAAAAAAAACAGAAAACTAAACACCTTGAAGGAGGAGCTATTAAATTTTTCTACTGACCACCACCACGACCACTTGCAGCGAAGCTCCCCATTTAAATGCACAACGATGTTTGACGGAGGCTCTCTCGCACTGAGCCGGAATGTCAGTTTTGCTATAATTTAATTAAATCCTTTTGACAGGTAAATTAAGTCTTACAACGCAGTCCTGCCGATAATTGGCTTCATTACTCATTCATCTTTCATTATTATCCAATTGACAAGTTAATTAGGGAATCCTTTTTTTTTTTTTTTTTGCTGTGAGGACCCTTCTGCAGCGCTGCAGGGAGATGGGGAAACTTAAATTCCATTGGCAGGAGCTGTAGGATAGTGTAGTGCCTTTCGTCAGAAATGTTTTTTTTTTTTTTTTAAGATTTTTATGAAAACATTCATCCCGGCTGTAGACTGCTTGGGCTCACTCAATCGATATGGATTTATCTGTCACACAGCTTTCTCTCAACGGCGACAAACGACATCACCTGAATCGATTCGAGTGCGCGGAGGGTAAGAAATAGTAATCAGTAGCATTCCGACATCCTCCCTCTGGAAAGGCATCAGTTACGCTGACTTTATTGTGTCAAGTTGATTAATGGATGTACTATTTACGTGCACTTCGTATGGCGGAATAAGAAATGTCCTCCATATTCCTTTTCGGATGGCATTCCATCGTCGTCACCATCATTCGTTGGCAGTGGCGGTGGCGGCGGCGGTGTGGTAGCCAATCCGTCCAAAGTCTGAAAGACAACCTCATAGCAATGTCTAGCAACATTTATCCTCGAATTATCATCATCTGACGGTTGGAGTGGGACGTTAAAAGATTGAGTATATTCCAGCGTAGGCGGTGAGCCAATGGAAAAAATGAGATTCCATTCAGATTACCCTGCAGTTGTTCATCTTCTTATC
Organism: Xylota sylvarum; assembly: GCA_905220385.1. Classification (NCBI taxonomy): domain Eukaryota; kingdom Metazoa; phylum Arthropoda; class Insecta; order Diptera; family Syrphidae; genus Xylota; species Xylota sylvarum. The sequence goes on from LR999958.1 coordinate 20,561,144, forward strand.
CTTTGTCGTTATGGTCCTCGATACGATACTTCCTTTAGCGTTTCTTCTTTATATTCTTATTTTCTTTTCCCCCCATCTCTGTCGATTGCTATATTTCCTAGTAAAACATCCAGTTGGCCTTGTTCGAAGACGAAGGACCGAGGAGGAGACAGACCGATTTTCTTTGTTTTGGTTTACCATCAGCTTGAAGGATCCATGAAGTTCTTCTTCAGAATGGCGTTGCTTCGTTTGCATTTGTTGGGTTCGTTGGAGACTGATGCTTTTAAGCAGTTCCATGGCATTAATAATAAATATTATCCACTTTCGTGGTGGCATTGCTTGACTTTAAATTTTCCTCTTGCTTCACTTTTTTGGCCAAGTATTCCTTTACTAATTCCACCTCAAAGGCTTACGGCTACAAAGTGAGTAGTAAATTTTAATCCTTGCTCATAAATTAAGGAAACAAATTTCGTTGTAGTGGCTTTCAAATCGGGAGGGGATCTTGAAGGATCTTAGCATGATGCTTTGGATTTGCATTAGAGGTCGATTTTTGGGGTCTTTTCGTTTAATTTGTGGTAGAACCCGGATTAAGTTAGAAGCTATGCAGTTATCTTTTTATAATGTGCCGGTTTTTAAGAAGTTTGCATAGTCCTAGTAAAGGGAACAAAGGAGCAATATAAAGGGGAATTACTAGAAAGGAAAGAATAGGTATTGGCGCACATTAATAGCTTAAATCAAACAGAGACAAAACGATAGTCCTGAGCACTTCTGACACCAGTGCTCGAGAAAGTGAACAACATTCTATATCTAGGAAGCGTGGTCTCGGCTAACGTGGTGGCACCGAACTGGATGTACGCAGCAGAATCGGGAAAGCTGAAGCTGCATTCGGAATACTGTTCCCAATCTGGAGAAGCAATGTTATCAGCTTAAGAACCAAGCTGCGACTGTTCCGATCCAATGTAGAATCAGTATTGCTTTATGGGTGCTTTCAAGCCAAGCAAGCCTTCGTAATTAAATGTCTAAGAATCATCTTGAGGATTTTTTGGCCCAATCGTATCACGAACGAACAACTTTATCGGAGAACAAGTCAAGAATCTATAGACATAACTTTACGGAGGAGAAAGTGGCATTAGATCGGACACACCCTACAGCCCGAAGACAGTTCCATTACGAAATTCACCATACAGTGGAATCTGCTCACTCAAGCAGGGAGAACAGTGGGACGCCCTAGGCAGCTTTGGCGTAGAACAGTTGAAGAGGAATCGAGGTCTCTGGGAATGAGCTGGAGGCAGCTCAAACGCAGATGTTGTTGATGAACTATGCTTCCGAGGGGTTAAAGGACGTATATGCATATCATCAACATGGAAAGTGCCTTAGACAATGCAACCTTTGACTGCATGTGTGACTAGACAACACGGGACATTGGCATTGTGAATCAGAGCAATGCTGATTAACTGGGCACCGGATCTGGCAAGTTTCTCAGCAGTCTATTGTGGGACCTATGTTAACGCGATTTTATTGTGTACAGCCAAAATTTGTGATGCCACCTCTAGGTATAATCACTACATCGATCACTAGATAGGTGACTCCAATTTCGTTAAGGTCCTTTTCCAATTGAAAACTCTAGATAGATGATGTTGTCCATTTCTCGAGATGGAATGTCACTTAAAGTATATATGTATTTCTCAAAACGATCGTGGGCGACTTTACTTAAATGCCATTGTAGCCGATGGAGAGAAAGCGTTTTGTAAGAAGTCCTCATCCCTTAATCCCATGTATAGGTATCTATATAGAATTAGATAAGACATTCTATTTTACTCTAAGAAGAACTAAGTTTACCTCTATAGATGGTGGTTCAGTTCAGAGGATCTTCTTTCGTAACGAAGAGGAGGATATCCTTTTGCTAGGCTGAGATTTCATTCATGGTACATGGTGTCACATGTCACATTTCATTAACTCTGATAGCATCAACAGATCACGTAAATACCTGCCGTTTTGGTACCCAGGTTACAGGATAATCAAATTAAATTTAATTTACTGAATTGCAAAGTATTGCAGCCTCATGTGCTGACTTTCCCTATATTCCCGGTAGTGAGGCACTAAAGCATTTGACAAAAAAAATCAAATTTAAAAATATTCGCACTTTACAACTTGAATTATCCGCTTGTAAGTACTGAGTAGATATTGACTTTGAACATCCCTCTGTAAAAAAAAATACAAAACCAAAACAAAAAATCCTTTACAAGCAATAGCAACAAAAAATATCCTTATTTGTGGTTATTTTTACTTTATGTCAGTGCGTGCTTTGTTGGGCACCATCTACGGCCATCATCCGCAGACAAAAGCCTGTGAATTTATTTTTATTGGCCCACTCCGTCCCCGCCCCAATGCATTTGCATGTAAAAATTTTCCAATGGCAAACATTTTATTGGAAGCTTTCAATTTGTGCACAAAGCTATTAATTATCCCTGAGACCGGGATAAGTATACGTACGTACGTAAGTGTGTCCGTACATGTCTGAATGAATCCGCATTGTGATTGGGATACATATTTCTGTTGATTTGGTATGCGGATTTCATTTTGCCTGAAACTCACAGGAAGATGGTGAAAAATAATAATTACGAGGATAACATTCGTTTCTTTTTTTTTTTGGTTTTTTTTTTTTTTTTTGATTTTTTATTTTATGGAATCCATTTGTCCTGTTCGCCTTTTTTTTCGTCGTCGGTCGGTCGATGGATAAAAATCCGATGGCAAACATTGCAAAAGGTTTCGATTTATGGGACGATGAGCATGGATGTGGTGAGAGGAAAGGCCATGCATATTGAAATCCGGTGAAAATAAATTTCGAATTGCAGATGGCGTTGATGTGAGCAAATATTGGAATAGTGTTGCAGGAGGAGAGACTTTTGGATAAATGTATATTTTTTTTTTTTTGTTTTCGTCCTGTCCTCTGTTTGCTCGTATGCTCGTTGCTTACCGCAGTTATTGTCAATCGGAGTTTTTTTTTTTTCTTGTTAATTCAAGTAAAACATCGTTTACGGTTGGAGCTGAAAATGAGCAGAGGCTTTTATGGACACTGTGGACTGAGTGGAATAATGATGCTGACGTGGTTTTGAATAAATTTACAGCCTTTGGGGGTTTTATCGTGAAAAAGAGGCTTTCCCTAGCGGGCTGCCAGTGAAAATAACAGATAACAATATTTTTTTGTGCGATTGTCATAGATGTCGTGCTCAATCGTGCCTCAATCAATGACCACCATTAGGATAAGAAGAAAAACATTCATGGGAGATTTTGTTGATCAAACTATGTGACCTGTTTCCCATTTTGGATCGTACTTACCATTTCTGGCTATCTCAGCCTTCTACAACTCTTCTTATACCCTGGTGCTCTTCCTCAACCGTTGTTCATCAGGAATATCTAGCTTTGGAAATCAGTTCTCAACGAAACTCTTCTGCAAATTGAAAGCGCACAATACAACGTTGTTGTTTTTGTAGATGATCTCGCTATCTTAAAATGAGGTAGGTATCCGTAGAATCTTGCTGTAGTTTTAGAACCAGCTGTTTATGAGCCAGTCACTTCACTGAAATTGACTTGGGTCTATGCACTAGATCACTATCCCCGAACTAAGGGAATTGTCTTTTTATATCTCCAACTACTTATTAAAGCTCCACCCAAGATTTTTTGGAGAGAAATGTGGTTGAACTTACCAACAAACCGCTAAAAACTTAGAAAAGATCTACAATATTATCCGTTGAGCCCACGGGACTATGTTCGGTTATTAATCAGCAAACCAGTCTTACGAACTTTGGTCACAAACTTGCGTCTACCAGCTGCAGTTGGTGTATTATTTCAACCGAAATTTCTTTTCAGAATTTGCACTGCGTTCACTTTCGTAGAAACTTTGGAATATTTCCCAACGGTGTTTAAGCGTAAATCGATCCATTTCATACCACGAAAATATAATACTAAGCTCCTGTCGATTGTTTGCGCGCAAAAGAGCTGTCAGTGTCAAAATAACTTATGATTCAAAATTAAACCAACAGATGGCCCACCATTTATAAATGTTTTGGTGTAAGTTCGAACTCAAGACACTCATTAGTTAATAAAACAAAGTGTCCCTTACAAAACATGTCCTACCCAAGAAGAGAATTTAGCAACAAGTTACTTTCAAAAATCCCTAACCGCAGCCTACAAGGCCACGTTTACAGTGAAACGATGTATGAAAAACCTTTGGTAAAACGAAGTCCTTTCCAATCTCAAATAATGGCAACACTATAAAGACTGCTTAAAGTTAAGTAAACCTTAACTTAAGACTGCAGAGAATTCGGCGAGTGCATTGATAACACCAAAAAATCCTTAATACCGGCTCTCAGGCACTCTAACTTGGATCTCAGAACATAAGAGCATAGGCGGTACCGAAGAGGCCGATTATATGGCCTTATTTTCAATTCTTCAAACTCATACATACTTACAAGGTTTTATTTTGCGTAATTGGGCATAATTGGGCAGACACCTCAATTCGAGGTGGTACTAGTGAACAAACAGCTCCTTCCATATTTGAAGTTGATCCTCATCGGAAATAAAAAAAAGAACCGTCTAAGCACGTCCCCAGATATTAACTGCAGCTGTGACCACTTGTCAGTTATTATGTTATCTACCAAAAATCAAATGTCTGGCAGAGTCCCATGCCATGCCAAGTAGAGTAATCTTATCCTGATGAAAAATGAGGCAGTCCCAGACAATTTTAGACCTACCTTATTCAGGTGGAAGTTCCAGGTAAACGTTTGATCACAAAGTACTTCACGGTACTCCGATTCTCCGGACAGCTTAATGGGAATATTTTCCCACTGGCACTTGTCTGAAATCATATTTCCTTTTCCTGTGAAAAGGTACAAGAACTGGTATTATGCATATAATGGTTCTGTAAAACCTTGAAGTTAGCTTAATTATGAATTAAATGGGCTGAATGTGAATAGAACCCATTTTATAAGGTTGGCCGTGAAATTTCTAGCGAAAATATTGAGAACGTGGTTCCACAATGGGTTCAAGAAGAAAGCATTATCTGAGATTCAGCACGGAAACTGGGTGTCGAGTAGCAATTGGCAGGTTTTCTTAGGGCTAATAGCGAATTCATTACTTAGTACTAGGCAGTGAGTGGTCTATTCTAGTGGTTAGTCCCTCCTGGAGTACTTCTAAAACAAGGTTAATCGATAGTTTTAAGCCACAGTAGACTACTCATGCCCTTCTAAATTGGACACATTTCAGCAAAAGTTGTCCAAAGTCAATCACCACCACATCCATACCCTACCGTCGGGTCCTGCTTCAAAAGCATTAAATCAGAATAAGTACACAGAAATAATAACTTCGTGGTCCAACACCAGTCGCCATCATCAGGTATGCACTTTGAGCCGCAGGCAAATTGAGTAATGAATTTAAATGGACAGAGTTGATGGCGTAACATAACCTATCATATCACTACGTTACAAATACCCTTTCAAATGTCCTTGCCAGCCCATTCAAACTCATTTGGTCCACGCAACTGATGGATTTTCATTATAAACAGGCTCAGGAAAAATACGTGTCATTCTCCTGCGAAAAATAGCCATGCTGTCCTTCCAGTTAGACTAAATTCATAAACCTCACACTTGCCCATCTATTCCATAAAAAGGATAGTACTCATCTAGATAGATTGTGTCACCCACCGCGGACACATTCACTGGAAATAGTAATTAAAACGTTAAAGCCTTTTTGGCTTGACAGATGTACTGCACTTTGCAGTTCTGCGTGTGTAAATAATTTTTATTTTTATTTTCCAAGTTAGAATGATTTACGAGCCAAAGCTAATCTTTATTAAGTGCACTTTGGCATTTGCCACCTATCAGTATAGTAGTATAGTGGCTTAGAGGAAATTTTATGATTTGTTGCCTACTCTTTGGCTTTACCAGAGATAAACATTCTACAGCACAGTTGGTGCATGAAATGGGTTAACTTTTCCAATAAAAAATATTTAATTATTTGCCAGAGACAGTACCTACTCTAATAGAAAGTTTCCAATTGCAAATAACGGTTATTCTTGTATCAAGTTTTCGAAAATTAGTATTGCACCAAAGTTATTGGAGGTGCACCAGTTGGCTAATGAAGTTTCATAAACGAATTGGAGAGAGGTTTGTGCAATAAACTTGAAAATTTCCATAACAACAGCGAGTTTTATTTTTAAGGACCTGAGAAATGACTGTTTCAAGTAATAATAGCTTGCACTTGTGTCTGATGGAGATGTGTACTTTCAGTTGAAATGAAAACTATTGTCGAAGTTATTAATGCGAATGAAGTTAGTCTTTGGACAGAGTTTTAATGGAGAAAAACAATCCGAACAAGAGTCGTTGGTTTAATATTACGTACGTACGGACACAGCATACTTTTACGTTCTGAATTTACCTTCTGAAAAGGTTGGCGTTGGTTACTTCGTTTCGGTTTACTTGGCGTATTTTTATCCGCCTTTAGTTTGAAAACCACATTTACTTTCGTCTAAAATTGAGATATGTGAAGCTTAGTAATAAGATAAATTGAGAATTAAGAAGTAGGAATCAGCCGCATTCAGTATTATGTATACTTATAAGAATAAATGCCTAAAGCAGTCAGTTACTATTTTTATTAAGCAGGATAATTAGGGGGCCTAATTTTTCTGAGTGCACAGCTATTTATTGGCCTCATTTTGTTCTTAACGATTTTACGGTCTATAACACAGGGTCTTTGAGTAGATACACAATACTAGCGCCTTCTTTATCCCAGCGAGCCGTTCTTCTTGACATAGTTAAGGTTACGGGTATGTTGTTATCAAGTTTTTGGAGGAACCTGGAACCATATATGTAGAATATGTATAGGCTTTGCGACGAAAGTTTACAATCGAAGCGGTATTTGCATGACCTTTTTAACTTATCTGCTCTGTCTATGGAAAAAATAAATAGCTGTATTGCCCTTCAGCCCCAAATTCGCTACAAGACGACTTGCTGAAACTCCATTTTAATCACGATGTAGAACTGATGATAACAATTTGGCTGACTATTTTAAAAAAAATACATCTAGAACTCTCAGGAACTTCTGGAAAGCAGTTCATTGTCTATTAGTTTCTTGACAGCCACAATTAGCAACTCGTACATTAATGTCACTAGTAAGGAATAAAATTGGCTTATTCATGCACGAGGATATCATTTCCCCCTTAGGCTGTTTGTAATTAAATATAATTGCGTCTATTTCACGGTCCGAGTAGCGATAGTGCTTCTTAGGCAAGATTGAGCAAATAGGCCATATTCCATTCTGAAGCCAGTAAAACAATCTTTTTAATCAATAATAAGTATTTGCCCGTACAAGCACCTTTCTAACCTCCTTTCTGTATTCAAAAGCTATCGAATCGGTTATTTAACATTTTGCATGCTATGAGATTATACACCTGTTCACGAATCGCCTCCGTCCCATTTCCAATAACTCACCCCTGCCAATTTGATTAATAGACAACAATTTACTTGTCATCATTAAAATCGTGTCCTTCTACCATCGAACTCAGCACAAAAGCAGGAAATGAATAAGTTCCATACACTCGCGTATCAGTACCACCTTCGGTTGTCAATTCGATGATTTATAGAACTTTTGTTCGTCGACTATGGACAACAAAAAAAATTCCCAAAATCAATTTGAAAGACTGCTTTGTAGACAAACCCTCGCGAAATCTCATACTTAATTCACGCGATACAGGATAACATCCCCCCAATCTGTCCCATGTCTCAACCGCCGCAAAAAAAAAAAAATTTAGCGCACGCAATTCGCAGTGCCGCGCCGCCAGAGCACATATGTGACCTGCCATCGTTTTTCCACTTTTCACGGTCATAAATCAACACGTGATACGAAAATCTAATGAAAAACCGAGTCGCAAATAAAAAGTGAACAACTCGCATAAAACTGACACATATTGAGATTTTTCCACCCCCTCCCTTCGATCCAGTCGAAGCGAAGAAGGGATACGATACGAACTCGCCCGACGCACTTTGTAATATATCATCTCATTCATGCGAGAAGCGCACCCAGGACGCCATCTCTCGAGTAAATTATACCCTTCTGGGCCTGTCCCGTTCCTCATGGCCGGAAAAGGACATGAGACAAAGCATTTAATATGCAGACCCATAACCCAGAATACACGGTACTCTCCACCCCGCCGCAAGGAAGTGCAATAAAAGGACATTGAATTCGCCGAAAAAAAAAATAGTACAAGACGCCTAGAGCGAGCACCGTTCGCACTTGAAACGGGCGTTATATCTTCTGTTTTTTTTTTTTTTTTAAGGTGGAATTTATGCGCTTCTTAGTCAAGAAGCGAAATACATTTTTACTTGTTTTTTTTGTCGATTCCGAATAACGAATTTCAACCATTTTATAATTGAATCACGTACGACATTTTGTGTGTGTTTCCCTGGGGGGCTCGAATTCATATAGAAGGGGGTACTTCAAGGTCCACAAGAAACTTGAGTCTAACCGCACACACACGCAGACAGAGACCCAACGGTGAGAAATGCAAAATTGGATCTCTTGAAATCACACCCGTGCCATAGTGGTATCCTTTGGCGTTACGAATACCCACCCTCTTCTCCCAGTTTCGAATGCAACCAGAAAGAGTATCGCAATAATATCCGAGATATTTTATCAGAATCATTCAGAGACGAGCTTAATAAATCAGGACTAACAATAATGGAGTGTCCTCGTTTAGTGGTGCGTTCTCTTTATGGGTTTTTGTGGTCTGTGCGCAGTGCATATTCATTTTACTTTCGGTATTGTATTGCATTTGGAAGTAATGCATCTTATGGTGTGGCGGCACAACTACAAAACCATCCAAAGGTGATGTATAGATACTTATTTTCGAATCAATTTGCAATAAAAATTCACTTGACATAAATGGTGAATGCAGATACATAGTGGTTTAAAATTTATTCTAACCGTGTGAAATCCTTGGAAACTTTTCTTTTTTGTTGTCTTTGTGCAGGCTAAACTTATTGGTAATTGATTGGATACATACCTCGTTTGAGATTCAAACGGCGGCGCTTTGTAAGAGCTTCTTTTTTTCTGAACTGCTTGCTGTTTAATTCCTCATTATTGCTTTGAAACGTTTGATGTCAAAGTTAATCCTTTGACAATATGAGTATGTTCCTATGAAAGAAGTAGAGCATACATTGAGTAGATTTGGAGATTACTTGTCAATTCTCAGCTCATTATGTTACCTTTGACTTTGCATAAGTTTTTGTGGTATGACTTAAAATTCGTCAGTGCCACCGGAACATAGATTCTTAAGAGTATGTGACCTAAATAACATTTCTGGTCAAAGGCATGTTTAAATACTTGATTTCATAATCTAGCACTCATGAAATAATCGTGTCTAAAAGATGTAAAGAGAAAAACTTACAGGCACGTAAACCTCCAATACTGGCAATAGTTTTATGCACAAAGAGAGTACTATGTTGACGTTCCACCATTACAACATAAACGAATTGAACCGAAAAAAAAACTCCTAGTTGATTAAAACTCATCAAGAAGCATCTATCGTCTTCTGCGCAGGCAACAGTATGTATGTGTGGTACGGGTCAGAAATACAAACCAACTACAACTAGAATGGTCGCGGATACCAGATCACAGTATAACATTCTATTAAGTATCACACTTGATACACTTGATTATGTTGACTTGGTCGGTTCTAAAAGTCATACTACTTCGCATCCTTTTTGCAGTTTTTCCTACGACATTTTCGAATATTGCAACTATTACAGAATTGGTACAGCTTTCGTACATGCCTAGGGTCAAAACGATCTTATATGGATACATGCCCAAGTCCTTGTCCAAAATTCGGCAGAAACTGGTCACAGAGATACCCAATTCCTAAGATCGATGCCGAATCAACAAATTTGTGATCTCTCTTTGGCTTGTTGGTACGGAAACATTATAAAGTGCGTACGTTTACTCAAATTTTCCCGTCAGACCTTCAATTGTTTGTTTATCTGGATGGATACGAAAGCCAAAAATTGAAGTTAGCGCATGTAAAGTTGTCGCAACCAAACGCCAACACTCATAAAAAAATTTTGGATTATTTGCAAATGTTGTTGAAGCATTTAATGCATTTTCCATTATTAAATGAGAAGTATAGCCGAGTTGAAAGGTTATAACAGAGGGCAGCTGACTTTACGCATAGCCGATAGACCCAATTGAAAAACCCTCATCATGTCATTTTCATAACTGATTATGACATTTGCAGCTGAAATTTTGGGTCCACGTTTAGTATACATACATTTATTAATTAGTTAAGTTTTCTATACGTTCAAAACTGAGTCCATGTAGTGGCACGCCTTTAATATCTGGTTGTGATCCTTTTGCGTGATTACTGTGGCCGTTTCCAACAATTTAGGGCAGACAAAATTCATAGAAATTTTTTTTAAACACACGGAAGAACATATTAGTACACATTTACACAATATAAAAGAACAGGACCACACTTGGAAACTGAAGGTAATCCATATTCAACTGAATCCTTCTAGCTACACTTAGCTCTAACCTTCACCTTAAAACGTCGATTGCTTAGGTAGGTCTTGAGCCTACTAGGTAATTTCCCTCTTATTCCAGCTTCATAAAGACCTTCTTGGAGGTTTTCATGGTTAAACGTTTCGAATGGCTCCCTGATGTTCAGAAATGGAACTAGGATATGGTGTATTTTGTTTAACTTTTGATTTATCATGTCTTAATTTAGCTGCAAGCAATTTGTATCTGAAGTAATAGCGGTCACACCAAGGAAGACATGTTAAGGCGAAGTGAATAATTCTGTGCTTCAAATATCAGGAGTAGGAGATAATTATGGGAATCAGTAAAAGTGACACTAAGTAAAAAATTTTATTGATAACAGATGGAGAACCCATTCAGGTCATTCAAGAGAAAGTCAGCTTGAGATATGAGTTTCATTTTGTGTCATCCGCATAGTCAGATAAATCAAAGTCCATGACATCACATTCGACATTAATGATTTATTAAAGTAAATATTAATGGTCTAAAATCGCTGCCTTGAGGAACCCCCAAAGATCGCATAATAGTATCAAGAACCGAGGATCTACAACCAACATAATATCGTAATATCATCAGTTGAACTGTGGTAAGCAATTGTCGATCTGCTCTTAGGGAAACCATCCTGATTAGAGGACAAGATTGGCCGATTCGATCGATCATATCCGATGCTTTAATAGAGCTGGGAAATTTAGAAGACATATCAACTGGATTGCATGGCCCTGCAGAAGGGAGATCGTAGAAGAAGACAAAACTTAACAGAGTAGTTAAGTAGTTCAAAAACTTAAGATGTGAGAGCGCTTAGGTTTATGTGGTTTAGGTGTACAGAAAACTATTATCTTTTTGTGAATGCTATACACTCATTCAAAATTTAAAAGGTGTGATTAGAGCGGAATCCTATTGGAGATGGGTGCACTGTTCATTCTGCTGTTTAAGGACTATAATATTTTTTAGAGTTGACACAGTTTTATTGAAAGTATAAAATGCACTTGGAGGGCATATACTTATGAGATAAATTTTAAGTATAGCGATCGGATTAGAGAGACCTTCCTGATTATTAGAAATCATAGTTTGGTATACCTTGAAGTCCTATACCATGCTGAAGTTTGTGGTTTGTATACAAAAGTATAGTCTATATGCATTTTCGACGCGTAGCACCATCATACTGCAACTATGCTCTAACGTTCCATATCGGTCTCCAAGATATCCACTCGCATATCTTTGACTCCTAGACCAGTGATGATGATCGTGTTTCTGACAAAATCAAGACCGACTATGGAGTGGAAAATAAAACATTGGTACAAATTTGTCACAGAGAGAAAAATTCCAATTTATTATTTTTGGCAAAATATTTATAAAAATTCGTACAGATACTCACTATAAGTACCATTGAGCATGTATACACAAAAGAAACAAATATAATCAGTCCCTCACTTTATTATAATTGATTACCGGAAAATCTATACATATAATCCATAAATAAGTTGAAAAAGAAAATTTTTCATAAAAATCATTCAAATGTGAAAATATTAATAAAAACTAAAAAAAAAATGTTTAAAAACATTAATAACCATCAAAACTATAGAAAAAAAAATGCAAAACAAATTATGGAAACCTCAACCTAGTGTTGGAAAAAATTTGCTTAACCTGGCAATTTTGACTTATCAAAGCGACGACTACAAATAAATATAAGTGTCATATGAATAAATTTTCAATTCGCGACCACTTATCCCAAGCGGTCCTGTTCACCTCCCTCAAATGCGATTTATCATATTGTTAAAGCCCGTAAATTATCGGCATCGCCTGTCAAGTGTCCCGTGACCAAATGTTAGGACTCCCCCGTGCATCGCCTACAGTCGGCAGCAGTCCATCCGAAGCCGTTCCTCTGAAAAATTGAAAAATATGTGCATTATCTGTTTAAGGCTCGATAATGATAATTTCCCACTTTCTGTCCATTTAGCACGACTGTACAACTATTTATTTATATTAAATTATTGAAACTCATGTCAACAGTAATTAATTTCGCCGACTTAATGTGTTTCCTGCTCCGAGGAAATTTTATTTTTTATTTTTTTTTTTTTTAAATATAAAATTGATAATAATGCAAAAATTATTAAAAAAAAAAAAAAATAATAATATAAGGCCGGGGCCGACGAACGACGGAAGGCGAGAAAATTGGTAATAAAAATGCAAATCGTCCTGAAGTCCAAGTTAATTAATTTGGATATTATCATAAAATGGACACAGGATTCGTGCCGCTGCGTAATGCTCATACAGGACGCTCCTGGCTGGGGCTATATGTGCGAAAAATGGATGCGATAAGTGTAGTCTCGGTCCATGAGGGGCTGTAAATTGTGGGAAAACTTTAAAGCAAAAAATAATATTTTTCCTTTTTTTTTTTTTTTATTGTAAAATGCAATTAAAGAGACACAAACAGAGATACAATGTGAGTGCGTGCGCTCGACTCTCGATGACACTGAAAGACAGGGAGTGAACGGATCCCTTTGGGAAAAGGAAATGAAACGATTTTTAATGAATTAAATTATGTCATCTGGAGTGACACATGGTTTTGGTTAATTTGTTTAAACAAAGGCGTATATGCGTACACACAGGCGGTATTCTCAAAGGACCAGCACCCGTAATGGAGGGTTTTCTCATTCCTCTACTATGACATATAATATGTTCGTTTTGTTTGTTATGCCTGTTTATTTATGTTTATTTGGTAAATAATGATTCCATTGACAGATTGGTTTCGTTAAAAAAAAAAAAAAATCCCGCATGCAATGGTGCTATCCCTTTGGTGATAGGGGTTCTTTGAGTCAGTGTTTATATTCAAATAAGGATTACGCACTTTGTTTGACTGTGGCGTAATTCTTATTAGTTTTGAAAATCCTACAATTTACAACAGTCACTCACATGCACTTTTGGGTTAAAGTAGCATCGATGCTATTCATTATGGAATACAACATCATTTAAATGTCCTTCATGGACAGCTGCACGAGTGAATCCTTAATTTCTTACGCTATGAACCTATGCCTTCACTAACATGCCTCTCCAGTTAGCCCGGTCCTGGATAAGATTTCAACAGTCTATGGGCCGAAGCATTTCTATCCATCAGGTCTACATATCCTAACCATCTTAGACGGCTGAATGTGCACATGGTGCAAGCAGCACTTTCCCGGATATTGCCACACATTGGAGGACCGGGGTATCCTAGAAGGATTTTGATATCCAGAGTAGTCAGCTCAGTCCTATTATACGCTCCCCCGGTATGGGCAAGGGAACTACCGACAAAGGAAACGAGAAGAAAGTTTTCGTCAGTCTACAAACTGTGCGCACTAAGAACAATCAGTGGCTTTCGAACGATTTTGGACGAAGCTGCTTTCGTCATAACCGGAATGGTCCCTATTGACATCCTCGCGGACGAGATGCTAAGGAACTATAACAGGAAAACCTCGAAGCAGCTGGAACCATCAACAATAAAGATGATCAAGGAAGAGGAAATATCAGTCTCAATGACTGCGTGGCAAGCTAGGTGGAACAACACTACGAAAGGCAGATGGACCTACAAGTTGATCCCAATTATCGCGATCTGGACAAAATGAGTCCACGGTGTCTGCAACTACCATCTTATGCAATTCTTGTCCGGCTACGGTGGCTATCGGAAATATTTACATCGATTTGGACACGATAGCTCACCTTTTTGCCCGGACTGTCCAGACTAGGAAAAAGATACGGAGCATGCTGTATTCCATTGTAGACGCTGCATGAAATGGAGAAACAGTCATCTAAGCCCACAGTGGCTTATAGAAGAAATGTTGCGTTCATAGGAAGACTAGATGGAAATTTCTGGGTTAAACGTGCAAATGGAGCTGAGAAGAATTGAGAAAATAAGGCCAGCTGTAACATCAGAAACAGAAAGCATATCCATAAAAAAAACCCTAGTAGTTGCACAGACTTTTGTAAGATTGTTCCTCCAATGTTGAGTTGTGAGTTTCCCACAATTCTTTCAAGTATGTATGATGTTGAAAAAATCACATGACAGCGGGTTACCTTGTCCAAATCCATCGAAGTTTTCGGTGTTCTTCATCGTCATCCTGCACAGGTGAACGAGTTTGACAGTAATGCCAAAACCATACAAGGCTCTGTACAGTTCGTCTCTATTGATGCTGTCATATGCGGCCTTAAAATTGATAATAAGATGGTGGATATCGATTTGGACTTCTTGGGTTTTATCCAGGATCTGTCGAAGTGCGAAAATTTGATCGACAGCAAAGTTTTCCGGCCTGAAACCACACTGATAGAAACTGATCAGGTGTTTAGACATTATGGCTTGTACGCAATGTTGAAGAGACTTATAAATAGCGCTATGCAGGAGATTTAATTTCTTGTGGATCGGACAAACGATGCTGAGGTTCCATTTATCAGCCATACGCCCATCTAACTAAATTTTAGAGAGATAAATTGATGTACGCTATCAACAAGCTATCTCCAGCTGCTTTGAACAACGCTGCCTTGTTGAATTTAAGCTTGGGCTTAGAGTGGCTTGAGGAACTTATTTGGGTTTTCCTTGGTCGGGAAGTTACCCCTATGCGCAACCCCCAACCTGGAGGACCAGTTCTCTTTTATACCCCTAGGACGAGGGATTTTTCGGAATCAGTAACCCGCTTCGGGAATATGAGTGCTGCCGTTGGCCCATAAAGGGTTGATTTGCCACCAACTTTTCCACCACCCTGGTGCAGTGTTGGAGATCCATATAGGCCTGGAATTCAAATATGTCGAAACAGCTCATATAGGGATAGCACTAATAGTTCGGGCTGACTGGAACTGTAAACGCCAGCGTTGATTCCATCTAGGGAATTTATCCGCTGCCGCCTGGAGCAAGAGGAAGCTTTAGTAAAAAAGCGTCATATTCAGCTATGAGATGAGCAACGCAACCGAACGCAATAAACCCTATAGTTGATGTTCTGCTTGCCACTTAACGTTACTAAGCTAGCATTGCCGATCGCTGAACTACTTTGATGCTTTTCGAGACGAGAGATCCACTTTTAATGACTCAAAATTTCACTAAAGTCGATCGATAGAATGCAAGGACACAAATATATAAACTTCTGACTACCATCACGTAGCAGTTATATTCCTTCATCAATCCTGTGTTCATTTGATGAACCCCCATATTTCAGAAAACTTGTCTAAGATTAAACGACTAAGGGCCCATGCCTACAGTTAAAACAACATCACCATCCCTTTCACACTATGTCACACATAAAGAAAGGACGCAGTTCAAGTGGAAGCGACGTTACGGAAACATAGCGCACAAAACTAATAACTTTTCAGGATAACTTTTGAACTTTTTAACGGCAACGTGAAATTTTCTTGCATTCAAATTTAAATCGTGATGACAATTATTTCCGATGTGGTTGTTGGGAACTTTTCTAACCCATCAGCCCGGCCCCTTCGCCGGTTTAGTAGATCCAATTCCATTCTCGAGTTCTTTTGAAGGAATCCCCCTCGTCGTCGTAGTCGTCGTCATCGTCGTTCTCGTTGCAGGTTCGTGCAAGGGCAACTTGACATGCACACAGGAGGTAATTTTCGCGTTTGGAAGCATTTTGATGATGAAAGTGCATCCGGCAGGTTTACATAGATGGCGTTTTCATAATTCATTTTCCACCAGACGGCATTTCGTAATTTGCGGCAATTTTCCTAAAACGAACTGCCGACAATTGTCTGAGAAATATTTTTTTTTCGCCGATTTTTTTGTTGTTTTTCGTTCGTTTTTGGGGTTTGAACTAGAACCCATTTTGAGGCAAAGTTTCGCGGCAGTCAGATGGTTAAGTTTCTTGACTGACAGTTGGAGGTTAAATTTGACTGTGAATGGGTTGTTTTACTTTCACTATGCACACAGTAGTGGGTCTATTTAAGGAATTAGGTCCTCCTTACGGTAGGGGTGCACATGTCCTTGTACATGCGGGAAACTCAATTCGCATTTTGTAAAACGCAACGAAGTTATGCGCGAGATATAACTTTTGTATACAGACAGTCCGCACATCAGCCATTGAAATATTTTTTTTGTTTTGTTTTGCTAAGCGGATTATTCTGATTTCTCTGATTTTTAATCCAAAGCCAGTAAAAGCCTTTGCGCCATACAACATCACATAACATCTGTTACCGTGTATAAATTCATCGTACATTTTGGAGGAGAAAAATACCCCGAATATTTTCCAATCGCAAATACCATTACGAACAGGATCGCAATTTCGAAAAGCACACAAAGCGAATCTCAGCGTAAACACAAAAGCCAACACGAATGCCATCGAGTAAATCCTGAGAAGACATTCCCATTTAAGGTTCGGATTAACAAATAAAACTGCCACTGGTCGGTCTTGCAGTGTTCATGGCCAGATTTTTGTTTAATTCCGGGATATTTATACAAACGGGACAGGACGGGCCGGGCTGGGCGAACCGACCCGAAGAAAAAATCATTGCCAATATATTGTTTCAATACGACAGAGAAAATCCCTTTGTGAGATTGCGGCATCGTCGTAGTCATCGTCGTCGTACAGTTGGTGTTTCCCCAGCACTCAGCTCTATGCTGATGTGCATCCTTATATCTTGAAATATCCCAAAATAAAGAAGGATGCACCGGGACATAAAAATAAATACATTACTTCGGTCATTCGTTTTAATTTGCAGAATCTGGCTAACGAGGGAGACCGAATTTGTTGATTGGGTATTTTGGCCGAGACCAAACAATTTATTGTATCCGAGATATGTATTTTCGTTTAAGAGAAAGTCGAATGGAGATGCTTTTGGAATTACATGGGAGTATCGATGCAGGGATGAGTAGGATAATGCTGAAAAATACCACCGTGCATATAAAAGGATAAACGGAATAAAGAAAACACCAACCAGCAAAAGGCAAATGGAATGCAATGAGCGATAATGTGATGGTAGGGCTGATCTTAATAGTATGAAGATAATCACTTGAAATCCGAAATACCAACCAGACATCGTTATTCATACAGAGATAGGGTGCTGATGTATACGATGTTGGTGTGCTTAAATCAATCCAGTAATTATACATCAGTAGAACTTTTTTGGGTGGCTATTGGGCGCCGTGACTCAAGTGGTTAGTGCGTTGGACTACGGAGCGAGTCCACACAACACCTAAAATTTCTTTTATGGCCACAACTCTTGCCAGTACCCAAGAGTAAAACTGTCATGAAAAAGCTTTACAAAACAAAAATTTCACTTCGGATACAGCATTAAACAGTAGGTATCTTCCATTCGTGTAAAGAACATAACACGCACAATACGAATGGTTGTGAGAAGCTACATATGTACGTTCTGGATCCCATAAATATCTTCATTACTCGGGCTATGAAGTAAGATGGACAAAAAATTACTACCTGTGAACTATTCACTGTGAATGCAAATTCACATTCGCAACCTGTGAATGACTTAAAAATAAACTGTGAAATTTTAAAACGATCAACGATAGAGATGAAGAAGGAAACCTCTTAGTAGAATCACGGTCGGTGCTGAGAATATGAACTGTCTTCTGTAGACTGTATAACTGCAACGGAGACCAACATCCCACTGTCGAGCCGAATGAACCATTCAATCACCTGTCCAAAATGAAAAAAGTATAGTAGGATATATCCAAACTTAAGTCGGACCTGACCGCTTACCAGCCGAGCTGTTCAAAATAGCTGGAAATGACCTGGTAGAGAGCATACACAAACTCATTTCTAAAACTTGATCGCTTCTAGAGAAAGATTCTTCGTCAAACTTTCGATCCTGTTTGCGTTGACGGGGTTTGGAGGAGTAGATTCAACGACGAACCACAAGAGCTATACAGCGACCTGGACCTAGTCAAAAAACTGCGTATTAGTCGTTTGAGATGGCTAGGATATGTAGAGCGGATGGACAACACCGGAGCCCAAAAGTCTTCGAATCAAAACCTGAGGGACGACGCAATAGAGAAAAACCTAGTGCACAAGTAGGAGAAGACCTCAACCGACTTGGAAGCAGTTACCTAAAGTTCTGGCTAACTAGAGAGGTTTGACGGTTGAGGTCCAGGCTCACCCAAAACTGTAGCGCCACTTTTTTTTTTTTTATAAAGACCCTTGCCCATATGGCTGACACTGCAACCTAAGAAGATCTATTGTATCAAAGGGAAATACTAAGCCAAGAGAGGTTCCACCTCCCTTATGAAGGATAGTACGTCCTTAGCAGGGGAGTACCTTAGCGCAGATCTACATGGCATGGAGTTCAGCCTGGAAAACCGTGGGACACATTCCCATAAGTATTGAGACTTTGGTGTTGGGTCCAAAGACACCAGTTTCCATCTTTGATCCGTCTGTGTACCAGATCAGACCTCTAAGGTCCAGTGTCGGAACACCATTAGACCAGTTTGCACGATCCAATATTTCTACCTCAAATAACCTTCCGAAGCAGTACTCCCTGACCATAATGTCGGGGATAGTACAGAACATGTCCTTTTTGGGAATTGAGTCAAGAATTTTCAGGTGTCCCACATGGTCGCCTGATTTATACTTGTATTTTAGTTGCAGTTTGATAGCGCATCTGGCGGCCGTCTTCCTAATGAAGATTTGTAAGGGAGAGAGCCCAACAAACAATGGCCGCGTACGTGATAATGGGCCTCAGCCGTTTATCAAGGATGACACCGAGATATTTAACCTCACTGGAATAGACTAAGGTGGTGCCTTTGATCGTAATAGATCCCAGATTGACCAGTCTTCTTTTTGTAAAAGGCACTAAAACGGTTTTGCAAGGTTTGGTGGATAGTCCTTCTCTGCTGCACCATTCTAACACGTATAGTAAAGCACATTGCATGACACTAGAAATGCTCGTGCTGTGTTTATCACTAATAAAAATCGCCAAGTCAGTAGCCCCACTTAAGTAAATAAATACAGTGGACTGCGCTATATCCAGCCTCATTTGAACCAATGAAAGTCAATGTGTTACAACCAGAATCAAGATCTCCAAAAGAGCTATCCACTGAACCAGGAGGAGATTATTATAAATAAGGCGATGGAGAACACTTTTATTTGAATTAGCCAGTTTTCCAAGATTGACAAAGAAGTAGACTTAGGCCAGATCTGTTATATGCGGGATGCTTTAAAAGGCGTACAAAATACCATCAATGTAGCATCTCCTGCCTCTGATGTGGTATAAAAACGAACAAGCTCATACTTGCTTTACCCTCTAGAATGTCTCATGAGCAGCCTGTGTAGATAATGGGAGCGATGACAGAGACATGTCTCCTTAAGCTGGAGTATGTCAGCAGTATCCTTAACTGACTTCATGCCTTTGAAAACCGAAATCCCGAACTACTAGTTTTGATATAATCCGGAAAAGCTTCATGCAAAGCTCCAATAAGATGGGTACTGGCCAAGGAATAGAGTTATGGAAGTCGAAGTTCGATTCCAAATTCGTAAAAAAATGATCTTGGGAAACAAACCCCAGCCCTAGCGAGTTTCATCAATTGTTAGTAGTTAAAGATTTGGTAAAGGAGTCTGTTAGGTATTCCAATGGTCGTTTCAAGGTCGAGGACAAGGCAAACCACGTCTTCGAATAAAACTTCAATCCAACTATACGTTTCAGATGAGTGTGAATATTTTCTGAATGTCATTAGTCTCAGCAAACTTTTGGAATGCGAATATCAATATCTTTCCTTTTAAACACTTTCTAAACAACAGCAAAGTAAACTTCATTACCATTCTATCCTCTTGAAATTCCTTTGTCTAACTCAACACAAAGAACATCAAGTATGACACCTTAACGCCCCAATAAACATACCGTCAAAGGGTGTAGAATTAACATTAAGATCACCATGTTATTATCGTGTTACACGCTACACAGTGTCAGCACAGAAACGCAAATGAAATCTATTGAAAAATTCATAACCCATTTACTGCTCTTCAATAGATAATATTGGAGTATAATACTATCTGCAGAACTTATGACAACTTGCACTCATCCCACCTCTCTGCCACTCTAGTCTTTCCACTAAAGTCGTCATACAATAACTACTACTACTGCGAAACTACATATGGTTGTGAGACGATGATTCCAACGACAGTTGTCGTCGTCGTCAACATCAGCAGCAACACAACCATTTCTAAACCAATAATTTATTCATTTCGACAACAAAGAGCATAACGTAAGCACTTCCAAGCCACCCGCAGCATGTGTGGGGTGGGATCCTTTCAGCGAATCCTTCCGCATAGCGCACAGCGAACCCAAATCCACCCGCTGACGTGCAAGTGAAAATTCAAAGCCTCTGCTTACGTTGCATGATGATGCACAAGCTAATAGATGAAACGTTCCACGCCCATTTCACAGATAGATTGGGGAAGTGAAAGGATGTACCAACGTTCACAGCCACAGGAAGTAGTCTCACAAGTGAGCGGGCTACCGAACTAATGCCATTTAAAATGACACAGAAAATATTTGACTTTGCATTGAATGTGGCGCGGCGCGGCATTGCGTTGCCAGAGCCCTATACGCGCGCACTCAAATGGAAAGGAAGACGAACACTATCCGCGCCATCACTCCGGGTGATTCTCGTATGTTTCCCTTGTAGCTCTCTCTATCTCTGCCGCTGAGCCGAGTGCAACACACAAAGGATTGCAGAACCATCAGCGTTCCGTGTGATGATCCCTTCGCCATTTCAATTCAATTGCGGATCTACTGCATCCTGCATCCCTGGTATGCCTGCGGAGTGCGTGGAGCCTGTGCTTCTGTTCTCCTAATGAATTTATTACAATGATAACATTAGCGAGTTAGGATTTTTGACAGCTTCTCACACCCCTCTCCGATGATGGGTGGTGTATCTATGTAGGACGACACACCAGCAAGATATGCGACCTGGATATGTCGGTGTTCGGTTATACTCTGGGAGTATAATCAAGTCATGCGAACATTTCCACACTATTGCCATAATTATTTCTCTTTATAGTCGTCACTCAAAGGGGATGATGCACAGCCGTACTGTACGACACACACAGCCCCACACACATAAACACGTCTCGTCGTCGTCCTCTGACATTCACACAGGCGAAAAATTATGAATAATAGAAGGAAAATTAAGCAGAACTTCCCTGACGCATGTTGGAGTTCGACTACGTACCGTACACAGGATGGGGGAGGGACACTGAGTGGAGCAAAGTGTAGACGACATGTTCACCGAAATTAACATCTACAACAGCAGCGGTGTGGTGGCGGGTTATGAGAGCCTTTGACTGGTTCCGGGGGGCTGAAGCCGAGGCGGAGGTTATGGAATATTAGCCATGAGCTCGGTGTGCTCTTTCACACTGGATACCGCATGCATGGATAGATGTTGTCGGTTCGGTATACGAGTATCTTTCGGGGGGTTGTTGTGTTTGTTGATTAAATTGAGTGCCGAGATGTGGAACCGACGAATAGCTTGAAAATATTTCATCATAATCAAAGTGGATACCAGTTACCAGACGAATGTTTGAAATTTCCTTTTTTTCTCTTTTTTTTTTTTTGTAATTTTATCCTTTTTTTTTGCTGAAGACAGTTGCTAAGAATTTTGTTTCTGGAGGCAGATCGTGTGCGCGTGTTACGAGTTAGTGGTTAACTCTTGATGAGCCTTACGGAAGTGTTTCCCCAAATATAACACTCGGTGATATATTTTCTGTAGTTTAGCGACAACGATGGCGTTAGGGAATGAAAATATGTTTCTTTTTTATAATATGGGGTTGTCCTGTGAAAAACAAACATCAGCGATAAGGTCAGGGATTATTTTGACTTACCGGAAGACTGACGTCTCGCAGTAATAGATAGATAGTAATACGGTGGAGTTCGGAGTTTAGAACTTTTTGCCACAAATGAAGGAACAACTCTAATGGAATCACCGTAAATCTTCCACGAATCTTCCTTTCTCAGTTTTTGATCTATCTTTACATCGCTTAATTGACTACACAAAGCAGTGATGATGGGTCCATTCATTGCTAATTCAATTGATCAACGTTTGTTAAAAATAACCCCTAATCCCGGAATTCAGTCACGAAATGTCTAGTCCTGTAGATAAAATTCGTACTACAAAGAACCGTTTTAACTGTATGAATTTCGAAGTGTTTAGTTGAGTTCCAGATTTACCCCGAGCTTTAGTGTAAATAAGTAATAATAATAAGTGGCATTTTGAAGGTTTCCAGTGCTGTTAAGAATTGTTCCTTTTAAAGCGTGAGTTACGTTGCTTACAAGATTTTTTGAAAGTGTTTTCCGCTCTCTCTCTCTTTCTCTCTCTCTCTTCCTAATATTTGGGAATTTATTGACTATGAAGTCAAAATACTTACTTCTCGCTCTCTGTCTAGCTTTTGAAAGGTCCTGCCTCATAATAAGGAGCAAAAAGAAGACATGTATGCGACCTTGCGCAAAAGTGCCAAGAAACTATATAAAGAATCCCGCTGTCTGGAACCTCTATAAAAAATGGTGCTTTCACCGAAATAGAATCACCAAGAACGAAGCTAGATACCGGAAAATTTTATCCAAAATGCCTGCAATCGCAGACTCCATCAAACAATCTGGCGGATCCTAGACGAATTCGTGCACCTAAAACTCGTCTTTATGATACACTTTCCAGTGTGGAATATTACAGGACCTAACACTGTAGTAAGTCTGCGAAACATGACGTCTAACAAAAACCACTTCCTGGGCAACCAGATAGTGAACGAACAGAACACCTATAAGGTATATTCCCCATAATGCTACAAAGAAATAAGGAGTAATAAAATATTCCGCGGCTGGTAATCATTTCCCGCGGGTGCCTTAGATGCTTTTATTCCACAAGCCTGGAGAAAAGTCGAAAAAGTCATTTTCATACCCAAAAGGGATGAACCTTCACACACGAGTGCCAACGACTTTAGGCTTATATGCCTCACCTCGCGTGTTTTGTGTTTTTGGCTTTTTGGACTCCATCCACATCTTGGCTTAGCTCATAGAATTCGCGGTTGCATCTTCTCCTCCATTCGCCGTTTGCAGTCGAAAGTGTTCAATATCTGCTCTGCTTTCCTGCTTATCATCCACTCGGCTCCATCTAGCAGAACTGGCAGGATCAATGTTTTGTACAGCATGCATTTCGTCTTCTATTTTAGGAATTTTGAACGCTGAGTAACGTTTTGTCATAGGATGTGGACAGATACTCCTTGCCAAAATCCCATACATGTTTGAAATAGCATGCAACATATGCCACAGCTGGATCAGTTCTGCAAGGATCCCGAATTCAGCCATCGCCTTGTAGAGCTCAAGATGATGAATGTTGCGGCTTTGAAGTCGATGAAGAGATGGTGAGTCTCGACTTGAAATTCGTTGGTTTTTTTCAGAATTTGTCTTAGCGTAAAAATTTGGTCGATTGTCGATTTGTCGGACCAGAAATCACACTGGTACGTGCCGATTAATGTGCTACAGAAAGGCTTCAGACGTCCACACAGTACGTTGGATAATATCTTATATTAACCAGGGATATGCCTCTATAGTTTTTACAACACATAGGATCGCCTTTCTTGAAAATGAAGATGTAGAGCTGATAGTTTAGTCATCGGGCAAGGCTTCATCCTACCCATACTTGATGATACACCATCAGTACTCACGATCTTGTTGCTCTTCAGCTTTTCATTTACTGGATGCGGGTTCTCCTCTTATCCTATCATTCTCTCTACCTGATACCCATTAAGTAGTTACATGAAATGCTGCTTAAACACATCTACTATTCCCTATGCTTCAGTGACTAGGTTTTCTTCACAGTTTCGAGAAGCCTGCGTTTCAAGCTTGAAGTCAGCTGCCAGATGCCTAAAAAACATCCAGATGTTATGCATATCGCGGGACTCTTCGATATTCTTGAGCTGGGAGACTCAAAGGTACGCCAATTCAAATCTCAGATAGAGCGAAATATACTTGGATTATATATTCGACCGAAAGTTGTTCTAAAGAACACGTCAGAAAAGATAAAGGAGTCCTTTTATAGTATTCAACATATGCGCCATATCTTTGGTAAAAGATGGGGACCTAAGCCTGTAAACATCGACTACGGATGCTTAGTCAGGTGTCCTGCAGCAGATCCGAAAATTAGCTTCCATAGCCACTACTAGCGGTTTCTATTAAACTTGCACCCTACGTTTCAAAAAATGTAACTTTTATAAACAGGAAGACATGGACCTATTGCGCACTATTGCGAGATGGGCACACCTGGGAACGACACAGATCATGTAACACCATCCACTGGCTTCAACATTAAGACAGAAGATTGAGCAAATCATAGAGCTATTAACCCAAATATAGTCCAAAAAGGATGTAGGAAGAAACGCACAGCAAATCACAACACAACAGGATTGTAGATCTAAGGACACATCGCATTCAAAGGAACGGACTGGCGGAGGAATTAGTAAGAAAAGGGTCTGAATACAAAAAAAAAATACAAAATTTTGGCGCAACAGGTCCATGGGACCCAGGGCCTAGCTTCTCACAACCATTCGTGTTGTGCGTGTTATATTCTTCACATGAATGGAAGGGGCCTACTGTTTAATGCCGGATCCGAACGGCAATTTTGAGAAGCTTTTTCATGACAGTTTTACTCTCGGATGTTTGTCAGACGCTCGCGAGAGGTGGGGCCGTGAAAGAAATTTTAGGTGTTGTCTGGGGATTGAACCTGGAACCCCTTGCTCCGTAGTCCAACGCACTAACCACTTGAGCCACGGCGGTCTGAATAGGACCTGATAATAGTCGTAAACTTTATTCTACCTCTAGTATTGGACAAAACTTCCTAAGACCTAGCCAATGAGAGATGGAGCGCATTTCAGAGCATATCCTCACTGATTGTAAATAACTGAAGACACCTCTTAGACCTTTTAATGAAATTTTCGATGACGTTTCGGCATACTGCCGACTCATTTTTATCAATGCCGCGTCGAATCTCGTCTGTCAGTTCAGGAATTGTTATTGGATTATTGGCATACACCTTTCCTTTCAAAAAAAAATCGGATCACTGTACGGCGAGAAGGTGCATTATGGTGACCGAAAAATCCACGACATTGTCGAACCGTTTCCGCTAACATCTCACCATTGTGGATTTTCACAATTTCTCTGCGTTGTGCGTCCGTGTAAAACTCCTTTACTTAATGTTCACACATAACAGCTATCAAACAACAACGCTGTATGACCGACACAAAAAAATATGGCGCTAGATTCAAAATACGCCGTCTTAATGGTACAAAATCCGTATTGACTAGTTGATGCCTTAATCAATCGAATTATAATACGGTAGCGAATGTATGTACAATTACTGCATTACTGATGTCGTCTTTGAAAAATGAATGCATGTGCAAAAGTCGTACCAAAGGGTGACGAGGCAATGATGAATTCGTCTATTATGGATCACCCAAGCATTTCGACACAGGATATGATTTTCTTCATAAAATCGTCATCCTTCTCTTAGTTTTTCAGAAATAAACCGACATAATGTTTCCAAATGGGCTTGTCTTCAGCGGATCCGTCAATTAATTTGTAAATATTTCCTTGTTAAATACATTAACGTCTTAAAAATTAGCTTTTTGAACTATGCACCATTTTGATTAGTTACTCTTCGTCATAGTTTGCCTAAATAGAACAGACTTTAATATCCACAAAACTTAAGTTTCACATTGAATTGAAAACATACATATGTACATATGTATGCTAAATATTCCCTTCTAATTGCACTCGTCTTTACGAAACTCTACCTGAGTTCTTGAAACAGACAAAACTAATATATCGACTTTGTGTCGTTTCAATAAACTTGGTTTTCGTAAATTGAAATTAAGATAGCATATCCCTTGGCAAGGATGCAGTACATGCCTGTCAAGGTGTTCCTCATACTCTTACTGGCCTTAATGGAATAATTTCGACCACCTCGCACTTAATTACTAATTTGTTTTCTCCTAAATTTATCGAAACTATTTTCCTCTATCATCGGAACCTCCATTTTATTTTCAGTGTAAAATGCGTTCACGTTCTATCGACCGAATAAAATTCATCCAAGACATCACGGGACATCACGATGGTCTGCTCTATAAGCGATTATTCTCCTTCATTAAATTTAAATATGAATGCAGGACGAAAAGAAAGTGCTTTCCAGCACGTATTCCGTTCGTTGAACCTTTTTTAACTGAAATCATCCTCAACGAGTAGTTTCCTTTCATACTCGTATATCTCTTTCTCTGAAAAGCATCTACGCGCCACATTACCAAAGAAAACACACGACCTTTTCACTTTTGAAGAAGAGAACTTCCCCCGCTGGCCATTGGCAAATGCAATTCAACTAAGTTTTGTGAAATCCTTGTCCATTCATTCCTTTGGCAAATTCATTTCCAAATTTGTGAAAACCAAGTCCCTGTCCGACCCCTCTTTCCGTTTGTACAAAGTTACTTCATTCCGTTTGAAATTTTGAATTCATTTCGCCAAAGAACACACCAAAGGGATACTGAATTAAAAGATTTTGATAATTCATAGCACCAAACCCGAAAAGACCCTCACTCCGCGTTCTTTTTTTTTTTGACTCAAAGTGCACTGCACCCCGATATGGTATTCCATTCCAACATCCAACCATACTCGAAGTTTTGCAATAAAAATGAAATCCCAACACCCTGCCGTATTCAACTCGATGTTGGGTTCATCTGCGCCAGAGCATCTGTTGGTAATCTTAGCATTTTCGATCGAGGTACGGCAGCTAACTACGAAAAACTTCGTAACTACAACGCTTTTCAGATGCCAACAATCAAATACGTTCACCCTGCCCCCATGGCGGGGTGAAATTCATCTCGAAGGGTTCAACTTTAGGACTCCGTTTGATAAAGAGATCGGAAGATGATTACCATTGTCAAAGGAAACGAACGAACGCGCTACACACAGGTAGAGGAACTGCGAACTCTGGTAGAAGACGGCGAAAAGACGTTTGCACTTTGAATCAACCTCTTCACCTCTCAAAATCCATCTCAGCCCTTTTAGAGGGTACTTAACTTTTTGTCCGCGACTTTTTGCCTCCCCGCACCCGTTAAAAGGCTTTAGTTCACTTCTCTATTGGGGATTTCTTCGTCAGAAGAACTAGGATAAGCATTGCCATGCAGCGAGTATCTCTAAGTGAATTTTGTTATTACGTTTGGGGAAAATATTGCAAAAGATGAGAGTGAGACAGAGAGCAGCCAACTGGGGACGTCTTCGAGAAATGCATCTTCCTTGGTCCCTTAGCCTCTGTTATTTTTTTTTATGTACTTCAGATGTAAACAAAGGCAGCAGTAAGGATATAGCACTTTCAGGATGTCGAATAGATGGATGGAATGTAATCATCTGCAGTCTGTGTTTCTCGGAAGTTATGAATTTATTTTTCTTTTTTTTTTTTTTGTGGAACAAATCCCTTGTATACATAGTTATGTCGTAAAAGCGACACATAAGTTTCTTTATGCGTACAAGTGCATAATGGAAGAAATAATATGGTTTTGTCCTTTTTCCCTCTTCCACCGAGACGACATGAAGTAGGAGATTATAATTTTGGAGTTGCTCCTTAAATTGGCTAAAATTTAAAATTGACTGAATTGAATTCCATTAGGTTTTCGAGCAAAAGGGTATTATTTCTGTGTAACTTTTGAGCTCAAGGATATTGAAAGAAGGATAAACTGCAGTAGGAGTTGGAGTAAGCATTACGCCTCATTTGATCAGAGGAAATGACGACAAAGCCACCTTAACGAAATTGAGGACATAAAAGCGATAAAAGTACTTACGCTAGGGACATTGTCCTAATTGAAAATGCATTTCGCGGAACATAAAATTCTCGTAAAAAAAACTCCGTTAAAAAATTAAACTCTCATCTTAACGGCGAGGGTCGATGAAAAATTTACTGTCCAGAATGAACTCAAAAAAAAAAAGAAGCAATTCTCTGATGACGGTCCATAAAAATTGCGGAAATGGAATGAACATATCATCTTGAGAAGCGCAAGCTGCTTTCAAATGCTAAATTATACAGTTTAATGTGTTTGTGTGGATTGTATCCACGTTTTTCTTAATGTTTCCAACAGTTTGTGTTTTCTTTTGGGGAAATGTTAAACTAAAGATTAACGATCTTGTTTCAGGAAAGGGTCCCCAGAAAGAAGTTTCGAGTTGAATCCACATTTAAGGGCTCTTTATCTCATCCTCAGCTAAACATATGGGAACTTTAAACTTATTCATTAGAGAAAATTTTACCTTACCGGGGTCACCTTAATTTTTTTTTTTCAACCAGACCCGCTTGGCTTGCAGTGACCACAAAAGTGAAAACAAAAATGTTGCCATTGGGTTTCCTGGATGCAACAGAGTACCGTACCGTACCTAGTTCAACCTCTTATAGCTTCCTTTTAGGTTTCCATCGAGGTTTATTGTGGATAGTGGATTGAATCCTATGATATTTAGAAAACTGAATAACAATGAAAACAAATAATATGAAGATCTTCAGACATACATATATCATCCTTCTCTGCAGGAGGATTTGGATAGATTGTCTACTGGGTGCCTTAGCAATTTCCTTGAATTCAATATAAGAAAGTGTCAACTAATAACTTACTCCCGTATGCGTGCTCTAACTATGTACCTCGTAGTTATCCAATTTTCAATAAACTCGTTCCCTTAGTAACTGAAATCTACGACCCGAGCTATTATCTGTGACAGGGATAGGGACTTAATTTCCGTTTACGTATCGATAACATTAAATCGAAAGCCAACTCTTCTATTTATTTATTTATTTAGCTTAATACAAGCTTTAATAACTAACTTAACTCTTGTCTTAATCGCAGGACTAAGGAATTTTCTAATTGGTATGTCACTAAGTCCCTTTCTATAACCAGAATTGTCTCTTTTGGAACATCAAGAACTTGTGAATGATTCAGTTTGATGTGATTTGTGGACTTAGAACTTCATCGAGCCTTATTGCTTTGAAAATTAGTCCGGTGCCACCGTCACAGTCAATGTTTTGCACTACTGAACACTGCTAGTCTTTTTATTTTGGGCTGAAGCTGAAAAAATTGACTGGAATGATGTTTATCAGCAGGATGGGGCTATAATGCATATACAATCCCACTTTCACAATCAGGCAGGAGAGTGGGTCGACTATAGTCGGAATAGTTCTTAAGTCTGCATGGAAAACTGTTACACGACCTTAACAATTTTTCAATGTGGTGCCAACAAAATTCTAAGAAACTCAACATCAGCAATTGTCAAGCTATTACATACTCCCGCAAACGTCTCCCTTCACCTCACAGTTTATTCTAGCTTGTGTCATCAGTCTGTCTCTTTATTGCATGACTTGGGAGTCCTTTGTAATAGGGAACTCAATTTCCGTGCCCATATTGATAACATTATCAGTGGAGTCAACTCCACGCTCGGTTATGTCAAACGATGATATAAGAAATTTTCAAACCCAAACGTCACAAAATCCCTGTACAACACCTCTGTCAGGCCCATCCTTGATGTAGGCCCATCTTATGTAATCAAGTATGGTCTCCCTCTTTACGAAACCTATATTTTACGAATAGAAGATGCTGTCAGTTTATAAGTCGCGTCATCAATATATGGTCGGCAGGTCATTGATAAAAATCGTGAATAACAGCGGACCCAAAATGGATCCCTGAGGTACACCCGCTGAAGTTGCAATAAAATCTGATATTTCATGTTTAGCTGAGCCGGCGTGTTTTCTTCCACCAAGGGAGCCATCTGTTGGTTTCTTTTTGAAACAAATATTATTTTGACACTGACAGCTCCTATGCGTTAAAAAAAATTGACAGAAACTCAGTATTATATTTTTGTGGTACGATATGGATCGATTTACGCTTGAACAACGTTGGGGAATATTGTTACAAAGTTACTTCCAAAGTGAATGCTGTGTTGCCGAAACCGGGGGAATTTTTAAAAATAAAGTTTCAGTCGAAACAATGCACCAACTGCAGCTGGTGTACGCAAGTTTATGATGAAAGTCCGTGAGACTGGATTACTGAATGATAACCGAACATGTTCCCGTGTTCGTTCTGTACGCTCTACGGAGAATATTGTAGTTTTTGCAGGTTTTTGGTGTGGCGGCATTATTGTTTCAATTTTTCTTCCAAGACGACAATCGACGAAACGTTACATTCAATGGAGAGCGGTGCTGAGGTATGATAAGCGATTTTTTAAGGCCAGAAAATTGAGGAAATTTGGAGGAAATCAAACTGAGTATCAGTTGAAATTTTATGGTAGATTCGTCTCCAATAATTGAGACGAATTACTTTCTGAACTGATCGTCATCTGAAGTCAGTAACGAATCGTTCTAAAAAAGGACAACGAATATCGACAAATTATATTACAAAATTACGATTTAGTGTTAGGTGTTGTGGACAGCGCTTAGGTGAATATAAAAGTTGCTGATTTCTTGTTCCGTAACGTCATTGGTAGGGCATAGCACTGAATGATGGTTATCTCCTTAATTTCTGAGATCTGGCCGTCAATATCTTATCACCAAGGTACGTCCACGAAATGCAGCTTAGCGTGTGTTGGAGTCATCAGCCGTCCTGAGCCGATTTGGATTCGTAGTTTTTCAGCAAAGAATAAGACAGTATATCCATCACCAATCGTAGTTTCAAAGCAATCAAGCTTCGCATTCCCAGATAATTCCGCTTTTGGAGCTACACTAACTACCGTATAGCCTTAATCTCACTTAACATGCTCAGGACATATTCAGTCAGTTTTAAAGGAAACATAATGCAATCATATTTAAAATCCATTACTTCTAAGATGGAGGTCTTGGAGAGAGGTTGTAGAAAATCCATTCTCTATCCGACTTACGTTGCTGCGTATACTTACCCAATTAAAACGATACACAAAAAAAAAATATTCTAACATCCTCACGTCAAAACTCCTGTTTAACTCACCACTCACATTATATTAAAATAGTTGCAACCTTTTTTTTTAAGTCTGATATTAGTAGTGTTTGAAAGACAAAGTTTTTGAGTGCTAAAAACCTTGAAGGTAGGAAAAAAAAATGATTTCAAAGCTGTGCTATACACGAAAATAGTCACTTGCTTCATTATCCTTCTGATGGTTAGAAAGTTTAACATTCTTACCAACACATGTGGCTGCACTTTAGAATATTATGATGTGTGCAAATATGTAAGTCAAAGAAAAAAAAAAACTTTTTCCTTAGCTCGTCCGGATAGTGTGCTTAATTGGAATTTTGTCAACGATATCACCGTCATCACCCATCGCTTTAATCCTTAAAAAAAAAAATTGTATAAAGAACAAGATCTCACTACTTTCGCTTGGTCCCGCTCATGCTCGTAAAGCAGGTTGGATTTCCTCCATTCACATCCACTTGGGTAGACATTAACCACAGGATAATTTCCTTGCTCTACATTCAAAAGGAAGCTCCGGAGTTCGTCGTTATGTCTCATCCTTTTTGCACTGCCCAAACCCCCCATTGTGCACCTCCCTTTCATTCTAGAGTTTTATGATGAATTTTTCACACAGGATTAACAGAACCGACGACCGCCCGATGGTTGGTTGGTTGGTTCCTTTTAAGTGGCAAATAATCCCGAGCACAAAAAAGGAAGTCACAATGTCTGAGCGGAAATGAACGCTGATGCTCTTTTCGACGGAAATTGAAGGGGATTTATCTGCATGTAGTAGTAGTAGAGACTGTCGAGGGGGGGTTAACAAAAGATCTGGCAAAAGGAAACTCGCTTCGAACGGGAAAGGGTTAAGTTCAAGTTTGACACGGATACTGGAACGGGTGTTCTGTGGCGTATGAGTAACATTATGAAATTACGTAATTAGATGTACGAGCAACATCAATCGGAATGAACGACAGTGAAGTAATTTTAATGCTATTTACTGTTATTTCTTATTACCAGGGTGTATTAAGTATTAATTTCATACACATACATACTCGTATGAGAAGCAGTTAATGCAGCACGTCTTGCGCTAATTACGTAAGTGAATTTTCTAACAGGATGGTAAGGTGGTAATAGATTCTTAAGGTATTTCATGCATATACGCATAGAAATATGAAAGAAGAATGTTTGTTGTTAAATCTGGAGAGATTTTAAGTGCGATACATTGAAATTTCGAAGAAAAATTTTACAATTCCAAAATATCCTCCTACATTTGCATTTAATTTTTATTTCTTCTGTGAACACCAGTAGCGTGTAATCTTATTTAAATTTGAAGAAGATTTACAATTTAAAATTTAAATATTATGCTAAAATAATTTAGAACAACAAACAACTTAATGAAATTTGTTAATCAAAATTTAACATGAGAAATGGTTATAACTTCGGCAATATTGGGTAAGACAGAGGTGGATAATTTGTCCTTTCTTTCCCGATTGAGCTGGAGAGAAGGTTTTAAGCAATGACTGTAACTGAAGTTTATAAGTTCATGAGTTAGACGGGAAATGGAAGGAACAACTAAGGGTTAACTACCCTACCATATTTAGGTTTATGTTGAGGATCCAGGTTGCGCTGTATACATCTCACTTAGATCGACGAAGGTTCATTGTGTTAACGCAAAGATCAATATCAGCAAAAGCTATCCACAGAACTTGGAGGATGCCCTGGAAATTACTGATATTTTTGTCAACCAGTCCGCCAAGGTTGTTAAAGAAGTAGGTGCAGAGAGTTTCTTCTTCGTCCATGCATCTTGTACAGAAGACATTTGCAAGGAGAGCTAGCTTGATGGCGTGCCTGATGCAGTTATGTAAGGACATCTACTACACATATTTGAAATGAGTGAAATTTTCACTCTGATAAAACTTTGAAACATTTCTGATCCAGCTTATATCAGATCAATTTGGCAATAAGTACGTTGTGCCATCTACCTACCTGCAGTTGGTTAAGTTGAAAGCACTGAGCTTAATCAGGAATTTCACAGTAGCGAAGGGTATACCGAGATTCACTTACATTTTGTTTAGATTATTGGAAAGGGCATTCCCAATCATCCGCGATTCTGTTTTAGATCCATCTGTATTAAAATGTACGAATGCGAGCCTGAAGGGGAATTGGGTTTCAAAGCATTCATCAAACAGAAGTTGTGGAAGTACATAATTGATATCTTGTGGAATGAGTTCAAGGTCTTTAAAATAAAGAAGTATCCGGTACTGAGATACGGCGTTCATGCAAGATGTGGATGTAGTCCAAAAAACAAGTTGACTACACTGGGTCAGCCACATCGAGCGAATGGAAAAAAAATTTCCAGCGCTTGGTCTAGACAACTGGAAGCAACGCGCCCGAGTTAGATCTTAGAGAGAGCTCTCTACAGAAGTTCTCTGAGTCTATTGAGGCTCCCCCCCTTTTCAGGATTAAAACCAGTTCATTCACCACTACGTTTCAAAGAAAACGATTGAGGCCCCCTCAATTAGAAGTACCCCTACTTACGAATCTCTGAACAACGAACTTGTTAAAAACTCCCTTGTTATCGAGAAATGCTACCAGAGTGAGTTCTTTGCCATCTAAAGATTTTTTAGAGATGGCAGGGCATTTCTACTTGTTTCTATTTACTGTATGTATACTGGGAGCTTTACAGTAAGTTTTCTTGCTGTTGTGAATATGGGCATCTATCAGTTTCTTCAGAGTCTTCCAACAACATTAGTTAAACTTATAGGTCTGTGACCTTTTACTTTCACTCACTCTCAAGTCATTTCTAGAGACGGTATGTCCTAACAGAGATGAAGTCCTCGGATATAATTGACTAGGGCCATTGACCATCGTCCTCTCAAAGCAGTAATCCCAGTGAAGTGAAAAGTATGTCACTTCGAAAACATCCAAGCCGCTCACAGTTTTCTAATTAGCAAAACATGTGATTCGCCGAAAGATGTCCTTGATTACGCCACTTAGAAGGACGGTCCTAGCACATACGTTTATTGTGTGGTTTATATAGCTGGCGTACAAGTATGTATTTGTCCTTCCCGGAAAACTCCAAACAAGGGGTAAATTGTAGCTTTACGAGTATGTCTGGCTCTGCTTTAGAAATACTGAATCTGTCTTCGCTTATGAACAGCCTTTTGATATAGCTCGCACAAGAGATTTATGCGAAAATTATAGATACTCCGGGCCGAGCTTGGGCTGCTGCGAAAAAGGACTAGCTCGTCTTAGAATCTGATTACAATCGAGAATGGTTCATAGTCGATTCTTGCTTCAAAACTAATACAGAGTCCAGTGCTTATAGAAGTAAACAACATGAAACTTCATACATCTGCCATCCAAGCTGAGACCTTGGTAATGTCGTAATGACTGTAAGCTATGTATATTGTAAAGGACAGATTGAAAGGTCGGAACATTCCTATCGTCAGCGGTATTTATCCATTTCCATACTTATTGGTTGCATGACTTAACCCTTTGACTTGACTCTTGATTTGGTCGTGTCGTTGTGCCAGAAACTCTCAAGAGGCGACCATACCAACAAAGTCACGAATGAGGTGTATGGTCTGCGAGAGGTAACATTTTTTGTCCCCCTTACCCCTCTGCGTGTATCCTTGACGAGCCCTCCACTATCGGCTTTCTGCGAACTTGTTCTATAGAATTACTTATGTTATTGCGTGCGTACATGAAACAATTTTTTTTTTAACAGCCGCACTTTGTATTATTACTCTTCGGTCTCAAGGACTCGAAGGCCTGGCATTCGTTGACAGTCAAATATTTACATGTTAACTCCTCCCTAACTTATCACTTTCCATCACATACAAATCAAGTATGCAACCATAAATTCCCCGCTCGTGGCTATAAAAATAACTCATCCAGATATTCTCCTCGTATCGCAGTATCTTACATCTATCAGGCACAGCACACACACACACATGACCTAATGACTCATTTCAAGAAATTCAATAAAACAATCATGTGTATCGGTGTGTCTGAGTGTCGGTGCGCTATCATTACATTAAGATCACACAGCAATTCGATGTAATATCAATGAGTGGCGCAGACATAAAACAATTACCGGGCCGCCCGGCTCGTCCTACCGTGCGTGGAACTGACGGAGGCACTGAATTTATCATCTCTGCGGCAATTTGTTTCGACCTCGCCTGCCGTTTCCTCTGGCTGAAGGTGAAGGCCTATGTATCCTTTTCACGATTCCGGTAAGGAAATAATGATAAAAGTGGATTTCGGTAGGGCATTTGGGGGGTTGTTGCTTCAAGATTTGAAGCAGGCAATCACTATCTCATGCACACACACGCACTCGAGCTTGGAGCTCTCGCGTAACAACAGTGAACTGTTGATTCGAGTCGATTACCATTGGAACGCACCAACGAATTTGTACATACATACGAGTACGAGTATGTATTAAGTGTTTCGTGATCTGGCACCATATATCAGTTCGACGAAAGGGACGTGTAGGGTTTTGCCCTCCTTTATGGCCAGACCGGAATCGAATCTTTTATTTTGTGGTTTTCGCCTCTTGGTATCGAACACAGATACTGGGAGCAATCGCAAATTGAATGATCGAAATTAGTTCGCCTTGGATATAGGCAGTCTTCGTTCGGTTTCTTTGGTGGTGGGGAATTAGAAAGCTAAACTGTACTGTGCGCCCTTATTGCAGGGGAAGCAACAGCACGCGGTGGGGACTTTTCAATTGGGTGTCGAAATGCCTAAAGGAAATTTATTTCAAATTGAGTAATTTAATTGCGGGTGAAATTTGTGGGAGAAATTGTGAAACAATTTGTAAGGATATCAAAGGCAAACTCCAGACCTCATTGAGATTGGGCAGTTGTGGGAACTCGTTTTGCAGTTGGGGAAAGTTGTAATTGCGGTTGGGTGTTAGTTATGGGAGATTTGAATGTATTCTTATCTGGGTTTGGGTTCTGCAACTGTCATTTGGAGTCCACTTATGTGCCAAAGTTACGAGATAGTTCCTGAAATCAATTAAGCAGATGGGTATAGATACAAACACAAACACATGTATAGAGAGTTTGTTATTGTTCTGATAGTCCTTCTCTATATTATTTGCTCTTGGGTTGTTATTTACTTACGTAGATCCTATACGTTCTTACTTGATTATGAGTGTTTAGTACTCCATTTTCAATTGTCTCTAGTTCCTCGAACTACCACCCTACAACTATACTGGAAAATAGATAAGAATTACTATAAGTACTGTTTTTTATTAGGGAACCCTTTATGCATATATTCCCTGTACTAAAAGGAACTGTTTACTTATTTGTCGAGCTCATGACCCATAAAGAGTCTTCATCTGAGAGATTGCGGACTTCCATCTCCCTGCGATTCCGAGCACGATGCAGCCAGTTCGGCATCCGGAATTGCTTGATGGAAGTCCCGGTGTCGTCTCGAATCTGACAACTTGGATTTGGAGATTTTTTTGGCTGGAGCCTTGGCATCCACTCGTTTATAGAGTTCGCGCTTAAATCTCTACATTCGCCCTCCTTCTATATTGGACCGAATCTTCGACGTAGCATTTTCATTCGAAGGAGTCCAAGATCTGCTTCGATTTCCTACTCATCCTCTAGTACTCGACGCCATAAAGTAAGGCTCGCAGGATCAATGTACATATATCATCTCTTTCGTGCTTCGTATTAGGAGTTTTAAACCTCGGTTTGCTAAGATGATTGTTAATCAGATCTTCACTGAACTCGAAGAGGTCCAAGTGATTAAAACTGTCCTATTCGTCCTTAATATCATTAGGAAGGTAAGTTCAAAGGCTTACTACATCTACAGAGGTGTAGCCTCACGCGAATCTCAACGGATTTATTGTGTTTCCCGGTGTGGGATACCTATGAAACAATAAAAATTTATAATATATATATAAATTTTAGAATGGTTTTGGGTGACCTAGTTCGCTTGGATGGTTGAAGGATACTTCTTCGATGATTGTATATCTGATTCTGCTGAGGCTTTGGAAATGTGATAAGTCCTCCTCTCCATCTGTGTTGCATTGCCTCTGCATAGATCTATGGTGCTGATTCTTATTCGTTGGTATTTTCAAGGCTGTTTCCTAGTATGAAGGCTGGGTCTATTGTCGATCTGTCGGTATTGATATATGCCTATAAATGTTTAGAAAATAGCTTAAGACGTCCATGCAGTACATTGATTCTTATAGCAGGACATAGTATCGCATTTTTTGTAGTTGGAGGATATACAGGTGATACTTCAGTCGTCGAGCATGCTTTCGTCTTCCCATACATAGCTGTTACATACTCCTAATCAAAACATTGCCATATTTGAAAAGTCCGATTGCTTTTTCGTTCTTTAGCTTCACAACATCTGCACCAATCTCCTGCAAACTGGGAGGAGAACTATTCCATCGACTGTCTGTAAGATCTCTTCTCAATAGGTGATGAAAGTGCTCCTCAAACACATTCCCTAGCATTGTCCTTTCGATTGATGAATTGACATCTCCATTTCATCAGACCCTTCGAGATCAACAAGCACTGTTTATACATCTACTGTGGCTATCGTTTACCATAATCCAATTTCACAAGACCAGTTATTAAAGTAAATATCGTGTTGCATTCCCAAGTATTCGCAGAAATACTTCTTCATTCAACTTAAAGTGAAATGAATGGCAAAAAATCAAAAATTTAAACAAAATCTCTTCATTACGAACACAGCTCGTCCTTTATCGCCTCAAACAGAATACACTTCAGACATTCAAAAGGCAAATACTTGAACTTTCACCTGGAAGCTGTCTCGAATCGGATATACTATTACTCCGTTGATCAAATTTCACAAAAGGAGTCGTTCATCGCACTCGTAAATCACTCAACAACCGGAGGAGTTTATAAATTTTAAATAAGTGTAAAATTATGATTACCCAAGGACCGCTTTACTCCGACAAGTAGAACTTTGAGCACATGCACAAATAGGTGTTTAACAAAAAAAAAAAAAAAAGAGGAGAAGATTAAGGAGTTAGCTGCCGTCTAGAGGACAAAGTTTACCTCTGCACACACCAGCGAACGAGGAAAAGGAAACTCACTCAAGTGTGCTCATAATTTCACTAAAAACTCATTATGAATTCGCTGAAATTCGTGAATGTCCATTAGAGGAAGATGGTAGTGTGGTAGTGGTAGTGGTAGTGGCAGTCTTTGAAGGCATACCACCCCTTTTAACTATGGCTTCCATATTAAATGAGCAAGGAATTTATGGCCTCTGCAGTGTGGTGCACACACCTCCAGAGCCCGACCGCCAGGAGAGTGCGAAATGCACTCCGCTCCACCACTAACTTCTCAAATGGCAATTAGTGGGGATAAGTTAAGGTGAATGAGACGAAGCGTGAGCCGGGCCAACACTTAGTCCGGGATAATGGGCGACCGACCCCGATTCCATCCGAACTAACATCGCATTTTCAAATTACCACGATTCGTACAAATGCGCTGTTGTTCTCTCTTGCAGAGATCACACACCTGGAATGGAGCACAGAGCTGTTTGTACAGCTAAAATTCAATGGGTCGCATATGCATTTAATGGTAATAGTTTTCGGCGTAATTTGTTTACTTACCCTGGCAGCAAGGACACTCACCAAAGGCAGAGAGAGATACAAACGACGGACAGCGTTTTACGTTTTTCTTTTTTTGTCAAGAGGCCAGCGACTAGCAAAACACAATAACGCACGTGAACCATGTGAACCCAGCACCATTCCGGGGGTGATTCCAGGTGGAAAAGGATTACGGCTTAGTGGTATTCAAATCGCTAAATTCCCGCGTGCGTTCGAAAATTAATAGCGCCCGAGGTGGTAGGAGCACTGAGCGCATACCATACTGCCAATGGTGGAAGCAGGTTTGTGGTTTTTGTCGCGTGAAACTAAAAGCAATTGCGATAATGGCAGACGAGCCATTGGCGGTACTGAAAAAAGAACCAAGCAAAGTTGAAAGGATTTACGCGGTGGTTTTTCAAAGTTTCTCTCGGTTTAGGCGGATCCGCCTCTTTGTGACGACACACGCAAACAAGCAACCCATTTTCGGCAATTTGGTGCGGATGAGGTTTTCTCACAGCTCGTCTTTTCTTTTCTCGGTTAAGGGGTACTTTTTCCCAGTGGGTTTTCGTCCTTTTTTTTTTTTCTTACGATTTCATATACACATATGTGTGGTTGTGGTAAGAAATGTCAAATGAATAAGAGAACGAACACACTCTGGTGTGAGTGTAAGTTGTTGCTACCCTACGATGCGGGGTAGCGTGTTTTGTGTTCTTCTAAGCTCCTAAGCTTCTTTGCGGCGTTGCTTTCTGTTGCGCTGTCTGTCTGGTGCAATTGTTTTGTTCCACCAATTGGTAATGCACTGTGCCAGCACTGAGTGGAGCACAAGTGTGGTAAATTGCTTTTCAGGGATACGTGAAGAACTTTTGGTTATGGGGTAGATCTTTTGATGTCTTTTATGTGACTGCGGATTTGGTGTGTCATGCCAGCGGAGAAATGTGTAAAAAACAGTAGAGGTCGGATTTTGTCAGAAATGCTGAAGATTTTTCCGAGGACTATGAGCATATGGTAACTCCTATGGTAACTGTTATGACATTCTATCTGGGCTCCTATAAATCCATCGAATCGACAAGTGATGCAACGTGAATTTCGACGTGAGATCGGTCGTCATCATGGCTTCAGTGTGCAGGCAATTCGTCGCAGGCGTGGAAAAGTTTGAGCGTGAGTACATTCCTTTGGACCTTAAGCCAGCAACCAGATAGAGATTGCTGCGAAATGAAGATAACATAGCCGCCATACCGGCCAGTATCAAAGAAGACCCAGAAATGTCGATTCGGAGCCGATCAGCTGAATTGGACACCGCCACAGAGTCAACCCTTCTTATTTTGCGTTGGGTTTGGACCTACATCCATCCGTATAAGATTGTGTTGATGCAAGTATTGAAGCCGGACGACC
Organism: Xylota sylvarum; assembly: GCA_905220385.1. Lineage (NCBI taxonomy): Eukaryota > Metazoa > Arthropoda > Insecta > Diptera > Syrphidae > Xylota > Xylota sylvarum. The sequence continues at coordinate 20,601,593 of LR999958.1, forward strand.
ATAGACAACGTCGTGAGTTCGCTAATTGGGCGCTCGAAATTTTGGCCGTAGATCCGGATTTTGACCAAAAAATTCATTGGTGATCCGAGTGCCGGCTGCATGTGCATCCCCCGTTCTACTTATCTACCGACCTAAGAACGTCATGCAGTCAAATTTAAAACTTTGAAATCGGCTGCAGCACGAAAACCCTTTTCATTCGCTTTTTAATAAAACTTTTCAATGCGAGTCCTACCATCTACATATGTCCATCTTTCACCATATATGTATCCGCCATATCGGTCTTTAGACTGTGGAGTTTGGCATAGGTACTATGCAGTAAACAGATGAAAAGTATTTTCTTTGGTGTACTGAACCTATGTCTTGAAAATGTACGTCTTTCTAAAAAGACATCCTAACCATCTTCAGTCTTAAGGCTGTAGACCAGTTGGGAGCTTGCAATTGCAGTCATTTCAACTAAACTTTATCGTAAAAAGAGTTCACTTCCTGTCATAGACTGGTCATAAGCTTCTAGCGGTTGTGCATGTATCCAAATGGATCCAATGACTAAAAGTACTAAGAATAGAAATGTCCTATGAAATAAGTATCGCCGTCTTTAGAGATTGATTAGACCAAACTTTCTTAGACCTAAACGCACTTAAGCAGCAATATTGCTCTGTAGAGATCTAGAGGAATAAGAGTAAACACGACCTCATTTCAGGATTTCTTTCGTTCGATGCAAGCTGACCTCTCGATTTTAGTGAGACATTCTGAATAAACTCACTAATGACGACAGAGGTCGCAATCCGATCGATATGTCTACGCATGATCAAGTGACTAAGACTGTGTCGATATCGCAGCGCTGAATGCAGGAAACAAGCACACATTTAGTAAAAATGGAGAAGAATCTGTAGTAGTACAATGATCATCAATAATCATTGATGCAATATCACCTCAAGGTCTATCTCAGAGATCTGGAGTCTAAGAAGACCAACGTCCCAGAAGAACAGACATTTTCTATCCGTTCCAGCAGCGCTACGAAAAATCCCGTCAAATGAAATAAGAAGACACATGAGTACGTGAGAAGCTGAGAACGGTGTGGTTATGACAAAACTTAGAAACTTCAGAATACTACTAGTACGAAAAATTGTCTAAATTACAGTGGAGATTATACTGTCGGTCACAGCAAATTTATAAACTCATAGTCGCCACGGTGACATTCTATATTAATTAGAGAAAAGAAATTGAAAAACATTTCAAAATTGTATGCCAAAGTAGACAAATGAGTAGTTTCCCATTTTCAGCCACCTGCATGGCTTTGAACTCATAAGATGTCTCTAGATAGCCCCTTCTTCAGTTTTAAGGCTTTTATAACCAAAAACCCAAATCGAATCTATTGAAGTGCGAAATATGGTTTGCAAGATGGTAGTGTGCCCACCTGCAGTTGGTTAAGTTGAACACTTTAAGCTTAGCCATCAATTTAATAAAAGCTGAAGTCATGGCGTGATTCACCTAGTACGCCTAAATCGATTGCGTTGTACCCTGCTTGACGAGCTAGTCGACCTAAAATGTCTCCTGACCCAGCACCCGAATAAGAGACAGGCAAAAATTTAGGACAGTTTGTGAATTTAAGACTACGAATTCCAAGGATTTAATCGCGGCTTGGCTATCAGTAAAAATGTTTACATCCCTTCGGCCGATCTTCGACTGGAAGATGATGCAGTAAGTAGGAAGGCGAAAGGAAATTCTTTTAATTTGTTCATTGAGGAACACATGACACTGGTTAAATAATTTTCAAGTGTCATGAAAAATTTTCTGAAATATGTATGAAAATGTTTTAAAAAATACAAATGATTGGCGCAACAAGCCTGTGAGTACACTATAGGTCCTTACAGCCCTTGCTTCTCAGAACCATTCGTATTGTGCGTGTTATATTCTTTTCATGAATGGAATGGGCTTTCTGTTGTTTCTGTGGTGTACGAAATTTTTTGTTTTAAGAAGTTTCTTCATGGCACTATTACTCTCCCGGATGTTTGTTGTACGCTCGTGAAAAACCTTTTGGTGTTGTTTAGGCTTAGAACCTGCAATCTCCAGCTCAGTAGTCCAATGCACCGAACAACTAAACCACGACACCAATAGTGAGCGACAATGTTCAAGTCTTTAAAATATCAACAATTTCTATATTTTGATAACAACAGATAAAGTTGCATACATGTTCTTTTTTAAATCTGAACTAAGTCCAGTTCGTTACAAACTTAGTTATAATAATATTTTCGTGGTAAAGAAGTAATGTATCCGAGGTGTCTACATATATGTACATATGTAGTACATGTATGATACGCTGAATAGTTCACTTTCATTTGAATCTTAAATGCCATTGGTATCTATCATATGTAAGAAATTCCTCCGCTATCAGTTGAATCCAAGGAAGAACACCTGGCTTATTATTTGCTCAAATTACTCCACTGACAATTGACACATCACTACTGATAGTACTTAGTTTTATTGTACACTTTTTAAAACATGGTACCCATAGGAAAAGTTCTCCAATTCAGAAGAAATTTTAACTCATCACGTTCCCATTGGTACACTTAGTGCATCCCTCACTGTTAAGATATGACTGGCAGTCGACAAAACTTAAAAAAAAAAACCCCTATCTACACCACGAAAACTGTCAAAACCCTAGCACAAAACACACAACAAAGAAAAGATACTAACATTTCAGTTACCATCCTACAATCTACTCGTATACACACCTTCAATGTCGATAAAACCGCAAGTTTTCAAAATTTTCAAAATCTTCCATGCATGTCCTTGCGAAAGAATGTTGCATGCTTTGCACAAGAGCAACCATCGCATCTTCCCGATGGAAGTGTTAAAACGTGATATAAGGGAAACAACAAAAAATTGTTGACAGCGCGTATATTCCTTCGCTTTGTTTTCGTTAAGTTTTTGTTTTCTGTTTTTTTTTTTTTTTTTCAATTTTTAAGTTTTTCTGTATGAGTGCATTTTGGAATGCATTCGCTTCGAGTGAAGTTTTGTTCGACAGAATTTCAAACGTTAAAATATTATAGAAACAAGAAAGAGGACAAAAACAACTGACTATGAGAATTAATAATGAAATACAAACAGGTGCACGAATATTTTTTATTTTTATTTTTTTTGGTTTGCAATTTTTTGGAATTTCTTTTTAGTGCAGTCTACTATTTGTAAATTATTATAGTAAGTAGTTCATCAGAGAGAAGGATAACGATGACGATTTAGTGACGTGAAGCTGCTACAGGAAGGATTTCGAAGATGCATGACAATAGCATGAATGAAAAATGAACATTAGAAACTCGAAGGAGAACATTTTGTGTATCTTCTCTGAAACTGAGGTTTCATAAGATGTAAAAACAATCCAAACCAGGTCGATTATGACTATTATCGAATAGTGCCAAATACTAGGCACAATAGTGGGAATATTGCGATCCCTATTTTCACGGAAAAAACCTAAACCTTTTTTAGTCAACATCTCGGTACTTTCGAGTGGACGTCATAGTTCAAGGGGTTAGCGCAATGGACTATGAAGCCAGGGGTTCGAGGTTTGATCCGCAGACAACACCTAAAAAAAGCTCTTTTTTAGAATTCAATCTCTCAAAATTAACATGATTCTAGCAGGTGATGGTCATAGTGATCATCGCGCTATACCGCCAATTTTTGGTTCAGTCAAGATCACAAAACAATCACGCCTGGCAGTACTTTGCTTAAAACTAAAAGAAAGTGCTTCAAAGTTGGTTGCCGACAACAACAAGAACTGAAATTTCATTCCGGTAAAAGCTGGTTAAATCTTGTTAAAGCAGGAAACGGATTCACTATGGACGCGCCCATTCATTGGCCCCTTTATTGCTAACTAGAGTGAACAAGCGCCTGCAAAGCAAGAAAACGAGAAACTGATTTGTGACTATTGCACTGTGACCGTTCCCTAAGCTGAAGGTTCAAGATGTTACTCCTAAGTACTCTAGCATTCATCTCTTTGCAAGCTATCTAGTGCTATGGATTGGAAAGTGCAATCAAAAAGGCTGGAGGCTTTGCAGATCACCAGTATGGTTTCCGTAAGGCAAAGTCTACGATCGACGCTGTCGACGAAGTCGTGAATACCTCGAAAAAACTCGTAAACGGAAGACGATGGAAGGGTGGAAGTAAACAGTACTGCGTAATCATCATGCTCGATGTCTCCTGGAACGCCTTCAACACGGCAAACTGAAGAAACATCTTTTGAGCATTTAACGCCAAGAGAGTACCAGAATACCTCCAGAAAATAATGACGGATGATGGGCCTACAACTCGCAGAGAAAAAGGCTGAAGTAGTGCTCATCTACAGTAAGCGAGTAATGGAGACTATAAGAGTAACCGTGAGCGATCACGTCGTAGCTTCCAATTCAAAACTGGCATTACCACAGATGCAAGGTTAACTTATAAGCACCACCTGCATCTGAAAAGGCAACGTCTGCACTGGCAAGGATTATGCCAAATATCGAGAGACCGAAACACAAGAAGAGATTGCTCCTAGCAAGAGTTGCCACGTCAATAATGCTTTACGTCTCCCAAATATGTGCTGGTGCCATGAAGCCGAAATTATACAGAAAGAAGACTGAGACAGCTTACAGATTCAATATGTTAAGAGTATGAAGCGCCTTCCACACAACTTCCTACGATGCAGTATGGGGAGCTAAATTTCTACCTGACCCAGATGCTTACTGGACTTGGATGCTTTGAAACCTACCTGCACAGGTTTGGACTCGACTACAATCTCTATTGTCTAACGTACACGGAAACAGTAGAAATAGGTTGCAAAACACACCATGTTCCAATGACCACGGTATTACGAAGAACGCCACCTGCTAATAAAACAACTAGGTGAGGACTAAATTCCAGACAACTTCACTAGACAGAAGATGAGCAGCGAAGAGGCTAGTAGCTAAGGCTGAAGTTCATGCTCGCGATGATACGCTTGACAGCAGTACCGCGTGGACCAAGGGTAGAAATGGTGGTGAATTTGGTGGGTGGAAATCCTGCACTGTTACTGAGTACGGGACCATTTTCGTCTTTAAAAGACTACCACCTTCCTACGGAAAAAAAACTATCTAATGTACTCGAAAACTGTATCCTTTACATTCCCTCTTTTTAATACTGCCTTTTCTAGTATTATTGACGGTGGTACTGCCACAGATTCACTTTATTGTTTTCTTTATTGATCCTCCAGTATACATTGCAGATAGCTACTCGCTAAACCTCTGCATAACATCAATAATGTTATTTTATTGCCCTTACAGCTTGCGTTGTCTTTTCGGTCTCTTCGGAGTCTTTAGGCTCCTGAAAAACCCGTAAAGATCTCCGCGTCTATTCCTTCGGGCGGAAGTAATTTTGCTTGATTATCTTGCCAAAAATTGTCGACTTAAGAACCAACAACGACAAAAACAATTCTGGTTTTATGTCCCGATGGGGTAGGACTTCAATTCATGAATCAATTGTGGACTTAAGTCCCACTAAACTGGGACATAATCTACATCTCGTTCCAATAAAAGGCTGTAGACAGACAAACAAAAACCGATTACATGGCTCTGATGGTGGCATTTAATAGGCGATTCACCATCATTTTTTTTAAAAAAAGATTAGATGAGTTAAGCACGCCAAAAGTGACTGCGGACGAGGACGAGGGTTAACTATGTCAAAGTAAATCATTCTTTCACAATTAAGAGCCACCGGTTGCAAGACAATGGCGTCAGAAAAGCAATTACTGCTTTCATTTAGGTAAAAGGGCAACCAATAGAACCTAATGGCCATAGCCGCCCTATGACAGGAAAAGATTCCTAGATTCCTACCTTTGTTAAAACTTACTAGAAGTGTCAGTTCGTCTCTATTTCTATCCGTAGAATCATCTGCAAGGACGAGGAAGAAACTGAATTTGTTCATCACTTGCGAGTTGAAGGCCTTTTAAGCTGGAGGACCTTCTGAGATTCATATCCTTTCCTCTTGGATTCTAAATCAACGATTCACAACTCCACAGAATAATTAAAAAAAGGGCACAGTGGATCCAATTGTTAATTTAAGCGTACAGTGCCTCCTACTATGGTCTCTACATTTCCTAAAAATTCCAATTACCATTACTGTCATCTTCAGATTCATTACTTTTTATGACTGAATTCAAGTCCCTCAATTGGTGTGGCATCTATCGCAACTACAAAGCACTACACTTGTCCTCCGAACATCCTTCCTCTTGTTCAGTCTATATCTTCTATCTACGGACTGTCCATTGAAAACCATCAGCTCGTTTCATGGTTAACCAGAACGTATACGCAACCACGAGTGCAATTTGTTAGCCACTTTTACAATCGCGCTTTGTTGTTGTGTTCCTTGTTTTTTTTTTTTTTTTGCTGTCCATTCCAACATCGCATGTTTTTCGCTATCCGCCTGACGCTGTCATCGTTTCGGTTGGTGCACTTTTTGAACGATGTCGCCCATGGACAAACGAAACAACAACATGGTCGTACGAATCGGTTGAGTAAAATTTAGCTCTACAATATGTACAAGTGGCTCATTTAGTGCCAGGACTCGAACTATGTGTAGGTGCATGAATGAAACTAGCCAAGAAATTCCGCGGAACATCATGCTAATCGTGAACACATCCTACTGCATGCATTTCGCATTCATATTCATGCACACTGGCATATGGGAGGCACTCGTCATCGCATTGATGCACGCAAGGATGCTTGGCAAATGAGGAAACTGGTAAATTCATGGCCGCCTGCTTTGGGTAATAATAAGAATAATACTAGCATGAAAGCGGATCATAGCGAGGACGACGACGACGACTATGATGTTGCTGTTAGATTGCCACGAATAGGGTAAAGTGATTCAGGGATATCATGTTTACTTTCGGTATTAGTTGTTGCATCCGTGCAACTGCGAAGTAATTCCGATTAAAGAGTGGGCGGTGGGCTTACCATTGGCCATAGGAGAGTCCTGTGGCCAATTAAATGTGCTTTATAGCCATAGTTTGGTCGAAAATTAATGCATGAACAATAATCGTAGTCATAACAGTAATTGATATGAAATTGATGGCCAACTCCCCAGAAATGATTTGATTTCACTGAAGATAGGAAGGTACCTATTCTTTATGAAGTTTGGCCATGTTCGTGTGTATGTACCTACCTATCTCATGGTAAATCTTGCCAATTTGATTGCTTAAGGCATACAAAGGATTATTATTTGATTTAGAGCTATGGAGCTTCATAAATATTTATAGCTATTGTGGACGGTTGTTTAACATGATTTTATTAGATTCCATTATTTTAATGGATTGCATTAAGTACTTCGAAGGTTAATGATCATAGGAGAAACTTTGGAGAGGTAGTAAATTAGTTTGTGTACTTCATTGTAATCCCGAAAGCAGGGAACTCTCCTAAAAATCCTGAGGTTTTCTTACTATTCAGTTTGAGTGCATGTAGCCCGGTTACAGAGTGATTTATTTAGGTACTTTGTTTAAATACTTTATCCCCTATGAAATTTAGGGTAATGCCTGGTTGTTGATATTCCAACTTGTTACGATAGATGGGCTTACGTGGTCTGTTGTTAATTTATGTGTGAGTATTATCCTTTGAATTGTATTTGTTTGCAAAATTGTATTTACAAAAAACAATTCAAAAAAGATTTAAAAAATCGATAGGAAAGAAGAAAAAAAATAATTCAATTAAAATGCATGACTGAGTGTAGCTACTTGCTCATTTATACATTAGATCGTGAAATTCTTTTAGGATATATTGATACTGAAGTGCAGGGAACACAACCTGTCCGAGCATTACCATGTGGTCGGACAGTCAAACAGAACTGAAGGTACTAGCAAACTCAGGATCCAACTCAAAGTTATTAAAGGAATAACTTAATATCATGACAACGTCCTGCATTAAAGGCAAGATACAAGGTACAATAGAAACAAAGATACAAACACCTGGGAAGACACGTCCTGCCCATTCTGACTTATCTTAGACGTTATAGTTTCGGCAAAACCCCTAGAGTTCGTTAGAAATACAGGACGTTCCTCGGTACTAGGTTTCACTGTCTGGGGACATAATTATTCTAATGCACAACCTGACCAAATTATCTAGTGTCATTCCTATATAAGCTACCTCGACAATTTGCATACCTAGTCTACAGGGATCTCCAGCGCTGCTAAGGACGAGAGCGGCTTGTTAGCTCTACAAGCAAAGACGAGGGAAGAACAATTGACTTTTCCGGAGAAAAAAGAAAGAACACAAAAAGCGCGTGATCGAGGAATTAGATAGGTACTACTCCAAGAACAATGTATGGAAGTTGAAGTGGAGAACGTACGCCAACTCATTTCCAAGATTTGATCAAAACCTGATGAATGGAATCTCACCATTATTGGCCCGATCTACAAGAAAGATGACCTCCTTTGAACTTTGCTTACAAGAGGCTTTCGGCCGTATTGTGTGAGCACCTGAAAGCATTTATCAACGAGTTGATTGGTCCCTATCAATGTGGTTTTAGGCCTGGAAAGTCCACAACCGACCAAATATTCACACTAAGGCAGGTCTTGAAGAAAACTCAAGAAGTCTAATTGAATATCCACCACCTTTTTATCGATTTCAAGGCCGCATATAACAGCATTTACAGAGACGAGCTATGCAGTGCCTTCTCTAGTTTTTGTATCCCTGCCAAATTCGTTAGATTGGGCAGAATGACCATGAAGAACGCTCGCTGATCCATAAATTTCGGAAACATTCTCACCGAGACCTGAGATGTCAACACTCTCATGTGACTTTTTCAACATCATACTTGAGAAAAACTCCCAAACTTTCGAATTCATAATGTATGTATGTAGATATTTGTATTGTTTGCTTACGATAACTATGAAACGATCCCTAAAAAAAAGATATTTGAGGATCCCAACTAAGGCACACCAACCAAAATTCCTTTTGTTACAGAAGGTTTCAACTCCTATCAATTCAATAGTAGAATCCACACCCATCTCTTATCACCGTCTTCCCAACGTTATAAGCTAACCTCTTCGAGAGAAGTTTATAAAAAGGATTTCTCTGACACTGAATTTTTAAAGCAATTTTTTAACTCCTTGTGTAAAACTAAACTCCATACAAGTCTGTCCCCCTTGATCGATGAAAAAGGTTCATCCAAATTAATTTCCACTTTGCATTCCTTTATTGTGCACCTATTACCGCTTGACAACTTCTCTAGAGCAAATTGAACTTCCTCTCTGTAAAACAAATTACTCAGCATACTAGAATAAAGAAATATCACCATTCATCCCTTACAATCAACCCTCTTGATTAGCATCGAAAACTATCCTTTATCCTGTCTGTTCGATTCCGGAGAAGAAGGATCGATTTGCGAAAATTCCGACATCAATTTTTCAATTTTCACTCGGTAAATTAGAATATTCTTGTCTCTACATTTCATCTGACGGCTAAAGTGCAATCCGACACAACCGTCCTGGCCCTTAAGTCGTACAGCGTACAGCAAGATAAATGCCAAATCGACCATTGTTGCATATGAAAACCGGTCACAGCAACGCCACCATCACCATTGCCATCCGTACCCGTCAGACAGAAAGGATATATTGCTGAACCCAGAACAGACTGACGAAGTCGTCAAACCCATGACACATTCTAAAACAAAAGAAATGAAATTTTCGAACTCTGTAGTCTATCCAAGGGAATGGGGGAACGGAAACAGGAAGAGCAACAGAATTTTTCGCGTTAACGGCAAAAATGAAATGCAAATAGGTGCTAGTCTGCTGACTGCTGACAAATAGTATCGCTTGTCAATTTATCACATATCTACACATAACTAAAGGAGTCATCCGTTCGATATGTAGTAGCACAGAAGGACCTCTTCTTTTTCCAGGAAAGAATATTTATTCGAAAATATCTCCCAAAAGTATTGTAATCGAAAACTATAGGGATAGGAGATGGTGAGAGAGACAGCGACTGGAAATGGTAACAAGAACTGGAAAACTGTCTAAGGATATCTCTTAAACTTAAACCTCATGACTTATCCCGTAATGCATTGTATATATAGAAATGTACATATGTAGGTATGTAGGTTGGAGGCTGACGATTCAAGCGTACGAACGTGATATGGATACGTGAAGGATACCCGAGATGTGGAATAAGTATCAAGAAAAATGTGTGGCACATGACGTTTATTCTGTTTCTTATTTTTTTTTCTTCCTGAACTTCCATCTCACTGCCACTACAATTGTTCTGTATGAAATTTGAATTTTATTTTTAATGCACATATGTGTGTACCCATGTAGGTACATATATATACTTATATATTAAGTTTCACATGATAGGAGAAAAAAATCGAATTTTGTACTCACTCTAGAAGGTAGAAAGTTTTATCAAACTATAGACGCTGAATCGATGATTCTTGAAAGTGAAATGCATCTTTAGTAGACAATTGATTATAATTCGTATTACGTATTGAATTCTATTTTTCATATGATGTCAGCATGGATACAAAGCAAGGACAAATCAACGGAAAGAGGTCTTCAGGCGTTGGAGTGCATTAACTTTAACAGTTGTGACATTTGTTTTTACGTTTGTCGACGGAAGTTTGTAAATGTTTTAATGGACTTATTTCAAAGCTTAAAACCATTAAATCAAAATACCACGAAACAAATCTGTTGTCACTATAAAAAATAGTAGCGGGGATAGTATACTGCCTTGAAGGTTTCCACTACACGCAGCACAAGGGATGTCCTTGCAACTTGAATGACAATTGCCTTCAATTTATTTGGAGTGCACAGAGCTAATTGAAGTCACGTTGGAGATAGTAACCCTTGGCCTGGTTACTATCTGGTTACTATCTGTTCTATTCCAATCCACCGCTTAGCACCAAACAATACACTCACCAAAAAAAATGTGACAGTAGTACACAGCCTTGTCGAATACCACTTTAAATTTCAAATTCAAAGAACAGGAACATGTAACACTTTGATTGAAAGACTATTCTATATACTTACTGCGATTCTCTAGACTTACTGATTCGACTGCGTATACTGACGTAGTTTTCCAAAAATCTTTGAAGTTTATTTACCTACTTACTTAACAGGGTCCTGACCCGAAAGGGTCTCTGCATGAGATCCGGCACCCTTCCACTCTCTTCGGTTCCAGATACACCGCTTTCAATTGTCTGGTACCCACGGTAGCAACGGAGGTTCGGCCTTCCTTGTCGTCTCGACACTGGGGGCTGTGTTTCGAAGATACTCTTTGCTGGAGCATTATTGTCCAATCGCTCGATGTGCCTAAGCCAGTGCCAGGCGACATGTTTTAGCTTTTTGGACTACATTCAGATCTTGGCACAATTCGACCGATGATATCGATGTCATCTACGTACCCCAGCAGCTGGACTGATGTGTTGAAGATAATGCCTTCCTTGTTAACACCTGTCCTGAGCACTATGCAGCACTAGATTGACGAAGTCACACGATAGCGCATCACCTTGGCGAAATCCGGTACATGTTTGGAATAGTTTGGATGGACTGTTTCCGAATTGCACATTGAATGAATGAATGAATGCACATTGATGAAAGCTATCATATGCGGGTTTGAAGTCGATGAAAAAATGGTGAGTCTCGACTTGAAATTCGTCGGACTTTTCTGCCTTAGTCTGCCGGAAGCCACACTGGTATATGCCGATTAGTGTGTTGCAGAAAGGCGTCACTGATCATGGCTGGGGTATGTACATAGAGCGAATGGATACACACGATCAATGGGGAATGATGGAGGTGGTTCAGACGTTAATGATGTCAATGCCAAAGGTAATAAAATTCCGCGGCTTTGCTTTCATTGAACATTCCCAAGTGGCTATAACCACTCCCAAGACTTGTGCCTAGAAACATAGTTGTGGCCTGAAATATTGTCTTGCTTCTCTTTACTCTTGCTTTATTTATTTTAAGTTGCCCCCAAATTAAATCGGGCCACGCCTACTTTTAGTTTGTATTTTCCTTAAAATACTGATTTTGCTGAAATTTTTCCAATAAAATCTTGACACTTTTGAAATTCATATTGTAATTCAATCAGAAAATAGAGTACCCCATGCCTACTTTACAAGCAGATGCAACATTTCGGTGTCCAAGTCGTCAGTGTTTTGTTACAGATCAAGCGGGAGGACTGTTTGTTGTACTGCTAGTTGCCTCAACTACTATGAGAACATACAAAGTTGAATGGCGTCCCAATGACATATATGTTTCGTCATTTTAACGGATAACGGAAAACTATTGAGCCACTACTAAGCAGTATGTAAACTACGCCTGAAACTCTTTTAAACCTCTATGGGAAGATCACTGACCCAAAACTTCCTGGTGTCTAAAAAGCCTCTTTCGAGTAAATCACCAACTACCAGCACCAGTTAAGGATGTAATCCCAAAATAATCCGTAATCCCTTGTGTTATTCTAAATTTACCTCCGATTTAAGTCGTCATTTAAGGTTTTTTTTTTTTTTGTTGGTTTGCCTGGAGAAGGACACACACCTGGTGTAGGAGCAATCTTTTTTCCCATCACCTTCAACACAGCAATTGACAAAACCAATCGACAAAATCTGATCACAATTAAATCCTAACCTCAAATAGCAAAATCGCCGGCAATTACCAAAGCCGGATGGCCATAGCTCCAGCAAATTACGTTCGCCCCCACATATTGTCGAGGAGTGTTACACAGCATACTGTGTGGCTGTGGATCCAGGCCGCAGACTTATCCAATTTCACAATAAAATCGGTAACGAGCATTGTATTGACGTTGTCCTGTAGAATATATCCCCGTTGTCGTCGTCCTCAACGATACTGTCCCCTGTCCTCTGGGATAAGAAAATGTTCGTTATTCCCGTTCCTGTATTGTGTTTCTTTTTTTTTCGAAACCAAACGAAACAGATATCTCAATTTGGGCAGGCAACCGAGCGACCCACCGCAAATGCAATTTGAAAGGAGTCAATAAAAAGCTCAATTTTATTTGTCACTGTAACTGGAAGGACGTGACACTTTCTTCCGTTTTCTGTGTCCTTGTGTCCTTCCCACATACGACAACGACAACGAGTATACTTAAAAATCGAATAAAAAAAAAAGAAAAAGCACATCGAATCGAATCAACAGCAAGCGCGGCAGCACCTTTAACTCAGCTGGTGCTACCTTCCTTGGCCATCCCAAGTCTATGTGTGTGTGTGTGTCTGTAACAAGGATCTCTGAAGGCCAACATCAGCGTGGTTAGAAGGACATGCAATTCCTTACATTCATCTTTGCCTTGAAAAGAAAAGAAAAAAACGTGAAGAAAAAAATTACGAAACGGGACAAATGGAGTGAATTTAATTTTCTTTCCTTCTTCTCCCTTTGGAATGGGGTTCGCGTTTGTCCTTCCCTCGTATTCTTCGGGAATGTCGCCCATATGGGTTATTATGTCAACAAAACGGAGCGCAGAGTGGTGCGCTTCGATCAACGAAATGGATGGTGGAAGCGATTGTATTTTAAGGGACTTTATTGAAATGTTTAATGGAGAAGCAAGGAACGGGTTGGTCGTAAGCACGGCTACTGTCCGCATACGTATGTAGGTTGACTTAAATTGAATTTTTAAGTAACAGCTTTTCAGGAGGGTTAAAGGACATCGTAAAAGGAAAACGTGATTGGCTTAGAACTGGATTAGAGTTGCTTGACCAACGATTCAAATGTGGTTACAAATTATTTCGCGATGGGTTTTAGAAAGACCACTTCAAACTGCAACAAGTTGGAGCATAATGTTTGCCCAAAATGTTTATGGTACAGGATAATCTATATCTACAATAATGTCAGTTGTAGAATAAGGGACAAGTTGAAGAAGTGTTCAAGAAAGATTTTCTACTTTTTGTACTAAATAGGTAGACAAAGTCCGTAACTACCTCGAAGATACATATGAAAGTATGCATATGTATCCAGCTCTATGTGGTACGTCCTTTTTTGTTGACAGGTATACTTTGTTTTGTCCTCGTTGACTGTTAAATCCCATCTTACCCAGGTGCTACTGATATTATGCTGTATCCTTGCGCTTATGTCAATATCATAAGCATAGCAGTTTTAAGGGCTTTTGGAACATAGAGCCTCTAATGTTGGCGTAAAATTTCTATACAATTCTTTCAAGAACGATGTAGAATTGGTTAGATCCTTTGTTAACATCAAAACCTTCGGTGAGGTCTTGTTGCAGCAGCATGCATTCTCCATCGGTATCCTACACAACCGGATGAGTTTGGCAAAGACGAAAAACTAAATTTTTAGATATCCTGGCATAGATTGCCCTGAAATCGATAAAAATGTGGTGGTTATCGATTTGAAATTCCTTGGCTTTTTCTCAGATCGAATGGTCGAATTTCCTGACCTAAACCGCACTGCTCAATCAGGTTGTTGGTTGTTGCTCCAGATTACTTTCAATTAACAATTCAAAGGCTTCTCAGTTTATTTTTTTGGGTTTATAACTGGATTGCTTGTGACGAATATTATACTCGTCATCCTATGATTAGATTAGATAGGTCATTATCCCAGTTCCAAACAAGTAGATCTTCCTCCTTCATTTGTACAACTATCCTGTAATATTCCTCATCTGAGATCAAACTCTCTGAAAGAGACATTTACTTTTAAGCTCAGCAGTAGAACTACGTGTTTCAACCTGCTACGGTTCAAAATAGATCCAAGAGGCTCATTTGACCTACACTCTCCTTCGACTTCTTGAGTTCAGACACTGCTACCTTGCCGAACCGGAAACTCATGGAACAGTTCTAAGACTTATAGGCGTCAAAAGACTCCTCGTCAATTTCTACGCCCAGTAATTGTCCAATTCCCTCTTTACGATCATTCAAAATATTCCACGATTTGACCTTCAGACCGTCATTTTGCACTTCAAGAAATACCAATGTAGATTGTAACTCCTGGTCAGCATTTCATGGAAAATATTTGGTAAATGCATGGGCACGTGGTACCTCATTCCCCCTCATCACAGAAAGGCATTTTTATTGACATTAGGTTCTATCGTCCTTAGGCATTTCACAATCGTCTAGCACCATTGGGAACTTAAAATGTATGCCCTGGAATTTGAGCTATGTTCCCATCCCGAGGCCATTACAGCCGCTGTGCCATTTTCCAATGCTTTGAGGTCGTCGGTACTCAGCATCTCCCGCAGATGTTTGACAGGAAGAGGACCCACCAGTTTAGCTGGCGTTGTCATGGTACCGTTTCCGCTAGCTGTAGCTGCTTTTTCAACTGCTGCATAGATTCTAGCACATGGAACAACAGCATACTTTGCAAGCCCTTCCCGAAGGATTTCCGTCTTCTCAACCACCCTCAATGTATAAGAATCTACAGTTATTTGGAGAGTAATACGGGTATATATAGAGCTACTGCACCTTTTTGCCACATGTGTCAGTTCGAATTAAGCTTAGCCTTATGTTGTTCCATCTGATCATGTCAAGGCATGGTCCAACGAAGTGTACTTATATGGCAAGGTTATGTGCAAATACATGTACATTGATGCCTGACGTATCCGATCTTTGAGAATATCTTACGCTCGGCTTTAACTACTTCTGTTTGGACAACTAAAGGTAACAAAAACTCAGGTCTGTTTTGGCAAGGATTTCCATAATTTTCAGAAGCTGGTTGGGTACCGTTCATTGTAACAAAACTTGATTTTAATTTGGTCCTTCGTTGTCGAATTAGAATTGCTTCCAACTGGCAGCATTATCTCATCTTTTGTATCTTTTGTAAAAAAAAAAAAGAAAAATAACTGACTGAAGTAGATGCTTCGTACCGTATATGTATTAGTATACCTGAGTGATTTCCCTAATTCACATGCACACGACGATGTTTCAATTCTCATAAAGGAATTTTCATTACAAAATATCTTATGGATTAATTCTGAACCGAAACTGTTTGCCTTTCCATTTCGTTATTTTTGACGAGAACAAGCACGAATTTCGTCATCATTCCTCAAATTAAATTCCACATTAGCTCTGCCATTACAAAGTTCAGCATAAGAAGAGATGAGTTCTGCAAAACTTTCATAAGATGAAAGCCCAACTGTTAGGGTAACAAGACAAAGGTAACTAACCTGTGCCACTCACATAAGTAAACTACACGAATCGTCGTGTATCCTCAGAATAATATGCGAAGAAGAGAGTAGACTTTCAATTTAACCAATTTATGAAGTAGTAACATCCCTGGATACCTCGGCCTGCCCACAGCTCCATATCGTTGAGATGCTCTTCACAATTGTCTGTGTGGACCCTCTCAACCTTGAAGTCGTACCAGTGTAAGAATTTGCATAATGGAAAGTTACATTTAGATAATTTTCTTTGTTGTTCCTCACCATCGTCGTCGTCACCGTCTTCATCGTCGTCGTCGTCGTCGTTGTCGTTGTCCTTGTAGTAGGTAGTTGGGGCCTAGGGGGTGGGGAGGAATCATAGGTGGGTAGTTCCTTGGTTGGATGCTATTACTACTGCTGGTTGGTTGGTAGCAGTGGCTTGCTGGTGGTTTTGTTTCCCAAACTCAATTCAAGCGTTTTGTGGATATAAACTTTCGAAGGAACTTTGAAAATTCGAAAAAGGTATTCTACTTCGCTTCTTCTTTCTACTTCTACTACTACTACTACTCTTTGGGTAGGGGGGGATGCAGGGATGGACGCAAAAGATGAGATGAGAGATCGTCTTCAATGCCACAATGATAACTACTTCTGCCAGTACTTTTTGAGTTTGAACATGAAATGAAATTTAAATATCCCACAGAGTGTTTATGTGAGGGCTATAGGGGAGGTATCCCCGGCCAGATGTGAATGTGCTGCCGCTGCCATATGCTCCTTGAGGGAAGGTGAATGAATCAGTTATCTTGGAATGGCATAGAGAGCACGCTGCGCTATCACAATGTGCTCGGGATAATGGAAAATTTAGTAAACATATCAAAGGTCAGTCTAGAGGAAAGCAATAACCACAATTGTGGGAGAAAATGGGGTTTTCTTGAGGGCAAATAAAGTTTAGTTATTTAACGAGGAGCTGTCTTGTCTTTGGAACAAGTTATTTCTTACGAGGAATTTTAATAAGTGATAAGCTTTGTGGAATTTAAGTGTTTAATGTTGGCACAGTTTTCTGGCTTTGAACTTGGGGCGTTGCTTATTTTCTTTGGAAAGGACTTTGCTGATGGGATTAATTCCGAGAATTAGGTAACCAATGGTAAATACTTTTGTATTGCAAATATCCATCAGTGGTTGAATTTCTAAGTAATTGTTTCATTGTATGGACAAATGGCCTTCCGCAAGAAATTTTCAGTTGTAGGCGTGTGAATAAACACCTGGTGGTAATTCGCATTAACATTAAATACGTTGACGTCCACCTTGGTTGTTGTCCCAGAATGGGAACGAATTCCATGAACACTGTATCTGTATAAGATCTCCAAGCAATTCCTTAAATTCATGTTAATTATTTGAAAACATAAGAGAAACGTGTAGCAGATCACATTCAATTGTCTAACAATGAACCTAGATACACCTAGATATGTACGTGATAGCATCTTCAAAACTAATCTAACTAATTTGCAATTTTGGCGAAACGTTACGGTGGATAGGACAACACGTTTCGGCTCTTTTGTGAGTGATATCCAAATTGTTCGCCCTGCGGTTTCAACTCGTGCGACTAATTATCTGGTGGAATCGTATGTACATATGTACGTAAAATAGCCTATCCTCCACAACATTAAAGAAGTCGAGCCTTGATCAACTCTGGTCTTGCTGATGTTTCAACTGTACCCTTCCGCAGATATTAGAAGGGACAAAACAAAAATAATACGTTACACAAATGTTACACAAATACCCTGAGAAAGTGCTCAGTTTCTCTTAGTAGTGCCTGATGAGAAGCAATCTAATAGTATAGTGAGCGAAAGATGAGAGTATGCTGAGTCTGACTATACACGTGGGGCAGAATAATCGGACCTGTGCAAGCACTTCCGGGTTAACTTTAGCACCCATGTGTCAGGAGAGATATCTCTTCTTGATATGATTGGCAGTAACATGGGTTTCAAATGTCTGGCAAGAGGTCCTTAAAAGGGGGACGTGCAGCAGATGTCTTATTTGAGTTACTGCTACGTATTTGGTGACGGATGAGTTTTTAATGGATCGGCACATCCTGCTCCATTTCCTAGGAGCTGAAATGAAGGATCTAACCTTCTAGGTTAGGGATAATGGAAAAGGATGATTCAACTACTGACGACCCTTGCAAACATTATATAAGGACAACGACTTTCAGTTTTGCAAATGGAATTTTAAAATGGCTGGATGCTGTAGGAATAGGGTAGACACTGACTGGCTTTAACCTGGTGGTATCTATTGGTGGCCATCGTGTATTGGTTTGTGTCCATCCGGACCCGACTTTCTGAATTTATAAGCGCGAGTATTGTACAAGAAAAAATGGTAGCAATAAAAACACGAAAGCGTACGAACTCCTTCGATGGAGTCAACGGTGACGTCACACCTTCAAACAGAAGCATAAGCACACTTCATCTGGGCTACTTCGACACATTCAGAGCTCAGGCCGATAAAGATTTTCAAGAATAACTTAGTTTTTTGGTTTAGGTGAGTGGTAGCACTCACATCCCTACTGACATGGGCTTACACCGCCTCTCGTTCTAGAGGTTTTAAAAAATGAAACATGGAGGGCCAAGATTAGAGGTTGTGCCCTCGGAGAGAAACAGCAGCCTCAGATAACAATGAACCCCCTCATTTAATATCACGACCCAGAACGTTCACGGACTATGAATGGAGCACACTCCTGGTGCTACTCAAAAACTTGAATCTGTTCTCACGCGGTATAAGGCAGATATTATCGCGTTCCAGGAGATACGATGGATAGGTTCAGGTAACGGAAAATTGTTACAGCTGCCACAAAAGACTACACATGTTAGGATGCGGATTCATCGTGGGAAATTAGCTACGCTCAATGATAATTGACTTTTTTTTTTGTCGGGTTAGGAAACACTCCACTGGAGCACTCAGACACAACTGGTCCATTGTACTACCAGGAAGCAATATCCAGTATTACCCATTTTACTGGAATTTCTTTGACTTTCGGAGAAAGCCGAGAATGCACTTCAGTGATGAGGAGCTTACAGTATCAGCATTCATCACATCAGCGCAGAAGATCTGCCACCTGATCCGAGCAAAGGCAGCGCAATAACAAAGGAAAGTGTCCCGTAAGAACGCCAATAAGTTGTCTGCAGTCTTTTCTGCTGAGAGACAGCAAGAATGCCGCTGATTTCTTACAGACGTTCGGGAGCATATGTACATTTAGGGTGGCTGATAATTGACTTTAAGCCGATCAGCGATCGTCTGGCTTTGATCCGCATCAAGGCAACATTCGAGAACATCAGCATAATATGTGCACACGACGAAGTGCCCCTACCGATGAAGGTGAGGACTCTGTCAAGGAGGAGTTTTGTGACCTCCTGATTACTTTTTATAACTAGTCCCAGGTATAGGGTTCCCTAGACGAAATGACCTTTGTTAGAATAAAAAATTTACACAACCACTAGAAAAACCAGCTTGTCTCACCTCCAAGGTCTCTGGCACAGAATGTGGGTCAATGCATTGGAAACTTTAAAATATCCTTGTGCCCTGGAAATTCTCCCTGGAAAAAGTTTCCTTTTAATGCGGCACCAACACCCACACACATGTCACATTTCCACCTGCCAATCGTGTTATTTTAATTTCTTGCACACAAAACTTTGTAATTACGTTTGCCACAGTGAAAAAGTTTCTCTGCCCGAGTTCTCGCTCGCTCCTTGTTCGATTCGAAAAAACATGAGTTTTCCATTGGAAAACACACATTCAGCCAATGTGTAAGTCCAACTATTTAAGCCATAAATTAAAAATAAATATTCCGCCTGTCGCTGCCCCAAAAACTGTCCATCAACTCTTATCTGGGCGCCTCATCGACATCTCTCACCTCATATCGCAGCTTGTAAACTACCAATCGACGAGTGTGAGAGTGTGTGGTCCTGTGTGGCTGCCTCACTCTTTGGCGTGAATACAGTTTACGTTTTAAGTGAAATCCTAGATTACTAGAACACTGCGCCCACAGAAAGTTCGTTCGAACGAAACTTTTTCTCTCCCCCATTCAAGGATACACCGTCGATTGTTCGTACACTATATGTACGTTCCGCTGGATGACAGGCAGACAGGCAAAGCTTGTATCTGATATCGGTCCACGAAGAAAGAAACGTGAAATCTCCTCAACTCAACTGAGCAGGGAAATAAAACTCATCCCGGATTTTCCTCGATTTTAATCTCTTTCGATTCAGCCCCCCTTTCCTTACATTCGATTCACGTCCAGGCATAGGACGACGAACGATCGTTGGGTTGATGTTGGTTTTTCTTTCCGTTTTGTGTGCACTGAAAGTTGTAAAGCGAGATTTGCGGCTGCTGGTGAGTTGCTAGCTGAATGATATGAAAATCAAATTTTGGTCAAGTCAAAGCGAGCAGGCACACAAAAGAAGGACGTCCACACCCTCATGGCAGGGAAAAGGACCGAGACATGGAATCAATTCAAGTGACGTCAGTTTAAAGAATGGGCAACGGTGGGGAGTCAAATCACAGACATCAGAGACCATGACGACGAGACGCCCTCGAATTTCCACTCTCTCGGTAGATTGCACACGGAAAAATGGACATCACGGCCAGAAATTAGCCACAGTTGCAATTTGTAGAAAATTACACAAACATGGTAAGAGTGGTGGATTGATTTTAATTAGCATACGCCTGAGTGCAAGGACTTTGCCTTTCTCCTGACTCTCTTGTTTGACTTTTTTTTTTCATCCCCAAGGATGACGGGTGGGGATAGGTATACTCCTAGTCTCGTGTATGCCAGATTGAATCCATGTTCACTTTGTGTGTGCTGTTGCATTTGGCAGAGGCAAAACTTTGGCCAGGAGTCGTAGGACGAATACCAAACGCAATTGGTTTGCAAAGGATACAATTTTTTTTTTTCAGTCCTTGTTTTCGGCGTGTGTATGTGTTTTTTTTTTAACTTTTTTTCGCAGGCAAGAAAAGTTTTCCAATTCAATGGGTATTGGTGTGTACATTCGTATATGGTTTAAAGAGACCAATTTAAATGCAATTGTTTCGGTGTTTTTTAAGGTAAACATTTACCTTTCATGCTGAAGTGGAGTCAGGTGAAATCTTTTTTTTTTATTTTTGTTACCTTTGCACATGATATGAGACCGTGAATGGAATTCGATTATGAGTTTTCGAAAATGGTAATTTATTTTCCAACCATTCAGCTAATAAATATGGAATAAGGAACAATGTGGAAAATATGTTTGTAATCAAAGATTCAGAGTAAGTAGCCCAAAGGTTTTAGTCGTTATTGTTAAAAATTTGACAAAATTCGTACAGCCGAGGCATCGTGGCTATGTAGGCAGGTAGGAGGGGTAGCTAGAAGAGCACTGTACCTCTGTAGTGGCTTTATGTTGGCTGTGCGAACACCCTGAACCATCCCGAAATTGTTATAAATTTTAGGATAATTAGTGGTGGCTTTCCCGACAAAGCACCCGGTTCTCCCTAGGCTTGGGTATTCGCATAGGAAGTCATTTATATTTAGTCCCATTCTTCTTGGGTTGTAGCCGGTAATCATAACTGTGAAGAGTGCCTAGTGCGTTCTTATAAGCGCAAGGATATGTCTTTTTTTTTTTTGTCGTCTTTTGTTCTGAGTTTTCTGGAAACACGACAAGATGAGAGCGCTTTCCATTTCTACTTGCCTAGTCTCAGGAAGACCTATGCTATCCGGGATTTAGCAAGTGCTTGGGGAGGTGAACCGAATGTAACGACCATTGTTTGAATTTCTTTTTTGCTAATTTATCCACCAATTCGTTTTAAGTTTAGATTTAACACCTATGAATGAGATAGCTTTTATAGAGCCTTGGCTGATGATGCAGAAAAACCGATCATGTTCCTAAAGTGTAGTTTCATGGATGAGTCATGCGTCGCTGTTAAGACTTCCATTTAGAACACAATGCCATGGAAGGCTTGGAAGTCTTAATGGGCAATAAGAGGATTCCAAAACCTACTCCTACATCGACTTTTGACCCAAGATCGAAATTGTATTTATGTTTATTGCCCAATCCTCTCTTGAGAAGAAGATTGTTTTAGCTTTTAGACTGTATTACCATGGTATGTGTTAAATGAAACCAGGCCGCGAATTCCTGGACTGCTGTAACCTTTGTTTGAAATATATTACAGTGGTCTGCCTCAGTGGAGTAGAATTCCGCACCTATACCAGACACTGTCTTGAATCGATCTGTATGCACCTCTATCGCAGACTCATTAATAATTATTCCAAACTCTTCTACTAGGAATCTTAGTTTGATACTTGACGCTAAGGTCCAAATAAAGTTAATTAGTCTCATGGCTGCCGTACATATCTAATGGACAATGCGTGGCTGAAGGCTCCAATTCGAGCCGAACTCAATAAAGTCCAATCGGTAGCGCTGTTTAAGAATGCAATCATTATGGAATGCATTCCTTGAATTCATACTAAGAATTCATGTGGACTTGTTTCAATTTAATGACTTCAACTTAAAAAAAATAAATCACCATTCAGTTTGAAGTCATAATTGAAGAAATCATTTTTAGCAATCAAAGTGTGTAGATCAATGTGAAGTCACATTGAATCACTATCATACGATGAATGCATTCAATCCATTGAAATCATTTGAAGTCAGTCAATGTATTGAATTTTTTGAAGTTATTTAAAGTCTTTGAAGTCAGGTAAAGGCTTCAACTGACTTTAAATGACTTCAAAAAATTTAATGCATTCACTGACTTCAAATGACTTCAAGTCAAGAAAAGACTTCAAATGCCTTAAAAAAAAATATAATGCATTCACTGATTTCATATGACTTCAAAGACTTCAAATCAGCTAAAGACTTCAAATGACTTCAAAAAATTGAATGCATTCACTAACTTCAAAGATCTCAAATGAATTCAACAAATTGAATGCATTCACTGATCTCAAATAACCTTAGTGGATTGAACGGATTCAGTGAATGCTAGTGACTTCAATGTGACTTTACTGAATGCAAAATCAAAAAGATTGCATTCAGTGACATTATAGAAAACTAGCAAAACCTCTATTTTAGCACTTACTACGATCTTGTGTTCGTTGGGAAGAAAAAGATTCTGGTTATACTTCTTCTCAAAGAACTCTTGGATTGATTGAGTCCTTACGAATACGAAAGATCTAACTTATATATTCAATATATAGGGTCTTCCACCAAGACCTTTCACTTTAAATTAGTGAAAAAGAGAAAAGAAAGAAGTCTAGCGCCATTAGATCGTTCATAGTGACCGAACATAGTAAGAACTTTACAAAATATCTCCGCGAAATCTTCACAATTTCTACGCGTTACGCACGCGTATATCCATTATCTTCAACATTATTTGACAGCTGTCAAAGAATGACAGTTTTATATTTAAAAGCTTATAAATAAAAGACCCTTTATTGTTGTTAGCTGCCTTTTAATCCTTTGTCTGGCACTCTATTCTCTGTCTACTGGTACATGTAGTATGTACATAACGTATATCGACATTTGGTATTTTCCCATTTCAACCAATTTTGTATTAAATAGATAACTAAATATCCATTCCGTTGAAACAAAAAATTCTTAAAAATTAATTGGAAAATAGCTTACGACATCCGCTGAACCAATATCCATAACAACTTTGTTCTGCATAATTTCCTAAATGCATTCCACTCTTGGTTTAAATGTCCTCGTTTCGGCTTATAATACCAGTACCGGGGGCCATGTGTACACATGAGTGAAGTGCTTAACCGCAAAATGGTATAGGTGTACTGTTTTTCAGGAACTCCTTGGACTCCACAAAAAAACAAAACAGACTCCACCCCATTGCATATTGTGTCGCTGAATATGCAATCGGGGTCTTTCGCCGAAAATTAATTAATAAATTAGAAATTTTCATTAACTTTTCATATTTCATATTTCCACGGACGACACCGACGACGGGCGGGGGTTCATGTCGACAGATTTCTAGTTGCACGCAGATGACTTTGTGTTTTGGGTTTTTGCGCCCATGAAGGGGTTGATTGGTGGTAGTAGCACTACCAACCTGATTAATATCCATGGAGGAATGTTGTCTTGTAAGCTGCAATAAGAGGATCTATCACTGCTGGTATACGAGCAAGCTATATTATGAATCTTAATAGTTTCGAAGTGCTGGAGGTTAAATACAAGAATTTTAAGAACAAATATATATTTTTGGTTTATGTTCTAGTTGCCACGAATGGAGCTAGTGAGAGGTATACAATATGGCATTAAATCAAATCGATTAGAGTTATGTAAGGAGTGTTCTAATGGATCAGTCAAGGATTCAATGTTCTACAAATTTGGTAACTTGGGTTTACTCATGAGGCCATCGGCACTTCATGATTAAAGATGATTTTCATCGTAAATACCTTAAGGAAATCAATGTAGCGACTCGCTGTTAAAACAATCACTAAGGTCTCCCAGATATAAAAAAAAGGTGCCAAATGCAAAACAATGCATGCATCCTCAGTGAACTAATGTTCCACAAATAAAGCCAAGCTTTCACACGTAAGAGCAATACATTAGCGCTGGTAAGACTTTGATTTTATATAATGTGGTCCTAAACAGGTAGCTTGATATTGGACATGGATTAATGATCTTAAGTTAATACCGTTCTTACTCCAAACCTGATTATGCCAGCAAATAGATGTATTGTCTTCTTAGTCATTGACATCAAAAAGAAGAATAGATCCCTGCAAAACGCCAGCATTCATAGGAAATGTATCGGAAGACACATCGTTGATCAAAACTTCAATTAAACTGTTCTAAAGAAAGCTGTCTACCTATTCGAAGAGTCATTGTAGTATCCCATAGAAAGTTAGTTTGCTTATAGAATAGACTTGAGATTGCCCCAGATTGCTTAATGATGGATATCCGTAGGTTTTAAGTAATACTCCACTAGCAATAGAATAAAAACCCTGTGGTCAGTTGATAAGTATGGTGATTGTCAGTAAGTAGGGAAATGAAACTGGAGAAAGTTGAAGGTTCCATCAACTTACTTACTGACTGACTATATTCTCAATACCGGTCTACTGCGGCAATCCTTGTTTGCATTCCTGAAGACCCTCATTATTATAATAAGAACTACTTCCAGTCTTCTAGCCCTCCACTGAATGAATGCAAACAGATGTGCTTGCAAAAATAAAACAAAAATAATCTTAGAATTAAAATCACCATAATAGAAAAAAAACGTTGCTGAGATAGCACCAACAGCCCCTGCAGCATTCGAAAACAAATGCAATAATAATAATCACGTTAAATGAAATCAAAACAGGTTAATTGTATTCATTCCGAGCCTTGTGCCAAGAGCCAACTCTTTTTTTTTTTATTATTATTGTTCATAAGCAAGGTCTACCTATACCTCTTATGTACATAAATATTTAGGCACTCTTGCAAATATTATTCCGTGTATCCACTGATGAATAATTCGCAAATTGAGACGCAACAAAAACATTCACCGCTGCTAGTCTTCATTTTCATATTTATCGCCTGAATGAAAATTTTCCTAAAGTTTTAATGAACTCGTCGAGTATACAACAAAAAAAATGTTTTATTCAACATTTCCACAATATTTTCTTCGTTTCCATTGCTGCGCCACTGCCGGGCCAGGACACCACCAACAAAACAACAGCAATAAAATCCCACCGACACCGACGGCCAAACCTACTATTTGCAAAACGAAAACAATTCCAATTCCGCCTCCGATTTTAGTGACCACCTGTTAAAACTTTATTACCATACTCGGAACCCGGCGGCTCTAATGAAATCGTGGACAATTCCATATTGTTGCCTTATTCATAATAAAAATCAGATAAAAACGGAACAACAGACCACCGCCGCTGCCGTACAACAGACACGCACGCACATGAGAGGCCATGAGGACGAGGAGCAACACTCACGGAAGCAGCGCTACATTGTCTAGCAGTAAGCACCGACAAATAACTTTATTATTGGCCTCTTATCAGTTCTGAACACGAATACCGTTTAAATAGAGTATTGGAATATGGCCGGCAATGATATTACAGCAAGCAACTGTTCATTGGAATTGTTATTGTCTTGTTCGAACTACGGGGCCAAAAGCAAATCCAACTAATTTCACGCAGGACGAAAGAAATGGGTGGTGGCCTCCGCCTCGAACTCCGGACGAACGCCCTCTTTAATTTTCGACAAGCAAACATACTGTGTGCCGTACTTTATTTGGTGAATAAATAATCGAAACCAGAAAACATCGATTATTATTAATAACCATTGTCGGCAAATAGCTTTAGGAAATTGTCTCCCACTTATGGTGGATGAGTGCAGTGGTTAGAAACACCATTTGTTTGACCAATTTAGGAGTCTATTCAAATGGGAATACTGACATAAAAACGTTTAAGTTTTCGAAACACTGTGGCCTACATTTGCCAACTTGAGTTTTGAGTAGATTAACATGGCTAAGTTCGGTATGTGAAAAACCGATAATAACGCAAATTTAGTTGCATACGAACTGTATTACCATGCAACGATTTGGTATCACTTATGGCCGCCATTAACGTCAAATTGGTGTCAGTTAGTTATTTGAAATAAATTTAATTTTCCAGGCAGGGTACTTGTGGGAATCGTTTCATATTCGCCATTTTTACCTACAACATGTCAGTAATTTACAGATTAGTCATTAATCAAGATATAATATACATTACAGTGGGATTAGGTGCATTGTAACCTAAAAATGTATTGAACCTCCTCCTAGTGCCAGCGATAGTGAACATCTTACTTGAGCTGGTTGAGCCACGTTTGGGCCGAGGTCGTTATGGATTTTGATAATATATCAGGATTTTAGAATGAGATTGTCGCCCATAGTAAGAGTGGCAAAACCTGAGTCTCGAAAATTGATGACTGACTTCGGGAGGCCGAGGTTATCTGTTACTTGGATTCACAAAATCCAATAATAATTGGGCGCAGAAAACGTATTAGAAAGTAAATTCGTTGTGAGAGGAGTCGTTGAATTGAAGCCTTTAAGCGATCGCGTGGCAATGATCCAGTGCAAAGCTACGTTCCACAAAATAAGTAAAATATATGCAAGAGCTCTACCGACGAGAATAAACTAACTTTTGTTTTTCTGAACTACATCCACATCTTCGTGGTACTCTTAGAGTTCACAGTTGTATCTTCTCCTTCTGTGTGGTGTCTGATTAAAACATTCGCCCTTCTCGCAAACAGGACCAAATATTCGACTAAAAATTTATGAACTAAAACTTATTGTCCAGCACTTAGTTCTGTATAACAGAACTGATAGAATTAGAGTCCCGTAGAGCGCATGTTTTGAATTCGAGTAGGAGTTTTGACCCCAATTGTTTTATCAAACCAAAGTACATAGTATCTAGTAAGTAGTATAGAGTATCATTCCTGGAGTTGATGTTGACTTCAAGGTTGATGCACTCCTTAACTAACTCGAAGTTCTAGCTATCAACAGGGACATTCTGTCCAAGGCGGTGAGCTGATGGTAATTTGTTTCTTAACAGCATGAATTTTTTAGTATCCTCTTTCTTTGCTCTCGTATGCATCAAATACTGTGAAAGCTTCTAAAATGGCTAGTAATGAATGCTATTATATCCCGTTTTAAGGTCGATGAAGGTGGTGATTTTTGGTTTGAAATTCGTTGCTCTTTTCCAGGATTTGTCTTAGTGTGGAGATTCGGTTTATAGTCAACACTGCACTGGTACCTACCGATTAGTATGTTGACTTCACTTCACACAGTATGTTGGATAGGATCCTATTCGCGACATTTAGCAGGGATATGCCTCGATAGTTGATTCAAGCCGTAAGACCGACTTTCTTGTAGCCGACACTATCATGTAGCCATACTTGGTTGATGATTTGATGTATGCACCTTACCATAACATCACTTCCGTATTTGAAAAGCTTCCGTAAGATAGCTGCGCTAACCTATTCTATACTGGGAAGGGGTAATACTTCTTTGTCGGCTGGAGTTCGGCGCTCTGCTCAACATTGTGCCTGGAATTGCTGGCGACACATCTACAATTCCCTGTGCATTGGTAATTAGGTTTCCTTCAATATTTAGAGAAGTCTGCACTTTGACCTTATAACCAGATGCCATCTGTTTGATATTAATATAAAGCTGCGGGATGTTATTCCAGTCTGGTACAGAGCTGAGACTCTGCATATACTCTCTCCTTGGTACGCAGGATTTTCTTCTTCACTCTTCTCGTGCAGGTTTTGTTTTGCGCTGCAGTGCATTTAGATGTGTATCTTCTGTCACCTTTCTCCCATTATTACAAATATCATCATGCCAACCATGGGTATCTATTCGGGGGTGGTTTGTATCCCAAGATAGATACAACTACCTCTTTAATTATGTTACGATACTGAGCTCACAGTGCGTTGGCATCAGTGAAGGCTGAATACACAGCGGAAAGTCTCTCACTCAACTGCTCTTTGTAGTCTGTCCTTTTTGTCGTCTCGTGCAGGTTGTACATTCCTATTAACCAGCGAAAGATGTTTTCCTTACTGAAATTGACATTGCAGCCCCGAGTACAATTTTAACATCATACTCTGGCCAATTCCATAGACTCTAGCCAGGAGATCACAGAATTTCTCATCGATAATGTCTGTAGCACATTAGACTGAATCGTGGTTATATCTGCCTTGAACCGAGCAAGAACAGAATAGCACCTGGAGTGTACCTAAAATATGCGCACGTTTCAGGTCTATACTCTCAAGTCTTAGCCTGTGGCCGTTCCGAGGCGATTTACCATCCCAAAACCATGCCAAGGTTTGATGACGTTCAGTGATGCAAATAAAAACACGTATACGCCCGAGTGACTCTTTTCATACTATTTTTATACCTATCTGCTCAATCAGTAGCAGATATATTTTTCCCTGAAGAACTGCAATATAAGTACACATACCTAGCATGTATGTCATTTTTTCAGACTTTATTATTATGTTAAGTGGAGGACACGTCAAATGGTAGCCAACAAAATAGGTACGAGGAAGAACCAACCCAGCTCCATTTTGAACTGCAGCGTACGGAACAGGCAGAACCTACTTCTGTACTAGCTGTACTAACCATTTTAAAGATAGATAGCATTGCCTACCTTTAAATTATTAAATCGAAAATACAAATATACACTGAAAACCTATTAACCATTAATATTGGAAAACAAATTCAAGCAACGAGTGCTTTATAAGTACGCTCAAACCCAAATCGGATGCATGCAATTTTTGCACACACAGTTTTCAAAATATATACATACATATACTTATTTAATTGCCATAATTGCATTTGTTGAACAGCTTTCCAGGATACTCGCACAAACACCCTCATTCATATGCTAATTACTTGCATGTCATAACAATTGGGACTTCCATTAAAGGGGATTTGCTAAACAAAAACTCATAAAAACGAATACGTGCACGCAATTTGTTTAACACGAACACAATAATAAAACAAGGACCAAAACAAAAAAAAAAAAGAAAACACAAAAATCCATCAACAATTGAGTCGAAATAGGATAATACGCTGGTTATTTATGAATTTCCTGAACTTTGCAATTTATTTGCGTACACTGTACGGATACACTTGGTGCGTTGGCTTCATTTGTGCACTGCGGTTCCCAGTTGTCCCTCTCAGCAATTCGGAATGATGCCAGCTTATAGGCAATTAATCCAATCGGATATCGGGCCTCATCCATTGGGGATTTGGGGACGAAATAAATCGCACCGATGTGATGGTTGTTTTTTTTTTTTTTTATATTATTGCGTCATTGCGTGAAGCACAATATTACTTTTCAATAATTATTGACAATAATTTATTAATGAAAAATCGAAATATTGCTGGAGCAGCATTAAATAAGCCAGTGATAGAAGATGAACCAACGTCATCATCATTGGGTTCGGTTAAGGATGGTGACATTCGACGGTAGCCTTCGATAACATTTGATTCGCACGGAAATTTTAATCAGTATTGGCCGCAGCGTTGTAGCGATGCTATTTGCTGGAAAACAGTGGGTGCGTCAAATCGCACCAAATAATAATTCAAAGAATTTTCCCTTGGAAGCACTTTATTATCGGTCAGATAATGACAAAATCTTCGGCAGGGGCTCAAAGTAATGAGTTCAATATTACACCAATTCATATCCTTGTACCTACTCCAGAAGTTGACGTTTCAATTATTATCAAAAATTATCAAAAATCCTTCATAGTTCGGTATTCGAATCGTATGCTTCGAATGTTTCCCCTTTTTTCTAAGCTTTTTTTGTCGAAGAAAAAAAAAATCAACAAATTGGCAGCATTGACATTATATACAGATAGTACAAGATAAACAAGTACAAGTCAAAATATTTCCTAAAATATTTGCAAATCAATTTACGGTCACTTTGCTTGGCAGATTACTCCTTCTAAACCGCTCAATAACAACCAACATTACTTTCCATCGGACCGCACTAAAATAATGGTAACAATATCCAAGATTAAATTCAAAAAGTCTTTGAACTCATATGACGGTATAATTGCCGAATTATTTCAATATATTAAATAAATGGTGACTTGTAGTCCCTGACTATAAACTACGGTGGATGGAAGGAAGGATAAAGTCTTATTCCCTTACGATTTGTTGCACAAATTCTCTCAATATGATCTATCCTCATATCTAATACCTGGTGACCCATCTAGTAAAATGAAGCGACTAACCCTCTGTCACATCGAAAGTTATAACAAGTGCAACATTATCAATGAAACTATTCCTCCCGTAGTCAACTTCTACCCCACACTGTATACATCCAACAGTCATTTATCACAGAATATAAATAATAAATTCATTTTTGGCGAAATAAAAAGCCCGAATTTATGGCCAAATAAAATATGTAACATAAATCTTTAATCCTGTGCGTGAGTAACATCGAACGCGTACACACAGATGGCCCACACCATTAACCAATGACAAAGCCCATCACTTTCATCGCCAGATCATCATCCCTTAACCGAGCCATATCGACCCGGTTGATGTGGTATCCTTCGCATCGCCCCACGTCAACCCTGTGTGCAATCGCAGATTAAAACGGACGAGAACCACTTTATCAGGACGAAAAAAAAAACAAAAATATTATATTTTGTTCGTGTATTTATTATTTCTCAGCATATACCTTCCGGTGCACTGCATCTCCCCCCTTTTTGGCGACGTCGTCAGACGACAACGACAACGGCATAGACACGTAGTTTTGGATGCCAGGAAAAAAACAAAAATATCTCACACTGGGTCACGTTGGAATTATTTCATTTTAAGCCAACTCAAATGGAAAGTAAACACAGAAAAATAAGGACCTACTCCGGAGGTATGAGGATTATCGAATGCGCGGGCAAATGCGTTCCGTTTACACAACACAAGCCGATCCTCCCGATGGCAAGGCTGCCCCATTGTCGCGGACAATGAAATTTATGGGTAAACTTAATTGCAAATACCAATTAATCCTTTCAAAAGTATCGAAGGTTTTATGGCCCCCAGGCTTCGGCGGGGATGGTGATGCTATCATCGTGAACATGTTTATGGCCACTAAAGTCGTAATGCATAATTTTCTGTCGGTCGGTGATGTCACTTCCTGCAGAAAATATACGTAGCAGGAGACAGAGCACACGCAAAGAATAATAATTTGGTAAATAAATTAAATTAACTCGGTAGAAATATGCGCCATGTAATAAGGTGACGCAGAAATTTCGCCCGGATTTATGCGAGCATAAAAGTGATAATCAGGCTCACAAAGAATGTTTCTTTGCCGCTGCCGCACGCCATTAACACTTCATTTTCAATTGAAGATATGTGTGCCTTAGGAAGGTGTTGCAGAGATTTGATGGTGGATATGAAAGGAGTAAGACAAAGCAGTTACTCATATGGATGTGGATACACGGAGTACTAATTGTTAATGGTAAACTTTTACGTTTCACATAATCCAGGGAGATTTAGGATCTAGAGCATGGTATCGCTTTAATGGGATTTTATCATGGATTGCGGCGTCTTGTATGTTTGTCTTACGAATAGCTATATATGAGGCTTCTTTATAGTTAGTTTCAAAATGGTGCATGTACTCTTATAAACAATTTCCAATTCTTAAAATCTGACAACTAATCGATCTTTGGGATTCGAAGTAGTTCGCCTTCTCGTGGTATATCCTGGATAATGTAATATGAACTACAACAAATGGAAGCCATTCGCCAATACTTTGCATCAAAATTGATCTCCTAGCTACCCTACCACAAAGAAAGGATATCAAAACTATAAGAAATACTCTAAACTCCAAAACGATAGGTTTCCTTACTACCTATACTTGACAAGTATCAAATGAATCAGATGCGATTTAGGACTATCGGAGAGTCACTCCGTATTTGTCAAATCAACACGGAAAGTATAAGCAGATCGAAGTCAGACAACCTGTTTTGATTTTTGGAAGAAGAAAATATAAACATTGCAGTGATCCAGGAAACCTACACCCTAACAGATGATGGGTGCAGCTAGTCGTGGAAATATCCATAAATTCAAATTAGTTACATCTGTCAACCACCCATCTACGTCAAATGCAATATAAATGACGTGGCGGTAGTCGAATGTAGAGAACCTAACAATGTTCAATCGCTATAAAGGTTAGTGACACCCACATTGGAAACATCTATAAACCCCCAAATATGCCATGGCCGGTCCAAATCCTTCTTTACTATTCCCATCCATGCATCTACCCCGAAGATTTAAACAGCAACCACAGCCTCTGGCGCTACCAAGAAGATGACAAAAACGGATTAATGGAGTGGACAAATACGCATGGCTTCCCCTTAGTTGGGTAGAGGCTACAACTATATTTTGTAAGCCGATCAGAAAACGTGCACTTAATCGCATCTCACAAAGTCAAAGATAATTTCCCAAATAGCCAACACCGGCCTGTTATACTAGATATCAGTTGCAAGGTACCGATAATAGTCTCAATCCCAAAGGCAACATAGAATTTCCAGACAGCAAATTGGGAAAAATTCTCTAAGAAACCCGGTGATGCCATTCGATTCGATTCACCCTCTTTTGATCGACTTACTGGTCTTCTTATAGCAACAGCGAAGTTGTGTACCTCAAGGGACTCCCGCAAAGAATACATCCACTCCATTCAAATGAAAACCCTAATCTAGCTAACGAGCTTATAAAAAGCCGGAAGGCATGCAGCTTACTAAGAAAATTAGGTACATTAAGCCCGTCATCTGCTATAAAACCAAATATCAGTCCCAATAGTGTAGCTACCCATAAAACAACCAGATAAACCAGAAGTAACATCAATCAGGAATACAAAAATTTAAGAAGAAACACCACATACCACAACACTACATGCCTATTCCTATTCAACTACTACATGCCTACTAGCTTACAACAACTACCTACAGCCGAAGTTGATACTCCCCTCTTCTCCATTAAATGTGGAACTGCAGCCAGCGCAGATGAAATCTATCCGGAATTTCTGAAGCACAGTGCCCCAAAAGTAAAAAGGTGGCTCCCCTGATGGGAACTTGCGCTCATCAAGTCAAACAAACCTGCAGATACGCCGCTAACCTACCGCCCAATTCCTCTTTCCATTTTTTCTTCCATTGGTTTATTCAACTGCAGAATATGGAGACCCAGTTTGGCTAAGTAGTTGCCACACTAACAAGATCGACCCCCAACAGCCCAGTTTACAGGACAATGGTCGGTAAGATAGTGCGTCTAAAGATGAGGTTAAGTTGCCCGTAACTATTTTTTTCGTCAGAAAATGTAAAATT
This sequence comes from Xylota sylvarum, assembly GCA_905220385.1. Taxonomy (NCBI): domain Eukaryota; kingdom Metazoa; phylum Arthropoda; class Insecta; order Diptera; family Syrphidae; genus Xylota; species Xylota sylvarum. The sequence continues at coordinate 20,635,527 of LR999958.1, forward strand.
TTAAAATTTATAAATCGTTTGGTTTGTCTTGGCCTTGAGACAAATTTCACTTAAGAAGCAGTTCTTGAAGCTTCCAAATGATGAATATTTTATGGTGTAGACAACAAAATCATTTATGCACTTTGCTTGATTTGATGGTTATGAGATCATGATCATGATCATAATGTTGAGACAAGTACTGTCCATTGCTAACTCATCTATGTAGTACATTCCCTGATTGCTTTTGCTATGGTTGATTGAATCTTACTGTTCTAAGGAAAAAGTATTGAGCCCATAATACTTGTCACTGCATTGACCAACAACTAGATTAGATGTAGGATATGCTGCCACTAGCTCAACTTCAAATAATTATTCTTCCACTAAATAAAAAAAAAAAAATACTTGGCACAACAGGTCTATACGGGATGCAGGGAGTAACTTCTCACAACCATTCGTGTTGTGGGTGTAATCTTTAGTGTCTGTTTAATGCCGTGCCTAAAGGACAAATTGGGTTTGAAAAGCCTTTTCATGACAGTTCTGCTCTCTAATGTTTGTCAAACGCTCACGAAGGAGGAACAGCTGTTTCTAAATGATGTTGTTAAATGTTGTTGCGTACAATATGAATATGTGAATATTTATTCTGGTTGATTTGAGCATAGGAGAAGTCCTTTTTCCCCTTCTGTAGTCATGGACAATCTTCTAGTCGATCTACAGAAGTCAGGTTACATCGCCATTGGTTATGTGGATCACCTAGGAAAATTTATTAGTGTTAAACACAGCACGACCATTTCTAGTGTCAAGCAAGGTGTTTGACTACACTTTTTAGAATGATGCAGCACAGAAGTACTGTCCATAGTCGAGGGTTCAGCACGTTTATTCCCCTCCATGGTACTATGTCCTGGCACCTGGAGGAGACCGATATTGAAGCGATTTCTTAGTGAAGTGAGTTCGTCTTTGCCCTGTTTCACCAGCTTGGTAGATGTCATATTCGATGCTAGGGCCTTGATGACAGCATTGACTGTCAATAAGGATAGCATTGTTTCAGATAGATGCAGTGTTATCTTTCAAAACGCAGGAAACTTTGAGTACTATCAGCACTTCAGTCTGGAAGACACTGGATGAATCTGTTTTACTGCAGACGTAAAAGCCTACAAAGGCTTTTTTAACTTTTATATTAAGCTTCCAGCTAAGTTTTGAATCGAGTACAACGCCAGGATAAGGATAAGACAAGAAGTTGATTATTTAGCCATGGGGGAGTAAAGGTCGGTATTTTGGTTTTCATGGTTGCATTGACACTGAGTCCACAACTAGTACCTCATGTACTTACTTTCTTCAAAGCAACCTCCACAATCTTGTAAAGAGCTGAAAACGAACTTTCGAAAAAGTATTCCAACTGTATTTTAACGAATTCGGTTACCTAGGTACCAGTCGTCCAAATTGCTAAATGACAGTTTCTGGCACAAATAATTCACTGACAGATGCAGATGTTCCACACGTTTGGCACAACAAATTTGGCAATTACACTGTTGACAAACAAAAATGTCAAAAACCGACCTATTCTTTTTCTTTTCCAAGAAACTTTAAATACACAATCAAATATGTATAGCTCTTTTCTAAATGTATATTTAAACTCGATTATATAAGTACTTTTTTTTCTACACTAATCCAAACTAACCCAAAAACGCTGATGTTTCCGTTAACTAAGGCTCCACGATTACCTTTGTCATAAAACCGAGGTCCATTTGCGAGTTTATTACCACTCAAAGCAATGAAACATCATAAATCGGATAGTTTTCGTACACGTGTAACGTCTTATTAACCCGTGAAGTGGTTTAGGTTCGGCAAAGTACACACTCCTGTCATACCTCGAATGATTGATATTGTTCGTAAATGCATAAAATTTATGGGTTGTAAACGTTTAGTGACCTCAAATGGGTACACCATTTATTTGATCTATCATAACCATCCATATATTGTAAGTACATTATGAATGGGTTTTCCTTTATTTAAGTGCATTTCATATCATAAGAGGATCATAATAGTAAAAAAGGATATTGCCACACGAAAACTAGCAACGTACTCCAAAAAAGGTAGACCTTTGCGTTTATGTGTGTAAAGTTAATTCATGTTTTAATGGACTTTTGAAAATAGTCTCATAATCCCTTTGACTACTTCAGCCGGATTGATAGTACTTAAGAACAATTAACTCTAAAACCTTCATTAGTATCTGGTCAATTTATACGCACTTTCGAAAATAGCATGAGCTCTTCGCCACACCCACTTGGCAACATTTATCTTCTGATGTGATGTACTTAAAATTTGTTTCACTTGAAATGCACTTTCTATTCAAAATTATGCACTTCAACTCTGGTGCACTAAGTGCGCCTAATCCCTCATTCTCATACATATATGTATGTATCCTTTCGTTACGGTACTCCATATAGCTAAACAACAACAAGTTCAATTTCCTTGACAGCTTAATACCAGCCAGCAAGTAGGTAACATTTATCCAACTTAAGAAGCAACAATGTGTACATTCATTTTAATATCTTGTTGTTGTTGTTCTTGTTCTGGGGAAGCTGATGATGGGTGGGAAAGAGTAGACAACGACGACGACGACGACGACGACGACTACGATGACGATGAGGACGACGACGACGATGGTACCAAGTCTCCTGTTGTAGTATACTCATTCAACTTTCTCTACTTCAGGATGCCATCGGTATCCTTATTTGTTACCCATATCACATGCAATTACCTGTTCAATCAATTTCCTCCTCCTACGCTGTGGAAGTTCTTGGCTCTTTCCTTTTTTTGATTATGCCATGGTTAAAGAAACTTTAGCAACTTCTCAAGGCATACTCTGAACGCCAACCATCGTATCGCCACCGCCAACGCCTCTCCCGTTCAAACTATCTTCTTCCTGTTTCTGTTTCGAAGGAAAAGAACAACAGGGTAGTGTGTGTCGTCTTCTGCAGAATGTTGCGATACGTTGATGTATCTATGTTATACATACGGTACACGTGTAGATGTAGTGAATGTTAAAATTATTTGATTGCCGGTGTTTTATCCAAATCATCGCGTTTACAGTGGTAACTGAATGTATGTTGATGTGTTTAGATTGATAAGTGGTAAAAGTTTGACATTAAGTTTTGACAACAAACCCCTATGATCACCAAAACTAAATTCGTGGTTTGATGAAGAATACCGCTAAATATACAGGGTTACATCAAAAGACTGGAAATGTTCGCGAACTCTACGAGCAGTAGAAGAAGACGGTGTATAGGAAAATATTTTCCGAAATGGTATTCAAAAATTTAAAGTTGTTTAAGGATATCAACATATCAAGTCAGTAGAAGCAGAAAGGTGATCTATCACTGGTGCAGATATTTACAGGGATGTTCCCGTACAGTGTAGATTGCCAGCTATTTTTTGTTGATGACTTGTCAATTTCTGAAGTCAAGTCTTCAGCATAGTCAGTTTAAGTCTTTCTGTTTGGAGTTTCTCATCGGTCCAGAATGGAGACATGATATATATATACTGATTTCTTTAGTCAGTATAGTTCCAAGCTTAACTATAAATTCGAGTGAATGCACCAACACTGAGATCAATCTAGCAATCTCTTTTGTTAACCGCCGTGCCATGTCATTAGAACAGAGTGCATAGAAAAAATCGATAGAGGCTTTAAATAAACTTCAGTGTCCTTTGGGTGTATTATTCGAATAATCTGCGAGAGGTGGAGAAAATTATTTTTCTTTTCCATTTTAAGTTTAACTAGCGCTTTCACATTTTATTCGCTTGTTCCAGAGTCTTAAATTTATCGTCAACATTGCTCAGCAGTATACCGAGGCCCTGAATGCTAGATAGCTGCCTAAAAAGGCACAGTCGGAAATTCTCCGATTTTGGTTGTGGAAAGTTGCATTCCTAACGTTACTACCCTCTGAAGCAAGGACTCAAAATTTGTGCAAATAATGTTTATGGGCCAGAGCTAAAAATTAGGTGATACCAAGGGTGTCTGGTCCGGATATCCTTCGACTTCGCCCAGAACTGACGGCGGTACATATGTACTTTCCGGTGTACAAAAAAATTCAAGCCGTCAGTCCAATGAGAACACCAACTACGCAACTAGAATTTCCTATGGTTACCTAAATGTCATCAAACGTCATCTGACATTTAAAGTACTTTCGCACTTTTGAAATGGAAGAATTATCATATTTCTTCTAATAGCTTGTAGTAAATATTTACATATCAAGGAATGGAAGGAACGTAAAGCTCAATATTACTTGTTATATGTACATAAGTAAGTAGAGTAATTTCTCTATCATGACAGTTATATGTATATACTCTCCAGTTCTTATCAAACTTTTGTGAGTGGTGGAGCCATAGACAAACTTCCTGGTATTTTTAAAGACTTGAGACTCTCGTCGTAGCTAATGAAATATAGAGTCATCCAACAAGAGCTGTCATTTTAAATTAATAGAAAATCGAAACATTTTTATGAAAAGTGGTGACATTTTTATGTCAATCTAAAATTCATACTCTAAAGTTAGTAATGGAATACAATATCTGTCAAATCTCCGTCTCGACTCTGCCTCCCGAATAACAGCATTGGCGTATACTTTAACTTCTCACATAGCCCCAAAGGAAAAAGGCCTAATGGTGTTAAATTGCACGTTCATCGAGGCCAATTGAAGCCTCCATTTCGAGAAATCACACGTCCAGGAAACGTGTCACGTAATAGAGCCATTCTTTTACCAGTTGTGTGGCACGTGGTACCGTCCTGTGGTGAGTTTCCAATACGTTGTCTGAGTGTGTCTCATATTTAATTACCTCCTAGTTTTTGCTTATCAAAAGTCATCACCATGATAATTGAATGTTGACCGTTCAATAAAGGCATGAAATTTAAACGAACAGCTCATGTTGGATGACCCTATGTATATTATAACAATAACTTTATTTTATGGTTTTTTTTTTAAACAAAATCTTTAAATATGTCGTCTGCTGAACTACTCGAACTTCATACACATTTTCACATTCAAAAGAAAGTACATGGACTAGACAAACTTAAGTTTACTAAAATTAAACTCACAGTTGAATACTTTTCACCACCAGTGTTAGAGACTCTCTTTATTTTTCGTTAGGTGGTGAATTGATACAGTATGTGTAAAGGTTCTGCATGTATTTGAGGGTAGCTTGTTGTTCTTCAATTTTCGTCGGGTATCCTTTTGCGTTGTCGTTTTACTGTCTTGGCTTGCTTCTTAGTTATTTATTGAATTTATTAAATTATTTATGTTAATACAAGATGAATGACGAGGTATGTTCTTGGTTGGTTGGTTGGATGCTTGTTTGCTTTTCCTACCTGACACAACATCGCCACGTCCAATGGATAATCCAGGTCGGTATAGGAGAGGATACAAAACAGAAAATCGAAAAGAAAAAAAGAAAATATATGTGTATCCCCATAGGTAAAACGAGCAACAAGGTACCAACCCTAGTGTATCCTCGTCGTTGTGTTGTTTTGAAAATTTTCATTATCCTGGCCAAATTGAGGCAATACATTTTAATAGTGTCAAGTGTTAGACACATGAAAGGATGTGCGATTATTTTTTTTTTTTTTTTTTACTTGCTTTACTGGTTTTTTTCTTTTTGCAACTTCTAGACATTTTGGTTTCATTTGTTGCTCTCGGATGTCCTCGGTCTAGGTGAGTGTTATATGTATCTGGGTCCTTGCAAAGAGGTATTTCATAATTAAGGAGTTTTACGCTTTGTGTGATATACATTAACTTGAGATGGGGTCCTGTTTTTCTGCTACACCTCGTGTAATTCCGATTCTAGCTTTACGCGCGTACACCTGCAAATGAATTGTTAAGTTATTCATCTAATGGATGGTGCGAGTAAAGGAATTGCATCCACTTACAGATTCCAAGTGTCTGTCTGAGTGTGTTAGTGTAGCCTTTATCTGCCGTGTGCCTGGTAGAGACAAAGTGCAGTTGGAATTTTGTATGAGACACTTATATGTACCAAGGATTTGTTACAGTACGAAATCCTTTTTTTTTTTTCTTCTTCTTCTTCTCTTAACTTGTTTCTCCTTCTCTCCATTACTCATAATTAAAGGAATTCATTTGCAGTTCTTCAGAAGCCTCTTTCTCTGTTGGGGTGAAATGTTACAAACTTTCGGCTTCGTATGTGACGGCAAAGAGAATGCGAGATGTATGGTGTTTCCTAAGCATTCTGGGAATGGGAAATAATTAAAATTATTCTGATTGAGGTAGAGAACGTATATACGTATACACACACATATTTACATGTACTTATAAGTAATGAGTGAAGGGCGAGGAGTACTTGTAGGTAGATTTTTAATTTGTCAAATGTCAGATCTGTCAGCTTTTTGGTAGAGTGCACATGGTTAGGTATTCATGGAACTTTCTAATTTGCTAAATATTTTTGGCAGGCTCACACTCTGGGGTATATAGTTTTCAAATGTGGGGCTTTAATTTTTTTTTTGTTTTTTGTGTAATTCCAAACGATTTCCATATTTATGTGGTAGTCAGCCGCACAAAATTGCAATAGTCCGTACACAAAAATCCATCTCTGTGAGTTAAATTAGAAAGTTAGTCACTTTGGATCTATGGTAGAGTGCGGGGTAATTTCAGCACAGCGTGACGGGACTTGGAAAATGTGTGGTGGTGGTATATAGCTAAGAAAAAGTGTATTATTTGGAATTTGACAATCGTCCTGCATTGAGATTGGAGCTTTTTCAAATTTCTTTCAATCAGAGTTCCCAGATTGAGAGAAAAATTTCATTTTTTCGATACTTTTAGGTACAATAGGGGAAACTGTCTCCAAAAAAAAGGGAAAACTTCGATCTTATATTTTAGTTTTGAAATAATAAAATATTATTAATAATTACATATGTAGTATTATACAGTTTTTACCCAACATCACTAAAAATTCATATCTGAGGTTTATGTGCATTCTCCTCATTCTTATGAATGAGTCTTTTTGACTCTGAGAAGTATCGTCCTTGTAAGCATCTTTATCTTCCCAGTCTCTATAGATTTTTTTAATCGCAGTGTTCTTTCACTTAAAGAGCTGCATTTTGAAGGGACTACGTTCGGTGATCTGTCCACATGGATCAGAATCTTTATTCTACTAGTTAGAACAATCCCTGGTCAAAGTGTACGAGATATAACACATTTGCCCCTGGCTTCGTTTTTCACGATGTTGTCAATCGTATTATACGAATTTCTAATCAAGGGCTAGAGAAAAAAATCAGTTTTACTCGTATTTATAGCAGACCCCAACCTTGCCAATTCGACTGTGATTTCTATATTACTGTCTTAGTACAATTTGACTGGCATTTATTGAAATGCACTTTTTGATTGAATAGATAGTTAAATATCTGGGTGTCTTGATTTCAAGGACTTATGGTAGAGACTGCATTCATTCGGTACACTGAAAGTCTGCTGCATTTAAAGTATTTCTGAGTAGAGTTCTGCTTATCTTCCAAGTTTCATTTTCAGTAGTAGCAAGTAGTGTCATTTAATGTTGCCTGCCATCTCAACCAATACAAAATGTTAATACTAAGATACATATGTTCATGTTCAGATACTATAGAATCATATTCATTTCTGCTGGCGGTGTACTTCTTGGCCCCTAATTTTGTCCGAAGGTTCAGTACAGTCGTAAAAAACATTTGATACTATTTGGAATAATTCTCTAACGTTTTGTCTCTAGAAAAAAGTTGGAGTACAAAACGTCCAAGAATTGTGAGCTCATTTTTGATGCAATTCTAAATCAATCCTCATCCAAAACCATCTCAACTACCTAAGAACGAGTCATCTGTTGGTTTAAAGGTTAAAAAGGCTATAAACAAAAACACTTCAATATTTTTCACCGATTGTCGCTTTATTGAAAAGAGTAAACCTTTCGATTAATTATAGAATATTGGCAGTAGGCCCTCCTGTCAACCCAATTTTTCAATACATTTTCGTCTGTTTCGGCCCCTATTTCAATAATAGCTTGACCAATATTATTCTTGAGTGCCTGAATCGTCTCTGTACGCATAGCATCGATCGTTAATGGTGTCAACTCATTTGACTCAACTACTTAACCCAGGCACGAACTCAATAAGGTTTCTCTACGATCGACCAGATCTTTACTCTGACATCCATGGCACTGAATTTCCTAGATGGAGAAAAACTGTACGCTTGCTTTATAGTCCGCCGAAGGGATTTGATGCAATTAACAGAGATGCTCTTTTTAATATTAGGATCATCAATATTTTAAGAAGCCTATATAGTAATAACAGATTAGCGATGCATGTAATGTATGTACATCGAAAAAATATCTGAGTGATTCAAGGTTGAATTTGGAGTGAAACAAGACTGTCTACTTAGCCCCCTTCTTTTTGGCTTATTCCTAAATGATGCACCATCGACATTACCAGATGGTATAATGGTGAAAAATTCCAGTGCTATTCCTTGTGCTACTCCTTGCAAAATCACCAAATTCGGCGCAGCTGATGATTAATTGACGGGCTACAGAAGTCAAACATGATAAGCTGTTGAGATTTTGTTGTTGTTCCTCTGCTATCAAAATTAATAAATTCTGAGTTTCGACACGTCAACCATACCAAAAAGCTAAGAGAAGTATAGTTATTAGGCCGATTTACAAAAGAAGTTTTAAAAAACGTTGTATGTAGAGATCTATCGTCCAATGGTAATTCTACCGGTAAAAATAAAGATTATGGAACATATCATATAATTCATTGAAAACCATACTCTAATCAATACGGATCTTAAGATCACCCATCAGCACGTTAGTATTAGTTCTATTATTGTACTTCAGCGCAGGTTTTGATACCCTGGACCACAAAAACCAATATCAATGCTTTAGGAAGAATTGGGATTAGAGGAAAACTATCGGACTGGCTATGAAACTATCATAACGTTTAACACATAACGTTTAGCGTTAGAACTGACAGTTCGTATAGAACTGAAGATGGAGTGCTGCATTGAGTTCCGCAAGTATCTAAGCTTGGTCTCATACTTTTTATTTTATATACCAAAATTGTTCCATTTGCATATGAAGAGGGCCCGCAATTCTAGTATGTCGTCCATCTCTGGAATAAGCAGGAAAGATGATGATGTTGGAACTCAGCGCTGTAGGACGATGGTGTCCCGCCAATGAACTAGTGATCAATGAGTCGAAAACCAAATTAATGCACATCCGCATCCCAACATACAAGGAATTGCGCATTATCTTTAGATAAGGCAATTCACAAAACTGAAGAAACATTGAGGTTATAAATACTTAGACGTACATATCAAGCTGTCATCATAGACCGCCATTTTCTGTGGAAGCTGGATGTAAATGACATTTTTTTATTTTTTCTCAAAATTTGTTTGTTACCATCCATACTTCAAATAGGTTTCAAGAAAAATATATGAGAGGTTTTAACAGATTGCAAGACAACGACCTTTAAGAAAACACATTCATTTTTGACTAGGCATTCATAATGTCCAAGAACAGAGCAGTTGCATACATGATGGCCCATGATTCAAAAAATTTCTGGAGTCATATTCGATATCATATGAATTTATTTAAGGATCCTTTCACGTCATTAGATACCCTCAATAGAGCACACGCTTCCACTTGTTCCAAGAATTTTATCTTTAATTCAGGTCGCCTCAATAAATCATTTGAATTCCTTCAAACACTCCACTGAAACATCCCTTAATTACACCTCTTATGTGCGGTACAAAGGCGAAAAAAAACGTAATTCAAGCAAACCGGTCTGTTCCGCCACTTGAAAAACTTAATCATCATCTCGAGTATCATCACACTGAAGAGTTTCAATCAATCATTCGGAATGACCCATCATGGAGTTAACTACAAAGTGCAAATGCCACTTAAAAATGCAATTTAATTTCCTCAATTTATTTTATCATCCCGTGGGTTGACGTACAGAATATTCGGCTTACACCCGCCGCCATTGCCACCGCCACTTCTTGGGGGGTAGTCATTATAGCTAGGGCGACTCCTGCCCCATATACAAACCCCAATCCGCTGCCACCATTGCCACCGCACACGGTAAACAGCGAGAAAATATTCAACATATATGGAAATCGTGTGAAAAACTTACCAATATTTATGGCCACTGGAAATCACTTGATATTCCACCCACCCATCGAGCGGATTCGTCCTTTTTTGGTGTCGACGACGATGCTGTTGCTAGTGCTGTGTGCTGGTACTTCTGCTGCACTTTACATAAAAATTTACTGACACTCACTTCCTAAATGATGGCCCAGCAACCGCCATATAACCGAAAGGGTGCACAGGCTCTTGTCGTCCTTGTGTGCAACATTGAGCACATTCGAAACGAAAACAGGGGTATTCCACTTCTTTACTCTTCTTTTGGTTCCGTTTTTTTTTCTCTCTCTCTCTTTTGAATGTCAAACGATAAATTGTTGATTACCCAGCTAGTGGAAGTTGGGGGTCGGCGCAGAGCAAGACGAGGATCACATACGAGGTCAAATCAAGATCTTAAAAACGATTTGAACAATTCTCCTCCCCGAATTGCACATAAATGCCACACAGGACTATGGTGAGGCGATATTAAAGGAGCAACCACGACAGTAAGGAATATGAGTTCATTTCCTTTTGGGAAGTAACGATTCAAGGATATCCAGAGAGATTGTCTGAATTGTAATACTTTAGTGCACTTATTTCTTGAAAAGTCATTATTTTGATGATGCCCTCGTGATATGGAGAGAGCCATTTGAAGGTTTCTCAGGAAAGAAACACAGTCATTTATTGAAGGGCTATTAGAAAAAAACATTGGTTCTTCCTTTTGTATATGGACCACTAGTTGAAGATGTCTAACTTGAGTAGAATTATATTCAGAGCAATAATCGGTGTCCAATAATATAAGGTTGACATTTTTTTTAAGACGGTCAAAACTCCTATTTACACATCCTAGTAGTTAAAGAGAACCACAAGGTAGTTTAATTGTAAAATAAGCCTAATGTCCCATAATCCCACTTTCTTCTGTCACTAGTAGCAAAAACATATTGAACACTTTAGGTGTCGTAGGAATCCAGGAATGTTCCGATTTCTCCCTTTTTGAAACTAGACGAGACTGGATATTAGGTCAAAATACCTTTTTTGTTTCTGTACTCCATGGATTGGACATAATGTACCAAAAGGTGTAGGTCAGGTTTGCAAGAAACCTCTGAATTTGATAGATACGCTGAATTTTTTGATACTTCAGATTCCAAGTCATGCTGAGATCGTAAGGATTACGGTTTCCGACGGCATTACGAAAAAAAGACAGAGAGGGGAGTTTTCTGCATCCTAGAAAGCTTCCATTGTGTTATGACTTCCCAGGATGCAGGCCGACTGATATAAACAAATAGAATTGAGGTATCCCGCGGCTAAGAAGACTGCAAACATCTCCCCTTAATAAGATGCTTATATGGTAGACTTAAGTTACACTACAATATACAGTACTTGTAGAAAAAATCAACAATATTCCGGAACACTTGGTTTACGATAATCCTTGCTAGTATCCTGTGACAGATTTTTTTTCGGTGTAAGCTCTTCGTCACTAAAACGCTTTTCTGGCTTTATATGAAAAACCTGAAAATTCCGGCATAATGGTTGAAACAAGGTTTTGCGTCTTTGCAGTTTTATCTGAGTCCACGAAAATGTTGCCTGAGGAGCATGCTTCACATCATTAGTAAAGTTTAGGAGATCTTCTTTAAACCAAATTCTTACGATAAAATAAATCCTGAAAAAATGAACGAGTTCCAAGTCGTAACACCATCTATTTATTGTTTTTAAGACCGGATATACGTATGTACATACATATGTATGTAACAGCATTCCTAATTTGGGGTTCTACAAGGTGCTGACCGAATTCAAGATCTCGATAAACACTGATCTAGTTTTGCTGCATTTCACTGGAAAACATAGGCTACGTAGTGCAGTTTGAAAGTTCCACTTCGGAACTAATCCTTGCATACACCAGATATCGATGAGGAGACGCTCTTTTTTCAGATTATTGTTGGAGCAGGTATTACGGAGAATTGGTACCAATAAGAAAGGTACTATCTTTCATAAGTAAATCAATCTGCTGGAATAAGCAGACAACATTGACACCACCGGACGTTCACGGAAATTGATTTTAAGGCAAGTGGCATTGGTCTCAAGTTCAACAAGGATAAAACCAAATATTTCCTGACGACAAACAAACGTAGTTAAGGTGAAAAGTCACCCAGATACCTGCCGACACTTCTGTTCGAAGCTCCTAACTCAAAGGACTTTACCTTGATCTGAATATGTCCACAACATTGGCTCGCCTATGCATATATAGAACATTTACAGCAACACACTAAAAATTATTGACGAGACGAGCATTCTCTGGTAATGCCGTAGTCTGTTCAGCAGAACCTATTAATCAATCTCAAAAAATTACATTTTATGGAACCGGGCATTCATGTGTCTGTATCATCAAAGTCCTAACTTATAAAGCTTAAGTTTTGCCGCTACAAATGTTTCCAGATGTGGTAGAGGAACTTCTATTACTCTCATGAAAGTCCTACTCTGCATCTATCTATTGACAGTGAAGACAAAAAGGCCCTATACCGCATAAGTTCGATACTTCGACGGCCATGGTATCAATTTCAGCGAAAAAAAGGCATGCCATCGAGAACTGCTAGTTGACTGTTTTCTTAAAATACTTGGAATGTGCCTGTGAAGTATCTAAGGAAACTGTGAAGTGCCAGGAAACACTGCCTTAAGTGTAGATGGTTACCTTATTGACAGGCTTTTTGTGTAGTACTGTAGATCAAACAATACCTAGTCTTAAGTAATCCATTTACTAGTCTTTAGATAAAGATTATTACAATCATCAATGCAAGCTAAATCCTTTTTTAAAAAAAGAGTGCAGAAGTACACTTCAGACTGTGAAGCCGTCATTCTTCTGGAAAGATTAGCTACATATAAAGCCGTTGAGTAGACGATCGTTACATTTATATACCTAGCTATGGCAAAGCGCCGCAGGTATTCAGGGCAAAAAAAATAGTCAGTACTCTTCCCAGAAAAGTGAAAAGAACCTTGAAGTGACTATGGTGATGAGACTGCCTACGTGCAGATTTGAATTCCTTGAAACACATTTCCTTAAAAGGAAATGTTAAATCGATAAAGGATAAAGATGGCCTCATCAAGCTTACGGAATAGTTTAAAAATTAAAAGAAGACTCGATTAAGTTGGAAAGAATTATTCCCATTGGGTCGCATTGAGCTTGTTCACAGGATTGGATTCTTTCTGTCAGATCTATTACCTAATATTATGCCCAAAGCTGTCTCATCTACCTGTACATACCCACAGATGCCCTAACACCCCTTATCCAATATTCACTTCAGTGAAATACGAATTCGGTTGATAGAGTGAAACTTCATCCTTTTGGAACATACACACATACCGCTACATTGTTGCATTTATATCCATTTCACCCGACCAAATTCAGTCTCCAACTGGTGATTTGCATGCGTCTATCGTCGCCAATTAGCTATTAAGGTATGGTCAGTGGCCTGCATGCAGGATGGTGGCAATATTATTACCCACTAAACGCATTATTCCCATGAATACTGAACGCAATCTGTATCTCTAACTTCAGAACCTTCACGAATAGTAAAACCGAATATTCCACCACTGCTGCCGGCTGCACATTATAATCAAACACAAAGCTTACACCTATAATTCACCATCATTACCTGAGGGCACAAAGATGGATTAAGCCTACACGCACACACGTGTACAATTTAAGTGTCCTGCGAGGCATCCGACCATGTTATACAGGCATAGAAACAGAGAGAGATAGCTACTATCCGGGGGCACCAGAGCACACTCTTAATACATCGCGCAAACCAGTGGATAAATCCTGTTGATGATGTTTTGCTACATACAACGCACCATGCTGGCTTATTAATTTCTAAGTACTGACTAACCGAAGCAATCGAAAATCACTCGTTCGTTCCGGTGTCCATGAACTGCGGCGCATACGCGTCCTATGTGAAATAAGGGACATGCATTAAACATGTATCGAACGGAGCATAAACGTCAAGTTATTAGTGGATGATGTGAAATTAATGTCCTTCGGCTAAGAATGTATGTATGTACATAATTAGAATGGGACTATGTTGCTCACTCTCACATTAGATTCACCTCCATCTATGTATGTATATTCGAATATAAGGATACTGCTGACATGGTGCTATGTATTTCTTTTGTAGAGAGAGAGATGAGGTTTGAGCCTTTATTTTACCTAATAGCTCATCGATTTTCAGAGGAAGATTAAATTGTAAATTTTTAAGATAATGCTGAAGGCGTTATTATATGACGTATCATACATACAATTGCCAGAATATTAAATACACTCAGGCAAGTCATTATCGAATCATTAATTGAAGCTTCATGTCATGTAGATACATACATGTACGTGTTCACAAAATAGTACTAATTCATTAGGTACATTGTTAGCACTAAACTTTTAACTTCGGGGCACGTACATACATACGAGTATGTATACTTTGTATATTTTATTGGATACTTTATTGCCGTACTTCCATCGACTTGTGTACATTATAGTTAACACTATCCTTGTGATGATATTGTATATATTACATAACTTCGTTCTATGTCGGGCGAACTGGGCGTCTCTGAATCGAAGTTATTCTTTTGAAATTCAATTTGACCACAATACCTCTAATATGTTCACGAGATAAAGGTTTACCATGGCTTGACTGAAGACCCATGACCAGATCAGTCAGTAAGCATATGTACCAGACACCGTTTGTAAGACGTATGTAGGTCGTCAACAATACTTCAACTCTCTCCAATTCCACTGAATGTCGTGTTTGGCAACAGAAATTTCTTCGTGTCACAAGGTATGGCCAAACCACTATCATTTCCTTCGTCGAATGGTGATGTCAGTAACCGTTTTTATATGAAGCTATTGGTTAGAGATGATCCTAAGGATGATAGAATCAAATCATGAAGGACTCAGCATTGCAGCGGAACAGTCGCAGGTTGGTTTTGTAGCTGAAAACATAACGTCTCCAGATTTTTTACAACATTCCGAGCCTTGGCTTTACTGATTGTTGTTGTGAGCTGGCGTTCACTAGGCGTTCACTAGGAGGAGAAAGACACCCGACTTCACACCACCAAAGCTAGATTGCACCACAATAAATCTCTCATCTGAGAGAAAATATCTCGGCGTCATTCTAGACTCCAAGTTATTGTGGAAAAGGAATGCTGAAGAAAGGACAAAGAAAGGAATGCTCTTTAAGCCTTTAAGGGGACCTTTGGGAGAAGGTGGGTATTTGCAACATACGTAGCAATTATCAGAGCTATCATCTCCTATGGCGGACAAGAAATGGTACAAAGAGCTATGTATATGAAACAACTCTACTCTGGGAGTTATAAAAAGCGCACCGCAAGCAGGGCTGGGCATGATCCTTCATATCATTCCCATGGACTTGTTCATTAAACGTTCTGCCACAAAAGGAGCTCTCAGATTGAGAGAACCTTGCCTGTGGAAACAGATCACCTATGGATATACGGTGATATTAAGCACAATAAAGGCTTCACAGCCTCATCAGACTATATGGTCCCCTACAATGACTTTAACTTTGTTATCTCGATCCTATTCCCAAGGCGGGCAGAGTGGAAGTCGAATAGTGCAAATAACTATCTCGGGAACACAATCTACACGGATGGCTCAAAAATAAAGGTAGGTACGGGAGCAGGTTTTTACTCGGAAGCACTGTAAAAACAGGAATCTTTTACATTACCAGAAGTGCGTAGCGCATTCCAAACTGAAATCCTGGCAATAGAAAAGGCTGCAAGATGCATAGATGCATCTTCGTTGACAGTCAAACAGCCTTAAAATCGGTTAAACCTATTACAATCAAGTCGAAGGCAGTTAGGAAGTGTCATGATGAACTGAACCATTAGACACCATTCAGTCAAACTTAAAACTGGGTTTCCGGATATAACAATATAGGAGATAACGAAAAGCTGGATGCTTTGACAAAAATGGGGTCAGAAATGAACCGAACTTGAAGGTATAATAGAGAAAAGGGCCAACAGATCCTGGTTATCTAGGGAGCACTGTCCCACCTCTCGTACGTTATGGCAGAAATTGGACAATAAGAAAACTAAGAGTCTTCTGGCACTTAATCGATCCTCAATCCACATCCTAACTGGCACTGCGCCATCGTAGTCATGATCTCGTAAATAGAAGGTAGAGTCCAACGATTTATGCAGAACCTGCAGAGATGAGGAAGAGGTGGAGTCAATCCAACAACTGCTTTGGCACTGCCCCGCTGTGCAAGAACGACGCCGGCGCACGCTAGGATCCAGATTCTTCGCAATCACTGCAGAGTTAAGAGGCTTCGAAATATCGGATCTCCTCCACTTCATCAAGAGTACCAAATGGTTTCCATTCCGGGCGGTAACATGATTGGTTTTGCTTTTCTATTAGTTTTCAGTCTCACTCTACTTTCAAAAAGGGGATTCACAATAGACCTTTACATCTCCGAGTGGCGATTTCTTTATATCACCCCTTATCATATAACGCTGCCGTTATTCCAAATATTAGCGTCAGGAACCCCATCCTGTATTTTCCAAGACGACTTCATACTCACCGGACTTATTGGTCTAATCAATCGATTTGACAACGAAGTCTTGATGTGTCTATTGGGACTCGTTGTTTTCCCCTACGAACGTCTCTAGCTTCTTGGCTCATTATTACTCGCTTTTTCGTATACACCTCTGGGTACTTCTCCTAGCTCTGTTGCTTCTATCGAACCACTTTTCCACAGCAGTTAGCGATGGATAGCATGCAAATGATTTTTCCACGTTTACTCGGGGATTGTCAATGAATTTTCATCCAATAACCATAGTATACGAATGAAGCCTGCTAAAGTCCAAAATCGGTTTTAATCGCATGCAATATTTTCTTGTACTGAAGTATAAGTAGTGACTTTCTCGGTCCCATGAGTTAAATTTTTCCGAAATTCTTGACGTACAAGGGGATAATTAAGCCAGTCGACATTGTATTTGGATATGCGTGATACGTTCGAACGATTCCTGCTAACGAATGCAGTATGAAAACCGAGTGCTACCATAAATTAATGATAACAAGACAACATTGAGCCTGATCGTAAAATAGTCGATCATTTGAATCTCATTGGATTCTGATTATCAATTACAGAACTTTGAAAGGTAAAACGACTCGTATTGCATATGTTTCTACGCGGTTCGCCATGTATATTGCTTTCTCCAAAGCTGTGGGACATCATCTTTGAGCTCGGTGTTGTCAAAGCATACTTTTGCATTTGAAACCCCATATCACACCCCGTTGATTGTTGTATTATGTACAGTAGGTTAAGTAATTTAAATCATTCATAAGAGCAAAATATTTTCATCTATATCATTTTGCTTTAGGACATAATGGAATTACTACTTACCTAGCTTATGCATGTCTCATCTCATGATAGAACTAACTACTGCTAGTTACATGCTTTAGCTCTCTACAACATCAACACCAACATTCTGTGCACAATGCCTACGGTTTTATATTCTTGGATTCATGTCAGATTATGGTGCAGACGGAAATCAACTATGGTGCAGATGGAAATGAACTTGCTGACAAGTTGTTAAGTATGATCTGCTCCTAAGGTCTTGCCTAAGTTCCCCCAATTTTGTCAGCTTAACTAGTGAGCCCACAGCTATGAATTCCTATTACACTCTGGCTTTAGAAAAGGTATTTCATGTTATCACTTATGCAACGTAGAAGGCGTGAACCATTAATCATTTTGTAATACTCAAGCCTCTCCCTTTTTTGTGATCTTGACGAAGTAGGTTCGTCAACCACATAAAATTAACAAACGTTGTCAAATGGTTGGCTGTTGAAAAGATTCCCTAGTGATTACAATGGGCTACTGTTTATAGCTAGTCCGCCCTATTATGATATCCGATCACGAAGATTCCAAAGCGAGGATAGCAATCATCTCCAATAACGCGAACAATCGGAGAATAACCTCAATGAACTCAACCGGTTTATGAAACTGAAGACTAGAGGAGGCTTGTTAGTAGAGGCCCTAATTCAAGAAATTCTTTGACTGTCTAGATTCGATGGTTTTGATGGTTTTCTAACTTTCATTACATATGACGGTATCTGCGGGCAATGCCTTGAGTGGTTTAAGGAAAGACATGTTCTTGAAGAATGTGCCGGCATAGACTTCTTCCTTTGTATTGACACCAATTAATTGTAGACATTTTGGGGCTTTAAAAAAAAAAAAAATTTTTTGGCGCAGCAGGTCAATGGGATCCAGGGCCTAGCTTCTCACAACCATTCGTGTTGTGCGTATTATATTCTTTACACGAATGAAAGGGGCCTACTATTTGTTGCTGTATCCGAAGGGCAATTTTTTTTTTTTTCTTTGAGAAGCTTTTTCGTGACAGTTTTACTCTCGGATATTTGTCAGACGCTCGCGAGAGGTGGGGTCGTAAAAGAAATTTTAGATGTTGTCTGGGGATTGAACCTGGAACCCCTCGCTCCATAGTTCAACGCACTTAAACCGCGGGCTTCACACAGTTTTATCTGGCATTGAGTCTCCTTTGTTTAAATGCAAAAGATTGTCGTTGGCCCTGAGTGTGTTGCTCATCCTATTGCTTGATTTTGGTAAGCTCCGCTTGTAGCCAACTATTTGTCAACGAGATCGAGTCGGAAGAATGAGACATAGTAATCGTTAAGTTCTTCCAGTAGTTTTAGATTCAGTTGGCAGTTGGTAGATATGCCAATAAATAGGGGTGACGGTTGGTCTGACTACTAAAGTGAACAGTCAGTGCATTAGATTTTGGTGTATTCTTTAGTCCCTTCTTGCATGTCTATAGGATACCTTGGCCCATTCAGCATTACTTTTTCTACGGTTAAGCCTCTGAATAGCACCAAATTAGATTTAGTTTGATCAATACTGAGACCACATAATCGCAATCAGGAACATATGCACATTTTATTGCATTCAAGTTTAACAGCAAAACTTTAATTTTTTTACTAAAATTCCGTTCGCGATCGTAAAAAATTAAATGTAATGCCGTCCTACGGCATGATGTTTAAATATCGTACTACTATTTTAATCTTGTCCTCACTATTTTATTGTTTAATAAAACTCGAATACCTATCTTGATTATTAAACTTTTATTAATAATTGTAATATACATATATATTTATTTTTTTTTTGTTTTACTTTATTTAATATAACTACAATAATTCATACTTTGTTCCTGTTCCAATTATTACGCACTATTTACTAACTAGCAAACTTTACGTTCAAAAATTAAAAACAAAAAAAAAACATTGTATAGTAATATCGTTACACAAATTAAGTTTATTTTTTGATGAGTTGTATTTAAAAATAAAGTAGTATTAAAATAAAACATAAATTCATCGTTCTAATTGCTGGTGAAAAAATAGTTGCATTATTTTTCATGTCTCTATAAAAAATTGTATATATTATATAATATACATAATTATTTGCAGTATTATTAGATTTTATTTTCTTCGTCTTAATGAAGTACAATATTCTACTATTTTTTTTTATATTTAATACAATGGCATTTACCCAACTTTGTTAATTCATTTGTTAAGCTGAATATTAAATTACTCATTGAAATTCTTTTAATATTTTTATTTTGTTTTGTTGTTATAAATAATTTATTTTTAACAGCCTTTAAATTTATTCTGATATTTATTTCCACTATGTTCTTTTTTTTTTGTAATATATAATTTTCTTTTTTATATAATATGTATATTTTATATAATATGATGTTTTATGATATTTTTAAATCAGTATGCAAGATAAGTTATTTCGTGATTATTTTTAAAAAGAAACAAAAGTAGTTATGGATAATTAAATAAGTTTGGTTATTTAAAAAACAAAATAAAAAACTTATGAAAAATAGAACAAACAAAACAAGTCTAATAGGAATCTTTAAAAAAGTACAAACATACATATACATATGTATGCGAGTCTTAAGAGAATTTTGTAACAACCTATTATAGTGTTTGCTTCTTTTAAGAAAATATTTATTTTATTCCTTTTGTTATACATAGAACTTGATTTTTAATAATATCAGCTGGCTACATCGTTGAAAATAATAAACATTTAAGTTGTATGTTTTTAAAAAAAAATATCTGTAACGTGTTAGTTTTAAAACATTTAATAACCGGCAGTATTTATTATGTGAATGTCATAGGAGACTTATGCACAACATCTAATATTGCAATTGATAGGCAAGGGGTTAATAAGACAGTATCTCATGGTCTGTAGCTACAACACACAATATCCAAAGGTTTACGCAAAATTTTACTAAAGTGACTGGCATTTCCAATTGACAACAAAAAGTTGATAATCAGAGACCTCTCATATAGCCAGTAGATACTTTCAAAATGAGTATAATTACAATTAGCTACTAATTACTAAAATTTATTCAACAAAAAGGCTTATCTGAGCTTTTTTACGAAATAGTTATGTATGTTAGACTAGGCTAAGTGAAGAAAGACCTTAGGATCCATTAGTAATCCCTTCATCATTAAGTTTGTAGGAAATCTACATTCTTGTTTCTTATAAGTCTGAAGAATTAAGTATCAGTAACGATTCTCACTCTGCTTTGTTTTTAAAGAAACCAAAGTCTCGAGAACAAAGGTGTCGTTCTTGTGAACTGTTCTTGAAACAACGGCAGAAGCAATGGATCAAAATTGTATATCAGATCTTTCAGGTCGAAACGCATGCCGCAGATAGATGTATCCACATTACAATAGATTATAATACAATGACATAGCAATATATAAGTATGTATTCAATCATCAAGGCTCTCAGTAGACATGTTGTTAGATCTGAACTGCAGAAACATAAGGACATAAGAAATGGGGATGACAAAATAGAGTAATCCTCTACTGGATACTAGTTCATGTGCAAATAAAAGCCAACGCAGCATGAATGCATAAGCCAAGATATGGGACTGAAGTCTGCATATACCCTGAACTATTCTGTAGAACAGGGGACCATGCCCAAAGTAATTATTCCGGAGGATAGAAAAACACTTGGACAAATCTTCACAAAAATCGCAGTGTAAGAAAAACTCAAAGTGAACTACATCCACTAACGATTTAATCAAAAATAATCTACATCCTAACATGTTTTTTGAAAGGGAACTATAATATATCAGATGATGATCCAGGGCAATATATATACATAAATAGACTTCTACTTGCGGTCTTTAACTAAAGATGTGTAAAGGCATAACGATGCATCTAGACAAGATATATTTAGATGGTCATCTACTGACGAGCCTAGTCACCATATAAGGGCCTAAACCACAAATGCAATATACTCCATGAACTTAAACTTATCAGAATAGTTTCAAATGGTTTTGAAATTCTAAACGGAATACAGAATACGGGCTCTAAATATATTCCTTTCATAACAATAGCAATATATGACTTTAAAGAAAGGAAAATTTGTAACCTCATCTATAAAGTTGCCTTAGATTATTATATCTATACTATATATAGATTAGATAATCCGCCACACAGAGGCGTCAGCAAAACTGCTCGACAGAATTAGTTTTGTTAAAAACTCAATTATCGATTCCTTCCCAGCTGCGACAATAAAAAGGGGAAAATGTTTACATCTGCGATAGATTGTGATTAAATTTTTCCAGAGGTTATCAAGATTAACTCCACCAAGGCTAAAATTCTCAGCCCCATCATCACAAGTAAGCTTTGCTCGTCAATAGATCAAAAAAGTCCAAGACTTTCAATATTTTGAGAACACATAAATATGAAAAACTAAGGTTATTATCTGGGGAACCAGTGCAGTTGGTTTAAAGATTAAGGTCCGTCTTGACCATTTAAATATGGAATCATTTCTGTAGTATGCGTCACACGAAAGCTGCAATTTTTTAACCGTCATCTTAAAAATATACATAATTGGAGTTTTCTGGCCGATTGCGTCACGAATGTATAACAATGAATTGGTCGCACACCGGAAAGGCAACGATTGTTATGCCATTATTTTTAACTCAGGAGACGTCAACAGCAACGTCTTTGCATTCGAACCCCTTTTATCAGTAATAGATGATAACGCGGTAGATTTCTAGCAAACATGCATTTATGACTTCGGGATTAAACAACTTTTTAATCATCAGTTTAGGAAACACCATAAAAAAAAGTTCGTGGCCCCACCCCTCGCGAACATTTGGCAAACAGCCGAGAGTGTAATTGTCATGATAAAGATTTTAAAAAGAAACTGTACTTGGGATGAAACTATGTATGTACATATACATACGTATATATGTACGATTATAGTACTCTTCCATTGGAAGGAAAAATAAAACATGTACAACACACGTGGATGTGAGAAGGAGGGCCTTGTTGAGTAGCAAGATATGCATACATAATTTTAAAGTACATATTTTAAGACATCAATATTTCGGATCTAATAATTTTCATAAATTATGTCTATTAGTACAATTTGTACGAATTCTAGATTAAAACCAATCCCTAACAACAAAAAATTGTAAAAAAAAATGTGGTCAACGGGTGCGTTGCGATTTGAATGACTAAGTTAGGGATAGCTACTAAGTAAGCTTTTCACTTGTTGTTAGAAAGACTACCTAGTAAAAACTGTCTAAGTATCATATGGTCAGTCCTATCATGGTATCCAATTGAAAAACCATTTTCGCCGATTAACAAAATCATCGTATTTCTTGCGACACACTTAGCGGAGTCAAAGGGAATGATGTGTAACGTCACATCACGGCTACCTGCAATGCATTGCATTTGTAACAGTTCTGAATTTACTCCGACAGATATTTGTCGCTGAGAAATATTCTGATTTTTATGAGGTACAAACTTTCATACGCGGTAAGTATAAAAACGGATACGGTCATACGTTGGAAATTTTTTTCGATTCCAAACATTTTCTGAACGGATATTCATTTGGTGTGAAATGTGATTCATAGTACACCAAATGCCTGCTAATATTTTTCGAATTATTCCGTCGATGTAATCTATTTGCATATAAAAATCCTCATATGTAACTCAAATCATCGTTTTAGAGGGACAATTCATTGACTTTATAAAAGATCTGTTCCTTTACTTAAAAATTCGTAAGAATTTTTATGAATTCTAGTGCAACTCCGTTCTCTAAGTAAAATAATTCAACGGTACAATAATTCCTCTAAATCGAAAACCTTACAAATTGTTATCCAACAAATTTCTGTAGGTAAGGATGCGATTCTGTCAAAAGCACTACAAAAATTTTGGAAAATTATATGGTCTTTCTCCAGTTTTGTTTTACTCCATACATCAAAGTTCAGTTGTGCTCACGCTGTTATATTCGATGCGTTCCCCAACATTCGTTCCAACTCTTAGGATTTTCTGATTTTTCGATTACGAAAACCTAATGTATTTACACCAAGCAAAATCGGAAAATTTATCTGTCGGAAAACCTCGGAGAAAGTTCATACTGTCAGCCTTGGTGCGAGGTAATACACCATCCCTTTTCGGAAAATGTCCCTGATAAGTGTATCGGAACGAATGCAAACTCTACGATTTCATACAAATCGATATAGCAGTTGGCTTGGATCCATCTTAAGCAACGTAAGTAACGCATTTCAATCAAAGTCGTGACGTTTACTGAACTGGTTATTAAGGTTGATTTTATAAATGGCACACGATTTGAGGGGCTTGCGGAACCATGTTGTATGAGAACACCTGACCCGTCCCAATCCCCTTTGTTTTTTTTTCCTGGCCCATTCGTGTTTCAGTCGTTTTTTTTGTTTTTTTATTTTACAGTAACTAGAGTGTGTATGTATTAAGAACTTAAAAGAACAAACCGAAGAAGATACACAGCCTAAAATAAAACGAATTAAAAGCAAACGGCAACAAGACAAAAACAAACCCGAAAATAAAACGATGTCGCATTAAAAAGCAGCTAAAAAAAAAGCTAAACATCTTAATTCAGTTTTTTAAACTTTTTTTTTATTATTTTTTTTTTTTTTTGTCTCTTTTTTTTCTATATAATTTTTTAACATTTTTTTAGTATTTTTTTCGCTATCACTTTTTAAGTAACTTATCAAATAGAAATCATAATTATATAATAATAGTACTCAATAAAAATCATCCCTTCATTCATATAATGTAATAATTAAATTTAGATATTTTTTTTTGTTTTGTTTTGTGTTATGCTTTAACTAATTTTGTTTTTTTTGTTTTTTTTTTTATTTATTTTTTATATTAGATTATTCATCTACAAAGAAAAATTAAATATTTACAAAAAAAGAGCTTGGTTTACTCGATTAGATTTCTTTAATATTATAGAATATAATATTTATATATAAAGGTATATGGTATAATAGTGTGTGTGTGTGTGTGTGTTAGATTATAGTTAATTGTTATGATTTGTTTCGTTTTGTGTAATTTTATATTCGTTCACGAAGAGCAGAGGCGAACAATAATTAGAAGATCAACATGATTTTTGTTTAGTAGTTTCATTATGTAATAATTCTATATTTTATTTAAATAATATAAATTGTTTTTTTTTTTTGTGAATTTTCATTGCTTTTATTTTATTTTTTTTAATTTTTTTTTTTTTTTGTTTAAAGATTTTGTATATAACAAAACGTTTAGACTTCAGAAATATTTAAAAAAAAAAATGTTATTGAATCGATAGAGAAGAGAGAAACCAAAAAAAAAAGTTATAATAAAAAAGAAAATCCTTAAAAAATAATCATTTTCATGTGGTGGTTATTTTCAAAAAGTAAATTGAAAAAAAAAAAAAATAATATGGAAAACAACCAAATCGTGTAAGGTGATGGAAAAAAAAAAGAAGAAAAAAAGCGAATATTTGTAGCAGTGTAGGTTAACACAATGATAGTAGTAATAACGACAAGAAAAAACAATAATATGTTTATACGCTTCCATTGCTTAAATGCTTAAAAACTAATTAAGGAAGATTTATTATTTTTATTATTATTATTTGTTTTTACTTTAATGTTTGTAGCAAACATGTTTACGGTTTTATGTTTGACTCGATTTTTGTTTTATTTTCTTTTCTTTTATTTTAACTTCGTTTCGTTTTCATTTTCATTTTTGTATATATCCAAATCTATTTCATTATTATCATGGAAGAGAAAGAATTCATAAAAAAAATTTCCTTTCTAATTTTTTTTTTCAAAAAATCTTGCACAATTCGAAAATGTTTATGTGTCTGTTGGCACCAAAATTATTTTACTTTTCTTTCAGTATGTGTGAAATGTGAAGAAAATAGGTTTTATAGTATAAAAAATATAATATATTAAAATAATAATCGATTCTTTCATTTCTCCGACGACGCTGATAGTTTATTCTCCGATGCTTTCACTGTTGACTGCTGCTGCTGTTGTGGTTGTTGTTGCTGTTGCTGTTGTTTCTGTTGTTGTTCGTTGATATTTGGCTGTTTGGATTCTACACCACCTACTCCACCGCCGCCGCCGCCGCCGCTTCTTTGTACTTGTTTTGATTTTTGATTCTGATTTGAGGAAAAGTTTCTGTACCTATTGCTAGACGATGGTCCGATACCTGAGTTGCTGCCAACGCTGCCACCACTGCGACGTAGTGTTGACTCATTCGGCGATCCGTAGTGATAATTGCGATTGGCCACTTGCGGTTTGTTACCCAGCGAACCGCTACGTACTCGACCACTACCAAATGAGCCAGTTCTTCGACGGTTATTGTAGTTATTGTGCTGCTGAGGTTGTTGCTGTTGTTGATGCTGTTGTTGCTGCTGAACCTGTTGTTGTGCTAACAATTGATGACCGACATAATCACTGCGATTCGAGATTGTAGTGTTTGGACGTTTTCCAGCGACTGTGACGCCTTCACTTTCCGAGATACTGCGATGACGTTGCAATGCAATGCGGCTATTTAAACGGCCAACTCCTTGTAGCATTTCATCGATTTCAGATGCGACAACACGGAAGTCTTCAATAGTCTTGAACTTTTTAAGGTACTCGGCAAGTTTTGGTTGGACATCGAGTTTCTCTCCATTTTTATAATATTTAAGGAATGCCCAGAATTTTTCAAGGCCGTACAATTGTCCTGGAATGGTGTTCATAAATTTAGGGGAGATTAGTTAATTTTTTTAAGAAATCCAATAAAGAAAAATATATAATTTCCTATGTTAGGTTAGACTTTCAAATAAGTCAAAATCTAAAATGTACTCTACCACATTAATATTGCTGTTATTAAGTTTTCTGTTTATTTGCTACACATGTCCGCTGGAAACAGAGTTTTCTTGAAACTATACAGTGGTAAGAAAATATATAGATTTATTAAACATACAAAAACAATACACTCTGACTCAATGGGCAATAGTACCTTTATTCCAAATAATAAACATAACAATAACATGAAAGCAAACGTATAGAAATATGTATATAACACATAATAGTTTGGCAACTTATGACTCTTAAATTAAAATAGTAAAGGACGTAAATAAAAATCTACGATTAGAGACAAATATTCTAAAATCTTGCATATCAACCCTTCAATGGTTAACTAACACTTGACGGGCTTTACAAGAACGTTATTCAAATGATGTTCCTAATTTTTAGTAATACTAGAGAATTAAGACTAACTTAGGCCAATGCAACACCACAAGACTACTATGGCCAAATACCCACTGGTTCATGGATCCAAGGACCTAGCTTTTAACAACCATTCGTGTTATGCGTGTTATATTCTTTACACGAATGGAAGGCACCTACTGTTTTTAATGCCGTTACCGAAAGGCAATGTTTTATTTCATGACAACTATGGCTGACTATGTTTATTAAATATATTACCATCGGTCTTCTAACGCATAAAAGAGGAACCTTCTCTAAACTACCAAACGACATGAACTGATACTCCAATAAGCAGAATTAGAATTATTTCTGCAGGAGCTGTAGAAGTATAGAAAAGCAGAAATTATCGGTTACTTTCGCCAGATGATATCGTTCTATTGGCGCATTGAATCCTTACAACTTATGCTACGCAATTTAATCGTAAATCTAAGCATGTTGAAAATTATGAAATTTAAAAGAGGGGTGGTAAGAAACGAAAAATGTACAAAAGTCGTTAAGAAATATACATATATGTAAGTGCATTGGAGTCTTCTTTACAAAACAAATTAGATATCAAGAGACATCTAAAGCAAAAGGTAGCGAAGTCTAAGACGATTATCAGTGTTGTATGGAAGAAATGTCTAAGTAACAAAATCATCGCTCATCCAACAAATATAAGGTTTTTGTAGCGGTGTCAGAGTTCATCATGTTCTATTTTGCGCAAGTTCGGAGAGTAAACAAATATGTATAAGACTGTCGAGAATTTATTACGGTACTAAATAAAGAGAGCGTTCCATGCTAATGCTGGAAACGGGCTTGGCTTGTCCTTGTCTCCACTGTTCATCAAAACTTTTAAATTGCAACTTAGCCCTGTGCAACTTAGCAGAAAGAGAAGATGTCATACATTTTTTGCGAAGTGTGCATTACGTTCCGAAATGCATTATGAACGTATATACTGCGTAAACAAAATCGGTTGTTGTTTTAGTTTTAAGTAGGGTACACAAGGATCAACGACCAAGAAATGAATGGATGACAAACGAAATACTAATACTAATGGAAGATAGAAGAAAAAATAAGTCAAACGAAAATAGATGGAACGAAGTAAGCACATTGATAAGAAACAAGATTCGAGAACTCAAGAATAGATACCTGCAACAACAATGTGAGGAACTAGAGAGACATGAAAGATCATGATAGCTTTAATCTACATAAAAAAGTCAAGGAAATGTAATGGCAGGAAAAAACAATTCGGTGTGCTAAAAGACAAGAAAGAAAAATCCTAGTGAATACAACAGACATACTAGCTAAACTCGAAAAAGGCATTAACTTCTCTCAATTTAGTTTTAAAACCGATTTTGGTACGTGAAGCGTGAAGCATTGTTTGCATTCAACATGCTGGGCCAGACGTTTTTGCATACTTCGTAGATTATGGGTAATTGATACCCATTTGATGAATAACAGAAGAGTAGTTAAAAATTTCTACTGCGGGCAAAAAGCAAAAATAATAATAGAAGGAGAAGAGACAGATCAAGTAGCTATTCGAAAAGGAGTAAGACAAGGATGCATTTTAACACCCACGCTTTTCATAATGTACTCAGAAGAAATATTTAAGGAGTAAATATAGACAACATAAGATATGCAGATGATGCTGTCATAATAGCTAGCAACTTAAACGAATTGAGTAGCATGACAAACAAACTAAAAATGGACGTTAAACAGAGGAACAATAAAAAACCTAAGAGGCTTTCGAAATGTCGATATACAGAAGAATATTGCGTGTCTCCTGGGTTGACTGGATAACAAATGAAGAAGTTTTGCGACAAATGGGAATGAAAAGAGCACTTTTATACGGTGCTCGCGACACCTGCAACAAAAACGCACCGTGTAAAAGCGCTCAAAAAGAGTTTATGTACCTAGTAAAAAAAAACTTGAATACCTCGGACACATTTTAAGAAACGACAAATACAAACTGCAACTTATTGTGCAAGGGAAGATAGGAGGAAGACGAGCGGTTGAAAGACAAATACTGACGTAACTGTCAAACATGCGGGAATGGTTCAACCTTTTGACTTCAGAAATAATGAGTAAAAAAAAAACGCTCACTGAAACATTGAGAACTGAGCCTAGAAATGGAAGTCCTTAACTGATAGTGTGTATCCTACATTGTTTTAGATTTACATAAAAGGAAATTGTCCCCATCGCATAACATTGCAGATCGTCATGATTCACAACGAACGCAACGTAAAAGCATCGTGTTTGTATCACTGCAGTCACAATGCGCATTTTGTTTGAACCTACTACATAATGTATACATATTTTGGACATTTCGTAATTTTATTTAATTGTTGTCAATCAGGTAGACGAAAGTCATACTCATTGATTTTTTGTTAAAAATTTTATAATAATAATGAAGTGCAAAATCTATCTAAAATCCAAATCTAAATGTATATTTGTATTTATACATTGTGTGTGCTATTTTTTGAATAGCAATAAACAATAACACAACATTTTAAAAACACATATGAAATAAATGATTTATGCTCTTATTTTCTAATAATATACATATATTCATACACAAAAAAAATTCCACAACCAAGTATTATTAAAAATACAACAGAGAAAAATGAAAAAAAAAATAGTTCACCTCTGAAAATAATTATCATTTAGATTTATGGAAAATTTCGTACACATTTTTTAGTAAACAAAAAAATGGGACCAATTTATTGTGTATATAGACTTGTCGGTATAAGGCAAATACTCTACAGTACATGGCTATCCGCAAGAATTGCAAACGGATCGAAAGGCGTATGTTAAATGGCACACAAAAGAGAAAGTTCTGTTCTAAAACATATAAGAATAAAATTACACCATAACCATATCCCTTCATAAAGTGGAGATGTACTTATAAATAAGCCGATTTAAAGAGTACTGATGTTACTTTTATATCTCAAATACGGATAAGCTTACAAGACGGAGCATTTCTCGATAACGCCACTTAGTGGTTAATATCGTTTCTCCAAAGACGAATGAGCTGTCCAAAGTAATAAATAGTCGGATGGGTAAAATAGAAATTTTAACCGCAATCAAAGCGCGGAACTTTCAGATTTACCACCCGACACTTTTCATCAAATGAGAAGTGCACGGGAACTTGTCTAAATTACTAATGAATATTAGTAGGAAAACTGGAGAAATATGTAAGTGAATGTAAGAGCACAATCATTAATATTAACATGCACTTATACATGTCTTATCTAACAGCTTACTGAATAATATCTATCTGAATATAAATAAAATACATTTGACAAAATCAAGGATTTTTCTCAATGCAACATTTACATCAAGAGTAAATTTCTAAACTACACACATATAAAACAAACCAAATCACCAGACACTATAAACACATACAATTTGTATCCAAATTGAACTCACCTTTTTCGTAATCAGCAATTGTCTCATCCTGAAAATCAACGTAGACATTCGGACGGAACTTCTTTTCTAAGCCATACGAAAAGAATCGGAACAAGCACTCCAATCCATAGCGGAATCCATTCATGGCATCTTCACAAGCCAACTGCCTGAACTCATTGTACATTGTCTTGTTAAAATTCTCCCTCAAAAAGAATGACCAAAATCTGTAAAGTGTATTCATCTCCTGCGATTGACCATAACCCAAACGACGCCGCTCCTTTAAGCACCTACTGTGATACTTATGATAAGCCTGTTGGGTAAAATTGTTCTCCTTCAAGAGCGAATGCGACGGATGCTGGAACACTGGCAAGCTCTGTGGCACCGATGAACCATAACTGGATGCGGTGGGACTGGTACCAGCTGAACTGCCCATCGATGAGGTACGCGGACGATGCTCAACAAAGTCCATCACCCAACCAACGTGTGCCTCCACGGGCGGGTTCGATGAGTGACGGGTTTTGCGTTTACGCGGCGTACGCGGATCAATCGAATGGGTATTCGGTGCTGCATAGAAACGTGCGCGCCTAGATTTCAACGTGGAATTCAGTGTGGAGTCGTGTGTTAGTGTATTGTCTAGTGTAGCGTCCAAGTCATCGATGTATGTCGGTGGCGGTGGCGGAGGAGGAATTTGTTGATGGGCTTTTCTCATTACGGTCTTTCCAGCCATTTTTTCAAAGTCCTCCTGTGAGATCACGTTCACTGTGCGATAATCGGAGGACTTATTTGTTACCGTCCACAAATCCTCCTCATAATTAGCCAGGCCATCGTTGATGACATTCTCAAGGTCTTGGGTGATTTTCGTGCGTGATGTAAAGTCAGCGGTGCGATCATAGCCCTCGTGTTTAAGGGGACGTGTCACTTGCGCCACAATCAACAGTTTATTGATATCGCGATCGGCGAACTCATAATCAGATTCATCGTCAGAGAAATTCTCTGTAAAATTATTGACACGACCACTGGTGGGTATCGCGTCGAGCTCTTCGTCGAATTGGAAATCTAATTCTTCTTTTTCAATTGCGGGTTTGGTTATTGGTATTGCGGCCGCTGCTCCTGATTGTGAGAAGGGCGTCGTTGTTTGTTTAGTATGGTCTTTAGTTAAAGCAGTTTTTGAGCGTCTCTTTACCTCTTTCCATAGGCTTGGTACACCGTCTTCGTCGTCAGCGTTGGCCGTCGTTAAGTTATCATCGTCCAGTGAGTTAGCTGCCTTTTCGTCGTCGTCTTGCTTCGTTCCTTTCGATTTCGGAGTCGATACTGCGCTTAATTTATTTGTGTTGTTTGTCGGCGATGGGCTAGCAGAAGAAGTGGCGATTGATTTCGTGGCGGTGGTGGTGGCAGAATTTGGTTCATTTGACGTTGTCTTTACGCTCTCAGCTAGGCCTTTAAGGTGGTCGACAAGATTCGCACCAGGTTGCTGTGGTTTGGATTTGTCTTGGTTTGCAGTCTTACCAGAATCGACTTTTGTTTGGCGTTCGACCTTCTGCGTTAGAGCACTAATCGTATTGGCAGGGGGGCTTCTTGAAGTAGGAACTTGTTTTTTAATGGTTTCTGTGGTCTTATTGCTTTCATTTCGTTTGTTTGATTCCTCAAATTGCGGAAGTGATTGTTGTGAATTTCTAGGCACTGGCGGTGGTGGGATACTGGTAAGCGGTTTAGTAGCCATTTCAGAGGTTAAAATTGGAGCTGCATTTGCATCGCCATTTACGATATTTGTTTCGGCAGTTGTTGCGGAAGCGATGGCCGTAACATTGGCAGATGTTGTCGTTGGGGTACTGGTACTGTTGGCGATGTTGATGGCGACATTTGTGGTAAGGGCTTCTTCGCCGCCAACAGCATTCTCAAGTAAATCATGAATTGGCCATGATGTGGGATTTATTTTTGTGCGAACTTTATAATTGTCTAACATCTCAAGTTTGTCCGATTCTTTGATAGCGGCAATCACTAAGGCA
The DNA here is from genome assembly GCA_905220385.1 of Xylota sylvarum. Lineage (NCBI taxonomy): Eukaryota > Metazoa > Arthropoda > Insecta > Diptera > Syrphidae > Xylota > Xylota sylvarum. Next base: position 20,667,644 of record LR999958.1, read on the forward strand.
ACATCAGGTGTGAGTGCTAAAATGCGATGGAAGGATGCGATCAACGCGATTGGGATGTATCCTTCGTTGTCCATTTTGCGACGCAGAAAGAAGTCACCAGTTAAATTGTTTTCGCTGAAGTAATATTCACTAGAGCAAAAAAGAGAAGAAAAAAAAAGGATTAAAGACAATGAATTATGTATCAGAGATAGGTGATGTGCAGGTGTGTGTATAATTCTCCAAACGTATCAAGTCCAATGCTGTAATGTGGAACAAAGTGTGTTAAAATGGCAAACGAATCGAACACATAACAGTTATTCAGACAATGTGTAAACGTTAAACAACTAGAAGTGAACACGAAAAAGGGTTAGGTCTGCAAAATCAGTTCTCTGATCTCTGATCGCACAAGAATAGGATAAAAAAACAAGTAGTAAATCATGCCGGAATGGCTAAGAACTTGAAGCTGTTTTAAGCAGATCATACAACATACATACAAGAAAATTCTATTTAATGAGAAAAATATTATCAAAAACGGATTTTATGTGGTGAGATGACAATAGCCTACTGCTGCTCAAGTATGAATAGCAATTATCGTCTTTGTTTACAGAAAAGATTATCTAACATAAACTAGTACTTCGTGTCATTTGGATGGAGTTAAGTACAGTGAAGTGTGACGATTCAAATCAATATTCATGAGCAACTGTTTACACAAAAGCATGGAACAACTTGTTAAAAAGTAAACGATTCGAAATGATATTCACAATCTGAAACAAAACAGTATTCACAATTTTAAAACAAAAGTCAAACTTACACTTGCTTCCGAATAGCTTTCTTAACAGTTTCTGCGTCCATTTCAATGTATGCGGTCGGTGGCACAGCGCTATAGTAGTGCGTACCCATCAGCACGAACGGATGCTCTGTGTCGACAGATAAATAATTCACATAGTCTCCATTTGCAATCAAATGACGTGGCAGTCGATTACCTGTCCTACCAGGTCCCTGTCTGCTGTATCCACCGCGTGGACGACCACGATAGCTGGTCGCTCGAAAGCGACGTGGTCTCGTCGTTCGGTCGTAAGTACTTTCACTATCGCGTTGTTCTCCCTCTGCACCACGTGGTTGTGGTCTTCGACTGCGAATTGGTTTTGAGCGTGTTGACTTGGCCACATCGATTTGTAGCGGGCGCCATTTGTGTTTGGGAATCTTCTTATTCACAGCATTTGCCCCTCCATTTGAGTTAGTACCAGCTGGTGCTCCGCTGCCATTACCATTTGAGCTAGACGATGGCTGTTGACTGTTGATATTGCTTTGTGGTTGCTTTACAGTACTGTTCGATGATGATACAGTTGTAGCTGTGATCGGTACCTCTACAACCGCTGATGGTGGAACAGCAGCAGATACTTTGCTACTGGTGCTTGGTGTACTCTTCTCTTCGGCGAGTACTTTGTTCTCTTTAGCCACGGGGGCTGTAGAGTTAGTAGCAACAATCGGTTCCGTTTGTTTCGTTGTTGATGCATCTTGTGCGCGGTTTTTTGGTGCTGAGCGTCTAGGTTCGCCACCACCGCCACTCGGTTTACCTCCGATGAGCATTGGCCAATCGCCGACGTTTGTGAAATCACTTGCCTGAAGAACAAACATGGAAGGATAAAATGGTAAAGTTGGTGGATAAGACCTTACCTTTTGATTGATTTTCTTTTTGTCTTTAACGACAACATGTGCCACTGTTTCAACCTTTGGTACAGCTGTAAGAAGTACATACATACATAGATAGTCAGTTTAATGAAGTTCAGGTGAAGAATCGCAAAAGCAATTACCTATTGCGGCTGGCTTCTGCTGAGCAGCAGGCTGAGGTTTTGGTTGCAACACTCGTTTATCGAGTGGAGATGATGTCGTCTTCGGACTGGATGATGGTTGTTTAGAGATCTGGAATAATTAAAAATAAAAACGAATGTTAAATGATCTAACAAACAGCTTGTTTAATGATGACACATGTCCATCGAAAACATTCTAATGCTGTTGACAGGGAATCATCTTATCTACTTATTGTCTGTTGCTTTTGCAATTGATTCTTAGCAACTGCTGTACATCTATTCCTATCTATATTTGTATGTACATAGTATCACGGCGGTTTTACATGATAAAAGACTGGAGGCGCGGCTATTTATTACTTAATATGATATCTTAATAGTCTTATGTAAGACGCTTTACTTTTCTTTATACATAATTCGGCATTTGATAGGTAATCGATATCACAATAAATAAAATGAAATAAAAACCTGAACCAGTTGTGTCCATATCATTTAAACGAGGTAGGTGGTAACGGATACCATTAATAACTCGTTTTTTTAATCTAATCGGTTAAGAATTTTACTTGTCATTTATAATCGAACGACTGAGTACTAGTTCAATTAAAAGTAGCAAGATTAGCTGGGACATAGAAAAGTGAAAGTAAAATAAACCTGAAGATATCCTTATTCTTGGGACTCATTGCCTCCTACAACTGTATTTTAATTTATATAGCTCTCGCGTCATGCAGTCACTGTGTATTTGCAATCACCAATTCGTTTGGAATCAGTGAGCGCTCAATTCTTAAGACGAAAAAGACCAGGATTAAAAAATTCTTTTGGCTGAAGGATAATTTATCCATTACCTTGATGTGAACAAGTCAATGAGACTTGTATTGCTGTAGAACTATGTATATACATACACACATATGTACATACAATACAACTTGTATTGACAAATTACTGAAAAACCTCACAACTCAAGATGAGAAAATGCCATTCATACCCTAAACATGCTTGAGAGGGTACTGTGCCAAACTCAATCGCAAACTTTAAGAAATCCTATGTGCGACTACATGGCATTCACCGTGATGATGATGATGGTTCCATTTTTTCAATTCTTACACCTGTGGAGTGATGTTATCGGAAAACATACTGACGGGCATCGATAATATCTCACTAAGTGGTAGTTTACAATACCTCACATGACCTTGGAAAGCACTAACATTTAGACTATGGGTAGGGTTTTAAAATGGAAAGTTTTATTAAATTTTGAAGATTGTTTCCACCTGCTCAGAAATATGCCTGTAAACGTATGACAAGAATAGATAGAATAACACTTCTTCAAAACAAGGGGAGCGATCTCAGCTGAACCTGAAGATTTGTTAATACTGAGATCTGGTAGGACTCCGGCTACTGACTGGATTTTTGAAATTGCAGCTAACATTGCTGCTAATGGATTAGCTTTCTCATGGAAAACGGTGATATTATGTTCATTGTGAACAGGAGCTGAGACTATCGATGAAGCAGTTTTTAATTCTTTTAAAGAAAGATATTTTTTGGCGGCACGACGATGCTAGTATTGACGATGATGCTAGTATTTTTTGAAGACATACTCGTACGTATGTATATACATCGAGAAAATAAAATAACACAAAACTAGAAGGAAGGAAGAACTTGTGTTTGAATCCTTTGTTAGGAAAACCAGAAAGAAGTTATTTTAAGTGTCTAGTTTTTTCATTATTATTCAAAGAAAGTAAATATCCATGTGATTGAAAGTTGTTCTTTATTTACATCTTGTTTGATCTAAATTTAGCCCTTCCCTTTTAGTGCGACTCTTACAAGGAAAACTGGTACGAATGTTAGTTCGATACTCGCTGGCCCTGAAATAATCAATCAGTCACATTCAGTTTTGCCACACTTTTTATTTTATTTTTGCACAAAACACCTATCAGCATCTTATGCGACATTTGATTTTCAATTTCACAGTTCAATGTCTAGAATTTTGTTGATTAATTCGAATTTTAAATGAATTCTTCCGAGTGAAACGTGTAGACAATACAAACCGATACGAAGCATTTTTTTAATTTTCATTTATGCATATGTCCATTGTAAAACGCATTAAAACGTGATTCACTTTCGTTTGCTTTGTACATCCATTTGCATATATTAAAAACAAAAAAGGAAATTTATCATAAAAACCAATTTTACATTTGTACTGTCGTGGTGTCACACTACGCGTTTAATGACCAAAGCAAAGTGAATGCCCCCCACAATCAACCGATGACATTGAACGCGTAGCCGCGATCTCAAAATCACAAACCACATATCATCCAAAAATAGGCCACAAAACCACATACGACACGACAACGAGGAGTTCTATAAAAATGCGAGTCCAAGATCTTTCATAGCACGATAATTAGATTACCTTAGTCAAGACTTAACAGAATCTCACTTTATCACTCGACATATTAGATAACACAATTCACACACACTCGCGTACGTATTTATTTCAAAGAATTCGTACGCAATGAGAAATGAAATTGATAAATGATAAAATGAGGGGAATTCAACAAGAAAAAAAAATTAAATTACTTTTAGTTTCATTTTCATTGATAGATAGCGCAATAAAATAAACAACAGATGACGGATTCCTTGTGATAACAACTTCTTGTGGTTCTACGGTTAGCTCCACGTAGTTACTAGTGCCACGCTCAAAGGCGTGGGTACGACATTGAGGTTTAACGTACACGTTGGTAGTATAATAATTAGCTGAACGAATTCCTATTGCAAAGGTTCCAGCAGCACAACTCAGAGAACGGATTTAAAACACAAGTTTTTTTTTTCCTTCTGGTTGTTGTTAGGTGCCTCTTGCACTTTAAATGGACAGGTTTCACGGTTTTCGTGCTTCACATACGAACCAAAAATCAAAATGAGAATATTGTCGCCGTAGAATTCGCGAGAAATACGTTTTTTTTTTTCTCACTTGTCATTCAACCAGTTAAGTGGGATACTGATGAGCAGAGTGCGTTTAACGAGTCAGATGTATGAAGATATTTCTTTTTGATTACTATAGGGTAGTAATGAAATAAACGGATATTTGCGAACGCCGATAATGCTATACGTACATTTATAAGCGACGGCCTGTGAACTGGTAGTAGCAACTCGACACAAATGACTCAAGTGATGAGCGACTGAGTGCCGGGAGGTTATTTATCTGAGCGAAACGAAAAGAACTTGATTTGCATTTAAATCAATTTTAGGCGGCGAGTATTGGCTTAATAACTGAAACTAATGCAAATAAATAAGATGTTGGTTTGATTTGAAATGAAATCAACTTGCTTTCAAAAGAAACCCCACTTGTGTTTCTTGGCACGAAATTGATTTAACCTACATCACTATCTTACCATGTTCTTAAAAACCAATGATGTTCCATTAGATAACTTCTTGAGGCTAACAAAAGCTTTACAGACATTTTGTCACCAACAAGGTACATAGAAACATAAAAGAACTACGATGCCAAATTTTTCTATGGACATTTTAATAGAAAAAAACAAGCTATGCGTTAAAAGTGATAACGATAGCGTTGTCTAAAGTAGAGTACCATTCGAGCATTGTGTAATGATAAGAACATACATATCAAAGTCGCTTTCCTTGACTTTGATAATTTTTTTTTTATGGATGTACTTAACACATTTAAAAGACATACATATGTAGTACCGAAAGGCACGATAACCGATTAACGAGACTGAAAAATTAAACTGAACACTGCCAATGATCGGTGAAAGCCAATGTTTTACTGTCGTTTTTTACGTACATACATACACAGCAACATCTTATAATGCGGTCTGTCTGTCGACGTACAGCCTAAGAAAATTTATGTAACGAAATTCGGTAGGAGCTTGAAGCCTTTGCATGACAGGAAGGTACTAATGGATCACGTTCATTTAGGTATTATGGGGCATATTTCCCATTAACGCAACTAGAAGTACCGAGTGAGAAGGTGACGTCTTACAATTCAAAAGCAGCCTAAAGAAATCTTAGGTTTAACGAAATACGGTAGGAAATTGCAACTTGGAACATACATATGTATGTATATGGTAGGGGACTTCGTTCATTTTCGTATTAACATGTGGGGCGGGCATCATATTTCCCACTTACCGGGTGAGAGAAGTGTCGCGTACGGACATTCCTGAAGTGTACCTTCGTGTCACAGTAAACTTCAGAACGACACATAGTGACATTTAATCAGAAGTTTGAAGTGGATGTTATTAACAAACAAACGGTATTAAAATGGCCGATTCACCAAAATCGAAATTGGCAATAACCGATAGTTCGAATCAAGAAACCCAGGAAAAGTCCTCAATGAGTGAAAGTAAAAGGTCCAAAAAATCAAGCAAGCGAATTCTACAAATACAAATACAAATTTGGTTGCCAATTAAGTTATCTACATGCCATGTTGGTCGATAGATTGTCTATTTAATACTAGGTTTGTCGAATAATTGGAGCAAAATCAAATGTTTTTATTTAATGATTTTAGAGCCGATTTTTTCTTATATTTTTCATAATTCCAGAATAAAACACAGTCTAAAATCTAGAAGATTAGAGAAGTTTTTATTTCTTCTGACATTAGAAGTTTCAGTGGTTTCAATAGATATATGTATTTACATATACATGTAAATAGAGCGAAGAAGCCCAGGGAAGAGTTTCCGATCAGTTTCATTTAGCGAAACTAAGTTCAGTAAAACCCTATCGGGAACCATAATAGTTGTTTTGCCAAATTGTTCGACTCTTTGAAAGTTGTCGTTTGACAGCATATCCAGTTAAATACAAAATTAAATATCAGCTTGGAAGAAGCTGCATAGATCCAAAAGGCGTATAAATTTGGGATAGCCCGTACTCTGTCAGAAGATACTTATTCAACTTTGTTATATTTACGTTTCGTACGTAAATATTGAAACCACTGTTCCTACTACGACGGTAATTGACGACCATTCCTACCTACAGGTATTTACATGAGTAGAATAAAACAGCGTTTCTTACTGTTACCTCCAGATCATACCCATCCGTTGCAATATGTTTAGGAGAACTGTAGTTGAATGGTGTTTGATACCCTATGCAAAAAAAAGGGACGTTTGTACATACGTTGTGTCCAACCGACAACATACCGGTATAGCCGCAGAGTAATCCTCATAGTTGTTCCCTTTTTATTATGAAAAACAGTAATATCTGTGCCCATTATACGACCTCATTTAGTTTTCTAATTATGCAAGAGCACAGTTTAATTCTTCAATAGGGTATACCATTTAACATGACAGGCCTATGAGAGTGTTCATTATTTTATGCCTATTCCACTCAATTATAGTTTTCGAAAAGTTGTTTTCGCGTTTTTCGTGTTTTTTATGTCTCCTCTTTCGTCATTCACGTACACCGGCAGGCTATCCCCCCCACCGTGACTCTTTTAAAAACGATGACCTTGACATTTATTTTTAGGTTTTTGTTTTTACTCTTTCAAGCGCACACAGATGAACAAATAAAAGAGAAATTTTTTTTTTATTATTACTCGACGAATAGTGTAGAAGTGTTCGAGTTGATGAAGGAATTATCATGTTATGTTAGACGAAAGCAACTACATAAAATTTTTGTTTTCATTTTTAAGGTTAATTCTTCGCTTAAGACCTATAGAGTGCAGACCTGTGCTTACATGCATAGTTCTATCGAGTTTGTTTTTCTTTGCATAATTGCATAATTTCTTGTTACTACTCGTGTATTTGTTTTCTTTTTGGTTTCTTTGCTTTTGGTTAAACTCTTTCTATTATGCAACAGGTTATTTCGGTTGCTGTGGGCGTGCGATTCAATCACATCAGCACTACACAACGACACTAGCAGTGACGATCATGTAATCGCTTTTGGTTTTTGTTTACAAAGCGCGTGTATTACCTGCTACTGGCGCACGAGGGCAATCAACTTGTTATTATGTTATTTTTAAAAGTGAGATCTCCGTCTTTAGATCGTTTGATACGAATCAGATTGACCCAGTAATGTTTAATTTGATTGTATTTTGTCCTCCGCTTGTTTCTTAAAAACATGTTTTGCAAAAACTAAAAGAAAAAGGGACACGGAATAGCGTGCAAAGAACGCAATAGTTCGTCTCATCCATTAAATAATAAAGTGATACGCAATTGGCGAGGTATTTTTGGGATGACTATGTGCTTGAGGCCACTAATGATTCAATTAAAAGAATTACCCTTTTTTGATTTCGTTTCGTTGTGTAGTTGGTAATAACTTGGAGGTGTACATACGAAGGAAAGAGCTTAAAAGACAGAATGTGTATAATTTTGATGACGAATGTATTTCTAATTTTTCGAGAATATAATAGAAGGCAAGATGTACATATGTATGTGTGGCAAATCAATACTTGAATAGTAGCTAAGCACATGTTGAATCAAATGGAGAATCACACTCAAAGAAGAATGGTTTGAGAAAAGAGACAGTTAGAATATGATTAACACCTGTATCTTGAATGTATAAAGTTCAGTTCGTTGTTGTGTGTTCTTTTCGCTGGCAAGAGAAGAGTTTAAATAAAGGTCAACTTCAAATAGAGACTAAAAGGATTAGGCAAAGTATTAAGTTGAGGGCATTGTAAACGTTTAAATCTTTCTAAGCGGGATTAGAATGTTAGGATTAGAATTCGAAGACAAATAAACAAACATTTGTTGGAAAAGTTACAATAAAAATCCATTCTCTATCCCAGAAGCTGAAAGATTCTTATGAAGCTTCAGAAAATAAGTAAATCCCTTATAAAATAAAGAAATGAAAATACTACACTGAACATTAAACGCATAAACATCACCGCTGTGGTTAGTATCTACAGAAAACGCCGCTAGTACGACACAACCAACGAGCGACCACCACCATAAAGCCGACATTGCTATTCAAAAGAACATATTGGGAACCTAACACCAATAAACCAACCGCAAAGATATATGTACGTATGTATGTAGGTACATATGCGTATGTATAAATGCATATTGCTGACCATTGCTGCAAGCACCAATAAGTCGTTTAATTGGCATTGCATTTCCATTGAACCAATCCGCATTGGGCAAATGCTTCGGCCAAAAAGGTCACATATTATTACTAATGTGGCAACAGCGATATCCATGGGGTACAATGAACATCATAGAAATGTTTACCTGCTTGTACACGGAATAATGGATATTTGCCAAAAGTTAAAAGTGTTGAGGCTAATTCAAGCAGTAGCTCGAAAGGCTCAACGAATGTAGCCCCCTAACTCTGTATCATAGGACCTGGACTGGGATTGTTCTATGTACTAGTAGTTAGGTATGCCGTGAATCTCTTAACGAGATTGTTTCGTCTGATGAGGTTCTACTGACTATCATACTTTGAGGATGTTCAAACTTTTTTTTTTCAAGGTATTGTGTTGAGGCTCGAGGAGACGGAAAAAACTGTCTTTCACTCTACGGCCGAAAGTTTTTTAACTCCCTACCTATAATAACAAATACATTTATTATCTTGGTGGTTATTATAAATACGCCATTCCATTCCATTTTCCCTTTTTCTAAGGAAAGTATAAAAATACATACATACATGTCAAACGAATTATGAAAATATTGAATCAAAGCAGAGCATTGAAATCAATTTCTACGCATTTAGTACAACAGCGACCATATAATAATTCTACAACTTCACAATAATTATCCACCTAAAACAATGATTGCCGATGCTGTAATGGCGACATTCGTGGCTTATAAATGCTCATTAGTTCAATGACACGAGACAACATTTTATGATGCTGCACTAATGGCAAGTTGTAATGATTAAAAGTCATTTAATCTTTTGATAATTAATTCACTCTACAGTTCTTTACTGGTCATTAAAAAACAAAGCAATTTATCTGTGAAGAGAAGTACAAAAGGGCATGGATGTGGTGGCGAACTTATTAGGTACACAGTATCCACCTAATGCGTATGTAGCTTAAGCAACTTCAAAACAAAATTTAAATAGCTTCATGTGTAATGCTGTTTACTTAGTTGAGCAAACATTTCTTTATAAAGATTAGAACTTGAAAAACACTTGTTATGAATCGAAGAGGCCATTTAATAATTTTCCGACTCACGCATGCAACTGTATTTCAACGGGCATTCAAAAGAGGAAACAAAAACTGATGTACATGTATGTATGATCAAGAACAGCAAAAAAAATTGGACGTAAACTTAGTTTGGAAAACGTACATACATACAATGTACGGAATAGATATGATAACACTTTTACAGATAACAGACTGATAATGATTGCAAAATATTCAATGAATTCATCCGATTAATTTTCTTGCAAGAATAAATTTAATAGGAGTAAGTGAAACTGGGAAAAACAAAATGTCATGTATATTTTTATTCATAACTACAAGCACTATATAAATAATTACTACAAATCGAAGGAAGGAAACTGAATGTAGTTTACTTGTTCGCAAACGCTATGTATTGGATGACTGATTTGTATAAACAACTAGGATATCAATCCATGCATTGTATAAACATACAAACGACGTAAGCCATCTGGAAATCGAAACATACAAAAAATATACTAAACAGAAGCAATAAACTATAACGACACATCTGGGAAAATTTTTTTAGCTCAAGGTTGTCCTACTTAATGCGTTCGTAGAATAAATATTTTCTTGTTATTTATGCAAATAAATAAAATTGGACATTTTAGTGGCGCCTAGTTTATGAAATCGATATCCCATCATGTGCCAATGTGTTCAGTAGTAAGCATTGATCAATGTTATCAAGCCCGTGCACTTGAATTTCTAGACTCTTGAGGTTGACTGATACATACATATGTAGTTATAAACGCCAATGATTCCGAGTACTGAACAACTATTACAACAAACAATAGCAAAAAGGTTTGCAGGTCCAATTTCGGGTCGAAAAACGGACAATCTTTCGCTTTGTACTCATAATATGAACACCCGTCAAGACAGTCATGATTGACAGCTCCCTTTGCTATTGAATCCAGCAAATGCTAAAAAGCAGGCCAGTTCGTGCTGAGCTGGTGTGCTGTGTAACAAAAAGGTCGATGTATTATATATGTACGTAAGTTTATCCACCACTTCTGTGGCTCATGGTAGCAAATGCAATACTCCTAACAATGGATAAAAAGGAGTTCAGTGTTATAGTTGGTAGAGGCGATCTAAGATATTGGGATATCATACTTCAAGAAATAAGTACGGACGTTTTATAAATGCTAAAAGGTAAGGCAACAAGGCCCATAAAAAAACTTGTGGAGATGAAAAAGGAATCATTCGAGCAAAGTAACAGTCAGTGCTGATGCTGAGAATATGGAAAAACTTATGCTGTAGACAGTATCAGTCACAATAAGCTTTTTGAAAAAAAAAAAAACACTTCCATGCTATTCCATTAGTAGAACTTGGTTTCTGAATTTTATTTCCATGTCTTTCTCGTTTCTCCTATTTCTTACATAAACAAACCGATATGAACTAATCATATTCGCGGTCGTCAATTAGAATCTTAATAGATGATGAGATCTAGAATAAAACATCATCATCGCGCAACAACTTTGATGAAATCATCTAACCCGTAAAAATATTCCATGAAATTGGCATGAAATGAAATCAATAGTCTGGCTAAAAAATAACAGTCATGACGACATACGACACGTCTGATTACCAAAAGCGTAATTTCCTCCACAACAAAACAAGGCTTTACGTGTAACCTTACTTTTCCCTCATGTTCTAGCAAATCAGTTTTTCAATTATTCTAAATGTTTTCCACGCCGCTATTACGGTAATTTATTTAAATGAAATTCCATTCTCTCTATTCGATACAAAGACACTACCCTTCCAACCTTCCATTGACACATAGCCCTCTCCATAGTCAACACACCCTATGATTAAACATTCACTTTTGAGAGGAGCAATTAAAATTGTCCCACAGGTACAGCCAGTTCACATAACACTATGCACATGCTCGACACGAAATGAAATTTTACCCCACAGAACCAGATCACTCAGCCGTAGAATAGGAATGGAAAAAAAAACTAGTTTTCGTTGCAATCAAATATAATATGAAGCGAAACTTACCTTCCAAGCGTTAACTTTCGGTGGTGGTGCTGCGACAAATTTCTTCGGTTGCTGCTCGTCGGGCTTCGCTTCGTTGCCACTATTGTTCTCGTTTGCACTGGCGCCACTGGGCGATGAGTCTTTGCGATCTTTAGTCAGTTCCTTTGATTCTTTCGATGTACCAGACACCGAACCTTGATTACCAGACTTTTCTCCCTTTTGCTGTTGTGGTCGACGATCACGTGGTCGTCTTTGGAACTTTTTACGTTCATCATCTGTTTTACCAGCAGACGAGGCGGCTCCAGAGCCACCCTTTGGACCACTAGCCACCGAAGATCCTCCATCCTTATTTGATGGCTTTCCGCTGCCATTATTATTATTGTTATTACCATTGCCAGCCCATGGACGATCACGTTGTTTCTCCTTGCGACGAATTTTACGATCTTTACGATTATGCGAAATTACCGGTACAAAATCAGCATTATCATCCACTTCAGAAGAGTTTTCCGTGTTGTCAGTATTAGCAGAACGTTTCTCACCGCTTACATTGGCCGAACTGTTAGAACTGTTAGGAGATGGTTCAGTAACTCCATCAGCAGCGCATTCCTCACTCCATGATTTAAGACTCTTAATATTAGGTTGATTCTCCTTATTGTCGGGATCCAAATCGTTTGATGACGATGCACTACCTGCTACTACAGTCGACGTTGGTGAAACAGCAACTTTTGCATCTAAATTTTGCAATACGTTGGCGTATGACGTTGTCGAAGCAGATGGGGAAACAGTCACAGCTGCCACATCTGCAGCAGTTGGTGATGTTTCTTCTTTAGTTGACATCTCTCAAGAGTTGCTCTTTATTTTCAAATACAAAAACACAAGTCAAACTTTGAATTTTTCTCCTTGCAGAGCAAAAAAGCAAATCTGTCCTGTATAATGGATTTATCGTACAATCTCGAGCGACTGGCGACGCCTCTCCGATTAATCGAATTGAAAAATAATAAATCAAATCAAATAATAAGGAGATTATTTATCCAGACTTTCAGTCAAGACTCGTTAAAAGGGTCTTTCCGTTCAGTTCTGTTTGGGTTATTCTATTTTGTTTCAATGCAACTCAGTGCAATATTGGCATTTTGCTGCACGTCTTGGTCTAGGTTGCCATTTTTTGGAAGTCTTTCCACTCGGACGAAATTCTTGTGAAAGTCAGACAAAGTCCTGCAAAAAAAAATTTATATTATCATTTAAAATTTAGCGACGAAAATATAATTCAAAAGCTAGTGAACTCGAGAAGTAAAGAATATCGATTTTGAAGATATTTTTCTTCAAAATCCTAAGTCAAGACAAATATGTATATTCCTCTCTAGAAGGATACAATCAAATCTGCAGAAGACTAAAATTTAAGACTAGTTGTTGATCTAACAGTGATCAATTATTGGGTGTCACCCTTATTCCTCTCATTGTAGCAATAAAGTAGGTAGGTTGGCTGCAACTGCGGAGGAACAGCCTCACTCGGACCTCAACGGATCCATTGAACAACAATAAATTAACTTCAGTTTTTCTGTTGCAACCTCGCTATGAATATGCTATGTATTTTCCCGTAAACGAAAAATATGAATTCATTAAAAAATTTAAAGAGTTTAGAGAAACGAGAATCAACAACCGACATCCACCGAAACATAAAATGAATGAATAAAATCTAAGGTACTCGAACCACTAACCCAAAAAGCTAATCTTCCTGATCACCCGGAAGATTGATTAGAAAGACCAGAAGAGGTACAAATATTTTCTATATAAAACGTTTGAAGTTAAAACAATGGAAATAAAATAAGCTGCCAAGCTATGTACATATGTATGTCATTGTTAACACTTTACCACAATTGTGGTAGTTTTATCAATGTTTTTAGAAATGTTTTCCATGAACCACGTTTACCACATTTACAAGAAAAATATGTATACAGCACATTAACAATCCAGTACATGTAGGCACATTATAAATTATGAACAGCAGCGAGACGTAGCTGCGAAATCTGTTTTACAGTTTACCAAGCTTATAAGAATTCAACCACACAACTTCGGTTCGTTAGCGAGTTTCTTGAGGAAGGTCAGTAATATTCGCCTACCCAAGCTTTTTCAGGTTGCAATCAAGTCCCTGGACTTGACTGGGATTTCTACAGTAGTCTAACTTTAGTGACATATGCAATAGACCTATGCAAGGGAATTTCCCACGAAAGGCTTATGCTGGACCTATAGCATTGGCAATTTCTAAAAACTAGTTATTTAAAATGGTCTTCTGTCGGTGATCATGATCATGAAGCATCATCTCCTTCAGCAAAAGTTAAAGAGCTTGACCATGCTGGTGATGGCAAAATTTTAACACGGTTTTCGAACAGCTTCTACTCAAAATTCAGCGGACGATCCAAGTTCTGTAAGAAGCTAACAAATTCAAAGATGATTATTAAGTTGTTTCTTCATCTAGAAATGTTGGTAATTTGGGTGACTTAGCCGGTAATACTGTGTCTAAGAAAGGACTGCGCTACCACGTGATTCTCACGAAATTTGGACATGAAGATGGTGCTACAGAAGCAAACGTTCAACCCAAAACTGGGAACCTATTGCTCCATTTAAAAAATTTGTTAGAGAAAATGTTATTAAAAAACGAAAGCATGGCCCACTTAGGAATTTGGAGAAACCTCAAGAAGAAAATATCACCGCTGTAGAGGCTTAGTGTCACTAAGGATCCAAATTTATCAAGTGTACGCCGTTTTGTGGAAAATGTTGCATCTTATGTTGCATCTCTCATATGCATATGTATGCAACCGCCCCCTATGGTTAGCAAAGTTAAAGTTAGTCAACTACTAGTAATGCTAAAGGTCTGTGTTCCTGTTATATTTACTAGACTATTACTAGTGTTCAAAGTCTCAAATAGTCGTGCATAAGTAACATTACGTACTTTTAACTTTGCTGCGAAGGTAATCGTTACTATCGCGGTTATTGTACCCGCTTTGGTTTCTAATAGTTGCCACTACCAACCCCTGCACGGAATTTGTTGAATATTTCATTACAACGTCACTTGTACTTTGCATCTCTAGTCATTCATTCGCAAGCATGTAATACAATTTGCGTTATTGATGTCTAAATCTATAAACGATCTGTTTGCTACGATAAGTACATTTCCACTAACAAAATCCTATATAAATCAATATTGCTGCATAAGCAACAACAGCTGCTGGGGGGGAGGCCTTAATCAAGTAGGCCTAATTAGACACACCAATTATACCGAAAATAAGCGACTGTATTTCGTCGTTTTAGAACGCCCCTTGGCCATGTAAATAGAATCGTTTCCGTGCAAAATGTTACGTATTTGCGGAAACATGTACTTGAAATCGTCGCAAAAATCTATACTATAACACCGGCAACCACATGAGGCTAGTAAAATTTTGCTATCCATTTTCCTCCCCATTTTTCTTGTTTTTTTTTTTTTTTTTTTCTACAAGCGAAAACCCTTGCATCACATTTTGTCCTTTACCAAAAAAAATCGCACAGCCGTACGTACCTAAGGATATCCAAATACCCACAAGGCACTAATTCATCCGTGGTTTTCTTACTTTCTATTTATATATGTATGCTCGAGTTCACTATTAAATATTTAATTAGTAACAATTTCGTGACATACTGCAATACTTCCTTTCCAAATTGAGGGGACTCAAAATTTTCTTCTTCTGCTGTGAATTTTTTTTTTCTTCGCTTTAGCTTCACGTCTTTGCTACTCTCACGCACTCGTACAAAAATAGAGGTTAGTTATCTGTCACACCGTTCAATTGTCAAAAAAAAATCACTTCTGCACACTCACACACACGCACATAAAAAACAGACCGTGTTTTTCTTTCTTCGAAAAAGAAAAGAGCAAAACTATAGTCACACGATTCAAGTTCGAATATATGCCTCTACTCTGCTGATAGATGGATAGATGAGAAATGTCAAAATTGTCGGTGAAAACAAAAAATAAAATTAAAGTATATTAACCTGCAAAGCGAAACAAAAACACAATTTTGTGATTTGTGAAATTAATAATTATACACCAAAATAACAATTAAAAAATTTCAGTAATGAAATTTATTTTTTTAAATGTTATTCGAAGTAGAACTAGAAAACACAACACACAAAATATGGTATAATGTATAACGTTGTCTCACTTTATATTCACAACACAGTGTTCTTGTTCTTGTCTGACGTTCGAATGTTGCGAGGAGAAATGTCAATTGGTTACCACACTACTATTGAACGATACACGAGTAGTTTGTGCAATGGAAATTTTTTTAAACAAGAATTTCACTAATTTTAGCAAATTTCAATGGAAAATTTCAACTGTCTATTGTGTGGACGATTGTATTCAAGCACTTTTAATAGGTTTCACAAAACTTTTCACCATTTTTCAATGGAAAATTTGAAAATCTCGTTATGACGAGCAGACATGTGGTTTCGACGCCGAATGTAGATAATTTCGAAAAGGAATTAGAATTTCTGCAAATTTGTGTGCTCTGTTCGGTTGTGTGCGGCGGCAGCGGATGGGAGTTCGAAATTGGTTTGTTTCCGTGTGGCAATACTGCGAAACTAAAATTGTAGAGAAGGCAGTTGAAAATTGTTTATTTTTAAAAAGTAAATAAATGATTTTTTTTTGAGATTGTTTTTTTTATTGGTACAAGTTGGAATACATTAAAAAATCACTACAAATAATTTTTTTTCAAGTCAGGTGTCTCACGGAGTTTACTATTTTGAACTAAAAGAGCATTTTTTTTAAATTACTCGAAATCGAGGAAAACAGATTCACGAGTTGAATACTGGATAAATATTTTATTAGAAGTAAAAAGTATTTGAAAAAGGGATTTGTACTGTATTCATATGTATGTACATATTCAGATTTACTGTGCACCGTCGCATTCCCTAGGTTACCTCAATCTTTTTCACTTTGTTCAATTAAAAGATGAATGACGGTGGGTTCGAATGCCGAGTTACTTAGCATATTACAGCATTGTTGGTACATAAAAGAACTTCGTGTTCTTGGAACCATACCTAGAGTCAGTACAAAATGCCAAAGTACAATTATTACCTTATAGAACACTTTTAGAAAAAATTGCGTGGGATGAAGGTTTCCCTCTTGTTTGACAGATGCATATAATGAAAGAAAGAAGACTCGTGTTTTCTAACTCGTTCAATTTGAAAATCACTCATTATACGTTTTTGTTTTTTTAGTTCTGAGCAGAGCTCTGAACAGAATCTGAACATGTCGAGCGCGCTCTGAACGGAGCACGCTCTGAACACTCTGATTTATTTACGAAATACGATTGAGTAGTATATGTATGTCATATGACTGGAAAATAAATCGAAGATTCATGCACACTGAAATAGTGTTTATACGCAAATAAAATACTTATTAAATCATTAACTGCTAATAATTAATTAGCACTCCATTTCTATTGTTTAATCATTGCTTTATCACAGTGCTCGGGTTTTGTTCAGGATCTTCACTTAATTCATGCTGAGCTAATAGAGTTTGCTCTGAACGCACTCTGAACGACAAAAGAAACACAAACATTTTTTTTGACTGCGCTGAACTAAAAAATAAAAACGAATATTGTTGACCCATACTGTAAAAGAAATTGTCTTCCATATGCACTTGTGTGTACACTCTTTGAATTTGGTTGCAAATCTTAACTCTTTTCTGGGTCCCAGGTCACGCTGGGATCTCTGTGAATGAGATCCGTGATGAGATTGTTAGACAAAGTTGTCTTGCTTCTTTGTTATTTCTCAGCAGAAACACGTGCTAAGCATCTCAATGTGCTAGGGATCGAATTAATTTTTCTTTGCATTAAGATCAATTGTAGTAGTGTAATTCATTGTGCGATGGAAAAAAACGATTCTGTGCGTGGAGTTGAAAACTTTTGCGAAAAGTTTTGAAGCACACAGTCAATCAAGAAAACTGATATAAGACAGTTACTGTCTATCAACGCTCCTAGCACGCCATTTTAGAGGCTTTTACGGCAATTGATAAACAGGCGAATCGAGTTGGCCTTGAAATAAATGAAGGGCAAAACAATGTACATGTTGTCAACAAGCAAAGAAGTATCTGTCCACCACCTACGACGAAACGTCACTGTTGGCAACAGTAACTTCGAAATAGTTAAGGAGTTTACCTACCTTGGAGTAAATATCAACTCCCCGAATGACACCTTAGTGGAGATTCGGGTTCAAAACTCTTAACTCTTAGCTCTGAAAAACATTGATCCTGGCACTTCTGCTATATGCAGCCAAGTGCTGATGATAAGCAAGAAAGCAAAGCAGGTATTGAATACCTTCGGGAAAAAAATTGCGAATGGAGGAGAATATACAATCGCGAAGTCTATGAACTATATGTACATATGTATGCTGATCTGGATGTAGTCTAAAAGCCAAAACACGTCAATTACACTTTATGTGTCGGGAGCCCGTTAAGTAAGTAAGTAATACTCCCTATCAACACAATGCAAGTGAAATGTACCATTTCTCCTTTGAAATCACATCAAAATGCTCGAAGAACTGGTAAAGAAGTGATGTTGTGTCGGAGAAGCTTGCGATGAAAGAGCCGCTCATATAAGAATGCACGTGAACAGTTTCATCGCATCATACAACACCGCACAGCTTTATCGCTACTTTAGCCTGGGTAGTCTTTATATATAAAATAAGTTAAATTAAATATTTTAATTTTTTTTTTTATTTCCGGGAACTAATTTACGCTAGAACGAAATATGTGTGTGTTCAAATCACAATATGAATTGGAACTCAAATATTAATATAACAGCATTGTGTCGATATTTATCATATTTTTATTCTTTTATGACTACCTACCTAATTTATGAACGAAAAAACTAACAATCAAAAATCGTTAAATCAAACAAGCTTTACAGAAATTTGTACAGCCCACTATGTCTACAATCCACACCCTTACCGCTGTCAAACCGAATACCATCCACATCACATATTAATTTGCAAATGTCGGGAATATTGAAAAAGTTGGCGTTCATATAACTTGTGAAGTATAACTAATTTTTTCATTTTTTTAGTGCAGATTTATAAAGTTTCACATCGGGAAATTATTACGAAAATATTCTCGAAATGACAGTGAATGCTAAATTGGATGAACCACCGCCACGGGCGCGTTGTTTCTTCGACGTTAATCTTGGTGGTCTTCCAGCGGGACGAATTGTCCTCGAACTATTCACCGATGTAGCACCGAAAACAACAGAGAACTTCCGTGCCCTATGCACTGGTGAAAAAGGACTTGGCATTGTCACCGGCAAACCATTACATTATAAAAATGTTATATTCCATCGCGTAGTGAAGGATTTCATGGTACAAGCTGGTGATTTCTCTGCATGCAATGGAACTGGAGGCGAATCAATTTACGGCGGAACATTCGAAGGTGCGTACTTGTTTTATGTGACAAATCGATAATTAAATTGAGTAGAATTGAGAAAGTGAAAGCCATGTTGTTAACAGAGATCACAATGAATTGTCTTGATTTGTTGTTAATTCACCTGCTTATTTGCACCGAAATCATTGACCCCCATTTAAAATGTTTGAATACATTAAGTGTGATAACCTGTTATCATATTCAAATTAATAAAAGCAATAAATATGTTCCCAAAATAGGTAATTTTATAGGTTTTACCGTGTCCTACAGTGGGAGTTAAAAGTTTAGAAAAATCAATTATTGTCGTCGTAAGTTAGAAGGTTTATTTCTGTGTACACACGCTAAGGAGCAGAATAAGTACAATCTCAGTTACTGGGCTAATCTCTAGATCTCATCCATGATGATAAAATTTCCAAAATGCCATAGGTGAACCCCATGAACCAGTGCCATAAAGGTGTCATAAACAATGGCATTAACTTGAGCTTCATAAAAGCGAAGGTGGGATTTGCATTTCTGACAGAAAGCTTGTTTGAATAAATAAAAATGTCATAAATAACTTTAACCTCGTCTGTGAATTCATTGCATTAAAAGTGGCTCAAGCTATGAGATTTCGTTAATCCTACCGTTATCGAGATATCTGCTGGAATTTTAATAGTATCGCCTAATGGTTGCTTCTTTTTATTTTTCTTCTCCATAATATGGCAGTAAATTCGCCTTTAAGGCGTTTTTATCTGACGAATCTTAAACAAAAAAAGATTCACGTGTGGCGAAAGGAAATATTTGTGAACAAGTTCAATTTATTCAGTGGATGAGGTAACATTCCTTCAGAAGAACAACTTTGTAGAATCACATCGCTTATACGAGTATATGCAGAAATGCGTACATTCTTAAACTGTTGTTAGATTTGGTGCTAGTCCATAACGGTATAGAAGTGTAGTCCAAGTGTAAAATATTTTAAAGAGACCTCAGAAATTAAATCTGAAGCAAATTGACATTAGGAAGCTCAAAATAGCTTCCTAGAGTATGAAACGAGCTGCATTGTATATGAAAATAAATAGGTGGAGAACATGAAGTGCCATGGACAAAAAGCTGTCCAAACTAAGATGTGTAACTCGTAACCTGTTTAGCACAGCAAAGCGTATAAAAAAATAAAGGAAAGCAAAATAAAACAGCTTTTCGAAATTTTTGGCAATATCGAGTAGAAGGCGGACTTCTCTTAAGAAATAAAATGGTAGCTACATAGAAGTCGAGGATAAAAGGGGGTGCTATTACTCCTGAAAATCAGTTTCTCAATCAGCTTGCACAGTAGCAGTAATGGACTCGTTCGGTGAAAATAGCACAAGTCATCTGTTCTCGAGGTAGAACAGAATGGGCACTAAGCTCCTTTCAATCTTTTTTTAAATCACCCCTGTACATTACATACCTGAATCATTAAAATAGTCTGGCTCCGGGATAAATCCAGAAGCAATTGTGACGGGCTAAGGTTGTGTTCCTCTCAAAAATGAGTGAATTTATTAACTCCAGTAAGCACTACTGGACAGACAGTCGGGCACATCGAAACCCAGTCAAGAGAATCTTTGAATCACAGCCATCAGGTTGTAGGCGATAAGAATAACTGAGATTCCGTAATAAGGATCTTGGAGGAGAGGATGTCTGCATTCTATATCAAAACATAACTTTCGCGTTTTCGGATCTAACACCTCAGATGCAGCATTTTTGATAAAATCAAGTCAGCTAAAGATGCTGACGGTTAGACCGTTCGTAGTCAGATTTTCTCATAATATTATACTTTGTCTGCAACCAAGTACATAATTATACGAGTTACTTGTCGAAAAGCTTCGACATCGGAGGTGTTTTGCTTTCCATTTGTATGTACGGGGTATGACTCCGTTACCGCAGGTAATGTCGTTAAAGCTGAACCTACAGCTCTTAAAATTATACTTTGGCGACATCGACCTACTCCTGTGTGGTTTCGAAAGAATAGATCAGTACTCTATCTCACAAGCATTTCATCATCCTTAGAGCTGCATAATACTTGGACGATAAACTCGCTTGCTCTCGTTATTTCCAAACGTCCTTAGTATGATGCGTAGGCACTTATTTACCAAGCTTTGCAATTTACGAGTGTTAGTGGCATTCACCCTTTCCAGTACCACACCCGTTGTGACTCCATATTACAGCGAAACAATTGCAACTTTGCTTTAGCGGCGCAAACGCTTCTTTTTTAGATTCTATATTGCATTTCGAACAAAGTTTTCACTTTCTCGCTACTGATCTAACATCCAAATCTAACTTTGTTGTTGTCGACTTTCCTGACCTTATCTCCACTAATATTTATGTGGTTGAGCAAGTTTTCGGATGACTGCAATGCTCTTATTCGTTGTGTAGGTAGTAGCCCACCCATTATTCTGAAGAGGTGTTCTTCCACGCTGGCAAAAGCACTGCGCAAGTTTTTTCATCTATTCTACACTTCTGAACTCTTCTCCCGAGTGGATGGAAAGAAGCATTTGTACAGCCCGTCCCTAAAAAAGTAAAATTTCCTCATTCCCATTGCACTTATGTAAGTCCCTTCTTTTCAAGGTCATGGACACGCTGATAAATCGTCAGCTTATGAAAGATCTTGAAGCAAAAAAGCTCCTCAATGACCGACAGTATGGTTTTCTTAGCAAAAGGTCCACTGGTGATTTAATGGTATATCTCACCGAAAAGTGGCACCACTCTCTGCATCATTCTAGTAAATGTAAGGTTGTTGCGCTTGATATTTCAAAGGCATTTCACAGAGTTTAGCATCAAGCTCTTTTGTCGAAAATGCGTGAATTTGGCGTC
Organism: Xylota sylvarum; assembly: GCA_905220385.1. Lineage (NCBI taxonomy): Eukaryota > Metazoa > Arthropoda > Insecta > Diptera > Syrphidae > Xylota > Xylota sylvarum. Next base: position 20,689,782 of record LR999958.1, read on the forward strand.
GATGAATCTCTTCTTCAATGGATTAGAAACTACCTTTCAGAACGTTGAATTCAAGTGGTTTTGGAAAGTTTCAAGCCTGCTATCCACCATATAAATGCTATTGTTCCACAAGGGTCCGTTTTATCTCTCACTATCTTTCATATCTTCATAAATGATCTGTTACTTCTAATTCAATACATTCCTTCGCTGAAGCCAGTACCCTCAGCTTCTCATATTCGCTCCCAGACTCACGTCCTTGCTCTTCGGCTGTAGAACTGGAGCGGCACTGTGAGTTAAGCTCATTAACTTCCGATCTTGACAGCATAATAAAATGGGGTTCAAACAACAGAGTGAAACTTAATGCTTCAAAACCCCAATGCTGTTTTCTGTCGCTCAAGCGTAACTTAAACCCTCTGTCGTGAATAGGATTTGCATCGCCGAAACCGAAAAAGCGACCATCTCCGATGGAACGACCACATATTCAAAATCGCCAAGAATGCTGCGAAATGTCTCGGCTTCCTCAAAACGATGCAAGAAGCTATTTCAGAAATTTCTCGTTTCACTTGCAAATCAGTGGAACGCTCTGACTGCTTCTATGGTCTATCCATAAGCTTGTTAAAACTGGAACAAAATTCCAGGGAAAACCAAGAGCAGTTGGGTATTTTCAATCGCCGAAAAGATTCTAATTGCTCGTATCTCCTGTAGTATAATCAAACCTAAACTTGTGGAAATTAAAGAAATATAAGAAAAATCTTTTTAAACTTTCGATGAGCCTCTATCTTTCCTTCTCATTTCATATGGTATAGCAATTTCCTTGATAGCCCTATAGCTCAAACCCTGTCATTCCTTACCTACTTTATAAACTGTTTCTATGTTTTTTATTAAAAATGTTTTCTTTTATTTTTAGATGAAAACTTCGACATCAAGCACGATCGTCCATTTCTACTTTCAATGGCGAATCGTGGCAAAAACACCAATGGCTCTCAATTCTTTATGTAAGTAACCATCCAGCCAACAGCGGTAAGATTAAATGGAAATTGTCTCATTTCAGGCGATGCCATTACATGCATTTAAATCTAATTAATAATTTTTTTTTCTGTTAATTAACTCACCTGAAAATGCATTAAATTTACAAAACCTTTTTAAAACAATATCAATTTTCAATGTTGTTATTTAGCTAAAACAAATTAGAAGCTGCGCTGAGTTAATCCACTTCTACATGTCCTCGTACGCTTCTTGAATTGTGTACTGTGTGCAAATATTCGTAATCAATGTGTCTACTCAGTGCGCTACTTCTCTTCAGAAAACTGTCGGGTTATGGTCATGCGAGGATGTGCTCAGAACTTCATGCGTTCAGCTGTTACCGCAGAGATGCACAAGATGTCACATGTGTCTTTGGGAGATAGAGCAAACTTTCTTCTCGCATTTTGTTTGTGTGTTGACTGCCAATAAAAGTAAAAAGTAAAATAGGAAGTAGGAAACCGCGACACAAATATGAAACCATACCTACAAAAAATACATAATTATTCATCCTGCAAAAATCAAAACAAAAAAAAAAAAACTTCAAAAATATAAACCACCAACAAAACAAATTGCAAAAATTATTCTTTGTTCTTTTTGTTTCTCATTATAGTACTACACAGCCTGCTCCACATCTAGACAAGTAAGTTGAACTTTCTTTTATCATTGCTATGCGCTCTAGTTAACATTTGTTTTTTTGCTTGTTGCAGTATACATGTTGTATTCGGACACGTTGTTACTGGGCAAGATTTAGTCCGTCAATTGGAGCAATTGCCAGTGGATAGGAATTCTCGTCCTCTGCAAGATGCTATCATTTCTAATTGCGGCGAGCTAGTGAGACAAATTAAAGGTAAGTTGTGCGATATGAATTTATTTAAAAGCTACGTATTGTGGCGGTTCTTCGTGTTGCTTGTCACGCAGTTGAACACATAACAATCTAACCCATGCATACAAATGTATGATCCTCGGTACTCAGTTTCGCTATCAAAGATGGCTACGAATCGCTCTGCTAGTCGAGCCACCAGCTTTCGTCCGACGGCTGCGGGCTGATTATTAAAGTTATTCTTTGTTTGATCTCTGCTGAAGTGTTTTTTTTTCAAAATAGATCGTTCATGATGGGAGTCTCCATCTTTAGATTTATTCCTTTTGGACACTTTTTATTTCCTGGACATACAAAAATATGACTGCAACACCTCACACCTACGCCTGTGCATATCCTTTTTTCCGAAAAATTAATCGGTATTCTTATTTTATTTTTTTAGTCAAAAAGGATAAAAAGAAAAAGAAGCGAGTAGCATCTTCAGATGATGGGAATTCCTCGGAGGATTCAGAGACCGAAAAGAAGAAACGCAAAGACAAGAAGAAGAAAAAGGACAAGAAACGCTCCAAGGAAGAAGAGTATGCCTAATGAACATTTGAGAGGATTCCCCCTCTGTGATGTGCGTATGCAGTATAAGAATAAATTAATATTTTTTTTTTTTTCATTTACCAGCTCTGAGGACGAAGAGCAGACTACAGATGGTAAGCAAGCTACCAATGCAAATGAAACCTTAGAAGAGGGAGAAATACATCCTTTAGTTACGGTAACAAAAATTGATCCAGATGAAATACCAGAAGTAAGTTTCACCACCACCACCAGCACCAGGACCTTAAATAAAACACAGCGCTAACTGTATAATTTTAGGTATCCAATAAATTTCTTATGCGTGGAGGACCGAAGCGCGAACAGTCTCGCGAGAGTCCATCACGAGAAGAAGGTCGGAGAGATCGTTTCCGCGAAGAGGGCTTTCAAAACAGACGCGATGGAGGTCGCAATGCATTTGGTTGGTCCAAGAAGAGAGTACCGACGTCGCGTAGTGGTCGTGTAGTCAAAGGACGTGGAGTGTTCGTAAGTTTTACTTTCATTCAAAGCAAGTTGAGGTTATGTAATGTGGTTTCTTGTTTATAGCGCTATCGAACACCATCTAGATCTCGTAGTCGCTCTCGCAGCGTTACTCCCCCGCATTGGAAACAGGCACAGAAGAGGACAATCAAACTCTCCGATTTGGAGAAGATGGAAGAGGAGAAACAAATGCGCGATGAAGAAATTAAAAGGCGTGAAGCAGAGCGAAAGAAACGCCACGAGGAACTTGCTAAGGATACGAAAAAATCCTTCTACGAGCTGGATCACTCCACCACATACGATAAACCGGTTGTGCAAAAGAAACGTATTGAATCAGATAGAGAGAAACGGGAGGAACACAACTCCCCGCTGAATATAAGTGCCGAAAGCGTCAAAGAGAAATCCGTTGAACGAGATCGCAAAAAACATGTTGATTTGAATGCCTTAGATTATGAGGACCAAGCTGGGAGTGAAAATGAAGAAAAGGACTCACCACGCGAGCCAGCCTCGAAGCGATCGCCTTCAAAAACGAAGACCTTCAATACGGATTCAAAAGACAAAAAAGAAGATAGCGACAAGAAAGACCGTCGTGTTTCACCGCGTGGTCGTTCGCCAGACATGCGCGATCGTAGGCGTCGATCAAACTCGAGAGACCGAGACAGGCGTAATCGATTCGCAGCAGGTCGGCGACCAGACTTTAGATCACCGCGTCGTCGGAATTTCGGCCGTCGTGGTGGCTTTGGCGGTGGAGGTGGAGGTGGAGGTGGAGGCGGTTTTATGGATCGACGTCGCCAAAGGTCGCGATCATTTGATCGTTTCCGTAATCGTCGATCGCCCATAAGACGACGATCACCTATGGATCGTCGAACTCCTGTAGATCGTCGATCACCAGTAGATCGCCGTTCACCTATCGACCGTCGATCACCCGTGGATCGCCGTCGTCGTCCGAATAGATCTCGAACTCGCAGCCCACGTAGAAGACGTGACAGTCGAAGTGACCACAGCCATGAGCGTAGATCCTCTAAATCTCGTTCACCTAGTAAACCAAAGCGATTGAATACCTCACGAGACCGTCAGGACACCAAACGTTCTAAGTCGAAATCTCCAAAGAAATCATCACCACCACCCCAATCCACAAACACCACATCAAATCCCGAAGAAGAACGCGAAAAATTAGCTAAAGAGAAAATGCTAAAGCGTGCCGAAGCTTTGCAGCTATTCAAAGATCACATGCGCAAAGAGATCGCCAAGGAGGAAGAACGTCGCGCCGAAAAGCAACGCCTCGAAGATGAAGAAAAGGAAAGGAACGCTCGTGAGCTTCAAGATCTAGAAAAATTGAAGAAGGAAACTCTAATAAAACTGCAAGATCATGAAAGGACAAAGAAAGCATCATCGGGTACCCCAAAGTCCGATGAGAAGAAAGAGAAGGAAGAGAAGCGAGCCCCGTCAAAGGATAAGAAGAAGAAACGCAGTAAGAAATCAAAGAAACACTCGAGATCATCAAATGACTCTGACTCCGATTAGGGAAATATTTTTTTTTTGAAAAGGTGTGGTCTCAGTTTTTTTTTCTGCAATTACAAATTGCACCTCAAGACTTTAGAGAGTAGAATTTGTGTACAGACCTTGTAGCAAGTGCATGAATATTTTCAAATATGAAATAAATAAATAAAATATATACAGAAATATATATATTTAAAGGTAGAAATCAAAATGTTTACGAGTTTTTCTTAAAACTTACAAATTATTATTTACGGCAGAGGAGTGCTCAGGTTGCACCTTCATACCAAAGAGAGTGCTAAGTATCATCTACTCATTGTTATTGCACTTCGGTAAGTTGTCGAAAGACGAGAATTCGAAGAAGGATGTGAAAAGGGTGAATACAAGAACAACACTTCTATAAAAGTGTGTGTGAAAATTCATATGGCCCGTTTAGAGTCCTAAAGTTTTTTTTAGTTATAAAAATTATACTTTTGGATGTTTGTTAGACGTTCGTTAGAGGTAGCACTTCCTTTATTTGATTCTCCGGATTTATTTTTGCCGTTTTTAACAGCCATCAGGGTTTCCAGATTCCTCTTTTCTGGGTGTTCTTTCAGACGTACATAGTTGCTGCATTATGCGTATTATGATTTCCCTTTTTGATATGTTTCTGACCATTTGGCATTCCATCACACCATGTTCTCGGTTTTGCCTTCAAAGTACGGCTGCTTGTATTTGTAGAAATACACGCGGAAGGAACTATCCCCAAACAAATTGTGTGACTAGGTCGATACAGCTCGTATAGTTTGTAGTTGAATCTCCTTCTCTAAAGTCCGTCAACGCAAACGGGACCGAACATTTTACGAAGAATCTTTCTCTCGAAGCGACTGAGAATATCTTCATCGGCTTTAAATAGAGTCCAAGCTACAGCGCAATAAAGTAGGACTGTGATGATCAAGAACTTATACAGAGTCATCTTATTTCTTCGGGATAGGGCTCTACTACTCAATTGCCTTCTCAGTTCAAAGAAATAACGACTGGCTGTTATTTTTCATTTAATTTCTGCTGAGATGTTATTATCAGAGTGTATAGCAAAGCCAAGATACACAAAGGCCCTTACTACCTCAAAGTTATAGCTGCCGACTGTGACATTCTGTCCAATTCGTCAATGTTGTGTGTCTTGGTTTAGGCCTAGTTTTTCGCTAAACCCGTTTTGGCAGCTTTTGTTTCAATACTAGCAAACGCACCAGTGACAGCCCACAGAGTTCTACCAAATATGTCAATATCGTCGGCGTGCGCCAGTAGTTGCACAGACTTTTGAGAGATTGTACCTCCGGTGTTAGCTTGTAAGTTTCGCAAGGTTTCGCATGACAGCGCATCACCATGTCTGTCTTTTTTGACATTAAAGGTCTCGGTGAGATCGTTGCTGACGTTGATGGAAAACGAGCTTGGCAGGGATGCCAAACCTAGACATCGCTCTGTATAGCTCATCTCTATAAATGCTGCCATATGCGGTCTTCGATATTTATCGCAACAGGTCTATGGGACCCAGAGCCCAGCTTGTCACAACAATTCGTGTTGTGCATGTTATATTCTTTCCACGAATGGAAGGGGCCTACTGCCGTGTCCGAAGTGCAATTTGTTATTTGAAAAGCTTCCTCATGACAGTCATACTCTCGGATGTGGCCCCATGAAAAAAGTTTTAGGTGTTGTCTAGGGATCGTGTGTTCCATGAAGCTGTAAATTAGTTTGATCAACTCCTGTTAAGGAAAGAAAGGAAACGTGTCAATCTCAAACTCATCACAGACCTGCTACAAGCATAAAATTTGTCAAGGTCGGATGGGAAAAAAAAATGTTTGTACTGTACACCGATTACTATCTTTGTCTACAAAATTTCAAGCTCCTACCCTTATTAGTTATTACAATGGTTCTATGATCCATGTACATACATATGTATATAGACAGTCTCGACATCCTAATTTTATTTATAAACTCGACTTAAAGAATTTCGATTTTTCATGTAAAAATATCCTCTTCCTTGCATTGTCGACCCACAACTGTGTACCAACATACCTACGGCATAAAGCTCTCCATTTAATTTGACTACCTTACCGCTTTGAGAAACTTTTAATCATCCCTGCACTAGGCAAACAATTGAAAGCGCAAGTCGTAATAAATGACGACAACAAAACAGAACGTGGAATAAGATTGCAAATTTCTACTTCACTTCGCCCATCCACACACACAAACACCACCAAAGTGGAACTGCAAGAGAGCGAAAATCCGCACATGCCCTCTCTCATCCGGCTTTTCCTCGTACATTCTTTAGCTCTTTACCGCATTTTGTTTATTGTTTATATATTGCGAAACAGTGTTTTTTTTTGTTGGGGAAGCTTTCGTTTTTTTTTTTGTTGTTCATTCTTCATTCAGGCAATTCTTCGGTTTCGTGAAAGTGAGGCAGGGTTGCCGAGAGACAAAGTTTTTTTTTTTTAAATTTTTGTGACTAAGATCCAGTGAAGTAAATAAATTTATCGTAAGTCAGTATTAACGAGGAGAAAAGACAATAAACGAGATTTTTGAAGAGACTAGGGCTTGAGCGAGGTTATGAGGTCATGCCGTGTAGTTGTTGAATGTTGAAGATATGTTATCATCAAAAGTATGCAGTTACAGCGCGTCTCAAATTGCCAATTTCATCGACATGTGAGCCTTCTGCTCACCCACATTTGCTGTACATTCTCCACAACTCGATAGCACAACGAATTCAAATTGACCCTACTTCTTGGGCTCATCGTCGTCTCCACATAATCTAGTAGCACTATTTCTAAAAGGAGGCAGGTTATCCAGTTCCTTCAATTCCACAGGGTTCAATTTTCGTTATGCTAAACAGATACCACTCAAGATGACTTCCTTACAGCTGTGTTAGGGAAGTAGTCACCGTCCCACGAATGTGCAGAAATCCATATTCATAGATCTAGAATATGTCCTCCAAGATGCTTGTGTTTCAGGTAGACGTATTGGGTTCTCAAATCATCAACTCTCAAAAAAATCGAATCATATGATGTGACACTCTATAGTTGCATCGGCGCTTCCAGTTTGAACCGACAAAATATATACGTACTCATAGAATCGAGTTATGTATATTCAGTTTGTGTTTGATAGAATAAGTTCTCTTGGAACGAACTGCTTTCTTCAAGAGGTTGTTCTTTGGTTGTATAATCCGCTTAACATACAAATATGGTTAATTTAGTAGTTGTCAAAGGAATGTTTTTACGCTGATTACTTGTCAAATCAAACGAAGTATAGTCTCCTGTTACATTTCGTTGCAATAGTTTATAGGTAAGGGACATTTTATTGCAAATTGTGCCTGGAAAACCTCGAGTTCACTTACATATATTCTCGGGTTTACAGTGTGATTTAAATCGGGTCACAAGAGATCAAGCTACCTACCTATAACTATTAGACCACTGCCACACCAAGATGGTGCAGAATACATGAGTGTATCCTACAAAGGAAATGAAATTAATAATCAAAATTGTTTACGACCAACAATTTAATAAAAGAAATGTTTCTTTGGTTGTCGTAATTTTTATTCTTTTAAGCGCCTGATATTGGTTGTGACCGGCAATCGGCAACCCTAAACTAAGCTCGGAAACCACCAACAACAACAACACAAAACACACTTCCAGAGAATTTGCATTGCTTTTGCTCTTTTTGCCGGTTCTCCCGGCTTTGTGCCGCTCTCAACGAATTCAGTTTGTCAATGGCGTACTTTACGTTAGGATCGCGGATCCTTGTTTCAAAACTTTAATTTCTTGCGAATCTCTGGGTTTTCCTTAGTTTTGTTTTCCATCAATCTTCTGTGCGTGTATTGCAAAGTGAAATTTTTAATAAACAGAACAAAAAAAAAAACAATCTAAAGAGAATAAACACTATGCAGCAACAATGACATAATTCTTCTTTTTTTTGTTGTGTTGCGTGTTTTCAAAAAAAAAAAAAAAAACAACAGAAAAGTATCCTAAAAAGGGGAGCAAAGAGCACAGTGCAAGTGCGATGACAATGTGCAAAAACCACGAAGAAGAATGAAACAAACACATTCAATCGAAATTAGAAAGTAATAAATTAAACACGAATTAGAAATAAGGAAGCAAAAGAGCAAGGACGGCGGTTGAAAAGGAAACGCGATGTCCGTAATCCGTGTGCGAAAGAAAAAAAACCACCAACAACCAACAAATGAAATCGAAAAAATACGTCGGAATTTTGAGTGTGCGTATCAGTGAATAAAAGGAGGTAACAAAACAAGAGAAAAAAAAACAAGAAACGCCGAAAAAATTATACCAGAACGCGAAGAGGAAGAGCACTAGGAAACAACAACAAACAACAATACTGCCGAAAATAAAAGAAATAGGAAATAAAAAACAAAAAGAAAAAGTTTCATCACTCCTGTTATTTTATTCATTTAAACTTTTGTTCGTTTTTTTTTTTAAGAACAGCGCGCGCGGCTCCTATACCTATTCCTCTCGATCTATTTTGTTTATTTGAACTTTTTCCTTCGTGGGTTTTTTTCTTTTTGCGGCGAGTGTACCGCAGTTGAATTGATTTTTTTCCACTTCCTTTCGTTTCCTTCGAAATTTCATTGTTTATCCATAGTTTAGTTTGAAAGCTAAACACGAGGCAAACTGGCGCAAGAAGTTGCTGCTTATGGTGGTCGTTGTCGTCGTCGTAGTCACAAATATATGTAAACAAAACAAAACGACAAACTAATTGTATTTACTCCCGGTCTCTCCCCCCTCCCACAACACACTAATTCGTTGTGTTATTGTTGTAAAGCGTTGATTGTTGAATTTGTGTCCTCTTATCCTCGGTGTTTCGTCGTCGTGTGTTTGTGTGTTGTGTTCGTGGTAATAAAACAAAATCGTTCAAAAGTCAAAATCGTAAAGAAAAATAAAAAAATAAATAAAAAGTGTCGTTTATAATGTTTATTTTTGTATAAGTGCATTATAGTCTAAAATTGCAACCAAATGTGTAGAAAGAGAGAAATTCAAATTTTATGGCGATGTTTTTGTTTCCACATAATGGATTAGTGTTGCTACTAATTGGATATATTCTAGTAATATTGCAAAATGGATTAATCACTAATAGCATAACAGGTGAGTGATTAAAAACAGGGGGCGCTTAAAGTTTTACAGAGAAGAGTATGTGCCTACTCTTTCCTCTGTTAATTTGTTTCTTATCCCTCAATTTCCATTGAGGGTGTTTTATTTTTTTTTTTTTTTAATTCATGTTCTCTGAATTCGGCGAAAAAAATTCCCGAAATTTGAAACTTGCATCGCCATACAGTTATTAAAGAGGGTATACACAGCAATGGGAAAGAAAAGCTTAGACAAGTGTTGCCAGTGAGATGTTTTACGGGGTTGAATTCTGGGTCAGTAGATAATTTTGCGTTATATTTTCAAAATCGTACTATGTGTCTTCGGTTTATTATATGTCAGGGCCTATAATTTAGCCTTTACTATGTCCTGAGTTTACCGAAAAAGCCTTTTCATCACACACTTTGGTTAACATAAAATAACTTACCATGTGCACATTTATATCGGGCGTATTCTTTTCATCGCTTAGCTGTCATAGTTCATGACCTATTTATTTACTTAACGGGCTGCTGTGAAGAGGTTCTGTCTGAGACATAGCAGCCTTTCAGTCTCTTCAAGCCCGTGCAATCTGTTTCCAGTTGTCTAAACCAATGGCTCTGGGATCCGCGATAATTAGCTTCTTAAAACGTTAAAACGGACCTTCGGTCTTCCGTGTTGTCTCGAACCTGATGGCTCGAAGAACCTTTTTGCTTTGGCTTTTTGGTCCAGCTGCCTGAAGTGGGATCACCGAGAGAGTTTTCTTTTGCTCAAAAAAGCCACCACAAATTCGAGTCAACATATTCACTATGTTCCTAAGCCAGTAAGACAACGCACTAGTCGATGGACCGAAAATATCGCAGTCGTAAGTGCTTCAGTTTAAAATGAGCCAAATCAGTCGATTCCACGCCGTTTACAGGAATTGGGAATATCTCAGACCACATTGTGGCGAATTTTGCGTAAAGATCATGGCCTACAACTTTACAAGATCAAATTAACTCAAGAACTGAAGCCTCTTGATCATTTGACTCTGCAAAAGTTTGGAGAAAATCTTGAATTTCATCTTCATCACAGAAGTCATCTTCTGCCATGAAGCTCTTTTGTGGCTTAATGGCTTTGCCAATAAGCAAAGCATGCGTTATTGGACACCAAGCCACATGTGCTTCAAGAGACTCTATTGCATTCACAAAAGTGACCGTGTGGTGTCGATTTCATGACGGAGATATGATTGGACCGTATTTTTTTGTCGATGAAAATGATCGCCATTTTGCGGTCAACGGAGTTCGCTATCCTGCCGTGTTGGAACACTGTTTTTGTAATATGTGGTTCTAACAAGATGGTGCCACATGCCACACAGCTGGTCCAACAATGATCTATTAAAGGCAAAGTTCGATAATCGTGTAATCTCAAGAAACGGCTCATGCGATTTAACGCCGTTGGAATGCTATATGACCTATAGTCAACTTCACCAGGAAATTGTCCACTCTGATTAGATTCGCTTTGTTATAAAGGACCGCATTGGAATCGATTTTTTTTACTCAGACTCTGGTGTTCTGTATAAAAGCAAGTCCGAAAAAAAAACACCTGAATCATTTCCATTAAGCTTCGTCTAACGTTGAACCACACGGGACATAGGTGAACATTGGTGGTATGAGGGCCGTGTAGCAGATTCACCCTTGCATCGAATTGGCTGTTATAAGACAGTGCCTTTGTAATGGCAAAAACAACTTGGGCTCTGGTCAGAGGAGTATATATGAGTTTGTTAAAATATAGATACTGATCCCAAAGTATCTGACATCTTGTCTATCTATCTGCTGGTGAGCATATTATAAATAATGTATAGCAGTGGTTTGCTTATAACCGCGCCCGCTCGATTTGTAAATAGTCCCTCTAACCATATGATATCAAAGGCCTATTCCAAGTCAACAAGTCTGGCAGTCGACACCAGTTTAGACGCTGCATATAGGGTATCATGTCTTATCTTGAAACCGCATTGGTTATTCGAAATTGTATTTCTGTCCTTAGCCCACTTGTTCCGGGCTCTATGGATCACTTTTTCGAATACCTTGCTGATGTTCGCAAGGAGAGTTATCGAGTGAAGATTTGCCGGATTGGAGGTATCTTCCCCTTTTGGGAGCGGGATGTACCACTACTGTTGCACCGGGTAATGTGTATTATTCAAGACATTCTTGAATAGGGTGGTGTTTATGTCCACCGCTTCTAGAGGGGGATGTCGAAGCATAATGCTCGGAATTCCGTCGATTCTCACGGATTTCTTACTTCTTAATGAGACGAAAATCGCTTGGAGTTCTACCTTCGATATGAGTCGGGGATTAACCTTGTCATCGGCGATGGCATTAATTGACATGTTCCCTTCATTGAACACAGTGAAACCAGTGTTTTCAGATTCCTGCATATCATTTCGCTGGTAAACATAATGGACCTCTCCTGGTTCAGGGGTATCCTAATTTAAATGGAAATAAATAAGTTCATAAAAAAAGTGTTTCCTAACGTAAGCAGAGAATAGCCCCCTTAAACCCAGCGGGTAGGTATCGCTTTAATTGTTGCACGGCAGTCGATAAAAAATGTGTCGTATTGCATCATTGCAGTATCACGGTTGGTTAAAAAAATTGCTGTGGAAATGCTTGCCCCTATGTCAATGACTATTTTGGACCCATCTGTGTACACAATTATACATTGCGTAGTTCTCAACGTTTTTATTAAATTTTTCTCGGGTTAGCGATTGAACAAACAAGCTCCAGATAAGTTTTTTTAATGTACACACTATTTTGGACTACGTCTTTCAAGGTTATAAACCCAGTGATACTCTATCACATCAGAGGGTATAGAGAGGAGTTAAAAGTGAATAAAAAAGAAAAAGGGAATAGTGTGAGACGTTTATCTTCACCTTTCCAGATTAAATATTAAAACTTTGTTGTTATTTATATTGATGACGGCAGGTTATTTCACATACGTTTTCAGCGGCTGAAAAATGAAATTCAAAATGTCACTGTGGGCGCAAAAGCAAGTTTTGATAAACAAGGGTGGAGCTCTAAGTGTCAAATATTTCGACGATGTTCTAACGAAGAAATTGAACTGCGAGTTGTATTCAAGTTTGGGACGGATTTAATCTCTATTGATTGCAGTCATGCAATCGAGAGAGAGAAAGATGGTGATTAATAAATATTAAAAATAGGATCGGAGAAAGTAGCGAGCCTTGTGGTACACCAGCTTTAGTTGAGAATGATGTAGGACCATTTCTATCCAATACAACTAGTACTGGCTGATCACTGAAAAAACTTATAAAAGTGGACTCTGTTGCTGAAATATTTATAAATGGCTCTTGAATGGTTTTTGGTTTAAAGGTCGATGTTTTGATGCATTTTCCGGGAAAATGCAGAACAGTGATCCTATCGTAGAATATCATAACCGAAGCTGGGTGAAATTCTTTCTGAATTTTTAGATGACCCATTGAATAAATTTTTTTTAAGATGGTCTCGTCCGTAAAAGACTTTTTATAGAGTTTAAGGAAGATGAAATTTTTAAAGTCCAATGTTCGGATGGACTGTGCTTTCGTATGATATAACCGTTTGTGTCATATGCTTTGCTGATCCTCTCAAAACCTTGCCATTATCAGCTTAGACGCCTTTCAACATTTTTTAATTGATTATCAATAAATTACGTTATTTTCAAGGATTCTAACGTCATCAATATAACATACATAGCTTCTTCATCTTAGCTGCCAATAATGGATACATGTTAGGTCTTACTGTTGTTTTTTTTCAAATGAATGAAGAATACGAGCTTTTTTTCGATGAACATTTCTTGTGTATTTTTTACTTCTTTAAAAAACAATTCGAAAATCATTGTAAAGAAAGTGAACCTCAACCCTCATAACGATACAGTTTCGAAACTGAGGGTAATTTTCAATGGATTTTAACAAACAATTTCTGTAATTATAAAACAGGTCGTGATTTGCAAATTCAAGAGCTTACCTCAACCGGATTTTGTTTCAGTTTAGATATTTATGCAAGATTGTGAGTAAGTTTAATTCAGTTGATATAGCCCAGTTCTTGAAAACATCGTTTGATGTAGATGCTGGGCAATTCCATAATACTTTAATGCACGACAACAATATTTTCCAAAGAACTTTGAACTTTGATTAGAACATCGAACCAATTTCATCAAGTGCACAAGTATGACTTCATTTGACTTGTATATACATACATATGTGCATAGATTATGAAATAAATAAAAACCCTCCTAGTTTTATAGACTTTTTATTTGAGTTGTTGTTTATTGTTTCAAGTCGGATGTTAGTTAAAAAGCCCGCCATTACCGTCGATGCATTGCTGAATCTCATCAATCAGTACTCCTCTTCATCACTTATCTTAATAATTCATGCGTTGAAGTATGTTTCTGCTGTAAACTTGGGACAACTTATAGTTCCATCTCTTGGGGTGGAATTCGTTGGTGATTTCTTTACGTCGACCTAATGTCTATAGCCATCTTTATCATTATTGTTTAGTCCTTTGTCTTTTGTTGTTAACTTTGCCCAAAAAGTCTAAGAGTCTGGACTCTGAAAATATGGCATCTAGGCTGCAGGTCTCTGTAAACTGCACTTCCTCCTTTGTTTTGGTGTTTTGATTTTCTGAATATGTACTTCTTTCCAATTTTGGTCTGGTTTCACTCTTCTGAAACTTTTTGCCACTGGTGTGCTGGAGTATGAACCAATAGATCCGTCCATGATAATACAATATACCCCGGAATATCCTCTATAACTTAACCTAAACTGACGAAGAATCTCCGGCAGCAAACAAATAAAGGATACTGGATACATGGATAACTCAAATCGTTTTGGTGTTTTGAGTCTCCGAATAGTTTGTTTCAAATTTGGATCTGGTCTCACTCTTCTGGAATTTTGTGCACTGGTCTCCAAAGCACCAGAATTAACCAACAAATCCGTCCATGATGATATAATATACCGCGGAACCCCCTCTATAACCTTACCTACACTGGCTTCTCTAATAATATAATATGCGAAGTATCTCCGGGAGCAAGGAGATAAAGGCCACTCTAGCATGAACCACTCAGAGGTATTCAAATACATACATATGTACATCTTCATCAGATACACAAACGGAATTCACAAAAGTGAAAAAAAAACATTTTAGACATATTTTTACCTGCCCAGAGTTCTTACAACACAAAATGGTAGTCGAATGAACGGACTATAGAAACACCAAGTCCGAGACGTCACCGCAAACAAAATATTCAAGAACTGCGATGAAATTGAAGATAAGAAAGCACTTGGTCTAAACAATGTTCCAAATATAGCCCTCAAGCAATAAAAGCATGCCCAAACGTTTTCATTGATATCTACAACTCGTGCGTTAAGTTTTCCCGTATCAGTGTGACAAAACCTAGTGCTTCTTCCCAAAGGGAACAAACCACTAGGTGAACCATCGTCATACCGACCAATTTATATTCGATTGGGACAATGTTGGACAAATCATTTGCAACAAGCTAAATGTAGCAATTCAATGCACTGGAAGACTTTCAAAATATCAAAATGGAATCCAGGAGGCTTCGTGCTATGTTTCAATATGTGATAGTTAAATCAGCACAAGGGTGTACAAATACAAATATTTGACGCGACAGGTCCATGGCGACCCAGGGCCTAGATTTTCCCAACCATGAGTTTTGTGCGTGTTATATTCTTTACACGAATGGAAGGGGCATACTATTTAATGGAGTACCTGAAGGGCAATTTTTTGTTTAAGAAGCTTTCAGACGCTCGCGAGAGGTGGGATCGTGAAAGAACTTTTGGGTGGTGTCTAGGGATCGAACCTCGAGTCCTCCATAGTCCAATGCATTAACCATTTGAGACACGGCGCCCACAAGGGGCTATACAAGAAATAAAATGGAAATATCAAAATATCATAGAATTTGGAGTAGACACCTTCAAACACAGAATCCTAGAATACATTACCGAGAGTGACCTTAAATGGTGGGGTACCACAGGGCTCTGTTCTTAGTTCACTACTTTGGAACGTTATAGTACGACGAATTGTGGGATTTCCTGACGACATCGCCATTGTTGCCACTGCTAAACAGTTGCAGGACGTAAAGCAACTGGGGTAAAACTGAAGACCCTAAGGTGTCGGAGTACTAACCCTTCTTACACTTTCCCAACTTAGACAGCAATGAATCATGATCTGAATCGAAGTGGTAATTAGTATGTATGTACATAATTGTACTTTTTCTACGCCATTCTAGAATTTGTTTTTCTTTTAATGATCGTTCTTAAGACAATGGTTCCCTGTGATGGCCAACCAACATAAGAACATCTTCTGAAAAAAAATAAGACAATAATAGACGATCTTGCAGAAATTCCAATCATAAACAATTGGCAACACTTTGTTCATGATGACTTAGGAGAATGAAAACTAGAATATGTGAGCGAATTCCCTCTCTTTTACTCTCAGACTAAGCTTGAATTTCAAATGAGCCGGTTTAGAATTTTTTCGGTTTCGTGTTTTTTTCTTTTTCGTTTTTATGTGCTATGTTTCTTTATTTTTCTTTTTGCATATTTTTTTTTAAGAGCCACGGCGGAGCATGCAAGAGAGCTAGCAAGAGAGTAAATAACTCAAAATGGGGCGAAGCAATTCGGTTTTTTTTGTGCAAAATAATAAAACACTGTCGTCACTCATCTAGTTTCCGAACAAGTTTTTTATTCATTGGAATTTTCTTTTTTGTTTGGTCCAGTTGAAGAGAGAGATATTGGATCTCACGAATATTTTCGTTGGTCAGTTTTGGATTTGGTACACAAGGCACATAATTTTTGTTCTTTTAGTGCCTAGGTCCAGAATTGGAATGAAATTAACTACGGCGTAGTGGGAGCAACCTGTCGATTGAAGTCATACTGGTCATAGTTTTGAGGCTGTGATTTCTGGGCAGTTTTACGAGAAGAAATGCAGGCATTGTCTTGGTATATGAGAAATTAAAATGATGGTACAGTTTCGAGCTCAGAATTTTCTACCGAACGTCTTGTTCACTTGACTCCCAGAATTTCCCACATTTGCTTGCAATTTATGTGGTTTCTTTCGAACTTCCAATTGTCTCCGTAGTTGAGCCGCCAAACCAATCCATTCTTAGCAGAATCCACTGTACGTCAAGCGAATTTTGACAATTTTTTTTAGTAAATACGTTCTTGATCCTCTAGTTTACATATGTCAAAAAATTTGTGACAAATAAGGCCATTTGCAAAAATTAAGAAAGGAACTTGGGTGGGTATCCTCTGTTTGGTAGGTACCCTCCGCCACGGTGGGATACTCTTAGACCAGGAGACAACTATTGTTTTTTGAGCCGGTAACTTCCGTTAGTCTAGGAACCATTTTGATTTTTGGACTAGCTTCCAGATTTCATTGATTTATTCAAGTCGAAGAAGTATTCACGCAGAATCTGCTTTATTGCTGCGGAGTAGGTGAGTTGGTGATCCCTCCTCTTCTTCATCGATACAGCTACATTACAAGTCGTTGGTTGAAATTTCAAGCATTAAGCTGCGCCTGCCTAACATACAATGACCTGTCAATAGTCCGACTAAGGCTACACATGTATGATCTACTGATGAGTAGCAGACTTGTTGTCTTGCGTCTGCTTAACTGTGACCACATCTGCCTACCATAGTTCCATGTATCATTTGTCTGCTGCAGAGCTAATTTAGTGATACATATTGTATCTTGCCGTTTCGAGAAATAAGTGATCATTAAGTCCTTAGTGATTTGAATGATTCTGATAAAAAAAGACGATATTCGATAATCAACCATGACAGTGACCAGGGTATTTAGAGTATTATCCGGTTCCAATTCTTTAACTCAGTTGCTCCTAATGCAGATATTCGTAAAGACTGTTTTAAACCTCTACTTCGATTCCCTTCGTTAGGCACAGGTTGCTAACAGCGCCTGCGGATCATCGTTTAGGAGTTAAATCTTAACGACTTGCATTCAACGGTGAGCTTTAGTATGAAATTAGATGGTATCATCCTTCCAAGGAATGACTTAAAAGAAAAATGCCAATTCTGTTCAGTGTAATAAGATCTATTATGGTGATTTCAAAAAAATCTTCTAGTCTCTACACTTTCTTGAGTTCAGTTAATTCTAGCCAAATATTTAGTTATCTTTAAAATAGACATATTTGCAATCAATGATATCTCATAGATTTAGAATATTGAACATGCCTGACGAAACTATTGGATAGCCAAGCCGCACACAGTTATTAAAGTCATCCAGTTCTGCAAATAGTTCAAATTCTTTTATATAAAATGGTCATTTCACATGGGCAATAAAATGGCCGATTTGCTGTCCAAAATCGGTTCATCGTTTCCATTAATTGTCTCGGCCCAATAGAAATCTCAACTCTCTGAGTCTTGCAAGCGAAAACTAACACTGCCTATTGTTTACAAATCGGATATAGGATGCCGGATACTCGATCTCTATTAGTTTTCACATGTATGTACATATATATTAACATGTTTCCGGGATTGGATATACGATAGATTTCCGATTTTTGAACATATGTACATACATTAGTTCCTTCTTTCAAGTATTGTGGCTTTAGTAGTGTTATGTGTCGTTCAATCGTTTGAATTGAGCTCTATATGGTATACTTCGAGTCGAACACTTTTCGTTCGATTCTTCAGTATTAAATTATTTAGGGCCGTATTTACTCCCTTATTAGGAGGTGAAATGAAAGTTCCAACAATAAACAATGAAACACTTTTCAGAATACCAAGTAGGTACTTTATTAATCAGAAACTGAAAGAATTGATTTGAAGAAATTCCTTAACCAGAATTTCAAAGTTTTCTCTTTTCGAAACGTTGCTAAAGAATAATAATTTATACATTCGCACATGCGTTCTAAGCGCCACGACTACGACAGCCGACAGTGCTGCTTCTCTAATCTCTGATCTGATAATTTGAAATTCAAGTCAAATTTCACGCGAATCCAAATTAACTGTCTGCAATTTTGAATAAAGCCTTAGGCGTCTTAAACCCGTTTGCTTACTGTTCTGTCCCCTTTTCTACATTCCAAAAGTGATTGAAAAAAAAAGCAAAAAAAAAAAAAACAGAAACGTCAAACATGCGTCTGTTGCCCTTAAGCACGCAAAATTTACATATAAATATCAAACATATTAGACACGCCAAAAGTCCACTATCCAAATGATTTATCTAACAATAAGCAGACGCAACTCTCTTTCACCACCATCGGCGGGGGGGGGGACATAGAACGGGACCAGACTGTTTATTAGCAAATAAAAATTTGAATACCAAATCAAATGGTTTCGACCATATGCATTAGAAATCCAAATTTTCGAACGACAAACTTGATCGCCATTCTATGTCCGCCTTTAGTTTCGGTTTTTAATTTTTTTTTATGGGTTTTTGCCTGTTTCCCATTCGAAAAGATGCAAATCTGGCGAAAAGTTTACAATTTTAAATGACACCACATATGATAGAGCATACAATTTACTGAATATCTAATAAATTATAAATTTAATTAATTAACAATACTATAAAGACATACGAGTTTAGATTCTGTTCTTGTTCTTCGATATAAAATAAAAAAAAATAAATATTTTGCTATTCAATTGAAAGAACATTTGCATCGTATTTTTTTTTTTTTTTTTTTGACGAAATTCATTGTGTTCATGACTTTAGTGACCGTTGTGCTGACGAGATGTTTGTTCTATGATGAATGATGTGGCTTCCACTTAAGAGTTCCCCAGAAAACAATAACGTGAACATAACATAATAATTGTTGACCTCGATACAGTGATTTAAATCAAATTTGATTTTATTTTTGTTTTGCTCTCCTGTTGGTTAATTTTTCATTTCGAAAATAAAGAAATGAATTGTGGCAGCCATGTCGGATTGATATGGGAATGGTTATGGCCGGTGAATCTGAAGAAGAGATTGGCTTGTGGTTTTCGTTTCATTTCTTTGTTTGGTATGCTGCGTGAGTTATAAATTTTTCTGAGAATAGTAAGAACTTCGATGGCAGTTCATAGTTGTGTTGCTGTTGATTCGCAATTACGTGACAATTTGACTTTTTCTCTATAAATAGGTAGTTATAGTTGGTGGAATGAGAATTTTATTTTGCAATATACCGGATGTAGTCGGATATAGCCAGAGTGGCTTGGTGGAGATAACTTCTTTTGAATTTTAATTGTATCGCTGATTGCGTAATTAGTTTAACCAAACGCACTTTGTATTTTCATACGTTGGGTCTTGATGACGTACATTACGACTCTGGTGGAAATATATAGGTATGTATCTTAAGGGAGATCATTTTGAAAACTTAGGTCTATTGCTATACCACGGGATCATAGAAAAGAAAAATGTTTGACATTTAATTTAATTTATTATAAATAACATCCCTAATTTGTGGCATTTGCTGATTTGCAGTGGGTCTCAGCCTTCTCCACGTCATTTGTTGACTCTTCCTTGGATGCTATTGCCACTTTTACTTAGGTCCAATCAATTTTCATCAGTTTGAGTTACATACATACCTTTGCATGGCATAATTGACATGGAAACTTACTTCGCGCCCTATGACTAATCTATGGATTTGCAGTGTCATTTTCAAAACAAATGGCAGATGTTTCAAGTAAGATGTCATTGTTCATTGTTTGCTACTCTTATTCACTGTAGAAATACTTTTATATTTAATGTAAACGTAGCTTAAGTGACAAAAGATAAGTAACAAGACTAGGTGGATGTATAATGTAATGTGTATTTACAAAATGACGTAAATGACAAGATCTGTTACTTTAACACGATGTGGTTAGCATTGATTACTATCATTCACCGTCAGGATTGCACACAGAACATCACTGAATATTATGGCAATGGCTTGGACTTTGAACAACTTACCATTGTGTAAGACGTAGTATTTTGCACCCTCATACGGTGATGTTTTTCACCTTTTTGGATTCAAACCGAAGTTTACTTAGTTTTAAGTTAAATATGGTATCGTTGAATTGTTTAGGCATTACAACCACGTACTTGTATAAGATTATCATAGCCCCGAAAATATTTATAATCAATTTGCATACGCATAATGCAACTCAACTACCGTCATACGCTTTGCACTGCATGCTTGTGCGTAAAGTAACCAAAAACTAAGGGAAGAAGTAACTCTTCAACTTGAAAAGTAACAGACAATCAGCACTTTGTACGAATGCATTCAGTTGCAAGAAATATGAATAAATCAAAGCAAGAAGGGAATTAACAAAATAAAAATAAAAAATTAGTCATTCCCTTACTCATGTTTAGGTTTCACGTACGCCTTTTAAGTTATGGCAGCAGGGACAGCTGATTTCCGCTAACGATACACCAAAGATCATGTGATCCCCCGTTTGGCAGAGGTCAACAGATTCAACCATTAGGCAAATATGACAGCAGATAATTGCACATCCCTCTTGAGTGCTAATGAGATAAACGGAATGGACTATGCAAAGTTAGATGCTTGTATGCATTTGCTGCATTGGATCATGGATTAAGATAAAACGAATTATGACTCGATATGGGAGACTGGCAAAAAGCGATAATCCAACATAATGTTTGGGTCGTGCTTCTACAGGCGGTAATATATATATTTTTTCTTTTTTATATATGGGTGAACGAATTAGATTTATTTCAATCGGAGTCCATTTGTAAGGATTTTGTTGCTGTCACTTTATTGACAGATGTCAAGAAGACACATTCCAAAGCCATCATGGAGGAGGGCTCAATCGGACGCCAATTGTAACAATTTTGTTGCTGTCACTTCATTGACAGATGTCAATAAGACACATTTTGAAGCCATCATGGAGATTAAATATGCACAATAAATTGGAGAAAATACGTGGGATTTGTGGGCTTTTCTCAGAATTGATGCACTTTATTTACATACATATATTTACAAGTACGACCAACTGAACTACATATGTGCCTATTATAGGTCGTGCAGAATTAAAACAAGCGGCGACAGTTCAATACCATATTCAACATCACACTTTTTCGATAAAATAATTGTTTTACGTGCTTTTAACCCGTGGGATATAGCAGCCCACCATCCTTTCAGTTTTCCGAATTTAAGGTTCTGATAGTAATCCTGGATTACTTGATCTTTATATGGTCTTCCGGATCATCTAGAAACTGTAGATTGGCAAAATCCTCTTTGATAATAGAATGTACATTCGTTTGACTAATTTTGGATTGCATCCACATCCACAGGGTTCAGCTCATAAAGTTAGCGATTGTATCTTCTCCTCCCATAATGCACCAAATATTCGACGAAGTGTGTTTGCTCCGAAAGATTTCAAAGGTACACAGTCCAGATGTCAAAACAATCAAAGGATATAGTATTGTCAATGGAGTTGTGTAACTTTCTAGCAAATTTTTACGTGAATGGTTTAGGATTGTACCAACAAATTCAGATGGGATCACAATGAAACAAAAGGTCCATGAGCAAGGACAACAAACGTCGGTTTTTCCTTAAATATAAGCTATAATGCACCATCTGCATAAAGATAAAAGTACGGCTTATTTTTGAACTGCCACAAGAGAACCTTGTAGGACCCATACTTTTTATACAAATGGTAAATGTATGTAAAAAAAAAACGTTTGTGATTGCTGGAATTATCTACTTCCTTATCTACCAATTCGTGTTCATACGCCTGAAAAACTCGAAGTAATTGAATCTCATTTTATGTCGTGTGTTTGACTCAAAATTCACAAGGGGGAGTTAGGCAGAAAAAAGTGCCATTTACACAGTTCTAAGCAAAAAAAAAAACAAAACAGCAAATTAGTTCCAAGACTTGCAAAAAAAACCATCCCTACCATCAATTAATGTGAATTTCCACAACAATTCAACACCTCCTTCTAGCCTTACGTTTTGATCACCAATTACGACTTGAATGACCTGCTTAAGAGTTAAGTTGGTTCCGTAAGACAGTAAGACCGTAAAAATTAAAAAAAAAAACCCAAACGTCTCATCATTTTTTCTGTGTGGAAAATGAAGGAAATAAAAGCCAACCCTAAGTGGTATTCCCGTCAATTTGCAGTCCGTGTGTTGTTCAGAACATTGCAACAGTTGAAACAATAAGAGAAAAACAAAAAAATAAAAATAAAAATAATAATCTTCAGGTGGGCAATTAGGTGAGCAACTCGTTAAAATGGAATTAAGTGTTTTTCTCGTATTGTTGCTCCCTGTGTGACTGTCCGTGCGCTTTCAGCACACTGTCCTGCGTCTTCACGCCAGGAGGTATAATTTGTTGTCATAATAAATTATAGAAAAGAAATGGGCAATCTAATAAGCGGATATGAGTAGTATTTCATTTGGAATATGTTGGTTGGTTAATTTTACTGCCCTAACGAGGTGAATGACACGGTACGGCGTTTATTAAGCGGATTCAAACCTGCGAAATCGGTAATGAACTTATTGATATATATATGAACAAGTTTTATTTGTTTAACATCCTTTCTAGCGGTATAACCTTTCAATAGTCTGTAAAGTTACATGCAGTGGAGGAGGAATGCAGTGGACTGTCCGTAAAACTTTTGCAATAATGGAATCAGCTTTATCGGCGAATCAGGACCATCGTTTCTGCTACAGCTAGTATCATGTAAATAAAGTATATTAGAGTAAGTAAGTAATATCTTCCTTCATACCTAAATCTATACTTACTTTTCCTGCATCGTCTTGTGGGTGTGGTTTCTGGCTGTGTGTGCCTGCTTTTTGACTGTTTTGCGTTATGTTCTTTTTGAACCACCAGGTCTTCTGTCATCATGAATAAACGGGTTCTATTGCATCGCACGCTACGGTATGTCGTTGTCACCTTATGACAAAGTATGACAAATTTAATGCCACTTCTGTCGTTGAATGATTGTTCTTTGGATATATCCAGTTTGGTTCCACCATCGCTCGAGACTATACTTCCAAGATGCTGGAGATCCTCTATTCTCACTACCGGTTGTCCAGCAATGCTTCCTTGATTTGACGGCTACCTTTTATTTTCCAAACCGGGTATCATTTGGTGGAGGTTCATAATTCTATGAGCGTAAGCATACACCAATAGTACCAATATGAGCGAAATAATGCAGCCTTGCAGCCTATGGATTTCGACATCTTCAGACAACAATCCTCTACGGAACATGGCATTTGAAACCATCGGCAGTACACCTCCTGCGGAAGGGAACCCAAATAAACTCCCTGTTAGCACTGTCGAACGCCTTCTTTAAATCGATATACAACAGATGTAATGGTGATCGCTATTGATAATATATGATTTTAGTCATCAGGTTAAAGGATTGAGGACCTAGTACCCAGCCTTGCGAAACACCACCTTATTGTAGGCCTTTTAAAAGTCATATTGGCGATTTGGCAGGCATCCAGCTTCGTCTAACGAACTTCTAACGAACTCTCTAGTCTTATAATTTTCTCTCTAGTATTTTCCTTGCGGTATCGAACATGCATAGAACCATCCAATGAGAGCTTCTTCCCTTTTGGCAGAAGAACCATTTTTTTCCACTGCTCTGGGGCTACTCCTTTCAAGCCAAGTATTGTAGATGACTGCGGACGTTATCTGATAGCTGACTCGTACAATGTCTTTTGCGGTGGCCAGGCATATTTTTTGTGTCCTCGTCAAATTTCCTCTATCTATTCCAAAAATAGGACAGTCACCATAATTCCATGTTTTTGTCCGGTCTTTAGTTTTAGCATAATTTTTTGCAAGCTGTTCTCGACGGGTTTTAGGCGGGTTTAAAACTTCTTGTAAATTTTTTAGTGATTGCTGTGTTTTCATGAAACATATCTGATGGCACACTGTAAACTGTCCTACTATTCCTTTTGCGAGCTGATTCACCTTATCGATGGCTGATTCGTATGGGGTATGCTTATCATCAATAGTTGGAGTAACTCAACATCCGAGGTAAGAGATTTCTATTATCTTCTATGCGGCTGTCCTCTTCGTACTTATATTTTACACACAATTTGGCTGTAGCTCAAAATTACTCGCCTGGTGATTGGCTGTGTGTGTACTTGGAGTTTACTCTCCAGGTGTTAACCACCCTAAGATGAGGTGTCATTCTATACCGAAACTCACATGTAAAAGTGCATAAGACTGAAGATCTTGGCAGTAAGTTTTTTAACAAGCTAGATCATTTAAATAATGTTGATTTAAGAGACCACCTTCTACTTCTGAATGAATTGGGAATCTCTCAGTTCACATTGTGGCGAATTTTGCGTAAAGATCTTGGCCTACAACCTTACAAGATCCAATTAACTCAAGAACTGAAGCCTCTTGATCATTTGAAGCGCAACAACTTCTCCGATTTGACTCTGCAAAAAGTTTGGCGAAAATCTTGAATTTCATCGGAAAGTAGCGATTAAGCTTTGCCAATAAGCAAAACATGCGTTATTGGACAGCGCACATGTGCTTCAAGAGGCTCCATTGCATCCATAGAAAGTGACCGTGTGGTGTGGATTTCATTTTGAAGGTGTGAGTGGACCGTATTTTGTCGTCGATGAAAATGATTGCCTACGGTCAATGGAGTTCGCTATCGTGCCATGTTGGAAGACTATTTTTGGTCAGAACTAGATGGACTTAAATCAGTGATGTGTGGTTTCAGCAAGATGATGCAACATACTACACAGCTGATCAAACAATTGATCTATTAAAGGGGAAGTTCGGTAATCGCATAATCTCGAGAAATGATGCGGTCGAATGGTCTCCAACAATGTTAGAGGAGCTCAGGAACAATATCGAACACGAAATTGTCAACGTTCCGGCCGATATGTATGGAAGTGTTGGAAAATTGGTTCCGAAGAATCGATAGCTGAGAGCGCGAGATCGATCGACTAAATGACCATACGCTTATATAGATAACTTCGTTTTGTGGTTTTTTTTCATGCTCATGTATACCAGTAGACCACATAGAGTTCTCTAGCTTAAGGCGTACTTGTGGCACCAGTACGCCACAAGTATCTGTAAACCTTAAACTAATAAATTGCTTTAAAGCGTGCTTCTGAGTTCTCACATCACTACAATCTAAAGGCCACATGTGAACCTCAGAAATACTTCTCCATCGCGAAAGGATGCGTAGCTTCTTTTGTTTATCAACTTGAAATGTCAAACCATACCAAATACCACATACACGCACTTTTCCAAAGAACAGTGACAATGCTGACCTTTCAAATTCACCATTCAATAAACATTTCCACGAATTTACAAAACAGCAGAATAAAAATAAACAAATTGTGTGTGTTTGATAAAAAAAACCGCATCAAAACAGCAATCAATATGGGATTTCTATAAAATATTCCCATAGATCAGCATCATCACAAATAGACACCCCACAGTAACCAAGTCATCATCGGCGTACTGTGTAAGGCTAAACTGAATATCTGAACTCCAAGTCAAATAAACAATATACAAAGGGAAGTACAAAATAGAAGAAAACATTTCCTGAAGATGCTGATGCTGTGATTCCCTCCATTGAAACATTGAAGTGGCCAAATAGCATAAACATATGGACTCCCCCAGTTGTTCTCGTACACAAAGTAAAGTAGTTCTTCTCTGGAAAAGAAAGCTGTTTCCATCCGGCACACACGCACATATCTAAATAAAAATCAATTCGCCATGGTCACGATCTCCCTCATGGCTTGTTTGCTCTCGTTGGTCTCCCTTTCGTCCACACCCTCGTTGGCCGTGTTGTCCGTAAGTTGTAAACATAAAAGCCTATGATGTTTTCTTCAAGGAGTCAGGACCAAATGGCTAAAATTACAAAAATTACTCTGATTTGTGTGACAACATGAAAGGGCTACAGCCGGCGCGCGTACAGAAACAGGAAAAACCTTTTAATGGCTAATTCATGGAGATTAGCAAGGGATTGGTGACCAAGTGCGGTTCGTTTCTCTATCCCTACTCCAAAACTGTTTGCTTTACTATTTAAATAAAATAGAAAGAAATAGGTTTAGTTAGAGACAGTAATGACACCTTTTGCACGTTAAGGGTATCTCTACAAGCACGGAGCCAGTGTCAGTGGGGTGCGCTGCCACCCAGTGAATCGAACGTAATTCTGTTTTGATGAGATTCTTACACGTGTAACAAATTAACATTTGCTACTTTAAATTCTAAAGAATCGTGAGGTTTTTGTTTCTGTTTTATTTTTTATTCTCTTATTTGTGCGATGTTTACAATATTTTCATAGAATGCCACAGAGACGCAAGAAGGCACAAACGAAGGAACAATCGGAGAGCTGATGATGTGCTTCATGGATATGCAAATCGTTTTACATTTGCAAGTACTTGTGGTTTTTTTTTTTTTTTTTTTTTATTATTTTTTTGAAGATGTCGTAAGGAGAATAATAATTATGTGGAGCATATGCTATTTTCTTCCATTTTTGTTTTGGTTTTCAATAAATATTTCATTTGCAATAATGTAAGTAGCGCGGACTGAGTAGTGTACATGTGTGGTGTACTAGTACTGGTTTGGTGTTTGGAGAAGTTTTATTTAATGTTTGAGTGAGTTTTTTGCAATATCTTCGACAAATAGACGAGAGAGGGAGAGAAGATTTACGGATTTACTTACTGCGGGATCCTGACCCTCTTTAATTTTGTTTTCATCAGAACAGGGATGAACCTTTAAGACGTATACGAGTACATCCGTAAGGATATGACATGGGGGGCAAGTTTGGGTGAAAACAGTTTTGTACCATGGAATCCGAATAAATCTATGTTTAGTGCTTAACAGCCCACTCAGGGAAAGTGACCGGCTGTGTAAGGAAACTAAGCGCCAGAGAAACGCCTAAGGGCTGAATACTTTTACCCTTACCGTTAACAGAATCCACAAAAATTTCACTAGATGGAGGCATGTATATACATAAATCGTGGCCTGTGCGGCTAGGTTGGGTTAGGTGGTTGTCCCCCGTCAGACAGGGACATATTTAGTCCAAAAGGAAGGTCCATTGTGACACAACACAAAAGAAAGAACCGGATTACCAGCATTGGGCCAAGAGCCAGGGCAACGAGAGACAAAACTTTTAATTTTACTTAAGTCGAATCTACCGTGATCACTAAGATCTTCGAAAAAGTATTCGCCGAGGATTTTAATTCTTAAAGCCAATAGGACAGGACAGGTACATAGAAGGTGGGTAGTGGTTTCTTATTTTTTCATCGTTACTATGGCTGCTACAGAAATCGTTGAAGGAAGCACCTAGTTATGGCACATGTGCTTACCTGCAATGCCTCATGAGGGCTCAAACTATATTTCTTACTTTTCTTATTTTTCCAACTAACGGAGTTGAGTCTTCTGGTTTTCTAACAATCCAGTTTTTGCCCATATTTGTTTAGAATGGAGGCATGATCTATCGTTGCTTGAACGTCTATAAATATGACTTAATTGCAGTGATTTCTGCTTGAAATACACTTCTACAGCTGTATCAAAGGCTGTCATGGATCCATCTGCGTACAATTCTTTCGCAGACTCATTCAAAATTGCTTCATATTCTCAAGCAGTTCTGCTAGAAATCCTTGACGTTAAAGTCCAAATAAGGGACAATATAGTTCGAATTACTAGGAATATTGTTGTGGATTATTGCATGGCCCATAGTTCCAGAAGCCGTAATTCTGCTATAGTCGCCATAAGCATCCCAAAGATTGCAATGCGAAAAAGGTTGACCGTCATTTTCAAAGTTTACTGTGTGCTCTAAATTCTAATCTATTTCTCTTCACACCTAGTCGCATAGTGGAAGATTTGATACCTAAATGAACGAAATGGATCAGCAAGTTCCCATCGAATACTTTCGAAGACTTTCAAACTGCTACCGAATTTCGTTACATCGACTTTTCTATTCTGCATTTCTATCGTAAGAATTATTAAACCTAGCGGCAGATATACCTAGTATCCCCAGGTGATCCTTGAGTCTACAATGCCCATTACGATGGTTATTCTTGCGCATGCCTTTCTTGCTAGGGAGTCAGCCATTTCATTACCCTCTCCCTTTCTATCCAGAACTCGTACAATTGCTTCATCCGATGTGTTACCGAATGCTTTTTCGATGCCCAGGAAGGCACACAGTACTACATCTTTTGTTTCAAGAGCGCTTTGAATAGTTGCAGTCAGCTTGTACAGAGCAGTCTCTGTGGATCTGCCCGCTCTGTAGGCATGCATGACAGTGATCTTTTAAATAATTGTCCCCAGCTTTTTCCTTCGTTTTGAAAAGGAACGGTGTTAGGCTGATCGGCCTATAGGACTTCGGTAGATTTGGGTTTTTCTTCCCCATTTTCGGAATGAAAACTATCTCCTCAACCAACAAGCCACGCTAGCCAGCTAGCGCAATTTTTGGTTAACTGCCTCCAGTTGCGCACTCCTAAGGCGAGGTCTTCCTTAATTGCATTGTCGCTCCGGTTTGGATTCGAAAAATCTTCGGTTCGGAGCGTTGATGTCCATTCCCTCTACATGTCATAGCCATCATGTCATAGCCACTTCCCAAGAATTTTGCGTTTAAAATGAGCAAGGATATCTTCATCCGCATTCGTTAACGTCCATGCTTTTGTGCCATACAGCAGGACTGGGATGATGTGGGTTTTATATAAAGTGTCCTTAGTGTTTCTTGACAAGGCCTTGCTACTCAATTGCCTTCTTAGGGCAAAGAAACAGCGATTGCCAGGTGTACAATAAGACTTCGTTTGATTTCTGATGTGATGTCGTTGTCAGAGTTTCTTGATCTATTTTTGCCGCTTCTGTTCCAATACTTTCAAACGCACCAGTGACAGCTCGTCGTGTTCTGCGGATGATGTAAATGTCATCAGCTGGTGTTGGATTGCGAGTTTCGCACAATCTTTTCAAGTTTGATGTTGAAAAAGTTACACGATAGCGCATCACCTTGTCTGAATCCTTTTTTGACATCAAAGGATTCGGTGAAATTGTTTTCGACCTTTATGAAGCAGCGAGCTTTCTCCATAGTCAATCTGACGAGTTTGGCAGGGAAGCCAAAACTAAGACATAGCTCTATATAGCTCGTCCCTATAAACACTGTCATTTGCTGTTTAATATCGATAAAAAGATGGTAAGTATCGATCTGGATTTCTTGGGGTTACACCATGATCTGCCGTAATGTGAAAATTTGGTCGGTTGTAGACTTACCGGGCCTAAATCCGCATTGATAGGCGTTCAGACAATACGGTCGACTGGATATTGTATGCAATGTTAAGGAGACTGATGTCGCTTTAGCTGGCGCAGTCTGCTTGACTGATGTCTCCTTTCTTTCCTCCGACCAAATCTTGGAAATGAGTTGGTGTATGCTCTCCACCAAGTGATCTCCCACTGCTGCCTTAAATAGATCAATTGGTCCGGTCCAGCAGCCTTGTTCCAACAATTTGGATATTACTATCCTCACTTCATTCTGGTCCAGATTGAATGGTTCGTTCTACCTGACAGCGAGATTTGAATCATGGTTTACGGTTTGATGATCTGGTGACCATTATGAATGGGGAAGTGAGGAAACCGTGTATTAGGTATAGTAACATTACGTCCCGCAGCAAAGTCAATTAGCCTAAGTCCGTTTCTAGACGTGGTGTCGTATAGGGTATGGTTTCCAATGGTGCTACCAAAGATGTCCTACTTTCGTATTTTGGCGTTAAAATCATCAAGGTCGATTAACGGCATACTTAAGACATTGCTCATATGTCTTGTCGAGGAGATCGTAAAGACACTCTTTGGAAGCATCATCTCTTTCGTTTGTGGTCCGAACATTCCACCTGCAGATCCGAACGTTGTCCTTTTTTCGGTTTTGCAGGGTCGTCAACAGTAAATCCGTCCTTTTCCGAGGCTTGTTATTGTTTCGGAACTAAAGTGTTTTTCCGTGGGAAGTTACCCCAACGCGCAACCCCAAACCTGGAGGACCTGTTCCCTTTTATAGGCCTAGTCAAGTCTAATATGCATCCAAACTTGATTGAAATTACTGGCACTATACCGTCAGGAAGCATGCTTTCTTCATCGCTATGAATAAATATAAATCTTCCGTTTTGTAATCAAAAAGTCAGTTCATGCTCTAGTCTGGTCTTAAGCTTTTGCTATTCCTCCCGCACATATAAAATTTAAGCAAAATTACAAGAATCAATTCGCAAAATGTCGATAATTTAAAGAGTACTGCGACTCAAGGTTTTCCTCATTTTTGTGTTTATTTTTATTCAGTCAAAAGCAAAAATATCTCGACTTCAAGAACTGTAGGTGTGCCGGTTTTTTATTCGAAAATAAAAGCATACCTAGTCGGAAAACGAAAATGCTTTCGCCTGTAAGGAGAAAGAAGTAAGGAACAGAATATTGCCATGGTTCCGTGTCTAACGAGATTTTTTTTTTACAAAATTTTTCACAAAAACAAAAATATTGTTACACAATTATTTAAAAAAAAAAAAAAACAAACCCCCTCGACAATTGCCCCAAATTGACACATCTCCATCTCACATACAAAACATGATTTTCTTGGAATAAGGGAAGGAGGCAAAACGATTGTCCTGGCCAATTTAACTACACACGAGGCAATTTGCAGAGTCCCTGTAGATTGTGTTCAAATTGCCGCGTATGTAGGGCAATTATTTCGCATTTTGGGAAGAATTCGCTTTAAGAAACTAGGGTAGGATAGGCTGCGCAAATTCTCAACGCATATTCATTCCTTGGTGATGACAGAGATAAATTATGATGAGATAGTTACAATTGCAATTTCCTGTCCGATCGTAATCACGATTATCTGCGACCTATAAAATGGACAGGTTGATATAACCGGACGTCTTGATGTTGTATTTTTAGAGATCATAAGATAAAGCGATCTGATGAGTGTTTGTATTGAAAGAAATGGTGAGAGGAGCATCGAGATCGACAAACTTATTAAAATTGATATTTTTTGACTTGTTATTTATATGGACTAGAAATAGAGTTGGTGAAAGATAAGTCCCTTGAGGCACTCCAGGACTTAGATTTGGGTTTGAGTGAATTATACTCATGATGTCCAAGAACGCCAGTTCGCTGAACTTGTCGAAGAAAAGTGCTACTATAGTTCTTCCAGAATCCTTTGTTAAAAGACCTAGCACAAATCCGGTGGCTGGATGCTGTAGGAATAGGGTAGGCACTGACTGGCGTCAACGTGGCGACGTCCAGTGTTGTAACTGTTACTGCGCATCAATTGTGCTTATTTTACCTCCTAGTGGTAGCCATCGGGTACTGGTTGGTGTCCATCCGGACCCGACTTGCTAAACTTATAAGCGCGAGTGTTGACCAAGAGAAAATTGCAGCACTATAAATACGACAGCGGACGAACTCTCTCGATGGAGTCAACGGTGGCGTTAAAGCTTCAAACGGAAGCACAACACTTTATCTGGGCTACTTCGACATATTCGGAGCTCAGGCCGATAAAGATTTCCAAGAATAAGTCAGGTTTTTGGAAAAGAGATGGTGGCGGATGAGCCCTTATTGGGCCAACGGCAGCGCTCATATCCCCGAAGCGGGATACTGACTTCGGTTTAAAACCGGCCCCTCGTCCTAGGGGTTTCAAAAAATGGAACTGGCCCTCCAGGTTGGGGGTTGTGCCGTCGGGGTAACTTCCTTACCACGTAAAAAAAATTAGTTATGAGAGAGACACAAGCCTCGGATAATGGACCCCCTCATTTAATACCACGACCCGGAACGTACACGGACTATGATATAAGAGTATGCACCTGGAATGTACGTACACTGTACACTCCTGGTGCTACTCAAAAACTTGAATCTGTCCTCACGCGGTACAAGGCAGATATTACCGCGATCCAGGAGATACGATGGATAGGATCAGGTATGCAAAAACGAAAAAATTGCGACATTTATTACAGCTGCCACAAAAGACTGCACATGTTAGGATGCGGATTCGTCGTGGGAAATCGGCTACGCTCAATGATAATTGACTTTAAGCCGATCAGCGATCGCCTGGCTGTGATCCGCATCAAGGCTACATTTCAAAACATCAGCATAATATGTGCACACGCCCCTACCGACGAAGCTGAAGACTCTATCAAGGAGGAGTTTTATGACCTCCTGGACGGAGCCTACGGAGCCTGTCCGGAGTATGATGTCAAAATCATACTCGGGGATTTCAATGCCAAAATCGATAAGGAAAACATCTTCGGCGGATTAGTTGGAAAGCACAGCCTCCACGACACGACAACAGACAACGGCTTCCGGCTAATCGATTTTGCAGCAGCTCGTAATACGGTGATAAGTAGCACTAGGTTTCCAAGACTACGAATCCACACAGCAACCTGGCGCTCTCCAGATGGTCGAACCGCCAACCAAATCGACCACGTGCTAATAGATGCGAGGCACGCATCCAACATTCTGAATGTGCAAACGTTCAGAAGGGCAAACGTCGACTCTGACCATTTTCTTGTTGCAGCTAAGTTCAGAGCTCGACTATCCAATGAGAAGAAGCTGCAGACCGCCCAGAAAAAGAAATTCAACGTTGGAAGCCTTAGCACGTCTGGAGTAGCCAGAGCCTACAGGGAGCGCCTGAGTGAGAGACTCTCCGCTGTGCATTCACCATCCACAAACGCCAACAATCTGTGGAACCAGTATCGCGACATCATCAAAGGGGTAGCAGAGACCACCATAGGCTACCAGCCACCACCCAAAAAGAGCCCTTGGTATGATGATGAATGCGTACGCCGGAAAAAGGTGACAGAAAATGCACACTTGCAAGCGCTGCAACGCAAAACAAGGGCAGCGAGAGAAGAGTATCGAACCAGAAGAAGGGAGGAGAAGAAGATCCTGCGTAAGAAGAAAAGGGCCCACGCAGGCTCCCAGCTCAAGGATATCGAAGAGTCCCGCGATAGGAACAACATCCGGATGTTTTTCAGGAAAGCCAAGCAACTGGCAGCTGGCTTCAAGCCCGGAACGCAGGCTCTTCGAAACAGTGAAGGAAACCTAGTCACCGAAGCACAGGGAATAGTAGATGTATTTAAGCAGCATTTCCAGCAGCTGGGATACGCAGACGACATCGACATCATCGGTCGCTCCCAGCGCGCCGTGTTAGAGGCTTTTACGGCAATTGAAGAAGAGGCGAAACGTGTTGGCCTTGAAGTGAATGAGGACAAAACCAAATACATGTTGTCAACAAACAAAGAAGCATCTGTCCACCGCCTAGGACAAAACGTCACTGTTGGCAACAGTAACTTCGAAGTGGTTAAGGAGTTTACCTACCTCGGAGTAAATATCAACTCCACGAATGACAACTTAGTGGAGATTCGACGAAGACTTACCCTAGGAAACCGCTGCTACTTCGGTTTGGCGAAACAAATGGGGTCAAAACTCCTAACTCGGAAGACGAAATGTTTGCTCTACAAAACTTTGATCCTGCCAGTTCTGCTGTATGGAGCCGAGTGCTGGACGATAAGCAGGAAAGCAGAGCAAATATTGAACACTTTCGAAAGAAAAATTCTTCGTCGGATATTCGGTCCCGTATGCGAGGAGGGCGAATGGAGGAGAAGATATAACCGCGAACTCTATGAGCTGTACCAGGATGTGGATGTAGTCCAAAAAGCCAAAACACGTCGACTACACTGGCTCGGCCACATCGAGCGAATGGACAATAATGCTCCAGCAAAGAGGATCTTCGAATCACAGCCCCCAGGTTCGAGAAGACAAGGAAGACCGAACCTCCGTTTTAAGGATCAAGCTATCGCGGATGCCAGAGCGCTTGGTCTAGATAACTGGAAGCAGCGTGCCCGGGATCGAAGAGAGTGGAAGGCTGCTGTGTCTCAGGCAGAGACTCTTCACGGGTCGGGAGCCCGTTAAGTAAGTAAGTACAAATCCGGTTGCCAACTACATAAGTTTCCTGGATCAAGACTATGTTTTCCCCGACGGAGAATAAGGGTGATCGAAGCAGTTTTTATTTGGTGCAGGTTAAACGGAATGAATTACAACAATGTAACAACATTCGAGATAAGATACATAACCACGGTACTATTGCTTTTTTCGAAATACGATGACACAAGGTCCATCCTCCCCGTGTTCGTCAACCTAAAGCCGAAGCCTCTGACAGATGGCTCAGGACAAGCGAGACCATAAAGGTAAAATTTGTTTAAAGCAACGACCATTGTCAACTAAGAAGGGGTAGACAGCCAGAAGAAATGGTGCGGCCGACGTATTGGAGAAATGGAACAAGAGCTGAAAGAAAATATGTTGGGAATATGTCTCTTCTGTTCTTTTTCGTCGCACATATGTATATGCAAACTCCGACGATAATGGAACTTTGGGAACCGCAGCTTCTTTAAGTTCTTCCATCGACCGCCTGGCCAAACTCCCAATTTGAAAATAACAACTCTAAAGAGATGTTTTGATTTTTGGTAATTTCTAATATTTAGAACAATGGCTGTAGATTCTCCATGATGCTGGCTGGCTGATGTTCATTGGAGGTTCATATAGCTCAGTGACTAATAAAACCGTAATGTTGTTGCTATTAATCCGTCTTCTTTTATGGAAAGTTACGTCCAAAAATGACTCAAGTCGGTGTTGGGACAATCAAGAAGATTATTGGTATGTATGTATGTATCTACATATGTACATATTGTGAAATCTGGCAAATGTTAATCTTCTTTGGCCTGTTGGGTTAAAACTCCATTGTCTATAAACTGATTTATGTATTAGACCATGATCCTTTCGTGGAAAGGAAATCCCACTCTTATCCTTCACAATTTGGTTTGGTTAGATGAAAGAATTTTTATTTAAACATTGCCGCGCTTACTTGAGACCTATAAAACCCACTTATCGAAATATTAGCTTAATACCTACATACATATGTACATTCACTTGATCTTTTAAGAAAAGTCGAGAGGTTTGTTGTTGTTTTTTTTTAAATATCAAGGACTAATAGAATGCCACACTTGAAAGGTATTTTACATACGCTGAACTCTAGAATTTCTTCTTCAAACGAAGCAATGACATCCAAGAGGTCCTCTTACAAAATTTGTTTATCCGTTTTTGTCTCTACACGTATTTCTAAACCCTCGGTATAGGCTGTTTGTTTTTCTATCTACGTCTGCACTATAAATCATTTCGTGGAGATAAACAAAATAATTGTCTTAAGTAGGCACCTACTGCTGATGTCAAATTGATAAGACAAGTGAAAAATAATAATATCAAACCATGCGACGCGTTTTTTGTCGGCATCACGCTTTTCATCAGAATTCATTGAGTAAAGAGATTTTAAATGTTCATTCCTCTTTCCTTTCAAAACCCACACGCCCAAAGCACTTTCCAGATACTTCCATGAATTCATAAATCGCCTCTCATCGTTACTAAAATTCACGTATTGTTGTTTTGATTCAGGGGTGAATTGACCGATTGGCCGTCATTGAGAGGTGAATTGACGGATTTCTAACAAGGTGCGTGAAAATGTAATAAAACGCCTGAAATAGCTTGTAGGCGTCTGGAAGATCCGGTCTGGAAGTTTAATATCTCTTTGCTCAATCATTTCTGGGTTTGTTGAGAGTACGCTACATGGGAATTCTATGTACACATGTTGACATTTAAATCGTTTTGGATAATTTTTCAATTTCATATCAATCGTTCAATAACAGGAACTCCTTATGGATGAAATCATTTCCGTTTTGTTATTGCGTGATTTCGCAGAAATTTTCGATGTGCGATGCCTTTGGGCTTATACGCATTAATAGGTTGTTCTTCTTGTTATCTTGTTACTCTTTCCTTTATTCTTGTGAAAGAATTTTATTTTCTAGAATGTATGTAAAGTTAAATTTCAAAGGAGATTCTAGAAATTTCTACCAATTAGTGGGAACGGAAATTGTGTGTGGTAGACTGGTTGATTCAGCAATGGTTCAAAGTAGCTTTGATTGTTTTCTGCGTGACAGTGCGTCAGCCATCTTCATTCCGAAAGAAATCAACTGACATCTCTGATTCTAGATTTTGCTTGTTAGTGAAGTTAATTACTTTAGTATTGTAATTATTGAACTTTCCTTCTGTGCCAAGATGCAGTCCTTAGATTTCAGATCACTGGTAGACAACAGTTAATACTAGTCAGTTTACTGATCCACTTAAGGCTTCAATTACAGACTCTCACATGGATTTGCTCCGTGGTTAGCAGGGTAGAAAGATTCAGCGAAGGCCTTAAGGAGAAACTTAATTAAAAGTTTATTACAGAAAAGTCTACTTAAGCCTTCTGGGCCTATTTTAATATTTGGAACTCTTTTGTATAAAATTGATGCTTTTTGCTGTCAAGACAGACTAATTTCTTTTATATCTTCTTTTTTTTTTTTTTATAATGTACTTACTCTCAAGGGATTATGAATACCCTTATAATGTAGGAACACAACGTAAGTGATATTTTTGACTTACGCTCCTGCTCAAGTTGTACATCAATCAGTTTCTCAAGAAACTTTATCAAAAAAGTTGATAGTCTAAAATTTTTTAAAAATTAGCTAAACCTGACTTAGGGATGAAAACTCGGCCCTATTCGTCCTCCAGGTTATAGAAATATATCACAGAGTGATACTATCTCTTTAGATCTTACTTAACAGCGTAAGAATTATGACTGACTTTGGCAGGAGTACAAGATAAATGGATGATTACTCTCGTCTTTTCCTTCGTTACGACTCTCGGTGCAGACTGCCACTTCTCACTGCTCACTGCTCACTTCTCACTACTATAAAACATCTAGTTTGGCGTCAGCACGCACAACGACCAGTAAGGACGCTATTGGCAAAAAACTGGGTGTCCTTTACCCCTGCTTTGGAGTTGGTCAAAATGCCGGGAAATTTTCGAAGTCCATCAAGGGACTGGCCGAGATAACTTTCTAGGGTCTCGACACTGGGTTAACTTTCTTCTTGGCTTTTTTAATACGCATTTTGAACGCTCTCGGATTACCTACAAAAATTAATTATCACCCGCGTCAAACATCCTTGTTTTGTAAAAAAAAAAGCTTCCATAGTCTTTTCTTTAGAAGTGAACACCAAGGCGCGGGTTTAGCACCACGAAATCTCTTTCTCAAGCAGATCGCTATGTAACCATTTTAATGGACTACTTCAAAACTCCTTTCAATGATAATCCATAAAAGAGACAAATTAAAATGATTTATCCTGCAAGTGTAAACAATTTTAAAATTCATAACAACAAGATAGCAAAGATTGTTTATCACAAGAGAATATGTGTTTTACCATAAATTTTCCATAACAACCAACCTCAACGTCACCAATAACAACCCCCCTCTGATCGTGTCGTATCTCAATCACCATCATTAATCAATAAAATGTCCATTTCAAGAACTCTCACAACAATTGCGGAAAAATAAAATCCATCCCTCACTCCGCCCGGGACATTTATCTTGTTTTAATATTTGTTTATTGCCCGGCGGATTTCTCGCAAATACCATTGCTAGGTAATTTATCTCATGGATATCGCAATGAAATTTATAGTGCCATAATTTTATTATGGTTACCAGTGCGAGTGTGTGTTGTGTGGTACACTTAAACGCTCTATTCTCCTGTCACTTGGCGCGTTAAAAGCAAACAAACTTCAAAAATCAAGTCAAGTCAATAATAAATTTCATTCATTTTCGACAAAGGAAAGTGTACATACTCGTAAGTACGAGTATAGCAGTGCGCTGAATGCTACAGAAGTTGAATATCTCACGCAATTAATTGCAAGTAGCGTACGTTGGCTAAATCAGATGTGCTCTGTGCCGCCAAAAGAAATTTATGATTTGTTTTGATTAAGTTTTATGTGTCATTTTTTGAAACGAGTTGAGAGATGTCAACTGCCGCCGATGTTGTGCTAACAAAAATGTGCGAATTTGACGAAAAATCTGCCTGGCGTTATGGTTAATATAGGTATTTGCCGAGATTGCGATTGTCATTCAGTTTTATTTTATGGAAGCAATAAAATGTTGTCTCATGAGTTATTACAGGATGGCAGGATTTTTCATCAATTTGGACAGAAGGATGGAGATGAAGTGGCAGGTTTGACAGTGAAAAAAAAAAATGTATATTATGAGCCACCTTGGGAATGTTGTAACTCGTAAAGTGATAGTAAATTTGTCTTGTTTTGCTTATTAAAAGATTTTTCTTTAGAATTTCATAAACATAGCCGGACTGAGGTGGTGTATAGTGTTAAGTAATGGTCGGACTTGGACTTAATTGCCGGTCGTAAAAGTGCAAAAATAGTTTTGTTATTAAGTTGTCAAACTTAAAACTAGATTTCGGTTTTAGTGTCAATAAAGTAGTAAGATTTTTTATGAGTTGTTTTTGAATAGGGGATAGACATGTAAATGTTTGGTTTTTGTATAGAGTTGTCTAATAAAGTGGAATAGGTGCTTTTTGGAAGCATACATCGTAATTTTAGAAACTATTAAATCAGAACAGTAAGGTTTGCGTTAATATGTTAACCTTGCCATCTCTGGTTTTGTACAAAAATAGGATGTAAGGCTTAATTGAAATAATTCTACGAAAATAGGGCCGTTCTCGGGAAACCAGTCAAGTTACCCATGACTTCTATTTCTAAGTAATACATTATAGGCAAGCTGTTCGTGCTGACATTTTTTTGACATGCAAACTTCTGATGTTGATTTGCCTACCGATCAGTTTCCGATTCAAAGTTCTTTTGGGACCAATATTTGTGTAAAAGTCCAGAGAAGAATTGACGCTGGCGCAGACAGTATACGATTGTCATGAAATGGTTTTTCAACCAAAAATTAAACTATTCTTTCTGGTCCTGTCACCTATTTGTATTTATTTTGTATTTGTATACTGTTTATCGGCAGAAATCAGCAAAATGGTCGATGAGCATATATAACCCATGGCTAGGTTTGCAACATTTCCTACAGTAAAAAGACCCAGTATAGAGGATATAAGAAAGGTTTACGTACATACATATAGCGTAGTATAAGGTGTGCCAAATATATCAATTGGGTTGAGGTTTCTTCGGGTTGGAAGACATGCGTAATTTTTTTTGACTTGGTCGATGTCACTGTTGGTAAGAATCCAGAAAAGAAGCTTGGCATTCTTTATCATTATTAAAATTCAATTTTGGAATCTAAACGAGTCGACTAATCTGCGTATGTTGTTATTGTGGTCTACAGAGTACATACTTTATTTCTTCTCCCAAGCAGACTGACTGATTTACAGCCATTTTCCATCAATCGCATTCAAGTTGTCTGCGATCTGTTTTATCCAGCCTTAATCGTCGAGGTCTATGAACCAAAGACTAGATTTTTGTTGACGTCTTATGCCCTTGAGCTGGAATATAATTATTCTTTTGACTGGAGCATTGTTTTGCATACTTATCCTATACCTATCCTATACCTCCTACGTCCTGTTCTCAAAAAAAAAAATTTTTGGCGCCACAGGTCCATGGGACCCTAGTTTCTCACAACCTGTACTCAGCGTCAAATGAAAGGACTGGCATGATCTGTTTATTGTTTTATGGAGCTGGAGATTAGCGAAACGGAGTGCGGCGGATCGTAGTGGTGCAATAATTTATGTTGATCCTGCCTCCTTCAATACCGACTTTAGATTTGAAAAATTGCCATCTCATCTACATATTATGAATTGTAAGTGCGGCCCACGTACTTATAAAAGAAAGTGGAATTATGGATCTCTAATTTATGGACAACATCAACTCAAATTAATGCTCTTCTTGTGAGTAAATTACAATATTTTTTTAATGTCTCGAATGATATTTATTACAGTAAACACTTGTAATACTATTCCTCTCCTTCCAAGTCAATAGATTACCCTAACCTGTTGATAATTCAAACGATCCCGCTTGCATTTCTTTTTTGTGTTATTATTCCCTAAATTGAAACATGGAACAATTCAGATCTTTAAAGTGACAAAAAGAAAATTCTCTCAACTACGACGAGGTCAATGACGATGACTGTCTATCTAAACTCGCAAAATACTTATCTTAAACCTCAAATGCCAGACACCACGATAAAATGTCAACAAAACTAGACCGCAAATGCTAATACCACATCCATTCATGGTCTTTGTCAATTGCTTGCTGTATAGTGTATACCACCAAAAATTCACTAAAAATAGCACACTGTCTCGTACTTAATGCAAACACAAGTACGAGTACGAGTACGAGTACGAGTACGGGTATGTGTAGGAAATGTGGAGTAAATGCTGTATCTCTGTGTTGCCCCTACAAAGCGTAAAACAAATTCTATCTAAAAAAAAATCACGCAACAATTAATGAATTATTATCCAATGGACACGACCCATCTATCCCGTCGTTAATCTCATTCAGCCTTGTGATTGTCACTAACCCTGATCCTTAGTCCGGGACACGCATCATCTGAAAAAATAAATAGAAATCGGAGGAAAGTATCACGCGTTTACCCGGTGTCCCATGCGTAGGCAAAAAAAAAAAAAGAAGAAAGAATCTCTTTTAAATCATCTCTCCAGAGCCTCTGAGGGATATCAAATGAAAATAAATGCGAGCCATGCGGGGGCGTTTCCAAGTGCCAAGCGCGTTAGTATTTCCAATTTTAATTCGAAAACCAAAAAACAAAGTGTTTTCCTCTTCCTTCAATTCAATTGTTAATGCCTGCCATGCGTTTCCTAGCTTCGAATGCCAAATTACGGCTGGTGGCGGTGGTCGGCATCTATCTACATACTATTTAGATGGTGACGGAGATAGCGCACTTCGAAAGTGTGAAACAATTTATGGGTACATTACCCTTATGGAGAATGGCAGAAAATTATACGTAAAACAAGAAGAAGATGTATATTTACTTGAAAGCCACCAACGTGGCCTAGTTCTGTCTCGTCTGAAGCTGGGGCTTAATTTATTATTTAAATTTAATTCGCTCGAGTTATGTGCGCAGCAAGTTTCAACTTACTTATTTGTTTCTCGGAAAATAAGAACACTCAAAATATACGAGTAAGCGACTCTGTTGGCTTGTTTTTTTTTTTTTGCCATATTGAGGCATGGGAGAAAAATTTAGACATCAAATATGGACAGTCTGGGTGTAAAGCCTAAGGTTGGCTGCCATTAGGTGTAATGATCTTATACGAGTATATATGTATGTATAGTACATATATGTATATTCGACAAATTGATGTTAATGAATGTAGTAGACTGCAGACCATGTGGCGAGTTCAAGGTGCCAATCGGATAAGGCGCGAAGAAAATTATGCAACCATTTGTGTGCGGTTTGGATAAATCAGAGTTTGCTGCACTTGGCTGGAATTGATATGTCTGAAAGTGTAAATGATGATAAATTGAATATTATGACTAGCACTGGACTTTCGAATACAGTGGCAACAGTTTTTATAAGGACTGTAAGGTAGAAATGAATTCAAGAAAGACAGTGTCTTAGTTGGGGACAGCTGGAGTCGAGATATATTTTGAAATTATCTAGTCGTCGACATAGGGCCAACAGGACAGAATAAAAGTGAGGTCATTCATTTATTATTAGAATAAAGATTAGCGGTCTTAGGTGTCTTCCCTGTGGTACTCCAGACTATACGCATTATACGCCTACAATTCTCTAGATAACACTTTAACCTCGATAAGGAAAGAAGCACATCCAGCTTGAGAACTATTGTTGGGCGGGAAGTTTTATCGAACGCTTGAACAGACA
This sequence comes from Xylota sylvarum, assembly GCA_905220385.1. Taxonomy (NCBI): domain Eukaryota; kingdom Metazoa; phylum Arthropoda; class Insecta; order Diptera; family Syrphidae; genus Xylota; species Xylota sylvarum. The sequence continues at coordinate 20,731,934 of LR999958.1, forward strand.
TCAGTCCATCCAATTACCAAGGTGAGTACAGTGCCGCTACTAGATTTTGTGCGCAGATAACGCCTCCAATAAGAGGATTTTCAGCAATTCAGAGGATTTTTTTTTTGCTAAGAGAAAGTAGCGATAGGCAGTTTTAGTTGCAGTACTTTCTGCTGACCTACTCCTTTTCCTAGCCATCGATAAAGGAGAGCTGTGCATCGTGCGATTGCCACCATCTTTCGTTTTCTCTTCCACTTGCTTCTAATTAAAGCTTAATAGAAGGTGCTGGAATCAATTCAGTCATATTAATTTTCAGTGTCAGTCCATAGCTGACAGAACTTCTCCAGCTTCAATCTCGATAAAACAAAAATTACCATTTGTTATAAAAGAGCGCATTATTTATTATGTTTTAATAAATAATTTTTTTGTTGTTTTTTTTCGTAACAATCAATTTTTTATTTTATTTTTGAAACTGAAACTTTTAGGCAGAGTCCTACATATTACGGCAATATTTTCTAAGAGAGGACAAAACTAGACCGGAAATAACAAGACACCTTCTTCCGTGTCTTGACGTTTCTTGCCGAATGCCAATTTTTGACCCTTCCGGGAAAATCTTACAATCTGAGATCTTCGGGACAAAACTGGATTTTTTTTCCCACTTTGGGTATGACGACTAAGCTCAGCTTAGTGGCCTGCGAATGCCCGAACAACGAGCAAACCGTTTTTAACCCATTTATAAGCACACTATTGCCAATTTTACTACTCCAAAAGAACAGGGCTTAATTTATCTATCGGTTGACTTAAAAAAAAGTTGAATTTTAATTAGTTTTTGCGAAGAAATTAACAATTCGCAGATTTTTTCGCGAATAGGCTAATACTTTTCGCGAACTGTCAAATTTTATTCACGTTCCACACATGAAGGACGCAATCCACATTCGCGAGAGTTTGACCTCACAATTCTTTTGTTTTGTTCTTGGTGGTCGGTCAGAGCCCGTAAATGGCAAGTAAAATTCCTGTGAATTCCTGTGAATGTCAATGTCAATGTTGGCGAATATTCGCTCGTTCGCATTCGCAGGTCGCTGAGCAGTGAATGGACCTTAACTTAAATTTCTTTTACAACCCGAAGTTGATTAAGGTCACATTTCGTTCGATTTTCGAAAGAGTCTTCGAAATCATCTGTATACGCATATAATATACTATGTCCGGTCTAGCTTTGTTGTTTTAAATTTTCCAGTTTCAAATTTATTCGCTAGAATGAATGAATAGGAAGAAGTTCCAATTAAAAATGGTTTGGGGAAAATTGGAGTATAAGCAAATACGGCTTTGGAACTATTGACACTTAAACCACAATTACCTGTTCAGTAGTCTGATCCTTAATAGCTGACAGGTGTCTGAAATCATAGCTGCATTCTACGGATGTGCTACTACCTTAAAAGCATTGCTTTTCGGTAGTAGTAGTGGATTCTGATAACACACACGCTTGCGGTGTTCCTTTACTTATAGATGTTTTGCTCTTGTTTATACCCATCACCGTAGGACCTACCTGGAATCGTACTCTTAGATGTTTGTCGAAAGTTCACAAAAAATTGTGGAAAATACCAATTGTCAACAATTTTCAATAAGGTTGTCAGAGTTGCCCGAGTTCACCGTAGAGTGCAAATAAATAAATTCTTTTAAAGCTTCAGGTCCAAAAGTTGTAATGGGTTTTTGAATTGGCGTATTTTCTATACAACTTTCCGCAGCCTGTGGGATTGTGACGTGTTGTTAGTGCTCAGACAGAAGACAGTCCTGCGCACCTGGTAAAATCGGTTTTGCGACAATTTCAAAAAACAAACTGCGTTTTCAACCGCATAAGAACCAATCTAATTGTAGAAGAATAGTTTCAGATGTTATAAGTGATGGGAGTTGATACATTCCTTCGAGTTGTCTTCTAGTATCAAACTGATGACTAATTGGTGTACGAAAACTTGAATATCTGCCTTACTTTCAGCACCTTTATGTTAGAGACGCTTCTTCTCGATAGTACTTTGAACGCTCTGTTTTGGAGTTTTTCAGTTTTTATTGTGCGTTTGTGCTGCACCTCCCCATGGTAGTACGCCACAACGTAGGCTCAATTCTATAAGCGCGTGGTACACTTGTTTTTGTATACTTATTGAAGCTTTTTATTGCGGACAAGCGATCTCAAAACAGGTATCCTCTCAGCTTGTTTCGCACGTGATTTATGTGAGGCTCCCAAAGAAAACGGGAGTAAATGATGATACCAAGATTTTTGTAAGTAACCACGACTTCAATTTGTTCGCAATCAAACGCACTGTCGCATTTAAAAGTCTTCAGGACAATTTGGGACGCTGGAAATCGGGCTTCGAATGTGCATAAGCTTCTTTTTCAATCCGTTTCTTACTAATCCGTTATCATGGCACTATTTAACAGCTTCATAGAACTCCTCCTGCATCACCTTTGTTGCGTCTTCCAATGACTTACGACACGCAGTAATGGCCGTGTCATCAGCAAATGATTTTTAAAGCATTCAATCATTTCATTCGAGGACAAAATGAAATATAGAGGACCGAGAAATGAAGACATCGAGATGGTAGTTTTGGATTGCAGTTGAACTTAGTAGATATGCAGGATACTTTCGTCTGTTTCTGCAAATATAAAATACAAAATTATTTTACGAAAGATCTCAAATGCTAAAAGACTATCAAGCAATTTAAAGACATGATTGAATCTTGCTTAAGGTTTTTATTTTTAGAACTCAAATAATTTCTTATATAGCCTTTCGATGAAACACCATTTCTATAAAAAATATCTAAATTGAAAATATCTATGGGTGCGCTCTCCCTTACCTATTGTTGAATACATTACCATTACCATTTGTACTACTCGCATGTGAGAAAGGTTAAAGGTCAATGTTGGTATTTTTAGCAATGATTTATAAAAGATTTCAGATTCCACATTATTCATTCAATGCAATATCCTTGCTCATACTTTAGTAATAGAGAATTATTTCCATTAAACTCTTATAAGTAATAATGGATGGCTACTTGTGTGTGTTATTCTTCCAAACAATGGAACGAGGTTATCTTTTGTATTCGGTTATTACAAATATTGTATAGAAGAGTCCTTTTCTATAACACTTTTGTAATATACCTTAAGAAGGTGAAATATACTTTAAATGGAAGTATATCCTAAGAAGCCTCAATACATGTTTTAATGAAAGGCATTGTCCCAGACTTATCTTTGATGATGAATAACAACGCGTTGAGTAAAATTCACAGAAAATTGACGTGTTCTTGATGTAGATTTGAAATTTAAGAACCTCGTTGCCACCTTGTCATGTCCTTGACAAATATCTCAAACAAATTAAAAAAAAAAACAATCCTTATAGGAATCGTTTGGATTGTTTTGGCATATATTAGGCATTAAGAGCGGTTCCTTTCCATCATCGCTCATAAATATGAAAAACGACGCACACTTTGAGAGTAGAACTAAATTAAGGACTTGTTTGATGCCACCAAGGATTTATGGGGAGCACTCTATTGCCCGATTTATGCGTTTCTCTTTATATGATTTGTTATCAGCTTTTAATGGACAAAAAAAATCCACCAACTGATGGAAAGGATTCGTCTGGCTGAAGTAGCTTTTTGCGAGATTAAATTTTGTGGTTAATTTTACGTCACTCTGAATCCTTTGACGGTGGTTGTGACATGACTTCCTTCTTCGACAAGTAGAAACGATTCACCCTAATTGCGTATCGATTTTTGTCACTCTCTCCCTCGTAGCGTAACCGCAATAAGCAAACGAAGAACATCTGGGTAGGTCTCACCGAAAAAAAGGTTAAATGGAAATTTCACCACAGTGAGCATCCCATTGGGAAAATTCTCCCATCATCATCACCATCACCCAGCAGCATTATGAACACGGTTGCTACGCGTTTATTTTTGCCATTTAACTTTTGTTTACGAATTTCTAAAATAAATATTTATGCAAACTCTTAGATAACAAAGTCCCTCGTCTCCTCCTCGAATGTATCTCGTCTAAGATTCGTAGATAGCGTAAAGACTTTCTATTGATGGGGTATCTAGTGGATACGACGTTGTAATTTATGTGAAACGATGTAATTTTCCATATCCCTCAGGGGGGTATGGGGGTGGATGTAGAACAACGAGAGGTGAGATGATAATAAAAATAAGAGCAAAACCCGCGTGCTCGTGTCAGCATCAGGGTCAAGTATCAAGAAGCGCTGCTGTGGGCTGTTTTCCTGTTTTTTTCTTCTTTTGGTTTAATTGAAAACTAACCGAATAGATACACACTAGAGATTTGTAAAGGGACTTTGTGGCTGACTATGTGGATGTTAATTTTGTTGATTATTTATGTAATTAGTAACTAGTACTGCAGTATAAAGCAATGGTAACTAATGGAATTGTAAGCCTGTCTAGGGATATGAAGCTGATTAGGCGGAGGATGTATTGTAAACTTCATCTCAATCCACGTATTTGTGTATGTAGAAGGCGAACGCCTTCCAACACAGTGGAGTTGAATTTTTCATTATCACGTTGACACAGTTGCAGTATCTTTTGTTAAAGTTCACTACTATACTTGAAAATGAAAAAAAAAAATCATTAAAACTAAGTATTTAGGTATTCAAACTATCAACAATTCACCCATACATTGTTTATTAGCACGCCCACTTTGTGGGGGCGTTTTCATCAAGAAACCGACTTTGAAGATATTTTGCATATAACCTCCTGAAACGTTTGAAGTTATCGGAGTAAATCAATAAAATATACATTATGCCACATCCACTTTAGTAGAACTGTTATACCATCCGATCTAGACGGATAGTAACTTTTCTGTATGTATTTAGTTTACATTAGAGCTGTGTATAAGTTAAACTCAGCAAAGCACTTCGACTTATTACAGATCCTAGCTGAATACAAGTTTCCGAAGAAAACATCTTTTGTGTTATGGATGAGATGATGACAAATGGGATGATGAACCCTTTATGAAAATCTTCTAGTCTGCTATGAGCAATAATGGCAGCATATTCGAATATAATGTGTTCTGCAGTTTCAGGATCCTCAAATATCAATTTTCTTGAGGTGGTAGTTAAGAGATCTTACCTTACCTCCTACAAAACATAATGAATTTCTTAGAGTGTCTTTGTGTCTTGTGAGTTTGAGTATGAGAGGTCTTCATGTTTTTTGCAGCCATTTAGCTCTAGCTTTAGTTGGCTAGTCGGAACCTGTGAGATTCGGGAGCCAGAGCTAGCTAATTCATCAGGAATCTTATTGCATGTGATATCCTTGTGATATCAATTCCTGAGTGAATTGGACCTTGTAAGCGAATAATCCGAGATCTTTATGCAAAATTCTCCTCAGGGTAGTGCGACTGATGTTCAGTGGCTGATATCTTAGGCGCACTTTGGAACACTTTCGGCAACGCAGGACGAACACGGTTATCAATCGGCAAACCAGTCTTACGAAATTTCATCACAAACTTGCGTACACCAGATGGAGTTGGTGCATTAATTCGACCGAAAATTTCTTTTCAAAAACCGCACTGTTTCGGCAACACTACTTAACATACTTTGGAAGTAACTATGCAATATTTCCCAACATTGTTCAAACGTAAATCGATCCATTTCATACCGAGAAAATATAATTCTAAGTTTCTGTCAATTTTATGGGCGCATAAAAGCTGTCAGTGCTTAAAATACATATGAAGGTAACTCAGTTATCCCTCTAGCTTCTAATTTAAAATAAGTACAATAAGCAGTTTAAAATCATTAACTCATGCTTAGTGATCACCTAATTCAATTTTCATAAGATTAAGGTTATAAATATACAGAAGCACGACAATTGCAAATTAAATTCACCGATAGATCTTCATTTCGTTTAAAAACTTTCCCATTGTATGAGTAATGCATTCAAACTACAAGTTGTCCACCGATTAGTCATTCAATGCTAAACTACTTACACTCAGCGAACAACTAAGAATTCGTAAAATAACCATTCTATTGAAAATTCAGTACTCGCACAGTTCTCAACACACACTAAGAATATGCAACGTCCTCATTTCAAAAATCCCTCACGATTCCATGCAAAGTTGATTAAAAAAAAAACATGAGCTATACACAGAAGCGTACACACGAATGGGTAGTTTACCCGTATAATCCGGTAGCTATTACCACTAATTAGTTTCCAACAAAGAAAAAGGAAAGAAAAAAAAAAACACCAACAACAAAAAAAAAAAGTTGTCAATGAAGTTCACCCTGTATCTACATACATACAGTTCACGATGGTATTATGGGCGATTGTTTATGCAAATGGTAAGTACCATCGTGAAAATATATGAAAACCAATGCAAATTGGATCAGAAGTGGAGGAGATATTGATTGTAATCCACCCTACACCCAACTTGGGACATTCTATACTCATTGGGAAAAATTGTAAATCCAATATATTGTTGCAACTGCGTTAAACAAACAATTGCAAGTGGATACATCAGCGACCTGTTGGTACGCATTCGTATGAATAAGAAAATAGCTAGGCTTGAAGTTAAGTAGAGATTAATGAAGCCAAGCATGATGAAGACTGCGAACAATGCATATCTACACTGTGGACGCAACGAGATACAATATTAAAATTGAAAAAGGAATAGCTTAAGAGAATACTCCATCTATATTTACAGCCAGATATGGGCACTCCTCTTACCCGAAAGGTTGTTCCATCCTCTGTACCGATCAACGACTTGACTGGGCGCCGTGGCTCAAGTAGTTAGTGCGTTGGACCTCTCTCGAGCATCTGACAAACATTCGAGAGTAAAACTGTCATGAAAAAAGCTTCTCAAAACAAAAAATTTCCCCTCGGATACGGCATCAAACAGTAGGCCCCTCCCATTTGTGCAAAAAATATAACACGCACAACACAAATGGTTGTGAGCAGGTCCAGCAAATGAGAGGAAGGGTACGTTCCGTCTTTTGGTGCATTGTTGGACAATCTATAGAGAGAGTAGAGAGTTTCCAGCATCCTACTAATGGTGAAGCGGAACAAGATAAAGCCAGACAAATCGCCAAGACTATGTTTACGCATGAAAAGTTGTCACCTAGCTACGACTGCTCCATTACAGTATTGAATCCTGAAAACATGTATCAACGAAGCATCCTAAGGATTATTCATTCCAACCGTACGTCTAACGAACCTTTTTTTTATCAGAAAACGGGTAGATGCAGCTTCTGTGTACTTCTTTTTAACAATTGGGCCCTACAACACTAATATGTAGTCAGAAAAGTTGGCCTCTTCAAATTTTCATATCTACATACAGAAGGTTGGATACCTGAACGCTTTTATTGCTGATTCTACTATTTGGAGAGTGTCTAGGTGGATTATAGATTAATATACGAGAAAATTTAGTACCACAATTGCCAATCGATTAATCGAAACCACCTACGTTCACCTTACTAATTTTCTAATTGAAGTCTTCATGTACTACCAGGCAACATAGGCTCCGCTATGTGATAATTCCTTCAGCCTTTTCCTTCTAAAGGTCTGTGCTATATATAGACTGATGTGGCGCTGATGAAAATCATGAAAGCAATGACTCTTGTCTGCAGTCGATTTCTTTGACGGATTCGGGCTGTTGTATTGCTAATTCGCTTAGTGTCTGTCTTTTTCAAATTTTTGAGTCACACCTGGAGTGTATGTATAACGTGGGCAGATTCCTGGCGCTTACACGTAATAATTCGTAACGTTGTGTTTTTGGTGAGATACTTTTTCCGTTTTGTTAAATATTGAGTAAAAACACGTCTAAATATCTTAATATTCAAGGACACTTCAATAAAGTTTTCATGTTGATTTTTGACAGGGAAGACGTTGCAATTTTTATTTCTTCACCTCCTTCAGTTATTTTTAAAACTAACAATTTTCCCTTATTTTCTTTTCAGGTAAGATGAAAGTCAATTTAAGGACATGACAAGTAACGAACAAACCTCTATTGTTGCAAATCCCCATTGAACCATAAAAACCAGATAGATGACACCTAAAATCGACTGCAGCTGTTCAAATTATGTCCAGGGTATCATTTTAATTCTTCGGATGCATCCATGCCCTTAATACACCAACTCTTAACCCAAATTCTTTTTAGCACTTTTTTCACCTAAAGACGTGCGGTACTAGAACGATCGGACTATGTGTCAGGCAATGCACCAAAAACTGCACATGCATAGAAGTTTTTAAAATTCACCAAACCATGAAAAGGACTATAAATCTCCAAAAAAAAAAAAAAAAACCTAACGAACTCAATTCGTAGTCCATTTCGTTTCATTAGTAGACTATCTGTGAAGTGCACCGAATACGACAATCTCCTGCTGTTCCCTTTATTCACTAGACATGATATGATAGGATGGAAACAAAAAGGAAATTGGCCTCCGACAGCAGTACCGAGGGCCCTAGGTATAAATATAGGTGCTAGCTCCTTGGTGGTAATAAAGAAGGCCAACTGAAAAATACTACCGCGCTGCTGTTACTTTTATCTACCGACGATAAGAAGTGTATCTAAGAGTATATCTCATCAACGGTGGCAACAGCCTACTTGATTATTCACCCCTTTTTTATTGCACCAGCAAATAACCTCCTGGGTACATTTATTCTTTTTTGGGGAGAGGTCGACGACGGGTAGCCCTTGCATGTTGCACAAAGTTCAGTGCAAAAAAAAAAAAGTGTTTCCTATATTTTGATTCCCCTCCCCCCCCATAGAGAGACTGAGAAAGAGAGGAAGAGTGTGACTGTTTCATTTAAAATGCAAATTTTTTCCGCAGATACAAAAGTATCTGTTCGCTTAATTCAATTTCGGGTTTCTGTGTTGTCGTGTTTTTTTTTTCGTCCTCCTGAGTGCTTTTCTTTTGCATTTTTTTTAATTTTTTCGGTTAAATTATCTTTTGAAAATTTGATTTTAATGAAATGCCAAATTGTAGTTTGCGTCTACAATTGTGTCAGGGAAGGTACTTCTGCCCAGGGCAGGAATAAAATACACTCCAGATCGTTTAAGGGTGATAAGTTTTTCGTTTTATTTTCGGTTTTTTTATTTTTTTTCGAAATTTACGCTCGAAAGAACTTTTGTTGCAAAATGGAAAAAATTCGGAAGTAAAGGACAATTGCAAAAAGATAGATTGCAAGGTTTGGCGGTCTCATTTCACAACGTTTTGTTGTGTGCCCTGCAAATGAACGTACATATGTACATATTTACTTATAAATTCTGTTTGACTGGGTGGTGTATTTTTTTTTATTTTTGTTCCTTTTTTGATTACGAATGTGGATATGGGAAACGATATTTGAAGGGAGTATCTACGAGTATAGGGGAATAATTTGGGGTTCTTTTGCGATTCATCTACATGTGAAATTGTGTTGCCAAAAACATGTGTTCGATATAATTTGATTACATGGGTAGATTGCAATTCTGCAGTGGGGTTTACTTATTAAATTAAATTTTACTTATACTTACATACATACACGCGTCCCTTACTAGGGCTCTTAATGTTCATTGCGACTTATAGCACCTTTTGCATTGGCCCATATGATTCTAACAGAAGTTATATTCAACTTTAGGTTCCAGGTTCTGAACAAATTCCACTGTACTGGCAAAGTCCCTGGTATCTTAAGAATCTTAAGAATTCTAATGTTCTCAGATGATGATGTAAGGTAACATGTCCAAAATCTTAGTCAGCTTTAGAGCCGTTAGCAAGCTTCTTTTTGAACCGACAAATGTATTGGTTATGTATTGCTCCTAAAACTGGGGTAAGGTTCGTTTTCAACACCCCGCTGATACCCACGTAGGCTAGACGATATAGATAATTTAATTGCTCCTACACTTTTATTTGAAAAGTTTTTTCTTACCATAATAATGACGCATTCGTGATCAATTAGGTTTTACAGAGGACTGCTCGCTTTGCTACAAAGTTTTTCCGGGATATATGGTCAGCCTCTTAGCATTTTGCATCGCTTCAGATATGATGTCATCGAACTTGTCCCTAACGTCGATGACAACATCGTTTGCATAACTTCGTATATCTGTGAGCATATTTTGTAAGTTATTCTATGAGTTCGTCTATGACCAAAGCCCAGAACAAGGAGGAGAACACACCCCTTGCGGGCATTCTCTGTTGTCTATAATTATTTTAAGCGATCTTCCACATTCTAAATTGTATTTTTCTGCTTTTCAGCATGTGAATAGGATCTCTAACCTCGTTATACCCTCAGAATCTTGGAATTCCTAGTGTTCTGTTTCTCAAGGGACTTGCGCTTGGGCAGTGACAGAGCGTAACCTCGTGAACCGTTTTTATGGTGTGGTCAAGCAACTGACGGCTGACTATAGACTGGAAGGCTCTTCGAAATAGTGAATGGAACTTGGTCACTGATGCGGAGGGACTTGTAGATATGACAAGAAAAGCGCTCACCTCCAATCAACAAAGAAGAATTCTCTTCTAGAAGAGGATACCGCAGTTATTAAAGAGCTTAAAAACAATAATGCTGCTGGACTTCCAGATTACGCTTTATTCGAACTTGGAATGAGCTCAAAAAGGCGATGGCCAAGTTCAGGCAATGAAGCATATGTTGTCAACAAACAAAGATGGGTCTCTCCACCACAAACAGGACATTACTGTTGAGAGCAGTGTTAAGAAGCTTCTAAAAAATAAAAAATGTGAACTCCACGAATGACTCTCTAGTGTAGGTTCACCGAAGATTTATCCTAGGAAACTGCTGCTACTTCTGTTTGGCAAAACAAATGTGTCCTCTTACTCGAAAGACGAAAAGCATGCTCTACAAAATATTGATGCTGCCAATTGTCAATTGGCTGGTTCATTTCTGGAGATAATAATTCGGGGCCGTGCGTCTTGTTGAAACCACATTTGCTCCAAGCCATCCTCTTCCAATTAATCCTAAAAATAGTTAATCAACCTGCTACGGTAGCGATCTCCATTGATTGCAACTGTGTTGCCAGCATCATTGAAAAAAAAGTAGAGCCACCCGCACCAAGCAGTCAATTTTTGTTGGTGTGATGGCATTTCGTGACTAGCTTCGGACTGCTGGCTTGCCCGAATGCGACAATTTTGAAATGCTGCATCGCTGAGATGGATTTTCCGATGAAAATCATACATAATTGTATGTTGTCGCAACCTAACACGAATCACTGATCAAAAATTTGTATAATTTCCAAACCCTGAAGCACGTACGTACTTTTATGACTAAATAAAAAGTAAAAATAAGTTAAAACGTCAAACAAACCGCAACTAACTTAACGGATAGGCGAGAAACCCTGCTGATAAAATGGGGCGTCTCAATTGGAAAACCCTTCATTTGACAGCAGTCTACGAAAAATAATTTATTCTTATCTTCAACATCGACTGCAATCGGTTATTGAAAATCAATTGTCACTGATCGTGAACAAATAGAGGAGTGCTATGCTCCTTAAAGTTTTGGACATTCACTAAAGTAAGTACGCATACCTTAACCCCAATTGTGTTAGCGTTGTCATATGGTAACACCAGTCGCACATGCTTTAAATGTTTTTGTTTTAATAGTATTGTCTATACGATTAAAATTAAATAACACATTGAAAAAGAGTTGTGGCACAGTAAGGGTTAAGTAAAGAAGTAAAGAAGAGCAACAGCAGAGGCTGTTCTCAGACAACAAGTCTATGATCCTGAGAAAATTATAATAGACAGGAATAATGGGAAACAAGTTTTGTGTCAATTTTATTTTGAACTAACAAAAATGAAAAAAAAAACCGTCCAGACTGAATAATTTATTACTGTCAAATACAGGAACAGGATTTGGGAACTCTTAAAATTTTGACCAACCAGCTTGAGAGGGTAATTCAAAAATTACAATTATAATCAAAGTATACCCTTTGTTCGCTCTTATTTGTATTTACTATCTCGTCTGGGACCAAAAGGATACCCTACTTTTTGCGCTCAAAACACCCTTCTTCCAATGTGAATACCCTTTCATTTTCGTGTTTGCACATCCGCCATTTTCTGAATTTTTCATTCTACTTAATTATTTACCAGTGTGCCGAAATATCCATCAGGTTAATGACCTGACAAACCATCTGAAACTAAGGGTTGGTAAATTGCACATGTCCAATCTTGCCTCAGCTGACCCATCCATAAGGGACGACAGCATTCATTCAATTTAGCACTGCACTACCATCAAATATCGAATTCCCGCCATATTACATAGGAGTACACTGGGAATTATTTTTCGACATCCAGACACACACACCCCGTATAAACCAATTAAACTCGATTCAATATCCTTTTCTGGATGCGTGTATGCAATGACGACGACAACGACAACAACGTGCCACTCTGCATGCACATTGAGTCTCAAGTGACCACCAAGAGGGGGCCAGGAGTGCATAGAGAAACGCACTCTGGTCGTGTGTATATTATTGCATTCCTATCGATTTAACAAAATGCGAAATATACTATATACATATGTATATAAATATGCAGCACAGTGTGGTTGCTTTGTATCTAGATAGCTTGCAAAGTTTTTTTTTTTTTTTGTTTCTCTCTTTTCCCAACCACTGAGCGCGTAAAGGAAATGCCAAAGGAATGCGCGCGTATACTATCTCAGGGATGATGATGCATGGCTCTCCTCTTTTGCATACGCATCCACTATGTGTACATAGTACGATTATGTATAGATAGATTTTATTTATATTTTATAACAATCACCGATGGTTTTTGGGTGAGGTGGGTAATACCCGCAGCTCTAGTGATGCACACAGCACAGCACGGTTAGGAGAGGTGCGTTGTGCGTGGTCGTTGCACAACGATGTGATTTGAATATGTGTGGCTTGTTTAATAAGCTTTTTCCTCTATGAAGCGCGCAAAAAATGCAAATGAATGCAATAATCACATAATATTATGTTAATACAATCGCTGTGACACAGCAAATAGGATTAAGTGAAACTTTGCGTTATTAGGGCGTTAGAACAGCGACGCGGCTGGTAGATAGCGCAAAATTAATTAAGATTACCCGTAATTGGCACCATTTTGGGAAAATTATGCACATCTGTGGGTGTGCTTATTTATGCGTTATCTTATAAATTGCTTTGGATGGTTTGTTAACAGAGAAGTTTGCATGTAATCATGCCCCTAGTAGGATTGTTTCCAGCAGTTCAATCAGTCACTGTTCTTTTGATCATAAATTTATTCGATATGGGATATTTATAGGTTTGTCCTTAAAGACGTTCGATTTTGCACAAGAAACGATTTTAAATTCGTTGGAATTTTCTACCCCACTTTAAATCTAGCTTCGGCAGGTAGAGAACTATCGCTTTGAGTGTGTTATTGCTATCGTCAGAGATTCTTCTTTGCGTCGTTTATCCAATAGCGATCTAAATTCGACATCTTTCAAATGTCAATATCGAACTCAAGACATCGGATATAAAACTAGGCCCAACTTAAATGATTAAACAGATAAAGATGAGCAATTCAGCAATGGACATGTAATCAGGGCATCAGAAATATTGTCAAAAATTAAGACATCAATGTCTAACTTCACACTGTTGGCACACCATTGGTTATGAGATTTCTTTACGGTTTTGGTTTTCATGGAACTAGCACAGAATAGGATCCATTCTGCTCATTTGTGATTCATTTGGAGCATGTAAAAATGAAACTAGACTAGCGCACGAATCTCAGGAAGTCTTTCAACTTAATTTTGCGTACATAATTCTTCCAATCAGCAACGGTAGGATAATCATGTAACAGAGGAATCTGGAACATAGTTCTCTATAAAGTAAATAACTGAAGATTAAAAACTAGATGCGATTAGGCTTAACAAGAGGTAAGAATCTCTCCGGTGAATCCAGTGCCTATTGGATCTCCTAGTGGTATCATCGTTACTGAGATTTTTCTTAGTCACTTCTAGACCTCGGTCATTTTTTCACTCCATTTCAAACTTATGAAGGCGTAACGTACGAATGTCTGACTTTTGTGGAACGATATAGGATAGTCAGGAGTCTAGATTCCTCGTCTACAAGTTGGATAGAATGTTCTCTGGCATACCACCCTAAGTGAATAGCTAAATCAACTTGATAAATAATTGCCCTCGTCTAAGCAGAAATACTTTCTACGAGACTGGATAGAGAGACACTCAGTCCAAAAGCGATCCAGTGTGCTACCACAATGATTAGTTCCTACTTAAGGATTAGTTAAAGCAACTGCAACTAACTCGCTAAATCCGTCGAAAAAAAAAACATCTACATATGTGAAACTATCTTCTTTGGAACATAGACTGTAGAAGTCATTTGAAAAGCGGGATTGTCCAATAAAGAAACCAGTAACGGAGCTGATCTATCTCGTTTAAACATCCATCGTAAAACCATTATAACTTCATTGTTTAATCGCCAGATAGTAATTCTGTCCTATTGATATTGTCATTTAGGTTTCTTCCAGATGGGCGGCAAAACCGTCCGCTTTTTCTTTATTTTCCATTACCCATTCATATTGATTTATTTTAATTGGCAACGCGGTGATTTTGGTCTTTTAGTGCCCTTTACAGCTTTCCAAAGTGAATGATTGGAATCTTTTTTCGCTGTAAAACGTTCAAGGTAACAGCCTATCGCACAATTCTTAAAATCCTCAAAAGTCTTCTTCAGAAAATAGCACAAATAATTCAAATGTGCTTTATGTTGCGGAACAAGAATCTGCTGCAATTTTTTTATGCGTTTTCCTTACTTCCTTGACCAATTCTTTGATTTCCGGAGGATATCGTAAATCCAATTTGTCTGGCGTTTTCTTTGGCTTGGACAACCAGCCAAATCATAGAAAATGGGTGCGTGCAACAAAAATAGTAGAAGTAGGGAAATAGTTTTTAATCCCATTTTTATTTTTTTTAGCAAAAGGTGGACATTTTTACTTAAAGGTGGACGGGAGGACAAAGCGTTGAAATGGAAAACTGTCCTCCAAAAAGGAGGATGGTAGGGAACCCTATACTTGTATCATACTTATAATTATATCATGATATAGATATATATTGGTATTAGAGTGCTGATTAAGTCGTCTGACGCGGTGCATACTGTACCCAACTGACAAATTTGCTCACTTCGCTACCCTTTTCTTCTTGGCCACAATTCGTTTATAAAATGTGTGATCATTTGTTTTGATCTCGGTACCTGATTCCGAGTTTCTTAACTCCAAAAACATAAGTGGAATCAATGTTCATTGAAAATGCTTGATTTTTAACGCAATCTGTGTACCATTTCATCCGGTAGGCATCTTTCAGCCATTTTTTTTCGGTTTTAACCTCACTTGATATCGCGTGGTAGTCGATCTGGGAAGCCTTCTGAATAGTTGAAACAGTGAGCCAAGAGACATACATACATAAGTATTGAGCATTGATACATTAAGTGCTGCAATCTGGGTTTCCGTTAAACATGCGGCCAGTTATAGAGATCCTCCTGAGTCGCAGTGTTTATGAATACATTTGCATGTCGCTTGCAATATTGTAAAGAGTGCCATGACTGAATTATTATTTGTTATGGGTTCGTACGCGCATTTTCGCATGATAAACCAAACTAAAGTAAAAGCTTATTACCATTAGGAATCTACTCATCTATTGCACTGTGGTTTGTATCTGAGTGTTATGTGCACTAGCTTACAACCGATGTGTGTATTACACATACTACTCGTAGTAAAAATTAAATTCCTTACGGAAATTTTTTGAATATAATGAGGAAAAAAAAAAGTGTAAATATGCAGAAAGATAGTTTCAACGTGCATCAATGATTAAAAGCGCAAGCCAATCGTCAGATACATACAACTACAACTACTTACTTAACTTATTATAGTACTACCACTACCAGCGTCATGTGAAATGACCGGGAATGCGCATAGAGGCCCACACACATCCCTCACCACACTCTCGCAACGAAAAAGCACACAAAGTCATCGTCATCGCATGGCAGCGCTGTCAGTCGCGCTCACTGCAAATGCCGTTGGGATAGGCCATGGTCTCGTCGGAATCTCTGCGCCCGCACTGCATTTACTCGCATGAGAGCGATGTTAGGAGTCTCACTGTCGTCGTCGGTCGCCTCAATCTCTCTCACTCTTGCTTGGTAGATATATAATATATATTTTTTTTTTTACAAGTTTTTGCGGAGGAGAGTGAATGAATGCATGTGCGCCCGACGTCGTCGTTTCAGCTGGAAACTATAGAAAAACACAAAAAACAAAGTTACGGCTGGTTTTCTCTCCCTGACATGCATTTTGTACTTTTTTTATTTTGATTTTTATTTTTATTTCCTACTGGTTGTTTTTTTTTTATCTTTATTTTATTTTTTTGTTGAATCACGATCGATGACGCACACAGTCAGTGGTTGTTCTGAATGTATAACAATGCAAAATGAACATGCTGCTGTGGGTAGTGGGGTGGATGCAAATATTCGTGAGGTTTGTTTTTTCCATTTGCAAATTACAAGGACTTGTTCAGTTTATAAACAAAAAATTCAAGATTTTGTTAAAAAATTAAAATATTTAATGTTGTGTAATCTCGTAAATACATGAATGATTGTTTAGAATCGTACGATTCTACTCTTCTGCTAGAAGGGGCTTACAGTTTAATGTCGAAGGCCAGTCTTTGAACATTGACAATTGTACTCTCTGAAGTACAAACGTCAAACGTTAGAAAAACGTGAAAACGGGAACAAATGTGGTATTTTTTGCGATTGAAACATTGAATTCTCTCTGCTTGATAGACCGACGACATAAAACAGAAGTTCTGGCCATTATACTCAAATCCAACAAGGTTAAGTTCTTGTGGGTCAAATATAAATGTAAGGACTAGAACAAATTTAACCGAATTTGTAATCCTTAAACTTGAATAATGAATAGTTTAGTTACAAGTAGGAGGAATTTTAAGAAGCCATGTTGCCTATAAAGTCTCTTGTGCGGATAAATATATATACATATGTATGTACGTATTGTATGAAAACTTGAACTATGGTGGAATGAAGATCCGATCCGAAGGTGACTAGGTTAATGTTTTGTATCAATAATAAAACCATAAGTTATCAGATCTATCTCAAAATATACAAGAAATCCCTCTAAGACAGGCTTGAATGGAAAACATACAGTCAATGCATTGAAACCAGAATGCAATCCGCCAGGTTGAGTAAGATTTACTCCAAGGAGATTGACTGGATAATAAGTGGAGCTTCAGCAGGAGGATTTTTATAGACTTTATTACTGTCTGCTACCAGATGCTGTTGAATCCTGTTTATTCATGAAGCAAAGAAACGTAAATGTAAAACTACAAAAGATTCCTGTCCTAATATAGTTGACTCTTGACTAATAATAATGCCTCATAATCTGATAGGGGTGTAGACTAAAACGATAGATGTAACGAAAATGGACAGGAAGTTGAAGACTTCATACGATAAGAAGTTTGAAGTTTGTGCCGGAGTAGCAGCGGTTGCCGCGAGGACAGTGGGGACAAGTAGGATTAGCTGGATGAGGTATGTTATTCTTTTGGGAAGGGAACTCTCTTGCACTTTCTCTACAAATGTTCGGCACTATGAAAAGCCAGACATCTCAAATGTGTACGTTTTTTTGCATTAACATATGCATGTCAAAAGATTTAGGAAACGGAATTTAAGCAAACCCTGTAACGGTACCTACTGTTAGTTACGAATACTTACAGATCGTCAAAATCGCCTTGTCTAACTATACTCTTACACTTATCCGTTCTACGGTGGCGGCTTCAATAGTCACCACACCAAATGGAGCTCCTTATGCAAAATAGGACTAGATTGAAGTAACTAGGACTAGATTTGTCGACAACATGTAGAAAAGGCTTCAAACCAAAGCTCTGCTTTGAAATTTCTCACAGTAATCGCCTTCCTCTTCTATAAGCGAATTTATCCTTACATCCTAGAAATTGTTTCCTGAAACTATTGGAAATTTAAATACTCTTTACAAGAAGATGCTCAAGATCCACTATCTTCAAAACATCTGACATCTAACTGCGTAGGCTTTCCAATAGCGGTATAAACAAATCATAGCAATACATATTAAGATAGATCGGTCCTTGGTGGAACAGTATTCCATAATCCAAAGAACCAGCGATTGATATTCTTCGTTTTATAACATCTCTGGTGCCATCTGGTGTTGTTTGGGAATTGATTATCGAATTTACACTCAGTATTCTGGTGCCACTGCTATTATATTTTCTTGATTACGCGGCTGTCATGCTCCTTCGTTTTTCTTTTGGGACATCCCGTGAACAACTTTGGTTATTCTAAGGAGTAACCATCCCTACGTTTCCCTTTCCCGATATTTTTTGTCGATTCATGGATTTCCTTGTGGTAGCGAAGAGAATCCCAGCACAGAAGAGAAGGCTTATGACATTAAAGAACACTCGATCGGAAAGATCGCTGCGATCTCTTGTGATTGTAGCTGTCCAATGTCGAATTTTCTCATAGTATTTGCGTATCTGTGATGTGTGGAACATACGGACATCTTACTGGAGAAGTGCGCTGCGTCGATCTCGAGATGATGGACGGGTGCTTGACGAAGCGCCCTCCGTATAAAGCCTCAATAAAACTTCTCCAACGACTTTAATTTGATCCGAAATGAAAAAAGAAGATATAATACATTTCGAAGTGAAGTAAAGTGAATATTTTAGAATCGACTCTATGGGTGGGTGGTGTCCGAACTGAGCGTATGGCTGCACTAGGTGGAGTTTCGGGGTTGCCAATATTAATTTACAAATTGAATGGATATGGCTGGATTTGCATACAACCATTCACTTAATAGCCGATAGGATCTTTTATATGACCAATTAGATTCCACCGGATTTCTATGCGTTCGTAGTCGAGGGCACTTCTTTGTTGATCATCCAGTATAATCAGAAAGACGATCGTTGCAATACCAGAGGAAGGATTAAACGTCGACCACAGCCGCCTATTACACACAGAGCATTTCGCTGACCCCAAATAGCTACTACATACATATGTATGTCCTAAAAACCCGTTAAAAAAACCCTGTTCCTGTTTTTGTCATAATAACTTAGATATTCTCTTTTGGACGATCCGCCCATCGCACTTGTTGAATGCACCGTGATTTGCTTTATAACAATTCAAGGTCTCCGGTTGCATCGTGACATATTAATGTTTACGTTGTCAGCACATATTTTATCCTGGAGGGACTGATAAGTAGCTCAATCTTCAAGGAGTGGCTGTTGCCATACAATTAATGTGACAGACTAAAATTATCTTTCACCCGGTGTCGATGAGACTATACCTCCGTCATCGTCGTGTGGTTGTTTAGCCAATGGGTCTGGGAATCCAGAGACCTACATATGTACATATGTTCAGAGAATCTTCTCGTTGGAGACCTAAAGGTCTTTACCGACAAAAAAAAAGCCGTCTCTTCTGATTGGGTTTTCCTTTCTGTTTGCAATGTTTGAATGCGCACTTAATATTGTGCACTTTTATGTTAATTTCATTTGTTTGTTCTACCGGGTTTCTATAAATCAATTTCTAATTCATCTTATGTTGCTTCCCGTTTTAGATACTCCTTTCTGGGCGTATTTATACATTTTAAATACCACCTTGAAACAACCAACCACTCTGCCCACTTTCCATCCCAGTGCGAAAAAAAATAACTTGTAGTGAAACTATCCACACAAAACACGTGTATGGGAGAAATCAATAAAACGCTTTCGCATTCAATGGTCCACTTAGCTCCGGCAGTTTACAAATCATTTGCGTAAATATTTCCCTCCATTCTCGGATTGCATTCCATAAAGTATCTCCCCTTGCTGCTGATCAACTGGCTGAATTAATCCTCCACCTCTACTAACATTGATCTACGATTAAATGCCAGTCATTCTAATAGACACGGACTTCTGGGTGGCCCCCATTGCTGACGTCGGTCGTGACAAAGCTTATTACATCCCCCACACTGATCAAGGTAATGTGCAAATTAATATTTAAGCCGTTATAACAATAAATAAGCAGCGTCAGTCAGCCCTCCCCAAACTGCAGCCGCAACGCACCTTTTGCACCTCGTCGTCTATCGATTCGTCATCATCATCATCAGATTAAGGTATTCATCGTCAAAAGCTCTTGTTATACACAACGACATACATAGGTACATAGCAAAAGGATTGAGAGTATAAAATCGAAGCGAAGGACGGAGAGACAGACGACCCGATTGCATTGAGGAATTGTGCGTGTGAACAAATTTGCATTTTCTTTAGAATTGTAATACACACGAGGTAGACAACTACTAGTACTCGTATATGTATGTCGCTCCTTGGCTGTCACTAGTCGGTTGTCCCACTTGGACATGCACAAGTGGTGTTGCGTTGCTGCAACCGTTGTGCTGAAACTTCAGAACGGCATTGCTGCACTCCTTCTGTCTGGCAATTTGCGGTGGCGGTATCGTCGCCACTGCCGCCGCCGCCGCCGATCTGCGTCGTGTCGCGCGGTCGTCATTAAGATGAGGTTGGCGGTTGGCTAGTCGACGACGACTTCGTGATTTCAAAGAAAATAAAACAAAAATAAAAAATAAAACTAATAAAAGAAAAGATAACCCGAGAGGTACTAGTTACTATGTATGCACCTCCATGGTACGATGCAGTGCAAGCAAAAGTCTTGTTTACATATCAGGGCGTGTTTCTACATTTCGCCGGTAAGCAGAAACGCATTTCAAAACAATGAAAAATCAATTTAACTTTTTGTTTTTTTTTTGTTCTCAAAAGATCTCAACACATAGTGTGTAGGGTAGGTTAGGTGTGTTTGGGTATATCCTTGAAAATGGAATTAAGCTCTAAGCACAGAGGTATGGTTTCGTGGAATGGTGTAGGAGTTTCAAATTCAATTGTATTAACTTTTGTATCCTTTCAAATTGATTTTAGAAAATCGGATTTTTATTTTTTTTTTAAACCTGTTTCTGTTTTTCATAACTTTTCTGTCATTGTCTCATAAGATAAATACTATCATGCGGATATCGTTATTACATTGAATCGTTATCAATTTTCATGGGTGTTAGGTTTTCTCGGATTTGAAGTAAAGCATCTAAGCCCACTGATTCATTTTTAGTCGTACCCCGAAAAGTCCTGTAGTAATATTTTTGGAGAAATACGCTCCAAAACAGGTAACATTGACAAGATTGGAAAATTATTTTATTCTTAATTTGTTTTTAGTTACTAAATCTACAAAAATGTTGGTCCAAAACATTAATTTAAAAATATTAGTACAGTTTACTCAGTTTCACTTTAGTGTTTTTAAAGCTAATGGGAAAATTAGCGATCCTATGAGATTCCTATGAGAACGACTGCCTTAACAAATTGCGCGCCACGTCATTTAAATATGAATGACACTCATGTTTCCGTAGGGGGCCGTATCCTTAATATGTATATGACAGGTACGTGCTACTATAAAGCCATGGCATTCAAGAATGAATGACACTAAAACGACACATTGCACGTAAAGCAAATTTGGAAAAATATTTTTTAATACATGTTGGCTACGTTTTTGAAAAAATTGAAGCTTTAACAACAAGTAAAAACCAGAAAGTACAACCATTGTCAGCAGTAGGCATTTCATCAGCAAAACTCAGTCATCATCCAAAGGACACAAATTAAGAAAGGTTACGCAAAACCCTCTTGCAGTAATTTCATACAATCCAGGCAAAGCTGGCATTCTTCTGTCTGATCAGATAGCCTCGTATGCGAGGACTCTCCGGGAAGGCGTAAGGTGGTGTAGGAATTGAATTGAATTGAATTGACGCCGGCTCTACCGGCACTTTATTAACTTAATACAAGTTAGGAACTTAAACATTCTAAACTTAAAAACTAACTTAAGAAGAAGAGACATTAAATATGGGAAGGAGAGGAGGTGGAGGAAAGAAGGGAGTTACGAAGCGTAGCTTTACTGCAATGGAAATCAAGGAAGCATTGCATGGAGTTTGCCAAACGCAGCATTCTAGTCATTGGTTCATTACGGCCGTAGTTCGTACGATGACTTTTAAGGCGAAACAAGGGCATGGATCTAAGATTGCGTGGATTGGCGTTGAAAGATATCATTTGAACCAGAGAAGGGCTGTCAATGCTACCCACGAGGAGCTGATGAATGAAAATGATGTCAGCAATTTCACGGCGTTTTGCAAGGGGCTGCACATTAATTAATTTCAGCCGATCCTCATAGGGGGGAAGGTTGTATCTGTCAACCCAGGGAAGTCCTCTAAGAGCGAAACGAATGAATCTGCGTTGAACTGCTTCGATTCGAAGGGAATGAGTGTCATAATATGGTGACCAGACTTGGCTCGCATATTCGAGGATTGGTCTAACGAAAGTAAAAAACAGACTTCTTGTGACATAAGGATTCGAGAATTCCTTTGACCAGCGCTTTACAAAACCGAGTGTTGAGTTGGCTCTGCTGATTATATTGTGAAAATGACAGCGAAAATTCAATTCACTGTCACATATAATTCCAAGATCACGTAATGACGATACGGATGGAACAGGCTCATCACAGATAAAGTAAGTTCTGGGAGTTGAAGGAAGCCGTTTACGGGAGTAAGTAATAGCTTGGCATTTTTGCACATTGAGATCAAGGAAATTTTTTTGGCACCAGGTTGAGAAGTTGTTCAAATCAGCCTGAAGTGCACGAGAGTCAGAAGGGGCTATAATATGTCTATAGATTTTCATGTCATCGGCATACACAGATATGTGAGAATTGTTAATGATAGAGTCGACATCGTTGATAGATAAGATGAATATCAGAGGACCAAGATGGCTACCTTGTGGGACTCCGGAAGTTGCAGTTATGGGGTCGGAGATGGAAGACCTAAAGAGGACATTGTATTGCCGCTCTTTAAGGTATGAAGTAATCCAAGATATGAAACGGGGCTGGAATCCGAGAGCTACAAGTTTAAAAAGAATGACATCATGTGAGATTTTGTCGAACGCCTTACTAAAGTCGGTTGCAATCACATCAACTTCTTTGCCATCCTCTAATGCACAAAGAGTGTTGGATACGAATTCCGTTAGATTCCTTTAAGGAATCCATGTTGGTTTGGGGAAAATACTGGTTTAGAATGGAAGAACATAGTATCGAAAACAATGCTTTCAAAAAGCTTCGGTATGCAGGATAGTTTTGCAATTGGCCGATAATTAGAAACTTCGCTCTTAGAACCTTTTTTGTGTAAGGGGATTATGTAGGAGCTCTTCCAGAGCATAGGAAAGACACCCTGAGAGATAGATAATTGGAATAAAGATGTGATCGGTTGGGCCAAGTAGCCAATACAATTTTTTAAGACAATAGAGGGCACGCCATCGGGACCAGCGGAGTAATCGCACTTAAGTTTTTTTATCTTATCTACGACAAGAGCTACAGGTATATCAATTGAGCAGAGTGATGTCTGGGCACAGCTTTTCATATAAAAAAAGTAGTCGGGATCAATATCGACCACGTGTTTGCTAAACGATTGGCTGAAGTGATGTGCAAACAGGTTTGCTATTGTTTTCGGATCGCTCGAGGAGGTGTTAGATAATTTTAAAGTAGAGGGGTAGTTGTCAGATTTCTTTTTTGTGTTGATGAAATTAAAAAATCGCTTGGGGTCAGAGATTATACTATGTTGCATCCGATCGATATATTTGAGGTAAAGAGATTCACAAAGTGCAGAAAAGTGGGTGTATGCATGGAGGTATTTGGAGAAGTCAGAGTCAAGACGGGTTTTAAGGTAGAGCCGCCAGAGTTTATTTCTTACATTACGAAGAGAGCGTAATTCTTTAGTGTACCAAGGTGGAGAAGATGAAGCGTTTTTTTTGAGCACGAATGGTACAGATTGGGTAAAGCAATTGAGCACTAAAGAATAGAACATTTCGGTGGCATTATCGACATTAATACTAGGATTTTTAAAAATAACGTTGAAATCAACGCTACTAAGCAAACTGTTCAATTTTGTAAAGTTCGCCTTGTGAAAATTGAATCTGTGGCATTTTTCGGTTGGTGGTGTTTTATTGGCGATGTTATAGGAGTAAGTAAGGGTAAGGGGAGGGTGGTACCGATCTAGCTTCGAGAGAAGATCGTTGCTCATGGAAACAATACAGTTATCAGGGTCTGAAGAGAAAATTAGGTCGAGCTGCCTACCAAGGTTATTAGTAACGCCACTTAACTGGAAGAGGCCGGAATCGGAGAGACAATGAATGAACCTCTTTTTCAGAGATGGGATTTGTTGCGATGAAATGGGATTCATCTTCAGATAGAGCCCATTGAAGATCAGGGAAATTAAAATCACCCAAGACTATGATAACGTCGCGGGTGTCCACAGTATTGAACAGAGAATCAATAGCATCGATGGCAAGCTGGTAGCAATACGTGGGCTGGGATGGGCGGATGTAGCAACACATGATGTAAATGCTATACCCAGAAAGATCAATTTTAGCACAAATTAACTCAAAATTCGCTGTGTGCGAGGTTTTGAATAAAGTCGAGTCAAGACGATTGTGTATAGCTAAGAGGACACCGCGCCCAGAGGAATCATCATTTTTCTCAAGCCCATCGTCTCTAAACACTGCGAAGTCCGAAGTAAAAAGTTCACTGCTATTAAAATCGGAAGACAAATTTGTTTCATTAAGAGCAAAAATGTCATAGGGAAATTTTTGAGAATTAAGAAACACGGAGGATGTTTTGGTTCGTAAACCTCGCACGTTCTGATAGTACAATGATAAACGTTCCAAAGGAGTTGTTACAGGTGAAATAATATCGGAGGAAGGAGAGTGCAGCGAAATCTGATTAGGGGCGAAAGTAGTTATTAAAATCAGCACGAGCTCTCTGGAGATGAGATCTACGTTTTGAACTGATGTAAGCTGCATAGGATGAGAGATCATTTGCTACGCTAAGAGGAGATATGTTAAAGTTCTCATGGAATTGGACGAAAATTTGCATTAAAGCATTCATATCAGTAGGGAGACCTTCTTGGGAAATGAAAACTTTTATGTTGGTGTTGGTTTTACCATCGATACAGACGGAATCAACTTTATCGTGCAAGTAGGCTAGATAAAGACGAACATTGTCGTAGATTTTTCGATCTCTAAGGCGCGATAATACATAACGCCCCTCTTCACCAGAGTCTGCGAATTGTTTAGTAAGTTTAACATTCGGAGGAAGCAGTGGGTCTAAGAAGCCGGGTGGTGAGGCCGGTGGACTAAAGTCGTTGCCATTAGAGCTTGGTTGGTTTGCAGGTCTAGTTAACGTAGAGTTGGAGGGCGTAGGGTTAATGGTGTGAGAATGAATAAAATTAGGGTAGTTGACAGAAGCTGTGCTCAGAGAATCAGAGGTAGCGGAGGCGGGCGAGCTGATTCTAGGAATTTCAATTATTATTGCATATGTATTTTTTTGCTAGCTAGTGCCAGACATTGAAACTATATACATATGTGCTGCCAACTCGATTTCCTCCAGGCGTAGTCCACATGTGTCATCTTCCAGAAGACCCATCTTCTTTATGTGATACCCGAAATAACTATGACCTGTAGATAATTGTACCACCCATTTCAGTTCTCTTCGCTCTAAGCTTAGAATTTCTCTATGAGTGGTGCCATTCGGCATTTTAACAGCCATTTTCGCCTGTCTGCAACCTTCCACGGTTGACCAGCTTCTCTGGTGCTCCGCCGCGGCCCAGTTGCTAATTAGGTGCTCTACCATCCCTCTACTAATCGTACCAAATGGTTCCGGACCAGAGAGCGCCGAGGTTGACCCTTTCTTTGGAAGAGAGTCCGCCTTTTCATTGCCCTCAGTCCCTACGTGCCCTCTCACCCAGAGCAGCGTCATCTCACTTCGAGTTGAGCACTCATTAAGTTTATGAACACATTCCAATGCCAGTGATGTATTGATATCCCCTTGCTCCATGCGTCTAATCACTGATTGATTGTCCAGTGCGCGCTACCTATAACAATGTTTTTAGCCGCAACCTGACCTTCTTTCAGGTGATTCAACGCATGAAACAGAACAATCATCTCGGCTTGATAGACGGAGATATATTTCCTCAGACCAACATGACAGGCTAGTTCTAGTTCTTCTCAGAAGATACCTGCCCCCGCTCTACCATCCATCATGGACCCATCCGTAAAGATGAGTATATTCTTCTCCGGAAGTGTTTCATCCTCGATAAGAGTTTTATGATACCTTTCGGTAACACGCATTCTCTTTATTCCTTCCATGGACATATTCAACTCCCTAATCCCGTTTTTCACGAGATCCAGGATTTTCCTATGCCGATGCCGTCGATGCCGCCACTTTTTTAATAAATAAGTCCAGCGGCAGGATCACTTCCATTGCTGTTAGTATTGCACCGGCGATCTCTAAACATGCCAGACGTTGGACCCTATCTAACTGCTTCTTTACAGTTTTTTGGTTGGCTTTTTGCCACCATACAACTGAAGTATATGTATGTGATAATCGGTCTAACTATCATCGTACACATCCAGTATGCTGACCTCGGCGAGATTCCCCACCTTAGTCCACATACCCATTTGCACTGATGAAACACCCTTTTCGCCTTTCTGATCTTCTCTTCCACATGGAAGTTACAAGTTAGTCCAGCATCCAGATTTCTCTTTTCCGCATTAATGGAGAACCTTTGTTCCTCACACCACTGCTCCACCACTATTCTTAAATTTGCCTCTTGCCATTATTGCTATGTCATCGTCATATCCCACAGTGTGAATGTCAGTCTCTTCAAGTCTTCGCGGAAGAGAGTCCACAGCAATATTCCACAGAGTAGGTGATAAAACTTCTCCTTGCGAGCAACCTCTGCTAACCCTGCTAATATTGATCGTATCCTGGGAATCCTGACGTATTTCCGATCTTTTTTCCTTTTAGATCCGTATCGAATATCAAATGAGACGGTTCTGTAGTTTGACATCATTGTCTGATCCATTACCTTCCAATTTGATATCCTATTAAGAATTCTGTTACTACACAGAGTCACGTCAATAACTACCCTTCGTCTTGCATCCACAAATGTCACTTCTGATCCTCTGTTGACAATAAATAGGTCTTTGGGCACTGCACACTCGAGTAAAGCTTTTCCTCTGTTGTTATCGTTGGTGCTTCTCAATCTGTACAGTGTGCTTTAGAATCGCAACCAATCATTAGATATTCGCTCCTACTATCTCTGCCGACAGTCACCAGAGACTCTACCTCTTTTGTTGAGAGAGTCTCTAGGGAGTCATATGCAGATGCCATGACAAAACTGCCTGTAGTTGCCCCTGCTTATTACTGATCACGCTAGTTTTAAAGTAAAGTAAATCCAGAAGGACCTTTCTGGCCGTTTAGTTAGATGAAGTCTTAAGCTTAAAGGGTTCGGTATGATCAAGTGATCAAAATGATTAATAGTCCCTGACTCTCTTTCACGCTCATTTCCATATGGATGTTCATGTGTAATGTTGGATGTTCACATTGACTGAAATTTTTCTTCGTAAGAGTTTGATAAATTAAGGAAGACTATACGTACTTGACATACGAAATGGTGACGAACTTCAGGAGGAATTAACAAAACTTCGGAATTGAGGCAGAAATACTTCTGATCCGATATGGATTCTGACGTACAGACTTATGTGAAATTTTGCATATGTTGTAAGCCTCTATGATACCTGCCGATGGGATAATAAACTCTAACCGATCGACCTTTCCACCTTCCTTATATCAGTTTTTTAGGTCCTTACCTACGACCGAAGACAGAGCATAGCCACATTTTTATTTATTTGAACCACAAGTTCAATGTTTGTTTTATTACGGTCCGGTAAAAGAATTTTGATCTAGTAAGTCAAAAAGGAGATATCTGCATCAGTGCCAATTAGTGCTGTTTTGTCAGATCCTTGGAGATGGATGGGACACTCGATCGAAACGGATTTTGTAAATCCCTTGTAAATTTGCAGTTCACCCACAGATTCCCTCTAAGTATGTTCATGGCTTTGTAATGTTATGTACATCCGCATCTGTACCTTGGATATAATAGGTGATCCGAGTAAATGTTGGCTACTCAGCGAAATGCTACTCGAGGAGTATCTCGCGTAGATCGCAATGAATTCGCAGTTGAATGATCAGGAGAACACCATGCTCCCTTGTGCTTCCACCTTGTACCTTTGATACGCATTATTACTATAAGCTCCGTTCACTCGCTAAAAACTCAAGTCTTCTTGCTTAAATCTGATCCAATAAGCCCTACTTTTGCTAGGGGTGGAAGTCGCCGATCCTTTTTTGCCCGTCCCAGTTCATTGTAGTTGTAAGAAAGCAGTGATGCCAGCTCTCTAGTTTTCATTTTTCGATAGTTCTTCAAACATTTGCATTAGGTGTTATTTGGTTTACATCCAGATTAAGCACTTCAACAAAATCTGGGCAAATTATGATTTTGAAAAACACTTTCTATAGTCATACGGCACATTTTCTGCTGACTGTCTTATTGGAAATTTCTGTTGTTATCGATTTCAAGTCGGTTTTAAAGACCAAACTATTGTGTGATGACAGAAAGAAATTAAAATTCTTTGCAACCCTTCACATTATGCAATTAATTCAAAGTTTAGCTCCAAGCGTTTGTTCGAAAATGAAAACGAAAATATCTTCTTCCCTATTTTCCTCATCTGTTAGCCCATGGGTTCCAACTGTTTGCCCTTCTCAAACAAACAAAGAAGAAAACAAATTTTGTGGAAATTTTCGTCGCTTTTGTCACGTGACATGCTTTCTAAATGAGCAGTTCTTCTAGGGACATTTGTGTACGACCGCCTTGGGGCGCTGTTTTGAAGGACGCCACGGTGATTTTATAGATTTCCATTATTGCGTTGTATATTCTCAAAAACATTAAAAGTTTTGATCAAAAAGTATCTAAGTAAAACAATTTGCGCATCGTTCCTGTTTGTTTTTTTTTTTTTATACGTCTGCTGTGGTGGTGCTTCACCTTTATATGCAATTCATTCTAAACGTTCAAGTGGTGTGCTACAGCAGTATTCGTTTTGTTGTTTTGTAGTACAACTAGATGTGTGCATTGCTTACGCCATGGCACGCACGTACGTCAAGAAAGTGTCTCTTCTGGTCGCATCCCGTGAACCACCCTCAGTCCAAGTTGGCGCTACAACACCACCTTCGTCATCGTCATCAACATCATCATCATCATGGTTGACGTTGTCGTCATTCGGCTGCACGCCGGATGAACTCGCTTTTGAAAGTTGCATTTCCATTTTACAATGCAAGCACAAAACGTGTCGTCGTCGTGCAGCACAATAACGTCCACAGGGGGTGTGGCTCAGAGATGAAGCCATGAAGAGGCGGCATGAAGCTGGAACGCGCTTGTTTTCATTATCATTCCATTGTCTGATGCGGTGGAGGGTACTATTGTTTAGGTTTTCTTTTCTTGAAAATTCCGTTATACAGGCAACCGTTAGCGGTAGCACACTGGGGCGTATACGCAACCTCTCCCAACACTGACGAAGGAGAAAACTAAAGCAAACTACGAAGAAGGAAAAGCTTTCTATGCTTGAACTAGGCACGAGCACGAGTATAGTACACAGAACACACAGGAAAAGGGGTCACTGAACTGTGCTTTCATACACACAGCGTTCGCTATGTGTGTGTGTGTGTTGGTGTAGAATTTTCCTGAAATAAACCGGCGAACAAGAAGAGGAAAGAAGGACAAAATATCGATTTGTCCTCGGCATTTTCGATGTGTTTGTGTGTTTTTATTTATTCCCTGGCGGGGTTCGTTGAAGTGGGTGCGTGTCGATTGAAACAAGGACGGGATTTTCTTTTGTTGAAGAGAAACCGTCTCCGAGTTATTGTTCGTTTTGGGCTTCACCTCCTTTGCCATCGTCCTCGACATGGCAATTTATCATGGAATTATTGTTTTTGTTTTCTTCTTTTTTTCTTTTCACAATGGCACTTGCTGCGCTGCCATTTATCTATTGATATTTGACAATGACGATAAACAGCGGAATTTTCGTGCGCTACAAGTTTATTAATTAGGACCCTTTGTCGCTTAAAGTTGGCAGAAGTGATTTGGGCGATTTGATTTGATTAAAGTTATCGATTTATTGAAGTTGGTTGCGATTCGTGGACCTATCAAAATTAAGCAATGCAAATGATGTTGTGAGAAATGTCAATAAACAGATGACATCTCGAAGGTTGTCCAACATGTCAATTGACTTGGACTTGTCATACCTTCTTGTTCTTTAGTGACAATGACAAATGCCCACAGCTGTGAGGTACAGAGAGACAGATGACTTAGTAATTAGTTTCCTCATAAACAGCGATGAGATGGTTTTCTATAGCAGATTGACACTTTGAAAATAGACTACGTGCTGCAAAGTGGACAAAACTTTGACATGACAAACTTGGTCATGGGGTTAATTTAAGATATTATGTATGATGATATTACCCTCGTTAGAAAGATACATATTTTAAATAGGGAAATCGTACTATATTAAGTACTTAATTTAAGTGAAACTAAGATAATTATAAACGGTATGATGGGACGTTCTGGAAGGATCAACATGTGCACTGCTGTCTAAATTCATTTCGGTATGACTTCTGCCCTTGACTTTCTAGATAAAGAACGTTGCCAACTTTCAGTGTGCCATGTTTTTCCTCCGATTTCGAAATTATTGACTATTAAAGATGGCTGCACTGCATGTTGTCCAATCTTAGTCGGCTCTCCGTATTAAAAGACAAGAAGAAACAGCTTTCTACCGAACTAGTTCCTTTTAGTCCATAGTGGCGCACATAAATCATTCTGAGTTCACGACGAATTAGATTCACTCAAGTCATTGGAAAGCTCTGTCGCTGACGGGTGGGAGCAGTTCAATATCTACTTCGAGTGGCAGGTGACGAATACATCTGCCAGGCGGAAGAGATTTTCTGACAGGTTACTACTTTCAAAATCCTATTTAAATGACAAGATTTGAAGGTACTGATCTGTAAACATTCACTACATCTTGGTCCAATCAACGAGACCAACCGGATATGGGAGATTAGTTCGGTGTGTCCCATCTCATACATATTTGTTTTGCCTCCATTTAGGAGGGCCACGGGTCTGCAAATTTATTGTAGATCAGCCTATTTCAGGTAAAGGAAGCGGTGAAATAGTGTATATTTATGCAGTTCAAACTTGATTCTCCTTCCTTCGTCACAAACTTTAGATTGGAAGAATTCATTTCCATTTTTTTTTTTCAAGGACCTCGTGAATCCCTCAATGTTGTTTATCATGAACTAGAGCGTAGTCTTATCCGCCTCATATTGATCCACTTAAGGAAGTAAACATTTTGCTAAGGCGGAGGATGCCTTAACTACGTTGTTAGATACCTCTTCAAAAGTTCGCTACTACCTCGTATCATTGTTCTTTTTCTAAACTGTTTATGGCAACTACCACTGTTTACAATAAAAAAACTGTTTACCTTGTTTTAATCCATCGCGCGTGTAGCTATGTAGGTAGAATCCATTTCTTAATTCCATCATGTCCATTCAAGTAGTGTATTCCAAATGAACAGAGAGAACTCAAATTCTATGATAACAAGGACATCTTGCCCTCGTTAACAGAACTCGCCCATTAACACGTTTTCATAATACTCTACATAGAAAGTAAAATTTTTAATTAATTTGAATACCCTCTTATAAGTAATTAAAATTAATGAGATAGTCATTAGGTTCCATAAGCTTTAGAAAAATAAATACCAAAATATTTTAGCGGATCTTGAATTGAATAAAAACATTTCCTTGGAATTGTTTTTCTCCTTGAAAGTGCTTAGAAATTGACTGATCCCTGGGTTAATAAAATTCGTTAATTTGTTTTTCTTAACTTCGCATGGCTTAAGGGTCATCAAAGTGATTAGGCAATATACATACATACATAGGCAACTATGTAAGGCTGGACATCAAAACCCAGAAGGAATTATCCAGAATTAATATAAAATGTACACTTTATGGTAGATTTATGAGTTGGAAAATATACGACTTAGGAAGTTTATTTTATAGTTACTTTTATGTAATAAACAAGTAGGGTTCTCGAAAATGATGCGTTTCACTTTTGAGAACCTACTTCGGTTAATATATGACATTGCCGATTTTGGTTTTATTGTCTTGACCTCTTTGCGAATTGTCTCTGTCATATTGCTGATTCTGAAAATATTCTTTAAGCCCTTTTTGAATTTTCTATACTATCTGTCTCAACCGAGTCGTGCTGCGTTTTATCAGTTTTCAATTCTCAGATGTTCAGTTTGAAGTAAACATCTGAGCATCAGACAGAAGAGCACCTGCTCAAAATGACAGTGAAGGATAACTAGTGTTTACTTTTATTATAATCATCCATCAAATCAGGTAGACTCCGTAAAACGCTTTTCAAAAGCTACCAAATGTCATGTGTCTTGCTGATGAATTCACTTGCTGAATCCCAAGTTCATAATTCTACGGTTATCTCTGGCAAACTTCAATGTTTTTGAAATCAATACTTGTCCATAGGTGAGAAAAATCAGAATGTAGAGTCCGCAGTTTGTAGGCATTTACATATGTACGAATGATTGATGGAATCACGCACCAAGACCGAGAACTTCTCCTTAGGACATCCTTTCCCGGGTGAAATATTTTAGCACGTAACACTGCAGTAAGTCCACGAAACAGAACGACTAACACCATCCACTTCCAGGCAATCAAATTGTAGATTGTATCAATTGGATGACAATCAGATGGACAATCGACTCCTTTGCTCCTTTTAAAGCACCCGGCCCTGACGATATATTCCCTATGATGCTACCAGCTAACAAGGATTATACTATATCAATCTAAGGCTGGCGATAATTTTTTGCGAGTACCTTAATAGATCGTATATACTTTGAGCTTAGAGAAATATAAAGGTAATTTTCATACCACAAGCGGGTAGACTTTCACACATGAGCCCATTCCAAATCTCAGATAAGGCGAAATACTTGGGTTGTATACTCGACCCAAAGCTGAGCATATATAGCCCTCTATACAAGAAGTAAGATCTTTCACTGAATTTACGCAGCCGTCATCGCACCCATTTTATCTTATGGAAGCCAGACCTGGTGAGCTGCAGCAGGTAAGGTCAGATACCTCAGGGAACTTACCAAAATCCAAAGATTAGCATGCTTTGGCACTACCAGCGCCATTAAAACTATACTTGGACTGATTCCATTAGACCTGCACCTAAAGGAAACAGCTGCAAAGAGTGTTTTATGTTACAAACAATCCAACTTTTGAATTAATTCTACCTTCCTTAGGTAGCATAACAGAAGATTTCTTGAGACTATCTGATGAGAGATGGAGCACAATCTGTTCTTGTCGTGTCTTCGGAAAACTCTGGACAAAGCACGATAAACTAAAACCAGGCATATCCTCAGCCCTCAGCGAATACCATTTCGGAGACTTGTAAGGATTTGTCAGGAAAGCGAGTAGTAGCGCAGTGCTAATTGTTCTTTCTTGCTGTTTACGGAACCAACATTTGTCGGAAGCTATGTTAGTCTAAGTCTGTATTAGTGATTATCCAGATTTTTGATATAGGTGGAAGCAAAAGGTTGGAATTTTTGATATCCACATATATGTATGTATGTATGTATGTAGGTTAGGTTAGGTATTGAAGGGGGGTCTTCCACGTATTCTCATGGGTGGTTATTGTGTGCTGTTGTTCGGGAGGCGAACTAATTTGTGTAGACAGATTTGGATTGCGTGTTGGTTAGCTGACTACTTTTCCAATCTTCTCTGCTGAAAGTAAATCTAGGTACGGTGCCAAGTAGTCCGTAGTAGATAAGTAGGTTCATAGAATGACCCGTTGTATTTAATTCAGTTTCTTATCAAGCACAAAGGTATTTGATGCTGTCTGAGGTTTTATGGGAAGTGCCCTCTATAGAAGGTAGTATAAACTTTGGCATTTTCTTTTTGTTAGTAAATGATAACGGCTTGGATTTGCGGCTGACCGCTAGTACATGTTTCTTAGAGGATATCAACATGTAGTTTGATGCCAGAATTCGGTTAAGCAAGGATTTGTCTATTCTCAAAATTAAGTTCATTGTAAACTTACGCCCCGCGGAGTTTTTTTTTCAAGGATTTTTTTGCTGTTTATTATGAACTAGAGCGTAGTCTTATCCGCCTTACATTAATCCACTTGAAAAAGTAAACCTTTTGCTAAGGCGAATGATTCCTTAACTACATTGTTAGATACCTCTTCAAAAAATCACTTCCACCTCTTATCATTGTTCTCTTCCTAAACTGTTTATGGCAACTACCACTGTTTACAATAAAAAAAAATAAATATATATATAAAAAACTGTTTAACTTGTTTTAATCCATCGCGTGTAGGTAGAATCTATTTCTTAATTCCATCATGATCATTCAAGTAGTGTACATATTCCAAATGAACAAAGAGAACTCAAATTCTATGATAACAAGGACATCTTGTCCTCGTTAACAGAACTCTCCCATTAACACGTTTCCAGAATTCCGAAAAGCAGCAGCAAATCCTTTATAGTCTTCGGGAATCGTTTTCTTAGTGTATCCATTTCTTTAGATAATGTATGTGCCACCTAAAGTAAACACAGACAATTTAGTTTGTCCACTTATTGGTTAGTCTTTATCCCTAAACCAACGATGATGACAATTCCTTTCCTTTAAGATCATTTTCGACTTGATTCTGTCATCGATTTCGGATGACTAATCAGATTCGGTCATCATAAATTAAATCTCTTTAAGCCGACCATTAATATATAATTTGTTCTGAATCGCACAACCACTCGCAGCACACCCTATAAAAAGCGAATGTTTATTTACCAAGCATGAATGAAATGTATAAATTATGACAAGCAACGATTCATAAAGTATCTGACAAATACGAATATGTTGTGAGCCGTTCGCTCCTCCTTTGCGACTTGATTTCGAATATGAGTTGCAACAAAGTTGCTAATAGCCTGTCATTCGCTCATTGTATGGTTATCTGTCTGCTATAGGGTACATACAGTGACTTAACATTTCTTACGATTCAGTGACCACTTATAAAATGCTGCTGCACCGCATGTTTTTTTTTTTTTTTTATTTTGTTTTATCTCAAACGAATCATCGGTCAGATCGTTTGGTCATTCATTTGCTTTGTGCCCCTCTTTGATTTATGAAGAATGCAAATTTTCAATTTAATGAATGAAGATGAGTTGTGAGTGGAGAGATGGCCCAGAGAGAAAGATGATGTGATGAGAAGCATGAACAAGAAACACCTAAGGTCAAATGATGTTGATGATGACGATGACGCTAAAAAAAAAAAAAAAA
This sequence comes from Xylota sylvarum, assembly GCA_905220385.1. Lineage (NCBI taxonomy): Eukaryota > Metazoa > Arthropoda > Insecta > Diptera > Syrphidae > Xylota > Xylota sylvarum. Next base: position 20,767,247 of record LR999958.1, read on the forward strand.
CAACGATGGTCTGAAAGGTGAATCATTTTGCTGCGGCAACGGAACGAGTAAATGAAGAAATAAATTACTAAATTTATTGCAAACACACACACACGCCAAATGAGCTTGGAAGGTACTCTATGGAGGTTTTGGTTATGGTTTCGAATTTCGAAGAAGGTCTTTAGTTGATTGCTAAGGAAAGTTATAATACATATGTACTTAAAGTGCTGTGGCGTAAAGATGACAGTGATTTTGGAAAATCATCTGGCAGTGATTCGTAGACCTTTTATCCCATACTCTGCAAAACCTCAAATCATTTTAGACCATCTAGCCATTACTTTATAACTGACCCATATCTCATTGTGAGATGACATATTTTTTAACCACCTTTTGGTTGTTTCTATTTCATACTCCTAGTTTGAAAAGTACTTCCTTAAATTGGTCCTTCGAGCAGAAATATTGCCGGTAGTACTTTTTACTACTTACAATGGAAAGAGTACGCAGAGAAGACATCTTAGTGTTCACTTATGTTTGCTAATAACTTCAAAGTTTAATTTTATTATTCGAAAATGGTTAACTGTCTGTGTTGATTGACATTGGTGGCATCAAAGGAAACAGTCATTTTTTTGAATTTTTCTTTTTAAAGTACTTAAATAAGTCATCTATATAGGTCCTGTAAATCAGAGCCTAAGATGTGATTTTACGTCAAAATGGAGTAAGAGTAAGTAAGATTATATAGCTAGGTATAGCTCAAGAGTTTCTCCTGCCATTGACTTATTTTTGTCTCAATAGCATTTATGACTTCCAACACTACTGTTTACATGTACTGCAGTTTCAAATATCTAGTTTTTCGAGGCTTACTGGAATCCCTGACTTTAAATTACATCTAGTCTAATTGGGGAGTGGTTAGTCCACTCTGGCACTATGGTCTCTCGACGAGTCCTTTTGTGGTTGAAGAATAAAAGTCAGGAATTCCAATAACTTCTCAATCAAGGGAAGTCTTTGGGAAAACTTTGCTTCCAAATTTTCGATTTCTTTAATTAATAAGTGCGGGACATTATATAAATCCCAAAGGCTCGATTAGTGAAAATAATGTGCTAATTTTGGGTAGCGAGTCGACCATTACGTTGCCATATGACATTTGTGAGCAGGGACCCAGTGTAATATCACAAAGTTTTTCTGTGCTTGCTCTGTCACCTGCTGCTGATACTACATACTTCCATTTTTTTGTTTACCCATACTCGTCATTGTTAGCATTCTCTTTTTTTTTCCAGGTGTTTGTCTATGACTTTCATTACAATGTTATCAACAAAGCAAACAAGAACGTTTTTATACAACGAAGCCTTGGGGCATACCAATCCGGTATGTGTCTTCGCTGGTTCTTCAGAAAATACATTACCATGAGGCCTGCTATCCAGCAGAGAATAAGGTTGTTGGTCTTACCTAGTTTTTTTTCAAAAATGCAATACCATGTCAGTTTGGACCTGATCCTTGTCTTGTTAATCTTGGAATGCCTTAGTTTAGACTACAATCCTCTCGAATTTTTGTGGAGATTTTGAGTCCGCTAAGTACCTTTTAATTGTGTTTTATAAGATCTAATATTTTTTTGAATTCTGAAGCAATGTCTTGGATTGGATCAAAGAACTTTACTAGGTATGTAGAGTTTAACTTAAACTTGTTGTTCGGCTACATATAACCGACTATTTCGTTGGTACCCCAGGGCTGTTTTTAATATTTATTAACGACCTTCTCTCTCTTACTCGTAATCCAATACATTCCTTTGCGGATGACAGTACTCTTGGCTTCGCTTATTTCAGCTGCAATCATCAACTGGGGTGCAAAAAACCGAATTGAGTTCAATTTGTCAAAAACCCAGTGTTGTCTGCTGTCTCTGAAGCAGGAAATTAATGTAGTCAAACTAAAAATGAATGGAGCTGATATTGAGAAATGTAATGGCTTGTCAATGCAAGTCACTCCTGACCTTCGCTGGAATCATGAGATTTCCGAAGCTGCGGAAAGTGACGCTAGATACCTCGAATTCCTCAAGAGGTGTAAACGTTTCTTCAGTCCTGCCGACTTGCCTACTGTGCCACCTGTCAGATTGCAGATCATATAGTAATGCAGCGTCTATTGTATTCCAAAGATGGATGAGTTTGACAGGGATGTCATAAGAAGACATGAATCGGAACTCATACAGGACCTCGGTATAGGATGGTATGACAATGTAAATTAATGTCAGCTTAGAGTGTTAAGAATGTCCGAGAATATATCGATTGTGTCATTTAATTCAATACTTAACAGACCACTAGTTAGACAACTTCCTTAGCAGCTGCTTGCGAAAAAAATTTATGAAACAAATTGTTCTAAGAACGTCACTCTTTTTTTTTTGCAAAACAGAGAATTCCGTCTCCAAAGAACTATCTAAAAAGCCTACCACCCTTCTATACGAATTCGGATAGACAAAAAAAAAAAAAAACAAACAAACCCACAAAGATCAACAACATCTTTCACGTCACCTTTATAACTTTTCAAATAATCGTCACGCTCGATAACACACCCTTTTAGCCATCGACATTCGACAGTACACACATTCTTCTGCCACAACAGATAATGACCATAATTAACCCAACAATCAATGTACCGAACAACCCATCCTTTAGCGCTCCACCCATTACCCAGAAGAGAGAGAAAAAAAAAAAAAAAGGATACACACAAGCAACAGCGCTGGTGATGACGAATACCTCACTTCCCGACGACACGGCAACAAGAAAATCCGATTTCAGACACAGTAACGATAATTTTGTGTTTCCTACTTTGTATGTTCCAACACGAGCATCACTAATTACCACACCTATGTGAACTTTGCTGCAGTTGGACAACATAGGCGCACAGTGCAATTACATACAAAGTACCCACACAGCTTGCCGACATTGTAGCTATTTCCACAACAGTACGGCCCCCATAAGACCCCGGGAATCCTTGTTGCCAGAAATATAATTTATGCGCGAAAAAACTATTTATGAGCGGAACGCTCATCGCTGATAATACAAGGCTTTTCCCTTATTTTATTGTTATGGTTATTGTTCCGCGTTTGTCAAACATTGTTGTGGTGCGCTGTGGCTGTGGTTGTTGTCGTCAGCAACATTGTTGCAGAACTGTAGCCAATTCACCTTAGTACAAGCACTATTGTCCCAGCGATACACACTGGCACTATTCAACTGCTTATGGTGCAATTGCATTGCTTGACGGCAGCGGATACATTGTAAGACGTACAAGCAGGACGAGTCATTATTATCATGTAAACACGAGCTCATTCAATATGTCAGTTGCTGTTGGTTGTTCTCTTTGGTTTGGACTTTGACAGCGAATGGATGAATGGAAGACTCTGGACGGTGCTGGCATGATGACTAATTGAATAATAAAATATCTCAATGATGATGGTGAGCAGATATTTTTGCAGAGGAACAAGAAAGAACGTCAAAGTAAACATCTGAATAAACAACTGTTGTCGCAGGATCATTAAAAACTCCTTTCAACACAAGCTGTAAACAACTCTGGGAAGACGCTAATAAGTGAAGTAGTTGACCAGAGGGTGTCGTGCAATAAAAAAGAAAACAGATATGATAAGACTTAACTTGTTGTCCAAAATAATTCGAGATACAATAGAGTGTAGAACTATGTAAAGCGGAGCAAAGCGGTGCACTATAATACAAGTCGTCATTATATCTCATACATATGCATATAGTTATGCAATACTAGAGCGCTTATTGTGTACTGGCCCATATGATAATTTAGGTTTCAGGTTATGAATTTCTACTCGACTGATAGAGTCCCCCTCCTAGTGCTACTACTGGAAATACGCAAAGAATATGATCTGCCGGCTCTCCACAGAGCCTGCATATATCAGTATCGGACAATTTTATTTTGCAGAGATGGCAGGTATCCATGTTGACAATGTCTTTAGCTGACCCATTAGGGTTCCTAGTTCATTTTGGTGAGATCGAGTAAAGTCTTGGCCTTGTATTGGATTAATAAACTTTTTCACTTGCCTCAAGACTTGAAGATTGACCCAGTGGTTACCGTGTCTGCCCATCTCTCATTCTGTTATCTTGGAGTCGGCACTGTTAGGTGGTATCTCAACACAGGGCTCAAACGACGTGTGGTCGATAAGCGCCTCTTTTCGCCAGGCTCCTTCACTTCTGCTTGAAATTCGGGCATTTTCCAATTTGAAACCATCAGTATTCCAGTTATTACTTTTGAAACTCTTGGAGAATCAAAATTTCTTAAGCATGGTACAGTGTCATCACCAGAAATCTTCTTTGGGAACCCCTAACCTAAACCACCTAGCAATTTCAGACATCGACGCAGTTCCGTAGGTTACAGTCTCCAACCTATAACAACTCTTTTATTCTGTCGATTTGTTTCATCTTAGACCAGTATATCGATGTACACTATTCCAGCAACGACACATGGGGCTTCCTCTGACACTGTTCTACAGGTGCCTAAAAATTGTCCTTAGAGTTCAGTATTGAGTCTGGGCAATAGGACTATAGGTCAATCGACGCCGTTTTTCCTACAAACTCTAGGTGTGGTTTAAAATTCAAACTATTGTCTATCATCCATGTTCATATATTCCACTGCATTTCGGCTTGTAATTAGAACTGTTTCCGTCTTCTATTATTGAAATTGCTTTATTTGTTGCTGAATATACCTCTTGAACGCGTTTCGCAACGTTACCAACAGCAATGACCACAAAACCTATTTTCTTTTTGACGGCATTGGCAACCTGTCCACATCGTCATACACGATGTTTTACAGAAGTGGACCTAGCCTGTCGACACATTGTACCTTCATCGATTTCGTACCTTATCCTCCTATTCGTAAATTAGCTCCATATTACCCTTAGAATATAGTTTGGCGTATTCATTCTTTAAAGAGAGTCGATTAAACATGACCATCTTCCTGAAATGAAAGCATTCTTGATTCCTTGTGTAACTAGGAAGCTGTGACAGTGATAGCTACAATCATTTTTATAGCGTGACCGGTCTTTTTGAAGCTCATACTGTCATTCTGAGAGAAGTAAGTACTTACTATCAACAGCATTGAACATCACGTTCACAACTCACCACATTGACATTTACTTTTACCTAAACCGGCATTAGGATTAGGTTTTGCTATTTATCAAGTCAATCTGGGTATCTGCATAAATTCCATCGCTACAAAGTTGCAATGCGAGTTGCCAAACTGGTTCGGCACCATTGGATCGTACGACGACACGACCAACGCCTCGCATTCTCTAGAATTCTTAACCTCAACTAGTTCAGGTTCAAAGAGATCTATGGAATTTTTCCATGCAATCAATTACTATGCATGCTGTTTTCTCCTGTGCACTTAAAACTTCACTTCCCATTCACCAATATCGAATAATCGAAGACCTCCCAGTAGACCCGATGAATTCGTGATGATCAATGTGGATTGTGCACCCAACGATCGTTTACCTAAGAACAGGGGGCCTCATGCAGAGTGAGGTGCAGATTTCCACAGTTGGAGGTCAAATGAAAAATCGAACAACTATCGAAAATAGGAATCTCCTTTTTTACAGAAACCGCTGTTCGTTGATGAAAGTTAAATGGAGAGAACTAGTGCAATCTCTAAACTTTCATTAAAGCAAAATGTGCCTCGATGAAATCACATTCGCATCAGTAATGTCATCGCCCACCGAGTTCAATTGAATTTTACGATCACTTCGGACTTCCACGAGAATTTATTTGAAAAACATTTAGTAAATGTCTAATTTAATGTTGACACTAACTGTGGCCGTAATTTCTGTCAATAGGTTAACGATTCGAATTCGAACAAACAGCAACTGTCATAATCTGAGAATCATTTCCGAAAATGGTTGCCGACTGAGTAATGTACTCGTATGTATGTATCTACTCCTCTCTAACGAGTAAGTTAAATAAAGAAATCAATATTGTGCAAGGAGATATGTCGGACGACAGAGGAATGGAGCAATGGCAAATGATGACATTCGACTCTTTTTTATGAGTTTGAACTCGATATATGGAAATGTTTTATTGATATAGAAGAATAACTTATAATCTCTGTGTGGCGTTGTGTGTATTTTGATTTTATTGGTTTTGCTGTAGTGTAGTGTGCCGCTTAATGTTATTTAAATTAATTTATGTACAACGATGAATTTTGATGGGTACTTATTGCTTTCTGGTCGTAAAAACTGACTCAATGTGGAGGGTTGTTGTATCGGAGGTGTCGGTTGTGGGACACAAGTTGCATATGGGATTAGAGGGTATACTCTGCTGGTAATTGTATAATTTTGAAATGCTTTTGCCGAGGGTATTAGTCTAATAGTCTGGCTAATGGAGATTAAGATGGCAATTAGTCGCGATGGAGAACCGATTGGATTATGTGAAAATGGATATTGAATTTTTAAGCAACTGTTCGGACGTGTATGTACAGGGTTATGTCTTTAGAATTGACGTAAAGCGATAGGCTATTAACGGTTTAATGACAAATAAATGTCTAGGGTGCGCTATAAACTTAAGTGCAGTGTAATTGCTGACTTTGAATGGTAACTTACTCACTTGGTCAACTTAAACTGGTTGAAAAGATTTCTGAATAATTTAATGCTTAGAGGCTTTGTGCTTATGTGGCGCTATAGCTAGTAGCTCAACCAAAAAAAATCTCTCTTGTTAGTTCGGTTTTTAACTCACTGTAACCAGCACAACTTGAAGTTGGTTGGGATTTCCTGTGTCTGTGGGTTAGATGCTGTGTTTTCCGTACAATCACTGCTAGGACTGTATGGCCTCTTGGTCTTTCAATGGCGATGTATTTCAGTTGACTCCACCTCTTCTGCATCATGTAGTTCTTAGTTGAAGCCCTCATCTGCTATCATGGCGCCATACTATGCATTCCGAGCAGAATACCATCTAAATCGAAATAGTTGTTTCCAATGTGCTTCATCAAGCATCGTCCGCGATCGTCTTTTCATTACAAGACTCGGTCTTCCGTTGTTGGCTGTGATTCAAGGACTCTTGGTTATTAAGGCAATGCTTCTAACACAGCTCGATGGGATCGGGCAATGATATCAATATTCCTTGCGTACATTGAGTTGGACTGATTTACTCAAGACACTATGTCTATCAGATTTACCGGGATCCCCTAAGTCGATCAGCGTTTTGTAGAACACTAGGCTATGACGGAGCGTTTCGGCTTGGCATTCGTTGTTCTTTTTCAAGATTTACCCTATTGTGGATACTTGGTCTATACGTGCCAATGATTGTGTTGCAGAAAAGCTTCAGATTTTTTTCTGGATAGAATCTTACATCCGACATTTAGGAAGGATATCCCTTGATAGCTGGATATATAGTGTTTAATGATTTATTGCATTAGATCTACCGAAACATCTTCTCCGTTGTTAAAGAGTCCCTATGGTAAATCACCAGAACTTGAGACACTGTGTTCTTAAGTTTATACGTCAATATTTTGCTCTTGGTGGTGGGTATGCTACATCCTTGTTCATCGCAAGTGGGAAATGCTACTTGAAAGATTTCACAACTCAAAGGATAAAATTGTCTAAGAAGTGTGAAGGAATGGGATCATTGATGAAGATTGTCGGCGGCATTATGAAATGTTTTTCATCCAGGTTCTCTCTGACTAAACTTTGACTTCTGACTACCCTGCTGATTTGGGCATTATTTAAGCCGCCGTGTAGGATTTTGACATCGTACCAGTACTCTGCGGCAATCGAACACCCCTCATCGTAGCCGGTTAGTGACCACAGAAAAGTAGTTGTGACAGACACATGAATTTTGTTTAAGCAACATCCTGGCATGGTATAAGAAATGTAATTACAAAGGCATTTAAGCAAATTTAACTTTCTTGATTGTTGGTTATTTCTGGTATGAGCTTGAGATTCGGTTTGCTAGTCAGCTACGTGCGTCGCTCGATTACTTCCGATCCGAAACTGAGGGTTCAGTAAGCAACTAAAGAAGAGCTTACTGGTTTTGATAAATGAGCTCTTTATATCCATATGCATGTACGTAGACGATTTATGTAGCATGTAGGTAGCCGGCAAAAGAAGGTTTCTTAACTTTTTAAAAGACACTTATCAGAAAAAATTGATAATTGGTTTAATGACTAGATGCGATAATCTAAAGAGCTAGAATATGTTTGTATGTACGTACTACAAACAATCAATTCAAATCTATCTACTTAACTTTGAGAATAACTTTCTATAGATAACGCCTATCATTTGTGCCTACTCTATTTAGATGTCCTTTGTCCTGTCCTAAATCTCTTATTCCTTCAAATTGTATGAATAATTTTCCTGGAAATGTCCCCTAATATAGCCTTTAAGAAAACTCACCTCCTTTCAATTTAAATCAGACTCCAATCTACAAATCGTAATCCCTCCATAGACACATACTCGTACACAAAATAATCACAAATCACAAATGATCGGAGCAATCGGCTATTGCCCATTGCATGCGTTGTCCTGGAATATTAAAATTAATAACCCCGACAGGCAATCGCATAGGTGATACATATTTCACCCCTCGCTATCTAACCACATGATCGACAGAGATATTTTCGAAATAAATGATAATCACGATATGTGTTTTGAAAACAAATTCCCCCCTGCCGCTGCCACTACCGCCAGAATATAGCCTACGTTCCTGGCACTCAAATTGGACAGACGACAATCGAGCGACGCATATACCCGCTGGCAATCAGTTGGCAGTCAATATTTATTGCCAGTTTGTCCAGTTGGCCACTGCTGTCTACAGAGTGCTTTGGCTGCTGCTACAGCCAACTGTTTTCGCTGCATGCCGCCGGCCATTAAGCGCACAATTCGCTTAGGCATTTTGCAATAGAACTTTTATTGCATCAATTATATGCATACAAACAAAATAAGAAGAGAAGACACTCTCTCCCATGCATCCCGCGCCACTCGTGCAGTTGTAAATTGCTCCAATTAATTTCTGGAATTTCTCCCCTCCGATAATGTAGCGGGATGCGTGCAACGGTGCGGTCACAAGAATGAGGAAACATTCCGGAGGAGTATCCCCCCAAACCATGCTGGAGTTTGTGCAAAAGATTTTTGCCCACAACACTACTATGTATCTGTGTGTAGTACGCGATGCAACTATGCGAATTTGCATTTGTGCATCAGCACAATTCCAAGAAGTTTTCCGCTGGTTATATTGGAAAAATTCTCGGCGCGACATGGAGATACTTTCGGTGTGGGTTGCTGCCTGCAGTCAGCGGCAAGGAGTTCTAGATCCAACACAAGTAGATACTTCATTGGTTGGCATTCTTCTTCAACGTTGGAATGCTGCAAATTATTTATTCAAAGATTCTAGCTCTAGCTTGATGGTTAAGTAGGAGAGATGTCGCTCGGATAGTGGAGTGCGCTGGAGTGAAGTTCTATTGCATCCCGAAGCTGAGCAGGAGATGTTTGATGATAGTGGTTGGTTGGATCAGAGGAAAACATTGTTGCGCAACGACGATGGGGAGGATGGGGGCATTGAAAAGAAATGGGGCCAGTTTTCGAGACCCGGAATGTGGTAGCATGCATCGGCATAAATTATTCTACAACACGAAATAAAGGAGAAGGGGTTATATTATGCACACACATAGTACTTTAAAGGAGCACAACTCCTGTTCATCTGGTATTCATCCCACTTTGGGTAGCCCGCTGGGGTGAATGCGGCACTGTGTAGTATCACAGTAGAGAGATCAAGTATCTGTACTATGAAAATGGTATTGCGAAATTCCGATGCCACCAGTTTAGCTGGAAGCTGATTCTCTGCTGGTCATGAATCAAAGGGGGATTAAATGATTACAATGTTGTACGGCAGTTGCGGTGTTTCTTTAATTTTGTAGCCATTTCATTATGAGAACAGGGACCGGTGTATTAGAAATATTTTATAAACTGCGGAATATTACATACTCATATGTACAAAGGCAGCTAATGAAGAAGGAGTCGGACTATGTAAGGGTGTTAGTTTCAATTGGAACCTCGCAAAGGCTGTTTTTGAAGATTTCTATATTTATGAAAACAGATTTCTGAATAAGGAAACACAATTGATAAGGACGACAGATTTCGATTACACTACTAAGGTTACTGGAAAAAAGTTAGAAAGACACGTGACTTCCTAGCTAGCAAATTGATAGAGGCTATGGACTATGTGATGCATAGTTAAGTGCAGTTTGCCATGCCCTCAAATACCCGGGGAGTTGCTAACTTTAAGTCTCTCAACTGCATCTATGAACCCAAATATGTATATCTGTACATGTGAAGGAGAGCATCGGCACGGTTGCGTTGGAACAGCTTAACACGTTGGGCGGGCCTGGATCTTGTCACTCCTCACTTACTTACAACAATAACGCCCAACGTTGTGTTCGAACCCACAACCCTGATATTTAGCTTTTTAAAATAATAACTTAAGTTGTACTAAATCGAATTAAACAATATTTTGATTTTACTCTCGATGGCGAACAAGCAGGCTTCCGCCTAGGAACCTCCTGCGATGCTTCGAGTATTGATCTTCGCTTCAAATTTTTTCGACAGTATAAACGGGGGCTTCATACGGTATGTTTCACCTATGAAATTGAGGATGTTATGTGTTACGTATTGCACATATCACTTAGCACACAGTGATTTTGATGTCCAATGCGGACATCAGTAAGGACCTGTTATCACAATTGGTCTGTATTAACCTGAGTGTGGCGTTGTGGATCTCTTCCACTCGCCTACACACGTACCTATTTAAGGACCTGTAGCTCAATAAACCTTTCGGTGCGCACATGATCAGCAATACTTCATCAGCAAGCTGGAAAAATGTATGTCGAGTCTTCGTCCAAGAGCAATATAGTATTACTATGTACTTTTCTAAATTTTACAGGTCTTCACGTATCGTACCTGGCAAGAAGTATTTTTGCCTCAATTTTCCAAAAGATCCTCACGTAACTCTTTCGGCACCCAAAGTTCTTAAGTTCCGCCTTCTGTTCTAATATTTGCCTTCATCAGACTCTTTCGAAGGGAAGTGTGGTGAATCAGGGGTATGTCATGCAGACGACTTTTGGGTGGAGGGCGACGGTGGCACGCTTAGGATAGCACGAGTAAACTCGACGGATGCTCACCATTCTCAGTCATAACAACGTAGCGCCATTTTCTGGTTCAAACATCTTCTGTGGAATGTCAACCAAATATCTCTTCAATACCTCCTTACAATCAGCTGCAGATGATGTACCATTCTTACCCTGTTTAGTTTATATGACGAAGACAAGTTTGCCAAGCACGGCAAAAAAAGGTGTAATTTTGGGCTTAACAGCAGTATCTTCCAAGTGGAAGTCCCCGCAGAGACTGAGGTAGCCAATATGGTAAAATCAAGCACTTCAGTGGATTAAGCCTCGATTATGTTATCTCAGGAAATGAGTTGAACGTGGGATTCTAATCACAGCCATCAATAGGTGGAACTCGCTTACTACCTTTTATGTATCAAAGAAGCTTTGGCTACTATACGATAAAGCTATGACCAACAAAATCCTACAAAATGACAGGAAATCGCTGTGAATGTTGATAGGTGCTTTCTAAGGAACTACACAATGAAGTACCCAACTGTTGCGTTCCGAAGAAGTACCTGGCTAACCCCAACATCAACATCCTCCAACGCTTTATATTAAGCTCCTGCTGATTTCAAGGGTAGTCTTATGGGAATGTCAGATCCATAAGTGTGGCTGCTCACGTGGCCTACTTGCACATAACTGTCATGTCTATGACAGACTCCATCCACTATCTCTTCCGGCAGTAGCATAACATCTGTTTGATTTCAGAGTCATGCCCACCGCAATTTCATAAGTTTATACCAAATTGATATGAAAAATAAAAAGAAACATCGTTCATATTTTTCACCAGGTGATGACAGTTTCACCGCGTGCGCGCGTAGGCGGAAGTAAAGCGAATTCCGTAAAAATGGCACGTGTGTCTGGCATTATGGATGTTATTGCGGCATTCTCTGCGGGTGATCCATTCGGGAGAGAAATTAAAAGGAAAACAAAACTGCAGAGGATGAGAATTTCAACAAATTATTTCACGAAGTAAACCGATATTCCTTGTGAAACCACCACGCAACAATCGTTTTCGCGCGCTCTGTCTCAAAACCACGCGTAATACTAAGCCAAGCCACAACTCGTCGCTTATGTAATGTAAGCCAATCCGTACATTCGACATGTGAAAATCTGTGTCCTATTGCAAGCTCATGCAGTTCGTCATCGAATACCAAGCGCTGAGGAATTAGCCAAAACAAAACAGAGAAACAATCATGACATAGATACTGCCACACACACTTTGGAGGAATCACTCGTTGTTGGACAGAAGCTTGTGTTTCTCGACTTTTCGAGCGCGCCACAGACAATGAGACAACACCGATGACAACGACTACAAAATGGGGAATATTCCAGGTTTTTCTTTTTTTTTTTGTTTCCCTGTTGCTTCGCTTCCTCTCTTTCTACAAAAAAAAATAAAATAATAATAATAAGAAGAAGTGACTATAATAATGTGAGGACTGAGGAGTGAAGACATTCTCAATTTAGCCTTCGATTATTTCTTGGAATTTTCTATGAGAACAGAGTCTAGGCTCTGGGAGAAGCCAACGATGTATTTAATTGAGGTTCATTTGCATTTGACTTTAGTGATAATATATTTGAAATGACCACGTTCTCGGTGCGGGACAGACGGACTATAAAACGGCGTTTAGCATTGGCTCTCGTTTTAGGGTAGGAATACTAGATACTGGAATTGTTCCTTTCTGTAGATACCACGATGCATTTATGTACGTGTGCGTTTATGTTCATGGGGTTTCGAGGAATATTGAGGAATATCAGTGTTAACCTGCGCGTTTATGTTTATGGCGTCTGGCGAGGAGTATTATCGGTTCTCGGGAGGGAACGTAGAGATATTTTTATTAGAACAAAAGTGGTCACTTAAGCTCAACTAGTGAGACTATTCGAAAGAATGTCAATTCTTATTTCTGATGCATGCGTATATCTATGTCGAAGTAATGACAGAAATCCTCCAGAAGTTTGGATACCGCAACGATTGCTATATTTTCAGCGAAGGCGTGGTGTTTCATGACAACAAGGTTCTCAATGTTCACATATATGTACATGTCAGGCCCAAAAGTAGTAGACCTAGAGCCTTGGGGTAAGTCGTCTGTGACGTTGTATCGATGTATCGATAAAGTAGTAACCTATATTCTTCAATTGTTCATCCGCTGGATTTTTGTCTAATTTACATTACATTTGGACATCCAATGCAATGACTGCTGCGTAGATTTTAGTACAGACTTTCAAGGAATCTTTGGTGAAGAGGGAAATCAAACTGGAACGCCTCAAGACATCCAGGATCTCACCGTACTCCACTTTTAGCTATCAATTGGATGATTTGTAAATCAACCATAGATTCTTGTGTAATGATGGTACTTACACTGGTACTTACTTACCTATCAGGCTCCCGACTTTTGAAGAGTTTCTGCATGAGAACTGAATCTACTCCTGCGTCTGTTCGTCAGACCAAGCATTTTAGCATCCGGCATTGCTTGTAGATGTAAATACCGATAAAGCTTGACGTGCACACTTGTACGCTCGACAGGCTGTTATATGCGGAACTGAAGTTGGTACATGGTTCCCTTTTTTGTAGATGGGGCATAAAGCGCTGACACTGGTCGTTAGGCATGTGATGTATGCTTCCCATCTTACACTAACCTCATTCAAAACTGGGACTTCTTCTGATATGTCACTCTCTGTTTGGCGACCAATTAGTAGCTCCTTAAATTCTTTTATTTACAATTCCCCGTATTCCGGAGTTGTAGTTTGTAGGCAAGTGCTTAGTTTTTTTTAGAAATTCCGGATGAAGTTCCTGTCACGAAACTTTTCGATATCTTAGAGCTAGGAAGATGTATTTATAAGCCCTCTTCTTTCTACGCAGGGCTTTATATTCTTGTAGTCTTTTGCCTCTGTATTCTTCCGTAGCAACGCCTCTAAACACATTTTTTGCTTGCACTCATTATCGTACTGCAGATTTTCGGGGTGACTGTATCCTGCCATGGTTTCAGTGATGATGTGATGTGATGGAATGCTGGAGAGTAGTCTTTGGTTCCTCTTAGTATGCTAAGGCGCTTCCTGTTGTATTTCCTCTTCAGGGTAAACCAAGAAGTTAGTGACGACTAGAAGATTGTTCTACTCGACATTTTCCAAAATGTTTAATGCGTGCCACTTTTGGATTCGTGGCTCAGTGGTTAGTGTCTCAGACTGCTGATCCTGTCCAATGTATCTCCTGGATCGCAGTAATGTTTGCATTATGCTGTGGAAGAACAGTTCCTAGTTTTTGAGCTGAAGGGTATACAAAGAACGTACATTCCAGGTATTTACTTATTTAACGGACTCCCGACCCGTGAAGAGTCTCTTTTCAGTAATTATGTTGTTATAAGATTACTTTAATTGCTGACTAATAACACATCGATTATTACGTGTATATTCCTGACTCCATGATCGATTTCTTGCCTTTAAGTTCCAATACTAAAAATGTTATTTGATAGGATCTTTCCAGTTTCTTATTAAATACGTATCTAAACACACAACTCTGAGAAGAACCAATTTCTAACTACAACAAACAACCAAATGTAACGTATTTCTAAGAAACATTTTCCCCTGATGACACCATAATTCAGACAAAAATTTATGAATGTCCAGAATGCAAATAAATCAGTAAAACGTGTGTAACTCCATACAAGACAAACAGCATTCTATGTTTATCTGCATTTAAAAACATTTTATCTATCCTGTTTTTTTTTTTTTATATACTACACAACATCCAAGTCCAAAAGACACCTGGTAGCCTTATTTAGTCAATCGAAATTATCTTCTGAGTCACGATTCCTTCAATGTGAACACGTGCCTCCTACAAGACTATTTATTGCATATCTCATGACATTATCTATTGGTCTAATCAATAAAACATTACTACAGTGCTTTTGCAAAACCGGAAATCTACTCACAATATCCCAAAACAAATTCACAAACATTCCTTTCAACACATTTTGTATATTCTTCTTCCTTCCTCTTCCCCGAAAATCGTGGTTAGGTTTTGCAAAACAAATAAAAAAAGAAGACAAAGCTGTATGCGCTATTGCCTGTCATTTAGAAACGCGAAAACTACCACAGCCATAGGCAACAAGAAATAAAATAAAACTAAACAGAAACGGAACTTTTATTTTAACTTGCACCCATTTGGGACAAGTATGGGTTTCGTGAACATTTTTGATCAGATCTTGTTATGTATGTACATATGTATTACTATTGCAGAGGAGCTCTCACAAAAAGTGGATTTGAATTCTGTCTGTATGTACATACTTACCATTTGCAAAGTTATGTACATACATATGTGCATATGTATACCAACTATAAGGAACTTGTCTAAATACCCACGCCCACTTTTGGGAGAGTTTAATCCTTGTCATTAATTTTTCAAATTTGTGTTTGGAGTTCAAATTTTGTACATATATTTCGTAGAAAAGAAGAACATATTTCGGTCTAATGTGAAAATATTCTTGACCTCTGGCGGAACTCATGTTCAATCCCATTCATGTAGCGAACTCCCTACGACACGATGATCCTTCGTTCGATGGATCTTTGGTTGGATTTGGTTTGCGGAGCCCGTAAATTTGTGTGATCGTTTTTAGGAGTTCGATTTTTTTTTATATTTTATTGATTGCATCTCGACTCTGTTCTCCTAGGTGTCGCTGTGTTTTAATTATTTTATGTGTGCAGATAGCTGCGGTTCTTTTGACATTTCAACTCGTCTATACTTGCCATTTAATCATGGAAAGTACACGCTTCAACAACGTTTGCTAATTATACTAATTTTTTTATAAAGTTTTGCGTTTGGTTGCGACAACTTTACAATTTTCGGTCGTCGGGGGTCATTGGCCAATACTTCTTCTTCTTCTATTATGATGGCAACACAGTCACAGTCATTGGAGATCGCTACCTGTCCAAAATGACTTGGAACATATGTGGTTTCAACAAGACAGCAGGACATGCCACACAACTGGCCAAGCAATGAAGTTATTAATGGTCTATGGCAAAAAGCCAGAGACTTTTGGCCGATTACAACTGTTGTTGTTAACCTAGTAGGTTATAAGCGAAGCAGAAAATAAAAGTTTTAAGTTCTGGCTTTGACACACTAATTCTTGTTGATTGTTAATCCTCTCTTTAACTTGCCGCTGTCAGTTACAGAGCCTGTTACCATGCTATGGAGTTCAACTCCAATTCATCTCCAAACTAATGATGATTTACTACGATTATACCCCTTAACTCGAATTATTAACTATCATATAATAAAATTATAAATTCCTGTATATTAATACAAAAAAAAAAAAAAAAAGTTATAAGGTGATTACAAGTCTTCACAGAAAAGGATCCATTAAAAACTACCTCTTTGCTCTAAATCACCTAACATTCATTACAAATTAAAAAATATATAAATTATTACATGCATTACGACATACATACCTATGTATGTACATTTCGATCGTATCTCATGCTATGTCGGCGGTAGTCCACTAGAAAGAAAGCCGCCAGCATAAGTAATTAATTATTTCTTTATTCCATAAATGTCTTCAGATCTTGCACTTTTTTTTTTCTGTCTCCGTTAATCCTCCTCCTCCCTCTCTGTGGAGCAATCATTCATACATACGAAATGACTTAAGCGCATTGCCAACGAAGAGGAACTATTTATAAAAAAAAATTATTTCGAATTACGTACGTATGAACCTATAAGTATCCAGCACGTTAAATAAATGATTTTCCAAATGCAGTGCGGGGAGAGCGCCACTAGGAGCTTGTGAATTATATTTTTAAATTTTTCATCCAAACTAATTGTTATTCACAGAACGATCAGTGATCGCAGCGTAAGATACTACTTCCCAGTCTTTCTGTTCCCGGTTTTTCCTTTTGAAAACTCAATGATCCATCTGGATAAGTAGCCAAGATACACGGAAATACTTATTTCAATTACCATTCCATTATGAGGGGATTATTCCCTCGGCTTTTGGCTTTGGTGTTTAGCCGGCAATGATCACTTGGTGTCGGTTCTTGTTGTTGTACGTCCTTTTATGCGCATGGTGTTGGTGGATCAGTGTTTCGAGCGATTTGCCGGCTTTGCGAGATAATCATTTGTTGTTCCAGTTTTGATAAAAAAAAAAAAAAATAATAAAGTGTAGATACGATTGGGTTGTACGTCGTTGCTGTTCATGATGATGAAATACTTACACTTTAGATACAATATCTTTAAACTGTGTGAGTCAGATTCGGTTACAGATTGTTGTACAATGGAAGTTTTATAAATTGGGACATAGAAACAAAACAAAGTAGACGAATTTCCACTTCCAATCTTGGCTTTTAAATATAGCCTAAACTCACGAGTTCTGAGGAGATGTACGACTAAACGATCACCGATATTCAGATACGCACTTCAAGTCGGTTGATGTCCCTTTCTACTTGTGCGCGCCACGTCAGGCGAGGTTTTTGTCTACCTCCCCTTCTTGTTGACAACATACATATGTGTATATACTTTAGCGTTATAGGTTTAGCCCTAAACCTATTTTGGTAGCTTTCGTTTCAATATTAACGAACGCATCGGTGACAGGTCACTGAGTTTTGAGTCAGTTTCGTCTGCGTACGCTATTAGTTGGACAGACTTTTGAAAGATTGTGTCTCCGGTCTTGGCTTGTGAGTTGTGTTACGCAAAATTCCTTCAAGTATGATGTTAAGGAAGTCACCTTCCCTAAATGCTAACATCAAAAGTCTCAGTAAGGTCTTTACCGACCTTGATGGAGCAGCGAGCGTTAAATTGTCAAAGCAAAGGATTGAGAAACAAAGAGATCTACAAATTTATAATGAAATAGAAGAGACACGAAATACATTTTAAGGAATTGTAAGGCACTGACTTGGAGCAGAATAAATTCTCTATGAGCACACCAAATAGAGGAGAAGGGCCTCATATTTTAAGAACTGAGCGAATATGAAGTACTTTAGGTTGAAAATGATATTAGACGCGTAATAATCCCAGTGCCTATGCACATCGGGATGATTGTGCTTATTTTTTATAAAGTCTCGGGATAGTGTTCCGTTCACGGTACTCTCCGACTTCCTTGAGGCGGAAAACGTCGGAAAAAAATATGTCCCTTTTATTCCTACATAGTATATTCTTATCTTCTGGCTTGAGTAGACTACTCACCTCTAGTAGTCCTCACTTTCTGATACAACTTCTTTAGATGTGCATCTTCTGTCACCTTTTTCTATCTTTTCCCTTAGAAGAAGAGATCCGTTAACCGAAAGCAGTAACCCATTTCAGGAATACTACATCAATGAAATATGTTGGAAAGAAAGTGGCCAATGCATGAATATTTCCTATAAGCTGTGTCTATTGTTAATATATTGTTAATATAGTCTATCAAATTTTGTGAACGCCCTTAGCTTTTTGTAAACAAATAAGTGTTGTTCTGTGAACTTCGCAGGTGAAGGAAGGGCATAGGTAGCTACATACTATACTTAAGTTTTTCAGAAATGGTTTTAATTTTTACGTTTACGTTATGTTAAGTTTGCGCTACATTTACTTACTGTACGTACGTACAGTATGACAGTTTATACATTGCGAACACTTGTGATTCAAGACTAATTCTGTGTTCTTTGGGCTAAGTAGAAATCCAATTCAAAGAGCATATGTGTAAGGCATTGAATAGATACTACGCATTAAAAGTGTTTGAGAAACAGCTTTTAATAAGGTGTAGAAACCATAAACAGCTCCTGATGAAATTGATCCCACCTACATATTATTATAGTCCAGACAAAAGCTGTATTGTTTCCTATTGTGTCATGAGCAATGAACTTGTCCTAGTCTCAAGGACTTCAATACAAGAGAAAAAGCCACAAAAAAACGTATTCATAAATATTCAATTCATGCTCTATAGGCTGTTGTTCCGTTCAGCCTTTCAATTCAAATGGATTTTGAGACCTTCCCAAAATATACATAACCATCAACTATTATGAATGTCTCACTAAGTTGTCAACACATTTTCTGGAATAAATTTTCAAGGAATTAATACTGTCGACCGTCAAAAGTACACAATAACACCAGACCAATGTCCGAATCGAGGTCTTTCGTCTAGCACACGGGATACGAAACGTTTTTGTTTCATAATTACATTTTCCGTCAATGTCTGTGATCTAGGGTGTCTCTCCACTCCACCTTTTTCTTTCTTCTCCATCTAGTGGTATCATATGAATTTCAGAGTAATCCACGTAAATATGTTTTTGTTTTTCTTCCCTTTTATTTACAAATGAACATAATTAATCTTCAATTACACTTTTTTGCAAGTTCAGATACCGTTCCATTTCTCATGACTTTGTCTCACGAGATACTTATAAATACATATGAATAGAGTTAGGTACTCACATGTATGTATGTATGTGCATGTAATCATGTTTTGAATTATGCAATAATTCGATTAAAGTTGTTGGCTAATTAGATATTGGTTGACGTGTATGTATATTACACTTAAATATTTATAAAGTTTTTTTTTTTTTTTTTTTTTTCATTTCTAAGACTCACGTTCGATGTGATAATTATCACGAACGTCTGTGATATCCGTTTGTAAATTAGGTGTGATTCGATAGAAGTGGCGATTTAAATGAAATATCCTGTTGCGGTTGAATTGGGTTCAATTGGCAGGAATGTTGTGTGAGAAAATTATACTCTAAGCTGAGTCAATCGAAGGAATTATAGAAATTTAACAATTAGTAAAAAAGTGCTGCACCTAATGCAGGCATATTAGATAATTAGGTATAAAGGCGTTTAGGGTATTATTATTTGAAGAAGGGGTATATATTGCATCGTTAATTGTGACCCTACGCATTATGATTCCTTTCAGAATTTCAGGGTCTTGTGCTCCTGTTAGTTTTGGCGAAAGAAAGGCGTCCTAGAGCACTATGTCTAATCTATGTAGTTTCTCTTAGGAATATAAGGATTAGAGTTGGTTCTATGACAGTATGTATGATATTTCCTCATTGATAAAAATTGGTATATGTACATAGGTATGTACATCCCATAAGAGGTGGAAAGTAGTGAATTTTTTATTTTAAAGTACAAACTTATAAATAATCCTTCTTTTGATGAAATTTTTCATCACGTTTTCGCATAATTGCGGCTGTAATTCGCGAATTTTTCTCTTAGTGCATGAATTGTTGTCCATTGGCGTGGACTTTATCTTGAACATATCCCCAAAGGCTAATGCTCACACGATCTCGGCCAATTGAAGTTTCCATTTCGAGAAATCAAACGTCCATTGTTTCACCACCTGTATGCCATGTGGGACGATATTTTCACGGGTTTTGTAGTGTATTTTCACTATTTCAACATTTTGAGCGAGTATGCATCGCTCAAATGTTATTGCAAAGATATGTAGTTGAATGTTGAGAGTTCATGGCGCCAATGGCAAAATGACATCTCTTGTGGGGTGACCCTGTCCCTATTTTTGCCCAAATATTTCAATGTTTTGTGGATCAGTGCCCCACAGAATTGCAGTAGGTAGTGTTGGGTTGTTTGGGTTGGGTGATTATCTCCACTCAGCAGGGACACACTTAGACCAAAACCAAAGTATATTCTGATACCAGCTGAAGTAGCTGGTTATTATTCACAGGAGCTAATTCGGTATTTGTAGGTTGCTTAACGTGTCTTTAACGTCGAGTTGTCGCGACACGGCGCAGAAGGTACTGCTTTTACCCGCACTCGTCGCCCACTGTCTCTATTGCCTGCATTGTGCTTCATTTCTTTGTAAATGTTGATCAGATGGCCTCGAATCTCCTTAAATCTATTACATTAGTTTTTTTAAAAAAACCTTTCCCCAATGTGTCAAGCATACTCAGCGACCGGTACGAAAGAAACTGTTGGTCATGTGGTTTCTCACTCTTTGGGATAAGGATTAGCCGTTTCTTTTTCCACTGCAGCCGGAATTCGCCTTCCATTAGATAGGCTATAAAGCCCTGTGGAATTTTCTCATAAAGAAGCTCGCGCTCCAATCAATTCTTGTCATTTTATTGCCACTATTACTGCCGCGGCTTCTAAAACTATTTCAGTTGCGACTATTGTTATTGTCTCTCTCTGGAATTTTCCAAGGTAAAATAAATCCATATTTCATCGAGAATAGGTGCTGACAATTGATGCCATTCCTTAGTTTTTTCATGACTTTGCTACGTGTCTCCGCATTGTGTTGCAGATTGTTTTGCAGATCCTTCCTCGTCAGCTTACGGAGTGATGATCGCTTCCTCT
This sequence comes from Xylota sylvarum, assembly GCA_905220385.1. Lineage (NCBI taxonomy): Eukaryota > Metazoa > Arthropoda > Insecta > Diptera > Syrphidae > Xylota > Xylota sylvarum. The sequence goes on from LR999958.1 coordinate 20,788,638, forward strand.
GAAATTATTCACGCCTTGCTCGGTGCCTTTATTGAAAATAATCCTCCCCTCAAGAAACGACCATAACCCGAATAGAATTTTGATCTCAACGGACTATTCAAAAATCAATGTAGGCACCAATTGTTCAACTTAAACTTGTGAAACGTTGCTTTGGGGTGCTGAGAACATTCACAGCAAATTAGGACGTTACACTCTCGTAAGTGTACATTCCGTAGCACTTGTTAAATTCGGCGTTTTTCTTTTTTTTTGTCGGGAAATCATCCTCTGAGCTTTGCTTAAGAATCTCATCGGAGATCTTTCTTCCCGCAATCCCAGTGTGACCTGGAACCCAGACAAAAGTCAAAGAGTTCAGTCTTGCGACCGAATTCAAAGAGTTCTTGCATATTCAGCATAATACAAGACTACAACTAGCCGCCGTGTCTCTATAAAACTCTGGAGAAAGCACGACAATACTAAAACCAGGCAAATCCTAAAGCTTACAAGAACGCACTTAGCACTCTCCATGGGTATCATTACTGCCCAAAACGGTGACGATTTGTACTTTTCACTTTGGCGGTCTACGAAGCATTGTATTTTTTCTGTCAGTGGTTATGAATTGTCCGACAGAAATACGGGTGATTTGATGGTTGGTTGTACCTACTATGGACATGTCATGCGTTGAAATCGGCAACGTTTTGGAATCTTTTTTCGAACGGATACGACTTTTCTGCTAATTTAAAAATTATTGTGCTCATTACTGACAACTTTTTATAACCGTTATACAACTTTTTCGAAAACGTCCATTAACACACACAAAATTTGTTTTACCAAATTGAGGTAGTCACTGCTACGACTCCTCAACCCAAATAGCCATACAAATTAATACACATCCTGCAAATATGTTAATTTTTTTTCTGTAACGCTGCCTCTATGCACGACAGACAGTGTCAGGAGCAAACGAAAATATTATCCATTTAATCATTTATTTTATGCTCATCCCCATCGCCGTCATGCAGTCTGATGAACTCCTGGTTTCACTTCAGAGAAAGATCCCGGTACACACACATTTACCCACCGAATGACACATTGCAGATACAAATGAAAACCACTCTGCTTTATGCATCGAGAGAGAGAGAGGCACTAATTAAAGATAATATGCGGTTATTTTAGGTTAATTATTCAAATTGCATCCGCACGCGGAGCTGTTGCCGGCACAGGGTACAGGGCACCGGGTATCTGGTATCTGCACCAGCAGCATTCAGATGATATAATTTTTTTTTTCTCAACGCCCAACAGGTGCCACAGTCCGGTTTCGTACTAATTTATTATAGTTATGCGAAATGTATTTGGGGAATTGTATTAAATAACAAAGGCAACAAATAATATATTTCTCTATAATTAAATTAAGTGTGTAATCAAATTATACTCGTACATCATGCCGGGCCGTGTAATTGAAGGAGAATTCTCATTTCGTCGTCGCCGTTGTCGGCTGGCAATAATTTTATTTTTTTTTTTAAAGCTAACATTATCAACATAATTAAAATAAAGGGATATACATATTTTTAAGTGCGAAAAGGTTTCCACATAATGAATAATAAAAAAAACTTTAGCGAGTCATTTTCGTCATGGCCTTCCCAGTGTGAATCTTGATAAATGATTTTTTTTATGCGATGGAGACATGTCAAAAAGTTATAGCACGACACTTACAGGAGACAGCTGCTCTTCTAGAAGATTGTTATTTTATACAAAACAATCAATATTTTGTTAACAAAAAAAAAAAAAAAACATGTTAAAGGAAAGGACCGACGATACATGAGGTCTTATCATGAACTTGCTGCCCTAATTAAATAAAACTGAAATGACAAGCAAACATGAGATACGCTAGGGTAATTAGGTTACTTGCTGTAGGGTAAATAAATTTAAATCAATAGGTCAGGATGTACAGATCAATGTAAGGCAACTTTGTTGCTCGTGTACACGAAAGAGTTATACAACTTCGTTGGAAGGGAGTCCTCAGCAGAAATATTTGTTTAGTTCATTAGGAGAGCTTAATCACAAATTTATTTATAAGATCTTTGTAAATTTGTATCAGGTGCAATATAATCCATAAATACATGTGATTTAAACGCACCTAAGATTATTGTAGAACAGTGGTCACCACTATACCACCATAGACATCAGTTTTTCAGACTTCCTCTGCAATTCATAAAAATATCGAGAACCGTAAAAAGTTTCAAGACGGACTCCACAATATGGGTCCCAAATATTGGAAAACGTTTCTATTCTATGAATCCATTGAGACAAATTACAATTCGTAAAATCGTCCAAGTTTCATTCTATGAACCAATAATAAGAAATACATGACACATTCAAAATGGCGGAGATTTAAAATTATTGCAAAGGAAATTTTTATTTATTGAATCTTGAAAACCCAGTATTTTTTTTTTTTTTTTTGTGGACCAGACTTTGCTAGGTAACTGCCTACAATTTTGAACAGGTACGCTGTTAAGTTCCCTTTTTAAAGAAGAGCATCCTGTAACATGAGATTTTTGTATATTTTGTTAACCCGTGTAAAATATTATATTATCTGGGCCGGAACGTTATATATAACACCCACAACGCGAATGGTTGTGAGAAAATGATTGTCAACATTGTCTAGGTTTTAGTCGGCTAAACGAAGTTTGTACAGCCAATCATTAATCAGCGCTGGTGATCAGGGACCCAACCAAGTTTTACCCTATTATGTCTAGCAAGAGATTACAAAACATCGTAGGACCATTTAACTGATATTGAGTTCACTGAATTGGAATATAATAGTGCTCTAAACACTGCCTAACTCTCAGAGAAGATATGTTTCAGAAGGTTTAACTTTACGCAGATGTCATATGTACGGACTTCAGCCAGTAAAACAGTTTGACACATTCTCATACGTATGGAGACTTCCAGAGTCCATCTTCGATCTGACGGTAAACCAGAATGGAAATCTAGGATCCAGTACCGGAACACGATTAGACCAGTTTTCACGATCTAATATTTCTACCTTAAATAAACTTCGGAAAAAGTATTCCCTGGTCATAATGTCGGGTATAGTACAGAACATGTCCATTCTAGAAATTTAGTCAAGTGTTGTCAGGTGACTCATAAGATTTTCTCCTTGTATAGGGTGGGTCATCTGTTGGTTTCTGTTTGAATCATATATTATTTTGACACTGACAGCTCTTATGCACTCAAAAAATTTAAAGAAACCCAGTATTATATTTTCGCGCTAGGATAGTTAAGTTACTTTCAAAGTGGATGCTGTGTTGCCGAAACAGTGCGAATTTTGAAAAGAAATTTCGTTCGAAATAATGCACCAATCACAGCTGGTGTACGCAAGTTTGTGAGTTGATGTGCGCTCAACGGAGAATATTGCAGTGTTTTTAGAGGTTTTTAGAGTGGCGGTTTCATTGGCCCATTTTTCTTCCAAGACGACAATAAAAGAAACGTTACAGTCAACGGGGAGCGCTACCGAGGCATGATAACTGATTTTTTATGGACAAAAATTGAGGATTTGGACTTGGACAAGCTATGGTTCCAGGTGGAGCTACGTGCCACACAAGCCGTCCAAAGATCGATGCTATGCGAATAAGTCAGAGAACAATATTGGTCAAGTCCAGTTATTTGAATAAAATATAATATTACATAATTAATCGGACCGTTGAAAAATAGTAAACAGCGTATTTTTAAAAAGAAACCAGCATATGATTCAAGCAGAACCCACCCTTTATATTTATATCGGAAAAATACTTATTGCCGTGCAGTCGCCCTTGATGTCTCAAGCTTTTTATAAAACTTATGCTATTGGTAGCATTTTCTTTACTAGTTTACGAGATTTTTTTAAAGAATTCGCTAAGTACAAATTGGATGATATGCTTTTACGACATTCTCAGTCAATGTGGTGTACCCCAGGGCTCAGCGAAATCGATTGAGCGATGACTGTCCGTCCGTCCGTATGTCAACGCTTTTTGGGCCTTAAATTTTGAGCTAGAAGGATGAAATTTCATATCTTGGCTTCTGAGAAAAAGATACAGTACAAGTGTAAAAATTTTTGAAATCGGCCCACTGTGCACTTTTTCATAACTTCACTAAATAATATGAAACCGAAAAATGTTGTTAAGACCAAATATTTAGGCATTTAGATTCCCTACATTTCACCCATACAACAGTTTTGGCCACGCTCACGTTTTGGGGGCATTTTCATCAAAAAACCGATTTTGATGAAATTTTACATACATGTAACATTCTCAAACGTTCGACGTTATCATCGTATTTAAGTAAAAGTATGCAATATAGCCACGCCTACTTTATAGCGGCTACATAGAAATAGAGAATACTGTATCATACGATCCGTTCCAGACGGATTGTAGCTTTTCTGCATGTTTTTAATATTCATTCAGTTTACTCGTATTCAGCGTAAAGCAAATGAATTTTCAATCAAATTCAAAAGTTTAGTCGGAATGTCGGATACTTAAAGCTTCTGCATCCACTATTTTTCGAATAAAATTTAAAGTTATATCATATCTACATATGAACGTGTGCATAGCTAATATAGCCAAGACAATACTTAATTAGTAACTCATCAAAATTGAAATTGCTGTCATATCTTATTTTTATCTTATGCGAGTCTTTTGGAATACAACATTCATCATAGTAATTATAAATTTAAATATCAATAAAATACACATTATACTCGTATGTCCTTTTCCTTTTCAATTCAATTTTTCATCCATTTAATCCCTCTTTTGACTTTTCAATGATTATTATTGATGAATTCATCTGATACTCCTATTGCAATACCGATGCCGCGATTTTCCAATCAGCTAATGGTTGAAAACGAAACATTTTTTCATCTTTGTTTTCCAGTATTTACCTTAACAAAAAAAAAATCCATTAATTAACCATGCTATATTACTCACCCTCTTTATGAATCTAAATTTTTTTTTTTTAACTCATTTCAGTTGATGCTTCTGCGATGTACGGCGGTAACATCGTTATACCAGGAAACTTCCTAAAGATACAAAGGCCACCAGTAACGAGACTGCTAATATCACAGCCACATGTGCCACATTATCTGCCGTGTTCAGCTTCAATAAACTATAATTCCGGTAAGTATGTTTAAGCGCACAGATGGATACTCCCTAAGCTTGTGCCTTGTCTCATAGATGAGATACTCGTACGAGTATGAACTTTTCCATAATAAAAAGAGTAATTTTCTGAAATTTGTTAGATATTTTCAGTCTTTTAACGTGAAAATTTGTTTTTGTATCATAGTACCATACATACATAAAAAACAAAAAAAAAATCGAAAACTCGTTGAGAGAAAAACATTTACGAAATGTGATATTTTGACGAGAGTATGAAGGTGACTGCTGCTGCTATGTTATGTTGTTGTTGATGAGTAATAGCCGGGAATAATATTAAATTTAGCTAATACCCCGATGTAATTAATGATGTTGCTTTAAGATTGATTTTTAACTTGATACCTGAAATTAGCGATATACGTACATATGTACATATAATTAGCTGTACATATGTATCTTGCTGTATTTCTCTGTATTATTGTACAAATTTAAGACGCCACACGAATTTAATTATCAGAAATTTCCAGACAGAGAGATGCAGAAACCGAAAAGAACTACACCTCCGTAATCTACCTACAGCGACAAAAAAATACTGCAAACCAAATACAAATGGTTGCGAGCATGTCCTGTATTTGCTTAGGATCTCTATTACGCCTATGTGCCATTTTGTAAAATTACTTGCGATGTATTTCAAATTAATACATACTAATTCGTCCTCCATTAGGAATGTGTTTCTAAGTTGACAGTTGATTGTTTTAACTTTTTTTTATTGTGGAAAGTTTGTCATTTTCATTCAGCAGCCAGAAAATTCTTAAAATATGGTATTTCAGCTAATAGCTTAGCATCCTCCTCCTCTCCGTTCTAGCAACTCCTGCAGAAGTCATTTAAAAAGGAGCTCAGCCTTTTAGCAGTTTGGCCTATAAGACAGTACCCTGTAAGGACACCGATGACGTAACTGATCTGCGATCACTTTATCATAACCAATTCGTCACTGCGTTGGTCCTGCTGAAAGCGTCCATCTTTGGTAGACGTTTATATGTAGTGTGAAACATACTCAGGTTTTTCCCTTTAGGTATAATCCTTAGAGTCGCATCATTTTCTGGGGAGCTCGTCAGTCTTGCAGTTTCCTAGAATGTTTCTATGGCCTGGCAACCCACTGTTGAACTGGTCCTTCATTTCCTGAAGAAACAAACGAAAGAGCAGGATTCCAAGGATTTGATTGCCGGTTGACTGTCAGTAAAAATGCTAATATCCCTGACAGATTGCATTAACTTTCAAGAAAAAAAAAAAAAAGGATCCTTGATCGGCTTAATTTCTCCATAAAACAACTACAAGCGGAAGGAGATGCTCAGTTTAAGAATCCAGAACCCACCCTGCTTTCGTTCTTGGACTCGTGTTTGTAGAACTGAACTGAACTATGATCCAATAGGACATCAGTGTCCTATTTACCCCGGAAGGGGATTTTCGTTCGGAAATTACAGTCAAATCTCAGTTTCGGCGGGGTGTTGTTTTCATGGGTAAAGTTTAATAGATCGACGGACGAGTAGTGGCCAGCTTGATAACTGGAACATTGCGAGACGTCTTTACGACGGATGGCCGCACTGGCCGCCATCTGTTAAATGCTGTTTTTAGTGCACCACTACTGAAGTGAATAAGTAGATCGTTGCACTTTTGCTGATTAAGAGCGGACTACGAAACGATCAGGTCATATAGTAGTACAGCCCGGATTACGGACATGTACAATCAATGTGTGCTTCAAGGCATACCGCGACTGGCAAGCCTTTTAGCCGATGCACATCTCAGCTGTGTGTTAATAATCCTGCCTGTAAGCAATTTGCTTCAGTTTTGACATTGTTACCAGGAAGGCCACTAAGGTACATATATTCCTTAATACTCATAGATCTTTCAATGATGCGCACGAAGTAATGTAAGGCTGTTCCGACTGATTTGCCTTTGGAGTACGCATGTTGGGGGCAGAGATCATAGTTTGATTGATTGGCGCAGATGGAAATCAAACTAAACTTTTCCATTGTTTGCAGCAGAAAGGGAAATAGAGTGATAGGTCGGAGATCCTTAGGTTTCACATGTCGGCTTTTGCCTGCCTCAAGTATGAAATCAACTTCAACTTCAGTCCACGATTTTTGCTACCAGACGTGATGGCTTTATACGGGTCTACGCAAGGCTACAGGGTTTTGGCTTACCTTCCTTATATAGATTAATTTGTAATTTCGAGTCTTAAGACCACAAACCTGGTGTTCAACTACCAGGCATTCCAAGATCAAGACTTTGTCTCCACCATTTCTGTTTAGTCGTATAATTAGATCGGCCGAAACCGTTTTAAAGTGATGTAGGTTAATCTAAAGGAACCGCAGCATTGGAGCTACTTTCTGGTTCAGATACCATTAGAGACAATGCTCGAGAGAGAGGTCAATTAGATCACTGTCCATCTCCGTATTCGATAAGCAAATGTCGACACCAAGGAGATAGAAGACGTGTACGGTCCGGGTTATTAGATACATGAAACTGGTTAATGGACCTGGGTTCTTGCCTTGCCTTATCCTTCTTTCTGACTAATGCCGGCTAAGCAGCTGCTGTAAATGCTTTCTAAATACATACATTTAAACTTAAACATAATGTTTTGACGCGCGTGTTTTCCAAGTTTCCAAGTTTCCTCCTGTCAGTTGTTTGGCTTTTACATCAACTAGCAATTTATAGTGGTTTCATGCCAATCTGGCTACTATTTTAGATCTATATTTGGATCTATATAGCATCATACAATAGGTCCATCAAATAATTAGATATATGAGTAACTCTTAACACTAAATAGAAAAATCATTCTGAATTACTATGGTTTTACAATAATTTCTTTTTAAAACTTTTTTTCAGATGAGAGTCGCATTTCAGTTGAGGAATTTCTCTACGTATGGTATCGCAATGACATCGAAATAAGAACATTCGCCTCACGTCGCAATGATTTTCAAATATTCTCAAATGGTACTCTAAGATTACCCACCAATGCGAACGCCACAGGAGTCTATAAGTGCTTGGTAAATGCAACTGCATTTGGCCATCATGCACTGTTATCGGAGAGTTGTTCTGTCGAGTATCCAGGTAATAAAATGTGTCTTAAATCGTTTCTCAATTCATTAATGTTTTGTTTCGTTTTAGTATTGAAACGTGATAAAATCCAATCAAATATCACTGCCACCCGCGGAATGCCAATCACATTAAGCTGCCCTGTGATAAGTGTACCAACAGCAAACGTATCCTGGACATATGGCAATACATCAATCGAACGAAAATTCAAACAGAGCAGGCGAGTAAAGATCGAAACGAAAAAGCTAATTATGCCCTATCGGCTCACCGAAGAACATGATGTATATGTAATTGACTTGAAATTATTTAATTTACAGATTTACAACGCTGACGAATGGAAGTTTAGTTTTGAAAAATGTCACCGACAACGACCGAGGGAAGTACAAGTGAGTAAACCAAAAATCCACGACGATAAAGGGCTCCGCACCACATAACTTTTGTTGTATAACAAATCCGTCTACAGAATATTTATGCACAATATCACGCAACACTCTTGCAAAACATGTAATATAGACTACACCTTCATGTCTTGAGTCAGGGTACAATATACAATTCCAACATGTATTATCATGATCAAGATAAGCCGCCTCATGCCTTATGCGGTTAAAGATTATTTTCTATTTTGTTTTTTGTTCCTTCCATGTGTGCAATCTTTTGCTTGAATCTCTGGAACTCTAATAGACGATTAAAGCTAACGAAAGCAGATTTGTTGCAGCTATTAATTATAGTATGTAATTATAACTCGTTAAATATATTTCTTTTTTTTTGAAATTGTATACGAGATTAAGATCGCTCCACGACTAGGCATGGTGGTTGAAATGATGGTTGGCTGGTCAGAAATGACCGGAATGATTGCGATGATAGCATTGTGTATCTGTGGCCCTAAACAGCGTCATAATGTGTTGCATTACATTCGATGATTAAGTGCTAAAAACACGCTATATGCTATACCTACATACATAGATGGTTAGATTTCTTAATTTTTATTTAATTAATGGGTTTCGATTTGCAAAGCTCTGGAAAGTAGGGAATATTCTACGAATTTTTTAATTGGCCCTCAAGTTGTAAATGAGAGTTTTATTTCAATTGGACTCGATACAATGACTGAGTTTTGCTTTTAGGGGTTTTTATAATATAATTTATGTTTATCCATTGAGAAATGGGTTGGAGTGAGCTAAGGTGGAACACTTTATTAGTCCCGTCAGGATGAGGAAGAAGGTAATAATATTAATGGTGTACACGGAAGCCGATAACATATATCATTTTTAAAGTAGATTAATGGTCATTTAGAATGGAATCATAGTTACATATACAAGATTTGATTGTGGCCCTTTCAATCACGAAGCCCACCTAAACTCTACTATGAAATGGAATTGAAGATGTGTGTATTTTATGTAGATGTCTGAAGTAATTGATCGGAATCATGTTCATTAGGTCGATGTCAGAGCGCGTTCTTCCTCAATCGCCTTTCTAAAGCAAAAATTCGCAACCCTAGTGTGATGCAGTCGTACGAGAAAACATGGTGTTATCGTGCATTTTATATAAATTTCGTGTATTTACTTGATAATACTTTAGTTTGATGTTAAATGTTATATATCCTTGATACAATTTGAAGTGCCATATGCACGTTCGACTGGAACTCTCAGAATTTGTTGGCAGTGTCAAAGAGCTTCCGGCTTGGGTCTAATCCCTGCTGTACATAGTAAATGTACCAGACTAGAAGAGAAATCTGCCTGACACAATACTTCTGAAGAAGCTCTAAACATTTTATGTATTAGATTTGCAGCCCCTGTACTTGTGACACTACGAACATAACATTCAGTATGGAACACTATCGAAAAAATGTTCTTCTTCATAATGCCTATCGATGGTATGAGCTCTGTTATCATGTTCTAATGAAGATATAATACCCAAATTTATTCAAAAGGTTCAAATGAGAGAGAGAGTTAAAAGAGTGATAGTTCTAGCACCACAGTTTAATACCATTTCCGATGTTTCACAATATTTCACAATAGAGAATCTAAATCAATCTTAATTCCCCCATTCTAATCCATTAACACAAAGAAGTCGGATGTCCCTTTAAAGAATTTAAATTATTCTATAGGTAGAATTGGCTCAGGCCGTTTGGTGGGGTGTGGGTGTTTCTTATGGCGCTTGTTTGTGGTTTTAACTATTATCTTTTCTCAAGAGCAGCGAGCTGATAATACAGGGATAGCACCCCGAGATCTGCTAACCTTAGGAAGAATGGATTAAAATGTGGGATAGGGATTTGAAAGTTTTTATAAGTAGATACTACACCCAACGACGGAATACGTTTATTGATTATATAATTATATTTTTTGTTTATGACTAGTTGTAATTAAACAAAACATGCATTTTTCTTTTCAGATGCACAGCTAACAACTCATATGCCGTTAAAAAACATCGCCAATTTCTCTTAACAGTGCATGTCGTTTCGCCGAAGGTCACTAATAACTTATCCTCATCATTACTCAAGTACAAATTGCTTCCACCACTACAAGATGAAGTTCATTACATCCCTTCCAATACGGAACTTCAGCTACGATGCCTTGCAACGTCTAATTCTGTAACTGTTGAATGGTGGTTTCGTAAGTCCCTAGAAGCCCAACAAGAAAAAATCAGTAACAACAGCATGAATTACTATATCCGAGAAGCATCTGTTGAAAAAGATGATGGGTACTATACGTGCGCAACGAAGACAGACTCTCAGGTATTTAAAGTGATTGTAACCGAACCACCAGATGTTGTACAGCCATTAAAATCCTACGAGAGCTCGTTGGCGGCATTTGTGAATTATTCTTGCACAGCAAAAGGAAATCCACAGCCAGAATTTTCATGGTAAGCTCAGAGATCCCATGATACCATTGCCAGCGGAGGGTTAAATTAATTTTCTTGTTAGGTACCGCAATGGAGAACCACTGAGTGAGGACAGCTACACTACAAATATTCAGCGAAATGTCCTTACTATTCAGTCATTTGACCTGGCTAACGAGGGTATTTATCAATGTTTTGCAAAAAACATTGCTGGTGAAACATATTCAGCAGCCCTGTTGCAACTGTCCCATCGTGTTAATTTCGATGATATGCCAAAGCCTCTGAGAAATGTTCGATGTTATGCGTTGAATTCTAATACGATCAATGTGACCTTTCATAGTGGAACTACTCCGGTAAGTTGATCGTCTTTTATTGCATACAGTTTCTAATTTTTTATATCTCTCTTCAGTTGTACTTCATCAGTGTACACTTTGTCCAGAAGAATCCCTACGTATGGGAGTCTAAACCTCCATTGCAGCTAAATCACACGGAATATGTTGTCATCTCTGGTCATATGCCTATTCATAAGCCATTTGTGATTCTGATAAGAGCCCTGTTGCCAATATCCTCCCATCGATACAGCAACAAGGGCAGCATCGAGGAGACGATGAAGAGTTCATTACTGAGTGATGCAGCCTACTGTTGTACACAAGGATGTAAGGGATACTTTGTCCTGCTAATTATTCTACATTTCATATGAATTTTTTTTCAGTACCCATTCGTGCATTTCACCTATCGCCAGATGTATTCATAGTGTGGTCTAATCCGGCGTTAAAAATCAAATATTTTATCATCCAATTTGCCATTGCGTTCACTCGTCCACATCCACGGGAATTCTTTAAACAACCCAATCTCCAGGGCATCTCATCGGCTGTAACTGTGCTAAAATTTCCAGATGACATTGAGCAGAACCTCCAGGAGATTATCCCACTTACCGAATCTCAGGCTAGGGATGTTCTCAGAAAAGTACAAAGTATGCGGAATGAATCAGAAGATTATGATCCCGATGATGAGGTCTTTAGCTTAGTACTTCCATCGAATGTCACGGGAATACTACTTAGAAATTGTTTACGAGCGAAAATTCGTATATTAGTTGTTACGAATGAAAATGAGGATTTGCAGCAGGATTTCCGATATGTCCAATGGAAAACTGTAAGACATTTAAGTTCAAACTTTGCATTTGCTTTAGCCCGTATTTTTCATAGATTGAGAATGATACTGAAGAGGCCACAAGTGTTCAATTTAGGGTGTTCAACGTTGAGTCTCGTAAAATTACGTTTATCTTTGCTGATAGTTTTGAGGAGCAGTGCGTACAAGTTTGCTACTTTGTCTATGAAATACCTGACCTAGGAAATAGCAGAAGGATTTGCCAGGATGTGTGAGTGTTCTGAAGCTTTACATAGTGACTTAATCTATATATACAGTTTTTTTCTTAAAGAATTATAACATCATCCAAACTAGTACTCAGGGAGTTGAAGCCAAAGAAACACTACAAGGCGTTATTTTTCAGTTGCAACAATCACAATTCTTTTGGGGAAGTTGATGTTGAAACGCTGCCAGATCGTAAGTTTTAGTTACTGTCTTTATGTAGTCTTCCTCAGCCCACCTTGAAAAAGTGTTAACATTCCCTTATCCTACTTTACTTTTTACAGCTCCCGGTACAATAAATAACCAGAAAGTAACCATACAAGATGGCCTTAAACTTAGTTGGGAACCACCCGTAAATCCAAATGGAAAAATTCACCATTACAATATCCTTTGGACGGCAAATAATACAACCCATGAGGCTAATGTCAGCTCAAGTGATACCTACTTCAAGGTAAGCTTACACGTATTTCAGCATGTTGCGTGTATTCTAATTCTATATTACCTCCTTTAATTAGTTTCCCAACGTAACTCAACGAGAGAAAATCAACGTTACCGTCCGTGTCGTCGGCGAAAACGGAATAGGCGCACCGATCTACATTGATTTACGCAACATTCGCCATGAACATTTGGAAATTGAAGAAACCTCAATATTGGATGCGTACTATGGCGTAGCTATCGGCGCAGCACTTTCAAGTCTCTGCATCCTGATCTTCAGTCTTATATTCATCTATCAACGACATCGTTTTAAGTTACGCTCTGGTCAAACACAGCTAACTTCTCAATCAGAATCGAATATCGGCGCAGTGAGTACACCTGATATTGGTGGTGGTGGTACAGAAACTACTGGATTAGCTGGATTTCTCGGTGATAGTGGTGGCGGTCTAAGTGGTGGGCTAGGCGACAGTAGCACACTAAATGAATATCATGAAATGCAAACATTGATTCCGAAATCTCAGCAATTTCAAATTCTTAAAGATGTGCCTGGACCGCCAGCGCCGAAACAATTACCTAATGGTAATGGTAATTGCCAACGCCGTAATGAAAACAGTACTGAATGTATATTTGCCGAAACAGAACTGGACGAAAGACCCATAGCGTTGTGTAGTTCAACGCCATTACCAATACGACCGCCACCAAGAAATGAAAGCAACGACGACAAACTTTATTTCATTCCGGTAACTGTAAAGAATCACAGAAGAGATATTGCAGTTGATTATCCACCATCCGCACCACCATCATCATCGCAGTCGAATCGTTTCGCACTGAATAAAATAAGTTCCTCACCGAATTTCTTCAACGGTGGCAGTAGTAGTGTGAGCGGTGGCTGCAGACCTTCTGAGGACTGTAGCCGCCAACGACACAACAATCGCCACAGCCAACGGCAGCCCGCATCAATGCGAAATGGCTGCTCCCACTATGTAAATACAGCAAACAATAGAAATAGTTACAGTAGTTCTAGTAATAATAGTAAGATACAACTTCCTCCATCAACGCAACCCTCTCATCAGTTAAACCATTCCATTGACAATGGTGTAGCATCGTTGTCGGTGCCAAAATTGTTCGCGATCAATAATGGCGGCGACGAGAAAATGGACTCCAAGGTACATAAGTAATTGAATACAATTTTGATTTTTGAAATAATTAAAATCTATAACCCTTTCGAATCTAATAAATATCAAAATTCGTATACCTCTTTCAGAGTCACAGACTATCTCAAGACTTACCTGGAGCATTCGACAATACACTGCTTCAATTAACCAACAACGTCCCAACCTTAGATAGAAACGATGGAAATTTAAGAATTTTCAGTACAACCCCAGCAGTGACAAATAACAACAACACTTTGTCATGGCATAATAAACAACCCCCAACTGATTTAATAGTCAGTCAGCTGCATCAGCATCACAATTCATCGACAGCTCCTCTTATTGATAACAATAGCACAATTGGTTTTGAAGCATCTTCCTCAGCGTCTGCAACACGAGTTACAGATAATCATCCTAGTAGTAGCGGTCACAATATATCTTCACATCATCCTAGCCCTCCAAGTCATCATAATGAAGAGGCAGATAGTTCAACAAATCCATTGCTAAAAACCAATTGGAGTCATCGAAGGCCAAATGTAGATCCGAACGGATAGAGAAAATGGCGACACATTCAAAAGAGGATCCATGTACATTCTCACTCAACGCAACCGCAGGTTAGTTGCGCTTATAATGGTTGTTATACATTCCAGCTGTTTAATTTTTAGCTTTTTTTTTTTTTGTTACTGCGCCGAAATTCATACAATATGGGCGGGCGCGTAAGATGAAAAAGATTTATGATAAATTTTGAGGAATATAATTCTTTTTTGTATACAAACACAGGGATGAAATGGGTATAAAGTGAAGAGAAAGAGAAATGATAAAATTGAGGCTTCTATGTTAGAATAAAGAGTACTATTTGTAATAAACGTATTTATTTCGGAACGCAGGAATCAAGGGAAGGAAACAAATTCCAACCTAAAATGTATAGTCTTGTAAGAAAGCAATTTTTTTTTCTAAAATTTCATTATATTATTAATTATGATAAAATAAGAGAAACATTTGTTTTTTTTCTAATTTGAAATTAAATTTAAATTTTATTAATTATTGGATTTATTCTTTTTATTTTCCTCAAAATTAAGTAAAATATTTGTAAGTTACTACATACTTTCAATTCCCACATGAATATTAAACAAGAAGAACATACACGTATTTGAGGTGACTTCCCTCTCTTTTGGTTTTTATAAATTCTATTATTTCACCCCAAATGAGGATCTAATAAATCTCAAAGCGATGTAAAGTACACCGCTTATCAAGAACACACATAGTTTAATGAGTAATCAAACACTTATTACAACAGTTTATCTAGACATCTTTCGTACCATATAAGCTGTATTACCATCAAATATTCCAGCTATTAAACTAACTAAACGAGTCTTGTTTGCTTTGAATTTGTGTTTCAGAGCGATCGACTTTTACAGAGCTTTAGACACACTCGATGCACACTTCCGCAGAGTAATTATTAATTATTAATTTCAAGTGTCAAGTATGTACATGTTTATGAGGCAATTTAGTTCTTCTATGCATTATAACAAAGTTAGGTGTATGTTTTGCAAACAATCCCAAAGGTATAAATCTATTATATTCCGGTTAGTGAAGAGAACAAAATTGATGGAGAAATTAACGCTCCGACCTGATTTTTATTTTAAACACTCTTGGGTGGTACTCGCTTTGTAGGCTTGTTCAGGACTTTGTCAGAACACAATCGTTTTTTGACGTAATATACAAGTTAGTGTGCAGCCTTCTGCAGTTTTCGAGAATCAATACTTGGTAAAATAGGTATACACAAACACCATTCGGCAAAAATACGTCCATTATGTGGTAAGACTCACCAAACAATACAGCAACTCAATTTTTTTATTCATTTACAGATTGTTAAACTCTAAAAAAGTTCGCTTTGCTGCACAAAAGTGGTGAAACTACTGTCTTTACTTTCATAAGTTTCACTATCGAACGTTGTTTTTTTGTCTAACGTACTTTTTCAAAATATTCGTTTATTATACGGTAGGGATTAGCGTGTTCAGGTCTTCTGCTTTAAGGTGGACTTCACCTCAAAAGCTTCTCACTTTCTTAGCTTTTCCTGAGAATGTTGCTCTAGACCTCTTCTCATACACAAAAACTTAATTATTGTGGTGTTTTCAAAGTCACCTCTGGATATTTGGATAAAAATAATGGAAAAAAATCATTGCACTACATTCCACTAACGTTCGTTCGTTGAAGGGACTGACAATGGGGATATACTTGCACATTGGACGTAGTTCCCGACCTCCACTGGTTTGGTTTGCACGGATATTTATTGATATATTTATGTATATTCTTGCTCAAGTCGACCTTCAAATCACGAAGCTAAAAAAAAATATTCGGATAGAATGATATTTAATGAACAGCAACATAATTCACATTTGTAGACGACACTTCAAACTCTGAAATTTTGCTTTTAAATAAACTTCACGAACTTAAAGCCTACTCACCTTGAAACTTTACTTTATCGAGAATGTGTTCCAAATCGAATTTTTCTTCGTTGCCTTAAAATTTAAGCCACCTGAGTTGTTCGTCATTTCTTATAGACAGTACTCTTCATTCACCCCATTCACTGTCAATCTCATTTCAGAAATACAAAATTTTATGGTTTTTCAACCAGATTTTTGCGGAAGATCACATTCTGAACACTATTCCATGACTCTGTGTGGCTCATCTCTATCATAACCTAACGTACCCTAAAAATCGGTAAAATGATGATTGATTTTGATGTGGAACTGTTTTTTCCATGACCATCTGCAGCGTGAACATTTTTTACTACATACTATTCTGTAAAATGGGGATGCGCTCCTCATCAAGTCCCTCCAGCACCTTAAACCAGTTCGGTAATAACCTCTTTAGAATCAATTCTTCTGCTTGGTATCGAAGTGTTAATCGTCGTTTGCAGATGTATATTTTATATACTCACTAAGAATTTATTACGGCTTTTTCCACTTGTATTCTCTTAGAAGTCGGTGTTGTTCTTTAAAATTTTTAAACGTTCTTTATTTAAACGTTCATTGAATATTGGAGTATTGGTTTAAACTTCAAAGTGGGAATCGAAATTGTTTGCATTTCGTTTTTATTTAAGTTTTATTTTTATTGGATTTTAAATCTTCATTTATTTTAATTTTTTTATTCTCAATATAAACAGCTTTCTAAATAAAATAAGCAATTTCCAATAATAATCCGTAACAAAGAAAACAAAAGAATTTATTACATTCAAAGCTCCTGATAAAATAGCATAACAAATAGCAACATAGTAAATATATATATACATTTATATATACATACATATATAAAGAAAAATAGAAATGATTGTACCTGAACCATTAAAAATATTCATATAATTAAACTATCTTAAAAATAGTTATTTTTTACTAGCAACAACTTTTTTAATACGAATCTACTTACACACAACTAAGAAGTTTATTTTTTCTTTATAATTAAAGTCTTTCAAGTGTGAAACTATTCAGTAAAATTGTCAACCACATTTTTAAATACTATTTTAGAATTTTAGTAATAAGTTAAAAAAAAACAAATACAACAAAAGCGAAGTGTGCAGTTTGGGATACAAAACTTTTTCTACATTTAATTAATCTACATCCCCTTCATTCGGATATATACGTACCTACTCGTAAATATTTTATATTTTTGAGTTCATACAAAATTAGATAAAGAAAAGAAATAACAAACAAAAGTACCTTAAATTAAAATTATAAATAACATTTTTTTTTTAATTAAACAAACAAAAAATGCAACCCAATGTGTTCAAAAAGACATTCGTAATAAAATAAAAAAAAATAATGAAAACTAAGGCAATTTAAAAAATAAAGAATGTAACTAATATCGGTGTTAAGTAAAAAATTAGAAAGGAAATGAAAAGAGTGTACATAAACCAAAAAGTAAAAAAAAAACTAATAAAACAAAATGCAACAGTGTGTACATAAACAAATACAAAAAAGAAAATAGCAATAGTCAAATGCAAAGCCAACCACATTCCATATTATTTATAAAAAAAAAAAAATTACTCAAGACAAGTGAAATTTTTAAACCAATAAACATTCGTAAGTGCAATAAAACCAAGTAGCTTTAATCAATAGTACCTATAGTATACTTTTTTTTATTTATTTACCCTATCCTTACCACTCTTTTGATTTTTTCTTTTTAAGTTTTGTCTTTATACTTACGCTGAAGTTAAGTTTAATTCTATTCACTTTTTTTTTCTCCATTATCCGAATGAAAAATGTTGTTAATACGTGTAGTTATAATAAAAAATATATGTTTGACAAAACAAATGACGAATAAGTTATGTAGTTATACTAGAAGTTCATTTCAATATTGGTTTTGCAAACAGATTTTACTTATATCATGGTAACGCCTACCGCGGAATAGGACATCTTCAACGTTTAAAATATTCTAGATCATCGTTTATGAAGAGACAATAGCTAGCAATTTTTTGGAACTAAATTTCAGGCCTACAATGTTTGCCTCAGTTTCCAGATTCCAGTTAGAAAGAAAGCAAAGATATCAGCACATTCCAGGTGGTTTAGAAAACAAACATATGTATCGTTTGTATTCATTGGCATTTTTTCCAAAAATGCGGCGAGAATACCATTAATGATGACCAATAGAAATAGCAGTGGTCATAGCCATGTCGAACCCCATATTGTTCTTCTGAGTTTTTTTTTAACATAGTAATTTCATTCGTGTGTCATGTCGTTTAGTCCTTACATTCGATTAATGCTTCCACCATTTTCCATAGAAAGCCAAAAACAGGTTTTAACGCAGCGTTGAAAATGAAAATATGTATTTTCACACTAACCGCCCGTTTTAAAATCGCGTTTTATCGACAAACGCGGTCTATTTTACGATGGCTTAAGATTTTCATACAATACAAGGTTTTATAACCCATTTGTAATTTGTAAGAGACTAACTGCATTGTTAGCGTAAGCAAGGTAGTTAATTGATGCAGAGAGATGTAAGACTTCACCGGATTCCCCCGTTTCCTGTCGACAAAACAGCACGAACAATATTGTTGAATGAATACCACCTTGTCTTACCCCACTTTATATCTTGAATTCCTCAAACAAGTTTCCTCTGCACAGAATTTGAAATTAAAACCATCGCATGTAGGCTTAAGTATAAATATTAATTTATCGCGGATAGCTCTTCTGCGTAAGGTAAGCCAAATTAATTCCCTATTGCCTGTTGGCACTGTAGAACGGGCCCATTCGGAAATGCAAATTTTGCGAAAATTTGCGCATATTTTGCAAAGCATATCATTCGGAAATGAATATACGATAAAGCAAATATAGTCAAAACTACGCACATATAAAATTTGTGTTGCTTTTGCTTTTTACCTGCTTTGTTGCTCTTGCTTTGCGCTAAATTTGCATTTCCGAATAGGCCCAACAACGCTTTCTCAAAATCGATGAACAGGTTGTGTTTTTTTTATGTTGCGCGAAGATACTAGCATCCCGGGTTGCCAGCATGTACGATTAGAGGTTTTCTTACTCATGAAATCGGCTTAACAAGCCATCCAACCCAACTAAATATCAAATCGTTGAAATCGCCCTAAACACTTCTACCACTAGGGGTTCGATTTTCCTGATTTCCATTTAGATACTTCTCCCATATCCATTCACTTCGTGAATAATTAATGTGAATTAAATTTTGTATGTTTTGGAGAATTGAGAGATGAATTTTCTTCTTTCGTTAAATTTACCCCAAGATTCGGAAAACCTAGTTCAGTTCTACACTATTTTTGTCAATTGTTTCGTCTTATTGCATTGCAAGCTGCAAGTAGATATTGTCACACTCCTTTCATTTAAAAGTTATAGAATTTTCAAATTGTAATTTCGAATAATAACGAATAACAACAAATAAATTTCCTGGTAGTAAATTTTTGACACCAAGATGATTGCGCCGATGAAAATGTCCATGACCATTTGATTTCTTTATGCAACCATCTATGTATACCTCTAAAGAGCCATAGTGAAATTCGGCTGTTTTCTTTTTTGATTCTGTAGACTATCGCACTTACAGATTCTTTTGCTTTTGTAGTCAGATCGTTGATGTAGTTTCGTTACGTCGCTGGGCATTCAAGATGATGTTAGACTTAAAGGGGATCGACTTCCAATATTTGATTGCGTTTTAGCTATGCAAGGACTAGCTACTTGTACTTCTAATCTCTTACTCATAGGATTTTGAAAAATCCCATTTGGCGATTACTTCTGTTCCATGAAGAACATATATCCTTCTCTTGCACTCTCAAAGAAATGGTTGTCGTGCTGTATGGCGGAGGCTAAAAATACATACTCAAACTATTCAAATGTGGTTGATAACCATTTGCAGATAACTCTCTTATATAGTATAAGTAAAATACTTTTAACATTAATATAGTCCTCTAAATCTTTAGAATTCCAATATTAAAAACAAAAGTTCAAAGTACCAACTGCGCACGCATTTATTTCGTTTAATACATTCCAGGCTAAACTATAATTTCCATAAAATGAAAATTCATTAAATAAAAATGTAAATTAACTTAAGAGAAAAAAGAATAAAAACAAAGTTGAATAAAGAATGTTGTCTCACTGTGTAAGTGGATGTGATATACATATGTAAATTATTTAATAAAATAAAAAAAAAAACTTGAATTAAAAATAGTTTGTAAATTGTCATCAACTAAGTTAATTCATCCTCCATTTAGAATTGAGTAGTATACTAAAAAAAAAACAAAAAATTTATATTTTTAAAAACACATTGAAACGAAAAATACTATGCACTTTTATATATTTATATTTAATTTTTGTTTTTTAGTATACAATTGTTTTTATTTGAAATAGAATTCTCTCTATAATTTTTGCTTATTTTCAACATACTCTCTCGAATCTTTACCATGAGAAGAACTAGTAGAGATACGTTAAAATACGTTTTTAATATATTGTCACCGATTATTAAAAAAAAATTCTATATTTTGTTTATTTAAGTTGTCCGTTTTATTGATTGTTTAAACAGTTTTATTATTGTTTTTTAACATGCATTGTTATCTACCTCAGTTTTTTTATTAATAATATTATTTAAAAATAATGTTTTCTTTTTTTAAAAAAAAAATATCGTTAATTTGTTTCAATGTTTTTTGGTATTGATTGTACTTCATTAATTAATTAATAATATTCGTTATGAAATAAAAACGAATTTTAAATATTTCATAATTTGTAATTTTTTTTATAAAATTTGTTTTACTACATAATTAAAAATTGATTTGAAAATACAAAAAAAAAAACACAAAGAAAGGAAAATTCCTACAATTAATAAAACTAAAATGATTTTGAAAAATAATAAGGATATGTAATTAAAAACAAGAAAACTATATTTAAATCGAAAAAAAAATAATATGTTATTTCGAAACTGTTTGTTACAAATAAAAGAAATAAGAAAAAAAAATCTATTTTGCGATATAAAGAAAAAATTAAGAAACGATTAACACAAAACGAAAATTAAGAGAAAAATCTAAACATTTTATTTTATAAGAATTTTCTAAGAAAATTTTAATGATACAAAAGAAGAGAAGGAATAAAATGAAAACATGATTAATATTAACATTTGTTTACATTATTTTTTTAAATCTTAATCTATATATTTTTTTAGGTTTACCAATGAATACATATGCATATGTATGCAAAAAACACGAATAAAACCGAAAATTTCGATTTTGACTTGCTCTGTTCATTGTCATGTGGAGATGGTGAACGTATCTCGTTTTTATTTGTAACAGGTAAGTTAATTTTAAGTGTTTTAACCTGAAAAAACAATATTAGATTTAGCTGCTTTGCACAATTCAAACAAAATGCGCAGTGTGACTGCATCCTGCATTGGTGATGCAAACACACGATGTTTTCACGCTGCGTTGCGCGACCGTTGCATTGTATATAATGATGTTTTGGAATGATATACGATGTTTACAATTTCTTTTTTGCAAATTTGCAAAACAATCAAATATTCACAAAAAACATTACAAAAACTGTAAACTTTTGTCTGCGCAATATACTCGTTCACTCGTTTTGGAACGTAATGCGATGTGTCTTCATTTTCTGTTTGCCAATAAAGACAGTGCTGCATTTTGGAAGTACCCTTTGTATTGCCATTCCGTCTGAAAATTCCAGATTGAATTTTATCTCATCTCGAGTCAAATTCTGACTTTCACGTACCCATTCTAGACGACTTTTCTTTATCCTAGGGGCAAGAAGTGTTTTTTTTTTCTTTGAAAGGTTGTCATAGAAATGTATATTCCAGTAATAAACCGGTTCCTTAACGTTGTCCTCTTTATATGATGGTAAGAATAGTAAGTCTTTTACGATCGCTTCCAATTTTTAGCTCTAAAACACCACTTTGGTAATTTTAAAAAAATCTCTAGTATCTGATCCTTTTGGTAACTGCCTCCTGCTAGTTCCGCTGACGGGTTCAGCACCTCTGAAACAATCTGAGATTGTTAAACATTTTAGGTCCAGGTCTCCGAAGTGCTATTCCCCAAAGTCCACTTCCCTGATTCTATATAGACTACAGCATTCGCACTGAAAGTGAGATGTGCTTTTTTCTGCGTCTATATCGCCACAGCCTCTCTAGGGGCCGTCTGTATTTAGGCAGATTATTCTTCTGTGGGGCTCCAGGAAGTTGTGGTCGGAATAATCTCGGTGAACAGTGCTATTTTGCAATATTTTAAGCGCTATGATCTGCCTAGTTTTAGTGTTGTCGTGTTTTGTCTGGAGTTTTCTGGAGACACGACAAGTTGAGAGTGCGCTTCATCTCTCATTGCGTAGTTTTAGGAAGGCTTGTTCTATGTTGGTTTTAACAAGTGCTTAGTAAGGTAGAACAAAGAGTCCTGTTTGGACTCTTTTCGTGCTATTTTGTTCGACAGCTCGTTCCCTTGTATACGGGTGTGATCTGGAACTAACGTCGTGATTAGCTGTGAGTGTTATGTGCTCTTCGCGGCATCATTTCACAAGTTTGGGCCTAACAACCGTGGATGAAATGCTTTCATAGATCGTTCCCGTTGTTACGATTGATAAGACTTCCATTTGGATAATAACTTGAAAAACACTGCCGTGATTTGAAAGTCCTTGTAAGTGTGGAATTTCTAGTTCAGACGAGTAGATGCCTGAGCTCACTCTTTCATAATTTTTTGACCCGTTCGTGCAGCTCGCGATTCTTTTCGCGTTGATGGCTCTACCGTTTACCCATTCCTTTTTTTGAGGGTAAAATAAGATTAAAATTACTTTTAGTCTGAAGTCCAGGGATGATGTTATATAGTCTTCCGCGGTACCCGAGTGTGCTCATTAGTGCAGTGGCACATATCGCCCTATTTCCAAAAGTTTGATTGTTTCAAACGTAGGGCATTCTTTGCAGATGTTTCCTATGCAAGTGCAAGTCTAATGGAATCAGTGACAGTATAGTTTCAAAGGCTAAAGTTAGCGTGGCTCTAATGGTGCTAGTACTCCATTTGCATGGTAATCTTTGACTTATGGTCAGTTCCCTTAGGTGCGTGACTTTAACTGCTGCAGGACACCAGTATAGGAATCAATAGAATAGAATGAGTCTGACGATTACTGTGTACGTTCAGTCTTAGGGCCAGTTTGAGATTACTGGATCTACGCTAGTCCAGTGCTAGCTTATGGATTCAAATTCCACGTTGTTGAAGGGTCATTTTATGTCTAGAAAAGGCGCTAGCGTAAATTATTTGTGGTGGAGTGAACTTTCGATTTTTGTTACCACTTCATGCAGATCGGCCTTAAGGATGGACATGTAGGGCTGGTGGGAACAAATCCCTTGAACCTTCTGTTCTGTCTCGCGGACTTACTGCAGTTTTATATGTTTAGATTTTGCACCCTGAAAGTGTGTCCTAAACGAGTTCTAGGGTTTCGGTGCATGATTCCGTCCAGGATCTGTCGGGTTTTTTAATGAATCCTGGGGCTGTTGGGACCGTTGATAGAATTTTTCGGAGTCTAGCTGCGGATTCTTTTTCGGTGCAGAACTTGCTCCAGTAGACTCTTGGCGTTTAATTATTAAAATCAAATATTTAATTTATGTATATTACATAGCGATTTATTTAGTTCTTTTCATTTACATGTTACAATGCCTTCTGTTTTAAAATAACTTTAACTTTTTATAATAATAATAATAGTAATAATTTAACTTTATTTATATTTTTAGATTATATGATATCTCCACTTAGACAACAAATACAAAACTTGATTGGTTTTTGTAAAAATATTTAAACATTAGTTTTATTCTACAGTTGTTAGGCCAAATATTTGCCCAATACACAATTTGCATGTCAGGCAACATGGCGTTATAATAAGAAAACACAAATTTTTTTTTATTGTTTTCCTAAAACGCTGTTTTCAAAAATACATTTCATCAAAATATGCTCACGATGATGACGACGACGAAGACGTTGTTCCCGATGAATGCGATGTTGTTGTGGATGATGAACTCGACGAACTCGATCTTCGACGGCGTTTCTTCGATTTTTTATCCCGAATCACCTCATAACTTGGCAAAGTCGAATTGCTTGCCCACGATGCTGACGACGACGATGATGAAGATGATGTCGAAGATGTCGATGATGAAGATTCCTCAGTAACCGCTTCAAAAACTTTATTTTTTCTTGTTGCGTTTCTGTGGAGAAAAAAATGCGAAAAGAGAAGAAGAAAAATCGTTTATTAATTACTATGAATTCCAAGGATGCTAACCAACTTTTTTTCTACTCGATTATCTGTTTTGTCCGGTTTCTTTTTTGATCGTTTCATTTCGATTTCACTTTCACTTGGTGATGTGCTCAGATCACGTTTTGATTTCTTTACTGGTCTCTTATCCTTGCGACGACCTCCGGATTTTTCGTCAACGATTTTGGTTGAGTATAGGTTTTGAGAACTTGCGGTTGAGTAGCCGGTATCCTTGCGAGTACGACTTTTACTTTGCCTAAATTAAAAATTTAGACTGTTATTTTGATAAAACAGCAAGGGTGGACTTACCTCTCCCTCTTGGGTCGTTTCTTTCGTACATATTCATCGTCGCTGTAATTCTTTGGTCTGTAAAGGGTAATATAGTTTTTAATAGCATTGAATTGTAACTTCTGGAATATTTACATAGTGGACAAAAAATCGAATATTTATCAGAGATAAGCCAGTCTTATGGTCTTATTTCTTATTTTGCTCAGATATCATTTAGGTTTAAGGCTGGGATGAATGAGACAAAATGAGTGATTATCAAGCTTCCAAAAAGGGTAATCTTAGAGGGCGGTAATTGGAGAGGTTTATGTGTCCTTCCACCCGTCACCAAGATAGTAGCTAGGATACTTCTGGACCGGATAAAAGAGCATGAAAATCCAACTCTCGATAACAGGTAGGTACTGACTCCTCCTAAAGATAAATACGGGAAAAACAAATGCTCTAAGCATGTCTACCTCTAACGTTGAACTCAACATTGCCGGACAGGAGATCAAGAAAGTGAACAACTTCGTTTATTCACGAATCATGGTCTCACCCAACGATGGCACCGAACTGGATGTGGGCAGCAGACTTCTACATACTCATGAGTAGTTTCAGCCTGAAAGTCTGGAAAACTCAGCATCGAGACGTTAACCTACAAATTAGTTAGTATACTGCACAGACGTAGATAGTAGAATGCACAGACGTTTATACAGTGCTGGTATGGTTGCAAATGTACCAAGATAAAACGTCCAGAAGCTCCACTGCAGTTTGTCTCGCGTGTTTCCAAAAAGCACGAATGATGGGTTACAACTTGCCAGACACCGATAATTTGATACTGAGTACTCTGAGTTTAGTGCTGAGTTCTGTTTCTATTTTTGGTGGTAGAGGCAAAAGGAAGAAATTCATGATCTCGGAAGGAAGATAAGGTTTTAAGCAAAAAAGATGTATGTATGTAAATCTTCATGCGTATAACAGTTTACCCAAACCTACTTGCCAGAGTTAATACATTTTTATCAGTCAAACCACCAACGATCATAAATAAAATATTAAAACTTCTGTCCACCTGACCAAAACGAAGTGAGGATAGCAATATCCAAGCTTAAATCCAACAAGGCTACTGGGCTTACGGCTTACCTGCCAAACTGCTCAAAGCAGGTGAAAGTGACCTGGTAGAGAGCATACTCCAACTCATTTCTAAGATTTGGTCAGATGAGTGTATGCCAGATGAATGGGATCTCAGCACCATTTGCCCGATCCAAAAGAAAGGAAACCCCCTCAATTGCACCAATTACAGAGGTATTAGTCTCCTCAACATCGCATACAAGAACTTATCTGACATATTGTGTGAACGTCTGAAACCCTTCGTTAACAACTTCATTGGTCCCTATCAGTGTGGTTTCAGAAAGTCCACAATCGATCAAATCTTCACACTTTGGCAGATCCTGAAGAAAACTCCAAGAAGTCCAAATCGATATCCACCACCTTTTTATCGATTTTAAGGCCGTATATGATAGCATCTATAGAGACGAGCTATACAGATATACAGAGTCATGTCTAGTTTTGGAATCCCTGCCAAACTCGTCAGATTCTGCAGAATGACGATGGACAATTCTCGCTACTCCATTAAGGTCGGTGACGATCTCACCGAGACCTTAGATGTCACACTTGAACGAATTGTGCTAAACTCACAAGCAACCGCCGGAGGCACAATCTTTCAAAAGTCTGTGCAACTACTAGCTTACGCTGACGATATTAACATAATTGGTAGAACTCAGCGGGCTGTCACCAGTATGTTCACTAGTATTGAAATGGAAGCTGCCAAAATGGGTTTAGTGATAAACGAGAGCAAAACCAAGTATAGTTGTCAACAAGAAGGGACACACATGATCGACAAATTGGACAGAACATACTACAACCTTGTAGTAGTAAGGGACTTTAGCTACGTCGACTATGATATAAACTCTGATCATAACATCGCAACAGAAATTAAACGAAAAATAACTCTTGCCAATCGCTGTTTCTTTGGGCTGAGAGAGCCCTATCTCGAAGGACTAAGGAAACTCTGTATAAGATCTTGTTCATCCCAGCCCTGCTTTATGGCGCTTAAGCTTGGGCTCTATCTAAAGCGGATGAAGATATCCTCAGTCATTTCGAAAGGAAGTTTCTTCGTATAATGTTTGGTCCCATTTGCGTCGACGGGCTTCGGAAGAGAAGATTCAACGACGAACTATACGAGCTGTATAGCGATATATCGACTTAGTCAAAAAATGGCGCATTAGTCGTTTGAGATGGCTAGGACATGTAGAGCGAATAAATGAGGTCCGCAGAGTCTTCGAATCAAATCCGAAAGAACAACGCAATAGAGGAAGACCTCGCCTTAGGTAACGCGTACAAGTAGAAGGGGACCTCAACCGACTTGGAGTGTGGAAGAAGTTAACCGGAATAACTGGAGAGGCTTGCTGGTTGAGTCTCGGCACGGAAGTGTTATTCATTTCCATAAAATACTATATGAACACTCCCTTATGTGTAGGTACATATGTAAGTACCTATCAGACTCTAATTAACCTGTACCTCGTGAAAGTTCTTTAGATAACATATTTTGGTAACGTTTTAGCTCACAAAAAAGATGAGTACATTTCCCTAATCGACTTTAGATCCAGACAAACAAAAAATGGGATGTACTTTACCCATTCCGTAAGTGTAGTAGGAGCAATAACCTTATTTTTAAAGTTTGCTGCGTTATTTGCTAATTTTGACTAATTGGTCACGACCGACACTTACATATGTATATTCGACCCCAGAAATTTGAGACAACAAGAACCGGCTGATTATTGATTTTGTATTGTACACGACGCGACGCTTACCTAAATTGTTTACAACTTATTATTATTTTTTGAATATACATAGATGTATGTATGTACATAGACACATGAATATGTTATAAAAAATTATTGATCCGTGCAGTTTGACAAGGCGTATTTCTTTGTCTGCTGCCGACATTAATCAAAAACAAGTGGCGTGAATCCCCCAAATTACTTAGTACTACGATCTCTGGCTCCATGATGTCATGAAGTTCACTTAATATATAAATCGATTTGCAAATGGTCAATTCAAAACAGTAACTTCTGAGCTATTCAACTGCTGTTAACTAAATTCGAGAAACGGAAAATTTTAAACATAAAAATGCGTTGCATTATTTTATTGGCAGTCTTGGGCTTGATTGGACTCGCATTGGCTTTTCCAGCACCGCAGTATGCAGAAGACAATTCACCACAGGCTGACGCTTTACTCGCCGTTGATGCTGGTACTGATTATGGGAACGAAGGTGAACGTCAGACACGTAACATTGGCTTTGGCAGAGGATTCGGTGGATATGGACGCGGTTTCGGTGGCTTTGGTGGATATGGTGGACACCGTCATCATCATCACCATGGCCGGTTTGGAGGTTTCTACGGCTAAATAATTTGTATTAAAAAAATAAAAATGGCAAAAAAATAAATAATTGAAAATGAAATAAGTTTTTTTTTTTCTGTTTGTGAATTTTTTGTTAAACAACTATTGTTAGTCTTAATGCAGGGTTAAAGATTGATTGGCGATCCTTAGTAGGCATGCTTCATCCAGTGCATTAGAATAAACCTTAACTTGCTCTTTCAAATGTATTCTTGTCTTCTTGACGACATTTTCTTAGCTGCTACCGTTCACAGCGCTCATAAGTTTCATTAAAGCTATTTATCAAGTTATGAGTTTTCGAAGAGTGTGAAAAACCTGTGCTTCATACTACTGAGCTGGATGTTCGAGATTCGAGTCTCTGATAACATCGAAACAAAGTAGTTCACGGTCCCACCTCTCTCGAGCGTCTGACAAACATCCGGGAGTACAATCATTCTTTTTGATCAAAGGGCACAAATTGGGCTGCTTTCCTAAATTCAACCAAAATGCGCATTGTGACTGCACATCACATCCGTGCTGCAAACACACGATAGTTTCAGTATGCGATGCGCATTCTGTTGCGTTGTGAATTATGACATTTAGGAATGTTATGCGATGCGCACAATTTATTTTTTGGAAATATGAAACAATGTGTAATAAATTAATTGCAATTCAGATAATTAATCATTTCCTAAACAATTGTGGTGCTGGTGACAACCGAATATTCAAGAAATATATTTTAAGGCTAATCCAAAAATCGTAGCAATAACAAATACCATTTGCATCGTGTTAGTTCACGATGCACTAAGGAACGTAATGCGTTGTGTCATATTTTGAGTTTGTATTTAGGAATGGTTGCTGATGCACAAAGCAGCCTTAGTAAACTCTAAGGTACAATGTGGAACGCATTAACGAACGAATGTGGCATTGGGGTTTTAAACCAAAAGTGGTATACCGGCTATTTGTTTCGGTATTAGGCCTCATCTTAGACTACAGCTTAATGGCCTGGTGGAAAACATTTACGAAGAAATGATGTATTGCGCACATTACACAGACAATACTGAATTTTCTTGTAAGATGTTGAATGCACAGATGTTCATCCAGACAAAGTGGATGTCTACCTACTAGAAAAATCTAAAAAAGATTTAGAACTGTTTATCAGCCATACTTAGAACTTAAGACGATGCTGCGGAAATGTTACAGCATAAAGAACTAGTTTTGAAAACCTTAAAGGGAGAAGATTCAAATAAAAAAAAAGAAGACAACAGATTTCAAAAATTTAGATGACTTATAACAATTCACTTACCTTTTGGCTTTCCTTCTTGTATCGGCACCTTTTTCCGATATCACATAAATATCCGTCAATTCATCTGATACACGTCGCCTGGTTTTGTTGTATTGCTTTGATTTCTTCAAAGCTTTACTATCCTTCCGAGCCTTCCAGAACTCCGAATTGACTACATACAATCGATACAATTGTAGAACAATAACCAAAGAGTTCTTACCTATAACACAAGTCATACTATATAAATATTTATCAAACGGAGGGTCCCAATAACTTACATGTAAAAAACACATTCATGTAGTTAATAATTTTATATTGAAAAATTATCAGCAATCTAAAAGTTAGAAACGGTGCATCCTGGAGGATAACATTCAATACAATGCCCCAAACATCAATACCGCAGCAGCAATTATTGCAACAGTCATTGTTTCTAAAAGGAAAACGACACTTAACAAAATCCTCTTAAAAAATACTCATTCTTACTCATTTGGTTGTGAACCACCACCTCGCGGTCGACGTGCTCTTGTAGCCGACAGGACAATGGTAAACTGTAAAAGACTCCATGACCAAATACCCAGAGTTAGGTACACCAAAAGTGGTATCTTTGCGATTGAGTCATCCTTGTAAGAATCGAAAAATTCGATTATATCCGCTGCAGTGCCTGTAACAGAAGAGGATTATGGTAAACTATGTGAGGTTATAAATGTTTCGTTCACTTACCAATGTACACTAATAAAAGTTGACTTAGTTGATCCCTGGTTAAGTCACCCTTTGGCAATAACCATCTACCGACTATCAAAATCAACATCAGAAACTGTTCGATCAATGTCGTCCAAGTATCCACATTGATGACGGGCATATCAATCCCCGTTTCACCCAGGAAGTCATCAATAGTTCCCAATGGTGACGATTGAAGTGAACGATTTGTTGGAACATTGGGATTAATTCGGCGCTCGACTTTGTCCAACTCTAATAACCAAATTGCCGGTACAATGCTTCCCAAGTAAAGAAATACGGACGGACAGAACCTGTTGATTTTTGAATGTTAATAAGCATTACGAGTATAATTTGGTTCAGGAAAAAAATTCTGCACGTTCCAATACATCTGAAAATAGGCTTAAGGTAAATTTATGAGCCACGGCACCCACTGGTTATTGCGCTCCAGTACACAGACCAGAAGAAGAACGTTTGAAAACTATAAGTGAAATAACATTTTATACAGAGGCATTTTGTAATATGGGAGACGAAGGATCACAGAACTAATGAGCCTGTTCGACCGACTCGACTAGAAGAAGATCGAGAAGATCGCCATGATGAGTGAGGTGTTGCTGAGGGTCTGAAAATATCACATCGAAATTGTTTAGAACACTGTTCTCAGCTAGTTGTGATCTTAAAAACGAGAGATGACACGATCTGGGAACTTGGTTTGCAATAATGTCATTGTTTCATGTGTGGTGTGGCAGGTCGCACTATCCTGTTGAAACCACATTACATTTAAATGCATTCCGTCCGTTCGAGGTTCGAATCCTTGACAAAACTAAAAAGATTTTGCACCGCCCTACCTCTCGCGAGCGTTTGACTAACATCCGAGAGTAAAACTCTCACGAACAAGCTGCTCAAAACAAAAATTGCTACTCGGACACGGTAGTATACAGTAGGCCCTTCCATTCTTCTGAAGAAGCACGCATAACGCGTATGGTTGTGAGAAGCTAGCCCCTGGGTCCGATGGACCTGTCATGACATTCTTTTCCGTCTTAGTCCAGGTTGAATATGCAATTCCGCAGTAACTCAATCATGATGTCTACTAGAATCTAGCTACCGGTGAACATTTTCTTGAGAATTGCCAAAAAGTAGTTTACACAGCATAACCTTACATATATACCCATCAGTACCATGCGTCTTGAGGCAATCAAAAGACGCGTTTCCATTTTCGATGCAATTGAGATACCATCAGATTCTCAAAGTCATTCCATTCTAGATGACTCTCACTTTTGGAAATCTTTAAAGCCTGAGTTTTGCTATGTAACTCGTTATACATATCTACTACGGCTAAATCTATTATCTTTTTTTGCAATCGTCCATGTACACTAGATCGTATTTCGCTGGACAGATTCTTTAATTATCCCAATTGTCCCTTAAGTGGATGTAGACCTTCAACAACGATTAATTAAAACAATAAATATTAATAATTCTAATTTCAAGGTATTAGACGTTAACGGCATTTTTAGAATGACAGCGATTCTAGAGTATTACGATGACCCTCGTTTCCAACAGCCAATACGTCACAATCGAAATACACGAAGACGAGCCTTGGGGCTTCTTGAAATTCCTGGAAACTACAACGGTTACGGAAGACGACAACTCAGCTATGTTATGGCAACAATTCTCAATCGAATACCAGCAAAATTAAAAAATATTCAAAGCTTTAGAAAACGTAAAAAGAAATTTAAAGAATTCTTTCTATATCATTTTGTAATATGTTAAATGCTTTCTAATTTGCCTTAAATTCAAAACTAAAACCGAATAATTAATCTTTGAACTTAATATGTATTAAATTCTCAAAACTTCTAAACAAATTATTTATAATTATTGCAGTTTTCTTATCATAGCGACCACCAAGGTTTGTTTCCACCAACTACTGCCACGCATGTCAGAATCGGTGTATGTTGGATTCACTTTATTGTTTAGTTATGTGTTTGACTCTCGTCGGAACTCCGTTGGCTCCAAACGCCAGTAAAGGTCCCGTAAATGTGTAGAGGTCAGGTTTATAAACTTGGAGTAGAACAAATGAGACTCTGATTATTAAACGAAAGTTTAAACGGGAGAATACAGTCGTTTAAATTAAACGTCGAGTTTAATTTTGTTTTATTTAAACGAGCACTGTGAAACCGAAAAAACTTAAACGGAAGTTTAAACCAAAACTAGAGTTAAAACTCTGACTGTGAAACTGGGGGTAAAGGGTGGTGAAAGATTCAAGCAACTAAAAAGAACTTTGAAACGCCAAAAAATAAAGCTACAGAGGAAATAATTTCCATCGTACAATGGCATCAAGAAAGTGGACGGTACATTTGTGGTAAAGTTTTCGTCAATGAGAACTAAAAAAGAAAATCCTTTGTCGGTTGGTTTAGCGTGGCTAATACTTTCACCACGGACACCAATGTATGGCAGTCCTTTATCACAAGTTAACAGATAACTTAACAAATAATGAACCTGATCGTTCAGTTCAATATATAGAGATCACCGATTCTCAGTCATTTGTGATTTCAGAACCGTTCTTCGTTTTCCACGATGATGGCTCAATGGATTTATGTTATCCAACTATGTCGGCTTGTTGAATCAATTTAAATATACATGTATACATATGTACATATTCCATTTATATACAAATTTTCATTGAGAGTCCTTTAGAATCCTGCTGAATGTACACACATTCAAAATGTTAAGTAAACATTGAATTTCCCGGAAATGAAATTGACGCAAAACTCATAAAATCGATTAGTGCTTAGTATATACTGTTTATGAAATCACCACAATGCGTATAGAGAGCTTACATATAGACAAGTACAATATATGTGGGTACACATTTAAATTGCAACATAAAATCCAGACGGTTAACGGCCGTAACAAAGTGCATTAAAGTCCTAACCCAATTCAGGGCTAATATGTAATAAAAGGGCATGTATAGGTAATAAATCGTTACAGTGTTTGTTGTTTTGGCGCCACATAACAAGAACGCTTAAAAACCCCCACCTACACTTGAAAGTGAAATGACACAAAAGCCCACCCCTTTCTAATGCTCATCGCGATTACCATTATATATACATGTACATATATTGCAAAGCAAGTATATAATACACTCCCTCCCACTTAGCGGGACTAAAGAATGACGTAATCTTTGTTTACACTTGGCGAATTTTATCGAAGCTATCCATCAGGATTTTAATTAAACACACATTAGGCCTGAAAACTTTGAGCGTGTTGTCCAACGGAAACGTTCGCACATCCGGTCACTTATGCTTAAATTCAAATTTGTTCACACACTCTCCACACTAACGCATAAATATGTATGCAAATTGAAATTACCATCTCCATTCTTGGTTCTTCTTGATGGCTAGGGTGAATACTCCTTCGAGTAGAAGAATTCCCAAAGGTCCACACAGGCACCAATAGATGATTTCACCCTTATTCTCTGTTACCTGCCAAATTGCAATCAAACTGTGTGCACTGAATATGATACGCGTAAGGATCGCTTTGATTGTCGAAATGATTTTCGCCATTTTGTCTCCGAACGCTCTATATCCTTTTTTTTTCACTGAACTATCACATGTTTTTAGCAAAAGCAAAAGTCTAGTATTTCTAGACTAGAAGGTATCTACTAGGATACAAATTTCTTCCAAGTACCGTCGCGAATGAACACCTGACCGCAACTGAAATTTGTCAGCGGTTTCACTTAGTCTTGATGACTCCTAGTAAATAGTTTTGATTTTTGCCGTTGATGGTGATGATGGGTCAAGATAGTGATGACTGCTCCTTTTATATGTAGTTAAGGTGGAATAAGGGAAAGTTCGTTCTCCTGTGTACACATCGTGGGATGGGTGACACAGCTATATATCCTTGGCCATCAACTTGGGCTCATATACGCTACAATGTATTAATTGTTTTTTCCTTTTGTTTTCTTTGCACTGCCTTCCTTTGGATTTCGCTCTGATTATATTGCTTGTAGTTGTAACTTTCATTGATGTGAACTGACAACAAATTGTTGTCCTTAGAGGGATGGTAAGCGGTAGGCACATTGGTGCTTTGTGAATAGAGTTTAAAAACAGTCTGGTTAGTCATGGTGAGGTAGTTTCTTTCGTTGTAGTTAGAAATCATGAGTTAGTTGCATGACTTTAATTAGTAAGATTTTACTTTTGTTTGTGTGACCCTAAAAGAACTATGAATATAAAAAAAGTGAAGGGTAGTATTTGGAATGGTATTTGATCGAAACTAGATCAGTTTGAGAACCAATTCTATGAAAAATGCTTACAGGCTTCGGGACTACTCAGAATTTTAACAATTAAGTAAGGATATTTCAAAAGTAAGTGTTGTTCTATCTTAATCTGGCTTACGCATAGCGTCGTGCCTTTTTAAGACAGCAATATAACTTCAGCATCCAAAGCAAAAAGAAGATCTTAGAATCAGGCTATATCGGACAGCTAACTTTTGCTTTCCAAGAGGCTTGGAAGTGGTCAGCGTCCTAGGTAAGGTTAGGTTTAGTAAAATTATAACACAAGACATCATAATGCGTCCGCCGCGAAATCTAGACAGCTTTCACGGTAAAGTTATTGAAGAAATATCTTCCAAGGTGCTTTAGTCTACTCCGGGCAATTGGTTGGCATTCGCAGTGTAGACGTGCAGTGCCCTCTGAGAGGTGTAGGTCATTGCAGCACCTGGTAAAAATCACATTACCGCTTTCCTTTGATTTTCTGGGCGAAATAGGCAACAAAGAATAAAAGAGTTGAACCAAAAGAATTACAATCGGATGATCTAAACATGAGCAACTTGGTTGCACGATATGGGCATGTCGCAGCCAATGAGGCATGCATTTTCTCTTGAATGAATAGAACATAAATGAAAGAGAGACAGACTCGTTGCTGGAAAACCCCTATCCAGGTCCCGAAATTTGGGTAAAAATCACATATTACGGCTTTCCCTTGATTTTCTGGGCAAAATAGACAGCAAAGAATAAAAGGGTTAAACCAAAAGACCTACAATCGGATGATCTAAAACATGAGCAACTTGGTTGCACGATATGGGCATGTCGCAGCCAATGAGGCATGCATTTTCTCTTGAATGAATAGAACATAAATGAAAGAGAGACTCGTTGCTTGAAAACCCCTATCCAGCAAAATGAAAATTTTCGATTTTGTCCAGGTCCCGAAATTTGGGTAAAAATCACATATTACGGCTTTCCCTTGATTTTCGGGCGAAATAGACAGCAAAGAATAAAAGGGTTAAACCAAAAGACCTACAATCGGATGATCTAAAACATGAGCAACTTGGTTGCACGATATGGGCATGTCGCAGCCAATGAGGCATGCATTTTCTCTTGAATGAATAGAACATAAATGAAAGAGAGACAGACTCGTTGCTGGAAAACCCCTATCCAGGTCCCGAAATTTGGGTAAAAATCACATATTACGGCTTTCCCTTGATTTTCTGGGCGAAATAGACAGCAAAGAATAAAAGGGTTAAACCAAAAGACCTACAATCGGATGATCTAAAACATGAGCAACTTGGTTGCACGATATGGGCATGTCGCAGCCAATGAGGCATGCATTTTCTCTTGAATGAATAGAACATAAATGAAAGAGAGACAGACTCGTTGCTGGAAAACCCCTATCCAGCAAAATGAAAATTTTCGATTTTGTCCAGGTCCCGAAATTTGGGTAAAAATCACATATTACGGCTTTCCCTTGATTTTCTGGGCGAAATAGACAGCAAAGAATAAAAGGGTTAAACGAAAGACCTACAATCGGATGATCTAAAACATGAGCAACTTGGTTGCACGATATGGGCATGTCGCAGCCAATGAGGCATGCATTTTCTCTTGAATAAATAGAACATAAATGAAAGAGAGACAGACTCGTTGCTGGAAAACCCCTATCCAGGTCCCGAAATTTGGGTAAAAATCACATATTACGGCTTTCCCTTGATTTTCTGGGCGAAATAGACAGCAAAGAATAAAAGGGTTAAACGAAAGACCTACAATCGGATGATCTAAAACATGAGCAACTTGGTTGCACGATATGGGCATGTCGCAGCCAATGAGGCATGCATTTTCTCTTGAATGAATAGAACATAAATGAAAGAGAGACAGACTCGTTGCTGGAAAACTCCTATCCAGCAAAATGAAAATTTTCGATTGTCCAGGTCCCGAAATTTGGGTAAAAATCACATATTACGGCTTTCCCTTGATTTTCTGGGCGAAATAGACAGCAAAGAATAAAAGGGTTAAACCAAAAGACCTACAATCGGATGATCTAAAACATGAGCAACTTGGTTGCACGATATGGGCATGTCGCAGCCAATGAGGCATGCATTTTCTCTTGAATGAATAGAACATAAATGAAAGAGAGACAGACTCGTTGCTTGAAAACCCCTATCCAGCAAAATTAAAATTTTCGATTGTCCAGGTCCCGAAATTTGGGTAAAAATCACATATTACGGCTTTCCCTTGATTTTCGGGCAAAATAGACAGCAAAGAATAAAAGGGTTAAACGAAAGACCTACAATCGGATGATCTAAAACATGAGCAACTTGGTTGCACGATATGGGCATGTCGCAGCCAATGAGGCATGCATTTTCTCTTGAATGAATAGAACATAAATGAAAGAGAGACAGACTCGTTGCTTGAAAACCCCTATCCAGCAAAATTAAAATTTTCAATTTTGTCCAGATCCCGAAATTTGGGTAAAAATCACATATTACGGCTTTCCCTTGATTTTCTGGGCGAAATAGACAGCAAAGAATAAAAGGGTTAAACCAAAAGACCTACAATCGGATGATCTAAAACATGAGCAACTTGGTTGCACGATATGGGCATGTCGCAGCCAATGAGGCATGCATTTTCTCTTGAATGAATAGAACATAAATGAAAGAGAGACAGACTCGTTGCTTGAAAACCCCTATCCAGCAAAATTAAAATTTTCGATTGTCCAGGTCCCGAAATTTGGGTAAAAATCACATATTACGGCTTTCCCTTGATTTTCGGGCAAAATAGACAGCAAAGAATAAAAGGGTTAAACGAAAGACCTACAATCGGATGATCTAAAACATGAGCAACTTGGTTGCACGATATGGGCATGTCGCAGCCAATGAGGCATGCATTTTCTCTTGAATGAATAGAACATAAATGAAAGAGAGACAGACTCGTTGCTGGAAAACCCCTATCCAGGTCCCGAAATTTGGGTAAAAATCACATATTACGGCTTTCCCTTGATTTTCTGGGCGAAATAGACAGCAAAGAATAAAAGGGTTAAACCAAAAGACCTACAATCGGATGATCTAAAACATGAGCAACTTGGTTGCACGATATGGGCATGTCGCAGCCAATGAGGCATGCATTTTCTCTTGAATGAATAGAACATAAATGAAAGAGAGACAGACTCGTTGCTTGAAAACCCCTATCCAGCAAAATGAAAATTTTCAATTTTGTCCAGATCCCGAAATTTGGGTAAAAATCACATATTACGGCTTTCCCTTGATTTTCTGGGCGAAATAGACAGCAAAGAATAAAAGGGTTAAACCAAAAGACCTACAATCGGATGATCTAAAACATGAGCAACTTGGTTGCACGATATGGGCATGTCGCAGCCAATGAGGCATGCATTTTCTCTTGAATCAATAGAACATAAATGAAAGAGAGACAGACTCGTTGCTGGAAAACCCCTATCCAGCAAAATGAAAATTTTCGATTTTGTCCAGGTCCCGAAATTTGGGTAAAAATCACATATTACGGCTTTCCCTTGATTTTCTGGGCGAAATAGACAGCAAAGAATAAAAGGGTTAAACCAAAAGACCTACAATCGGATGATCTAAAACATGAGCAACTTGGTTGCACGATATGGGCATGTCGCAGCCAATGAGGCATGCATTTTCTCTTGAATCAATAGAACATAAATGAAAGAGAGACAGACTCGTTGCTGGAAAACCCCTATCCAGCAAAATGAAAATTTTCGATTTTGTCCAGGTCCCGAAATTTGGGTAAAAATCACATATTACGGCTTTCCCTTGATTTTCTGGGCGAAATAGACAGCAAAGAATAAAAGGGTTAAACCAAAAGACCTACAATCGGATGATCTAAAACATGAGCAACTTGGTTGCACGATATGGGCATGTCGCAGCCAATGAGGCATGCATTTTCTCTTGAATGAATAGAACATAAATGAAAGAGAGACAGACTCGTTGCTGGAAAACCCCTATCCAGCAAAATGAAAATTTTCGATTTTGTCCAGGTCCCGAAATTTGGGTAAAAATCACATATTACGGCTTTCCCTTGATTTTCTGGGCGAAATAGACAGCAAAGAATAAAAGGGTTAAACCAAAAGACCTACAATCGGATGATCTAAAACATGAGCAACTTGGTTGCACGATATGGGCATGTCGCAGCCAATGAGGCATGCATTTTCTCTTGAATGAATAGAACATAAATGAAAGAGAGACAGACTCGTTGCTTGAAAACCCCTATCCAGCAAAATGAAAATTTTCAATTTTGTCCAGATCCCGAAATTTGGGTAAAAATCACATATTACGGCTTTCCCTTGATTTTCTGGGCGAAATAGACAGCAAAGAATAAAAGGGTTAAACTAAAGACCTACAATCGGATGATCTAAAACATGAGCAACTTGGTTGCACGATATGGGCATGTCGCAGCCAATGAGGCATGCATTTTCTCTTGAATGAATAGAACATAAATGAAAGAGAGACAGACTCGTTGCTGGAAAACTCCTATCCAGCAAAATGAAAATTTTCGATTGTCCAGGTCCCGAAATTTGGGTAAAAATCACATATTACGGCTTTCCCTTGATTTTCTGGGCGAAATAGACAGCAAAGAATAAAAGGGTTAAACCAAAAGACCTACAATCGGATGATCTAAAACATGAGCAACTTGGTTGCACGATATGGGCATGTCGCAGCCAATGAGGCATGCATTTTCTCTTGAATGAATAGAACATAAATGAAAGAGAGACAGACTCGTTGCTTGAAAACCCCTATCCAGCAAAATTAAAATTTTCGATTGTCCAGGTCCCGAAATTTGGGTAAAAATCACATATTACGGCTTTCCCTTGATTTTCTGGGCGAAATAGACAGCAAAGAATAAAAGGGTTAAACCAAAAGACCTACAATCGGATGATCTAAAACATGAGCAACTTGGTTGCACGATATGGGCATGTCGCAGCCAATGAGGCATGCATTTTCTCTTGAATGAATAGAACATAAATGAAAGAGAGACAGACTCGTTGCTGGAAAGCCTCTATCCAGCAAAATGATAATTTTCGATTGTCCAGGTCCCGAAATTTGGGTAAAAATCACATATTACGGCTTTCCCTTGATTTTCTGGGCGAAATAGACAGCAAAGAATAAAATGGTTAAACCAAAAGACCTACAATCGGATGATCTAAAACATGAGCAACTTGGTTGCACGATATGGGCATGTCGCAGCCAATGAGGCATGCATTTTCTCTTGAATGAATAGAACATAAATGAAAGAGAGACAGACTCGTTGCTGGAAAACTCCTATCCAGCAAAATGAAAATTTTCGATTGTCCAGGTCCCGAAATTTGGGTAAAAATCACATATTACGGCTTTCCCTTGATTTTCTGGGCGAAATAGACAGCAAAGAATAAAAGGGTTAAACCAAAAGACCTACAATCGGATGATCTAAAACATGAGCAACTTGGTTGCACGATATGGGCATGTCGCAGCCAATGAGGCATGCATTTTCTCTTGAATGAATAGAACATAAATGAAAGAGAGACAGACTCGTTGCTTGAAAACCCCTATCCAGCAAAATTAAAATTTTCGATTGTCCAGGTCCCGAAATTTGGGTAAAAATCACATATTACGGCTTTCCCTTGATTTTCTGGGCGAAATAGACAGCAAAGAATAAAAGGGTTAAACCAAAAGACCTACAATCGGATGATCTAAAACATGAGCAACTTGGTTGCACGATATGGGCATGTCGCAGCCAATGAGGCATGCATTTTCTCTTGAATGAATAGAACATAAATGAAAGAGAGACAGACTCGTTGCTTGAAAACCCCTATCCAGCAAAATTAAAATTTTCGATTGTCCAGGTCCCGAAATTTGGGTAAAAATCACATATTACGGCTTTCCCTTGATTTTCTGGGCGAAATAGACAGCAAAGAATAAAAGGGTTAAACCAAAAGACCTACAATCGGATGATCTAAAACATGAGCAACTTGGTTGCACGATATGGGCATGTCGCAGCCAATGAGGCATGCATTTTCTCTTGAATCAATAGAACATAAATGAAAGAGAGACAGACTCGTTGCTTGAAAACCCCTATCCAGCAAAATTAAAATTTTCGATTGTCCAGGTCAGGAAATTTGGGTAAAAATCACATATTACGGCTTTCCCTTGATTTTCTGGGCGAAATAGACAGCAAAGAATAAAAGGGTTAAACCAAAAGACCTACAATCGGATGATCTAAAACATGAGCAACTTGGTTGCACGATATGGGCATGTCGCAGCCAATGAGGCATGCATTTTCTCTTGAATGAATAGAACATAAATGAAAGAGAGACAGACTCGTTGCTGGAAAACCCCTATCCAGCAAAATGAAAATTTTCGATTTTGTCCAGGTCCCGAAATTTGGGTAAAAATCACATATTACGGCTTTCCCTTGATTTTCTGGGCGAAATAGACAGCAAAGAATAAAAGGGTTAAACCAAAAGACCTACAATCGGATGATCTAAAACATGAGCAACTTGGTTGCACGATATGGGCATGTCGCAGCCAATGAGGCATGCATTTTCTCTTGAATGAATAGAACATAAATGAAAGAGAGACAGACTCGTTGCTGGAAAGCCTCTATCCAGCAAAATGAAAATTTTCGATTGTCCAGGTCCCGAAATTTGGGTAAAAATCACATATTACGGCTTTCCCTTGATTTTCTGGGCGAAATAGACAGCAAAGAATAAAATGGTTAAACCAAAAGACCTACAATCGGATGATCTAAAACATGAGCAACTTGGTTGCACGATATGGGCATGTCGCAGCCAATGAGGCATGCATTTTCTCTTGAATGAATAGAACATAAATGAAAGAGAGACAGACTCGTTGCTGGAAAACTCCTATCCAGCAAAATGAAAATTTTCGATTGTCCAGGTCCCGAAATTTGGGTAAAAATCACATATTACGGCTTTCCCTTGATTTTCTGGGCGAAATAGACAGCAAAGAATAAAAGGGTTAAACCAAAAGACCTACAATCGGATGATCTAAAACATGAGCAACTTGGTTGCACGATATGGGCATGTCGCAGCCAATGAGGCATGCATTTTCTCTTGAATGAATAGAACATAAATGAAAGAGAGACAGACTCGTTGCTTGAAAACCCCTATCCAGCAAAATTAAAATTTTCGATTGTCCAGGTCCCGAAATTTGGGTAAAAATCACATATTACGGCTTTCCCTTGATTTTCTGGGCGAAATAGACAGCAAAGAATAAAAGGGTTAAACCAAAAGACCTACAATCGGATGATCTAAAACATGAGCAACTTGGTTGCACGATATGGGCATGTCGCAGCCAATGAGGCATGCATTTTCTCTTGAATGAATAGAACATAAATGAAAGAGAGACAGACTCGTTGCTTGAAAACCCCTATCCAGCAAAATTAAAATTTTCGATTGTCCAGGTCCCGAAATTTGGGTAAAAATCACATATTACGGCTTTCCCTTGATTTTCTGGGCGAAATAGACAGCAAAGAATAAAAGGGTTAAACCAAAAGACCTACAATCGGATGATCTAAAACATGAGCAACTTGGTTGCACGATATGGGCATGTCGCAGCCAATGAGGCATGCATTTTCTCTTGAATCAATAGAACATA
This sequence comes from Xylota sylvarum, assembly GCA_905220385.1. Classification (NCBI taxonomy): domain Eukaryota; kingdom Metazoa; phylum Arthropoda; class Insecta; order Diptera; family Syrphidae; genus Xylota; species Xylota sylvarum. The sequence continues at coordinate 20,830,957 of LR999958.1, forward strand.
AATGAAAGAGAGACAGACTCGTTGCTTGAAAACCCCTATCCAGCAAAATTAAAATTTTCGATTGTCCAGGTCAGGAAATTTGGGTAAAAATCACATATTACGGCTTTCCCTTGATTTTCTGGGCGAAATAGACAGCAAAGAATAAAAGGGTTAAACCAAAAGACCTACAATCGGATGATCTAAAACATGAGCAACTTGGTTGCACGATATGGGCATGTCGCAGCCAATGAGGCATGCATTTTCTCTTGAATGAATAGAACATAAATGAAAGAGAGACAGACTCGTTGCTTGAAAACCCCTATCCAGCAAAATGAAAATTTTCGATTTTGTCCAGGTCCCGAAATTTGGGTAAAAATCACATATTACGGCTTTCCCTTGATTTTCTGGGCGAAATAGACAGCAAAGAATAAAAGGGTTAAACCAAAAGACCTACAATCGGATGATCTAAAACATGAGCAACTTGGTTGCACGATATGGGCATGTCGCAGCCAATGAGGCATGCATTTTCTCTTGAATCAATAGAACATAAATGAAAGAGAGACAGACTCGTTGCTTGAAAACCCCTATCCAGCAAAATTAAAATTTTCGATTGTCCAGGTCCCGAAATTTGGGTAAAAATCACATATTACGGCTTTCCCTTGATTTTCTGGGCGAAATAGACAGCAAAGAATAAAAGGGTTAAACCAAAAGACCTACAATCGGATGATCTAAAACATGAGCAACTTGGTTGCACGATATGGGCATGTCGCAGCCAATGAGGCATGCATTTTCTCTTGAATGAATAGAACATAAATGAAAGAGAGACAGACTCGTTGCTTGAAAACCCCTATCCAGCAAAATGAAAATTTTCGATTTTGTCCAGGTCCCGAAATTTGGGTAAAAATCACATATTACGGCTTTCCCTTGATTTTCTGGGCGAAATAGACAGCAAAGAATAAAAGGGTTAAACCAAAAGACCTACAATCGGATGATCTAAAACATGAGCAACTTGGTTGCACGATATGGGCATGTCGCAGCCAATGAGGCATGCATTTTCTCTTGAATGAATAGAACATAAATGAAAGAGAGACAGACTCGTTGCTGGAAAACCCCTATCCAGCAAAATGAAAATTTTCGATTTTGTCCAGGTCCCGAAATTTGGGTAAAAATCACATATTATGGCTTTCCCTTGATTTTCTGGGCGAAATAGACAGCAAAGAATAAAAGGGTTAAACCAAAAGACCTACAATCGGATGATCTAAAACATGAGCAACTTGGTTGCACGATATGCGCATGTCGCAGCCAATGAGGCATGCATTTTCTCTTGAATGAATAGAACATAAATGAAAGAGAGACAGACTCGTTGCTGGAAAGCCCCTATCCAGCAAAATGAAAATTTTCGATTGTCCAGGTCCCGAAATTTGGGTAAAAATCACATATTACGGCTTTCCCTTGATTTTCTGGGCGAAATAGACAGCAAAGAATAAAATGGTTAAACCAAAAGACCTACAATCGGATGATCTAAAACATGAGCAACTTGGTTGCACGATATGGGCATGTCGCAGCCAATGAGGCATGCATTTTCTCTTGAATGAATAGAACATAAATGAAAGAGAGACAGACTCGTTGCTGGAAAGCCTCTATCCAGCAAAATGAAAATTTTCGATTGTCCAGGTCCCGAAATTTGGGTAAAAATCACATATTACGGCTTTCCCTTGATTTTCTGGGCGAAATAGACAGCAAAGAATAAAATGGTTAAACCAAAAGACCTACAATCGGATGATCTAAAACATGAGCAACTTGGTTGCACGATATGGGCATGTCGCAGCCAATGAGGCATGCATTTTCTCTTGAATGAATAGAACATAAATGAAAGAGAGACAGACTCGTTGCTGGAAAACCCCTATCCAGCAAAATGAAAATTTTCGATTGTCCAGGTCCCGAAATTTGGGTAAAAATCACATATTACGGCTTTCCCTTGATTTTCTGGGCGAAATAGACAGCAAAGAATAAAAGGGTTAAACCAAAAGACCTACAATCGGATGATCTAAAACATGAGCAACTTGGTTGCACGATATGGGCATGTCGCAGCCAATGAGGCATGCATTTTCTCTTGAATGAATAGAACATAAATGAAAGAGAGACAGACTCGTTGCTGGAAAGCCTCTATCCAGCAAAATGAAAATTTTCGATTGTCCAGGTCCCGAAATTTGGGTAAAAATCACATATTACGGCTTTCCCTTGATTTTCTGGGCGAAATAGACAGCAAAGAATAAAAGGGTTAAATCAAAAGACCTACAATCGGATGATCTAAAACATGAGCAACTTGGTTGCACGATATGGGCATGTCGCAGCCAATGAGGCATGCATTTTCTCTTGAATGAATAGAACATAAATGAAAGAGAGACAGACTCGTTGCTGGAAAGCCTCTATCCAGCAAAATGAAAATTTTCGATTGTCCAGGTCCCGAAATTTGGGTAAAAATCACATATTACGGCTTTCCCTTGATTTTCTGGGCGAAATAGACAGCAAAGAATAAAAGGGTTAAACCAAAAGACCTACAATCGGATGATCTAAAACATGAGCAACTTGGTTGCACGATATGGGCATGTCGCAGCCAATGAGGCATGCATTTTCTCTTGAATGAATAGAACATAAATGAAAGAGAGACAGACTCGTTGCTGGAAAACTCCTATCCAGCAAAATGAAAATTTTCGATTTTGTCCAGGTCCCGAAATTTGGGTAAAAATCACATATTACGGCTTTCCCTTGATTTTCTGGGCGAAATAGACAGCAAAGAATAAAAGGGTTAAACCAAAAGACCTACAATCGGATGATCTAAAACATGAGCAACTTGGTTGCACGATATGCGCATGTCGCAGCCAATGAGGCATGCATTTTCTCTTGAATGAATAGAACATAAATGAAAGAGAGACAGACTCGTTGCTGGAAAGCCCCTATCCAGCAAAATGAAAATTTTCGATTGTCCAGGTCCCGAAATTTGGGTAAAAATCACATATTACGGCTTTCCCTTGATTTTCTGAGCGAAATAGACAGCAAAGAATAAAATGGTTAAACCAAAAGACCTACAATCGGATGATCTAAAACATGAGCAACTTGGTTGCACGATATGGGCATGTCGCAGCCAATGAGGCATGCATTTTCTCTTGAATGAATAGAACATAAATGAAAGAGAGACAGACTCGTTGCTGGAAAACCCCTATCCAGCAAAATGAAAATTTTCGATTGTCCAGGTCCCGAAATTTGGGTAAAAATCACATATTACGGCTTTCCCTTGATTTTCTGGGCGAAATAGACAGCAAAGAATAAAAGGGTTAAACCAAAAGACCTACAATCGGATGATCTAAAACATGAGCAACTTGGTTGCACGATATGGGCATGTCGCAGCCAATGAGGCATGCATTTTCTCTTGAATGAATAGAACATAAATGAAAGAGAGACAGACTCGTTGCTGGAAAGCCTCTATCCAGCAAAATGAAAATTTTCGATTGTCCAGGTCCCGAAATTTGGGTAAAAATCACATATTACGGCTTTCCCTTGATTTTCTGGGCGAAATAGACAGCAAAGAATAAAAGGGTTAAACCAAAAGACCTACAATCGGATGATCTAAAACATGAGCAACTTGGTTGCACGATATGGGCATGTCGCAGCCAATGAGGCATGCATTTTCTCTTGAATGAATAGAACATAAATGAAAGAGAGACAGACTCGTTGCTGGAAAGCCTCTATCCAGCAAAATGAAAATTTTCGATTGTCCAGGTCCCGAAATTTGGGTAAAAATCACATATTACGGCTTTCCCTTGATTTTCTGGGCGAAATAGACAGCAAAGAATAAAAGGGTTAAACCAAAAGACCTACAATCGGATGATCTAAAACATGAGCAACTTGGTTGCACGATATGGGCATGTCGCAGCCAATGAGGCATGCATTTTCTCTTGAATGAATAGAACATAAATGAAAGAGAGACAGACTCGTTGCTGGAAAACTCCTATCCAGCAAAATGAAAATTTTCGATTTTGTCCAGGTCCCGAAATTTGGGTAAAAATCACATATTACGGCTTTCCCTTGATTTTCTGGGCGAAATAGACAGCAAAGAATAAAAGGGTTAAACCAAAAGACCTACAATCGGATGATCTAAAACATGAGCAACTTGGTTGCACGATATGCGCATGTCGCAGCCAATGAGGCATGCATTTTCTCTTGAATGAATAGAACATAAATGAAAGAGAGACAGACTCGTTGCTGGAAAGCCCCTATCCAGCAAAATGAAAATTTTCGATTGTCCAGGTCCCGAAATTTGGGTAAAAATCACATATTACGGCTTTCCCTTGATTTTCTGAGCGAAATAGACAGCAAAGAATAAAATGGTTAAACCAATAGACCTACAATCGGATGATCTAAAACATGAGCAACTTGGTTGCACGATATGGGCATGTCGCAGCCAATGAGGCATGCATTTTCTCTTGAATGAATAGAACATAAATGAAAGAGAGACAGACTCGTTGCTGGAAAACCCCTATCCAGCAAAATGAAAATTTTCGATTGTCCAGGTCCCGAAATTTGGGTAAAAATCACATATTACGGCTTTCCCTTGATTTTCTGAGCGAAATAGACAGCAAAGAATAAAATGGTTAAACCAAAAGACCTACAATCGGATGATCTAAAACATGAGCAACTTGGTTGCACGATATGGGCATGTCGCAGCCAATGAGGCATGCATTTTCTCTTGAATGAATAGAACATAAATGAAAGAGAGACAGACTCGTTGCTGGAAAGCCTCTATCCAGCAAAATGAAAATTTTCGATTGTCCAGGTCCCGAAATTTGGGTAAAAATCACATATTACGGCTTTCCCTTGATTTTCTGGGCGAAATAGACAGCAAAGAATAAAATGGTTAAACCAAAAGACCTACAATCGGATGATCTAAAACATGAGCAACTTGGTTGCACGATATGGGCATGTCGCAGCCAATGAGGCATGCATTTTCTCTTGAATGAATAGAACATAAATGAAAGAGAGACAGACTCGTTGCTTGAAAACCCCTATCCAGCAAAATGAAAATTTTCGATTGTCCAGGTCCCGAAATTTGGGTAAAAATCACATATTACGGCTTTCCCTTGATTTTCTGAGCGAAATAGACAGCAAAGAATAAAATGGTTAAACCAAAAGACCTACAATCGGATGATCTAAAACATGAGCTACTTGGTTGCACGATATGGGCATGTCGCAGCCAATGAGGCATGCATTTTCTCTTGAATGAATAGAACATAAATGAAAGAGAGACAGACTCGTTGCTGGAAAGCCTCTATCCAGCAAAATGAAAATTTTCGATTGTCCAGGTCCCGAAATTTGGGTAAAAATCACATATTACGGCTTTCCCTTGATTTTCTGGGCGAAATAGACAGCAAAGAATAAAATGGTTAAACCAAAAGACCTACAATCGGATGATCTAAAACATGAGCAACTTGGTTGCACGATATGGGCATGTCGCAGCCAATGAGGCATGCATTTTCTCTTGAATGAATAGAACATAAATGAAAGAGAGACAGACTCGTTGCTGGAAAGCCCCTATCCAGCAAAATGAAAATTTTCGATTGTCCAGGTCCCGAAATTTGGGTAAAAATCACATATTACGGCTTTCCCTTGATTTTCTGGGCGAAATAGACAGCAAAGAATATAAGGGTTAAACCAAAAGACCTACAATCGGATGATCTAAAACATGAGCAACTTGGTTGCACGATATGGGCATGTCGCAGCCAATGAGGCATGCATTTTCTCTTGAATGAATAGAACATAAATGAAAGAGAGACAGACTCGTTGCTGGAAAGACTCTATCCAGCAAAATGAAAAATTTCGATTGTCCAGGTCCCGAAATTTGGGTAAAAATCACATATTACGGCTTTCCCTTGATTTTCTGGGCGAAATAGACAGCAAAGAATAAAATGGTTAAACCAAAAGACCTACAATCGGATGATCTAAAACATGAGCAACTTGGTTGCACGATATGGGCATGTCGCAGCCAATGAGGCATGCATTTTCTCTTGAATGAATAGAACATAAATGAAAGAGAGACAGACTCGTTGCTGGAAAGCCTCTATCCAGCAAAATGAAAATTTTCGATTGTCCAGGTCCCGAAATTTGGGTAAAAATCACATATTACGGCTTTCCCTTGATTTTCTGGGCGAAATAGACAGCAAAGAATAAAAGGGTTAAACCAAAAGACCTACAATCGGATGATCTAAAACATGAGCAACTTGGTTGCACGATATGGGCATGTCGCAGCCAATGAGGCATGCATTTTCTCTTGAATGAATAGAACATAAATGAAAGAGAGACAGACTCGTTGCTGGAAAACTCCTATCCAGCAAAATGAAAATTTTCGATTTTGTCCAGGTCCCGAAATTTGGGTAAAAATCACATATTACGGCTTTCCCTTGATTTTCTGGGCGAAATAGACAGCAAAGAATAAAAGGGTTAAACCAAAAGACCTACAATCGGATGATCTAAAACATGAGCAACTTGGTTGCACGATATGCGCATGTCGCAGCCAATGAGGCATGCATTTTCTCTTGAATGAATAGAACATAAATGAAAGAGAGACAGACTCGTTGCTGGAAAGCCCCTATCCAGCAAAATGAAAATTTTCGATTGTCCAGGTCCCGAAATTTGGGTAAAAATCACATATTACGGCTTTCCCTTGATTTTCTGGGCGAAATAGACAGCAAAGAATAAAAGGGTTAAACCAAAAGACCTACAATCGGATGATCTAAAACATGAGCAACTTGGTTGCACGATATGGGCATGTCGCAGCCAATGAGGCATGCATTTTCTCTTGAATCAATAGAACATAAATGAAAGAGAGACAGACTCGTTGCTTGAAAACCCCTATCCAGCAAAATGAAAATTTTCGATTGTCCAGGTCCCGAAATTTGGGTAAAAATCACATATTACGGCTTTCCCTTGATTTTCTGGGCGAAATAGACAGCAAAGAATAAAAGGGTTAAACCAAAAGACCTACAATCGGATGATCTAAAACATGAGCAACTTGGTTGCACGATATGGGCATGTCGCAGCCAATGAGGCATGCATTTTCTCTTGAATGAATAGAACATAAATGAAAGAGAGACAGACTCGTTGCTGGAAAGCCTCTATCCAGCAAAATGAAAATTTTCGATTGTCCAGGTCCCGAAATTTGGGTAAAAATCACATATTACGGCTTTCCCTTGATTTTCTGGGCTAAATAGACAGCAAAGAATAAAATGGTTAAACCAAAAGACCTACAATCGGATGATCTAAAACATGAGCAACTTGGTTGCACGATATGGGCATGTCGCAGCCAATGAGGCATGCATTTTCTCTTGAATCAATAGAACATAAATGAAAGAGAGACAGACTCGTTGCTTGATAACCCCTATCCAGCAAAATTAAAATTTTCGATTGTCCAGGTCCCGAAATTTGGGTAAAAATCACATATTACGGCTTTCCCTTGATTTTCGGGCGAAATAGACAGCAAAGAATAAAAGGGTTAAACCAAAAGACCTACAATCGGATGATCTAAAACATGAGCAACTTGGTTGCACGATATGGGCATGTCGCAGCCAATGAGGCATGCATTTTCTCTTGAATGAATAGAACATAAATGAAAGAGAGACAGACTCGTTGCTTGAAAACCCCTATCCAGCAAAATGAAAATTTTCGATTTTGTCCAGGTCCCGAAATTTGGGTAAAAATCACATATTACGGCTTTCCCTTGATTTTCTGGGCGAAATAGACAGCAAAGAATAAAAGGGTTAAACCAAAAGACCTACAATCGGATGATCTAAAACATGAGCAACTTGGTTGCACGATATGGGCATGTCGCAGCCAATGAGGCATGCATTTTCTCTTGAATGAATAGAACATAAATGAAAGAGAGACAGACTCGTTGCTGGAAAACCCCTATCCAGCAAAATGAAAATTTTCGATTTTGTCCAGGTCCCGAAATTTGGGTAAAAATCACATATTACGACTTTCCCTTGATTTTCTGGGCGAAATAGACAGCAAAGAATAAAAGGGTTAAACCAAAAGACCTACAATCGGATGATCTAAAACATGAGCAACTTGGTTGCACGATATGCGCATGTCGCAGCCAATGAGGCATGCATTTTCTCTTGAATGAATAGAACATAAATGAAAGAGAGACAGACTCGTTGCTGGAAAGCCCCTATCCAGCAAAATGAAAATTTTCGATTGTCCAGGTCCCGAAATTTGGGTAAAAATCACATATTACGGCTTTCCCTTGATTTTCTGGGCGAAATAGACAGCAAAGAATAAAATGGTTAAACCAAAAGACCTACAATCGGATGATCTAAAACATGAGCAACTTGGTTGCACGATATGGGCATGTCGCAGGCAATGAGGCATGCATTTTCTCTTGAATCAATAGAACATAAATGAAAGAGAGACAGACTCGTTGCTTGAAAACCCCTATCCAGCAAAATGAAAATTTTCGATTGTCCAGGTCCCGAAATTTGGGTAAAAATCACATATTACGGCTTTCCCTTGATTTTCTGGGCGAAATAGACAGCAAAGAATAAAAGGGTTAAACCAAAAGACCTACAATCGGATAATCTAAAACATGAGCAACTTGGTTGCACGATATGGGCATGTCGCAGCCAATGAGGCATGCATTTTCTCTTGAATGAATAGAACATAAATGAAAGAGAGACAGACTCGTTGCTTGAAAACCCCTATCCAGCAAAATGAAAATTTTCGATTTTGTCCAGGTCCCGAAATTTGGGTAAAAATCACATATTACGGCTTTCCCTTGATTTTCGGGCGAAATAGACAGCAAAGAATAAAAGGGTTAAACCAAAAGACCTACAATCGGATGATCTAAAACATGAGCAACTTGGTTGCACGATATCTGCATGTCGCAGCCAATGAGGCATGCATTTTCTCTTGAATGAATAGAACATAAATGAAAGAGAGACAGACTCGTTGCTTGAAAACCCCTATCCAGCCAAAGTAAAATTTTCGGTTGTCCGGGTCCCGAAATTTGGGTAAAAATCACATATTACGGCTTTCCCTTGATTTTCTGGGCGAAATAGACAGCAAAGAATAAAAGGGTTAAACCAAAAGACCTACAATCGGATGATCTAAAACATGAGCAACTTGGTTGCACGATATGGGCATGTCGCAGCCAATGAGGCTTGCATTTTCTCTTGAATGAATAGAACATAAATGAAAGAGAGACAGACTCGTTGCTTGAAAACCCCTATCCAGCAAAATGAAAATTTTCGATTTTGTCCAGGTCCCGAAATTTGGGTAAAAATCACATATTACGGCTTTCCCTTGATTTTCGGGCGAAATAGACAGCAAAGAATAAAAGGGTTAAACCAAAAGACCTACAATCGGATGATCTAAAACATGAGCAACTTGGTTGCACGATATGGGCATGTCGCAGCCAATGAGGCATGCATTTTCTCTTGAATGAATAGAACATAAATGAAAGAGAGACAGACTCGTTGCTTGAAAACCCCTATCCAGCAAAATGAAAATTTTCGATTGTCCAGGTCCCGAAATTTGGGTAAAAATCACATATTACGGCTTTTCCTTGATTTTCTGGGCGAAATAGACAGCAAAGAATAAAAGGGTTAAACCAAAAGACCTACAATCGGATGATCTAAAACATGAGCAACTTGGTTGCACGATATGGGCATGTCGCAGCCAATGAGGCTTGCATTTTCTCTTGAATGAATAGAACATAAATGAAAGAGAGACAGACTCGTTGCTTGAAAACCCCTATCCAGCAAAATGAAAATTTTCGATTTTGTCCAGGTCCCGAAATTTGGGTAAAAATCACATATTACGGCTTTCCCTTGATTTTCGGGCACAATAGACAGCAAAGAATAAAAGGGTTAAACCAAAAGACCTACAATCGGATGATCTAAAACATGAGCAACTTGGTTGCACGATATGGGCATGTCGCAGGCAATGAGGCATGCATTTTCTCTTGAATCAATAGAACATAAATGAAAGAGAGAAGAGCAACGATGCTTGAAAACCCCTATCCAGCAAAATGAAAATTTTCGATTTTGTCCAGGTCCCGAAATTTGGGTAAAAATCACATATTACGGCTTTCCCTTGATTTTCGGGCGAAATAGACAGCAAAGAATAAAAGGGTTAAAACAAAAGACCTACAATCGGATGATCTAAAACATGAGCAACTTGGTTGCACGATATGCGCATGTCGCAGCCAATGAGGCATGCATTTTCTCTTGAATGAATAGAACATAAATGAAAGAGAGACAGACTCGTTGCTGGAAAACCCCTATCCAGCAAAATGAAAATTTTCGATTTTGTCCAGGTCCCGAAATTTGGGTAAAAATCACATATTACGACTTTCCCTTGATTTTCTGGGCGAAATAGACAGCAAAGAATAAAAGGGTTAAACCAAAAGACCTACAATCGGATGATCTAAAACATGAGCAACTTGGTTGCACGATATGCGCATGTCGCAGCCAATGAGGCATGCATTTTCTCTTGAATGAATAGAACATAAATGAAAGAGTGACAGACTCGTTGCTTGAAAACCCCTATCCAGCAAAATTAAAATTTTCAATTTTGTCCAGGTCCCGAAATTTGGGTAAAAATCACATATTACGGCTTTCCCTTGATTTTCGGGCGAAATAGACAGCAAAGAATAAAAGGGTTAAACCAAAAGACCTACAATCGGATGATCTAAAACATGAGCAACTTGGTTGCACCATATGGGCATGTCGCAGCCAATGAGGCATGCATTTTCTCTTGAATGAATAGAACATAAATGAAAGAGAGACAGACTCGTTGCTGGAAAACACCTATCCAGGTCCCGAAATTTGGGTAAAAATCACATATTACGGCTTTCCCTTGATTTTCTGGGCGAAATAGACAGCAAAGAATAAAAGGGTTAAACCAAAAGACCTACAATCGGATGATCTAAAACATGAGCAACTTGGTTGCACGATATGGGCATGTCGCAGCCAATGAGGCATGCATTTTCTCTTGAATGAATAGAACATAAATGAAAGAGAGACAGACTCGTTGCTTGAAAACCCCTATCCAGCAAAATTAAAATTTTCGATTGTCCAGGTCCCGAAATTTGGGTAAAAATCACATATTACGGCTTTTCCTTGATTTTCTGGGCGAAATAGACAGCAAAGAATAAAAGGGTTAAACCAAAAGACCTACAATCGGATGATCTAAAATATGAGCAACTTGGTTGCACGATATGGGCATGTCGCAGCCAATGAGGCATGCATTTTCTCTTGAATGAATAAAATATAAATGAAAGAGAGACAGACTCGTTGCTTGAAAACCCCTATCCAGCCAAATTAAAATTTTCGGTTGTCCGGGTCCCGAAATTTGGGTAAAAATCACATATTACGGCTTTCCCTTGATTTTCGGGCGAAATAGACAGCAAAGAATAAAAGGGTTAAACCAAAAGACCTACAATCGGATGATCTAAAATATGAGCAACTTGGTTGCACGATATGGGCATGTCGCAGCCAATGAGGCATGCATTTTCTCTTGAATGAATAAAATATAAATGAAAGAGAGACAGACTCGTTGCTTGAAAACCCCTATCCAGCCAAATTAAAATTTTCGGTTGTCCGGGTCCCGAAATTTGGGTAAAAATCACATATTACGGCTTTCACTTGATTTTCTGGGCGAAATAGACAGCAAAGAATAAAAGGGTTAAACCAAAAGACCTACAATCGGATGATCTAAAACATGAGCAACTTGGTTGCACGATATGGGCATGTCGCAGCCAATGAGGCTTGCATTTTCTCTTGAATGAATAGAACATAAATGAAAGAGAGACAGACTCGTTGCTGGAAAACCCCTATCCAGCAAAATGAAAATTTTCGATTTTGTCCAGGTCCCGAAATTTGGGTAAAAATCACATATTACGGCTTTCCCTTGATTTTCTGGGCGAAATAGACAGCAAAGAATAAAAGGGTTAAACCAAAAGACCTACAATCGGATGATCTAAAACATGAGCAACTTGGTTGCACGATATGAGCATGTCGCAGCCAATGAGGCATGCATTTTCTCTTGAATGAATAGAACATAAATGAAAGAGAGACAGACTCGTTGCTTGAAAACCCCTATCCAGCAAAATGAAAATTTTCGATTGTCCAGGTCCCGAAATTTGGGTAAAAATCACATATTACGGCTTTCCCTTGATTTTCTGGGCGAAATAGACAGCAAAGAATAAAAGGGTTAAACCAAAAGACCTACAATCGGATGATCTAAAACATGAGCAACTTGGTTGCACGATATGCGCATGTCGCAGCCAATGAGGCATGCATTTTCTCTTGAATGAATAGAACATAAATGAAAGAGAGACAGACTCGTTGCTTGAAAACCCCTATCCAGCAAAATTAAAATTTTCAATTTTGTCCAGGTCCCGAAATTTGGGTAAAAATCACATATTACGGCTTTCCCTTGATTTTCTGGGCGAAATAGACAGCAAAGAATAAAAGGGTTAAACCAAAAGACCTACAATCGGATGATCTAAAACATGAGCAACTTGGTTGCACCATATGGGCATGTCGCAGCCAATGAGGCATGCATTTTCTCTTGAATGAATAGAACATAAATGAAAGAGAGACAGACTCGTTGCTGGAAAACACCTATCCAGGTCCCGAAATTTGGGTAAAAATCACATATTACGGCTTTCCCTTGATTTTCTGGGCGAAATAGACAGCAAAGAATAAAAGGGTTAAACCAAAACACCTACAATCGGATGATCTAAAATATGAGCAACTTGGTTGCACGATATGGGCATGTCGCAGCCAATGAGGCATGCATTTTCTCTTGAATGAATAGAACATAAATGAAAGAGAGACAGACTCGTTGCTTGAAAACCCCTATCCAGCAAAATTAAAATTTTCGATTGTCCAGGTCCCGAAATTTGGGTAAAAATCACATATTACGGCTTTCCCTTGATTTTCTGGGCGAAATAGACAGCAAAGAATAAAAGGGTTAAACCAAAAGACCTACAATCGGATGATCTAAAACATGAGCAACTTGGTTGCACGATATGGGCATGTCGCAGCCAATGAGGCATGCATTTTCTCTTGAATGAATAGAACATAAATGAAAGAGAGACAGACTCGTTGCTGGAAAACCCCTATCCAGCAAAATGAAAATTTTCGATTTTGTCCAGGTCCCGAAATTTGGGTAAAAATCACATATTACGGCTTTCCCTTGATTTTCTGGGCGAAATAGACAGCAAAGAATAAAAGGGTTAAACCAAAAGACCTACAATCGGATGATCTAAAACATGAGCAACTTGGTTGCACGATATGAGCATGTCGCAGCCAATGAGGCTTGGATTTTCTCTTGAATGAATAGAACATAAATGAAAGAGAGACTCGTTGCTTGAAAACCCCTATCCAGCAAAATGAAAATTTTCGATTTTGTCCAGGTCCCGAAATTTGGGTAAACATCACATATTACGGCTTTCCCTTGATTTTCGGGCGAAATAGACAGCAAAGAATAAAAGGGTTAAACCAAAAGACCTACAATCGGATGATCTAAAATATGAGCAACTTGGTTGCACGATATGGGCATGTCGCAGCCAATGAGGCATGCATTTTCTCTTGAATGAATAAAATATAAATGAAAGAGAGACAGACTCGTTGCTTGAAAACCCCTATCCAGCCAAATTAAAATTTTCGGTTGTCCGGGTCCCGAAATTTGGGTAAAAATCACATATTACGGTTTTCCCTTGATTTTCGGGCGAAATAGACAGCAAAGAATAAAAGGGTTAAACCAAAAGACCTACAATCGGATGATCTAAAATATGAGCAACTTGGTTGCACGATATGGGCATGTCGCAGCCAATGAGGCATGCATTTTCTCTTGAATGAATAAAATATAAATGAAAGAGAGACAGACTCGTTGCTTGAAAACCCCTATCCAGCCAAATTAAAATTTTCGGTTGTCCGGGTCCCGAAATTTGGGTAAAAATCACATATTACGGCTTTCACTTGATTTTCTGGGCGAAATAGACAGCAAAGAATAAAAGGGTTAAACCAAAAGACCTACAATCGGATGATCTAAAACATGAGCAACTTGGTTGCACGATATGGGCATGTCGCAGCCAATGAGGCTTGCATTTTCTCTTGAATGAATAGAACATAAATGAAAGAGAGACAGACTCGTTGCTGGAAAACCCCTATCCAGCAAAATGAAAATTTTCGATTTTGTCCAGGTCCCGAAATTTGGGTAAAAATCACATATTACGGCTTTCCCTTGATTTTCTGGGCGAAATAGACAGCAAAGAATAAAATGGTTAAACCAAAAGACCTACAATCGGATGATCTAAAACATGAGCAACTTGGTTGCACGATATGGGCATGTCGCAGCCAATGAGGCATGCATTTTCTCTTGAATGAATAGAACATAAATGAAAGAGAGACAGACTCGTTGCTTGAAAACCCCTATCCAGCAAAATGAAAATTTTCGGTTGTCCAGGTCCCGAAATTTGGGTAAAAATCACATATTACGGCTTTCCCTTGATTTTCGGGCACAATAGACAGCAAAGAATAAAAGGGTTAAACCAAAAGACCTACAATCGGATGATCTAAAACATGAGCAACTTGGTTGCACGATATGGGCATGTCGCAGCCAATGAGGCATGCATTTTCTCTTGAATGAATAGAACATAAATGAAAGAGAGACAGACTCGTTGCTTGAAAACCCCTATCCAGCAAAATGAAAATTTTCGATTGTCCAGGTCCCGAAATTTGGGTAAAAATCACATATTACGGCTTTTCCTTGATTTTCTGGGCGAAATAGACAGCAAAGAATAAAAGGGTTAAACCAAAAGACCTACAATCGGATGATCTAAAACATGAGCAACTTGGTTGCACGATATGGGCATGTCGCAGCCAATGAGGCTTGCATTTTCTCTTGAATGAATAGAACATAAATGAAAGAGAGACAGACTCGTTGCTTGAAAACCCCTATCCAGCAAAATGAAAATTTTCGATTTTGTCCAGGTCCCGAAATTTGGGTAAAAATCACATATTACGGCTTTCCCTTGATTTTCGGGCACAATAGACAGCAAAGAATAAAAGGGTTAAACCGAAAGACCTACAATCGGATGATCTAAAACATGAGCAACTTGGTTGCACGATATGGGCATGTCGCAGCCAATGAGGCATGCATTTTCTCTTGAATCAATAGAACATAAATGAAAGAGAGACAGACTCGTTGCTTGAAAACCCCTATCCAGCAAAATGAAAATTTTCGATTGTCCAGGTCCCGAAATTTGGGTAAAAATCACATATTACGGCTTTTCCTTGATTTTCTGGGCGAAATAGACAGCAAAGAATAAAAGGGTTAAACCAAAAGACCTACAATCGGATGATCTAAAACATGAGCAACTTGGTTGCACGATATGGGCATGTCGCAGCCAATGAGGCTTGCATTTTCTCTTGAATGAATAGAACATAAATGAAAGAGAGACAGACTCGTTGCTTGAAAACCCCTATCCAGCAAAATGAAAATTTTCGATTGTCCAGGTCCCGAAATTTGGGTAAAAATCACATATTACGGCTTTCCCTTGATTTTCTGGGCGAAATAGACAGCAAAGAATAAAAGGGTTAAACCAAAAGACCTACAATCGGATGATCTAAAACATGAGCAACTTGGTTGCACGATATGGGCATGTCGCAGCCAATGAGGCATGCATTTTCTCTTGAATGAATAGAACATAAATGAAAGAGAGACAGACTCGTTGCTGGAAAACCCCTATCCAGCAAAATGAAAATTTTCGATTTTGTCCAGGTCCCGAAATTTGGGTAAAAATCACATATTACGGCTTTCCCTTGATTTTCTGGGCGAAATAGACAGCAAAGAATAAAAGGGTTAAACCAAAAGACCTACAATCGGATGATCTAAAACATGAGCAACTTGGTTGCACGATATGAGCATGTCGCAGCCAATGAGGCTTGGATTTTCTCTTGAATGAATAGAACATAAATGAAAGAGAGACTCGTTGCTTGAAAACCCCTATCCAGCAAAATGAAAATTTTCGATTTTGTCCAGGTCCCGAAATTTGGGTAAACATCACATATTACGGCTTTCCCTTGATTTTCGGGCGAAATAGACAGCAAAGAATAAAAGGGTTAAACCAAAAGACCTACAATCGGATGATCTAAAACATGAGCAACTTGGTTGCACGATATGCGCATGTCGCAGCCAATGAGGCATGCATTTTCTCTTGAATGAATAGAACATAAATGAAAGAGAGACAGACTCGTTGCTTGAAAACCCCTATCCAGCAAAATGAAAATTTTCGATTGTCCAGGTCCCGAAATTTGGGTAAAAATCACATATTACGGCTTTCCCTTGATTTTCTGGGCGAAATAGACAGCAAAGAATAAAAGGGTTAAACGAAAAGACCTACAATCGGATGATCTAAAACATGAGCAACTTGGTTGCACGATATGGGCATGTCGCAGCCAATGAGGCATGCATTTTCTCTTGAATGAATAAAATATAAATGAAAGAGAGACAGACTCGTTGCTTGAAAACCCCTATCCAGCCAAATTAAAATTTTCGGTTGTCCGGGTCCCGAAATTTGGGTAAAAATCACATATTACGGCTTTTCCTTGATTTTCTGGGCGAAATAGACAGCAAAGAATAAAAGGGTTAAACCAAAAGACCTACAATCGGATGATCTAAAACATGAGCAACTTGGTTGCACGATATGGGCATGTCGCAGCCAATGAGGCATGCATTTTCTCTTGAATGAATAGAACATAAATGAAAGAGAGACAGACTCGTTGCTGGAAAACCCCTATCCAGCAAAATGAAAATTTTCGATTTTGTCCAGGTCCCGAAATTTGGGTAAAAATCACATATTACGGCTTTCCCTTGATTTTCTGGGCGAAATAGACAGCAAAGAATAAAAGGGTTAAACCAAAAGACCTACAATCGGATGATCTAAAACATGAGCAACTTGGTTGCACGATATGGGCATGTCGCAGCCAATGAGGCTTGCATTTTCTCTTGAATGAATAGAACATAAATGAAAGAGAGACAGACTCGTTGCTTGAAAACCCCTATCCAGCAAAATGAAAATTTTCGATTTTGTCCAGGTCCCGAAATTTGGGTAAAAATCACATATTACGGCTTTCCCTTGATTTTCGGGCACAATAGACAGCAAAGAATAAAAGGGTTAAACCAAAAGACCTACAATCGGATGATCTAAAACATGAGCAACTTGGTTGCACGATATGGGCATGTCGCAGCCAATGAGGCATGCATTTTCTCTTGAATCAATAGAACATAAATGAAAGAGAGACAGACTCGTTGCTTGAAAACCCCTATCCAGCAAAATGAAAATTTTCGATTGTCCAGGTCCCGAAATTTGGGTAAAAATCACATATTACGGCTTTCCCTTGATTTTCTGGGCGAAATAGACAGCAAAGAATAAAAGGGTTAAACCAAAAGACCTACAATCGGATGATCTAAAACATGAGCAACTTGGTTGCACGATATGGGCATGTCGCAGCCAATGAGGCATGCATTTTCTCTTGAATGAAAAGAACATGAATGAAAGAGAGACTCGTTGCTTGAAAACCCCTATCCAGCAAAATGAAAATTTTCGATTTTGTCCAGGTCCCGAAATTTGGGTAAACATCACATATTACGGCTTTCCCTTGATTTTCGGGCGAAATAGACAGCAAAGAATAAAAGGGTTAAACCAAAAGACCTACAATCGGATGATCTAAAACATGAGCAACTTGGTTGCACGATATGCGCATGTCGCAGCCAATGAGGCATGCATTTTCTCTTGAATGAATAGAACATAAATGAAAGAGAGACAGACTCGTTGCTTGAAAACCCCTATCCAGCAAAATGAAAATTTTCGATTGTCCAGGTCCCGAAATTTGGGTAAAAATCACATATTACGGCTTTCCCTTGATTTTCTGGGCGAAATAGACAGCAAAGAATAAAAGGGTTAAACCAAAAGACCTACAATCGGATGATCTAAAACATGAGCAACTTGGTTGCACGATATGGGCATGTCGCAGCCAATGAGGCATGCATTTTCTCTTGAATGAATAGAACATGAATGAAAGAGAGACTCGTTGCTTGAAAACCCCTATCCAGCAAAATGAAAATTTTCGATTTTGTCCAGGTCCCGAAATTTGGGTAAACATCACATATTACGGCTTTCCCTTGATTTTCGGGCGAAATAGACAGCAAAGAATAAAAGGGTTAAAACAAAAGACCTACAATCGGATGCTCTAAAACATGAGCAACTTGGTTGCACGATATGCGCATGTCGCAGCCAATGAGGCATGCATTTTCTCTTGAATGAATAGAACATAAATGAAAGAGAGACAGACTCGTTGCTTGAAAACCCCTATCCAGCAAAATGAAAATTTTCGATTTTGTCCAGGTCCCGAAATTTGGGTAAAAATCACATATTACGGCTTTCCCTTGATTTTCTGGGCGAAATAGACAGCAAAGAATAAAAGGGTTAAACCAAAAGACCTACAATCGGATGATCTAAAACATGAGCAACTTGGTTGCACGATATGCGCATGTCGCAGCCAATGAGGCATGCATTTTCTCTTGAATGAATAGAACATAAATGAAAGAGAGACAGACTCGTTGCTTGAAAACCCCTATCCAGCAAAATGAAAATTTTCGATTGTCCAGGTCCCGAAATTTGGGTAAAAATCACATATTACGGCTTTCCCTTGATTTTCTGGGCGAAATAGACAGCAAAGAATAAAAGGGTTAAACCAAAAGACCTACAATCGGATGATCTAAAACATGAGCAACTTGGTTGCACGATATGGGCATGTCGCAGCCAATGAGGCATGCATTTTCTCTTGAATGAATAGAACATAAATGAAAGAGAGACTCGTTGCTTGAAAACCCCTATCCAGCAAAATGAAAATTTTCGATTTTGTCCAGGTCCCGAAATTTGGGTAAACATCACATATTACGGCTTTCCCTTAATTTTCGGGCGAAATAGACAGCAAAGAATAAAAGGGTTAAAACAAAAGACCTACAATCGGATGCTCTAAAACATGAGCAACTTGGTTGCACGATATGCGCATGTCGCAGCCAATGAGGCATGCATTTTCTCTTGAATGAATAGAACATAAATGAAAGAGAGACAGACTCGTTGCTGGAAAACCCCTATCCAGCAAAATGAAAATTTTCGATTTTGTCCAGGTCCCGAAATTTGGGTAAAAATCACATATTACGGCTTTTCCTTGATTTTCTGGGCGAAATAGACAGCAAAGAATAAAAGGGTTAAACCAAAAGACCTACAATCGGATGATCTAAAACATGAGCAACTTGGTTGCACGATATGGGCATGTCGCAGCCAATGAGGCTTGCATTTTCTCTTGAATGAATAGAACATAAATGAAAGAGAGACAGACTCGTTGCTTGAAAACCCCTATCCAGCAAAATGAAAATTTTCGATTTTGTCCAGGTCCCGAAATTTGGGTAAAAATCACATATTACGGCTTTCCCTTGATTTTCTGGGCGAAATAGACAGCAAAGAATAAAAGGGTTAAACCAAAAGACCTACAATCGGATGATCTAAAACATGAGCAACTTGGTTGCACGATATGGGCATGTCGCAGCCAATGAGACATGCATTTTCTCTTGAATGAATAGAACATAAATGAAAGAGAGACTCGTTGCTTGAAAACCCCTATCCAGCAAAATGAAAATTTTCGATTTTGTCCAGGTCCCGAAATTTGGGTAAACATCACATATTACGGCTTTCCCTTGATTTTCGGGCGAAATAGACAGCAAAGAATAAAAGGGTTAAAACAAAAGACCTACAATCGGATGCTCTAAAACATGAGCAACTTGGTTGCACGATATGCGCATGTCGCAGCCAATGAGGCATGCATTTTCTCTTGAATGAATAGAACATAAATGAAAGAGAGACAGACTCGTTGCTGGAAAACCCCTATCCAGCAAAATGAAAATTTTCGATTTTGTCCAGGTCCCGAAATTTGGGTAAAAATCACATATTACGGCTTTTCCTTGATTTTCTGGGCGAAATAGACAGCAAAGAATAAAAGGGTTAAACCAAAAGACCTACAATCGGATGATCTAAAACATGAGCAACTTGGTTGCACGATATGGGCATGTCGCAGCCAATGAGGCTTGCATTTTCTCTTGAATGAATAGAACATAAATGAAAGAGAGACAGACTCGTTGCTTGAAAACCCCTATCCAGCAAAATGAAAATTTTCGATTTTGTCCAGGTCCCGAAATTTGGGTAAAAATCACATATTACGGCTTTCCCTTGATTTTCGGGCACAATAGACAGCAAAGAATAAAAGGGTTAAACCAAAAGACCTACAATCGGATGATCTAAAACATGAGCAACTTGGTTGCACGATATGGGCATGTCGCAGCCAATGAGGCATGCATTTTCTCTTGAATCAATAGAACATAAATGAAAGAGAGACAGACTCGTTGCTTGAAAACCCCTATCCAGCAAAATGAAAATTTTCGATTGTCCAGGTCCCGAAATTTGGGTAAAAATCACATATTACGGCTTTCCCTTGATTTTCTGGGCGAAATAGACAGCAAAGAATAAAAGGGTTAAACCAAAAGACCTACAATCGGATGATCTAAAACATGAGCAA
Organism: Xylota sylvarum; assembly: GCA_905220385.1. Classification (NCBI taxonomy): domain Eukaryota; kingdom Metazoa; phylum Arthropoda; class Insecta; order Diptera; family Syrphidae; genus Xylota; species Xylota sylvarum. Next base: position 20,851,638 of record LR999958.1, read on the forward strand.
CTTGGTTGCACGATATGGGCATGTCGCAGCCAATGAGGCATGCATTTTCTCTTGAATGAATAGAACATAAATGAAAGAGAGACAGACTCGTTGCTGGAAAACACCTATCCAGGTCCCGAAATTTGGGTAAAAATCACATATTACGGCTTTCCCTTGATTTTCTGGGCGAAATAGACAGCAAAGAATAAAAGGGTTAAACCAAAAGACCTACAATCGGATGATCTAAAACATGAGCAACTTGGTTGCACGATATGGGCATGTCGCAGCCAATGAGGCATGCATTTTCTCTTGAATGAATAGAACATAAATGAAAGAGAGACAGACTCGTTGCTTGAAAACCCCTATCCAGCAAAATTAAAATTTTCGATTGTCCAGGTCCCGAAATTTGGGTAAAAATCACATATTACGGCTTTCCCTTGATTTTCTGGGCGAAATAGACAGCAAAGAATAAAAGGGTTAAACCAAAAGACCTACAATCGGATGATCTAAAACATGAGCAACTTGGTTGCACGATATGGGCATGTCGCAGCCAATGAGGCATGCATTTTCTCTTGAATGAATAGAACATAAATGAAAGAGAGACAGACTCGTTGCTGGAAAACCCCTATCCAGCAAAATGAAAATTTTCGATTTTGTCCAGGTCCCGAAATTTGGGTAAAAATCACATATTACGGCTTTCCCTTGATTTTCTGGGCGAAATAGACAGCAAAGAATAAAAGGGTTAAACCAAAAGACCTACAATCGGATGATCTAAAACATGAGCAACTTGGTTGCACGATATGAGCATGTCGCAGCCAATGAGGCTTGGATTTTCTCTTGAATGAATAGAACATAAATGAAAGAGAGACTCGTTGCTTGAAAACCCCTATCCAGCAAAATGAAAATTTTCGATTTTGTCCAGGTCCCGAAATTTGGGTAAACATCACATATTACGGCTTTCCCTTGATTTTCTGGGCGAAATAGACAGCAAAGAATAAAAGGGTTAAACCAAAAGACCTACAATCGGATGATCTAAAACATGAGCAACTTGGTTGCACGATATGGGCATGTCGCAGCCAATGAGGCATGCATTTTCTCTTGAATGAATAGAACATAAATGAAAGAGAGACAGACTCGTTGCTGGAAAACCCCTATCCAGCAAAATGAAAATTTTCGATTTTGTCCAGGTCCCGAAATTTGGGTAAAAATCACATATTACGGCTTTCCCTTGATTTTCTGGGCGAAATAGACAGCAAAGAATAAAAGGGTTAAACCAAAAGACCTACAATCGGATGATCTAAAACATGAGCAACTTGGTTGCACGATATGAGCATGTCGCAGCCAATGAGGCTTGGATTTTCTCTTGAATGAATAGAACATAAATGAAAGAGAGACTCGTTGCTTGAAAACCCCTATCCAGCAAAATGAAAATTTTCGATTTTGTCCAGGTCCCGAAATTTGGGTAAACATCACATATTACGGCTTTCCCTTGATTTTCGGGCGAAATAGACAGCAAAGAATAAAAGGGTTAAACCAAAAGACCTACAATCGGATGATCTAAAACATGAGCAACTTGGTTGCACGATATGGGCATGTCGCAGCCAATGAGGCATGCATTTTCTCTTGAATGAATAGAACATAAATGAAAGAGAGACAGACTCGTTGCTGGAAAACCCCTATCCAGCAAAATGAAAATTTTCGATTTTGTCCAGGTCCCGAAATTTGGGTAAAAATCACATATTACGGCTTTCCCTTGATTTTCTGGGCAAAATAGACAGCAAAGAATAAAAGGGTTAAACCAAAAGACCTACAATCGGATGATCTAAAACATGAGCAACTTGGTTGCACGATATGGGCATGTCGCAGCCAATGAGGCATGCATTTTCTCTTGAATGAATAGAACATAAATGAAAGAGAGACAGACTCGTTGCTGGAAAACCCCTATCCAGCAAAATGAAAATTTTCAATTTTGTCCAGATCCCGAAATTTGGGTAAAAATCACATATTACGGCTTTCCCTTGATTTTCTGGGCGAAATAGACAGCAAAGAATAAAAGGGTTAAACCAAAAGACCTACAATCGGATGATCTAAAACATGAGCAACTTGGTTGCACGATATGAGCATGTCGCAGCCAATGAGGCTTGGATTTTCTCTTGAATGAATAGAACATAAATGAAAGAGAGACTCGTTGCTTGAAAACCCCTATCCAGCAAAATGAAAATTTTCGATTTTGTCCAGGTCCCGAAATTTGGGTAAACATCACATATTACGGCTTTCCCTTGATTTTCGGGCGAAATAGACAGCAAAGAATAAAAGGGTTAAACCAAAAGACCTACAATCGGATGATCTAAAACATGAGCAACTTGGTTGCACGATATGGGCATGTCGCAGCCAATGAGGCATGCATTTTCTCTTGAATGAATAGAACATAAATGAAAGAGAGACAGACTCGTTGCTTGAAAACCCCTATCCAGCAAAATGAAAATTTTCGATTTTGTCCAGGTCCCGAAATTTGGGTAAAAATCACATATTACGGCTTTCCCTTGATTTTCGGGCGAAATAGACAGCAAAGAATAAAAGGGTTAAACCAAAAGACCTACAATCGGATGATCTAAAACATGAGCAACTTGGTTGCACGATATGGGCATGTCGCAGCCAATGAGGCATGCATTTTCTCTTGAATGAATAGAACATAAATGAAAGAGAGACAGACTCGTTGCTTGAAAACCCCTATCCAGCAAAATGAAAATTTTCGGTTGTCCGGGTCCCGAAATTTGGGTAAAAATCACATATTACGGCTTTTCCTTGATTTTCTGGGCGAAATAGACAGCAAAGAATAAAAGGGTTAAACCAAAAGACCTACAATCGGATGATCTAAAACATGAGCAACTTGGTTGCACGATATGAGCATGTCGCAGCCAATGAGGCTTGGATTTTCTCTTGAATGAATAGAACATAAATGAAAGAGAGACTCGTTGCTTGAAAACCCCTATCCAGCAAAATGAAAATTTTCGATTTTGTCCAGGTCCCGAAATTTGGGTAAACATCACATATTACGGCTTTCCCTTGATTTTCGGGCGAAATAGACAGCAAAGAATAAAAGGGTTAAACCAAAAGACCTACAATCGGATGATCTAAAACATGAGCAACTTGGTTGCACGATATGGGCATGTCGCAGCCAATGAGGCATGCATTTTCTCTTGAATGAATAGAACATAAATGAAAGAGAGACAGACTCGTTGCTGGAAAACCCCTATCCAGCAAAATGAAAATTTTCGATTTTGTCCAGGTCCCGAAATTTGGGTAAAAATCACATATTACGGCTTTCCCTTGATTTTCTGGGCAAAATAGACAGCAAAGAATAAAAGGGTTAAACCAAAAGACCTACAATCGGATGATCTAAAACATGAGCAACTTGGTTGCACGATATGGGCATGTCGCAGCCAATGAGGCATGCATTTTCTCTTGAATGAATAGAACATAAATGAAAGAGAGACAGACTCGTTGCTGGAAAACCCCTATCCAGCAAAATGAAAATTTTCGATTTTGTCCAGGTCCCGAAATTTGGGTAAAAATCACATATTACGGCTTTCCCTTGATTTTCTGGGCGAAATAGACAGCAAAGAATAAAAGGGTTAAACCAAAAGACCTACAATCGGATGATCTAAAACATGAGCAACTTGGTTGCACGATATGGGCATTCATTCTCTTGAATGAATAAAATATAAATGAAAGAGAGACAGACTCGTTGCTTGAAAACCCCTATCCAGCCAAATTAAAATTTTCGGTTGTCCGGGTCCCGAAATTTGGGTAAAAATCACATATTACGGCTTTCACTTGATTTTCTGGGCGAAATAGACAGCAAAGAATAAAAGGGTTAAACCAAAAGACCTACAATCGGATGATCTAAAACATGAGCAACTTGGTTGCACGATATGGGCATGTCGCAGCCAATGAGGCATGCATTTTCTCTTGAATGAATAGAACATAAATGAAAGAGAGACAGACTCGTTGCTTGAAAACCCCTATCCAGCAAAATGAAAATTTTCGATTTTGTCCAGGTCCCGAAATTTGGGTAAAAATCACATATTACGGCTTTCCCTTGATTTTCGGGCGAAATAGACAGCAAAGAATAAAAGGGTTAAACCAAAAGACCTACAATCGGATGATCTAAAACATGAGCAACTTGGTTGCACGATATGGGCATGTCGCAGCCAATGAGGCATGCATTTTCTCTTGAATGAATAGAACATAAATGAAAGAGAGACAGACTCGTTGCTTGAAAACCCCTATCCAGCAAAATGAAAATTTTCGGTTGTCCGGGTCCCGAAATTTGGGTAAAAATCACATATTACGGCTTTTCCTTGATTTTCTGGGCGAAATAGACAGCAAAGAATAAAAGGGTTAAACCAAAAGACCTACAATCGGATGATCTAAAACATGAGCAACTTGGTTGCACGATATGGGCATGTCGCAGCCAATGAGGCTTGCATTTTCTCTTGAATGAATAGAACATAAATGAAAGAGAGACAGACTCGTTGCTTGAAAACCCCTATCCAGCAAAATGAAAATTTTCGATTTTGTCCAGGTCCCGAAATTTGGGTAAAAATCACATATTACGGCTTTCCCTTGATTTTCTGGGCGAAATAGACAGCAAAGAATAAAAGGGTTAAACCAAAAGACCTACAATCGGATGATCTAAAACATGAGCAACTTGGTTGCACGATATGAGCATGTCGCAGCCAATGAGGCTTGGATTTTCTCTTGAATGAATAGAACATAAATGAAAGAGAGACTCGTTGCTTGAAAACCCCTATCCAGCAAAATTAAAATTTTCAATTTTGTCCAGGTCCCGAAATTTGGGTAAAAATCACATATTACGGCTTTCCCTTGATTTTCTGGGCGAAATAGACAGCAAAGAATAAAAGGGTTAAACCAAAAGACCTACAATCGGATGATCTAAAACATGAGCAACTTGGTTGCACGATATGGGCATGTCGCAGCCAATGAGGCATGCATTTTCTCTTGAATGAATAAAATATAAATGAAAGAGAGACAGACTCGTTGCTTGAAAACCCCTATCCAGCCAAATTAAAATTTTCGGTTGTCCGGGTCCCGAAATTTGGGTAAAAATCACATATTACGGCTTTCCCTTGATTTTCTGAGCGAAATAGACAGCAAAGAATAAAAGGGTTAAACCAAAAGACCTACAATCGGATGATCTAAAACATGAGCAACTTGGTTGCACGATATGGGCATGTCGCAGCCAATGAGGCTTGCATTTTCTCTTGAATGAATAGAACATAAATGAAAGAGAGACAGACTCGTTGCTTGAAAACCCCTATCCAGCAAAATCAAAATTTTCGATTTTGTCCAGGTCCCGAAATTTGGGTAAAAATCACATATTACGGCTTTCCCTTGATTTTCGGGCGAAATAGACAGCAAAGAATAAAAGGGTTAAACCAAAAGACCTACAATCGGATGATCTAAAACATGAGCAACTTGGTTGCACGATATGGGCATGTCGCAGCCAATGAGGCATGCATTTTCTCTTGAATGAATAGAACATAAATGAAAGAGAGACTCGTTGCTTGAAAACCCCTATCCAGCAAAATGAAAATTTTCGATTTTGTCCAGGCCCCGAAATTTGGGTAAACATCACATATTACGGCTTTCCCTTGATTTTCGGGCGAAATAGACAGCAAAGAATAAAAGGGTTAAAACAAAAGACCTACAATCGGATGATCTAAAACATGAGCAACTTGGTTGCACGATATGCGCATGTCGCAGCCAATGAGGCATGCATTTTCTCTTGAATGAATAGAACATAAATGAAAGAGAGACAGACTCGTTGCTTGAAAACCCCTATCCAGCAAAATGAAAATTTTCGATTTTGTCCAGGTCCCGAAATTTGGGTAAAAATCACATATTACGGCTTTCCCTTGATTTTCGGGCAAAATAGACAGCAAAGAATAAAAGGGTTAAACCAAAAGACCTACAATCGGATGATCTAAAACATGAGCAACTTGGTTGCACGATATGGGCATGTCGCAGCCAATGAGGCATGCATTTTCTCTTGAATGAATAGAACATAAATGAAAGAGAGACAGACTCGTTGCTGGAAAACCCCTATCCAGCAAAATGAAAATTTTCGATTTTGTCCAGGTCCCGAAATTTGGGTAAAAATCACATATTACGGCTTTCCCTTGATTTTCTGGGCGAAATAGACAGCAAAGAATAAAAGGGTTAAAACAAAAGACCTACAATCGGATGATCTAAAACATGAGCAACTTGGTTGCACGATATGGGCATGTCGCAGCCAATGAGGCATGCATTTTCTCTTGAATGAATAGAACATAAATGAAAGAGAGACAGACTCGTTGCTTGAAAACCCCTATCCAGCAAAATGAAAATTTTCGGTTGTCCAGGTCCCGAAATTTGGGTAAAAATCACATATTACGGCTTTTCCTTGATTTTCTGGGCGAAATAGACAGCAAAGAATAAAAGGGTTAAACCAAAAGACCTACAATCGGATGATCTAAAACATGAGCAACTTGGTTGCACGACATGCATTTTCTCTTGAATGAATAGAACATAAATGAAAGAGAGACAGACTCGTTGCTTGAAAACCCCTATCCAGCAAAATGAAAATTTTCGATTTTGTCCAGGTCCCGAAATTTGGGTAAAAATCACATATTACGGCTTTCCCTTGATTTTCGGGCGAAATAGACAGCAAAGAATAAAAGGGTTAAACCGAAAGACCTACAATCGGATGATCTAAAACATGAGCAACTTGGTTGCACGATATGGGCATGTCGCAGCCAATGAGGCATGCATTTTCTCTTGAATGAATAGAACATAAATGAAAGAGAGACAGACTCGTTGCTTGAAAAACCCTATCCAACAAAATGAAAATTTTCGATTGTCCAGGTCCCGAAATTTGGGTAAAAATCACATATTACGGCTTTTCCTTGATTTTCTGGGCGAAATAGACAGCAAAGAATAAAAGGGTTAAACCAAAAGACCTACAATCGGATGATCTAAAACATGAGCAACTTGGTTGCACGATATGGGCATGTCGCAGCCAATGAGGCATGCATTTTCTCTTGAATGAATAGAACATAAATGAAAGAGAGACAGACTCGTTGCTTGAAAACCCCTATCCAACAAAATTAAAATTTTCGGTTGTCCGGGTCCCGAAATTTGGGTAAAAATCACATATTACGGCTTTTCCTTGATTTTCTGGGCGAAATAGACAGCAAAGAATAAAAGGGTTAAACCAAAAGACCTACAATCGGATGATCTAAAACATGAGCAACTTGGTTGCACGATATGGGCATGTCGCAGCCAATGAGACATGCATTTTCTCTTGAATGAATAGAACATAAATGAAAGAGAGACAGACTCGTTGCTTGAAAACCCCTATCCAGCAAAATGAAAATTTTCGGTTGTCCGGGTCCCGAAATTTGGGTAAAAATCACATATTACGGCTTTTCCTTGATTTTCTGGGCGAAATAGACAGCAAAGAATAAAAGGGTTAAACCAAAAGACCTACAATCGGATGATCTAAAACATGAGCAACTTGGTTGCACGATATGGGCATGTCGCAGCCAATGAGACATGCATTTTCTCTTTAATGAATAGAACATAAATGAAAGAGAGGCAGACTCGTTGCTTGAAAACCCCTATCCAGCAAAATGAAAATTTTCGGTTGTCCGGGTCCCGAAATTTGGGTAAAAATCACATATTACGGCTTTTCCTTGATTTTCTGGGCGAAATAGACAGCAAAGAATAAAAGGGTTAAACCAAAAGACCTACAATCGGATGATCTAAAACATGAGCAACTTGGTTGCACGATATGGGCATGTCGCAGCCAATGAGACATGCATTTTCTCTTGAATGAATAGAACATAAATGAAAGAGAGACAGACTCGTTGCTTGAAAACCCCTATCCAGCAACATGAAAATTTTCGATTGTCCAGGTCCCGAAATTTGGGTAAAAATCACATATTACGGCTTTCCCTTGAATTTCGGGCGAAATAGACAGCAAAGAATAAAAGGGTTAAACCAAAAGACCTACAATCGGATGATCTAAAACATGAGCAACTTGGTTGCACGATATGGGCATGTCGCAGCCAATGAGACATGCATTTTCTCTTGAATGAATAGAACATAAATGAAAGAGAGGCAGACTCGTTGCTTGAAAACCCCTATCCAGCAAAATGAAAATTTTCGGTTGTCCGGGTCCCGAAATTTGGGTAAAAATCACATATTACGGCTTTTCCTTGATTTTCTGGGCGAAATAGACAGCAAAGAATAAAATTGTTAAACCAAAAGACCTACAATCGGATGATCTAAAACATGAGCAACTTGGTTGCACGATATGGGCATGTCGCAGCCAATGAGACATGCATTTTCTCTTGAATGAATAGAACATAAATGAAAGAGAGACAGACTCGTTGCTTGGAAACCCCTATCCAGCAACATGAAAATTTTCGATTGTCCAGGTCCCGAAATTTGGGTAAAAATCACATATTACGGCTTTCCCTTGAATTTCGGGCGAAATAGACAGCAAAGAATAAAAGGGTTAAACCGAAAGACCTACAATCGGATGATCTAAAACATGAGCAACTTGGTTGCACGATATGGGCATGTCGCAGCCAATGAGGCTTGCATTTTCTCTTGAATGAATAGAACATAAATGAAAGAGAGACAGACTCGTTGCTTGAAAACCCCTATCCAGTCAAATTAAAATTTTCGGTTGTCCGGGTCCCGAAATTTGGGTAAAAATCACATATTACGGCTTTTCCTTGATTTTCTGGGCGAAATAGACAGCAAAGAATAAAAGGGTTAAACCAAAAGACCTACAATCGGATGATCTAAAACATGAGCAACTTGGTTGCACGATATGGGCATGTCGCAGCCAATGAGACATGCATTTTCTCTTGAATGAATAGAACATAAATGAAAGAGAGGCAGACTCGTTGCTTGAAAACCCCTATCCAGCAAAATGAAAATTTGGGTAAAAATCACATAATACGGCTTTTCCTTGATTTTCTGGGCGAAATAGACAGCAAAGAATAAAATTGTTAAACCAAAAGACCTACAATCGGATGATCTAAAACATGAGCAACTTGGTTGCACGATATGGGCATGTCGCAGCCAATGAGACATGCATTTTCTCTTGAATGAATAGAACATAAATGAAAGAGAGACAGACTCGTTGCTTGGAAACCCCTATCCAGCAACATGAAAATTTTCGATTGTCCAGGTCCCGAAATTTGGGTAAAAATCACATATTACGGCTTTCCCTTGAATTTCGGGCGAAATAGACAGCAAAGAATAAAAGGGTTAAACCGAAAGACCTACAATCGGATGATCTAAAACATGAGCAACTTGGTTGCACGATATGGGCATGTCGCAGCCAATGAGGCATGCATTTTCTCTTGAATGAATAGAACATAAATGAAAGAGAGACAGACTCGTTGCTGGAAAACCCCTATCCAGCAAAATGAAAATTTTCGGTTGTCCGGGTCCCGAAATTTGGGTAAAAATCACATATTACGGCTTTCCCTTGATTTTCTGGGCGAAATAGACAGCAAAGAATAAAAGGGTTAAAACAAAAGACCTACAATCGGATGATCTAAAACATGAGCAACTTGGTTGCACGATATGGGCATGTCGCAGCCAATGAGGCATGCATTTTCTCTTGAATGAATAGAACATAAATGAAAGAGAGACAGACTCGTTGCTTGAAAACCCCTATCCAGCAAAATGAAAATTTTCGGTTGTCCAGGTCCCGAAATTTGGGTAAAAATCACATATTACGGCTTTTCCTTGATTTTCTGGGCGAAATAGACAGCAAAGAATAAAAGGGTTAAACCAAAAGACCTACAATCGGATGATCTAAAACATGAGCAACTTGGTTGCACGACATGCATTTTCTCTTGAATGAATAGAACATAAATGAAAGAGAGACAGACTCGTTGCTTGAAAACCCCTATCCAGCAAAATGAAAATTTTCGATTTTGTCCAGGTCCCGAAATTTGGGTAAAAATCACATATTACGGCTTTTCCTTGATTTTCTGGGCGAAATAGACAGCAAAGAATAAAAGGGTTAAACCAAAAGACCTACAATCGGATGATCTAAAACATGAGCAACTTGGTTGCACGATATGGGCATGTCGCAGCCAATGAGACATGCATTTTCTCTTGAATGAATAGAACATAAATGAAAGAGAGACAGACTCGTTGCTTGAAAACCCCTATCCAGCAAAATGAAAATTTTCGGTTGTCCGGGTCCCGAAATTTGGGTAAAAATCACATATTACGGCTTTTCCTTGATTTTCTGGGCGAAATAGACAGCAAAGAATAAAAGGGTTAAACCAAAAGACCTACAATCGGATGATCTAAAACATGAGCAACTTGGTTGCACGATATGGGCATGTCGCAGCCAATGAGACATGCATTTTCTCTTGAATGAATAGAACATAAATGAAAGAGAGACAGACTCGTTGCTTGAAAACCCCTATCCAGCAAAATGAAAATTTTCGGTTGTCCGGGTCCCGAAATTTGGGTAAAAATCACATATTACGGCTTTTCCTTGATTTTCTGGGCGAAATAGACAGCAAAGAATAAAAGGGTTAAACCAAAAGACCTACAATCGGATGATCTAAAACATGAGCAACTTGGTTGCACGATATGGGCATGTCGCAGCCAATGAGACATGCATTTTCTCTTTAATGAATAGAACATAAATGAAAGAGAGGCAGACTCGTTGCTTGAAAACCCCTATCCAGCAAAATGAAAATTTTCGGTTGTCCGGGTCCCGAAATTTGGGTAAAAATCACATATTACGGCTTTTCCTTGATTTTCTGGGCGAAATAGACAGCAAAGAATAAAAGGGTTAAACCAAAAGACCTACAATCGGATGATCTAAAACATGAGCAACTTGGTTGCACGATATGGGCATGTCGCAGCCAATGAGACATGCATTTTCTCTTGAATGAATAGAACATAAATGAAAGAGAGACAGACTCGTTGCTTGAAAACCCCTATCCAGCAACATGAAAATTTTCGATTGTCCAGGTCCCGAAATTTGGGTAAAAATCACATATTACGGCTTTCCCTTGAATTTCGGGCGAAATAGACAGCAAAGAATAAAAGGGTTAAACCAAAAGACCTACAATCGGATGATCTAAAACATGAGCAACTTGGTTGCACGATATGGGCATGTCGCAGCCAATGAGGCTTGCATTTTCTCTTGAATGAATAGAACATAAATGAAAGAGAGACAGACTCGTTGCTTGAAAACCCCTATCCAGTCAAATTAAAATTTTCGGTTGTCCGGGTCCCGAAATTTGGGTAAAAATCACATATTACGGCTTTTCCTTGATTTTCTGGGCGAAATAGACAGCAAAGAATAAAAGGGTTAAACCAAAAGACCTACAATCGGATGATCTAAAACATGAGCAACTTGGTTGCACGATATGGGCATGTCGCAGCCAATGAGACATGCATTTTCTCTTGAATGAATAGAACATAAATGAAAGAGAGGCAGACTCGTTGCTTGAAAACCCCTATCCAGCAAAATGAAAATTTTCGGTTGTCCGGGTCCCGAAATTTGGGTAAAAATCACATATTACGGCTTTTCCTTGATTTTCTGGGCGAAATAGACAGCAAAGAATAAAATTGTTAAACCAAAAGACCTACAATCGGATGATCTAAAACATGAGCAACTTGGTTGCACGATATGGGCATGTCGCAGCCAATGAGACATGCATTTTCTCTTGAATGAATAGAACATAAATGAAAGAGAGACAGACTCGTTGCTTGGAAACCCCTATCCAGCAACATGAAAATTTTCGATTGTCCAGGTCCCGAAATTTGGGTAAAAATCACATATTACGGCTTTCCCTTGAATTTCGGGCGAAATAGACAGCAAAGAATAAAAGGGTTAAACCGAAAGACCTACAATCGGATGATCTAAAACATGAGCAACTTGGTTGCACGATATGGGCATGTCGCAGCCAATGAGGCATGCATTTTCTCTTGAATGAATAGAACATAAATGAAAGAGAGACAGACTCGTTGCTTGGAAACCCCTATCCAGCAACATGAAAATTTTCGATTTTGTCCAGGTCCCGAAATTTGGGTAAAAATCACATATTACGGCTTTCCCTTGAATTTCGGGCGAAATAGACAGCAAAGAATAAAAGGGTTAAACCAGAAGACCTACAATCGGATGATCTAAAACATGAGCAACTTGGTTGCACGATATGGGCATGTCGCAGCCAATGAGGCTTGCATTTTCTCTTGAATCAATAGAACATAAATGAAAGAGAGACTCGTTGCTTGAAAACCCCTATCCAGCAAAATGAAAATTTTCGATTTTGTCCAGGTCCCGAAATTTGGGTAAAAATCACATATTACGGCTTTCCCTTGATTTTCGGGCGAAATAGACAGCAAAGTATAAAAGGGTTAAACCAAAAGACCTACAATCGGATGATCTAAAACATGAGCAACTTGGTTGCACGATATGGCATGTCGCAGCCAATGAGGCATGCATTTTCTCTTGAATGAATAGAACATAAATGAAAGAGAGACAGACTCGTTGCTGGAAAACCCCTATCCAGCAAAATGAAAATTTTCGATTTTGTCCAGGTCCCGAAATTTGGGTAAAAATCACATATTACGGCTTTTCCTTGATTTTCTGGGCGAAATAGACAGCAAAGAATAAAAGGGTTAAACCAAAAGACCTACAATCGGATGATCTAAAACATGAGCAACTTGGTTGCACGATATGGGCATGTCGCAGCCAATGAGGCATGCATTTTCTCTTGAATGAATAGAACATAAATGAAAGAGAGACAGACTCGTTGCTTGAAAACCCCTATCCAGCAAAATGAAAATTTTCGATTGTCCAGGTCCCGAAATTTGGGTAAAAATCACATATTACGGCTTTTCCTTGATTTTCTGGGCGAAATAGACAGCAAAGAATAAAAGGGTTAAACCAAAAGACCTACAATCGGATGATCTAAAACATGAGCAACTTGGTTGCACGATATGAGCATGTCGCAGCCAATGAGACATGCATTTTCTCTTGAATGAATAGAACATAAATGAAAGAGAGACAGACTCATTGCTTGAAAACCCCTATCCAGCAAAATGAAAATTTTCGATTGTCCAGGTCCCGAAATTTGGGTAAAAATCACATATTACGGCTTTTCCTTGATTTTCTGGGCGAAATAGACAGCAAAGAATAAAAGGGTTAAACCAAAAGACCTACAATCGGATGATCTAAAACATGAGCAACTTGGTTGCACGATATGGGCATGTCGCAGCCAATGAGGCATGCATTTTCTCTTGAATGAATAGAACATAAATGAAAGAGAGACAGACTCGTTGCTGGAAAACCCCTATCCAGCAAAATGAAAATTTTCGATTTTGTCCAGGTCCCGAAATTTGGGTAAAAATCACATATTACGGCTTTCCCTTGATTTTCTGGGCGAAATAGACAGCAAAGAATAAAAGGGTTAAACCAAAAGACCTACAATCGGATGATCTAAAACATGAGCAACTTGGTTGCACGATATGGGCATGTCGCAGCCAATGAGGCTTGCATTTTCTCTTGAATGAATAGAACATAAATGAAAGAGAGACAGACTCGTTGCTTGAAAACCCCTATCCAGCAAAATGAAAATTTTCGATTTTGTCCAGGTCCCGAAATTTGGGTAAAAATCACATATTACGGCTTTCCCTTGATTTTCTGGGCGAAATAGACAGCAAAGAATAAAAGGGTTAAAGCAAAAGACCTACAATCGGATGATCTAAAACATGAGCAACTTGGTTGCACGATATGGGCATGTCGCAGCCAATGAGGCATGCATTTTCTCTTGAATGAATAGAACATAAATGAAAGAGAGACAGACTCGTTGCTTGAAAACCCCTATCCAGCAAAATGAAAATTTTCGATTTTGTCCAGGTCCCGAAATTTGGGTAAAAATCACATATTACGGCTTTTCCTTGATTTTCTGGGCGAAATAGACAGCAAAGAATAAAAGGGTTAAACCAAAAGACCTACAATCGGATGATCTAAAACATGAGCAACTTGGTTGCACGACATGCATTTTCTCTTGAATGAATAGAACATAAATGAAAGAGAGACAGACTCGTTGCTGGAAAACCCCTATCCAGCAAAATGAAAATTTTCGATTGTCCAGGTCCCGAAATTTGGGTAAAAATCACATATTACGGCTTTCCCTTGATTTTCTGGGCGAAATAGACAGCAAAGAATAAAAGGGTTAAACCAAAAGACCTACAATCGGATGATCTAAAACATGAGCAACTTGGTTGCACGATATGGGCATGTCGCAGCCAATGAGGCATGCATTTTCTCTTGAATGAATAGAACATAAATGAAAGAGAGACAGACTCGTTGCTTGGAAACCCCTATCCAGCAACATGAAAATTTTCGATTTTGTCCAGGTCCCGAAATTTGGGTAAAAATCACATATTACGGCTTTCCCTTGAATTTCGGGCGAAATAGACAGCAAAGAATAAAAGGGTTAAACCAGAAGACCTACAATCGGATGATCTAAAACATGAGCAACTTGGTTGCACGATATGGGCATGTCGCAGCCAATGAGGCTTGCATTTTCTCTTGAATGAATAGAACATAAATGAAAGAGAGACTCGTTGCTTGAAAACCCCTATCCAGCAAAATGAAAATTTTCGATTTTGTCCAGGTCCCGAAATTTGGGTAAAAATCACATATTACGGCTTTCCCTTGAATTTCTGGGCGAAATAGACAGCAAAGAATAAAAGGGTTAAACCAAAAGACCTACAATCGGATGATCTAAAACATGAGCAACTTGGTTGCACGATATGGGCATGTCGCAGCCAATGAGGCATGCATTTTCTCTTGAATGAATAGAACATAAATGAAAGAGAGACAGACTCGTTGCTTGGAAACCCCTATCCAGCAACATGAAAATTTTCGATTTTGTCCAGGTCCCGAAATTTGGGTAAAAATCACATATTACGGCTTTCCCTTGAATTTCGGGCGAAATAGACAGCAAAGAATAAAAGGGTTAAACCAGAAGACCTACAATCGGATGATCTAAAACATGAGCAACTTGGTTGCACGATATGGGCATGTCGCAGCCAATGAGGCTTGCATTTTCTCTTGAATGAATAGAACATAAATGAAAGAGAGACTCGTTGCTTGAAAACCCCTATCCAGCAAAATGAAAATTTTCGATTTTGTCCAGGTCCCGAAATTTGGGTAAAAATCACATATTACGGCTTTCCCTTGAATTTCTGGGCGAAATAGACAGCAAAGAATAAAAGGGTTAAACCAAAAGACCTACAATCGGATGATCTAAAACATGAGCAACTTGGTTGCACGATATGGGCATGTCGCAGCCAATGAGGCATGCATTTTCTCTTGAATGAATAGAACATAAATGAAAGAGAGACAGACTCGTTGCTTGGAAACCCCTATCCAGCAACATGAAAATTTTCGATTTTGTCCAGGTCCCGAAATTTGGGTAAAAATCACATATTACGGCTTTCCCTTGAATTTCGGGCGAAATAGACAGCAAAGAATAAAAGGGTTAAACCAGAAGACCTACAATCGGATGATCTAAAACATGAGCAACTTGGTTGCACGATATGGGCATGTCGCAGCCAATGAGGCTTGCATTTTCTCTTGAATGAATAGAACATAAATGAAAGAGAGACAGACTCGTTGCTGGAAAACCCCTATCCAGCAAAATGAAAATTTTCGATTGTCCAGGTCCCGAAATTTGGGTAAAAATCACATATTACGGCTTTCCCTTGATTTTCTGGGCGAAATAGACAGCAAAGAATAAAAGGGTTAAACCAAAAGACCTACAATCGGATGATCTAAAACATGAGCAACTTGGTTGCACGATATGGGCATGTCGCAGCCAATGAGGCTTGCATTTTCTCTTGAATGAATAGAACATAAATGAAAGAGAGACTCGTTGCTTGAAAACCCCTATCCAGCAAAATGAAAATTTTCGATTTTGTCCAGGTCCCGAAATTTGGGTAAAAATCACATATTACGGCTTTCCCTTGATTTTCTGGGCGAAATAGACAGCAAAGAATAAAAGGGTTAAACCAAAAGACCTACAATCGGATGATCTAAAACATGAGCAACTTGGTTGCACGATATGGGCATGTCGCAGCCAATGAGGCATGCATTTTCTCTTGAATGAATAGAACATAAATGAAAGAGAGACAGACTCGTTGCTTGAAAACCCCTATCCAGCAAAATGAAAATTTTCGGTTGTCCGGGTCCCGAAATTTGGGTAAAAATCACATATTATGGCTTTTCCTTGATTTTCTGGGCGAAATAGACAGCAAAGAATAAAAGGGTTAAACCAAAAGACCTACAATCGGATGATCTAAAACATGAGCAACTTGGTTGCACGATATGGGCATGTCGCAGCCAATGAGGCATGCATTTTCTCTTGAATGAATAGAACATAAATGAAAGAGAGACAGACTCGTTGCTGGAAAACCCCTATCCAGCAAAATGAAAATTTTCGATTTTGTCCAGGTCCCGAAATTTGGGTAAAAATCACATATTACGGCTTTTCCTTGATTTTCTGGGCGAAATAGACAGCAAAGAATAAAAGGGTTAAACCAAAAGACCTACAATCGGATGATCTAAAACATGAGCAACTTGGTTGCACGATATGGGCATGTCGCAGCCAATGAGGCATGCATTTTCTCTTGAATGAATAGAACATAAATGAAAGAGAGACAGACTCGTTGCTTGAAAACCCCTATCCAGCAAAATGAAAATTTTCGATTGTCCAGGTCCCGAAATTTGGGTAAAAATCACATATTACGGCTTTCCCTTGATTTTCTAGGCGAAATAGACAGCAAAGAATAAAAGGGTTAAACCAAAAGACCTACAATCGGATGATCTAAAACATGAGCAACTTGGTTGCACGATATGAGCATGTCGCAGCCAATGAGACATGCATTTTCTCTTGAATGAATAGAACATAAATGAAAGAGAGACAGACTCGTTGCTTGAAAACCCCTATCCAGCAAAATGAAAATTTTCGATTGTCCAGGTCCCGAAATTTGGGTAAAAATCACATATTACGGCTTTTCCTTGATTTTCTGGGCGAAATAGACAGCAAAGAATAAAAGGGTTAAACCAAAAGACCTACAATCGGATGATCTAAAAC
Organism: Xylota sylvarum; assembly: GCA_905220385.1. Taxonomy (NCBI): domain Eukaryota; kingdom Metazoa; phylum Arthropoda; class Insecta; order Diptera; family Syrphidae; genus Xylota; species Xylota sylvarum. The sequence continues at coordinate 20,868,848 of LR999958.1, forward strand.
ATGAGCAACTTGGTTGCACGATATGGGCATGTCGCAGCCAATGAGGCATGCATTTTCTCTTGAATGAATAGAACATAAATGAAAGAGAGACAGACTCGTTGCTTGAAAACCCCTATCCAGCAAAATGAAAATTTTCGATTGTCCAGGTCCCGAAATTTGGGTAAAAATCACATATTACGGCTTTTCCTTGATTTTCTGGGCGAAATAGACAGCAAAGAATAAAAGGGTTAAACCAAAAGACCTACAATCGGATGATCTAAAACATGAGCAACTTGGTTGCACGATATGGGCATGTCGCAGCCAATGAGGCATGCATTTTCTCTTGAATGAATAGAACATAAATGAAAGAGAGACAGACTCGTTGCTGGAAAACCCCTATCCAGCAAAATGAAAATTTTCGATTTTGTCCAGGTCCCGAAATTTGGGTAAAAATCACATATTACGGCTTTCCCTTGATTTTCGGGCGAAATAGACAGCAAAGAATAAAAGGGTTAAAGCAAAAGACCTACAATCGGATGATCTAAAACATGAGCAACTTGGTTGCACGATATGGGCATGTCGCAGCCAATGAGGCATGCATTTTCTCTTGAATGAATAGAACATAAATGAAAGAGAGACAGACTCGTTGCTGGAAAACCCCTATCGAGCAACATGAAAATTTTCGATTTTGTCCAGGTCCCGAAATTTGGGTAAAAATCACATATTACGGCTTTTCCTTGATTTTCGGGCAAAATAGACAGCAAAGAATAAAAGGGTTAAACCAAAAGACCTACAATCGGATGATCTAAAACATGAGCAACTTGGTTGCACGATATGGGCATGTCGCAGCCAATGAGGCATGCATTTTCTCTTGAATGAATAGAACATAAATGAAAGAGAGACAGACTCGTTGCTGGAAAACCCCTATCCAGCAAAATGAAAATTTTCGATTGTCCAGGTCCCGAAATTTGGGTAAAAATCACATATTACGGCTTTCCCTTGATTTTCTGGGCGAAATAGACAGCAAAGAATAAAAGGGTTAAACCAAAAGACCTACAATCGGATGATCTAAAACATGAGCAACTTGGTTGCACGATATGGGCATGTCGCAGCCAATGAGGCTTGCATTTTCTCTTGAATGAATAGAACATAAATGAAAGAGAGACAGACTCGTTGCTTGAAAACCCCTATCCAGCAAAATTAAAATTTTCGATTTTGTCCAGGTCCCGAAATTTGGGTAAAAATCACATATTACGGCTTTCCCTTGATTTTCGGGCGAAATAGACAGCAAAGAATAAAAGGGTTAAAGCAAAAGACCTACAATCGGATGATCTAAAACATGAGCAACTTGGTTGCACGATATGGGCATGTCGCAGCCAATGAGGCATGCATTTTCTCTTGAATCAATAGAACATAAATGAAAGAGAGACAGACTCGTTGCTGGAAAACCCCTATCCAGCAACATGAAAATTTTCGATTTTGTCCAGGTCCCGAAATTTGGGTAAAAATCACATATTACGGCTTTCCCTTGATTTTCTGGGCGAAATAGACAGCAAAGAATAAAAGGGTTAAACCAAAAGACCTACAATCGGATGATCTAAAACATGAGCAACTTGGTTGCACGATATGGGCATGTCGCAGCCAATGAGGCATGCATTTTCTCTTGAATGAATAGAACATAAATGAAAGAGAGACAGACTCGTTGCTTGAAAACCCCTATCCAGCAAAATGAAAATTTTCGATTGTCCAGGTCCCGAAATTTGGGTAAAAATCACATATTACGGCTTTTCCTTGATTTTCTGGGCGAAATAGACAGCAAAGAATAAAAGGGTTAAACCAAAAGACCTACAATCGGATGATCTAAAACATGAGCAACTTGGTTGCACGATATGGGCATGTCGCAGCCAATGAGGCATGCATTTTCTCTTGAATGAATAGAACATAAATGAAAGAGAGACAGACTCGTTGCTGGAAAACCCCTATCCAGCAAAATGAAAATTTTCGATTTTGTCCAGGTCCCGAAATTTGGGTAAAAATCACATATTACGGCTTTCCCTTGATTTTCTGGGCGAAATAGACAGCAAAGAATAAAAGGGTTAAACCAAAAGACCTACAATCGGATGATCTAAAACATGAGCAACTTGGTTGCACGATATGGGCATGTCGCAGCCAATGAGGCATGCATTTTCTCTTGAATGAATAGAACATAAATGAAAGAGAGACAGACTCGTTGCTGGAAAACCCCTATCCAGCAAAATGAACATTTTCGATTTTGTCCAGGTCCCGAAATTTGGGTAAAAATCACATATTACGGCTTTCCCTTGATTTTCTGGGCGAAATAGACAGCAAAGAATAAAAGGGTTAAACCAAAAGACCTACAATCGGATGATCTAAAACATGAGCAACTTGGTTGCACGATATGGGCATGTCGCAGCCAATGAGGCATGCATTTTCTCTTGAATGAATAGAACATAAATGAAAGAGAGACAGACTCGTTGCTTGAAAACCCCTATCCAGCAAAATGAAAATTTTCGATTGTCCAGGTCCCGAAATTTGGGTAAAAATCACATATTACGGCTTTCCCTTGATTTTCTGGGCGAAATAGACAGCAAAGAATAAAAGGGTTAAACCAAAAGACCTACAATCGGATGATCTAAAACATGAGCAACTTGGTTGCACGATATGGGCATGTCGCAGCCAATCAGGCATGCATTTTCTCTTGAATGCATAGAACATAAATGAAAGAGAGACAGACTCGTTGCTTGAAAACCCCTATCCAGCAAAATGAAAATTTTCGATTTTGTCCAGGTCCCGAAATTTGGGTAAAAATCACTTATTACGGCTTTCCCTTGATTTTCTGGGTGAAATAGACAGCAAAGAATAAAAGGGTTAAACCGAAAGACCTACAATCGGATGATCTAAAACATGAGCAACTTGGTTGCACGATATGGGCATGTCGCAGCCAATGAGGCATGCATTTTCTCTTGAATGAATAGAACATAAATGAAAGAGAGACAGACTCGTTGCTTGAAAACCCCTATCCAGCAAAATTAAAACTTTCAATTTTGTCCAGGTCCCGAAATTTGGGTAAAAATCACATATTACGGCTTTCCCTTGATTTTCTGGGCGAAATAGACAGCAAAGAATAAAAGGGTTAAACCAAAAGACCTACAATCGGATGATCTAAAACATGAGCAACTTGGTTGCACGATATGGGCATGTCGCAGCCAATGAGGCATGCATTTTCTCTTGAATGAATAGAACATAAATGAAAGAGAGACAGACTCGTTGCTGGAAAACCCCTATCCAGCAAAATGAACATTTTCGATTTTGTCCAGGTCCCGAAATTTGGGTAAAAATCACATATTACGGCTTTCCCTTGATTTTCTGGGCGAAATAGACAGCAAAGAATAAAAGGGTTAAACCAAAAGACCTACAATCGGATGATCTAAAACATGAGCAACTTGGTTGCACGATATGGGCATGTCGCAGCCAATGAGGCATGCATTTTCTCTTGAATGAATAGAACCTTTTTGAATATTGACTTATGTATTTTTTTAAATTTTATCCAACATAATTAAATTTTTCTTAAACACAAAATTTGTGAAGTTAACATTAACGAACACTTCGCTTGGTTAAAACACATGTGAGGCAATAATTACGATCCACCATCCACCGCCATTGAGAAAAACAACAAATCTACTCCAATTTCAAGTGAGGTGTCAATTTTTTTTGTGTACAAAAAAATCAAGTAAAAGCGATTGTCGAGTGAGTGAATACAAATTTTCGAGGATATTCAGCGATTTTTTTTAATTTCATTGATAATCAGATCAAAACAAATAAAAACCAATCAATTGCTTTAAAGATTAGCATCTGTGATAGAAAGTGTTAACTTTGCAAAATCAATTTTAAACGTGGAAAACGAACTCAGACCGCTCAGCGTCAACCAACAAATCGCAATCCAAACCAACAAACTAACCAACAATCAACAATGGAAAAAGCTCCAGTGAAACAGTTCGATTCGTAAGTAATGATTCCTTGGTGGAATGTGCTGTCACATTGTGGTCAATGAAATTCCATTGCTATGATGCATGCAACAACAAACCTATCTCGAGGCTCACCCCAGGAGCGCCCTAACCAGGAAGTCTTTTCCGTCTCTAGGTTATGTCTGCTCTGAACTGTCAGAACGTGTGAAAAAATGTATTTTTTTCAATGAGAATCGATGGGATGTATGTTATGTGAATAATAAGGCATATTAGGGGTTAGTTGCGGCCTAAATATTGTAAGGAACTCATGTTATTGCTTCGAATGTGGTAGAAATGAGGTTCAGCTTGAATCGACACTTCTGGGTTTTGAGCGGTGCTGAGGAATCTACTTGGAAGTTACCGACTTGTTGCATGTTAATTTGGTATCGTTCTTGCAATTAGATGGTCTGGGTCCTATTAGCTAAAGAGTTCTACTGTAAGACAGGGTTGGGAAGTGTTGTAGTATGGTGTTCATATAATACGGTTTGTCAACACACAATGATCCTGTTACGACTGTCGCAGTCTGGTTTCATCATCTGCTAACTATAATATGCAGATTATTAGAGAAGTGAAGAGCCTCTGTCTAGCTAGCTAATCAACAACACTAATGAATGAACAACAAACGATTTCGTTAATCTATTACTAGCTCCTAACCTGGTTAAGATACTCGAGCATGAATCCTCTCCTAGTAGCCCATTCGAAGAGGTGATCACTGCATTTACGTCTTAAGCTTATAGCATGATTCGATTTGACGGGTATAATCGCATGCCCTTCCGTTGTGATTTGGGGTGAACCTTGGCCTGAATTAACAAACCTATCAAATTAGTCTTGTAGATAAGTAATTGCCTCTTTTTGCAGGATTTGATTGAGGTTGTACTTTAAACTAACATAATCCAACAGTTGCACTTTGCAGTTAGAACCAGTTCAGTATTAGCTTCTACTAAACATACGTTCTTTACCATGCGATTTCGCATGCAAGGAAGCGTACACTTCATTTGCAAGGGATTTGCAATGAGATCTTTGAAATGAGGTCCCCGCTCCTACCGCTTCTGTAAACCACCTTGCGCATCTTTTTTTACACAGTTTTCAACATGACCTTCGGTTCTTGAGTAGGTCAACGCGGCCATACTTGATGGAAGACAGTCGAAGAGAAAATACGGCTGTTATCGGAAATTTGGGGATAAAATTATGACTTTGACCGAGTCCTCTTCACGTTAATCTCGAACTGAATTCCAAGTTCATGTCTTCATGTTCAACTTTTATTCCACTTGAACCAGTTTTAGTAAACTTTTCATAATTTTTCTTCAGGCAGAGCCTTGCTTTGAGCATACATTCTACCCGCTCCGCCACATGTAATAAGATACTGTCCAATCTGAAGCATTTTTTTTTTCTTTTTTCTCCGAAGATGAATATAAATTTATAATTGATCCTTTTTCTTTCCAGCAAACCATGGCCCGATCTAGTAGACAGTGATGATAGTGATTTGGAAAACGATATAGATGTTGATAAGTTGGCGCCATTAGAAATAAATCCGAATGAGAACCGCTTACAGCACACTTACTGTTTGTGGTTCTCAAGAAAAGGCACACACAGAGCGGTAGACTATAGTAAATCGTTGCACTTTGTTGGCCGGTGTGCAACGGTACAACAATGGTGGTCATTGTATTCTCATTTGGTACGCCCGACAGCGTTACCACCGTTTCGAGAGTTAAGTCTCTTTAAACAGGGCATAAAACCAATGTGGGAGGATCCGGCTAATACAAATGGCGGGCAATGGGTAATTCGATTGCGGAAAAATAAAATCGATCGAGCTTGGGAGAATGTTTGTATGGCTATGCTGGGGGAACAAATGCTTGTGGGTGACGAGATATGTGGCATTGTACTGACAACTAAATATCCGGTAAGTTTTGTGATTTACATTTTATATATTTCTATGGACTTATATACACGCAAATGTGATTGGAATTTTAGATAAAGTAAAAGTGAAATATATTTTCTTATTTTTTTAAACAACCCTGTGGCGGGGAGATTGTAAGTGGTAGGCATTTCTAATCTGTGCAATCCATATATATTTTTAACTATCATTTTCCCAGAAAGTATTGCTGCAAAGACAATATATTTTATATGGTTAAGTAGGCGAACTTAAATATAGTAAACGCCTTTGTTTTATGCTCAAAAGTTTTCGACCGAATATTTTATCAATTTTGTTTTCATTTTATATTCATTTTTGATATAATTTCCTTGAAACACCCAACGCGCTTTTCATATCAATGCTTTGGTACTGCGATCTCATGAAAAAAACAGCTTCATTTGACTAAAATCGCTTGCCATTGAGTTTTTTTTAAGTTAAAGACTAAAATATAATTACTAAGAGCTATGTCTGAAGAATACCGTGGGAGGGTGACCACTTGAAAGCAACAATTCTTCAATACAGTCTGTGCAAGTTGTGTCTTGTGAATCGGTGCATTGTCGTGGAAAAAAAGACCGTGATATAGCCTCCGCATATTAAAAAACAGATGCCATGATCTTGGCGGGGATGGGTTGACGTTTAAACCCATCGCTTGTTTTGTTGGAGGTAGATTCAAGTTTCATCACATTATGCAATGCGATGAAAAATTTTGATCTGACCGGTCTTGCTCATGTCGAGAAATTCAATCGCAGCTCATTGTCAACATTTAAGGCCACCAATGGCAATTCATTTTGCTCGTACACAATTTATAGGTCAGAAATGGTTAGAAATCCGCAATGTGGGATTCCTTATAAGAGCAAACATTTTTGTATGAAAATAGTTTCTGTTAGTCGGCGGGGCCTTGCTGAATTAGCTCAAATCAAATTCTTCGCACAAGTTGTTAAATGAATATTTTCCGTTGGCTGCTTTTCTAGTTTTGACAAGTCTGGTTTTTAGTTTTATCATTGAACAGTATCCTTGCAGCATCCGTAAAAACCCACTTAAAATCGACTTAAAATGTTGTACATACCAGTCGTACATAACATAGAGTTGCGATCTTTTTGGCGTTCCTTGCTTTTTGTAGCTCAACCGCTTTATCGGTTTAAGTACGTTGTTTATTTCCGACTTGGGTGTATCGGCCATTTTAACACAACGTTACGCTAATGTTAAACTAAAATTTCTTTACACGCTCACAACATTCATACTGAAACTTCTAGTTTATGTCATTTATTACATTTAAATCTTACATGTGGAGCCGAAATTCTCTGCAACTGTCTATCCCATTCGGCATACTTGTAGATGAGTCCCACGCGTTGGAACCTAAATTAACAAAGTACAAACGTTTCAAATTACTTTTAATTGGACCCCTACCGGTAGATCAAATTAGAAGGCGTTATCATGTAAAACGAAGTATATAACCGATACAATGGCAGTTAAGTTAAACTTAAAAAAGCTAAAGCTGATTGATTGTAGACGATTCGTTTCCATTTTAGTATCTGCTTGTGCACGTGGTTCATGCTTCATAGCTATTCTGGAAAGCCTTTGTTAGATCCCATGTGCAAACTCTCAAAATGATAAGAAGGGATTGTGGTAACGCCATAGCAGATTTATTTATAGATAATGTAGATTATAGCATAGAGTGGCAAGTTTTAAATGAAGGCAAGTCCAGTATACTCGTAAATAAGTGAGTGTAGAGGAAAGTAATGCAGGTTACATTTTATATAGTATAGATCCTAATAACTAGGACTAAAAGGGAGGTAAAATATGAAATGTAGAATTCGCCGAATTTCTTGTGTGCTCTATAGGACTCCAAAATGTAGAAGTGATGCATATGGTTTTTTCTGATCTACTAAAGATTAGAATAAAAAGATTTTTTTCTGGCGGAAATAGAATGGAATGTTGTTTGGTAAATATGCATTGTCAATCTAAATGCGTGCTTGTCTCTTAAAGAAAGCTTTCGGCATGTCAGTCTTTGCGGGTACTGGTAACCATACAAACATGCAGACAAGTTGTTTCTCAAACTGGAATTAATTAGTCAACTAGACACAGGAAAGTGCCATCCCCATTGTAGGCTATTAGACAAATTTGGTGTAAATACACCGCTTATGTTGAACATCTCCACACTCATGCGCCATCGTGTACAGTTCTTGTCTAAAACATCAAGCTTTAACCAGTTTTTTCCTAAATGCAGATACATATGTACATATGTATACTGATTCAATCAAATTGTTTATCAGTACATAACACTCTTTTTTAACAAGCTACAAGCATAACTGTTGTCATGTAATGTTTTTCATATAGGCCACCGTTATTTTCATAATGCGTTCCAGTGTCTTCACCATTTTTCAGAGACTTCCTCCTTTTCTACCGCCCATCTTTCACACCATAAATCGACAGCTTTATCTTCTATTAGTTGCTTTACCCATCAAATCATTTCGAACAGAAGAAAACTTGTAGCGTTCTACGAGAACATCACACTAAACACGTTGTGTTTCCTATATTTATTCCTCGTTATGCCCCCTTAACAGGATTTCCCCTCTAATCAACACCACTTCATAATATTCATTTGGCAATGTATGTATAAGTACATATGTATTTACATGTCGAATTTTGTCTCATTGATAAGCAAATTGTCTGACGAAATGCCGGCATTCTACTGAGTCATCAGAATTTCATTAATCATACCAACTAAAATAAGACTTACATAGCTCTGACGACGGCCTCATATGATGTCCATTAGACACAAGGCGTCATTTTGTTCCTTATACATAAATCTGTTGCTTGTTTCAAAATCCCCCACACAAAATTCTTAACTTAGTTATGCAGTCATTCGAACATGTGTAATATATACTTGCAATTTTGTTCTCATATTTCAAAACAAGACGAAAAGCATATTTTATTCTGTGTTGCCAAAAATCAAAAATAACGATACTGACGTTAAAAAGCTCGTGGGATTCTAACCTCTACTAAGCTTTCGAAAAGCTCATGAGGCATAAATTCCCTTGGTTTGTGTTCTCTCTACTTTCGAATTTTATGAATACACATGAATAAAGTTTAATAACTCACACTTTTCTTATCCATCAGTTAAAAAGAGAAAGAAAGCTTGCAAATGATTGATAAAGAGAGAGCATGAGTATGTATGATTAGAGCGGGAATTTGTGAGTAAGAATTGACGTATACATAAAAATGGCGTAATGTGTGGATGGCTGCCGCTGACAGCGTCAAGATATCGAGTTTGTAGTAGAGTTCTGCATTAATTGTAAAAGAGGGCGTTTGTTTTTTTTTGTGTAGATTTCTGAATTCTAAAGGGGACAATCGACGTGCTCAAGATTGGTTTTTCGTCGTAGAGTTTACTGATGGTAAAAATTAATAATTTGCAAAATAGTTTATTGTTCTTTGCCGTTGGTATTGTGTGTGCTATATTTGTATACCTCGTCTTGGCGATCATGGGTTTAACGCACTAACTGAACCACAGTGTCATATACCTCTGCCATTGACTGGATGAGAGTTTCTTAATCAACAATCAACAATATTCTAGTTTAGACAGACTCTATACAACTATACAAGTTTATAAAACAAAAAAAGAAAACCCAAAATACATTAGAACACCTATGTATGTATGTATGTACATTATGTTTCTAACAGACATTGGTGTTGTTTGTGTTATTCGGACGAAATACTTTTTGTAGACAGTCTGCGGAGCTTTGGTTCACTCAGTCTACAAATTCCAGCCATCTTAGTCGATATATTCGAATCCGTGTGGTGAGGTTGATGGTGCTGTACAGATTATTAAGTTTGTCTTAAGTTTTTTGACAAAACAAAAAAATACAAATATTATATGTTTGTCAGACGCTCGCAAGGCGTGGGACCGTGAAAGAAATTTTAAGTGTTCTCTGGGGATTGAACCTCCGTCCCCTCGCTCCGTAGTCCAACGCAATAACCTCTTGAGTCACGGCGCCCACCATATAAATGCATTTTTTGACGAGATAAGGGAACAAAAATAAATTAAGAATTTTTCTTTCGAATCGACCAAGGATTTCCTCATTTACTTTTAAAATTTAATGACTGAGGGTCTTTCTTTTCTATTGGCTTCTCAGCCCAAACAAGCAGCCGTTGGCGTTGAAGTCCATGACGAAAAAATCCAAAATTGTAGTTTTTAATGATGATGTGTATTTATCAAACAATGGAAAATATATACAATCACTGCTTGGACCTACATATTTCTGATGTTTAGTTTGGTTGTGTTGTCGATGACCCGATTATACTAGAGATAATCGCAGCTCTGGTTTCTGTGAGAAATTGTCTGTTAATTCTTTAACGATGTATAGGCGACTGATAGTGGATAAAGACAATTAAGTTTTCCTTAAAGTTGTAAATTGTAAGCCGGCATTTCTTTGCGAATCTACTAAGCTAGTGCAGGAGTTGCTGTATCCAGAGTGCACTGGTAAAGTCTACAATTATGAGCGTCTGTATTGGACGTTTTTCATCGATTGCTGGAAAGCTCACGTTAGTTTGGAAAGTTGGTCAGTTTGGAGTGTATTGCCGTGACTAAGATTGGGAAGTTTGGAGTGTACAAACATATGTACATATGTATATGTCTGGTCTAAAGAGACTTCCTGTATTAGTCTGAAGAGACTTCCTGTATTAGTCTGAAGAGACTTCCTGTACTTGTTGCAAACTCCATGATGTCTCTGATGTCTCTATTTCTGAAGTGTATGAACATGGCCCCAGGGTTTAATGCCGCACTCACCTTGTTGCAGCACAGTGAGAGAGGAAATTTTCCAGATCTTCTCCCCCACTCCCAAAATTATTGACGATTGCAGTGCCACTTAGTCTTAGTCTGAAAAGGTTTGATAACAATTGTTCTTTAGTACCGTGATAGGATAATTGCATCAGTTTGTGTTTTGTCCTCATCCGCACAAGGCTTACCAAACACATACATACGTACACATATTCTTAATCCCACCAAGTGCACATTCTCGATGTGGGTGAATCTATACTCCATCCACATCCATGTTTTTTTTATAAATATTTGGTTTTGTCCTCATTGATCTTGAGACCAATACATTTGATACCGAAAGATAGATATTGCCTTCTGTATTGACACCACTCCTTTGCACTTCTTCCACAGCTACCACAGCTTTCTGGATCCGGAATTCAGCCTTCGCCTTTTAGATCTTCAAGCGATCAATGCTGTCAAAAGTGCCCTTAAATTCGATAAAAAGATTATGTGTTTCGACTTAAAATTCATTAATTTTTTCCAGGATTTGCCTTAGGGTGAAATTTGCTCTACCGTCGAGTTCAGTCAGTCAGTACGCTGTGGCATCGCCCATTGCTAACGTACTATAGCCTATATATAGTGCATTTGCGCTGCAATACAACCCTTTCTGTTGTGCGTCAGCCTTTAAAGATATATCAAAAAGTTTGCAAGTTTGAATTCAAAGTTTCAGTGGCTGCATTGTTCGGCTGAATTATTCTGTAGATTATGGCTACAAGTTGGGATTTCTACATATATCTATATATATATATAATTTGGAGACTACTCTGCACAATCCTAACTAGCCCCTGCCAACTAGTATAAATGCAGAAAACGCTCGTCCTTCTCTCTAAACTTTGTAGGTAGAACACTAGTTTTCGAATTTTTTTCAGAGTGCATGTGACATTTTTAACTTCGATGTAAAAATAAAACACTCATCACAACGTTTAAGCAAAAAATCAACCAGTTTTTTTTTTATTTCAAATTTATAAAAAAAAAACCTTTAAATACAAAATTAAAATGTTATCAAAAATTTAAAACAAAGTTAACCCTGTCTACCACAAATCCATTACAATTTCCCCGCCGCCATTTGCAAATCTACTCCATTCACCCCATCTGTCACATTCTGTTACGAAAAACCTCGATGGCATAATAAAAGTGAAAACACTACTCGCCTATCAGATCCCATCGTCGTCGGTAGCGTAAAAGAGAAGTGCGAACCAAAGAGTGAAACAAATATGAACGCAGGCGTACTTCACGCGACAGTTTAACCACTGCAGGCACAAAATATCGATTTTCACAAGGTAGTTCTCGAGGTAGTTTGTGATCGTTGTGCTAATTTTTTGCGAAACGTTTTATCACCGAAAATTTCCACAAATAATTCAGGAAAATTCCAAAAACCGACCGCGAATGAGAAATCCTCTGCTGTAACTCTAAGCAAGTGTGCATGTAGCAGCGAGGCACACTCCTCCCGACTCTCAAGTGGTGTTCAATCGAAAAAAAAAAAAAAAAAAAAACGAATTCCAATTCTAATCTAAGTGGTGAAGTGCTAATAGAGAACAAAACGGGTTATCAAAACGAAAAAATAAAACAAATTAGTTAGCGGACGACCACCACAAAATAAAAGGGGTACGCCTCGCGGAGCGCAGTGTAATCGGCAAGTGTAGTGAAAAACGAAAAAAAAAAAAAAACCAAAAACGGGTGACGGAAAGTTTCGTGAGTCATTTCCACATACAAAACATTTTTCTTCGTTTTTTTAGCTAGTAGTAGTTCTTTACTAGGTTTTGCTGCTAAAAGCAAATGTGATTGTGAAGCGAGTGCAGCAACAAACGACGATTACGACGACGAGTCCTTTAACGAATCCGCGAACGACGGCTAGCTAATAGGAACAATAGGAACGGAAGGGCAATAAATTTCCAACCACCATCACCACCACCGCTACCGCCACCCACCTTACATAGACCATCAGTTCTATTAACTAATCCACCACCACCAGCCAGTCAGCAGTATGACGAAAGACAGATTAGCAGCGCTGCATGCCGCCCAGAGCGACGATGAGGACGTCGCCCAGGACGATGTGGCCGTCAATGTTGAGGGACGAGACGGCTACATGGATGACTTCTTCAATCAGGTGGAGGAAATCCGTGAGATGATCGACAAAGTTCAAGACAATGTCGAGGAGGTGAAAAAGAAACACAGCGCCATTCTGTCCGCACCACAATCGGATGAGAAAACCAAACAAGAGCTGGAGGATCTCATGGCCGACATCAAGAAGAACGCAAACAGAGTGCGTGGCAAACTTAAGGGCATCGAACAGAACATCGAACAAGAGGAACAAGCCAACAAATCCAGTGCAGATTTGCGAATCCGCAAAACCCAGCATTCAACACTGTCCAGGAAGTTTGTCGAAGTTATGACCGAGTACAATCGTACACAGACCGACTACAGAGAACGGTGCAAAGGTAGAATACAACGTCAGCTAGAGATCACCGGTCGAGCGACCACAAACGAAGAACTCGAGGACATGCTGGAGCAGGGCAACCCCGCCGTGTTCACACAAGGCATCATCATGGAGACGCAACAAGCCAAACAGACGCTAGCCGATATCGAAGCTCGACACGCAGATATTATCAAACTAGAGACATCCATTAGGGAATTGCACGACATGTTCATGGACATGGCCATGCTGGTGGAGAGCCAGGGCGAGATGATCGATCGCATTGAATACCACGTAGAGCACGCAATGGATTATGTGCAAACCGCTACACAGGACACAAAGAAGGCGTTGAAGTACCAGAGCAAAGCACGCCGAAAGAAGATCATGATCCTGATTTGTTTGACTGTGTTGGGTATCATAGCCGCATCATACGTTAGCAGTTATTTCATGTAAAGAATCTGACCTTAGTTTTAGTTGCATCCTTTTGTTTGGTTTCTCTTGATTTTGATTCCTTTTCTTCCTCTTCTCGTTTTTTTTTTTTTCTTTTTTTTTCTTTTTTGGTTCATTTTACGTTCGTATATAATTTTCTTGCGTTCTAACACCCACATCTACAAACATCATTTAACATCCAATTAATATCCTGCCTGCCTGCTGCCCGCTAACAATAGTATCAAAAGTAAAAGCTAAACACATAGATACATATATATATGAATTCCTGCATGAGCTACTTGCATCCCCCGGCCCCAAAACCTGAACTAACCAACCAACAACAATCAGTCAACCAAACCAACACACAACGGACATCACCAACAATCGAGTGACTTCGTTTTCCAGGCTCTTAATTCAACGCAACACCGACAAGTAAATAATAAACAGCAAATGCTCGGCTTCATTCAGCAATAAACAGGTAGGTTGTTTTTGGCCAGTTCTCATTATTTACATTAAATGCGGCGATATGGTCGTCACATTGCTTTTATTTATTTACCTTTGGATCGATGTGCAAACGAAGGGAATTCTCTTGTTTTTTTTTTTTTTTGTCTTTTTCCCCGTGATGATTCATAGTTTATGACTATGTTTGGTTGGTCATCGTTCGGTAAGCTTTCTAGCTACTTACTCGTACATACATAGTGCGAGGAAGCAACCCCTCTTGGTTTTAATATTACATTTGATGTTCCATTGCAAAAGTGTTTAAGTTATTTTAAATACATAGATTGACCGACATGGGAATCGTAACAGCTGATTGCAAGAAGCAATTGCTACTACATCTGGATTGTCTCACAACGTTACTTGTATTTGTATTTCTGATTCACCTATATTATTCAGGAGGCAATTAGTGTAATTTTAGCAGCGCAATCAAAGCATGTGTGCTATTTTCATTGGATTTAAATTTGCCCTGAGATTTATAACAACTTGTACTGCTGCTTTAAATAGACGGTTTACAACTATCTCCGTCTCTCCTGAAACATATGTGCAAACAAAAAACCAATTAGGGAGTTTTTCTTTCTTTGTTTTCTTGGTTTTTTTTTACCAGCAATTTAGGATATCGCTCTTGGGAGTCTCTTGTTATTCTCGAATGAGTGCTTTGAGCAGTGCTCTGATATTGCATTGAATTTATTTGCCGCAGGTTTCCTCAAAACGTGAGAGGATATAACTTTGGAAGGAAAGAGAATTTGCAAATTCATCCTATTTCGAGAGACAAACTAACGTGGAATACTACATCTTTAGAAGAGATTAGAGTTAAGTCTGTTTGCAAAAAAGTAGGGAGAATTCAATTTGGTACACAGATTGAGGTAATGGGAGATGGGCCGGCTTTTGTCGTAGTTTTAGGGAGGATTTTAAATGTTGGAAGCAGACACCAGTATTTTTGGCTCGTTTTATTAACAAGTATTGGAATTGACGTCATGCAACTTCACGACAAGATATGATATGATAGAGTCATTACACTTTCTTATGTCATTTTTTGTGGGACATCGAGCGTCTTCAACGCATGCGTACAGTTGTTCAGGTTTGACTCACAGTCAACGTTCTCGATTCGTCGTTTGTATTCAGTAAGGGAGTTGTCTGCTGGAGTTCACGGGAACCATCGTTGACGGGATTTTATATCTTTTATCGTAACGCGGCACTGCAAGATAATCCTTAATATTATAACACGAAAGCGAGTTCATGGAGGTTTTAAGCTTAAGAAAGAAACCTCCCAAGTACAGTATAATACTAAACCCGTGCAGCATTGTTTCCCGAATTCTGCTATCCACATGTACTTCGGTGTCGCTGCCTCTTAAGATCAATAAATCCGGAATAAATGCGTCGACCGTCGAGGAAGATTTTACGGTTCGAATACCAAAAAGTTTTTTTTTTCTACTAGCCCACCTCCAGCGGATACATATGTGGACTAATGCCTTGGAATACTCAGCGGGAATTCGGGGTGCGATTCCCCGACAACACCAACGACTTTTTAATTTTTTCAGTCTCACTTCTCGCGAGCGTCTGACGAACATACAAGAGTATAACGGTCATGGAAAGCTTCTCAAATAAAAATTTCCTTCAGACTCGTGATCAAACAGTAATAGACCCCTTCCATTCATGTGAAGAGTATAACCCGCTTTAGATCCCTTGCGGACCTGTTTTCTTTTTTAACTCTAGCAAACGTCTGACGAACATCCGAAGGCAAAACTGTCATTGGCAAACTTTCAATTCAATAATTTTATAAAAGTATGTATAACGTGCACATTGAAGCTTATTCTTAGACCCTGCATCACCCTTATGTCAAATTTTGTTTAACTGCTGTTCGTTATTGATTTCTTAACGCTGAATGGATCCTTGATTTAAAAGTAAGGGATCATCAAGACTTTCCAACATCTTAGTAGGTAGCCCTGATGATATTTATCCGTTTATCGGGTAAACCTCTCCGACGCAAGGCATTCCAGATGAATCCTCGGTTAATGCTGTCAAACGTTCTCTCGATAAAGGATAAAATGAACGTTCGATCGGTATAATTGTCGATGATTGACAAGCGTCCATGTTGCTAGATTAGACTATAAAGTATTATTTGCAAACCAAATATTCAATTATTCGAATCAATTAATATTCTTCTCTTAGTGGTTTAAAATTATAATTAACCTCGAATTTCTGGATCCTAATGAGTAAATAGAAACCATTTTGAATGAATTAGTACCGGGAAAATATACATGATCAAAACTAAAATATATTAAATAAACATAAACAAAAATATTAGCTATAATAAATTATTCTCATTGATTTGGCATCTTATAATGATAAATATTAGCAAAAACCACCTTTAAAAAGAATTAGCGCATTAAATTTGTATTTTAAGAAGAATATTCAGTCATACGGCAACTTTGTGCTAAAAGTCAAAAAGACCATATGTAGGTGATAATGAAACACGCGTAATGTGGTCTTATTGATCTTGTCAAGAATTGAGGAAAGTGTTCCTTATCCGACTAAATATATTTTAACATACACAAGGAGAACGCAAATTTCTTTTCTTCCTAAATGTATTCAGATTCATTGTACTACAGCCCATTATACGCTCTGGGGTCATTCGCCTTCATCTTGTTCCATCTAATGATTTTATTTTCCCGTTGCCGGTTCCTAAAGTCTGAATATCTCTAATGACACGTCTAGGATGATAGTGGTTTCTCCAGACCTTACTTAAATGGAGCTAAAGTTCGGGAGAGTGTTATAGACATTTAAGTGAAAGCTTAAGTCCCGATTGAATCAGGATCTTACCGGACAATTAATTAGCGGATGTATACAGAACTGAACACGAGGCAGATGAGAAGAGCATACGGACTACTTTGTGAAGCTAGAGGTTTCTGGAAGTATGCGTACTGGGGTATTCTGGAATATTTACTGTAATATACCCAATAATGATGGGCGGCTGAAAGAGGGGTCTTAAGTCTAGCTTTTTGACTAGGTTCTTGAATATGAAGAGATTGAAAGCTTTTAGTTGCCGTTGGCATGTCGGGGTCAACATGGTATAGGAGTAGAAGCACTCTAGGACTCCGCATTATACAACCACAACTTGCCTTTATCTGCCCTAACATCACATCTATCCGCTTAGCTGCGTTAGTTACTGACAACAGTGTATGGCGTAAGTCGGACATGATAAATTCTGTAATATAGTGGTTTGAAGTGTTTTTTTTTTTTTTTGTATAAAGCTCAGGTGACGTTAGGTTTTAGTATTTACTCCGTGTGTTCTTCATACTGACCTGCGAGTTGTTCCGATTTTGTGCATTGGGTAACCTTGTCCTCCTCTGGGACTCCACATCTTAAAGCTCTTCATGTTGTGTCGTAAAAGTATAGTCAAAAATTTATTCCTAAGCGTACGTACAATTGCGAATAAGACAGTTCATGGATATATAAATCAGAAACAGAAACCGTCATTAGTTAAGAAGACAGTAGAAGTTACATTCATAATACAAATACATATGTTTATACTTGAAGTCAGAAATATTCGACTACTTAAAGAAAAAGAACTCAATTTATTTGGAGAAAATGTCACCGACACCAAGAACTTGAAGCAGTCGTTATGCCACACTCCATTGTTAAGACATCAGTGGCAACAAGTCTGCAATTATCATGATGAATGCACTGGTTTAACTCCCTGGGGAATGCTGTTGCCGGAAACCCCACTGACGGCTATTAAATAGATGGTCTGTTAAGTGATACGTATATCATAAGGCCGTAATTGACAATGCTTACCATGACCTTTAATGTGCACTAACTATGCGCCGGTAATTAGGGTTGTCGGGGTCATCAAGAATACCTTTACAAAATCAGTGGAGGAATATCATTTGAAAAGAAAGATTTGTTGTTGTAAGGATCTCATTATAACTTAAGCTATTATTATATATTATTAAGTGCATGAAAGGTAAAGGTTTTCTTAAAGCCTTGAACCTGAAAACTTCTAAAACTGAGATTCTAAATTCCCTACAAGTTTGCCTTCATTTCTAATACATCAAAGGACATCGTCTACAAATTGAAAACTTATTATTTATCTATTTGTTTCATTTGTTTTTTGTTTTGTTTTAAATACATAGGCATTTCAACATCAGTGTAGTCGAGATTCGATTGGATTCCATCCTATACATAACTATCCTGGTGCGGGTATGCGCCTTAATCAACATGCGTCTCCAGACAGTCCATTCTAACTTTAGATGCTTTCAACTGCGCACTCTAACTCGTTTTACATGAGCAAATGTAAAGTTTTCTGTGATAAAAGGGGATGCACGTATAAAGAATATATACATAATATAATTTATATAGTATTTTTGTTTTTTAAAATCATTATTTATAGTAAGGTATTTTTTTCGCCTCAAAACCGATTACTTATTCTAGTAAATGTTAAGCTACACACACACAAATAACGTTTAAAATAAAATAGTCTATACAAGAAAAATAAAAAATTGCATTGTTTGCAGTTTTGCTTTAAACAATTTGTTAACTTAAATTTGTAAATATATTTTGAGCTAAATAAACAATTCCTTTTAAGTGTTAAAAGAATAATCTTTGCTTGGTCTCTATGAAACAAATTGCCGAAGTGTTACGAACCCTCGTAAAAATCATTGCTTTTAGCGATAGTGCCCGAAAGAAATCACGTTTAGCGGAGTCCTAGCAATACGAATGGTAAAGGGTTTTTCAATAATGACATAACAATTTTGTATTTAAATAAAATACAGAGTAATTGAGATATCGGACTGCAATTTATTCCAGGTGTAGAACAAAAGTTAAAAGTATGGAATTCGCTCTCTTTTGTATGACCACCGAGAGTACGTTTGCACCGATCGATTCTTTGGAGCCTGAGCTCATCTAACGTTGTTGGCTTGTTGGTATAAACCAACGGCTTAACGTAACCCCATAAAAATAAATCCAACGGCGTTAAATCGCTTGATCGAGGTGGCGATTCAACTGGACCATTTCTCGAGATTATACGATTTTATAAATTTCCCCTTCAATAGATCAATTGTTTGACCAGCTGTGTGGCATGTAGCACCATCTTGTTGGAACCATATATCACTGATGTCAAGTCCATCCAACTGTGGCCAAAAATAGTCATCGAACTTGGCGTGATAGTGAACTCCATTGACCGTAATATTACGATCATTTTCAATGACGAAAAAATACGGTCCAATCACACCTCCGGCATGAAATCCATACCACACGGTCACTTTTGTGGATGCAAAGGATTCTTTTGATGAGGGTTTATTGCTGTCCAATAACGCATATTTTGCTTTTTGACAAAGCCATTAAGCCAAAAATGAGCTCCCTCCCTGAAGATAATTTTTCAATGAAATTCAGGATCCCAATCGGAGAAGTTTCGGTGTTTTAAATGATCAAGAGGGTTCAGTTCTTAAGTTAATTTGATCTTGCAAGAGCGTAGGCCAAGATCTTTACGCAAAATTCCCCACAATGTGGACTGAGGGATTCCCAATTCCTGTGAACGGCGTGGAATCAACTGATTTGGCTCATTTTGAATTGAATCAATTACGACTGCGATATTTTCGGTACTTCGACCGCGTCCGGTGCGTTGTTTCACTGGCATACGAACATTCAATAGTGAATATGTAGACTCGCACGCAAAGTCTGTCTGGAAGGACGATTATTACCCTGAATTACCGAATTGGAGTAAGTGCTCTTAAAGTTGCCATTAACCGTTGCTCGTTCGTGAACCTCACCATGATAAAAATGTAAGCCTTGACTGATGTTTTGTGACAGATTATAAATAAAATAAGTTCAGTATTAAAATGCAAAAATGTTATTGGAAAATCCTTTACAAGGGTAACATGAACGGTGCGGTATCCACTTATGCCTACTATCTACCATTATGCGCCCTTGAAAGAAATAAAAATTTTCTGATAAACTTAGTATAAAAGTCTACTCCGGAATCTATCTATTCGCGTAACAAGTAGAACTGACATACAAGCATGTCACTTGGACCCAAAAAGCAAATTCAGTACATTCTTCAACAAACATATATCGAGGAGTACGGGATCATGATAGTGAATCACGAGTTCACAATGATTTAGACTCGTTGAATGAGCCATTTGAAATTATATAGGACAAGGACCTGTGTAAGCCACTTCAGCTGTGGTCTTCCGCGGCCAAAATGTGTACTCGACCAATCCCAGCCGTCTTATATGCTAGATACGAATTATTTGGTAAAAAAGAACGTGTGGTTGGCAATGATGTAAAGGTAATGTGTTCGTTTACTGTGAGTAGGTAGGTTGGTGGTTCAAGTCCCAATCATAACTACTCAATTTTATGGTAATAAAATTAATGCTGGAATGCTAAAATTCAATAACTATTTCATAATGCACCCGAGTTTCAAACCACAATCTCTATCCAATCCTTGTACTCATTTTAAACTTACGTCATGCACAGGATTCGCGCCCTGTGTTCTACGATACATTATATAGGGTGTTCGTAACCCCTTGTGTGACTAGAAGCCAAATTGTTTTTGGATTTTGAACATCCCAACTGCGGTATTTTCTGCGTCAGTACAATATTTTTCAAATTAATTTTGACATGGCGTGTGTATTTTCCATGACTAATTTTAATTTCCAACTACTCTAGTTCACATTCGTCAAAAAATTTCAGACACATAAGGTCATTTGCAAACTTTAAGGTCGATTCACATCAGGCACTTCATTTAAGGCCACATTACAGCTGTTTCTCATAATTCGCCGCGAGTGGTAATGTACATAGTTTTTTTTTTCCTTATTTGTGAGATAAATTACACAAATTAATTTCTCCCCCGCTGGTGCTGACACTTTTAAGATTGCAACTCTATCCACAGCGCACTTTTAATGAACAAGTTTGATGCCATATGAACGCTTGTTGAGTGCAGTCCCTTTTTCATTCGCAAAAGAGCTGTTTAACAGAGTCTACCTATGTATATGTAGATATGAACAAACCATGCAATTCATTGAGTTCATCAAGCTTCTCATTCAATATCAACCAATTAGTGAAATTGCTGTGCAATCTAGTGAGTCACGGTTATAGCGCATAAAAGGTATAAAAACCAGGAAACCCCGGTACTATGAGCAATGTTTTCCCACCGTAATTCTACCATTTTATTAAATTCAATAGGCTTGAGGGAAAGAATGCATCACAACAGCCTTCGATGTTGTCCTAGTATTTTGTGTGTGTTTTTTTTTTTATTTAACTGCATCGGAGTGTAATCTTTTGGTCGATTTTTATGTATTCTATTATATCCTTATTTGAAAGCGTAGAAAATTTCCATTCGATGATTTTGAATGATAACAGATAAAAATAAAAAAAAATTCTAGATACCAAGGATTTCATAAAAAGTAAGATAAGTACTCCTCCACAGGATATGAATGGTCATTATCATAAAAAGTATATTTCTTTTCCGTCAGAGAGAGAGAGAGAGAGAGAAACATCCTTCCGTCCTGCTGAAGTTATTACTCAGATATTTTGACTGATGATCCAGTTAACACATTCCATTCATAAACATGACAGTGATGGTTTTGTTCAAATCATCGACTGAAATCGAAACTTTTCAAGTTTCCAAGTGTACAGTTGATGGACGAGCTTTGAAGTTTTTCTCCCTAACCCAATGGGAGTCTGAGAGCATAGGATACCTTTACTATTGACCCAGTTGTTGAAACCTAATATGGACAAGAGAAAATATTACAAACGATTGCTCCTTTTAGTTTGGTTGTACATCTCTTTGTTTTTACTAATTTATTCCGAAGGTTATGTTTTGTCTTTTAGGCCATCATTCGCTTCGCTGGGTTTTTGGTTTGGATACATTTCTTTGGAAAGGTTGTCTTTTGTTTAACACTACCATTAACGTGTTAAGTAACTGCTGTTTTTTTTTTTTTTTTTTTTCAAACCATCCATTTTCATTTCTATTCACGTTCCAAGTCAACGTCTGATGCACAGTGAAGTGAGTGGCGCGTCTATACTACCACTTTCGAATGTTTGTTGCTTCTATGTTCGGTAATCGAAATCAAGATTAGATTATCTTTTGCCAAGGGGGAGAGTTTTTCATAACCGATCAATTAGGAAATACCCCCATTTCCTTTTAGCCGGATACACTCTCCCTGCCGCTGGCGCCACCGACGCCGCACAGAAGGTCGAGTTAACACCAATTTGCAGTTAGGATCATTGTAATGACATCCAGTTGTGTGTTACATGCGGTGAATTATTAAATCCCATCATTTGGGGCAAATATATGATGCTCATGTGTATGCGTTAGGGATAATGTGCGTGCGTATATTTTCATGAAGGACTCTTCTGTCATAACTTTCAGCAGCAGCAGTAGCAAGCATTTTCACTTCAAGGTTATGCACACTGTGCTGTGTATAGTGTGTTCTATTCTGTTCTGTTCTGTACTGTTGTGTTGTCGGAGAGTCCTTGAGCTGGTTACGCATAAAATGTGAAGAGAAATATGGTTTTCGGATCAATAATATTTAAATTTAAACTTTCCATCACACAAGGTAATTAGGGTAATAAACCAGACATATAGCTTTTTGCTTGTTTTATGGCATGCAATGCATACAACATCAGCAACAAATAGTCGTTAAAAAATCGTTAAATCTTTTATTATCATAAAAATGGAAACTAAATGGATAAATAAAGGACCTAAAGTGGGTCAGAGGAGAGTGTTGTTAGAGTGACGTATACAAAAAGCACATGTTTGTTGTATGTATGTATGTATGTACATATGTTACACGCTATAATCTACTTGGAGACTAATGCATTTGGGTCGATTTGGCGCCGCAGTGTCGTTCATCCCTTGATACATGAATTTTCATAAAGTAAATTCTTTAATCTAATACACAAAACGGTGGCCAAGAATTTCGATCATATTCGTGGACAAAAGGGATTCTGAAGAAGACAAGACGTTTGCCAAGTTTGTTTGTGATTCATTGTTCTTGTTCCTTTCTTCGCGATTTTTAATCAAATTTTATGTGACGAGGTTTGTGGAGCATACTTTGTTTATGGTTTTTGCTGCCTTTTATAATACGACAAGTTTTATTGAATCAGACTTCGGTTTGTTTGCAGAGTGGGTTCATAAATGTTGTTAAACTATGCATGAACAGGAATCATTCATAATCATATAAAGTTCAGTTGTTCTTAGTTCTTCTCGTTTTTGTGAGTCGAAAAGGAGGGAACTCCGCCCCATGCTTCCTTGACGGGGATATCCTTCTTATTCATATCTTTCACTATTCAATCGTTTTTAAAGAAATGTAATTAATTTGCTTTGCTTTCACCATGGTTCTTTTGTAGACATTTCCGGTGACGCCATAGAGTTTTGTATCCAGCTTCTTTTCGACAAAAGCGTATGCTTAAATCTACGCAAATTAAGCATACACTTAAACTACTAGCGGCAGACTAGCCTTAAGTTCACAATTCCAATGTGAATTACCTACCGAACTAAACCTTATAGCGGATTTATAGCGCAGAAATTGGCGTTTTGAAGTCCTTTATTTTCCGAGAGAAGAGTCCTCGTATTTCACATAGTATCCTTAGTCCAATAGCCAAGGTACCAAACATACATATGTAATGTACCTAAACCAATGTTTTCTAGACTAAAAAAGCTAGATCGACCGTAATTAAGCTCCTACGACATACAACCATGAAATCAAAAGAATGATTTCCACGCTTCTGCGACAACTTTAGGATACCGTCAACACAACACTCTTGCCTTTACTAAACCACGTCCTTGGAATCACTTACCAAGGAGAATGAAAGTGAGACCCAAATTAAGAACGAGACCCTGACGCTCTTACCTTACACCTACTTTCCAGCATAAATAATAATTGTCGATGTTGAAACATGATAAATATGATGATGGATCTGTGTGACAGGTAGTCCGCGGTCCAACTCTACAGTATCTCTCAACGAGGATGGTCTGCCTTCAATTCAAACCCATATATATAGACGTGGAAGCTAAATTGGGTTTATACAGGTTCTTCCATCTACAATACCTAGCCTCCAACCAATGTATTCAGCATGCCTCTGGATAACGAGGTTTCCAATTATTTCCTCAAATCGAACTACTCGTTTGTTATCTTCTACATGGGTGACTGAGAAAAATTCAAGTCCTGCTCAGTGCAATATATGCATATATGTATGTATGTGTACATACATATGTATACATAGGTATGTAGTATACCAATGACCTGTAGATCTGGGTCTGAAATTTTTAGCGAGTCATGGCGCCTAAGCCGCATGCGCAGGCACGCTTACACCAGTAAACGTTCATTGTAGTACCACATAGATCTGTCTAGGTACATACATAAATACTCCGCCATTTTTCACGCAGAAATATAACCTCATCAATTGAACCGTTAGTATAAATCTACTCTCTGACAGCCAAGTCGTTTTAAAGGCTTTGAGTTCGTTATTGAACGAGAACGAGCAACCGAATAAGTCCCAATTGAACTTCAATCTCATCTGCGCATACACACCTTGACAGAGACGTACCAAGTACTTCTTCGCAAGTACACAAGAAATCTAAGCTTCTTATTAATGTCAGCAGGAAAAACCTAAGAACCCCAGTTGGTGTCATAAGTGGCCACTCGCTTTTGAATAAGTAGATTGTGCCTAAAGAATGACCTACATGTCTTCACAGCATGTCCCGTTCTAATAAAGTAAGGAAGCGAATTCATTTCAACGAGTTTCCTTGCTGGAATACACCCCGAGAAGTGTACTGTCGCCCCCTCACTATCGCATGCCATCAACATATCTTCAACTTCTTTTTTCAACCCGAAGGTAGAAGACTTAACAGACGTCCTTATTGAATTCCTTCTCTGGATGTGTTCCGCATTGTGCAAGGTATTTTTTGTTGTTTGGCCGCCATTTTGATTTGTAAATACAAATACTGATAAATATCAGTTTACATTTGCAATTTATTATTTCATTGTTTCAACGGCCTGGAACGTAAAAAGATCCTGACCCAGCGCATCTTAAGGTGCCCCTCTAAGGTTATTCGGTGATCTCTTTAGAAATCGCATTCCCCGTAAACCTAGTGATACCCAAAGAAGTATGGAGCTGAACCTTGTTATTTTTGGAGTGATTAGTTGAAGCCTTAAGCTCAGCCTTTACTACGAACACGTTGTATTCCATATTTTCCTTGCAATCTAAGCATATGACTATTAGGTGTCTTCTACAAAGACCCTTAACTCATAAAATTCTTTAAAATATGTCCGGTCTTGACTCAAGTCTTGGGCGGACGCATTCCGGAACGTAAGAAAGTCCTTGTGTCAAACGACATATCCATGGGTCTGTAATCAGAGGTTAAGTATCACGTGAGGTTATGAAAAACTCCCCAAAACGGTTGATAAATATTAAGAGAAAGTAAGCTAAGCAGAGCATCTGAGCAGGGTCAAGCAAAATAGGCTATAGTTCGAAGTTATACAATCAGATATTTACGTGAAAGCCTTATCTACCAAACAACGTTCAATAATTCCCTACTATGTCATAGAAAACATAGTTTTTTCGTTAGTCTCTCTTTCAAATACAAATTAAATGACATACCAGTACGTATGTATGTATATGTCTAACATTTTGTATTTCATAGTTTGAAGAATGTAACCACATGAAACAAACATCCATTTGAGACTGATACCGCCACCTGACCAGATTGTACAGAATTATCTAACACCCATCATATGTACATAGATGCGAAAGACCCTTCTTCCGATAAAATTGCATTTTTTACTGTCGTGCTTACGATGATTTGTATTTTCAACGACAAACTTTGAATAAAACACAGTATTACCAACATCAACTGTTTACTATTGTGTCACGTCTTCTTGGATGTGTCACTCTATTGATTTGTAATTCAATGTTTGTCGCATCACCTAAAGGACATTCCATTTACCCAATCTCTCTCCATTATTTATTTGCACAGGACACGATGTGAATAAATATTTTCCAAAGAACAAAATGCATCTGCACACCGATACTGACCTGGACATGTGTAAACTGTCTAATGTTCGCATTTGGTCATTCCAATTTCTGAACAGAGCCTGCATTCTAATGGTCTTCGTAGACGACGATGTTCAATCGTTTCAATTTGTTTATCCCTCTTGTTGTGTGTCCTTATTTTATTGGCACTCAGTGTAACTTGTCTCGTCGTCTCAATATTTGTAATAGATTGCATACCCTAAAGCAAAAGTTCTTTTTCTCCTGGTGCTAATTTTAAAAGTTCGTTTTCTTTGTCAAAAAAAAAAAAAAATCAAATGTGTAGATGACGAAAAAAGGCATCCAGTGCAACGGGGGTGTAGTGTATGTACATACAATTCTATTTCTCGTTCTCTCCTTCTCACTCTTGGCGAGTCCTTGAAGTTTATAAATGGATTTCACCCTAATTGTGAATGTGTGTGCGCGCAACCCTGCTTATTGTTACCCACCGTTTGGCTCTATCTTCACAGAACCCAATGGGGGGCTGGGGAGCGTTCGATAACTGAGTTTTCCACGGAATTTAATTCTGTGTTTGGAATTTTAATGGTATAGAAATTAGTTTTCAGTGTAATTATGTTTTTGCGTGTACGTAGTTTTGAGTTGTGACGCCCGCACGGGATGTGTCGCTTAAAGTTTAATTCCCGGAAATAGGGTATGTTCTGTATGTATTCTCTGGTTTATTTATATCACCGACCACGCGCGCACCGGTCTCCTTTTTTTGTTTTTTACTAGAAACAGCAATAAGGTGGGAGGAGAATGAATTCATTCATCCTCTTCCGCAAAGTAAGCAAACACAAAAATCTATAAAAGGGATATTCATACCATTCACCACCCGCCTCCGACGATGTTAAAAATAAAATTTAATTTGTTTCATTCTGACTTTTCTAGGAAGAGCAGACATTATTTAGTTCGCTTTGTACCCACACTACGGTGTTATTATCCTGGAGGCTACTTTTTTTATGGTTTGTTTCAGGCTTCCTTTCTAAGTGGTGGGTTACTCCTAAATATTCCTTGGAATTTGTTTTTTTTTTTTTTCTTTTCCTCTTTCATAATTTCTCATGTCTTTGTTGCATTCCTTTGCGTAACAACTCTGTACGAACAACAACGTATCATACGCCTCTGTAATAAAGTGTGTACGTAACTGTCGTCCTCAATCTATGGCCAGCCAATTGTGTTCCTTAAAATAGGACAAACAATGTGAAATTGAATTTTCTGTGTAATTTAATTATATGTCATGTACACTAGTCCGACAGAGATGACTGTTTGTGAGTGTTAGTGTGGGTCTTGTGCAAACTGAAAGAGCTTCTCCTTAGCAACTGTGTGTGGTTTATCGAAGGATATTGTTGCAGTACTACATATACATATGTACATACTGGTTGTGGTGGGGCTGAAGGACCAGGAAGGATTGTGTGGTGTTGCTTTCTAAATGATGCGTAAACTGAACGCTGACACAACAGGGTCAGATTAGCTTATCTTATTGTCTGTTCTAGGTTTGGGATTTTATTTTAAGGATATGTGTGACACAAAGCCGCCTCAGATATCTATCGTCGGCGTCTGCCTACATTGTTCACCCCCGCTATCACAATGTGAATGATGACATTTGCAATTGTTCGTGGGTTGCTGCCTCTACATACATATGTATATACATATATGGGGGTGATGATTTGTTTACTTACACTCTTTGTGTGTGTGTTTGTATGGAAGGATTCTCGTTAAGGCGCTTGTCGAATGACGTATGTAGTATCTGTCGTAATTAATTATGTGATTGAAATTTTCATCTTCATCTTATTTTTTCTCTCATTTTTCTTTTTCGTTTTTTTGTGATGATGAGAAAATTCAATTTCCAAACAAATACAAGTTCGAATACACAACACACACAGTCCGTGAAATATTCATTGACATAGAATCGCCCATGCAAATCCATATCTTATCTGGTTATAGAATCATTCTGCGTAATGCAATTACTTTAAATTGGTATAATTAGATAAGTTTAAGAGTGAAACGACTCTGTGTGCGATAGTGATACGTTGATACGGGGTTTAATATATGTATGTAATACCCAGGGAAAAATGATAATTGTTGCTTAGTGGGAGCACGTTCCTAATGTGAGTCATATGAACCATACGAGCAGTGAGGGAGTATTTTAATTGAGTGTTTGATTAAAAAGTTTCCCATGCAATGGAGGAAATTAATAAACTTTGATCATAGAGGGTGTGTGACTTAAAAAACAAAAGAAAAAAATCAGAACCGTTTTTTAATAACTGCATTTCTGCTAAGTACAATAGCGTCAAAATGGTGAAAGTGTACTTTTATAAAATAAGGATAGATAGATGGATTGATGAGGGAAGGAAGACTTCGCCGAATCACACTTAGGTCCTTGTGTACCCACTATCATGCTCAATAGGGCTTTGTTACCAGTTACTGCACTGGGTTTCTTTCTTACTGCTTCCTTACTGATCGTTGGTGAATAGGATCTCCAACCATCGTGTTATCGAAACCTGGCAAGATTGTATAATGAGATATAAGATAGTTCTTGCAAGTAATGTCTTCCTATTGGCCTGTTCCTCAAGAAACATAGTCTTGGGCAGTGACAGAGGAAGTGAGGTGACTCCTAATCAGCCTTTTATTTGTCATATTGTCATCGAGTTGTATTTAAGTTTTATTGTGTAGTTCTTTAGAAGATTATGGCCAGGAAGTGCACCAATCTGTCATTTTCTAGGAGTTTGTTGGTCCTGGCTTTGTCGTACCGCCAGAGTTTTTGGATATAGTACATCACAGAAGGGCCAACTATTGAGGTTATTTAAAAAAAACACTGTTCAATATTTTTCAATAATTGTTGCTTTATTGAAAAGTTCCGATTAGTTATGGAATATTATTTCATTCAAATGACTTCCTCGGCTGGCTTGGCATGGCAGTAAGCTAAAACATTTTCAATGGTTTCGAATAGCTTTACCAATATTATTCTTGAGTGCCTGAATGGTCTCTGGATTATTCGCATAGTATCAATCTTTAATGGAACCCCACAAAAAAAAAAGTCCAACGGAGTCAAATCGCAGCTCCGTGCCGGCCAAGCAACATCAGAAAAAGGACTGATTACACTTAGTGCGCAATAAATCGATTGTTGGACGGATTTTGTGGCACGTAGCCTCATCTTGCTGGAATCATAGTTTGCCCAATTTCAAGTCATAAAAATCAGTTATCATGCCATTGTTCATTGTCGTCTTGACAGAAAACTGGGCCAACAATGACGCTAATCCAAAAACCACACCAAATAGTGTCACACGTTCAGGATATTCTCCATTCAAAGCACAGGGGGGACACGGGAATATGTTCGGTTATCAACTAGCAAACCAGTCTCACAA
Organism: Xylota sylvarum; assembly: GCA_905220385.1. Lineage (NCBI taxonomy): Eukaryota > Metazoa > Arthropoda > Insecta > Diptera > Syrphidae > Xylota > Xylota sylvarum. The sequence continues at coordinate 20,898,315 of LR999958.1, forward strand.
AATTTCATCACAAACTTGCGTACACCAAAAATTTTCAAAATTCGCACTGTTTCGGCAACACAGCCTACACTTTGGAAGTAACTTTGCAATACTTCCCAACCCAGTTGTTCAAGTCTAAATGGATTCATTTCGTACCGCAAAAATATAATACGTATTGAGTTTCTGTCAATTTTTTGAACACATAAGAAACTGACAGTTCTTATAATAACAATAACATATGATTCAAAAAGAAACCAACAGATGGCCAACCCTTTAGTAAGCGAGCTCTACCTAGTGTTGGTGGTCGTTAGGATCGTACGTTCGACTCGCTTCCTGGGGTTTGATTTTGGTCCATTCCAGCCCATTTTCTAGCAAGTTCGTCAGCTCATTTTCCGTTTTATTTTAGTAATTAGGGACCTAGCAGAAAATTAGAAAAAAAAATAAATAAAAATTTAAAATGAATTCATCTGGAATCATGGTTTGTACTTAACTCAAAATGGTTCAATTGAGGATTTAAAATATTGTTAACCACGTTCCGATAGCGTTAGTAACCTTCAGTCCAATCAATATACCCAAGCACCGCTTCCAGAAGATGTAAGGACTTCTCCCGAAATTTTCGCTTCCCTTAACACATCAGATTTGTTTACTATGCCAATATGATGAATGTTGAAAAGTATGGGTATAAAGTTGACAGTTATGATATCTAAAATAGTGGTGTCCAGGAGTACAAGTGTAAACCATCACTCTGACTTACCCTTCTTGTGTGAATCGCCAATTGAATCACACCGTCAATAACCTCTGGATTATTGTTACTGTATTATTTTTATGACACACTGTTTCGAAAAGGTTTAGCTTAGGTTCCATGATGAACTCACAATATTCTTGTTTTGAGATCTGTCACATGTGGAGCGACAGATAGCAAATTCACAATTGACAGTTCTATATGCATTCGGCCAGACACCCTGTGAAATCAATGATTGTCTCTGAAAATGTTGCTACCATCAACGAAATTGGTGTCAAACTAGCAAGAAAAATACAGCTTAGTCGTGTAAAAGAAGAAAAAACATGTTCCTAATCGAGGTATTACTTGTAAGCGTTAGACATAAAAAGAGACAATGTACATATGTACTTACATTGTCCGTATTTTGTAAAAAAAAAAATGGCATAAGACTCAATAAAATTCCATTAATTTCTCTATTATGCTCTCCAAAGTTGCTAGGGGCACATAGTGACAATGAAGTAATTTATTTCTTTGGTACTAAATTCTTTTGTGAATTCATGATTGTAAAAATCTATACCCTACTGTTCACACAAATTGTTACACTACCCTCTTCATATAGAAGCAACCATTAAATTTGTCATGTGATTCATTTTGTACACATGTAGATGTTGCCTTGAGAGTGAAGAAACCCTTCGCCACATTCCACCAAGGAATTCTGCGAATTGCGAACTCTTATCGGTCATGAAATATGGCGATTTGAATTGCGGCCAGTGTCTGTGCAGAAAGATTGGCGCCCAACCGACGGCCGATTTTTTTTTTAAAGTAGTTGAGTGGAAGTTTTTGGGTATATATTGTGTCTAGTGTACTTTACGGATGGCGAAACATTGCTGCTATTGTTTGTGATGTCTAAACAGAACTCTGATATCCATGAGAGGGTAGTGCCGTATTTCAATTTATACTTAACGAATTGCAATTGATTTCCTTTAGTCAACTTTATACGGGTATAATCCCAAGCCACAAATGGTTTGTATTAAAAAGGTCTAAGGCTATATTAACGTCATTAACCCTCACTAGCATTACCAATTTCAGAATAAAATGGTTTTAATAAAAATGTAAAAGTACTAAAATCCTTTGAGTACTAAATTAGGAAAATATGCATACTTGAATTATTTATAAGTCTGCGAAAAAAAAAAAAAAATAAGAATCGTAACCGCTTTCTGTGTTGCTGCTTGTTAAAGAAAAAGGGAAGACAAAATTGGCGCCAGTTTATTTTATGAGAACGTGTATGTGGTGTAGAGGAAGGCTTTATCCTTTCTACACGCAAACGGAAGGAACTGTACTTTATTACTGTATTTTCGATCGAACTTAACGTTTTGGTATTCTAACCCTACCGCCTCTCTATCCACTTATGTGTACGAGTATGTATGTTGTGGTTGTTTTTGTTATGGTTCCTTGAACCCTCCAATTTAGTATGGGAAATTTTACATACATACATTCATACATGGGCGTCCTCATGTCCTGAATGTGTATGTTTTTTTCTTTTACTTTTCCTAGGAATTTTAATGAGCAAAGAACTTGTCTCTTTACTTTAACTAGTGAGGTAGGGTAGGGGTATAGTCTTTTTTTTTGCTTTGATTTTTCAATTTTGATTGTTTATCTTGAGTATGTTGTGCTGATGAAAATTTAATGCGTAGCTGTTTTTAGAACTAGCAGGATGTGTATAATTAAAGAGTGGAAGTAAACAAAAATAACGAATCTAACTATGTATCGAATATCGATTGGTAGTGCTTAAATGGTAAGAGTGTGGTTCCTCTATATCTCCGGATAGAATAAACTGGCGCCAAAAGCAACTCAATTTGCCTGTCATGTGATGTCAGTTTGACTAGAAGTTTTTCATATCAGTATGGGGTTTTACAGAACCTATTCAGAGCGTTTTTTTTTTTTAATGTATTTCCCACATTGTTCCCTTTTGTTTTTTGTGAGGGAGTGCAAACATGATGAATAACCGCAACCATGTTTGCTTAGTCGAGACACGAATGTGTAATGACAAATAAAATAACTGGTTGACTGGAAAAAAAGCTATGCACAATTGTATGAGTCACTGCAATGAACGAGTCGAGGGAGCTTTGCTTTCGAAGAACCGTTTACAAAACTTGTTACTTACAAAGGGGAATACTTCATTAGATGAACCTCATTTCAAAAAATTCATTTATGAAACCAGGACAGAAAAAAGGATGTGAAACTTATGTACCTACGCTTTTATTTTACCAGATGCAGATATTACTAGGTGTTTGTCATGATGGGGCCACGTTATCAAAGCCGTGCTCTTAGCAGATGTTACATTTTTGTCTAATTGGCGCCCGACTCAAATACTATTCTCAAGTAGACAACATTTTTGTTAGGGTCCAGTTAGATTCATCAATCCCCCTCAATATACATATTTTCGAATGTTGAGACTGTTGGAGTCTCTAAGACAAAACCACCATTGTAGATTTCTGGAATGTGAGATTTTTCAATGGAATAGATAATTGCTTGTGAGATCTTCCATGGACAACTTGAGGTTTAAAGAGACATGATCGGCCTAAAATCTTTAGACATTGTGTGGGATTTTGTCTAATATAAAAACTAATCCCCCGCATAGAATTTTTCTTGAAATTTCTTTAGAAATGGTGCCATATGGTTGAATATCTCACTGGCAACCTTAGATATGTTTCCTTGGTCGGAAACGTCTATACACTGAACAATAAAAGGATTTTAAGAAAGGTAAATTGTGCTATACCATTCATATCCTTTTAAAATCTTCACTAGACGAAAGGATACGCCAAAAGCGTGAAGGCTGCAATCATTTCTATTGATATAGCAAGAACGCTGGAAAGTTTTTTGTTCTGAGACAACTGAATCGAAATCATGTTCTGACCTTTGTCAAGCATTCTTTATCGTGTCATTCACCCCGATCGATCCCCCATAACACTTTGTCGAAAAGTTATTCCAGAATTATAGAATCATCTTGCTCCGATTTTGTTCTATGTTGGCTCTGCAAACGTCCTTTTGGTATTAATGGCCTTGAATGTCTGACATGTTTTGACCAAAAACGATTCGTGTAGGGTCGGACTAGTTACGAACCTCCTTTTCGAAAACCTATTTTTAAAACGAACTTTATTGCCACCTGGTAGTTGGTTGGACCATACAATATCTAAGCTTATACATACAATGTCTAGTGTAGAAAACCGTGCACTATTACTTTAGGTTTTGAGACTAAACATTTTGTCTTGCTCGGAGTTTAGGCACAGTTTTGGCAGATTTGATAAGCTCCTCTCTAAAGCTCGAATTCAATTTGCGTTGATACCAGACCGTTTTCTAAGCATAAACAACATATTACTAGTCTAGTCAAGGGATAGTTTTCTGCTCCATTAGAAACATTTTAGCATGTTGATCTATCAAAAAGTTTCCAGAGAGAACACTGACTGTAGGTGCATAAGTAAATGATCTAATATTGTTTTTTTTCCGTTTGGCTGTCGGATATTGTATTACGTATTAACTGGGAGAAGGTGTCCTTGATTTCCAAGATTTCCATGGAAAGACGACACAACCTACCCCACTTTCGATCTTGCTGCCGTTTGTGTACATAGAAATGAACTGAACTTTAATCCAAAGTAGCAGCAATATCACACTCAATGCGAGCAAAGATGCTCGTCCGGAAGTTACAGCCAAATCTCAATTTCAGTCAAGTACAGTCAATGATTTCGTGGATAGCTGCAATACCACTCCTGCAATGTAAATAAATATTTGTAGCAAGGATGGACACCTTTTTGGAACACATACATACGTAGTAAAGAAAACGACATCTTTCTACCGATGATTCGCCACCTAGAGGAAAACTTATCCACAATTACTCAGCTATAATACTGATAGTCAGATATAGCATAATTGGGAAAGGCTAGTGCCATTTCTCCGCACAAACTCTAAATTTTTACTAAAAATTTTTATCGCTGGCCTTATATCGTAAATAAACTAGTTTTATCTTCATTGAAGCAGAAGTCTCTACGATCTACTATTGATGTTAGTGGTCATGTTTTGTATTGGCCTTAAAGGAGAGCTTAAACTAAAGGACAAAGTTATAGACCATTAGCGACTCCTAATCCAAAATTAGAAATAGTCTGTTGTCAAGGTTTACAATAAATAAAATGTGAACAATTCACAGTCTAAATTCGACTTTTTCGACTTCGAATTTTCTATTACTTCGATGCAACGAAAGTATATTAAAGCATTCGAATTGAAATTGATCCCAGAAGAGAATTGGAAATGACTTAAAATAATGAAGAAACTTCTGAAATTCTGGCGCAAATGACCGGAAAATACATACATATTATCACTAGTATACCGAGTAGATACATACATATGTACTGTCTGTCTATACATTACAATCATTCCCAACCTCATTTTGCAACTCTCCACCGCAATCCAATAAACAATTATCAACTTCAAAGCCAGCCACACCATTTGATTGTTACACTTTAGTTAATACATTTCAGTTTAATGACTCAGCACTGGTAGCAGTAGGTACTATATAAAATCGACAATTCTCTTCCTATTGCCTCTGTAATTCGAGAGATAGAAAAATAAACTCGTTTTTGCCAATAGCACTTTTTTCTGCAAAAAAAAAGCCATTCTTCTCTCATTGACTAAATGATGTCATTTCGTTTCTTTCGTTTCGTCTTCTTGTATGTGCTAGGTAACAGTGTTAGATGTTTCTTGCGTTGCGTATAATTCTTAGGAGTTCCACTCCCATTCGATGATTACGATTTGCTCACACCAAATGACCATACCAATCGCCAGCACAATATATTCCAAATCTGTACGACTATCGAGAATAATGACATCATAAACTGACAATCCTATCCTTTTCTGCCGACGATGCCGCTGGTGTACATCTCTCGCTCTTGAATCTATGTATGTATGACGCAAATAATTTCTCGTCTGGTTGCGATGGGGATTTCTCTTTTTTTTTTCTCTGTTTATTTCCATTTTCATCACATCACCATCATCGCATTCCATTGCCCAGTGAATGGTAATAGCACTTTTAATGTGTGCCCGTCTACAAAAATAGAAAAAAAATTCAAAAAATAAAGACATTTCCAAGAGACACAGAAATGTATCTCAGACCTCAATCTCTCAAGTACGTACTGCTGGTTGAGTAATCATGCTCGGGATGGAATTACTTATTCTCATCGAAGAATACTATGTATATACCTACTGTGTTCTCTGATTGAAAATGGACAATAAGAGCACGTGGGCACATTGCATAACACCACGAGTGGATTCTATATATGTATGAATAAATTCAAGAATCTCGGTACCGGCTCTTTTGGTGAAAACATTATTCATCCTCCTACCCACTCAGATATTAGCTCTAAATGCTAATACAATTCAAATCACATTTTCACTTTTTTCTTTCCCATTGAAATCGAAGCTTTGTCGTTAAATAATTGAATACACAAATATTCATAAATATACTCAAAAAAAAAAAACAAAAAAAGAAAGAAGAGAATAACAGGTTCACAAGAAATAAATGTTGCGTCATCGATTCTGCAACTCTCGATACACAGTAGACTTGTAAGCGTCTGTTGTTATTTGTTAGCAGGGCCCCCACCCACACCCAGTTGTGTCTGCCTTTATTGCGTATTTAACCTTAAGAGAAAAGATGTCCTTGAAGGAAAATAAAAATCATCTACGAATACAAATAATCTGTTCCCTTAAAATATTTATGACACAACTGTGAGTGGTGGCATGGCATTGCCGCAAAAATTTCAGTCTTTCAGTCTCTTCTGCTTATGGACTATATGAAGACGACGACGACTACAACGACTACAACACGACAACGACGAAAAAAAAGTAATGTGATAAATATTTCAGAAAATACATTCGAGCACACAGACAAAAAAAAAACAAAGAAGAGGCACACATACCCATACTCCTTTTGAAAGCAAATGTATCTGACGAAATAAATTCCAACGATAAATCACGAGCACATTTGATTATCATTTATATATCCCCAAGTAAAATGACAGAAGAGTGGGTTGGCCCGGCGCGGCATACCCTCCTCCAAGTGCAAACATAGAAAAATAGGAATAATCATAATAATCCTTCAAGCGTAAATTAATATTCCACAAACTTATGGTTACGATGTGACTCTCTTGTCGCGCAAGTGGTGTCTCGGATAACCCCGAGAGCAGCAAAAGTTTCAATTGATTTGGATTGGAGCTTTTTTTGGGGTTTTGTGTGTGACTTTTTCCTGTTGCATAATAATCAGTTTTTTTCTCTTCTTCCTTTCTCTCATGTTTCTCCTTGACCTTATTCAGACTTGTTAAGTTTTGTGTGTTGGATATTATCGTGTGGACATAATGAGAGAGGGTTTCTGGTTAGTTAGGTAGTGGAAGAGGCTACTGTCTCCACCGCAAGAGAGTTGTTCATCTTCAGAAACGAGATTGCAGTAGAATAACTCATATTCCATTTTACGAAGAAAAGTTATTATGTCATTAGCAGATCTCTGACACAAAATGCATTATCCCATTTCGTTTAAGACCTGTCACTCGTTCTGGTCACCATGTGTCACCATGTGAGGACTCCTGCAACACGTTTCAGTTAGTCCCTATTCATTCTGTTGAATTTTCCTCGACCGTTCTGTGCCACGTTTGTTTATGGTGACCCCACTCTTCTGTCAGTTTGGATAAATGAATTCCCTTGCATCACTTATTTTGCAACGTCCACCTACTGCCGTATTTTTGTTCGTTTTGTATCTAAAGACTTGAAATTCGGTCCGAAAATACGATATGTAGGGGTGAGATTTGCACCTTACGACTGACAGTGGGCGTTATCTACCAAATACTACACCGTAGAGTTGCATGGACTCTACTTTAGAGCGGAATAGGCAATGTATTGCCCACATTCAGTTCGGTACAACCGTGTCGATCGAAACCATTCTTCCAGAGCTAAATTTCTCAATCCTTCTGCTCGTGATGGTGTGGTGGCGTGAGCGCATATCGGATTAGTGTTGGCGTAGTTTTGAGGCGCTCGTTCCGAACTGAGGCCTACTTGCCTACCTACGTGTGTCTTCAAAACGAAATAGACGATGTTCCTGTTCAATTTCTGTTCTGTAGTAGGAATCGATGAAAAATGTGATATTGCCCTTATCGCAGTCTCACGGTTGATTGTTGTCACTGCTAGTTGAGGATAATATCTATTCCTGTCATTGGCGTATTTCCTATTAAGCTAGTAACTCGTGAAAGTCATTATGCTAAAACCAATGATTTTTCAACACATTGTTTATCTAGATACACATGCACCGTCAATCATTTTTTCCAAAATAAATGATGTATCAAACTTGTATACGGGTGTGTTTTAACCCAGTACTAACTTCAGACAGTTATATATGTCAGATTGCGAACTGTCAGTGTCATATTTATTCAGTAATCTTTGCAAATGATAAAATGAGGTCGAGAAGTGGTTCCAGAAGGATGGCGTTATGTGCCATATAGCAAACGATACAATCCACTTATTGAAAAAAAATTTAATGAACGCATAATTTCATGTAATTGACCTTTAAATTGGCCTCCAAGATCTTGTGATTTGACGCCTCTTGATTATTTCTTTGGGCATACGTAAAGTCGTTAGTCTACACTGACGCCCCAGCCATTCATAATGATTTTTGTCAAAATCGTACGCTTGTTGAAGTTCATGATGCATAACCGACGTTGTAGATGGGCCGAGTGGTCTCTAGAGAGCAACTGTTGCACATATTTCTCCGAAACGTCAAATTTTGTGACCTGCCATTTTGTTCAATGGCTTACATTGACGTCCAATTAAGACTTTCCATTTAATCCTCCCTTTTATGATAATGCATCCGTCATAACACTCATTTGAATCGTTTCGAACAGATTTTACAGTCCTTGTTATTACTCTTAGCAGTGATGTTCCAGTATTGTCTTACTCTGTTAGACCAACAAAAGCTCGGATAATAAATCAGTGGTGGAAACATTACATGCTTCTAGGACATCGTTGTTTTATTTTTTGTAAACATTCAACCCGTAGGCGCACTGTCTCCAAATGAGAGAAGTCACGTTCGGACTTAATGTTCAGCCGGACGTGCAGCGGTCTACGTTGGGGACACTTTCATTTAATCGCAAAATCAGCATTATAAAGCGAAAATGCAAAACATTTTTTAATGAGCTTTATATTTGACCAGTCTAAATTTAGACATTATGTGTGTAAATAAAATTTTATACAAAATTTCTTTGTAGATATTCTAATTTGTTTTATCAGCATTTTGCTCCACAGATTTTCAGATTTTTTTTTTGGTTAGAATCAACTGGTACAAGAATAAAACGTTTTGTTCATCTTATCCATTTTTCTCGACAGGGTGTTCCCCATTACATCTTTTGTAGCGATTGATGCCGTAACTTGTTGTCTTATGGTGTCACGGAGTTGATTTGGCAACTCTTTTTCAAGTGACATATTGACTCATGAGTTCGACTAGCTTACTCTTAAAACTCTCAAATTCTTGTCCGAACAATAAAATATCTCAAATTTATGTAATTAAATACTTATAAGCCAAAAATTTAATTGAAAAATATGTATATACCCTTCCATGTTTATTACCTACATAAAATGGCGTTAAAAACGCAACGTATCCCGGAAGCCAAATTGTCATCCTGTATAATTAACACCCTCTGTTGGTAACAAGTAGAAAAAAGGAAAAAAAAAAAACAGAAATTGCTATAAAACATCGTTTCTCCAGGATTCTCGTTGTGTCGTGTATTATGAAAAATTCCGCATAAGTTTGACAACTGACACGGTTCGCATGTCGTCCGTTTTCTCTACCAAAGCTAACGGTGTATGTATAGAAAATATGTTTTTATGACATTTGTGTAAAATATGCTTGTAGAATAATTTAGCGACGAATGAAATTTTTCCGTGTAAAGTGAGGACACAATGTTGACAGTTTGTGTATGCGTATGTGAGGGATAGATTTATTTTATATTCAAAAATATTTCAAAAATTTTGTTTCGTTATTACCGTTGTCGGTTGCTAATATGTTTAGAATTAAATTAGACAAAGTAGTGAGAGAACTGTGTGACAGTTATACTCGTATTTGTTTGGTGTGTAGCTGCTGTATGGTTTGGAAAAATTGTTTAATGAGTAGCAGTTCTGTTACCGTTATAGTATGAATGCGGGAGATATGTAGTAGTCTGTCACAAAAGCGCAACACATGTTACCAACTCTAGAAACAAGGATGCTTTTATTGTTCATGACTTCCGGTTTTTGATAATGGTGCGATATTCTTGTCAACATTTATACTTTTATGATGACAGTGTCTGGATATGTATGCCAAGGACAGTTGCTCACGTAACTATTGCTAGGGAATTCAGTAGATGTAATATACATACATATATGTATGAACCTACTCGTTTAATTGCTGTCAAGGACTTATTGGCACAATAAGCAATTAGCGATGCGGTTGCAGGATTTGTGTGTTATTAGTGGGGCACAATACAATGTCCGTCACATATTGTGGCACTTCGCATGGTACCGTGAGTTCTTGCAAAGCGGCGCTTAAATTATTATGTCAACATGGACATTTGAATATTTCATGCAAATGTAAAGTTGCGTTCTTCGTATGCTCACCTTGGTTCCATAATTCCAAAGTCTCTACGGTTAGTCTTTGATAAGAAAAGGTCCTTTTCACTGGTTAAGCTTATTTACTGAAATATATGTACATATAAGAACACGTATCTAAAGTAGAACTGAGAGTCCTCCTATGGTTCATTTCATCCTCTGGACGGTCTTAATCTAAACAAATCGACTCAACTGATGGACTGTGTGCAAAATAACTGGAATTGCAGATCATTTACCTGCCTAACGTAACCTTAGACTTAGGGGCAATCTGTACAGTCACACCAGAATAGAATAGGCTCTAAAGTACCACAACCTAAAAGTATCGATTGTGTTGATTGTGTTATTAATTGTTCCTGCGACGAATAGAATTTCTGGCGGCTGAATAACTAACTCAGGAATCTGATCAGCTTAACTCATCATGTCGGGCCCAGCTAGTATGCCGCAAAACGACTTTGATTTTGCTTTCTGTATTGACCTAGCAGAATGATTGCATTTCTCGTAGATGAGGCATATACAGCTAAGTTGTTGTTGCATGCTCCATCATCTCCACATTTGAATAGTTCCGATGGCAAGTCGTCAGGACCGACGGATGCCAACCTTTAATATACATACGTGTTACTCTCTTTGGTCTTACATTGCTACTTCTTAAAGGCATCTGCCGGCATTTCAGAATCGCCAATTTTAATCGTTGCTTGCCTTTCTTGTAAAATCTCCCGATGTTCCTGGCACAGAAGTTATCCATATCCTTGAACTAATTAATAGGTCGTATGTTTTCTTATCATACAATTCTTCATACAAACATTCATTCATTCTTAGCATACAAACATTCTAAAAGTTGTAACCAGTTTAGTTAGTCCCCTTACCACTCTAAAATATGTATATGCTGTGAACATTGAAATCACATCCAAGTAGCAACGACAGTATTAACATGACTCAGTGTTCCACTAAACCGGTGAAGTAGGATAAACTACAGATACGTTCAACTATGCAGCCTCTGTCGTACTCGAAGTTCTTTATTTACTCACAGCTAATGATAAATGAATTCCATCGTATTTTTATTTCCCAAAACTTGTATCTCATCAGTGCTGCCTTCTTCTTGTAGAGAGATACTTAAACACACCCCTTTAAGCATACCTAAAAGACCGTAAAAACAATTTGCAGTTAAATGGAATCTTATTCCCACTGGTTTCCCGTAGCGCAACCAACTTTAATCATCGATTCTCGCCTCACTTAACTGAGAACTCAAGGAATCAAGGCAAATTTCAAAAAGAAGACTGACCCAGATACTCGAAACTTTCAAAAAACCAAGGGGGAACACTAATTTCAATGCTCAAGCATCCATGGAAATGAATAAACATTCCGGCTTCCTTCCGCTGTTTCCTGTCGCTCTTCTAATTCGGAATTTCGGAATCGCAAAACATCTCAGTCCTTCTTCGGTGCTCTTATCCCTTCCGCAATTAGAATTTTCTTCTGCTCTGAGTGTGTATGCTTTGGGGGAATGTTGACGATGACAGTGGTGGTGTTGCTGCTGCTGTGGTGGGGGTGCAATGTTGTTCCTAATTAGTTGCAAAACTTAAACTTTTACACTTCACACCAAGGAAAAGGAGAAATCCTCCATCTCCTTTTGATATGTATGTATGACTAGGTGTTAAACCGTGTTGCACAAAATTATAACAGTTTAACTTTTTAATTGCATGCGTTCTCAGTGTGTGTGTGTGTGTGTGTATGTGGAATGTGCCGCCTGTGACAGATTGTTTATTATTTCCTTCTCCCTGTCATCTACGCTATAAGATCTTGCTCGCGTTCACAGCCCCCTCGAATGACATGTCTGTTTATTTTTCATCTACTTGGTGTAGCAGCTGTGTATCTAATGTGTGTAACGACCCTGACACATCAACCGAGCTGTGAGGAAAGGAGTGGAGAACCACCCGCCTACATAGAGTGTGGATAGATAGGATTCAATTATCGAATTACTATTTATACGGATTATGTAAATCAAAATGAGTACTTTATCCAGCCTCTGAATTGCTTGATTTGTTTATTTTTTTTTTTTTTCTGTGTACTCTGAGCTACTTGCTGAAGGCAGAGATGTACTTCTGACGTTTCGGGGTTGCGAAGTTGATTTCCGTGTTTTCCGTTTATCAGTGTTGGCATTGAAAATTCTATTTTTCGGTCGACTATAAACTCTTGAGTACGTTGACTCATGTGTTTGTTTTATATTTTGGAACTGATTACCCCCTGCCTAATAAATTTTATTTCATGAAAGTTAATGAAATAAACAATTTGTTATGTGATTCATTTGGGTAGTAGATGCACTAGTGGCGTGTCAAAATTCGGACGTGATTGTCATTATTTTGGAATTTTCTACAATCGTTAGTGTAGTGCACGATTAGCATACTATATATGAGGGGCGATAAGACGGCCTCGACTCATGTATTCCGCTTTAGATACTACATATTACATTGTATAATAGAGATTGTACAATGTTGGGGATTTATTTAAATTATTATATTTAGTTTGCATGAATTATTTTGGCCATAACATTGGCGAGCGTGAATGATGATGCGTGAGGCTTTGTATAGAAATTGTTAAATTGAGGGCATTTACGTGACTCAGATTGTTGAAATATTGCCAAATCGGTTGTTGATATGTATGTCAATGCATTTGACAGGTGAGGCTTAGGAGACGGCAGGTTTGATTGTTATTATATTACATTGTGGATGAGTAATTTTGTTGACAAAATTGGTTTGGCTTATCTGTAGATATCAGCAAGTGTTTGACTTAAGATTGTATCGTCTCTAGTCTTTGAAGCGTGCAGATATAGAGATAAGTAGAAGGCAATGAGTGTGTCGAAAATACATTCCAGTTAGTGCCCTCCCAGTAGATATATTAATAACTTATAATCGTTCGACTTTCAATTATATTAGCGTAGTACTCGCCACTTTGTGCCAAAACGTTCGATAGATGCGACAAAGTGTCTGATATCTTGTAAGCTAGTCATTAGTTCTGTTTTAGTATCGCAGACTATAATTTCGTCTGGAGAGTGTTGAATCCAGTCGCCTTCGATAGAGTCTGGCTGGCTTGCCATCATATAGTAAGCGACAAATAATACTGAAATACTTGGTAGTCAGTCAGTTAAAATGGAGATCAATTTTGCATCGACAAACCTTAAGCTGTCAGATCTGACAATATTGCCAGGTCTACCAATGAAAATTGTTTTCCCTGACAATCGTGTGAACTACCAATTTTTGTCTGACAATAAATTGTCAAAATTTGAGATAAAATCTGACAACCGTGGGAACTGACAATTTAACATTGTAAAATAGTTTGTCATTGATAGACCTGACAAATAGTGTCAGAAATTGGGACAAAATCTTACAACCGTGTGAACTGACAATTTAAAGTTGTAAAATAATTTGTCATTGTTAGGCCTGACAATAGTGGTGTGAGATCTCTGACTATCATCTGCACATAGCTTTAGAGTATTACCTTATTTTGCCGTAAAATGCTAAAACAAATTTTTGTGTACGTAATAAATATTTGAATAAATTAATTGCAAAAATATCTCTTCACATATGGTACGTAAATACTTTCTTCCCCGTATAAATATACATACATAAATAGTAAAAGATACATACATAATGCACGCTCGCATTGAGACAGCATTTCTCAGTTTTTCATTATAAATTCAAAAGAAATAATAATTTATAACCAATTACAATGAGAGAAAATTAAACTTCACTTAAATGGCATTCGACGAACACAATGGGAATTAAATTACTTCTCATCGGGCTTGTTTTCTTTTTGAAGTTTAAAGCACCTCAAATGAAAACAACAAACAGATTTTCATAATCTTTTCTTTGAAACTCAATTCATAAAGTAAAAGTGATGAGGTTGTTGTTTTTTTTTCAGTGAATAACAAATATAATACGTAAATGATTAGATGCGGTTAAATGAAATGATTCACCTGGTTTAATGAGATCACTCGGAGAAAAATATTACTCCTATGACTAGCTTCGGTATAGAGTGTGGGTTTACCGCACATTCAAATCGTTATTTTATTTGTGACCCTTAAAACTTGTAAAGTAATTTGCAAAGGCTTTTCGAGTTTCCGATGCACTAAATATATATATTGCATATCAAAGTGTCACCACTGACAGTCGATAAAATGTCTGCAATAACCCCCGGCGGAACAATCAGATTGATTGAGTGCATTTTTTCCGATTGCCGCGTATAAAAATAGCGCTACTATGGTGGTGGTACTTGCTCTAATGGAAATTTTCAATTCCTTTTTTCTTCTCTTACGTAAAGTATTTTAAGAAATTACTTTTAACGAAGAAGACTCCAATCAGATCAAACTTATGTAACTTATCGACTCAGCGTTTATAAAAAAGAAAATCCGAATATCCCGAAACCATCGTCTTATTAATTTAAAAGGATTTTCAAAGAATAACACAAAACCATTGACAAGCAGTTTATATCAAGCCAACACGTGTAAGGATTTAGCATCATTAAATCATCATGTGTGGCCCAACCCTGTCATAATCAGAACCACAATACTGGGTGCCCACACCTTAACGCATGCATCCAGGCTTCCCCTTTAAGATTCGTTATAGCCCTCCTTTGAAAAGAGGAAAGTAAAAAAAAAAAAAAAGAGCCACACAATGAAACTATATATCAACTTACTCGCCATTAGTACATGGAAACATTAAATGCTGTCCTGCACACCTACCCACCCACTAAAGCTTATACACAGATGAGTGTTAGATTACACTGCCAACACCTAATGTGTCACTTTTCATCCACAACGCGCTCACTACTTGCGTTGTATAGTGCGGTGATGGTGACTGTGTGTGCCTTTTTGCAGAATACGTATAATATCCCATGATTGATGTGTGTGATTCACCAATTTAATTGGGCGGAACTATGTTGTAAGCATTTTACTGGCATGCATTAGCTTGTATATTCATCTTTATGTGTTGTAAAGATTTTTTTTTTTTATTTCGTCTGTTATGTTCTTCACTTTTATTCTACTTCTTTTTTTTTATGGAAATTTTTAGGGGAAATTATCCACAAATTACATTCTTTCCTAAACTATGGTAACAAAGAAAACATAAAAAGAAAAAGAAAATGAAAGACATTTTACTTAAGAAAAAAAGGAAAGTTATGTCACTGATGCAGGGTGATACTAACTTTTGGTATAAAAGAAGCATTTCCGACTTGGTAATATAAATGGGAGTACACATGGTAACTTAAGACAACAAATAAATCTTTAACCCTAAAAAACACTTCATTGTTCTCGAAAGAGCAGTCAAGCAACCTAGAGAAAAAGAAAAAGTATGATGCCTAATACGAAGCCCTGCTGTACCGCTGCTTATAGTTATATGAAACACTTTACTGCTACTCGATTTTCAATTTAGAAGGATGGTGCTAATCCATTTTTTTTTAGTTAAATAGTTCTCTTTATGCTAACTAAATCATAAAGGAGTAATTTTTCCCTATGACAAAATTATCTATTTGGTCTAGCAGTAGCAGTGAAGAGAAGAACTCCTAGGTGGAGCAATCGCCTTTTGGAAAAGAGCGATAGAGAACCGTTTCCTACATTTCTTTTCCTTGGATCTCCTGTAAAATTCGTTTGAGAGAAGGCTTAAGCTTTTGGGTTTTAAACTTATCAAGACAGTGGCAGGTGAAGATCCGCCTAGTTTGAACTCGATTTAACAAAATTAAAAAGCTATTTGGATTTATGGCACATCGCGTCATTCTCCAATCTGCAGCTGGCTTTAATGAGACTATTGTTATGTCTACTGAGCTTGTCAGCCTTGTAGTTTCCCACAATTTTTTTGTGGCCTAGCATACATATGTTCGACTTCTCTGTCATCTCTACGAGAAACAGGTGGCAGCCTTTGAAGTGAAAACGCATGAGACAATGAAGTTTTCGTTTCTATATGTTTTTCCCCAAATAACTGATTTAGATGTTTAAACAAATCGTCACATAATCTTTTTGGGTGAAGACTTAGCTTTGACATATGGGTAATTGTTTCATCAGTGTCAAGCGCAGATCATCGACGATTATCATAGAAAATTCACTTTTCATTACACGTAATAATTCTATGCAAACATATGTCTCTTTCGTGTGGAACCCGGCCATTTCATGTGCAGTAGATAATACTAATATGTTTGACAGATATTACAATATGCCAGCTTGAGATAAAGTCTATTGGATCAATATTATGAAGGTTAGCTTAGGCGAGTGTCAAATATACACTTATCTGTCAAACTTTGCTTTAACAAAAAAAAATATTGAATTTCAAAAGTTAACTTCTGCAGCCAACATTTAGGTAAACTCAATTCACAGATTTCAAGTAATATAGTGTTTTCGTTTCATAAAAAACGATTCGGATTTTTGTCTAGAATAAATACATACATACATATGTATGTATGTAGCACTTGTATATATTTATTCTAACATCTGGCAGTAAAAACGCTCTCAAAACCCAACTTTTGTTTAATGAAAAACAGTTCGAAAAGTTTTTGTTTTATTTTTAAAAGAAAAATGCACTCAAAACATCAGTGGTTACACAACATTGTTTTCATTTAATTTCACTACCACCCTGTATGCGTAAGCAAAAAAATAAAATAAAAGTAAATCCCGCTATACGAGTAGAATGACATCAACTAGTCTGTGTGGTATAATGGTGGCTGATGATGGACTACATAATGTTAAAACGTCCATCCTTTGTGCGCATTATTAATCTTATAGGATTTAATTCAATAACAAAAAAAAAAACGAAACATAGAAGGAGAGGTCCAGCTGTTGGCCCAGTACGTCCCTGGTCCGTCGTCATCCTTTTGTGTTGTGTCAGCGCACAAAGTTAATAGATCAAATGGATTTAGTAAAACCTTCATTACGTCAAGAAGAGATATAGAAAGACGATGAAAGAATAAAATAAAAATAAAAAAAAAAACAACAAACCGAAACACTGTTACAAAGAGAAAAGAGAGCAAAAGAGAACTGATGAACGCTGCTGTCACATGTTGCTCCTCTAGGCAAGATACTCGTATTAATTAGGCGATGAAGACCACTTGTTTCATCATCAGTGTCGGGGTTAAATGTAATTATTAAGTTCACTGACCTAAGGCCACACTCTGTTGATTGGAGATGAATGAAAATAGACGTAACCTTAAACCGTATCCAACGCGTTTTAAAGTTAACTTTAGTTCTTTGCTATTGTGAATGATATTTCAAAAGGCTTTTGATGCTTGTTAAGTACTGCTTTTAAAAGTCAGCATTCAGCTCGTAAGTAGAGCAAGACAACCTGCAAATAAATGTGACATTATGCGTAAAAGCTTTTTTTTCCTCTGATGGTTATAAGTAAACAAAACACAGATGAATTGTTTGGAAAGCACTGCTTTATTTAGAGTGAAACTTGATTGCAAAAACAACGGAAACAAAACATTGCTTTGTGCAATTTTAATGTTTACACTTTGCTTTGTTATTGTTTATATGTGATGTAATATTTAAACACTACCTTATAGTTTATAACAATTTAAACAGAGGTCATGGATGCGGTGGGACGGATTTCATAGCTGTAATGGCCTTTCGTTCTGGTTGATTGCGGATATGTACTTAACTGATGGCGATCTAATCGTAAACTAGTCTGAGTATAGACAAAAATTACTTGCATCTATTTACAGGTCTGTCGAATGGTGTTAATGACTAATTACCAGTGATTTATAGATCGAACTTCATTAAAATAAGTAACTCCATTTATTTTACGGTGAAGTAAGATACTATCGTATCTTTGAGACTTAAACTTGGATACATGTATCTTTGGGAATCTGGCGGAATCATTCGTGGGAATTTGGAGGGAGAGGTTCATCACTATCTACATTCATACTATGTATGTACGTTATGTTATATATCTGTTCTGGAGCCTGTAACGGTGTTGTCTTCATGCTCAGGATGCTTAGGTTTACAAAAAAAACATAAAGCATGGAACATACTGATCCCTGTTAAGTCAAAGTCATTGAATGGGTATAATGTACCAATATTGCTTTGCAATTCGTACTTCGGAAACATTTTAATTATCTCTAGAACTATTTTTATCTCTACTACGGTCAGTCCCTTAAGAGTGGCTTGGCTGTCGAGGAAGTCTTACCAAAAATCGGGCAATACATACATAGATTTATTCGTTGGAAGATAATTGACTATTTGGCTAAATTTACAGAGAGTGCTGACTCACTGTCAATTTTTGGAATTATCACTTCAACCTCCATACAGTATTTCGCTGGACAGGTTTTGAATTTTCCTCAGTCATACGTGACAGTGATGATTATTCAGTAATTTCGCTTGAGCATGCCATTCAATCCCATGTCACTGGTTAGTGATGGTGTAACGATAGAAATGCTTGAAGTCTAATTTTTATAAATTGAATTAATACCCAGAATAACGTTGAGAAATACAGTGTGGATCAAGCGCGGGCAGGCCCTCATCTGTTTAGTAATATTATTTGGGATTAAGTTGGGGGATACCTCTGTACGTCGATCTCCTTTTGTCAAAATCACCCTTATTGACTTCGTCCATGACGTGATTGTTTGGCATTGGCGATGACAAATGAACGACTTGTCGCCTCGACGATCGACAAAATTCGCCTGAAATGTCAAAGAATGTGGATTGTATTGCATTATTGACGGCAGCGCTGTCGTTATGGCTCCTTTGCACTGGGCTCTCGATAAATCAAAAAGGCTCCCAAAATTTTAATACCTATTCCAAACAATATTTACATTCTATTACAACTTAGCGAATATTCGTTGCATACATAATTTGTACACCTCTATTTCAGGCACAAAATTGCCCTATTTCAGAATGAAGTCACAGTAGATCGCTGACACTGACGTTGAACGTGGGTGTTCATCCCGCTTATTCTCCATTTCAGTAGATACGCTAACGCTTCCTTCGAGATTCTAAAATGTATTTTAAATCTGAAAATAATTGTGATTAAAACAAGTTTTGCAATTTAAACTCCCCACTCCCACTCACTTAACCTCGGGCAAATACAATGGATTAACTACTCCAAAAGTAATAGTCGGGGCTCTCCGTATATTCATCCATACATATGTACATACATATGTATGTATGTACTTCAGATTCAACAGTATCAGGCGCAATGCGGAACCTTGGTGTACCCCATGTAACGTTGTAACGTTGTACTGCTTACATCATCGGTGCACTACAGCAGTACCGACATCCTTTGGGCTCTCCAATTTGGGGTGTTAAATGCATTTGGCTCTTCTCGCCGTACTAATAACTTCTTCGACGTATTAGGTCTTGAGCGTATCTTCCGGAATCATCGATCGCAGTTTCCAGGTTTTGGCTCCTTCTGTACGAAGAGGAACCTGTCAGATTTTATTTGCTTTTGGCTGAACCACTAGATTTGGTTTTCGTCACTGACTTACCCGGCTGATACTCATTGTAATTTATAAACTGGCCTAGGCCTAGAGAACTTAGCCTCTTCTTATTTGAATGTCAAAGTTATTTTCCAAGCATTTAAGAACGAGACTTATGGGAGGATTTAGGACCTAAGTTGAAGGCTTGTTGGATTTAAGATTACATATTTCTATCCTCACTTTGCCAAAACATTCGTCTATCTGACCAAAAAGATAGACGGATCTTTTGGCTATTATCGTCTAGGTTGAATGGTCCATTCTGCCTGACCGCGGGATATTAATTCTCCTCTTCGTTATACAAACTGCAGCTGTTTTTCCAAATTCTCAGCACCGACTTTGAGTACTACAAGGTATGACGAAGATTCCTGCGGTTTCTTGCGATTGGAGCTTTCGACGATATATGTATCTTCTCACAGTAGTTCTTCTTTATTGTGGCGCTTGGGATATCCACATTCGTATCTTGGCTGCAATTAGGCAGTAAATCGATATTGGCTGTTCCAAAGGTTCGGACATCCAGAATTCTAGAGTCACGCCTTACGTCGATCGCAATATGATCAGTTTGATTGATCGTTTCATGATCAGAAGACCACCATGTCCACTTGTGTATATTAAGATGAGAAAACCATATTTTTATTTAGGACATTGTTCCCACGTCTTGTCGAAAATGTCGTACAAACATTATTTGGGGGCATACTAACATACATACATATATGTACATATGTATGTACGCGCATACTATTACAGCTTCGATAAACTTGTGAAAATCGATTCAAATATGCTCTGACGAATGACATAACATCCGGAATCGGAGTCTATTTGTAAACAGTAACTATACTTCAATGAGTCCATAAGAGACGACCCTTTTCTCATCACTTTCAGCCCTCAAATCAGTCTTCATTAATTTGTTAACCCTTTTGAGTCGTGTAACACTTTATGGACGCTCGTAAAACCCTCAATATTAATACGACGAGGACGTGCGATGACAGCTCAAATGGTTTACAACCCTCGGAAATGTAACAAAAATTAACTCAGTCACTTGCATTGACTGTTAAGATCTATCGTGCCAAATTGCACTTCGATTACAATCCATCAAAACTCCAAACAGTAATTATTCATAAATTCCCTCTCAGTTCCAGAAATACTATTTTTAACCATCAAAACCCACATAAACTATCAATCTCCAAATAAAAAGTTAAAATAAAACCCTCTCGGAGCCGACTATGCCGTTTATCACTTGACTGGTGGTAATAACCAAAACAGAAAAGAATGCATTTACACTCCCCGTAAACCGCAAACGGAAAGACAAACACAAAAGCAAAACATTACATAGTATTATATTCACACTAGGAGGGACGACGACGACGACGACGCGACGCTAAAAGCAGATTGACACGAAAGAAGTTTAGTTTCGCCAGATCCAGAGATAGCTTGTGTATATCATTTGGTCATGACCACTGCATAACATACTCGTATTTCCAATCAATTTCATTTAGGCACGCACACTTTATATGTACGGTGGTTGCCTTATACGACGCGGCACAAGCCTATAAACTCGTAACGAAGAAAACCGCCGCCCCCTCTGGCAGTCAAATCCAAATGGAAAGCACACACATTTTCCGTTCAAGGCAGCCGCAGCTCCTTCAACATTGCTAACTCGCACGACTTTGGCGCGAGGAGCAGCAAAAAAAGATTCTTGTTTGCATTCGGTGTTCCACGCGAACCACTCATTTTCATTATCGCGCATAGAACGAAGAAGCGAAGACGAAAGAAAAACGATTTTGTCGAAAATAGGCAACAAAACGACAACGAAACACACGCGCGTAGTAGTGGGGTCGTCACTGGTGCTCGTAAAAGCGCCACCAGCACCCCTCTGCAGCCCCGACACGGCGGCCGTTGTCAAATGTGGAACAATGGGGTGTGCTGGCAAGAGAGTTGTTAGGTCGCCCCCCATTGGTGTGAAAGAGCAAAAGAGCAAACTGAAATGGATTAAAAAGATGGTGGCTTTGAGTGGGTGGCAGGTGGATGGTTTTAATGGCTTCGGATGGTGTCGCTAGGTCTGCGTTTTGAATGTATTTTCGGTTTAGCGTCATCTACCCTTAAGGGTGGTTTGCTCCACCACCGCCCCACCACCGAATACGCACAATGCAAACTTATCGATTTTTAATTCTCGATTCGAGAGTGCAAATTACCAGAGCATCCGATGAGGCGACACATTTTGACTTCCGCCCAGGAACCGTGTAATAAATATTTAATGAATGAGAGAAAAATTGCAAACGAGTTCTCGAAAGTCGTTGTCGTCTATCTATTAGTCATTTGGAATCTTTGGTTTGAAAAAGTATCTGATGTCATCTAAACGAGATTGGTTTTCGTCATCGTCATACGTTGAGGAGAGTGGCGTGTGCGGGATCACTGCCAATTGATCCCCATTAGTGTAGAGGTTCGTCAGCGGTTGTGTTCCCATGATAATGATGTGGCTCTGTGGATCATTATTAAGAGATTGTACAATAGGCTGTATGCTGGTACGACGAGTTTGTTTTATGGGGGCAGTACCTCCTACGATGACCATGTACGACTACATACGACCAGCATTAGTATGCATTCCGATGCATGAGTGATTTTTTGTGAGTGAAACGATGCGTGCAGATGTGGAGTTACCCTAATAGGTTATAATAAAATTACGCGGCTCGATGGAGTTTTTAGATGAATGTGCCAGTGCGCCTGTGCGGATTTAACTGCAATTAAATTCCATCTCTACTGCAATTATCCACAATTTGGAAAGGTCATGTTGGAATAAAGGTAACCGGAAATTAAATCAAGTTAAACTAATTTATTTAATGAAAAATTCATATTTTCATCATCCGTCCCGGGGTTGATGGTACAGATTTATTTTTGCCGGGCATAACCTCGATTCAATTTGCACGTTCATAGCTATTATAGCTTTTATCTTGACTATTTGTTCTATGTACAGTAGCAACCATCGGTTCAGCATTGTAGATCTGCCACCTAATACAACGATAATGTTCCGAGGTATCACCACCCTCTTTAAAAGCGTCGCTGACTGTAGTATAACTTAAACCTAGCATAATGAGAAGTATTAAAAAAGCTAAGGTTCACGTTCAAATGCCAGTAAATTGTCTATTGTAGAGACAGCAAGAATGGATATTTCTTACAGATGGCTGTGAGCATTTGTTTAGACTGCCTGTATGCTGAAGTACAATGCTATCGTTCACGTGGGATCCCAACTCGAGAAAACTCAATGCATGTTCAGGTCCTGAGGCTTAAAAATATGTAATTCCAAGATGTCTTGTCAAAGGGATTTTGAGTTAGACCGGTCACGATCCTTAGTTGAGAGGATTGACCGAAATCCCATTTCTTGTCCATGGCCAAATGCATATTAGAACAGACTGTTTCTAGGTATGACACAATAGAGAGTAGGTACGGGAAAACCATACTTACATATACTTGTTGTTGAAAGTTCGCAACAGAAACGCAGCCACAATGCAGCATAGCAGAGAATACAAAATCCTAACTCCTACCTGAAAGTCTCTGCTTACTCCATAAGATGTCGGTTGCAATCCATCATCGGATCCGCAGTACTAATGTGTCGTCCATACCGTTTTAAACAGAGTAGCACATGTGGTCGCATTCTCGAAAGCGCCCTCTATGTTAAAAAAGTAACAAGGCTGCTTATATTCCACGGAACCAGGTGGTTTCAAAGAATGCTACAGCATATTTAATGGCCTTCTGAATGTACCACTTGTAGTGTGTCCCTTTTTGTTGACAGCATATACTTGGTTTTAGCCTCATTCACAACTAAACCCATTTTGTGACATCTTGCTGTGTTCTGCTAATTATGTCAATGTTATCAGCGTAAGCAAGTAATTGCACAGACT
Organism: Xylota sylvarum; assembly: GCA_905220385.1. Lineage (NCBI taxonomy): Eukaryota > Metazoa > Arthropoda > Insecta > Diptera > Syrphidae > Xylota > Xylota sylvarum. The sequence goes on from LR999958.1 coordinate 20,922,027, forward strand.
TTTGGAAAGTCCTGCCTCTGGTGTTGAATTGCGAGTTTACTCACATGACAGAGCATCGCCTTGTCTGAATCCTTTTTTGACATCAAAGGTCTCGATGAGATTGTTCGATCTGGATTCTTGGGTTTTCTTTAGAATCTGCCGTAATGTGATGTGTGCGTAGACAATTACATGCGTTGTCATTAAAAATTATCCTTTCTGCATTAAATACGCACCAAAAAGTCACAGTCTGTGTAAAGGCATTATTTGTTTGTTCTCAAGTCGAGCAGTTAGACTCTGAATTGTCTTCACAGCTAGAACAGTTTTTCTGAGGAAATGTCACTAAAGATGGCCCCCAATGACTCTATACCTTACATGCATACATAGTATGTACTAGTATATTGTGACAAACAGACGAAACTTCACATCAGTTCAGAGGTCCCTCGTGCCACTATGTTTGTCTACGACATGTTTCTGTTTAGCATGAACAGGATTCAGTTACGGACAGTAACGATTCGATAAATTCGATGCCATCAAATGGATGTGTTGATAGATAATTGATATTCTACTTCCTGCTTTACAGAAATTCGATTTAGTACTTCGCTATGGCGGTTCCATGTTAAAAACTGACAGCAACCTTGATGTACGTACATATTTACTTTATCAGGAAATTCAATTCTTCTACATCATATTTCGAATAATATGCAAATGTGCCTTCAACATCGAAAGACCAATTTTTCAAGAACATCTTCCACCTCGGGCATGCGATGACAGACAACAAAATCTTTTTCCGACAACCAAATCTTTTTCCCACAACCAAAGTTGCATGCAGAGATTCCTGCTGTGCATTTGAAAATTTATTGTTTCGCTAAGATGTTCGCCCGTCAAATCCCACAGGTGGTGGTGGTTGTTAAATTTTTTCAATTTCATACGAAACTTGGTGAGTAGCTTTTGTTGCACACACAAACTCTGCTACATCCGTGCCAAAGTGCTGTGTGCATTTTTAGGTATCCTTAGATTGGAATTTGAACATGTATTCTGTATTTTCCTAGAAAATAATATCCAAGACTCAAGTTCATAATCTTCAATAAAAATGTTCTAAGCATACAAGAAGGAACTGGAAAGGAGTAAACTCAAGAAGATATCGTATGTTCTCGGAAGGACCGGAAGTGTGTGGCATGTAGTTCACTAATCCAACTATTTACTTTAATTTGATACATCTCTTTGATAAAGATACGGTTGGTTGGCATGAACCAAAAAAAACAGCCTTACTGATTACATCTGATAACAGAACAACAACAAAAAATCTGACATAACTACACTCATGGAGAATTCATCATTATGTACGAGTAGTCGTCGTCGTCGTCGTCGTCGTCTTCCTCATCTTTATTATGTGGCATTAAATTGGCTTAACAAATTGACAGAATATAAGGGGAAACCAAATAACTTCATAAAGAGATAAGTTTCTTATCAACGTGTTGATATGACTGACTGATTTCTATAAAAAGGAACCCGAGACACGAGATATTGCTGACAGTGAGTCATATCACAGCATAGTTTTGCAAGTTCGAACTCTTTTTGGCTTAAAACGTTGTCAAAGCAAACAATCTTGGACTTTATTAAAAAACTTTTTGTTTGTACTCCAATCAATAGCTTCTCATATTCCCTGCTTGACGTCAGAGTTGAGAAGGGAGACTCAATAAAAAAAAAAACCAAAAAAACCTAGGGGTTGTTTTTTATCAGTTCTTTTTTAAATTGTTAATAAGAAACGAGTCCGGCACTTGAGACCGAAAATTTATATTTATATAATCAGTAGAGCACAACTAAAATTAGAAACATTCTTGAAGGCAATGAAATGTGAGAGATACGCTAAGAAATTCGGGAAATACAAATAACTAAGCAACCAGCTGCTCCATGGGGGTGGTTGGTGGTGGATGGGTCTCCATGGGGTGGGTGGTGTACTGTCAGCAGATAAAATCATTGAATCATGCACGTCGAGTTTTCCCTCGGTTGGCCCTTCTATAATGAACACGACGAAAAAAAAAATAAGTAAAAGAGGAGCATGGCTTAGCTTTATTCTACCTTCCTACCCGAACCACCTATGTATGTACGTCTTCAGTGAACTGCTGAACCGAAAAGATAGGGTTCCGAATAGTAGATTTATGAATATTAGTTGGTTTGTTTGTTGCGCGGGAATGGGTGGGTGGGTTGTTGGTAGGGGGGGAAACAGGAAACAATACAGAATTATTATGAAATTGTGTCTTCTTATTTTATATTCGAAGAGATTCCTTTTCTCTCTGCATATCTGAAGGTCGATCGAAATTGCTACCAGTGCTCCTGTTGAAGGTATATACAGGTTTAATGGTTGGAAACAAATTTTTGTTGATTTTTTTTTTTCTCCTTTTTCATTCAATGTCTGTTGTGGTGACACCCACCCCGGTCCAATGAAGTGTTGAGAAAACACAGTAAAGTTAAGCTGCCTCGTAAAACTTTACCGAGAATGAACGAAAAACATTTCATTTTACTCGTTGTACATGTGGACCATCAACAGTGGTGTCTTTATTTTTGGTTATTTTGTTGTAAGAAGTATGTATCTATACTTTGAGTGAGGGTGAAGATTAAAATAATTTCGAAATGGTCGCTCCAAGGGTGGAGAAGGTACATAGCACCCGCCGAAACAACACAAAACAGGAAATAGTCGAGTTGAGAAAAGTTGAAAACACAATAATTAATTGGATAGGATGTACACAATGACGACGACGAGAAAGGTATACATAATTAAAGAGGTGTGGTTTGGCCATAGTTTTGGATTGCTTAACGCTTTTGGGTTTACAGGTGCTGAAATTAATGTTTATATTAGCAAATGGAATGTTGAATTCATTATAAAGTGATTTAGGGTAGTTGTGGGTGAAAATATACAATAGTTTTATTCGATTGTGTCGGTTATAGCTGGGTGTGGGATTAAGATGGATTTTACATTACCTACCTACATAGTTTAGGGTATTTGAAAATTTAATCTAATTGGTATGGGGATGAGAGGATTCCATTATGGAAATAAGGTGAATTGCATTAAGTGATCCCAAATTTTAAAGGGAGTTGTAACTCGTAAATCCTAGGAACCGGAGTATCTACATTTAGTATCCACAGTGCTTACCTCATCCTCGTTGGTCACATGGGTTTCATGGTATAAATAAATTTGGCTAAATAATTTAACCAGTGATTGCATCAAGAACTAAGGCACAAAACTAAACACCTAGTCAAATTTTCTAAAAAGATTAGATTGAGAGGTAGACTTAGGTAGGTAGATAGATAGAAGCGCGTCAAATGCAGTCTATTGTGTTTTCCTCCAATTAGAGCTCGCTCATGGTACTTGAATTCGTAATAAATCCAAGCATACCTTTGGAGGAACTGGCAGATCTTCTGTCCCAAAGTAGAATTTCACTAAGTGACGATGACATGCTCTGATTAAAAAGTTTCTTAGGTTTATGTTATGTGGCTATCCTTAGCTTACGGTAGGATACACTTGGGCCAGGCGAGATCCATTGTGTTACCATAAGAGTCGGTCACTTCTGTTACTCCTGGAACCCTTTCAGTTTTTGGACTAGCTTTCAGATTTTATTGATTTTCGAATTGATGAGTAATAGTTTCTCCTTCTTCATCCATCTAGCTTCTACAAAAGTCGTTTGCAAAAAGGCCCAGCCTTGTAGCATGCTTACCTATATATAAGACAGTCCTCAATGATGACACCTATTATAGTACTAATATTCAATTTATTTAAAGAGATCACGCTAGACATGTTTGTCCATTAGTTCACCTAAGATTTGCACTCATGTTTGCAAATAGCGATTGGTATACTTTAGATGCCTTTGTCTGCAAGGGTGGGTAAAGTTGTTCCAACAGCACCCAACACAAGTGAATATTGAACTGCTCAGCCACCTCTGTGAGAGACGATCGGCAGTTTAAAGCTGGTAAGAAATTTATAGAGGTTGATTCCAAGGATTTGATGGCTTCTCGGCTGCCTGAAAAGTTCCTCGAAAAAGTATTCACCCTGAATCTGCTTTCAGGATGCTGAATAAGTAAAATGGTGGTTCTTCCTCATTTTGAACCATATAGCTTGGGAAGAAGTCGTAAGTCGGAATTCCATGCCTCAAGGCGTTCCTGCCTAACGCACAATGCCCGGAGATCACACCCAGATCATGTTTTGACTGACTATCTCTTTTTAGGATAAATTGAAAGAGGATGACTTGGAGCATATGTAATTGGTTTCAACAAGACAGTGCCATACATAGCCCAACAATCGAGTTATTAAAGTCGAGGTTCGGTGACAGCTTTATCTTCAGAAATGAAAACATATTTTTATAGAGGAGCGACCATTTTTTGGGACGTTTACATTTTTTAACAAGATATTAAATTTACGATCGAAAGCCCTAATTAGGAAAGCCCAGTAGACAACATTCCCTTTAAATTTTGCTGCTTTACTAGGGATTCGGAGCCTTGGGATATTTACATATATTATTTGAGGGATTGAGAAGCAGACCACAATGTTGGGTTCCTTTTCTTCTTTCTTCCACGATCCATTCTAGCCCGAGAGACTCTCTATTTTACTCTGTTTAACAGAAATCTGATCTGATCATCTGGGTTTCTAACCAGTTGCTCCCCAAGACATCCGGCTAGTGCCGGACATTGATACAATATATGTACATATGTACATATGTGCTCTAGCGTCACGATTTCCTCCAGGCATAGTTTACAGGTGTCATCCTCTAGAAGACCCACCTTTTTAGGTGATACCCGATACACTTCGCACTAAGCTTTAAACTTCTCTGTGAGTGGTGCCAATCTGCATTTTAACAGCCATTTCCGCCTGCCTGCAACCTTTCACGGTTGGCCAGGCCACCTTATTTGGTGTTTCGCCGCGACCCAGTTACTAATTAGGTGCTCCACCTTTCCTCTGCCAATTGCAGCAAATGGTTCCGGACCAGAGAACTTCGAGGTTAATCCTTGCTTTGCTAGAAAGTCCTCATTTTCGTTGCCCTCAGTCGCTATGTGCCATCTCAAAGCAGGACCTCTAAAAGTCATTTCACAATTTCATAGCGACCTAGATTACGAGTTAACTCAACGCTTATCTTATGACTTTACTTATCGTTCAATTGTTGTGACATAAGTTGTCTGTCTTAAATGCAGAAAAAATCGATTTCAATATTAACTTAAAAAGTTTTATACCTACTCGTCTATATCAGATTAATCCTTAAAGCCACATTTTTTTTTAACGAAAACCAACGAACCAACTTGAGATTTAGCTCATAAAATAAATTGCTCACAGACAAAATAATAACTAACACTCCTACCACCACTATTTCTATTGCAGAACCACTCCTATCCATTTCTCAAAAGGACAAGAAAAAAAAAACAGAAACCCTAAAATGTAAAAGCTTCTAAATTTAGCTCAGGATTCCAAAGTTTCCACGTTTTCCGCTTGTCTCCAGTCACAGACACCCGCTAAGAAGCGTTCCAATATTATTAGTAGGTCCTGCATAATCTCAAGTATTTACATGAGTATACGTATACATATAATATCCTGCAGATTTATCCTGTAGTCTGGGGAATACTGCTCATTTTTTCACAGCACCATATCATCTACTTATCCCTATGAAAAATTGTATCACTGTCTAAGCCCTGGGCCTCTTCTTGGGGAGTATAAAGTTTTTTTTTTGTTTGCTGCTCGACTCAAGGAGAAATGCCTCCTTTTTTTTTGTAAAGCAAATGCCAAGAGCTTGTATACTTAGAACTCAGAATGCTAACCAGACCACCTCCACCACCAACAACAACGCCACTTATGTTGATGATAAGTATTTCTCCTTTTCCTGCATCCTTCTGTCTTTTTTTTTCAAAAAGGATACGAAATGGAAGAGAGGAAAAAAAAAACGTTTCCTTCTTAAATTGGATCACAACTAATGCTTCCAGTTGAAATTTCCCAAAGCCAAAGTCATTAGAGCGTGGAGTAGGACCAAGAGGAGGTGTAAGCAAAGAAACAGAAAGAAAAAAAAAATATGGAACACAAAAATCAACCCAAAGTCAAAAAACGGGTGGCATTGCAAAGAGTGAGGAGCTACCCCCAGTTTTACACCCAGCAACTATTTAAATACAAAAGTTGAATGTGCCTTTGGGGAGGTCGATCATAAATAAAATGTGTGTATGAGAGTGTGTGAGTTTGTAATGTGTATGGTTAACTGCTGCCACGTAACCTTACCATTTGTTTTTTTTTTTGTTGCCTTCCTTTCCCCATACATACATATGTGTGTAAGTTGGGGTTTTATTTTATGAAGCTTGCAGCACCCACACCCGGCACTTACTCCTAAGAACAAAATTTCACGACACGACAAAAAGTTGATGTTTGTGTGCGAAGTAGAATACAAAAAAAAAAAAAATAAGCAGAAACGTAAAAATAGAAGAAACTCCACAAAGGCTCTATGTGTCATCGTTTCAATTTGGAACACTTAGTCATAGTCATGGTGAGACAGAAAGAATAGATACGTAGCTACCTACTTTCATCACCACTCTTCTTGATAAATGTATCTCACACATTTGTAAGTGGAAATCATCTGCTGCTGCAATAGAGTATAACGTCATCTGCCTGTAAAAACAGGTGTAGGAGGTGGTGGTGGTTTGATGGCACAAATCAACAAGCTAGCAGGAGTGACACTCGTTCGTTTTAAAAGCATCGTAGAACATGGTTTTCCACCTCCACCTACCTATACATATACAATGTATGTGTGCTATTCCCCGCCTACAAAATTTCCTTCCGGCTACTGAGTACGAAATCTCCATGGTGCAGTTACATGCAATTGCGAATCCATCCACTTTTGTACCAGGTGATACTACAGAGTAGTAGTGCCGGTGTTGGAGCGTACAATATAATCCCTTGTACTGCGCTGAGGTACGTTGTAACAAGTTTAACTATATATATATCCGCTGGAAGTCTTGTATAACAGTGGATTTCATTTTCTTTTTTTTACAATTTTCAACATCAGTGCATCCTGTTTAATAGGAGGACAAAAAGGAAGCCGACGAAGTTTGAACGGATAATCATTGAAATTCTATCTACTTATTGTTTGAACGTACGTATACATAGTACATAGGTAGATGTATCTGAGAAATTACCTCGAAAGTTTGTGATTATACTGCTTTGACCTTTTACGATATGACTGGTAAATTTAATTAAACCGGTATTGGATTATAAAACCCTAGAGTGGTGAAATGAATTCAACAAAGGGATTATAAAGGACGTCAATAAGCCCCACGCAGTTGTACGATTTCCCGGAAATGTTTACTTAACCTCCTACTCATCTGTTATTGCAATGAAAAATGGTTTGGTTATACTCTGTCTTTATTCCATTGGATACGGGTAGATGTACTTTAAACTGATTATTACACCCTACTAAGTATTCTATACCATTCTGAAAAGTTCGATATGATACATTTATTCGTCTGTCATCTGAATACAATCTAAGATCTAGAACGATTATGCTTTATTCAAGAAAATATGAATTTGACGCCATTTTGCAATAATATGTACATACATATGTATGTATGTATGTATATGTATGTATCCTCCATTCTGATTTTTGTTTTTTAGACCCTTTTTGTCCTGGAGAACAACATGCTGGAAAGTAAACCATTAGCCCAAAATGTTCCTTTTAATGTGAAGGTTTTGTTGCCTTTTTGTCTATTTAGTTAAAATTTATAATTTTTTCTAAGTAGGGTAGGGTTTTGTATTTGTCGAGAAAGCATCTGAGAAACATGTAAACCTTTTTTGCATCGGAAGATTGGAATCTTTTAACGACGTCGAAACTGAGCCCGTACTCAGTACGAGTGTGGATCTTACGTCCACTACACTCACCTCTCCTCCTAGCCCTCATAAATGTTGCCAAAGTCGCTAACTGCTTCCCAATCAGGCCAGTTGAACAGCCGTTCTTTATAATAATCTTGTAGTCATGTTTAAATCTGTGGAAGAAGGCTCTATCCATCCATGACCAATAAGCATCTGGCTTATGTAAAAATTCAGTTCCCAAGGTTTCATATTAATCCAAGCGTCTACATTGGGTATTAATCTCTACGTCCACCTGCCTTTATAAGAGTCCTTGGTGGTACCTCATTATCACTTCGACTTATCTCTGTTAATGTCATTATACTACTGGCACGGTATTTCTGTTTTTCTTCTTTAGCATTACTTCTAGCCTATATTTGGGAGCCGTTCAGCATTATCGATAGTGTTTTCAAAGACCTCGGCATTCAAAGTCTGAGAACGTTATCGTACATTAGGTTTTACACTAGCGGACGTTCATTATTATCTGCACGTAGTCTAGTACTCTCCTGATGTAAAGTACTTTTTCTCCAATTTGCGATGTTGAAGGCGTTCTTGACATAAAGTGTAATCATTGCGCAGAAGACTTGATAGTGCTTATATGTAGGTAGCATAGCCTACCGTTTGCAGCTCGTAAGCGATTGTGGTTCGAATCAAGAGCAAAGCAAAAAAGACTAGTGGAGTTGAAATCAATCAGCCATTTCTAATTCGGGAGAAGTAGGCCATTCACGGCTGAAGTATGAATACAATTTAACCACCTCAAAGCCGCCCCCCTTCATATAAAACTGAGTTTTTTTTTTATACATATCAACACGGTTTTAAAGATTCGTTCAATATAAGTAGATTCTAATTGCTTTTGGTCCACCTATCGACCTTTGAAATGGCAACATGAATTCAGTCTATGCCAATAGAGCTGTGTTGGAGACTTAAAAGCCAGTAGAATAACTGTGAAGTAAAGACAACGCGACTGCCGACAATTCACTAGCAAGATCATCGGAAAGTAGCATCCATGGAAAGTTGTGGCCACGCAAACGCTGAATCTATCCTGGCATAACCACTACCTAAATATCCGCATGGATTTAAGCCTGCTTCAACTTCACATTGCCTGCTTAAGATTATCGAAATCTTTCTCCACGATTTTTGAAGTATTGATTAAAACTGAGCCCGGCTTTTATTACAGCTTTGACGGTAAGCTATGTAAGTTTTTCCATCCTTTTAACCAATAACTACGGATCAATGAGGCTTTTCCCACGAAGTGGGCATGCTTTTGCATGATATATACATTTTGAGACAATTTTGCGTTAATAGGCTCTTGTCCGCAGAATTAGTTCCTGAATTGAAAAATTTATATCTAGAGTCGTCTTGAAAGTTAGAGGCAAATGCTTGAGTGGTAAACTTTGGCCGGCTTCACTGAAAGAAGGTTGTCTCTGCGATAGGGATTCAAGTACCTACTTTGCGCACGGAAATGTTGCCAGTCCTCGAAGTCGAGAAGATAGCTATTTTTAACTTTTTGATTTGAAGAGTCCATCGCGAATGTAGCCGAGGAGCTGGGTCGACACTTGGAGGCAACGATCCTCCAAAATCGATCGATCCTCGTGTGAATCGATGCATTCTCGTAGAATAAGAGAGGATTGTCTTCCAGTGACTCTGTTGAACTTGAATTGGCGAACCAGAATTTTACAATTGGAAACGAGGGAAGTTTGGAAATTTTTCTCCATATGTTAAAAATTTTAACTCACGGAACGATACTGCAATTTATATAGTGACTTGATCCAATGGATAATAACTTATTTAATTTGACGGATAGAAATGTAAAATGAATGTCAGTCATTCGAAGACATTCCCAGATCTTTAAAATTATCTTACTTTCTATAAATGAGTTTATATCATCAATCAATCGTATACCTTACAAATTGTTTACACTTTTACAATTCCATAGATTTATTTTATGTACTAAATGTGACTTTTGACTTTCCCTAGTCACATCATCAAATCTCAACTCATATATCATTTTATTGCAAATTCCCAACACCTATGGCCTAGTTCTTCAAATAGAGGTGATAATCTTTACACAAAACTAAACAGCCAGCCAATGAAAATTGTAAATCCTTGCCTTTAACCCCTGTATTGCAATGCAACACAATTCAGCTTTCAATCGATACTAAAGCATGAGAGCGGTAATTGAACATAAAGCCTATTGCACTGGTTTAACTGGAATACTCAACGTTATCTCCCTCACAGCTGTTGAATTTGCACATTTCCATGAGAACTATTACCCAACCATTGCATAACCCAACCCATCCGCATACAAGAGACTTCACCAACCCCATCCTGCTTGCGGCAAGTCTGAATGCTTGCGTTGTCTCTTTGTATTTCTTCCCCCAACAACTGAATTAGATTCTTTGGCTCGTATACGCTCTCAAATATCCCAATTCCCAATGCTTTTTTGGCAAATTCATTAAAAAACCACAGAAGGAAAAACGAGGAAAAAAACAAATTCCCACAACAACCATGACCCAGAATGAGGTCAGGTCAAGACCCGAAAAAAATAATAAAAAAAAGGCACTGCAATACAAACATCCCTTCTGTTTGGTAGAATACGTTAACCCGCCCCAAAGTATAACTCGACCCCATTCTATGATGTAATTTATCGACTCAAGTGTATCTATATGCATTATGAATGAAATTATATATCCATCATTATCGCAGCTGTATTTCTTTGAGCTGCAGTACTACTTATTCCACTCCACTTTTACTCTATATTAAGTAAAATTGAAGGAAAAAAAAAAAAAAAACAAATTAAACGAAAAGCAAAACTTAACCCACACACTCGCAATCATCTTAATCCGTCAGGCAAATCAGTGAACTTAATCTGGTTTTATACCCTTGCGACATTTTCTCCTCGTTTTTCCCTATTTCCTTACTCTTGTTGGCGTTATACGCCACTAGTATGTACTTCTCTCCATACTACTGTTCTGCCGATGATGGTAGTCTCTAAAGTATAAAGTATCGTTTAATCAAAAAACCCCATCTATACTGCCTTCGTACAACCTCCAACCCTACTTAAAGTTTTTTTTTTTTTTTTCTTTTTCTGTTGTGTAAGGGAAATTCCATAAAACATTACAGAAAAGAAAAAAAGAGGAGAGGATATATCTCCAACCATCTCTGTGGTGGTAAAGACCAGGGAGGTCATAGGTAGACTGGAAGGTTGCTAGTGGAGACGGGTGATAGGTAGTAAATCCTGGCAGGGAACTGTAATCCAGAGTAGACTAGTTATTTAATACCTTACACACTTCGTCGGGAGGTTGAACTCTCAGCGTGGCTCTTCAATTCCTTGATAGATGATATTAGTTAGATTGGGGTTCTTACGTTGAGAGAGAGAGTATAAGAGAAAATTTTGTAAAACATTCAGTCCGGTGAAATTGTTCGACCATGACTGCGTTTAGGCTGCTGCTCCAGCAGTAATTACTTTGATTTATGCTAACAATAAAGGACTCAATAAATTATTGAAAAAGAAATAATAAATTTTATGCGGTGGCTCTCTAACTATAGCCCGTTGGTAGATACACATAAAAAATTTTGCCTTGAAATAATTTTATCCTCCTGCAATGTCTTGTAGAAGGGGAATCATTTTTTTTTTTTCTTGCAATTGTTTGCCTAGAGTGCGGTTTGAACTAATAGTGAAGAGTATTGTTTTTTTTTTCATTTTGAGAGGATACAGGACTGCATAGCCTGCTGGTGCATTATCAGAGTTGCCATATTAGCAAATTTAACAGGGATGTGAGTACTAAACATTGCTCTGTATAACTTGTATGGTGGTGGTGGGCGATGACCTAAAGCTGCACAGACATGTATTCATCATCAATGCTCACAGAACATGTCATATAAGATCTTTTCAATAATAGTGCGAGTCTCCTAACCTGAGGATCGGACAAGTAATGCCCCTTGCTCGGCGGCAGTTAGATCATCAGTTTCAGAAACTATATTGAATTTTAGCCTAGAAACCGCTGTTTTAAGTTCTTACAGGTTTCGTGGATGTTCAGATAAATTGATTCAATCTGCCTGACAGATTCGTGATCACCGTCGCCTTCATATAAGCTGAAGTAGTAATCTGTGGTTCTATTACGTACTCGTCGCCGCTGGCTTTAAGCCTTGGCATACTTTTTTTAACTCCTTGGTAAAACTTCGAAACCTCATCTCTGTGATAGTACCTATTTATTTCCTGTTCCACGCGTTTTGACCCTGTAGTCCGGAAGGTGAAATAAACCGCTTGCTTTAGAGCTCTTTCTTCGGTTTTGCAAATAAGATGTAAATGGTGACGGCCAGGTCTAAAGAATACGATGGATGGCAAAGGTGTTAAAGAATGCATACTTTTTCAAAATTTTGATTTACGTATGTAATCAAGATCAAAAAAAGACTGTGTGTATGTAAGTACGCTCAACTGTGTTCAAATCTAAATCTTTATTACTCGATCCGATACAACTTAGTTGTTGGTTAGCAACTGTGAAATTATCGATCAAGTTATGTAAAAGAGAGCAATGTTTGCTCGATGATGATGTGACACTGACAGTTGCTGTACAAGTATTTGTAAACTACTCTTAATTTCACAATTATTACTCTTACACCACGATTTAAAAAAAATTTAAATCACCATTCTTTGCAATTAATACATTTAATACAGTTCATTTGTATATACGTACATACATATGTATGTTTCAAAACCTTGAAAATTGTTTGCAAAAAATAAGGTTTTCTTTATTCAAATCATTAGAGGATTTTCAATATTGAATCTCGTCGGCTTCATTGAGCAACTTTATCCGAGGTAGCTTTTTCACCTTAAAATTAGCATCTCATCCAAAATTGTCAGATGATCAAACATCACCATCAATATGATCCACCCCCTGGAATCGCATGAATTCAAATTACTTCAGTTCAATTCACTGACTTCAACTGGTTTTATGTGAATTCACTGCTGACTTACAAAGTGAATTCAATAATGTAATTCAAAAGAATGCAATCGACTTTGCTTCAATGATTGCTAAAACATGAATGCATTCGAATTCAGAAAGAATAGTGAATTAGGTTTTTTTTTTTTTTTTAAATCGCAGTCTAGATGAATTCAATAGAATTACCCTCCCAAAAATTTCAATTCTAGTGAACTTTCGATTTTTTCTACTTCATCATACAGGGCTGTTTGAACAGGTCGGCCTTTAGTAAGAGTTTTGGTATGTCGAGAGCATTAATTGTTGTTGCGAATGTGTAGATTCATCAGAGTCTTTAGTAGAAAGGAGGGTAAGGGATCCAAAATATTTTGGTGTGATATATATGTACGATTTTTTTGGCGTTCACTATGACACTATGGCGTTCTCTCCTTAGTTTTGGTGCATAACCGTTGTCAAAGGTGCATTAACTACTCTCTACCATGAGTCATATGAAAGGTTTCAATCTCAAGAGCAGAATCAACTGTCAGTTTCTCGGCGCATAAATGTCATATTCTACACAGAAATTGAAAGGAATAAGACGATTGTTTGAATGTATTTGAGGCTTTATTTCCATCATTTCCATCATGCATACACTGATTAATCGCTTTGGAATTTTTCATCTTTTGCGGATTTGTTACTAAAATAATATCTGACACCTTTTTCCAAAACCATCAACGTTTAAATATCACATAAATTGTCACAATTAGCAAATGTTTATTATCAACTCACCACTCGCTGTAACTGGTTAAATAGAATAATTTCTCACCAACGTCATGAGCCACCTTAGTTGCTAATAGCAAAGTCACGATGTTTAATATGTATAAATCCTCTGTCATACCTGTCATCCGCAAGCGTAATAACCCTAAACACAGACTAACCCGATTACTCTTACAAATACACGATGAATTGACATCATCTCATGACCACTACACAATTATCCGTAGTTCCTCATACGTGTTGAAAATTAATGCAACAATAACTATCAACAGTCCTTGTAGTCGTCCTCACTAATGCTTGTTGCTATTGAATAGCGATTTGTTGAATTAAGTTTATCGACCAAAAAAGCTTTCTCCTTCTTTCTTATGTTACTCCTGCTGCACCAGACAATTTTCTATAACATACGAAGGATAGGTGTAAGAGAAGAGTAAAAACCAAAAAAAAAAAAAACAAAAATGACGAACATCACCACCCCCAGGAAAGGAAAAAGACTATTTCTCAAATGGTGTTAGCTGTTGCTGGTAGTGCACTTTTACTCCTTTTTTTTTTTGTTCTCTTATGTCCTGAGCTCTACTTGCCTATAGTAGCGAAGCTATCAACATGTTCACGGGCAGGACAAGCAGAGTATAATAATTTCTGTGGGCATAGCCCCCGATGACTATATATATACATATGTACGTATTATGCTGTCATTCAATCGAATCAACATCCGACATCGGCATTGTGGAACAAATAAAAAGCAGGAGAGACAGAAAAAAAATAGTAGGCACGAGCATTGATTGGATGTACGATGTTTAATACATTTAAGGGTCGGGAAGGACTTTCGGTTGTTCTTTGCAAATGAAGATGTCAACCAAAATGGCACTCATGCGTTTTGTTTCGATAAAACAACAAAACAGAGACCAACGTAACTCCGGATGAACTTGTAAATGGCAAATCAATTTGCATTTTTAGCGGTTGTCAATTTATGGCAGAGGGATAGTGGTGTGGTTTGACATTTAAACAAACTGTCGAGGGAAATCAAGGCAGGATTGGATTTCTGTGAAGTTGTTGTTTCCAATTAGGCAATCAGTTAGGCCTTTTACGAGTATATGTCATGTCATCTTTAACAATTGATTGAAATAAAGTTGATTTAATGAAGTTACAAAAGCTTATTAAAACTACTTATACCTGCTGGACAGAACTTGGAGTATAAATAGAAATGTACTTCCTATTTCACATAACGTTATTAGCTTTGAAACCTTTTCAACGTCATACAAAAGCAGGTAATTTTTGTATTGACAGAGACAAAGAAGTGCAGGTGATTTTGAAAAGTAATAAAATGTTTTGCTCGAGTATGTACTCATGAAAAGGGTCCGATGCATCGTCCTGATAAGGAGAAATCTAATTAGGCGATAGTGGAATGATTTCCTTTTATGGAGGACCTTTTAATTGGCATCTTTTATTCATGTAAGTACATTCAATCTCGACTTCACTGGGTATGTTCATCATAATTTGTATAAAATGGGTGTAGCTACAGTAAATATACGATACATATCACTGTTGTTCATAAAAACATTTTACATGTTACACGCCTGGAAAATAATTTTCGAAACTCATCGACTCCATTTATCGCTGAATGTGTATGCTCTTCACCATTGGCCGTTGTCGCTATACTGACCGTATAATTCACAGTTGCATATTCCACCCGTATATGTATGTATATATGGATGCTGGACTCTTTACTGTTCTTCGAATGAAATTTCCGAAATTTATCGCTGCTTCCTTAATGGTTTCCTGCGAGTATTGCCACTGGTTGTCATTGGAGTTGGGATCGGTAAACGTTCTGCTTGTTCCATGCAATTGTATTTCATCGTTGTTAAAGTTCGTCGGCATGATAGAGTTGCTAGGCAAGACAATCTTTTGGTAACTGGAAACGTTTCGATTTCAAAATATATATACATAGATATGCCATGCATTGGAAGAGTATCATCCAAGACAGCAAATTTGCCTCGTTGGTATACATTACCATGACTCGTTCCGTAGTGAATTGTATCAGTTGCAATCTATTTTTAGAGATGATGACGCGTATGATGTGTTTTCGGCTTTCTGGCCAGAAATGTCTTCCTTTTTTCTTTCAAAGAACTCATGCATTTTGGGAACAGTTTGTGACATTATCTTTCAATAACCGTGGAAATAAGGACCGGACTTAACGTTTAGAGAGATGATTTCGGTGTTTTTTGTTGTTTATGTCACCTTTTTTGCATAAAGTGGTAATTTTCTGTTGAATGCTTCACCTCACTCTGAAACAAAGTTTCAATGTAATCAATAATCCGATATGGACGTTGCTTTCTACATTAACAGTATCGCAGTGCTGAAATATCATGTTGGTCAAGACATTGTATATACAGATCCATGTCAGATTCTGCTAAATTTCTTGAAACTGCGATTTAAGTAGAAACTCACTAAACTAATGGTGTAAGACTCTTAACACTACACGATTTTGACAAACAAAAATCTAACGGCTGTACGGTTTTTTTCAAATTCAGCAGAGAGTCTCGGAAAGACGATCCTCCAAGTGGGTGTCTAGTTAAGGCGACTTCTTGTCTGTCGTCAACAATCGGTTAACTAAAAAAAACAGTTGACAGAGATGCCAAACTTCTCAACTGAAAGTGTAAATGGAAAATTTAGCAACCTCTTTAAGGTGTGTCCAGGAGGTCATAGAATCTTTTTTTTACAGCATCATTCTTGTCTGCTATATGGACATGAATGCAAACAATTTCCTCATACTAAAACTACAAGGAATGCCCGGATATATGATTCCATTCACTAAAACATTGTCAATATTGGACTGGAGTGAAGCAGCATTTTACGAAGTCAGTTTTAAGTTAAATGAAACTAGAGACCGCTATTTATAAATAATAAATTATACAAATGCCTTGTTCATTTATATTATAAAGACGCCTAAGGCACCTTCCTAATGCACATAACTTTGATTTAAACTTTCGCTAAAAAGCACAAGCTGAATTCTACAACATTTAATTCGAAAAGTTTTAATTATGTGCACAAACTTTAGACATAATCGACCGCCTACCGCATGTATGTATATGTATGAAAATCAGGTTCCATAAAGAATACGCCTGAGGTATAGTCTTTCATTTAAAGTAATTAAAATTGCATAACTTGACATTTAAAGTATAATTTCCACGATTTGATAAAAGCCCCAGTCAACAGGGATTTCTATGTAACAAAATAAATACAAAAAACAAAAAATTCAAGAGAATTTTAAACATAAACATTATGATGACTCTTTTCGGCGGTTTTATTGTTGCAACATCAACAACTGATTACAAACGTATACATAGATTTACCCATCATTCTACATCAGGATACAAGCTTTCCATCAACATGATGAATAATTTATCATACTTAAAAATAAAGTTAAAAAAAAAGACGAGGAACAACAGAAAATCCACCCGGGGAAAATATATTCATTTCTGAAGACTGTTTGAACTTCAAACTGTGTGTTTATCTCATGCACAATACCCCCGCGTCATGACCGTAAAATCATTTGTAACTCGTGTGCAGGTAATTGAAAAAAGCTTTTCTACCTTTGAAACACAAGTGCATTAATTCTCATGCAAAGCGCGTATATGCATTTTTTATGTTTCCCTTCTCTCCTGACCCGGTTTATTCAATTGATATCGATTTCTACCGAAAAAAAATGATAAAATAAAATTTCCTAATCTGTATGTAAACTGAATTAAGGCGGCATATCAAGAAAATTGTAAAGGAGTAGGAGGTATTAGATGGTTGGGATGGAAATAAAACAACTTTTTATTCAGCACATGCAAAAATCTCGAAGAAAATTGCATTCTAAGAAAGATACGAGTAGGGACGAAGAAGAGAGAACCGAATGACGACGACGACGACTACGACAAAGGACGATAAAAAAAGTTTTCTATACTTTTTTTTTTACTTTAAGGAAATGGTGTTTCTTCCTTCCAAGGTAAGGTAAAGTTTCTTCTTGATTTAATGTATTTTTTTTTTGTAAGGATATAGCGCCATTGTAAGTTAGACGACGAAGCTATTTGCATTTTATCTTAGGGAAAGTTAGGGGAACTTTATTTAAACAACATCTAATGAATCAGCGGGGAAATATTCTGTTCTTTTATGTTCAGATATTGGTGTTAATTTGTAAATAAAAACTCAACGATGATTGTATTGTTGTTTATAAATAATTTTTTTTATGACTTAAACATGAGAATATCGTTGAATGATTTCAAATACTAATACTTTTTGGTATTTGTCTTAAATTTACTATTTTTATTTATTTGTAATAACTGCATTGTTTCACAGAACTCGAGTTATTGCTATAATTATACAGTATGAAAAGTATGAACATATTTAAGACTACTATAACCCAGATATATATGTATAGGTACCACGCAGAAAGTACGATGTCTTGGGTTAGACAAAATGAATATCAAGAACTGTAAACTTTTATTATATTATAGTTTAAAGAAGTTGGACAAGAACGTGTCAAAAGACAATAGGCTTATAGTAGAGTCACAATTGGAGCATTTGGCGAAGACCAATATCCATCCCGCTGTAAGGTCAAAACTTGCGTTTTTTTCTTCGCTCTTTTCATTTCCCCGCATCACCACGAATAACGTAGTGGTGAACAATTTGCTGTCAAAAATGTGAAGTTGGTTAAGATGAGTTTACTTTTCGTTAACATTTGTTGCATTCGTTAACATGTGAAAATCTAGGTCATTTCTACACTATTTTTGTTTATGCTAATCTTTGCCATTTCACCAGGATAAATGACAGTTCCTCGGTGTCCATGAATTAACCTTAGAGAATGTGTGGTTCCGTTTCCCTTTGAATTCTACAAGCATATTCACTGAGATGTATGTGGATTCATTTCACCAGTAATGTGTTTCGATGTTGTTAGTCCGACAATTTTTAATATGTTGGTCCCCTTTAACGAAAGAATCGTGTGCAATAGAAAAACACATTCGGGATTTTCCCGTCTCGTCAAGAACTGTCAATTGGATAAGTCCAATACAAGAAGCTCCAACGTTGTTGTCAATCGACTTCATTATACCTTCTTTACCGAAGATGTCGCTGCTTTTCATCTGCTAGAATATATATTGAAGGCATTTTGAAGAAGTATGAAAGGCAGAAATTGTTCTCAACGCGCAAATTTTGTTCCATTAAGTACTAAAAATGATTTCGTTCAAATATTGGTCACCTGCGTATTTCCCATCACTTTGCTCAATACTTCCGGTGGTATGTTCTCTATTTCTTGAGTTGTTCATATAATGCAATGACTTAAAATAACCCTAAAGAAAGTAGTGTGCAAAATGACAAAACGGGTGAAAACACTGTCTGGAAAAAAGTCGCCCTTTTTTTGTGTGTCCGGTTGAAACCCCAATACATATGCGCAAACACCAATTCATCTAATTAGGATATCAAAATTCATGTAACATGGTTCTGTCATGCATCAGCATCACATAGTAACTTTCAGTGGATCTAAAAACTATTCTTGAATAATACAGTAGTTTTCAATGCCCCAGATGCGAGTATTGTGCTAGTCAACTTCATGGTTGAGGCTTATGATCTGGTGGTCTGCGGGTTTTACACGATAGCAACTTTCTTTCATCAAAATTCGGTGCAGGTACTGCCTGGAAATACCCAATTGCGTGCCCGTCACCAAGTTAATGTTTCTTGACACTTTTCCACATCCTCGCGCACAGAATCAATATTCTGTCAATATCAGGATGACAGGAGACGCCATTTGTTAATATCATATCGGTTCAGTGCATTTGGCCCGGCTTCTATGTATATACATATGTACATATGTATGTTTTGACTAGTAGAAGTTGTCTACTGTGCCTTGGTCTATCAGTATTTGTCCCGATACGTACAAGGCAGCGATCATAGTGGCGTTGCTAAGATGGTTCTTAAAGGACAGTCTTATGTCTATCGTTACTCTTAGATATTACTTTTTTAGTTTAAGAATTGTATGATCGCCGACATTGGTAGGTATTTATTGTTACCATTCTCATTCTGCTGGTTATAAGTATCGCCTCTATTTTGTGCTCGGCCAACATGCGCTGTTAGTCTGTTAGAGGTGTGCCACCATCTCATGATTCTTAGTATTTCATTGCCAAGTTTTTCTACCACTTTCAGCAGCTTACAAAACCTACAATTTTTGACAGATCGAACATTTAGAGCCGTAATACTCCATCATATATCATGTTCCACACCAGTGGCGTGGATCCTATAGACCGCCTTCAGACATTTTGAGTTCTTTAAGACCACAGCCGATGTTATACAATAGAATTATTTACGCCCCTAAGTATTAACATCCGTCCACCTGACGAAAAAGAAGTGGCAATAGCAATGCCCAATTTAAAATCCAACAAGGATACTGTACCTAAAGCTCACCATCTCTTTTTATCGATTTTAAAACAGAGCTGAGACTGTCATGCCGTACGTACTTAATCAGAAGAAGTCAAAATAGGTTTAGTTGTAAATTTCAGCAAAAAAAAGCAACTTCTATTTTCTTCCTGCATGAAGTAGGATACTTCAATATCCTGCGGTTTTTATCAAATAATCAAATTTACTTTAATGGGCATTAAATGCACTTAAAAACTTAATATACTTAAAAACAAACGAAATCGATAGATATAAAACAGATTTTGCATATTATATCAAATATGTTCATAAAGCTGGCATTGCTCTCTAAAGACTGTGGTAAAGTTTTCTGTGATGGCCGCAGGAGATAATAACTTGGCATCAAATTTGCATTAAATATTCCATTTAATTTCCTTTTTTGTCAAATTATTATTTTCTCTTAAGTATAATCACCATTTGGTGATGAAACCTCTCCCCAAAAGCGATGCCAATAAATAGTGTGCTGATTCAAGTCATAAATTTAGTTTATCACAGTTCTAAGGACATTCAAAAATTTCTTCACATTTTTTGTCCTCATTTTCGTTATCATTGTTTGCGGAAAAAAATCAAAGAAGATAACGAAATTTGTATTCAAAAACATCTCCAAAGAAAAACTAATAAAAACAAAAGAACTCTTGTTGCGCATCAGATTTAACAATAGATTCCTTACGAAGAAATATATAAGTTCTATTATCAGACGTGCTTCAGTTGTTGTCTAAAAAAACTTAAGTCTTCTGATTTCTCTCATCCATTACCTTTTGTAATGTCATGTACATACCATTACTCTACTGCTATTGTGAATCCCTTACCGGTTCGGAAGAAGACTCGTTTGTACTTAACCTTAAGTTCGTGGGCTTTGTGAGTTTCCTTGCATTCGACATGCCAATTTTTCTCAAAAGGGTAAACATATACATATGTACATACGTATATACATAGATAGACATCCTCCAATATTTCTCAAACTGATTTTATACAAACTCATGACTTACTCGTTTATCCATGCGAGTCGAAAACATCTTCTGACCTACTAAAATCAGTTTTGGAAATTTTAGGAAATCTACGAGTACCAATTCTGACCTTCACATAATAATGGAGAATAATAGAAAATATCAGCAGTTACATATTCATATCTTTGACAGCTATAACGAAGCGAAACGAGTAAATTATAGCTAGCCACAGAGATCAGAACTAGCTGACTACTTTTTAGTATGCACCCACAGGGGTTGTAATACTTAATTGAGTCTTTCGCTTAAAACTGGAGGGTGTTTATCTGATACCAGGATGGCAACATCGTCAGCGTAGGTCATCACGTTGAAGCCATTTCTTGTCTCCAGTCATATGCCATACATATGTATGTCTAAAACGTATTCTAATATTGACAGGCTGGTTGGTCCATAAATCTTGTAAGTGGTGTGACGAGCTTTCCCATCATTAGGAGTGACAATCAAATGTACTTCGGAATAAAAGTTTCCTCTGACTCTTACAGCGTCGAATGTTATCCATTCAAATATGTTACGGTAGTCGATGATTTTATCAATAACTCTCGCATCCAGTGATGGCATTATATCCGAAATAGATAAACTATCTCCGGATATATCCAGGGAAATGGATGGTCATTTGAATCTCCAGCGTCCTCCTCGTCAGTGTAGGTCCAGATACCGTCGCCTTTCTTGATACTAGATGCTGGTGTTATTGTCTTGTTTTAGGCTTTCCTTATATGAAATGCTTCAGTTACTGATTCTATAGATCTGCAAAAGTTCTTATTCTATTTAGTATATCACCACATTTTCCAGCAGACTTTAACATCACACTCCAACTCATAATGAAAAATCAATAAACTATCTTTCAGATTGAAATTTAATTTAGTTCTCCTTTCATGCACCCCTGACATTTAATCTAATCTAGCTTCTGTTGCGAACTGGTACTCTTGTTTTTCTTTTCTCTTTCTTTTTAATTAAACTAACGACTTTTTTCAATTGCTAGTCCTATTATAAGGGCTAATGTTCTATTGTATATACACACCGCTTAAAATGACATTAAATCAGGTAATGTTTCCTCGTCAGCACATCGATTCAAGGGCAAAACCAATCCCCAAAAACCCTTAATTTATTCCACAAAACTTTCTATTTTAGGTTTTAAGTAAGCAGCAATATAAAAATAATAAGCTGCCGCTGTCCAAACTTTTCCTACCCAACCCAACCAGTGGATAGAACAACTTTGGAAAACTAAATTCGAAAAAAAAAAAAAAAAAAAAAAAAAAAACAAATCAACAAAACAAATAAAGGATTTGCCTACTACTTAAACTAAAATAAAAGTAATTTCTTAATTTTATTTCCTAAACTATTTATTGTTATTAACTATGATTTAGTCCGGTGCGACGTTGTGATCAATTTTTGTATATAAAATAGATTCATATACATATACATAAAAAAAAATATATATATACATTAATATCTTAATATTTATTATTAATATTATTATTAGTAATTATAATGTGATGTTAAATTTAAATACAAAAAAAAAACAAACAAAACAAATTAAAAGTAAAAAAAAATACAATTTCAAATTTAAAATTTTTAATTTCTAATTTATACATGTAAATGTTGTGAAACGGCTATTTAAAAACAAAAAAAAAAATAAATTTTATTAAATAATAATGGAAAAACTAAAAAAAAGATAATATTGGCAACCAAAGCGCATCTCTATGCAAAAGATTTTTTTTATAATTGTTTCCCAAAACAAAGTTAATAAAAAAACAAAAATGAAAAAAAACACAACCCATTAAAAATATAATATTCAATAACTTTTTGAAAACAAAAATCACAAATATTAAAGCAAACGGATTAAGTTGATTATTCTGATGATATTCTTTACTTTTTTGTTTTTGCTTTAAACTTTACTTATTACAAATTTGTTTTTATATAAAAAATAATTTCTTTGAAACATTACGATTAGTTATACTAAGTAAGAATAGAGCGAAAATAAAGCGTAAAACAAAAAGAAAAAAATTAAATTTTAAAATAAATTGTTTAAGTTTCTAGGAGCACAAATATTTAAAAAAGAAAAAATGAACATGAAAACTCCGCACTGTTAGTCATTGTATAAAAATTATTATATTTAACAAAAAAAAAAAAAAAAACATAAAATCATGGACTTGAAAACAAAAATGAAAACAACTACATTTGTAGGATAACAAATTAAAAAAGAAAAATTGTTATAAAAAAAAAGCCTTAAAACGCCAAAAATCAACCACTACACAAAAAAAAAATGTCCACTTAAACATAAACAATTATTAGTAAAAAAAAAAATTAAATAAAATATAAACTTTAAAGTATATATTGTATAGTTTTTTTTTTGTTTTTTATTGTCAAAAATCGCATTTCTTCCACTCGAGCGAAATCTATTTTGTCTAATTGTTTAAACCTTATCGTCTTTCACTGTCCTTTTTGAATTATATGAATTGTACTTATTTTTTTGTTTTTTTTTTTATTTTTTGTTTATAAAGTGCTTCACAGAATTTTTAGAAAAAAAAAAATACTTAAATGGTTTTTTATATTGAGTGTGTTTTTTAGGAAAAAAAAAAAATAAGTAAAAGGTAATTGAAATTTTGTTCATAACTATTATACTATAAGTACAAAAGTTATTTAATATTATATGGATATAATATATATTTATATATATACTATAACCAAATTTAAAGAAAATAAAAAAAATATATAATTATATATTAAATATACAAGAAAATCATTGTACATAATTAATAGATTCAAGGAGTAACAGTATATACATATATACATAGAAATGGAAAGATATACATTAATACTATTAATTAAGATCGAGAGTTCAATTAATATAGTATATGAAAAACAAAATCAACATTATTATAAATAATAATTATACATAACATAATAAAAAAAACAAAAGATTCAATTATATAATTAAATTATATATATACATATTTAATGAATGCATAATAAGACAAAATAAAAACTTAACTAAACCACTACAATTATATACATAAACATTACTATACATCATGTAATAAATCCTCATTTGAAAAAAAAAAAATAAATAAATTGAAGCTATACTCTATGTATTTAAATATGTTACTACTGTTGCAATGAAAGTATTCAATTTATTTATATAAATATATTTGATATAATTATATAGATATTCGAAATTACTGGAAACTAAATATGATGAAAACAAAATAGGGGAATGAAAATATGCATGTACGGTACTATATAGAAAAACATAGAAATGGAATTTTAACATCGCAAATTTTAAAATGAGAAAAACAAAGTTTTTAATTTTGTTTGACATAAATAAATATGGTAGTTCAAGACGGGACATTCGTTTTTGGTAATTAAAGGAGTGGTACAAATATGAGCATTTAAAAAAACAAACTACTATCAACTGTGGCCAACAGACATACAGTACCGTCGTCTACGCTTATTGATTCTCTTAAATATTTGATTTTTCTTTTTTTTTTTTGTAATTACTTATATATGAGTTTTTTTCTTAAATTTCTTCTGTAATTCTTAATGAGTTTCTGGATAAAACTTTGCAAGCTTTCATCCTCGTCAATCTCAAGCAGTTTGCCACCGGTTTGTCAGGTAAATGTATCTCGCCTACGCGATCGAATATTAATTCAATGGGAGATTTGGTCTTGGTTCTTAAACTGAGTTTAGAAGAGTTTCTCAATTGGAGCATTATCTGCGAACCTTCTGACTACATTGAAACTATTCATAGTGTTTGTAGTTGTAACTTGTCCTCGCCCTCTGCGAGAACTTTTTTTATATACTTAATACTGACTTCTAACCAATGGTGGACTCGAATCTTAACGATATTCCAATCTTATTGGTTTAGTTTTCATTCAACTACACTTGCATGTGACTTGGAGGTTCTTCTTGAAATGTTGAGTTATGAATTAAAATGAATGCACCATCAGTGCTTCTTTATGACAAGTGAATACGAGCTTAATTGTGAGACGAAGGAGAAAATAAATTCTGGTGTAGCGGTTTGAAACTTTGCTTCTGTATATTGGTTGCTTCTGTACATATTAGTTTCTTACATTCGTTTATATCTAGTATGCGGTCTTCACGCATTCGTGTACATCCTGGACCTAGCCCCGATCTGTAAAGTTTTCGCTTGTACTAAAAGTAGAATTTTTAGAGACGTACTAGAACATGCATACATATGTATTGCACTCAACCCGGAAGCACTGTGTAAGGAAAGGGGTTTTGGTTATTTCTTTCGCCGTTGTTCGGTAAATTCTAATTTGTTGAGGAAGTATCATACATTTCTTTTCAAAAAAAGAAATCTTAAACGAATTTACAACTATTTGGACAATGCTTAGGCTTACTATCTACGTAAGTTGATGGTAGACATTGGTATAATTCAACACTCTGCTTCATTCGAAATATTCTTGAAACGTGTGAAGAAAAATATGAAACGAAAGATACGGATTCGTGATAATTTCTTATCTCCTTATGCCCAGCGTGGAATATTTTCAAACCCAGAAACGACTGAACTCATTGCCAAGGCTCTAGATTCCGACCCGCTCTTCTGCCTAGTTGGCAATAGAATTTCTTCGCACTGCAATATGGTGCTATGGTTAGATTCAAGGCCCATTCTCTTGGGCCAAAGAACCCTAAGGTGAATTAGGAACGTAACTTGCAAATGACAGTGGAGTACATTCACATGGTAGGTTTTTTCAACTACTACTACTACTACCACCTACTGTCCTACTGTTGTAATACTGCGCAAAAACAACGATATAATATAACATATAAGTACTATCTCCGTTTAAATAAGGATTGCTAGTCAATTTTTTTTTCAAACTTTCATCGCCATCGTCACATAAATTGTTTGGACTTCAAACTAAAATAAAATCAGTGCAAGGTACTTAATTTTCAAAGCATTTATGGTATCATAATAGCTGAAAGCGACATCAAATAGTCTTTCTAACCACTTGTGATTTAAAACTCTTCTTTACATTCGAATAACTTCGCTCTTGTGATAGCCTTGTCTGCAGTAATTACTGCAGCCCTTAGTGATTTTTCGTGTTCCTAGACTTAAGATCTCAGTATCAGCGTGTAGTTTTTGAAGTACAGCTTCATCTACCGCATTAAATCCATTAATATAAGAATATTAGTATGTCACAACTGCGTTTGTTATTTAACAATTTTGCAACTTTTATTTTGGTTTTTTTTTTAATATCAGATTGTCTTAAGATCGTGATAACGTATATAATGTGTATTACAACGCATGAGTTATTCTAAAAATTAAATTAGTTAAATTACAAACGAAAAAACATGCATTTTGTTTGGCATGATACAAAGACTTATAGGAATATCCAACTCTACTCCCACTGCCTTGGCACTCTGATATTTAAAAGAAAAAAATAAAGTCAAATTAATCACATAAATGTTTATAAACTTCTACTTTACTCAGAGTTGTATCATTCCTTTTTTATTTCCAAAACAATGCCGCAGCTACTAATTTGGAATCCTTCATACGTAATTTATTGTTGTTTAAGTTTGTTACTATACATCACGCAAAATAAAATTATTTTGCTTACACAATTTCTTTTTTACTTTTAGTAATACGTATGCTTGTCCTTGTGTTATAAAATACAATTTGCCGTCTCATATTAGGTTTATAATACTTAGCTAGAAAAATACACTCAGTTTGTTGTTAAATTATTATTGTATATGCTATTAGATTTTTTTTTATTTTTCTGCTAAAAAAAATTAAAGAGCCTTTAAAGTTGATATATTTTCTTAATTTTAATTATATACAAAAATACATTTAAATGAAACTTCCTTCAATCAGATTACCTTGACATATATTTCTGAAATACTCCCCTTTTTCGGATGCCGTAATATTTATCACAAAACTTGGAATTATCCATTATTTTTTACGTTTTTTTTTTAAAGTACTCAAACAAAGTTACAAGTTATACGAAAAATTTGTGAAAAAAAGTGGATAGCTCCGATTTGCTGTGAAATTATTTAAAATCAAACAAATTTTGTGAATACCCCTTGCATTTTAAAGATGGCTTCCCGATATAAATTAAAACAAATCTTTTCTATAATTCTTCATAAATTTAAATGTGTATATTAAAGTAAAGCAAATATATATATATATATATATTAAGGAAAGCATTAATATTGACAAAAAATATCCAAAAAGCAATAACAATTTAGAATAAAAATTTAACAAAAAAATGTTTAGCAATTAATTCTAAATAAAACAAACAAAAACAAAACGAATTGTAAAAAGAATATAATAACACAAAACAAATTATCAATATGATAGGTAACAACATTATTCGACGAACAACGTATGGACAAAAAATAAAAAGAAAAAGTTAAAACATTTTCAGGAGCAGAAAACAACGTTCTTTAGAAACAAAATTTTTAACCATACACTTATATATCCTTGGGATAATTTTTAAAATAAAATATTTTTACTTCAAAGAACGAAAACAAATAGGTATAAATAAAAATATTAAAAGAACAGCAATCACCTCACGGGGGTGAGTATATCAATTGCACAATCCAAAGAGGCAATCCTATTCAATGTTTTTTTTAAAGAACAAACATGGTTTGTGTAGAGAATAAAACTGTTATTTATTTCTTTATTAACTAAATATATTTGCTATTTATTTAATAAAAAAAAGGTCAAATTTGTTTCTGGTTACCTATGACCAAATCTTCAAAATTTAAATATCATTCATCATTGCTAGTTTAAATTGAATTACTTGCCGCTAACGCCAGTGTGCGTGATAAGACTGAAAAGATGCGGGTGAGAACTAGGTTAGGTATGTATGTGAGATTTGAAGTTCAAACACTTCGACCAAAAATTGTTCAGGAACTAGATATGTATTTCCCAGAACTATCTGTACAACCACCCAAGCCTTAGTATAAAGCCCTGGACGAGCCTAAAATCAATGTTTGCCAGAATACCAAGGTAGTCCAAAACAAGGTCTCTCAGATATAGTTTTTTATGCAAAGAAGTATGTCTTTCAATGTAATACTGTCCTCTCACGACACCTATAGTTTCAAGATCAGACAGTTAATGTGCTTGTGATCCAGTTGAATCAAGCAACATGTCAAATTCTACGACTTTTACGCATCACACACTACTATGTTTCCAAAGCTATAAAGTAGAAAAGGTATAAATATGTAAGCCACAAACACTGGACTGAGTTGTGTTGAGTATATTCTAGAGCCCATTTGAATACCTCTAAATTAAATATAACCGTAGATCATAGATTTACTTAAAATACATCTTGGCTAGTTCAGCTAGTCAGATTCGTCATGGCAGACAAACCATCAAAATATTTGGTTTTTATGATATTCATTGGTTTCTTGAATAAGATACTTACGAGTACGAAGTTTGCCAACGAAAGATAAGTTGCATAAACTCTATGTACAAAAAAAACCTTTTTCGAAATCTTATCTTAGTAGTTGTAGCTGAGATCAATGCTCCGTCTGTCCTATGATGATCCTTGTAAGAACTTAGAATGGAACCCAACTTGTTCATTATCAGAAAGACTTTCCAAATTGTCCTTAGCAATTGCAGGACGTAAGCCATTTCTCTGACTCAATCACATTTTCTACCTTGAAATTGTGTAACATTCCCTTCCTCCAATTGTCGGTAAAAGTTTCAATGTTCATTGACAATGTATGTATGTAGAACTCCTACCTCGGTAGTTTATATAACTAAGCTCTGACGATTTATTTTCTTTGAGACCTTTTATTCCGGATTGGATTCCACTTATGGTCGAAGATGCAACGCAAACTCGACGTACATACTTCGGAAGAGAAAAAAACGAGTTAAAAAAAGAAACGTTTTTATGTAGTTTAAAGTAATGTGTGGTGTTCGAAATAATCTGCTGTTACGTTTTAAATTCGAGTTTCCAGAATATATTACTCCAAGTATAAGCAAAAGTTGGTCACATGTTTTATTTCAGTATTTTTGTCAAGAATATCTCCCATCTCGTCGTTACTTGTAATGACACCTAGGCGTATATGCAACATTTTTTTGTGTACTACAATTCTCTATCTAAATCATGTTCTCTTTAAAAATAAATATACCTGCATTGCACCCTCATTACCAAAGCAAAGGCGAAAAATTAAATAAACAAAGAAAAAAAAAGCTATACATTAATAAAAATATATATATTTATAAATTTTATTGGGAAAAGTAGTAAGTTAACAAAATTTTTCATAGATTTCTTTATGCTTGCAAATTTTTTATACATACATACTTAAATTAAAACAAAAAAGTAAATATAAAGAAAAAACACGTAAACATTCAAAACTTTACATACTGGGCAAAAATATAATTCATATTCAACTGCATTACATTAATATTCAGATTTAAAATACAAACAAAAATACCTAGTGGGTGATTGTGCTACAAAAAAAAGAAACCCAAAAAATATTTCCCTGGTATATTCAAATTTATCAATCATAGCTATACCATACCAACGGAAATATTTTTAAACGTTTTTTTTTTTTTTAAAACAAAAAAACATCATCCAGTACTGTTGACAGCGAATTAATAAATACAATAAGATGTACTACCCTCTCAGCATCATAAAGCACCTCCTGCATCTTCTCTACCAGAACACTGTTACTGTCAGGTCTATGATGACATATCTCCAAGAAATGAGGATTCAAAAAAATCACAATTTCTAGCTATCAATAAAAAAAAACAAAAGTTACATCAGTTCAAAAACTCTAAAAGAACACACAAAGTAAAATACAAAAAAAAAAAAAAAAAAAACAAAAAAATCTTTATGGGTTAGTGATAAGTTGTATAATAGATAGATTAAAAATTAATTGAAAAACAAAATTTAATAATAATTTCTAGGAAATACAAATTATAAACCACACTAAAAAAACAAAGTACGAAGTGAGGAGAAATAAATATAATAGAATGTTCTTCTCCCTTTATCTCTATCTCTCTGTATTTCACTGGATTTTATCTTCTTGTAATTTTATCTTTTCTCTATGTGTTTTTTCGTATATAAAATAAATAAAAATAAAAAATAAAAACAAATAAATGTGTGTGTTGTATCGTTTCTGTTTCAACTGCCAGTTTTCAAATTATCGCAGTAATTTAAATGAAAAAACAAATAAAAGACATACTTCCCTAATTTATGTAGTAAAAAAACTTAAAATAAACAAATATTAGGTAGATTTTTTTTCGGTTAACTACTTTTTAAGTAGTAAAACGATGGCGTATAATGGTGATCTGTAATTAAAATAAATATAATTCAAAAGTTCATTCTAATTATATTTATATATACATATATAAACAAACAAAATATATTTATCATTGTATATATGGTGTGGATTCTCCGAATTTGTAAATCTATTCCCGGAGGTAGCAGATATAAAAATTTAACAAAAAAAAAAAATTATGTAAAAGGACAAATAAAAACAAAACGAGATTATAACTTTGAACAACACAAAAAACAAAAAATAAATGAAAGACATAGAAACACAAGACATTCACACGAAACAATAAGAAATATTTTACAAATATAAAGAACTCACATACATATATATATATATATATATATAAATATACACCATACACCCAATAACACATGAACTTATAATTAACCCATTAATGTAATTAACAAATTAATAATCAAATAATTAAAAAAAAAACAAATCATAACGAAGAGGAAAAAATTGATAAAAAAAACAATTAATAAAACAATTTTCATAACTTAAATTTACAATTCATAGGAAACAAGAAAAAAAAATTTAAATAAAAAAAAAAAATTGTATCTAAAGTCAAAGCAAAAAAAATCAACACATGTGTAGATGAACTTTAATAAACAAAAAATGTATTCTTATTAATTATTATTATTAATATTATTATTAATTATTATTATTAAAAATGTAATCTTACCTAAGGTAAATAAAAATTTTGTTTTGTTGCGAAAAAATAATTACCGTGTTTAACTTGTGGATTTTCATTTTACTTAAGAAGAAATTGTGTAGCAATTTTACTCGTGCTTTTGCTGATGCTGTGAATTTGCACAGATTAATGAACTTCAGTCGACTTGAGCCGGATGGCAATCGGGGGGGGGTATCTGTAAGTTTGAACAGTGGCGAAAGCGAGTATCCACAATTTCAAATACCTACAGCTGGTCGAGTTTGATGACAGAAATGGTTATGCCACGTAAACTTCTCTTATACATGCCTCCCGACATATATTTTATACACGTACTTTGTAAATCTTCCCGATTTAGGAAACCTTTTCCGGATTACCGACATAGTGTACAAATTTATCGTTTTTTTTTTCTATTCTTTCTTATCTTTATTAACTATTTCGTTTTTTATTCTCATATGTATTTACTTACTTACGTGACCCTACAGATACAACTTAATCTCTCCAGTTAGTCCTCTCTTCAGCGAACTGTTTCCAGTTGCGCACTCCTCCGGATTGGACTCGAAGACTCAACTGAGTCAAGCGCCATCTTAAATGACTGATGGGCAGTGTTTTTTTTTTTGTTTTTTTGTTGCTGATCAGACCCGCCAATGGAAACGGGACCGCATATCTTACGAAGAGTTTTTCTCTCAAAATGACCGAGGATATATTCACTCTTATCTTCTTTATCTTCAGCCTACTCATTTGCTCTCTCAGCTCTCGATAGAGTTCATATTTCAGCTACCATCAAGTAGGACGATCCGAGTCATAATATAAAATCTCCTTAGTTCGGAATAGAGTCTAGCTACTTATTTGCTCTCTCAGCCCTAAGAAACAGCGATTGGCTCAGTTGTGCTCTGCCAATTTTTTCTATTATCGGCGTTCGCCAATAGATACGCAGACTTTTGGAAAATTGTGCCTCCGGTGTTGGATTGTTAGTTTCACACAATTCTTTCAAATATTATGTTAAATCCATTTTTGACATCAAAGGTCTTGATGAGGTCGTTGCGACCTTGATGGAGCGCGAGTATTCCCCGTCGTTAAACTGCACATACGAACGAGTTTAGCAGGAATGCGTAAATTAGAAAAGGGTCTGTATAGCTCGTATCTATAAATGCTGTCATATGCGACTTTAAAATCAATGAAAAGATGGTGGGTATTGATTTGAACTTCTAGACTTTTATTCAGGATCTTTCGAAGTATGAACATTTGATCGATTATACACTTTTTGGTCTGAAACCACAATTATAGGGCCCAATCAGGTTGTTGTCGAAGGATTTTAGGAGTTCACACAAGATGACAGATAAAATCTTGTACGCGATGTTGTAAAAACTGATGAATAAAGCTCATTACTTTGCAATACATGTACATAGGTAGCTCAAAATAGGGCACACACAACAAATACGGAGGTTTAAGCAAACCGCCAAGATCGCTGCGAAATGTCCAGAAATGATGTAAGAAATAACTGGCTCAAGTACGATTATGTCTGGTCTGGTACATCTTAAATCACACCTGCATCAGCTAGAGATTTGATTCAACACTGTTTGGTGAAACTAATAGGAGACAAGTAAATAGTGGAGTATTGTTTAAGCACCAAAGAAGTTTCTTTTGCCTCTTCTTCAATAATTGTATTTTTCACCTCTTAACCTACAATACATAGTACATAGTTAAGCATATTCAAAATGCACGGAATTGTAAATTTTAATAAATTACATAAGTATACAATTCCGATCATAGATTTTGAAAAATTTGTTTTTTAAACTATCGATTCGTATTTTATTAATTCTTTTATTTCTTTCTTTTCTTATAACAAAATTATAGGAGGACAGTCTATCAGTATGGAATCGTACAGCTACAGATACAGTTAGTAAGACACGAATCCGCGACACACTACGTAGAATATTAAATCTACCTCTAAATACTTCAATCGAGTATAAGATTCACTGTGATAGCCTTAAATACGTAGCAATGTAAGTTTTTATAAAATTAAATCAAATTAACCGCTCTCTTGAACTAATTTTCTTTCATTACAGTAATAAAGGCCCAATAAAAAGCTGAAACTTAGCGCATTACTCTAAGTTCAGCAAATATTAATAGAAGAAGAAAGAAAAAAACAAAACGAAAAAATAAACAAAAACAAAAAAAAAACAAACATTTTACAAATCCCGAAACCCCAAAATACAAATTTGCATACTTATTGCCAGAATTATACAAACACTAAATTGACGTCTAAAAATAGAAACAAAAAAACAAAAACTTCCCATCAATCCAAATAAATAAAAACTGAAACTACATAATTAGAAAATGCAATTTAAAAATCTTATAATTTATTGTTTTTTTTTTTTTTTAAAAAAACACAAAAAAAAAACGAATACATATGTAGATAAGACAATTTCAAATAAATAAAAAAAAGAAGAAAAACAAAATATTCAAATAAAACAATGCTTTCTCTTTAGTTGAGGAAGTATAACAAGATAAACAAATGAAGACACAATGCAACATTATTTCTAAACCGAATAATTTTTTTTTAATTATTGTTTTATACTCGCCATAGATAAATTAATTTATCAAACAAAATATAAAGTTTGTTTTTTTTTAAAAGAAGGGAAGTTCAATGCAAGATAAAAAAAAATGTTTTTATTTCATTTAACTAAATTTTCTCTAAAGTTTCCTTCTTTTTTTTTTACAAATACACAAGGAAAATCAAAAAAAAAAATAAACCACTACATATAGATGTTTAAGTGCGTCTTTTACTGTACACTCTTTTTTTAGGACTAGCAGATGCTTGTTAATTCTCCTCTCCTGACTTTTATAATGTGTATACATATTTCCAAATGGCGCCCTGTAACAAAAGTTGCTTTGATATATGTACAGATTGTGCGAAACTCAAGCTAACACCAGAGGCACAATTTTCCAAAAGTCTATGCAGTTACTTGCATACGGTGATGATGATGACATTGACATCATCGGCAGAAAACAGCGAGCTGTCACTGGAGGGACAACGCAGTAGAGGAAGATCTTGGAGTGCGCAACTGGAGGCAGCTAGCCAAAGATCACGCCAAATGGAGAGACTTGTTGGTTGAGGCCCATCTCCACCCCGGACTGTAGCGACACCTAAGTAAGCAAGTAAATGCATTTCTACGCCTTGGAAATTTCTATACGAAAATGGATACTATGATGGTGCCATTCGATCGAAATTTTTTTACAATTACTTTTTTTCGGAACGGATACTATTGTAGGGCTGAATATGCCAGTCAATGCTAACGATGATAATGCTGTACATGTTGTCACGGAAGGAACGCGCAAAAAAGGCCTCGATAGATTTTTACGCAAGCAACAGAATCTTCTGCAAAAATCGGGGCCAAAACCAGCCACCATCCATTGGATGTACACCGCCATCGTAGGGCCCATCCTCACATGCGGCTGTCTGATCTGGTGGCCTGCTGCCGGAAAGCCGCAAGCCGTGTATAGGTATGTTAATGCGCCTTCTAACTACCTTACCCCTCACCCGGACTTCAGCCTCAACCTCGATTCCAAATTTCCATCTAGAGAGAGCTAGGCAAATGGTGAGGTCATAAAGCCCGTTTCCATATCCATCTTCACAAAAATTAATGAAGGTACTGGCTCGTCGAGGTCTGCCGGGACTTTTCCACTCTTAACAGCAATAAACATATAGAAATCTACATAGACAGCCAAGCAGTCATCAAAGCCCTCACTTCATCACAACCAAATCAAAACTGCTGGATTCTGGGACATATGGGTTTCCAGGGGATTGAAATTGCCGACGAGGAAGCCAGAAAAGGCTCAGTATCAAATGATTTACAAGCAAACACATCGGGTCGAACCCCCATCAGTCTTCTCATGTCCAAAATTACTTCGGACTTTCAAAACATGGCCAAGACTCACTTCATGCCGCGTCTCTGGAAAACTTTGGCCCCAATACAACAAAAAAAAAGGACTAGAGAACTTCTATCTTTAAACAGACCACAGCTGACACTCTTCATATATGTACATATGTATATACATATATCCTCACAGGCAAAACTCAATCGCAGCACATCTTAGAAAGAGGACAATCAGCACCATAGACCTAGCAGACGCTGTGGCAACAGGGGTAGAGGCAGACAAAACGCATTTCCTCTACGAACCAGATACATAATCTTTGGAAAAGAATCTTTCAATGATCTTAGCGAGTGGAGATGGATATGCTGCTGAAATCAATGATCACCCCTTCCATGTAAATCTATGGATTAGATGTTTTTAAATGAACCAAAAGTTTTAAAAAGTAAAAACACATTTTTTTTTTGTTTTAAAATTACTTTGTAGTTATATGTGTTAAAATAGTAATTAATACCAAATACAAAAAATATTTTAAAATATAAATTATTTATCTGGAAATTCCGTTAAATCATAGAGATATACATTCGAGATTAAACAGTCACCATCCTAGAAATATAGACAAATGTATATAAATATATAAACCACACTCTGATGTAAATTATAAAACTCACCGCAGGTGATATTCCCACCAAAGCATCGGCATGTCCATAAAACTCCTCTTTGAGCGAAATGACAATAGTTTGCAGGTTCATTGTGTGATCACGAATGTATGAGGCGACTTTTCCAATATTTGTGTTATCCAAAGCAGCATCGATTTCATCAAGAACAAAGAACGGAGCCGGTTGGTAACTGAAAATCAAAACCATACCCTTTTTCTAACCAAATAATGAGATAAGCATCAAACCCACCTATGAATGGAAAAGAGTAAAGCCAATGCAGCAATGGTCTTCTCCCCACCACTCAAGTTACTCATCGGTTGGAAACGTTTACCCGGTGCCACACAATTATAATTAATACCATCTAAGTATGGTTCCTCTGGATTGTCTGGACCCAAATATGCTTGAGCAGCTTCATTTCTCGCCAGCGATTTATAAATACCATCGATTGCCTCCGAAATGTGATTGCAGCACCGAATAAATTTCTCAGCTCTTTCGTTTTTGACCTTTTCAAAGGATGCCTTAGCTTTCTTTGCCTTTCGTCGGGCATTTTCAAATTCCTCGTTGGTAGAGGCAACCTTTTCGGTGACACGGTCTAGTTTTTGCATCGCTTTCATGTTGGGCGTTTGAATGCGCTCAAGTATATCGAGCTTCGATTGTAAATCTTTCTGCAGGGAATCGTTGGTTTTCTTAAAGTGCGAGTCATCTTTTAGTTTGCACAGTTCCCGCGGCAATAAGTTGTAGTTCACCTCAATTCTGAAATAAAAAAAAAATATTACATAACAAAACCTAACAAGTAGCAAGTAAACTTACTGATTCTCTCTTTCCAGAATCATAGACGATGATGTACCATTCGCAGTGGTTTCCGAATCACCTTGACGCACTGTGTCATCCAGCGAACCCTTGAGTAGCGGGATAGCAATACAGTCAATCTAGAAGCAAAAACATTATCATCGACTCTTTTAGAACTAAGTAGATTTCATCACCTTTGATTGCAACAATAAATTATGCCGCTCATTCTTTTTCGTCTCAATTTTTGCTTCAATGCCAGATACTAGACTACCCAGGGAGTGAATTTCTTTCGCTAAATTTGCAACATCTTTACGAGCCTTTAGGGAAACCATTAGAAAGGTTACATATTACTGTGTATTTGGTTACCTTAGAGATTTCCTCTTCCATATCATCGACTGCGGTCTTTTTACTTTGTTTGCCCTGCTTGAGTTTTTCAATAGCTTCTTTATCCTGTTCGATCTCTTTCAAGTAACGAGTTTCAGCGATTTTTAGATCTTCAAGAGCGTCTTCTTCGTCTTGAACAGTTCGTTCCCAACGCTCCAAATTTTCTACATAAATTCAGTGAGATTAACTGGTAGTCGTACGAACTAAAATACTTACTCTTGGTATCCTTCTGTTTTTCGAAATCCAACTGTGTATTGATGGCATCGATCTGTTGCTCAAACTCAGCTCTCTTCCTTGCGCGTTCCTGCTGCATAACCAACTCCCTTTCTTCGTACTGCCTTATGTTCTTCACCCCCAAGCGACGACAGAACTTGGCAAACACTTTATCCTCCACATTGTTCATGTTCTCTTTGATCTCCTGAATACGTTGATCACGTTTTAACATTCGACGTTCGATTTCACTGATTTTAGGCTAAAAATAAAACAATCAGTAAAGTCCCTCACTCACTCTATATGAACTTATTTTACACCGAACTCATCCAATTGGCTCTGAACATCCTGAAGCTGTCTATCGAATTGTGAAATTGATTTCTTCGATGATTCCAAATCGACCATGCTGTACTTTAGACGGTTAGCCAAACCCTAAGTTAAATCAAATAACAAGGGTTAAAAAGGACTACCTGACCTTTCTCAATGTGTACGCTAACCTGAATTTGACTCTCCACGGTAGCCAACTCACTTTGTTTTCGTGACTTTTTTACCAGCTCTTTCATTTCCTCGGTAAGCTTTTCCTTTTGCATTTTCAATTGAGCCATATGCTTCTCATCCCATCGTTTAGCTTTGCGTGCTAAATCATGACTACCACCAGATATAATACCCGATTTCTGGTAAAATGTTCCATCCAACGCTAAGGCATCGAAACGACTGCGATCAATTTCATAAGCCACTTTCATTGCATCCTCTGGTGTTTCACAAACAAGTGCGTTGTTGGTTGCAAAGAGCACAGCTCTCTCAATCTCTGGTGGATCGAATTTAAGCACGTCAAAGACGAGTTTTACGTTGCGCGGTTCAGTGATGTTTCTCAATCGTTCTTTTAGTGGTTTCACCTGAAGGTAGTCGAGCGGAAGAAAAGTCTCCACTTCTAACATTTGTTCTTTAAGGATCTGTAAACCATTACAAAATTAAGAAAGTTATTTCATGTACAATGTAAGTAGTTTTCAAATATTCTGTAACCCTTTGCTAACCGATTCACTTGATTAAGTCAATTACCTGAATGCAGTGACGTGCTGTCTTTTCAGTATCAACAATAATAGCTTCCATGTATTTTCCCAACACTTTGGTAACAGCAACGTTGTAACGTTTGTGCGTCGGTTGACACATGTTAATCATTCGATCGTACTAAACCAAGAAAAAAATGCATCAATTCAGGCAAATCATTCATAAAAAAAAAGAATAAATCAACTTACCACCCCTGGTACTTGTTTCTTGAAAAGTTCCACCACTTCTTGCTTTTTCTTCCTACGCGCATCCTCATGTTTATCAATCTTCGCATCGCCCAGCTGATCGCGAACATTTTCCAACTCACGCTGTTTTTCTGCAATTTTTTCTTTCGATGATCCCACATCGCGCCTTAAGTCCTCTTTTATACGATTCTGTTCTTCCAATGCTGCTTGACTGGACTTGATGTGATCCATTAGTTTATCATGTCGCTTCATAGCTTCCTCCCTTTGTAGTGTTAGCTTTTTGAAAGCCTCATCTATCGATGCTTTACGATTCATTTCACTGTCTAGTAAATCCTGATCGGACTTTTGCTCACGATTAACCGAATCCAAATTTGAACGATACTGTGTGGCGGTTGCTTCAGCTTCTTGCTTTAACCGATCATATTCTTGAACAAGTCCTTCTTCCATGTGAACACTTTTTCCGCGACGCTGTGACTCACCTTCGATTTCTTCTTCGAAACGTTTCTTTAGAGTTTCAACGTCTTCCAGTTTTTTATCCAAGTTACGGATGTCACATTGATGGGCATTGTCGGCTTCTTTTGCAGTTTCCAGTGTCTTAAGAAGTGAAGTCAGTTTCTTTTGACAATGAGACACTTTCTCTTTAGCCTTAATGAACAGCGGTCGTTTCTTGTTGATTGCTGTTTCAACTTCACGAATTTCCTGATCGACCTTTGCCAGATCTCGACTGATTTTTCCTGCCTCTTTTTTCTTGTCCTTGAGAATTTCATCGGCTTGCTCTTTCTTCACTTCAACAGTTTTGATTTCTTCTTGTTTAACATCAAGATCGACGTTTAACTTTTGAATGTCCTTCTCGACATGATACAACCGAAACAGTTGGTATTCCACTTGTTTTTCGTTCTGCATAAGGAGTCACAAATTAATAATTGCAGAAAAAAATTATAAATTGAACCTACGTATTCGGTCTTAAGACGTGCATAGCGATCTGCTTCCATTTTCTCATGTTTAGCTTCTTTGCGTTCGGCGGCTATTCCCTTCTTCTTCTGATAAGTAAATTGAGTTTCCTCTTCGGCTAGATTCATTTCTTGTTTTAAACGATTATAGTCGTCCTTCAGAAGACCAGAGCTGAAATATAAGTGATTTTAAAATGATTAAAGTATGTTATAATGGCAGTAGTAAATGCGTCACTGATCCCTCTCCTGAGGACAGTTCAATCCACTTCTACACGGAAGGTTTCGACACTGATAAGGAGGTGGGTTTTGGTGTCTTCTCCGAAAAACTCGAATCTGAGCATATCTTTCCCCCTCCCAGATCATTGTAGCTTTTTTCAGGCGGAAATCACAGTGATCAAGGAAGCCTGTGCCTGTCCTGTCTGAAATGTAATGCAAAGCGGCGATCAAATGCTTGGTATCGTGGTCCTTCACTTCAAAGGCCGCTTGCCTCTTCTGGAGATGACTGAGGAATTCAACATTCACCTATGCTGGGTGCCAGGCCACAGAGACATTGCGGTACATTTTGAGACTAAAGAGCTCGCCAGACAGGTTACGACCCATAGGATACTACCGAAATGGAGAAAATCGCAACTTGTGAACTCTGACTAAAGCTTTACGCTTTTAGCAAAACCAACTCTGGATGCGAAAATCTCTCTACTTTCAACATTTCGAGACAGATTTGGCCTAAACTTGATCTAAAATGGATGCCAACATACCAAAAGGCTGAGCCTCTTTTCACACGACTTCTGCAGAAGCTGGCGTCATTAGACGTCGCGGGCCTCCTTCGCTTTATCAAGAGCTCCGGTTGGTGTAATTAGTCCCGGGTACCCAAATGGTGCGATCCATAGCATCGGAATGGAACTTATACCAGTTGCTGCGCACTGTTGCAGAAAGCCACTCTAACCTAAACCTAATGTTATAATGGCTGAAACATTATACATTTTCATCTTCCCCTTACGTGAGGACATACATATGTACATATGTATATAGACTGGAAATGGCAAATTCAACATTAATGCGGATTATAACGAGACGCCGGAAACTCAGCATTCCCTTGCACTTGGAATGTTTTTTTTTTTGTCAAGATAAAAAGAATCTACACAAATACTTCTCTTCGTAGAAAACCTTACAAAAAACTAGGAAATTGCTAACATAATAAATATAACACGTTACTACAAGTATATACTATCTACCCATTTACGAATAAATTGTTGATTCTACCTACCCACTTATTTCCTCAAACAGCGCAGTTCTTTCCTTTGCACTTTTCATTGCAATATTCTCTACGGCACCCTGAAACACCAGAAAATTCTTTGCCTTAACATTGATACCCAGTTTCTCCAATTTAGACAAATACGTGTTGCTCGAAACGCTCTGTAAGCAATAAGGAAATCCTGATTGAAGGAATTACAAAATAATTATAAACCACATCACCTCTCCGTTTATTTTATATTCAGACGATCCTCCAATAACACATCTTTGGAAATCCATCTGTTTATCTTCATCCACGATAAACTTCGCTGTAACATAACAAGAACGCGCCACAGGTTTACCAATGGATGCACCATGTATCAAGTCGTTCAAACGCTTCACACGCAAACTAGACGTCTTCTCTCCCATCACAAAACTTATCGCATCCATGAAATTCGATTTGCCTGTGTTGAGATTGAAAATTGATGAAACTAACAAGGCATATCTACAGGGAAGTCTCACCTGAACCATTTGGACCGATGACAGCAGTGA
The DNA here is from genome assembly GCA_905220385.1 of Xylota sylvarum. NCBI lineage: Eukaryota > Metazoa > Arthropoda > Insecta > Diptera > Syrphidae > Xylota > Xylota sylvarum. The sequence continues at coordinate 20,962,839 of LR999958.1, forward strand.
ATTCTTTCAGGGGTCCTACGATGGTGTGGCCACGGTAGGACTTGAAATTTTCCATCTCAATGAATTTCAAAAATGCCGTTGTCATTTTTTCCTCCGGCATTTTTGAAAAATAATTAATTTTCTGCAGGGAATTACAAAAAAACAAATGGGAATATTTTCCCAACACCAATTTGGACGCTTTTCTTTTTTGGCTCCGACTTTATTGACATTTATTTGAAAGATATAGGGTGAATTCACAATGGTTTTTTTTTTTTTTTTTTTTTTTTTGTTGTGTGAAATTCGTGTATTTTGGTGCTGCCAAACTACTCTTTATAAGTCACGAACGACAAACTTTTTTTCATTCCTTCTTTGTGCAACGTAGGTATTGAATATTTTTAATATGAAAGCAGCATACTGCAAACTCATTAATTCATTGATGTAGTAAAATTATAAACTTATATGCTGTGTATATGAAAGAGGATAGCGGAAATTTTTGTCATCTTAGTGTGTCTCATATTTTAAAGAGCAAGAACCAACTATTTAATTATAAATTAATATTTGGCGCAGCAGGCTAAAAATAGGGCCTTCGTCTTTACTAATCACAATTACATGTATTGCTTGTCCATGACGTATTTTTAAAAATTCGAGCCTTGAACCTCCGCTAATCATTCCGTTGCAATAATCCGGAAATCACTGAGCAATAACCAAAAACCAATGAGTAACCCTACCCTTAGCTGAGCTGACTAGAAAGAATTTATGAAACACAATATACGCGTACGTACCAGTGTGAGTGGTATCCTCACAGGCCACAACTCAATGGCGTCCCATCTTAGAAGAATGAGAATCAACACTACAGACCTAGCAGAGACCGTGGCGGCACAGCGGTAGAGGAAGACACAACAAATTTGTCCAGCAAATGCCCTAGCCTAAACAGAACTATATCCTTAAAACCACACTACCTAAAACCACACTAAAATTCATCATGAAAACGGACTGGTTCAGGAGGGCTGCTCCCGCCATAGACAAATTATTGCACTAATTACTTGTTCATTATCTTCAGATCCGAGTGAGGCTTCAGAGTTGCAGTCACCCCGCAACCTACCTACCAGTGTGGGTCTGGCAAACTACGCAAATTCTGCATATTCCAATTTTCATTTGTCTTAACTTCCAAAAAAGGGATGAATGAAGGAAATATTTGCGACTGAACATATGGATAACCGCGTAGATGGCATTAGAAAATTGAAGAATAAGGAGAGCTTGTTTTCAACAATACATCAAGTGGAGACATTGTCGCTGTTATAGTGACTTGAAAGTTAAGGCAGGGAACGACAACGAAGGAAGGAAAATCTTCCTCACTGAGCAGCTGCAATGGCAGGAACTTATAAGCATAACCATCTGAAGACGGAAGAGGTGGTGGATTGGTCATACGTTTCGAAAACGCTACAGTTCCACCAAGAGCTAATGTATGTATTTCAGCTCTCCTTGGGTGGAACTGCAAGAAACATGTAGCCGTAGTAGAGACCCTAAGATCCACCAGTGTTAACTGATGACTTGGGATTTTGGAAACCAAATAATGCCAGCCTTCCGGTTGTACGAGCAGGTTAAGCGCAAAAAAACAATCAAAGTCTTTCCACAGTAGTACTTGTGAAGTTAAGTTGAATTAGAACTCCAACACAATTTAGAAGAAAAAACACAAAAGTAAATGTTTATAAAATCTATTAAAAATTCTCTACAACTTTTGAAGCCATTTCAAGTCCTCCGCCACATCGTCACTGAGGCTATTCTTCTTCTTCTTCTTTTTTGGGCTAACAACTACTACGCCTTCGTCATCATTTGAATGTGACCGCTTCTTCTTCTTCTTAGGTTTCTTTTGAGTCACTATTTCTACATCCCCATCACTATCGACTGGAATTGATCTGGGTTCCTTTGATTTACTTTTCAACTTAGATTTTTTCTTAGGTGCTGCGCGGATAGAAACTTCATCGGCACGCTTAAGTCGTTCAGCGATATCAGGACTAATTTCAAGTTTACTCTCGTAATCCATTCCATGTAATGGGTGGCGTTCTTTTATTCCTATTGGCATTGGAACTCGCCCAAACTGAGCTTCCGTTTGACTTTCAGCTGGCGGTGGCATCGCCTTCAGGCGACTTCGAAGTATAATACTTCCTTGTATCGGCACAATTTTTATGCTACTGTGTCCCTTTCGATTTTTGTGGCCAAACGCATGTGGTACGGGTTGAGGGAACTCAATGGCTACGGTTTCCAATTCATCTTGATTGCTACGTCCGGGAAGTTTTAGTTTTTGGCCTGCTAGTACAGACACGTCTGTCCCTTTGGGACATTGCATTATCCAAATTTCATCGTTTTCATCGATGGTGTGGAAGTCACCAATTGATGGATTATTGTCTTTGATTTCTTGGAGCTTTGGATTGTTATCGAGAAAATCCTCTTTTAGTTCCTTAGGCGTTTTTGCGACCGGGATCATTGTGCTGTAAATAGAAAGAAATGTAGTGACGAATAATTATTTTGCTTTTAACTAGTTACCCACTGTTACCTATTCATGAATTCGAATGATTTTTAAAATATATTTTTTTTTAAATTGTTTACACCCGCACGTGCGCCTAAATATTCCTGACAATTCAGTGACATTTCAATGGGCTCTATTGTGAATTAAACGAAATTTAGTTCACAAAAGTCACGTTGTCAGAGAAAATCGTACTGGATTATATTGTAGAGATGTGCGAATCAGTAATACGATTCCACCCGTTTTGAAAGACGCGCGATATTTTTCCTATTTGCTATTATTTCGTTGAATTGAATTGGTCAAAATGTGTTGTTAAATTATGTGTACTGCGGAGCTAATTAAGCTCTTGACCCATTCTCCAGTGAAGCTGGTACAATGTTTTCTACTGTCAATTCAGAATGCATGCAGTCGTGTCGTAATATCTTCTGCAAACACCTTCAAGCATTATTAGGATTCACTTCCGACTCTCTTTATTTCTGAGACAGCTGGAGTCAGCAAACTTTTAAATTCGCTGTTAGCGTCATCTAATGAAAGCATGTGCTATTCCAGACAGGATACCATCCTCGTTGGTATACGTTTGAAGAAGTTATGGACTTTGTCTGTCTGTAATTTTCACTAGCGTTTAGACAAAGACACACTAGCTGCGATAAAGATATGGCAAAGGCACATACTGTCAAGACAAGACGGCGTTGATCTGGATTATTTTAAGAGCAAATACTTTCGAGAGAGGCGATACTTTAACTCCGCGAAAGCTCTTTAAGTTGCATGATTTTGTCGAGATAGAGACCTCTACAACGATTACAGTCGATCGTACTTACATAGCTAGCGCTACAGTTCGGAGTGAACCAACTAACAAGCCTCTCCAGTAGGCTCGGTCTGTAGTTACAGTCGTTCGACTTATTAATTGATTCATTTAAATTTGTAACGCCCCTCAATTATTTACTAGAATTATTTTTGTGAAATAAAAGACCGTAATTAAATCGAACAAACACATTTCGATTTCGATTTATCGCAAAAATTTTTGCAAATCTATTACATTCCATGATTTTTATTAAAAAAATTGCATCAAATGAAAACGTAGAGCAAAAAGAAAAATGTCAAAACCCACAAAATTGTGTACGTGTATTTGCTACTGCCAGCCGAATGTGAAAAATTTTGTTTTTTCTTTTGAAAATTTCGTTTTATTTAGTTAAAAATATATTTTTTATGTAAGTACCTAATTTAATGTTATGTTAAGCTAAATTAATTGCCGTGCGTTTGTTAAAAAACACATTTGTGACGTTTCCCATTCGTGATAACACAAAAAAAATAATTGAGGATTGCCTTTATCAATCTAGATCGTGTTTACTTTCGATGACCTGCTCACCAATAGATAACCCATTAATCAGTATAACTCAATTTAATTCTATTTTTACTGATTAATCGCTTGCGTATATGAAATATATAGATTTATCTCATGGTCAATTGCAATTTAAAGAATATATCTTCAATTGCATTTTTATCCTCTGGCGAGATATCTATCTATGCAACTTTTTCTTTTATCTAAAAATACATGTAATCAATTGAAAACATTGGAAATAAAAGAAATGTATACATGATCTGTGACCAGAAGCATGTTAAAAGCTCGATATTGCATTAAAAAAAAAAATTGCTATTTACATGTAAAAACAAATAATTGCTTGCTACGAGGGGGTCTGTATTTAAAAAACGTATACCAAATAACAAGTGGAATGTATGTATGTACATACATACATATAACGCATACAGTACAGCCGAAATTCTTGTAACCGAGGATGCAGTTAGGCAATGATTAAGTTACAATTAATTTCTTTTAATGAACCCTAGTATTAAATTGAGTTCCAATGAATACTCAATTCTATGCGAATTCTTTTTAGTAATTAGTAGTCATTTCATACGATTTATATGGTATACATAGGTATAGGTATGATGTACTTTCTCTGGCTAGTTGATCTATACCGCACTTACAGATACTGATCTTGAATACTTAGAGAATTCTTGCAGTCTGGTGTTTGAACATCTAAATGTGCTCCATCTTTCTATTATGCCTGTCCACTTAGGAGGTTGGTTATTATCTTGTGTTTTCTCGAAATGTAACGGTCCTGAAAACTACAATAGTACGCATATTCCAACAACAGTCGCACGGGATTTGCATATATGTATGTTACAAGTTATCTGCAAACCGCTGTTCTTTCCGGTATGTCCGTGTTTTTTTTTTGACTAAGATATTGCTGTGATATATGTACACATACATATGTATGTACATATGTATAGTAATAGATATAAGGGTACATCTCTAAGGATTCTCTCAAAATTGTGACTACTGGCTTTGCCCCCGTCTACAACGAATCTAATAAAGGTGGACGCTATTGCTAAGAACAACCACAAATGGGAAAATTGGTTCGACAGGTCATATCGCGAAGACAGATCTAGCCTAACGTACAGTGTCATGTAATGTAATGTAATTATAGCGTTGGGTTAGTCATGCTAAATCTGTCACAGATTAGCTACGTAATCGGTGCCCTCACTAGATACTGCCTGATCGGTTATTATCCCAAAATCTGGGTTTCTTTTCTCATAACTTCTACAGGAACTAAGAGAAACCATTTCTTAATCTTTTATGCTCCTTTTGAGCCTTAATCCAAATAAGACTGCGCCATCTAAAGGTTCTTCGCTGCGACGACCTTCGCTTTATGAAAAGTTTCATTTGGTCTCCATCCTATTAGAGACCGCTACCTGAACCAAACCTATCAGTGCGTGTGAAATTTTAGATGACATCTCTTGGGTTAGCCATTGTTTTTCACTCCAACCAACTCTCCTGTTGGTACCAAGGTGTCATTTAAAACAACGACAGCAATCAAGATTGTGCGTATTTTCAAAAATTTACCGCAGAATTATTTTCTCCTGGATAAAGAAATCAGATGACTTTAACAGGCTCAGCTCTATTATTGCTTGATGCAAATCGCCGTTGTATTTTGCGACTTTTCTTCATCATTTACGACATGAACTTTGGTCATGCTTGAATTGGTTACTGGATTTGTCAATTCTTCAAAATTGAATATGAATAATCCAAAGAAACACAAATTTTGAGTTAGTGTCCATGTTTCGAGATGTGTCGTTTGAACGTAGTGTACAAAGAAGATCCAATTGCTATAATCAAGCATGCGTCGAAGAGTGTGTTGCTTGTATAATATGTAGTACAACCTTGACCTTTCAACAAACTAATCAGTGTTATGGAAGTGTTACTGCCTTATATTTCGCGCTTCAAAGTACTGTACGATTTTTCTCACTTGCAGAGCACGATACCGTGCGACAGAACACTTTCTAGGCACTTAACGACCCTATAATAATAAAAAATAAAATTAAAAACCTCATTCTTCAAAATCGAACTCATGAAAACGTGTTAATAGCCAATGTGCGAACATCAAAATGTAACGACTTTGTTCGATAAAGTGAAAGACAACGAAAGAAATTTACGAAAAATAAAAAAGAGTTTGTTTATACAAATTATAGATAAAGCTGTCGCTTTGTTTAGTCTCCCAACCAAAAAGTTCATGTACATTCTATACGCAAACAAAGAACTTGTTTACATTCTGTTAATACGTATTTGCCGGTTGTCAAATTTTGTTTTTGATGGAATTTATTATTGCAGTTCGCAGCACCAGCAAAATTTTGTGTGACTAATTTCCCGAAATAACACCATTGATCACAGTAAAATCTTGAGTGCAATACAAAATTATTGTTAAAAGAAATTATATGTGTTCGGCTTTTATTTAGAAGAAAATCATGTAAAATATTATATTGACTATAGATTGAAATGTTGTTAATTTTTTTCCAATACTTTCAGTTGTGTTTACATATTTACAAACAATACACGAGATCATCCGCAGTCATGAGCAAGAAAAATAATCAATCATTCATACATAATGAAACCGGCGACAGTAGTAGTTTATACGATAGCGCTTTAGAGAACCATTCCGCGTACAGGTCTTTCAATGGTTAGTTCAAGCTAGTTTTAATTATATCCAATTGATCCTTTTTATATGTATTTTGTTTATTTAACAGAGAGTGCCAACAATAATACCACCCACAATTCAACCATAAACAATTCCACCGATTTAGATTTAGCCCTAAGCAATGGCAGTACATATCCTAAGGGTATAAACAGCACGAAGAATGCTAGCTATAAGCTGATTCATTCTGAATCTATTGATAATTCGGAGGAGGTCGATCCAAAATCACAACTAGCAAATAAGACAATATTCAAAACGGATAATCCAAATTTGTCAATTATAGAAATTAGTGATAGTTCCACATTGGAAAATGAAAATTCCGTTTATGTCGTTGAGTCATCATCGGACGAGGGCGAAGGTGTCGGTTCAAATAATGATATTTCAATTGAGAGACGTCGCAAGAAGGTCGAATCGCTTTTACATTCCAGTAAACAGAGATTGAATATATCACCGGAACGATCATCAACAACAGCAGCTACATCACCACTATCACCAGTAACACCTCCCAATCCAAATACATCAACACCCTTAGCATCACCATTAAAAACAACTGAAAATGGCAATAATTCTGAAAATCAAGAAATTACAGTGGAAAAGAGGAACTCGATTCATGTCTACGATGATATTGAGGAATTCGAACAGCATCTACCTCATACAGTGACGGTGCTGACAACTCCGTTTGGCAGTAAGGTGTATCTAGTGGGAACTGCTCACTTTAGTGAGGAATCACAGGATGATGTGTCTTATGTAAATAAGAGTGTATGGTGGGTTTGAGGTTCAATTTAGTAATGTGGTCTTTATTTATTTTAGGTCATTCGGAATGTTCGCCCAGACGTGGTCATGGTGGAGTTATGTCCATCGCGGATTCATATTCTGAAATTAGATGAGAAGACACTGTTGGAAGAGGCTAAGAACTTTAATCTGGCTAAGGTAATTTTCCTTGATCAATATAAATATTTCTATTAGTTATTCAAGAATGTGTTATCTACTCTTATTTTTTTTTTACGATTTCCGTACACCTGTTGGACTATGGATATAAGCATAGCGAACAGGCTTTGTTCAACAATCTAACATGTATTGATTAAATATTGTAGGTAGGCTGATAGTGCAAATGGCATCCGGCAGTTTAGTACTCAACTCACTTTAACAGCTTGAGCAGAAGTCATTGGAAAAGTGGTCTAATCTTTTAGTATATTGGCAGTATCAGGCAGTAAAGATACTGATTATGTAGCTCATCTCTGATCGCTTAACATAACCACCCTGTTTCTGATCCAACTTAGGACAGATCTGTCTGGATATACATATGACACGTTGAGCAATTTTCCCATCTGTGTTTGGTCGCGTTAATAGTGTTCAACTTTAGTAGCTACATGTAGTAGCGAGGGTCATATCCACATTTCGTAACCTTTCTGATGAGCTGGGTATTTACTCGAAATGTCTTTATAGCCTAGTATTGTGATTGTGGAACGGTTTTGTCAACTGTGATACTTTTCGTCAATCGTCGTCGATCAAACACGATGGATAAATTGAACAAACGTGTCTCCCTATATGTTTCGTGTGATTCCAAGGAAGTCTTTTTTAGGCTGGTGAATAGTGCACCACAAACTTTTAAGTGTTACGCAGTGAAACAGTTTTCTCCTAGATTTCTAGGCCAGGGGTCGATCAAAAGGTTGACCTTAATGTGAACGTTTGGTCTAATGTTGATCTGCCGGGCCGAAAAATACACATACGATGCTTATACCATACGCTTAACAGTGAGTAGTTGGTACACGAAATGTGTAGAGCCAGCCATCAGATATATTTAAACCTCCTTTACTTAGTTGTTTTTCACAATAACTCTTCGTTTTTTAACGAGTTTCGATAAAGTTCAAATACAATGGTAACTATCTGAGTCCAGGCTTTATCGGTCTTTGAACTCTGCTGCTGGAAGTTTCGCTTAAAAGTTTCCTAAACGTCCTGTTCATCGGATTTGAAGCCAGCGTTGCTTTTTTTTAGACTTCTCTGCATTGTTTCTATCCAGTGACTCTTCGATCTACCTGAGCTAGCAAGCTGCAGGTATTAATTTCCTTATATGCGGGACTTTGTTTTCTTCTTTTGACGGGTCTTTATTGGGAGTGGCTAGTACTTCTGAAAGGTTCCGGCTACTGCTTTGATAATAGTGCAGCAGTTGTAACTTTTATTTCTGGAAAGTTGTTTTTGACTATACATTCGATGTTGGTTATTACGGCTTGAGACATGCAGTGTTAATTTTGTTTATAAGGGATGATTGGCGCTTCATTTTGATATATAGACAAGTTTTAAATCGTGTCTCTAAAAAACAGTGTTTCGAAGTGGTTTTCACATTTGATCATTTGAAATAGTCATGACAAGGCGTCAATGAAATTAGAATTTATCTAAATCTCATTGACCAACATAAAGAAATTTGTTTTGTTTTCCAAGTATGTATTATAATATTTTTGTATTTATTCCAGATCCGCAGTATAATCCAAGCAAACGGCTACATTAATGGGATCTTCTTTATTCTTCTGTTACACATGAGTGCGCAGCTAGCCAAGGAACTTGGCATGGCACCAGGCGGCGAATTTCGTCGTGCATTTGAAGAAATTCACAGAATTCCCGGGTGTGTACTACACTTGGGTGACCGTCCAATAAGAATCACATTACAGAGAGCTCTCCGAGCCCTTTCCCTACGACAAACACTAAAGCTTGTTTGGCGTTTAACATCATCCGAGACCATCAGCATTCAAGAAGTGGAAGAATGCAAACAAAGAGATCTCCTTGAAAAACTAATGCAAGAAATGGCAGGCGAATTTCCAGCATTTAGTGATGTATTCGTTAAAGAACGAGATCTCTTTCTATGTCATTCGTTACAAGTTGCCGCCCTGCCAGTACCTCAATCAGACGGCACAGCGAGGCCAGTACGTGTTGTGGGTGTCGTTGGAATTGGTCATGCCAATGGAATTGCAGAAAACTGGGGCAAAGTCAATCCCAACCAGATACCAGCAATTCTGGAAATCCCACCGGCCAGTGCAAGTACCAGAATCTGCAAATATACGCTAAAATATGGCCTAATTGGACTAACACTGTACGGTGCATTTAGATTGCTGAGACCACGAGTGCAAAAATTTTTCTGATGGATATGAGGGTCTAGTAGCGGTAGTAGTAGAAAAACAAGTAATGCTTAAGTTATATACATATTATATTGTACTAAATGTAAATAAGATGATCTGTATGCCCAAACGCATATTAATATTGCATGAATCACAGACAGGAAAATTAAAACATTTCAACAGCGACATAATCAGACCCACGGAGTTATCTTTTCAAAATTACCATGAATTTGTTGAGTGTAAATAATTATATATTTCGATGTATGTCTAGAAAACTGTTATAAAAAATATGAGGAAATATATATAATTGTAATTATATAATTTAATGTTTTAGTTATCATAACCGCTTATAGTATTTGTATGAGGACACACAGAGTTCTCGAAAATCGTCGACTGATGGTGTGAATATATGTAGTTCCGGTTAAAGCAGTAACAGAAGATGAACCGCGAATGGCAAAGGAAATTATATATGGTATTTATATAAAGGTTCCCTCGACATTAAAAATAAGCTCACGAGTGCCAACTAGACCGTGAAAATATTTTGCTAGCAACTACTACTACTGAAATACTTTTGGCACAGTATTCCACTGTAAAACGACTATTGTAGATGAAAACTTTTGCTGTGAATGATGTTTTATAGCTCGCACTACTTGAGTGGTCGAAGATAATATTGCCATTGCGGTAACAACCAATCTCCTGGAAGGGCCAATCTCCATGGTGACTGACTTCGGTCTAAACTAATGCAGGAAAAAAATAGAGACCTGTGGAAAAATGACAATTTTTTTTGCGAAACCCCTGGACGTTTTTTTTTCCACGAAACTCTTCCATATACTTCAGCTGGAAGTTCACGTAGGCTCTCATATTTTAAAGCCAGGAAACCCTCTTCCATCTCTACCTTCGTTTACTGCCAACAAGAGCATTTTTAAAGAGGTTAAAACCCTTTCGTAAGTTGAGCAACTAGGCACTAGATATAAAAGTGAGAGTACGAGTAGGAATATCCGATTTTTATTTGTACTGGTAGATAGCATTCGGACCTAAAGAGGTTCATGCATATACATATATCTAACTCAAATGAAAAATAGTACGTATTTAGTATTTACGTCAGCACTAAATTGCAGAAATCGCATGGTCTTTTCCAAGATTTGCAGAATGGTTTAAGGCCTTATCCCAGTACGCTGGACAGAATCTTGTACACGAAATTGGGATATGCATCGATAGGTGGCACAAGACTTAGAATCGCTCTTTTGTACACAGAATGGGTCACATGCATACTCCACATCAAAAAAATCCCATCCTTATTTGAACAGTTCTAAAGTTTAGTCATCGGGGCCGGCGGCTTTGACGTTCGTTAGCCACATACATAGCTACGTCAACCTCCTTTAAACAGGGAAGTAGCACTACATACTTCAATGATTGGTTTTGGTATATTTTCTTACTTGGGTGGCGCTACAGTTCGGTGTGAACCTAGGCCTCCACTAACAAGACTCTCCAGTTAGCCAGGTCTTTAGCTAACTGCGTCTAATTACGCACTCCAAGTTTGTAGAGGTCCACTTCCACTTATGCGCGCCTTCTAATTTGAAGTCGGCCACTGACTCCACGATATCCTTGAGTTAGGAGAGCAGATTTCTTTTTTTCTATGAAGTGCTTTCTTCTAGTTTTTAGGCTCTTGAATAGGTCCGAATACCCTCTACCAGTACAATTAAAAATTGTTATGTAAATCAACGGTTAAGAAACAAAAAATTTCCCCTCCAAATACTCCATCTGTCGGTGCATAGCCTTCTTTAGTTCAAAGCATATTTCTAGCGTAGACAACACTTACCGCTGCAACTGTTTTGGTATTTCCTCTTTCTCGATGTTTTGACATTTTACTTTCGATTTTCTACATCTACTTCACCCTCTTCTTCGGTGTTTTCTTCAAATATATTTGGCCATAATGTGTTATACTGCTCTGAGATACCAGTATACAATTCTCCGAGCCCGTTGTTGTGTGTAAAAAAAATATTTGTTGAGTTGCCTCAAATTTTGCAATCGAATGCAGTTGTTACAAATCCTATCGAAATCATTGTGTTTGTATTCTTGTCTCGATTACATGCGCTCACGTAATAAAAGCGCTGATTAAATATTTACTTAAAACTGGTCGAGGAAGTATGTTTCGATTAAAATAAGTAAAAAGTGCAAGTTACATATGTACATTTGTGATTATATACACAGTAAAAAACAGTGAAGTAAAACAACAAAGGGTAAACCAAATTAAACAAGAAGAAAAACCCACATATTAAAGGTACTAATTCCAATTGTCCGGTGATCTAATTATAAACTTGTATGTTTATGTTTTGGTTTTGTTGTTGGTTACTCACTTACGAGAGTCTTTCAATTGAAGGAGAAGAATGCCTTTTGTTATTTACAAACAAATTTTCATATACGAATTATCTTGAAAGGAAAAGATGAACAAAAATACCATAAACTATCCAATGAATTTGGTTTCCCCGATACACTCCACTTCTGTGCCAAGCCAAAACCTCAGTTGAGAACCGAAATTTCTTCGCGCCGTTGACGTGTGTAAATTAAATTATTGCTCCCCTTCTCCTCGTTGACACTAAAAATAGATAAAAATAGTTGGTGTTTTTCTGTTATCTTTTGTTTCATGTACACATTCTTATTTCTTTGTTTTTTGTTGTTAGTAAACAAACACAGGCAACTAGAATGTGTGGCACAAATCGATTTGAAGTCCCTGCGGTGCGGCATCTTTTTGTTCTGGTTCCACTTGTTCGGATAATGACAGGTGCCGAGAAGTACTTTGCTCATCTCAAATGAGCTGTGAGTTCACTTCTACTTCCACTTCCACTTCCACCTCCATGGTGGTTGTCAAGGTCACATATGAGTGGACACGTTTGAAAGCGAGCAGTCAATTCGTTTGCCAATGGGGGCTTGTTTGCTCTCCTATTTCGTTTTGTTGGATTCAATTTATTGTGTGCAGTTGTGTGGTTGTATTTTGATTGCTGCACTGGTTTTTGGCATCAGGGTCAACAACATTACGAATGGTTTTGTTTATAATCGCGATATTTGAACAAAGTACATACATACATATGCACATAAATTGAGTAAATTCAAAATACCTAACGCCAAAACAGACAAAAAGTGAATTCCCCCCTTAGATGATTGTGGCAATCAATTTGATCGGATAGAGGTGAAGTATGTATGTATTAGCCAATAACTAGCTTGTATTGTTACTTAATGCTAAACAAGACTTAATGCATTTCGCTTTCCTGAAAGGAAGTGATGATATCTTCCGCTGTGCGAAATGAGTGATTCATGGATCATCTACTCTTGAACCTTTATTTTTCTCCACTTACTTACATTTGGCTCGCGTACATTGCATCATCAATTAAAGCGAGTTCAATGAATCTTATGATGACATTTCTATGCAATCTTTCTTAACACAGACTGCAGCGATCTCATTCAAGTTCTGGAACTCTGAGAGTTCAGAAGCATTAAGAAATCCTAGTGAAAGGCTGAATTTTCCATCCAACTTACAAAAGATTTGCTAATGAAATATAAGCTCAACCAATCGGGAGTTAAAAGTTATTAAAATAATTTAAATGAAGTTTGGATCTTAAGTAAAGTTAAATGTGCAGATGGTTTTGTACGAATGACAGAAATTGCGAAATTGAATAAAGACTAAAGTTAAATCGGAGAGAATTCCCTCAAAGGGATGTATAATTAAAAATAAGTTTTCATTTTACATATGTGCCTTAACTATGTACATAGGCACAAAGTTTTTGGAATAATAAAATTGTTTAAAAATCAACCTTAAGCGCCGTCGTTTTATAAATAAAATAAAAAAAATCGTAAGTGGTTCCAGTAACTGAAGTATATACATAGTCTTAAAATGGCACTGGAATTTGTCTAGGCCTATGAATACTTACGTACATATGTATGTAATTAAATTTTAAATTGAATTCAAAATGGAGTGGATTAGCAACTTTCAGTGCAGCACTTTGTCTTACTTCCGTACTACCAACCAATACTGCTCCGTTATGTGGTCAACTAGCTCTAGATTGGTACCGACCCTTGTTAAATTAAATGAAGTAACTTTTCTCGAAAATGAACGAAATGTGATCCAGAATCTTTTCTAATTTAACACAAAATCTGCACAATCTCAGGTTTTCGAAGGTGCACACGGAGCTTACATGGGGCATGGACTAAGACTGTAAATATTTACCAATGCAGGTTTTAGATGTTCTTTCTTTTAAAGTGACTGTTAAGGTAAAGGTCTATTTCGTAAATTTCTTCTTAGAAAAAGCCGGAAAGTTTGCCATTCCTAGTTATTGTGTGGTTTTTAACCCAATTATTCCTGCTCCATTTCCTTAACTCAATTGTTCTAGATCAGTCTGTATACCATTTGATTGCATGGTTGCTGACCCGCTCGTCCTTTCAATCTTTATAAAACTGTGTGACTTATGGTAGATGCGTCTGATCTCTGTGCCTCTGTAGTTTCTGGAGGTTTTTTTCGTTATATGTATCATATTAATTTTAGTTAATTTAAACGTCTCTTTTCTGCTCTGTCAACGGCAACAGATTAAACTGAGGAGTTTTGTATTTATTGCGTTTTTTGTTTACTTCATTCTCCAAATTTAGCGCTATTTGGTGTAAATTCATTATCGTATGGTAAACCAAATAACTATTTGAATTTTCGCTGATTTGGCGGGACGACAGCACAATCGGCGTATCAATTAACGTGTCACAAAGGAGCTTACCACATGGGCACGGTACACTGGACAGTATCTTATATGCCACTTTGAGAACGGATTTGCGTTAGTTCTTAGAAATTATGCGTACATTATTGCATTTCAATTCTAGCTACCCATACTCGGCTGATAATTTGAATCATGTTAATAGTTACTTCATCCAATTAGTCGGAGTGGATTCTTCTTTATTGTCTAGATTTCTTTCTTCCTGTCTTACCTCTTCCTTTTTCATATTTGAAGCGTTTACTCATTGGTTTTAATTTTTTTATAATGTACTTCTAATAATACACCACAAATACGTATGCATAAGCTGTTCTATAAATCTAATCTGCATACGTTACTATAGTTTCTTAATATTTACTTTATTGTTCTCGAGAACCATGTAAGCAAACATCTGGTTAAATAGAGTCAGAGTAAAATATGCGTTGAAACTGGGAGGTAGTTTCTGCTTCTCGGACTAGCTAACTTTTAAAAGCTAACATCATAGTAATAACTGTTTTCATCTTTATTTTTTTTAGGAAATGGAGTCATTTCTGAACTTGTTCGGTCCCAACTCACCGGATGATGGCTTTGACGAAGAGGATGTTCGCAATGGCAATGGGCACAATCAGACAAACTCTAGCAGCAGCGAAAGTGACACTGAAAATCACAATACCAAAATTATAATTGACTTCGATCAGGGCAGTTTGCCACCCGAACCCCAAGCCGGAAATATTGAATACAAACTTAAACTCATTAATCCTACGAAACAACGCTTCGAACACCTGGTAACCCAAATGAAATGGCGACTACGCGAAGGTCACGGCGAAGCTATGTACGAGATCGGAGTCTCGGACTCTGGTCACCTACACGGGCTCAATGAAAAAGATATGAATGCATCTTTAGCGACACTTAAGCAGATGGCACATAAACTTGGAGCCAGTACAACCGTGCTAAGGCGAAAATTCGTCGGTGGTCGACGTTCAGTGGCAGAGGTACTTGTGCGGAAGATACCCGATGATCAGCACAACATTGAAGTACGAGTGGCCGTGTTGGGTGGTGCCGATGCGGGTAAATCTACACTTTTGGGAGTTCTTACACAAGGCGAATTTGATAATGGTCGGGGTAAAGCACGTCTTAATATGTTCCGACACAAGCACGAGATTCAGTCGGGACGCACTTCATGCATATCACACGAAACCCTTGGTTTTGACTCGCAAGGCAACGTCATTAATTATAAATATAATGAGATGATGACCGCAGAAGAAATAAGTGACCGATCAACAAAGTTAGTTACATTTATGGATTTAGCCGGCCATCGGCGTTATATGAAAACAACAGTACAGGCATTGTCCGGCTACTCACCGCATCACGCAATGTTGGTAGTATCCGCCGGCGGAGGCTTTAACGGAACAAGCAAGGAGCATTTGTCTATCGTGCGAGCTCTGGATATGCCATTTTTCATTGTAGTCACCAAAACAGACATCACCTCACCCGATCAAACAGTGCATGAGCTAAAGAATCTACTAACGTCGATTGGTTGCCGTAAAGTTCCATTCTTGGTCACAAGTAGTGATGATGTTCTAACGGCGGGTTCTAATCAAGAATCCGAGAACATCGTACCGATATTTTGTGTGTCTAATTTGACGGGCGCTGGACTTAATTTGGTCACAAAGTTCTTGTATGTCCTATCGCCGGGCATTAGTAACTCTGAAAAGGAGCGGCTAGAACAGGATCCGTGTGAATTTCATATTGACGAGATTTTTCGAGTCTCTGAGGTTGGTCCTGTGGTCGGAGGATTGTTAGCAAAAGGTGTTCTTACGGAAAATATGCAAATGAAAATTGGACCATTACCTGATGGACGATTCCATCCGGTGACCGTGCAAACTATTCATCGAAATAAAGCGCCTTGCCGAGTGGTACGAGCTGGACAGAGTGCCTCCCTATCATTCACTCCCAATCAAAATTTGCCGTCTCTAAGGAGTGGAATGGTTTTGCTGGCCAATAACCATATCGATGATGAACCATGTGGAACTTACTTCTTTCAGGTAATAATTGATATTTCATTTATACATATATATGTATGTACATATGTACATATATACATAGATCATTTATTTTGTCCTTAAAGATAGCTTTTCTAATGTGGATAAGAGCATTACATGTTTGTATTCAAACATGGACTTGCAATTCGTCAGTCTTTTTCAGGATGTAGCTTTTGTCAATGTCCTGGGAAATCGCACTGGTGAAGGCAAACTGTGTCCAAATCTTAGAAATACTCTGTACGAAGAGATCTTCAGCTGTTTTGTATAGCTCGGGCGGTAGGCCGTCAGTTCCAATTCCAGCAGGCTTGTTGGATTTAAGCTTGGATATTACTATCTTTTGGTCGAGCGGATGGAAGTTTTGGCGATCATCGTCTGGGTTGAATTATCCATTTTGTCTGACAGCGGGATATCTATACAGTCTGCAAAAGAACGTCTGACCAACATTCGGGAGTATAACTGTTTTATGAGATATTTAAAAAAATATATATATAAGAGAAACTCGCTGGAAAAAAACTTTTAGACACGTCTTTAGGCTGTAGGTGCTTCCAATCGTCCGAATAATATAACACGCACAACAAGAATGGTTGTAAGAAACTAGACCTTAAATTCTATACGAGTCTTTCGCGCCAAATACTTGTATTTATATGTATATGTACATGTATTTAACATTTCCGTCTGTTTCATATCACTTCATTTTATGACATTATTTTCTCTTTTCAAAGTCAATAATATTTGGGTGAAATCATTGGCCATTTCTTAAAAATATTTAACAATAATTTTCGGTTGTTATATAACGTACAATAATATTATTAATATTGCTAAAACCAATATTTGTGTTTTAAAGGTACTTGATTTTTTACGATAAGAACTTCCATGGATTTATCGTTTTTAAAACTTAACGGGTCACCCTGCATAAATCACCACTGGTTGTCAAATATTCTTTAACACATGCTGTAGGCTGTTTATTCCGCTTGTGTGACATTTCAGAAAGTACAACCTTATATTTTACGTACGTTAGATAATTTTTTTATTGAATTATGTTAAATTGCATACGTAAACTATCAACAAAGCAATTAAATCTTAACATTCACAAATGCACAATACAGTCCTCAATATGTTGTGCACAAAGACTATTCACATCATCTGCTGGCGACGAAGTTATTTTGGAAAGACTATCTGGCAATAGGGAAGGAATCACTGTCCTTGGATTAAATCGTCCTGAAGCTAAAAATGCAGCCAGTCGTTCGCTGGTCAGTAGATTTACCTCAATTCTTTCTGATCTAGCTCATGATAATAAAACGAGGGTTGTTGTACTGCGCAGTTTAACGCCTGGTGTTTTTTGTGCGGGAGCTGACCTAAAGGAACGTAGGGGAATGAGTCAGGAAGATGTAAGCAAATTTGTAAATGCTTTACGCAGTTTATTTGTAAACATTGAACAACTTCCAATGCCGGTGATTGCAGCTCTTGACGGGGCGGCATTAGGTGGAGGTTTGGAATTAGCATTGGCGTGTGATATCCGTACTGCGGCTGAGAATGCTAAATTGGGGCTCGTGGAGACTAAATTGGCGATTATTCCTGGTGCTGGTGGAACACAACGTTTGCCGAGACTGTTAAATCCAGCACTAGCGAAGGAGTTAATATTCACTGCACGTGTTTTCGATGGAAAATTTGCTAAAGAAATAGGAATTGTGAATCATGTCGTTACACAGAATGAGACTAAGGATGCGGCATATCAGAAAGCATTAGAAATAGCTGAAGAGATTATTCCTAATGGACCAGTGGGAGTTCGTATGGCAAAGATGGCGATTGATAAAGGTCTTCAGGTGGATATAGCGACTGGTTATGCAATTGAGGAAGCATGCTATGCGCAGGTTATACCTACAAAAGATAGGTTGGAAGGACTGAAGGCGTTTGCAGAGAAAAGAAAACCGGTTTATAAAGGGGAATAGGGAATTTGCCTACTAGATTTACTGAAGTATCAATACAAAGTGCATTTATTGTTATATTTATGAATTTAAATTAAATATTACGTTAACCTCTGCTTTATGGGGTTAATTTTAGTGGTTTTATTTGAGTACCTTATGAGTAGGCGATGAATACTATCATATGCGGCTTTAAAACCGATGAATGGGATTGAAATTCGTTAGTCTTTTCCAGAATTTGTCGGACGTGCCAGAAAGAATGTTATATGTGATGTTGAGCAAAGATGTGTTTCACTTCGATGAAGCACATAAAGCCGATATTCCTTTCATCGGACGGTCTAGAAGCATCATGTTCGTATTTGAACAGCCATTAGACCCAAAGTCCCACTATGTCAATACATACTGGGAGGGTGGTCTTCTTTAGTTCATCTTTTTGTCCTATCACTTCCTATATATTATGTCCATTCAACAATTGGTGACTTGGTTCCATTCACTTTTTGCCATTGCAATCTATTTTTGGGTAACTTCAATTTCCTCTGACACAGGATTAGTTTCTCCCTTCCTATCCCCCTCTTTCCATGGATACGGCTGAGTACCAAATATCGGCATTTATTTTACTCTGGAAAACGAACTGGAACCAGAAAAAATCTCCTATCATTGTCGCACTCTGGTCAGATATCAGAGTGGAATAAAATAAATGAGAATCACCACCGAGAAGAAAAAAAAAACAACTAGAGCATGACATGGAGGCAGCATTTCCACGGTATAAACCTACTTACTTAGGTGGCACTACAGTTTAGGGTCAATCAACAGGCCTCCCCAGTCAGCCCGAATCGTAGCTGACTGCAACCAGTTCCTCACTCCAAGTCGGTTGAGGTCACCTTCTACTTGTGCGCGCCAGCTAAGGCGAGGTCTTCCTCGAGGACTCTGCGGACCGGAGCACTGGTGTACATTCGGTCTACATGTCCTAGGCATCTTAAACAACTAATGCGCAGTTTTCTGCCTAGGTCG
The DNA here is from genome assembly GCA_905220385.1 of Xylota sylvarum. NCBI lineage: Eukaryota > Metazoa > Arthropoda > Insecta > Diptera > Syrphidae > Xylota > Xylota sylvarum. Next base: position 20,982,188 of record LR999958.1, read on the forward strand.
ATGTCGCTGTACAGTTCGCATCGTTCGTCTTTGAAACACCTCATAAAGCCCATCAATGCAAACGGGACCGAAAATTTTACGAAGAATCTTTCTCTCGAAGCGACTGAGGATGATGAAGGTCTTATACGGAGTCTCCTTAGTTCTTCGGGATAGGGTTCTACTACTCAGATGTTTTCTCAGCCCAAAAAGGCAGCAATTGGCAAGAGTTATTCTCCGTTTAATTTCTCAGATGTTATTATCAGAATTTATAGCAGAGCCAAGGTAGACAAAGTCATTTACTACCTCAAAGCTGTAGCTGTCGATTGCGATGTTCTGTCCAATTCGTCCATGTTGTGTATCTCTTCTTGTTGGCAGCATATACTTCGTTTTGCCCGCGTTTACCGCTAAACCCATTTTGGCAGCTTCTATTTTGATACTAGCCCGCTGAGTTCTGCCAATTATGTCAATATCGTCGCCGTACGATAATAGTTGCACGTACTATTGAAAGATTGTGCCTCCGGTGTTGGATTGTGAGTTTCGCAGAATACTTTCAAGTATGATGTTAAAGAAGTCACATGAGAGTGCGTCACCTTGTCTAAATCCTTTTTTTGGCATCAACGATCTCGGTGAGATCGTTACCGACCTTAATGGAGCAGAGAGAATTCTCCACGGTATTAATCCCCTCAAATAATAACGTTGGGTTGGCTTGGGTGGCTGTTACACTCAGGCAGAAACATACAGACCTTGTGATGGAACATCTCTGATCTAAGAGAATCAAATCTCTTACCTCCCGCTTAGTATTCCGACACACTATTTTCAGCGTAATCAATGGTGTTTTTTGTTTAGCCCGATCGGTTTTTGTTTGTTTTTGAAAAGAATACTGGATTTGCATAGGATGAAAACAATAGAAGTGGGACTAGGGATTAATACGGCGATGACAAAAGTACTGAGTCAACTTCTCCATACAAGTGGATACTGCTGTTCAAAAGTGGCTTTAAACTCGAGGTGATTAGCAAAGGCGGGAAACCAAAACAACTTTCGGAATGATATAAAAAATTATGTTTATAGGTTACAGTACTTGGTTTTTCAGCTTGAGTAAGATGGATTTTCTGACCTAACCTAATGACACTGCAATCCGACAAGAAAGAATGTGGCTATGGATTGATAACAGTTCACAGGGCGAAGACAATTCTATTGCTAAACATACCATACAGTGGAATCTAGCTACGCAATAAGGCACGAGTGATTTTTAAGGAGGAATAAAGAATTCTGCGATTGAAGTCGAAGGAACCTCTGTATTTATAAATTTCTTATAGCATGGTAGTTCGAGTTTTCATCTGTAACTCCTTTATGTGCGAAGTGCGAACGAATTGGGGATTGATGTAATTTGTTGGTTAAACTTCCCCAACTGATAGATCAATCGCAATGGTTTGATTTATAAAAAAAAAACTGTGAAAAAATGTAACGAAGATACAACTAATTTTATTGTATCGCTAACCATCGGATTGATATTATTGTACTTCATTTTATATTATTCCTTCATTTCATCAATATGATTTAATTGAATAAACTGAATTTTTGTTTTACAGGCAAAAGTCTCAGTCCTGTTCCATGCAACAGCTATTTACGTGGGATTTCAGACTACCGTACACATAGGCAGTATCAGGCAAACTGCCATTATTCGAGGAATAATGGGAGGCGAAAAAATAGGGACCAATGACAACGCTTCGGTGATGTTTCAATTCGTCGGACATCCAGAGTACGTACGACCCGGCATGAGAATACTTTTCCGTGAAGGCACCAGCAAAGGCATTGGGGTGGTTACACAAGTATTCCCACTTAACAAATAAGCGCCCCCATCCTCCAACTCGAAATGAAATATCTTCACTTCCGCAAAATTGGGTGCAAAATTTACTTAACTTTGAAATACTATATTTTTTGTTTGTTTTTAAATTATTATAAATTTATAATATGAATTGGATTGTGAGGAAATAATTCTTCTGTGATTTTATATGATTATCAATTCATTTTTTCCAGTCTCTCTTTTAAAGAAAACTTGACTTTTATTCTTGTGAAGAAATGAACTTTTTTTGTCTAATGATTAATATGTACAAACATATTTATGTATTTACATATGAAGATTATGTAGCTTAAATCTAGGTTAATTAATATTTTTTTTTTTGTGGTTTTGCTTTAGACAAATTACTATCTACATACATATATTTACAAGACAAAGAAACATATTTATTTATAACGTGTAAGATGTATAATCGTTTTTGTAGAAAAGTTTGTAAACGTCCAGTTTTGCTTGAAATGAATTTTTTCTAAATTTTTCAAATTAACAATACACACTTGATGAAGAGTAATCAAAATTAAGGACAAAGTTGTGTACTTATTACTTAGAGCAATAAAAATAAAAAAAAGTCGCCATTGTTTAGAAAGTAAATACATATTAACAAACAAACAAAGAATATTTCGATTAATTTGTTTTTGTGTTCACTTAGAATAAATTATGAAATAAATTTTTCTGTAAATCAAAAAAGAGAAGAAAAAAAATGTTTTTTTATTGATTTATTAAAAAATCATGTCGGAGTTTTGGGTGTGAGGGGGGGAATGCCAGGAAATATTTACTTGTGGAAATGGCTTCAAATTGCAGGAACATTCAACTCGTGTGAAAAATATAACATGTAGAACGCGAGTAGTTGGACCGCAATTTTTTATTTTTTTAGAAGGACCACGTTGGGGCGAATATTATCCATTGATTGGGACACTGTTATGTGGTGTATACACTTATCAAGGCTTGTAAGTCTGTCTGTAGAATCCGGTATCTTGCTTGTAAATGTCGACATAATTTTTGAGGGTTGAGATCCTGCTGAAGGACGACATCCTATCACAACTACAGCTCCAGGCTTTCCTGGAGCTTTCTTCTCCTAGCTTTCTCAGCTGTCGCCATTCTATGTATCAGTTTGATAAATATGTCTTAGATTCTGATTGGTTGTCTTTAAATTGTGAGGTTCGAGGATTACTTTTAACGCTTCTGAACATGAAATCGTTGCCAGTCATGTTTTGGACAAGCATGATCGATATTTCTTGAGATTAGATAATAATTGTAGAATATTCATGGTAATTGGTATCACCATCAACGTAGACAACTGATTCTGTATTTCAAGATTTTACCTTCTAGCCCAAATGCATTCCAAAGACTCGTTCAAAAAGTACGATGATCTAGACCTCAACTACGTATGGATGGACTAGTAGAATACAGAATTCTGTATTGATTCTTGCTTTCAACACTATCTGCCACAGCCACATGTCAGCTTGAAATTCGTTGGTCTTTTCTAAGATTTACTTTAACGCAAAGATATGGTTAATCATCGATTTGCAAGGCCGGAAGCAATATTGCAGCTTAAAACATTAACACATTTACATTAAGTAGGCATATGTGTCGATAGTTCTTTCAAGATAGTTGCCCTTTGTAGCCTATAGGGTATTGTGGAACCGGTCGATTTTAAACTTTCCCAGCAATATATCTCGAACCTTGTGTCATTTGAGGCTAGCTTGGAAAACGGCTCACATCAATAAATGTTCAATATCATGTAATAAATAAAATTATTTATTTTTCACTATAGAAACAAGTCAACAACTCGCCATCGCTGGTCCTTAATCTAAGACTTAACCTATCTTACGAGTTTTGCTAATCGTGTCCGCCACAGGTACTATATTTGAGTCAACAACAGTCCTGAACTTAAACAGAATGGGAATTTCACCTAGCACCGAATTGCCCCTCGTCTCGAGCAATCGAATCCACGAGAGTAATGAGTCTTTAGTTGAAGTGCCTGTGGCACAAATTGCAAATATAGTTCCATCGTCTTGCTGGTGAACAGATCGCTTTTTAGCTAATCTCGTTTCTTTTAGGGGTTTGCCAAAGAATGGAACTTGTATATTCGATACATCTGCAATAGATTGGGAAATAATTTTACGTAAGGTGTTGTATAACTTCAAATACTAACCATCTGGATCCTCCTCGACGACATCAAACGTTTTCAAAAGTTCTTTGTCTGGATCCGCTCTGAGTGTGAAGTAATTTATGGATCTATTTCGTAACCATATTAAATATGGTCCTTCTATATACACAGCTTTCGATTTATCATGCTGTCGGAGCAATTGTGACTGCTCTGGACTTATCCCACTGACGATCCATGTCTGATCAATAGCGTCTGGCACTTCCTTCGTTTCGAGTACGTCTACTTGTGATAGCAAGTCCACTGTGCACATACGTTCTACTGCCATTTTCGCCAATTCTAAAGGTTCATCTGGGACCGGATTCGGCAAGGGCCAAGGCGATAAATTTTTGAATTTCGGCATCCAGTACATCATGCGCCAGTACTTCCTCACCGGATGACCTCGTCTTCCAAACACATTCAGCAGCATAGCTTCCATTTCGTAGTCGGGCATAACTCCCAGATCTTCCATCTGTTCAAGCAAATCTATGATACACTGCTGCTGCTTGGGATAATGCATGAACTCAGCCTGAAAGGTGTTTGTGGGGATAAACTTTCCCTTTGGCATCACATTGATGAGTGCCTTGTAGACTTCGATATCTCGTTCGACGCCGAATTCGGCCATACTCTTTAGGGCGGCGTAAATGAACTCGACATGATTTCGCCGATGCACATCACGACCCTCAAAGATTGTGATCATGTCCAGGTAAGTTTCTTTCGTCTTGTCTTGTGCTGCATTAAAAGGATTTCGGATGGCGGGCAGTTGGGTTTTGTTTTTAGTTTTTTTACTTTTCGAGGAACTATCACTTTTATTTTCGGAATCCGATTTTTTGGACCAAAAACTCCTATATGATTGGAGAGTGGCGGCTTTTGGCCATCGTTGCGGGTTGACAGCCAGTGGCAACAGACGTCGGATTGTTATCATATTAAATTAGGTTCGTACAAATGGGAGTTGGTGTTATCACTTTAAATTTTAGCAAATATAATTCAAAAACATTTAGTTTTAGTGTAAAATTTTAGATTGAAATACAATTTTAAGTAACAACGCAAACAGCTGATTGCGGTCTCCACCGGCAAATGTCATAATTTATATAGACAAAGAACAGTTGAAGGAGTCCTGGAAATTGTAGGGTGATGGATATGGTTAGAATATAGTGCAGCCAAAAACGTTATAAAATTGTTTTACGCACATACATGAGTTGAAAGGTTTGTCTCAAACCAAGCGGCAAGAAGTATTCGGGAAAGCGTGTCTTTTCTGGTGCGCTGTTGTCCATTTCCTTCATGTATTAAAATCAATGCAATGCAGTCATTGGATTCCAGGTTATTTTACATTTATTTGTACTACAGAGTGAGAGGTTCGTGGTTCAATCCCCAGACAACACCTTAAATTTCTTCCACGGCTCCACCTCTCGCAAGGGGCTGATAAACATCCGTGAGTATAACACGACATTAAACATTAGGCCCATTCCATTCGTGTGAAGAATGTATCACGCACAACACGAATGGTTGTGAGAAGGTAGGCCCTGGCTCCCATTGACCTGTTGCGCCAAATATTTGCATTTTTTTGTACAGAATAACTTGAGCGAAAAGCTTTCAGATTACCCACAGCATCTATTCATGGAATCACAATTGAAACCTATTAATCAATAAAACTTTCTAAAGGTGACTTGAAATGTTAGCCATTGGAGATGGAGAAATGGTGTACTACTAAAGGTATTTATGTAAGCCCTAACAAGACAATGATTGTGCCATTTATGAAGAGGAAAACCTTGAATCTTTTCATTCTCGTATTACGGCGAATTCACCCTATGCAGAAAATTGTCATGGAACATACATATGCAGAAGGGACTACGTGATCTACGACCAAAAACAATGCTTCAAAAAGGACACGTTGGATCCCATATCTATTTCAACTTACACAGTAGTGGTGTGATGGACTACGACCTGGGACCAAAGTGAGATAGGTAGAACCTAAGAACTTTCACCGGTGCAATTAAAGGCCGCAGCCTTTTAAAAGGCATTAGATACCTAAAGAGTGATGAAACCTCTTTGGATGTCTTCAAACAATTTCCCTCTCCTATCAACGCAAGGAAGTGGATCCTTGGACGGCTTTTAAACGTTGCAATTCTTGCTTGCGATTCGTTTGTTTGTCACTTGTTTGTATGAGCTATTGGGAGAGAAACGTTTGTGGTGGCCGGGGAAGACAGAATCGCATGGGCTGCTCGAGTCGCAGATATATCGGTGTTTCTTTTTGAGTTTTTCTTCGACAGATTCACTTTTGACGTTTCCTTTCACTACTTATTCGTCGCTTTAAGTTTGTGGTGTTTTTCGGCTGTATATGTATTTTCATCATCAACGTTGTCCAAATCTAGACAAATTGCGCACAGCAATGTCATTATCCATTTTCCCGAATATATTGCAATACTGCAAGGAATCAAAACAAGTATGTTTGTAGGTACTAGAGAACAACCGAAATTTTGCACTAGCGGACATGAAATGAAAAGACGTGTCAAGAAAGATATTCGTGAAGAGTCGCAACGTTTAAAAGTACCAACAAACTTATCTCAATTCCGTCGTCTATACCGTGATAGTCTGCGGGCTTTTTTTTTTTTTTTAAATAGTTACGGTATAAAACCTAATTTATTTTGGAGCTGCTCTATTTATAGACAGAGTACCAACGCCAGTTTAGAACGGCATAAACACGGCCAATGTCTTTAGCTTTCATCGTCTAAGTCGAATGATTCGTTCTGCCGGACATCAGCAGCATTTTTTTCTATATTTTCAGCACCGATTACGGCTCTATTACAAAATTTCCAACTTCACCACTATACGTTTTGACATTTTTTAAGAAACCTGAATTTCAGTTGTTTCCTAACATTTTTAAATGTGTGGTGTTTTTGTCAGAAATTTTAATGTCTTGACAAGAGGAGAAAGCGATCGACGATTTTGGAAATGTTTGTTAACCGAAACATATTACTAACTCATTATAAATAACTTTTTTTAATACTGGAAGAGGAAAACATTCACTTATGATGCCAATTCATAGTACATGAATGCTAAAGACCGCTATCGCTTAAACAACTCAATAGCCCTAAAGATAAAAATTTCAAATATGGGTACCTCTATTGTCCCAACTCAAGGAGAACTTGGCAGCACTAAACACAGCGAAAGAGTATTCCCGCGCTGTTCCAAATATAAAAAATTGCACGAAATTCAAAACGTCATGTCGGATCCGAAATGTTCACTTGTTGAACTAGCTCACATTCTACCTTCGAATAATTTCTAATCGCAATTCATTTATTTACGTTCAAAAAAATTTCAATTCAATAATTAAAAAATATTTCGCCTCAAACTATGAGCGGAAGGAAAGCAAAGTCTGTGGAAAACAACGAAAACGTGTGCCCATCATCAAGGTAAATGCCCAAATCCTAGTGAATTTTTCGCAATTATCGCAGATTTAAATTGGCGCGACGGGGGTATTTTTTTTTTGTCCTCATGTTAAATCTGGAAAAATCATCCCAGAATTTTCTTCCTCGACCCGGCGGCGGAACGTCAGACGAGTTCTCAAACAGGGAAATTTATGCATACGTCACTCGGGCGAATACCTCTCTTTTTTTTTGTGTCAAAAAAGGCGGCTCGATTTCAGTGCAGTCGATGTAAGCTAAAGTTTTGTTGGTTTTCTTTTTGTTGAAGGAAATAGAAAAAGAAAGGAAAAATAGATTTTCCATTGCTCCATAGGAAAATAATTGTTTATTCATGCCTAAGCAATTAAGAAGTAACATTCAGTGAATTCCTCAATGAAAGTCGTAACTTTATCGGTTGAAATTAATCAATTCATGAGTGAAGTGCAAAGTGGATGAGATTCTGCGAGTTTTCTCTTTCTTGAAGGCGTTTTCTAACTTTCTCTAGATTTGTAGGTAAAAATACCGAATATTACCATGGCCCTAGCAAATAATTTGTTTAATGTTTACACGATACAACAAAGAGATGTTGACTGTGTACTGTAAAGTGTATTGGCCCGTTTGCATGGTGACTGGAATGGTCACTAATTTAATTGTTGATTTCGGGCGGATCATACGCCGGAGAATGTGTAAACATAATTATACAAAAAATAAATGGTTGTTCGAGTGGTTGTTGTTGTGTACCCTTCCTCAGGAACTCAAATGGTTTCCACGTCTTCCTCTTTGTTAAACGAATGGAAATACACGAAAGTGTTAACTTCGACGTTGCGTTTGGAGCTATTCTCGCATGTCAATATTGTTTTAATTTATTCTGTAAATATAACCTTTTATGTTAAATAGTTTGTGGTAAAATTAACGGGGACTTAAGGATTTGCTAACACAGTCCCATTTTAGTAGTAACTGTAGAGCATGGCAAACATTAATCTCGGTCGCAGTAATTAGTTTATATTTTTCTTTAAAATTGGACTACACCGTGTGCCATACCATTTGTGTGACATACATATGTATGTTGGTTTTAATTTTATTTGGCTCCTATCCAAGGCCATAAGCCTTTTTTTTCGAATATGAAGCACCCAGCTGAAGCTATTATATGTACGTAACGGGTCCTTTCTACAAGCTTCTTAATTTTTTTTTGGGCTTCTATGCTGAAGGACAAACTTAATTTGTCACCTACTATGAAGAAATACGCAGTTCTCAACTATAGTCCCTCTCTTCACAAATTTCGGAGACTAGTACTTATCACTTAATATAAATAATCCTATTAGGAGGTGTAGTGGCTCATTAGAAAGCTAATCAGTCATCCTCAGTCTTTTTTGTTGAGAGCTAATGAGAATGTCGCTTAACTTCTGCATCCTGAAGAATCATATCACACATAATTATACATAATTGTATCAAGGGTATCCTAATAGGCTTACTATCTTTCATCCTTTATTACGCAGTCTTTCGCTGACCACTCTGAATTCCGTGTGTTTTAGGGTTTGAATTTATTAAGCGATTTGATACTCGGTTTTCTTCATTCTCCGAAATAATATTCGCCGAGGGCCGCATTCCTGATTCTACATATATATGCTAGAGCATTCGCAAAGGAAGTGAGCTGTGCTTTCTTCAGCGTATGTATCGCCACAAACCTCTGTAGATGCCATCTGTATTTAGTCGTATGTATATTTTGTAGTGCACCGTCAAGAAGGGGGCTAAATGCGTTCCTTTATACGCTAGAATTTGCGCGGTTTTAGTTTTGACAGTATCGTTTTAGGGGCTAGTGTTTTAGCCGCCCTTAGAGTGTAATTAGACGCTTTAAATTGGATCTTTTCAGAACCTTAGCCATGGTAGGGCGTTAGCAAGACACTTGTGGTTCTTTAGTATTTTTTTAAGGATCTGATGATTTAAATTTTTAATAACAATTTTCAAGCCTATTAGTATTAATTTTGTTTTGTTTTTTTAGAAAACGTTTTAAAACAACTCCTTCTTGGAAGCAGACAAAACCCACTGATATTCCACAGTCACTTGAAGAAATGGGTATCGGGATGTTAGAATCTGACGAGTCGTCATCATCAGCATCAGTAATAGCTCTGGCTGTGAGTGCAAGCGATGAAAACTCTAATGAAGCAACCCCGAATCTAGATGCACCGAAATTTTGCCATCATTCTTTGCAACAAACTCGTCTTAACTACAACACTGATCTAGATAACACGGACAATGCATCTTTTTCGGGTGAGTCACTGAAAACTCATAAATACAATAAATCAGCACATACCATCAACAACAACAATAATAATAGCTGTAGCTCATCAGAAAAGTATACAGATCCACGTAACAATACCGAAAAGTTACATCAAAAGAAAGTTGCGATTCTAGGTGCTGGGAATCGTAGTTCCCAAAAATCTCGTAGTCCCTTGGCTACGGTAGCTTGTAATAATAATTATAAGAACATTAATAAAATACAAGCCCAAACGAGTGCTAATCCAGCCACATATATTCCTTCTTCACATGATATCACGCCGTCGTCATCGAGTGCATCTTCATCTAATCAAGTAACTGCTACAGCTTCAACATCTGCAGCGGCTGTTAACAAGCAGTTCTTTATACCAGATGAGAAGTTCTTTTTATATAGAAATCGAGCAGCGCGTGGATCTAATGGGAAGGATCACTTTTCGAATATATCTGACGAGATTATCCTTCATATATTTAAATTGCTGCCAAAAAAGACACTTATTCGATGTAGTAATGTGTGTCATAGATTCAATCGCTGCGCAAGAGATGAATCATTATGGACTCGTTTAGATCTAGGAGGTATGTCACTTCGTGCCGGAGCTCTGGGTGATATATTACCAAGAGGTGTGGTAATTTTCCGCCTTGCTCAAACGGAGGTCTGTATTAACTCTATGAATATGAATTGTGAAAGAACTTCATTTGTTTTGTTTTCTTTTAGTTGAATCATCCTACATTCGATCCCGAACTCCTCCAGATGTATCCTGACTTTGAAAGTAAGCTTCAATATTTAGATCTGAGTATGGCTGTTATATCGAAGCCCTCGCTAAAGTCACTATTTTCGCGATGTCGACAATTGAAAAAGCTAAGTTTGGAACATGTTCAAGTAAACGATGAAATATGCGATGAAATCGCGAAGAATGTCGATTTGGAGGCATTAAATTTGGCCATGGTTGTGGGCTTGGAAGCTTGGAGTGTCCGAAAAATGATGATGGAGCTAAAGAATTTGAATAGTTTAAATATATCGTGGACGAATTTGCATGTGGACGCTGTTTCCGCATTAGTAACTAGTGTAACGCCAAATTTGATGCGATTGAATATGTCCGGATGTCGGCAGACAATGTTTGATTCACGTAAGTTATGTATTTTCCTTAAATTCAGGTAGATTGACAACTTTTAGGATTTTAATTTTTTCATTTCTTATCTTAATTATCCAATTCGAATTTTTTTGGACGGTCAATGTCGCTGTACAAATCAATGCGTCCTAAAATTCCGCCCTTATGAATAATATTCTTCATCTGCAGTAGAGCCATAGAATAAAAATGGGATGCAAACGGTCTCGTCTACTCTTAGTCGTTCGGGATGGGGTGGTATTACTCAATTGGCTTCTCAGTTCAAAAGAATAGCGTTTGGGAAAGTTATGCTTCGTTTATTCCGGTCAGATGTTGTTGTCGGATGTCATAGATTTTGAGTTTCGTAACAGGAATCGAGCTACGTCGATTGGTCGGTTCTAAAGTACCGGGCACATGTCAGTTGGTTTCGCTGTACAACGCGCGGGCAATGTCAATATTCATGGCATTTGTCTTTTATGGAAGGATTGAGACGATTCTTGTAGCTGTTATGAGCTAGGGTGGTCCTCGTTTTCTGTGGTAGACTACTTTCCTCACCTGCGATGGGTGGTGGGCGGCTTCCGAAAACCACGTTTGGGGCGAAGATAATCCAATGATTTGGACACAGTCCTGTGATGTGGGACATTCTTATAAGTTTTGTCTGTCGAATCTGGCAACTTGTGTGTAGATGTAGACGTATTTTTTTTTTATAAATTTGGAGTCCTTTGCGAATCTAACGTAGAGGTGGGGTACTCCCAATGATTGAGGCAGTCTTGGAGGTGACAAGCACAGTGTTGGCACGTTGGTCTCGGTGGTGAGAATCATGCAATCGTCGACGTATGGAACAATGTTGATTTTGTCGGGGAGAGGCAAATGTAAGAGTTAAATATAGAGGTAAGAGACTGTCCGGTGCTGAGACCTGACGTTTCTGAATTCTATAATTCATTGGCGGCCACAGAGCTAGTTGCCCACCCCGTGTTTATGAGTCTTAAGCAGTGGGAATTACAAAATATTAAATGCTTTGCATGAGTCCATTGGCGACAGAGTTAAGTTGATCTCCCTCTATCTCATGGTTGGTATGGCGATAATGTCTGCGTTATATCTTTTTAGGGTCTCTGGTAATTGTTTGACGCTGCGTGTATTGTTTTTTTTTTATTGCTTTCTCAGTAGTGACGTATTTACATAAGCACAATGTCGCTTAACGTCATATTAATCATTTATAAAAATAACATTATCTTTTACTTTATTTTAACAAATAATCCACAGAATGCCTTAAATTGCATTTATTTTACAGACTTGGTAACTTTAGCAAGACGATGTCCAAATCTCCTCGAATTAGACGTGTCTGACTGTACTGGTCTTTCATCGAATGCAGTCACTTCTGTGTGTAGATTTCAAAGTCTCGAGTATTTATCTCTATCACGATGCTATCAAATATTAGCAACCGCTTACGTGTAAGTATAGTATAAACATTGTTTTCATCTCGACCAAACATACTATGTACTAAAAATTATCTATTTATAGGGAACTAAGTAACATACCAACATTAAAATTTTTAGACGTATTTGGTATATTATCAGATACGGCACTAGAAAGACTAGAGGAAAGGTTTCCAAGAATAGAAATAAATAAATTCATTCATAGTTCAGTAGCCAGACCGACAGTTGGTACGAGAAGAACTTCAATATGGGGTCTCCGGACACGTGATTAAATGTTTATCCATATTTATGTATTTAAGTAAATATTACAATATATCTATAAATTATATTTATAAGGTAAATTTAACAAACAAAATACTGTGTATCTAACTAAATTACTTGTTGATATACATACTAGGTGTATGTATATCAACAAGTCCTTGTTTAAAAAACAAAAAAAAAAAAAAAAAATTCAATTCAATTAGGACAAAATTTTATAGACACATTAAAAACAATGAAAACGCATACTCTTACAGAAAAGAAGATGAGAACCTATTATGATCCACTGATTCGAATTTTTGTATTATAAGCATATTATAACGATCACAGCAAAAATTGAAATAAATATAAAAGAGATTTTAATTTTGATTAATAGATGGAACGTGTTTAGATTTGTATATAAATAGTGCGAATCTAGATCCAAGTAAATGCGATGCCTAGGCAACAAGAGGATATAACATGTTGAGAACCTCAACATGAGGACGTAACCCATTACGTTAAAAAATTCATTGTGATCTACTTTACTGCACAATAAAAAGTGCATCGTGAATTAGCACATTTTACATGACATCTTTTATTGCTACTCAGACCTATTATGGTATACGATCGGAACGTAATTATCTCCGATTCGTACGAAATCGTAGGATTTCATATTGTATCCGTTCCGACACTCATATTGGAGACATTCGCCGGAGGGGATGATGTACAACGTCGCACAACTGCTACATGCGATGCATTGCATTTTTTGCAAAAAAAAAATGTTTGTGAGCGTATAATATTCTCAAACGTTATGATTCACAAGGCAACATCCAAAATGCAGGGTAAAAGCATCGTATGTTTGCAATTGCATTACCGTTGCAAGATGCAGTCACAATGCGCATTTTGTTTAAATATTGGAAAGCAACAGAAAAAAACAACAGAAGTAGCGTTGGTAAATGTTTAGAAAAGGATTTTTAGACATATTTAGACATGTATAACAATTTTTAAACATATACTGTAGCGTTTATTTAGAAACGCGATTGTCAGTCATTCTGTTCATGCCTGTATGGAATTAAAATAGAGAAGGGTATTATTCTCCTTGGCATGAAATCGTGTATTGCTAACAGAATAAAGAGTGTTAAACCAGTGTTTTCTTGCCAATGCCAATGATATGTAAACTAAAATCTCTTTAGACAAGTTTGATTTACTTAAAATTCCCTATGCTGCAAGCTGTACACTTCCAGATTGTGCTTTGCCTTCCCCTGTACTTTAATACGTCTAATCCTCTGTGGTACAAAACTATTGTCACTTCTTATCATTTACTGAGCCGATGGTCTAACCTTGTAAAATAACTGCGTAAGATTTTTTTCTGTTCTATTCTATCTGATTCTTGTTAAATAAATGATAAGCAGCATTTGTCCAGCCTGTCCCTTAAAAATTCTAATCTCTTGTCTATACAATTATCAAACCATTGCATTTACGTCTCTTCTCACAGTGCTGTCTTCTATCTCTTAACTAAAACCTGAACCCAATGCAATTATCAATGCATTGCACTTGCATGACCGAAACCGAAAGACTTTCCATTCATGGTGTACGAACGAATGGCAATATTCGTTAGAATGACCATATATTCGAAGGCGCCAAGAACTGTGCAAAATGTTCAGGATTGCAACGATACTAGAAATACTTCAACTCCTCTGATCGGGTTACGATGTACAAATAATCCATACATCGAGTATAACGCACTTGTCTGGACTGTTGCTAGATAGGAAAAATTGTTCTTTAAAACTATTAGAAGAAAGAAGAACATCGGTCACAATTGTTTCACTCAAACACTCAAACGAAAAGTTTTCATCCTTTTAGAGAAAGAAGAAGAAATTCAGAGAAAAACCCAGCATTCTGCACTTTAACAATTTTCTTGTACCTTCCAGATACAATTTCAAACTACTGTGTATCATGTACGGAAACAGGACTCTGCTCACAAGATGGGAGGCTGTAAACAGGCAGACTGAAACTGACTTCCATTGATAAAACTTAGGACGTTCACCATCAGAATTTCTGTCAGACTTGATTAATCGACAGCTTACTGATGAAGAAGGTATTGGATTATAGACAGACGGTTCTGGATGCTTATCGGTACGGGAGTTTAGATCTTAGGCGTTGATCACTCTTTGGATAAATAAAAGAATTTTCAAAAAAAACTTGAACTTCAGACACGGCATTAAACAGTAGACTTCTTTCATGCATGTAAACAATATCTGGGTCCCTTATCTATTTCAGTTTTGATGACATAGAGCAATACTCAGTTACCAGCAAGAGTAACCAGCTTGCAAAATTTGCATCAGCTAGATGGAGGTGCAGAGTGATCCTCAACGTAGATCATAGGCATTGAATTCATTAGGACATAGCTACAGACACAAGTTTGGCATGACGCCGACCACTATAAGGATACGGTCGAAGATGCAGAGTGCGTCATGGTCCATTGTCCAGAAAAACTAGCCCTAGGTAACATACCATGACCGGTGATGAGCACGGAACGGAATTTTCTTCGATTTGTACAAAATCGTAGAATTTCATTTCATGATAACCGTTCCGACACACTCAGCCGTATTATGGTATTCGTTCCGAAAAAGTTTCAAATCATAAGAAAATACCGATTGCATCGAATGACACCATTATGGTATCCGTTTTCATACAGAAATTTCCAATGCGTGTAAATGTATCTACTTCTACACTACGAAATAGGGGCTATTCTCCCTTACGAATATCTGTCGGAGAGCTTCGAGGAATACCAGAGGACCCAGACAACGTCCATTTGGTAATTCCTTTTTTGATGACTTGAAAGAGTTATCTGGTAAAACGATTGGAGAATTCATCCTTGTTAAAGAACTCCACTTGATGGATCAAATACCCTTATAAAATTAGATTACACGTATTGTGGTATAAAAACGGCACATTATAGTAGCTGGTGCATACTGGAAAAAAAATAGTGTGAATTATGGCGAATGCATAAACAACCGCCCGCTTAGTGCTAACATCACACATGGAACAAATACTGAAACCTAATATCATCTGAGTTTCAAAAACCACAACACCACAAAAATCTGTCCTATCACTCTATTCATTTCTGACCTACGCCCATGCTCATTGTTAGGCATAGGTCAACAACTTCTGCTCGCGCTGTGTCTTAACACTTTAAGGGTAATCTGTACACCTTGAGCGCAAGCAAATTGTAACAAAAATTTGCGTGAGACTCTCGCGCATTAGAAGGGAAACTTCTTAGCTTCTAGAAATAGTTAATATAGCAATGCATAAATCTCTATGTATTTGTTGACGATTTTATTTTATTACTTCAGGATTATTTATCAATTTCCATCGATTCATATTCAAAGAAAGAAATAAGCGGTTTAAGATAGCTGAAATATGATACAAATAATTTGCAATGTAAAATTTCTAAATAACGAGAAAATACTGGGTCGATGGTAGTACCTGATCTGGTTGTAGATTGACCCTTGTCAGTATTCAATTTTAACTTGAATTTCTCATCCAAAAATGTTTCGACTGAGTTGAAGTTCATATTTAAATCACCACTCATAATCATTGGTCCAGATCTTTTTTCTACAATGCTGCACCTTCAATAGTATAGACCAATAAGACTTCATGAATGAGTTCTTGCATTGTTGGATATGTAGCGGATTTTAAAATTTTGTACACATATACTGTATCTTTTTGTCAGAAGCCGATAGATATAACCTCCTAGCATGGAGTTAAGTTGGAAAAAGGGAAGCGTCTCACTTTTTCGTAGCATCCAAGCGAATTTGCTCTACCGCCGTGCGTAAAGAAGTTTCATTTCAACAAAAAAAAAATGGGGTTTGTCCTCCTGAAGAAACCACCACTCTTACATATGTACATATGTATATGAATTATCCTATTTGATAATGGAATACAGCACAGGATGCTGTAAATACGAATAAACAAAGGCGGGAGTCCACCTTACCACCACTCCGAGTCGCTAAAGAAATCAAACATACATACATAATTGTTTCGACCAGTCGTTCAAAATTTTCTGAAGATATTTACATTCCAATAGACAAAAAGACCTTAACTTTGCATAGACCACTAGTTGAGTGGAAAATTCTTAAACTTAGCAGGATCCGTATTAGAAGGATAGCGGATAGTGGAACTCATATCTTCTTGTTTCGTAAGATGGCCGTGTTTAAAATACGATTGTGATATACATTTTAGTAGCTGTGAAAATATTTATTCATAGCAGCAGTGAAAATTGAAGATAAAACACTTGTTCTTCTAAACCATTATATTGGCAACTCCCTGAACAGAAAGCTTTTTATTTGCACGTTGGTCCTTCATCATACGCATTGGAAGCTTTTGAGTTTTTTTTTTTTCTCTCCCAGTGATGCTTGCCAGTGAGCCTTATTTCGACAGTAGTAACATAAAGTTTATCAATTGTTAAGAAAAAAAAAAACAGGACGAAGGATTGAGCTATCTCTCTTACACTACAATCGGTCAGCCACACTTAAATCCCTAAAACCAAAGTTATTTAGCTCACTCGCTTATAGGACCGACAAGGCATCGAACAAACGAAGGCAATTGAACGCGCGTACATTCTCCTTTCTTTTTGATATCGAATGAAAATTTTCATTTTTCATTTCACCAGTTCTTTTTTGAGTTTTTCTTTGTTGCGAGCGTATCAAGTTGCCAACGAAAGTCGTGTGTGAAAATTTTCGTGCAACTCTAGTTAAATAAGGTGTTAAAATGTTTCTGTTCCCGGTGAACATTATATAATTGTGTTAATTGAATACATAGTGATTAGTAAGGATGTAAAAGGACTGGACCAAAATTTCATGTGCCAATGATATATCTATATTCCGTTTCCTTTGCCTTACGATAAGTTCGTTAAATCTGTCTAATTTATTTTTTTTTTCTTCTTATAACTAAAATAAGTGTTGAATCATATTTTTAATTGGATGTCCTTTTAAAGTGGTTTTCATATTTCATCTTTTATGTATATCCTGCAAGTGCAATTTGATTCCCTTCTACCTATTAAGGCAATAAAAATTAATCTTGTTTATGGAAAAACTAAGTGAAATATCCTTTTTGAAATGAGAAATGTCTACATACATACATAGGCCTATGGATTTGTATCTGTGGTTAAAAGCGCATCTCCTATCTCCTGTATATTACAAAAGGCTTAGTTTTCTTCCTTTTTCTGTGCCAAAAGTGTGAGTGAATGAGTGAGTTTTTATTTTTTTGCATATACCAACGTACAATTGGAGTTTTTGACAGCTGTCAGGATATAAGAAGGGTTGATTTTGCAGAAAAAAAGAGAAAGAGAACAAAAAATACACATCCTTCAACACATATGTCATTTATTTATCCTGTGGATAAGCCAGAAATCTTGTAAAAGGATTCAACAGTGAAATAAATTAGAAAATATTTAAACACTCCAGGGCTTACAGCATTTAGTATTGATTGTGTAAAGTAATCACCATAAAAATTACAGGATCACATAAAAACAATAAAAATAAAAGAAAGTTTGAGAAAAAAAAAAAATAATAAAATAACATCCCAATGAGTAATAACAACATTTTATGAGCTCGCAATAAACCAGTCAGTGGTGTGGGAGGGAAAGGAGGTGTGCGAACTGAAAGAAAAGAAAAATGTTTTGGAATGGGATAAATAATTGAATCCCCGCGGAATGTTTGACGAACTTAGAACTCACTCTACATGAAAATGATTAATTGCAATGGGCGGTTATTTTTAATTCCTTATTGTCCGCGAGCAAGTTCAACATGCCACTAAGGATATGTGTAGTCGGGCAAACAAACCGAGAACAAATAGTCCTTCGCGAGATACCGTGTGATGAGTGAAGAAGAAGAAGGACTGGATAATTAGAGGGGTTAAAGGGTAAAAGCATAACGTTGTGAAAATGCATTTAATTAATTAAGAAATTAATACTCGTTAAATCGCCTACCTATTATTACTAATGTTGTGAAGAGCAAACCCCGAACAAGGGAATGTCCTTGTGTGTTGACCATTGTGTAGATAATAGTAGTTTTAATTAGTTTTTTTTTTATTCTTTGTTTTTTTAATTGTGTGAATAATAAAAAAAATGCAATTATGGGAAAAATTTTTGAAAATTAACGACGAGGAAAGTTAGCAAGTGTACGGAAGTGGTCGTCGTTCTCGTCGCCGGCGTGTGTCCTTATTGAAAGCTAGGAGTGTGAATATTGGCGCGTAGCAAAAGTTCCAGTAAAAAATTGGCCTAAATGAAGAATGAAGAAACAAAATGTACGCACGATATCCTTGATCGTGTGCACATTTACTTACCTATTGGTTGGCGCCGCAGTTTTTGATGCACTCGAATCGGAAACAGAAAAGAAACGGTGGGAAGCTCTACAGGGTAAGAATAAATGAAGTAATCTACATATGTTCACATATAAATCTGTGGCCACAAGAAAAAAGAGCCTAAGTCGTTTTTTTTTATAATTTTTCAAGAAAGCAGTTGAAAGATTTGACATGAGTTTAGTTTCATATATAAAACACACGCGAGAACATTTTTATGTTGTTTTTTCCCGGCCTATAACTCAGCAACCGTATGAGATAATCATACACAAAATTACGACAGTACAGAATCGAGTTCGGCGCATCCGATAGTATTGATAATTCAATTTCGGCATAAGTCGACTTAGGCTGTTT
This sequence comes from Xylota sylvarum, assembly GCA_905220385.1. NCBI lineage: Eukaryota > Metazoa > Arthropoda > Insecta > Diptera > Syrphidae > Xylota > Xylota sylvarum. The sequence continues at coordinate 21,001,339 of LR999958.1, forward strand.
TTCCTTGTGGTCACAGAAATATACATATATCGTTGGTCGAAAAGCAAATATAACACAATTATCAAAGGAAAAAAAGTTCGCGGTACTCAATGTTGTTTTCTTATTCTGTAACTATTTTGGTGTTCAAATCAAAGTTTAAATGTACATAGGTATTCCTATCTCGTTCTTAATGAAGGCGCGAAGGCGTTCAGCTTTCTCATAGCAGTGTCAAGTCAATCACTTTTAAAAGTGAAGCAGAAGTTTAACTGTAGCGAGAGACATTCCGATATTGACCTTATCGGATCAAATCGATAAAGTGGTACACTATCTGGCATTTTAGTCAGCTATGCGATTCGCTTAAATCAAAAAAATGTCGGAGTACGCATTTGTACATATGTTCATACTTTGATAGAGGGAAATGAGAGAAATAATTTGTAGATTATTTTGACAGAGAGATATGTAGGCAAAAGTATTATAGCCTTTGACTTAAATTCGGAGAACAGTGGGAACCATTTCGTTCAGTTATGACATTAGCTTATGCTTTCCTATGTTGACTATGGTTGGGCCTTAAAACTCTTGACGAGAAGTTCTTATCGAACAGAAGTTGTATACGTACGTAATCGGTGTCTTGCGGAAATAATTCAAGATCGTTGAGAATAGGAATAGGAACTGGAGACCCCAGTACTTAGACTAGACCAATGAAATCAAACGAGTGGCTGCACAAACTACCAGTTGTCTACTCTGGATATTTATTTACTCGTAAAGGTGGGAAGTGAAACAAAATGTCCATAGCCGCTGTTGGGGTTATTCTTAGTGCTCTACTGATGTGTAGGCAAGCCGACCTTTGTACCCGGACAAAGATAAATTAAGTGACAGTCGTTCACCAGACGATCACGCCTTACGTTAGTATAGGTCTGATGCTAATATGTAAAACGTGCCTGTACTCGCCATTTATTTCCTATTGTTCTCTTACAGCAGTATACAAGTTCTAGGATATTAGTTTTCCAGCTAAATTTCGTCAAGTGTCAAGGTAGTGCTATATAGTTTCAGAGGGTCCTAATGAATTCTGTATTTTCTTGTGAAGAAAACAAATGTTGATTTTTTGAGAACTGACACTGAGCCCAAATCCTTAAGTCCAATTAGGGAGCTTAAAGAGAGGATTTTGCCGTAGTTTTCTGATCGTATTGCAGTGTGTACCCGAAACAGGTATAGCAATGTCATCGGCATAAGTAAATATGTACCTTATAGCCTTCATCCTCCTGGTTTAACAGCAGTTTATTCACCGCTAGGAAGTTTTACCTAGTTGTTTTTAAAGAGGCAATAACACCCAGGCCCAGGTTGGTTTAGGCTCAGGTTCACCCCGAACTGTAGCGCCACCTAAGTAAGTAATAAATCCCGAACAGAAGCCTGTAGAGATGAAAGAAACCTTGTAGTAGAGTCACAATCGGTGCTGGGAAAATCTTCTTCTGCAGACTGTATGATGATGACGAGGATGGATTATTCAACCTAGATGATGATATCCAAAACTTCCGTCCATTTGACCAAAGTGCAGTCAGGATAGCAATATTCAAGTTTAAACCCAACTTGGCTGATGGACTTGAAGGCTTACAGGTAAAATGGGGATCTAAACGGACTTGGAGTGCGCAACCAGGCTAACTGGATAGGCTTATTGGTTGAGTGCCCTGAGTGCCACTTAAGTAAAGGTGTGTTCCCTTACCGAAAATTCGTTACAATTCATACGAATTGTTATGAATTCAACATACACGTTCCCTAACACAAAAAATCGTAAAAGAAAGAGCACACGAGGAAGTAAAGTATTCTCTTTCAGTAACAAATGTTACGAATTTTTACCGAACAAATGAAAATTTCATCATTCTCTGAGAGAATTGTTTTATTTAATGCAGAAAGTAATGGAACAGACTATTATTATTTGTTGATTATGGATTCATTCTATTTGGATACCTAATCTAATTTGTGTGACTGCTTCGAAGATACTCTGCAAATAAAATCACTGTTTAAGTCTTTATCTCTTGAAAGCAGGATGACTAGAAGTCTGCCACATTATACACATTCACATTTCTGGTGGATTGAAGATGAATTAATACTTGAAAAACACGGCGACGTGTATCGATCTGGGTCTTGTTTTATTAATTAACATAAACATGTCAAGATGTAATGTAATAATTTAACGGTTTACAGCTTCCACATATACATACATAACTAACCCATCCATGTGGCTACGTATTTGCTTGTTTTAGACCAAGTAAAACAGAACAGATAGCACTGCAAATTAATTATATTTTATATCTATACATGTACTGAATTTATACGCAGCTGATGTGCTTGACAACAGCTCAACATCATACATTGCTGAAAGACGATGATGGTGCACAAAATGATTGATGAAGGACATAACTATGAACCGGAGATGCACGATGACAACTGTGATTTCAAGAAAGAAATGAACGAAAATGAAATTGATGTTTTTCATACAGAAGAAAACATTGGAGGAATGGAACAATAAACTATTGATTAAAAATAAATCGAAGATTGAATATATGTATGTGTGTATATGGACTTGGAAATAATAATAATTACCTGTATGTATGTACAATAACCAGGATACGATCCATATATTCGGCTCTCCATGAGGTAGTGAAAATTATTTCTGGTCTTCTATGGCTAATTGAATAATGATATGCTGATCAGTGATCACATAGTATGTTTTGAATTAGCCACAATACCTATAATACATACGGCAGTCGTAAATGACATTCCCGACTGTTTACAATCTTTGAATTGTCGCACCGGGCGTCCACTGTGAGGACCGGCTTTTAGTAACTCTCTGCCAAACTTTTCATAAATTTCTTAAGTGCAATTAAGTGGTATTGAGGACATTTCATCTGCAACATTTAAAGATGAATTGGAAGGATACAAAACGGCGATATAAAACAATTAAGGAATGTGAAAGAAACTGAATATAGGAAGCTACGGAAACCATGCGGTCAGGTTTTACAGAAGATCTACACGCTGATCTTCATGTTAAAACATACAATAGTGCTGTGTGATCAGACTCAGAGAATTAGGGTGTTGGGCTGCAACATATCTTATGATCATATCACCATCTTGGAATCGATTGTTTTTTGTTTTTGTTTTTTTCTTTCAGAGAAGACTGGCAAAGAAGTTAAATGACAAAGAAATTTGACACAATAATTTACACCGACTCTGTTCAAAGATGTAGTACGAGGTCGGTGCAGTAGTTTCAATCTTACCGCCTCCTAGATTCATCTAGTGCCGAACCATATTGTATTCCAGCAAGACACGGTGCTAAAAGCACCCAACAATGCTTAGTTAGAGTTAGGGTTCCAAAGGCATATGGTTTCAGGTTTGGATAACCTTTCAAGAATGCAAACCATGTTTTAAAATCCCTAGAAATAGCATTGGTGCAATTATTTGAACATCAAAGACTTGGGAACCGTAGGTTTAGGTTTTTATGATATACTTCTTATTTAAAAGCCTTGAAATTGGAAAATCCAAAGCGAAAACCTGCCTATTCAATATCAAGAATTGGATCTAAGTATTTCTTGATTTTTTCATCATTTTGGGCACAAATTTAACCTCTTTAAAATTGTACCACATTACCTTATTTGTATCGGGTTTTAAGTTTTATTATATTACACGTCATTTGAAGCTTAGGTAGGTATAAAGGACGGGTAGCTATACGCAGCTAACACCCGGATTTCCAATGAAGAAAGAAAAAGAAAATGGGGAAAGAAGACAAAATTATGTGCATAGCTAGTAACTGTGTTATTGGTGGTCGATGTATGTAGATATCGATTACCTTTCTGGAGTGTAGTTTCAGAGATAATCTCATGACGCTTCTGCGATTTCTAAGACCTTCGCTTGGAGCACACTACTGTGTGTCCAGGACCCTTACAAATGGATAAAGTAGTTTTTCTGATTTGATTGTTTCCCTTTAACGTCTCACTCAACAGTCCGATGTACTAATCTCTGAGTGAAGCAGTCTCCGACTAAAAAATACAAAAACTTGGAATGTGTGTATGTATTTCTAAGAAAATATTTCATTTAACTCTGAAATAAATAAATTAAACTGTTTCCCTTCCCTACCGTTAAAATTTTACTAAACAAAAACAAATCTACAATTTCCTGAAGAACATAATTTACTTTAATAACATTTTTGAAAAAAGTTCCAGTCATAATATACACATTCGCCGAATCAACAACTATTATTAAGGTCATAAACATTCCATCTTCACCATAAGACGTTGCAAACTTTACCCACAAACTCTTGGCGTTATAATTTAAACTTTAAAAGATGCCAGTTGAAAGGTTCTTCTTCTTCGTTTTTTGTTGTTTGAATTCATTGCTGGCCCCAATTTTCCTTATTTCTAATTTCCATAATAACAATTTTATTGCCAATTCCCAGTTCACGTTTTTATCACTCAGGACTCAGTTGGGAAAAGTTATTTTTGGTTTGTTGCCATCCATTTGTGTATGGTTGGCTGTAATGTTGTATGCACAAGCTTCACCAAAGAGGGTAACACGTTATTATTTTTTATTTCTATAAATTACGTTACAAATAACTTTTCAAAAGGTTAACATCCTGGCCAGAGCTCTTTGCCGCATGATTTCTCTTTTTGTTTTTTGTTATGTCCCAGCTGAATTGGAAAATAAAGCCAGTGGATTAGGTCAGTGTATTATTTAAGCCAATGCGGTTTATTGTCATAAAAATATAATTAATAAAGTGCGATTAGTTATGAAGTGATGTCAAAAATATTAACTTGGAATGATATCATACATTCGTTTGTGGTTGATGGTTCTGAAAATAGTTAGGAAAACTATATATGTACATATAGAAGGGTTAGAGAAATAATGGAGTTCTAAAAATAGGTAGAGAAATCTGTTGTCAGTTTCTATCTTCAACGTTAATATGAATTGTTTAAAGCTAAGGGCTCCCGTTTCTCTGAAAACATCGCTCGTTCCCTGTTACGTCTTTTCCACACTGAAACCGATAACATCATACTGAATCGTTCTTCTTTCACGTTATTGTATTTCATTTTGGTTTTAATTGTCATACTAAGCGTCTGAATATTTCATTTGTTGATCTGTTCGAAATTGGAACAAGCATCTGCAATCCGAAATTTGGAATTGCCGTCAACAATTCAATATTTTTTTTGAAAATTGAAGTTAAAAATTGTCTTTGTACGGAAATTTATTTCGCTTCTAGTGAGAAATAAATCCATTTTTCGATTGTGATCAATGATTTAACTTTTATGTGGAAAAGAACTCCGCTCTTATGAAAAGCATTTCACGTTTCAATAGTTGTTAACAATTCAAAATATATACATATATACATACATACATACATATATGTACATATATACGGTGTCAGGAATTTGTTTTGGAAAGCTAAAGGGGGTATACACGAGCATGCACGCATGTTATACAAAAAATGAGTTTATAATCCACGGTCATGCTTCAGTCTATGTACATACATACATGCATACCATACATTATGTTGTATATCTTTCGTGGTGTGAACATTTTATAATAAAAATAAGGAATATTGGATATGCCGTAATAAAATGTGAAGCCCTTTACTTTAAATTTCATAACAATTCATAATATTCTTTACATATTCTAGTCCAACTCCGTTCCCTAACCTAAATAGGTCAAAAACACTGTACAATCAACTGACACTCTAGTGCAAATATTTCTTTTTTTCCTAGCAATCAAATTTTAATTTTTTGTTTTGGTTTGGAAATATTCATGTAGGCATCTAAAGATTTTTCATGTTTTGGTTTTCCTCATACATACATATGTATGTACATATGTACATTACATTTCAGTTGTGCAGGTTTTGTTATCGGATGCGATTCCTGACATTCTTGAAATTTTCTTTGTTCTCTGAGAGAATTATCCTCCACTCTTTCAAATTTGTGATTTTATAAATTTTAGTGCAGAAAGTAATGGAACAGACCTAAGGTGTCATAAACGTTGAACCAAAGATTGGCTCCAACGAACACAATGTACACATCACAAATTATTCCAAAAATTGCAAGATACGTACATACATATATATATATGTACATCCCCGGATGATTAAACATTTTACGAATGGGCACCGCCAGAGAAATGCAATATCTGCAGGGCCATGACTTTCGGGAACACTTCGGTAGATTGCTTCCGGTCAATGCTTTGCAGATTTAGAATTTTTAATATAATCAATTCGCAAACTATTCGAACAAATGTAATTGATACCTACCTGTGAATTCGTTATTAAAGTATTAAAGAATTTTTTAAGTTAAGATACTGTTGGTGATTTTCGATTTAATTTATTAAAAGTGAGATAGTTTATAACAGAGATAAAGGAAAATAGAAGTAAGGTACGTGACCCAAATAAGGTCCACCTTATTGTTTATCATATTAAAATCAACATATGTCATTTTAATTGTAGCGACAATTTTTTTGAAACCCCGCCTGACAGTAGTTCATTTGAACAATTCCCAGCAGGCGATAACCAGTTGAATTTTTATACCAGAGGTTCGCACTATGACTATTTTCGTGAAGTGCGTGACCAAAAAACGGTTATTATAGTGGAACTACTACTGTGGTGCTACAAAAAACCTCTAGGAAGCTTTATGTTCCGAAAAAATGCCTCTATTGAGAAAATTAAAACTCTCTTTGCAACTATTAATCTAAAAAGAAAAAGAAATTATTTATTTTATTTTCTTAGTACCGAAAAGATAGATAAATTTTTAGTGAGCCTAATTAAGAACACGTAAGCCTCCTGTTCAACTGCCCGCGAACAAAAACCTTGAGACAATATTAAGCCAAAGTTTTTACAATATCATAGCTTAATTTCCAATATAACGTAATAAGATAATTAAAAAAAAATCGCCCAGGTATTAGTATAAAAAAAAAATTCAATTTTTCGGTTGAACGTTTCCACTATTACTGGGCACTGTGTCTTATTGGGTGCTGGATTAACTAGCTTATGCATAATAATTTCCATATTTCTGAAATTCGTAAAATTCTCTCCACTAAGTTGCTTCTCATGAACTTGGCATTTATTAAAAAAATGTGTAATGACTGATAAATGGATCCCTTCAGAAGATGCACCCCTTTTACTTTCCATAAACGATCAAATATCGCTAGCTATATGTATGTATATAAAACTAAGTGGCAAAATGTGTTTGTTTCAATTTCAATTTTCAACCAATTTAGTTGGTTTTTTTTTTAAATGTAGATATTTAGGTGATAGGCAAAAAAAAAATACATAAATATTCAAAAACATTGAAAAAAACTTAGACATTTTTGTTTTAGTTAATGATACTGAACAGTACGTTTTCGTAATGTTTACTCAATTGTTGTTATTACAGGTTCCGATATGGAACCCACATTGCCTTATTTATCCCTTTAAAAACCTTTTTTCGATCTGACAGTACTTATACTCCTTCTTCTGTTGTTTGAACACTTACCTTCGGTCCTCCGTTTTCGCTCAAAGAGTTGACTAACAACTCTTATTCTTTTTGGTAATGCTGCTTCATGTTTGCCTGTCATTAAACCAAGAACTTCAAGTTTGATTTCAAGCCTAAGTTGTATTAAAGGCTTAATGGTCGTGATAAAGGATTTCTTAATAATTAGCAACGCAGGTTCTTCAATTGCAACCTTTCAACGTTTACTTGCGGTCATACTTCTAAACATAAGATAAACTCATACTTCAGTGTAATTAGGTAATGTTACGAAATGTTTTGTTTCTCAATGGTTCTACTAAAAATTCACTCTCTTATAATTTTTGGATGTAAACCGTCAAGTGGGAGCCGTGGCTCAAGTGGTTAGTGCGTTGGACTACGGAGCGAGGGGTTATAGGTCCAAACCCCAGACAACACCTAAAATTTCTTTCACGGCTCCACCTCTCGCGAGCGTCTGACAAACATCCGAGAGTCATGAATCGTCATGAACATATATTGTAGTTGTGGCTTTCTAGGAAAATTTTGAGGATGCCATCCTTAATAACGGCACATTTTTAGGAAGGTATAAACACGTTTTGACGTTCTGGACAGCTGTTATGTGTCTGTAAACATTATACTCACTTGGCTTCATTCACTTGAAGACCTACTCATTTCACTTGACCTTCTGGGTAAGACCTGTAAAAGCCTCTATTACAGCATGCTGTGAGTATTGAGCAACCCTTTCACGCTGTAAAAATTTAGGCGATGAATAGATGCTTAATCGTTTATTTATGTATGTACAACAATTGTTTTGTAAACTTCGCAACTGTTTAATTGAAAAAATATGAGTAAACATCTCACTGCAGTACCAACTAATTCGAATGTTCTACTTTCGGCTGATAATTCTCTGAATTACAGTATACCTAATCATTAATGTATCTATGTACGTGCTGCAATAAAAAGATGTGTCATGTACTCATACAACGTCAATGCGGGATCGAAATCTAATTTGGTAGATTCTGCAATGGTGGTATAAACAATCCACAAAATGAAAATACACCGCAGCCCAATATCCTTGAAAGGTGATCTATTGTAAACACAAAGAATATGTTTGCTCAAAGATACACACACACTTATGTATACATATGTAAACACCATGGAAATGGGTGGTGGATGGCGAAATAGCAAAAGCGGCCGTAACAAAAAAAAGAGGAGAAAGAAAAACAGGAAAATCAATGGGGATGATGCAACGTGCTCCTTGTTACGGCCCCTTAGGCATCCTGCTCTCTTAAAGATGCTCGTCGTCTTTCTCACATCGGATAAGTGTACATACAATTTTGTACGTGAGCATGTTGAGATGCGGTGGTGCGGCATTTTCTCGTCGCCGCTTGTTCTTTGGTTTCCTGGTTGTACACGGGGCCAGTGAAGCAATCAGGTCACGAACGTATTCTGACTTCTTTTACCCTTTTGGGCTTAGTTCGTCCTTTTTTTTTTCTCTCTGCGTCAGTTTACCAAAGTCAACTTTTTGAGTAAACCTACTTGCTCCCAGGATTTTGGTGTATACGAGTATTTGTCCAATTTATATACGAATGACCCACGTAATGTTGATGACGATTGTGCTGCAGGTACTTACTTTTTTTTTTCTCGACTGGGCATGGTGTTTCCAATTTGTCGTCATTATTTGCCTCTCTTGCCTTTTGTGGTCTTGGACTGGCTACAACAATTTGTTCATTTATTGAGGACACTTTCCAAATAACTCCTTGCGGCTAAAAATAGCTTGAAGGTTCGCTGTACGAGTACGAGAGTGTTCATAGGTCAGTTCCTTGCGGTTGCTTTTATAATTAGTCAAGAAGTAGATACAAGTATTTTATTGTGTTTTGGGATGGCATGTGCTGGCAAGTTATTGGCTTTGCGGTATTTATGGGGCTTGGATAGATAGAGACTTCAATTTGTGTTTTTATTGACACAGTTGAAGTGAATTTTATAGGACCTTGTTGGCATTGGTTTTTTTTTTTTTTCACACAATTCGGTGTCAGCTGCAGGATGGCAAGTTCGTGTTGACGTAGTTTTTGAGTTCAAGAACCTCTCAATTCAAGTGACGAGTGTTGGACGTGTTTTGTGAAAAGGTGACGTTAGACTGCACTGGACTTTGGTTTTGTTTTGGGAGTGATGAACTTTAAACATGCATTTAGGTTATGGACAATTGATTCTGTTGCGGATTGTATGCATATGGCTACGACCTGCATTGTAATAGAATCAAATTTATGGATTGGATATGATTTAACCTTGATGTAGAATTTAGTAACATATTTAAATCAAGTAGGTAATTTTATATCTAGTATGATTTGTTTATTAAATTACGGTTTAGTTGATGCCTTAGATGGGAAAATGACTCGTCGCCAAAGAGATTTAGAGTAGGTTTTAGTTTTCTCGTAAACAATGGGTGTCATCACAAATAACTAAATTACTTCATTGGTAGGGTCTAAAACATGCTTAACATCTTTTCAATTGACTTCTGTAGAAGCTGTAGGGTTAAAAATAGGCCAAAATTTCTTAATCCTGTTGCACTTATTCGATTCTTTCATTTAAAAGGATGTATTGTCTATGACATTTCCTTTTTGACAACCTAAGGAAGTTGGTAAATGTAATTGTCGGGAACCTTCTTTGCTCTATCAGAAGGTCTACATGGTGCTAAGGAGGAAATAGGGATTTGCAAGATCGTGTCTATACCAGTCTATGTGTTTTAGTGTTTATTGGAGTCTTAAACCAAAAGGTTTAGGCAAAAGTATAGGTAATTCCTTTCTACCCTGATAGGAGTCATCACGGGACACACCACCATGGATAGGTCTGGTATCATTTTTGCAGCGAGCTTTACTGCCTTCTGTATGGCGAGGCCCATGGATTAATGTCGCCTTCTTGACAGCGACTCTATTTTTTTTGGTCGTGTTAGGAAACACTTACCTGGAGCACTCAGACGCAACTGATCTACAGGAATTTCTTCGACTTTCGAAGAAAGCCGAAAATTCACTTCACCGATGACGAGCTTACAGTATCAGTGTGACCTGGAACCCGGACAAGAGTCAAAGAGTTCAGCCTTGCGACCGAATTCAAAGAGTTCTTGCATTCTTCTCGTAAAGAGTCAACTACTATGAGCCATAGAAGTGGAGATAGAACGCTACTTTGCGGGCTGCCACATCTGCCATATCATGGCGGCCACAGTCCGTATCTACAACCAAAGTTCTATTCATCAGCATTGCCCTGATCAACAATACCAATGTCTCATCTACCCCGTATTGTCTAGCAGAGTCACACATGCAATCAAAAGTCGCACTGTCGAAAGCGCCCTCTATGTCGATGAAAATGACCACGGCGTATTTCCTATCGAGCGCGCAACTAGATTTCGAAGGGCAGTCTCACAGGAGATGCATGTTGCATCTCAGATAGAGGGTGCATCCTCAGTGAAGACCTGCGCATGTGAATTTCGATGAGTCTCTCCAAGCATGTCAGCAAGAAGGAAGACAGACTTATAGGTATACAGTTAGTAGACGTGTACTCCTTGAGGAATTAAACCGAAAACATGGGTTATCTGCTTTTGTGGTCATGATTCTTCTCGATCGTTTTCCAGATCCAGACAGAAAATAAGTACAAGTAAAGTAGAAGAATGGAAGAGATCCTCATATGTATGCTGTTTCCATCATACGCTGGAGTCAGACATTCACAAATTTATTTTATCGTCCAACTTCCCTCTGTTGCCAAACATATTTCATTGTGAGAAGGGAGTACAGTTTTATGTATTCATCTTGTATCAATTTCCAAACTGCTACTCGACCATGTAATTTTTTCTATCATCTTCTTGGTCATTGTGTGGGATTAAATCCCTTTTTAAATGTTACCTCTAGCAGATGCCACACTTTTTCGTGCCGTGGACAATGATGTATGAAATGTTCTACATCTTGGTTGGTTTCCATGTGCAATGTTTTCAATTGACATATATCTGCAAAGATAGGTCCTAAAGCATCCATAACCTCTAAATATTTGAGATAGAAGATAAACAAAAGCATAAGAAGGCTTCAGTAGTGATTCAGCTCAATAGAATCGAAACACAGTATATAGTGTTCATTTAAAACAAAGAACCAAATAAAATGCTTTATTGGCTTTATTGGGTACAGAAAAGCTTAAGTGGGACTGATTGAAGTGGTTCTCGAAAATGGGTCAAAATCCTCAACAAATAGCCTTGCAAAATACTGACTTTTCTTCCCGTTCATCCTTTCCCTCCATCACTGAGTATTAATTAATTTTAATTTTAAAGGACGTAGCCCTAAGTGATGCCAGAAAAAGTGAAAACAATAGCAATGAAAAGTTGCAAACCACTCCCAATTCAACCACTGAAAGACCTAATGCAATAAATGTCAATTGAGTTTATGTGTATTGTGTTATCAATAAAAAGCCCGATTAATCCGATGCAGAATGTGAATCGCTGTCTATGTTTACTTATTAATGCACACAAACAGTAGACTACAAAGTATCTGAATGCGTTTAAATAAGTGATGTATGTATATAATTTTGTTTTTTAATTTATTTGTTTCAGCCGTCGAAGACATGATTCTACGAAAATACAATATATCACAGGAGGATTTCAAGGTTATGGAGACTGTTGTTTTAAAATCAGAACCACACAAAGCCGGTCAACAATGGAAGTTCACGGGAGCATTTTACTATGCTACCACTGTTCTAACCACGATCGGCTATGGCCATTCAACACCGAGCACAATTGGCGGGAAACTCTTTACGATGTGCTATGCGATCGTTGGCATTCCATTGGGTCTTGTTATGTTCCAGAGTATTGGAGAAAGAGTGAATAGACTGAGCAGGTGAGTACTTAATGGTATCTGTCCAATTTATACGGTCTAAACTCAAATTCGAAACTCCATTTTAGCTTTGTTATACAATCAGTGAGGATATCACTTCGCTGTAAACGAACTGCGGCTTCCGAAGTAGATTTAATTTGTGTTGTTACAACTTTAAGCTCTCTAACGATAGCCGGTGGTGCTGCGGCCTTCTCGAAATTCGAGGGCTGGAGCTATTTTGATTCAGTATATTACTGTTTTATTACTCTTACTACTATAGGTGGGTGTATAGCGGCGAATGTCCTTCGTCCGTCTTAAGCGTAATTGAGAATAATTTTTTTTTTTTTTTTCAGGTTTTGGGGACATGGTAGCTTTACAAAAGGATAATGCCCTTAATAAAAAACCCGAATATGTAATGTTCGCATTAATATTCATTTTGTTTGGATTGGCAATAGTTGCTGCTTCCTTGAATCTCTTAGTACTCAGATTTGTAACCATGAACACGGAGGACGAACGAAGAGATGAGGCACAGGCGATGCAGGTAAGCTTCTTGTTTTATATTGTTTGTGGTACTGTGCGCCTTTCTTGTTGGTGGTTTTTTCTATTGTTTTTATTTTCTTTATGTTCTTCATTTATTTTTATTTCTTCTTCTTCTTTACTGTGTAGTTTGAGATTTGTCGTATTTGTACATATAAATTCGTTTTCAGTATCATTTAAGTGCAAATTTGTACATACATATATTTAGTATCATAGGTGTACATATGGAATGCCGGGATGTTTATACTTTTTGTTTTTCCTTTTGTATTACATTATCGGATTGAATTACATCTATCGTATCTGTGAAGTTATGTATTTATTATTTATACTTTGTATCTTTCAAATATTTGTATTTGTAAAACACATTCACACTCACAGAACCTCTTACTCTTCATAATCTGTTAATGAAGATTTTTAGTTGTTTTTTTTTTATTACATATGTGTTTTTTGATTTGAGGTCCTTTAAAGGTAAACTTCCGCTAGGTTCTAAGATTTTGATTTAACCTTAGGGGAAGTTTTCAAGTTTCTTATAGCGAAGTTGGTATCCGCCCAATTAGTTATTCTATGTAAGCTTAGGTTCTAGTTGTTAAAATCATATTGACGTCGAGGGCTATTATTACGCAGTAGTTTCTTGAACTGTATCTCTACTTTCTTTCTTGAATGACTTTTTGTGCCATTGGTATTAGTGGTATAAGGTGCAGTACCACATTCAAAGCTTCGGTTGGACATCATCGCATGGCACCTGTAGTGCCCATAGCCGTTGTTCTTTCCACTTTGCCTAGTTGTCCAATATTGTAGTCTTTTCTCAACGCATGCCACCAAACAAGTGACCCATACATCCATAAGACCATCTTCGGTCGAAGTTCCCACTTCTTACCGAATGTTTTACAGCAGGTGTAAATGGCTTCAAAGGCTTTTTAACTCGATGGTCTATATTCGTGTTAAAATGGCACTATAGCGCTATAGCTATAGCTAGACTCATCGTGGAACGTTGCAGTTATCACTTCTACCTAACTACCAAGATGAAGACCAAGAATTGCATCGCAATTCCATTGGGACGAGCCATGAACAGTTCGAACGCTAAATGACAGTTTCTGACTGGTATAAATAAAATTTTTACCCGATTACACTGTTTGGCAAAATGCCATATATTTTTTGGTACAAGTCACTCCCAGTTATGGATTTGGCAGAAGTTTGTCACAAAAAAATTGGCGATACACTGTTGATAGACAAAAATGACATATTATATGGCAATTTGCCATATAATCTAGCTTTACAGAATAACAGCAAAATATTTTACTAATCGTTGTCAAAGGAGTTATTGTCAATTTTTTTAAGTAGGTAGTCCTTATTAGTTTAAAAAGTATGAAATTTACTTTTATCACTTTTTAAATACAATTTTTACTTTTATTTTATGTACATAAACAAATACTACATTTTGTAGACAAATTTTTTACACAACTCTGTCTTTGTATATAAACGAATAGGTACACAAATTTGATGTTGTAATGAAGCTCAACGTATATTTATTATGTTTTATTACTGTTTTTTTTTTTTCAAAACAAATATTTCCGTTCAAAACATATTAAAAAAATTAATATTACACAAACAAAACTCAAGCAAAATTAAAAAAAAAAACTCTCCTGAAGTAGCATTGCAAAAAGAATGTAAACTACTTTGTTATACAAACTTGATACAATTCTCTAAATTTATTTTTTAAAATTTTATTAAATCATTTTTCAAATCCTCGCATTTTAATATAATTAAATCAAAACAAACTACTCACTAATTTTAAATAATTTCCTATTCCTAAAAAGAATTTAAATGATAATTTAAAAAAAAAAAAAAAACAAAACAAAAATAAGAAATTAAAAAAAAAAAAAACAAAAACAAATTTTCTTCGACTAATAATATGTTTGAACGTAATGTGTATTTATGTTTTTGGTTTTTAATTATTTTATTTTGTTTTCTTTACGGCAAACCCGTAGTTTATAACCAAGTCCAAATACTGGACATCAGAGGTGAATGTGATTAATTTTTGTTTTTAGTTTTTTCGTTGTTTTATGTTGAATATAGAATTTGTTTATATAAATTGGAATATTGAAAATTTACTCAAATTCATTTATGTGTGTGTGTTCCCATATTTTTTTATTTTTTATTTTTTAATTTATTCGTCATTATTTGGTTATTATTTTTGTTGTTTACAATTCGTTTTTTCCCCAATGCTTTATGGTTTTGTTTGGTTCGGTTTTTTCTTTTGGACTTTCAACATTTGCAGGCTCTTCAAGTTGCTGTGCGTTTGGAGGGTGATGTTATTACAGCGAATGGTTCCATATTGAGTGGTTATATTGGGCATGATTCGCAGTCAATAAATGCCGAGAATGCATCGATATGTTCGTGTCATTGTGCCTGTTTTAGGGCAAGTCGACATAAAAAGTAAGTAAAATAATTTAAGGATTTTTACATTTAATTTTCTTTAAAATTTGATGGTGTATAATGTTTAAAGGTGCCACAGGTGTAAATGAGCCACACATTTGCGGGAATTCTATTAATTGTTTTTTGTTTCTTCTTTTTTTTTTTTAAATCAAACTCACAATTGCACTTCAAATATTATGATTAGAATAGGATATTAGTTTTAAACATCATGATGGTATCATGTTACAGCCGCGGATTGGGCGCCAATCTTTAACGAAGTCGAACAAGTTGTAGTTTTGAAAGTCTACTGATCTAATGATCTTACGCAAAGTCGGGCCATTGCACTGACAAGTGAAAGGTTAATAGTTAGAGTTGCACAAAATGTGCTTCTACCCTTTTCGCTTTCGTATCGCATTTCAGCAAATTATTTTGTACAAATATGATACAAAAACTCAAATATCTTTAAAACTATAACACACATATATATAAATGATACCGCAAATTAAACTTACAATGAAGGACCTAAATTTTAAAGCTTTGTAATCAGTTCAGAAGTTTTGAAAATATAATCAATTTTTCTTTCCAGCTACTTATGTAAAACTCGATTTGAAAACTTGCCTGTTTTCTGTTTAACGAGTTTTTTTACATTTACTAAAAGGAAACGTGATTGTTTGTTCTTTTCCGGGCAAGTTTCGCGATATCCGTTTCGTTAACTTTGTTAAGGTTTTGACAAGGCTGACTTTTTTGATAAGTTCTAGATTGTGCTAGTCTTATCGTGTGAATTGTGACTTCTGGATGAAAGACCATGCTTAAAATAAGTATTAAAAATTAGAAGAAGTTTGTAACAGTTCTCCTGGTTTAGTTCGGACACTACCCATAGAATAGTTAAACTTAACAATGTTCGGGTTTCGAACCATTGTTCCGAGCACAGTTACTCCTTGCTTTCTTTTCCTTCTTCCAAATTGTGCACCAAAAGAGTAGAAGTTAATACGTAATTAAGCATTATTATTTAAAAAAGATATTAATTTGATTTGACTGATTGATTGATTGGCTGCATCCTTATTATGGTAGGCAATCTTTTTTTTTTCAGACACTACACTTAACTAGAACCATCTTTGAAGTATAACATTAATTTATAATTTATGCGTTTCAAGAACATTTCAGAAATTTACTTGTACATTTCGTAACTAAATATAATTTAAAACACATTCTACAATGAAACACAAATTCTTTGTATAAATTTCTTTAAATCAACACAACTTCGGGTTTTTATGATTTTTTTTTTATTTAAATTTTTCTTTCTTACATGCATACGGACAGAAACGTAAATGAATTCCAATCGCAAATAAATTCCGTTGAAGGCAATATGTAAGAAATATTTTGTTCTCTCTAAACGAAAGTAGTGCACAATAAAAATAAAAATATATAACACCCACATGTATGCTGTAAATATAAACAAAACGCTTTCATAACCAAAAAAAAGTTTTTTTTTTTGTTTATTTAATGTAGAATAATTGCACAAAAAAAAATTATATTGATAGATTTTAAATTAATTGCAGGCATCAATACAAAGTTCGGCGTTCACCATCTCACATCAGACATTTGCTGCCTGAAGTGGTTCCAATGAAAGATTTAAACTTTGATACACATAGTACTAATGGTAGTGCCCTGCAATTAAGACCCCAGTCACACTTACTGAAAAGGAATGTATCGCTTTTATCCTTTCGAATCTAGTTAAGAAATAGTATAAAAAAAAACACACACACAAAACAAATTTATAATTGATCTAAGAGATTAAGATTACGATTTTTATTGTTATTTATATTTCGTAAAATTGTTCAGAAATCTATAACAAAGAAATAAGATAAAATCACACAGTAAGAAACCTATCATAACAGAAATGGACTAATGAAATATATATATCGTGTTTATTATTCAATTTTATTCAATAACTTCCATTTTTAAGTAGAAGAATTTATTGCATTTAATATCATTTAAAGACTTAAAACCGCCAAAAACTGAATACCAGTTCTACAAAAAAAAAACACATAAGCCAAATCTGTACACAAAAATATAATTTATTATAAAAACATACTTTCTTTGGTCGTTGTACATAAAATATTTTGATATTTATTTAAGTGTTGATTATTTTAAAGAAGGATTGAGCCTTATATACTTGTACGTAGTACAATTCCCGCATATTGCTAATACATATGTATGTACACATGTGCAAATAAGAAAGTAAAATTCGAAACAGTATCAGTCAAAAGTAAGCAAAAAGTTTTGTTATACTAGGACCGGCCCTTCAGAATTGCGTTGATTTTCAAAGGACTTCTCAAAAATAAGTTCGATTCTAATGATTTATGGTGGATAGAAGAATCTAAGTATTCCTGGGAAATACATGAAGCAATAGAAGGAGCTTCATAAAAATCACGGCGAGCACCAGTGAAAGCTTGTCATGTCTTACTTGACATCCATCTGTAAGGTTGCCATATCACGGAGAAGGCTGTTTCTTTAGAAATTATTTGAGAAGAGGCAAAAGCCTTAGTCAACTATAAGACCGCATCGCGTAAATGCTCACTTATGTGTAAAATTTTTAGCCAGACGAAGTATTGCTAATGTAGTTCAAGTTACATATATCTGTCCTGTAACAAGAACATGTAGTGCCATTTGCTTTTAAGTAACAATTCGCATGCAAGATAAACCATGTTGCAACTCCCCTTCTTTGGTACAAGCGCTAGATTTGTGTCAAGCCACACCAAAGAAGGTTAATTTGGAATACCTCAGTCATTAAGAGGCACACTACATACATGAAGAGTGGTCGTAAAATTAAACATACAAAAAATCTACAGTCAGTCTGGAACGGAAGGTATATGTAATAACCTATCATTCGTACTTTGTCTGATACAAGTGGACGTTGTATATTGTAATTTTTGATTGATTTACTACGATAACTTCGAACGTTTGAGGATGTGAGGTGCAAAATTTCATTAAAATGGGTTTTTTTTTTTTGATAAATACGCCCTCAAAAAGTGGGGATGTATGGATGAATTGTAGACGATTTGAGTATCTCAATATTTGGTCTTAATAAAAATTTTCGATTTCATTTAAAACAATGAAGTTATGAGAAGTCAGTAAACTTTCAAACAACTGACAGACATTTATGCACCTATATATGTATGTATTCAAATAAACAAATAAAGAGTACACGTAAAAATTGAACGAAATTTTTAAGCATTAAAGGAACCTTTAACATTTTACAAAGGTCAATGGGTTCATTTTCATTCCAATGCGTAAGCCAAAGATTTCTCTAGTTATCCGGACGACTACCTAATTATTCACTTGTTGTAGAATGTAATTTGTATTTTCAAAAAGGGAGAAAAAGGAGTACGTAACTATTACCTATTTTACTATCCCACTAAATACAAACACAAATATTTGGCGAGGGAGATCCATAGGACCCAGCATCCTTACGACCATTCGTGGTGTGCGTGTTATATTCGAATGAAAGGAGCCTATTGCCCCTTGACTCGTTCTTTAGATGTCCTTTCCTTAATAGAGATGTGTAGACATCGTGGTATTTTAATTGGAAAACAATAATCCATTAGTATAAGACGTTGAAATATATTTCGAATATGCGCCAAGCTCCATATGTTCAAAATCGAAATCTGTAGAAGAAGTCTATAGATGTCTGCAAAATATTTCTTTAACCTGTTAAGTTCATTTGCGATCAAAAACGAAAACCAACAATATTTGTTTACCAATTTCTAGGCCTCATACCAATACCAAATTTAACGATTTCGCCTCATAGAATGAAGAATATCACTGACCCTAAAGGTATTATAGATTAATCTCTTGTTCCAAATAGAATAAACAAGAGTTAACAGTAGTTCGGGTTCTTAAAGTTGCTTATTTTAAATAATCTTCAGGTCTAGTTTAGATCTATCTGGAATTTGAATGAACTTAACTCTGCAATTGATGCAATCATACTCTGTGTTGCGAACAAATAATGGAAGTCAGCGTCTTAACTCAATGTTGTCTCCTGTGCCTTATACAAGGCTTAACCTACATTTAACGTATTAATTTAAGACTGAAATAGATTTTATTGCTGACGCTGCAAGATCCATACGTCCTGGATTCATCAAATTACGTACATAAATTTTGTCTGAGACTGTTTTGAGCTTTCTTTCTTTGTTTAATATTTGAGTTGCATCAAACTATTCAGTCCTTCATTTGTTAAGAAAATATTGTTAATAACAACCAAAACGATGCCAAACATTTTATAACTTCAACCAAATAAAAGACAAATTCAAATTTTATAATTCAACAAAATAATACATGTAAACGAAAAATTTACATAATTTTCTTCCATATAGCCAATTAGTTTTTATTCCTAATTTGATTATAACGCATGTAGTTGTAATATCTTATTCACGAAAAATCACAAGAAACAACTTTATGAAAATATCAATAGTCTAATCCACTGCCATTTCTAATTACATTAAATAAAATTGCATATACTAATTTTATTTATTCAAATTTGTATTTATCATTTTGCAAAAAAAAAAAAATATATTAATATAAAAAGGTTGCAGTTATCCATAGACAAAAATGTATGTACATAAAAAAAATATTCTGTATGTATAAGTAGTTTGAATTAATAAGAATTTGTATACCTATTTTTATTTTGTTTTAAACAAAAAAAAAAAAATCTGTTAAATCTTTCGATCTAGTTTGCCTTACTTAAGCTTTGAATTTATTTTTTTAGAAAAACGATTTAAAAATGTTACAAATTAACTTGTGGTTTTTGCTGTCGATTTATGAAAATAATGGTGTATATCGCTTTTAGTCTAACTGACCTTTCTCAATTATCGCTATATAATTTCGGATTTCTAATGTTTAGTAAACGACTTTGAACCCACCTTGTCTAGCACGAATAGTATGCAGTCAAGTTCTATATTCATAGCAGTAAAATCTATTTTGATGTTGTTGATATTATGAGACTGCTTGAGCTGAAACTTATTTGAAGTCCATAAACAACGACTGGCCTTTTTACTAAAACTTGTTTATTTTTTTAACAGATCATTGTTTCAATGTTCATAACGACCAACCCAAACGACTTGCGCAATGAAAAGTCTACTACAAATCCGACAGAATTCTAGTTTTTTACTACTACTCTCACTTATTGTTATAAGTTCTTACATATATTTTTATTTTAAGTTTTAATACGTTTTAGTTTCAACATACATTTTAATAAGTTGGAATTTCCAAGAAAAAAGTCTGATTTCAATTATATTTAATTATGCTTTTTTGCTTAACTTGACAAAACCGAAAAAAAATATTGTAACTATTATTTTATTTATTTTTTTAACTTTTTTGTAAATAATATATCAACTCTACTTACAAATAATAAGAAGTACTCTCCGAAAATTTACATATACATATGTATGCATAGTTTTATGCTTTTTTTTCGTTTTCCGTTTAGATAGGAACATACAAAAACACAAAACAAAAAAAAAACGAAATGAATAAGATACATAGTGGAACGAATTAGAAAAAAAAATCCTGTGTAATTATAAATACAAGATCACCAAGAAAAATTATAATATAATATATATATATGGGTACACACATACATATATACTTACATATATAGAAAATGGAACCAAAAATACAACAAAACTGTAAGTAATACCCTTAGTTATAAAAACTAAGTGCAGTGACATTAACTAAAAACGGAATAAATAACTCATGTTTTTAATCACATTGTTTTATATTTTAGTTCTTATCAATTTAGCTTAGTCTTTGAAATTATTGAGAGAAAAATAAATAACTAAAAATTCACAGAAAAAAAAAACAAAAATATAAAGATTTAAAAATATATCCAAGGGAAAACCAATACAGTGAGAATGTGAGATATTACAATTAATCGAAATATTAAAAAAAAAAAAATTATTAAAATTTTACTAAATAGAATTAATTAATTTTTTTAATAATAAAAATAAATTAAAAAAAAAAAAAACAAAAAACATTAGAAGCCAAATTTCAAAAGTAAAATATAAAACAATAAATAAATTTGTAATATATGAAACTAATTTGATGAAAAAAAAAGTGAAACAATAAAAAGACATTTATATAATTCAAAAAGGAATGTAATTTACTTATAGGACTTCATTGAAAGGTATCTTATTTGATATCTAAGGCAAATTGGTGGCTGTTTCGGTAGACCAAACATCCTTGAATCTGCGATATTTTGGTCAAGACGGGGATCTTCCTGGACATTTTGAGCTTGATGGTTCACGTTTTTGTCCATTCACTTATTCTCTATGGCCACATCTTAGTATCTAATTGAATATTTTGCTTTTGAAGATGTCCACTGTCTGCTCCTCTTTGCTGACTTTCGTACAGAACTCGGCACAATACAAAGAACACAGAATCATTGTTTTGTCGATTTGTAATCGTTGTTCACCGGATCTCCACCAATGTATTATTTATCAAGATCAGATTTGATTCGATTTTTTCTTTGTTTTTTTTTTCTTTCAATTAGTCTTTCAAATGCTGGGTGCCCCCTTGGTACAAGAGCATACAATTATACATTCATATGTACAATGTAGGGGATTTCAATAGTCACCTTAGTCAGTGAAAATACGAAATAAGTTATGGGAGTGGAGAAAGACTTGTTGATTGGACATGCAAATGGCATGTTGTATACCCGACGGGTCTAGAATTTCCGCAGAGCCTCGTGGAAATATTATTACATATTTGATGGATATCTCGGTGTATATTATAATTATATATAATATATAATTTTTATCTCTACTGCTATGAAATACATACCCAGTGCATTCCTTTCGAATGTAGATACGCTAAATTAACACTAAAGCACTAAAAATTAACAACTTTACCAACAATTGGTCTACCCTGGTTTGACGCTACAATGGGGAGTTGTGTTCGCTCTGGAAAATCTGTGAATGTACATATAATCCATTATTTTCTTGTTTCTTCATTATTTATAAAGAGCCAACTAGTAAAGGAAAATCATTTGTATATTGATTTTACTAACTTACTTAACTGGCTCCCGACTCGGTCTCTTCCTAAGACACAGCAGCCTTCGACTCTCTTCGGTTCCCGATACCTACGCTTTTTACAGTTGTTTAGACCAAGCGGTTCGGCATCCCCGATAGCTTGATCCTTAAAAGGGAGGTACGGTATTCCTTCTCATTTCCAATCTGAGAGTGATTCTTATTACTGGAACATACACTCGATATGGCCGATTATGACTTTTTGGACTAGACTGGAGACCGAATAATTGACGAAGAATTTGTCTCTCGAAAGTGTTAAATTTTTGCTCTGCTTTCCTGCTTATCGTCCAGTATTTGGCTCCATATAGCAGAAGTAGCAGGATCAATGTAGTTCGTGCATTACGTTTACCGAGTTAGGAATGTTGAACCCACTTGTTTCGCCGAATGAAGTAGCATTGTTTTACTTCGCCAAATCTCCACTAAGGTGTCATTCGTGGAGTTGGTATTTACTCCGAAGTAGTTAAACTCCTTAACCACTTCGGTTCTGACCTACATTCCCACCACACGGACTTAGCCTCAACCTCGATTCGAAATTTCTCTGTAGAGAGTGCTGGACAAATGGTGATGCCATTATTCCCGACTTCAAATCCATCTTCACGCATAGGTCAAAAATGGACGCGGCACAGAAACTTTCTTAGAGGCACCACCAATTGCTCGGTCCATGAAACTTCCCAACCACTCAAGTGTGTTTTAAGCGGAAATATATGGAATAACCAGGCCTGCCGGACCTATCCACTCTGAATAACAACAATCCTGTAGACAGCCAAGCAGCCAGCAAAGCCATCACTTCCATCACAACCAACTCTAAACTGGTCAAGAGATGTAAAGAAGAACTCAAATCCCTTAGCTCGAGACACAGCATCACGGTCTGCTGGATTCCGGGACATATGGACTTCCACGGGAATGAAATGAGCTAGAGTGAAAAGGATCAGAATTAAACGACCTAACAGCAAATCGCTCAATCGTAACGCCCATCAGTCTTCTTATACTTTCATGCCGCGTCTCTAGAAAACTTTGGGCCCAATACGACAAAAGAAGGACTAGAGAACTTCTATCGCTGAATAGACCACAGCTGAGTCTCCTTACAGGTATTCTCACAGGCCACAATTCAATGGCGGCTCACCTATGCAGAGCACTACAAACCTATGCAGAGGCCGTGGCGACCCAGAAAACAGGATACTTAACTCTGGAAAAAGTATCTTTTAACGACCTCAACGAGCTAGCAAACACGCCACCTAAAACCACCCTAAAGTTCATTACGAAAACCGGATGGTTCAGGAGGGCCGCTTCTGTCATGGATTAAGTTTTGGCAATTTTATTTCAGGTATCCCACACCGGGGAACACAATGGATCCACTGAGATCCGAGTGAGGCTGCAGTCACCCCCTCAACCCACCTACCTATCTAACCACCTCGAAGTTACTGCGGCGAACAGTGACGTTTTGTCCTAGGCGGTTGTTCTTTGCTTGTTGACAACATGTACATAAATATTTGAGTTTGTTCTCATTAACTTCAAGGCCAAGTCGTTTCCCATGTTCTTCGATTGGCGTAAATCCTGCTGGGAGCGACCAATCATTTCGATGTCGTCTGCGTATCCCTGCAACTGGACATATTTGTTGAAGATAGTTCCTTCCGTGTTAACAGCTGGTCTGTGCACTATATGTATGTTTCACCACGAGACTGAAGAAGTCACATGATAGAGTATCGCCTTGCCGAAATCTGGTACACGTTTGATATACTTTGGAGGAACTGTTACCGAATTGCACCGCGTGGTTTTGGGGATTTTGGCTGGAGAATATCCTTGTTTGGGGTACATAATAGCTTACTCCAAAATCAAGGGCATTCACTTCTTCAGCTGTTATGACCTACCGAGTGCGAGCATGGCAACATGCTGCATGTACTTGTGACGGATATACGATTAAAATCACCAGCGATCGTAGGCGGAGGCTTTTTAATTCATGGGCAGTCGATTGGGGTAGGACAAACCGCAGATGTGAAGTGTTGCTGGATGCGTTTGTTAGTCTTGATCTTGTTCTTTTAAACCAAGAAAACAAAGAAACCTTCAATAACGGTAGAGCTGGCTCAATTATATACTTAACTTAAGCCAGTAGATGCAGAAGAAGCAAAGGAAAACAAAATGGAAAGTCTTCGACCTCTCTACAAATAGTGATCATCGCGCTATTATATTTGAGACAATAGAGCCAAGAAAAGGTTAAAAAGGTGACAACTTTCTTTACCCGAGGATGCGACGCATCCATGCCACGTAAAGGCAATGGAAATGGGAGAACACTGGTGAACTGGTGAAACGACTGCATTGCTAAGCTTGAAACCACGAAGGCGCCAGCAGCGAGCAACGCAAAGACGAAAAGATACGGGAAGAGTTCCTAAGGAAACGAAAAGAACTCAGAATCTTTCGAATCGTTAGGAGAAGACCTCCAGCAGTCCAGCATAACCCTACAAGCGCCTACAAGATAGTCATGGCAAACTTAAAAGCAGCGGGGTAGGTGCACCGACATGCACCGACATGCCCGATTATAATGAATATCATAGTCAACGGGCTATTCCCAAGGAATAGTAGCGTGTACCTTTCCGGAATAATTATAGAACCCGCGGAAACAATACCACCCGTCACAACTGCAGACATCATGTAAGCAGCGGGCTCAATAAAGAGCAATAAGGCCCCCGGAATGGATGGTATCCCAAACTTCGTCTTGAAGGAAGCCAATAAAACTAAACTAGAGGCATTTGCAGACCTCTACACAATGTGTCTAACAGAATGAAAGTTTCCTCTGGAATGGAACCGACAGAGGCTGGTATTAATCCCACGAGCGGTGATAACCAAACCCCAAGAGCCCAAAAGGGAGAAAACCCTGGGTCATAAGAAGGAGCAGAGATGACGTCAAAACCTGCCCCTATGAAGGAATGCCTTGACCGGCGGTACCGTAGGAGGTAACAGGACAGGGTTAGGGGGGTGTCATGTAAACATGCAGGAGCATGGAGTCTGGAGTATCCATAAAAGATTTCACTCCTCCAGTGCATCAACAAATTTATGTATGTATGCAGATACAACTAAAAGCAGCGTTTCCAACAAAGACGTCCCCAAAATAAGCAATCGAATATATATTCAATCGATCTGCAGGTACAAGCAAAAGCAGAGTTTCCAACAAAGACGTCCCCAAAATAAGTAATCGACCATACATTTAATTGATCTGTATTACTTTATATTTCATTCCATCCATTCGCAGAACGTCTTGTAGTTATTGAAGTTTTCGCTATTAGTGCATACGCCCTAAAGAAAAGTCGACAAGGAATCTGGTGTTGACAAAGCACTAGGACTATTTGCTGGTATTCCGCCTGATTCATTTGCCATTTGTTCAAAGATACTCACCCTTACTCTGGGTGACGTTTTACTAAAACGCCAATTGTTATTTTTTAAGGTGTTTCGTTTTTTAAAGAGTTATTTCAGATATTGAACGACACTTAACAGTTTTGCGGGTAAGTAGGTATACACTCCACATACAATCCACTCTTAAAAAAAGAAGAGCCTTAAAGAACGACAATCGGTGTTTTACCGGGTTTTAACAAAATGCCACACGGAATAAGGGTGAGTGTGAATTATTAAACACTTCAATGCGTATCGAAAAAAAAGTGACATTACTTTAGCTGTTCAAATATTCAAGAGTTGGTACGCCAAGAAACCAATATTTGCCCTATAGGTACAAGGAAAATAAAATTAATAAATACGAGTCGATGTTCAGACACACACACATATCTTTTTATTGTATTACAAGGATCTGGAGATTCTCTAGTTTAACTAGTTTAACACACTACTTAACAATACTTATACAAAATTAGGTTTTAAGCGTCTTAAATATCCTGTTATTGTTTTCTTTAAATAATTATAAAAATGGCTGTATATGTAACTATATGTATTACAAATAGGGCTTGTTTACAGGTTTGGATAATGCCATGTTACTTTGCCTAGTTTACATCCAGTCACCAAGAGAGGTTGTGTCGGACTGAACGAAGTGCTAAGTACAATATCCGAATGGCTATTGATAGTTTTAACCTCCACCAGCTTTTTAGGTTGTTTCTTTAGACTTTCTTTCGCCGATATTTGTGGATGTTCTGAACAATCGTCCGAATACGCAAGCAATCTAACGCCAGTGTCGTAAGGCGAACAAACTATTCGTCCGTCAGCTGAGAAAGAGGGTTCTTTGATGAATCCTTTGCCCTTATTCGATTCCTCAATGTAAAACATTAGTTTTTTGGCATTCTGAAGGATGAACTTGTCATTGTTTGTGGTTGTATCATCAGAGGGTACAGAATTTGTATCACTTGATTCGTTTGTCGTTGATGGTCTTGAGTCAGTATTATATGCGTTCGATATTGGCAATATACCACTACTTATTGCATAAACAAAATCATATCCAGTAACTGAATTTGTCTGACGACCACGCGCTTGTCGAGCGGCTCTTTCTTGAACTGTAATTTCAGCAGCCCAAATATCAGGAACGAAGTCGGTACGATTTGCTGCTGCAGATCTTGTCGGTTCATTCGATGTGCTATTTGTGCGGCTACTAGCTCCGTTACTAGTACTTGGGCCGCGACTAGTACTTGGGCCGCGACTAGTACTTGGGCCGCGACTAGTACTTGGGCCGCGACTAGTACTTGGGCCGCGACTAGTATTTGCGGGATTGCTCGTTCTTCGACGACTCCTCGTGTTTGGCCCGGCACTACCTGGCGGACGGTGAGTGTAATTTGGACGATTAATCCTCCTGCCGTTAGGTGCAACTAAACGTGAATATTGTGGAGCATTAGGTCTCACCAAAACTGCGATTTCGTCGGCATTTTCATCAGTTGGAAATTGACTTCGTGGATCATAGTCTTCACTTCCATTTGATGTACTAGGAAGGTTGTTTTCATCATCATCATCAAGTTTTCTTTTTCTTTTATCTGGCTTTCGCGCTGTTATATCATACAACTCCTCGTCTATATCATGAATACAACTCCATTCCGATTGTTCGCCGTAGCTAATGTTACGACTTAGAAATGATTGTCCATTCGGGTGGATCTATTAAAAAGTAGACAAAAATTACAATTTTAGCAGAATAACGGCACAAATGTCTTAGTTAAGTTTTTGTCGTTTTGTAGACTTGTTTCATTAACAAAAATGGAATCAATTAGAAGGAGTCAGACTGTGTTTGAAAATTAATTTTGGATCCAAAAACATCCTCTGACCAGTAGCTCATAGGGTCTAGCTACCGACAACAATTCGTGTTGCAAATGCTATATTCTTCAAAAAAATGAAAGTGACATTATCTGACAGGATGAGCCACGATGATTTCCGCGTGAAAAATATAAGCTACATCGAACATCGTAATATAAAAGCATCGTTATTTTTCGATGTGCTTTTTTGACCTGTTTGAAATTCAACCACAATTTTTACAGATATGCAAAAAGAGCATCAACAGCGGTTCTACTACTTTGCAGCCTCTACAAGTCACTTTACTATTCCAAAACGAGAATTTTTTGTTTTTTTTTTTTTTTGTAAATTATTATTACCTGTAATGCAAGTATAATTTCTGCATCATTCCCATCTGGAAAGTCCGTCACAAGTTCCACACGATTTCTGGTCTGCTTTTTCGAAAATATATGATCATACTTAGCTGCCTGAGGTATATATTGGTTTCCCATTTGCATCAGTCTGTATATACTAGGCTGAAAGTAGAAATTTCTCATTTAGAATTCGCCTTCAAAACCACTTAGACTAACCCTAAAACCACAAATATCTTTGTGCAAATTGATTATATCCAAATTATGAACGATCATCAGATATCCGCCGGTAGTCGACAAAACTAGCTTCGTGCAATCTGGTGAAATTCGACATCTCATCAGCCCAGATGTATTGAATACCTTCTGGTAGATAAGACCCTCCTCTGTATGGGAGTTGATGTCCCACGAAAATATGCTTCCATCAAATCCAGAAGTCACAAGTAGTCCTTCTTTTTTTGAATACTCAATGTTCTTCACCCAATTTGAGTGACCTTGCAGGCTTCGAAGTCTTTTATTTAAAAAGCGTATGTCCCAAATAGCCACAGTTGTATCATCCGAGCACGTAGCAAATGTACGGTTGTCAAGAAATCTAATGTGCTCCATTAGTATGAGTTTTTTTTTTTTCAAGGACCACTACTTACTTTATACAATTCACATTGTCGGTGTGTGCATTAAGTATCCTCTGAGTTTGTTTCTGTGTCAGGGAATCAAAGAGAATGATTGCCTTCTTTTCACAGGCTGCGGCAAGTATATTGCTACATATAAAAAAAAGTAAAGAAAAGCACTTGCAATTGGTTTTGGATTAACCGCAACTTACCCTTCGGGAGAGAATTCCAAATTAAAAACAGCACCATACTCTGTGGGACACTGTGAATGTGGCACATCATTCCATGTATTGTAAGGTTCTAGCGAGTTATAAATGCGCTTCATGATGTAGTTTCCATCGCCAATTCTTGGAAATATGCCGCTTTCTCTGCGTTCGAGCCATTTGTTAAAACTCATTTTAAAGCACCCCAGTCTGGTAGATACAATGTAAAATAATTTTTAATTTTTAATAAACAAATTAATTGGTGGCGGCTTTGTTAGGAACTTCAGCAATCATAATCTTTTTTTTTTTTTCAAGTCAACTTGTCGATTGGCAATGAAAGGCTGACGTAGAACGAATTGTTTTCTTCTTTTCTAACTAGTGCAAATGAATACTTTCGCTTAATTGAATACGTTAATTAATGTTTAACAATTTAAAGATTTTCTTTTAAATTTACTCCAATAAATTAAATTTTCTGTCGAACAGCTGATAAACGTCACAACTGGCGGATTGCGTTTACGAACGGTAAACGAAAGCAGAATATCGCATTGCCAATTGGAGAAAATGTTCGCGTGATTCCAGCCTGAACTGTAAGAATATGGGAGATATTTAACGGTAGTGGATACCTTCAGTAAATGATAAAGTTGTTTAAAACTGTTTAGTTGATGTGGTCATATTTTAGTTCTGATTTAACTTATAATAAAAATGCATTCGAAAACTAAATTTGTTTTGTACTAATTGGAGAGTCAACTTTATGTCTTTAGAAATCATAAATATTGTTCTCGACCATATTTATGTTGGTTGGTCGCCACACCCCATTAGTAGCGTTGAAATACACCGCTAGTAAGTATTTTGTGTTCTTACAGTTTTCACGCCCATGTGGAACCTTGTTGTCTAGCGACTAATTAGTTGAAGATTTCTTCTGATAGTAACCCATGCTGTCTTATTCACAATCATCATCTGTCAAACTTTTGGCAAAAAAAAAAATAAATGGGGCTGGCCAATCCCGCTACTATCTTTATCAATATCAATATTGATAAAATTCTCCAATTCCTCAAACGGAACTAATTTTACACGGTTCAAAAATGACAATTGGGGTGGTTGCCGGAATGACCGATCCCAACTACACATTTTCTGCATTTTGGGACGATCTACTTCTATCTTCCAATCAGATGTTTATGCTATCAAACTTTGTGCCAGAGAATGCGTTAGAAGACACTAAGATGATACATACATATGTATGTACGTATTGATCAGATTTCACAGTAGCCCTAAAAGGTCTCCAGGTCTTTCATTTTAAGTCTAAGCTCACAATAAAATTATACTAACCTGGGTCACTGACTACGAAAGTATCCTTGGCAATAAAGCTCATGACAAACTAGCCAGATCTGGTGTCCTTGGTGCTCAATTTAATTTAATTCGCACTGAACCCTTCTGTGACTTACCTGTCAGCCAGTCAGGAATCTGGAAAACCAAGCAACTGGCAGTAGACTTTAAATTCAGAACACAGGCTCTTCAATATAGTAGCGGACACTGACGCACATGGAATTGGAGGTGTGTTTAAGAAGAATTTTCAGCATTGTCATTAAACAAAGAGTGATTCACAAGAGCAGATCTCAGCGATTCAATGAAGTACCATCGTTCGCCCCAACATATCGAAGTATGTTAGTGGAGCTATTAAGAAACTTAGGATAACAAAGGAGCGGGTCCTGATGACTTATCGTAGGAGTTTTTCAAATATGTATGTGATGGTTTGATAAGGGGCATGCATCAGATCATTAGTACAGCATGAGAGGACCGAAGCATGCCTGATGACTATAGCGTCATCCCTCATCTACAAAATAAAATCGATCGTAAGTGCTCAACATTTATGTAAGTTCCTCATTGACACCTTACTAGAAGCGCCTAACTGGTTGCACATAAGTAGTTCTCAAAACTTATATATATTTCTTGGAGGATATAGGTAATGACACAACGGCGGTTTTGAGAATTCGGATTGAAATTAGGAGACGGTAAAACAGATTTGTCTTAACCAGAAAAAACCAAAGAATACAGCAAATACAGTCCCATTCTAAAGGCTGTTTCCTCCCGTCTACTTATGAGGAAACAAAGCGTTAAGACCATGCCTTAGGTCCCACCATATAGTTGAGAACAATCTTACCTAAGACGTTCTTATCAGATGACTTGAAACACCCAATACATTGGTCTTACTTCATTATGAATTATGTATTTATTGATCTCTTTAACGAATTACCATCAGAAAATTGGAGTTATTCTCTAAGCAACGTCGTTATAAACATTCGGCGGAAAAATAAAACGATTTCTCTATTTTGATTTTGGTCTCGACAATTCATCAAGTGCTCGTTTCTCGGCCTCTGCGTTCCTCTTTTTCTCCTCGGCGAGCTGAGCATCGCGGATAACCTTCTGTTTGGCTTCGATTTCACGAACTTTTGCTTCCTTCTTTGAAAGTCTGTTCTGATGGAATGCACCATAGCCAACGCCAACAACAAGCAGGCTCCATCTGCCAAATTTGATCAGAGGAGAAACACGTACTGGAGCTTGAGACATTTTGGTCTAGTTGAAAATTATGTAATTGTAGGCAACACGACTTCTGAAAGAAAAAAAAGTTTATAGATTTCTTGCAGAGTTTTGTAACAGAACTTATTATACGAAACATGAGATGGATTTTAAAATTGTTTTTAGTTTTATTTGTGGATGGAATATTAATTTTATTACCTTTTAGATAATTTGCAAAATCTATCCCCAGGCAGAGCTCTAACCTCGAATATGAAGAAGGATATTGACAGCTGTCAAATTGTCATTGGGCTAGAGTTACACTACATGCAGTTTGGCTGGGACAATTTTTGGTTCTGTTGAGATGAACAATTAATAGCTTGTCTGATTCACAAAGCTAAAGAGAGAACTAAAATGCAAAAGGCTTGTATTCATATATGCTGAACTACTAGAGATAGTACGAATTAGTACAATAAGCCGTTTAGGACTTAGAACTTACAAAATAATGCTGTGCGCAATATATTCTTTGCACCAATAGCGGGAATTTTAAATAGTTTTTTTTTCATAATTTTTTTCAGATGTGAAAAAAATCTGGCGTTGTTTGAAAATTGAATCTTGAACTCTCGCACAGTAGTCGAACGAACTAACCACTGAAGCGTATTGATGCTGCTCTTGAATATCCCTAAGATCATCTGAGGAACTCCTTGTTGACTCCTTATAACGTCGTTTTCTGACTAATTATAAAGCTATTATTTGAAAGTTAAGGAACAACAAAGCCGTTCTCAATAGTTTCCAAACAGGATTTATTCAAATATGGTGGTGAGCACGCACCAATTTATCAACCAAGTATAGACTTGTCGAGTATGAGCTCTATATACCTCTGTATACTATATATTTCAAGGAATGGGTGTAAAATCCTCCCAGAGAAAGACAAAATTACGAAAAAATAAACGAACACTAATCATAAACAAAAATCTGTCCCAAAAAGTATAATTTTACCTGGCAGTACCCATCTTGCCGCAGATGTCATCGGTTAGACTTATGAATTGACAGTTCACAAAAACATAACCTGCTCGATACAGCAACGTCGATTAATTTATTACTACGAAAAATTGTTTTATTGTTACATTTAGTCCTTAATACGTATAGATTTACACAAAATGAGCCGAAACTACAAGGAGGATCAAACCAATGAAATCGAAGCGTTGGACTCCATCTACTGTGGAGACATGGAGAGTAAGAAGCGACCTACACAAATTGCCCATCATTTTCTAACACAGTCTCTGTTTTTTTCAAACTCTAGTCCTCGAAACGGCACCCTGGCATAAGTTCAAAATTCCCATAGCTACCGAAGAATTCTCCGCCGATGAGGAGAACGGTCTGTCCTGCCAACTTGTGTTCACTTACAGGGCTAAGTACCCAGACGAGGGGCCAATTGTTGAAATCGAAGACGATGTCAATTTTGAAGATTCTTACGAACGTCTCCTACTCGAGCATGTAGCGAACACAATCGAAGAGAACATTGGCATGGAAATGATTTTCTCTCTGGTGAGTAGCGCTCAGGAGTGGTTAAATGAACGATGGGACGAACACAAGAAGGCACAAGAGAATGAGCGTCTTCGTAAGCTGCACGAAAGTGAGGAAGCCGAACGAAAGAAGTTTGAGGGTACACGCGTCACTGTGGAAACCTTCATGAAATGGAAATTGGAATTCGAAGAAAGCACAGGTATTGCGGCGAAGCGGGATAAGATTTTGAGCGACGGGAAGAAACTCACCGGCAAGGAGCTCTTCCTCTGTGACAACACCCTTAACGAATCCGATCTCAAGTTCCTCCTTGAGGCTGGCGATTCCATTGAAAGTGTTAAAATCGACGAGACCCTTTTCCAGAGCATCGGCGATTTGGATCTGGGTGATGATCTCGATTCTGATGAGGACGATGAGGATTACGTGCCCGGCAAGGACGACTGAGGGCGCGCGTGATTTCACCTAGTGATAAGAAACCACATTTTGTAGACTCTTAAATAAAAAAACGGCAATAACTGTAGAAATTCGGTTTTCCTTTATTTTTATTGTATCTTAGGATATGTCGGCGAGTTTAACGCCCGCGGAGACGTGCTCAATGTCGTCCAAATCAAAGTCAGAGTCGGATTCGTCATTTGCTTGTGTTTTTACTGCGTTAACAGTATTCACCTCCGTCTTTGGAGCGTCTTTCGACCGGGGAAAGTCTAATTTCGCCCACGAACCAGCCTCCGCCTTAGGCATTGTGATCTCTACTTTGGTTCCATACATTTGCACCGACGTTTGGTCCACTTTGATTACCTAAAAGAGAGAACATTTGGAGCATAATGGGTTACTATGTCCTGTTCCCAACTTACACCCCGCAATTCCAAATCCAGATTGAACTCAGCGTCATTTTGGTCAGGGAATACAAGACATACGTTCAAACGTATAGGATTCACTTGTACTCTGCTCCTCTCGTAATGATACATCTTGGCGTAGATGGCAACAATGACATTTGCCGCTGTCTGATGCCAGTCATATCGACAGCTGACCACTTTCTTGTCATCGTCCTCCTTGAACCACTTATGAGCACCTATAGTACACCCCACCTGAGCCATGAACGCGCTGAAGTCGGATGTTTTCTTCTGACAACAGGACCAGTACTTCATGCCCTCATGGAAGATTGGAAATCCCGGATGATGTGTACACTCGTCGTAGTCAGTGGCGGAATTTGCGTAGGAGTACGTACAACCGCGATTCTTGCACGACGTCCCGACTGAAATTTCTCTGAAAAGGACGATGTATTGATATCCTTCATGGCACTACGAGGATAAGGATACCAACAGACTTACCCCGGTTTCGAAGAACTCTCATCGAGGTTTCCACCGGCTTTCGTTTTCAAACCATCAATGGCTTGTCTGAGGGCTGGTGCAACGTTAGGAACAATTTTCGTTAATGACGCGTGGAAGTCAGGTCGCTTCATGACCTCACTTTTTATTGGTGGACGTATTTCCTGTTGCACTGGCATGTCGACGTCCTTTTCGGGTTTCTCTGGTTCTGGTGGTTTCACATTCGAATGTTTGGACAGAGTACAGCCCTTGGTGTTGAGAAATTCTGTGAAATCGACGCTTTTTTTGTTGCAACACGACCAGCCCTTGTACGCGTCATGGAAGAATGGAGCACCAGGATGATGGCAGCACGATTCTAGGAATATTATTTGGTAACATTAACCTTATTGCGAAAAATTGTCATTTTACCATCGTTGTTGTCGTTGGGGTCGTAGCTTTGACCACAGCCTCGATTGTAGCATTGAAGCATTTTTGATTAAAATTTTTACTTAAAGTGAATTATGAAATATGGTGGAAGGCTGTAATGGTAATTTTTTGGTTTGATATCCTAATTTTATGTTAGAATTTGCGAATTTTTCCGGAGTAAACAAGAATTTCGCGTGGATTTCTTTCTAGAAACAGACGGAAATATTTTACGAGGAGAAATGTCAGATATTGGCACTCGTCACTCGTTAATTTAACGTGTTTCGCGTATCGTCGATAGATGGAAGCAATATCGGAGAAGAGGAAGGAAACGTGGCCATGAAGACATAAGTAAATCGTTGGAGAGTTTAAATTTAAATTTTATAATCTATAAAGTGCTCCACTAATTCTAGGGGTTTCGGTGCCTGTGATACGGTAGTTTTGTTTACTAACGAAGCCTTGATTTTTAAAAAAATATATCAGTGTCACCTGTCTATATTATACGTCCTTGTTGATAGTCCTCCGGCTTCAATTATTGAGTCAGCTGAACTCTAAAGGCATGCATTCCAAGATCCTTATGCAAAACGCCTTGTAGGCTAATTGAATACTTTACTTTAGCCAATGATGTAATGCACCACTCCATCTGAAGTTCTAAGAGTTTATTTCTTTCAGGAAAAAATATTTGCAATCAATTAAATGAATAATATTTTTTGTTGTTGCGTTGAACGGCCACCAAAAAATCGATTTAGTATTAATCATCAATCGTATTCAATCCTGAGTGGTAGGGATCTGTCCTCTCTACGGTCGTTGATTGCACTCAGTTGTTGATTGTACTTGATGCTGTGTGTGGCAGTTATCGATGGTAGTCTGTGATGATGGTTACAAGGACGCATGTCGTCGACCTGCATGCCATTCAGTAGCGTGTAATAGGATGGAATAGAACAATTGTTTAATTTCTTTGGAAAGTTCTCACTTGAGGAACTTTATCAAATTTCATTATGAAAGGATTTCGTTGTGTTAAAACTTTTGCTTTGCTTCCAATTGAAAGGAATAGGGGAGAGGAGGAGATAGGTAACACAAAAATTTAAACTATTTCTAAATGGTGAACGGAAGTTGACAGATGTTAAAGGAATCTATTGAGAAAAAATAATATCACCCATACCAGCGAAAGGTTCAAAAGCAAGAATTTATTTTGAAATGTTCACGCCTGACTTAGGTGCTATCTGAATTGTTTTCTAATTATGGAGAGAATTTCCAGAGTAGAGTAGTGATTAGATTTTTGTGGTCAGGACACGCTGGACATGCAGAAAACTTGTACGGATGTGTTAAAAAGAGCTTAAGGTTAGAGAGAGGTCATATAAGGATTTCGGTTTTATGAAGGTATCATGTACTAAGAGCAATAACAAGATAAGATGGAATAAGGATGTGTTTTTTTGGTTTAGGATATTACCTGTGGTGAGATATTATCTTGCAAAATCTGACATATGCAGCCTCAACCTAAGCGGCCACACTTTGCAAGGCTAATGAACAGAGTTCAGAGATTTTTCTTTAAGATTTTATATTACTAAATTAATTTTAAAATCAGTTTCCAACTAAGATCTATTTGCATGATTATAACTGAGCTAATAAATTCCTTATATATTGGACTACATAGTATAATTGGAACACACTCCGAAAAATCCATTCAACTCACATGGATAGGATCATTAAATTCTGGAATATCCCCTATGATTGATATTGATTTACATAGCATATTCTGATGTTTTAAATGCATTTAACTGCCTAAAGCCAAATTTAAACCCAAGAGTTGATGGTATTTTTGCCATAATCTTAAAAAGATGTTCTAATTTTCTTTGGCTACCATTTCTTATCATTTTCAATGCATCACTGTCATCCGGTCTATTTTTAGATGAATGGAAGTCTTCTTTTTAGATACCAATCTTTAAATCGGGATCAAAAAACGATATCCAAAATTGCAGGGGTATTTGCAAGTTATGTGCAATTCCTAAGCTTCTTGAAAGTTCATAAAAAACAAGCTTGATTCTTTTGTAAAAGAACATATTGGTGATGTTCAACATGGCTTTATTTTGGGAAAGTCAACTGTCACCATCTTGGCGTGCTTTTCCTCGTTCGTAATTAATGCTATTGAAAACAAAAGTCAGGTGGATGCTATTTACACTGATTTTAGTAAAGATTTTGACTCGGTAAGCCACATTCAAACCTACTTCGATAGATTTTTTCCTTCCTGATTGGAAGGATCCAGAAACTTAAAATTGAGGAATTTACCTCTAGGCGTCTAGTACGTCGAGTGTTCTACAGGGTAGTCACCTTGGCGCATTGCTCTTCATTATTTTCATCAATGACATTGTTAACTATATTCAAATCTGTCAATGTCTCGTATATGCTAAAGATCTTAAATTATATTTTAAAGAAACTCAACCGATTTTTCAGACCCCTACACTTTTATCTCTTCACTCTAGTAATTCTCACAGAGAATGATGAAAATTTCATGAAAGTTAGGGAACGCATCGAATAACAAAACCACCCATCGGAAATGTCATGTATGAGGAAGAAAAAAAAAAAAACACGAGAAAGACGATGAAATTTTCAGAAATCTTTAAAAATATATGTTTAATGGAGATTCAGGGATGTTTTTATGTCTACTAGCTTCGTAAGAATCGTCGTTGTTCGATAAGCTTTTTATATTTTAATTTCCCCATTGGTTACTGGGCCACTATGTTTAGATAGGCAATTGATAAGGGTTGGCTCGGGTGCGCTTATATCAGCAGGTAGTATAGTATTTTTTTTCTTGATTTATATACTTACTCAATGCGAAGACAGGCAAGCCACCTCACTTTGTTCTCTTTAGAATGAATTCTGTGGTAGAATGAATATTTGAACTTGTCCAGCTTTAAGTGCATAGCAATCGCATTTACCTTCTTCGGGTTATAAGTAGGTCCTTAAAAAAATATTGTTCATATCATTCATACAACCAGCAGGGAATTGTTGATAGGATATTAGGTCATTTCTTTTCTTTCCTTTTATTCCCTTCCAGCAAACTTCAGCGAGGGTTTTAGGAGTTTTTTCATTCCCTCCATGCGAACTGTAGGAACGTTTTAGGTATGACCCTTGTCTCTATACTGACCGACGACGCAGATTTATCACATGTGCATTTAAATGTGTATAAGCTTTCAGACACCGGCTTTTCATTAAACCGAGTAGGCTGGTTATTGTCTTATGGAAGTAGGGCCTTCGCAAATTTTGTTTTTGATGATGACCAGTTGTTTTGCCTCCACTTAGACTTGGCTAACATCAACAAATTTTTAAGAACGTTGTTAATAATTCTTGGTTTTCAGTCCCTAAGTTTTATAACATGCGGATTGGCATATAAACATTTCTAGCTTATCTGTGTTCCATGGCATATCACGGTTAAAAGTGTTGGATTTTGTAGGCATATGTGATTTGAGAACTAAGTTTTGTGGATTTTTCTTTGAAAAGGCCCAGCCAAACTTCTTATTGTATAATTCCTCTCCGAAGTATTCCGAACTATTTCAGATGTCTCAGTAAACTTCTTTAAGATTGTAGTTATAAAATGTAAATGTTAAAATCAGATTCGTGTTAAAAATCCACACTTGACCGCCTTCACAAGCAAATCTTCGCATCCAATCAGTGCAACTTATTTCCATTTAACCATAACAATGAAAGAATTACATAATGCCATAATAACAGTGAGAAGTAAAATACTTTTCATGGTTAAATTTAATGTTTTTCAAGTTCCTCTAACGCCGTATACTTTGTATCGCAAAATAATCATAATTGATTGTTATCTAGTTACTACTGGCGCTTGCCTAAGGTCAGCGCACATACTCGCGTATGCACAGCTAAGCCATTCTTGGAATTTTCTTCGACCGAACAGATGTTGTGTGATCTAAGCTCGTGTGTGCGACATGCATACGTGACCACCTTGCTACCACATTTGATCGTTCTTGGCAAATCTTCAAGCTAGGGGGAGTTGTTACCTGTTTTTTCCATTTACCTTGTCTTGGCCACTATCGTTGGTTGTTTAAGTGTACAATACCATTTGGCACTAGTATCTGTGTGGATATGCAGGGATTCTGGCTTAAAACATTTTCACGCCTATCAGTGGAATTTGATGGACTGGAATAATATTCACTGCTTGACCGATTACTCTTGTGCAACATCCCACGCTGTCGGAATGCGGTCTGTGGCATTGAAATGTACAATTGACAGTGTTGGTCGAGAGCCAAACTTCAATCGTAATGATATGCATCTGGTTCATAATTTCCTTACCACTCTCGGATGGAATGACACGTTGCAGTCAGTTCTGTATGGTCAATCTGTTACCACGCTACTTTTGGCTGATGTCAAATTAGTGAGATACCATGTAAGTACAGTACATTGATGGCATTGTTTGTTTTCTTTTCGAGATCACGCCTACCCACACTTGGCGTTACGCAAACACCTATTGCACATGATTGATGCCAAATGCAAATAACATACAACTTTGAAGGGGGCTTGGTTTTATGTGTAATTGTACAAAAGTTTGTCTTTAGATTTATAAAATATAATGAATAATAAATAGTTTGTAGATGGCGCGGCAAGACAAATAATTTTTGTACACTGTGAAGGATTTGATTACCTCATTATTGGAAGGAATGTACAACTTTCTTTCTTTAACCAGATTTGTGTAAGGAGTTTGATCTGCGTGTCTGTCATCTTGGTTCGTATTGTACTTAAATATTTTTAAATTCACGAGAGCACTCCGAAATAAGTAAACAAAGTACTTTAAAGAAAATGTAATTAAATGCTCGTCAACCTCAGTATGTGATCGACGTCATATCATTGCAGATTTATTACAAGTTAAAAGTAAACAAAAGTTAATTGAAAAATAAATCTTTGGATATGTCATGTGAGTAGACAGAATTTGTAATTCGTTTATAGAACAATAAAGTTATAATAATAATAATACAATTTTGTGGCTAATAAGTATACCACAGGAGGGTTCAGGGCCAATGTATGAACATTGGGCACCGTCAGCAGCCTCGTGATACCTACAGCCTAGGGATACCTACAAATATGTCCTGAGACCCATGTTAATGTGATTTTATTGTGTACAGCTAGCTATAGGAGGGTTTGGACTTTTAGAGACAGTTCTAAACCAGCTTACACCCAAGCTCGAAGGACCGGAGACATTTTAGAGCTGCTTGGCTATCCGATAAAATATGGACATGTGATTGTCAGAGGTTTCTTCTGATACATTCTCTGACACAGAACTCAAATGTGAAAACCTCTACTGTCCTAACGACGCAGACAATTTTTAGTTTGGGTCAGAAGATCCGCCTCCTAGTCTATTTGAAAAAACAGTCAGACTGAGGCATCAATTGAGGGATTTGATGATTATCTCAATAACTTCGATTCAGAATGACAACTTTTAACGGGCGATAGAGATTGATTCTTTTCGGCATGCAGTCCGAGAAACATACTGGTGGTGAGGATAGCAGCGAACAGTTTTGCACTATTTAGAGTTAGTGTCTGGTGGTGTAAGTTTCTCCTCTTGGTATACCATTCACCAAAATGACTGTTTTAGTTGGGTTAACATTTAGGCCTTTTGATTGGGAACAGCTATTATTTTGTTAAGGGGATTTTGCATTTTCGCAATAATACTGGATTCTTCTTTACCCCTTACTATTATGACTAAGTCATCTGCATAGCCTTGAGTTAGAAATCCAGAATTGTTTAAGGCGTTAAGAAGATTACCTACTACGATCGACCATAGAAGGGAGGATAGAACTCCATCCTGAGGACAAACTTTAGTAGTTTTAGCGGAAATCGAGAATTATCCAAGCTTGGCAGAAATGATTTTGCTGCTGAGTATGGAGCATATCTATCTGGTTGTTTGTAAGTCAGTGCCCTTGGAATCAGTAGCAGTTCTGATGGATTGAAAAGACATATTATCAAAGGCTCGAGAGATTACCAGAAAGGCACAGAGGGATATTTCTTTCTTTGATAAAGACTTTCCAATCATGCCAACAAGATGACGCAAGGCCGTCATTGCCGATTTTCCTGATTAATATGCAAATTAATTGTCCTTAAAGCGGTTCTAGTATGAAGATCGATAGTTTTTTCCATTACCTTTAGGAACACTGATATCAGACTGCTAGACCTGAAAGGCTTTAGGTGTAAGGCGATATGGTGTCAGCTTTAGGTATGAACACTACAATAACTTTCCTCCAACCTATTGGGATGTAACTAAGTTGATAGCAGGATCTAAAGATAGGCACTAGGGATTCGATCAGAGTGTATTTTTAGTGCTGTATATGTTCTGTTGCCACAAGGAGCTTTGTATGTATGCGACTTTGCGCAATACTTATTCAACGAATGATTCCGGAACTTTAGCTGCGATTTTGCACTGCTATTTCGCACTGCTTTTGAACTATTTAATCAAAACAATAACATTCCGATCGAAAAGCCCCTTTTGTAACAAGCTGAACAATTTTCTACCTCATGGTTGTCTCTATGTAAATATCATTGCGGTGCGTATAGGAGGAAACTTGATTGATTAATTAACTTTATTCTCTTCCGTACGTATGTACATATGTATCTGTATTAATCGAGTTGACTATCCATTTTCAATAAATCCTTTTATGTAAGCCTGTAAGATGCAAACAAAAATTTAATTAGCGTAATTCAATGATAATCACTTCCTGTGAATTATTTATAGAAATGCATCAGTGATCTTCCCACGACGACGATTATGTAAATACATATATTGTTAATAAATCTAAAGAGGCACCTCGAAACTATTCATCTAAGAACATCTGTCTAAGGCTGTAGCAATTACTTGCGTCTAAGTAAAAACACACGACATCGCTCAAGGCCAGCAATACTGCTAAGCTCAACTAATAACTGTTATTTTATGGAATATTAAGTAGAAACATGTACATATGTATGTCTCTCCAGATTTTATGGAATATTAAGTAGAAACATGTACATATGTATGTATGTCTCTCCAGCTCGTTTAATCGAATACGAGCAGGTACCCGCATAGATCAAGTTCAAAGTCAACCAACGAACCTGGTGCATTGTACATACATACATAGGTGCCAGGCAACAGAACTGGCTGTTCCTCAAATGTCAGCTCAATTGTTGTTATGATGATGCATAAGTTGCATCCATATGCGACTGAAGACCGCGCAAGTGCAACCCACTGCATCTAATTAGGAATGCTAAAATCCAATTAGCGGCAACTAGATACATATGAAGGAAGCGTGATATTTGTGTATATGTACATAATAACGTGGAAATAAATTAACAAATCATGAAGGAAAAGATTTAACGAACCGATTATATGTAACCGTACAGATGGTTAACTCAAGTTCAAGTGTCATGCAATCGGGGCAAGAAGTTCGAATTAATTTTCAAGTTCACCAGGGCAGTGTTGGAAAACAACTTTTCCTTTCCCCCGAATGGATTTTTTTCGCAACTTTTTATTTTTTATTTTCTTGTCTACTAAACAAATTTGTTTCACTTAAGTAGGTACGTATTGGATCCGAGATTGCGCCGAACTCTATCAAAGCCATTCACTCTCGCATCGTTCAATGTGTGTGTCCCCAGTGAGTTGCTGGCCGACGACAACCGATATAGACATAGACGTCGTCATGCAATGTCGATCCCTTGACGCATGTGCGTCGGCTCGGGGAGTTACAGTCGCACCTCTCGGGCGGTCTAGTGCCGCTTTAATCTGTGCCTCTGATTGGACATAATTTATTGATTTGTTGCCTGGTGGCGACAAACGCATGTGCGAACAGTTAGCTGCTGAGTTGATGCCATTATTCATTACCGACACTTGGGTTTCTGTATGGATGTAAATTTAATTGCGACATTGGACGGAAATTCTCCATAGCAATAGGATGTAGGAAGTTCTTTGAGAGTTGTTTTGATCTCGCCCCGGACCGGTTAATTGCCGGCTGAATTGAGAAGTTGTTCTGAAAGAAAAGCTAGATTTAGCTAGATTTACGAGATCGCCATTTATTTGTGGATACCTCGGAAATGTTTACGTGTTGTTTATGAAAATATGACAAGTGTAAAAAGTTGTGAACGTCAACATGTTTTCAGAAGATTTCACGATATGATTTTGTTTACTTATTTCCGCTTTTTAAATTTAACATTTCAAACGGGTAAAGGGCCAACCATAATAGACTTCGATGAGCTTACGACAGCTTAATGAAATGTCTTATTAGATGGAAACTTCTGTGGGCTTACGGAAAGTTCCAATGAAATGGGATATTCAGTACGGAAATTTGACAGTTGATACAAAAAGAAAAAAAATGGTAATGGCAATAGAAATTAATTCAGAATATGATATTGAGAATATTTTAAGCCCAATAATAATTTCATTATTTTCAATTTTTTTTTTCGCTTATTTTTCATTTTTTTCACGCACTGAAACCAAACCCAATGTAGAAAAGTTTACGTTTGCTTAAGTTCATTATGGGTAACTAAAGCGTTTGATAGAAATTGAGTGGGCTTTTCGTTTAGTTTTGACATAAGCTTAATTCCACTGAAGTTCATTATGGTTGGGTCTTAACTGTGCTCAAGATTTATGTAAGTATACCTACGTATGCAGATAGCATCCTTTATTTAAACTAATTTACGAATTAATTTATTTCAGGCGTTCTCTGCATCTACATATGTACTTATATATACTACTAGATGCTCATGAAAAGTTATGAGTTTTTTTTTCTCCTAACACGTATACCTTTGCTGACAGAAAATGTGAAAGATTTTAATCATAAGTATTATAAAAAAAAAACCTACTTCAAACAGTGATGCCTTTCACTCCTTAATTCATGGATAGAAATGAACACAATTGAATGCAGAAAATTTGATTCCATTACGACCGACCTTGACTGTCTCCTGCTAAAGATAATAGAAAGTTAAATATTGGCTTTGGATTAAGTCTTTTCATTATTTTTCTCTTATTCGCTGTTTGTAGCATTTTGGGACATTGGAACGATATACACATAAATTAAATTATTTTTTTTTTCTTCACAGTTGACTTCCAGTTGTGCTACTGAATATTCTATACATATTTAGTCAATCAACGAAAACGGGAGCTAGAATGAAATTTTTTTTATAAAATAATCTAGTTCAGTTTTAACATCAGTTTTAACATACAAATAATTATGTACATACGTATGTATGTACGTATCCTGAAAGATGTATATGTATGTATGTATGTATCAGTGTTTGTACGTTATAATGTTTTATCAAAAGACTTATATTACTAACCCCGTCTAAGTAACCACTTAAAGGTCCTTGTAAAAAAAATGCCAAAACAGAGAAAATATAATGAGAAGATTTTAATAAACAGTTAAGGACAATATAGAACACAGAGCCAAATTTAAACCAATAAACAATGTATATAATAAGCAATGACAAGGTTTCAATAAGGTATAGGCCCTCTACCAAATACCCTAAAAGAGCTTCAAGATGGACATTCTTTATTTGAACGAACCTAATGGCAATTGACACTATTGACAGCTGTGATCCTTTTTCTTCTTCTTAGACAATTCAATATGAATCTGAACCTCAACCAACAAGGTCTAACTGCTTCCAGTTGAGTTCCCTGCTACTTGTAATATATGTACATACAT
The DNA here is from genome assembly GCA_905220385.1 of Xylota sylvarum. NCBI lineage: Eukaryota > Metazoa > Arthropoda > Insecta > Diptera > Syrphidae > Xylota > Xylota sylvarum. The sequence goes on from LR999958.1 coordinate 21,045,476, forward strand.
ATGCATTCGTTATCTCTACAGGCTAAATTTTCTAAATCTCTGTGTACCAAAACTTTACCTTTCCTAACCATCATCAAGTGCACACACCTATTTAGAAATTAGTTGGTATATACTCTCTAACAAGTAATTTACAGCTGGTTTGGATAGCTCGGGCAGTAAGATGTTAGGTACAGTCCAGTTTAGATTTAAACTTGGACATTGCTATCCTTATTTCAATTTAGTCAGGTGGATGGTAATTTTGCTTAACATCGTCTAAGTTGAAGGGTTCATTCACCTTCGCTGAACTGGACAATGTCTTTAACTTTCTAGATTAACTTTCGTTCCTTCTTTCCCATCTTTTTTGATAAATGTCGTGAAACTTTGTAAACCTTCGTGCTCTTCCAAACCGCCAGATGAAATACATACATACATATGAATATACATACTACATATTAGTTTCATGAAGGTAGGTAGGTAGGTTGGGAGGTGACTGCAACTACGAGAGTGCAGCCTCACTCGGATCTCAACGGATGCAATGTGATCCTCGTGTGGGATACCTGAAAATAATGAAATAAGACAATTAGTCCAACAATTACTTTATGGCGGGAGAGGCGCTGGTGGTTTTAGGATAGAATGTTTACTAGTACGGTAAGGTCATTGAAACATCTGGTTCTGTTGACGCTTGGGCATTCGCAGAGCAAATGCGTTGAGTCTTCCTTTACCACTGCATCGCCATAGCCTTTTGCATAGCTCTGTGGTGCGGTGCTGGTTCCCATTCTTCTAAAATGCGCCGCCATTGAGTTGTGCCCTGTGAGGATACCTATGAAGAGAGTCAGCTGTGGTTTGTTCAACGACAGAAGTTCTCTAGTCTTTTTTTTTTTTTTATTGACGGGTCATACTGCGTTAAATATGCACCTCTTGAGGTTTGGAATACCGCCCAATGTCTTCTGTCGCCGCTGTATGGATGAAGAAAAGGAAGAATCGACAGCTGGCCTGCGCTATCCTCAGCAAGAAAACAGATTCTGAGTTAGTACTTCTTCAAGGAACTTGAAGGTATTCCGGATTTGGATATGAATAAAATCTATGAGCAAGACCAAAAATTAAAATGGTTCCATGCGTAACGGAAGTGACCGGCTCGTATGGTAACACAATGGATTTCTCCTGATCAAAGTGTATCCTTTCCTGAAGGAAAGATATCCGCCTAACCTAAACCTACTTCTACATTTATCAGACCACAACTAATCGTTACAGAATGACATAAAATCATATTTTTAGGTTAAATATTTCTCAAGAAGATGCCTCAATTTGTTTGTCGATATAAGGCGTTTTTCTTTTTTAGTTCAGAGCAGAGCTTGAGTTGTCAAAAGAAATGTTTGTGTTTTTTTTTAGTTCAGAGTGCTTAGAGCACTCAATTCGTGTTTGACGTTTAACAGGGGGTAAAGCAATGAGAAAACAAAATCGAAAACAATTGAAATGGAGTTCGAGACTTTGTTTTTAATTAATTATTAGCAGTTAATAATTAAATGAAAACTTTATTTGTGTATAAACGCTATTTCAGTGTTTAAGAAGACAAAAAACATGAATCTTCAATCAACTTTGCAGTCATATGACGGGTACTGCTCAATCGTGTTTCTTAAATAAATTAGAGCGTTCAGAGCGTGCTCCATTCAGAGCGCGCTCGACATGTTCAGGCTCTGTTCAGAGCTCTGTTCTGAACTAAAAAAGAAAAACGCTTACAGACTTTTTCGCCGTTTGACGTCTAAGCTGTCACAGACTTTTGGTGGCCAAACAAAGGGCGAAATTGGCGAAATCGTATCAAATATCTATTAAAAGTGGAAATAATTGTATAATGTGCGGTATTTGTTACATATTTTGAAGTTTCTTGTACGCAGATTTATACATATAGATGTTATTAATGAGTACAAACAAAAAAATTCCGTTTAAATTAGATTTATAGTAGTCTAGTGTCGTGTGCAGAGTCACCTTTCCACGCAATTTAGTTTTTCATATGGTGTTTTTAATAAAAGAAAGTTAAGAATTAATATTATTTAATGAAGACAACACTCCCTATTAACACTTCGACTAAATCAGTGATTATTTTAATTCATATTTATTAGAATATTTCACAAACCAAACGGAGAGCTAATGTTTCATGCTATACTATGGTACTATAAATACAACTTAATCGGCATTTTATTGCTTAATGTGATTCACAACATTTGAGTCTATAAATATCGCACATTATACAATTCTTTCCACTTTTAATAGATATCTCATACCAAAAGTCCGTAACGTCACAATTTTGACGAGCAGGCGAAAAGGTCTATTCTACTACACGTCGACGACTACAAGGCGAACCACTGAAAGGTGGTCTAAACATGATAGAAATTAAATGACCTGATTTCATTTGAATGCAAAAGAGTGTCACCGACTTTTTAAGTTCAAAATTTCCAGTTAGTTTGGTTTATTTCGTGACGAACATTATAACTAGAATTGATGCAGGTACTCATACCTGCAAGAGATCACGTATTAGAAACCATCATCTAATCAGACATTACAAATTCTTAGTCATTGTTGCTAATAGTGTTTTTTTTAATACAATTCTGATGTAAATCGTATATTGAATCAATTTAAAATTTATTACCAGACATTCAAAAGACGTCTTTTAAATGAATTTAAATAATAACGCGCGATGTGAAAAAATCCAGTTTCTTATGAACTTGTGTGACTATACACGATACACGATTCTGTTGAAACGTGCTGCCCTCTGACTAAGGTAAATAGAATTTATTGACCCCCAATGGTTGACCCCTTCCTGTATTTTAAACTCTCTTCCTGGCAAAGTGCATCTGGTATATCTTAGTTAGGTCAATGTTCGTAATATTGATTGCAGTGAAATGTGTTCTTTTTTTTTTTTTTGTATTTTTTATTCACAAGGTCTTAATAAATAATTCGCGCAACAATTAAGTGAAATGATTTGAGAGTTGAAGCTCATTGAAATGTCAGTGACATGTGTCATGCACACATGAATTTATTATTCATTGTTGTCGGTTCTGGATCTGTTATTATTGGGTAGCTCAGCTATATTGAATGCTCGAGGCTAGTGTCTGAATTGACATTTATTTTTAATTAAAGCATACTTGCATGTAATTGAATCGGAGGAGCAGGAAAACATATTGTTCCACTAGATGACATTTCTAAAAAGCTTTATTATACATCAATCTAATAACCATTGGACAAAGAAATGACTGCTCAATTGAATCTGTCATAGTTTTATTATGTAGTAAAGCGAGATTCGCTAAATCAAATGAATAAATCGCCGGAGAGCAATTAATGCAGCATTCTTGTGCAATAAACTGTTTGTTTTTTTATTGCTCTATGAATTCTACGACAAGTAAGCTTTTCCCAATTCCGTTAGTTGACGTCATTTTGAGACAAATTTCCTTCAAGATAGAAGATTAACGATTGCATTAACGATGTGTTAAAACATTTGTGAATCGGTAATAAAATTCATTGCAATGGGTGCAGTACGAGTATAGTCGCCAATGCGGTAATCTGATGTAACATGAAGAACTTATTGCAATTTGATTGAGACAAGTGTTAATAGTTTTGTTAATATTTAGTCTCGGATTCATATTACTCTATAAATATGATAGTATCCATTTATAAGACTTCGTTTGGCTTTCATTCGTTTTATTTTTACGGTCAATGATATTGCGTACCACATTACTGCTGACATTGGAAGATGTCGTGTAGCCATAACATGAACCCGAAATTAACAAACGTACTAAAAAAATTTCACTTCAAACTATATTAAGTTTTATCTTTTAATGTAACTCCGATTTCAACTTCTAATGCGTGGAACTTTGCAAATGCAAATGGAAATAATTGTTCTGCATTGCAATTAGGATACACTGGACTCTGTACCCAATAACCTTGTAATAAGCTCCTATAGGTTGTGCTATAAATTTAATTCATTACAAATGTTTATACTTTCATACACATTTACAAATTAAAGCATATAACGGGATGGTTAATCAAATCTGCATTTGTGTCCTTCTCTAGTAGCTACGGGTACTAATTATAGGATAGAATGAGATATACAGCATTATTTTAATCGATGTTCACCTAATCCTTAAAGGGGGTATCTACTGGTAAGAGTGTTAAGGCAAGGTGACCCACTGTCATGTAGTTGCTTCAATACTGTGCAAGGTAGTACACAACGCCCAGGCAAGTACATTGGGACCGCAATATCTTGGGTTTGCTGATGACATCGACGTGATAGGAAGAACAAAGCGAGCAGTTATTGGTGCTTCACTAGCATGGAATTAGCAGCAATCAGAATGATTCTCAATGAGAACAAGAAGAAGTACTTATATATAGGTACATATGTGCTTCATCAACAAGAGTCGACTCCCACCTCAGATTTGGTCCGAACGTGTCAATTAATAGGTATAACTTCGAGGTGGTCAAGGATTTTGTCTGTCTGGGCATCTCTGTAAACTTGTCAAACAACATTTCCGCGGAAATCAAACGTAGGATAACTCTTGCTAATCGCTGCTTCTTTGCTGAGTATGCAATTGAGAAACAAAGTCCTATCGAGAAGAACCAAGGAGACGCTGTACAAAACAATCATCATCCCAGTTCTGCTCTATGGTGGATGAAAACTACCTTGTTGTATTCGAGAGAAAGGTCCTACGCGCGACTTATGATCCTGTTTGTGTAGAAGAGCAAAACCAAGTCTGGCGAAGAAGATACAACGAACAGTTGCACGTGCTGTACAGAGACATAATCCTAGGAAAAAAAATTGCATCCAACGTTTAAGATGGCTGGGTCATGTAGAGCATATGAACATCGACGCTTTAGCCCGTAAAGACTTCAACGCCATACCAGAGGGATCAAGAAAAAAAGGCAGACCTCATCTTCGATGACGTCTCCGGCGGCTTGGTGTGCGAGATTTGAGACGGCGAGCCTGGGTTCGAGCTGATGCCGAAGCCGAACGACAACTATGGTTTTTAGTCTAAAAAGAGATTTGTAGTTGATAATAGACTGATAATAGACACCAGCTCGCGTACCAACCAATTTTTTCTCTGCTGGGAATTTTGAAATGGAGTTTCGAGACATTCCATGGACTCATAATCATAGGGACTTAGTCTGGTTTCCCCAAGCCGATCTGCAGTTTTTACTACTGAACTTTTGATTTATACATACTCGAAGTCGAAGAAGATTCAGTTCTGCGGTTCGGATGACGGTGTTCTTTGTCAGTCCATAGATATGATACGTCACATCTCCAAATCGCCAGTTTACTAGTGAAATCCGAATCTCAAGACAAAAAAAATATACATATGTATCTTAGCTAATATGGGTGTTTTCTAAGAATGAGGAATTCAAGCGAGTTTTAGAAATTAACAAAAAATATAAATGATAATGGGAAAACCAAACAAGTATCCGGTATTGACTTAGATGGCTTACGATCATCCATTTTGGAATTTTGAAAGTCCTAGCGAAAATATCACCAGAAGAGGCAAGATTTTAGGGTCCGTAAAAGATAGAAAACTAGCTAGGTTTCGCAAGGGGTACTCCACAATAGATAACATTTTAATGCTTGGATGTTTGGCACAGATAAAGCTGACTACTAGCAAAAAGGCCTTAAGAGATCTAGAACTTGAGAATATGCCACAACTTGAGTAGAGCGTTGGAGAAGTTTAACCCGCGGACAATTGCGAATATCTATACTGATCGAGAGTTCTCAGGAATATTTGAAATGAACCGAAATGAACCGACAAGATTGCAATTTCAATCAATTGCTATTTATACTTTTTATTGAAGATTTAGTAGATTGCTTCCTAGGTTAAAGAATGAAAATGATTATGTACGTAAAGGACTTAATTATTCTGGCGATCTAGTTGAAATCAGGACTGCAGATGGGAATGAGAGAGCTACATTTTAATCAAAATTCAACTAAAAGCTCAAGAAACTGAAAAGAACTGAGAATGCTATATTATGCACATTTCTTTAGACATGTTAAATTCTGAATGAGTTAAGCATATGCATAAATATTCAACTGTAATATGAGCTTTAAAACTAAAGACGATTTATTCGAAAAAGGATTGTGGCCTTTATGGCACAGTCATTGTTAAAGAAGGCAAGGATTTACTAGTGATCCTGAATTAAAATTATCAAAGAAATTTAACGTCTTAAGCGATTGGCTGTAGGTATAATTCGTACTAGAGTTATGGATTTTTTTTGTCCAGTGATGCCAGAATTTCGGCTGTTATACAAATTTAAAATCGACCTTTTGTGCATTCAGGAATAGATTGTACTTGAACTTTTAGCGATGACGCTTATACCATTCAAGTGTTCCATGCTGGTGTCTTTATGAAAGATGACAAAATGAAACTTCATCATATGCCAGCCGATGCAGAAACCTCTCCAGTTTTCATGATGTATGAGTATAAGAAATCGTTTTCTTTTCCCTTATCAGAAAAGCCATTGGATTACAACAAATCATTTATTAAATAAGGGCGAATATGACAAGATAAGGACTCTTATAATTGCATCATTACCGCCTACGGAGACTAAAGTCAAAGTTTATCAAATTTATAACAGGTGTCAAATTTATAGCATGTTTTCAACTCCAACAAGTCCAGGTAATACCGAAAATTGTAAAAAAAAATTAATGATGTAATTTTCGTGGGTAAAAGTGAGTATCTCACTAAACATTTCCTTCCTCATGTGGCATAAAGTTAATTAAAAGTGAATATAAAATTTATATTTTACAGCGATCCATAGGACATACAATTATGGGAAAATCATTAACCTGCACAAAAAAAAAACAAAACTCTTATCATTTCTATTGTGCAACACCAGAAAGTGATATTAAAAGTCAATGGTTTGTCCATTAGACAATCAGACAAAGTCAAAGCAGCCTGTCTCATTGACTGTATCTCAAAGTAATATAACAGTCAAAAGATAGATTTATATATTTTTATATTGCAGAATTTTACAACATGTGCCTTTAAACCAGCTAAACATGTTCATCTTTTATAGGTTTTTATTATCCTACCGACTTGCTGTACTTATTTTTCAATGATATCAACTTTTGCATAAAGCTGAATGCACCCTAAATTTACTTGTCATTTATTGTCAAATAATCCATTGTTCAGTTAACGGTCCTAATAAGGTGGAGTGTCGATTTTAATTGCATTCACAAAAAAATAAATACGGTTAAGTATATTATAACGAGTTTTTCTGCATCATTTTGGATTCTAACGACTGTCTACAGAATTTCAATTGTAACGAGCCTTCAATTACGTCCAAGTGACAAAAAAAAAATAAATAAACACATACGGAGATGTATGTCCGTATACATACATCCGGAAACTGCTACCTAAGTCACCAATAGTTTCTGCCTTCGAAAATATTACTCATACGCCAAGGTACACACCGAATGCAAATTCCAAAACCCAATTACCGTTCGTTGTCGTTAAATTGCATGTACATATGTCGGCTCATAGCGAACATAGTTGCACTTGCAACTTTCATGGTCAATTCACACACTCTCTCTCTCATTGGCTCTCTATGGCTTGTTTTTTGCAGCAAATGTCTCGCCAGTGAGAACTAGTTTAAGAACCGCTACAGAACACCATCGACGACATGGACAGGAAGGTGGTATAATCAGGAATGATACCTGTGCTGTGCACTTCTGTATGATCAGAGGAAAATATCACTATCAGAGCATTCTGTCACTTTTCGCTTTCAATCTGAACTGGTTCCACGATTGAATGTATCGGTTACCAGACTAAAAAGCATCTAGTGGATATGGCTTTTCCTGGACGAATTATGATTCTCAGAAAATACCACCACTACCAACACGATGAGATGAGTCCCTGCGCAAGTGAGACACCACTCAACTGTGTGCATTTATTTTTATTTGATCAGTATGTGTGTAAATACATGTTATACAACACCACCAACAATCGGTTGTTTGTTGTGCATACAGTATTATATTTGTTAACTTGGCTTGGTGCGCGCCCGGGAGCTTATGCTGTGTGGATTTTCTGAGGCTATGGCTTTTGTTGTGTTTTGTTAATAATAGAGTTTTCTGTTAGCCACCAAGGTGGTGAAGTTATCGATGGTATTGGTGTGCACTACAAGAGAGTCACCCGCCTTGTAAGAGAGTTTTGTGTGGAAAACTGAGAGTATTCTCAGATTAATATAAAACCAACCGAGCAGAGCCCAAATGAAATCATTAAGCGTTCCACTGCCTAACAAATTGAACATAACTTTCGATTGTTTTTTTTTTCTCTGTTTTTGTCTTTTTTTATTTCATCTAATTCTTACTCGATGCTTCTTTGAATGCAGCCGAGAGGAGCTTGAAGCGGTTACGAAAATAATTTCAAATTTGCTTTTGTTTTTCTAATTTCTACTTCCTCTACTTTCGTGCTATATCCATTATTTTGTATTTCATTTTATTTTTATAGAAAATTTTGGAAACAAATCTTTTGAAAATTTTTAATAATAAATAATTTCATTTTGCCATATCACTATAAAGTGTGAATAATTTTTAAATCATTGTGCTCACTTGCTGTGTAAATCTGTTCTTATTTCTGTGAAAAAGAAGTGTTACATATTGTGATATCTTTGCTACGCACATATAAATAGCTTAAATTGCTCGCAAATATTGTGCTTAAACAAAAACAGGATACACAATCAGCAGTAAAAAAAAACATCACCAAAAACCTCATCAAAATGAAAGTTGTAAGTATTTTATTATTAAACTTAATATAAATTGTTTTTTATTTATATTTAGTGCTTATTAGGGAATTTCTATACAAAAATTAAGTATTTTACTTAAAATCGTTGACATTTTTTAGATTTGAACATTTTAAATGTTCAACATTGTTGCATTTTTTTCTAAGGGCTTGAACAACGTTTTCCGTCTGTTTAAAGTCACTAGAATACAATTAATAGTACTTTGCTTTACACGAATTATTTGTAAATTAAAGTGGCTTATTAAATATTACTCAAGTGTCTTTGTAGGAGTGCTGTACTGATATAGTCCAGTGGCTTTTACCATTAACTTTTCGTTTAATGGTGCATAAACGTTTTATTTCTTACATAATAAAATATGCACCCTGTAGATTTTGAGCCACTAGGCATCTTCAACATAGATACTTTATTTTTGACAAAATGTCCTTATAAAGTTTGATTTGCCACGAAGTTATATTGGCTTTTCGGTGTAAAGATTTTAGAATAAATTGATTTTAAAGTGAACATAATAATTCAGTTTAAAATTAATATTCCTGTACGATTGTTATTGAGTAGTCGTTTAATAGTTATTTGAGATACTTGTTCACACAAAAGAGAATATTAGGCGTAAGTTGAAACCCTGTGAGACTCCATATTGTATTGTATATTCATCACTGCAAGCATCTTTAAATTTAACTCGAAACTCCTACAGGTATGGTATTAACTCATCCAGTTTATAAGAACTCTAACTCGTTCTAGAGCTTCATGGATCTTGTTATGGTATAATGTGTCGAAGGTTTTACTAAAATCCATAAATAGTACCAGAATATGGTGGTTTCTATTCAGACTTTCGTTTGCACTATTTGTGAATTCTCCCAGTAGTTTCCCAGTGCTTTTGTTTTTACCATTAAAGTTCATTAATTGTTGAAATTCAAGATTAGTTTCTGAGTGATAAGTTAGTTTACATTAATTGAATCACCAGTTGGAAGAAGGAAATAAGTCCCAAAATTACCAAAAATGACATTTTGATGCAAATGTCATCTCTATACGTAGACGCATCTGTTAGGTCGAAGAGAGAAATAAAAACCATTTTCATAACAGAAATATTGTTGATTTTAAAAAGTATTAGTTGAAAAAAGGCACCGTCAAATAAAGAAGTTGATTCAGTTTTTTGCGTTTTCGCAAAAGTAAGCTCAGATGGATTTATTCCCTTCTTCCAACTGGTGATTCAATTATACCATTAACAAGTTAGTACTCATTTATGGTGTCATAAAACTAGAGACACTTCCCCTGATCATTTATATAGCTGTAGTATTCTCTTAGAACTTCCTAGAGAGGAGTTTTAGTATCTGTAGTACTATTTACAACTGTTATAGTTACAAGTTGTGAACGGAATACTGAACATTCTGGTTATGGCTGTAATCAGTGCTACCAAACGATAGGTTAAAAAGACAAAGAAAAGATACTTAAATTCAAAATTTTAAGAAAAAAGTAATCCCAATCTGATAGCAATGACTGTAATACTATAACCAATGCGAAGGACTAGAGGGCTTTCTTATTTCTATTACATCACCAAAGTTCCAATTCGCGATTTTATAATTCGCAGACCACGTTGGATACTAAACTTACATGTTCATGCAAGGACGGCCAGCGCCTCTTTCCTGACTTATTCTTTCATGAATCTGGAAATAGGCCAGAAAATACAAAAAATACACTCTGTCTTATAAGATACACCCTACTAACTCTATCGGTTGTTCAGCAATGCCTTATTGAGCTAAAAAATTACCTCCGAGGCTTGTGAGTTTAGTTCGACTACTACTATTCTCTTTTCAAATCTCTTATGGATATCGTATGGAATTGTAATCATTTGCTGTGCTAAAAGAGCCCATCAAACTCCTCTATTTCATGTGGAAAAAAAAAGCATGATGCATATGGCCAATCACCAATAAAACTTATATCAGAAAAGAATGTCGAATTGTGAAATCCTCGTTTCGATTTCGAATTTTCGAATTCTTTGGCAGCTATACAGGAATTGACATTTGGAGCCATCAAAGGTTGCCTGTAATTGGCTGGTTGTAAGATATGCTACACTTTAATTCTGGAACGATTTCAGAAACTCTTCTGCAACGAATAATGTACGTAAAGGTCGATAAGAATATTGCTAAAAATCGACTTTTAAATTTTAAGTGACAATTCGTACACCCTTTTGTATGTACACGTAATGTCCGGTCTAATTGAAACGGATTTTTTCTTCAAATGCTTATTACAAATGTGGTTTTTAAGCTTCAAGTTGTAAAGTCAGCGGGGAAATTGTTAAATATACATATGTATATACATATGTAGATTATTATATTCTATGGATTTGGAAATGCCCTCAGCTTTATTTCATAACTCTGGTTTTACCACTATAAAGACGTGTGGACAATATTTCAAAACCCAATTGAATCTCATTTTTTCTTCGTCTGATTAGTTTAATATAGATTATTATATTCTATAGATTTGTAAATGCTCTCAGCTGTACTGGATGATATCTCGGGTTTTAACACTATAAAAACGATGAGTCGTGACCTATGAGTCGTAGCCTGTGAGTCGTAACCTGTGACTCGTAACCTGTGAGTCGTTACCTGTGAGTCGTAACCTGTTTAAGCCGAAAAATATCTCTGAAGGAATTCAAAGAATTAATTCAAAAGATTATTGCAATATAATATAACTTAGTTATTTATTGAATCTAACAAGTTTAACTTAAATGACATTGGGTGCAAAAATATTTCAAATAGATGAGAGCTTGGAGCTTTTTGTTTCTTTTCTGTCAGTCTTGTTTCTAGTGCCTTATGTTTGTCAACGATCTATTAATTTGGTTCCTTGGTCAAGCACTACTTGCTAGATTTACTTAAATTTCTCCATTGAAAAATAAAAGACTCCTGTAAATTTAATAAAGGCAAAGCTTGGATCCTGTTTAGTTGTAGATAATAAATGTGCTAACTGTCCCATACGCAAATAAAAGAAGCTATTTCATAACAGTTATACTCTCGAATGTTTGTCAGACGTTCGCGAGAGGTATGACCGTGAAAAATGGAAAAAATGTTGATGCTGGGAATCGAACCTCGAACTTTCTCTCAGTAGTCCAATGCACTAAACACTGAACCATGGTGACCACTATAGGCCTGTCCCTGAGTCCGAGGTGTGTGGACAAATCTACAAATAACCATAAGCTAAGGTACTGCGCTCGTCGGAACTCGAAATACTCTTTTGATGGAGGCTTTAAATAATTCAAGCCTTAGTTCAATATTTATTTTATCTGTATTTCTACGAAAAATGGCCACCAAAAACGCACACAGAAAAACAATGAGTTGACAGCTATCAACTTATGGCTGTATCACATTCAGTTTGGCAGCACTTCCGTGACTTTAAGGTGGCGACAACATTACCCGAAGTGCAGTTGATTAACTATTTCAAAGAAAAAAGTCAATTATACGATTGCCGATGCGGATTGATTTTGTTACCTTCAAACACGGATGCTAAGAAACTCTAACTCTGGACTCTTATCCCCACCTGGCTTAATGTCAAGTCTATAGGGTGGGGTAACATCCTTATTGTATTACAATAAACAAACTTCATAACTATATACATAGGTGACCACTTAAAAAGTCGTGAGGGAAGGCAATTGTCATTGCGCATGATATCACAGTTGGCACAAAAAGCGAAAGCACAAGGTTGAAAGTAATAGATCAGATGGAGACTATCCTATTTATTTTAAAATAAAATCTCTTACTTTCTAAATTGGCAATTTTAAATGGCAGGTGCGAAATATAATTAACTCGTACTCTACCCTGTTTAAAATAAAAAAAAAAGTTCACTAATAAAATTTGCTATCTTAACCACACCAAATCCGGTCTGCTGCTGGTCTAATTACAGTCCTAGTATTGAGTAATCCCTCATTAATCAAACACGCCTAATTCGATTACGAAAAATAGTTCTACATTTTTATTACCATTATATAGATTGCATAGGTCTAGGGAAATAGCACCTTGATCTGATTGTAGTCAATTCTCATACAGAGTGAATTCTGGATGCTACATATATATATTAAAAATCGTTTTTCGACAGTAAAAAAACGAAACCTTTCCCATGTGGTATTTTAGCCACCATTAACTATAATCTACACTCCTTACTTAATATCGAATTGTATAGCTGTACCACATCTAAATACTAATCTCAGCCACATGTAGAATAATCCAGTCTCGTTTAATATATTCCATTCATAATTTACAAACAATAAGAAAATAGCTTTTTCACGCTAATTCCTAGTCCAAGTCCGGCTATTAAACTCAGTTCCTTTAATTCTGTCACAAAAAAAACCAGCTCCTTCCCATTCTTAAGCTCAAGACACTGCCTACGTGACACACGCAACTATGAATAACTTAAAAATCGACATCAGTCATATTTTCCGTATTAAATGTAGCTTCCTGTCCAGAGTATTAAATTTATTCAACCCTATCTGATCGATAAATTATACTCACTAAGCCCATTCACATTAATAAATAATTTCTTTCGATTTAAACAAAACTATTTGGAATTCCTATTGTTTGCTTCAAACTTTTCCATAAATTTTAAACAATAGATACAAAATTTTTGCCTATATTACCAAATTATTTTGTCCTTCAAACTCAGAGCATGCATGTACGCACATATATTTCCATGACCCGGACATACGGCCTCTTATATACAAGTATGTTACCTTTCAATTAAAAAAAAAATCACAGTTGCCTACCGGTACCACTGTCTAGACTATATTTAGAACTAGTACCAAAGTATTTCTTCAATTAAAGTAAATATAATGTTTTTTTTTTACCTCGTAATTTGAATTCAAATTAAAATGCCTTACATATGTGTTTTTATTACCGATTTCAAAATAAAAAAAAAAACACCTACCACCTGTCCAAAGTAACCGGTTTGTATATACCCCCTCGAATTCAGATATATGTATGTAAATTCGTTTGCAAAAAAATTATAGGAACAAAGAACCTTCAAGGTGACAGTATGCTGCCTTGACCTAGGAATCCATAAAAGAATTTCATACAATCTAGAACTGGGCTTGTTTGTTTTAGTGATCGAACGAAGCGGTTTTATTAGAAAGAACCGATTAATTTTATGCAAAACGTGCTTCGTCTTTGCGTGCTACTGGCGATCGAATTGGAAACTATTCCATTCATCGTCTGTCAATCAAATTATTTGTCATTGGCCAATAGTCATTACTTCATGACTGCTGTCTAATGGTACACGACATACAATCGGATAAGAGGAAAAAATTATAAAGACTCAACCTTGTTTTTATGCCTCCCTTTTACAAGACTCAACATTGTGTAACATGACACACACTTAACATCTGTATCTATGTCTAGTTTCATAATTCAGATTGCGTTTCATTGCGCGCTCCACGCACATGAGATGGCCGGCCAACGTAAGCCCAGCCACAGCATGGATTAATGAATGGCAGTGCGTGTTGTTTATCAGGAATTTAATAAAAGTCCACGGCTACACCGTTCCAGACAGGTTAGCGAATCAATTAGTGAATGTATGTAGTATATAGGTTTTTTGTTTTATTTTTATCGATTCGAGTCTAGTAGCCTCTATCTTGAACTTGAATCCGTGAAATTATTCTATGCGAGACGACAAAAGTCGTTCATTTGGCTCGTGCGTCGTCGCTATCGATGACGGGCCTGACCAGATTCAATGAACAGAGCACGCATGTGTGTTAAGTGTGTATGTTGATGGTGCTGCTTTGGAGGCGCGGCACCTGGACTGGGGAATTACATGCTGTTTAAGCTGGAGTGCACACCTGATGCCGTTTGCGCACATGCGTAGACGGATTGAATCATTGTAGTTATTACCGTAATAGGAAGAAAGGCGTTAAAGATAAATTCAAATTAAAATGTGGCTTTACAGATGTGGGTTGGATAAGATGAGGTGTTGAGTTACTAATTAAATCAGTTAGAGATTGATGGCACCTATGTACTAATGTGTGCATTCAAGTGAAATGAGTTATGAATATGATACTGAAATGTAATCCTAATGATTCGCTTTTAATGCTCATTTAATCTCGATCGTTACTTATGAATCATTTGTCAGAGATCATTGCTCAGAGCTTCTGAGAAGAAATGCGTGTGATACTAGACAGGGATGCTGGTGAGAGAGTGGAAGGTTTTCTAAAAATCATTCTACTATCAGGCCAATATTAGAAGCTGCTTCCTTCTTAAAAATTTCCCTCTTCCTTTTGTAATCCAGATAATCTATTTCTCGCTGATCTAGAACTACATAAAGACCCCTGAGACTTTATTTTACAAAGCTTTAATAATGCTTGAGTAATTGGCGAATTTGGGCAATTTCAGTAACCCGAAGCCATTTACGAAATGCCACCACAGCTACAAAAATTGTCTAATTGGTTCGGAATTCAAGCTTCTTCAGTGATGGTGCCAACACAGTCACAATCAATGGAGATCGCTACCGGACCATGTTGAATATGAATATTTTTGGGATAAATTAGCAGAGGATGACTTGGAGCATATTTGGTTTCAACAAGACAGCGCCACAATCCACATAGCTAGTCAAACAATCGAGTTATTCAAGTCGAAGTTCGGTGACCATTTTATCTCTAGAAATTGATCAATCAATTGGCCGGCTCAATATGTATGTATATGTTTAATTTAGGAGAAAAAATCATAAAAAATTGGTTCGACGCATTCACTCGTGCAGGCTTTTCCGTCAAGGATATTTGAATGATGGTGTTTTCCAGGATTAATCTTTTTTTATATGTCAAACACAATAACAAAGAAGAACCGCACTGTTCTTAGCGACATCGTCAAACTAGCTGGGACTTGATTTGAGTAAAATTGAGTAAAAATTGGTTAAATGGCCAACTGTCAATAAATGAACTGATATCATCTAGTGTTATTGGCATCATTGATACCATACCAGCCAGGAAGTCTTATTGAGCTGTATATGTTTAGTTCCTTGGCCCCCGTGCATGTATCCATCTCTGACCTGTTTATGAAGATAGATTCATTCTTCTTTTCTTGGAAAAGTGCAGGATAATTTTTTCCAAAGTCGTTTCTTTAGAATCTGTTTATGTCCTTCGAGGTTGATTGACTAATCTTCTAGGCACACTTGGCGGCAGACTCCTGCATGTACAGGCCTAGGGGTAGCATTTTGAGTATCCAAAAATCCACGAAAATTCTCCTCGCAAACTCTCTCAATCGATTTGAAAATCAATTCGACCATTGTATAGTGAGAGATGATGAATATGTGTTTAAACAATAACTCTTACCAACCAGACTTATTTTTAAAACTCTCAGCCACATCCTTTCAGTAATTTAGTGAACAAAAACCCACGATGTCACCAACCAATAACATTTTCCTTGGTAGGTTGCATATGCATATTGCTATTAAAATGTTTTAACTTAATTATGACACGTTTAGGAATCACTGACGTGAACACCTGATATTAAAAATGAAATAATTTTTTTTGTCAAACCATGTCAAACTATACTTATTATGAAATTGCTATTTAAATGCAAATTAACTTGACAAAAGTCAACGAGACAAAGCAGCCAAAAAAAAAACTTATATTTTTTAATTACAGTTGTTAAAAAAAAATTATAAACAATTATGATCATATCATAAAATCAGACAAAAAAAAAATTGTAACACACTTATGTACATGAATGTCAAACATGTCAATGAATAATTCATATCGTGTTTCCTTTCAAGGTAGCCGAGCACATGGTAACCAAATTAATACTTTTTTTTTTGATTACTAGTTAACAACTAATATACCTCTAAGGTAAACCTTGTAAATTTTTTTACCACCCAGTTTTTAACTCAGCCAACTCTAGCATAAATCGTGTTATGCTAGATTCTCTAATTACTAACACTTGCTTGTGTTTATAGTAATTTGATACAAATTACTGAGATCTTTGGAATTCCAAACTGGAGCGAATTTAAATGTCTGCTTGTGGCAACATGTAACAATGCCATAAAACATGTCGGTGTTTTAATTTAAACACGGCCTTCCACCCACAAATTGATTGTTAATGTGCAGGAAAAAATCATTTAGATACACTATCTCACGGGTCTCAGATCTGAAATCTGAACTTTGCCTGAACGCGTCATAATTCATAACTCCAACAGTACCCACCCACCATTGAGACAAAACAAAACGAACAAAACTACTTAAACCAACACAACAGCCACTCCGAATGCGCATGACTAATTCTTCGAAAGCCTTCCGGTTTGAAAGTATACTATATCTATCTATGTATGTATGTATCTACGCTGTCTGATTTGAAAATGAAAGATAATTTGTTGCAGGATTAGCTATACTATTGCTACTGTTAGACGTTGTTTCTTTTTTAAGAGAATAATTACTTATGTACTTTCTTGGGAACGAATTAGCTCTTTGGCGGTTAGTTCAAGCCATTAAAAATCAAATCTTTTACTTGGACTTCACGCTAATGGCCGATCGGTTAAGGAAGTGCGAAGTGCTGCCAATATAACTAGCAGAGGACTGTCAATTTTCCTGAAAAGGGTCAAACATGATCAATGATAAATCGTTTTACTTCCTTGTATTAATAGACGATTATCGTACCCACTGATCCGGGTGATTGGTTGCAAGAAGAATGAACAAGCCTCAAAAATTGTACTGCGGAAAATGGAGACCGCAGGGGTCAAATGGGTTATTTATAGAAAATTACTATTAATAGGCGGTGATGGTGTTGGCGGTTGGGTAATAGCTTTGAAGCTATTGCACGTAATTGAGATTTGAAGGTGAGAATTATTTGCAAAGTAGTAATCGTCGAAAGGAGGATTTGGATTTGTTAAAATAACCTTCAAACAGATGGGTAATTTATAAAGTGTGGCAGGTGACCAGTGCAATTGAGAGCATTTTAACTTAAGTTATGCAAGAGTAGTATTAGATTACATCTTACGTTGTGTCGTGTATGTAGAATTTAGTTTATGATCTACTTTTCTGCAACAATGAGGAGTGGACTTAAAAGATTATCTACCAAATAACTACTGTGCAAAAATGTATGAAATCATAGTTTACTATTTAATCGGTAGGGTTTGGTAGAGCTCTGAAGTGAAATATGGCAAGTTGAAGATGACCAACTTCATCATAATTCTTATTCAGAGTGTAATTCAAAAGCGCTTTCCTTTTGTGCAAATAATGAAATTATTTCGCTAACAGAAAAAAAATTGTTGACTATAATTTTCGTACGAAATAAAAATAGAGCAGCTGAAAGAATAGACCCTTGAGGAAGTCCAGCGTTTATAGCAAATATTTGGAAAAACACACCAAATGGAACTTAAATTCATCATCATCTGCCTTGGAATTGTGAATAGCAAAAAAATAACTCCACCTATTGATTCACAAGAATTCGTATCTATATCATAAATACATACCAACACGGAGTTTTAATTTTTTTCCGCAGACCAGAAATGCTGTTCGGATCATATTACGATATCTAGTGTAAAGCTTCGTTAAGTGATATTGTCAACTCAAGACTTTAATGGATTTTTTTTACTGTGGGTTTCTGTCCACACTCGTGACTTGAACCTTCACCGTTTGAGTTACAAGAAAGAAGGCTACCAACTTCAAATTTGTTCTCTCTCTCAAGTCAGTATGATGACGTTTCTTACGGAACTATCATTTCTTCAAGAGCTGATAAAAGACCACCACTTTTCAAATCTCACAGCAATTCCTATGAAATAATCCATAAGTATTGATAAATGTTCAAACTTAATCATATTCATCGAATATAATACCACAAGCCCACCGCATCGATAAAACATTTAAGGCAACATATGTTTCTTAACTCGCACGGTTGACCAGAATTCTAGGCTTAAAATTAAGCCCCTTTAAAGTGTTATGTGGTTACTACACGACCAATGTAGGCTACAAGTACGAGGGGGAAACAAATTTTCAAGCGGAAAATTAATTCCGTAGCACAGCACAGTGTATTGTGCGATATGACTTTAAGTTTATTTTTTTTACAAATTAGAAAAATAATTAATTACATTGCGATACATGAAGATTTATTATATCCATCTTGGTTGGACAACTAGGTATGTGTAGTACGATATCTGAACTAGATCGTGAAAGGATAGGTATAACCACAAGTAAGTAAATTTTACAAAATGCCTACTCTGAACAAGATATGAGCACCAATGATCGTGATCTTACACTCAATGGGCATTCTTTTCAATTCGAGTTGTTCAGTGTGAATTGCCAGTTTGTGGGTGAATTTTATTGGATATTAGTTCAGTTAAGCGAAAACCACATGTGGGAAATATGAATAAATTTATTACCTCTATTAAAAGGTAATATGTATTTGAAATTCAGTGAAGGAAATTACTCAATAAGATTTTTTTTTATAATTCAGTGCCTACATAATAATTTATGAGAGTGTGGTTTACAAATTTGGTGAACTGATAAATTTGATAAATGTATAACAAAAAACTACCAAATAGTTCGTTGAAACAATTAAAAACCACATTGACTGTATTCAATTCATTTAGCAATACTACTCACCAAACGAAGTATCTAATATTTAATTCGATGTATTTAAATGCAACGAGGTAACAAAGTGAACGGAGTGAACTTGACTGTGACATAAATAAATCAATGCGGTTAAATGATTCAATGATTTTATTTCAATTAAATCTAAATAGATAATTAAACCGCATTCAATATAAAATTTAATTTGTGAGTGCTATGGTGTGCTATGGGATGTAAAAAAGATTGAATTTCTCTTCATCCAAATCTCAGTACCCTTATGCTATGTCTCCACCAAAACTAAATCTGGGATTTAGCGAAAAAAGATCTAGATTTACGTAAGGTGGTTCCAGAGCGATTTAGGATTTATATTCACGTGTACTGTCAAGACGATTGTCACAGATGGTAATATTTTTGTAATTTCTAGAAGTGAATTCAAATTGTATTGCTGTCTAATAAGAGGCCAGAATTACTAAATTGATTACCAAAAATGTAATAAAACCGAATTGCTTAATGTATTTTGAATTTATTTGACGTTTAAATTTTTATTTTTATTTTTTTCTTTATCAGCGCATGAAAATAACGCGTTCTGACATAAAAAAGTATTGTTTGATTTATGTTGCAGAAGGATTTTAGTCGGATTTCGATGGGATTTGTAGACGTCGAATCGTATGGAATTTAGTGAAGATTTAGGTGGATCTATTTAAATCCTTGCTAAATCCCGCATTTAGTTTTGGTGGAGACACAGCATTAGCCTAAACAAAGATGCGCTTCACAAAGTAGTGAGAACATCTCTGGGATGTACTCTTCATAGACGTAAACAAAATTCTGTCAAAACTCGACAGAGACAGTCTAAAGATAGTGGAGTATATGGACGAAGTGATTTTATTTTAGTATCAGGGATGTTTCCAGTAGCGATCAATGAGATCAAGGAAGGTCCTTTGGATAGAGTAAGCACATGAGCCGATAGTTATGGACTTAGTGTCGATTCAAGTAAAACTAACTATTTTACTATCTACGCCTATATGGCTAAACAACCAAATACTTTCTGGTGAGAAGAAACAACCCCCTACACAATAAGGTCACATGGGGTTCCATAATTTCACTTTTTTCATCACCCAACGCATGGTACCTAGGAGTTGTACTCAGTTAAGCTAAATTGAGGTAAAAAGTCTGTGCAGTCTGTGGGGACTTTGACCGAACATGGTTTTAAATGCGATTATGTTCGAAAAGAAACGAATATGTAGCGCTGTTATATTATAACCAGGATGTTGGTATGCTATGCATATGATATGCGTACGGTTATAGTAATTTTTTGGAACTATTACCAAGGGACCTGGCAAAGACTCTAACCCAAATTTTGAATTTTAGAGCATGCAACAACAATCTATGCACGAATTTAATGCACTTCCCATATCAAAATTATACTGGTTCCCAGATTTGGAGACAGGAAGTACGGGCCATATACGAGGTTGCCGTTTACTGAAATATAAGTAGCTCTACACCCATTCAAAACACGCCTTCCTAATTGTCACCAAGGCTAACAAAACAGTCATAGTATCGTTTATGCCGTCCTCCAATGGAAAGAGGAATTCGCTTCTTTACTGATCATCGGTTTAGGATCAGTCTGCTCTGAGTGACTGAGTATAGGGGAAATTTTCTCACAGTTTCTATGATAGGCCAACGACAGATGTCATGAGTTAACGAACCGTGTCATGTCAAAGCAGATGTAGCCGAACGACAATTGGTCCAGAACGCAAGACCAACTAAATAGTACTCGAACAGATATTCCAGAAACTTGACGATTAGTAAAATAATGCAGAAATAATCGGGCATGATGATTCCCTTTGAGTCCCAACAAATGGATACCATTGATATGTATATCGGTCGATAGTTGAACTTTAGCTTACTTCGTAGACAGGAGTACTTAGGGGCGAATCCAGGACTCATCAATAGCTCCTGACGAAACAGCGTCAGTCGATAGCGTTTTTGTTCAACTGAAAGCAGTTTCGAAACGTATCTTGCAGAAAACTTGGAAAACCAGTTTTGAATTGAATAGTGTTTTGGGTCCATTCATAGGAGATGGCGACGATCTCTTTCTTATCTTCAATCTGTGATTACCTTTCAGATTACAATTTTTTTTTTATGCTTTTTTCTATAGTTGAAGTTGATGATCTGTCACAGCATGGGTCGTCTTTAAAGATCGCTCGTCTACGTTTGAATTCCCCGAAAGATTTCTTTAAAGTTACCATTATAAAGGGTCGTTTTAAATTAAAGAGGTTATCGTTTTAAATTTCGCGCAATTGTTGAATTGTTAACATTCAACTTTTATTGCGATGACTTTTGATAAGTAAACACTAGGAGATTATTAAATATGAATCGGTACATACAATAGTAAAAATTTACTACAAAAACGGTGACAATATCGCGGAAACGTGTCTACGTTCTTTTGCGTGACAAACTTCCTCAATTCCCAAATGGCTACCGAGATAGTGCGATTTAATGCCTTTAGATTTTTTTCCTTTTCGGGGTAAAGACGAAGTCTACGCTAATGCTCCACCAACGATTCATGCACTAAAAGGAAATATCAGAGCTGTTATTCGTGAAATACAGGCGTAATTATGCGAAACGTGACGAAACATTTCATCAAAAGAATGACTATTTGTAGGCAGAGCCGAGACAGACATTTCTTTTAATTTAAACTTTTTTTTTTTAATTTAAACTAAAATAAAAATATCACCACCTTTGTTAAAAATATTGCATTTTTCTATTGACTAAAAATTACATCTCTTATTGGATGACCCTACATATTCCTGGATTTACTTCGTATAATCATAAACCTTATAAAAGCACCATCATTTGAGTTCTTAGAAGGAATACTCTCCATTTATTTATACGATCCCTCTCCATCCATGTCCATCTCTGTGGATATTCCTTTTGGGATACGGATGTTGAGACTTGAACAGTGATGATATCTCCAGGGTTTTGGGGATGTGAATGTTTAGGATACGTTGTTAGATGAAAAAGGTATGACTATTTGCAGATTCATGTCTACAACAACTCGGATCTGTCTCCAAGATTGGAGGATATGATTTAAAAAAAATGCAGCTCCTATAAATTGGTACAACTGAAAAAATTACTGTCTTGTAATTTGTGGAACATAATGCAGAAGATACTCAGCAATAAAATCAAATCATAATTTATCAGTAACTGACATTTCAATTAGACATTCACTAGATTCGTCTAGATACTAGTGACAAAATGGAATTCTAACATTCCTGCTACTACAAGACTTAATTCAATTTGTATGAATTTCGCTTTCAACACTTTATAGTTCACTGAATGCTTTAAATATTTAGTGGCATATGTAAAATCTTGAAAAAATGTAGTAAAGCGATTCGATAGAATAGCAACTAACTAACAAATAATTGAATCATCACTGTCACTTGTACTGTCCAATAATTGTGTATAAATTATTCCTCAATTTACTGTGAAATGTTCACAACTTAAACAATTCTATTTTACCATTTTGAAGAAACCCCAAAAAAAAGAAACCAAATCACTTTGCATATGTAAAACTAACGATTTGGTAAAGAAAATGAAATAATGAACTCTCTTTACAACCGCTGCAGTCGCAAACGGATCGTGTTCAATCTAACCTGGTTGTAACAAGATTTTCTCGTTAAGCCAAGTCAGATAATCGTGATCTCGGCGACCATCATTTCAGTATACACCAGCGCGATACAGAGAATCTACCAAACTCCCAGTCCCCATGGGAGGACAGTACAAATAAGTGCACCCCATTCTAGTGGCCTACATTTGAATGGTGGCTACCAGCCGCAACTGATGATTGCCACAAAAAGAAAAGAAACCCATTTAGGCTACATGCCGCTAAAGCAAGTTTTTTTTTTTCAACTCTGTTCATATACGCTTGGTTCCATTGCAAATCGATTCCGTATTAAGTTGCTAGACCTTTGGATGTTTAAATTGCTGATAATCAGTATGGATTAATCAGTTTGCTTGTTATAGATTGACTTCTGTGTTATAAGGTCTTGTAGCTACAGGAACCCTCCTCTTTCTTATCTTCAGGGAAACGTCTAACATCTTAGTTACGGACACGATTTTTCACGGCACAGTGAAAATTAACCATTAACAACGTGACTGTAAGAGTTATACTCTTGGTAATCGGTTAGACTTCACAATTTGGCGGAACTAATATTTATTTTTATTTTTTAAGGAAATCTATTACTAAAATAAAGTCATTTCGCGGTTGGATTGCATTCTCCAAATAGAGAAAGGTGTTTAATTGTACATAGTTCCTAACTAATTAATTGGCCTTTGTGCGGGTATGATACAACTTGTTCTGCCTTATCAATTGCATTGGTTTGAATTGATTTAAACTGGGTCAATGTAAGTGGAATGTACATACGTATACTATACACATGTCTCTGGTAATAAAATAATTATTTCAACAAGAAGATCATAGATATCAGATGTAGGTATGTATGTACAGAGATAGAAACAGGCAAATAAAAAAGTCAAAACAAAGAGTTTGTCTCTTTGGGGATATGGTAGCACGCGATCGAAAACGATTGGAATAATAATTCATAACTTCACGATACCGATTTGTAAAGGTGAACTACGAGAAAGATTATCTTCTCGGTGAACACGAATACACCGAAGAGGTGAATGCATTCATGAGGCTGACAATGGCAAACAATGTGACAATAACATTAGGGGGCCGAACAATTAAATTTACAATGCCAAAGTGAAGGAAGTGGACAGGGTTGTTAACTAGATTTTAAATAGTCAAAGTCATGAGACGTAATCAGATGCGATTTTGATGTATTTGGCGGTTTAGGCAAATCTATACAACTAATATGGAAAGGTGGATGCACTTGTAAACGATTTCCCTATGCATTTGAATTTTAAAGCATTGTATGCCTTATGTAACTTTGTTCAAGCTTCGCTGGGCATTGAATAAATGAATACTGAACAGGTTAGTTCTATGGGTTTTGAGAGAAAGTGTTGCATTTAGAAAACACATAATTCACTTAACAATTCTCTATTATGTAACAAATTTCTATGGTAATGGCAGAGAGATCGAACTATCAGTGAATTAATTGATGTCTGGGTAAAATATTTGAATTATCATAAATGTTGAAATAACTTCTCCTGTTTTAAAACTAGTAGTTTTCACATTAAATTTGTTGTCTTCTTAAGCATACTTGTCTGGCTAATTATAGTCGTTTGTTACTATAATTTACTGTGAAAAAAGGTGTGTAATTTACATACACGTGAGTTAAGTTGTACATAAGTGGTCATAAGACTGGATACTAATAGACGATTGAAAAAATATATTACCACCTGTCGAATGATGCATGCATAAATTTATGCTAATTTAATTCAATAACTGTGCTCATGATGTAGATAAGTATCCTTATAGGTTAGCATTTTGAATATTGGACAGATGTTGATCAAACTTCAGCTGATTTGAATACATTTTCTTGTCTGTGTTATTAATAGAACCAATCCTTAGTTGGTGTAGTTTCTACAAAATGGAATACATTAGAGAGAACTAGTCTACGTCGATCCCTTACATATGCCTTAAGTCGAGCCCCCAAGGGAAGTCTGACTGACTCCCTATTTGATATTTGATACTTGGCCAAATATTTATTTTCTGATAATACTTAGAATATTTCTTGGTTCGTACCGAAGGAGTTTCTTAGCTATGACCCTACAGATTTTTCCAGGTACTTGTCCCTTTCTTTTCCAGCCTTTCCTCTTTTCGAGTACGGTTTTTACTACACACTACACTTGTCTTGGTAGTGCATCTGCTATTTCATTGCTCTCTATGCCCGCATGGCTTGATATCCAATAGAGGGACATTCTATTTATTTCTCTCCAGTTCTTTGTATTTCTGAAGACATTCTGACCTGAATTTAGACCTACATAACAATATAGGTAGTAACAACATCTATCGCACTTGTTTCGGCCTGCGAAATGCTGTCATGCTCTGGATCCTTTTTGGATCGATCACGTAAGGGGAATTAGTTTCGTTAACACCTCCGTTGCGAAGGTGGGACAGCTTCACATTGTCCCAGCTATGGATCGGCTTGCCAGTCTTTGTAATTTATGTATTGTCTCGTTCAATTGGCTTGTATCCTAGACTAGAAGAGGTCAAACTATTTCAGACTATAGTATTAATATCTCTGCGATCCATCCTTGGTGATTTAAAAATTTTAATGAAGTGTAATGCCTGATGTTTAAAAATATATCTTCCAAGGTCTCAGTAAGTTAGTCCTACTCCCATTACCGAGCTTTAACGGAAATGGGGTTTTAGGAGAAAAAGTCCTTTTTGTTCTTCGTTCTCTGTATAGCTGCCATCTAATTTCTTGGGAGATGTTTGAATCCGACCTAATTTTGAGTACTTACGATTGTTTCTTTTATGTTCTCAGCTGCACTCTCTAGTTTTAGATAAGTTACTAGTTACCTGGTGTTTTCTTAATCTCAATATGCTCAATATTGCTTTCTAAGATCTCTTTGTAAATTCTATGAAACCTTGGATAACCTAAATTACAAATAAATTGGAACGTTCACCTCCACAAAAAAAAAATCAAGACACGTCACGTCTTTGTACTAGTTCTAAATTTTTTGGCAAGAAAACTTTCTTTATCTACTCTTTAGTGTCTTTACAGTCTATTTAAAATAAACAAAAAGTTCAATTAAGTAACTGAGATAGTAAATCTTGTAGTCCTGCTACCTTACTCTATTCTGTTACAGCTTTACTTTTAGGGCAAGATTCAACTTGCAAAGAATTCCCTATTCAAGTTCGCAAAACAACTCTTTTGTTTATTTACTTTCTAATTTTAATTTTTTCCTATTAATTTTTTCTTCATTATTTTCCTTTCAGCTAATTGTACTTTTCGCCCTCTGCATGTCCGCCGTCTTGGTGTCGGGACAATTTTTCGACGGTTTCGATAGAAGACTTGCATTGAATGACATATTCGGAGGAGGAATCAGAGACTCACGACAAGATAGAGGTTAGTAATTTATGCCCCGTTTCATATGTATAACCGAAATACTCTGCATTATCTTTTATTTACTAACTACTAAATTTCTTATTTTGCCATAGGACCAGTTGTCTTTCCACCACCCCCACGAGGTGGACCAGTCGAATCCAGTGGGGTTGTTGTAGGCGCTTCGGGATTTGGCTTTGTGCCACCTTCCCAAAGTAATAAACGCTTTTAAGAGAATTCAAAAAAGCAAACAAACAAACAAACAAACAAAAAACATTAACTTTTATGTATATACAAGACGAAATCAAACAATTCTCCTCACTATCTACATATAAGCACATAACGTTTATTTGCACATGTATATAAATATGCACAATCGCACACATACTCGTATAGTCAGCTTTTTCTTCTCCTCTAATATAAATAAATTTTGTTTTTACCTTTCTCATGCCATTATTATTATTTTTTTTTTTTTTGAAAATAAAAAAAAAAACCGTAAATAGGAAGATTCAGAACAAGTAGTCATAGATTTGCACGAAGAAGATTTTTTTAATTTAATTAACAGTAATATTTGTGAGTATAATAATGCGACTGAATAAAAAATAAGGCCGATTATATTTTGCACCTTAATTTACATTAATTTTAAATATTAATAGAATAATTATTGTACCATGCATAAGTACACGCGAACAGCACACAACACTGCAAAAGGAAGAAATGTTAAATGCGATGGTGAACATTCCACAAAAGTTTTAATACAGCAATATATACATTTAAATTAAATTTATAGACATGCACATTTTTATATTTTTTTGTTTTTCGTATTTTTTCTTTTTTATTTGTTTTATTAATTTATTCACATGTTTTTGTTTATAACTACACTGTATCATTTTCCAAACTGAAAAATATTAAAGTTAATTGACGTACATATACCTTTTTATTTTTGTTTATTTTTTTATTTAATTTTTATTTTTATTTTTATTTTTATTTTTATTTGTACATTTCTGTATATTTTTCTTTTTTTATTTCGTTATATCACAATAAATGTAAAATAATTTTTTATTTAAACGAATATGGTATGATGGATGGTATTTTTATTTAATTTTTTAATTAAGTGCCTATATGAAAAAGTTGAAAATTTGGTGTTATATGTGGGTAATTGGATTGCTAAAGACTAATCAACATTAAAAATGTGTACTCTCTGCAATATTATCAACGAAATAAACCTAAATAATGTACTAAAAATCCAGTGTCGGTTTTTCAACACGTAAGTACTTATATGATTGTACTGCAGCATGCACTAATAAATGTTAACCTTATAAATAACTAAAATACATTAAAATACAGTGAGATTTCTTTGATGGAAATCATTATTTAACAAATGGATTTGTAAAGTGTATGTATTGGCAAGCATAAGGTTTACGCAATATGTACCGGAAAAATATAAATGATCTATGTTTACTATAGCAGGTCAGTAATACTTTGTTAAAATAAGGTTAGGAAATACTATTCAGTCATTTATTTGGTTTATGAATTTTTTCGCTCGCCTCAGAGGTTGGCTCAGTAGTCAGCATCTCTGTCGATCTCTCATTGTGTTATTTTGGATTGTTCAATGTTAGGTGATGCCCAAAAAAAAAAACTCAGGTCCAATAAGTGGACAACAAACTCCTCTTCTCGTCAGACTGTCAACACCCTCCTTCATTACCCTCAGAACCTTTATGTATTGGAATCCATGCTACAATAACTTTGTTCATGGATGTAAGATTTTTGAGGAGATTGAGACAGTCCCAGATCAGTTTAGACCCTACCGTAAACGATTTATGGGCTAATAGTTCTGTTTGATTGTCTGCAAAGATATAAACTAAGTCTCCTTTAATTCTTCTATGTATCCATTCTCGTGAACATAGTTCAATAGCATCTACTTCTGGTTTAAATATTGTTGATGACTTTGAAAGTGCTGTCGCGCGATGGCCATTTTTCAATTTGAAATTATCAGTTTACTATATTTGGGAATTGATAGTGTCATGAGACCTCCATTCTTCCATTCTCTGGGGTCACCTATAACACCTGGAGAATCAAAATCTCACGATGAACATATTCTAACATTCTCAGATAACCTATACTGTCATCAGATTTAAGGTCCAAAATCTGAAGCACCCTGAAAACACGAAGCATAACTTCTTTCAGCATCGCCAGGTGTAGCGGCATGAAACGAAGCATTGCTTCTATAGCTGCGATTTTAATTCAAAGAGCTTTGGACTAATGACGCATAGGTTATCATTGGTTGAGAATGTATGCTTTGTATGAATATTCTAAATAAGTCCTGGTCTCCTAGAACCCAGACTGAGTACAACAATTTAGTAGAAAATCTCTCTGATCATTTCAGGCACTTTCAGGAAAAGTAATAACACCTATGTTTCAAATTAATACACCAGACTACAACCTCGTCCTACTTGGTATGCATCCTTTGCTATACTTATTTTCTAGTCTACATTTAGATCGAATACAAATTTCCAGTACATAGAGCTGAAGAACAATAAAAGTTGAACGAAGAATCCATGCAGTCATTTTTCCTACCTTAGTATTCTCTAAAAGACTCTGTCAAAGTACCATATGGTAATTGGATTAGCGACATGCTAGATTCATCGAAATTTTAAATAGATTGACAGTATTTCATCCAGGCCTGTGTTATCATCTTTTATTTTAACTTCTATAGTACTATGAAAGACTTGATCACCTAAAACTAATTTGTTTAGACAATTATCTTGGCGTTTTCAAACATCTTTACAAAATCAACTATGTTGTTTGTACCTGAATATATCCATACACTCTTAGACCATGAAACTTATTGCATATGTTCTCGCGACATTAAAAAATACCCCATTGGGCTATACGAGGAGCATAAAGAACAAAATGCTTTTGTTAAAAATCAATGGTTTAAAAAGCGTTGCACAAATCATGCACTTCAAATGCACCATCGCTGCAGGGTCTCCCCGCAGACATCAAAAATTAATTACATTCTGTCAAACAACATGATAGCCAGTCGCATATAATTGATATCGCGGCAATCCAACAATTAAACAAACATTGTTACCAACGACCTTGCTTGATTGCCAACAACATCCAAACCCAAGTAAATTTAATTAAGTAAGTAATTCATTGTTGTCGCTCCCCTACTCGTTAGAGAATGCCACCAGAAATTAGATTCAAACAATTTACCCACTTGTGCAGTGATGCATCACCATGGTTCAGATATTTCCAATAGAAGTGTCGAAAAGGAGAAAAAAAAAAATAAATAAACACGCTCGCGAAACAAAACGCCAGAAATGCGATAAGCCCAATACAAACTCTATACATACATATGTATGTATGCATTCGGTGGGTGAAATGAAATATGTTACACAATTTCTTTTACTAGTTACCTTTGTGCGTCCACCTGTCTTTGTTACCCACCGGTAGACCACAAGAAAATAGGTATACCACGGGATGAGGTTATGTAATTTATAACGTGCCCTTCTGGCCACTATTGCAACATGATACTGTGCTAGTAGTACGATCCGGGCTGAGCCGTAAGGATTTGACTGGAATTTTTTTTTCTTTTTTTGGATTAATTGCAAGAAATATCTGATTTATGGTGTTGTATATCCAAAATTTTGTGAAAGTGAAAAGTGTGTTAATCAAAGGTTCATTAGACATGCAAACTCGTAGATGTCAACAGGAAGTCAAAAACAAAACACCTGTTCATTATGTAAGAACTTCAAACCGAAAAGGTAAACCGTGATGATGGAGTGGGCATGCTTCCTGACTTGCTAAGCCAATCTTAGTTGAAATAGAACTCTAGTATCCGGCCTCAGTTACACGACTTTTGGGTTATAGGGTAAACACTGAAAAAAATTTAAACATTTAAGGATTGATATCAAGATCCATTGAATTGCATTGTAGATTTCTGTAATACATATTGGAATAATACGTTCGTACTTGACTGTTCTTTGTTGATCGCCCCGCAATCGGTCTTCATTCTTAAAAGAAACTACCGCATCTTTCGCATCCTTTTGAATGCGGTTTAGTTGGGTTGGGTTGTTGATCACTTGGTTCTACATGAAGTGAGCACGTTTGTCTAAACTATATTAGCCGCTAGGCAGGTACATTGGTGGATTCCTTAAGTAGAACCACGTGTGAACTTGGCATTATGTATTCACTAGATACTATTGAAATGAATACTTAGGCAACATTAATCTAGCTGGTAATATAGATAAAAGCATAATAGCTTTAGCAAATATTAAGTGCTCAATGACCTTGTGTAATTAATGATGCGCAGTTGATATCCCCATCTTCTCCTCTTATAACCATAGAGAGCATACATTCCTTTAATTGTCCTTTTTAAAATTTATTTTCCAAGATAACTTGGAGTATAGAATACCGCTGAAACATTTCGTTTCAAATGACAGATCTATCGTGGTGCCATCTAGCTTTGGTAATGTGAAGTGAGATATCTTTCTGAGGCCAAAACAGGACAAACTTGAAGAATTAATGCCTTTCTGTTTTACCCACATTCTTAGCAAGAATTTGCCTTCCGTTCATAAATGGAGACTGGGCACTGGGTCTGGCAAGTTCGTTTGCAGTGTCATTGCCAAAGATGCCTATATGTACTGGGATCCATTGCACCCGTAATACCTCTTGTAGGGCACGAGAAAGTTATATTATCCTTTCCCCACCATAAGAGCGATGTATGTAAGTCTAGTTGATTATGTTTGGTTTTAATCCCCCACTTTTCGCGAAAAGTTTAGAGGAGACCCAAATGATCTTTTCAGTGGTTCTGTCTGGATAAGGTTTTCAATTGAGTTTGTGGTCTAGAGTTACACCGAGATGTTTTGTTTCTTTCGAGCTCTCGATCCGTAAAGAGTCTCTGTTAAAACGAAGGTTCGGTCTTCCTTGTCGTCTCGAAACTGGGGGATGTGATTAGAAGATCTTCTTTGCTGGAGCATTATTGGCCAATCGCTCAATGTGGCCGATCCAGTGTAGTCGACGTGTTTTGGTTTTTTGGACTTCATCCAAATCTTCGTACAGCTCATAGAGTTCGTGGTTGTATATTCTCCTGCATTCGCCCTCATCACATACGGGACCGAATATTCGACGAAGAATTTTTATCTTATCTGCTTTCTTGGTTATTGTCCAACACTCGGTTTCATATAGCAGAACTGGGAGGATCAAAGTTTTATAGAGCATGCATTTCGTCTTCGGAGTTAAGAGTTTTGAACCCATTTGTTTCGCCAAACCGAAGTAGCAGCGGTTTCCTTGGGTGAGTCTTCGCCGAATCTCCACTAATAGAGGTAAGTAAACTCCTTAACACTTCGAAGTTACTGTTGGCCACAGTGACGTTTTGTCCTAGGTTGTGGACAGAGGTTTTGTCCACATTTACTTCAAGGCATACTCATTGCGCCTCTTTTTTAATTGGCGTAAAAGCCTCTAAGATGGTGCGCTGGGAGTGACCAACGATGTTGATGTCATCTGCGTATCCCAGCGGGACAGATTTGTTGAAGATAGTGCCTTTCGTGTTAACACCTGCCCTGCGCACTATCAGTTCCAGCACAAGATTGAAGAAGTCACATGATAGCGCATCTCCTAGCCGAAGTCCAGTAAATGTTTCGAATAATTCTCTTCGCACGCGTATTTTCCACACATGATTTGCATTAGTGCGAAAATTTGGTCAATCGTCGATCTGCCGGGCGGGAAACCACACTTGTACGTGCCAATTGATGTTCACACAGTCCGTTGGAAAGGATCTTATATGCTACATTAAGCAGAGATATGCCTCGGTAGTTCTTACAAGACATAGGATCGCCTTTCTTGAAGATTGGGATATTCCAGTCATCGGATATGGCTTCATTCACCCATACTTGGCTGATAGTTTAGTGCGCTTGAAGACCATCAGCATCTTTGTTTTGCGCTGCAGCGCTTGTATGTGTGCATTTTCTGTCACCTTTGGATGGATATACTTCTACCAATTTTTAACTCATGTTGGTGTACCTCAAGGTTCAGTTCTTTCACCGATATTGATTAATGACCTTCGCTCTCTCATTCCTTATCCAATTCATTTCTTTCTACACTATTGACTTCGCTTATTACTTATCTTCACTGCGGCAAGAATCTCAAGCTGTGTAATGCACGGACGGCTGCAAGATTCGCTTGATTTATTTTTTAACAGAATTGGTGGGTCTGGGTAATTAAAATAGGTACATGGTACATCTAGTTGAATAAAAATGTTCACGCTACCATTACTGGAATGGATAGTAATTTAAGGTACGTTGATTTGTGAGTACCATAACATATACACAAATCCACTAAAAATTTACTCTAAACCAATTAGGTTAACAATTAAAACCTACTTAAATTAGTTGCACATATTTGCACGACACTTAATAACTCCACCATTCACTACGCCACAAATTCTATCACGTACTAAAAAGAAACCATAAAATTAGTTCTCAGTAATAAAATACTAATTACTCAATTATTTGTAATTTGTTTTTTTTTTTGCAGATCAATTTTTCGAAACTCCATCGCAAAGATCGTTAGACTTTTACAACAGCCGATATTTTAGATATTTCTAAGTCATAAGCTAAATTAGGTTAAGTAATAAAGTCCAGATTTTAAGTAAACCTTTGTAAATACGTACATAACTTATGTAGTTTATTAGTTTAAATAAATTGTATACGTCGTTAAAATAGAAACATAACAATCAACATGCCGCAGTATTTCAATATAATAGAAGCAATAAGGTGTCCGCTGAGAGCAAAGTGCCCTCCGCTTGGGGGCAAATGGTTATTTTCAATAAAAACGAGTCCATCATCTTAGATTAATTTGCTTTTTTTTTGTTAGCAGCAGCAGCAGCTGTGAGGTGTTAGATATTTTTTTTCTACATTTACTGAAGTACACTTGCTTTGAATTGTTTGGTTTTCTAAAAAGAAACACGAATGCAATAGATACATAGTTAGATATGAAGGCAGTAAACAAAGTTAGTTCGCGAGAAGGTAAGTTGGTATACATAGATATAACTATTATACTCCTTAAAATGTATCTTAACACAGTTGGTAGTTGGATGTAATAATAAAAAAAAAATAGAGAGCAACTCTCCGCATCCACAGGTAATCTTGATTCAGTTTGAATAGAAACTTGTTTAATTTTTTACATTTTTCTTGTAATCCATTTTAGTATACCATTAAGGATAAAGAAACATCTACCTCTAACAATATGCAAAGTAAAAAAACACAGTCTTCCTTGTTGAAACTAATGAATGTGATTAGTTTTACTGCATTTTTGTGCACCCAGATAGGATAAAAGAGGTGATAACGCTTAGTTTCGTTTTTGTAATTAAGTGTTATGGAACAGCTATTAAAAACGTAGGAAAATTGCTTGGGGTAAGTATTGGTTCTTAAGTAACAATTAACATGAAAAAAAAAAACAAAAAAACTGCGGATAAACGTGTTTAAGAGAAGAAAAGATCGTCCGAATGATTGCAGCTCTTTGATACCAGACTATCGGACGGCTATAACTAATTGAAGTCGAATAGATAGTATATAGATGCCTGTATAGATACAGTTTTGATATTTGAAGAACCTGCCAACTTCGTCGCCTTTTGACGATAAGTAAAGTTAAATAAATAGATATATATATATATATGTATATAAAAATAGAATAGCCACTAGAAAAATATATTTGCAAACAAAATTGAAAAAAAGGTAACAAACGAAATATCAAATTACCAAAAAATGTTAATAAAACACCAAAAGATAGAGTTCGCCTTTAACGAATTGTAATATGCTCATTCTACTCTGAATTTTAATTTTTCTCTGGTTTGCGAGCTTAATATTAAAGTGCCCGCCTGGGTCGGACGTACTTGCATCTTCGTGCTGAAGGATTATAAATTATTCAGGATTAAAAGAAAGTAGGGCACTACCGCAATATCTTTTAAGAGTGTATATGACCACAAAGTTCAGAGGCAGTTTTAAGCGTGTTAAAGCTACGTTTAAGCATGTGCATGACCGCCTAGGTTAAAGGCAAGTTCTGGAGTGTCTATAATATCATAGTTCAAAGATAAGTTTAGGCGTGTCTATGATTTCATACCGTGGGCGCCGTGGCTCAAGTGGTTACTGCGTTGGACTACGGAACGAGGGGTTTCAGGCTCAATCCCCAAACAACACCAAACATTTCTTTCACGGCCCCACCTCTCGCGAGCGTCTAACAAACATCCGAGAGTAAAACTGTAATAAAAAAGCTTCTCAAAAACAAAAAACTGCCGTCCGGATCCGGCATTAAACAGTAGGCCCCTTCCATTCGTGTGAAGAATACAACACGCACAGCACGAGTGGTTGTGAGAAGCTAGGCCCTGGGTCCCATGGACCTGTCGCGCCAAAAATTTGTATTTGTTGTTTCCAAATGTTGAAAGAAACTAAGCAGTCAGTAATTTTTGGAATCGAACATGTTACATGGGTGGTGCAATGCCTTATTCTCTGAATTACATAGAATACACCCTAGTAGCATTTCTAGAAATAGAAGGAGCTTTTAACTTGGAGTTGCGACTCCTTGCTCAACCAACTGTTGACAAACCTGGATATATACTCAAACCTGGACAGCGTAGTCTGAACATTTGTAATTAGAGGTACTCAACAACTGCTGCTAATCCTGAAAAATGAATACTGAGCTAATTGCTTATGCCGACGATACGTTGCTATAGTTGTTACGAGTAAAAACTTCAATACGCTTAGAAACCTTTTGTAAAATGCGAACCTCTATAAATGGACTAAGGGATGTAGACTCAATGTAGACCGTCAAAAAACAGAACTTACCCACTTCACAAGGAAATACAAAATTCTGCATTTTGACACACCAATATGATGTGACACTAATTGACACTTGTTGATAAAGCAAAATATAAGGATCTCATACTTGATAAGAAACTTAGCAAGAAACCCAATATCAAAATCACCCAGACACGTGTATGAATCTCAGGAGTTTTTCAGCTCAATGTTTCCTAGAGCGTCCAGTTTCGCAAGGAAGTAGCTCCCAGGAGTATTTTTCCTTTTGGTAACTAGTGCTGGAGCATTGCATATGCAAGTGACAAATGGATTCTACTTTCTCTTCGACCCTGCAGTTCTTACAGAAGTCGTTATGGAGTAGCCATATTGGTACGAGAAATAATTATGGGGTAGTCTAGCCGTGCTCCATAATACACTATCACGCAATGTTCTGTCACGATACCAACAGCCTGCCGTATATTCCTGCGACTAAGTTTCTTGAGATCTGCAGATCTTTTTTTGTCATAGACTGGTCATAATGATTTGGCTATAGCGCATGCATGTATTAGATAACATCGCTTGCTAGCTTCCTCGGTGGATTCAGTATCCATTTCCCTGTTCAAAGCAGTGTGTTAGCCTGAAGAAGGGCATGCGAGGAGCTTAGATGTGACCCTACCCTGGCTAGTTCATTCGCTTTTACGTTCGTGGGATACCCATGCGGCTATACACAACAGTACCGATACTGATTGCTACGCTTTAATAGCTGTTACACATAGCCAACATAGATACTGACTATCTCCAGAGTTGATTAGGAAAAGGACCTGCGGTTACAATACGATTCCGTATGATTCTTCACAAAGGGACACTAAAACAAGTGGTGTCTTCTCCAAGCATCTAAATATAAGTATGTCTTTCTGGCGTCCCAATCACTGTAACATTTATAGGTAAAGATCTCGGCAATCAAGGAAGTCTTGTCTGAGCTGAAGTACAATGTGATGTATAACTGGGGTATCAATATATTTACGTACTGTTATGACGCGATCAAATTTCTGAAATCTTTCACATTGAACTCAAAATCTAGCTTAAGTTGTCACCTACCTCTCATGGAAATGGCTAAACAATTCAATAACCAATTTTAAACGGGCAAACGACTCTACGTGCCTCTTACTCGACAGATCTGGCCCAAGTTGGACCAAAAACGCTCCAACTATCTGATTAGACAGAAAAGGTCTATAGTGACATCTAAAGAAGCTGCATGGACGAAGAAGAAGAAACTATACTACACCTGCTTTTAAAACATTACACTTAGGAGCCTACTTTTCCGACAATGTCAACAGGTTCTGAGAGTAGTTTTTATGCGAATTTTAGATATATCTGGTACCACTATATCCCTATACTGGTCTAAGTGTGGCTGCTATCGCGGCATCCAACGTTAATCTGTAGTTATACCAATACCTGTACAATCCCATAAACCTCCATTTGATCAGTTCCTTGGCAATCCTTTGATCTTTTGATGATCAATTCTAAGATGAACAATCCTCAAGTAAAGTTCAGTTTTTTAACTTGGCCATTGAAGTATTGCAGCTTCTAACAAGGTTTGTAAGTTGGTTCTGTTCTATTCCCAGTCGATTGTGATTCTGCCATAGTTGTTATCCTCTTGACAATGGGTACCTTTGCATTAAAGTTCATAATCAGAGTCACGTTTTGTATAAAATTTTGTTCAGTGCTCTGTTGCTTAAAGAAAATATATTTCCCTTCGGATGAAAGTACATCAAGATACAACACTGGACAGTTGTAACTTTTTCTACAAAAGACTATGATAACTAGGCACAGCTTTTCTATAAAATGGCGTATTTCGCTATTGGCTAATTTGGACAGTCTGTTACAATAAAGTAACTTCGTTACATTTGCCACGGACTTAGAAACGGCCTTGATATCTATTCAAATAAACAGATTCACGCCTATAATTAAG
This sequence comes from Xylota sylvarum, assembly GCA_905220385.1. Lineage (NCBI taxonomy): Eukaryota > Metazoa > Arthropoda > Insecta > Diptera > Syrphidae > Xylota > Xylota sylvarum. The sequence continues at coordinate 21,082,544 of LR999958.1, forward strand.
TAAACAAATGAAGTTGGTCCCCAAGGCATATCAATGCTCTCTAAAAGCCTCACGATTTTTCTGCCTATAACAAACTCAAACCATGTGATCCATTAGTTCCGATGGTGCACCCAGAGTTTGGTTCTTCAAAGCAATACACTTGATTCCGACGAAGTGAAGTAACTACGTTACGTAGGCTGTGTCACCTTTTGAAGTCATTCACTGCAAAGTACTGAGACAATCGATAAAAACTGCACAATTTATAGTTCCATTAATATCATATTGCACTTCCATTCATCATTCTTATTCATTTCTTACTCCCGCAAATGAAACCTGTTCTATGCCATTAGCGTTTCAATTGTGAGAACTAGATCTCTGCAGACAGCATAATGTAGAGACAGAGAGAACTCCATATTTTATTACAACCTCTTGGCACTTATTAGCACCCACAGCTTGCTCCAACAATTCACGACAATGATACAATGCCCTCATAATAAGGGCAACACGATCCGGCCACCATTAGCTTACCAGACATCACACAAAGAGTACAAATCGATCCTCGCCAAAACGAAAGATTTCATCATCGAGCTCGAGCCACAGTCTTAACCACCGCTCCACATATACCCATGTATCGCCCATGCACTCCTGGCCTGGTCATAAATTTGTTTATCTAAATGTTGCAAAACAATCTGTATTATTTAATCTTACAATGGTTTTGTCACTACTTGTGAATTTTACACATTCTTGTATTATTTTCCTTCCGCCATGAGGTAGCGTTGACGCGAGACCATGTGCTACATGGTGGTACCTGTGCCTCCAGAATGAACGTGCGTCGTTTGGTGCTCCATCGGTTCAATTAGTACAGCACGGTAGCATTTGGAGACCACAGAAAGTCATAGAGGATTTAGCTCTCGTTGTGTGTATCCAGTGTCAATGCAATTTTAGATTATGCGCGCGAAATGTGTACAAATGTCGGCGAAAAAATCTTTTCATTTCGCGCTCCCTAAGGTATTGCGTATCGAGTGCCAACTCCGTTTGGTGCTCCAGTGCCAGTGGCAGTGGATTGCTGCACAAGATGGAAATTAAATTAGTGTGGATATGTAAGTTGGAGACCTATTTCAGTGAAAATCGACAAAAGGCTAAATATGTGCTAGGGAACTTGTAGATACTTTTTTTTTGGAGCTAAACGTTTGCACGTGAAATGAGCACATAAGCGCTGCAACAAGTGGGAGGTTTTACATTGTCTAGTGAGTTGGCTTATGCTACTTCACATACTTGGTAGTTTTTGCATTATACTAAGTTTAGTCATTTGAATACTTGCCAGCAGACATCATTAGAAGATATGAATTGAGAAAGAAGTCGGTTTCTGTTCGGAGCAGCAAAGAGGAAAGTTTAAATCAAACTAACCACAACATGGTGTCGATTTCACACGAGGGAAACATTCGTGGTAACATTTTATGTGGTCCAATTTATAGAATTTCTGTAAAGGAGAAGTTTTTGAACCAGTTCTAGTTTTAAATTGAAATTTGCGGTTGAATTAGATTGACTCGAGGCCTTGTGCTGTTATTGCAAACATTTTGCAATTGGAAGTTATAAGGCTTTTTGTTGAAAAAGGTGCTATTTCGATGGATGAAGCTTTTTGTTGAAAAAGGTGCTATTTCGATGGATGAAGCTATAGAGTATTTCCACAATCTGTGAAGGTGAAATTTTCTATGCCCAGACAGAGATTGTCTCCGAGTCAACATCGCAGTCAGTATCCCAATTATGCGGTCCTGACACCGACAAAGTTTCTAGGAGGCAGGTCTTTATGTGTAATCGCTCTCCTTTTTTGTCTTCTGTAGGGTTGGAGTTGTTTCATTACACATTGAACAATTCTGAGACAGAATCATTGAAAAACTGAGTATTTACATACATTTTAAGCCATTAATCCACTCGGCAGTAGTGTTAAGAAGTAATGACAATAATACTCATGACATTAATATCTTTAAATTCGTTAAATCGTTACTGAAAAAAAACTCACATGGTTGGTTATAAGTGTAGAAAACTAAAGGATCTAGACGTTAATATAAATAAAATATAAATAGTTTTGGCAATGCGTATAAGTAAACTACAGACTATAATGTATGGCAAACGATCGCAGTAATTGTTAGTTAGAATCCTACCCTTCAACCGCTACCAATAGTCTATATTTTGACAGAAGGATCGCGTATAATTTTATCAATGAGGTAATAGGTTATAATGAATGTTATATTTTTTCACGTACCGAACTGCAAGCGTTGGGAGCCGACTAATTTGTTTTGCTATTCTTGATCCGTCCATTCTTCATCCCCCTTTCTCAGAAAAGACGGGTTATACTTATATTTTGCTGAGCCTTGTAAAATATTTAGGGTGTCAGGAGACTGGCAATAATCTATCCAGGAGTGCAACTTAACTTTTGGAGTGTCCTACGGTAGCAAGCAATCCAACCGACACAGGTCACCGCACTATTGCGACATGGGGACAGTTGGGCACCGAGACAGAATATATATCACCACCACAACTTCCGGCAAATCATTAAAACCCTTTTCCCCTCAAAAGAGGATCATCAACCCGAATAATATCTCGAGTTGTCAAATTTAAACTGGTGAAACGATACCGTGAAGTATACACAGAACTCATAGCAAACTACGACGTTATACTCCTTTGGGTTTCTGGACACAGCGGCATTAAAGGAAACGAACAGGCGTACGATTTAAAAAGAAAGGGGTCCGAGCAGGACCTGACAATGGTCGTTACTTCTGTTATACCGCCCATACCTCTTGTTAAATCCAATATGGCGCAAGCCTTCGCGAAACTAACTAATGAGAGATGTAGCTTACTCTCATCCTATTATGTCTCCAAAAAACTCTAGAACTAGGAAAATGGCACTCGGCGGATACCACTTCGAAGACCTGGGCGACTTGTCAGGAAAGCCAACATTAACCAACCTGAAATTTATAACAATGTCGGGTTGCTTTATCTTCTTCTTCTTCCGCCGGTGCTTGTTGGTTATGTCTCATATCTAGACAGATGCTATGTACTGGTCATCTCGACCTGCGATCTCTATTTTAACGAGTGCTAAATCAAACGAATGACATCGTCCATTTTGTCCATTTTTTCACTTTAGCATTCCTAGTACTAAAGCGAATTTTGCACCCAACCTTCTTTAAAGCCTCTGGGCTTTTCTCATTGATTAGGAGAAGAAAGGAGAGAGTGTTAGTACATGGTTCTAATGCCTTGATAACATTCCATTTAAGATAGACCAAACCCCTCAACTGAATGATCTTTGAAAGCTTTAAAAAATACCAAGTACATTCCATCAATAAACAAATACCTATTTACAGACTTTGGAAAAACGTCACTGCCAACAGCTATATTTCTCAAGCCTTTCAATGCGGTCGCAGAAATTATACTCACTGAATTTAGTCTAAGTTCTAGGCCAGAATGAGAACTCTGATGAACTGGCTTACAAGTATCAAGATTGCATCTATGTTGGTTCTTGCAGCGTCCTCGGTTAGTGCTTCAATTAATAATTCGGTTTCCTCTGTACATAAACGTGTATGGCATTACTCTCCAAGATGTAGATAGAATAATTGGATGCACTAATATTTCTGTCAGCAGGAAAGCATCTAGTTTTCTAAACTATCCTGTCGATTGAAATAACTTCTAATATGTATTACTGTCAAACATTTTACTATCAAACATATTACTATCAGTCAGTCTCCACAGAGTGTTCTTCATATACACAGTGTCACCACAAAAATTGTTAACAAATTAGAACCAAAAACTTTGCATACGTTTATCTTTCACTTGCTTTTAATTAAATCAAATTGGAATAAAAACTACAGTTTATTATTTTGTATGATTAAATCCCAGCTTGTTATCTCGCTTTAATAATTGGCTCCGCTTATATACAAACTCCATACAAAATCTACATGCCTCGAAGTCGATGAAAGACCGGAATAATATGCCACAAAAATTTAATGCAATTCTAATCTAAAAAAAGTAGCTTACAACTATGTATGCTATGGTAAGACAACCAGTTTAAAAACAAACACACCTCTTGGCCACCAAATGAAAGACACTGACAAGAGTCTTCAGTCTGCAACAAGTCTCTCTCTCTGCGGCTGTTGCAGGGTACTCGTATGGCCTGCAGTATGTGAAGATTTTCAAGTGAGATATTTAAAATAATTTGTTAATATGACGCATGCGATTCTGGTCACGCTCTAAAATTGTTATCAACACTCAATCTTAAGCCTTGGTCTAGCTATGTAATTTGAATGGTAAGTGGAACAAGGCAGATGATTGGTAGCACACTTTATTGAATATTAATGACGGTGCAATATGAGTTTTCCTTCTGTAATAGGAAATAATAATTATACCTTGGTATACAAGATTGCATATTCATTTGCAGTTGCTAAAGGAACTTTATAATTGGCTATTGAGAAAATAACTAAAAGATTTGGTTGAGCTCAGAACGTAATCAAGTCTGATAGTACAATGGTGGCAAAATTTAACTTTGCTTGAGCTTTTATCCAATTCTTCTTGTATCCTTTGATGACCAATAAAAATGAGCTGAAGCCAGTTTCAGTTCACTCTAGCACAAAGAATTCACGCTACCGCCCTTCCCAGACATAGAAGGAGTCTTCAACAACGTGAAATCCGAAGCCCTAAGATTATTACTGGACCAGTAAAGCATGGACCAAGTTTTCTCAGACTGGGTTAAATGCATGCTCAAAACTAGACACATCAACTCAGAACTGGGAGATAGCCAAGTACATGCACTAGATTCTTTATTTTTGCACCAAAGGATTCTAGCAATAAAAGATACTAGCAATCGATGCCACGCATACGCCTACGTACTAACCCACACACTGCACACTTCAACCACTCTCCCCGCGGTACTGCCGTTAAGTATTACTGACGGGGCTGACTTTCAGAGTACGTCAGCTTGTCTAAATGTATTTGCAGTTGCAGGCTCCTGCACTCCGTTGTCCGTTGTCACTTCTCTTGTCGCTGCTTCATCACAATAATCGTCGCTATGTCAGTAGTTCTGGGGTTAAAACTTCTTTGAGCAATAGAACATAATATATTTAGCGTCTTCAATTGTTCTCGGGCAATCAGGATTGTCGTCGTCTCAAAACTTGTGAAGATATGCCCTAAAGCATACGTGTCCTGTGCGAATCTGCCTCATGTACATAATTTCATGCATTTCATGCATCTAGCAGTTTCAGTCGCGATTTCCTTAAGCTTTCCGCTCTTGACTTTAACTTTGTCGTTAATGTCTTCCTTAGTCTTCTCTCCATTGTTCTTCTATACTTTTTTCGCATAGCATTGGCCCATATTTGGAGCCCATACAGCATTATTGACAACGCGATTTTTGCATGCACTGGTCTCTGGATGTACTTCTCTACTATGAATACTGGTCACATTTTAAAGAAATTAGAATAAAATAGTGTCTAAGTTGTTGCATATGTGACTGATGGTGTCATAATGGCGACAGGCAAGTTCCTTCCCAACATGTAACTACTACTACTACTACAATCCGCCCTCTAAATACATAAAGGGGCGGAAACATGCGAATTAAACATTAACCCTCTGAAAACAGAGATAATCCTTACACTAACAAGAGAACAATATCACCAATCGGGTAGTTGAGAGTTAAAGGTACACCGATCCAAATCTCAGATAAAGCGAGATGCGATACAAAATGCCACCACGTGGGCAGCCTCTGTTTACCCCTGCCATTATACATACATATAGCGGTCACAGTCCACATCTGAAAGGCGAGTTCCAAAGTAAACTTTTTCTTCACATTTCTACGCACGAGATTTTTTGGATTTTGGCTCGTCTGGCACCTTCCACTCGAGAATTTAGCGGTTGGTTTCTGGATCATATTGAAACACCACGTTTCATCCTTTTTGGCCTCCTTGATGATGTCCTTTGAATGTTGAATTCTGACAAATTGTTAGTAATAACTCCGCTCATTTTCGTCCAAATGTCATGAATTTTTGACAGTATATCAATAAAGGATCTATGTACATATTTTCAAAATAGGTACTTTGTTTACTTTGGAACAAGTCCTTTCCCATCTTTTTTGTTTCCACATGTTGATGTCATCCGCATAACCCAATGTTCTTGTTTAACACCTACAATGACATGATAGCCCATCTATTTGTCAGAATCTGGTACACATTTCGAAAAATTCGAGGGTTTCACTTCTAAACTGCTCATCGCATCGCATATTCCTCAGAGTTACGCAACAGAGCTCGGTCAGTTTTATCGAAATCCCGGATTCAGCCATTGTTTTTGTAGAGCTCGTGGGGATGATTACTATAATATAAAATATACGTCTCCAAAGTTCGTAAAGTTCGTAATTTACAACAAAGCAGCTCCTTCTAAACAGTAATAGTGTATCGTGATCATAACTAATGCTTGCACTCATAAACGATCAAATTTTCGAAATTAAAATGTGCTAATCCAATCCAAACGCTGTTCCTGTCTACAAATTTGCTTGCATTCATTTCCAAAGTAGTTAATCAAATTTATAAACCAACAAAGGTTTTCCGTTTGTCTTTAATACCAAAGAGGACGACGACGCGACGACGGCTATAACCATACTAAACCGACAACTGCCCACACATAGTGCTTACGTTCGCTTAAATCATGATCAAGATTCGATAGGGCAAACGAAAAAAAACCGCGTTGTATCCACACATAGTCAGCTATCCGTGGCGATACCGAAAAGACTCAATTGCTATCATTAATTGGTAAATTGTTTGGACTGCCGGTGAATAAGAAACCACCTCCATGGCTGGAGTGTTAATTTAGTGGATGCCAGCGAAACAGACACTGGCGGCCGACCGACACTGTCGACCACCAAATAGGAGAAGCCTAGTGAAAGAGTCTTGAACATGGTGATCAATTGGTAGCGCTATGCCTGGGTTGAATTGCGGACATTATTTTTGGGTGGCAAATTGATCAATTGTGTGTAACGGCGTTCAGTGCCCGATTTGGAAATATGCATTTCATTTTATGCGACAAAATTTCCATTATTAAGTAAAAGAAAGGAATCCGTGCGCTGTTAGCAATACACTCACCAAAGGCACTCAACGGTTAGTGAGATATTTTAAGCAATTACACAAACATTTTGAAACAATATATTAGTTCAGTTATGTAATGCGTGCATTTGCATCCAGGTTGGAGGGAGAACTACCACGAAAGAAAGATATTGGGGCATTCGCCACCACACGTTATTCATTATCCACAGCACGTCTTAAGTCTGACGGTAATTTTTACACCGTTGTTGTTGATAGACGGATATGGAGGACATATTGGAAAGGCATTCAGGAACATTTAAGTGAGGTTAAAATAATCTTGTACACATATTTTATGATTTAATTTTTGTAGTTTAATTGCTACACTAAATTGTTTCGGCATAAAAGAGTTAATTGCTTTTTAATGAATCTAAGGGTAGGGCTCATACTATATGGTGAACAGAGTTAGTTGCAAACGAAGCAGATGTGAAATTCGTTAAAGGCTTTTGCAAATATTTGAAACCGGTCCTCTATAACCTTCAGACAGCATGATGCTTGTCTGCTATACTGAATAACGTTTGGTCAATCATTTAAGGTCGCCTTAGTGCCTTTTGAATACACGTTGTTTATCCTAGAGGAAGTGTGTACGGAGTCAAAAGAGTCCATTATCTAGGTACTTTTCGGTGCCCCATGGGCAGAAGAGGCCAGCATTTCAGGGCATCTACTTGAGATAACTCAAACAAGCTCGTATAAGGTGAGTCGACCTGACTGGAACTATGAATACCACCGTTGACGACATCGTGGAAATCTCTCACTTGGCTTTCGGAAACCAGAAATAGTTCTTTAGTGGGATTACCATCTCTCTCGTTCGCTGACGCAAAAAACTTTCAAAGTGGTTAGAACCCAATCTCAAATTAAGGTACTAGACACTCGAGCTTCAACGCTATATGGTGAGAGTGGGAGGTGTTAGACAGAAACAAGTGTCTACCTACGCAAGTGTGCTTTTGTACTATTTGAAGCCCCTATCCCTAACAGACCCAGGACAAATATTGAGAGTCTGCACCTTGAATGTATGTACTTTCCATAGTTCATGGGAATCTCAATAAACTGGAAACTGTAATCGTGCAATATAAGGAGAAGATACTCTGTCACAAATGGCTGCAGATGTTATGATGTAGACTCGTCGTTAGGAATCGCCTAAGGGGGTGATTGAGTTCAAGCCCTCAAGCCATCCCCTGTCTTTGATTCGTGATCAATTACAAAATGTATTTGCCGGCACTGCCTCTACGACACAACACCAGACATAGGCTTCCTACGCAACTTCAGGTAGGAAAATGCAAACTCAGAACATCTTCTGGTTCTCCCAGCTCAAGGATGTGACAGAAACTTTATCCGGAATTTTACAAGAAAGCCAAAAAAAATATTCGAAATAGTGGAAGAAATCTAACTAAATTCGCATCAAACGTATAGATTGACACCGCAAGAAGTCGTTCTCTCTCATGAAATTGAAGCACTACAGAACATTAATCTTGCCCGCCTTACTACATAGTTCCAAGTGGTACATGATAAGCAGGAAAGCGGATGAGATCTTGGGTTCCCTCGAAGGTAAAATACTTCGTCAAATATTCGATCCCATTTGTAAAAAGCACGAATGGAGAAGAAAATTTAACTACGATGGATGTGGTTCAGGAGGCCAAAACACGTCGACCACCTTGGCTCAGCCACATCGTATGAATAAACGACAACGCTCTAGCTAAGAGAAACTTAAAATTCCAGGTTCAAGCAGAAAAGATAGACCGAATCTTCTTTATCTCCGGGATCAATAGGAATGTATGTATGCAGCTACTCTTCACGGGAACCCGATAAATAAGTATTCGTAAAACCTTAAGTAGTCTTGCAACCTTCCCGGTATGGGATTTCTGAAAAGAAAAAAGTAGTGATAGTAATAATAGTAGTACTATTAATATCAAAATAGTTCCCTTGTGTAAGTTGATAGCGGAAAGGCTTTGACGGTCTTCCTGACAATTCGGCTAAGTTTTTTTAAGGATTATCGTTCGTGGGCCTCGATATTAACATTAAAGAAGCTTTTATCTATTTTAGCTTCGCCACAGTTTCTCCATAGAGCTGTTGAACTTTAGTGCAGCTGATGGGCGGCCAAAAAGTGTTGGTGAATTATGTAGCTTGTCCTTAAAAGTCAGAGAGATGTTGGCATTGTTGGGAAGGCTGAATATATATAGCCCACCTTGAAAATATTTGATAAGTTTTGCTTCGAAATCTTGTGAGACAAAGTAGAACGTCCACCTAGAAGAAACTGCCGTAGCTTGGATTTGCTTCTTTTAGTTTCTCCTTTAGTTTAGTATTTTAGTTTCTCGGCGTTGCTTCTGGCCTAATATGATCTTACTTGGCTTTGTACTACTCCAGGACTTCATTAGCCAAAATATTAAAATATAATCTGAACCATGGCGGCTCCAAACAAACCGCACCCGGTTTGGGTATTTACTTCTATCCATGCCTGCGGTGCATAATGTATGTACATACATATATGTATGTGTATAGTGAAACTACCCTTTCATCATTTATACAAACAGTGCAGAGAATCTTAGGGCTTCATGGTTAACATATATGTACATATGTACATATGTACTGGTTCTGGGAGTACTTCTTAGGCTGTCTTTATTGCATCTTATCCCAGTCGGCGATATATACATACATACATACACAGCGAGTTCTCATTTCGGTCTGACTTACATACTTTCTTTGCTTATTCCTCGCTGCCCCTATATAACCTACTTTATTCATTCAGACGATGCTGCACTCTAGCCCTTTAAAATAATACAAAGACAAATGTTTCCCCTACATAACATGTACAACTTTTGTAACTTCAACAATTTAAATTGCATCTTCAAAAGTTATTCCCATCCACTTTCGCTACCAGACAACCAAATCAGATTATGTCGCATTAAAAATAATTCTTTAAAGAGCTCTACTTCAAATTTCCCACCGGTTTCTCACGATCCTTCTAACATCAAATGTCGTTTTCACTTTTCATCTTCTTTACGATACTCTACTCTACTCGTGGGTATACAAAATATCCTCGTTCTCCTCGCTGGCATCTGACATATCTATCAATTGTGCACTCAATTTGCAGTCACTCGAATTGGTTTCAAATTGTCCACATCTATCCACTTCAAGCCGGGCTATTGCGGTGAGGTTATGTAAAACCAGTACTACCCGCATTTTGAAGTCACAAAGTGAAACACCATCTAACAAAATGTGTGTGGCGTGTGGACTACTGGGTGACATTCATGGATCAACTCACCAATATGGAACAGTCAGTAACATTGGCTTGTCCCGTCTAGGTCTAAGGTGATAGACACACGATTCATAATATGCATGTGTACATGAGTATGTATGAGAAAAGATACTTGGTATCAACTGTCGGAGAAGAAAAAAGGCGGATTATATGAATAATTCGATTTTACAAGACACGGTTGAGTAGATACGTGGAATTGACTACGACAAGCAATCACAACAAGAATTCGAGTGCTGGGAGAGTCTTGGGAGATTTGAAGAAAGGTATTGATTGCTATCTGTTTTGCTTATGACTTTGTGTATTTATGACTCGATTCATTTTTGATTGTAGAGGTGAAGCTTCGTAATCACCTCATGTCCAATCTTATTTAACATCAAATCTAGCCTTTGTCATTTGGATGAGGAAATCTTGCAAATGAAACCAAAAAATGTTCGATTTTTAGCGAAACACTTCAGCTTTTCTCCAACTACCGTGACTCTTGCTCTAGCGACCCACTTTTCTAAAGTCTTGGCCTAGTGAATTCCATTGCTTATACGATCATCTTCTGATAATCTTCGTTGCAGCCATCAATATTACTTGAATACATATCTGCGAAATAAGGCACCTGGTATAAACTGTCTAGCTATGCCATTAAAATCATTTTATAAAATTGTAAATATCAGTTTTGTTTATACTTTAAATACTGCTTGATACTCTTGGTTATTATCGTGAGTACGATTACTATAGATGTTAAATTCGTTAGCTTGACTAGCTTCCTCGCCTTCAGTATCCCACAATGTTACTTCATATGACAGCTATTCCCTACAACGGCCATCCGCTCCAGAGCTCCATATGCGATGAAATGGTGCCATATGCGATGCGACTTTGAAGTCGATTGAAAAATGGTAAGTTTCGACTTAAAATGTGTTTGTCTTTTCCATGATTTGCCTTAGTGTAAAAATTTGGTCGATGGTCGATCTGATGCAGAAAGGGTTCAGACGTTCACACAGTAATAGTTGGATAGGATCTTATATGGGACATTAAGCAGGGATATGCCTTGATAGTTCTTACATATGGGGCATATAGAGAGCTGATAGTCCAGTCATCGGTTCCCATGATCTTCTAATCTGTGGTAAATATTGCATATCTTTACAATCTGTTACTAAATTTAAATAAAATTGGAAACCACACACGCCTATTGAAAAAAACGCTGTATATATTGCCTTAAATAAGATTTATCATCTTCGAAAACTTGTTCCGGAGTATGGTATTTCTTGTTGGGGTAATGCTTTTATAAGTAACTTGAAGTTGTTCATAACAGCATAGAAGAGGCAATAAGGCAAGATGGGAACCATCACTTCCCTTATTTCAATCTGCCAATATTTTACTTTCATGTACTCAAAGTGTTGAGGTTGGTCTACCTTCGAGGTGATTACTCCCATGTTAGTCGAAATGAGTTGTACTCATTACGTTCTTAGTTAGAACAGAACACTGCAGAAGAAATAGCTCCCTTAATTTACAACAGATTTCCGGCCTATATAACGCAACCAAGTAGGATGTAAACCCAGATTCCTTAATTTTCTGAGGTATTGGCTACTCTCTACTATATATACATATGTATATATTTATTTGTATATATTAGCTTTGTCAAAATTGTCGATATACATACATATATGTATGTAGTTCGCAGTTCAACTGAAAATAAATTCAAATTCTACAACCAACCAAACCACACACCAACTATCAAATCAACAAAACGAACTTACCTATTATACCAACAACCCAATCTGACAACTCAACTGGTATAATTTATACATAAATGGTTGCCAAACATACTTTCATCGGACCAAAATTGTGCAAAAGTGTAGAAAGAAAAAAAAAAACTGAAGAAAACCGAACTTGTATCACAGGTTCGCAGAAATAATCGTTTTAGGTGTTTTTACTATTTTCTCGCCTTCGATATTTTCATTCGGATAAGACAATCTCGCCCGAAATTGATTAGATAAACTCCTATTGATTAGATTATTTGCGAAAATCTACCCAAGGCCCTCCGTGTTCCCGTGTCGTATACTTCGTGTATAGAAAATTAGAACTCTGTTATGTGTTTTGTGTGATCAATTGCGGAAGGTTCACCCCACAATTGAAACAAATTCTGTCCAACAGTGTTAATTTGTGTAAAAATTAATAAGATTGCATTCGTAAGTTTATCCCCCGGCTGCATCGGATTATGTTAAATGTTCGCTTTCTTTTTTTTGGGCAACAAAAAACTTGGTTAAAATAAAACGAAAACGTTTTTGAATACCCCCACATAGTCAAAATAGAGTGACTCACGCGCTCGCATTTGCTTCTTGTTTTCCTTTATTTGTTATTTTGTGCTGTGTTTCTGTTTTTGTGATTGTAAGCGATTGCCTCTTCCTCCCGGATGGGAGCGTTTCCCAAATCAAATTAAGTCAAATTGCAGCACCCATTCTCATTGCATTTAAATAAATAATAAATTAAATGAATAATAAAACCATGAAACAGCAAATGTCATCAAGTGGCGGAGGCGGCAGTGAGCGCCAGAAGATAAACAGCAGCAGTAGCCTTCTATCGGGCAGTGAAAACGACACCGTTTTTGGACTCCTGGGACGAAAATGTCAGGTGAGTTCATTGCATTGCCGGGATTACAATTTTAATTCAATAAAAAGAGTTTACGAGCGCTTGTAAATCAAAATCGATAGTTGAAAGGGAAAACGCCACAACACACATCGTGTGAGTGCCTGTTGGCGATTACAAAAAAAAAAAACTTTCTAATTATTCAGAAAACGGAGTAAAGAAAAGAAAAGAAAGTTGAATGTTTTATTTCATGGCTTTTGTATTGGAAGAAATCCAATGTGCCTTGCTTATTCTGCGGCAAATTCGATCAATTATATAAGTTTTTACAATTTTCTGGCAAAACAACTGCGGAGGCTTGTACTGACTTCTCACTTGTCACGTCTGGCGATAAGATAAACTATTTTGGTACTAAGCTGGGAACCGAACAAGTGTTTCCAATACGGTGTGCTTTTTAAAGATCGGCGTGCGAAATAAATTGGTTTATGATAAACAAACAAAGGCACTTCAGGTCTGCAAATATTTATTACTTTTTGTTAGGCTAAACGACGATTTATCACTCGTTAGCTGGTGATAAGCTGTGTTCATTGCATATGTACACATATACATATGTGTACCTACATATGTATGCAATCGATTTATCACCCTAAAAAGAGACCACCTTGAAAGCTTCATCCTGCGACTATTCTGGAGCGAAAACGAATATTTTTGCTGTTTAGAATACTATTTGAATCGATTAAGATACCTTCGGGCAAATAAGTCGGTTGCACAGCCGGAATTCAGTTGCGCATATGTATGTACATATATACATATTTCGCTTGCCTTCTCGCTCCCACATCATTGGTAAATAAGACCATCACTCACATCAACACTGATTTAAATTTTCTGAGGTACTTACTTATGCCTAGCAAACTGCTTCTATTTCATCTGTAGTAATAAACTGATGGCCAAACTTAAACCTACTTTCAAATATCTATTTAACAAACATCCCCAAGCACTCGTAAGATACTGAGCGCTATATATCTACGTCCTTGAAAGAAATACTCCCTAAAGTTGCTGGATGTAGGTATATTCTTTAACCTCTCCCAACGCTATCAAATCGTCGACGTAAGTCCTCCCTTTCTTCTGTTTTAATGTGGTATGGGACTGAGATTCATGTAACGATGAAACACTTCCGGTGATGTACACACTACACAGCACAAAGAGAACTTTATTGAATTGGTATTGCCTTAACGACATAATGAAATATGCGTGCTTTTTACTCTCTCCATCGGGCGACGCGGAAGACCGTATCTTAAAGATGCAAAGTCGAGAACCAGAATGGAAAAAAAAAACAAAGCAGCGTTCGGAATACTATCGAAAATCTGGAAGAGAAATGTATAATATAAGACTTTACCGAAATCACCAATATTGTTATTTGTAAGCTGTAAATCTTCCTAAAAAGATGTCTACACATCATCTTTAGGATCTGGCCTAATCGTTATGAGCCAGAAGCCTATTTGCATCACAAATTTACAGTGAAAAATGAAGGTACATTGCTTCCATAAACAGCTTGCAATCGTTCATTGATTTTGGTTGGAATTGTTCCCTCTTTTACTAAAAATTTAATCACTGCATGATATCCAATTTATTCGCGGCCAAAATAAAAAATGTTTACGTACCTTGATGCAATAAGCAGTAGCTTTTTAATTGGACACATATTATCCTATTTAATCTAAACAACAGCATTTCCATCGGACTTCTCACAGTCCGACCAAAAGATGTTCTACCTCCTACAAACATACATACATATGTACAAACCAATAATCCCTCTAATTATTTCTTTACTTGAAAGCCATGACTCGATCTATAATCTATTAATTGTGGGATGATGCTAATTTCAGATGCAGTGGAGAAGATTCCCGGACCTGCACAAAACGTTACCTTAATCTAGTTAGAACCACTTCAGATTCCCAGCCACTTCTGCTGGAAATTTTGTATTGTTTGTATTTGACATTGAAGTCCGTTTAAGTGACAACATAGTCCTTCCTACTAGGAATTGTATTTTGGAAATCGATTTAATGCATTCCCTGTACTTTAAATTCCTTTCGTCATCTGATACTACAAAGGTTTGTTAACGATTTCTTAATAATCAATTGAAATTGATAAGATACACCAGCTTATCTAAATAAATCGATAAACAAAGACTTAAATAAAATCCATTTCCCAGATATCAGGTGTTTTATTTAGCACAAACAAAAAAGAATACATATGTGAGCATTGTCTCCTAACTGTAACGTGTTCTTACCATGACCATGAAACACTTAAAGGATAAAGTTGTGCCAATTATTGATCAACATCGTTCCTATCCTCGTCAACCCCTTTGAAGGGTAATGTTGTTATTTATTTGGATTGAAATAAATGCGACAATAAAAAAATAGATGATACGATTATACAATAGATTTGCAGCAAAATGCAGGCATGATACAGATACACCCATGGCCTGAAGGACAATTGTGCCGCAGGAGAATTTTATTATTAACCTCCACTAGACATGTAGCATAATACAGTTCGCCACGTAATGATATACACACATACTTTACTGGAGCGGAAAAGAACATGTGTTTTTGATTTGTCATCAAATTGGAATTTTATGAGCTCATTGCAATCGATTTGGTTCAACTAGAAATTCAGTTATCTTATCTGGGTATGCGATAAGTGACAAGAATTTCTCCTTCGTCGAAATTTTTTTAGTTATACGTTGTTAAAGAATTTTTTTTTTTGTTTTTAAAGTAATCATTACTCATTGCAAGCTTAAAATATATAAACGCACATCAATCATGTGCAGATCCCTTGCAGATACTAACGATAACAGATTCCGGCTACATACTGATGTGGTGTAGAGTTTAGCTATTCAAATCTAGCACAACATTTCAACGTTTCCGGAAAGTTTTTAATCGTCTGTGAAGTTTTAACATATGGCACTGAAAGTAGACGTGGTATTGATTACTAGCTGTTTGTCAACATCCGAAAGCATCTCAATGACGTCACTGCAGATAATATACAGATCTTATTTGAGAAGTTTAAAAATTATCGATGTAACCAGATCTCTTGAGCCAGCGGAAGTCGACTTAATGACGCATACATCAGCACTGCGCTTAGTCATTTTTATTACAACGAATTAATAGCCTCGATTCGAAAGCAATATGATTCTGTTAATCGAAACGAATTCAAATCAGTTTTTAGCATTAGTCTTTCAATCATTTTGTTGATCACTAAGATCTGTAAGTAAGATGCTACCACACCTTTCAACGTGAACTATGTCGCAATCAATTTGTATTGCATTTTTACACTAATGTCTAATAATTACATTCTTTGTTTTGTAAATGAACCCTGTACAGTGGCAGACACTTTCAGTAAGGTGGTCCTTTTTGATGTGCGATGTTAGACGTCCAACAATTTTCGTAAATTTTGACACTCATAACAAAATTATTTCGATATGATATTTCGTGACAAAAAATGGTTACTCATTTTGATTAATCGATTTCTCGAACTAAATTTTTCATCGCATTGTGATATGTGATGAGATCTGGATGCAACATTATTATCATGGCCTATGTTTTCTGTGGTGCGGAAGATATATTACTGATTGTTTCCCACACAAAACCACAATAACGGGCTCCTACTATACTACTGTGCGACAAAATAATTCCCCAGTTCACAAATAGCAACTTGGGTAGGCTGAAAAATTGGTGATTACAAGTCCTCACTCGTATTTACCAAACCCAGCACCAGCGTTTTTTGTTTTAATATTGTATTTCACTCTTCACACACTACCGCACTAGGTGTATTATACACACTTTTTTAGGTGTGTCAAGTGACTTTAAGATAAAATCTTGACCCATCAATTAAAATCAATCGATTTTAGTCTATTAATGGTTTCAAGCAAAAATTAACTGGGCTACTATTCGACCTGTCTTTAATAATGAAAATTTTATTTTTAGGGTTTGTTTCTTTCGCACATTTCATAATGGTTGCATAGGAATTCTGTTTTCGTGTGCAGTTTAACTTCTGCTCTAGTAACGCACCACAAATCTATCAGCGTAATGTGACACATACTCGTAGTACATACATACCTTACCGCAGGTGCTCGCATCTGACGTTGGTAATCTTTTCCGAATGGATAGCTTGTGCACATTCATTTATGTACATATGTCTCTAACCATCAATGTTCTATGAATTCAGCTATCTATGAATGCTTTCTCCTTTGCTCAGTTTTGCAACATAACAATTTCGATTAGAGTTACAGTCCTGCCCAATTGAACTTCACTAAGACCAGACACTGTACGTAAACTGTGCACGGAATCAATATATAATCCATATTTCCATATAAATTTTTGCAAATAATACTAAACGCACTGAACGTACCTGCTTCCCTTCAAGCTAAAGTTGTTAAAAATAAAAATAAACCGTATGTTTATAGTTTTTACCCTTCTTGTGCTTTTATTTTTTTGTTTGCAATGGATTTGGTGACGATATTAGCTCTATTGATTCACCATGTTCTTTGCGCAATGACGATGTCAACATTAGACAATGAATTATGGACAACGGGTTAGCGCGTTTATGTTATTTAAACATAAGCACATGTAAAATCCAAACCATCTAGGCGTAACCCAAAGGGCTATTAATATCTTCAATGTGCGATGGTAATGTCTAACCAGAAATAACGCACACTTTAAATGTGAGTCTACTAAGATTGAACAGTAACCACATAAGTGCTCGTTATTTAAAACCTTGCAACTCTTAATTATTTGAATAAAAAGAAAATAATATATTAATAATACACTTTTTATGGATTACAGTCAATGAGCACCGCCGTTGTGCAGATCTACAAGACAGAAGGCTCTGCCCATTCACATTGGAAGAAGAAGTATACGGGTGTGGTTTGCTTTGTCAAAGATAGTTGTATTCGTTCGTACTTCTTTCGAGCGTACTGTCTTATCAAGAACGAACTTATTTGGGAGCATGAAGTATACGAGTCACTAAAGATAACGAAGGCTCGACCTTTTCTTCTGACATTTGAAGGACAGGTAATTCTTACATTCATGAAATGAAATTTAGCATTTCTTTACACTTGCTTATCTCTCTTACGAAAGGATGGACATGTAGGTCTTAATTTTGTGTCCGAGGATGAGTGCGATGTCTTCTATCGCTCTGTCGAAGCTACTATGGAAGCGCGCAACAGGAAGCGTCAAGGTAAAACAATCATATTCAAATGTTTTCAACTTTTCTCATTTTTTTTATATTTGGATTGAAGAACGCCGTCAGAGGTCTAGAATTTCAACAGCGCCACCCATGGTACCTAACACCAAAGATCCCAAACTTCAGCTTCAGCCTGCCCCTGTTGTCGATACGACACCCCAACCAGATTCATCTCGTGTGCAGCTGCGAAATCATTCAAAAATTGGCAGCATTCAACTAACCCAATCCAAACCTTCATTCTTGCCATCAAGTTTTGGTCTATCCTCGAACAAAGATAAGAAACGCAAGTACACCAAAGCCGACATTAGTACACCAATGAACTTTGTGCATGTTAGTCATGTGGGTTGGGACGCTAACAAGGGATTCGACTTGACAGGCAACGAAGAAGATGAAATGTTGACAAAGTTCCTTAACAAAGCTGGTGTTTCTGAGAATCACATGAACGACCGTGATACAAGAGCTTTCATTTACGATTTCATTCAAAGCAATAATGTACTGGCATCAGTAAAATCGGAACGAGTAGAACCAAAGGCTCCTGCACCTGCTCCTCCACCAGTTCCAAGTAGACATCAACCTGTGAGTATAATTTGCTTACTGTGTATTTGAAAGTGAATTTACTATTCTCTTTTTATTTTATTTTTTAGCCTCCTCTTGGAACAGCACAACAAAGATCTGCACCGCCTCCACCACCAGCTAGACAACCACCTCCGCCTGTGCCCACTACAGCACCGGGAGTGAGAATACCACAGCCACCATCTAGGCCACCGCCTGTGCAAACAACTGTGACTGCACCATCTGCTGTAAGTTAATTAAACAACACTGGGGCGTAATCCCCAAAGTGAAAATTTAACAATCATTTCAATTCCCCACATAAGGGATATTTACTTACTCTTCATGGCAGTATGTATGCAATGCAGTTAATTTCCGTCATCACCTTGAACTTGGTTCCTTATTTAAATGGGCTCCGGCACGGTAATTTTATTTAGTTCATTGACCAAATGGAGAATGGCTATACATTAACTAAAACGGAAACACAACGTACTGCTTCCACTCCTTGTAATTTTCGCAAAAATGTCTACATACCTCATCGTTTAGTGAGATAAGCCAACACACTATACCCTTCGTCATACCAATGACCTGGTCTCAACAAAGAAAAAACTTTTTAGCATTACTTAAGTAGTGCTACAATTCGGGGTACCTACTTCTACTTTGATCCTCTCACCTCTTATGGGGCATAAGGCGTCAACGACGCCCGACATCGGGCTTGGAGTTCTACAACGCGCTTGAACGCCCTTCAAGTCATCCCCAATGATTGTCCGTCTGTCTGTTATCCATTGGTTACTGCTGTGGAATTTTGTTCGTTGTTAAAACTGTTCCCCCTAAACCCATCAATGCAGACGAGGCTGAATATTTTTCATAGAATTGTTTTCTCGAAACGTATTAGGCTGATGTTGGCCAATTTAAACTTTGGTGCGAATTAACTAGTGAATGAGAATGCTCATGGTATCGAAGCACTTGTTACTTAAGGTTGGCACTTCAAAACCCCTTAAGCACTGTTTTTTTCTTTCTGTATCAATCACCTTCGTATACGTCATATGTAGTGGTTATACATATGTACCTTATAGGAGTCTAAGAACTCTGCTAAATTATTCACCTGCACACGGCCTGCAATGGGTCAAAATATTTCACGTGTAGATATGAAGGTTGTTGTCGCGAGCGCAATATTAGACCAAGTAAAAATAAGTGGATCCACTCAAGCTGTAAGGGATAGTTTAGTTTCATACCTTAAAATCAAATCAATCTACGGATACCTCCATATACCGAACCTTTAACGCCAATAAATCGTCTTCTTAGTGTTGATCTTGAAAAACCCCTCAATGTCCGGCATGCAAAGTTTTCTTGCTACCTGATTCACTGATGTCGAAGAACATTTCTTTTCGAAAAGTGGTTGCAACAATCTGATTCTCACATCACATTTTCAATCAGAACACAATATAAAATAAATATCTACATTCAAATTTCAGCCTCCACCCCCTCCACCTCCACCACCACCTGTCGCAGTCCCGCCACCACCTCCAATGCCGACTACAGTTGATGCGGTGACAGTACCTGCAAATTCGTTGAAGCCACCTGCTCCAGCGTTCTCTGTTGTCAATGAAACGCGAAGTGCACTTATGGATAGTATTCGAAAGGGAACAACACTAAAGGTATTTTTTTATTTTCAAAACATTCCACCACACACAGCAATTCTTTTTTTTTTTTTTTGTTCTACAGAAAATAGATACAACCACTCTTAGTACCGGTAGTGCAGATTCACGTAGTGATCTTTTGTCTGAAATACGTTCTGGAATTGAATTGCGACCAGTTGAATCGAGAGAACTACCACCGCCATCTTCGAATAGAACAAGCGATGATAGCTGCGGCACTGATGCTCTTGCAGATGCATTGCGACGTGCACTTCAAGAACGTGGCCGTGTCATACAATCCTCTGATGATGATGACAGCGATCAGAGCTCTGATAACGATGGCGAATGGGATGAATAAATACAATTTTACCAATTTATATCACACATGACCATTTTAAAAATATTTAGGGAAAAATAGTTCAATTGATTAATGTATTCACACCCCAACTCATGGTTGTTGCACTTTTTAGCATATCCGTAGTTAGACATTTCTAAATGGTTCAATTAGAAATTCATACATAATACTGTTTATCGTTTAAGTAAAGAATAGTACTTATTTAGAGGAGATCGCTGGATAACGCGAGCAGCTGTCTGAAGCATTTAGTTTGTCTAATGCATTTTAACTGCGTGTTCAATTTTGACTTTTATTTATTATCTTCTTTTACTAATTGAGCCATCGGCATAAGTAAATCATCTTCTTCGTTACATTGCTCATTTTCAAAAAAAAAATATGTTTAGGGAATTTAAAATGTAAATGTAAAATTCAATGTTTATCCAAAATAATCAAACGGTTCTACAACTTTACTTTCGACTCTTATGTGCCAAACAAAATAAAAAGAAAACACTAAACAAAACTATAACATTTAAGAAAATCAATTAAAAGAAGCAAAAGAAGTTAGGAAACGAGAATCCTTTATAAAAAAAAAAAATTAAAACAAAATTCATCTAACGTGCCTAGATCCCCTCAAAAGGCTGCAGAGTGAACTATTTTAATAATCCCATTATCCAATTTATATTTGTATAAGGAATTTTAAACTTAACTCTAATTACAAACAAACCATTACAAAAACTAATAATCTTGAAATCACATTCGAGTATATAATAAATATATATGATATTG
Organism: Xylota sylvarum; assembly: GCA_905220385.1. Classification (NCBI taxonomy): domain Eukaryota; kingdom Metazoa; phylum Arthropoda; class Insecta; order Diptera; family Syrphidae; genus Xylota; species Xylota sylvarum. The sequence goes on from LR999958.1 coordinate 21,104,009, forward strand.
TCTGTTATTGTTGTTGTTAATATGTAATTATACTCCTATTACATAAAATCATAGAAAACGTGAACCAGACAAAAAAAAAGCAATCTAATTGAAATTATTTTAACTGTTGCATGCATGTTTGTTATTGAAAAGTTTTAGGAAAGTTTTATTTTAAATATATTTTATTCTGAAGGGCATTGGAGAGCTTTAGCAAAATACTGATATGCTTTCCTTTTATCCTTATGTAAATTTATTTATTTCCGATTGATTATTCTTTAATTCTTATTATAAATGATGTAATGGTTATTGAAATGAAATAAACTTAACAAATAACAACAAATTGTTTTTTTTTTCCCCTTTTCGTAGTTTTATACATAAATAAGTTACTACCAGAATAGTTAGGAAACCAGAATAGTTATATCTATCATAGTTTCACTGCACTAATATGATAACAGAAGAAACAACTTTATTTAGCAAACGAAACTATGCACCTGACATTGTACTTCAGATGTATTGCTAACTTATTATGTTAAAAGCGTAGTATCAGTAAGCATCGTATGCCCTCGAACTTCATATAAAGGACTCAGCTACATGTAGTGCTGTCCGGCTCAGGGAATCTCAGTGCTGGACTGCTAAGCCGTATAAACACTGTAGGATCTTGGAAACGATTCCAAGAGAATTGGTTTCGTCTTCAACTGACTACATTATACTAACCTTCAATTTTACGAAATCACGGGTGGAACAGCCTGATGAGTTGTGTCATATCAAGAAAGACATGCCCTGATTACAATAAACGAACTACTTAGTAAATCAAGACCAGGTATTGCCAGAATTGTAGCCAATATCACAAGCCACTGGTCAATCGTGCTTGGTATACCTCAAAATACCTTTTGCAGAAGCTGCAAGGATACTAATAAGAATGAATCTCTACATCACTTCCTTTGCAGATGTTCGGACCAAGCGAAGACCAGGCAACATACCATAAGAAAACCCTTCTTCGCGGACCTCAGCGAGATAGCTGGAAATGGATTAGAGAACTAATTCGTTATTTGAACTCCAGGGGTTGGGTTTAATTTACAACACTTAGGTTTTGCGCGAGGCGCAACTTTGCGTTAATTGGGTTCTTTCTCCAAAGAAACACCACTCTGACTGCCTACTTAAGCATCGTATAACATTCCAAAACGTCATGATTCACACTCGCAACAGCTTACGCAACGCTGCGTGACAGAATGTTTGCATCACCGCAAGGTGCAATCATAATGCGCATTTTGTTTGAATTTTGGAAAGCAGCTAAACCAAACCAAATGTTTTCTAACGTTTCCTTGATGAAAGGCAAGCATTGTGAAGAAAATTCGGCGGACCACGAACACCGAACAGATCGTCTATGAAATGCCTAAAAGCCAAAACTTACTCACTCTCTTCGATCCCAAGTACGCTGTTTCCAGCGTGGAGGAAAACCGGAGCTATTCAAAGCTGCTCGAGATTACTTGGTAGAGAGCATACCCCAACTCATTTCTAAGATTTGGTGTACTTTTTAAGTAAAATCTCCGTATCGTTTGCCCGATCCACAAGAAAAGAAAATTTCTCCACGACGAATATCTGTCGGAGATTTTCGGAGAAAAAATTACACTGAGAAAAAAAAATACAATACGCCGCAGGTAGGCTGCTTTCCTAAATTCATCCAAAATGCGCATTCTGCTGAGTTGTGAATCATGACATTTTGGAATGTTTTGCTAAGTACACAATTTCTTTTTTGTAATCCGAAACAATGTGTAACAAATTAATTGCAACTAAGATAATTAATCATTTCCTAAACAACAAGACCACCGAATATTCACGACATATATTTTAAAGCTAATCCAAAAAGGGTAGCAATAACAAATATCATTTGCATCGTGTTGGTTCACGATGCGCTAGTTGCTTTTGTTTGCGCAGTATATTCGTTCACACTACATTTCGGAACGTAATGCGATGTGTCATCATTTTGAGTTTGCATTTAGGAATGGTTAGTGATTCACAAAGCAGGCAGTGCTGCATTTGGGAAAGCAGCCGTAGCCGTTGTGCGACGTTATACATCCTCCCCTTTCGAAGAATGTCTTTGATGAGTGTCAGAACGGATACCCTGATATAAAATTCTGCGATTTCGTACGAATCAGAGAAAATTCCATTCCGATCGGATACCATGATAGGGCTGAGTAGCTAATGTCCGTAGCTAACAAACAAAAACTTAGTAACTAATCAAACCAAAGCAACAGCAAACCAAATGTTGCGCAGATCGCTCTGTATTGACGTTTAGTTGCTGTTGCGGTAATGTTCCAAAACAAACACTTGATTTGAGCAGTACTTCCAAAATGTTACTTTTTGAACTTGCGAAGGGCTCCGCTATAAGAACACACAGTACTTATTAAAAAAAAGCTAACCATCGATCAGCTTAATTTAATAAAAATACAATTTGTTTATTTCAGCGTGAAATTCTTATTTATTTATTAAAATTAATATTTATATTGTAAATACAAATAATCTTCCTTGTCTTCTGTGTTCACTTACAATGGGTGATGCCTGGCCTTTGCGAGCTAAGTTTTCTTTTAATTTTTTTTTTTATTTTCTTTTACATAAATATAAACTGATTTTGAAAATGAAGTATATATGTATATTGTTTAAATTGTGTCTCTTTAAGGACACTAATAGCTCTACCATACATAATAGTTATTACAAATCCAATTACACCAAAACGTGGTTTGTCAATATTGTGTCAACAAAACTTATAATTTCCTTTTTTTCCGTTTTTTTTTTTAATTGTAAGCAGTAAAGAATTGTCAACAGAAACATACAAAAATATATAGTGAGAAGAAGAAAAATAAGGAAAACAAAATTATAAATTACGTAGAACCTAATAATAGTTTCCGTAGCCACTCCATTGGCCATAGCCACTATAGCCGGAACCGTATTGCCAATGATTGTAGTAGCCATCATATTGCTGCTGCTGGTATGATGGTTGTCCACTTTGACCATAATAGCCGGAGTTTGTACCTGATCCATAATTGTAATTTGCTGATGTACTATTGGTGCTGTTATTGTATGCTGTCGTTGCTTGCGCTGAATTTGTAACAGCAGCAGCATCTTTACTGCTCGTCGAGGACGATGCTTTTTTATTTGGACTAGTTTCACTGAAAAGGGAAGTTAGATAAAAAAGTGTTCTCTTTAAAACAAATTCTAATATTTAAAGGGCTGTTAAGAGCCAAATGAAACTCCCACATCGTAAACTATTTGTCCGAAATTCTGTTAAGAAATTTGGTATTCCTGCACAGCACATTAAACAGCAGATAGGTTAGTTAGGACACTTAGCAAATGTAGGGATGTTAAATTTTAACAGTTTACCTGGTAATAACCATTTGGATAGGATTGCGATGCCTTCCTAATTTTGTATTATCTGATAAGCCGCTTATTTGGCGGAGGGTAGTTTTATAACGTTTAGCAATCGACGTTAGGAATTTACTGCAGGCCTTCATCAATCTAGACCTTCTAGATGAGTCTTGCGTAACCTTAATCACATTTTTGCACTCACAATACACAGCCTTCTGAAACACCATGACTTATGTCTGAAGAGCACTGCAGTCGGCAATCGGTAGAAGGTGCTGATTTCAAGTATTCAAGGCTTACTTTTCAAAGTCAAAATTATTCACAAGCGTATGATCATTCTTGTATTAGATTGGAGTAGTTTACTGTCACATTCAGACCAAAGGACGCTTATTGTGAAACTGTGGAATTTTAAGCTTAAACTAACTAGACGAAAAGAATACAATAAATATTCTTCTTTTGGTTAGGAATAAGTGAAATGATAAATTTTTTGTAGAGATTCTTTGAAACATCTTGCTTGTCTAGGTTCAACGGGTCACTAAGTTCAACGTTGTTAAAAGCTTATGAATCGATGTTTCTTTGGGGTTTGGGGATACTAAGTACACAATACATATTGATGCTGCCTAGTCGACAACAGCAGCAATGCCTAATTATCAGAAAGCAATAAAACAGTCTGCACACGATGGAGTAACGTTACGATGTAAAAAACCAAACATATATAATACAAAATTCTTAACATACCCCTTCTTCTTTGCCTCATTGACTTTGTTTAACGCGACCTGCAGGGCTCTTTGCGCTTCCAGAAGGCCACTAGCCGTACTGCCAAAGTCCTCTAGAAATTCAACTTTTCTTTGAGCAAATAATACCCTCTGTTCCAGTTCGATATTCTCTCGTGACATAAATTTATCCATAATTTGAACAACCTCAACCTCGTCCACAATGGGTCTTTGTAACGCTATATCGATCATTTGAAGTGCAACTCTCGTATTGGCTGGATCCTTTTCCAAAGCTTGACGCAAAACCGCCATCGCCGCATCCAAGTCCCCTAAGATTTTATTACAAAATCTCGCATACTTAATTGACAAACTACCAGCGATATTTTTGTTCTTTGCCGTACTTATATAGTGCTCATAGAGTTCTTTGCATTTGTTGTAGTCTCCACGACGTCGCTCTACGTTTATCCGCCGGTAAGCGATTTGCAGGAGATTCGGACAACTCTTCTCCAAGTTCATGAGTATTTCGGCAGCACTCTGGAAATCGTTTTGGCATTCCTCAAACGCTGACCACATGAGATGTAAACTTGGTTTATCTGGATGATGGATGGTACAAGCGCGATTGTATGCATCTCTCGTGATTGGTACCAATTCTGAATCATTTTGTGTTTCAAGATATCGAATCAGTTTCAACCAGAATTCATCGTATAATGCGCAGGCAATGAGACAGCGTTCAAACAGAATCAATACTCTTTTGCGATCACCTTTCTCAATTTCGAAATCAAGGTAATCCTTCCAGTTCTTCAACTGGCACCTCTCAAGAGGTTTCACATGGAAATATGGCCGCTTAATGCCTTCCTCAAATGCCCAGCGCACTGTTATAGCAGCAACAGTCGTTTTGTGCAGTTTCCTTCGTATTGATATGATTTTATCTTTTATTGCGGCCATTTCCTCATCACTACGAACATGATCATCTGCTTCATCGCCAGTTTCATCGGGTTCAACCTCTTCAGCCCCAGCGCCTGGTATTTCATCATCAATCTGTTGCTGTTTACTGCTTTCTTTAGAAGCCTTCAATGCATCTCGAACTTCAGACCGGAGTCTTACGAATTCTTCTGGAGTTATTGTCACCGTTGCTGGATGATTATTAATGACGTCTTGAAAGCTGTAACGATTAAAAAAAAAATTTCCATCTTGCTCTACTTCACATAAGGTTTCACTTACTTTCCAAAATGTCCATTATAACCCTGAGTTGGAATGCCCAAAAGACGATCGTATATTTTTACCACTTTTTGGTAACGTTTACCTTCTGTTTCCCACTTGATGAATGCATCCCACAGCTTATCTGATCTAAATTCCAGTCCGCATGCGTTTATCGCCCGCTCAAACTGTGATCGAATGTAGTCTTCGTTGTCGCCTTGATTCGCCTTCACATGTGTCAAATAGTGGATCCAGAGATCAACAGACAATGGTATCGCTTTAAGGCCACGTTCGAACACCTATTTTCGATCAGAATACGTTTTTTGTTTCGTTATGTGGAGAAAGACAATGAGAGAGAGAGAAAGAGAGAAAAGAAATGGGAGAATTGTGCCAGATTTAGTTTTACCAAATGAAATTCAAAGAATACTTAGCTTTTGTGGAGTTGGTTTGTTTTTTTTTAAGTGGGTGGAGTATGATAAATTTGAGAAGAAATAAGTAGATTGCAAGAAATTGTTTTGGTAAATGGAATGCACAAGGACAAAAGCTACAGATTTTATGCTGTTGGCCCTCTCAACCTATTTTTGTTGCAAGTCATACAATTGGGCAATAATTTGTTGTGTCGAGTCAGTGGTACGCTTTAAGAGTATTCTACTTGGTTCAAGTGTTGCGACAGAAAGAAATTTCAATGCATATCACGCAACAAAATAAGTGGCATTAGTGGCAGAAACCAATCAGAAAACTTCCTGCCCTTACTAATAAGTCGTGCTGCTGTGACTTCTGTCATCCTAGCCAAAGGAAAAGCTCACGCTTATGAAATTGAGTTTCTGACCCAACAAACATCAAAATCGTGCGAGGCGGTGGGTGGTAATGTGTAAAGAGAATGTGAATCCAAGGAGTAAAGGGAATATTAGATTCGACGAATTGCACGACGATGTAAATGAATTTAAATGACTTCCGTCATGCACATTAGTTTGAACAAATACTAGAATTCTAATCAATTGTAAAAAAATCGCTACAAAATCTCCAAAAAACTATTTCAAACAGCCGTGAGATGATGATACAGAATGGCCCCTGAGTTTCAAACCATTACAACTGAATCTACCTTTTCTATTTTCGTCTCATTTCCAACTTAAGTTGTGTAGCTACTAAAATTATAATAAAAAAAGTGCATCCTCCTAGGAATATGTATGTCTAAATTCCGTAATCACTGAATGATTTAATTAATGATATTGGGCTTGTCAGTGAATGTCATAAGGCTTCGGTTAACATAGACCAAAGCAATGCGTCTAGACAAGATATTGGTAGTCGTCTACTAGCGACCCCAACTACTATGTATGTACATATGTACATACATACACCATGGCGAAACGCTAATTTTTGAAGTTGAGATGAAATTTTAAATCATTCAATGATACATTTTGTACTCTGCTAAACAATTACATATTAACCAGCAATAGTTGTACAGCAATGTACAGCAATTTTTGATAACACCATATTTTCCAATAAGAACCCGGTTATACGTGGCTGAGTGACATAATATTGCTGGACTATTGAACCGAAAACTGAGAATGAATATGACTACAGCAAATTAGGTGCCGCCCACAATTTAAAGACTAATGAAGACATTCATAACAGTGTCAATGTCGCAATCTTTTATGGTGAGAAGGGAAAATTATAACACTAGTTGATTCTGGTCTTAAATTGCTGCAGATTGAAACCTTCTAACCTTCTCCTGTCAACAGCCTTGTCATTAGAAGCAAATTGAACATAAGACAGGACTGCTTCAAAACTGGTTCTCATTTAATAAAAATAAAAATATGCGTGAGAATCTCGCGTGTTAGAAGTGAAACTTTTTAGGTTCTAGAAATAGTTAATACAGTAATTTTATTATTTCAGGATTATTTATCAATTTCCATTGATTCATATTCTAAGAAAGAAATTAGCGGTTTAAGCTGAAATAAGACCATAAATTTTCTAAATAATGGGAGAATACTGCGTCGAAGGTAGTGCCTAATCTGGTTGGAAATTGACCCTTGCCAGTGTTCAATTTTAACTTGAATTTGAACAATGGTCCAGTTTCGTCTGAGTTGAAATCACTGCTCATAATGATTGGCATTTTGTCCAGATCTGTTTTCAACAATTCTGTACCTTCAATAGCATAGGCCAATAAGATTTCATAATTGAATTCAATGATATCTTTAACCCTTGCATTGTTTGATGTGTAGATGGCCACCATCATAATTATCTGACCATTTTCCAATTGACATTTGGCTGAACAAATGAACCCCCGAAATAAACTTAAAAACGAAACGAAATATGATAGCTCCCATACCCTTCCTCATCCGTCTGTAGCAACCAGCAACCGTGCCAATGTAACAAGAATCAAATTCCCTACTCTGCTTCGAATTGTGACCCCATAGACGTCAAACTTCAGTCCTGCATAGATGCAGACACACTAAACTAACAGGCAGACTTCAAACCCACTATTGGAATTGCTCTCCTGGACGTATGTATATGGATAAAAAAATTGTCCAAAATATCTAAAGTTTCCACGAAACCAATAGGTATAGATGCTACTGAAAAACATGCACGAATTGAACATCCACAAAGGAAACATTTAAGCAATCATCCTTAATTTTTGAAGTAAAATTTTTCAAGAAGCGCCCAACTGATCGATTTTAACAAAATTGTCCATTGACTACGTCTTGCAACACTCGCCGGATTTGCCTTATAAACCTGTTGTAAGAAACCATGTTGTTTAACAAATAGCATTTGAGATTAGGTGAAAAGATTAGATAATATTTCAAATATTTCATTTTAAATACCATTTCGTACTTACGCCTGGTAAATGTTACGTTTTTTTTTTTTTATTTTTTGTCATTCTAAACTCACACTATATATAGTAATCATGATACCACGACAAAAAACAAATGCAATATTTCATATACAATAAAATTTCAAACTATGAACATCACTTTCACCCAAAATAAGACATGATTAGAGTAAAAAAAAAAATTAAAACAGGAAAACTATGAAATATTTGAAAAACAAAAGAAACTATAATTACAAACTAAAACGAAACTGAACTGAATTTTTGTGTGTTTCAAACGATTATGAGACAAGTGGAAGATTTCAAAGCTGTATTATCTCTTTATTGCACTAATTTCATGTAGCATAGAATTTCTTTTTCGTAAATAACAATACGTTCAAATATATTTCATTTTGTAGCACATCATCAACACCTGACCTGAGTCTGATGGGTTTGTTCTTAAATTTTAATGTTTGTAGTTTTTTTTTTCACTTTACAAATATGTATCATCATCATCATCATCCAGTATCTAAATGATAATCAGAATCAATGCCAAGATCAATGATGTGCTGCTTGTAGTACAACAAAATAATAAATTTCACATATTTCAAAGTAATATCACTCAGGAAATGTTTAGAGACAACAACAACTGTGTCGTCGTCGAGGAGGAAGAGAGGAAGCTCGACTGCACAAATATTACAGCAACAAGTGCCCATGAGCGTAGGCTGTTGGAAATTATAGATTATTGTAGTATGTAATTACAATGCGTATACGTATTATGATTATGAATTCTTTTTTTTTTCATTTTCTTTCTTTTCTTTTTTTTTTTTTTCTTTAATTTAATTTAAACTAATTCTTTGTTAATAGTGCTAGTTAATAGCGAGGAGATTAAATAATTGCATGAAGTTCTTTGAAGTTGTGGTTTCTTTATCTCGTACAAAAAACATTAGAACATAGAAATGAACGTAAGCTGTACAGAATTCGAGAATCTCATTTGTAAGTTCATTGTTACTCACCTCGTTACATTTGGTCTTGAGTCCTTTGCGCTTCTCATAATCAGCATATTTGCGCCAATAACCGTAGCAATAGGGATAATGGGAAAGAAAGGCATCGTAGGCTTCTCGTGCTGCTTCCACGTCCGTCTGTAAAGATGTTCAAGAGTAAATATACATATGTACATACTTAATATAATAAAGAATTATGAAAAATAAAGGTTTTCAGCTTAGATGTCATAGATAATTATAATATTGATTGAAAACCAGCTAGAGGGAATCCTTAATTCTCGCATTTAACTTTTAAATTAATATTCTTTATTATCTATCAGAGGATGCCTCTAACATCGATATTCCAAAGGTTGCTGAGTATTCTTCTTTTGCTGCCGACCAAGTAAATTTCCTCTTGTTTGTGTCTTTGAAGAGGCACAACTTTTTGCTTCAAGTCTAATTTATAATGCTTGAACAAAACCCGGGAACTAATTCGTTTTTAATCTAATTATCCAACATTTTAAGCTGCAGTCGGAGAGACAGGACAGACAGGCGGAATTGGCGGACACACTTTTTTGATTGCTGATGGATTATACTATATTAAACTCATAAATTACTCAGCAACGCACCGTTTAGGACTTGCGTTAAGCCTTTAGTTTAGTAAATACTTTTGTTTACTTGTGACACCTCATATTATCTCTAAAGGCGAGAAATTAAGCCACTCCTGCATATTTGATAGCCAGAGTTATAAGCGAGCAATTCTGATTTCAAAATATTACCTCCTGATCGACATATTGTAAAAGGTAGGTCCATCCAGTAAAATCAGCCATATCGTCCTTAACAGCCTTCCAATACTTTTCGAGGTCTGGCAGTTTTTTCTTTTCCTTATCTTTCTTCTTCTCCTTCTCCTTCTGTTCTTCACCTTTAAAAATATAACAATGAACATTAAACTAAAGCAAAATAAAAAAAAAAACACTTGCCTTCACTCTCAACTTTCACCTTCTTTTCGACGGGCCCATCATTGCTCTCACTAGTTGGACTACTTGGATTATACTCTTCGCTGACCTTCTCTTCGACCGCTTTCCTTTTCACAGCTGTTGTGTCTCCTTTCTTTGCACTGTTGCTACAATTCGAAGGTAACTCATCCTCGGAGACAACCTCTGTATCAGCTGGTAATTCAGCTCGCGGCGGAGCTGGCAATTCTTCGTCAGACACCTCTTCGGCATCATTCACTTCTGGTTTAGTTGGCATAGGTAATTCATCTTCCGATACCATTTCTGTGTTAACTAAAGTCGCATCACTGCTATTGTTCTGCGTCTCTTCCGCAATGGCTGGCTCGGATACACTGTCTTCCTCATCATCCTGAGACTGAGGTTGCAAGATTTTCTCAACAAAGTTCTTCGCTTCTCCCTCTTCCTCGCCAACCGAGGGTAGGCTATTGGCATTGTCGCCTGCCAAACTAGCCAGCAAAGAACTTTCAACACATTCGTTTGTGTTTGTTTCCTCCGATTCTGCTGTGGCGGCTTCATTTGGTCCGTTCTCTGAGTTTTCATTTTGTGCGACGTTGCCAAAGGGAAACGATGAACTTTTTTCATCGTCAACGTTGTTCACATTTAATCCGCCCCGATCGGCTACTATATGATCAGTGTGATCTTCTCCATCTTGTGCGGTATACATTTCCATGTCCATTTCATTTTCATTTTCAGAGACCACCTCTTCGATTGTTTCCATAACTTCTGTGACCACTTCTTCTTCAATAAGCTCTGCGTTGCCATCATCCTGAACTGTTGTGGCCGACTGAGACCGCGATGATTCGTCGCCAATAACACCTTGAGCGGCCTCCGCAAGCATCTCTTTGATTATATCAGACTGTGGTGAATAAGAACTAACTTCCTCTTCAATTATCTCGGGTTCGGGTTCAATTACCTGCAAAATTAAATAACATTAGTTAGCTCTGTCACACCAATTGCATAAATACACATTCTCTACAGGGAATTTCAGTTGGCCCTTGCAAGTAATCATGTTCACGAGGAATCATGGCAGATGGAACAGCGCCACATCTGCCGACATACTTTGCAATCGTTTTCATCACAAACAATAAGGTGCTAAACGGACGCACATAGCTTTAAGGTTATGGTAACAAACATAATCGTTTGACGAACGGAGTCGAAAAAAAATCATCCACTTACTTGTTCCTCTGTGTGCTTGCGTGTAGATCGTTTTCTAGGTCTAGCTGGCGATGGAGCAGCTGGGGCAACAACTTTTCTTCCCGAACGCGTACGACGACCTGAAATAGTAGTTACAGAAGGTCATATCAGCAAAATGAAAAACAATTAGGGGAAGAATTGCGTTGAGTTTGCATGGTTGAATGTTGGGTAAAAGCCGATAAATGGCGGTCGAAATTTAATGTATGGATTTCTGGAGTTTTCAGTGTTAATTTGTGGAAACTGTTTACGATTCTGGTACAATGGATACTTACCTTGGTTTAAACTGTATTTTTTAATTTGTACAACCAACTTTTTACGAAATAACTTACCACTTTCATGCGTAACGTTTTCTTCATCATTCACCGACGCCATTTTTACCAACTTTGGACAAGGCAAAAGATTGTACTAGATCTAATTATATTCAGCGTAGTCAGCGAGTAGGGTGTCGAAAAGATAAGAATTTTTTCGCCAAATTGAATAGTAAAAATATTTATTTTAATGCATATATACATAAGTAGGTACAATGTTTGTGCAAACTATTAGAACATTTTAATTTGCCTTATAGTGAATTTAAAATATGTGCACAGATAGGAATGTTACTGTTGGCGTAATGCTTATTGTACCATCTTACGATATTCGGAAAATAAACATTCTTCGTAGTGCTACTCTCATGGAAAAGAATGTAGTCCCTCTACTCCACTCTAGACAAAAATATTGATATTAAGATTTCCGCTCAACACATCCTATCCTGTTTCAGAGCCAAACAAGTATCATAAGCATAAATCAGTTATTTGACTTAAGATGTCACTGTCCATCGTATTACAACTAACAAACTTCTCAACTCAGAGCTACAAGAAGAAATCGCTAATCTAATGTCGCCGTTAATAAAGTGGATAAAGATTAGCTCTAATGGTCTGAAAATTCAAATGTTCCCTCATTACCGGTCTTTACATGCAGACGCCTTACCTCGTAATTGGGGTGTTCACGTCGAAGTGAAGTAAAAAACGAATGAATTACTTTAATCCAGATTAAAATGTTCTTACTAATTTTTCCACGCTGGAAATCATGGGTTCTTGAAGCCTAAGAGCCAGCAATGTGTGTAATCAGGATAATCAGTTAGAGTCTAAAAAAAAGTTCTTGGCACAAAAATTTACAACATTTACAAGTAGGGCGCCTTTCATTCGAATGAAGAACGTAACACTTACTACACGAATTGTTGTGATAATCTAGCCTCTGGGTCCCGTATGGACTTTTAGGGCCAAATATGTATATACTGCATTGTATGAGATTACACGTGATATAAATAAATTTTTAAATCTTCTTAAAATAGTTTCGTTCTTTATATCATTAGGAAGTTCATTAAATAATTCTTAAACAACGATAATAAAGCATATAAAGGTCCAAAACATAGTTGGACCTTAAGTTATATGCTTGACTGTCTCTTGTATATGTACATTAAATTTATTACTAAGCACCTAATTGCATATACTTAGTAGAAGGAAATATCTTTGATGTTAGTTCATAAAGTAGTATCAACGTAAACATAAAACCATTAAAATGTAAACTTGGTAGCACTACTATGTAGGAGTACAAAAAATATTTATTGGCCTCCCTGTAGACTCAAAATTGTAATTGTCAAAAACGATTTTTTACTCAAAGCTGCAGCACGGACTCCATTCTTCGGGATGGAGCGTTTTGCAATTAAAATTGATAAAAATCTCCGAGCAAATCTCTATAAGATCTGCCGTCTCTGTGGTATCGATAATCCAGATAAAGTAAAGGTTCTTGACGATGAAAGTATCGTCAATTTGGAGGAAGGCGAACCCGAATTATGGAAGAAGGTGTTGGATTGCATTGGACTCTTGGTGTGTGTTTTCACATTTTCGAACAAATTTCATGAAAAGTGTTTTGTTTATTTTTTTTTCATTTCCAATAAGCTTAACTAAAACTTGCTAAATAATTCTTGATTCGATTAAAACAAGTCTAATATGGAATTTTCAGATAACCAAAGATGACAAAATGCCACAATTTATGTGTACACTGTGTGTGGACAAGATCAATGATTTCTTTGAGTTTCGTGAAATGTGCTATGCCACCGATGGACAAACACGAAAACTCCTTGGTATTAAAGAGGAACCAAAACTTAAAGTGAGTTGATGGGATTTATGAAAATGAACTACATACATGTATGGTAGGAGAAATTCAAGGAAATGGTGATAAATTAGTCGCAATAACACGGATTGACTGGAAAACCTTTGTGATTGGTTTCTTAAATTTGATAGGAAAACAGTCCATACTAATTGTATGCCCGTGTTAACTAATTCGACACTGAATGTGTTCTTGGGTGGGTGTTAGTACTATTTCTGAAATATCCTATAAATGATTTTCGGATTTAGTGAAAAAAGGTGAAAAAAGGTCCGACCAGCGACGGAAATCCTGAACCAAGTTGAATAATTTTGTACCTATGTTCTGTATTTAATGTTTGTACAGGCAAAACTCATTTATCCGTATTTCGATTACATGTTATCCTATATTATCCTGATATTCTCATGATTTCGGGAATCATTCGGTGCCACTATTTTCTGTTGTGTCTATAGGGTTGCTCCCATCAAAAAGGGGCGTAATAAATGTAATGGAGTTTTTATTGAAAGAATTATTAGTTGTCAATCGTACACATTTTGGAATGCGTTCTGTATTTGTAAAATGCGAATAAAAACGGATAGTTTTGAAAGGAGGAACATTTTTTTTTAACCTAATTGACCTGCACAAGAAAAAAATGTTACCATGCACACAACTGTGCTTCAATAAATACTACCGTCGCTAGCACCTTATAGCTCCTATATCTTACAAAAGACTATGAAGAAGTTACAAAAATTAAGTTAAGGTTTATCGATTTTTTTCAATGGAAAATCACTATTTCTCACAAAAGGCTTTAGTAATACTTGTTTGTCACATACGGTATTCTTATTCCAAAATCTAAAAATTGCTCATTATCTAATATTATTACTATTCTAATTTGCATATAGACTACACAAAAATCGTCAACATCAGTTGATTGTAAAGCCGAAGACCAAGACGTTAAGCAGCCACTTCAAGATCCCGTCATTTCTGCACAAAGACCCAGCAGAAAGCGACGAAATGCAGACATGGAAATCTGTAACACTTCGAGGGAAATCAAAACCGATGACGCAGATGATGTTAAACCTGCAACTTCCAACACTATCAATATTGCTTCAAAGAAAAAAAGATTAAAACTCGACAGCACGGACACAGATATAAAGCCAATACCCGATATAAAACCAGGAAGTCTCACGAAATCGGGTTCTGCTTCAAAAATTGGACCTGCTTCAAAAGTTGGCCTCTCCAAAAAGCGTTTAAAGATCGAAGCATCAACTTCAAAGGAGAAAAAAGACGTAAAACCGGCAAAAATTACAAAGTTAATGAAAAAGAGTCCTAAAGCCGAAACATCTTTTCCGCCGGTACAAGATGAGCGTAAGCCCATAACATTGCAAATGCAAAAGAAGAAAAAGGCACTTGAATTATTAAAGCAGCGTAAACTAGCAAAGAAAGTCGCTGTCGTAAAAGTCGAGAAGTTAAGGAAAGGCAGCGTGGAATCGAAAATGTGAGTAAAATGGTTTGTAAATGATTATAAATGGATTTCGACTTTCGTTCTTAAGCGCGTCCATAGAAACAAGCAAACTATATATCCTTCTTAAGACATTTTCATTGTTTTCAGAAAAGAGGAGGCACCAGTTCCAGCTCCCGCTCCCGGACCCACTCAACCTAAAGTAAAACTGAAGGACAAATGTGCGATTTGTAATGAAGGCTTTGTGAATAAAGTATTACTAGATAAGCACATTAAAAGCACCCACATACCCTATATAGCCCGATATCATTGTGTTCAATGCAATGAAACCCTAAAAAAGAACATGGAAATTAAAAATCACAATCTCTGGCATAAGTTATCGAAGACACCCTTTCAGTGCGGCAATTGTTCCGAATCCTCTTGCAGCATTTACACATATTCCAAGTAAGAACTTGAAATGACCCCTTTTGCATTTGTTAATCGGTTTTTATTTATTTTTTAGACACATTCGAGATTGTGGTCAAGTGTCGTATATCGATGCACACATTCCCGACTGGCACTGTCCTGAATGCAATGGAGTCTTCGAAACAACTTATCTTTTCAATATTCACTCGTGCGTTGCAAATACATTAGTTTGTCCCGGTTGTGATCGATCGCTAAAATGGAAAGAAGACTATTTCAAACACATTCCCACATGCACAGCGGCAGTTCATCGGATTCCCCCATACATGACATCAAATATTCAAGTGAAGAATGAGGCTGAAAACCCTATCTCTCCATTACCACCGCACAATACGCACGTTTTGTCAGCCACAACAAATAGCACAGTACAACCGACACCACCATCTCGTATAACACCGCCGTTGATGGACTCAAATCAATGTGTAGTTATACCGGGCAATGTAAATCTGCTCGAAGAAGCATCATCACCATCATCGAAAAGTAGTAGCAGGAAGAGTAAACGTATCACAAAGAAAGACCTCAAAAGATTCGACAAGTTACTAAAGAGCACAATGACAACCTTGGTTAGCATTAAACAAGAGCCAGCTCAAGGCGACGACATTGCTGACGACGATCAATCGATATCATCTGACGTGAGAGTCGCGAGTCCTTCGCCTCCAGGATCACCAGCAGCTTTCGATGATGATTACCATCACAATGACGACGATGATGACAGTGCAGACGAACAAACTTCCTCACAACCAGTGGGCTCGATTAAACAGGAGGTTATCGATGAAGGCTACAGAGATCTGTACAATAATATTGAAGTGAATATTAAACGAGAAGTAGTGGTCAATGAAAATAGGAGTGCCGAATTGGCGACGCCGAAGAAAACAGGAGATTCTGTAACTGAGAAAGTTATACCTACAGAACCGATTGCTCCGAAGCCAGTATTAAAATTGAAAATAACAAAAGAACATGGTATGTTGAATTCCGTCCTCCTGGACTCTCCGAAAAGCGAAAAGAAAAAGAAGAAGAAAAAACGAAAGGAAGAGCGGCTAAAGGCCGCAGAAAAAGAAGAATCGAACGCTGTTCAAGAAATCACAACGGATATTACAGATGATCCGCATGCTTCGGATGCTCCAAATAACACTTCAAATGCCCCAGATATTCCCGATATGACAGAAAGTGTAGAGGAAGAACCGGCAATGCCATTGCCACAAATAATACGAATTAAAGAAGAGATTACAGAACCAGATGAAGAGGAAGAAGTTGAAGAGCAACTTTCAAGCCAGTCTAGTCATAATACTCCAAGTATCGTGGCAGCGACAAGTGGGGCTCTACAGATCTCTTGTGTTTCCGAAGGAGTGCATTTCAATGGACCCGAAGAAAATGACAACGAAGAGGAAAAAGAAACATCTGAGTCAGTGAACGAACAACCAGAACAAGAAGATGATCAGATTGAGGAAACCGTTGAATGTGAAGATTTGCAAGAGGAAATTGACATCAAACCTCGTTTAGAGGATATCATACCAATGCTTCAAATAACTAGCGTTTCGTCCGGAGAAGATTTAATAAAAAAACCGGGAAAGACAATTGCTAAGACGAAGAGACGTCAAACACCAGTGGCAGCGAAGCCTTCTACCTCTACACCACAAATTGTTTCGGTATCTAGTGGCAGTGAAGTGGTTCCATATCAACCAGACCCTGAAAAAGCATCTGAAGATGTTGAGGAAACCTTCGAGAAAATGGACAGCAATGAGAATGTCTTTGATTACACTCAGGTGTTAGTTAAAGAAGAAGTTGTGGATCCTGCCTATGATCAACAAGACTGTGAAATGCCTGGAGAAGATGTTGAAGAACAGGAAGAGGACGAGGATGAGGTTAATGAGGAAATGGAGAACACAATTACAAATAAACAAGCAGAAGAGAATGCTTACATTGCCAATATTGATTTTAACAATCTAAGCATTAAGCAGGAAACAGAATATATCGACGATGGTCTAGATAATCCTGTAGAAGATGATAATAGTGACACTGATAGCGAAAGTAGTAGTGATACTGAAGATAATAATTCTGAATCTGAACGTGAATACCGAGAACTACCTTCAGAAGATGATGAAAGCCAATTGGAAAAAGCATCTACTCCAGTTGTGGCTCCACTAGGCTTACAGATTTCAGCAGTTCATAGTGAATTTACTTGCGACCAACCTCAATTAGATGAAAAGACTGAATCTCAATTAGGACTTCACCTGAGCTCCGAAGATAAGACAAAATCGAACTCAACCACCGAATATGGAGATCTAGAAATTGATGGAGCAAAACCAACAGAGGATCAGATGCGAAGTAGGCTAGAGGAAGCTAAGGAAACAACGGAGAAATTACCAGAGGAAAACTCAAAACTCTCGCTGGAAGGCGATGATGAAGACGAGGAAAAAATGCAGTCTCCAGCAAAGCTGATTGAATCGTCTCCCAACCATGATTTAGATTTGAGCTGTGATCAGGCAATTAATCATTCAATTTCTACTATAAGTATCAGTGAAGTAAGGACCGCACTTGAGAACCCATCTTCTGTAGACACAAATGCTCCCAATAAGATGACACACTATGTAGAAACGAACTTAACTGAACTAAACGATGTAATCGCAATCAGTAATTTAGAAGATCAGGGTCAACCTTCTACGATATCACGAGACATTAGTGATCTTGCAGCGAGTGATATTGAATCCAAATCTCCCGTAAATGAGTTTGATTGGTGTTCTGCTCTGGAAACGAATAAGCCAATAATTCCAACAGTAGCAGATGACATCAATGTTTCGATTACTGAAACTTTTCAAGAGTTTGATGATCTTTCCACTGGTGACGTAGAACCGAAGCCTTCAACTTCCACAGCAAGTGTCCAACAAACAAGTCATCAACCGACAGACTCGGTTGCAATTTCAACACGAGATCTCTCAATCGATGACGGAGAGTTGAGCACTTTTAGCAATGAGTTAATAGATCAAATCCCATCTTCTGCAGATGGCCTTTCAACGCTTAGTGGTGAAATTGATCGGATCTCATGTGATTCACTTTTGGATGATGCTGATCTCTTAAAATGTGATAGAAAATCGAATGCATTAATATGCCCAGAGAGCACCGCTGAAATAAGATATGCTGAGATCAGTAAATTGAGAGTGAATCCCGCTGAAGTATGTGACATACCTCAAGTGTTGGAAAGTAAAACACAAATGAGTGATACAAGTTTGGCCATGAGTGAGCTGATAGGTCAGACTGCATCTGGGCCAACTCAAGATAAACGTGCAACCCTATCGCACGAAATGGAAGTTAGCACCTTAAGCGTCTCAACTAGTGTAGCTGGATCTAGTGACGTGAACAGAATAGTAGAACAGACCCCATCTTGTGCAACGCAAAGCTACGATGATGATATCGTCATGAGTGAAATAGAACCTCCTGTGAGTGATATTGGTCGACTTATAGATCATACTCCTTCTCCTGCCATGACACAACAGTCTAACGTACTCTCTTCTGACGAAACTGTTTCTAATTTATTAGGATTTCCAGCTAGAATCGCTGCAACAAGTCAAAGCACAATCGGAACTATTATAACAGATGATGTTGAAGATCATGCAAGTCTGAGCCTGATAAATTTCCAAGCAAGAGTCACTCAACCAAATGACATAGTTCCATATTTAGATCATAGTCACCTGTCAACAGACGAATCAGAAGAGATTTTACTTCCAAAATCGGTACAAAGTGTAATTGGTTCCCAACAGTTCAGTACATTGAGCCATTCCATCGCAGACCAGAAGTCCACTGATAACTATGTACCAATGGATAGTAACAAGCCAATCGACTCGCGTGATGGTGGTAATCCAAATAGTTTTAAGGAGATAGAACAAAAAATTACTTCTACCCAACCACTGCACTGTGAGCCACCACCTATCGTTCAATGTACTTCACCAAATACCGAGGTATACTCCAACACTGCGTTAGTATCGCATTTTTCTTCATCAATACCAACAGAATCAGCTACCCATCATGCAGGTACCAGTTCAAGTGAAATCACTAACGAGATAAGTATATCAATCGATTTAAGCGATGTCTTGACAACCTCGACGTTACCAGTTCCAATCGCAGTTCTCACTTCGGAACGAAACAGCAACGAATTTAATCCAAATTCGCATATAATCAGCGAACCCCCAACTAATATCCCCATATACTCAACTGAACTACATCGATTTAACTCGGAAACCAGCTATGCTGACACAAACTTGAACCTCACTGAGCTTTGCACAACAACCCCAACAATAGAAAATCTCACACAGTTTCAAGTTGATCTCACCGTACCAACTGCTGAGCAGTTACACACTCTAATTACAACAGCCACCCAGCCACCACTAATATCCGAACTATCAAGATTGTCCTCTAGTTCCTTAACTAGCGACACAGATCTCAGTGTGCCAGTGCTAAGCGAAGAGGTTCAAAATCTCCTCAATGAAGATACCGTAGCAGCTAATAATTTTGAACAAAACGATTCTATTTTAAGAGCACGATGCTCAACCTCAACAAACGCATATTCTCCATTAGTTCCATCTGTAGTTTCAGTACCTAATTTCACAGATTTAGAAAATGTTAACGAAATTGCTGAAAACAATAATAATGCAAATATTGAAAGAGAATTGCAAGATGAACTAGGAAATGTTCTGGCAGCAGCCATTGCCGATAGATCACCGAATGACGAAGCCGATGAAAACAACGTAATGAATGAGAACCGCGCTAATTTTGATATAGCATAAGTATAAATTAAAAATGAATCCCGTTTCCCGTTTTCTAGTGCATACCAGATTGCATATGATTAAACCTCACGCTCTATTGTTTTTTTAGGATTGCTTTAATTTTTGTTTTGTTTCATGCGATTTCTGTCTTTTTTTATGCATAGCATAATCATAATACATATATTTCATATAAAATTAATATTTAATTGTATTAATCTTAGGTATGTAAGTTGTTAGTGTTAAGATGTAAAAGTATTCAAAATTGTATTTCGCATATTTGTCTTAAAAACAAGGAGAAACATTAAGAAAACAAAATACAACCATAATAAATAAACATTAAGAAACACTTTAGTATTGAATGTATAGTTTGTAAGAATCTAATATGGTTATTAGAAAACATAAGAAAATAAAGAAGTTAGTCATTTAAACAAATATTTGTAGTTGTTGGTTTGAAATTGGAGAAGTGGCCTTGGGACTAATCGACCCTATTGCTGTAGTCACGGATGAGTCGTTTCAGTGTGCTATGATCCGATTACTTGATATTGACGTTTACGAATTGAACTGTTATCGTTTGGACGAATATAAATTTTGAGTAGAATTATGTACTTGGCTTATATTTTCGAATTTATTCTAACACAGAAGTGCCAAATCTTCTTCGCATCTCAAAAAGATAATAATTCGAGTCGACGTTGGCTGCTCGGAAGATTCGGAAATCCGAGATTTTGGAGGCATGCCTTACAGCGATCGCAATATGATCGATTTAGTTGACCGTTTGATAATCTAGGAGACTGACATGTCCCCTGGTGGATATTGAGATGAGGAAACCGAGTGTTTGCTATAGTGACATTTCGCCCTGCAGCGAAGTCAATAAGCCTATGTAAGTCCTTTTCCGGACGTAGTGATGCCTTCCTTTCCTACCTTGCCGTCATATTTAGGACACTGCTTGTAAGTTTTGTGGAGGAGCTCGTAGAAACATTGTTAGGTGGCGTCCTTAGTCTTCTGTGGGGTCATGAGCGCATATAAGGCTTATGTTGGCGAATTAAGCCTTGATGCGGATTGTCATAAGACGCTCGCTCACGTGTCGAAAGTTTAACACTTCTTGCCTAAGTCTGCCACGTATGACAAATCCGCATCCGAATAAGTTTCTGCTATATCACCGTAATAGAGGTCAACGTTTTTCATCCTTTTTTGCCCTCCCATCCCATTGTACTTTCTAGATGGCGGTGATGTCTGCTTTATAGCAATCTAGGGCCTCTGCTAATTCATTGACTGCACACAGTCTCTTAAGGGTCTGAGCATTCTACGCGCAGACCCGAAGGTAGTTGTCCATATTTTTGCTGTGGTCGTCAACAATATCCGATGCTTGCGTGGGTTTCGGTTCCCTAACCCTCGGCACAACCCTCAACCTGGAGAACCAGTTCCCTTTTATTTCCCTATGACGAGGGGCCGGATTTTCCGGAGTCAGTAACTCACTTCGGGAACATGAGTGCTGCCGTTAGTCCATTCAGGGTCCATCCGCCACCAACTCATTTCCAACACCCTGGCTCACTGTTGTAAATCCCTATAGACCTGGGATTCGAATATGTCAAAACAGAAAAACAGGGGTGATACTAGATATTTCGGACTGACTGGTACCGTTGATTCCTCTAGAGAATTCGTCCACTGCTGTCCTAATTAACAACTTTCCAAAGAGGTTGGTTACCCAATCTCCAGTCGAGGTACTAGCCACTCAATAGCCAACAAAGTAGAGGTGTGGAGTAGGAGTTGCTAGTGAGAGGCTAATGTGGACGCACTTGTGCTATCATATATTCCCGTCACTATCCTTTGGTCACTACTTAAATGATCAGGACCTTGTATAGTCATTCGAGAGAGGGCTTTGGCGCTCAATTACCTTTTAAGCCCAAGAAAACAGTGATTGGGAAGATTTATTTTTCGTTTGATATCAGCGCTGGTATCATTGTCTGAACTGATAGCTGATCCTTGGAGAAAGTTCATATCTATCTCAAAGTTATATCTGTGGAGGACGATGTTCTGTCCGAGACGTCGGTGCCAACTTAGTCACTTTCTCCCCAATATTCACAGAAGCACTACGCACGCTGTTTTCTCATTATGTCGGAGTATGCAAGCAGTTAAACAGGTTTTTAAAAATTGTGCCTCTGCTGTTGGAATGTGAGTCTGGTATGTACCATTTTGTTCGTTTTTTCAATTTGCAGTTTTTTGTTTGTGCTGAATGCTTTCATTAGTCGAGATCTCTTCCAACACCACCGCGTACACCGTAACACGAATCTAATACCTATAAACGCCACAGTCTGTACCTTGGCGCTTGCAACCGTAAGAGGAAATAATCAAAATTTTCATAAAAGGCGCAAATCAGCTGGAAATGTTTTTATTTCCTTATTTTTCATACCATGTCCCCTTATGACTGGATGAAAGTACTTTGTTATTTTTTATAACCCTAGTAACACATTGACCTACATTTGTACTCCATTAAAAGAAAACCATTCGCATTTAATGACAACTCCTGTTTACCATGGCAAACTTTTATGAAGAATTACCGCAAAACGTTCAAAGAATTGCTGCAAAAGGTAGTACACATAGTTGCATTCTAAATTACTATTTGATTTGGATTTGAAATTCCTTTAGGCAATTTAACATCTCCCCGTGAAGTAATAGCCACTCCAAATGAAAGAATATTCACTTTTGGGGCCAATGCGGATGATGTGCGAATTTTAAAGGCTGCTGCTGCAAAATTCATTTCAGAGAATTTTGTTCCAGGTATGTACATATAACTAGAATTCCATAATACTTGAGTTAAAAATAAAATTCCAGCTGGCGATTTACTTCTTCCGAGATACGCACCAAAATGGTTGCGTATTACGTTTGGATGTCCTGCACTCGATAAATGCTCTCGCGGTGGTGTCGTCACAAGAGGTATAACTGAGATTTGTGGAGAGTCTGGAGCGGGCAAGACACAGATTCTGTTACAACTTTGTCTTACCGTACAGTTAACACGTAAAAACGGTGGACTGGGAAAAGGTGTTGCATTCATATGCACCGAAGATGCTTTCCCTTCGAAACGTCTGTACCAGATGGCAGAAGAATTCAGCACTAGATATCCGGACGAGAAGATAAACTATCTTTCAAACATATATATTGAACATGTGATAGAAAGTGTAAGTTTACCTAAGCTTCATAATAATGTCCAGCTACGTATGATATTATCGTAGGAGGACCTACTAAAATGTGTCGGCGAAAGGCTCATCAGACTTTTGGAGACATCGACAATCGGTCTTATTATAATCGACTCAGTTGCCGCAGTCTTTCGCACAAATTCAAATATAATTGAACGAGCCAAGCAAATGAGAAAACTTGCCAACTGCCTACTCTTGTACGGGGATAAGTATAATTGTGGTGTGGTTTGTGTCAATCAGGTGAAATCTAATATTTTTCTAAAAAAATATGTTTGAAAATCTATTTGTTTTATATTTTTAGGTCACGACAGTAAATGCTGCAAATCGAACTGTTCCATGCCTTGGTTTGGCATGGGCTCACATGGGTCGTACTCGAATTAAAATATCAAAAATCCCTAAGCAAATATCAATTGATAAACATTTGATAATGCTGAGGAAATTCGAGATTATGTACTCTCCTGAGAGTCCAAGTGATTTTACAGAATTCCTTATAACTTCGAAAGGAATCTGTGGTGCAGAGGAGGCTCTATGTAGATAGTAACTGCAATGTTCGTTGAATGTATTTTATTTATTGCACACTGTCTTAAAATAAAAAAAAATAAAAAAACCTTAACTATTCATGAATAGGCTAGAAATAAAAAAAAAAAAAAGTTTTCTAAATAAAGAATAGATGCATATATACTACATGTAATACAGTATCGACTCACTAGTCATATTCAATGGCGGTGTTCCGAAAAGTCCTTCACAGAAAATGACAGATTTTGGCAATGCGAGATAACGTCGTAAAAAATTCTTTTTCATTGTTTTGTTGTTGCTTATTAAATGACACTGCACAGTTAACACATAAATTATCTGGACCAAGTCTTGTGATAATAAAATTAAAAGTAATTTATTTCTAAATTACGGTAAGTTCAAGAAATGGTATACAAATTCGACATTTATAGGGCTGAAATTATGGTCTAAACAAGTTTTTTTTTAGTGCTTTTTAACGACCACTGCGAAATATGCTTTGAAACATGTTTTGCCTTATGGAACGTAGGGCTGTATTTGTCTAATGTTACATGATCTGACAGTTCAAGTAGGACGTACATATAACATGGTTTTCGTTAGCATAGGGCAGGGATGTCCGAAAAATCGCAAGGCTGCACCATTAACAGATCAGAAACTGCATTGCAAGCCTACTCTCATTTTTTAGATTTATAAACATTATGATGGGTTTTCTCATTAGACCTTCTTGTAGTCATTATGTTTAATTTTTATATTTTCTAATTGAGATAACAATGTTCATATGTATTCCAGAAAACTAGTAGCTATTACCTAAAATCAGGCTGCTAGAGATATTTTAATTTTATACTATTTTCATGCCTTTTCTTTTTTAGTGATGATTAGTCATGAAATCCTTAACGCTTTGCCGGTTGAAAGTTCAGCAATTGACTCCACTGGTTTCGTGAGATAGGCGGTCTTGCTGAAGTTAAAGATTAGTTCTGCCAGAAGAAACATTTTCAACCCTTTTGCTTCACAAGTGTGGACTGGTGAAAATAGGTCGAAACATTGAAATGTCCCGTATCTTATATTCCTATGTACATATGTGGCTGAATTGGAACAGTTTTCAATTATGATTTTCATAGTCGATTACTATAGGCGTATGGAACAAGCCTCTTAGTACTTTAAAACAAAAAAATTATTGCACCGTAAAATGTAAACAAAAACTGTTTGCTAAATAATTATAAATTTATTTTCCTTTGAATATTTTTGTAATTTAAGTGCATAGTATTAAAAAAACAAAAAACACAAGCAAATTCGGATTGCTTCCCATTTTGGACTTAATCACAGCAAGTGAAACTACACATAATAATAATTGTATACGATCAACTAGAAACGAAAAATTAAAACAAAGCATATATCACTATGAAGCGTCTGGTTGCATTACACTACGCTTTCTCTGCGTCATACGCTGTTCTCGATGCAATTTTTGGATTTTCTGAAAATACCGCAATAATTCATCGAAATCAATTTTACTTTGGCTTTCCAATGAGCGCTTGCCATCACTAAAAGATACAAAACATTTTAAAGGTCAATTCAAATCTACTTTCCCAATGTGAAGATATTTTTTTTTCTTTTTACTTTAGATTACGTAAAAGACTTACATTGGTACTTGACCCCAATAATTTGGTACACATTGGAGTCGATTTTTAAGCATATTGAACGCGTCTGTTTGTGGCAGAAGCATTAGAATACCGAAAAGTGCATGCGCTAAATGCTGCGCATCAGCACATTTATTCGCTTTCGACACCAGCGTCAATCGTAGAGCTAAAACGATAGATTTACCAGACAAGGTAGTTCCCAAAGGCTACTTACTATGTATGTATGTATGTATGTACTTACATGCAAAAATGGGTGACTCAATTAGTTGTACCAATTTATCCAGTTCATTAAGCAATTCCAGAGTTATTTCCAAATCTCCGCTACAAGTACAAGCAATATTAAAAATTATTTATCAAATCCGTTGGCATACTAACAATAAAACCACCAAATCTGAAACGTGTTGATAACACTGGCCAAGCAAGCACAGCGATAAAGTTGAAACCGGACAATGGGCCCAACTCTTGTATAAACATTTAAATAGCGAAGCGGACTTCTCGTTAGTTATATCTCGTAGAGAATTTCTTAGTTCAAAAAGTTCCGATGAAGTCAACAGTATCATATTCAACGATCGGACCATGGTTGAGGCAAATTTCATATTTGTCGTCTCCTCGTCGATAATTTCCGCAAAAGTTCGGTAAATGTATTCGGCATTAAGAAGAACGCATAATTGTCTAAAATTAGTCGATTAATACATTTTTTCATTGCCAATGATTAGATATTTGGTAATACCTGATGATAAGGCTACCGCGATTTTCTAAAAATTGCTTCTCTTCGCTAAATAAATTTTGCAGGCTAAGTAAAAACTTCCTGTAGTGTATTTTATTAAAGTCTGAAGACTCTGTAATTTTGTTTTGTTTTTTTAAGTTGAATAAGTGGTTTGATTTTGTGGTATCTTACCATTGGAATTTGTAGAGTTAACTATTTCTGCTAATACGGCTAAGGAATGAAGGACCACCTCATCGGAATTATCTGATAGGATGCTCAATAAAATTGGAAACAGACTGTTAGCATGCGATGACATCTGAGAACAAGAAAATTAGTAATAAATGAAGAGATTAGAGAGAAATAAAAGAGTATTTGTTTGCAAGTACAGCTAAGATTGTAACTGTAGTTGGAATTATTTATGGAGCATACATATAAACTACTTCATAAAGGCTTGTACATATGTAGGTTTGATAGGGCAGCGAAAAGATGTTTAGTATTCCATTGTAGCAATTTTAACATTTCGTTACTAGACTTGTTGTACTAGTTTGACGTAGAAGACTGCGTTTTTTGTTTCTCACGGGAGTTAACATCAGACACTGAATTGATCAACACAGATGGACAAAAATAATCAGAATACCTGGAAGATTGTAACTTTAGAACGAGACTCAAGAAGCTCTGGTTTACAGTAAAATTCCTGTCAAACCCTGTCATTTCAAAACGTACTGACAACCTTCTTCAATGAGAAACCGAAACATGTTGTTATTCTTGCGCATACTTACTTAATTAGGTGGCGCTACAGTCTAAGGTAGCCCTTAGCCTCAACCAACAAGCCTCTTCTCTTCGATTTTTGGCTAACTGCCTATAGCGCACTCCAAGTTAGTTGAGGTCCTCTTCCACTTGTAGACTCTCCTTGGTATTTCTTGACAAAGCCTTGCTACTCAATTGCCTTCTTAGACCAAAGAAACAGCGATTGACAAGTATAAGGTAAATGTTTACAAAAGGCCCCCCTCCGATTTGGCTTTGTCAAGAAATACCAAGGAGAGTCTACAAGTGGAAGAGGATCTCAACCAACTTGGAGTGCGCTATTTGTCAAGAAATACCAAGGAGAGTGCTTGCTGGCATTCTTCATCAAACCGCGATCAGCAAAGATCCTGGCGGTTTGTTGCAATTGCAGTCGTTCAACGTTAAATCTCCTCACAGTATTTTCCCGGTGTTGTGGCGAACCTTGGCTGCAACTAGGTAGTGGACCGAGTCTATGTTGGCCGCTCGGAATATTCGGCCACCTAGGATACTGGAGGAGTGCCTTACGTCGACCAATCATCTAGGACGATTTTTACTTACATATGTCTTGTCGAGGAGCTCGTAGAAACACTTTTTAGTACCATCATCTCTTTCCCCTGTGCGGGCGTGAGCATCCATTAAGGGTTCATCGGCCACCATATTTTCCAACACCCTGGCTCAGTATTGGAGACCCCTATAGACCTGGACCATATAGGGTTAACACTAATAGTTCGACCTGACTGGAACTGTAGACGACACCGTTGATTCATCTAGAGAATTCGTCTAATGCCGCCTGGAAGGAAGAAAAAGTGCTTTAGTGAGAAAGCACTTCTTCCCCTTCTCTCGTCCGCTGCCACCAACGACCTTCTAAAAGGCACCCAGCAGCCACTAACCCGGAAGTGTAGATTAGGAGTTTATAGTGAGGGGCTAACGTAAGAACGCTTGTGTTTTCATATATACTTGCGCATGAGACCCATTAAAGTGGGCGTGGCATTGTTTATTTTTGATGGAATTAAAACTATAGGATTGCACTGATTTTATTGTTTTTAAAAACAATCCTAAAAAGTGGACATAACGTATGGGATATGATTTCTCGCGTTATGCGTGTTATATTCTTCACACAAATGGAAGAGCCATACTAGATCTATTTGCGTACCCTTCTAAAATAGCGAGTTTTCTGTTCGAGTACGCAAAAGTTTCGTAGTTTTTTGTAAAAGAGGGTGCTCACGAGGGAGTAAGAAATTTCCCCATGCAACGAATTTAAATACAAGAAATTTTTTTTGTATTGATTTATGAAATCTGAGTATTTGTATACGTTTAACCAGGGTGCAGTTACCTTGGACAAAAAGGGGCGGTTACTCGAAGCAGCAAAGAGGAGAATTTAAACAAAAGTTGCCTAACCTGGAAATTGATTGAATTGAATGGTTCTTCGGATGTTACTTGATATTATAATCATTCTTGCAACCATCAAGAGGATTTAAGTCTGGAAGGATGCCCCGGGACCCTTTCCTATCTAGTTACGACACTGCATTTGATATTTGTTGTTTAAAAAGTGGATAAATTTCGTTGTTTCCGCGTTCGTTTACTTTTTCGTAATTTTATTTTCTCTGAGCGAATTTTACACCCACTCCTTGAAATTTCATAATCTACGAATTTTGGTGCAGAAAGTACCCGAACAAACCTACAGTTGTTGTTGTTGTTTACTAATTTCGTTGCCTAGTAGGTTTACATGTGCCGGGGCCCACTGGAAAGTGATGTCACCTTTGCTGAAGCGTGGAGAATAGTTTTCTGATGTTTCTAGTGGTTAGCGATTCTGTTTTGCAGTTATAACTGATGAGTGATTGGAGAGCGGATTTCGAATCCGATAATATTGCGATGTTTTTCGTTCTTTCGTTTCTAAATAGAAGCTCAGTTAAAGCACATTGTTTGGCTGTTCAGTTTGCAGAAAGGGCAAAGTAATGGCCGAATTTTTTGCAATAGATCGCTATCCCGGCTTATAAGGGAAACATCTGTGAATATAGGGATCTATGGATGGTAGGATAGGATCTATGGGGGCTTGATTGTAGGTCCTATTTTTCTAGGGCGTTTTTGGCTGTGTCGAGGAAGCTTGGGTTTGTTTGGAGTCTATTCGATATGACT
Organism: Xylota sylvarum; assembly: GCA_905220385.1. Lineage (NCBI taxonomy): Eukaryota > Metazoa > Arthropoda > Insecta > Diptera > Syrphidae > Xylota > Xylota sylvarum. Next base: position 21,133,022 of record LR999958.1, read on the forward strand.
TTGTTGGATATCTATGGAAATTTGTCAGGTTGAAATTTTAGTTTTCCGTAAAGTTGTAGTGCTTGTTGTTGTTTTAACTGCACCGGTGATAATTTTTAAGCATTGTTTTGGGCTATCTCTTGTTTTATTTGGGTTTTATATACGCCCTATTTGCAACCTGCTTGTCTTGTTACTTTTATGCTGGATTTTGGTTTTAGTTTTTTCGATTTGGTCATTCATTTAATTTTGCATCTATGGTGATCCTTAGGTACATAAGTGGCTGAATTCTAAATTTTTATTCATGATTTCGACGTCAATGTTGTCTATTTTGTGTTTCAATGAGAAGGTTTGGTAAATGTTTTGTCTATGTTGATTTTCACGTTGTTTTGCTTGTAAGTTGAGTGGGGTGTTCTTTTTGCTGTCTGCTTCTGCCCATATCTACCATGTACCTACTGCTTAAAGGAATATTTTGTTTTTGAGAAGCTTTTTTTTCATTACACTTTTAGTCTCGGATGTTTGTTAGACGCTTGCGAGACGTGGAGTCGTGAAAAACAATTCAGTAGTCCCACGCAAGTATTGATTACCTTTCTTTGAAATTCTAATCAAACTTGATATTACTATGGTCGAAAAGTTAAAAAAAAAAGTGGATCTGCTAATTCTGTCTGTTTTTTGGTCTGTCCGTGACTGCGACTGCAGCTTGAAACGGCTTGACGGATTTGCTTAAAACTTCATATTTGGGGTTATTCTAACTTACGGTCAATTTCAATCGATTTTCTCGAAAACAACTCAAACGATTTCGATAAAATTTCGTATTTTGATTTGTGATTTCAAAAATTGGTTATTTCTCGGTTATTTCTTCGGCGATTGGACTTAAAAGTAATATATAAGGGATATATACATATCTAAAGATCCAAAAACTGACTCCAATATTTCCGTGAAACAACTGTCTCTAGCAAGACTATCGTTATTAGGTGTGAATATACAATTTTTGTGTTGAATTGTGGAAAATCTCCAGCTGTCTTTCTGGCTATATATGTAGCTTTAATATATACAGTGCAGATAAAACATAACAAGGCAAAATGCAACAATGATAATCGTTTGAATAACTTACCTCATTTGGAATTTGTAAAAACAGATGATGAATCCATTTAAGCACAGCCACTTTAGTGTGTACTGAATTGTGCGTTAAGTACTGCCTTAAGACCTCCATAACAGATCTCAAATCAATTTTCGCAATGTTGTACATTTTTTGATCTTTTGACGATATCAATTGAAGCATCGATGTATTGACCGAAACAGCACATTCTTTAATGTCTGAAACAAAAATATTATTGATGCACCAAACTAAGACATCGTGCCGCTACGGAAATCATTGTAAAATAAATAATTATATACTTTTCTTTGATTCCACATTGTACTCCAGACAAGGCAATGTGGCGGTAAAAATTCCACTGGCAAACGGTAAAACATCAGAGCCAAATATTTGAACAAATTCTTTGATCCATGTGATGGATATGTACTGAGAAATAGAATGTATGTATGTACATATGTAGGTGATTACAATGGTGTTTTATCTAATTACCTTGATAAGGTCATTTGTGGATTGTGCGTGCGTTATTAGAATGTTAATAGTGTCCTCCATCCTCACTGATGACGAATCAGCACGAATCGATTTTAAAAACTGCCCAATTGTGGTCTCACACCTAGAATCAGAAAGATTCAAATCATATCTACCTTTTATTAGGTTTTATGTCTTACATTCGTTGAATTTCCACAGTATTGTCCTCCAACATACAGAACAATCCATCAAGGATATCAGTTAAGTACACGACCATATTGATTTCAGGAACTGCATTTAAAATTGAAATCCACGAGATCACATATTGCCTGGCTTGTGAATTCTTAACATAAACCCTCTCTTTGAGAAGAGGTATGAATGAATCCAAATCGAATGTTTGAGATGATTCCGTCACAATATCCTGCAGAAATACATTATTCTCAGAGAAGTACCTCTTTCAAGAGCCATGTATACTACCTTAAGCAACCTATCCAGCAATTCACTACCATCCTTAAGCGTTTGATCCGGATCAGTTACCAAACGAGACAAGGCAGAAAATAAATCCGGGAAGAATGGTATAATCGCTGACCGTGCAACTTTAGCAACATTATACAGTGACTCACAGGCAAAGTATCGTACTCTTGGGTCGGGATCGGAAAAACAATTTATTATTGGTGTTACAAGCTCGGTGACGTATTTTTCAGAATCCTAGAATGACACCAAAGCTTATTTAGTATGTTATACATACTTTTTAATTGAAATACCTTTCCTAATCCCAGACTGACTGCCGCTAATCCGATGAGTCCACCCTTGCGTCGATTTGGGTCTCTCGAAGTCGCAAAATCATTGGACAGCACCTCGATGAGTTTCTTTATTTGAGCTGTATTACCTTTGTTATTGAATTCTGCTACAGTTCTGCATAGATTTAGTTATTAATTTGCGTTCATGAGAAATTATTGCTAGTAATTATACTTGTCAATTTCCTGGGAGGCTAATCTTCGTTTCTCATACATTTTGTCACCCAAAGCTTTGGCACATGACTCACTTAAAGGAGCGTAAGGAGATTCCATTGTTAAATAGTGAGAATAATTCGTTTACTATCTAATGAAGTGGACAAGGAATAATGGGTGGGTTTGTCGTGAAACGAATTTTTTAGAAAAAAGATAACAAAATCCCAAATCAATCACCCAACCAAATCCTTCGATTAAAACAAATGTCAGTTGTTGTTATGAAGTTCAACTATGGAGTAGTGCCAAGTTAAAGCATGAATGTAGTTCAGAGGGGTCTGCAGCCAGAGACTGGAGCTAAATACCAGTACATTCGTTTAAAGGAGTTTTTGTTTGAAAATTACACCGAGATGTAGTATGGAATTTCAAAAAAATGGTCAGACGAAAGTATTCCTTATAAATAGAACTTCAGCACTGTTTGCTTCCTCAATTTTGAGGAGCAATGCCTAAAACCCTTTATCAACAATGTTATTGTTTAGTTTTAGGCCAGGAAATTCTATCACCGGCCAATTATACGTCAAATCAAAAAAAAAAAAAAAAATCCAGGAATTTCAAATAAATATCCACCATCTTTTAATCGATTTTAAGTCCGACTATTACTCCATTTATAATGACGAGCTATACAAAGCCATGTCCAGTTATGTAAGATAACAATGTAGAAGTGTACTCCACCAAGGTCGGAAAATATCGCATCGAGGCCTTTGATATCAAGAAAGGATTTCGGCAAGCATCTCAATTCTGCTCCGTATTAAAACGGAAGCGGGATTAAATTGTGAAATGTATATTTTAAAACTGGGGGCAGTTGGCTAACGATCAAACTGATGGGAGCGGCTTGTGGGTTGAACCCCAAATTCACTGCAGATTTGAGCGCCATCTATTGAAAAAAGTAGTATTTCAGATAAATACATACATTTGTACATACATACAACTATTCTTAATGAGTCAATTCGGCTAATCATCTCATTTCGCAAAATATCTGTTTTAATCATCTCATTACCCGCTAATGAGTCAAGACAGTGCTGCCAGTCCTTCTGGAACTATGACCAAAGCGACCAAAAATATAGATGTTGGGCTCAGGGAAAATAAGAACATATATAGGAGTTCCGTTCTTTCGCCAATTAATGTTTTTCTTTCTGAGTTAAACGACTTCTAGTGATTTGTAGAACTCATTCAGCTACTTTCTTACCAGCGATTCATTCCTTTGCGTCAGGCTACTTTTAGCGATTTTACTAATTTTATTAATTAGGAGAGATTGCTACTAGTTATGAGAAATCGAAGAAATGTCAAAGCAAATGAGAAAAATTTCATTTGAAATTTGAGGCTGATGTAAACGTAGTATTACTCTGTTCCTACAATCTAGAACAATTATTGAATATCTCATGAAAAATTCATACGCCTTGAGTCCACCCGATATTTCTATTAGACCGTCTCTCATAAATTAGTTAACATTACATTTAATACAAAACGCCAATCGTCATTTAACCCACTGGCCACAATCTGGATTTTTTGACAGTGTACAAATAAAAAAAAAATTCACACTGATTGCCTCCTGCACCCAAATGAAATTCATGCGATATTTTTAAATTACATTTGTACCTTTAACAATTTGCTCATTGCATGGGCATTACATATGTACCTAACTAATTACAAACTCAACTAATTACCTATCAGTAATTAAACTTTTGTCAGGTTTGGCAGCACTGATAAAGCACTTGGAATTCCAGACCTTGGGTATATTTAAGACGGCACTGAATAATTCTGCCATTTCCGTTTGTGTGAAGTTGCCGCGAGGTTGGCGTTGTTTTGAGATATCAGTTTAGTATTTTAGAATATTAATCTAAATAGTTGTGTTTTATCATCGAGAAGCAAAATAAACAAACTCCTTAAAGTTATATATCACTTTAAAATAATATTTAGTATAAGGTAAGAACAAATAACATCTAGAATTGTGTAAAGAAAAAAAATCGTCCGGCGTTTGTATCTACGCATCACAAAAACTGCTGCGACGCCATTTTGGCGAAAAAATAATTTTAGGCTACCGGAGTCTGAAAATAATTTTTTTTTATCATTTTGCAGAGAATACTTCTAAAATATGGTTGGATCCCGAGTATATGTTGGCGGTTTGCCCTATGGCGTTCGTGAAAGGGATTTGGAAAGATTTTTCAAAGGGTACGGTCGCACCAGAGATATTCTCATCAAAAATGGCTACGGATTTGTTGTAAGTACACCATGTCTGGGGATGAAACGATGAAACAACGACAAAAAAAATCGATAATTCAGTTCGTCATCAATAATTTGATTACACCTTTGACTATACGGGTTTTTTGTTTTTTTTTTTGATTTGTTTTTATTAAGGAATTTGAGGATTATCGCGATGCAGATGATGCCGTGTATGAATTAAACGGGAAAGAGCTACTGGGTGAGAGGTAAGTTACCATTTTTCTACGAAACCTATCTTAAAATGTTTAAATATACTTTTTGGGTGTTTTTTTCTTAATTATGAAGGGTGGTTGTTGAACCAGCAAGGGGAACTGCCAGAGGTAGCCATCGAGATAGATACGACGATCGATACAATAGTCGTAGAGGCGGTGGAGGACGTTACAATGACAAGTGAGTACACACACGCCACATATTTGTTTTTCTTTAAATTTGATTAGTGTTTATAGTCCAAAAAAAAAAAAAACGAATTCTAACTGATAGCAGAGTTTTGTAGTCCCTATAAAGTCTGTCAACGTTTTTAATATAAAGCAAAGTGTACGTTTCGATGTGGTTTCAAACGTTTTTCTGACTACAGTGCTTGGAATTGTTGTATCTAATAAATATGTAGCCCTTGCTGCTATCAAGACTAGATTTCCGATTTAAAAATTTGTTTAAATCCTCTTACCTAATCCCTTATTCAAAGAATAAGATAAAATAATTAAAAAAAATATATATATAACTTCGTTTTGTAAGGGCACGTTGTGCGCTGAAAAAACACCTAATCATAATTATTTCATTTCATTGACTTGATATTGAGTATATAAACATTTCTTTGTTTGTCGATAACATGCACTTGGCCATTTTTTTCGCTTATTTCGATATCTCGTTTTTCTCATCTTCAGTAGACCCAAAGGCCGTAGAAGTCCCGCGAATGATACGGGCGATGATGTCAATGCCGATGGCAAATCCGGGCAGGTGGACAAAGCTGGAGGGTCTTCCAGGTTCGAATAATTTTACAATTTTACAAAAAAAAAAAAAAAAAATAAACACCTCTAGCTATTATATTAGAGCACAACATTGATTGTGCGCATCGTATGTGACTGACGTTAGGTGGTTAAAGAAGTTTTGTCGTATTTTACAACAAACTATCAAATCATCTCGGGTTTTTAAAATATTTAAGTGTCCATAGTCTCTCAATAGCCCAATGTACATCACTCGCATTTTTGAGTGTTCTGGTTGTGAGGGAGGAATAATCGTAACGAGGCTGTGCGTAATCGAGGGAGGCAATGCGGAGAGGAAGCAACCTCATATCCATACTTTTTGCTGAATCGCTCAGATTAAGCTATTAATCTTTGGATAAATTGTGGCATAAGTCACGAACGTCAACAAAATGTGAGTCGTCGGCATCCACTACTCATAAAAATTAAACTTCTGATGCTATGCTGATCGAGTTTTTTTTTGTAATCGTGTAGTGTAACTAGCTAACTCGGTTGACAAAATAATCACTTTTGTTTTTTGTTGATAAACGATTCCAAATAATTTTTTCTTAGAAAGAAGGACGCACTTCTGAAAGATTGTTTACTCAAGTAAACAGTGAAACCTAACCTAACCTAAACAGTGAAATAACAAACAAATATTCTCATCAGCAGTAAATAGAGAATGTTCTGATAGCTTCTCTTTGATGTTTACGCTTCAGTTCATGTGATTTTTGTTACCTCTTATGAAAATTTGGCAGAGTTGCTAAGCGTGGTCACGTCATGCGTTTCCGTATTTGCCATGCAGTTAACAATGAAGATTTGGTTGGTATAGCTTTTAAAATACCAACCTTGCCCCTACATACAGGTGTTAGCAAGGGTGCATTGTTTTAACCAACATCTTTACCAAAACTCCCTGCGTTTCAGTAATGGCATATAATGGGTAAGGTTGCCTGCTGCTGTAACATGAGATAAACATCTGAACGTTACAGTATTCATTGTATCACCTGCTGTTTGATAAGTCAAAAATTACATAGTTTATCATGCTTCGATAACAATCACTGTTGACTGTAGTAGGATTTTCAATACAAAACGCCCAGACTGCCAGCGTTAAATATCTTCAGCGCTATTCGCCAGTTTTGCTTATGAATGCGTACTGTGATATAAAATTGTGTTTCATTGCTTAATGAATGATTTTTATCATGACAAACTGCTTGAAAACTTAGATTTTTCGCTCATGCGACTGTCCGTTCGTCTGATCTCATATAACGCTTAAGCTATGTATCAACAATACATTCATTATATTTACACAGATTAAGTTCATATGTGGTGTCATTTTACAAATTCCGTTTATTTAGAGAAAAATATTTATTTCCTTTAGTATGCATATATGCATAGAGATTTTGAAATTTGTGTTCTGCTAAAAATGTAGTTATACATTTCACATGACGTGAATAATATCTGAGTAACAGTATTTTTGTAACTTGTTTTTTTTATAACCGTCACGAACCCATTTCTAAAAAAATGGATTCCTCTTCAGGGGTTATATGCCCTGTTTGGTTGGGGATATCCCACTCTTCTACCAGATTGTTAAGTTAGATACTTGCATTGGGGGTTTTCTGTTAACTTTGGGTTAACTTTCCGTTGGAAGATGTGCGTAATAGTATAAGATTTGGTCGGACATCAAGCAAATAGTTCAAAGTGAACCCCGCTAATAACATCAATTAGTTTTGCAGAAATGTCTGTTCTGCTGAATTATTAATATTAACTGTTTTTTTTTTGAGATAATTGATATCTGACAACATTTAACGTCAAAATGCACATACATATGTTTTTTTTTCAATGCTAGTAGGTACAATAAAGGCATGCAATGTGCCTACGTGCGCTGCAAGTACTAATTTGAACGAACCACGTTAATTCAGGGCAAATACTATAGTCCTTCATTTTAATGGACACTGCAATATTATTAAACATAAGTCAACCTCGTTATGAGATGTCATTATTTCATCATCATTTAAATGTTATCGTATATCTTTTTCACCACTAAGTCTATTAGCTTCCCATTATTAATATAAAAGACACTGACTCTGTGTAGACATGCGAACCATTTAGGGCATCAATTTAGAAAAAAAACATGTCTAATAATGTGCAGCAGTGTCACTTCTAATTGTGTAATTTATTTAATTCACCAGATCCAAAAATTCCAGATCATCCTCAAGGTATGGACCACCATTACGCACCGAATATCGTTTGATTGTGGAGAACTTGTCGAGCCGCGTCAGCTGGCAGGTATGTATTTAACCTAAATCAAATTTGATTGAACTTTCTTTTTATACACACACTTAAGTTAATTATTATTTAAAAAAAAATAATTACTAATCTGTTTAAGAAAGCATAATTATCTTATTATTGAATAAAACCACGAAACACGGGGTGATGCATTCATTCGAGCCAAGTAGCATATGTATGTATATCCATCACGCCCATCGGATTTACCATTTAGGAGATAGACGACAATAGAGGGACTAGACTTAGGGGATTGATTGTATACACTCAAGACTTGGCTGTTATGAATGCGCTTTAAAACCGAATAAAAAGAAAAGGCGAACAACGAATATGATAATTGTGCTTGCTTGTAGAGAAAACAATTAGGTGTACTAACTAATTTTCTGAAGGAAAGTCTATTGCATGAGTCCTATTCGGCACAGACGAATTCGCTTTCTTTCTCACTGTCATTTAACCCCCTTTCCTCTTTATTCTTAGTTAGTTTAATGCAATCCTTTTTTTTTTGAGTTTATTTTCTGTTTTTTTTTTTGGTTTTTATTACATGAGGCTAAAGACTAAGCATATATTCTTTATGTATATATAGTATATTTAATTTATTTTTATATCTAAACGATTTCGTAAAAAATAATTTAAAGTGATACATTAAATTATTTTTTCGAAGAATTGCAACCAACAATTAATATTGGGTCGCGATGACAAATTCGAGGCAGGCAAACTGATGATGACTCTCCCAAGTGTGTGTGTGTCCTTCTGAGAAAGTGGAAGTGGTCTGGGCGAGCGCCATTTGAGCAATCAACGCAAACTTTACCCAGATGACTTAGACGCGGGGCCAGTCCTAACGAAACATCAACCACAGCCGCCACCAACCACTAGTGCCGCCTGGTGAATCTAACGTCCCGATGAGATGCTTGAATCTTGAAGCAAAAGCCAGTCCAATTGTGCGTGCGTTAAAAAAATAACCAATCTCCAGAGTTACGATGACGTCCATTAGACGATCCGTTATCAATGTGTCATCAGACGATTCGGGGGATATTTGTGGGGTGGTCTACTTCCGTTTTAGGTAAACGAGCTTCTGGTCGAGGGAGATTGATTGATTGTGAGAACGGTGTCGCCTAAAAAAGTCGCCATCCTAGAATTCAAGACGCGCCTATAGACGAATGTCAGCCGCCCGTGTGTCTATACCACCTAACCTCGATGACTGGTGATGGTGTTCGACGTCGTAGAGGTGGTTTGTGTGTGTCAAGTCACAGGGTCAACTATCTTAATGTCCATCAACCAAGCTCTTCCAATCCAAGAGGTGTGACTGTGAATCTATGTATATCAAGTGATGAAACACCAAGGCACTGCTAAAGCATACTCCAAACACCAAAGTTGATCATAAGACGAAGTTTGATGTGTGCGATCCGAGGTTTTCATAGTCGTGTGATGGTCCATTCCTTGCTATTCCTAGCCAGTCTTCACACAACAGTGTCCAAAAGCCGATTGCGAGCTCTCGAAAGAAGTCCGTAAGCAGTCCTCCAATCCATGTTAGAGGTGCCCGCGCGAACATCTAACAGACGGTCAAGATGATTACCATCCCATAGCTACTACGAACGTACTTCCCCTTTGGTTGAGGCTGGGTCAGAGCTACTCTCCGGGTCATTCGCAAAATTCATTATTTGGTATTTAAACAAAAAAAAAAATAACAAAAAATAGAAACAAATACAACCAAGCTGCTTATACACATCCTAGATGTGTGTTAATATTTATTGTAAATGATAACAGAAAGTAAAATTTAGTTTTTAAAGGATACCCACTCTAATCCATGTGTTGTGTGGTGCACGCGAACAAATAATGGCAATGCTAATGCGCCCCCAGAGGACAGCCTGTGACATTCGAACTCTTCCTTTTGATGTTGCCGATGACGCTCATTCTTCCGATGCGCTCTACCGATGGTTGTGATTGATCATCGTTTTGCAAAACAAAAACTATCAACATAGGCAAACAAGCAGCCATACTAGACATACAGCAAACAGACTAAAACTGACGAGACAAATTTTTTGTGTATGTATATTCTTTTTCAGTCTGAAGTGTTTTTGGTGCACACAGTGCTTGCGATTTCTGGCTCTGGACTCTGGTACATGTTAACTAAATCTACCACCACCAAACCTACTGCCTGTCTACTACCTACTCACCTACGATTTGATCCACGCACAAATGAGATGAGATCTATCGATGTTGGTTAGCGCCTTACAACTGATACCACTCTAGAGACCTGGCCTGGCCCGTCAGACGTGACCGAATCTGAAAGACTAGTCTGTGGTTGGTGAACAATCTTACAGACGGTGTATACTTTCTTACTAGAAATGCGTGAGAGTATAAATATGTACCTTGTCATCCAAAAACTACTGCCATCGCTTGTGTTATGCTCGAAAAACGAACAAAGGGTTAAGCTAGAGAACGAAAAGAAGTTATTTGTCATCCTAAGTAAGAACAAAAGAAATTTTCAAAACATTGCATCGTAAAATTTTTTTAAAAAAATGTATATTTAATACGAATTCTTTTCTTTTTAATATTATTTTTACGAAAGTGCACACAGAAGAACTAGTTACTTACGGATCGGTAACCGTGTAAACTTTAATTGGTTCAAAATGGAAGTTAAATTCGTCCGCAAGATTATCGTTTCCGATCGGTCTCAGGCTTTCTTATGATGGAATCAAATCAGTCAGACTTAGGGGGTTTGTTCTTTCTTCTTTCTTCCTTGCAAATGCATACGACCTACCCATCTCTGGATTACGACGCACACACACGCACTTTCGCTTCGAAACGAAATTGAAGAGAACAAGGAGAGACACGCGCGCTCCTACCAGAAGAAGAAATTTCTTTTTTAAGCTCAATTGAAGTTTACGCAGTTGATTCGAAGTGACATCGATAGTTCTTTAGTGTCACTATATCTATTAACTAAGCAGTTGTTATCAAAATACTCAATGAAAATCTTTTCTCTTCGTGTAAATGATTAGGATCTGAAAGACTATATGCGTCAGGCTGGTGAAGTGACCTATGCAGATGCCCACAAGCAAAGGCGCAACGAAGGGTAAGTTAAAGCTTTTGATTGCTTCTTAACAGATGTGTAATTGTTTTCAATTTTTTATTTTTTATAGTGTTGTTGAATTCGCCTCGTTGTCTGACATGAAGACGGCAATTGAAAAATTGGATGACACTGATTTGAATGGTCGCCGTGTTCGTTTGGTTGAAGATCGTCGTGGCGGACGCAGCGGTGGACGTGGAAGATCTCGTTCATCGAGCTCACGCTCCAGGTCTCGTTCTCGTAGGCGTTCTCGTTCCAGGTCCCGTCGTTCATCGCGTTCTCGCTCAAAGTCGCACAGTCGCTCAAAGTCTCGTGGAGCTCGTTCCAAGTCTAAGTCGATTGTTAAGTCGCGCTCACGATCCCGGTCAAAGTAAGTTTGAATACAAGCTTGTCCTAATTGACAGATTTTTAACCTTTTGATTCATTTGCAGCAAATCCAGGGACGTTTCCAAGTCAAAGTCAAAGTCCCGCTCTCGTTCTCGTTCATTGAAGCGTGAATCTAGGTCGCGATCCCGTTCACACTCTAAACGCGAATCCCGTTCTAGGTCCCGCTCCAAGTCTAGGGGCGATTCGCATTCAAGGTAAGTTTTTATTTTTATTAAAATTATCCATCCCACCGTCTGTCAGTATTTAAATTTGTATGTTGACTTGCTCAGGCATTTGTAGCATATTTTTCTCCAGTCAAATTCCACAAGTAATTTCAGGGGCTACGTGCTCTTATAGTCTCATTCCCCAATGCCATGAAAGCGGCATTAGTTGAAGTTAAGAGTTGATCTAACAAGCTAAACGGGATTTGTACTGCCAAATTTTATTGTTTTATTTATACTTATATGAATGTTATTAATTTGATTTTGTCTTTATTTTATAGGGATCGTTCTGGGTCAGAAAACAACAAATCCCGCTCACGGTCAAACTCCCCAAAGAATGGTAATATGTCACCGGATAGAAATAACGAAAGCATGGAAGACTAAATCACTTGGTCCTATCCCATTGTAACGTACGTTTTGCATCATTTTATCACAAAAAAAAGAAAAAAGAAAAAAAAAACATTACAGTAATAGATGTAATCGTTATCATAACCTAATTCCTAATTTCAATTTGACATTTTTCACAGTTACATAATTGTTTTGATTTACACATTTTAAATACGATAATCACTAGTAGTGTAAACTGAGATAATATTGAAAAATTTTCATAAACAATGGTAAAGAACGTAAGAGCAACAAGTAAGTTACACTCATCTAGGTTTTAAAATCTAATGGGAGTAATTTTACTTTTGATTGAATATTTCATAATATATTCGTGGATTTTAATTTATAACTGGTGTAAACTTTAATTAATAATAAAAAAACATTTGCTTCTTATAGCGAGAAGTATTGGCGCGGGCACATAACCGAACAGCTAAATCAACAAATGGTGTTCTTCTTTTGATAGCTAACAGAAAAGAGAATAGTTTCTCCTTCGTATAACAAATATTCAAGTTAAGTTCATGCATAAATTACATGGAACAGTAGTGCCCAGTCCTCTTAATAATTTGTAGATTTAGAAATTTCGTTTTTTTTTTTTTAATATTTCTTCTATTTGTATCTGAGAGTATGTTAAGGTAAAACATAAAATAAAATATGAATTAAAAATAAATAAACTTACACATGTTGTTTTTTTTTTCTGTTTGTTTGGTGGCAAAGTCGCATCGCTTTGCTGTTGCAAGTTATTTAAATAGCTGTTTGCCAGTTTCGTGCTGTAGGAATGGTGATTGAAACCATCAGTATAGGCGAGCACTATGCTATCAGAAACGGTCATTAGACACTTCCTATAGGTGTGAAGGTAAGTGCAGCCTTATCCAAAAAATTGTTGAATTTTGGAGGACCACAAGGGTTTTCTTCTTGGCAAGGTTGATGCAGCCCGGGACGCATTTTCGCAAAGCAGCGACAGTTGAATTTTTTTTTTCAGAAGGACTAACTTCGTAAATCGGTTATCATGTGGGGTGCGGTTGGTGTCAGATGGACCGGCTTTTTTTCGTATTAGGAAACACTCACCTGGAGCACTCAGACGCAACTGGTTCATTGTTCTACCAGAAAGTAAAATCCAGTAGTACCCATTTTACTGCAGTTTATGCACTTCAGTAATAAAGAGTTTACAGCATCAGCACGGAAGATCTGACAACTGAACCGGGCAAAGGCGGGACAATAATAAAGGAAATGATCTAAAGTATCGTCGCCCTCTGCACAGGCGTCGTAGACAGTGATGCCTTTTAAGTTTTGGCAAAAGCAAAGTTTCCCATAAGATCGCCAATAAGTTGTCTACAGTCTTTTATGCTGAGAGATAGCAAGAATGCCGCTGATTTCTTACAGAAGTTCGGGTGCATACGTTTAGTCTACCTACATCCTGGAGAGCCGTGCCACACACTATTGTGTTCGTATGAAAGCCAATCGTCAAGAGGCCCTAACCGAGGACGCGGGAAGACCCAACCCCGATTCAGGTCCTGAGAAATCATCCTCTGAGCCTTAGTAATCTCATCGGAGATACATATGTATGTATCATTTTCCGCAATCCCCGTCTGAGCTGTCAAAGAGTTTAGTCTTGCGATCGAATGCAATTTCTTTCATTTTCGACCTATTTTGGAACGTGTTACAAGGTTGACCAAGACCTTAAGCGCCACCTATTCTTAACAATATAGTCGGCAGCCATTAGGATACCACAGATTTCCGCTTGAAAAACAGGCACGCTTGCCTAACGATACGGAACGGATTCCATGATATGTAGTCGTACGATTTTGTACATGATAAGAGTGTGCATGTACATATGCACCATCGCGGGCTTGCTAACAGCAGATAGCTTGCAAACTATAGATGACCTACGATGCCGAAAATATCAAGGTGGAAGAAAGACAGCGAAGCATTAGGGCAGTAGACAATCTAAAATGGATGAAACGGTATAACGGAGAAGTTGATTTCTAACTTATACAGCTGGTAACCGGGTATGGCTGCTTTCGAGTGTATTTAAAATGATTAGGGTATCTGTCTAAATATTAGAGAGCCAAGAGAAAATGCACGGCACGTATTTTCACAATGCCAATGATTACGTATAGAAGGTAGAAAAATGGAGGAAAAAATTAGAGAAGCACCAACTCCTGACAATATAAAAAATTAACACCTTGCAACCGTTGCTTAAGCTGCAGCCATAGAAAAAATAACAAATAACTAATCAAAATCAGCAATGGCAATTCCGCTTCTGATTTTTCTTTGACAGACTTTTGCAAGCTTAAATTAAATTCCTCGAAACTGCAAAGTAATACCGGAGTCTAGCCCTAGACTACTTTAAGCTCTTCCCAAAAGACATCGAACCCTTAAATCATTGGTCAGCAAGATGTTGATTGTATACTATGGTTCTACAAAAATACAAAAACAGTTACGGACAAATCTAAGTATTGAAAAATCATTCGTAGTTAGTATCACAAAAACTTCCAAGATGTTGAGACAAACAACGAATCACGATGAAAACCAACGGGAACCGCGTTAGTAAATTATACTTGATATGCAAATTTTATCGGTTAACTTTGACTCTTTGAATTGCACCTGTATTTATAACTAAAATTTGACATAATTTTTTTGTATTTTTAATTTAACGTTGTTCTTATATTATTATACTCGTGAGCATAATTAAAATAAATTATTTTCATCATTTTTCTAATGAATTAACACCAACTTTTTATATTACTCTTTAGCAACTATGGATATGCAAATATTGACTACTTAGTTAAGTGATAATACAAATGTGTATTTATACAAACATACATATGTACATATATACACATATGTATTTATAGTGAAGAATATTGATTGTATGAAAACGAATGATTTTTTTTTATATCCAAATCATTGTAATAAATATGTAATATACATACATACATACATACATGGAATGGAAAGAAGCGAAACTTAAAGTATTACTTACTTAAGTGGCGCTGTAGTTCGGGGTTAACCTAGGGCTCAATCAACAAGCTTCTCCAGTTAGCCCGGTCCGTAGTTAACTGCCTCCAGTTGCGCACTCCAAGTGGTTTGCGGTCTATCATCCTAAATCCTGTTTTGACACAAAAAGTCTCGGTGAGGTTATTACCTAATTCGATGGAGTAGCGAGCATTCTCCATAATCATTCTCTGCAATCTGATGAGTTTGGCAGTAAATGCAATCATTTACCACCCTTAAACTCAAGAAAAAGATGGTCGCTATAGATTTAGACTTCTTCAGTTTCCTCCAGAAAGTATGTATGCCGAAGTATGAATATTTGATCGATTGAGGACTTTCAGCCATGAAACCACACTGATAGGGGCCAATCAAGTTTTTGACGATGTTGAGGAGACTAATATGTATGTATGTATCTCTGTAATTATATTTAAAAATTACACACAATTTCAAATAAAAATCCACATTCGAAATTCAGTGCTAAATCTCGATTCTGAGCTTTATTAGTCTTGAATAATTACACATTGCATTGTATAAAACAAAAATGATTAATGAAATGTTGTAAAAAAAAATTACGCAAACTTCTTAGGGTTTGCTTGGTGGGGCACGGGGTTCCTCCCATGACCAATCGTCCCAGGGGACACATTTCTTCAAACTATCTTGGAATGCTTCTTGGTCAGGACATCTACCCACCGATGCTGCCTCAGAAAGTTTCTCACATTTCCAGTATGCAGTTGGATCCCAGAGATTTCTATATAATGCAACTTTAAGTTCCTCTTCGGTTTTGCAGCCAGGACGACCATCACCGTATTCTGTTCCATATGATGAACTAACTGCTAGGGCTAGCAAAAAGGCACAAATAACTGAGGAAAAGAAAATGCAATTTTAATCAACAACTCTCTGAGGATTTTTATGTATCCTTACCAACTGATTTCATAATTGAAATTATATTTAGTATTGCACGATGTGTTAACACAATGATAACTGATGGTTATGGTTGTGAAACTCTTTCAATTTATAGGAAACATGTTGAAGTGAAAGAGCCTCTTGAGGTGAACACACTAAATTCCGATAACGTGATTAACGCTGTTGTTGACGAGTACAACTGATAATACTCAAGAATCTGATTCTTAAAAATCACCTGTATTCAATTTAATTTGTTTACTTAAGATTTGATGCACTTTGCGCTCAATGCAATGTCAATGTAATTATGAAGAACCTTGATTACATTCGAGTGCATGGGATTTATCGGAAGTTTTGTATTACGCATCTGCCGACCAAAGATAAAGTTACACATAACTAAACAATTAAGAAAAATAAAAGAAGTTTAAACCTTTTATTGGTTGAAAGCGTTTTACATACACATGTATGCCCTGGAATAAAAGAAACACGAAACTAATCTAGCTTAACCTAACAAACTTAAACTAAACCTAAAACTACCTTAAAACTTAACTCCTTTACCTAAAGCTCCATAAAAAAAACTGAGGTATGCCTGAAGTTATCGGTAATGGTTGACCTGTCCACCCTTAATGTCTAGTGATACAAATAAAATGCTATCTCTGGCCCGATGAGAGATGTATATTTTAGAGAAATTTCGAACCAGACCACAGTTTTGGGTCGCTCTTTGTCTCTCTTCCACGATCCATATTAGCCCGAGAGTCTCCCTGAATTTCTCCACAGTTCCTCTATGGCATCTGTTTAACAGTTCATCATATGGGTATGTACCCAGTGGCTCCCCAGGACCTCCCTTCTTCTGCTAGCTAGCGCCGGACATTGACACAATATATGCGCTGTCATCCCGAAGACCCATCTTTCGGTGATACCCGAAATTTTCATGAACTGTAGATAACGCTGCCACCCATTTCAGTGTTCTTCACCCTAAGCTTAGGCATAGCCACTTTCGACTGCTTGCAACCTTCCACGGTTGAGCACATTCTCTGGTGTTCCGCCGCTGCCCAGTTGCTAATTAGGTGTTCTAACATCCATTTGCCAATTGCAGCGAATGGTTAAGGTTGACCCTTACTGTGCTAGAGAGCCCGCCTTCTCGTTGCTCTCAGTCGCTACGTGCCCTCTCACCCAAAACAGCCTCATCTCATTTCTAGATGAGCACTCAGTTTATGAACACATTCCAATGCCAATGATGTATATCTGTTTGCTCCATGCGTCTAATCACTGATTGATTGTCCAGTGCTATGGTAACGTTTATAGAAAGATAAACAACAATATTTACAAGATCAAGTACTTTTATAAGCACCTCAACTAAGAGTGGTAACTGAGAGATAGACCAACTATATAAAAATAATCCTTTAATCGCCTGTTCCATATGCTTCCAACGACAAATCTGGGACCGTAAGAGCTACATATGTAGTTACATAAAATGCTGACGTAAGCCTCTATTGTTGTTTATATGCACAAAACCACTTATATGGATTTTTTAACACAAAAAATGTGGACTTTTATAACTATAAGACTGAAGAAAGAATAACTGACATATTCCTCCTAACACTTCAGTTCAAGAGCTCTGCACATGGCAATTAACGAGGTACATTAGGTCTCTTTTTTACTTATATATAATAACCGTCTGGGGCAGTAGCTTTGCTTTTCTTGGCTTTAAGTTAAGTCTAACTAGGCCCCAGGTTCAGATCTTAAGGATATAACGCAGAAACTGATTAACAAAAACTTGTAGCATCCTCCATAGGTTGGCAGAGCATTTCCCTGTAAGTATCACAGACTATAACAGCACGAATTTTACAGGGAAGTTAAAGAGTTTCAATTTTGTACGTAGGGATCCACATAGGAGCTGAAGTTCCACAAAGAAAAAAGAATTCAAGCACTACGCGATTTGTTTATTTTGGTGTTAACGTCCAGGTCTGTTCCGTCATCAAGTGATACAAAACTGTTTAGATAGTTAACCTTCGTGACGTCCTCCATAGTCTACTGCCTGATAATGATCTGATGCTGTGTGTTTCGACCGGTGTGCATTGTTTTGCTTTTCTTGGCGTTGTTTCTTAAGCCAGCCACCTCATCATTCATTCAAGCCACCAAAGCTATTTGTCAGGAAACAGATATCATCGACATAGTCCATATTTTTTTTTTAAATGGTTAATATGGCTAAGCTTATCAAACTGTCTCCATTGGATACCAAGTCTCTCAACTGTACTCACCGTGGCGGTCATCACATCATCGATCGGCAGTATAAACATAATCAATGAAAAAACATCTCCTTACCGCACTCCCTAGGGCCTTTCAAAAAGGAATCAGAAAGCTGTCCATTGTTCATAATAAGACACCTTGCGTTGTTGTATGATGCTTTTATTATATCAACAATTTTATCAGGGATGTCTTTCATGCTAAGTAATCTCCAGATGTATTCGCGATTAGCGATTAGGAACTTAGGAGATTGTTCGAGGATGATTCGCAATGTGTTAATGTGATCAACTTGCACCATGATCGAGCTCAAGCTCCATAATATAACCATAATCTTCGAAGCAGTATTAATCATCTTGAGGTAAAGGATGCAGTTCCAGTTGGGCCGTGAACTATGCAGCTGGAAAACAACGTTTTGTTCAGATCTTACACTTTCTTAAGAAAACAAAAAAAAAATGACAAAGATGGCTGGGGGATGGATATCCGGTTCATATCAGAAATCAATCAATTTAAGCTGCTTAAATGGAGGCATTTGGCTAAACGCCATGAAAATAAGTAAGCAAGATATAAAATAAGATTTAATTAGTACTTGTTTTAATTCGAGCACTGTTGAATGACATTTATTCATTCATTTTTTGACCCAGCATAGCAGGGGGAAAGGAAACCTTTCCTAAATAGTAAAGGAAAATTGCGGATGAATGTGATGTTTTTCTTACGATTGCCAAATTATGATAGTAACTCATACATCTTGTCTGCTGCCCATCGCATAAACACTCGGCGGATCGTAATAGTAAGATGCCTCGAGCTCGAGCAGGTATCAAAATAATATGAATCGTAAAATTCGATTAAAAATATGTACATATCTATGTATCTCTCAGATAAAGAGTATTGAATGGTATTGACAACTATTATATGTTTTAAAAGAAACCGCAGCACCTGCCTTCAAGCATGGAATGTATGTAGCTCTTCTCGAAACAGTAAGATTAGACGTGATTATGCATGAAAAAGCCCCCGTCTACTTTAAAAGAGGTTAGTGTAGTTATCAGCCAAAAAACAAAGCTGCAAGTTCTAGATTGCCACTAGAATTTTTCGAATATGGTGGCGATGTATACATATGTATGTACATATATGTATATGTTTTCGAAAAGACCACCAGATTATATCGTGTAGGCGCTCCTACACTTGTAAGAGCTATCGATGCATATCACTGCTAAAGGTCGCATACAAGATGTATTATGTTTTTACGGCAGAATTCAAGCATACTTGAATGTAGTATACAGACTTTACACAGGTCGGAAGTCCTGAAAGTTTTAAAAGATGAATACAGACAAATGGAAAAAGAATAAACTAATAAACAAGAATGAGTAGTGCTTGAATCGAAATGAAAGGATTTTCGATCCCAAACTTACCTTGTACGTCAGTTTTATATAGCCTTGTAGTATGACTCATAAGTTATGGAAGAATCTGAATGAGGATTCATGCTTCTAAAGATTTCAAATGCAGGAGTACGTCATAACGACGTACCTTATCATGCTTCCAAGACAAAAGGTCTTCCATAAATGGTGACCCACATTTACTTACAGTAGAATAAACCACAAAGTACAAACGTACGGTGAATCATCTGAGTTCTTAGATTTCTTGTAAGAATTTACATGACTGTTGCTGTTTTCAATTTCATGTAAACGTAAACTTTCTGATAAAATCGAGGGCTACGTATACATTCGTTTTAGTCAAGGTTTAATCAATTTAGATTGATCTACAAATGTATGTATAAGCAACTATTAAAAACTGAGAAGACAAAGTTAATAATTATACAAGCAATCTGCTTGAAAACCCGCACATCTATTTATACTTTTTTATACAGAAATCTGGCCCTTTGTCCAGTAGGAAACACGTATATGTATGTATGTACATAAAAGAAACAAGATAAAAATAAAAGCAGCACCCAAAATTATCATTCGGTCAAATGTCAAGACTTTTGGTTAATGTTTTTCTTATAGAAAAGTCTAAGCGCTTCCCACTGTTTTGTGTGTAATAATATATGCGGCCGACACTGACGCATGTGTTCCACGGCTTTATCTGGTGTCCAGCCATTTTTCTGAAAACGAGAGAGAAATTAGCAATCCCATAATAATGCGAGCTAATTCTAGATCATTACCATCATCAGATAACATCCCACAAGAGTAGCACTACGCGTTCGTCCAGCTTTGCAGTGCACGTATACGGTTCCAATGTTCTCTGGTGAAGTAGTCGTTTTCAGATTTGGTATTCTATCTTTCGGGGATAGATATTTATTTATAAACTCCACCCCTTGATACAGTTTATCCTGACAAGGAGATTCAAAGATATCTGTTGTTGCCAACTGTAGAAAGTCGACACCCAGTAGTTTCCACTTTAGTGTGTTATTCGAAAACATTGTCAGCTCATAGTCTTCATTCATTGAGACAACCGCTTTCATATTTTCTTTTTTAATTAGCTTAGGATGAAGATGAGACAAGATAACATTGTAAATATTTGTATACCACTTTGATTCACTGTACTCACGTCACTTGCCATTGAACGAAAGGGAAGCGCTCCCAGTATTACATTTTCATCGATGCGATCATACCAGTTCCTGGCAGTTGCCTTCTCCATAAGTACATTGTACAGCAGGGTTGGATAGAAGGAGACACGCGCGAGCATTCCCTGAGGTTTGGAAGAAATTTGGCGTTAAAAGAGAAAACTTTCACTCCACAAACGATGTAGAGAGAATGCTGGAAAAGTGGTGCAGGTGAGTTGTTACTGCGGGCGCGTTTAAAACGAAACTTACTGCCATGATGAGTGTGTTTGTTGCGTGGAGTACTAGGCTTGAAAATGTGACTCAAACCGGAGAAAGAATTGAACAAAATCCCCACTTAAGAGTTTTGTTTTATTTACATAACCGAGTGCTGTTGTGAAAGCGAAATTAGCAAGTCGGTTGCCATCTGTTGGTAGTTTGACATTTCCGGGTCGATGTGACGTTTGCACACAAAGATGAGTGAAGATAGGAGCGATTGTAGATGAATTTGAATGAGCATTACTAGGTACCACTGTCAATTAGTAGAATATCAGTTAAATTGAATTTGAATGCTGATGTGAAACATTAAGGACAAGAGATAAGACAAAATTGATTTATTGAACCATATTAAAAATTATTTTATTTCTAGTTCCAGCTTTTTAGTTTGAAACAGAAACTCAAGTTTTTCTTATGCTATATATGTACATATTAGAACTGAATTATACATATTTCTATTCAGAGTCTTACCTTAAACCTTGTCACTTTTTCATTTTTGGTTAAAGAATTTTGATTCTTTGAGCCACCCATAGTCCCAAACAATAAATTATCTAAAACTAAATTCCCTAAATTTTTATTTACGGAGATACATTCATTTAATCAAAGTTTATTTTGACAGCTTTTTAAAAATATAATGTTTAAGTTTTTTTTTAGCTTCAGTGTATTACTGGTTCCATCAATTGACCGTTCCATTTCTTATAAGTCTACATATAAATACTACAGTATGTTTTTCTGTTTATATATTTTTTTCAATATTGTATAGAATATTGATTCTCGGATATACATATACATATCTAGCAGTTTCTCAAAGAGAAGTCATATAAAGCACAATTGTGGTGAGGTAATTTTGCCTGCCCTCATACACTATTAAATCGATAGTGATAGCCCTTTAGATCCAGCGATGAACTAAGCTACATCACAATATTTTGGACAAAAGTCAATTCAGTGTTCACACTTTATATTTGTTTCAGATCACTTCAGTATTCCTAAAGGTAGGTAATCATATTTTGTCCAAAAAAGAAATTACCCTCTGTCCGTTTTGGACATCTCCAGAGTTTATGACAACACATCATTTCAATCCATTAGAACTGCTGCTAATGATGATTATGAAGGCATTGACTCAGACATTACCAGATGGATATGCTCCATACTTAGTGGTAGAATCATTTCTGCCAAGCTCAGACAACTCTCGCTCTCAATAAAGACTACTGAAGGTGGAGACCTATAGTCTTTACTACGATCCATTGTAGTGAACATGTATGTACATATGTATATATGTACATTTAAACGAACTCAAGGCTATGCATACGACTTAATAATAAAAAAAAGATAAAGACGAATCCAGTAAAAGGATACGTCTGAGGATATCTTCATCCGCTTTAGATAGAGTCGAAGCTTCAGCATCATAAAGTAAGACTGCAATGGTCAAGGTCATATATAGAGTCTCCTTACCTCTTCGGAGTATGGCTCTACTAGTCAAGTGCCTTCTTAGCTCAAAGAAACAGCGATTGGCAAGAGTTATTCTTTGTTTAATTTCTGCTCACATGTAGTTTTCAGAAATGACAGGGTCCCTTACTAACTCAAAGTTATAGCTGTCTATTGTGACGTTCTGTCCAATTCATTAGTCGTTCTCTTTTTTAGTTCAGAGCAGAGCCTGAGTTGTCAAAAAAAATGTTTGTGTTTCTTTTTTAGTTCAGAGCGCTTAGAGCACTCGATTCGTATTTCTTTTTTCGTTTAGAGCGTGCTCAGAGCGCGCTCTATCAGCTCAGCATGAATTGATTGAGCATCCTGAGCAAAACCCGAGCACAGTGAATTTGACGTTTGACAGGGGGTAAAGCAATGAGAAAACGAAATCGAAAACAATTGAAATGGAGTTCGAGGCTTTGTTTTTAATTAATTATTAGTAGTTAATAATTAAATGAAAACTTTATTTGTGTATAAACGCTATTTTAGTGTTTAAGAAGACAAAAAGCATGAATGGTCGATTAATTTTGCAGTCATATGACAGGTACTGCTCAATCGTGTTTCTTAAATATATCAGAGCGTTTAGAGCGTGCTCCGTTCAGAGCGCGCTCGACATGTTCAGGCTCTGTTCTGAACTAAAAAAGAAAACCGCCTTATGTATGTTAGTGTCGTTGGGGTACGCTAGTAGTTGCACAGGCTTTGGAAAGATTGTGTGTGTGGTTGACTTGTTAGTTTCGCACAATTTTTTCTAGTATGATATTAAAGAAGTCACATGACAGCGCGTCACCTTATCTAAATCCTTTTTTGACCTCAAAGGTCTCGGTGAGATCGCTACCGACCTTGATGGAGCAGCAAGCGTTCTCCATCGTTGTCCTGCACCAGCAAATGAGTTTGCCAAAACTAGACATGGCTCTGTATATCTATATAGCTCGTCTCTATAAATGCTGCCATATGTGGCCTTAAAATCGATGAAAAGATGGTGGGTATCGATTTGGACGCCTTGAGTTTTTTCCAGGATCTGCCGAAGTGTGAAGACTTGATAGATTGTGGACTTTCCTGGTCTAAAACCACACTGATAGGACCCAATCAGATTGTTGACAAAGGGTTTCAGACGTTCACATAATATGGCAGATAGCATCTTGTACGCGATGTTGAGGAGACTGATACCTCTGTAATTGGGGCAATTGAGGGAGTATCCTTTCTTTCTTGTGGATTGGGCAAACAGTTCTGAGATTCCATTCATCAGGCACACATTTATCTGAGCAAATTTTAGAATTGAGTTGGTGTATGCTCTCTACCAGGTCATTTCCAGCTGCTTTGAACAGTTCGGCTGGTAAGCCTTCAAGTCCAGCAGCCTTGTTGGATTTAAGCTTGGATATTGATATCCTCACTTCATTTTGGTCAGTTGGATGGAAGTTTTGGCTGTCATCGCCTAGATTGAATGGTTCATTCTGCCCTATAGCGGGATGTTGGCCTTCGTCGCCGTTATACAGTCTGCAGAAGAAGTTTTTCTCAGCACCGACTGTGACTCTACTACGAGGTTTCCTTCTGCATTTCTACAGGCTCTACAGGCTCTACAGGCTTGACACGTTCTTTTTACCTGTGGGTAAAACTTCCATGGGCGCCGTGGCTCAAGTGGTTAGTGCGATGTATTATGGAGCGAGGGATTCGAGGTTCGATCCCCAGACAACACCTAAAATTTCTTTCACAGCCCCACCTCTCAAGAGCGTCTGACAATTATCCGAGAGTAAAACTGTCATGAAAAAGTTTCTCAAAAACAGTAAATGGAATTCGTATACAGAATATAACACGCACAACACGAATGGTTGTGAGAAGCTAGGCTCTGGGTCCCATGGACCTGTCTTGGCAAAAATTTGTATTTTGTATTTGTAAAACATCCGTCTATTATTCCTGGAGTATAGTCTCTCAATATCTTCTAGCGCGCGCTTCTACTGCATTTTTTTTCCTTCTTTCGGAGAAGCCGATGTTCTTCCCGTCTCTTCTGCTTGTAGAGCCCACGAGCAACCTTCTTCCTTCCTTACAGCGTAACGCTTCTGGTTTAGCTGCATATGTTTGCCGGCATTCTTCATCAAACCAGAGGTTTTTTGGCGGTGTTCGGGTCAAACCCAGCACATCAGTTGCGGCACTTCTGATGGCATGTTGGCAACGTTGCCACTGGTCTTCGGCACTTAATGCTGGCGGCGTATGAGTCGTTAATAGATTTCGGGATGCGCTTTCGGCGAAGATTCTGGCGATCTCTTGCGATTGTAGGCGGGCGTTGGAATATCCGCATTCGTTCTTTGGCTGCAACAAGGTAGTGATTCGAGGCGATGTCAGCTGCTCAGAAGGTTCGGACATCCAGAATACTGGAGGCATGGCACGAGACGTTCACAGTGTGATCAATTTGGTTGACCGTTTGATGATCAGGAAACCGCCATTTCCTCTTGCGAATATTGAGATGAGGAAACCTTTTACTTGCTATAGTGACATTACGCCCTGCCACAAAGGAAGTCTTCATGGTCCTCCTACCTCTGCATCTAAGAGCTAACAAGACTGCGGCTATCAGCGTCTTAACATGTGAAGATTCTTAAAAAGTTCCTCTGCTATCTTTACGGGTACACTGCTCTTCGGACAAAATATAACAAAATAACAAAAATATCTTTAGAAATGAACTGGCCAGATTTGGTGCTCGTTTATCATTTATTGAATCTGAATCCTTCTGTTACCTGTTAGTCAAATAAATAATACCTATGGGAACAAAAAGTAAAGCCCGTCAAATTGTAGAAATCCGAAGTATATTTGGAGAGGTTAAAACGAGGTGCTTCTAAATTGTATGGTTCACCACGCAGCAACTGTTATCACAGTCGGATTTGTCAATGCGATTTGCCGATTTTTGGCACTAACTAGCTACCCTTTTTTTTGTTATCTCCTGAAAAACACTCCCGGTAAAGCTGAATTTTCGAAGTCAATAGGTAACAGATGAGGCTAAGTTCTGCTCGTTTGATATCGAGAGTGGATTCCAGCTGTCCCTTTGGTTATATCGCTGAATATGATCCTTTCCAAAAGGTAAAATAAAGTAAAGTATTGTACAACGAAAACTCGTCATTGACATGAAATATGTATAATGAGTGCTTTATTCATCTTGTATTCTCATTTTAAAATTATTTATATAATCACATTTTATCAAAATTACACTTAAGTACAATAATGTCCATTTATAAAATATATATAATAATAAATATAAATGTTTGTTTTTGTTTTTATCATACAAATCCTAAAACATAATTAGGTCCTAGAAAAAGGGTAACATTTAAATATCATGCATTTACGACTAAGTATACGAACAGAGAAAATATATTCATTTTACTTGTTACTTGTTTTTTTTATTTTTATTTCATTATTCATTTATGTTTCTTTTGTTTTTGTTTTATTCAAGAATTTGTGCTTCCTGTATAACAGTTCATTATGCAAAATGCCAAAAAATCGCTGCAAACAATTCCGCAGCACTCAAGATTCAAATGTATGTACCACAACTCTTTTGAAAAAGATTAAAAAATACAAATTTCGAAAAATGTTTTTTGCTTCTATTTATTTCTTTATTTTTATTTTTTAGTTTAACCCGGACCTAGGTTATTAATAACCGTCTGGATAGAACTAATGCATTCGTGCTGCTTCGATGTGGTTTTATCGAGCAATTGCTCTATGAAATCACTGGCAGACACATTTGTGTTCGGTGGTACGTCTTGTGTGCAGGATATGTATTTATTAAATATCTCGGTGTTTAGTGAACTCTGTGAGTTGTTAGCACCACGATTTTGGCTTAGAATACGGGCAGATGAGAGCAATTCCTTTTTGGCATTGTTGTAGGCTCGGATTTGTTTTAGGCTTGCATGCTCTGCCGTAGCAAGAGTCATTTCTTGTAGATGACGCAAATGATGCTGGCGATCGGAGACAAATTTTCCGAGAAGATAACCTGAAAACAAAAAAAAAAAATTGATGTAAAATAATATGTCTTACTATTAAAAAGAATATAACATGCACAACACGAATGGTTGTGACCTGTCGCGTCAAATTTTTCTTTATTTTTTCTTTTTATTAAAAATACATGTACTATAACTTTTTCTCCTTTAAAGACTTAAAGCCTTTTGAAAATCTCAGTCGAAAGCACAAAACCAATCACAAACTACTCGGCCGTGTACTATACTGTCAAATGAAATTACCATCAACTAGAGCCAGTAAATCGTAATTCAATTTCCAGCCAGCATATTGATTTTGAAGGACATGTCCATTACATCCTCTTGAGCCATTTATTTTCCTTCATAGCTTTTTGGTTCTATTTTGCAGTTTAAGTGTTCATCAGCTTTGTGTATACATATAGTATTCGTAGATACACATCTAATGCATCTCTCACCCGGTTTAAAAGTTTGAATACCAACGTGCAATACATAGATTTCTCCAACCTACCCCACTACCCATTTTGTGTCAGGGTTGCGCTAATTCCTAACCTCTTGACACTGAAATAGCTTTATCTTTGTCATTATATGTAGATACAGTACCTAGGGAAATAGCAGAAGTGCAGATATGAACTATCAGAGTAGCTTCCCACTTCAATTCAATTATGCTCTCCTTCAACGCAATAAATTATTTAAATTTATCACACCCCCTGAAGATGTATGTAACTGAGAGAGGACAATCAAGCTTTTAAGAGAAACTATATGTAGGTATAGAGGGGAAGGCTGAGAGCTGAAAGCATGCCAATTCATTCTCTCGTTCAATTTTTCTCTATAAAAGTAATGCACCATATTTAATTACTGTGTGATACATAGTGTTACCACTCTATCACATCTTTGAAAGACCAAGAGTATCTACTGTGGTTTTCGTTTTGAGAGGCACAAAACCATATTTGATAAAAGTTCTGCCTCAAAATCAATTTTTCGCAACTAGACTTAAATAGAATAGAAACTAAGCATATGAACCCTCTAAATCCATGTGACTTGTGGAAAATGCTCAATTTTTTTAAGACAACAGGAGAATAATCTGAACCTCTACTAAGTTGACAAATGACAGGAACACTATTTAGGCCAGTATTCCAATTTCCAATAATGCGCATTCATTGCTTTAATCTCAATTGTCTTATTAATAGAGCGCAATACCAAAATAGACGATATCAAAGAAATATGCTGTTGGAAACGCTATGAAAAGGATTATCATCTGGCAAGAACGAAGACATTCCTACTTGGCATTTCCAAGTTCGTAGTCTTTATCGGCGGAAGCACTATTAAAGAAAAAAAAGGATATTAGGCGCGACAACTCCATGTTATATTGTTTACACTATTTAATGCCGTATCTGAAGGTCAGTTATTGCTTTGAGAAGCTTTTTCATGTTTTATTTTCTTTTTTCATGTTTGTTAGACGATCGCAGGAGGTATGCGAATGAAATTTTAGATGTTGTCTATGAATTGAACCTGAAATTCCTCGCTCCTAATGCAATAATCACTTGAGCCACGGCGTCTAATGTTATTCGTATACTAACTCCTAATCTATGTTCTATATTGATACTTTCAGAAGAGAGAAGAGTTTTTATACTTTTCTAGTCCACAAATTCTGACAGACAGTGGGCACGTTCCGTGTTCTAGACACTCGGTATTCAAAGGTTTCTGATTAGTCGAGATATCCAGATTTGTCTGAAAAGTAAAAGCCTAACCTAAATGTATATAACCTTGTGTATGCAAAGGCACTGCAATATAAGAATGCACTAGTTTGCCTTTTTTCAAACCGCAGTAGCCATTCGTGGTTTTATTAACTTCTTACTGTTTCGTCAAGCTTAAAGTATGCTGGCGACCGTAATACGTATAAGGAAATTTAAAAATTTGACATTTCAAAATATGTTTGCCAAATATAGTGTGAAATCGGTGAAGATGTCTTATTTTTTAATAATTCATTCATTCAGTAAAAAATAAATGTTAACCATAATACCATAACTTAAAAAGTCATCAATACTCTTAACGCACTTTTGACGGATTAAAATAGTGTCAGTATGCATATGCCTTTCCAGGTTGATTATGCATTGACAGTGCAAAACCGTGCATAGTCATTTTCTCACAGTTTTGGATACACTAGGTTAAGTATATTGTGGTTGGAGTTTGAGGCTTTTTTGGGGTAAGGGACTAAACTTTACTCACGAACTAAAATATTAGTCAATTTGTGGAATGTCAGAAACAGCTGATTGGTTAGTATTTTATTTACTGCTCGGCTATGCTTTATAAATTACATGGATTGCCTACAATAAATAAAATAATTAAATTTCATTTTCAGGATTTAATCAATTCTATTTAACTCTTCTTCAAAGTTTTCTTTTTCATACAAAAAAATTGATCACTAAGATACTTTAAATGAACTGAACACAATGGATCCGTTGAGATCCGAAAGATATTGATCCTCCGCAGTTGCAGCCACCCTCCCAACCTACCTACCTAAGATACGTAGAAAACCACAGTTCATAGTTTGTTTTGTAAATCAGCAACCATTCCTAAATGCAAACTCAAAAGGATGACATAAACGCATTACGTTCCAAAAAGCATTGTGCACGCTAACAAAAGCAAACAGCGCATCTAGCACGATGCAAGTGATATTTGTTATTCCTACCTTTTTCGTTTAGCTTTAAAATATATTTCATGAATATTCGATTGTCACCAGTAGCACAGTTGTTTGAAATGATTAATTATCTGAGTTGCAATTAATTTGTTACAAATTCTTTAAGATTAATAACGAAAAAAAATTTGCATTTTTCGAAACGTCATGATTCGCCAGAGAATGCGCGTCGCATCGTGAAAGTATCGTGTGTTTGCATCACCGATGCAAGGTGCAATAACAAGGCGCATTTTGGCTGAATTTAGAAAAGCAGCTTTTATCCAAAGTGAAAACAGAAAGTGAGGATGTGAGGTATAACACATCTATTTTTTCAGTATCTCGTTTCATATGTTATGCCTTACTTAAAAAAGGAGGCCTAGAATTCGGAATGAGCACAGTGATATACATATTTATTACCAATACGTATCTACATATAATGTCATTTAGATAATATTGGACTATTTCACAGATTTTAAATCAGCATTCGCTCTGTATTCTACATTGCAGTGTACAAACATGTCATGCAATTTGAATAGAGGACGAAAAAACAGATTTATTTTTTATTTCTAAGCTATTTATTCGAAACTAAGTAATATGAACTGCAAATGTATGTAACATTTCTCGTTTGACCGCCCTCTATTAACCACAATCCCAAATTAAGTATCCTTCAACGAGCTTAAAACAAATATTGTGGACATTTTATGAGATTCTATCTTTCTATCTTTTCCGTAAAGTGTTCATGTTTAAACAATAAATTAGTGTTTATATTTAAACATAAACATTAAGTTGAATAATACTAAAATTTTCTATTAAATTCACAACCAGATAATAAATTGCAAAAAAACACCTTATCCATTGTTTATTGTTTAAGGTTTTCTCTTGCTTTTATTTTATTCTTGTTTATTTAATTTAGTGAGCCTCAGAGGAATATTTAATATCCTAAATTAATTTAGTGCAGAGATTCTTGTAAATAAAGTGATTTCATCATTCGTATGTAGCATACGTACATATGTATGTATAAATACATTTTGAAAATGTGGAATAGTTCTTTTTATACCCTATCCTAAGGGTATATTAAGTTTGACACATAGTTTGTAACATAGAGAAATAATCGAGATAGACCCTATAAAGTATATATATTCGTGATCGGCATTAATAGCGAAATCGATTGAGCGATTACCGTCCGTCCGTCCGTCCGTCCGTCCGTCCGTCCGTCCCTCCGTCCGTCCGTATGTCACCGCTTTTTGGGCCTTAAATTTTGAGCTAGGACGATGAAATTTCATATCTATGCTTCTGAGAAAAAGATACAGTACAAGTGTAAAAATTTTTGAAATCCGCCCACTGCCACGCCCACTTTTTCATAACTTCACTAAATTATATGAAACCGAAAAATTTTGTTAAGACCAAATATTTAGGCATTCAGATTCCCTACAATCCACCCATACAAAAGTTTTGGCCACGCCCACTTTTTGGGGGCGTTTTCATCACAAAACCGATTTTTGGGCCTTAAATTTTTAACTAGGACGCTGAAATTTCATATCTGGGCTTCTGACGAAAAGATACAGTACAAGTGTAAAATTTTTTACATCCGCCCACTGCCACGCCTACTTTTTTATAACTTCACTAAATTATATGAAACCGAAAAATTTTGTTAAGACCAAATATTTGGGTATTTAGATTCCCTACAATTCACCCATAGAACAGTTTTGGCCACGCCCACTTTTTGGGGGCGTTTTCATCAAAAAACCGATTTTCATGAAATTTCACATGAAACATCGTCAAACGTTCGACGTTATAGCCATATTTGAGTACCAAATGCAATTTGGGCATGAGCACTTTATAGAAACGAGGATAGGGTATCATACGATCCGTTCCAGACGGATTGTAGCTTTTCTGTATGTTTGTTAATGCATTTTTTTCAATGTCCAAAGTTGGGCAGTTGTACTATCTACCACATGTGTAGCACTTAATATGCCTATTACTTTATAAAAAATTCGGTCTTTTGGGAGGGTACGCGAACAGACATAATAAATTTATGAACTATTTCATTATGTATGTAATATCAGTATAGACAAATCTAGGTAGAGGATGTCTGTTCTCTTTATTCTGATTAATCGTCCATTTGAAGTACATGGCAGTCAGATCCATCGTGATGTACGGAATAGTAGTCTGGTAGATGGCACAACAATGATACATCTTTCGTTCTGTGTCGGCCCACCGGCAAGATAAAAACAACCTTCGGTGAGTACTTCTTCGCGGCTATATGGGACATCGTCAAGGCATGGGTTGACAACACGATTGGATAGCGATTCCATTTCTCCCAAAAAGGAAACTCTTCATGTAGGTTTGTGGTACTGGTAATGAGTTTTCTCATTATTTGGCATCACTTTGGATAGAAATCGGTGAATTCACCCCTAAATCAGAACAACAAAGCATGAACTGACGTAAATTTAATAAGTGATGGTGGTAAGAGCCGATGAAGAGAGCATGGACAAAGCTGGAAAGTGCCTTGGGAATGTTCACTAGATATTAAAACTATTTAAATATGAATTTTCTGTTTACAGAATAACTAAAATAAAGGCTAAAAACCAAAAAAAGTATATTAAAATAATTTATGAGTTCAGAAGACTCTACCAAAAACTTGTCCACAAATCAAAAGATAACTAATTGGGTTAGCAATTATTAGTAGCCAATAGGAAACCAAATGAACTGGCATATTAAATAAAACGCTTTTAATCTGTTCTTGCCAATGATGAAAATGACATTAAGACTTTTTAACGAAAAGTCATTGAAATTGATTGTTTTGCCATAGCTGTAGATGTGATACATTTAGCCAAAACAATTTTTGAGTGCTGACATCTATTGATTTTTGTTTAGCCAAGTGCAAATGGTTCTTGCTAATACTCACTGTTCCCACTATCATTTCGACTGTGCAGGGGTAGAAATATGTTGAGACATATATACAATACTTTTGACGTCCAAAACAATGCTAAGTACTAAGCCTCTGGTACATTGCATTGGTTCGAACCATTCGAACAAGGCGGCAAATATTATAAGCCTACAAATGTCTATCAACGGAGGCCAATTTATCGTATTAGCAAGACTTCTGTTTTCCGTTATATCGTGTTTTGGGGAGACTCCCTGTTGAACGAAGAAAAGTCATAGCCGATTTAAACTTTTCTTCAAACATAAAAACAACGAGCCCTCTACCTCTCTATATGTTGCTTGAAACTTCGTAAGAAATCGTAAGAATTTTTATAAATTCCAGTTTAATCTATTGCCTAACACAGGCAATAAGAGAGCAAAATGATTCTCATCAAAGGAGAACTCTTACTTGCAGAGGGCTCAACCATTCCATCTTTCCAAAAACCATGATTTAAGCGTGGTACGTCGAGGGTTCATTGGTTTCTCATGGATCTCGCAGAAAACCTCTGTTCAAATTTGTATCTTTTCGAAGTCCGAAGATGTACTTTATCAGTAAAAATAATTTTATTTATAAAATCATCATCTTCTTTGTGTTCAGAACCAAACTGGCAAGCTGTAGGAATGACAATACTCTACTAGCTTGAGTACCAGACTCAACTGAATTTTCTAACCAATGCAAGTCTTTTTTTTAAATTTGGTTTGTTAGAATTTTTCAATCAATCTTCGACGCATAATAATAAGGCATTCTACTTTCATGTAATATTCTGTGACTACGAATTGTAACAACAACAGATGGCAATTAAATGTTTATCATTATTTCTTTATGCTACATGTTATGTGCCAAATTTAATATACCCTTGGGAAAGGCTTTAAAGTTTATAGTCTTTAAGGCCATTCAATCTGATATTATTATCATTCATAATGATCATAATGATTGGATCATCTGATGTGTAGATACTGCATAGTGAGTCACCATGCAACTAACAAGATTCGTTTGTATTCACGAAATGGTTGTGATGGTGTCATCATGGAAACACTTTGACCATAAACTTCTTCCTACTTCCCTAAGTGGAAATATTCCGCTCAATTTTATCCCCTAACTTAGCTTGAAGTATGCCGAAAATTGTTAGTAGTTAGGGTACGTCCAAGAAGACAAGTCTGTTGGTATACAAGATTACGAAGAATTACATCGTTCAACGAGATAAGCTGAGCAACTATGCTAGTACTACATTTCATCAATTGGCGCCCAACGTGGGTCATGGGACGCTTCATAAACTGTGGCAGGCACAAAACTGTGTGCTTTTTCAAAACAAATTTAATTTCAGTATATGTACATGTATCTTTTGAAGAGTTCGCCCAGATAGAGCTTTTTGTATGCATGCATGCAAAATAGTATGGCAGCTGGATTACAAGTACCTTCAGACTAAAAAGAGAACTGGACACCTCTCATCTCAAGCATGCGCTTTATTAAATAAAAAAAAAAGTTAGTATCGCAGAGAATCATGGTCATATCGCCATCCCACCCCATTACAAGTCATTGGTTTTGTTTTGTTTTGCCTTTGTATCTAATGAACGCCTGATAAAGTCCCATTGCCGGACACATTGTTTGGCTGTGCTTCGATATCAATTCAAATATTTGGCACACACATCCAAGTGAGTCAGACACAAAAATTGATTCTCTATTGCCTGTGTGCGTTATTATTTTTTTTTTGTTCGTTTCATTCGACCATAAAACACTTCGGCCCACATGCACATAAACATGCTTGTAGAAAAAGGACACTTTACCCTCCTTAGTTCTATAGACATAACTAACACTACCCCCAAAAAGCCATGTACACAATGTATCTGCAGGTGGTTGGTTGTTGTTTTTATGAGTGTTCTATTTAATTAAAGAAGGATAATCGTGCTTTCGCCGTAATGTGTGCGCTAAATTCCGCAGCAGGAAGAACGATATACGCTTAATGACACTGTTGCTCTTGTGTTATAGGAAACATATACACATATAATTTAATAGCAGCACTTACCTGATATGAGTGTGAAGAATGCCATTGTAAGCACCAGGCTAACGCAGGTTCTCTTTGTAACGTATTCTCGAATGTCACGGGCACTGTTGGCCCGCATAGCGGTCTCGTAACTTAGAACTTGATGCATATTTAGTGCTGCGGTGTTGCCTCAAGTGTTTCTGTAAATAAAAATTTAATTTCATTTGTTCATTTGTTTGTTGTGTTGAAATTCTGATGCAATATAGAAAGTAAAGATGTAAAATAAAAATAAAAATAAAAAAACATGACGGATATCCATTACGTATTGGGTAATTCACCCTTTTCAAGGCCCCATGAACCGCATAATCAAATGAAATTGCAGTAATTTTTCGAGAAAGGTTTTGGTCATTTCATAGATACATATATGTAGGTAAAGTGATTTTAAAGAGAAAATAATAATTAAGGCAATTCAGGCTAATCGACTATTCTATAGTAAATAAACAAGATCGATTTCTACTACTAAAGAGCTCCATGTGGTCTTCTAAAGGATGCTAGATGTTGTAAAATTTCAGAAAAAAAAACAGAATTTTAAAAGCATTCTGCAAGACTTATCTTTATAACAATGAGGCCTATCACTGATCTCAGTGTGACAACTGACTGATTGGCCCCCTTACCAGATCAATTAAATAAAGAAAACATTGAAGCTTTATGATTCACACTACAAGAAGCAGGTGCGAATCATATCCTTCCACACATATTCCACAAATCATCAAGTGAACCAGAAATATATGTATGTCTATGTATGTGCATGTTCTCGTATGAAAAACTGGAGGCTGGTCTAGAGGAGACATGGTCAAGAAACACCATTGCAAAAAGAAATTCGACACAAAGCTGATCAATAAAAGAGATTGGAGTAGTGAATCAGACAAATATGGTACACAAATAGATTCAGAACGTTCTCAGGAACGTCTCCAGGACATTTTAAGCAGACACAGACTGGGCGAGACTGAATGTGGTACTCTACTAGAAGTAGAGATACAGGTGATTATAAAGTACTAAGAGAACAATTCTAGACTGCCAGTCAAGTCTATATTCAAAATTCATATAGTCATATACATATGCAGTCTTGAAACATTGGGAAAAGTGCTTGAAAAACGTATTGGCCCAAGACTAGAGCAGTGTATCTTACTAAAAAGACTTGTGGCTGTCTGGAATTGTGTAGTTAAAGAGTCATGTAACCTGCAGACACCGAATTACATACGGCGATTTCAAAGGTAGAATCCTTCACATAGACATGGAAGAGGTCTTTAAGATATACAAAAAATAATGGGATGAGTTCCTCATGAATCAGTGTTAGCCACATTCTTATGAAATTTAAAATACCTATGATGGCACACATTGAGGGTGAATCATGTTGACATGATTGGCAGAATGGACGAAATTTCAGCGGTCATTCTAGTAAAAAATACCACAAGAAGTGCCCGATGTAAACCTATGACTTCAAGCATCAGGCCTACAACTTTTAGACCACACGACCGCAGCAGTAATGATAAAAAGTAGAAAAGAGTAGATACTATACTTTGGAGTATCACAAGATCAATTCTAAAGAACACCTGATATAAGCAGGAAAGAAAGCCAAGAGTAGGTAGTCTCTAAAGGATTTTACCATCCTTAAGATACCAAAACTAAAAATAAATGGAGCAACAGGTCCATAAGGGAGCCAAGCCTTCAAAGAGAAACCTTCCGTAAATTATACATATATGTATATGCTTACATATAGGCTGCCTCTCTAATGATTTCCGCAAGAGTTGTAAAAATTATGAAAAGACGTAACTATCGGTTATTTTTGAGACATTTCCCCTGCTCTCGTTAAATTATTGACAAAATAATGGATATTTTTTTAGTCTACATAAATGTAGGTATGTACTTTGTTAAGGGCCACCAATGTATTTATTTTGGATGGATTGTTATGTCCACCTGTCACTGACAAGCTGAAAACGTTCGCTGGCTTACCATCTTCGCGAAAAATCGAAAACTATTAAAAATCCTATAAACACCATCGCATGGAGGGGATAGTGGCAAGGATTGGCCACACATTACAGTGCGAAGATGGATTCACTTCATACATAAATTTATGAATATCCTTATGAATCCTGTTCGCACAGGACTGGCGGACTGGTTTTTTTTTTTTGAAGTTTTCGTGTTCAGACTGATAGTTTTGTCTGAACATTTCCTCATTTTGACATATTACCATATTACTTGTCAGCGGCGAGTAAACTGGTTTGATTTTCAACAAGAAATTCTTTTCACAACAAAACCAATGCTTTTCACACCAATTAAATTGGTTTGCTTCATGATTTTTTAAATTTTGAAATTTTTTTCACCCTTTTGTCGAGTGACACCGATTGATATTTCCAAACCTCAAAAAAAAAAAAATCCAGAAAATATGAACATGATATGACTCTTCGCTTCCTTCATGCATTGACTTATTTATGTCCTTACTCATCTTTTCACTTTTTCCCGCAAAATATCAATACTCGGTGAAGTGGGAAAATTTTTTTGAAGAATCTAGAATTTGACAAAAGCCACCTTCCTGACACTGACAGGTCCTTTCAGTCAATTGACACAATTGATATGCTTTAATTAGTTCGAGCCGACAGCTGTCTATTTTGATAAAATATTAAAGCAGATTCAGATCCTTTTTTCTCCCACTTGTTGATGCTTGTAGTTGACAAGGATACAAAATACAAATACAAATTTTTGGCGCAACAGGTCCATGGGACCCAGGGCCTAGCTTCTCACAACCATTCGTGTTGTGCGTGTTATATTCTTCACATGAATGGAAGGGGCCTACTGTTTAATGCCGGATCCGAACGGCAATTTTGAGAAGCTTTTTCATGACAGTTTTACTCTCGGATGTTTGTCAGACGCTCGCGAGAGGTGGGGCCGTGAAAGAAATTTTAGGTGTTGTCTGGGGATTGAACCTGGAACCCCTTGCTCCGTAGTCCAACGCACTAACCACTTGAGCCACGGCGCCCACAAGGATAACCCATCCAAAATCAATCAAAATTCCAACTTAATGAAATCAAACATTAAGCCCCTTTATAACCAGTAGGAGATTTCCTGTAGTTATGCACTTTTTTGATGGATTTTATGTTTATTTAAAGCTTTCAACGAAACCAACCCCCAAAATCCCACTATATTCGCGTATTCAGTTTAATGGCATTTCCATCAACAGGACAGGACTCTTTGCAGCAGTATCCTCTTTTGGTAGAGTTACTTCAACTGGTACTCTCCGAAACGGTTCTCCTAATTAGCTAAATGGGATATGCATGGATACGAATGCTTCCCCTCGTTCTTTTATTTTGATTTTTTGTTTTTACTGTACTTGAACATGAACAGGGATACAAGGACAAGTGTGGATGTTTTTGTTTTTTGTTTTCTCTTCGTTCCTCGAAATTTATTCATTTTACAAATAACATGCAGCAACTATATACCTTCTATACAAGAGGACACGTTCCCAGTGGAATTTTAATGAATATGAATTTATTTTAGGGGCGTCGCCGCTTGTTTCTCACATATGTTGACCAAGGAGCAACAGGAGTAGCTCTTGCTGCTCCTTCTGCAGCAGAGCATACGTGAAACATGAACTCTAAGTCAACAATCAGTGTACATCATGTATGTAAAATATGTATGTATACATATGTAATTTTTTTTTTGATGGGTTCAAAGGGGTTCTCTACCATTACCATTACCACCCACTAAAAGGACAAGTACGGGAGCAAAAATTCATTGAGTAGTTACGTTGCCACTTACGTTCGTGTATGCGACCGGGAATTGGGGTGTACCTGTATACAGGGTGATAGTGAAAGCTCTCTGAATAAAAGCAGAGGGGAAACTTTCCCTTGCACGAAAAATTCATTCTCTGTAGGCGATGGTGATGATGACGATGATGATGTTGCTACGTTCTTTCGGGCATGACACTTGAAGTGCTCTTCAACGTTCATCCCTCGTGTGGGCTCTATGCATGTGTGTGCA
Organism: Xylota sylvarum; assembly: GCA_905220385.1. NCBI lineage: Eukaryota > Metazoa > Arthropoda > Insecta > Diptera > Syrphidae > Xylota > Xylota sylvarum. Next base: position 21,171,052 of record LR999958.1, read on the forward strand.
TGTGGGTTTTGTATAAGTATACCTGTGAGGGATGGCTGGTGGTTGGTAGTACATTGAAGCTGGATGTAATATCCAACATATGGATGGTTGTAGGTATGTATCGTGACATGAATATAATCCTTATTGCAGCCCGGTAGTGTTGGCATGTGGTGGCTTGGGGGTCGCTTTCAGGACATATTTGCAACAAACCCATCAAAGATTACGTTAGCTTTGGGAACGCTTTCTTTAAATTTTAAAATAGAAAGATAGATGGTGGACGTTTACAAGTTTTTTTTTCATTTTTCATTGTTAAGTGGTGTGAATGGTCTTTAAGATTCATAGACCAAGTTAAAGGTTTAAAATTTCAAATTCTTTTTTATAATCTCTTGTGAATGAGTAGGTTTGACGTTTGTTGAATCCTTACAAAGGCTGCGCTGTTTTCTCGGTGGAGGAAAAAAAAAGTGTGGTTACGTGTACATGCCCTAGTTTAGCAAACGCTTGTATAACTGCTGAGATATGATATCCTGGTCAAACGCATCTGCATCTGGGGTAGAACAAAGAAACAATGCCAGTTGCACAGCCTGGGGTTCGGTAATGACATAACCGAGAAACGTTCATGCGAAGCCATTGCAATAGGGCGGACGCCGAGGAGGAGTAGAAAGATGTGTTGTCATGCGATATTGTTAAACTTGATAATGAAAAGTGGTACGATATTGACTTAAGTATGGAACTCAAGCATATTGATGTCTTCCATTCGTTGGTGTGTTCGTACTTACATGTTGTGTGGAAAGGAGAAAATAGGGTGCATGGATAATTATAAGTATTAAGTTCTAAAGGTTGCCCGGTGGAAATAGATTCGTGAGATAGTCATGGATGTATGCCCTTAGATACAACAATATGGATGTCACAAAGGAAAACATGATACTACTTCAAATGTGGTGGATGCAGTCAAGTCTATGTAATTAGTTAAAGTAGCTTGTACGATAAGAAGCATTTCAAAGATGTGAGAATAGTTGTAATTAGCTGTTCTTATGTTTGCGCAGCGCTAGCGGTTGTACATAATATTTGAATTTGCTTAAAGTTTTCGTAACTTTGGTGTCTTGTAAACTTTGCTTACAGGATAAGGAAGGCAATTGAGTAGCAAAGGCATTGAAAAACAAATTAAAGAGGGTTTTCAAAAGTCGACAACATAGATTGCAGGAAAGTTGCTCAAATAAGTGCTATTCTTACCCGACCCTTATCTTAGATAGGAGTATACCACTCTTAATAAACTATAGCTCCACGTTTGGGTATAGAGAATGGACCCCAATCTATGACAGTTAAGACCTATAAAACGTCGATGGTGGCAGGACCAATGCCGTCAAAGTGCTTTTTGTCATTTTAGCAAAAGAAGCTCTATATAACAAAGAGTAACGAGAATCGAATATCAACAAGGATGGGATTCTTCTGACAACGACAGATTCTTAACATCATTACGTGGATAAATGAAACACATACATACATACATATGTATGTTGTAGTATATCCAATTCATAAGAAAGGAGACCATTCAATTGCACCATTTACAGAGGTATCAGTATCCTCAACATCGCATACAAGATCGTATCTGCCAGCCTATGTAAACGTTTGAAACCCTTTGTCAGTGTAGTCTCAGACCCGGAAAGAATCGATCAAACCTTCACACTTTGGTAGATCTAGGAAAAAACTCAAGAAGTCCAAATCGATACCCATCATCTTTCATCGATTTTAAGGCCGCATATGACAGGATTTATATTTTAGTGGTCGTCGTGGCTCAAAGGATTTAGGCAAGGTGTTATGTGATTTTTCAAACATTCTTGCGAAACTCAGAAGCCAACACAAATCTTTCTACTCGTACTAGCGTACGCCGACGTTATTGGCATAATTGGTAGAACTCAGTGGGCTGTCACCTAGTTCACTAGTAATGAAACGGAAGCTGACAAAATGGGTTTAGCGGTAAACGAGTGCATATCCCGTCAACGAGAAGGGACACACAACATCGACGAATTGGACAGAACGTCACAATCGACAGCTATAACTTTGAGCTAGTAAGGGACTTTGTCTGCCTTGGCTCTGGTATCAATTCTAAAAACAACATCTCATCTTATCACCTGTCCAACAGGCTGTTACTTCCATTTTTGCGATTCCCGTAGTCTAAAGGTCGTGTTTGTGGCCAGTTGAAAAACAAAACTGTGTCTATTGGAATTAGGATATATATGTAAAGCTCTCTGGTTCAGAATGTGGCTTCAGGTGGATTACGCTGTTTTAGGGTAAAGTCTTCCAACTTTAGAGCAGCTGTGCTTTCATTAATCTAAATAGAAACTACTTCTATTTTTAATGGTAGCAAGTTGCAGACTATCAACGAGTACCTATCTGTATGTATTTTCTTGACATTGAGAGACATCCTACATGGTGCATAGTGCATTCTCTATATTTCACAGCAATGTAAACAATAAACCCAGTGATGAAACGCAATCTATTTTTAGACGCAATACCTGTACTTTAAATTTGCATCAGAAGAGTATAGAGCGTCACGCCATTAACGAAGTCACTGTCTCTGACGTTCCTTTACTTAGTCTACATACATACATGTAAGTCCTTAGGATGTGCACGCACATAACTAGTGTCGTGTTAAATGCCTTTGGTGACAGTTTAGAAAATTGTTTGTTATTTAAGCCATGTCGCTATATTCAAAAAGCAATTACGTTTTGAGGTTTTTTTCTTTCGCGGTGGTGTGTCACTCAAAACACACAGAAAATTATAAACAATTTGTAAGTAAGACGTAAAATGTCGCCACAGGAAAATGGTTTCACGTAGCGCTCTCCTCGGATATTCATCAACGTGCCACACGCTTGGTGTGTGTAAAACACATAAGTTCGTCGACTTGTCGTTGGCACGTGCTTAGCGATATTTATTTTAAGACGCGAAAAGAGAAATCCAAAACGATATGTCTGTGCTGTAGTCAAGGGTTTCCTTTATTTCAGTTTCCCTTACTTTTCATTTTATGTATTTTATTTAATTTTTTATTTTTTTTTTTAGAAAATGCAATTTACTCCCCGTCAATGCCAAACCAAAACAATTTCCCTCAGCGATATCGAATTCAAGGACAAACTACCTATACATACATATGTATATAGACTTTCTTGTTCTTTTCCATTAAACTTGTTTTTTTTTTTTTATGTATGTATTTACGGCCTTTACCGAGGTCTACAGTTTAATTTCGATTGTTGTTCTCCTTTGGATTTTCTCCCTCAGGAGTGGGGTTTAAGGGGGTAGTTAGAGGCAACAGCAGCTGTTGAACTTGTTGGCTTGGCTACATGACATGGAAGTGATTACCTTGTATTGTTTATATGGTTTGCGTATGATTGTACTGAGGTTGGCATGTAAGCCGGAATCCTGCCCGGAGGTAAATTGCTTGCTTTATAAATAGAGTCGGTGGAACTCTCTGTAGTGGTTCCAGTGATATATTTAGCATCTATTTTATATGAGACTATTGGTATGGGTGATTATATATTTTGAAATTGATTTTGAATGTTGAATTATGGATGAGTTTTATTTTGAAAATAGGACTTTTAATAAATAAAATGAAACGAACCCTTGTCGATGCGAATATCATACATTTTCAGCGTCGATATGAAAAGCTGTCATCAGGCGATGAAACGAACGCAATAACAGGGTATGTTTCAGTGTGGTTGTGGGCCAGCTGTCCACCCGCTTTTCTACTGTAGAATACAGGCTGCGAAAGGATTAACGTAACAACTCTTTTGAACTTTAGTAAACACCAGATGTGGCTGAGTGGAGAGTGAAATATTTAGACATTTAGACAACACGCGGTGTTGACAGATAGACTGGAGATGGCCATGGAACTGGAACACAAGAACACAGTGTCGAAGAGGAACTTTTGAACGTTAGGGTAAACTCAATTCCTTGTTATAAGATAGTGGAGTAAGACAGATCTACTTGGTTAGTATACTTCTTCCCGACTTATGACCATGAGATTTATAAAGTGAATTCTTATTGGTTGATGGTTAAGTATTTGGGAAATGTAAATATTAACGATAAGTGTGTTATCGAACAAAGTTATGTTGAAACAACAAGAATTAACCTTCAGAAGCTGGTGGAATCCAAAGAAAGAATGCAGTTATCGACAAAGATGAGCGATATTATGGTTCACCAAGAGGTTATGAAGAAATGCGAAAGACTCTTCGGTAAAAGATGACTCAAGGCGAAAACTATTTACTTTAAGCATAGTTAAGTATACATATAAACCGGTCTAATCTACCTATATGTCAAGACATGGCGAGCATTAATCAATCATTGATATGACTAAATTGGTCCTGTTTATGTTGAGCGGATTTACGAGTCTTGTCAATGACAATGACAAGATTAGGGACAACCTTTTCCTTAGAGTCATCCGCATGTATGAGTATTTTGCGCCAAAGTGCTATCAGATCTGGATAATAAAGAACGAAGCAGATTTGGGATTCGGGTACCGTAGCAGTGATTAGTGCGTTGGATTACTGAGCGACGGTTTCAAGGTTCAATACCTAAACAGCACCAAAAGTTCTTTCATGGCTCCACTTCTCCATAGCGTCTGTCAAAGATCGAAGAGTATAACTGTCACGCAAAAGCTTGGCCTCTTCCATTCGTGTAAATGTAAAGAATATAATGTCCACAACACGAATAGACGTGAGAAACTAGGCCCTTAGACCTGATTTGTATTATTTTTTGGAAAAGAATCCAACCCAGCCAGACATGTAAAAATCTTGCACTAGACGTCAACAAACCAAACCAGGCACTAGGACCGAAGGGAGGACTTAGGTGGTTTAGACTCTTTTCGGAAAGATGCCGAAGTTATCCTTAGAGGAAGGGGATTTAAGGACTGCAACATGAAGTCTTTTCGAAAGAGGAATTTACGTAAAGCTGAATGCTGTGCTTGTTCTTAACGATATGAAAATGAAATTTCAGAACAAAGAGATAATCACAGGAAGGTAATGTTGATAAAACTCTTTTGTTGAGGGTACATATTCTTCCTATGGCTGTGTTGTATATGTACATTTTGTTCCAGTGATTGTCAGTTGTAATATGTTTGAAACATATTTTTGGTGTTATGTCGAAAAATTGAATGGTATCAGAGCAGTTTAAGGACAGGAGAATTTATCAAAAACTATGTATATTATCACAGGGTTACATCTTGGAGAAAAGCCGAGGAACATTAATCGATACTCATTTCTGCATCTATGTATTTTGAAGTCGCCTATGCGGAGCAGTGAATTATTTTTGGCATCCTTGCAAAACTCATTCCTCTGTGTAGGGTGAATAAGGAGAATACACGATGCTGTGTGAAGGGTAGTAAATACAACTTTCGTGCCCGAAGAGGTTTGAATAAATTTTACTTGTAATTGAGCAACATCATACTTCCGCTCCAATGATGAGTCGGTACTGCTATATGGAGGTCGTATGTATGTAGAAGATGACCTCCACTATGACCCGGAAGTTGCAGTTGTCTACGCTTCGTTCTTAGGATTTTCTACCATATCGCTTTGTATGAGAATGTATCAGGAATAAATTGATATCACCATTAAATGATGAATGGCAGACAAGCAGTCACACCTTGCGTGAAGAAAATTCTGTTCTGAAAGGCACAAGAGCGGAGAATTGAAGACCATTGCAGAACTCTGTACAAACTACAGTAAAGGCTTTCGTGACGCCCTATGCCCAAGAAGTGTGACGGGAACTAAAGAAAGAAAAGAGGATAAAATATACTGTCATAAAAAAAAAAATCACCTCATTTCAGATAGAGCTTGAAAATTAGTAGCAGGTTATTAGCGATTTTGTCCTCGATGTAATTTCTGATCTTTAAGTTTCGTGAAATGGGAGGTTCAACTAAATTTGTGAATCTACTCGAATGCATAGATTCTAATACGCAGTCAGCGGTGTAGACGGGAAAGGAGCTGTCGGAATACTTTGCGACACTTTTTAGGGTGAAGCAAGGTTGTTTATTATCGCCATTACTCTTCGCACTGTACAGCAATAATTTTTATGAGTATATAGGAGGAGGTCTCAATATCGAGCTTTTAATCATAAAAGTACTGCTGTATGCCAACCATATGGTATTCTTAGGAGATGGTATGGAAGTTTTGCAACAGATGATAGTTCGTCTTCAAGAGTACTGGGAGAAATGAGGTTTGGAAGTAAACCTTTCAAAATCAGAAATTATAGTTTTCTGAAATGGTGGTGGATTATCAAACTAAAAAAGGGGAAGAAGTAGTATACCTATCTTGTTACACTTCTCACTCCAAAAATAAAGTTTACAAAATATTTAGAGAAAAAATATACTTCAGCTAGGAACAGCATCAACGCAACAAACAATGTTCTGATTTGGAATGTTCGAAGAAGTGGAAAAGCTACAGCACTATGTTTTGAAAATAATTTTGAATCTACCATCATGATCTCCAAACTATGCCCTTTCGATTGAGACCGCCGCTGAAGATGAGCAATTCTATACACTGGACTTTCATCTAAGATACCTATGTATGTCAAGAAATCAGTGTTCGAATACAATGATACTGGACTACCTCATTAGGTAACCAAAATTCTTTTGGAAAAACAACTTTTCTACATCAAAAACTTACAGCTTCTGGATCGACTCAAACAGAACGGAGTGCGAGGGAAAGTGACTCAAGAAATTTCAAGTTTTTGGATTACTCGAAAAGGGCAACGCTAACTTATTGATGGTACTAAAATTAGTGAAATTTCGTGGATTTCCAAAGCATATTTGGAGCCACTGTTTCACCTCTATGCAGGAAATGTAACATAGTAGAAGAAGAAAGCTTCAATTACTTCATAGGCAGAAGTCTCGTATTGAAAGAATTTAGAGCGAGATATTTTGAAAAGACAATTCTGAATGAAAGCGAACTCATTGTACTCAATGGAGGGAACATCAATGATTGGAATAGAATGGTTAAGTATATTACTACTTCTATACACCTACAGAAAACTACTTTTAGCTGAATTCAATTGTTACGAAGATTAGTGTCAAGTTTTATTCTGTCATTTCTCTTCTTTTAATATCCTATCCATGGGTATATTAAGTTTGTAACATGGAGAAATAATCAAGTATATATTTTCGTGATCAGTATCAATAGCGAAGACGAATTAGCCATGTCCGTCTGTATATCCGTGTGTATGTCACCACTTTTTGAGCTTTAAATTTTGAGCTAAAAGGATAAAATTTCATATCTGGACTTCGGAGAAAGAGAAATCCATTCACTGGCACACCCAGTTATTCGTAACTTCAGTATTTTACATGAAATCAAAAATTTTTGTTAAGACCAAATATTTAGATGTTTACATATGTAGATTGTCTACAATCTTCACTATTTTACATGAAATCGAAAATTTTTGTTAAGACCAAATATTTAGATATTTAGGTTGTCTACAATTCACCCATACATTGTATTTAACCACGCCTACTTTTTGGGGGCGTCCGATTTTGATGAAATTTGTCATGTAACATCCTTCAAATGTTCGACGTTATAGTTGTAATTCGAGAAAAAATGCAATATCCACGCTCACTTTATTAGGGCTTCATAAAAAGGAGGATATCAAACGATCCGTTGCAAATTAATTGTAGCTTTTCTTTATGTATGTTTATACATAAATCAGAATCCGGATACCTAATACATAAAATTCATTATTAATTGTAATTTACCCGACAGACGACTGTTAGGTCATTGTCATGAGTTTTTCTACTTTTCAACAAAAATTGTATGCTGCAATCTCAAAACAATGAATTTTTGAAAGTTGAAAATAAAGAACTACTACTATTATCATTGGTCTAAAGATGTTGGTTTTAGCCACCAGCTAATTCAATTTAATTTAACCTAACCTACCCTAGTAATATTTTAAAAAAAAGTTAGTGCTTATAAATGCTTATACTTAGATAATATGATAATATTTTCTGTCTTAAATTTTAAGGTTCAAAGAATGGTTCCACTGGAATAGACTGGTATACGTATGTACATATGTATGTATATCTGGTGCCGCAGCAACTTTAATATAAAAATTCTTTCACGACTAGCAAACCTAATATCAGAAAATACTTTTATAAGACCAATCATCAATGCCATACCTAGTCATTAATATTTAAACTTATCATATAGAAAAGATCTGTCTGGACCAAATAGTATGCTACCCTATTATCTTGCATGAGTCCTATTAAAGTAGGCGTGGCGTATACCATATTTTTGGATTGAAATACAATATAAGTTAAGGATGTTAGTTACAAAATATGTACCTATCATCCAAATTGTTTTTTTGATGAAACCGCCAGCAAAAAGTTGTATAAAACTGAAACTGTCTAAAACCCAGAAACAAAAAAACGTGTCTAAACGCAAAGATACTCTATTTCGAATGGTAAAGCTTCAAAACCTGCTACTTTGACCGGATATACAGACGAATGACTAATTCAATTCAGCTGTTGCTTTTTTAATTAAAGAAAAACGTAGACGTTCTAATTATATTCTCTAAGTTAAGTGAAAGCTTATGGAAAGATTAAAGATATTGGTATGCAACCACATATGTGCTCACCTATGTATGTATAACCTGTTGAGGGTTGTAATACCCTCTTATGCGTATACATACTGTACATCGATAATCTCCATCAAGGAAACCAATTAAATTAATTTGCTGAAATGTTTACTTCATAAACTCAAATGATTAAACCCCTCCACAAATGCAGCTATCAATTTTATCATTATTACATACATTAACAACACACATTCCTTGTATAGATAAAATCAACTCAATTCAACCCACTCAAATTGGCTCAAGCACTCAAGCACACACCACACTCAAAAAGTGTGTGAAAATCTGATCAATATCCGATGATTGAGAAGCCAAAATTTGAGGTTAACGACCCACTCGCTGAATAATGGCCATCAATTTGCAGAAAATTTGTTTTTCATTCCGAAGAGGGAACACAAATCTTTAGACTTGCATACACACACTGCACCTCATTTACCCCCACGACCAACGAGAACTCTTGCATTGGATGTTTTAATATTTCATGAACATACATATTTTTTTCCTTTTTATTTCTGTCTGGGGAAAACTTAAAATAAACAATTGCCCACACAATCCCACCCCCATATAGTAGTATAGTAGTTTGATCGACTCATACCAACCCACAATAGTTTATTACCAATAAGCACAACTGGACAGAAGGAGGCGCTGGACGCTTTGACCGTCTAAACCGTATTCACTTCAGTTCCTTTTGGGGCTTTTGCTTGAGCAATGGACGAAAGGTGCGCACCATCCATTCCTGTTGGCACCTACCAGGTGAGCGTGCAGGAAATTCCTCTCCGTTGAGGGGTAGTTATCACACTTTTCACAGTACACCACGAAAATTCGGAGGCAAATGGGCAAGCCAAAACGGAAAAGTCTCAGTTACTTGGAAAAAAAGTGTTGCGAATTCACACTCATTAGCGAGCCTCTAAAAATAGAACGGGACGAGTTTCTTTTTGTTGACCAAAAAAGAAAATTTTATTTTTTTTAACTTAAGATACTTTATTGCACTTTTTGTTTTTTTTTTTGGAAATGCATTTAATTACGATTCACTCGAGGAAAGATTTTCAAAAAAAACCGGAGGAGTAAAGAATCCATGGCAATGCAGAGAGCAGCGATAGACGGTGAAGGACGATGCGAGAACAATATGAGAAGACTCGCGTTGTTACACCCGCCAACGGAAACTGAGCGCGCAGTAATGGTGAAAGCGAGTTTTTAGGCCGATGGCCGACAAACGGTTGGATCTAGAATGTGGGGCGACGAGTAATGTTTTTTATTCTTTTGGAGGAGATGGATCAGGGATGTGGTTCGCGGTTGTCAAGGCAGGAAAGAGAATGATAGTAGGGGAGAAATTGAGAGAAGGAGAAAGTTGCTCTTGAACTGATAAAAATAGACTGGAAAAGTGCGAAAGCTCTCTCATGGATAAACAAAAACACAAGGGAATGCAATTTATGTTAAGAGAACCGGCGAAATTCATGGAAATGGAGGAAATGGAGAAAAGCTTAAAGTTCGCAAAATTTGAATTGTGAAAACCGTTTTTAAAAATCGTAGACAAGATGGTTGTCGTTGTGGTTGTTCAGCTTTTAAGAGACATTTTGATAATATCAACAAAAACACGAAGGTGTATTCTTTGCTACTACAGAACAGTCTTGGATGGAAGCTTTTGGTATGCAAATAAGCTCTACTTAAATTTTTTGCATAATTAAATGGATACAGATCCCATGGGTTGTTTTGGTTGTATAATGAAAACTTTTAATGCAACTATGTTTGCAATCGCATGACCAAAACTAAAGAAGAAGGGCTATGAAAGTAGTGGTTTGAAACTTTGGTATTCTTCAGTTTTATTGCACAATGCTTTGCGGCAATATTAATCAGAGATATCCGCGGTTTTGGTCTTTGCTAACCTAACATGTTATTCATCTTTTCACTTGACTATGACTTGTAATGGAACTTGATACAATGTACGTACATACATATGTTTATATGTACATATGTAAATTGTGATACTTATTCCTAAATTAAGGTTCTTTGTTATTTTAAGTAATTTAGACATTTTAAAGGGTGAGCCATCTGTTGGCTTCTTTTTGAAACATATTTTATTTTGACACTTACAGCTAGTATGCGCTTCAAAAATTGACATAAACTCAGTATTTTATTTTCGCGGTACGAAATGGATCGACTTAAGTTTGAACAACGTTGGGAAATATTGCAAACTTACTTCCAAACTGCAAAACAGTGCGAATTTTGAAAAGAAATTTCGGTTAAGTCTGTGATGAAAGTTTGTGAGACTGGTTTGCTGATTGAAAACCATACATATTCACGTGTTCGTCCTGCGCGTTCAACAGATAATATTGCAGTTTTTTACAGGTTTATGGAATGGCGACATTATTGACCCATTTTTCTTCCAAGACTACAATGGAAGAAACGTAAAAGCCAATGGCGAGGGCTATCGAAGCATGATAACCGATTTTTATGGCCGGAAATTGAGCATTTAGACTTGGGCGAGCTATGGTTTCAGCAAGTCGTCCAACAATCGATTTATTGCACACTAAGTTCAATAATCGTGTAATCAGTCGTTTTGTTGATGTTGTCCCCAGACAACACCTTACATTTTTTTACGGCCCCACCGCTTGTGAGCTTCTGACAAACATCCAAAACTGCCATGAAAACGCTTCTCAAATAAAACAGTGCCCTTCGGAAACGGTATTAAAAAGTAGGCCCCTTTCATTCGTGTAAAAAATATAACACGCACAAAGCAAATGGTTGTGAAAAACTAGGCACTGGGTCCAATGGACATGTTTTTTTTTTTTTTTGCTTTTAAAGATCGATACTATCTAAATAATCCAGAGACGATGCAGGCACTCAAGAACAATATTGTTCAAGCTATTCGTGAAATAGGGACCGAAATCATCAAAAATGTATTGAAAATTGGGTTGATCTACTGCCATGCCAGCCGAGGCAGCCATTTGAATGAAATAATATTAATCGGAAGGATTACCTTTTTCAATAAAGCAACATTCGTTGAAAAATGATGAAAAGTGTTTTTATACAGCCTTTCAAAAAGAAATCAAAATATTGCAGTGAAGTCTGTATGAGGGAAAAGTTATTTAGTTACATTAACAAAGCTACTATAAGCCTTCTACTCATGGAACAGAATGCTGGCTATCACAAAGATACAATAGTTAACTTGCAATAGTCGCTCTAATAGGTGGAAACCATAGTCGATATAAAATGTTACGATTCTACAAGGATATGTACTTAGGCAAAGTAGTGTGGATATGTAGGAAATATAGAGTAGTACACACAGACTCGTCCAAAATGGACGTTGGCATATGAATTTTTTTCTAGTAAAGGTCCTAACAGAAACCGTCAGTGCCGTCCATCAGACTGGCTTGAGGGCAATAACGAGAGGCATGAGAGAAGACCCTCCTGGGTTCCTGGTCATGAAAGTGTACCAAAGTTTTTGATATTGCGCTTTGTTCATACAGACACAAGGCGGGGAATAAATGGAGTTCATTGAATACTGACAAAGGAATGAGTAGTATTTATTCGAAAAGAAAACACACATCCTGGTATCATATACTAAGAATGGAGGAATAAAACCTTTATAAAAACAAGTAAATTCATGTGGATATGAAGGAATTCTTTTGTAATTGCACGGGCTTCCTTAACATAATAATAATAAATTACTCAGAAGATGCTTTTTCCAGGACATAGTAGATCTTTCGGTGAAAATGGTTTATGATATCAATAGATACAATAGTTAAATAGATACTGTCTCTAACCTGGCACCCAGCATAGGTGAATGAACTGCACCGTCATCTCCGTGAGAGACAAAAAGTAGTTTAAAGGTTCTTTTGAGGTAGAAGAATTCGATTCTAGGGACTTGATTGCAACTTGACTGGTAGTGAAAATGCTGATATTCCTACCAGACCACTAGGACAAGGCTTCCTTGATCGCTATGATTTCCGTCTTAAAAATGCCAGTGTGATCTGGGAGATGGAAATAGATGCTCAGATTACGTTTTCCAGAGAAAACACCATGAACCACTCACTACGGGCTCGTCTGGAAGTTATGTACAAATATCTCTGTTTCGACGGGATGTAGTCGATGGTTTTATAGGTAAAGCTTAACTGGTCGAGAAACGAGGAGGGGCTTGCATTATAGCTAGACGCGGCCAAAGTCGCACTGTAGACCATACAGGTGAATAAGGCTGGAATAACTATGTCGCATACATAGGTATCTTGTTCTTTTGCAGGTCAACTAGCAGCTTCTGAATTCAGAGAAGACGCTACCTTTGTTCCCCAACTGGTAAGTCTTCTAGCTGATGCACCACCCAGCTGTGTGTTAATAATCCTGCATTTGATTAATCAACATTCCGAGAGAACTATCCACTTTCAGATTTTTCAAAGGGGATTGTCGGGTTAATGTTCTGGGAAAGATCAGTCCAAAGTTTCCCACCATGGCTTTAACACAGGGAAATACTTTAAATTGCTGAATGTCAACAGGAATGATACCATCAATTCCTGGGGACTTGAGTTTAAAGCTTGCTAATTCTTCAGTTAGGTTTTGTAGAATTTGAGAGATAATTTAGAGGTTTTAGCTAAAATCAAGGTAGGGTTCTTTTCTTTATTTTTAAGGACGGATTTGAGAATATAATAAGATCGAAATATAGTCATAATGAAGTGATTAAAACCACTACAATAAGTTAATACTTCATCTTTAATGTAAGTTAATGAGTTCACAGATCTACTAGTAAGTACCAACCCAATGGGGAACGTGGAGTATCGATGAATACTGATCCTATGTAGATGAAACACTCCTTACTCGGTAAATATAAGCGGGAAAAACATTTCCATTGTATATTCTAGTCTGCGAAGAGGGTGAAGCTAGTATGGCTTATAACATAAGTAATCATGGTACATTGTATTCTGGTCCCATTAAATAAATTTCAACCAGAAGAGGACTACCATAGCTATAAATATTTAATGAAACCTTTCAATTATCGATGTAAATCGATATCAGGCTCAAAATAAATTTATGATTTCTTAAAATTAGGTACAACATTGTTCATACCAGAAAAAAAAAAACGTGCCCACAGTGAGAACGTAAATCGATTAAAAGAAGAATTAAAATCAGAGAACAACATGGGACTTAAAATAAGCCTTCTTTTCACCTCGACCACTTATCGATCGCCTACTGTGCATGTGCCTGGAAATCGATGCCACGAGGAAGCCTTTCCGCGCTCTAAGTCTATCAAAATCTCACATCGAATCGTGGCAAATGGATTAAGTTTTTCCTTTCCACGAGCTATTTACGTGCCACTTACACTTACACGAGAGAAAGTGTCGTGGATGTCATTCAAAAAAAAAAAAAAACAAAACTAAAGGAATGTCAGAAATGGTAAGTTAACTTTAAATAATATTTAATTGCATTTTATTCAAATACACTCTAGTAAATATTATATTACTTTCTTCGTAATTGTAACAATTTGTAGGATTTGTGAATAAAATCATAAAATAATATCAACTGCAGGCCTAAGTGTCATATTCCAACACTCGTTCAATATCAGCCACCCTTAACGTTAGTGACCAGCCTTGTCTAGATTCTCCATTGTAAAAGTGCATATTTGCAGTTATGTAAAGTCAACGAAAAGACAGATAGAGAGATAGAAAACTATAACAAAGACAAAAAACCGCTAATGTAATTAGAGCCGTATACCTCGAGTGCAAGCCTTGAATTTATTAGTTCTTCGCGAATTTCGAAAGCAAGAACATCGGGGAAAAAAACAGAATAAAACCTTAGAGTAGCGAAGAAGCCTTGCTATTTCCTTTTTTGGTCTTGGAATATTCTACAACTGTGCGTGTATGGGAAACGTTAGAAGGAAAAGTCCTTTTTTTCCTTAATTGGTTTCCGTGGACTGGTTTTGTTGTCGTCGTTGATGTTTTGTTTCCTCTTTCGTTATTCGTTCGTTTTACGTACGCGCGTTCCTGTTTATGTAAAAACAAAGAAAATCCTTTCAATATAAAAGAAAAAAAAAAAAACACGAAGGACTTTTTGGATTAAGTAAAATAAAATCAAAGAAAATAAAAATAAAACCCAAGCCTACAAATGACAAAAATCAATTACAAATACTCTGGATATATAAAGACTTTTTAGTAAGTTTTTTTTTACAAAATAGTTCCAAGTTTATACATACTTTTTTTTAATCTAATAAAAATAATATCAATCTAGGACATGAGCTTAAATAAATTCGATACCGAGGTTAATGATTTTTAAACAAAAGTCTTCAGTGTAATTGCGTGATCCTTCGGATCAACGTTGATTAATAACAGCGTTACCCGTACATGATTGGTTCATGATTCTATACAGGGAAGCCAGAATAAAGCGAACATTTTTCTGCTGTGCTTTTTTTTTTTAAAAAGTGTGAAGTTTTATTTTTATATAGGTTTTGAGAAGTAGACATTATTGAAACAGATCTGCCCTCTCTAGGATTTTAGGAATATTTCGTTCTTTGTGAGGTTGAGTGTGGAGTGAGTAAACTCTGGAGTACCTGAAATTATATTTATATTCTTTTTAATCAGCTCAAATGTTGTGAGTCCATTTTTAGGTTTCCACAATTCCTGGACAGATGAGTTGGACCTTTGCGACTTAGGCTCGATAGTATTAATTGCTGTATGTACCTAATTCTGATTGAAAGGTTAAACGATTTGCAAGGCAACCGTTTCTTGTAACGATCTGAAAATTTCTGACCTAAGTAGAGATATCAGACAAAATCTTTAACTACTCAAAAGTAGTAGTTTTTGGCAGTTAAGTTACCAGCAGGGCATCTAATTAATTTTTAGAAAACGAAGTGCAGATGATTGTAGTAGCAGAGTGCAAAACCTTGCTTTACATAATTTGTTGAATTTTGTCGTTAAGATATCGGCACTTACCATATACATATTTAAGGACCGTAGATTTGCCACTGACTACAAATAAAAAAGTAGGAAAATCTTAAAGCAAATAGTCAGAGCTATGATAGTCCTCTTCATAAGCGTCGCGGGTCTAACGTCGCAAGTCTAACGAATTTAACAAAACCTAAGTCTATTTAGTTTGCCTGAATCCTGAGGGTAATACCGAACTCATTTGAGTCTTGTCTAGCAGCCTCATCAGAAATCCCATTACTATCTCCTCAGATACACATACTCCGACCACTCCACTGCACATATAACCCATGGACCCTAGAATAGCATAGACGGATTAATAATTGCTTAATAATAGTGATGTCTGTTGTTGTCGTCTCCTACGAAGACATTAGCACCGAACACTTGATTGATCTCAAAGCCTCCCATGGGTACGTAGGTAGCGTGTCAGCAAGCCGTGTCGAAACATAATTAGCGCAAAGGCGTTGTTTTAATACTACAACACAAGTGACCTATCAGATGTAAAAAGGGTGTTAACTAATAGGGAAATGAGTGACGATTATTCAAATCTACCCCTTTACATTGAGGAAACTGATGATGTCCCCAATGCTAATATCCTTTAACTCTACTAGGTTGTCAAAAAAGTGTTAACCTAGTGTACCTTAATAACTCGAATATAGTTTTTTCTTCAAAGTCTTTATAAACTGGCAAAGCCTCTATGATGGTATCTAGATTTGTCGCGGTTCGGGCAATTGCTAAAGCCAGAAAGTCATTCATCAAAGTTTGGATATAAGTGGGTACACCACACCTAAAAGGGAATTAGGGAGTAGGTAGGGGCTCTGTCTGAGATTCAGAAGACTTTCAAATTAAATACAAATATTTAATGCAACAGCACCGTATGGGACCCAGTGCCTAGGTTCTCTCAATGTTATTTCCCTTACACGAATGAAATGGACTGTTTGATGCTATGTCCATGTTATAGTAAGGTTTCTTCATGACAACTACGCTAGGATATTTGTCGGACGATCACGAGAGGTGAAAAATCTTTGGTTTTGCCTGGGAATTGAATCACGAACATCGCACTCAGTAGTCCGACGTACTTACCACTGAGCCTTGCACTCCACGTTTTTAGAACTTAGATCTAGGGTCCTGGCAGCCCTCATTACTAGGCTTTTATGTAGGAGGTTTAATGCTCCATATCGTCTCGTACCTAGACTGAAATTCGAAGATTCTTCTAGATTCTTCTTCGGTCGGTCGCGGACGGTGTGATTTAGCTTTACCTCTATCCATATACATACTTTGTAGATTCTCTTCCAATTATTCTCCTCGCAAATTGAACCCAATATTCGAGTAAAAGGCTATAACAAAACATGATCAGAGTTGACGCTTGCTTTCCTGCATGTACATATTTATAAGCCCTTGGTCGATTTAATTCGAGGTTGAACCGGTTGGAGAATGTTTTGTTGTTGCGTGAACCGCTTTGCGGACAGGGCCGTTACCACATATTAGGTTAATGATATAAAAAAACGACCCGAATATTACACGCTACATTTCCTCACGAAAGCTGAAATCAGTTGAGTCCAAGCAGGAACTGTGCTTCATTACTTGCCCACTTACTACGATTAGTTCCTTAGTTCCTTAACTGCTGCTTCACTTCTGAAATTGGCCAATTAATTGCACCATGTATGGAGTCTTTTGGAAAAAGAGTGTTTGCACAATTAAAATACAAAGTAGGACAAAGGTTTTCCATGTTATAAAATTACTGCTCTTAGAGTGGAGAACAGTCGATTCTGACGCAGCAATTGTATCATTTATCATCGATTTATCAGCGCCTCTCTGAACGCTTTGAAACTCTCACCTAAGCAACCTAAAGTGTATTTTAAGATTTTTTTTTTTTGTTTTACATTTGAACAGATTACAGAATCACAGCCGCATTAAGAGGCGGATAAGATTTAAGCACCCAGTACCAAACTAACTTACCATCATGTCGTCGGAAGCAGACGAAATTGAAAAGGGCCAAATGGACTATGATATTGCCACGTCCGACGAGTATATTCTGAATGATGTGGAAAAAAACTTCATCCTCGCAGCGGAGCGCGGTGACTTGGCTAGCGTTAAAAGGTACAATTTTAAAAAAAATTTCTTAATTCTAATGAAACTTCAAATGTATCCTTCTAGAATCATTGATGACTATAAGGGGGACCCTCAGGCCTTTAACCTAAACTGTGTAGATCCCCTAAATCGATCAGCCCTCATTTCGGCGATTGAGAACGAGAATTTTGATTTGATTGTGCTACTTCTCGAGCAGGGTATCGATGTCGGCGATGCATTACTGCATGCGATTTCCGAAGAGTATGTCGAAGCTGTTGAAGAACTTCTACATTGGGAGGAAACGCACCATCAGGAGGGACAACCTTATGTAAGTTAAAAAACAATTAAAACCTACAGATTATAAAACATTTATTGAATCTTCTTTTTAGAGTTGGGAGGCAGTCGACCGCTCCAAGTCCACATTTACTCCTGACATAACCCCATTGATTTTGGCCGCCCACCGAAATAATTATGAAATCCTTAAAGTTCTCTTGGATCGTGGTGCAACTCTGCCAATGCCGCATGATGTCAAGTGAGTAGGAGTAGTTTTGTGTTATTGCATTTCATCATCATCAGCATCATCAGCATCATCAGCATCATTAGAATCACCATCAACACTGTCATCATAGTATCGGTGTCCGAAAATCGAATTGAAAATCACGTAAATTTGTTTTAACTGCAAACATCAGTACGTGCGTTATAGTCGTTGCAATTGCATGGCATAGGAGTTACCTAAGCCATCGTCGTAGGTTGGAAATCCCTTTACGTTTACCCATATCCTTTTAGAAAAGAGCGCAGCTGTATGGGTGATTAGTGTAGGTACCAGTGACGAATAGGGTATACGCTAATGTTTACCGAATAGAGTAAATTTTGCGTAAGATAAACAAATTTTAGTTCGAATAGGCGTTGATTTGTAGATGTTGCTGAAATCAAATCAAGTAGCAGTCTCATTCATTAAATGCATTCAGAAATTTCATTGCAGGATAATGACGTTTTTCCATGACAAGGCGGGATGCATTGCATTATAAGGGGTGTTGGGGTTATATTGCAGTTGTAATGTTTTTTAATGTACAACCTTCAGCTATCAAATTAGAGATAATTGGAGGCAGAAGGAAGAGATTTTTTAACACCGTAACCAAACTGTAATGGCCAATATGTAAAACGACTGTTAAGGGAGATGAATTACTCTGATATGGTAACAAAAACAGAAAAGTTCTTAAAGTATTTAGGGATGAAAAAATTTAATATACTTTTTAAATACAGTAGATACTTTACCTAATCTGCTCATTTCTTGGCATTGCCAGAACTTTTGATCTCATTCGTTCATAGATCTGCAAAGTTTTTCATGCTAAACAGTAATGACTTCATATTCCAAAAATATATCTATTCCTCTCTTTTTGGTATGATCAGCTAGGCTGTTTATTGTTTGACCTGATTGTTTACTTACTTACTTAGGTGGCGCTACAGTTCGGGGTGAACCTGGGCCTCAACCAACAACCCTCTCCAGTTAGCCCGGTCCTTGTGAGCGTCACCTAAGGCGAGGTCTTCCTCAACTTCGTTGTCCCTCCGCGTTTGATTCGAAGACTCTACGGGTCGGAGTATTGGTGTCCATTCGCTCTCCTTACTCCTTTAAAAAAAAAATCAATGTAAATTAAATTATGATATATAAACTCTGTTCCCTGTTCTTCTACTTTCTTTTTTTTCGGAGGAATACTCAGTTTTTAGAATATCTTAATCCACTTGCAAGAAGACGTCAATTACACCCTCGACTAGACTCTCGTCTACTTACAAATTCTGACAGATTGTGAAGTCAGGCTTTCGCGCAGATGAAAACCTTATTTAAAATTTGAAAATCACTACTATGTGTTTTGTAGGTTGTTAATGCTGATTGTAATACCGTTTCCAGCAACTCATTTACCATTCATAACCACACTTAATAAAAGCTTTTAACGCGTCCATAAGAAAAATACAATATTCCTTACATAAACATTAAAATAAAGAAAACCTATACAGACAGTGAAATTAAATTTGCATAAATTTCTTTTACTTCTTGTCTCTCTGTGTGTCCCGTTCTACTAATGCAGATGTGGCTGTGATGACTGTGTTACATCTCAGGAGACCGATTCTCTACGGCACTCACAATCCCGTATCAATGCATTTCGGGCACTATCTGCCAGTTCCCTAATAGCACTTAGTTCCCGAGATCCTGTACTTACGGCCTTCGAATTATCCTGGGAGTTGAAACGCCTACAAGCAATGGAATCTGAATTCCGCGCGGAATACACGGTAAGCTCATAGAAGAAAGAACCGCACAGACGAAGGAGATAGGACTCCTTTGATGTGGTTATGGTATGAAGATGACGTGACCATTATTCAATTTTATATCTCGTCCCACTTTTTGAGTTTCTTTATGCGTAATTTAATAAAAAAAAAAAATATGAAAAAAAGAAACACACTTGCGTACGATAATAGGTACGGGTGTGTTTTTCAAAAGAGAAATATTCCATTTACGTTTAGGAAATGCGTATAGGAGTACAGGAGTTTGTGTCATCCCTCTTGGATCATGCACGTACCTCCACAGAACTGGAAGTGATGTTGAACTTTAATCACGAGGCAACCCATGATGTATGGATGCCAGGACAACGGCAAACGTTGGAACGTTTAAAGCTGGCCATTAAATATAAGCAAAAGGGGGTGAGTTAATCATTGGATTTATGACTCTATACATTTTAAATATATAAATATATTTCTACGTCTACCCACGCAGTTTGTGGCCCATCCAAATGTTCAACAATTGCTGGCAGCTATTTGGTATGAAGGTTTGCCCGGCTTCCGAAGAAAGACCGTTGGCCAACAAATAAAGGATGTAGTGATGCTTGGATGTATGTTCCCTTTGAATAGTATGAACTATTTGATTGCGCCGGACTCGGATAAGGGCAAGTTCATGCGAAAGCCATTTGTGAAATTTATCTCTCATTCCTGCAGTTACATGTTCTTTTTGGGTGAGTTTTGGGGAAACAATGAACTGAACGAACTTATTGAATTGCATTTCGTTACAGCACTCTTGGGGGCGGCTTCCTTGAGAGTTGTTCAAATTACGTTTGAGTTGTTGGCCTTTCCATGGATGACTGCTATGCTGGAAGACTGGAAGAAACATGAACGCGGATCGCTGCCTGGACCTATCGAATTGGGAATCATTATGTACATTTTCAGTGAGTATTCTGAAGTGGATCTTAGAGATTGATTGCCGAGTCTGAAGTACTGCATTTGTGCAATGAGAAAATGGCCAGAGTTCACATTTCTCTCTCTGAATGTGTGCACATTTATGGTATTGACTGGTATCTGGAGATAGCCAGTGTACCACATCGAATTGGTAATCAATATGTACATTTTCAGTGAGTATTCTGAAGTGGATCTTAGAGATTGGTGATTACGAAGCTGATCTAACAACTTAACACTACGTTTATAATCTAGATATCTTAGGGTAGATCTGTTTCGATAAAATGGCAGGCCGAACCATTTTTTCATATATTGATGGTGAATAGCGTAAAAAAGGACATAAGAAAGGATTGTTTGATTTGTGTTGCATGAGGATTTAAACGGTATTTATTACAAATCTCGGATTTAGATGGGATTTATACACGTCAAATCGTATGGTAAATCTAATTAAACTTTAAATTTAGTTAAACTTTATGTGGACTCAGCGAAATCATTGCTAAATCTCGGATATATAGCATTATGGTTCCAAGCCAAATAAAAATTAAATCCTAAATGAACTATTTTGCTAGGAGAAAAAGAAATGGCTGAGCCGAGCACACCTCTTATAGAAATTTTTTGGGTAAAAACTCATAATTTTTTGCTGTACTTTACGTTTAGAAATATATTACTCTCTCGTGTCCCCTCTCTTATACGATTTTTTTGAGGTAGGGAACTGAGTTGCCCAAGAATTCGTAATAATTCGTCTAAATTTTCAGGTAAAGGAACAGACGTAAAGAAAGTATAGCGCTGCCGACAAACTAGTTTACTCGCTTGACTAAAATATTTAAGCGAAACTAAACTAAAGGAAGTCATTTTTGTTGGGTCCGATAGTAGGTCATAAATGATTCCAATTTGATTGAAAAATTAAGTCACCAATCTATAAGGAGACGATTTCTAAGCTACTACAGAACCTAAAAATATTGAGATGCAAAAGGTCTTTGAAGATGAATGTCCTTGATTCCCATTTGAGTTTTTCCCTAAAAATTTAGGTACTTTAAGCTACTAGCATGGGAAGGGATTTCTTCAAAACATTATGGTGATGAGATTATGGGAAAGAGAAACAGACTTTTCTAAGAATGTGGATGTTTCTTGGTTTTTTATGCAGACTAATTTTAAATAATCACAGGCCAAGGTATAAAACGAAGCAGTAGACCAGTGCAATCAAGCAAAATTACTTCACTGCTCGCTCCAGTACCGGTCCCCTGCGGTGCTCCTTGACAATCATGGTAGGCATTTGAACATTTTCAGTAGAAAATAGCAGTGTTCGACTGATATCGATGGATATGGATGGATATTTTCAATTCATATTATTTAGACAATGTTGATTAAATTCCACTCACAATAATTCTCAAGTAAGATACGATACGATACGATACGATTACATTTAAACTAACAAATATATAATATCTCAAGAATCGGCAGCACGTGGAGAAACCAAACAATAATTCCTCATAATATTTTATTTTTAAGTAAATGGGTTAACTTTGCAATGTTAGTTAAAAAAGTTAAATGAAGAGCTGGGAAACCCAATAACACTCACTACCGCCGGGTGAAAACAATCCATGTAATTAAAGATACAACTTCTTCCAACCCAACAACGTGAAGAATGGAATATTTATTTAAAAAGTCGACGAATAAGTTCTTCTGACGGAAGAATAACTTGACCCGTGCAATTCACTGATTGCAATGAAAGACGAGTAAAAATTGTTTTAATATTTAAATTTAATTAAAACATTTAATGAGAGAAATCTTGTTTATATAATATTGAAATAAAAAATAAACACTATGAACTTTTGGTTTTGGAACAAGAATCAACGTTATTCTTTATTATGTTGGTAGGTGGACAGAAAGAAAAAAAAAACGTACTATGAAGTGGGTGTCATGATTCAATTTTGACGCAGTCCGGTTTAATAATGACTTTTAGAAAAAAATTCTGCATCTCTAAGAAGGCGTTAGACGCTTGTTGAAAAGCCGCTAAAGGTAATGTTATTAGAACTTTTTATAGCCTTTTACAAATTACTCGATTTATGTAGTCAGATATGAATAATTTATCATGGCACGTTAAGCACAATTGTTTTCAGAACGTAAGGAAACTTCTTTGTGTTTTCCTGGAAAAAAAATTACCACTTACGTAAATAGCTTGTGGCGAGCTCTCATGAAGTACATCAAGTTAAATACATCTCGAAATAGATTTAACTCTTTTCGCTTTCACAAAAATAGCCGAAGGGCTGTTTGGAATCGTATTTACTTCGAGTTGAACGGGCACTAACGTTCATTGACTGCCAATATCCTTATACCCAATTGAGATGCTATGGCATGCATTGCAGTAACTATTCGTGTTTATCTTTTCAGGTTTAATATTTGGTGAATTGAGAACTCTTTACTCCGAGGGTCTTTTCGAGTACATATGCGATTTATGGAACATCGTGGATTTCATATCAAATATGTTCTACGTCACATGGATACTGTGTCGAACGACAGCATGGATCATTGTGCATGTAAGTGGTTTTTGTTTTTATACATTGACACGCTACATAGTTTCTCTTTCTAGCGAGATTTATGGTATCGCGGTATAGATCCTTATTTCCCGCGAGAACATTGGCACCCGTTTGATCCGATGCTGTTGTCCGAAGGCGCTTTTGCAGCTGGAATGATATTTTCATTCCTAAAGCTTGTGCATATCTTCTCCATAAATCCCCACTTGGGACCGCTGCAAGTGTCGCTCGGTCGAATGATTATCGACATTATAAAGTTCTTCTTCATCTACACATTAGTGTTGTTTGCCTTTGGTTGCGGTCTGAATCAATTGCTTTGGTATTATGCTGACTTGGAAAAACATAAATGCTACCATTTGCATCCGGATGTGGCGGACTTTGATGATCAAGAGAAGGCATGTACCATTTGGCGTCGCTTCTCAAAGTAAGTTAAATGGAATAAATACCAGCGAATTTGACTAAATCTTTCTTTTGATAGCCTGTTTGAAACATCTCAATCACTATTTTGGGCATCTTTCGGTCTCGTCGACTTGGTATCGTTCGATTTAGCAGGCATTAAGAGCTTTACTCGATTCTGGGCTCTACTCATGTTCGGATCGTATTCAGTGATCAATATTATTGTGTTACTCAACATGTTGATTGCCATGATGTCCAATTCATATCAAATTATCTCAGAGCGAGCTGATGTCGAATGGAAATTCGCTCGTTCACAACTATGGATGAGCTACTTTGAGGATGGTGGCACTGTACCCCCACCATTCAACTTGTGTCCATCGATCAAATTGCTGAAGAAGACCTTGGGCAAGGAACCCAAAAAGAGGACCAAGAGCTTTATGGTTAGTATTTGTTAGTTGTAAACTGGGGTTTCTCGATTCGTAAAATGCATCTAGAGGGTTACGCACCGCTAAGACTTCAAATTCGCTAACGATATCCTAATATTAGCAAACGGTGTTAGTAGGACAGTACAATGCAATCACAATGATAGTACAACTTGTTAAGAAAATGTTTGCCGTGTTCTACGGTAAGAACAGTAAGCTGAATTGTAAGAATTCAGTGGTATTCGTACTTTTACCAGATCTCTCTTGCTGATACTGTTAGCTCTTCGTCACAGAAAAGCCTTCTAGGTTATAGAAATTCCAGAAAATGAATACTTCAGGGTCTTGCTTCGTGGTAGTACAATGATGCAGTCAAAAGTCAAGAAAAACCCGAAAAAAGGACTTCCAGTATCTTCTCACTTGATATGATTCAGCTACAGCCTGGTTTGGTGAAATAGCTTCATTATTTTGACAAAAATGCTGGTCTGGTCTCATACATCCATCTATGACCATGTCTATGGGAAAATCCTCTGAGTTTTTATTGCTTTGTTTTGTTAAAAAGTTATATACTTTTGCTTCGCTTTTTACCCAAATCAGTATTTCACCAGGAATCTTATAAGCTTTCTTGGATCTTATGATTGTCCGAGCATATAAAGAGTTATATGTATAAGTTTGTATCTATTTAAAAAAAAATACTAAATGGAGTAAAGTTTCTTCAAGGCCGTTCATATGTCTAATCGAAAGGGTTATGAAATTGGAGAGCATCTAAAAGTAGGAATCTAAGCCGAGGAATACAACAATATTTTCCGTCACCAAAAGTCAAATTAAGTAAGAAGGAATACATAGTTTATGTGTGGGAAGACAATTCAGAAATGTTGGCGTGAAAAGCTGATATTCAAAATATAACCATAAAATTGTATTCCGAGTGGCTTGGAATTTGAAAATCGATAATGTGAACGTACTCATCGCTCTACACAAACTCAGTTTCAAGCTGAACATTCATAATATTTATGTTACATCGGTTGGCATTTTGTCCGAACTAATATGCTCACACATACAAGTCTTTTAACTTTCTGCAAAGGATACCTTCGTCCTATTCTCTATTTATTCTATTTTTGTGGTATGCTCTGCCCCAACTACTCCTATGTAAGCACATATGTTGGTAAAGCTGACGCAATTTGCCTCAAATCAAAATACTTCCTCAAGCCTTCCAATCAAATCGTACCATCAGTCTTAATGAATTACAAATCGATGCTCATAAATTGTAATGGCAGGCGCCACCCAGACTATTGACTGTCTCCTGGAATTTACAAATAAATTTATAACGGAAATTAATTTAAATTTTCCATGCAGCGTAAGACAATGCAAAAAGCACAGGCACTGCACGACAGAGTCATGAAGCTCCTAATCCGACGATTTGTCACCGCTGAGCAAAGGAAACGTGACGATTTTGGCATCACTGAAGATGACATCATAGAGGTTCGTCAGGACATAAGTTCGTTACGTTTCGAGTTGTTGGAAATATTCGAAAATAATAAGTTTGATGTTCCTGATATCGAGAAGAAGAGCGGTAGGTGGTAGTTATTTTTTGTGATGCACGGAGGCGTTTAAGGATAATTCCAATTACAGCTCATGGCACCAAGAAGGGTAAGGTACTGGAACGACGTATCAAGAAGGACTTCCAAATCGGATTCGTTGAGACTCTGGCCCAAGAAATGAGCACCGACAAGTCTATTGACGTCTTCTCATCGATTGCCAAGGTGATTGGAAAGAAACAGTCACTATCACAGAAGGGGTAAATTGGGTTGTATCTTTCTTAACTATTTGCTACTATTAAAAATTCATTGGACAGAGAGAAGAAAGATTGGAATGCTATTGTTCGAAAGAATACAATGTCAGCGGATCCAATTGGCTCGAAACGATCTTCAATGCAGCGACAAAGCCAGAGGAGTTTGAGGCGTCAAATTATTGATCAGGCCAATGAGGGTCTCAAGATGAACACGAATAAGATTGTTGGTAAGATTATTTCTAGCTTATTATCGATCTGTTTCTTAGACCGTCTTATGTTCTTCTGAAAGAATACAATCCAAAACTTGGTGACGTAACTAGGGCGACTCGAGTGGCCTATGTGAAATTCATGCAGAAGAAGCTGACAGCTGCTGAACAACAAGAGGAGGGCAAGGAAGAAGATAATCCTGATGCACCCGCCGATTCAGCTGCAGCAATTAAGCCTACAAGTTCCATGAAAGCGACCGACGCTATAAAGAAAGACGAAATGGTGAGTTGGTTTGTTAACATTTTTCTTAGGAAAAAACTTAAGTTCTATTATTTAGACGAAATCTATAAAAATGCTCGCATCGGCAGCTGCATCAAAGGGTGCAGCACCAACACCTCCATCGGGAGACAAACCAGATGCATCAGGAGCTAAGCCGGACGATAATCCCGGAGACAAGTCTGCCGCTAAGCCCACTGATAAAGCGGCTGATAAACCAGCCGATAAATCAGGCGATAAACCAAACTCCGCCGATAAGCCAGGAGACAAGCCCGCTCCCAAGGCTGATGCTCCAAAGCCTGGAGATAAAGCAGCTCCAGCTAAGCCAGCAGACTCCGCCAAGTCAGCAGACTCCTCCAAGCCAGCCGATAAACCCGCAGCCGGTGCAGGGCCAGCACCAGCGGCCAAGCCAGCTGATGCAGCAGCAAAGCCCGATGTAGCGAAACCAGGTGATGCCGCCAAACCAGACGCAGCCGCAAAGAAAGAGGAAAGCGCTAAAAGTGACGCAGCTAAGCCACCCGATGCAACAGCAGCATCTGCCAAAGGTCAAGCACCA
Organism: Xylota sylvarum; assembly: GCA_905220385.1. Lineage (NCBI taxonomy): Eukaryota > Metazoa > Arthropoda > Insecta > Diptera > Syrphidae > Xylota > Xylota sylvarum. The sequence goes on from LR999958.1 coordinate 21,198,009, forward strand.
GCCGCACCCACTGGAGCCGCTCCAGCTGCAGATGGTAAAACCCCGGCATCTGCTCCCCCTGAAGGTGCACCAAAGACAACAACAGCGGCGGACAAACCAGATGCGGCTGGTGATGCTGCAAAACCAGGAGAGAAACCAGCCGACAAGCCTGGTGACAAGCCAGGAGATAAGCCCGGTGATGTACCAAGCGGTGAAGCTGGAGCAACTGCAGCAGCCGCAGATAAACCCGCCGATAAAAAACCTCCGCCACCGAAGGCTAACATTAAAGTCGGTCAGAGTAGTGCTGCGGCTGGTGGTGACAGAGGCAAGTCGACTGTTACTGGTCGCATGATTTCGGGATGGTTGTAAGAAGACTGAAACGGAAGTCGTTTTTTAAAAGAATAGAAAGTAAAAATTAACAAAAAAAAGTAAAACTAATGTACAAGAAAATGAGAGTGTTTGAAACCCTGTTTTCAAAATTTCTAAAACATGCGGGATTACAATTGGAAATAAAGTGGCAAGTTCTTCTTTAATTCAGTTGGCTTTCATTTTAGTTGGTTAGTAATATGTACAACATTTATAGCTTAGTGGTATGTAGGTGTCATCTAGATGTCTTGCTAGAAAATATGGGGACCGAAATACTATAGGTAAGTACCAGTTTATTGGTCAAAAGGTGAAAAGATCATTAGAAGGAAGGATTATGAAGATTTTTGTTATCTTGTGCAAAGTGTTGTGCCGGTATTGGAGTCATGCGATACAGAATTAAGCAACCTAAAGAGCGTAAGGACCATCTCGTTGTATCACGAGTTCAATGCATTCACTTAAAGAGGAGGTACATTCGATACGGGTTAAGCAGTGTTGATCCATTCTTTGCTTCAGTTAGTGTTTACTTTTCTAAAAATATTAGCCAAATATTACTTTGCCGTTGACGAAATATTATTGATCTTGTGTTAACTTTAGGCTGAGAGAAGAGTCTTAGGCCTCTAGCAAGAAACATTAAGAAATAGGGGGTAAAAAATGTCCTTGATGCAGTGTCAGACCAGTGTATTACGTATATTTTTAAGTTACTTCATTAAATTAGCAGATCAGTTTAATAAGGATTTTCAAGTCAAGACGGTATTCTACTTTAGCTCTTCGACATGCTTTAATATGAGATGATGAACTGTCCAATGGATCTGAAAGGGGAACTTGGAAGGACAACCTTGTGTTGGGTACGGAGCTGGGAAACAAATTCCAATACTCGAACCGTACATACCTCGTAACTATTGATGCGTGGTTTGCATTAAATATTTTGCATGTGCGCAAATGTCGACTCGAACCATCTTGTACGTATAGCCAAATTCAGAGCTCGACTATAAAACGAGAAGAAAACTCGGACCGCTCTGAAGAGGTAATTCAACAAGCAAGGGACTATAGAGAGCGATTGAGCGAGAAACTCTTCACCATGCCATCGCACCATCATCAAGAAGGTAGCCGAAACTACCTAGTCTATGGTAAAGCATTTCACAAAGAAAAAAATCCGTGGTTGCAGCGGAAAAATGAGCAGTGCGGAATAAGTACAGAGCCCAAAGCCTGGAGGAAAAGAAAGTCCTGGGTAAAAAGAAGAGGACCTATGCAACTTCACAGCTCGGTGATATCGAGGAGTCTTATGACAGTAACGTGATCCGAATTTTTTTTACAAAAAAGGCAAATGGCTGCAGCCATCAAACCTCTTCCAAATAGTGGAGGAAACCTAGTCACCGACGCTTAGGTAGTTGTAGATGCATTTAAGGAGCACTTCACCAGTTACTGAATGGGAATCGAACTGAGAGTGTGACATCACAAGAATAGATCTAGTTTTCAATCTCAGTTTGGAGGAAGTAGCCTTAGCTATTATAAAGCTGAAGAATAAGATAACCACTGGCCCCGATGGGTTATCGTCGGAACTTTTCAAATATGGATTTGATGTTCTGTTTAGGAGCATCCATCAAATCATTAGTATACAATGCTGGTACTTCTAATTTAATCATGCCAGTCCCACTAGCGAAGCAGAGCTTTAGCTCCTTTGAAAGAAAATACTTCGACGAACTATTCCAAGATGAACTGTGTATAAACTGTACCAAGATGTGGACGTAGTCCAGAAGTCCTAGAGTCTAGGTTCGAGACGTTAAGGAAGACTGAACTGGGTCTCCGTTATAAGGATCAACAATCGCAGATGTCAGGATGCTTCTTGTGATGAACTAGCATTAAGGTACCCAGAATCGAAAGGGAAGGCCGCAGTGCCTAAGGCAGAAAGTCTTCATGAATCACGAGCCCGATAAGTAAGTGTGATATTACGCCGTCTTCCTAAAAGAACGTATTCTATCCTTGGAGATATAAAGGACTGTCTTCTATAATGAAAGAAGGGTGTTCTGCTGTTGTTGACAAATGTCGATTTTGAGTAGTTCTGACGTAGGATGGTGGGAAAGTCCAGTCACATCACAGCAAAGGATTTTAAACCGATAAGTCTAACATTTTTTCTGCTGAAAACCCTAGAAGAAGTACTAGACATCTACATTCGCTCCAAACTAACCCCAAGATACTCACCTACCCAACATGCCTATATGAAGGGCCGATCAGTAGAGACAGCGCTACACGAGGTGGTATCAATAATCGAAAATCGCTTCACCCAAAAGAATTTACATTAGCAGCATTCCTGGACATTGAAGAGGACGTCAACAATGTAAATTTAAAATCAGCACTAGACCGGACGCACGTGAATTCTGTCCTATAAAATTGGATAGAATGTATGCTCAATACACGAAATATTAGATCTGAAGAAGGTCATCATCACCACTACTCTGGAACCTAGTGATGAACGAAATAATTAAGAAAAATCAGATTAAACGGGGTTAGTGCCGTCGCTTATGACGATTATGAATGTAGCCATATTAGTGATTAGAAAATTTCTGCTCACAGGCATTGATCTATTTGGGTACCACCAGAGCATTTAGGACAACACTCACCGCTGCCCTGGAAGTAGTGGCAAAAAGCGCGTTACGCCTCCAACAAACCTGCTCAACAAGTGCTCAAACGTCAACGTGCCTTCTGACTACCTTAACTCCTATATGGACTATCTTACCCACCTATACGGACTTCAGCTTCCCAAGCACGCATGCGTGTTCCAAGTGGAAATATATGAAATAACTGAGGACTGCCGGAATCTATCCGTTCTGTACAGCAACAATCCTATAGAGATCTACATAGTAAGCCAAGCAGCTATCAAAGCCATCACAAACTGGTCAACAGAAGCAAAGAGGAACTCACATTCCTTAGCTCGAGGAACTGCATCACGCTCTTATGGATGCGGGGATGTATGGGATTCCACGGGAATTAAATGGCCGATGAATCAAACGACCTAACATCAGATCACTCGGTCCTAATGCTCATCAGTCTTCTCATTTCCAAATTACTACGGACTTTCACAACATAGCCAACGTAAGGTGAAGTACATTCTCCTCATGCCTCGTCACTAGAAAATTTTGGGCTCAATATGAGAAAAAAAGGAGTAGAGACCTTCTATCGCTAAAAAGACCACAACTCAATGGCGGCCCATCTTAGAAGAATGAGAATCAGCACCAAAGACCTATGCAGAGACAAAGGCAGAGGAAGACACAACACATTTCCACTGCAAATGCCCAAGCCTCTACAGAACCAGATATTCAACCGTGAGAAAAGTATTTTGCAACAACCTCAGCAAACTAGCAAACACGCTACCTAAAACCACTCTAAAATTTATTATGAAAACGGAATGGTTCAAGAAGACTAAGTCATCGACTAAGTATTGAACTAATTGTCATGTTTACTTTTTTTTTCAGGTATCCCACACCGGGGAATACACGCGATTCGAGTGATGCAGTACCTTCGTTAGAGTTGCTGCCACTACCCCAAACTACCTACCTAGGATAGCGAGGCCATACTATTGCAGATATTAGGTTCTTTGTCTTGTTGCAAAATAAGCAGGTCATCTTGTTGATGCCATGCCGATGTCGCAAAACAGACGCATTCCCTACAGTCGCGTGATTAATTTCCAACTACTCTAGCCCACATCTGTCAAAGAACTTCTAACAGATAATCCCTTATATAAACATTAAGGATGATTTAAATTTAAACCCACTCTGTATCTCATATTTATAAAAGATTAATCTCCGTCAATAGTAATCTTTCTGTTTACGAATAATAGGATTTGGGTATTTTTAGAGCGACCACAATAAATAAGTTCAATGAACTTTCCATTTGATTCATTTTAATCCAATGAATCTTTGAAATAACTCCCTCTCCCCATCATAAAGTCCTCAATGTGAATTGCAATTTAGTCACGAACTATGAGGATCTTATTTGCCGGTAATAATTGACCAAACAATCGAATTAGTATTCTTCTTAAATGTTTCCTAATCGACCCAATTTAATTTCATCACGTTTTCAATGGTGGAATGACCGTTAAGGGAGACGTATATCCTTTAACCCAATTATGAAATATCATATCATTATGAAATATCATATTCCGAGTCCAGCTTATTTGTTTGTCCGTGTGTGCATGAAATACATAACTTTTTGTTAAGCCTTTCGTCTTAAGTGAGTTCATAGGAAAGAGTGTACCTTCTTTGTAATCACCCCGCCATGCCATCTAGGAAAAAAAAAACCAAGGAATAAAATTTAAATTAATTTTGATGTTTCAGCGTATAAGTTAAATATTTCCGTTGCTCTCTCCTACTTTCTCATCCATTCACTCTCACTTCTAATATTAGTTAAATCAGTTTAATTGATATCCCTTCCATGGTGGGTGTTGGGTTGATGTCTTACTTATACACAGGCAACAACCCTTGGAGGTTTTCCCATGCCTGCTGCTATTTTAATTTTGAAGAACTTTCATATTCCATATTCAACAGGTTGGTGTACTTGAATTTTAATGAAAAGACAACATTTTTAACATTTTCATACATTTCATGTTCTCATCTTTTATCCTCCCGCCAGTAACGCCCACCCACCCACCAACCATACGATTTCATTTTTAGTCTAAGTCTTAAATTCATGTGAAACTTGCTGCATTTCGCTGCAAAATTAACTGTGTAGTTTTGTTTTTATTCTGACCTTCCTTTAGCCAAAGGGCATGTTGGTTGGTTCGCTGTAACCTGTTTTTTTCCAAGTGTGTATTAGTTACGACATGTGTTAGGATTCTGATGAAAAAAAAAAAATGATAAAAATAGCACTCCTGTGCCATATGGGTCACATTTCTTCTCATCCATAACGTGCGCAAGGATTTCCCTAAATCTAAACAAATCGTAGGCCTAAATTATCTTATCCGCATACATGTTATGATAGTAATATTCAAATTTAACTCAATTAGCTACCAGCAACGTATTAATATCAGTTAACGTCAATATTCTGACGCTCATACTCGTCTCGTTTTCATTCATTCAAAAATCGCAACATTTTTCACCCCCTTCAGCATGTTGAAAGTGTATCAACACAAGTCCACTTAATAAACATGCTGCCATCCCGACTAACACCTGTTGAGAGAGAAATCCAGTCCCCACTATCTGGATGTAGGGGGTGGCATTGCTATGATCTCAGTGAAACGCTTGCGTAAATCTCTCCGAATCCTATTCGGAGTGTTTGGTGATGTTGTTCGTATCCACTTGTGGGGGTTGGTTTTTTGGTTCGTTAGTCGGACGTATATAAAGGGCATGATATCCATGAGATATCAACCACAAAATCAAAAGCATCTCTGCGGAAAACAACTCAACAGAGTAGAAGTAGAAACAGATACAAGAAGTGTTAAACCGACGGATAAGACAGTATAAGTTCGTTTGAAGAGGAATTTTTAGTGATTCCAGTGACAAAGAAAATTTAAAAAAAAATTAATTGTGATTTATATTTAATTTAAGAAAGAATTAAAAAACAGTTTTATTTAAAATGAAATTCAGTTTCGGTTCAGATATGATTGTTTGCTCGTTGGTGCTCATTGCTGTGCTTTGTAGCTTATCATCTGCTGGTGAGTTTTAAAAGAAATATTAAGCAATTTTTTTTTTTAGTGGGATTTATAGAAATTGAATGAGCTTATTTTGTTTCTCCTTATTAAATAGTGGAAAATGTTGTTTTTGGTTTGAAATAGGAAACATTGTTATATGTTTTTAATTTTTTCATAATTTTGGTTCCTATAAAAGGTGAGAATGCATAAAATGCTAGAAACGATTAGTACCAATTTCTTTGCATTTCGGTTTGTAGCTATTGAGTTTTAGAAGAATTTTGTTTTAGAATTTACGGGTGTTGTTTCATGTTATTTTTTAAATAGCTGAAAGAACTTAAAAGAAAGTATTACTCAGTAAAATCAATTTACTTTTTAGGCACACTGAATATCTTTCAGAAACATTTTATTTTCGACATTATATAATATTTCCAGAGTCAATTAATTATTCCATATTCTTTGTAGGTTTTAAAAAACCTTCAAGTTTTTTTCCATTTATCCAGAATATTTTAAAATTTTTCATTCATTACAATTTTACTAGATAAACCCAATGAATATTTCATTACATGGTGAAACAACCTTTAAATGTTAATACTGTTAAATTTGTGGAACACTAATATAAGAAGATTTATATTTTGTGACGAAAACACAGAACCAAGAGCTTCATAGCAGATTTTGTTTCTGTAATTGAATTAACGATTAGAATTATTAATATTACTTAACGAAGTGATTATGGAAGGTCGTTTAAAATTTTGTTAAACGATGATAAACGTCGTCGACGAAATCTGTGGGTGTTTGAGTTTTCATCGTTTAACTTAAGTTCGTGTAGATACATAGTACCAAATTTAACATTGGCTTGTTCGAAGAGTATTCGTATTTCAGTTGAAAGAATTATAAAAGTTCTTCCAATTTATGTTTGTATGTACGATGTTAAAAATAATAAATACGATGAAATGATTAGAAAACTACTAGATAGCTTAAATTTACTGCTTTTACTATTAGCAAGGACATGCTTCATACGTATGTACATTTGTTTTAAAATGAAATTTAGATTCGTTATTGGTTTATTTTTGTAAGCGGTTGCTACTTTTATAACTTAGTTTTACCTATCTTGTGGGGGTAACTATGTACATACTTATATACATAGATACACATATTAAATATTCGATAAAGTTCAATACGTTAATTCACGAAGATCTGCAGCTTACTAATTATGATATGTCGTAATTGTTCCAAAGTACTTTTTTTCAGTTCAAAGCCAACTGGAGGATGAAAAATATTTATTTTTCTGAAACAAAGTTTTTATATAATTCTTATTCTTTAGTAATAATTGGAACATATTTTACAGTGCATTTTATTTGATTATGTAAAGTTTATGCATTGAATTAATTGCAATCTTCAAACATTACTTCGTCTATCATTTTGAAATATAGTCATTCAACAAGAAGTGTCATTTGAAATCAAAACCATAACGCAACATTTTGCGTTTCGAAAAGTTGTGATATTTTTATTTTAATCTAAAGTACAAACTCTGAGGTTAGTAATGGAATACAATATCAGTCCACAAATTTCCACCTCAGCTCTACCCACAAATAGTCACTTTTTTGATGAACTCTATTTCCTTTTTGACGTCCTGCTGACGTTTTTGTAATGGATTTTCACTATTACAACACGTTATGCGAATGCATAACGATCAATATATAATAACCTCCTAGTTTTTACTTATCAAAAGTTATCGCAATGGTAGTTGAATGTTGACAGTTCAATAATGGAGTGAAATTTAAAATGACAGCTTTTGTTGGATGAACGTACTATATATTTGAAAACCCTTTTAAAAATTTTACTGAAAGAAAGTCGTTACACGAAATATTTTGTAAATGCCGTTGTTTTGAACATTTCAACAAAGAAAATTGAATATTTTTGCGTTCGATACAATAGAAACTCATTCGAAAAGAGTACTTCTTTGTGTTCCACAGTTCAGGATATTCAGCATCTACTTTTGAAAAGTGAAAAGTGTCAAAATCAGCTGTTTTATTTATCCATATTGTTTGCAGGTATTTTGTCAGGAAAAAGTTAAATGCGAGTTTATTATTTTTTAACGACAGCTCTCATGTAATAAATGATTTAAAACATATCCTGACGTATTTATGCCTGCAATTTTGTCCTGTTCTGGACTACTTTTCATATATGTACATATGTACCTCCATACCGAACATAGCTAAAGAGTTCAATAGTTCAAAAACGGTATGAGAAATCTTTCAACTCAATGCTTTACAGTTTTCATTCGATTAGAGGGTGTGTTTTTAATGTTAATTTCTAATGAATTAAATAAAGTTAATCATCAGATACATTTTTCATGCTATTTGTTTATTGGTTCCTTGAAAATTTACTACACCATAGTTCTAAAAATAATGTGTAGCAAATGGCTACCATTTTTACAGCATCCGGAACTTTATGTGTCGTAAATTTGTATAGCTAATTTCGATTTATGTTGTGAATTTCTAGACAGACAGTTTCTTCAGCTACTTTTTGACCTTGCATTCGAAATAACAGAAAGATTTCGCTAATTTCAAATTTAGAAATTAGACAACTTCGACTTCAAATTTTCTAGAAGACATATGCTTTTCGTGCCTTGATCTTTTAATTCGTTTTTCAAGAAGTCCCCTAACATCTGTCTCCAGAAATTGCTAGTTTCGTTGACGACGATGGATGAGGTGTTCAAATAATCACTCTGAGGAAGTAAAAGTCTCTCAAGTATCATCAGCGGAGTTCTGGTACGCCAAATGCGGTTTTTCTGCAAATCCAAGTTAAAATGGAGTTTGTCCTTATGATAAATTTCAAGTCACATTCGGTAAAGTTTTTGTATAAGTTTTAGAATGGTCTGATTATAATGGTGTTGCTGATCACTTCTAATTTCTTTTCGCAGTAAATGCCACTTTTTTTATCGGCAGTATCCGCAGTTAAATAGATTTTTGTACAAACGCCATTTTTTTTTCTCTTGGATTTTTACAACGCTTACTTGCCATCGTATAGGGTTTCTAGTAATGTTTTCTTTTCCTAGTTGCCTCCCTAACTCACCTTCGACTGTACTCTCTATTGTGCTGGATTAGCTGGAAAACTTTAGCGTTTTAGAAATGTGTCCCCTATTCACTGCGATTTTCGATAAATGCTTCAACCAATGTGGACAAATATGATTGGGTAAGAAACTGTACATACAGCTTTCGCATGATATGGAAGGCAAATCTTCAAATGCTGAACTCGCATATGTAACAGTATGATCTGATATTGAGATCGAAATAGTTGCATTGCTTCTCCATAACTTTGCTTTGACGATTCGGCTAGCTACACCCTGTTCAATTCCGCCATCTATAGAGATAATCCTTCAAAGTTATTAAAAACCTTCTACACTTTTAAGAAGCTATCCAGCAATGCTTATTGAAGCTGATAGATAAGACTCAAGGATGATTAGTTCAGTTTTGGCAGTATCTTGCTTGATACACTCGACGTTTGAATTAGTTTTTTTTATATTTCCTGTTATTTGTTAGATGGCCTTTCCTCCTTGTAGACTATTACATTTGAGGCCATCTTTGCTATTCCCAGATATCTACTGCTTTAGAAAACAGAAATTTAGGAAAGTAAAAAAATTAAAATGGTACGTATACGCCCTGGAATAAGGTAGGTATGTATGCATATTCTTCTTAGGTTTACTTTCTACGGAGTCAAATCAATCCAGTCATTACAATGACTATTTTTTTTTTGAATTTTTTACACGAATTTGATTATATACTACTTCGAGAACTCAAATTTAGAAAAAAAAAATTGCGGATATTTTTCAAAGGATATACACAATGTGATACCGAAGTCAAAATCTCGATTCCTCCACGAAATGTGTTCATCTGCCTGTTGGCATTGATAAGACTATATGCTTTATATGCATTGCTTTTCTACTTTTTCCTCCAAGAAGTTTTCGAAAATATGTCTACAGCGGTTACCAGTGTTGTTGAAGAAGTCTTCAAACAAAATACTAAAAACTTACTCTTTGAAGATGCAAATGCTTCCTGTGTATCGTTTCTGGATTCTAGAGATCTCAAAGAGGATGTACTGTTTGTTAGATCAAAATTTTGTTTCATAGCAAAATTTTTGTTTCAGTTAAGATGACCGTCGTTGTATAGATTACTATGCTTTTTTCGTATATATATATGTATATATTATATAAATATATATTATGATGCTAAATTTTGTGGGAAGGAATTCTTGTCACTTACGCACTTCAAAATTAAATTAGTCATCAAACACTTTATATAAGTAGTTCAAATTTAATGGCAACTGTTTAAACTGACATCTGTGAAAAACTGGTCGAACTGGATATAAAGTCGTTTAAAAATTTATTTATAAGAGAGATAATCCTGTGGAATTACAGTTTGCATTTGCAGATAATATTTAATACTGTACATTAACGAACCTGCCCTAATATATTTTTAATATCTGAGAAAAGAAATGTGGTAGAATATACCGGATATAAGGAGTTGAGACTAGCACTCTCGAATTATCGAATTGAAAATTCGTTTGATTGACTTTTTTCTTTTTTTTTTTTAGTGATTTTTAGTACAGTCACTCTAATGTTTCTAATTCATTTCGGTCTTTGTAGTGACAAAGTACTAAGAAAGACACTTTAGAGGATTTTGATTTTAAGAAACAGGAGGTAATAGACACCTAAGAAACTAGTTCGGTGCCACCATTTAAAAGATTTAGTTTTTACTTAGACCTATTTTGAGCAGTGAGTAAAAAAGTACATGTTTGACTTCAGCCTCGAAAGTAATGTTTCCGTTTAAAAAACATCTCTCATACATATATAAATTAAGGGATACACTGAATTCAAATAGACACTTTTGGTAGGTTCTTGAAGCGACGGAATTTATAACATATTTAGTTTCCACTTAAATTTGAAACGCATCAAAAAAAAAAAAAACATTGTACGAATAATAAGACGTTCAATGCCCTTACAGGCTCTAAGCTCATTAAATATAGATTCGTCAGTCTAAGGCAGAATGCCGAATACCTATGTGCTTCTCATAGAGGTGTATTACCTTCAATTTGTCACTAATCACATTTATCACCACCATATTGAAACTAGGCTTCAGTGAGATAATAGTATAAGCAATAAGTATTTAGTAAACTTATGTAAACAGTAGAAGATCACAGATGATCCCATTATGAAAATTAATCATCAGTATCAAAGAAAACTCTGTATTTACTAGAACGCGTTTAATATATGTACGTTCATCCAATAAGAGGTGTTATTTTAAATTTCGTGCCAATGTTAAACTGCCAACATTCAACTATCCTTGCGATGATTTTTGATAAATAAAAACTAGGAAAAACTATGGATTGATACACACTCGCATAACGTGTTGAAATAGTGAAAATATCGGGCCACATGCCACACGCCTGATGAAACAATGGCTGTAGTGCGTGACAAATTACCTGGACGTGCAATTTCTCGAAATAGAGACTTTAATTGGCCATCGAGATCATACGATTTAACCCCATTAGACATTTTCCTTTGATGCTATGTTATGATTCATGCTATGGTTCATGGACTAAAAGAAAATATTAGAGCTGTTATTCGTGATGAAGAATTTTATCAAAAAAATCAATATTTGTAGGCAGAACCGAGGCGGGCTTTTGGTAGATATGTCATTACTAACCTCAGAATTTGTACTTTAGACTAAACCACTTTTCATAAAAATGTTGTGTTTTCTATTGACTTAAAATGACACCCATTGTTCATTGACCCAATACAGTATAACTTCGATAAGTTTGTTGAAATATTAATCAATGTATGTACGTATATGTATTTAAAAAAAGAAACCAATAAACAAAGACTTGGAAAAGTTTTTCACATAAAAATATAAATATTTGAGTTAAACATCCTTACATCCTTATTTATTCGAAGTTTAGTTTCATCCTGTAATACGATTTAACAAGAAGAAACCACTTAAATAATAATCAGTCCTTCTTATGAATAAATCCTTATCCTAAATTCAAATGTACTTGGCATTATCCAGGTGTTTACAGTCATCAATATATGGGTTTATTTTTAGAAGGTTTGGAGTGATTTATTTTTTCTTAACCTGCTTAACTTCCATTTCATTTACTACAGAAGTTGTTGATTTTAAAATCTTTAGGACGTTATTAAAAAGCTAAGAATTTTTTTTTCCTTTCGTACACGAGTACTGCTATTAGCTTTTTTTAACGACAAACTCTGCACTGCCGTAATGCATTTGTGTATTGTCTTAAACCTTACACAACAAATTTTGTTTTCCCCAGGGCAGCATTTCTTTTTTCCTAAACTAATTGCCTTAGTTCTTAAAGACGTACATACAGTCGTCAAAAGTTGTTCTCAACATAATTATGGAAGAAATTTTAGCTTTCACTTTTCATATAATTAAAGGTTAACAAGAACTTCAAAGTTCTCTCTTCATGCAGCGAAGTTGTGCACATGTTTTAAGGTTTGTTCATCTTACTAAACTCTTATTGGCAGATTTCAATAAATATAAAGGTTAAGAAAAAGTGGAGCAGTTTACATCAACTATGTATAAGCTAACTCAATATTGGCATTTATTTAAACAATAGATTTGCATAAATATAAAAGACTTCCCATTATTATCCAATTTCTTACGGCAATGGTGGAGACATACCCTTTTTTCAGAAATAAACATCGCCTTACGTCATTTATGTACATATGTATTTTTTAAGAACGAATAAGCGAGAGTGAATAGAAAGAGGGTTGAAATTTATAATGCAAACCCACCTACCACGTTTGTAAGAAAGTTCACTTAATTCCAAAGGTCACTGGTAGTCCTTACTTCGAAACTAAAGCCTTAATTTAAAGAAACTATAACAAACAGTGTAATATTAATATTCGAAATTTTTATTCCCTTCTCTTCGATTATACCACCCTGAAATGCTACAAAAAAAAAAGCACAACGCTCGAGCAGAAGGCGGAGTGAAGAGCGCAAACCTATGCGAAATAGAAAGATTCGAGGCAATATGATTGGTATGTAATGTTTAAATAGCGTGTTGAATGACTTTTATTCAACAATAATTTATTTATCGTACTGTAGTTACGTAGTTTATGGTAAATGCTATAATTTAGCTTTGCTGCTTCCTTCAACTTATCTAACCATTGCTTCAACCAAAATTTCAATATTTGGAACTTTTACTTACGCCTAAAAGCATATCCTTGCAGAAGTTTACAAGATTAATACCTCATTTGCATATATGTATTACGCATATTATCATAATGTTTGACTTTATGGTGCTAAGAATTTAGTTTCTGCTCGTTTGTGTGAAAAACGCTTTGCTCCATCATTACTTTGAAATATTTTACTCAACTCCATACATACATTATATGGACTTTCATTTTACAAGGAATGTACTAAATTTTCTGTGCAACAGATCCAAATGTGGCTCAAGGTTTATTTCTTTGGCAACTATTCGCTTTACTCACTTATGTGAATGCTTTCAGCCCTCGAGAGGTAAATAATGTCTACGTCATCTTGACCTTCTCATTCCAAAAGAGCGTTCCGAAATTCTCCCTGATTAGATGAGCCGATTCCACTACATGCCATGTTTTGTAATGGAATCCACTGGCACTTTCTCCTTCGTACCATAATGCCTTTTGGTTTTTGACACGTTCCCTGTTAAAGGTGTTCGTTCGGGAGATACGATTGGGCCAAAAAGTCCTCTACATGGTTGTTAGGACATTTAATTACGAACGTCTGCAGCTAACGCGGTTATTGGTATCAATCTTCCAAGTACACACTGCATCCATATAACAATACTGATTTCTACGATGGAGCGGAACAGTCGCAGCTTAGTTCTTGTGCTAAGAACATTGCTTCACTAGATTTCCCGATTGTACTGCACACATTCAAGTTGTTGCCTCCACGGTTAGCCAAGGCTACACTTCCCAGATATAGAAGTTGTATACTTTTTGTAGCTATTATATTGGCTACAACGCGGAGAATGCATATAGCTTCCAGTTTCCAGTATCCATCAGATTTTAATTTTTCGGACGCTTGATAAAATCATCGCCACTTTTTCATTCCTATGTAAATTGATCATTTTCAGACGCTTTTCGTATTCACCTTATGCATGTTAAATTGTCGGCACGAGTAGAATGCCATTCTCGAAGCGCTGCGTCAGGAAGCATGCTCATGACTATTATTTTCTTGAATATGTTTCAAGCCGTTTGGAGAGTTGATTCTATGAAAACACCTTCTGGATATTTTCTGATAGTCTAATCTAGGGACCTTCTAGTAGTATTCTGACACACCAACCCTTTTACTTTCCGATAAAATGCTCAGCTAATCAAAATTAATTCTACTGAATGAGGTAAAACTGTAGTCTTAAGAATAATCTTTAGAAAGTTGGATACTTAAAGTTTTGTTTTTTTCCAGGTAACCACATTAGTCTTCACTATAAAAACTAATTAAAACCAAAACAAATATCCAAGGCAAACATAAAACTAAATACGATAAACTATAATGGACTATCATAATAAATAAATTAATTTTTCTTTCTTAGCGAAATAATGAGTTTCTTGGAAACAAAGTTTTTATAGCCAACCCCACTCACCATAGGTTAAACTGCAAATTATTATTTTAATATTTTAAAGTAAATATTCTGTTGGGAGCAAAAGGTCATATAAGTATCTTATGGACTTATGCTAGGTGAACACGTATTGAAGCATTAGTGGTGGCTTGGGGTGCTATAACCAATGGAAAATGGAATTCTTCTCCAAATCAAACTTTGGAACTTCTTTATGATATGCGAGGAAAAAAGTATTGTTATTTCTGTTTTTCTTTTTATAAAGACAGCCATAGCAGAAAAGTGCGAAGAAAGCTTCTTCTTTATCACTTTTACATCGGTTAAGCTGCTCCTTATGCCTCTACTAGGTGCTGAAACATTGTCTGATACCGATATTAGAGCTTATTAGAATGGGGTATAAAGTCCTAGGACTGTAATGTAACTGCTGCTTAACAAACGCACGCAGCTTTTTTGTCAGAGCTGTTACAGCAACACAAATTACGCTACACCAAGCTTCTGGACATTTCAGTGCAGATTGTGACAATGGACCGACCCGACCAAGAGGTACTTAATAGGTGAATCAAAATAAACCTCTTGGCTCCAATACCGGTACTGGTAATTCCATTTCTACCTCAGATATGAAATAACAAATATCGGGGATAGTGCGAAACAGGTCTTTTATTGGAATTGAGTCAAGTATTTCTAAGTGAACCACGGTTTTCAGATTTTTCGCTTCATTTTCAATTAAGATAAGGAAACGTACAATTTTTTAGGCCCTATTCGCTCGGTAAGAATTCTAATTTTTTCGAGGTTTTGTACTTTTGCAAAACGCAAAGACAACAAATGGGATCTAGGGATTGAATACCACAGCAATTCTTCTTTGAAGGCCATTATTATATTTGGAGTGAAAAGAGCCTAATTTATCGGCTAAGATTCTTTAAAAATTAATGGACATCCTGGAAGCCAAAAATACTTTAGTTATTCTTTTCTGAGCCTTCATAGAAATATAACTGAGCGAATCTTAAAGAAGAATTTTGATCACAACCAAGAGTCACAAATGCCGTTTCTATAGTCGTCCCTCTAACGCATATGTTCTTATTATTCTCTCATGAGTTTTTTTTTCGAAAATCATTTTCGAAACATCAAAAGAAAGTTGGTATTTCTTTAACGAATTTTTTCACCAAAATATCTTTTTCAATTAAAATTCACTTTGATTCTAATTAGCACCCAATATGCGTCATAAATTCCCTTTAATAAAAAAAAACCATTAAAACCAATTTTAGACTACTATCACAGTCCATTACCGATTAAATTGAAATTGCCCAATCATTTTGTTTCGTCACAATTAGCCAAACGATTTGTTTGGCTCAAGTAAAAAATGAAATCAAATGACAATAAAAATTTACATAATCTTCATGTTAACATCCCTCGATGGATGGCTCCATTACCTTTCAGTGGGTGCTGAGTGTCTCTATCCGCCATGAGCGAAGTCTGTCCTGAACAGTGCGCGGCATGCGATTGATTGGTTGGGATTAAACGGGTGGTAGCTAGGTCTTGTTTCAATATTTATCTCCTGGAATTAAGGTTTTGTTTTTATAAAAAAAAAAGACAAAGCAGTTTGTAGCATAAAAAAGTTTTCTTGACCATTTTCGGGTGAATAAATTAGACGACTGAAATGGTAAAGGAAACTTTGAGAGTCCTTGTGGGGAGACTGGTATGAAAGAACAGATATAATCTCATCACGTTTTGTTGAAGGATTTTAAGCCAAATGTCTTCTGTTGCTGACCAATAAGTTAAAGGATTACCTTGTGAAGTTAAACATTTGTTGTGGGTAGATGTAACAAAAACTCTCTTCACAATGTCGTCTGACAGGAACTTTATCTGTTTTGGGAATTACTTGTACAATAATTATGAATATAGAGCAGTTTCAATATTTGGAACTTAAAGAAAGAACTTAAATTGCAATGCAACCTATTACGTTTTCATTTAGCTATGGAGAGGATGTATACGATTAATTCTTCATCATTCAACTCTAAAGTAAAAGGTGGTGGCAACTTGTGACCTGAACTGTGAAAGATCGAGCTTCGATAGGATCGGAGAATAGCTACTAATACTGAAATGAATATATATAATACCATTTCTGAGTGAGACTGATTTAGGGTTTGGATTTTGCTTTTCAATTCTATGAGTATGCCATATATGATGTTTGGCACTTATCAGAACTACTAGAAGCTAGGAAGAATCTCATGAAAAAGGAGTAGCCATACAGTAATCTAGATTTATAGTGATTGGGTCACCCACACCGTCAGAATCCTTTTGAAGTGGGCTTCCATCAAGTCCTTCTTTTCCATTTCCAGACTTTGAAATACTGCCGAGATAATACTGTCATACTTATATATGGTAGGACAGCACAATCTCATTCTATGCTGTGTACGATGTCAATAAAAAGTGTGACATAAATATTGAGAAGAAAGAAAAGATATATTTCTATCATACAGTGGATTCACGTCGCAGAATCCCTCAGAAGAGTGGATCGTCCTACGCAAACGTGACGCCTATTAGTTGAAAAGGATATTTTAAATCTTTTTACTAATGTTATTGGCATTAGCTTTCCAGAGCGATCTGCGGATGCTATTAAGTTCGGAAGTGCAAGTTTATTCAAAAATATTAAGCATCCTAGATTCAAGACATTGGTTTATCAGCATACACATACACATTTCGCTGAACTCTGCGAAGCTCTTTACCAAGATTACCTCAACCGCATGCAGTCCAGTTTAATTACCGACCCTAAGCGTTTTTATCATTTCATAAATGCCAAACGTAAATCCGATAGTTACCCATCTACCCTTAAACTCGCCAATACCACATCGACAGACCCTAAAATTATTGCAAACCTATTCGCCCACTTTTTTAGCCAGTCGTTTACTGCTGGTATCCTTAAACCTGACTATGATTACTTTTCTTATATGGATAAATGCGCTCAAACGTCATTTATGTCGGTTAACATCACCGCTCAAATTGTGACAGAGAAGATTATCAAACTTAAGGATGACTACTCAGCCGGCCCTGATGGGTTGCCCGCAATTGTTTTAAAACGATGCGTTTCACATTTATCTCAACCCCTAACTTCACTTTTTCTCATGTCGATTTCCCAAGGTTCTTTTCCTCTACTTTGGAAGCACTCATATATCATCCCCATTCACAAGAAAGGTCCAAAAAATGAAATACCCAACTATCGTCCCATTGCCAAACTATCGTGTATACCTAAACTCTTCGAAAGCATAGTGTACGACTCAATGTTTTTTCACTCTAAATCCTTAGTTTCTGTTAACCAACACGGATTCCTCAAAGGCAGATCTACAACCACCAACCTAACAGAATTTATTTCTCAGGCACTATGTGCATTTGAAGAAGGTTGCGAAATTGATGTAATCGCTACTGATTTCAGTAAGGCCTTTGATAAGATATCGCACCAAATTATTATCCTTAAGTTAAAAGCTCTTGGTTTTCAACCTGGTTTTATTAAATGGATCAAATCTTACTTGGAAGGTCGTCAGTACGGGGTAATATTTAGATCTTCTGTCTCTGACCCCATTTTTGCCACATCTGGGGTTCCACAAGGCAGTCACCTTGGTCCTTTAATTTTCGTTCTAACCACCAACGATGTCAACTGCATTATCAAAAACTCCTATCTCTCCGTCTATGCCGATGACATGAAAATCTTTAGATACATATCGTCTCCCACAGATTCTCGCCCGCTTCAAGATGACCTAAATAGATTCTCAATCTGGTGTCAGAAGAATTATCTCGAACTTAATGTTAGCAAGTGTCAATCCATAACCTACTCCCGTAAACGCCTTCCTCCGCCCCTTAGGATCTACTTACTCTGCGACGAGATTGTTCCATCAGTCTCATCTCTGCGTGATTTAGGTGTCATCTGTGATAGGGAACTCAACTTCCGTTCCCATATTGACAACATAATAAGCAGAGCCAACTCTGCTCTTGGCTTTGTAAAACGTTGGTCCAAAGAATTTTCAGACCCCTATGTCACTAAATCACTTTATGTAACCTTCGTCAGACCTATCCTCGAATATGCTAGCCCAGTTTGGTCGCCTCACTACGATGCCCACACCCGACGTATTGAAGCCGTCCAGCGCAGATTTATTCGTTTCGCCCTACGCGGACTTCCTTGGGTTGATAGATACAATTTACCTCCCTACTCTGATCGTTTAAAATTGATCAATCTACAGTCTCTCAAAAATCGTCGCGAAATTGCCGATGTACTCTTCCTTCATCAGCTAATTACTGGGCACATCGATTGCCCCAAGCTCCTCGAACTGATCTCATTTAACACAAATCCCCGTAACCTAAGATCCATTCCCCTCTTCCGTGTCACTTCTCATCGTACCAATTATGGTTATAATGCACCAATATCCAGAATGTTGCGCCTAGCCAACAATAGAGGAAACACCTTTGACTTCCACTCCACTAGAAGCACCCTCCGTAACAATCTAAAGCATCGCACCAATTCCGCCTAAACATGTCTATCGCTCTTTTCCTCTCCTCTTCTCTCCTTAGTTATAAGGCTCTAGTTTGTAAGTTTAGTTTGTTTAAGTTTTTTTGGGCTTGTACTAAGCTTAATAAAGTGCCCCTCTGGGGGCGTCAAATCAAATCAAATCAAATTATAGATATTGAGAAAGGCAATCATCACACACAGTCCTTTGGTATCTCTGTATATTTCTGCTCTAAATTTGCTGTCATTGCTGTCACCAAAGCAATAATTTGTGATATTTGATCCACTTGCAACCGTTCGAAATCGTGTCATATACCGAAAAGCGAGGTATAATGTCCTCGTACTCAGGATTGCCTTTCCATTAATCTAGTTGAAAACCACATTTTAAGTCTAAGCTTTTGCTCTATAGGTCCACTACCCTAAGTAAATCCTATTGTATCCATTTTAAGGGAATTTCTTCGTCGAAAGGATGTGTTGTTTCTTTTGTTTACAAGGATAGCAGACTTGTTTCATCTGCCTATATCCTAAAGAGTCGCACAATAATTTATGATTGTAAGCAGTTTCAAGGTTAGGGTACGTTAATCTCTGCTCACGTTTGCTATCTTCAGCAACTTTGACTATTTCTAATTTTTCTGTCCTATTGCTGACATATGGGTCTAGAGTCGCCTTCGGGCGGTTTTTCCGCTCAATTTTGAGTAGGTCCTTTAAGAGTCTCCATTCTCTTGTTGGCGAGGGCGAGGATAGTCGCAGTCGCAGAGATGATGGACATATTTAATTTTTTCACATTTAATTGCAGTAGACGTTGTAAGGTAATCCGAGACACTTTGCATGAATACCAATGGAATAGTGCATAAGGTTCACTGGCAACTTCAGCTCTCGTATTGACATCTATTTCGGAACCGTCAGTATAAAATGCTAGAGCCCCCTGGATAATGACTAATATTGTTGTCTCCTACAGAAAGTTGGTTCGTAAAATAAGGCTGGAAGCCCTTGTCCCTTGAAACAATTTCTACGTTGTATTGGTACTATGAAATAAGGTGAACAGAGCACACGCTAACAAGATGGGTGCAAGGAAGAAGTGGCGTATTTAACAAATCAAGACGTACCAACATTTCACTGAATAAGTGATGAATTAAAATTTTGAGTCTGAGTCTTATGTCTGAAAACTGAATTTACTTTCGATCTAAAAGTGCCCTTTTATGGATCAGAAGGACCTACGTATCTCTATTACAATGTAACTAATCCATCTACATATGTATGTATGTATTCTAGGAAAAAAGTCTTTGGCTTGGAATCATCTGAATCTTGTCGCCTCTGGCACTTATGGTGGTTATTTCGAGAGTTTCACCTTTCTGGCCGTTATTTAGCCTGATCTTTACTATGAGCCTGATAATCCAGACTTATAACCGTGGGCTGTTTATAAATATATCCATCAATTTAAATAGAACTTCAAAATAACGCACTTGGGTGTGGATAAATACATGCAGGACCTCAGGCTATGAGAACAACAAGTTGACAAGTCGTTTCAAAAATTGATGTTAATAGGAACCGGACGTCCAGCAATGCCCTATAATGCCCCGCGACTATACATACCCGTGCGTGGTGTTATCCTAAATTTGGTTATCCACCCCTAGGGCGGATTGATACATTCCACCCTCTTAACAAAAAAATATATACATATACAATATATGTATACATACATAAATCCAATAAAAGGTGTGTACCATCATAATAAAGATGATTACTCCTACGAGCGGTCCTTGAATACACGTTCTCTCGCTATCCTACGATAAGAGTTCCGAATAAATCTCTTCTCCACCCATTTGGAATGCTTGGGTGAGTCGGCATGCTTGTTGCGGAGTTTTCTTTCTTTCTTAGAACGATTATCATTCATTTAGCTGCTGTTGTTGTTTTCTGTTGTCTGGGGAAGTACTGAATTTTAAATTATTAAACCATTTTTGATGTGAAGAAGGAAATTTAAATTTCAATTGTCTATGTATGAGTATGTAACGTCTTTGTACTTCCTGTTATATTTCTAGAAGTCGAACAGAGTAAAACTCGCCGAGGAGGTGGCGGTACAGCTGGCCTTTTTGCTTTCCCACGTGTTGGGCGAAGCGATCCAAATCTTTTGGCTCAAACTGCTGGCGGATATGATGGGATGTTTCCTGTTTCCTATGAGGAGTACGATGGTAAGCACGCAGTGTTATGGTTCCTTAACGTTGTTTGTAAACAT
Organism: Xylota sylvarum; assembly: GCA_905220385.1. Taxonomy (NCBI): domain Eukaryota; kingdom Metazoa; phylum Arthropoda; class Insecta; order Diptera; family Syrphidae; genus Xylota; species Xylota sylvarum. Next base: position 21,219,315 of record LR999958.1, read on the forward strand.
CTACGAATTTATTTATAGAATACCCAAAAATCTCCGAAATGAAGAGAGCGAATCTCATCGCCTTCCCAAGGGTGGGACGCTCCGATAATCAACTAACAAAGTGGGCACGTATGGCTGCTTTGCAACAATCGCTTGATAAACGAACGGCACCCAGTGCTAATTCGGGATTATGGTTTGGACCACGACTTGGACGAATTCAAAAGAGAAGTGCCAACGATGAAGAGCACTAAAGTGATCATTTGAAAAGGTACATTCGTTAAGTGGTACATTCTATCATTATATTTAGTTCATGACTTCCTTACAGAACGCTACTGATGACAACCCAGAACTCTCAACGGCCAATGCTGACGAAATGATACAAGAACATTTACTATTATTAAAAATATAAATATATTTTATTATTGCATTTAAAAGAAAAGAGATCAGTTTAAAAAAAATAAAAAACAGAAAATATGAAGAAAGATAAAAAAAAAAGATCTACACCAAGTATAAAAAAAAAATAAAAATTTATTAAAATTTAATTTAATGCACTTTGTAATAAGAATTCTGATGTTTTTATATTGGGCTGGTTGAGGTTTTTCCCTAAGAACAAAATACTCTTCGATCTTATGGTTAAAAATCTTTCTTTATAAAAAACTGCTAGCAGACTTCTTATTACAAAATTTCGCATTGATGTTGGTTTCAAGTGTCGAAAAAATAGACATTTTTTTTAATCAATCTATGTAAGGATGTTATTTAGAAACAATACCTACTGTATTATAATAATAATGATGTGTATATTCGCCAAAATAATTTATTAGTTATAATATCTTTCCTTCAATTGTTAATTTATGAATGCAAAATAAATGCACGAGAAGACATGATAAATTTTTGTTAAGAAAATGACTTTTAAATTTTTTTTTAATTCCGTAGTGTTGTTATACAATATTTTTGAGTATCCTTTTGTTGTTTGAACATTTAAACTACTACTTCTGCAGGGTAACAAGCAAAGTTGCGCAGTGCAATAAGTAACTCTAGCAGTATTTCTTATACCGTAGGTCCTTCTAACAATGTTGAACCTAGGGTTATTATGCGGGCACTTGGGAACCTTGGAATTGTCGTCTCGATTGGCAACTTGGTTATCAACTCAAATCCGAGGGGATAAACTCTAACCTTCCTTGGAATGGAAGCTCCTTTTAATCCTGAAAGGCGAATGCTGTAAATGCGGACGACACGTTGCTATAGCCGCTTCTATAAAGCCCAAAATACGCTCCGAGACTTTTGCAACACGCTCTCTCTAAGCTCTTTGAATGGAAACAGAACTAGTCCTCATCACAAGGAAATATACAATACCCCATCTGGACCCTTTAATACTTTGTAGCACTAACTTGACAGTTCTAGATAAAGCCAAATATTTGAGTTCCATTTTGACAAAGAGATTAGGTTAGGTTAGGTTAGGTTATGGAAGTACTCATCACGTTCACTCGGAGACCTAATGGTCCGTTGTAGATGCCCTTATAAGAAAGAGACTAAAATAGGGGGAAACAAATCTATCCTGTTACTGGTCGACTTGAGAACCAATTGGTATGAATAGAAGAAGATCCAATGTCTGATATCTTGTAACCTCTGCGGCATAGTTCTTGCAAAGTGAAGTAGTATCATAGGAGATGTTGGTTTGACTCCACTTTCATTCCCATTTTCGCAGCTTCTCCATAAATCGGTGGACTCTTCCCATCATTTACGGAACATAATGGAGTAGTGTCCAAGAATTCCTCCAGCTAAGTTGTGGATAGAGGGATACAGGATCGCTCTAGTGCTAGGAGGTTCTTTGTGTTTGCTTTATTTAATTATGCTATATAATTTAGCAATCAGTGACGGTTTGGATGTGACCGCTTTACTGATGTCTCTTGCCGAGATTCTTTACAAGAAACTTGACTGGAAACTCAATATCCTTCTGTAACGATTTAAATATAAGTATTATTCTTTCCGCCTTCGCAATCACTGTAGCATTTTCCAACCGAAGAGCATGACTACTGAGGTAATAAGGGTATTTGAAATTAAACGCAGAATAACTCTTGTCAATCGCTCTTTCTTTGGACTGAAGAGGCAATTGAATTGTCGAGCCTATCCTGAACAACTAAGCAGACTCTACATTAGACCTTAATCAACCCAGCTTTATAACTCTGAAGCTTGGATTCTATCTAAAGCGGATAAAGATATCCTCGGTCGCTTCGAGAGAAAGATGCTTCGTAAAATATTCGGACCCGTTTGCTTTGATGGGCTTTGGAGGAGAAGATTCAACGACGAACTATACGAGCTGTACTGCGATATCGACCTAGTTTAAAAATTGCGCATTAGTCGTTTAAGATGGCTAGAACATATAGAGCGGATGGCCCGGAGAGTCTTCGAATCCAACCTAGAGGAACAACTCTGTAAAGGAAGACCACGCCTTAGGTGGTGCGAGCAAGAAGAGGAGGACCTCAACTGACTTGGAGTGTGCAACTGAAGGCAGTTAGCTAAGGACCGGGCTAACTGGAGATACTTTATAGTAGAGGCCCAGGGTTACCATGAACTGTAGCGCCACCTAATTAAGTAAGATCATAGCGATATAGGAAGCCTTGTCGTGGCTGAATGTGAAAAACAAAAACTCCCCTATAAGTTAAAAAAAATAATAACTTACCTTAAACAATCACAGGAGTTGGAGAATGAAGCAACGATAGAAGGGTTACAAATAAATGTACAGAGTTTGGAGTTATTCTACATCTCACATGTGTTTCTGCAGATTCCAACCATACTACGGCATGTACATACCTATTATGGAGTACGGACTATACACCATACTTGGATTTCACAAGATTTTTTTCAAGGTATGTAACCGAAGCATGCATTAGGTCCTAAAGGAGACAAATAATGGATTGTCCTTCCTAGACACTTGTGTGACCATAGAAAGAATATGCCTTTTCTTCGACAAAGGAAGTATTATTCAGTATTATTCAAAATTATATGAAATATTTTTATCCTCATTGGAGTCATCAAATTAGATAATACTCTGCGGTACCACATGAACAACCTAAGGGTTACGAAGAAGACCTATGTCAAGAATATGGAGATGAGGAAGCCAACGAAGACACAGCCCAGTTTCTTTGTCACTGTTCAGGTCTCATTCATCTTAGATATAAGTTTCTCTGTGAATGCGATAGTTCTTGCAGGATTTATCTAGAAGAAAGCAGTGAAGGGCATCAATAACATCAAATTAACTGGATGGTTTGGAAGTTCATTACAGTAAAAAGTTGAACCATAGCTACAGAACAAGGTCAATGGGCAAGGGACATCTTTTCCAGTGGATTATTATTATTATTATTTTAAGAAGGTGTATGTTGCACTGCGACCTTTTGATATATTGTGCCTCCTGCTAACATCTTGAAGACGTACGTGCCCTCATTAGAGTTCCCTCCGCATTAAGATTCGTTTCGGAATCATTTTGGGTCATGTATTCATAACATGCCTTGGCGGAAGAAATCTGTCCTAGACCACTATCTCTAATCTAGTTTCCTTTAAGAATCTAAGGATGAGAGTTGGCTCTAGTGACCATATTTCCTCATCTGGTAATTGGTACTTGCCCAAGTATTTCAGACTTTTATGGGTCAGTTCCCCACAAGATCCCAGCTCATGTTCTGGGATTTCATTGGACTCATTGCGGAGTCTGCAGAGACCTTAGACTTCAGTTTCTTAGGTGCTCCTTGAGTCTATAACGCCGCTTTAGGAAGCCCGTTACGATACTTATTGTTGCTCATACTGATGCATGCTTCGAATCTATTTCAGTTATGTTGCCCTAGAAGTTTCTTGGCTTGCCTCCTGAGCGCTATTCCAGGTTCTGGCCATATTTTCTTTTTCTAGTTTCCTGAATTCTTCTTTCAGGGTGTGATCCCCGCATAATGGTTCAGGACCTACGAAGGTTTCTGATGGTCCCTTTCTTGCTGGAGAGTCGCACATTTCATTGCCCTCTATTCCCACATGGCCAGGTATCCAACAAAGGGTCAGCTTGTTTCTTCTACCTAGCTTATTAAGTTTCCTACACAAGTTTAGACTTAAAGACATAGGAATCAAGTGCTATGATAGCAGCTTGGCTATCTGACATTATTATATCACAGTAGGCGTGGCTTCTGTCAAGATTGATGTGGACACATCTATCTGTGGCATAGAAAAATGCTGGTACTTTTGCCCATGAACACCGAAAAACATAACTGGTATGTTCACAATCAGAAAAATGTTTGTAGCAATTCAAAAAAAGAAACGAACAATGTCCACAAAATTGCATCCATTGGGCATTATTAACGAAACGGTTGTAGTCAAAACTGTACCTACATTGCCGACAATTTCTTCTAGCTAAGCTGCACGCCCATCCATAAAATGGTTCTGATATATGATTTCACGTTTTATACCACTTTATACCATTCTTACGAAACGAGTTCACTGCATTCCCCCATTGGTATTCGGATGAAATAATTCAAAAGAATGAATTCCCGCTTTTTATGACGTTTATTTATAATTAACCAAAGAGTATTCTACTAATGCTATTGCTACACTTATTACGAAAGCCGAAATGAAAACGATTATGTTGTACTACCCTATGAACGAAACCTCAATTAAGCAAATGACCGGCCATTTGTTAGACTTGTGTGTTGAATGGCTATTTTTTGAGAATGCATGTTATGACGAATGCCCTTCCGAGTAGATACCGCATCTATGTGTCCCGTTTGAACTTCCTCAGCTCGTTCTGAATCGCTTCTATGAGCGGGGCGGCTGAGAGGTCTTCCCGATTGGCAGACTGCGATGCGAGGACTCGTGTTACATCAATGCTTGGTGGAGGATCGGGTCGATGGAATGGTCCTGCACTGAGGGGGCGTACCAATGACTGATGGACTCCACCACTACCCCAGGCGCCCATATTCGGTGATGGCGGTTGGGTAGAGTGGTTGCTCTTCTCCGGTTGAGCGGTAGATGGTCGTGGACCTGTACTAGACTTCGGTTGATCCATTGAACTAGAGTAAAAACCATGATAAAGAGCGCCATCTACACATTGCATGCATTTAACTCACCCAGCTGATTTGCCTCGGAATTCCCGACTTGTTTGCTTTCGCTGATTTGTAAAGTTCTTCGTCGGTAGCGGTGTGGGAAGATCGTCCTGACTTGAATACATTTGTATAGCACCTTCCAACAGGCCCTGGAAGTGATTCCTCGTTTCGGCTGGATCTCGAATCGGACTAAGTCGGGTCGGTTCATAGTCTTGATCGTCTGCCAAACAAGATGAAAACAAGTGTACAGTTGGTTGTATGTGTGTGTGAGAGAGATATGTACAGGTAGGATTGGTGGTGGTGATGGTGGTGGTGGGTTTTAGAATGTGAAGTGTTGTTATATCAGTGTGGACTACCGTTTTCTGAAGCCATGCGTTTTTTGTGTATCTCCCAGACGATGGGACCCACCACTCCAGGATCGGGATTGTCACTTTGTGATGCTGTACGCATTGATCTTGGTGCTTTAGGCTCTGGGAATCTCTCTATCGATGCCACTGCTGCGGTTAGAGGTGACTTTGGTCGTGACTTTCGTGGAGGCTTCGGCATAACCTCGTCTACGTTGTCGTAGTATGTAACAAAGACTGGTTCTAGAACTCTGTTCAGTGGCTCCGGAAGCGAGTTCTTTGGAAAACTCTTCACCGAAGCCATCGAAAGGAACGACCCAATGCTGCCGGTTTCAGAGGACTTCTCACTCGGTTGCAGCGCCCGAATGATTTCCCGGTTAATAGCTTGTGTTGGCAGCTCATCCGGCACAGAGTCGTACATTTTATCGGTGAAGGTACGATTTTGAAGGAGCTTGTTGCGGTGGTAGTTGTTGTGAGGATTATAGGCTTCGGTGCGTTCGAGATTTTCGTAGCTGGGTTGTAGGGCCTCAACGATGCTCTCATTGGAGGCAGTTGTTTCGGTTGAAGAGTGATTCGTTGCCTCCTCGATCGATCCGACACGGTTTTCGGATAAGTACCGTCGTTTGGTTTTATGTTTCGTGCTGGAAGAGGAATGCTTTTTGTCTTTCTTCCTCTCGGACACAACCGAAGTGTAGATGGCTTCTTGTGTCTCGGATTGATCGTATTGGTGTTGGCGACGTTTTCGTTTGTCGAAAAGGGTTGCAGCTTTTTCATCCAACATTCGTTGCACATCAGGAGCTGGAGGATTTATTGGGCAGTAGACTGAGGAATCGGATGTGTTATCGCTGGAAGTTGTAGATCCACGTCTAGATCTGGGCTCTGGATGTTGTGATGGGATGGTGGTGCGGGTAGTTTCTTTTTCAAAAGCAAAATTTTGAACGCCTCTTGTTCGTTCGGAAACTGTTGCAGTACCCGCGCCAGTGCCAGAGACCTGACGTTCATGCAAGGGGGATCTGCCCTCACCGAGAAGCTCATTTCGACTTGAAGCTCTATAATATTTGCGAATTTATTAGAATTTCAAAATTATTTCGTAGGAGTATATCTTACCGCTTCACTTCCGATTTGGTCTCCCTTCTCGGCCTTCCCATTATAAACAGTGCAATGAGAAGTAATAGCAGGAGGAGTATTACCACGGAGCCGATGCCTATAAGAAGAGGATTTTCTCCAATGGAAGCAATGAAACCGGAATCACTGCTTCTTGTAGCGGGCGCTAAAGGCGTTGCTTGGGGCTCACGCAAATAAGCTGAAAGAGGTGATTGATTAGACTTTTACTTAAGTTTGTAGCTTTAACCTATATTTATCTCACTAATTGGCAGATAAAAGAATTTTCATTAATCAAGACAAGAAGCTTGCTATACAAATCTTTGAAAGGAATTCTTAGTTCCGAAATTGCAGCAATGACGTCGTTAAGTTATCTACTATTAACATTTACTTCAAGGCATTTATAATGTAACTTCTTTTGAAATAGAGTCTTGCATTGACACGAAAAATATGTGTAGGCGTGATAGACATTATCTGTAGTCGAATAGGTCTAGACAACAGGAAGAGAGTGGAAGGCTTCCGTGTCTCAGGCAGAGGCTTTTGACGGGTCGGGAGCCCGTAAGGTATATTTGAGTCTTAAAGCACAATCTTGGCATTCAAGCTTTATAGAAGCAATTCGCTAGAAACTGAAGTTAGCGTTCAGTCACAATGCTTCTTATTGGATTACTGTATTGGAAAATAAATCTTGCTTAAGGTATTCAGCCCGTGTGTGACCGGCTTTAACTAAAAAAAAAAAAGAGCCTTCTTTGACCTTCTAGCAACGTAAAAGCCTTTTTTTATTAGGCGGTGAAGTATATTATTCTAGTCCAGCTGTCTTTAAATAAAAGAGAACATTTAACTTTGACAGGTCCTCATGTTGTGGTCATCAGTCCAGAAAGCACATTACTTTTTCTCAGAAATTGATTTGGGTTAGCAATGTACTCGCGGCTGGTAAGTAGTCCAATGTATATTCTGTCCCGTAAATATAAATAGCATGTCAATCAATAAGAAAACGATGATTTATAGTGAAATCAATGAAATGTCTGTTGCAGGACCTTGTTTTCTAATCAACTGACCTAGTCAGGAAACCATATACCTAAATTCCTTGAACACAAATTCCATAGAATTCTCAAAAAATTATTCTGTTTCTATGCTTATTCTAGACACCATTAATAAACCTCTTCTTTGTTATTCACCCATTTGTAAATATTTCCCCTTTCAAGGGAAAATCCACCCCACCCATCAATCCCCGAATATGATTACTCCTGGCATGCTTCAATAATTCCACACCGTCTACATGTATCGATCAAACATAATTCCTATCAAACGCGAAAACAGAAACAAATCCCTACCACAGTGCAGCCATAAAACTCCACACGACGACGTTCAAATCCAATCCGATCCCACCCCCAAACAACAGCAAACTTCTTCCGCACCACTTAACCTGAGTTGAATCAACCCGGTATCCGGAATACTATTTAAAAGATACATATCATGACTCTACACTTACGTTCGGCCTTCATGAAAATCTCCTTGCCCATCACGGAGGTAACTTCCAGTTCAGTAACCAACTTCATGTCATTAGCTGCGGTCACGGCCAACACCGGCCGACCGCTAACAAAGACCGAATAAATAATTTCCGTCTGATTGGCCAAAGGACGCTCATCACTGGAAAGAGAGAGAAAGTGCGAAATGGATAAGACCAAGCGTCGAACAGTTAAAATGTAAATTTAAGGACTCTTTCCTAAGGCTTACATTTTTTGGTTGACGTCTTCGCCACCGATTGCGGCTCTGGTGACACTTGGCAGGTCGCCACTTTGAATGTCTTTCTCGGTAATTTGCGTGACATTATGAATGACAACTCGGACTTGGTCGTCAGTGAAAATCGCCTGTGGATTAAATCCTGGCGGCAGATTTTCCACTCCATCCACTGCTGTCGCTGTGTGAATGGGATGCTGGAAAAGAAGGTCTCCTTTGGTTCCATTATTATTTTGTGGATTTAATAGCTCGTAGGCAAGTTGAGGTTGCTCAATGGTTATATCGGTCACGGTACTAGGATCATGGTCGTTGTCGTTCTGCTCTGAGGATTCATCCAACTCAGAGGAGTATGGGGGTGATGTGGATGACTGTTGGTCGTTGGGGTTATTTTCGGTTGGCAATTCACGTCGCCTTCGTTTTTTTCGCCGACGTCGACGTCGTTTTATTTCGTGATAGTCACCCAAGTCCTCGGTGTCCTCGGAAAAGTCTAAGGTGTTGAGAGTTATGTAAATTAGTTTGGAAGTGAGTTTCTTTATTAGGCGGAATGGATATCCTATTTATTATGGAGAGGTTAAGAGTTCAGATATTTACCTTCTTCGATGATATCGAGTTGTGGCTTCGGTTGATTGTCTCCAACGGATATAGTTGCACCACTAGTGGATAATCCATTTCCAATGCCCAAGTGTTTCGATTGTTGTCTGGAAAAGAGGGGGAAACATATTTCAATGAATCGCTTTAGAATGTTTTAATTGGATAAAGGTGAAATTGGCTCAGGGTGAGATTATCAGAGTTAAGAGCGAATAGTTAAGGGACAAATTGGAAGGTCGAGAGAGTCAATGGAAGATGATGTGTCTACACTAGAAGGGGAGCTATTGTAAACAGAGTTCTTCCCCACCCTTTTGAAATTGAATTGTCTGGAAGCCATTAAATGGCACTTCTCTGGAATGTACCCAATTGCCCTACGTGTAGATGGTATTCAAATACACATTGAGCATAAGGCTTAGTCAAAAATAAATGTATCTGTCGCTACTCTTATGAAGTTTTTCCTAGAATGGTAGAGAGGTACACTAATGATGTGGTAGCTTAAACTATGCACGAATGGAGTAATGAGGAACCAACTGAAAATTCTTACATGTCGTATGTCGGTTTTACTTGATAGATGCGAAAGGGTAACTTCGGCACAACTAAATGTTCAACAGCCTCGTTTATTTTCAGTCGAAGAACTGGCACTGTTCATTGAAACAAAAAGTTAAGAGCAATGCCCAAGGCATGATATTAAAGTTGTCCGTGGATATTGCAGTCCTCGAATTGCATTGCAGGACACCTTTGTATATATCAATTGAAAATGACTTCAGATCGCCTGTCGTAGAAGCAATATAGAAGTTCCATTGCATCAGCAATGAATCACAGACTCAGAGAGATGCAACTGAAGCCACATAGCGAGCTAGCTTGGACACGCAGCCACGATTTAGATCAGTCCAATAAATGGGTATGAAAGATCAAATAATATTATCTGACAAAAGGATAGTCAGAATTCTTCACAGGAACCAAGTAAAAGCAAGAGGAAAACCAAGGTCTGTATAAATGGACTAGAAATGACTGAAACTCAATTTTAAACCATCCAAAGTTTCAATAAGACCAAAAAGAGAGACAAAAAAGACTCCAGTGTCCTAAAGGCAACAATTCCTTTTGGTCTCAAGAACGAGAATCAAAGGGTTGTCCTCATCGTCCATCCTAGTTCTTGTTAATAACGATCAAAATATCAGTGACTTCCAAGAGAAAGACAATCCGCTAGCTACTAATTTCGGTTGAATATACCCTAGGACAAATATTTTTCAGAGTTCGCTCAATAGCTTGAGTCCTAAAAGATTTTAATAGTAACAAATCTTCAAGTCCAGATGCGATCCCTCTCCTTGTTTTAAAAATGTGTTCTTCTACCCTGGGTAAACCTCTATGTGAGATCTTTCACATGTCATACTCTACAGTCATCTTTCCAGATAGGTGGAAACTCGCGCACGTCCAGCCGATCCCTAAAAAGAGCGATAAAATCTCCGCTTCAAACTATCGACCCATAGCCCTAACTTCAGTGCTCTCTAAGATCATGGAAAGCATTGTAAATTCCCATCTCATGAGATATCTTGAAAGAAACTGTCTTCTTAATAACCGTCAGTACCGTTTCCGTCATCAACGTTCCACAGAAGACCTTATGGTCTATCTAACACAAAAATGGAACCAAAGTATTCACCATCATGGTGAATGCCGAGTAGTTGCCCTTGATATCTCCAAAGGTTTCGTTAGATTGTGGGACAGAGGGCACTGTCCCAGCAAAATCCAAGCTTATGGTGTCGGTAGCATCTTCTCATCATGGATTTTTGAGTAATTGGTCAATACAAGCTGTATTGGACGGATATACTTCTACCTCATTCTCAATCAATGCTGGTGTACCTCAGGGCTGAGTCCTCTCTCCGACCCTGTTTTTAATAATTATTAACGACATTTTCTCTCTTACTCGCAATCCAAGCCATTCCTTTGCGGATGATAGTGTTCCTGACTTCGCTTATTCTTTGGCGTCTCCATGGGTGAGATCCCAAGCTGTGGAGACTCACCGGCAGCGAATGTCTACCGACCTTGACTCCGATATTGATGGAATCATCAACTGAGGTGTGAAAAACCGAGTTGAGTTCAATTCGTCAAAAACCCAGTCTCTGAAGCGGAATACTAATGTAGCCAAATTATAAATGATTGGAGCTAATATTGAGGAATCTAATGGCTTGTCAATGATTGGCATGCAAGTTACCCCAAAACTTCGCTGGAATCATCAGGTTTCTGAAGCTGCGAAAAGTGGCGCTAGGTGCCTCGGATATCTCAAGAGGGGTAAACGTTTTTTCAGTCCAGCAGCTTTGGCTACTATCTATAAAGCTTATGTTCGTTCGAAACTGGACCCACATATTAAGGCGATAGGTGGAAATAAGGTCCCTTTGGTGTTATATCAATTTTGATATAGTTCACGTCACGTGTGCGGCAAGTGGACCTTCTCAAACTAAAAACATGTATTTGAAAACTGCCATCATACTACATATATCTGTGGTAGGGAATCCTGATGTGTGTTTATATAGTAACAGGATTGGGTACATCGAGATCATTAAAGTTAATTGACTTCGATGATGATGTAAAGACCACTGAGCATGCCTGCCCCGAAGCCACTAGAAAACAGAACTATTTTCATTATTTAACGGCGGGATAGTCATGAAGACAAGATTGATTTATAAATATCGGCAATCGACCCATGGTTTCCAAGTTGTTGTTAAAGTACTTTGATATGCAAGAATTACTTTTAAAAATATCTGAAACATGCAGCTGACGAGGTAGTAAATAAATACAAATTTTTGGCGCGACAGGTCCATGGGACCCAGGGCCTAGCTTCTCACAACCACTCGTGCTGTGTGTGTTATATTCTTCACACGAATGGAAGGGGCCTACTGTTTAATGCCAGATCCGAGCAGTTTTTAGTTCTGAGCAGCTTTTTCATGACAGTTTTACTCTCGGATGTTCGTCAAATGATCGCGAGAGGTGGGACCGTGAAAGAAATTTAGGTGTTGTTTGGGGATTGAACCTGGAACCCCTCACTCCGTAGTCCAACCAGACCTGTAAACTTTCAAGTACCAGTACCAGTCAAGTACCCAGTACCTTGTACAAGGAAGGAAATGTACTTGAAAAGTACTTGCAAATGTACTGGCCAGTATTACAGTACCCAGTAAATGTACTTAGAAGAAAGGACTTGAAATAGTACTTGTACTTGGTGATTTTAAAGTACCAAGTACATTGTACTCCTTTTTTTTAAGTACAAGTACAAGTACAAGGTACTGGGTACTTACACAGTACTGCAGTACAAATGTATTTCAGTACTTTACAACTCTGAGTCCAACGCACTAACCACTTGAGCCACGGCACCCACTAGACGATGTAGTAAAGGCAAAAAATATATGACAATACTGTTTCACTATTAACAAGGGTCCCAGCATCGATAATGCTCTTCGTATCTTAATTATGGACCGGTGTAATGAGAAAGAATTTTTATAGAAAAAAGGACAAAAGATTTTTAGAATCTATACATTGATAGTGAGAAAGTGACTTACGAACAATAGGATACATAACGACGGTGCATAGCTATACCCATTTCTCACCAAGAGTAACAAAGTGGTAAGGATGACAGCAGAAAAACTGCAGAGTTCTGACAAAGACAAGTTGGGTAGATCGTGATTATCAATATAGACGCTTGACGATGACACTTCAACGACTACCAAAATTGTCAAACTTTTAACGATGCAGTTGAAAATACTTCATTCGTGGAAAAATGAGGAGTTACCAGTGTTACAATAAGGATCGATATCTGCTGTAAGAAAAACTGAGTAAAAACTTGATTACCTTTTAGGCAGACAATGCATATGAAAAGCCTTATTTTCTTCTCCTTGTACATGCATGTGTTTCCTTAGTAAAAGGATATACGTACATATATTGATAAGTAGAATTGGATTGAAACCAATCACTGATAATGTTGTTCAGAAAATGCCAACGACTAAAGGTGCAAAGAAGATACTTGAAGAGCCTTTACTTTTTTATTATTGTATATTCCAGATTTTCCCTCACTTTAAGACTGACCATTTGACTTCCAAGCTGTAAGCCTTGCCACCATATGACTGACATTTTATTTAAATAAATTCATCGTACAACTCGAACGATACAAAATCGAAATCAAAAGACGGCAAAAATTATAATAAAATTCAATAGCAAATTCAATTCAACGATTGATTATTAATGTATGTGTAAATATATTAAAAACCAGTATATGTATGTATTGAAGTAGATTTGTGTATCTATACTATACATTAAAAATACAACACAAATTAAATCGGAATATGTTCATAAAACAATACACAGCTCTTTAAGTATATTTACCTGGTAAATGCTAATCGATATAGCTTTGCTAGTTTCTCTTCCAACATGGGTGTGTCCTTTGTCGAATAGAATCCTGATATTACTGTTAACAGCCAGTAACGTCTATCGTTCGATGAGTAGTTTAATGGAAGCCCAACACCATTATCCGGAAAACAATCCAAGCAGATGGGAATGTCGACTTCCTGGTAATGCATTTTTCAAAGGAATAGAACATTAGTATTAGTCCTTGGTTGGACATTTTCCAGAGAACACGTATTCTTACATTATGTCCTTCGACATATACTGTCGCTACTACTGTATTTGTCTTAACAATAACATCTTTTCCCTTACTAATGCCAGTGTGAATTTTCTTCACGTAATCCGGTGGACCGTCACCAGAACCTGTCCAAAAGAAATCCTCCAAATGCACTTGTTCTTGCAGATCAGGATATTCGTCATCGTCATCTGAAATGATTGAGTGGAATATTGGAAAACATACATTTTTTTTGTTTAAATTCCCTTCAAAATAAAATAAATAAATCTCATTGAAGTCATGTCTAGAGTTTTTTTTTTTTTTATTTTATCGACAAATCATAATGTTGCCATCGTTTTGCAGAAGTATTATACTTCTTTTGTTGTTTCCTCCTTCCTGTTTGTCTCCTGTTTGATCAATTGAAAGAAAGAAAGCTTCGCCCCCATTTTGATAGACTTACCGCATTAAATGCGATCTGATAAATTTAATCACCGCACACTGTGGGCGCACTCTATACCCCAAAAGGACATAAGCAACATTTGTGACACATGTTCAATTGTTCCACTGCACAAATATCCTTAGGCGTTTAATATTTATACGGTTTTATTTTTATTGGGCATGTGTTGTGGTAGAGCTGGCTCCAATTATGAATTATGTGTTGCTGAGGGCGCGCTTTCGAGGTTGGAATTAATTTCGTTGATGGCAAGGTAACCGGTAATGGGATTTTCTTTGAAGAAAATTACAAAACATTAATAAAGGTCAGTGCAATTAGAGACGAAATAGGTGATTGTGATGAAAGTAACTGATAATAGAGTGCTGCACTGGAAAAGTGTTTTAATCGAATTAGAGCTCTTCGCAGGCAGGGACTGACAAGTGAGTAGATTTAAGAAGTACGGTAGCTCTTAAGTTTTCTAGTAAAACAAATATTCTAGTCGTCTTAGGTATTATAAAAAACGTCTACCAAACGTCTACCAATTCGTATATGTAACTACATGTACATATCTTTTTGTTTTCTAATATACTACAAGACTGACCTAAATATAACTATATTGTTAACTATACTTAGTTTGCTCAGACAGTTTAATAAAGTGATAAGCCAGGTGTCGACTGAAAGTTTCTTTCTTCATACTTGAATGTACGTCGACCTACTGAACTACATTTGTACTTATTTTCAAGTAGTACACTGCTGCTCCTTCTGGGATACTTGCTAATTGACCAACATGTTTGTATTCACCAAGGAACACTTTCATACGCACTTTCGCTTTCTATTGAAGACCTTTTATGAAGTATGATTCATCTTCATCGTCCGAAGTTGGTTATTGTTTTAAACTTATGTACATATGTATGAATATGCATCTTTTTATCGAGATATACAGATGTAAATATTAGATATGTGTATGTAAATAGATATGTCCGATTAACCACTTATTTTCAATGAAATCTTTTCTTAGGTTAGGACTGTGGGTAGGCGAGGTGAGGCGCAGGTCAATACAGATCCATTGAAATACCCAGAGGAGAGGGGTTTCTCTTGCCCCTTGCTTAATCTTTGTTCTACAGATGTGGTTCTTACTCTAGTGAACTAGCAAACCATACAGTTTATTTGATTTAGTTCTAGATGTCATTCAGTGGTTTTCTGGATATTTCTCCTAGTTCATGGAAGAAGTGTCGACGGGGAGGTTTAAATCTGAGGTGGGTGAAACATCGATAGTGACAGAGAAAGTGGGTTGTATCCTCATTAACTTCCTCATCTCAACATCCAAGACATAAGTCTTCCTTCGTTAGTTTTAGTTTTTTCATATATATAGTACCGCAGAGTGTTATGTCCTATGGGTTTCTATCCAGTGGCTCCCCAAGACCTCCCTTCTTTTGCCAGCTGGTGCCGGACATTGACACAATAAATGTGCTGCATAGCATACAGGTGTTGTTCCGGGGGAAACCCATCTTCTTTAGGTAATATCCGAAATTTCCATGACCTGTAGATAACGCCACCACCCATTTCAATGTTTCTAAGCTTAGAACTTCTCTATGAGTTGTGCCAATCGGCATTTTAATATCCATTTTTGCCTGCCTGTAACCTCCCACATTTGACCACCTTCTCTGGTGTTCCGCCACGGCCCAGTTGTTAATTACATGTTCTACCATTCCTTTGCCAATGGCTGCAAATGGTTCCGGAGCAGAGAACTTCGAGGTTGCCTTCAGTCCCTTCGTGCCCTCTCACCCAGAGCAGCGTTATCTCATTTTGAGATGAGCACTTATTGAGTTTATGAATACATTCCAATGCCAGTGATACATTGATATCTGTTTGGTCCATGCGCCTAATCACTGATTGATTGTTCAATGCTATAATAATGATTTTACCCGCAATCTGACCTTTTTCAGGTGATCCAACGCTCTCGGTACAGAGCTCGATACCGAAAATCTCTGCTAGAGAGATAGAGTAGAGTATCCTAACTACGCAGGTAACTTATTATTGGGGACTGAAAACTCCGACTCCTTTTCTATTTGGCCTTTTTTAACCTCAGTGCAACACTTAGATTAAGGTATCAATTCAGAGATTTAAGGATTATCCCAATGAATTAATGAATCGGAATGACAACTTTAAAGGGGCGATAAAGATTGATTATTATTTTCGGCATGAAGTCCAAGAAGGATACTGCTGGTGAGGAAAGTGGCGAAATTCTTTCAAGGATTTTCATATGCTCAACTAGGTTGGTGGTTTTGATATTGAATAATAGATGAAGCTTAATGCCGCTAGTCGATGTAGTCTTCATAACACTTATATATAGAGGTGGAAGGTGTAGAACGACATGTGTATATGTCTATACATATATTTAACTATTCTGCAGCGTTAAATGTCACTTTGTTTTCTTTGAAAAACTTGAATCACTATAATTGAAAAATCTTGCATTAAAGCTATAAAAGTGATCAGTATCTTAAAGGCAAAAGATGATTTATGAAATAAGACAAGAAAAATTGAAAAAAAATAAAATTTTGTCAGTTTAGCTTGAAATATTCAATACCAACATTATACAATAAAATGCAAACGGATTCTATTTCTACAAATCGGATTTAAAACAAAAATTGGAAATTTATTTTTACAACATTTATGTATAAAAATGAACACACATACATAATGTATAAGTAAGTATATTCAAATTCATTCTGCATCAACTCGCCCACGGTAGTGATACTCACAAGAAAGTACGGAGCAACACTTATCTCTTTAGCCCACGTAGGTGCTTAAAAAACACCCCAAACATAATAAATAATATTCAACGCCAATAAATCATGAAGGTAATTTTAAATTTCAATTTGTATGTATGCCAATTCTGATGTTAAGTAATAAAATGCTTTAACTGGATAGGGAGTGATATACATAGTAAATGTAGGTAAATATATCTTATTTCTTCTTTTCGTTTAACGACGATCTTAACTGACATCTTGAGGGAGATATTCGAATGTTGTAAAAAAATATTAAAGGTCCTTGCTGCCGTTGTTATCAGGCACATCGTCGTTGTAAAAATAAATTTCTATTTTACGCGAAAAAAATATATTTTTATGTTGTGACGTGTTAAGCGCGCATAACCGCACAGATACATCCATTGCAGCGATGCTTTTATGATACTATTCACTAAGCAAATAACTATAATTAAAATTATCAGTTATAGGATAAAATTCAGAATTTCTAGCTTGAAATTATGAATGTTTTGCAAAAAACCGCACTGACCACTATTGCTTGTGCAACTCATGATAATTAATCAACTTTTACAAATCGGAGGTATCTTGGTCAGAATTGAGTGACTTTCCTTATAAAGTACCCTAATCAACAAAGTAAACAGGATCAAAATCTGTACACTTGTTCCCGAATACTTAAGAGCCTTCCAACGCCTAAATCAGGGTTATAAACTTCTCCGTCCTTTAACCACCAAAACATAGTCAAATATGAAATCCCAGCTCAGCACTTTCATTTTCTTCGAAATGCCAAATTACCCTAAGTATAGCAAACCAAAACAAACTACTCGGTCTGACCTACATTCTGATTCACTGGATCTCCATGAGGAAAACCAAAAAAAAAAAAAAACAATAAAATCCGATTCGGTCAATAAAATTTCCCGTCCAATGTCAACTCATTCATACCACCCTCACTAGGCCCGTAATCCGAATTATTTCTTTGGAAATATGTTGACAGCTGCCCCCAATTGTCAAACCGTACCGCAAACGAACTAATACCCAAATAAGCGTCTTAACCTTCCCCACAAAGAAAAAAAAAAAAAAACATAAAAAAGAAATCACTTTTCTGCAATTGAACGGCTGTGTTCGGCGACTTTTCACCCCGATGCAGATGGGCGACAGTGGGCAGTGCCTAGTGGTTGTGGGCTTACAATCCTAACCAACCCTTTTGGAGGAAATTCATTCGGAAAATTTATTTGACGTCTATGGGGAGAGATTAAGTTTTACCGACTCATGATATGAATTTTAACTTTGACCCGGTGAAATTGAAATTTGAAATGAAAACACTTTCTGTTGAGGACGAGACGAGGTTGTAAAATATGACAAATTGTTTTGCTACAATCTGACAGCTGTCCAAGTTAAATTCCTATGTGCACTGACCGGAAATTATTCTCTACTCTCCCGCTGAACACAACAAAGACACATGACAAACGAGTGTGGTCACTCACGCATGCCAACAGAGGTCAGGTGAACGTAATTTTTGGAAAATTTGTGAACTGTCATTGTATTTTAATTTGTGTCATTCATTTGTTATTCAGCGGTTTTTTATTAGGTAGTTTTTTTTTTGGGCGTTATGATTGTTCCGCCCAAGGGCAGTTTTTTGTCGAAACAAAGACCTACACACACTCACCGTGATTAATTTGGATCATAGGTAATCCAATGTCGGATGCTAGAACACTCACGGAAAACACTAAAACAAGTTCGAGGAAAATTGCATGACTAGCTGTCATTGTTGCACGCAAATTTTATTTACTTTTCCGCGGATTCGAATGGCGAGATGGCGAATTGTTTTGTTGGTTTCCTGTCAGAAACTTTCAGCGCGGTGTCTTGGCAGGTCTTTGAAGTATTTACCGCATAGCACTTGGCACAGGTAACATATCACTCTGCACTTATTTAGTTTCCACGCAAGACAACAATTTACAAATTGGAAAACTTAATTAAGTGAATAATGGACGCGGTGGCAGCTCATTGTGCCTGGTTTGCTGTCAATTGCAAGGGAAAATGGCACAAAACTTTGTGTTGATGTTGGAAATGATAGACAATTGCTGATTTTGATCCGCTGTTCGATTCCGCGATGTGTATCACACTCGAATGTCGATAGAACTGAGTGAAATAGATTCATGTTGGTGCTTTGTTGTGCCTGTAGGCAGTTACGGTAGTTACCTTTAGCAACCACATTAACGAGGGGGAAACCGTTGAGTTAACCCCGATGGTATCGAAAATGCAACTGACTTCAGGTTGTTTACATACGTACGATGTTATTTATTTGCGTAAACAACATTGGCGCTTACCAGAGTTGGAGCGTTGAAAGGGGTTTGGCTATGTCAATTGGGAATATGGTGGGGTCTATGAACCAAACACGCATCGTGTAAATAAATCACGAGAATGTTTGATTTTAAATAGATTGTAATCTATGCAATAACACTTTACGTGAGTGCATTACCATTAGCATGGTATCTACACAATTATATTATTAACATACAATTTGCATTTCTGGTTCATTTGTTGGACGGATTATGAGTTTCTGGAATTTAACCAAAATGTAGCTACATTATTGCTTTTCGAAGAAACGTCAGGATAATTATTTACTTTATACGTTAAATGAATCCTAGAATTTTAAAAATGTGGAGTGTACCATCTAAAGTACTTGACTGACATACATAGTGCCTAGGAAGAATAGACTTTAATGTGAACATCATGCTCTGGTACAGTCTGGCGAAGACCTTGGTTGGCTTTTGTACATTAAGATGTTTGAAGTTGGGTAGGCCTTAATGCGTTACCTCAATTGCAATGGAATACTCTTCAGTCTGCAGGGCTCTAGTCATTATGACTCGGTCGTGTCTTTCCGACCTTGGCCGAGCAGAGAGCATTCTCCATCGTTAACCTAGACATCGTCATACTCGACATGGCGTAAATTAGTTCATCTCTATTTACTCTATCATATGCGTCCTTGAAATTGATAAATAGATGATAGGTATCGATCTGGAACTCTTGGATCTTCTCCAGGATTTGACGTAGAGTGAAAATTTGGTCAGTTGTCGATTTTCAGGTTGTGGGTCCATTGGTATAAAACCATCGTGTCCAAGTGATCTGAAGTGGACGAAGCTCTTTTATTTCCCAAACAATTTTTTTGGAACTGGGAATATTACAGGAGTGCGGGATTAGACGTTAATATGGCTATGACTATGACAATAAAATATAAATCTAGAATCATGTAAGAACCTAGACCTTCAACTGCTGTATTTTCTATACCATCAGACATCCAATGGATTTTGATGAGTGTTTTCTCAGTCTTCAGAATAAATGGTTAGAGAAGGAAAAAGAATGCACCCATTTTATATTTTTACATCATTCTAATATTTATGTCTGTAGGTCTTAAGATTAGGGTATATATCATAGTGCTCATCAACACATAAAAATGGTTATAGCCTAAGTATGAATATTTTCCGATTCACTAAATCTTTCTCTCACTACCACAAGGCCATTTGTGTATTTCATTCCAAAGAGGTAATCTTGGCTTACATTCCTTCAGCGTGTCTTTCTGAAATGTGTATCAAATATACTACCTGTTAAGACTTCTAAAATATTTTAACAAAGACCAACTAAATTCGTTGGCTCTTCTAATCGACTCTGAACAGCTCACAACAGGTCGCATTATTATATATTCATTACACTTCATACGCCAAACAAGAGAACTTTTCACAATGTCCCATTTAGAATCCGTAACAAATCACTGTAGATAATTTAATCCCATAAGCAATCTCCTCTATCTCGAAACTAATTCTAGATGCACAAGTGCAATATGTTTGCCTGGAAAAGCATCAAGAACCCTGACATCGTGTAGAGGTGACTACTTAGCCTAGATTCGATTACATGCAAATTGTATGCATCTCCTACACACACCCAAATATGGCCAACTCACGTACCTACACGTTTTCTTCCTAGTTCTACATTGATGCATTATACTGAAACCAGGCGAAACGTTCCATTGAAATACTCCATTTTATGGTTGACTGTAGAACATATTTCAACCCGCATGCTTTTGGTTTCTTGACTCTTATTGACTCTTTATCTGTATTTACTTTTATTTATGGCGCCAAAGGGTGTGCGGAAGGTATTTACGACCACAAGCTACATGAACACAGATGAGTGAGTTCTTGTATTTTAATTAAATAGGTGCACATGACCGACTACATATCTTGGGGTTTCCTTACCCAAGTACTTTTGTATCCTTTTGTACAAATAGAGGATTTATGGTTTAAGGATTTTCCAGTAGAAATTTTCCATTGATTTTGGTTACATTCTGCCAGTATCTGGATATTCTAGATATCCCTGGATGTAACTAGATATCCCATTGAAGATAAGAAATGTTTTAAAAATTTGATAATCCTTAAACATGCCTAATAGAATCCTGCTCTAAAGAAGTAGCAACAGAATTGCTTGAAACTGAAATTCATTACTCAAATGGAATCATTCACACCGAACGTGATCAATCTGGGTAATGTGATTTTAGCAAATGTGTGAAATTATTTGGTCTAGTACTAGGACAGTCACAGTCAGTTGATGCCTTTTGTTGATGCATGATGATGCAAGACCACACTTATATACATAGGTGCGAGTACCTTTAAGATATGGGAATCGATGTAATGGCTTAGGCTTCAATGAGCACCGATATGAAACACATCGAAAGCATTTGAGACATGCTAGGAAAATATGCTCTATCCGAGCAATAAGAGAGTAAGAGTGATACCGTCATTAAGGATCTCTTTCAAGGCATGCGCAGACGAATTTCTGATATAATTGACGCTCGTGCAGGTAATACACACTAGTAAAACAAAGGAGTGCTGTCGGAATTCGATTTTAAATGTGGCGTGTGAAATGTTGGCTTTTTAAGTTAATTATTTTCCTTCTTTGCTTTAATCTAGATTTCTTACTTTTATTCAAATAAATAACTAAACATAAAAAAGGCTTTAATTCAGGCTTTGTTGTAGTTATTATATATTTTCGAGGTGAGCCACTTTTATTGTAGAAGATTGTCCTGTTTTTGTCTGATAAATTTAGTGGAAACTATAGAAATTAAAAACTACTGCAGAACTAAAGAAGTTATGACAACTCCAATAATACGTTCAAACAGAAGTCAAATAGAAGTTAATTCTAAGATAAATTAAAAAAACTAGCTTTTGTATGCAGTGGAATTCGGATTTCGATTAACAGGACACACCTAAAGCCAATGAAATGGTGGAAGGGCAGATACTTCATTCAATGATCGTGAGTCTGCTGAGTAAAAGGAATACTAATGCGAAACTGATAGCCATTTAATCGTCATTGTCTCCAGAGGCACGCCACAAGGAGGAGTCGTCTCTCTATTGCTATTCTAGTTATAAACAAAATACTTCAGAAACTGGGAAACAGAAGGATTAAGAGAGTTGCCTATGCAGACGATGTAGTGCTGTTGGCAAGAGGAAAATTCTTATCCACTATCAGCGAACTGTTAGAAAATTCATTAAATATACTTAACACGAGGACAAAGAATTGTGGACTTGGGGTTAATCCAAGCAATTCACAGTACCTGCTGTAGAGGAGTACCTACCCCTAAGGATATCTGTTACTACAAGGTATCTAGGAGTCATACTAGACAATAAATTTGATTGGAAGTTTAATGTCAATAAAAGAGTTAAAAAGGCAGCGATCGCGTTCTACACTTGCAACCGAATCTTCGGCAGAAGGTGGAAACCAAACGCCAGGATAATTCTGTGGATGTATACGACATTTGTAACACCAATATTCACGTATGGGAACGTAGTCTGGTGGCGACCTGCAGACAAAGTAACCGATTTTAAGGCAATGACTACAATACAGAGGCTACCAGCGAATACCAGCGAGTCGATAACATTCTCTAGCATTATTCCGAGTAGAGAATAATGGGAAACCAAAAACCCAACAAAAGACAGATCTATATCTATCTACACAGATGTGTTAAAGATGGATATAGGAATGGGCTCCGGTATATTGTCCTTGTAACCTAATATACATAGCTCGATCAGACTTCCTGACTACAGAACTGTTTTCCAAGCGAAGACCTTGCCAGTGACAAAGGCAGCTAATATGGTATCAATGATGGCAATACCACTTGATGATATAAGCTTTTTTTTTATTGACAGTCAGGCGGTAATTAAAGCAATTTTTGCCACAGAAATCAAGACTATACTAGTCCGACGCTGTCGCGAAGAACTGAATCGACAAATGTCGATTGGACCTATGGGCTGATTCCGTCACTCGCGTCAGGATAATGTGGAATTTTAGTGGCAGATGGAAGTCTAAAAAAATGGAAATGGATGAAATTTATAATTTAACAGAATAAAAAATACATCCAAAATATCCAAAATACCACAAGACAGTGTTAGCAGAATGTATAACGAAGTCAAGGGAACATAAAATCATATACAGCGATTTTCTAATCAAGTCTCATGTCGGCTTATAGCTTAAAAATATATTGTATTTTGTTATCATGACAGATCACAGAAATATTATTTCAATTTTTCAATTTAACAGGGTTCTCCTCATTTGAAACTGTAACCTATACTGAAGGACCTTTAGAGTGTTCTGCGGTTCCTTTAAGTCCAAAAGACGTACACTTTCGATTACAGAAATATGTAAGACCGTTAAACTCCCTCACCATTTGAATTAGAAAAAAATAACTTCAGCATCAACAACGCCCCCTTACACCAAATAGCGCCACAATCAGCTCTCAAAAATTTCGTCCTCAAAAGCTTTTTAAAACACATGCGCATGTTAAAGTTCGAAAAGTTTTTTATCCCCAATAGAAATATTCATATAAAATCATGGATATCCTTAGCTGCACTCCACTTTCTTAGTGTTCTGATGAAAACCGCAGGACAGTCTGAATCAGAAATACATTCTCTTTAAAAAAAAAAAAAAACCGTAGCCAACCTTTCGATATTTGTGGTCGCACATCCTCATATTCCCATCACTCAGTGGGGCTGCCACTCTGATTAATGCAAATCCATTCATCATCAGGGACGGGTGTGGAACTGCATATCCTTTACATTCTAGCTTCGAATTGA
This sequence comes from Xylota sylvarum, assembly GCA_905220385.1. Lineage (NCBI taxonomy): Eukaryota > Metazoa > Arthropoda > Insecta > Diptera > Syrphidae > Xylota > Xylota sylvarum. The sequence goes on from LR999958.1 coordinate 21,243,055, forward strand.
ATTCTGGGTGCTTTTGGATTTTCTCATTCCCAAGGAATTCTCCCGAGTGAGAAAGCACACCTTAAACAATTCCATTTATCTGAGAATGTAGGGAATTTTTTATTTTTTACTTTACAAATCCCACCCGACTGTGGCTGAACGTGAAATACCTAACACTTGACGTACATCAAGTGAAAGGCAACAAGAAGTGACGCAAAAGGAATACATTCACATTTATCCTGAAATAAACAGGCCATTCGAGTTGCGGCGTTAAATGAATTGTAAACGGGAGCAAATACAAATTAAACAATGTTTTTTCCCAGGGAGTGGTGGGTGTTGGTAGACGTACTCGTATGTATGAGGTTGGTCCGGGGCTTACGCTCAACCACCACCGGAGTGCGGAACACGGGGGCTCTTGTCAAAGATTGGTATTGTGGTTCGCACCGCATGTGTGTAATGAAGGCTTGAAATGTTACACCAGGGCTCGGTGGAATGGGTTGTTTACGTGTAGATTTTCAGACTAAATTATTAGGTTTTTTGTTTTTATTTTCCCTTAACCATTTGAGTTTACTCTTTGGTTGTGTGGTGGATAGGGGGATGCGTTCAGCTATTATCGTACAATATGACGCGATAAAATATCTATCTGACTGAATGGTAACACGAAACTGCCTTTTTTTTTGACGCCAGGATTGGTGATATATAGATATTGCCGCCCTTTCACTTGAATAAACAATCACGTTGAGTGTTGAGCATAGATGTGATAGGTTTCGATCACATGGGCAGAATTCATTTTAAAAACAACATTTGAAGGTTGGGATACATATTTTTATTTGATTTTGAGCAGTTAGTTCAAAGAACACTCTGTGCTTCCGACTGAATTTGAGAATATTCTGTTGATGAAATCAATGCCTGACAGTGATTGGAAATACATAGATAATTGTTGTTGACAGTTCGTGATGTGTTGACAATGACATATTCATACAGTTGACGGATGTTGATGGGTGCCATATGGTTTTGGAGGAGCAAAACTTTTGAAATGTAGGGACGGTGGTGTTTGATTGACAAATTTATCAAATACACACTTAAGGTAAAATCCCTTCCAAAGGGGTTTGAAGTCACTCGCGGGCGACTTGCTACTCAATTGTATTTTCAGCTAAAGGAGAAAGCGATTGGTGAGCATTATGTTTGGTTTGAATTGTGATGAGATGTTATTATCAGCAATAATAACAGGGCTAGCTGAACAAAGTCACTTGGTTGAAGTTAAAACTCTCCGCTGTGGCGGTATGTCTGAATTGTTGATCTTAAGTGTCCTTTTGTGTCGACCACATTGGCTTCTCAGTTGCGTTGTCTTTTTTCTTCAGTTTCCGTCGCAGTTCAGTTGTGGGAATATGCTAAGAAAAATCCATGCCCTATTAAGAGTTGGATGAGATTAAATTTAAGATCGCCACGACCGACGTAGCTGTATTCATTCATCAATCGCTACATCCATCTGGATTTATCTGTATTATTTCTGTCATACTTCTAGAGTTTTTTTTCCTTGCACAAGTACTAATCTCGTAGTACATTCTTGTCTTCTCCGTATATTTCTTGTTCTCCCATGACCAATAGATGGAAGGTGCAAATTATTATCTCACAGTCCTTGTAAGTTTGAAATATATTGACACTGAGGTTCGTCATTAGTAGGAATTTCTGACAACGACAAGATTTTTGCTATTTTGCTTTTCACTTGCATAACTCAGATAGTCTTTAGAGGAGAGTCTTGCGTCTATCATAGATGCTAGGTGTTTAATGATCGCTTTGGAAGCTATTATCCCTCCATTCCTCGCTGCCATAACCCTTCGAAATACATTATATTTCAAAGCACTGGTCCGAGTACCCAACCTTGGGGTACTACTTCTGATATGAAGTAATTTTTAATTAGTTCCAAGAAATACGTTGGAGTTTTAATGGTTCGAATCGGTTATAGGATATGTATCCAATCTATTGAGTTTAAGGCGCTTTTGACGTCAAGTGTGATAACAGTGCAGAACTTCTTGAATCCACCTTTCCATCTTTTTTTCCACGAAGAAGTACTGGCCTTCTATCCTGATAGTTCTTCCAAAATAAATGTGCATAAGTGCAGGAGCTGAAGTTTACGAAAAAATTAAGTAAATTCAATCCTTTTTTCAGAATTAACAATGATTGGGGCGTATTTCAAGTCAAAGTCACCGCTCTAACTCAGGTTTCAAAAACAAATATTGACTGACGAATGATAAGGAGCCTAGATTGACCTCAATATCAATCATTTCTTTACGAAGGACTTACGAAAACAAGTCTAAAAAACTGCCTGACATGCATGTATAGATGTTTCCACATCAGTGATATTTTCAATATTCACAGACTCAGAGGGTAAATAAAAACGTGCACAAAAAAAAACTCACAGCCATGCTAATGACCTACATTTAGAGTAGCGCTTTTTTGATGGCCCCTTCTTAACAACAAAGACATGACAAACTTCTGACTGCTGTAAATGTCAGCGAACAAACTTTACTGACGTAATGAAAAATCCTCTGCCTTTTAATTAAAATTGATACTTCTTTTATGTGTTCAACTGCCAACCGAAGGACATTCTCCTAAATTTTGCATTTAATTAAAAGTCTTTCTATTTGCATTGATTATACACAGCATGAGACAAACTGTGATACATCCCACTCCCGCCCTTTCAATATCTAATTTAACGAGAATTATCCTTTATGGCAACTTGATCTTTATTTATACAACCCTCCTGTAAAGTAAAGGCTCCAAACTGTCTCTAATACATCATCAAAATGAACACGAAAGACGGGCGACTAACGTTGTGACAGGTCTTCATCATTCTGCCACTAATTAATGGACCTCAATTCGGTATGGCCAACTGCGTACATAGATTGCCCAGTGAGTATACCCTTCGGCAGATCTCCAATTAGAATTTTGGTTAATGTCCACCGAACGGAAACACTTTGCCATGCGTCTAGTCATGCATTTCACTGTGAATAGGTATTAGGTTAATGCTTACAAGGAGCAGCAGGACCATTAGTCATTTGGTTTACACTTACACCTACTCTTACCCTTGCATGCACCCGTGCTTTGGGGTATCTCTATGGCTGTAGCTGGTGTTAATGCGATTTTCATTTTAGGGAGAATTATCTTCCATCGCTCCATGGTGATCCAGTGGAAAAAAATTGCGAAATGATTGTTACCCCTTTTTTTATACCAAACTAAGGACGGGAATGTGTGTTAACGAAGTCATGCCTGTGGGCCGCATGCATTCTTTGTTGTAAACAGGATGAACTTGAGATGGAATGTTGAGGGAGTAAATCCTTTCGTAAACTCGTCGAAAATCGGGATATGTATGGAACAATGTTTCGTTTCGATCAAAATTCGATTTAGAGAGTATACAGGATGGAAGGAGCCGAATGCTTCGGGGATGTTGGTGTACGAGAATGAGAAGGTTCTTGAAAGTTGGATCAAGTAGGAAATTTTTATACATTTGGACGGGGTAATGTTATTCTTACGATATTATAAAATCTTGGAAGTTGTTTATTTTTGTTTTCTTTTTGACAACTCACTGAATGTAAGGATATAAGTTGTTTGTATGTAGATGTATGCGTGAATATATTTATTTATTTTTTTAAAGTCACGCTATGCCTCAGGAAGAGATGGTGAAAACTTAAATTGGAAGCAATATTCTCATGCAACCACCTCCAGATGTATGTATCTTTTATTAGGAAATGATGATTGAAGATGAGGTGAAGACTGTTGACGTCGGGGCACTGATAGTACAAGTCCATTCGGGTCGTTATTTTGATATTTCCATTATGTATGGTGACTGCTAAAATCACCCAAATAGACAGCTGAATGGTCAAAGAGTGGAATGACACTTTGCACCCAAGGCATGGTCGGAGGTTTATAAACGTTGGTGATGCATGTGCCAGCTACTTTTACGGTGATGATGGATACGGTGTCTGTGGCGCATTGGTGCATTAGCTTCCCTTTCATAACGTCATTGCAAATGAAAGTAGCATAACCATATGCTTGGTGGTATGAGTCTCCGATGGCTGCGAATCCATGTATTTGTCTCTTTATTTAAAGTCGGCTTCCGACGCCGAATGAGTTTCCTGAATGACTTCATTCAAATGACTAGCTTGGCTAGCGTGGCAGCATCCTGTCAACATAATGTTTAATGAATCGTCTCTGGCACATCACAAAAAAAGTTCAACGGCGTCAAATCGCAGCTGGGTGCCGGCCAAGCAACATCATAAAACAAATTACACGATTATTGAACATCTTGTGCAATAAATCGATTGCTATACGGCTTATGTAACATGTAGCCCCATCTTGCTGGAACCATAGCTAGTCCAAGTGAATCAATCAATTTGAAAGAAACCTGCAAAAAGCTGAAATATTCTCCTTTGAGCATACACGATGAACACGGGAATATGTTCGGTTATCAATCAATAAATAAGTCACAAGAACTTTCATCACAAACTTGCGTACACCAGCTGCAGTTGGTGCATTATTTCGACCGAAATTTCTTTTAAAAATTCGCACTGTCTCGGCAATACGCGGAAATATAATACTGAGTTTCTGTCAATTCTTTGAGTGCATAAGAGCTGTCAGTGTCAAAATAACATATAATTCAAAAAGAAACCAACAGATGGTCCACCCATACACCTAATTTTCCATGACTTTTTGCCAATATCTGGCGATTTGCCAGCAATTTGACGTTCTGTATTAATCCTTATAGACTTGGAAATGTTTCAAAGGAAAATCAAGAGACGTCAAATCACACGGATGACGATGCCAATTTACTGGTCCATTTGTGGAGGTCACCTAACTTCGCCTTCACTCGATTGTTAGGCATATGGCACCGTCTTTCTTCTTCCAATTTATTTCAAAAGTTGTATCGCAGTGTTGTGAAAATAAACTCACATCGCCATTCATCATTATCAATTCATTTGTGTATATCTCTTGCTGATTCAGTTAGACCAGATTCCTCACCTCGTTTTGCACTTTATTTCAAAGTTCTTGTACAGAATTTTGTAACTCGTCTTACAACCGAAGATGTGAGCCTAATCTATCCTGAATTAATTCAATTCTTAAGGGACTCTTTGCACTTTAACGAAACTCTTGAACCAGATAGTACTCCATTTCCCATTTTTTCATTGGCCCTATTTTTTTTTTATAGAGATGAAGTAGACAGGAAACTATTTTTCAAAAGTCCTGCAATTTCTTTTAGTTGTCGAAATAATCTAGACGGTCCATTAATTTCACGACTTTCCAACACTAAAACAAAGCCTCTGTTATGGGCTAGTAAAAGAAAACTTTTCGACTATGTTCCCAGAGAGCGAATTCTTAAAATCAACTCCTTTGAAAAATAAAATCGGACGAAAAATAAAAACCATTCCCTATTACACTTAAGCCATGCAAGAAGTTTAAAGAGTCCTTATTCCACTAAAAAATGCAAAGACAAACAGGAGAAAAAAAAAAACTAACAAATGCGTTATTTTAACGATTTACGAACTTCCACAAGCACTCACCGTCATTGTGGTCCTCCTCCTTGAAGCGCATTTTCTTTCCCTTTTACCACATTTTTATTTTTTGTAGTCCGGTTGCAAAATTAAAAAAGTTTATCAAGTATTCTTATTCTCACTGCAGCACTATTAAACCCATAGTACGAGTAACAAGGAAATGGCGATTCGCGCGAAAGGAGATGACCCTTTTGGAAGGTTTAAATAGCACACTTTCCTTCCATGGTTGCTGTAAGTTGTGCCTGTGGTCATGTTGATTCAAGTAGTGAGGTTGTCCGTAACAAGGCAAGAAGTGCAAAATTTAAATGCACCATGTTGAGGATAAAACGGATAAAGAGGGAATCCTCTTTAACAGAAAAAAAAAAGTATTTATGCACGTTTATCCCTTTGGTAATGGTGGTGGTTGTCTGAGCTTGTAAAGAGGTAAAAGGACAACCTTGTGCAATATGAGTTGGTTGTGAATTTACACAATGTTGGTCAAAAGGCCATTTGAGTGCCGGATTAAAAAAAAATGTCTGTTACCGAATTAGGGTTACATCCGACAGTGAGTATTTTCAAATACCCCGCACAAAGCACGATCAATTAGAAGGGCTTAACGCGATGTCAATCTGGAGGAAGGTATCGATTTGATTGCCTCTGAAATGTGGTCAAATCGATTGTGTGATGGCTGGCAAAATTTAATTTGGGTTCCGATTAATTGGCAGCCCTTCAGTTGTATCGTAAAATTTACATTCATCCGAGGGTGGTAATTGTAGGGTCGATTGCAATCCGTTTACAATTTGAGTAATCAAATTTAAGTCATGGCTGTGAGTGGGTCCGTGCATTTCTCATTAACGACACACGCACAAAAATTAAGGTTATTAACAAAATTTTAATTAGCCTTCTCTGGTGGAAGTTGTTTGGTTATTTCAAGCGCCGCCGTGTGTCTCTGTGGTTTCGTGATTTTAATTTACGGTTTGTTTGTCGATCAGACTGCTATGCCAAAGGGAAAGAAATCGGAGAATAAACAATTATATAGCTTTAAGTTTCAATCAGTAAATAAGAATTAAATTTAATTAAATTGAGTTGTAGGACAGTGTGTGATGATGATGATTTTGTGTGTTTGTCTCTCTGTTTGCGCAGTAAAACGAAGGAAAAGTCCAAGGTCATGTGATGGATGTTGCCGGCTTATTTGGTAATCGGATCAGAGAGGTTGTGCCAGTACGTAGTTGTCAATATTTATTTTATTTTCAATATACTCTTATATAAGTTCATACATAATCTTATTGTGGGCAGTCAACGTGGAAGTAAATAAAGGCGCAGGATCGTGGGTTATAAGCCGATTGTGGACTTATGACTCGCTGAAAAAAAATTTCAAATTTACTGTGACACACGTAACTCCACATTGGTGAAAAAATGTTAGTCATAACCCATATAAACATTCTTTCCGTCTTTAGTTCAAGTTAAAATCGACTACTGGACCTGACGGCTTATACGACAAACTATTCCAAGCAGCTGGATATGACTTATCTGTAAAGATCTTATCTGGCGTAAAAGATCTTATCTGTCATACTGTGTGAACGTCTGAAAACCTTCGTTAACAACTTGATTGGCCGCTATTAGTGTGATTTTAGGCCAGCAGAGTCAGTCGATTAAATTTTCTCAATCAGGCAGATTCTGGAGAAAACTTAAGGCGTCCATATCAATACCCATCATCGTTTCATCGATTTCAAGGCCGCATATGACAGCATTTATAGAGACGATCTATACAGAGTTATGTCTAGTTTTGTCATTCCTGCCAAAATGATGATAGAGAACGCTCGGTGCTATATCATGATCCGTAACGAGCCCATAGAGACCTTGAATGTAAAAAATTAAGACACAAGGTGCCTTTCAAAATAAAAAGGACTTTTTAAAAATAAGAACAACAAAAATTTTTTTTTTTGCAAAACCGATTTATATTATTCAAAATAGTTCCTTTCCTACTCAATACAGCGATTTGCACGATCTAAAAGCATGTTGAATGAGTGTTTTAGATTGTCGGCCGGGATGTCCTTCAGGGTGTCGGTATAAGCCTTCCGGAAGGCATCTGCGTTTGGCTCGGTGAAACAACCTAACTTATGTTAGCCGGGTACAAAAGTCGACTTGCATGTGCATCAGTGGAGCACTAAGAACCACTCCAACAGAGTCTCTAGATACTTTGTCCACTTGACACCTATTTATATCTATAGTAAGCATGTGGCAGCTTATGTAGCCATTCTTTTGAAGGCTATATCCCAGTGGTCTAGTCTAAGTACTGGGCACTCCTCCATTCTTAATGAATTTCTTTCACAACTTCTGTTCGACAGGAATTTTAACACGTATTCCCTCAAGTGTGGATTGAGAGAAGGATCTGTAGCTTCAAAACACGGAATCCATATGTTTCTTTATGAACGGTTTAAAAGCAGCGTCTTCCAATTGGAGAACATGGTGATCAAGGAGGTCTTGTCCAACATCTTTTGAATACTCTTTCAAATTGAAGCACCTTTTTAAGAACCTTCTTGTTCTTCCAAAAGCATAGAATGCAAAGTGGTTGTTCCCTACTTCCCCTACTACTAATTTAAGACTAAGAATGTGGAATGCCTTGCAGATTCACAACTCTTTTACATGGATCCTAATAAATATTGGATTATTATTCACAATTGTGGTAATCACAAAAATTTTACGAATTTGATGCCACAATTTGTATGCAATGTATCTGCACATCTTTGTAGCAACATAGATGTTTTTCACGTGCTATCCCAACTATCGAACTTATTATGGTTTTGTTTTTAACGCATTCCTGTCTCCAACTCTCAATGGTTTTTGGGTTTTTGTCTTGAATTTATTACAACTCTTAAAGGTTCTGTGCTATCTTCTAGGTGGAGTAATACCAAACATTTGCAGCAATCGTTAAAATGACTTTAAAGAGAAGCACCAGGCGAAGGTCATCTAGTAAGTAGATATAAAAATCTACTTAAAGTATTTCAATCCAGCATATTTTTTTATGTTCCTTTTTATGGCATTTTTCATTTTGATTATCAGAAACCCGGAAGGCGAGTTATTCGTTCGATGCATCCATCAAGAAAGTACTGCTAGATACTTTTGGAATTTAAAGACTTACCCTTTTAAAATTCATTTTACTGTCAGATAGATTTCTATTTCCATGGTAAATAAAGTTCTGGAAAAATTATATTCCATAAGTCGAGAATTTATCCAAACCGCGTGTGTGCAACGTACTCGTACCTATCCGATGTTATTCCACCGGAATCATACATATGATCCCCCATAACAAATATGCCTATGTGGGTATATCAAATACGGTTACTTCCAGCAGGCATTTAATTAAGCTCACCGCATATCAATCTGTGTTGGGTGGTGAGGAGATATTCTCGTTATTTATATGAGGTTACGAGGCGCGATAAAAATTTGCCTGCTTAACTTGGTTCTTGTGGCGCAGGGCATCGATTAATTTAATTAATGTAATCCTTGCGTAACATGGAATTGCGTAAAATATTCAGGGAGTCTAAATATTTTGTTCGTAGATTAGTACCGGAATATAGGAGAGTTAAATTATGTGTTATCTCCGACACCAGGGATGTTTTTGAACTTTGTTGGTATTAACTTTAGCACACACGCAACCAACCAAACAAGGAATCTTTTGTTGACCTGGTTGACTAACATATACGTCGACAATAATATGTAGCAATATATTATGTAGAAGGAGTTTGTCAGATGGAAAACGTCCGGGAAAGAAATTCCTATAGTGGCTATAGCAGACAGTCTGGCAGATGTATTACATATTTGAGCAACATTTGAGCTCATATTGAAAAGTATTTTTCAAGATTGAGTGGGGTTGAAAAAAGTATTGGTTTGTGAATCCTTAAAGAATCAACGTCAGCACTCTGTCATTAAAGTTGAGCTCAGTTGAACCACATCGAAAATAATGAGAATAGGCGCTGCTCTATCAAAGTCAGTAAAACCTTCACCGAGACCATTGATGTCAAAAAAGGATATAGACAAAGATTGTGGTTGTGATTTTTATGTACGGGTTAATCTATGTTCATATTTAATGGTTTTGTACAGCTTTTTTGTGTTCCGTCTTTGGTTTTCAATCAGCTGCAATCTCACTCAGATGGTGGAAGGACCCCCACGGATTTCAACTAATCCAAGTGGCTTTGGAACTAATCCTTTTCTTTCCTCAGAGTCAAACAAAAAATATATATATGTATGTAACAAGAAGTGTCATTTTAAATTTCGTGCCATTCTTGAACTGTCAACACTCAGCTATCATTGCGATGACTTTTGATAAGTAAAAACTAGGAGGTTTTTAAATTTGCATCGATGTTGAAAGTTTATTAAATTATCAATATATCGCACACAGCGTATGATTTCAAAGTGGAGACTTAAATTGGACGCCGAGGTCATTTGATTTAAAATCATTATATTTTTTCCTTGAGTGAGAATCAGCACCACAGACCTATGCAGAGGCTATGGCGACACCGATGTAGAGGAAGACACGACACATTTATTCTGCGAATGCCCCAACAGAACAAGATATTCGACCCTGGTAAGGTATCTTTCAACGACCTCAACGAACTAGCTTACACGCCACCTAAAACCACTCTAAAATTCATCACGAAAAGCGGATGGTTTAGGAGGGCCGCTTCTGACATGGATTAAGTTTTAGGAATAATAGTCTTTGTCGAATAGAAAGGCTGATGAACTAATGCAACAAAAGTGGGTGCCGTGGCTCAAGTGGTTAGTGCGTTAGACTACGGAGTGAAATGCTCTAGGACAACACCAATATTTTTTTTAACGGGTCCACCTCTCACGAGCGTCTGACAAACATCCGAGAGTATAACTGTCATGAAAATCTTCTTGAATTGGCCTTCGAAAACGGCATTAAACAGTAGGTCCCTTCTAATCGTGTAAAGAATATATCACGCATAAATAAATGGTTGTGAGAAGCTAGACCCTGGGTCCCATAGATCTGCCACGCCAAATATTTTTATTTCTTTTTGCACCAAAACCAGTGTCAGTTCTTTGTAAAAATTGCTTTTTAACTTACGAAGAGAAACTGTTCCAATATGGAAAAATTACCGCCCAATAGCCCTGCTATTCATATTTTCTGAATTCACCTGCTGAATTATGTAACTCCTCAGCAATAGATGTCAGTATTACATGGCTAATCAAAAGAGGTTGCTCTGAACATATCCAAGGAGTATGATTGGGATAGTGTTCCACTAAGCAACTTAATACAGACTGTGGGGATATAGAGGGAGAAGAAAGCATAGGTCACTTCCTATGCAAATGCCCTTGGCTATATAGAACCAGGCTATCGGTGAACATCATTTCGGAGATCTGGATGACCTGTCAGGAAAGCCACCATTCACCATCCTAAAATATATAAGAATCTCAAGATGGTTCAGGGAGATCGAATAATCAACTCATAGCCACTCATAAATTTGACTTCTTTTCCCATTTACATTTCTACATGACAGTGGTACACAACTCGCGCTGTGCCTTAAGACAGTCTATAGTCTATAACTATGAATAACTTATTGCGGGCAAGTACCTAGTTACTAACTTATGTGGTGCTACAGGTTGCGCTGAAACTGGGCCTCAATCAACAAGCCTCTCCAGTTCTGTAGTTCCGCCTTCTGAGGATCTCTAGCTAAACGTCTACTGCCTAAAAAAGTCTAGTCTGGCACATATTTACAGAAGTTAACCCGTAGGTCTCTAGTTCCACGTGAGCAGTCAGACTCAGCATACGTTCATAGTTAGTGCACTATCAGATGGCATACCGTCAGGCACCACATTTGAGTCCCAAGTATTATATGTATTATGTATACATGGCATGTGTGATGGGTAAACTTTTGGGGGTTTACTATCATATTTGTCTTGAACCTGAGGGCTAAATGGGACCGAGCCAATGCATTCGATCTGATTTACTTTTTCGGACTACTTACGTCAAAATTTTGTATGAACTCAGTTCAATTGGATAGTAAATTTGGACAGTGTTTGAAGTGTCTGCCACAAAATCGTTCCAATTTCCACGCTATACCGTGTATTTTTCAAAGTCTGTAACCAAATTAGTTGTCACAATGTTCGAAATTTAGCATTCGTCTTTGTGCAACTTCGATGAGATGAATGCTATTATGGTTGGGTGGTTTAAAAGGGTAGGGTTGCGATCTTCACTTAAGCCTCCATTGCGTCCTCGTTTATATAACTGTTAGGATAAGTTATTATGATGTGGGAATTGTGTTGGGAGGGGATGTACATACATAGGTGTTGGGATCATGGGAGTTTAATATGCACTATGTCATGTAGTGATCGGAAAGGCATCTTGTTCCCCTGGAAAATTCTATTACGTCACCGATTTCTAACATTCAAATGTATGTTAGATCTGGTAATGCTGACAACCCCAATATATTTTGTCTCTCTGTTTTAGGGCAGTAGCTGAGGAAGTGTTTTACATCTTCCTCTTACTCCTCACAGGAGGATAGTCCTGTCTAGATAATAGATAGTTTCAGATAGTTCTAGTCTGAACTAATGTTTATTAAGATGTTAAGGATCCCATTATCAGTCTCACCTGTGCCCTGGTTGAGTTTAGAGCACTTTTTTTTGTATAGTTCCTCGGTTCTTTTATTACAGATCTCGCCACGTATGTAGATTCGCCCGGTATTTGTTGAACTCCTGTCATATCTGCGTATTGATTATAGTTTTAATACTTCTCAAGGGGACCCCTATTGCCTTTCCAGTATTTAATTCTCTGTTACGTGCTCCTTTTCTTGCTATTTTATCTGCTTTTTTGTTGCCCGGTACGCCTTCATGTCCCGGTATCCGCGAGAGATGAATTTTATTACTCTTGGCAAGTGAATTCAGTCTAATGATTTTAGTAGAAATGAATGCTGTCATTCAAGGCTTCAAAGTACTAGCTTTATACCTAAATCTTCGGTCCAAATTTTGCTCTATTTTCTGTCAAAAAAGCTGTTCATTCTATATACTCAACTCCGCAGATGTTTTGAGTAATCATCTAGTGCAACTAAACAAACATTTTATATCGCATTATACAGGCATATGTATGTATGTATGTATATACAATCTGCATGTACTTCGCAATTTTAAAACTTGCAAATAGGTCTTCGGTAGTCAATACATCCATTCACTTCAAAAAATCCAACTTAAAATTTATAATCTGTCCCGCAGTATAGGTACAGATACTTCAACAGTAACTCACTCATATCAAACTTCTACCATAAACGTTCAGGCAGGTAACCGCTTTGAAAAAAAAAATTCATTATAGGGTACTTCTAATAACTTTGACATACGAGTACTGATGTGTGTATGTAACTGCTCTAAGTCACGACCATCGTTGAGGTCAAGGTCGCACTAGGGAATACTTTAATTTAAGGGTATCGCTATACCAAGGATCTGGAGTAACTTATATAACAGAATCACATATACTACATACTTACAACTAATTGAGCGTGGAATGGAGTGTGCGACAACTACTGGACGTCGCGGTCGTTCTTAAAGCGGATTACTTCAGTAATTTACTCTTCGGTTTGCCTATTGTATCATTGAGGTCATGATACATTACTGAAGTATTTATTGCACATATGTCAAAAAGGGCCTCAGAGCCAGCTCCTCTAAGGAAGACCTATACGAAATGTTAAATAATGAAATCTTCTCCAGACAACCTTATTGTTCAAGAGTTCAATGCCTTAACAATTAAAACAATTCGCCCATTACACCGTGCAGTACAGTTTTCACGGCTCCAACCCTACGACTGAATTTATTATCCTGTATGACCTATATATACATATGTGCTTTATGCAATTCATCACGTCCTGTTTATTTCCAAAACCCTTTATAAATGGCACGTTTCTGGCATTGTTTATGTTTCCCCTAATTTACACTGTAGCGCCATCTCATGGGCCCTGGCTGAATAATTTCACCTAAAGCTTCCCTTCTGCGCAAGTAACACTATTTTTCTCTTCTGGCAGTGAAATCCTTACGAAGATTCGATATAAAATTCCCTACTGCATCACTTGACTTCTCAGTCGAATACGGCTCTCTATCGAATAAAGTCGCGGTAATCGGTCGTTAGTAGTTTGCGGTTGAGAATACCATAAAGAGGAAAACAAAAACAAGGATATACAAACGGATACTCTATACGCATACACTCAAATGAAGAAAGTATACATTGTCGGCTGCCACCCGTCAATATAGTTCCCACAGCACGGGTGTACCCAACCCACGGAATTCCATTCAGCTGTTTTTTTGTTCCAGACTGTATACATTGTAGTTTGCATACAAAACGTACAAAGTGTGAATTTGAATGATGACAAGGATAATGGATTTGAATATCTGAATGCTGCCAAACGTAACATAGTACTATCGGTACGGTGGATATCTACATATATTTATGGATGCAGACGAATTAGCCAGGACATTATGCCATCGATTTAAATAACCTAATGACTGTATTAGCTAACTGTTTCTGTGGCCTATTATCCCCAAGGATACTACACTACTACGAGCAGTGAATAAGAAACACCCAGATAATCCATCTAAAGTGCAAAAACCAAACAGTGAAATCAAAGTGACAGCTAAAGACCTCATTAGTCCTGACATCGCTGCAAGGCATTTTCTTGGATTTCTACAAGTACCATCAAGCGGAAAACAATTTACGTCGTTTTCGTCCTTAAAATCGGTTTTGATGAATTGTTGACTTGAGTTTCCGCTTTAAAGAATTCAAATAGTTGCTTGAGTGCGGATAGTCCCAACTCCGGGCGTATGCAAATTTGTTGCATGATTATAATCAAGGACATTCCTTTGGTAGAATTTTTTAAAAAGCGACTTTCAATGATGAAATGGAATTTTTAATACCCGGGTTATTTATGCGATGACATCAGTGTAATTATCCTCCTTCCTGGTGGCTATTTTGGAATTCGCAACATCTTTTGACCGTTGAATAACTGTCAAAATATTAAAGAGTATCAGAATTATGTTTTTGTTTTACTCTTCCTGCTAGAAGGACGTCAACTCAGCCAGAAAAAAAAAAAAAAAAAACTCCCCAAGGAGCCAACAACAAGATATATGGATATTAATTTTTCATAGCACTCTCGCTATCGTCTTCGTCTTCGTCATCGTACGTCGTCCTCGTCGTAGTCGTCGTCGTCGTCATCGTCATCGTCGTTGTCGGGCAGGCTCGTTTGAGTGAAGTTCTTCGTGTCGGTCGGGAGGAACGAGAGATCAATAAAGTGCTCTAAATATTCTAATTTTGAATATGAAATTTGCTCCATGTTTTAAATATTAATATTCAGTGTGAAAAGTTTCTTAAATTTTGGTGGTTGGGAGATGTATAAAATTTTGTTTCTGGTTTTTCTTACAGGACGAAATAAATAAAGAATTTTTTTTCTTGTGATAAAGTAATTTTGTGTAGGGAATTTATATTATTTTTAAGTGTATTAGTGTGAAGGAGAGCAAAAGTGCAAAGTTTACATGATACTGATAGCTTTACAGGGTTACCAAGGGAATTTAACGAAAGCAACAAGTGTTACCAAAGAGGACGGGCAGCATTAGGATTCTTCAACATGGTAAGGGGATTAAAATTTTGCTTATTTTTGCTTATTTTAAGTACTTTTTCTTTCAAAATTTGTGCGAGTGAGTCTATGGATTATTATTATACTGTACGTTATATTTTTAATACTCAAATATTAATTCCCGTAAAGATTGTTCAATACTAGAATTTTCTGCACATTTGTCATTGAGATTTGTCCTTTGAGTCTTAAGACTAATTGGATGAAGAAGGTACACTAAAATGATAAACGATTAATGATATATGATTGTAACTAGGCTTCGTAATCCAAGGGTTATGTCTTTCGAAATGAAAACGCGATTGTTTGTTGTTGTGAATGCATCTTCATGAAGTTATGACTACGATCTATTACATTTCGCAATGGTTTCCGATAGCAATTTAAGTCCCAGACTTACTATGGAATCTTCGAGAATAAATCATGAATGAAAAATCATTCTTTAAATAACGCTAGATTCATCCATCCATTCTGATACCATTATATATGTAAACTTATTCTAGTGATATTTTTGATCTGAAGAAAACTATAACACTTTTTTCTCTGCCGCATTAGGGTCCTAGCCCATAAAAGCTCTTAAAACAATGAGCAATCCTCTGCAATATAAAATTTGTAGCATCTGCAGATTCGAATCCTTAATTTTTTAATTTTTGAATTTATTTAATACATAGTGGACCAATATTCACGAAATCTATCAGTTGTAGTTTGAAGGAATTCTGTATTCCATACATTGTCGAGACGCCATTTCCTGTGGTATTTATAAAGGAGGAATGAAAGGTAATGTTAGCAACCAATTTAGGTCAAATTCAGTCATGCCTATTATCGAAGAGCTTCTTAGCTTCAAAATTTTTGTTGACCTGTACTCTATGGTTAGCGTAAATCAATATAGCTTGAGAAAGCTAAAGTATGGACCATAATAAATTATTGGAAGCTGTTTAAAGAGTGATGACAAACACAGCTTTCACATACCATTTATTAAATTTTCAACGACAACCGTATCCGAGTAAATATAAACATTTGGTAGTCACAATATACTAAAGTGGATAGTGTGCCACAAGGGTCAAAACTAGGTCCACTACTGTTTATAAAGAAATTTCAGTTTGCATATACGATGATAGTAAAATCTCGTTCGTTTGAAAGAAGCGAAACAAATAAAACAGACATAGCTCAACAAAGCTGTAAGAAGTGCCATGACAATGGTCTTGAGATAGTAATGAGTATCAGGCAGCTAGGTTTCGAACAGTTCTCAACATGCTGCTACCATGCTGCCGCAAAGAGTACCTTGAGCATTAGTTAATTAAACGGCTTGAACTCAAACCTCGAAGGGCATCAACGGATTCTAAAGAACATAGTAGGTGAAGACGTAAACAGCCACTACATGTTACCATACCTGAACTATTAAAACCATTCTTCTGCACTTTTCCAAGTGGAGATAGAGCCGGATTGGAAACCAAAAAGCCAACAAAAGACAATTCTATATTTATGTATTTACACAGATGGATCAAAAATGGATGCAGGAATGGGGATCGGTATATTCTCAGAGGAACTGCTTATACAAAGATTAATCAGACTTCCTGACTATAGTAGTGCCTTCCCTCTGGAGGTCCTGACAGTGACAAAGACAGTCATGATGGGAATACCATGAGATTCAAACAATTTTATTTTTGATTTCTACTAAAAACAAATCGAAGGTAGTTGGACGCTGTTGCGAAGAACTTAAAGTTCTTGACTCACAGCACAATATTATTCTCTGATGCGTCCTTAATCACAGTGATATAACTCGAAATGAGATAGCTGACGAACTTGCAGGAAAGGGTTTGCAATTGATCAAAATCGAACTCCAATAGATTAAGCCTCCACTCTGTGATCTTAGGGAGCGAGTTGAACGTGGGATCCTAATAACAACCAACAACAGGTGGAAGACATTAGTTCCAGGAAATTCAAAATTTATCTAATGGTTCACTTTACAAAGTGGCGTTCCTTGATATTGAGCGTTTAACAACGTCAATTATACAGGTTCATCAACTCGAAGCTAGGGGAGACCTCAATTCACAGACTCGTCAGTAGGGGTACACCACAAGAAGGTATGATATCTTCTTTTCTTTCAAATCTAGTGGTGAATGAACTGCTTCTATTCCTGCAAGGGGAAGACTGCAAGTTAACTTCCTATACAGATGATTTTGCTATTGCTATATCAGGGAAACACCTCTCTGAGCTTTCTAAATGAACTACGAAATGGGACTTGGGGTCAATCCTCAGAAAACCGAGCAGGTTATTTTCACAAGGAAGGATAAGTCCCAACTTTGACCCCCGAAGCTAAACAATTCTCCCCTGGTATTCACAAATACGGCCAAGTTCTTACGAACTAAGTAAAGACGGAAACCTACCATCATGGCGGGAGTTAAGAAAGCCATCAGGGTTCTGTATTTCTGTAAAAAAAAAACAAACGTCTTGAAAGCAAATGGTAACTTCAACCTCGAATTACATATTGGTTCATACAGATATGAATGTAATTGCGTCAAACAAAGCTTTCGAAACCGCGTGGGGCTAATTGCAAAGATTCAACGAAGAACTGGGGAAATCCCTTGGACTCTCACTTGAGGAAACCCCCAGTTCTACGGAAGGAATCGATATGATGGTGGATGATCTTAGCAGTCAGCTCCAATGCTCGTTTGAAAGAGCCTGCCCTGTCAGACACACCAGCGGAAATAATCATCCACCTTTTGTACATCTCACGACAAAGCTGGAACCTCGCTAAGGAGGGAGCCTTTGAGTGGTCAACATATAGAGAGAAGTCAAGCTTCTCAAAAACGAAATCAAATTCGCTAAGAAAAAATCTCGGAGAAGCTCCTCTGGTTCTATTGAATCTATCACGGAGATAGCTCGTTTAAGAAAGGTCCGTCAGAGGTTTCTTGTATCAAGAATTGTGATGACATTTGGACAGAATCCTAAACACACTTCCTTGGCTGTGTAGATGCAGGGACCTACTTTCCAGCAGACACACATATGCCAAAGACCATTGTGATAGGAACTGTCTCCAATAGACGAGATACAACCTACTATACTTTAGGAGATGTAAATGCCAGAATAAGAGTCAAACGGGATACGCTTCAAGGCAGAGTAGTAGTGGACGAATTGGTTAAAATACTAGAAAACAATGGCCTACGCCAACGACGTTGTCATTCTGGTATCAGAAAAGTTCGTCCCCGTAATCAATGAAACACTCAATCATGCGGACGGCGGTGTCTCGAAGTAAACCCAGCGAAAATGAAAGCTGTGTTTTTTGCAAGGAAAAGGTCAATACCGGAGAACAAATACTCACGTATGAACGAAATTGATCTTATAACCCAGAAAACAGCAAAAGATCTCGGCATAATATTGGATTCCAAACTACACTGAAAGAAAAATATAGACAATCGAATCAAGAACACTTACGTGGCTTTATACTAATGCAGTGGAGCGCTCGCGAAAACATGGGGATTTAAACCTAAGGTGGATTTAAACCAATGTTCAAAACAAGGAGTCACTAAGCATCCGTGAGGTTCAAACTCGTTAAAATGAGAATCAAAAGACTGGACGATATCGCAGTAGCCAATAAGGTAACCCTCTGTTAGATACAGGGTCACATGGATATCCCACGTAATGAAAAAGTGGATGAACTAGCCAGGGCAGACTAACATCTAAGCTCTTCGTAGGCCCTTCCTGAAGGTAGTACTTTGAATAGCGAAAAAGGCATTGATTCCAACGAGGAGGCTAATAGGCGATGGTATCTATTACGTACATGTGTTACGGCCAAATCGTCATGGCCAGTTTATGATAAGAGATCTGCAGATCTCTTGAAACTCAGTCGCAGGAATATTAGGGCAGCTGTTGGTGTAGTGTCAGAATACATAGGCAATCATGCAACTGCCCCATAAAGATTTCTGTAGAAACTACATGGATGAATAGGAAATAGAATCCATTCGCCACTTGCTATGTGATTATCCAACGCTAGTCTATAAAACGGAAGACACTCTTGGGAGCTGCATATTTTCTTCCGGAACTGGAAGATTTAGAAAAAATTGAGCTGAACAAATTCTGGGGATTTATACTCGCATCTGGGTGGTTTAGTTCAGACGTCGAAGACTAAGACTAGGTTCTCAGGTTTCTTGTGATTGGGCACATTGGACTCTTTCCTAGTCCAAGTGAGCCATTGGCAATTCTTGTCAACAAAGGCACCCATTTACCTAACCTTACCTAAGGGCGTTGGACTACTGAGTACTACCTTTGACAAAAATGGGAGTATTATAAATATCCCCTTTCGTTCGTGGGAAGAATATACTACGCACAACACGAATGGTTATGAGATACTATGCTCAGTATCCTAAACAGGTCTGTCGCTTAAACGATTAACAGATCTGTTGTAAAGAAGCCATCAAGAAGCCATTAAGTCTTAAACACTAAAGAACGATCAATCTGAAAGTTCAAATACACCATTACTGGACAGAAACTGATGGTAGAAGGACTAACTAGGAATTTTGCCATTGCAAAAAAATATATAACATACAATTTTTATTGACTCGAAATTCAAGTTTCGAATATACTTCTCAGAAACCGTCGCTTGTCTTGTCAGTTCAGGGTATGATGTAATGACCATGTTGTTGTAACTGTTGTGAAGCCATATGTTACCACTGCATCTACATACATATATGTATGCCAAACATATAGAATACTGCTTCTGATGTATGTATGTATTTTACAATTGTTTCCCCCCCCCCCCAAAAAAAAGAGAAAAAAATCTTCAAAAACTTTTAAATCTCATCGCCAGAAGCTACGGTCATATGCTCAGCATTATGATTGATCGTTGCTATGTATGTACGCACATGTATGACCACATTTAAACCCGAAGAACAAAAAAAAAAAAAAATAAAAAAACAAAGCAAATATCCACTAAAACTTCTTCAGTGTTAAACTTTGTTTCAAAAGGCCTCGGAGAATTTTACAAGATTTATGTTTTATTTTATCCCGAGTTGATGGTTCAATGAATACCCGAACGTAAGTACCATCCTTTTGCCCTTTTTCATCGTTCACGGTATGATATTCATCTTCTTAAATTCACCATCCGATAGTTTGTGATATCCAATAAATTCACATTACTCAGCAAACGCTTGGAGTATGCATGTAACATGAAATGGAAACAAAAAAAAATAAAAAATCGTTCAAAATAAAAATAACAAAAAGGATGCGTATACGTCTCAGTGCACAGTGAAAACCAAAAATTCCATTAGGGATGGGAATTTAATTTTTTCATCAACGAATCGAAATGTTAAAAGTTTTTGTTTTTTTTTTTCGTTTTTGTATACAATCTCGGTGTTTTGTTCGAATTTTTAAACATAAAATGTATATATGTACGTATGTGCATATGTATGTATGTCTTTGAGTTGAAAACAATATCCTCTTATGGAGGTTTATGGTTTCGCTTTGAGAAAAAACTTCCATTTGGTAGAACGTTTTTGTTTTTTTTTTCTCGTTTGTTCCTTCCTTTTGTTGAGCCAGAGGAAAATAATAAAAAATTCAATGCAAATACAGGAGCTCAAAGGATAGCCGTTCATAAATTGTTTGAAACACATTTTTCTGTATTTTTGTATGACAAAGGAAGAATATTGCTTTTTAGTAGCTGGGTGCAAATGTTTCCATACTAGTCCGTAGTCGGAGTTAGAGTTGGGGTGAGGAGAGTTTTGAAAACCCTTAAAGCTTACCCCGGTGTATAGATAAATAATGGGAAATTCAAGCGGAAACTCACTTACCGTCTAAATTGACATATAATTGGACTATTAATTGATAATCGCCAGATCCTGTGCGGCAATTTGCAATTTTAATTAATTGGTCAATTTGTTTACAATTGCTTGCAAACATGGATGGATATTGGATTACCACTGTGACTGTTGAAATTTTTGTTTGAAATTTAAATAATTTCTTTTAAAAACTAATACAATTGGCCAAAGGATACTCATGTAGAATGTTGTTTTAATTGAATGAGCTTTATTTATTTGAAGTGCAATAACCTGTGGAGTATTTGCATCACCAATAGATACATTAAATTGATTAGTAATGAAATATGTGATATGATATATGTATGTACGTATGCTGCTATCAGGTGAAATATTTAATGTAGTGAATGATGCACTTTAACAAAATATTGGGATGGAGTAAGGCAACATCTTTGAACTAGAAAAGTACTACAGAGAATGCATTCATGAAACAATTATGCAGATTCATTCTCCAACAGAAAAGAAAAATCAAACGAAATTGGTCAATCCAACCCTAGAAAAGTATCAATATGAGAAAATTAGTCCAAGGTTTGTGGATATTTGCAAAATCAATCGCCATGTCATATGAGCACAAGGATTGCCAGAAAATCAGCTGGGTGTCTAGGGACCAGCAATCAAATTAACCACATTGCTATTAGCCGAGTTTTTAGAGGTTTTCTTTTGAATATTCGAAACAGACGTGAAGTTGAGTTTGGAAGGGAATGAAATCACTACTTTATGGTACCGTCCACCTTTGACGATTGCAGGAAATGAGATCTCGGTGAGATTGCTAAGGACGATTAGAGAATGATTTCTTAAGACTCGAACCTATGATGGGCACTTCCACGTTCACGGTTAGGGACTCCATTGACGATTGGGTTTCTTGCGAATACAATTGTGTGTGATACAGCTCTCCAGGATATATGTACATATTCTCCCGACCGTTTGTAACAAATCGCGGTATATTTACTGTCTCTCTGAAAAAAAGACTTTGTACAACTAATCTAATCAAAGATTTTATTGTGCTAAACTGAAGAAACACCACTGCCCGGAACACTTGTGGAGAAGGCGACAATATTTCGGATCATTTCCTTTGTGATTGTCCTGCCTTTACTTGGATTAGATGACGGATATTCAGTGCTGATGTGGTGAGTGCCATTCTTGCGTTGCTCCAAAAGTCGAAGAAATTGGAAATAAAATTGGAATATTGGACTTTGATTGCTTTTAGAACATTCACAAAAATACTAATTTTTGGCGCGACAGGTCCATGGGATCTAGGGCCTAGCTTTTCACAACCATTCGTGTTTTGCGTGTTATATATTCTTAATATGAATGAAAGGAACCTACTGTTTAATGCCGTAACCAAAGGGTAATTTTTGTTTCCAGAACCTTTTTCATAACAGTTTTACTCTCGGAAGTTTGTCAAAAACTCGCGAGAGGTGGGGCCGTGGAAGAAATTTTAGGTGTTATCTGGGGACCAAAGCTCGAATCCCTCGCTTCGTAGTCCAACGCACTAATCACTTGATCGCGGAGATCGCGGAGCAGCCACCCATATAGTATTTAAGAGTGAGCTTGAGTCACTGTACTGCACGAAAATGAGAGAAGTTTAGCGTTTTGTGCGTCATGACAAGAAATGCCATGAACGCCCAAGCCGATGAAGCAACAAGTATATAGATGTAACAGTAGAACCATATACAGACCTACTAAAGGGCTGTTGTTTTTTAGAGATGAAAATTAGCTGAGGAGATGAAGAAACACCTTCCTGTTAGTTGGTTCAGCTTGATGGAGACAGGTGTGCCCCAAAATCAAAACGAGTTGCCTCCTAATAAAAATTAAATTATTGCCGCGATTAAAACACTGAAGCCAAACAAATCAACAGGACTTAACCCCTTTACCACAGTGCTCAACAAGACATGGTCGGCAGTAAGTACAGACCTACCTACTGCTTCCATTAGTAGAGAAGGTTTGGAATAATGAAGAATGCGAAATGCAATCTAAAATAGAGTGAAAACTGGAGAGCCATTTGCGTTCTTTCTGCCAATTGTTAAAATCAAAGCAAAGATTATCGTACTTATTAAACGTATTTAACATATTTTCGTTCAGAATTCTCTTGTGTGAACCACTTTACTACTTTATAGATCTAGGCTGCATTTACTGTTCATTGATTTCATTGAATAGGGAGATTGTGGTAGAATACTGCTCACCGGTGTGGACAAACAGTGCAAGGCGTCTTGTAGAGACTTCTGAGTTCTATACCTACACATTGACTTCTTGTATTCCATTGTTACACCATCAAAGATACATTGCCCAACTATAAATTAAGCTGACTGGAATCTCGAAAACAACATGTTCACTGTGCCGTGACCGTGGTAATTATCTCAGCTGACTTCGATCCGTGAATATTGTATGGGTAAGTCCAATTGAAATGTTGGTTTCAGCTTCAAAATCTATGGATATAACTTAACCACATGCATTCCAACTGCCACGTCTGTGTTGATACAAGTAAGATACACGTACAAATGGGGCATTTCAAACGTATTCAGCTGTGAATGTGGGGCCGAGGGATAAACAATAAAGCAAAAATAATTGTAGTGCATCGTAGCAGCATTTGACTGATATAGAGTCCATTAAATTGGACGAAATTGCTTTAAGTGCTGCCTGGCTATCTGGAAAGATATATATCCTAGCGTCCTTAATACCTTTATCAAGGTTTATTCTAGCGCAGATCTTAACGGTATCGAGTTCAGCGTGGAAAACCGGGGGATACGTTCTCATAGGTATCGAGACCTTGGTGTTGGGTCCAAAGGCGCCAGCTCCAACTCCAGTTTCCATCTTAAATCCATCCGTGTAGCAGATCAGACATCTAGGGTTCAGTGCCAAAACACCATTAGACCAGTTTGCACGGTCCTATATTTCTACCTTAAATAACCTATCGAAATAGTACTCGCTGACCAACATGTCCCTTTTTGGGAATTAAGGTAAGAATTTTCAGGAGTCCCACATGCCTGATTTATACTTGTACTTTAGCTGCAGGTTAATAGCGCATCTAGCGCCCGTCTTCCTAATGACGATTTGTAGGGGAGAGAACCCAACAAAAGCTTCTAATGCTGCCGTGAGTCAGGTGCGCATAGCACCCGTAATACCGAGATATGCAATTCTTTGAAACACCTGAAGATTTGTTGCCGTTGTCCGTTCAAGAACTTTCGGCCACCAAGCGATGGCCGCGTACGTCATATGGGCCTCAACATCATTGTATACATCCAATGTATCATTTTTGAATTTAGACACAAGTTCTGTCATATAGGCGTCAACTGGCCCACATGACCCTAGTGGCGCGCTTGATGGCGGACTTGATATGAGAATTCCAGCTAAGCCATTTTTCAAGGACGACACCGAAATATTTAACCTGGAATAAACTAAAGTGGTGCCTTTGATGGTTATAGGTCCTAGATTGACCAGTCTTCTTTTTGCAAAAGTAACCAGAACGGTTTTTCAAGGATTGATGGATAGTCCTAATCTCGTGCACCATTCTAGCACGTGTAGTTAATCGTGCCACCTTAGGCGAGGTCTTATGTAATGTTGTCCTTTCGCTACTCATGACACAGCCTTCTTAGTCAACTGCACTGTAGATCAGAACTGCGATGATCAGGGTCTCGTATAGTGTTACTTTAGTTGTTCGAGAGAGTGCTTTGCTACACAATTGTCTTCTTAGCCCATAGAAGCAACGATAAGCAAGACTTATTTTTTGTTCAGTGTTGACGTCATTGTCTGAATTTATAGCGGATCCTAGGTAAACAAAGTCCTTAACTACCTCAAAGTTATATTTGTTGTATGTCCTTTTTTCGTGACAGCCCATCTTAACCGCTTCATCGATTATGACATCGCGCTTTGTTCGATTATGTCAATATCATCGGCATATGCAAGCAGTTGCACGGACTTTTGAAAGATTATGCTTCTGTTGTTGGTGTGTGAGTTCTGCACAATTCAAAAATCGCATGACAGCGTGTCGCCTTGAATGAATTCTTTTTTGACATCAAAGGTCTCAGTAAGATCTTTCCCAACCTTAATCCCGCAGCGTGCATTCTCCATCGTCATACTGCATAACCGGACGAGTTTGATTCTGTATAGTTCCTCGCTATAGATGCTGTCATATGTAGGCTCGCTTAAAATCGATAGAAAGGTAGTGGGTATCGATTTAAAATTCCTTGGTTTTTTTCAAGATCTGCTGGAGTGTGAAAATGTAGTCGATGGTGGACTTTTCTGGCCTCCTCTCTTGAGGATCGATGAAACAATGCTGAGGTTCCATTCAGCGGGCATACTTTTGTCCGACCATATTTTGCAAATTAGTTGATGCATGCTCCTTCTCAAGTCATCCGCCACTGGTTTAAATACGTCGGCAGTCAGACTATCATCATTTCAGCTCAATATTCTATTCTAATTATGAACTCACCATAGCGACTTCCAAATGATACTAATTCCAATTATGTACTATCCCTGGATGACCTTCAATTTGGTGGTTAAATGAATCCTTGTTGAGGCCCAGCACCACCTAAGTAAGTAAGTAAATGAATCCTATTCCTTCTCTACCATCAACTTTCATTCTGAAACATATATGCATGTATATCTAACTCAAATTAATTGGGGCAAAAATGATGCATGGCCCTGAACCTAACACCGTCCTCGCTGAAAATCATATGTTTGTGCCAAGATAAAACCAATCGAATCCATCAACAATGATGGAGTAGGTACACATAGGGGAGGAAAACGTCCCCATTACATCCTGCCTGTGCCATGAAGTTTACCAATAAGTTGATGGAAAATTTTTCCAGGACTTTCTGAGTTTTTTTTTTCGTTTTGTTTTGTTCAACAGGCAACCTCAGACGTACAGCATATGTATGCCCCAATTTGAACCTTCTGAATTTTGGAGGTGTTTGTGTGTACATTAGTGTATGGCAGTTAGGTGTTGTTAGCTAGATGAGGTGTCGTGTGTCTGAGAGTCTCCTTTTAAAATTTTAATTAGAACCTTACATTTTGTTTGATGTTATACAGTAATAACATGTAGCAGGAGGAGTACGTGCTGTGTGTGCAGCACACGTGGGTGTGTGATGTTTAAATTAAAACCTGATTAAAGTTAGAAAATGATTCCATTTATATTCATACATTCTCTGTTTCTGTTTCTCATTTCAGTATGGATTCGTTAATTACGCTCTGGAGCTGTTGGTTCTAAAACACTTTGGCGAATCAATATGGGAGCAAATAAAGTAAGTTTAAGGATCATTGGTGCCCCTTTTGGTAGAAATAAATAAATGGATACTGTATACATACTACTTAGTATACGTAGATATGTATCGGGACTGACATCAATCCATTTGGTAAAGCCCTAAGGAAACATTATTGATAGGCATCCTAAGTGTGTATGCGCTACCTGAGAAGAGGGTGGATGGCAATAAACTTGCCAAATTCCTTTTCCATCTGATTTACTTGATTATTTTGGATAGTCTTACACGAAATCCTATTTCGGGGATGTAGGTCATGTGTGGCTTTATGTTTCAGTAGTCCCTACTTAACAAGTGGGTGTGGCGCAATAAATTATGGAATATTATATGACTGAAAGGATTTTTTTTTTTTTTTGTTTTTCGTTTTTATTTTCGGAGGGGTTTTGGCTTAGCCAAAGTGCTTTGTTGTGTCCAAGTATCAAGTCGCCAGAAAGGCGGACAGTCAAATGGATTAGAAAAATTTATTATTCAATCAGATACAAGTTGACATAAGTTATTTTCTCAGATAGCTGTTGTCATTTCATGTGTGTGCTTGAATTTTTATCGAAATTAATCGGCAGAGTGAAACTTCTCGCATAGGTACATGACACTGTGAGATAATGTCGATATGGTGCGTGAGTGCGAAGGTGGTGTTTGGATAATAAAAGGCAACACAGCGATACTCGAGAGTATCAGACAAATCGATATGAGAATTGTAATTGCTAATTCGATTAAGTTAATTGGTGGCAGTTGGTATTTTTTTGAGCACGATTGGTTCTTGAATTGATTTCAAGGAGCTAGGCAGACATAAAATCTACTAGGATGGAGGATTTATGTTTCATGCCATTGATATCCATACCATCTATACTGATGTGATGGAGTGAAAAATAAATAGTTTCAAATATGGAACAAAATTAACTAAAACTATCTCCAGCAGCCCTTATTACGCAGAAGTTTCTACGCAACTCTGCTTGAAATAATACTAAAACGTTGCAAAGTATTGTGTTGAATCTTTTAATAGAACAATTAGGTTTATGAAGCAGCAAAACTATTGAGTTTTTTTTTTGTTGACTATGTGTATCCATGCTCTCGTTTAGTTCCAGTTCGATTTGTTGGAATTTTGGTGAGTACATATCTACATGTTATAACACTTGGAGCAATCAATAAAGTTGGCAGCGCCTGCATATTTTCACAACCCGACAGACATAACAAGACATAGTTTAGATTGATAGAAACATTGTAGATTGCAATGTAAATTTCAGATCAGTGAATTTGTTTTCAAACTGTAGAGGGTATTGTGTATCTTCTAGCATTACCCAATAAACTTTTGTGAAATTTGCTTCAAAAATGAACGTTTGATCTACAATCGATTGATGTATTTCAGATAAGCTGAAAGTGTTCAAACTCTTTGTGGGTGCTTTCAAATTTTGAATGATCAAGTGACTAATCTAATCACACTTCGAAATAACTTGTAGATATGATGTCGCTTGTCACTAAAAACAAGAGGGTTTAGGGTATATAAACAAGTCGTATTACAAAGTGGTCTAATTTAGCTTCTGTGTCAGTCAAGATCCTCTCGTGTGGAATACTAACTGAATAACATTTGGATGGAAGCTGTCGAAGCATTAGTTGACGCATTGCTCTATGCAAGCAGATCTGACATTGATAGTTGAAATGACATTTTATTCTGTCAAAAACCTAGTCGTATTCCTACTGCTACTCCATCACTCGCTCATTTTGCAATATCCTGTGAAATTACTGAAATATTCAACGCTTAAAGAAGCTAAAAAAGAATTCTATTGAAATCTAGAGCTTTATTTCTTTTAATGTATTTAGTTAGGGCTACTACATGCTGTTGTATTGAAACTGAGCTACATTACAATAAACAGCATATATACGTTCTGATATTGGTCCCATACTCTTTTCAAACTTTCGAGATGCAAATTTTGAAGTGTTGACTAATCTCAATATGTTCATTCTCGTCATTCGTTCAAGTTCAATGGTCCATAGATCCATTGCTACCACCATCGCTATTTTGGTCTTCGAAGTTTCATTAAACTTCTGTGAATGAATGGAACTGAATGATTGTAGTTGTACTTATTCTAGTCTATAAACTGGCTTTCAAGATGTGATCACTTTGTTGCTGATCAAGATGAAGCCGCTCCATTCAGATGAAATTGACATCAATCATACGCCGGACTTAATACACATCAAGCTATCTTACCTCACTTCCTATCTTGTATCCTTCCTCCCTATCTTGTATCGCCTACAGATTTGTTTGAGTTAGAGATATGCGGCACTTTGAAACCTTCTTCTAGCATTGCACAATCGTCTGTTTAGTGGTGTAGGGAGATTACCATTAATCTTCTTCATTTCATGATTTTTATAGAAACTGTCAGATATTGCAGGAAGAAGGGCTTTTTAATAACTACAAGAATTTTTCTCGTTATTTAGTGACAACAAGATTTGTTAGGAAATATTACTTCTATGGGATTTGATGCTAATCGTCGAAAGTAGGTAGTATCACCTACCGTCAACGTAATCAAAGAAGACTTGAATGACTTAATATTTGCTACCAGTGGCTTGAATTTCTTGTAAAAACTTAGTTTGGATTGGTTTGACTTACTTGGACCTGTTAGACTGTCAGACATAACAATTTTGTATTTTAACACAAACGAACCCTTACACTTGTCACCTTCTGAACAGAACCCTACATCTAGGGCAGCCAACAACTACAATTAACTGACATCATTTTACATTCTTATATGTCAAACTTTAAATTGAGTAAAGATCTATTACTTTTTGAAACGGGAAGAAAGCGGTGGTGTTCATTTTCTTGATTCTCGAAACATTTAGAAATATCCTGACACACTTTTCTATGATCAGTCAATATCAAGACGTGAGTCTTGTTTTACATTTTACATTACTTACTCTAACTTTTGGTCGTTATAATCGTCCCACCAGACAGGCTATGCGCCGTTCACATGAATTGGTAATCTCTCCGTCCTCCGTCCATATTGTAGCGAATTTTGTGTAAAGATCTACAGCCTACACTCTTACAAGATCAAATTCACTCAAGAACTGAAGTCTCTTGATCATTTGAAGTGTCGAAACTTCTCCGATTGTGCTCTGCAAGAGTTTGAAGAAAATCCTGAATTTTATAGAAAAATCATCTTCTGCGATGAAGCTTATTTTTTGCTTAATGACTTTGTCAATAAGCAAAATATGCGTTATTGGACAGCAAAACATGAGCTTCAAGGTGTGGTGTGGATTTCATGCCGGAGATGTGATTGGAGCGCGTTTTTTCGACGATGAAAATGATCACCATGTTACGATTAATGGAATTCGCTATCGTGCCATGTTGGAAACTATATTTGAACTGAATTGGATGAACTTGGCATCAGTGATATGTGGTTCCAACAAGATGGTGTCACATGTCACTCAGCTGGTCAAGCAATTGATCTATTAAAGGGAAAGTTCGATAATCGTGTAATCTCGAGAAACGGCCCGGTCGAATGGTTCCGTCGCTAATGCGATTTAACGCTGTTGGATTTCTTTCACGGAGTTACGTTAAGCAGGTTATTTTTGACAACAAGCCAATAACGTAGAGGAGCTCTGGATCAATATCGAACGCGAATTTGCCAAAGTTCCAGCCGATATGTGTGATGGTGCAGGGACATCCGTCCCCTATGGGTATCACAATGGGTCTGTATTGATCTGATTGTGGCGTTGTGGAAATCTTCCAATCAACCTATCCACGTACTCAACCTTACCTAGCACTTAAATTTATCCTATTCATTATTTGGAACAAATTACATGGAACTGTATGCAAATGATCGATAAACTTGTGTTCAGAAGAGGTCTTAAGTTATATACATATAATGGACAACTCATCGAAATTATTAAGGAGTATAAGTACCTAGGAGTGTTAATAAGATCAATCCCCAACATGCATCATCACCTCAACGACAGACTAATTTCTGAAAAAAATGGTCCTTAACTGAACCTAAAGTTCCTTTATTTCTGGTCATGAAAAATCGGTTATCATGCCTCAGTAGCGCTTTCCCTTGATTGTAACGACAGTAATAATGCCAACAGTGTCGCCAGTCGAAAAACATACAGAAAGCTGCAATATTCTAGATTAAGCGCAGAGGACGAACACGGAGATATATTCAGTTATTAATTAGCAAACCAGTCCAACGAACTTTAATCACAAACTTGCTTACATCAACTGTAGTTAGTGCATCGTTTCGACCGAAATTTATTTTCAAAATTCACACTGTTCCGGCAACATAGCATCCACTTTGGAAGTAACTTTGTAATATTTCTCAGCGTTGTTCAAGCGTAAATCGATTCATTTCGTATCACGAAAATATAAGTACTGAGCTTCTGCCAATTTAAGCGCATAACAGCTGTCAGTGTCAAAGTAAAATATGATTCAAAAAAATACCAACAGATGGCACACCCTTTATGTAGAACGTTTGTAAACCTACCTTTCTTTAACTCTTGAATCTTGGACATTGAAAAATTACGTGATTCTCTTTTTTTTTCTTGTCTGTGACTTAAAGCTGATATGACAATAGACGATGTCCTTGGGCTTGTACTTATAAAATACATTTATGTATAAACATACATGGCCTGAGAGAATCTGAGTTAGGTGGAAATTCAGTTTCTCGTGTCGGCTATGTATCCACTTTTGTTCAAATAGGTGTAGAGTTTAAGCATATGGCTAGAAGTCATAGTAAGTGAACCAGATTGCCTACTGGCACTTATACAGAGTCTACAGTCAATGTGCCAGACCGTGTGCTGGTATCATAGGTTCCTCATCACTGAATCATATTTTTCTCCATACAGCCCTTCAGAAAATAGTTGATTAATGGAGTAAACCAATATAAGTACGTATACATATGTACGTATGTATCGCTCATCACTGAGGTCTATAATACAGAAGGTGTCATCATCAGTACGCCCTATACCTTTCGATTTCTATGCCTCATATCTTAGAATACATTTACTTAAGTAAAATCACAAGGAATAACATCGCATATATCAAATATACGTAAAAAAGAACATCCATGCTGAGTTTCAAATACCCAGATGCCCTAAGGTCGACACAGTAACAACAAAAAAAATAAAAAAAAAAAATAGAATCGCAATTTAAATCCTTCTACCAAAACTTTCCCACCCATATTTCATTCCATTGGAGACATTAGGAAATATCTTCCAGGCAAAAATCGATTCGAGAATAAAATCTATCTAAGCATGGGCATTATTCAAGGATACCCACCTACCCCTCGAAAGTGTGCAATTTATTCTTGAAAATTCTACCGTAAATTTTAGTTCTCAAATATAAATAGCCGACTATTGATTTTATTTCACTTGATGGTGTTGGAGTAGATGAAGTGTGTAGCTGTTGTTGGGTCCATTTATCAATTATACGATACATCTCTCTACAGGGGACAAAAAATATATACACACACACACACATTCAGAGTGGAAGAGGTCGACTTAATTGCTGATAAGTAATGGTTTGGTTCTTGACACAGTTGGCCATGGCAAACATATAAATTTTTGGCACACTTTCCACACAGTGTCTTAATTGTGTGCAGTATAACATTTTATGTTTGGACTATCAAGGACTTGGCTATATTCTCAAATAATATTCGAAATGTATTTTGAGTTTTATGGGACTTCTGACCTTACAGTTGAAATGGACTAGTTTTTTTTAGGGTTTTTTCCCTTATTCATACAATCGTCACGATCTTGCCAACCTGAACTCTCACGGAACTAATATGAACTCTGAGAAATTACTTACTTTCGCAACTAAACGTGCTTCCGCCTTTGAGGATACAAGCACAACGAAGTCCTAGATACTATTATTGAATTGCCAAACTTTCACAGACATTGCTCAATATGCACACCAAGTAAGTTCATTCCGTTTGATTATCCTTTAATAAGATATTTCATTTTACAAAATATACACAACAGTGACTAAGTCCTGACTCCTTGTCTGGAATGGGAAAAAACTTTTCCTCTACACGAATCGAATTTCATATTCATATTCAACGTGTTTATCAAAGCAAAGGCGATACCTGAAAGTCGAAGACTGTTTATGTGTTTGCATTACGGCTTTATGATCCTTCTGCAGTAAAAGTTATGAAAAAAAAAGAAGAAAATTATGTCGATTTCCAGGACTCTTCGTCATCAGTAACTTATTCCTTTGGCAGGAATATACTAGTAAGGAATTCTTTTTTTTTTCTTTTTGTAATAAAAAAAAAAACTTTTTGCACCAAAGGACATTATTTTGCTTTTGTTTACTTGCCAACAACAAAATGAAAAAAATAAAATAAAAATGTAACAAGAGCACAAGATAGAAACGGAAACAGCCCGTATCCTGTTTATAATGTGATTTTCCAAGAGAAGAAAAACCCTGTCAATGTGTTTTACCTTTATGCACAATGGTAGGGATGTGTTAGAAAGAGGGAGGAACCCTTTCTTTTTGTTGTTGTTTGAGTTGTTTTCGTTCGCAGGAGCTATAAAGTCGAATGGGTCTTGCTTTGTCTGTTTGTTGATTGGAACCTCTTTGCGAAGCGAAATTAGAATTTCGTTTAATGTTACAATGTGAAAGGTATCCTCTGTGCATCTTGTGTGTGTGTGTGGATGAGAGAACGTTTTAACCTCCATTTACAGTGTCGCTTGAAAGGCGGAAACGGATATTGAAATTCTTCGTCTTGATTATGTTTGTGCTACAGAGCTAGGTTTCAACAAACAACTCTTTGAATCCAAAAAGATAGTTGGGCTTCTTTTCGACTTCTGTAAGCGTTATTGCTTGCGTTGTTGGAGTGTTTTCTAACTAACAAACTCCTTTTGCTTCAAATGGCACCGGACTAATTCTGGCGTCTACCAGTTTCAGTAAGGTCGAACTATTAGTGTTATCACTACATATGTCGAAGCAACTATATATGAATCCCAGGTCTATAGGGATCTCCAATACTGAGTCAGAATGTTGGAAAAGAGTTGGTGACTGATGTTTGGGGGTTTGTGCGTAGGGGTTATTTCCCTACCGTGGAAAAAAGTAATAGTTCCGAAAAGACAAACCGCCTCGGATAAGGATGATTCAATTGTTGATGACCCCAGCAAACGTGACAAGGATAATAACTTTCGAATTTGAACGTGGAATGTTCTGGTCCCTTAAGTGACCCCGTGCAGCGGAATAATTAGAGAAGGCGATGGGCTGCTGTAAAGCACCATCCAAGAAGTGCGAGAAGTCCAAATTAGGCAAGAAGACTTGAGTTTCAAACATCTGAAGGAACGTCTCGTAACAACTCGCACCAAGGCTAAATTCATCAACATTAACTTGATATACGCTCATGCCTCCACAGAGGCTTCTATGAGATCCTGGACAAGACGTGCGAACAGTGCCCTAGACATAATTTTAATATTGTACTGGGTAATTTTAACGCAAAGGGGTCATTTTTGTAGCACAGTCATTGCTATCGACTTCGGAGAGGGGCCAAACTTGGTAGTAAAATCCCAGTCAATGTTGAGGATATGACAATATCATTTCTGCACACTGTATAACAGCAACGATGAGCAAAATTCCGCTGTCAGGCAGAATAAACTATTCAATCTGAATGATGATAACGAACATTTTCGTCCACACAACTTGGATGAAGTGAAGATAGCGATGTCTAAGCTGAAATCCAATAAAGCTGCTTGAGCTGATAGCCTGACTGCCGACCTATTTAAAGCAGAGCGGGATGACTTGGGAAGGAGCATGCACCAACTCATTTCAAAAAAAAAAACCATCTAAACTGTGTCCACTATAGAGAAATAAGTCTTCTAAACGCTTAAAGGCTTTTGTCAGTAATTTTTGGTCCTGTCTGTATAGACTATGAGTAGATAAGATGCCTTGTGAGCTATATAATAATATCGACCTAGTCAGAAGAGTTCGAATACAATAACTAAGATGGCTGTGTTATGTAGAGCCGATGGACAACAATTCTTTGGTCCGGAGAGTCTTCGAATTGCCTAAGGTTGCGCGCTCAAGTGGAAAGAGACCTCAACCAACTTGGTGTGCTAAACTTGAGGCAACTGGTTAAAGATCGAACTGGCTGGAGAGGTTTGTTGGTTGAAGTCCAGGTCCAACCAGGACTGTAGTGCCATCTAAGTAAGTATGTAAGCGTTGTTCCTAAAAGTCTTGTGTTTTAAGAGTCTTATTATAAATCGCAGATGCGTATCCTTATGACCAGTCGACTTTCTTTCTGTATAGACATAGACAAACTATCACTCTGATGGTTTTTCGCTTCCAACAACCTTTCGCCTTTTTACCCGCTTTAACTAATTTATTACTGCAGCCTCATTCCCTACAGATAACAGGAGCTTTATCTGTCGTTTTATCTGTTAGTTTGAATTATGTCATTATTGCAGGCATATTCGAAGAACTGTAAAGATTTCTCAAACTTCCTGCATCTGGTGTTGGTTTCTTCATACGGTTCTTCCCATGTCTAAAACTTTTGACATTCAACTTTGTCGGCCCAACAAGGATTCCATAGTATCATCATATACTGATGGAGAAGTTAGACAGGAATATCATAACTAAACATATTTAGCTTTGTGCAGTTTACCTCTCCTGATGTGAACGCAGTTCTTCCGTCGGTGAGGATTCTTCGTAGGAATCAGAAATAGCATTCCACTCAGTACGTTAAGGACCTCTTTGGTGTTAATGATTCTTATTGCTCGAAGAATGGTGTACGTACTTGATGATGTTCTCAGCTGAGGCGAGCATATACTACATAGTATGTCCTACCCGTTCCTTGATCCAGTGGGACAGTGTCGACCTGTATTAGAGTACCCACAGGCACCAACAGAAGTGGTGGGCTCTGCTCTCAGCCCACTATTGCTCAATATCGTGATTAACATTTACAACTTTTTCTCTGTTTAGGCCCTTGTAGACTCTAGCCGCTGAAGTCGTGGATTCTTTCTTCTTAAAGAATGCCCTAAAGCTATAGCTTTCCATACAGTATCTATCTGTGTCTCAGCACAAAACTCATACAACTAATCGGACCCGTACAAGACGACTACGTTCTTTGTGTAGCAATTTAATATGCAAGGATTAAGATATGTATGTATGTACATATCAAATTTCCATTCCATTTAAGATTGACAGAGCTTTCCGATAGAATGAACAATTGTTAAATTAAGTTGGTTATACTGATGCTTTCGTATTACCTCTGTCAGTTCTCGTTTATTGTTCTTTCTTTTTGGGAATTTGGCTGCTTATGCTGTTTCAAACCTCTTAGGAATTATCGAAGCAATAGAATACATACAAGTATACTCTGTCAGAACTAAGTCCTTTCAAACATACTGTATCCAAGCATTTAAGCCTCTACTTGTCTCCTTTTGGAGTTCTACATCCGGTGCGTTTCTATTCTTTTTCAACAAAATCTCTTTCTTCTATTTATTATACATTTCATCTCCTAAGCACATTTTCTTTTTAATGAATCCTAAAACATTTATCCTTAGTAAATGAATTTAAATTTTGTTAAACGACTGTCTACCTATTCTTCCATGAAGAATGTAAGAACTCCAATGGAATGTTTTCTTACGAATTTCAAGTACTTGAAGGATATAAGAATATATCAGATATACTTGATTTCCAAGGATATACGAATTGTCTTTCAACAAATTAGAACACAATCAAATCGAATGCTGAGTTATTTTTATTAATTATATTGCCTTTCACCAAATATTATTCCCATTTTAATCAGTTGGTGGATCATAAGGTTCTTCCCAAATCCACTCGTCCCAGGATACGCAATCTTTTTTGGAATCCAAGAATGCTGTTTGACTTGGGCACACAACACCTTCAGCATCACTACCAACAATGGAGCAAAGCCAGTATGTAGTAGGATCAAAGTTGTTACGGAACTTTGACGTTGCTACATTAAGTTTTGTGCAAAGAGGTTGACCATTGGTATGAGTATACTCTGCCGATGATACTGCAACTACGGCTACAAAAGCCAGAAATGCGAAAACTGTAACAAAAGAAAAAAGTTAGTTTATAGAATCTAGAATTCACAAAAAAACAGCAATCTTGTCCTACCAGCCTTCATTGTGAATTGAAACGGTTCTATGATAATTCTTTTTCGAAACTCTGGCATTATATACTCTTGGCCAGGGTATACTGCAACTATCTAATTTGGCAAAGAAAAAGCTAATCAGTGTCGACTAAGATAAAGCAATTGCACTAAACAATGTTGGAGATTAATTTTTAATCAATTTTTAAAAGACAATAGGCACGTTTTGTTGAAAGTGGAAGCTTCTGGTTTAGCGTAGTGTTGATTAAAAAGATAGAAGACACTTTAATTGTATTTTTGATTAAAACGGTTTGTTATTTTTGTCGACAATATTTGATATATTTTCACGATAACATTCATATCTAATGGCGAACAATGGAAAGTTGCTAATTATCTTTTCGCAATTGATAGTCTATTCCTTTTACCGCATAATGCCCGTTTCAATCGCCAGTAGTTGTTTAGACTTTTGAAAGATCATAACTCTAATGACTTGAGTATTTTGCAATAGATTTGAAAGACTCTTTTTCGCATTTTCTTGTTTTGGGTATCGAATTTGACTCTTAAAGTATCGAGTTAGTTAGTATGTATAAGATCAGTACCATCAAACTTGCTGAGTTCGTCTGTTTTACGATTATACTGATCTGAAATTCTTGGCACACGCTTTCTTCTTTCGAGAAAGGTGAAACTACAACTTTTAAATAAAGCACTGTAATGGTCATAGATACTTCTATCTATTGGTTGAGCCTTTACAGGATATGCATACAAAAGATGCAAGAGGCATTCCAACTTCCTAAAAAAAATGTGAGAATAACTCCCGTGGAGGTGTTTTTTAAGTCCATTAGCGAAACGAACTTTTTTAAAGTAGTTTTACTCTAAATACTCGTATAACTAGAAACTCGCATAGTATCTAAGTGTTTCAATGATTTGTTATAAGTCAGTACATAGAAGAGAACTGTCGTCAAACTCATTGGATGAGGCTGCTTCTCGACATCCCTCTGTCTCTCACATCACCTACAAGGAACACCCTTAACCTTGGTGGTTTATTTCGGCTTAATACAAGCTAAAACTAAAACTTAAAAGCTAACTTACAAACTAGGACCTAAGACTTATTCTAGGTAGGGAGAATGGTAGAGAAGATCGAGTTTAAGGCGGAAAGTGCTACACTTCAGGTCGAAAACGGAAAGGTTTAAGTTAAACTTTCCGCAACATTCGAGAAAATGGTTCGTTGGAGTCATAAGAAGTACGGTGAGTCGGTAAATAGAAAAAACGAGGGCATCGTTAATTACGCGGATTAGTATTGAAGAAAATAGAGCCGATGGATGAAAAGAATGTGCGATTCACAAGTGTTTTTAAGTTGATAAGGTTGCGGCGATCTTGATAGAGGGTCGTTCCCGGATAGTGGTCGAATTGAAAAAACGGCGTTGAATGTTGAATGAATTATCTCATCAATGGAAACGAAAACGGAAATTGAGCTGCCTGTCACGTAATATGCCAAGGTTGCGAAGAGATTGAACTATGGTTGGCCGTGGAGAAGATAATTGGGAAGGGAACTAGTTACACTTATGTATGTACGTAAAAAGATAATAGATTGGCATTTGGCAATGCTGAACTCTAAGCAATTTTTGAGTCACTAGTTCGAAAAACTATCAAGGTCTTGTTGAAGGAGACTATCTTGTGGTGAACTCTCTTAAGACGTGGAAGACTCTCTTAACATCGTTTATAGCTGGGATAAAAAAAAGAATACTTAGATGGCTGCCATGTGGGACACCAATGGTAGTCAGAAAAGCAGCCGAGATGACGAATTTGAAGCGATGCTTCAACATATAGTTAAGCCGAAGTATAGGTTGAAGCACCAAAGGCAAGTATGTACACAGTATGTACACAGATTATATAGTGCTAGTAGCCGCCAATTTGGAATCTCCGGATCGAAACAAACCGAAAGATAGTTCAACAGAGAAACGGAAATATAAGTAAATTCGTATGCTTTTTTCTTTTCCGAATCCGTCCGTGATAGTTCCTTTAAACACTATAGCGATCGAGGGCATATCTTTATGTACCTATAATGAGGAAGGATGATGAGCCTATGGTAAAGAAAGGTCTCAGAATCGGAGTTTCAAGGAGAAAGCCTGGACAAATCACCATTTTCCCGGAACGGTCAGTAGGGAAATGAAAGGTTCAAGATTCAAAGAAATAACAACTCAAGACAGATACACTTGGGGCTTGAGGACTAGGAGGGACCAACAGTTCGGGAATCAACAGTCATCTAAAAGAAGAAGAAAAAGAAGTGTAAAATCTTTAAATAAACCCTTATTTATTTATAGTCTATAGAAAAATGATCAAAATCTAATCCGTAACACGGTACACGGTTCCACCTTCTCCAACTTTCTGTCGAAAGTATAGAAGAACTTGCCGGATGATGGTTTCTTCAGCTGATCTAACTCATTGTTAGCCTGTATTTACAGGCTCCTCTCCTCTAGAGCTCTAGAAATGTGTTTATCCTTAAAGCTATTCCAGCTTAGTGATGATTTTAATAATAAGCTTTAACTTTGGTCGACTAGTTAATAGTGGCGTATATTTGGAGGGGAACGCCATCTTTTACCATATATTTGACAACAAGCTCATATACATTGTCTTATCAATTTAATGTTCGATATGGTAGTTCCACATTAGTTATCAATCTGGAATAAGTTCTAGATATGCGACTTCATCAGAGAAACCAATAAATCTTTTCTTGAGAGCAATCGAACCAAAATTTGGATTTTTACGAACTTCTCTAGCACCCCAATCAGAAATATAGCTACTATTCGCAGGACAATCACAGAACTAAAGCTTTGCATGGGCATGACCAAATTGGCTGTATTTACATAAAGATATTAGCAAACCTCACCAATTGCACTAACCCTCGTAGTACATTGCCGCCGACGGTTCCAGCTTCAATTTAGCAACAAGTTCATGCAATAGAACTCAATGCCAGAGAGTGCATAAGATGCAACATTCACAGAGTTTAAGTCGATGCTAAACCAGAATATCTGTCTCACCTGCTTCAGCAACTAGTGATCGTGGTATCGGAAGCAAAAAAATAGCAAATCAACTTGAACCACATGGATCCTTCTGCAGCCACTTAAAGTTTGAGTTCAGTTCCACGGTTGTTGTTGATTTTCAAAAAAATCATTTCGTTCTCATAGTTCTGATTGAGTGGCTGATTGACCACTCTGTATTTTAGATAGTTCATTACGATGAAAAGGTGAAGAGAAGAACTGAATTGTATTTTTAGAAACTTAAAGTGATGGTACCGGAACTTAAGTAATTGATACTTACTCAATGATTTGGTGAACACGCAGGAGTTAGTAGAATTTGACATTTCAATTTCCTAGTAAGAACGGTGCATATTTCAGAATCAGTAGCCAAGGATAGACTAAACGATACAATGAGGAGACTTATAGTTAGTCTGATAAATGGAGTTGCACACAAAATCTTTCGACATACATATACTGCAAATGGTGTGAGTTCTGTCGTTACCATAGAAGGAGTTTCGAATAACTACATTCCAAATTATGCGGGCGAACTTCATATCATCTGTAGTGACTAGGTATTTGGATGCCTTTCGTTTCATTGAAAGCCTTCTTACTGTCTCGGATAAAATATACATTTTTGGTGATTTAAACCATCCTAAAATAAAATGGGCTTCAGGAGATGCGGACTGCACATTTCTAAGCCCAAGTAATTTTTTATCAGGATCTGGAGCTGATATTGTGGATACGCTACAATCTTTGGGTCTACTTCAAGTTAATAATATAACTAATCATCAAAATCGTACCTTAGACCTCATTTTTACAAACAACAGTAACGATAGCTTCGTCTCTAGAAGTCTTACACCAATGGTCTCGGAAGATATGTATCATCCATATTTATATTTATTTTCAAATTTGTATACTAATAAGCCTTACCTTCATGATTCTTTTAAATTTAATTTTAAAAAAGCTGATTATCAAGGAAATTATCTTTAAATATGTTCCTGTAGTCCGCGTACGTAACTCTTCGGTCAACTCTTGTCCCTGGGATAATGAAATTACTTGTTTCTTAAAAACCCAAAAGAATAGAGCTTATAGAAGATGACGTAATAGTTTATTATATGAGGACTACACGTCGTACATAAAACTTAAATCCGAATTTAAATTAGCTCTGTATCATGCTTACCTTATATATGTCAAAAACATTGAAAATAATATTAGATCTAAGCCGATTCAATTCTGGAACTTCATTAACACAAAAAATAAATGTGATGGTTACCCATCCACACTTTCCTACAATGGTCATTCCTCAGATTCCCCAAAAACCATTTGTAATAACTTTCGTAGTTTTTTCCAATCTGTATATTCAAACAGTGATTCTAACATTGACGTGAATTTCTTCTGCTACATTCAGGAATCGTGCAATCCTATTTTCAACAACGTTGAAATTACTGAAGATAGTACGTTAGGGTCTCTATTGGGAGTTAGAATCTAATTTTTCTTCCGGCCCGGACGGTTTGCCCCCAGCCTTTCTAAAAAAATGTGCTCGTCCATTACACAAAATTCTATGTTACATTTTTTATTTATCTCTAAAAACGTCAACATTTCCATCAATATGGAAAAATTCATTTATAATACACATCTTTAAGTCCGGTAGGAGAAACAAAATTGAAAACTACCGAGGTAGCAAAACAATCTGCAATTCCTAAATTATTTGATAAATTGGTAACTGAACGATTAAGCTTTTTTTGTAATTCCCTAATTTATAACAATCAGCATGGTTTTGTGAAACAGCGTTCGACTGTAACAAACCTAATACTTTTCACCAATTTCATTGCTTCGGAAATAAGTAAAGGTAATCAAGTTGATGCCATCTACACAGATTTTAGTAAAGCATTTGACCGTGTAAATCATAACTTATTACTATTCAAGCTGAAGCGATTAGGTTTTCCAGCTTCCTTTTTACATTGGTTATCTTCTTATCTGTGTAATAGATACCAATTTGTAAATTTTAGAAATACATTTTCAAATAAAATTAATGTAACTTCTGGTGTTCCGCAAGGAAGTCACATTGGTCCTCTCCTGTTTATTTTGTTTGTTAACGATATTGTTAAATTTCTACCTAATTGTAATATTTTAATATTTGCGGATGACTTTAAAATATTTGCATCTGGCAAAGACATTCAAAGCTTTGAAATGCTTAATACAAATATGCAAAAACTTTGTCTATGGTGTTCAAAAAACTACTTGTCTTTAAATGTTAATAAATGCTCTGTCATATCCTTCTCACGTCGCAAATCAATTCTTATATACAATTATGTCCTTGATAATAACGTCATTCCTCGTGTCTCTACAATAAAAGATTTGGGTGTTTTTCTTGACACAAAACTATCATATATTAGCCACATTGAATATATTTCAAAATAAGGCTAATAGGGCATGGGGAATCATAAGGCGTTATGCCTGTGAATTTTCTGATCCATATGTCATAAAAATGCTATATGTATCTTTTGTTAGATCTATTTTGGAATATGCGTCAATTGTCTGGTATCCCTACTACGCAATTCATATTTCCAAAATTGAAGCCATCCAAAAGAGGTTTTTGAGATTTACCCTTAGAGGACTTCCTTGGGTTGACGCCAACAGCTTACCCGCCTACCAATCCAGACTTAAACTGATAAGCTTAGAATCTCTTGAAGTTAGAAGAACGGTGGCCAGAGCTATTTTTCTTAATAGATTACTTATTGGAGAGATTGATTCCCCTGAAATCCTAAGTCTACTAAATATTAATATTCCAACTAGTGGTTTACGGA
Source organism: Xylota sylvarum (assembly GCA_905220385.1). Classification (NCBI taxonomy): domain Eukaryota; kingdom Metazoa; phylum Arthropoda; class Insecta; order Diptera; family Syrphidae; genus Xylota; species Xylota sylvarum. The sequence continues at coordinate 21,285,132 of LR999958.1, forward strand.
ATCAAAGATTTTTCAAAATATCTCACTCACGAACCAATTACGGCCATTCATCTTCTATAAACGGTTACATGACAATTTATAATGCAAATGCCCATTTAATTGATTTTAACTCGTCGGTTGATGTTATAAAAAAGAAATTGCTTGAAGCCCAGTCATAATTCTTATGTCTTTAATTTGGTTTTTTGGTTTTTTTTTTCTTTTTTTTTTTCTTTATCAATTTATTTTACTGCTTAATTATTAAATTTCTTCTTTTTTTTTCTTATTGTAATTTCTATAATATTCATTGTGTTTGTATATTACCTTTGTCTAAGAAAGTCTTGAACTTTGATGATGATAACAAATAAATAAATAAATAAATAAATATAGTAACTAATTATGATACAAATCAGTGAATTTCGATTTCAATTCAATCGATTCAATTTCGATCAGAACGATTAAGCGATTACAATATTTTGATATACAACAATATTGTAAAATAAAAGTCACGTTGTTTTGCGTACGCATGATTGAATATCCGACAATCACTCAAAGTAATTATCTATTAAATATAAATTATCCGGCAAATACCTAATCAGTTTCATTGAGATTATGACAGTATCCGACAGCAATCGATTGTCAGCGGAAATACTACAAATACGTATTGATTTATCATTTATCTAGACTTTAAGGCAGATTTGAAAACACGATATTGACAGATTATTTATTATAGAATTTTGAGTTCCTAAGCGTGATTGTAAAAGCAGATTTGAAAGTCGTTAAACAATATCGCGTTCATTCGAGAATGTCTTTTTCGTTATAAAAAATTCGCTCAACATCCTTGAATCCATTTGCTGTATCATAGAGTATCTGCATGATTAAGATCAGCTGTGAGTCAACAAGCACATGGAACTTTTCAAAAGGAGTACTTTATCGGCAACTTTTGAAACTAGTTGTGAATGAGGTTTTTTTGAAAATGCTTGGTGTAGGCTTCGCTATCTCAATAGTAAGGTTGTATTTAGTTGGCAAGTTCACTAAATCTTAGTCATCTCTGCTGAAGTAGGTTGACGGCAATGGTTTGGTTACAATCTTTGTTGTAATGCAATTTATTTAGTATTGAACTTTTGAAAGCGATATTTACTTCCACTCTCAGAAGGGACTCAGAGCATTCATTGTTTGTACACCCTGAGACATTCGAATGTAAGGGGATGTTACCTGCGGAAAATCCATCTTGGCATGACTTTTGTCAGACTCTGGATACCCCGGTTCATCTGCCAAGCTGCGAAATGCAATCCGGACTAGGGGATGTTTGCTTACCATTAGTAAAAGGAAACTCTCTGAAAATCCCAGAAAATTGAAAAATTGACAAATTAGCCAGATTAAGGTCTTATAGTACCAACAGCATAATCAGGAAAAATACTACCCACTGAGTTCTGAAACATAAAAGAGCAACAGTCTCAAATACAAAAGTATAGGTTAGTTTCTTTTCAAGGAGACTATAAAAAAAACACTGTTCAATATTTTTTAACAATTGCTGAAACCGTCCAATTAATTATGGAATATTATTTCATTCAAATGACTATCTTGACTGGCTTGGCAGTAGGCCATCCTGTCAATCCAATGTTTAAATACATTTTCGATGGTTACTACCCCTATTTCACGAATAGCTTGACCAATATTGCTCTTGAGTGCCTGAGTGGTCTCTGGATTGTTCGCATAGCATCGATCTTTAATGGCAATCCATACCAGCCAAGCAACATAACCAAAACGACTGATTGCACCATTATTGAACTTAGTGTGCAATAAATCGATTATTAGACGGCTTATGTGGCATGTAGCGCCATCTTGCTGGAACTATAGCTCCACCAAGTCCAAATCCTCAATTTCTGTTATCATGCCTCGGTAGCGCTTTCCATTTAATACAACTTTTCTACCATTGTCGTCTTGACCAGCTGCAGTTGGAGCATTATTTCGACAGAAATTTCTTTTCAAAATTTGCACTGTTTCACTGCCAATTGTCAGGCACATGGGAACAATCAGAAAAATTCCTTCTACAACAGACTATAATTTTATCAAAATGGGAGAGAAGGTCCCTTTTCTAAAAATTTACCAAATTTACTCAATGAATTTGGCCGGTATAATACTTTGGTGAAAATCCATCTTTTTTCTTGGATCCTCTATAGCTGCTCTACCACTTGTTTTCTTCTGCAGTTTTTCATTGGGTGTCTGTCAGTTCTTGTTCGGCAGGTTTTAGTATCTGGCTCCTTATATTTGTTGTACATCATATATCTTGCATGAATCCTAAAACGATTATACTTAGGGAATGACTTTTATGAGAGAAGCACTTGTATCTGTGTACTTACTTGTGTAATCCAAGCAAACTTCAAGGACTTAATTGTTAGCTAGGATACTAGAATAATTTTATCTTAAACCATTTAAATAAATAAAAATACAAAAGTAAGTAATGCAGAGTAGTTTATTCTAAATATTGTGTTTCGTCAAATTTTCTTTTCATTTTATGCAGTTGGTGGATCGGTGAATGGTTCCCATATCCATGCAGACCAGGGAACACAGTCAACCTTGGAAGCCACGTAGCCAGTTTCAGCTGGGCAAAGTTGAACTGTAGCGTTACTGTTAACAGCGGAGCAAAGCCAGTACCGTGTAGGATCAAAGTTGTTACGGAACTTTCCGGTCTTTACATTGGTTGCCGTGCAAACAGGTTTACCATCGTTGTTACTGTAAACAGCTGAAGATACTGCAACTAAGGCAACCAAAGCGAGAAAAGCGAAAACTGTAAGAATAGAAGAAAAGTTAGGTTATAGTACAGAGAGTTAACAGAAAATCAGCAATCTTGTCCTACCAGCCTTCATTGTGAATGGAAACTGTTCTATGATAATTATTTTGCGAAATACTGGCATTATATACTCTTGCTTGGCCAAGGTACATATACTGCAAGTATCTAACTTACAAAAAAAAAAAAACCAATCACTAACTATTATGATAAGGTAAACAGCAATGCACTGTTGGCGATAGTACCTGGGTAATTTTATCTTGAAATAGATAACTTTGACTTAAGTTTTGACTAGTGTCATTTATTAACAACAATTTTTGACACACTTAATTTGGTGACAGTCAACACATGCCTTGTATAGTCGATAATCGGTGGATCTCGTTGACAAGCCAGTTCCGGTATTCGACACTTATAATCGCGAGTGTAGAGACTTATAATGGTTGTCACACTAATGACTGGACATATTTGGACTGGATTTTGAAAATGGTATTTTACAGCTTCTGGTGGGATCTTATTACAAATATAAATACATACAAGTGTTTTTCGCGACAGATACGTATGGGACCCAGGCACTAGCATTCCACAGCCATTCGTGTTGTGCGTGTAATATTTTTTACACGTATTGAACGGCCCTGGTACTTAATACTTGGTTTGAGGAGTTTTTTTTATGACAGTTATACTGTCGGATGTTTGTTAGACGTTCATGGGATATGTATGATACCAAGCCCAAGGAAACCACAATAGCCTTCTACTCATGCAGAAGAATATTCGGTAAAACTTGGTTGATAACCAAGAATGATCTTGAGGATATTAAAATACTAAGTCGCCAGCGAGACTACTAACCTCAAACCCAATACGAAAGTACAAAGGGTAGCTTACATTCGAGCTACAGTACAATGAGAACAACACAAACAGCAGGACGTGTTTATACAAAAATTGGGAGCTACAACCGCTCTAAGGATTACATGCTATGATCCTACAGAACTGTGCAGGCAATGTAGCAACAAGTGACCCGGCGCAAGCCTACCGCATGTGGAATATTTAGACATGAAACAGATAATAGATTACAAAAAGAAAACTGGTCCCTTTATTTAATAAAGAAAGAATCACCAGACTTATGCAATATGTTAGGAAACCTCTTCTAACACTCAGCGATATCATATGAAGAGGCTGCGGTGTAGAGGTAGGTCCAAGAAGATACTTACTTTATTTTTACTTAACGCGCTCCCAATCTGTGTCGAGTCTCTTAACACCTGCCCGGCATACTATCCGCTCCAGCATCTTCTTGGCGAAATCCAGTACATATTTGGGATAGTTCGGAGGAACTGTTTCCGAATTGCACGTTCCTTCGCAAGTTTTCCAGCGATTCGGGACACGGTTGGATCAGTTTAGCCGCGAAACCGAATTCTACCATCGCCTTGTAGAGCTTAAGACGATGAATGCTATCATATGCGGCTTTAAGGTCGATGAAATTCGTTGGTTTTTTCCAGAATCCAGAAAAAGTCACACTGGTACGTGCCGATTAGTGTGTTGCAGAAAAGCTTCACTCAGTACATTTTTGGTCAAGCGCTCTCTGTAGGCTCTAGCTACTCCAGCCGTCAAAAATCACAAAGCTGGAATTGATTAGCCGGAAGTAGTTGTCTGTCGTCGTGTCGTGGAGGCCGAGCTTTCCGATTAATCCATCGAAAATGATTTCCTTACCAATTTTGGCTTTGAGGTCCTCTGGGATGATTTTGACATCATATTTCGGAAAGACTCCTTCCAGAAGGTCATAAAACTTATCCTTGACAGAGTCTTCAGCTTCGTCGGCAGGGTCATGCGCACATATTATGCTGATGTTTTGAAATGTTGCCTTGATGCGGATCACAGAGAGGTGAACGCTGATCGGCTTAAAGCCAATTATCATTGAGTGTAGCTAATTTCCCACGACAAGTCCGTGTCCTAACATAAGCAGTCTTTTGTGACAGTTGTAATAAATCTCGTAATCCGTCGTACCTCCTGAATCGTGGCAATATCTACCTTGTACTGCGTGAGGACATATTCAAGTTTTTGATTAGCACCAGGAGTATACAGTGTACGTACGTTCCAGGTGCATACTTTCAATTCATAGTCCGTGAACGTTCCGGGTCGTAATATTAAATTAGGGGGTTCGTTGTTATCCGAGGGTGGTGTCTCTACCACATGTCTATCATCATCAGATCTATCAGAGCTTTTCACATGTACGGAAGTTACTCCGATGCACAACCTCCAACCGGGAGTGCCAGTTCCATTTTTTGAAACCCCTAGCATGAGGGGTCGGTTTAAAACGATGTCAGAAACCCGGTTCGTGCATGTGAGTGCTGCCATTGGCCCAATAAGGACTCACCCGTCATCAACTCTTTCCAAAAACCTGACTTATTTATTATATCTTTATTGGCTTGAGCTCCGAATATGTCGAAATAGCCCAGACAAAGTGTGCGTGTGATTCCGTTGGACGCTGTAACGCCACCGTTGTCTCCATCGAGAGAGTTCGTCCGCTGTCGTATTTATAATGCTGTTATTTCCTCTTGTTCAACACTTGCGTTGGTAAGTTCAGCAAATTGAGTCCGAATAGACACCAACCATTACCCGATGGCTACGACTAGAAGGTAAAATAAGCACAATTGATGTGCAATAAGAGTTACAACCTATTCCCTATTGCCCAAGATTTTGACACTTAAGAAATAATTGTCTTGTATGACATTTCTTCCAATATATAGAAGAAATGTGTGAAAACCGGTGAACGACATCTGTAGATACATTTGTATTTCAGTAAGTAGTGCACTTCAATAATAATCTACTATTAGATAGGTGAGGCTCTACCAGCTAAAGGATACACCTTTTGCCTTAATGGGTCTCTATTGAGGAGTTTTCTCCCCTCTTAGTCAATACACTTACCTTGACATAAACCAACCCATATAACCTGTTCTTTATAAATAATAAACAATTATCCGGTGTATAGTCATTATGAATTAAAACGCTGTTATTAACTAACTATGTATGCAACTACATTCTGAAAAATAACCCCCATACAATGGAGCCCCTTAACCCTAGAAAACGGTTGCTCATATCAGTCGAGAGGGAGTTGCAGCCATTGGTAACAGTTTGATAAAATTTAAGCGATCAAGATTGCGAGTAGGCGCCACAGTGGCCCAAAACCCACAACATGAAATAGGACATAAGTATAAGTTGTACGATATAGTCGCACACTTTATCGTTTAACAACCAAGTAGCTTAATTTCTTCAAAAAAAATGTATTTCATCATCAAGTTGTCTACTATAACTATAAGATAAGGGAAATTAAAACTAGAACTGAAACTTCTAATTCTGAGATAAGAAGTCTAACAAAATACGTTTTTGAATTTGCAATTTGTCTCGAGATTGCAAATTCCTAAATTAGAAATTCCAAGCATTGCAAAAAAATGTCATAGATATCAAAATTAAAATATAGACCTTGATTTATATTATTTTGAATTCTTACTATTTTTTTTTTCGTGTATGTTGATAGTAGTTTAGGGTTCTCTAGGAATTATTTAGAAGTGTAGAATAAATTTAGATTTTTGTCTATGGTTTCTTATAGACTTCATCGATTGGCTGTTGACTACATAATTACAGATCAGAAATAAATTAATTTGCCATCTATTTACTTTAAGATAGTCAGTATCTAACATATTTTATTATTACGAAAAGCTGACGGGAAGTATTGAATTTCATAGGCAGAAAATGGAAAACTCCAAAAAGCACTAAAAGGGCATTATTTAAGTAACAGATATTTAAGTACTCGACGAAATGACAAATACGCAGGGGTTAGAAAAATTGGTCATTTTAATTTTCTACTATGCTGCGAAGTAACCGTGCTTGCGAATGAACTGCATAACAATATAGTAAGTAATTATCACTTAAATTAGTGAGTTTCAAGGTGCAAGTACTCATAAACAAATTCAATTTCAATTCCAATCAGAATGATTAACCGATTACGATACTTTGATATACAACAGTATTATAAAATATAAGTCGTGTTGTTTTGCGTACGCGTGATTGAATTTCCGGCAATCACTCAAAGTATCTATTAAATACAAACTGTCCGACAAATGCCTAATCAGTTTCATTCAGTAAGGAAATGAACGGTAATGGAGATTATGACAGTATCCGGTAGCAGTCGATTATCAGCGGAAATACTACAAATACTACAAACGTATTGATTTATCATTTAATTAGACTATAAAGCAGGTTTGGAAACACGATACTGGCAGATTATTTACTATAGGATTGTGTTCCAAAGATTGTTTATGAAAGATTTGAAAATTGTTATACAATACTACGTTTATTCGAGTGTCTTTTTATCAGATATTCATATAATCTACACTACTCTATAGAAGCAGCTTTTAATGACGTAAAATCGTTAAATATCTTTGAATCCATCTGCTGCATCTTCAAGTACATGATTAGGATCAGCTTTCCCTTAATCGACAGGTACATCGTGAAACTCCTCAATATGGGTACTTTCTTCACTGCTAGGTTCTTGGAACCTACATTCTCATTGAACCATCGTTTCATTAGGGTTGATGTTTTAAAAGTTATATTTACCTCGATTCTCAGAAGAATTTCCTCCATATGGGATTCAGGGTATATGTTGGTTGTACCCGCTGAGATAGTCGCCTCCGGAAATTCGAATTTATCGAGATTTCACCATCATTTTTCTTTTTTTCATGCTCTGGTTGCACCGGTTCATCTGCTCTGAAATATAATCAGAACTACTTCACGAAGCATTTATATGGGTAATATCTTACAAGCGGATCTATGTTACCATTGGTAAAAAAGCCACTTTGACGTTCTAGGAAATTTATTAAGACAAAGAAAAGATTCCGAAGAGATATGAGAAAAATTCTTAAGGAAAAGAAAGGAACTTTGGAAGCTCATTAAAAAGAGTAAAACTGAATCAATCCAATCGCTAACAGAAGACCTTTAACGTAATCCGTGGGGAAGATAGTTATGGACAAACTTAAAAGTGGCACGGCAGCTGCACTGACATGCCTGACCATAATAAATATTATAGTCAGCGGGTTATTCCCAAGGAATACCACTGTACATCTTTCCCGCATAATAACAGAGGAAAGGCCCTATGTACACATGGACGGGATCCCAAACAAGCCATTAGACACCAACCCCTATACAAGATGCCTGACTGAAGAAAAATTCCATCTGCAATGGAAACGAGTGTGGCTGTTATTAATCCCGAAAGGTGATAAGCCCCTAGAGCTAGCTTAATCAAACAGACTTCTGTGCATGCTAGAAACGGTAGGGAAAGTGCTGAAAAGAGTGATTTGACCAGTACACCGAATGAGACAATGGGATTTCCAACCAACAATAGGGGTTCAGGAAGAAACGAAATATCTGGGACCAGATAGACCTATAGAGCAAAGAAACATTGTACCTATAAATGGAGCAAATAATTGCATTGCTCTGTTCCGCTTTGCTGCCTCATTCATTTTATTTTGAAGAGTGCATGATCAAAAGTTGCTTGGACAAAAATCAAGTATTGTTAAAGTTATTAGAATTTTATATTTAAAGTGATTAGATGATTGAAAATACACCATTGTTGGCAACGTCATTGTTGAATACGCATTTATTGGTAACATGCACCGATCTGGAACAATACACTGTCACGATTAGATCTACTCCTTCCGTATTATCTACAGTCTCTGTAGTTTATTGGTTGTTGGCATCCAAAGCAGCAAAATCTTTGGTAGAAACGGGAGCCCAAGCCCGTACACAGTCATCGTCAGATAATACCACGTACCTCAGAGCACTTACCAGGATACAAAGATTAGCATATGTATATAGAAACTACCAGCGCCATCAGAACATCAGCAAAGAGTGTCCTACGCTTGAAGAGTACAACATGAGCCATCGCACTATTGCGAGATGGACAGACTTGGGTACCGAGACAGATTATTATCAACCCAAATAATATCTCGATTTGCACAGACGGGTCAAAAACTGACGAAGAAGTAGACCTTGGCATACATTCATTTGAACCCGAAATCGCTCCCTCTCTGAGACTTCCAAACCACGACAGTATGTTCCAAGTGGAAAATCGGTTCTCGGCAAATACCACTTCGAAGACGTAGGCGACCTGTCAGGAAATCCACCAAAAACCATTCTGAAATTCATAACAATATCGGGTTGGTTCAGGAAGGTCCCTTAGCTATCCCAAAGCTGCAAAACAACTTTTTTAGGTAATCTATTGGTGATCTGAGTGTTGGCTGCATGTGCAGACACCCCTTCTACCTACCTATTGCTTGTTTCGACGGTGGTCTTTTGGCGTGATAATGTCCATGCCTTTGGACTCTGTTGCCATCTAGCAGTAGTGGAACATCTGCAACATGCAAAGATAGAGTCAACTCGGATCGATCGATGGTTGTAGGATATCCACACGAGGTTCTTTCTGACATTGTCTGTAATTGATTGAATTCTCCGTGAGATCATCTCTGTTGATCATGCAATTTGTATAGATACATGAGTAGTAAAAAAGGCACCATCGCTCGTACCTGGCTAAACAGTCTCCGCGAAATAGGTTTTTTTCTGAATAAATATTACTATCTATCCGAGAAAATAGGTTGCTTTAGGAAACAACGTATCTGCGTATATCGGACAACGTTGGTAATCACTACACCTTCACGAAAATGATTGTATACTCTGTATAACATGAGTGACATTTCTTCCAAAAAAAATAAAAAATACAAATTTTTGGCGCAACAGGTCCATGGGACATTTCGTGTTGTCCATTCTTCACATGAATGGAAGGGGCCTACTGTTTAATGCCGGATCCGAACGGCAATTTTGAGAAGTTTTTTCATGACAGTTTTACACTCGGATGTTTGTCAGATGCTCGCGAGAGGTGGGGCCTTGAAAGAAATTTTTTAGGTGTTGTCTGGAGATTGAACCTGGAACCCCTTGCTCCGTAGTCCAACGCACTAACCACTTAAGCCACGGCGCCCACTTCTTCCATTGTCGCAATAATACAGATTCTATGCATTTTGGACAGTATGCCTAAGAGTACTATGAAGAAGATATACATAGATTCTCTTAGTACATGATGGATGGTATGTACATATGTATATGTATAATGTTCAACTATGAAGTTATTGATTTAGTATCTCTTTATCAACAAACGAAAAGTCGGAAACACATTTGCTTCTGATAAATTTATCAAACATTCATTTCCGAAGGCCGACTAGCAAGTTCTCGCTGCCCCTAGTGCAATTTTCATGAATACCAAGTAAGCAATGTAAATTCGGCACAAAAGATATATCCGCATTCATATGTACATATATGTATATATGTATGTATCTACAGAAGCTTTAAAGAACTTTTTTTTCCAATATCATACATCAGGAAGTACCTACATACAAATGTATACATACCTAGCATACATTCGGTCTATTGTTGGATAATAATTTTACAGGTGCTGCTTGGAATGAAACGATATAAGGCTCGAGGAAAAGTTCAACAAAATGGATGGGAAGGTCCAACTTTACAGTCTGAAGTTATTTGCCCGTAAGGGAGCACAGGAATATGTTCAATGTACATTCATACATATGTATGTACATATGTACATTCCAACATAAGTACATTTAGCTATTTATATTTTCGTTAAGAGAAAGTTTAAAGCCCTAAAGGCGGACGGGATGAGGAAAAAGAATGAAATTCATATAAAATATATTTTTGTGTTCTTTTTGATTTTATTACCTTTTTATTTTTTGTTTGTTTGAAGGGCGGAACAATTATTTAATGTGGCATAACTGGAAGATTTCCGGTAGGTTAGGTAGAGGTATACCTATGGATTTAAGCCAGGAGGGTGTGTTATATATTATGGTGAAAGCAATAAGTATTTTTTACTAACGTTCTGTAAATACTTATATACATATTTTTCTATACCTACTCGTATTTTTGTTTCCCTCTTTTATTTATTTAGATAAGTAGGTACATATGTACATGTATTTTGGTTAAAAGGGTGGGTAAAGTTAAGTACCTTATTTACTTTTCTTCATTTCAAATCAAAATCCAATACTTATTGCACCCGACACAATTATCTAATCTGAAAGATTATTGAAACAAGAAAATAATTTGGAAAATTTGTAAAAATAAAACTTATGTCATAGTTTTTTTTTTTTAGAATTATTTATTATTTACGAGGATTATATCAGAATATCGTTGTTTAGGTAAGGTCCATTTTGTTTACCTTAGATAAACAGAGTGGGCTTTAGTTGTCCGTCTTCAACGAAAATAAATTAAGATCCACCTTTACCAGCTATCTTCGAACGTCTAATAAATATAGAGCTGTTAGTGAGCAGTGCTGGTTTATGGTAAAAGTAATGAAGAAAACGCACAGAACAATCATCCTTTGTTTCTCGCTTTCTACATCTCCTTGGACTGAAGTAAGCATTTATCATCCAATTCTGCAAAAGTGTATGGAAATAACATTTATGATTTTTATTAGGATTTGTAAACTCAAAGGGTCTTCCATTAAAAGCTTTCATTTTAATTTTGTGGTATTGTGCGCTTTCAAATATAATGCTTTCACTCCTTTTGATAACTGTCAAGCAAATGGAATGATAGAAATTTTAAAAATTCAAAATATAAATGTATAGAATTACTACACAGTATATTCCTCTTGCGTGGAAGAGATCTAAGGCGATCTTCTTACGTAAACCAAGAAAGAAGGCTTATAAGTTCTCAAAATCCTTTGAGACCATCAGCATATCCTTAATTTTAACTTAAAAGCGTGGTATTGTAATTGTAATTTGTAATTGTCAATGTACAGCCCACGGCTATTGGGAATTCAGCAGCATGTCTATCAAGGAGGCAAGAGAAGACTCTTTCTTTTTCATGGATATTAAGTGAGCATTGGGTAAATCCAACTTTTGCAGTCCATCTTGACATAGGCTTAATAAAAGTAGAATGAATTCTTGGGATGGATAATGGAAGGGAAATCACGGTTGTATAAATTGTCAAAGCCTTTGCCAAGGACTCTTCAACAATGAGGTAAAAAGATTCATTCTTAAGAAATCACTTCCCGACATCCCTGATGAAACGGATGACATCATCGGTACCTTCGACTTCAATACACCGTACGAAGTAATATATCCGGAGATGGGAAAATGGAATAGGAAAGTCGTTTCTCTACAAAATGTGATTGGAATATACACAGATCGTTTCAAAACCAAAGACATAAACCTGCTAGTGGCTTTGAGACTTCCGGACACCTACAGTGTGTTCCACGCAGAGGTTTCAGAGTTGTTCTACTTTCAGGCAGAGATCTTTGCTATCGCCGCTACAAACTACTCTCTTAACCTACTCAGCTGCAATAAATACCCCTTAAATTATGGGGGAAGTTACCCTTAAGCTAAACCGGTAAGGTTTGGGTTTCTAGGCATACAAGTATTTGGTGCAATAAAAGATCTACTGCTCTGGTTTTGCATATAGCTTTCTTTAAGCTGGTGTTCCCTTGTTTTCAAATGTAAAATGACTCTTCTACTACGTCTTTAGCATTTCATGAATTGGTATAGACTTAGTTCATGCTGATATACATATGGAAAGATTGAGGGATGAATGAAATGACGGCAGACACACGACCGCACTCTGATATCTCGAAATGATTTTTTTCTAACACAAGCTTTATGAAGTCGTTTACAATATGTAACCACGAGTTTGACAAGGATGTGCATGGATCTTTATAGCTCGTCTCTATAAACGTTGTGGTGGACAGCCTTAACACCAATAAAGAAATTGTGATTATCGATTTTAACTTCTTTGGTTTTCTCCAGGATCAACCAAAGTGGGACGCGATTCGATTGCTATTCTTTTACATCCGTGAACTAGATATTAAGCTGAACAATCTTCCACTTGAATTTCTAAAGCATTTTAAAAAAAAATTATATTACAGCAAAAGTATAAGCAAAAGTAAACCCCAGTATTATAAAGAACTCCGTTAAGGCCATTGTAGTTCTCTAAGATCGGGCTTTCTGTCCTTTGTCGCATCTACAATCAGATCCTAATACTGAATTCTGGATGAAAATAAATCACTGACTGTGCCAAATGTCATGTGTATCACAATGGAAAGTTGTTCGTTGATACTTACATCCAAATTGGAGTGCCACAGGTTTGCATGTTTTCACCATATTTATTTTTCTTTGTATTTAGTTACTGATAATATTAATTTGTATTCGCACACATTAATGGTATTATATCATGTGATGCACAGTATGAGCTAAGGTTGTCAAAATGAAGCTGGTGATGAATACCTCTAAGACATAAGGTCGAGAAAGTTGGCAAATTAAGTATTAGAACTTGATGATGGGTAGGAGAATAGGATAACCTGTCAAAAGTCTGTAGATCAAGGTACGACTATTTCTCTCAAATATTTAGTTCATACCTACCGTATAAAAGCAAAAAACATTGGAGGAAGAATCTAGACCTCTGTCACGAGTTAGAGTGAGTTGAAACGCGTTGTAGAAATCAGAATAAGTTGCACTTAGGCACTTTTGAGGCCTTATGCTCCAGAAAAAGTGTACTCTTTAAAAAAAAATAATTAAAAAAAGACTCATCACATTAGCAGAAATTGCTATTGACACAGGTATTCAATAAAAACTAATCACTCAGTTGGACGTGTTAATCTATTTCTGATCAGCTCTAAACAAACACCACCTTCATTCATCATTGAAAGGACCTTCCTGATTGCATGTTATTGCGTCGCATCCTTTTCCTGTCGACAATAGATGATTGATTTCAAGTCCTTTGAAATATTATCCATTAGATACCTGTAAAAATTAATCCAAATATAAATTTGCATGTTAACCCAAAAAACTACGGTTAATTAAAAGAAATTATATCGATTATCCATTATTTATCATCTGACATTCGATGAATTATAGCCTGAGTAAATTGGCAAAAGCCATTAATGTTAAAAGTTCTCAAAAAGTGCCAGTTATCCAGGAACATTAGCTAATGGTCAAGGCCCCCATGATATTTACGATTTTATTCAAATAAGGGCAATGGAAATTGGAAAATCGAATATGTAGACTCCTGAAATATCCGTTGTCCTTGAGGGGCTTTTTTTTCGTCTCAATAGTAAAAGGATATGATGTGGTTTGCTAAAAAAAAATTGATTAAGTATTTATTCATTGTATTTACCAGGTTTGAAGGACATCATTTTGCAATTTGAAACCCATCTCCTTTAACGGGTTTTGCATGTTTAACTATTTGACTATAATTGGGTTTTAATTTGTTGACATTAATTGAAGATTTCCTCGACACTATAAAACAAAATGTAAATGAATACGCACGCAAAAAACTTCTTAAGAATATTAATTAATTTTTGACGATGTCCTAACAATAACCTTCAATCCTTTGTGTGCACAACACAAATACGAACACAACATCATACCATAAATAAAATGGCAATTTGTATACTATGTGAAGGAATGTGTCGAGAAAAATATTTACATACAAATTTCCCATTATGTCATCTCTGACCATTGTCATCGTCTGTTTTTCTTGTGGACTGTCCTCTTCAGTTGCTGCAGATGCATACGGATGTATGCATGCATCCTGAACGTACAGAAGATACATGACTTTGATGCAGTACTATAATTTGTCCACCCCAATTTAGGTATGCTTAAAGTCCCTCCTTATCTGGTCGCCATAATATAAATACTGAAATACTAAATTTATTTAATTTTGACACATACTCGTACGTATCCTTTAGGGTGGATTGGGTGGTGATTTTAATCTAAATTTACTTTAAGATTGCCAATCAATCAGTCTAGGGATGCATTGCAATCTTTGTTGTTTTATTTTTCTTCCTACATTTTCTAGGTCTTCTTTGAAGGTTTACTGGCTTTTATTTTTAATTTTACGAGAAGACTTGCAAGAGGAAAAATCGATCCATGTACTATATGGGGTAGGATGGAGAGTGGTTTCACTCTTATCCTTGAAAGCTATCAAGAGCATAGTCATGTACCTTCAGAGATCCTAAATTCAAATAGGACATAGACAATGGGATGATGTAATAATAATGTCACATAGAAGGAAAGAAGTCAGCAACAGAACAGCATGTCTGACCTAGTTTCGGTGACAATGAAGGTCTGTTGCGGTAGTAATAGTTCCTCTTAAATTAGTTGCCTTTTATTTTTTTATTTTTATTTTTCTCATTTGATGGATTTTAAAGTGCAGATAAAAGGCACATTTGGGGTGATTTATAAGAGATCAGGGGATGTATTTTGTTGACTTGGAATTTATTTTTTCTCAGTGGTATCACTTATCTTATAAACGACATGTCGATGACACCGGGTGGGTATTAAATTTAATTTATTTCGTTTTTTACTGAAATCAAGCTTTAAGGTACTTAACGTAATACTGTACCTACTTGCGTTAGCTTATGTTTAGTTTTAGGTGTTGTTTTGATTTGATTGATATTCAAATGGGACACGTCTAAGGAAGGATCCTTCTGATCACTCTAACTATAGGCCAATTAGTCGCCTGCCTAAGACTGGTAAGATTTTTCAATCGATGTCCAACTGTCGAATGAGTGTTTTAAATCGTCGGACGGGATGTCATTCAGGATGTCAAGTCTTTTGCGGCATCGATGTCCACAAAACGCTTTCATTTCATCGGCTAATGAATTTTTCCGAAAAGGTAAAAGTCGAATGGTGCCAAATGGAATGAATACCGTTACTGGTTGATAATCAGAATGCGATTTTTAATCAAAAAATCACTCACAAGTGTTGATCGATGAGACGGCGTTTTATCGTGTAACATACGCCAACTTCCTTCTGCGAATTGTGCATTGTACATTAAGTTTGGCACAGTGGAACGAACTCTTTGTGGACAATGCCCTTGGAATGGTGAAACTAAATCAACATTGTCTTCACTTTTGACTTCTCCAAACGAGATTTTTTGGATTTTGGGTCATTTGACGTCTTTCACTCGGCACTTTGGCGTTTGGTTTCTGGATCATATGGAAGACACCACATTTCATCAACAGTTACAATGTTGTAAAGAAAGTTTTTGTTCTTTTTGGCCTATTGATGATGTACTTCGAATGTTGAATTCTGTCACGCAAACATTCTTTCAATTTAGACGTAATAACTTCGATTCTATTCGTCCAAATGTCATGCAGTTTTGACAGTATATCAGCGAAGGATTTACCTTTCCGATGCATGGCCTCACTAGAAATACCTATTTTTAAAAGACCTGTTTACGTTGTAACGCACATTGTCTCTGTTAATTAATTAATGGTTTCCCTCATATGGTTATGAGATGGTGAGTGGCTGGTTAATTTGACAGCGTTTGTTATTGACATTACGCACCTGTACGAGAGTACAAGATATTCGAAAAGAGTTTTCAGCCATTTTGTTCAGAATAGAAGCTAAAAATGAATAACGAGTTCCAATGGTATTCGAATCGACTCAAAGACTGTTGTGAAGTAAATGGCGTGTCATCTGTAGGTTCATTTTTAAATTGCATCTAATTTTGACACTGATAGCTCTTTGTTCGTCAAATTTTGACATACATATGCGAGTCCAATCCAAGCTTCTTGTTTACAGAGAAGTTTAGGTTATTTGAAAGAAAATGTCTTCGAACTTGCCTCCATATGTACAGAAGCACTTATTCTGGTTTTCAACATTACATATATCTCTAATAAGAAACTATAGGTTGCTTCTTGCGTGTCCAGAATGCATGTTATCATCAGTTAATGGTGTTCTGGATCTTGTAAGGAATCACTTCAAATGATCAGCTATAGAAAACCAATTTGAATCGGACTTGTTTTACCTCCTGGGTATTACAAAACATTCAATTCAAATTGACAATTGACATTCAACGTTTAATGATAAGGACGTTTTTCTTTTTTTGCGTTGCAAGGTGCGAATCTTTTTCGTCTAGACGAAACTGAGCCTGTACTCAGACACTGTATGGGATTACTATATCGTCGGTGAAGCTCGGGATTTCAAGCCTGAGAACATCATCGTACATTAGATTCCACAGCAGCGGTATGAGTATGAGAGTAGTACATCCTTAGCAGCAGAGTTTTTCAATTCCGCTGAACATGTTTCTTTATGGAAAATACGCCTCCTTAACCAATGTAATGTTGGACATTCACAGAGAATATGCTCGGTAGCAAATAACAGACAAAATCCGTGCCACTTAAGTAGCAGAAAAAAATGCCCTGTTCTGAATCCGCAATGGTAGTTAGGTAAGTGGCAGAACCTTTCGGCTACCGTGCCACTTTTTATCGGAAATTTTTCATTTTATTTGTTGACACCACTCTAGACGGACTTTGTTAGACAGACAATATTGTGGGAAAGCCACAGTTGAGCTACCCTATTACTTTGGGCTTCTGTGATTAAAGATTTTATGAAAGTCCTCTCTCTGGCTGTAGAAAAGGAAGTTGGGAAGGGGTGTTGTCTAAGTAATTAAATTCTTAAAATCGTGGTTGATGTGTAGATATCCAACTTTGGTTTTGTAGTCGATGGGTACAGAAGGCCGTGTTTATCTTTTTGTGTTACCTGTTTCCATTGAGATATACCCTATAAAGCATATATATTCGTATTTTTTGCATTCTTCTTATTGTTTACGTGTTTGTTTGGTGGATTTAAGGATCCCCATTCGTGGAGTGTCGACACGCACCTAGCAAGATTTATAGTCCGAAGCATATCGTGCTGGGAGGACAAATTCGTTGATCCAAGTATATAGTTTGTTTAGATTGCTCGCTTGACCAGCTTTGTATGTACGTGGTCGTGAAATGGGAGGTAAGGGTTGAAACAGATTTTGTTGACATTGGTTGGGAAAAAGGATGTTACTGAATACAGGTAGGAACCTGGTCGGTGTGAAGCAAAGCACAACTGAGATCATTTGCATCGGTATATCTAGCTTGGTATAAGTATTTAGCCACATTAGGACACAATACTCTGATGTGGAAAACCATAATCCCAGGACGGCAGTCTACAGTGTTTTGTCTGAAGCTCCCCAGCTTATTGACACATGCTCTTCTGAACTAAATTGTTGGGTTTTTGAATTTTCTCATCTGTATTTGTTAAGTGTTGTTTGTCGTTTAGGTGTTGCCGCGATATTTTGGATTAAGATTGTAACTTAGCCAAGCATTGTTGAAGAAATTTGGAGTTTGGTATGATCTTATTAGATAATATGATTCTGACAGCAGAGTTCAGGAATATAATGCTCCTTAGCATCTATGACACTTGTCTACTAGCATTTTATTTTTGAAATCTCTGATTTGAGTAGTTATTGATCCTTGAAATGAACTCAATACTCGTCGTTAGTTCATTTGATGGTGTATTCACTGTATGCCGTACATCATGTGCAGGAATCTATAGAAGTAATGAGGATTAAATAGGTTTGACAAAGTGCTTTCTTCGAAAAGAAGCATCGAGAGTCACACTAGAGGGAACGTTTTCATATTTTTCCATCGGAGTGAGTTCCAAAGAATCTGTATTTCTGAAAGTGTTTTCTCTTACTAGGTATGACCATATGGATTGCAATCTGATTGGGATTCCATTCAAAATACTTGAACTGAATGTGACAAATAAGTTTTCAATTTCTAGGTATTCTGTGAATGTTAAATATCAATGTTACATTCATATACGACACTTTGCACTGACACAAAGCACTCCATCATGTCCATCTAACCAGGATATGGATACGTACCTTCCCTCATTCATTCTTTATGGTCTTGTGAATATATTTTTCCAATTTCTGATTTAATTTGCCATCATGATCCTATTCATTCCCTTCAGGCACCACCATCACTTGGTTTTTCTCTGGACATGACAAGAGCATTCATGTCGACTTCATCACTGTCATTGTATAATACAATGCATTCACCGTTTTCAAGATTGTATCCCCCAGCATTATCTCTATTTAAAGGACCAAACGTTGTGCCACAAAATCTTTTTCGCTCGCTTCATCCCAATCATACGGTGTCTGTATGAGTAATTTCTTTTGCTTCTTTATCTATGGTTCCATTCATGTCGTTTCTTCCTGACAAGGACATTTGTCACTCGATAACGACTGATATAAACGAACAGAAATACAAAGTATTATATTTGGAAATGATTTCACAAAGGTTCCAACTTTATTGCCAGCCAAGCTTAAACTTTTAATCCAATTAAATTGAAAACCATCTAAGGCCTTTGAACATCAACGTTACCTTTGTTTAGTAATTTAACCAATTAAAACTTAAAAGCAATTCGAGTTGAATATTAAAGCAAATCCTTTTTAACAAGACCACAACTTATGCAGCAAGGTCAAGCTGGTTATATCTAAGGATTCCCCAACATCCTTTGCATTAAATTTCACTTCAATTAGAGGCAGTGAATGTAGGATATAAGACGCAAGACCGAGAGAGCACTTTGCAATTTATCATCAAGTCATCTTCATGTCCTGGCCGTCAGTCTAAGTCAATTAAAAAGGAGCCAAGCAATCTTTGTTTTTTTTTTTTTATCTTACATCCAACACAGCTCAAGTAGGACTTCTTGCAAATACCCACAACTACTTACTTGTGTCATAGAAACGAAAGTCCTATTTCTCTTAGCTAACTAATTTGAAATCGAAAAGGAAGTCTGTATAGAAATCACAAGGAAAGAAAACGCAAACATTTATTCAGTGCGTCATGTTACCACAAGCACAAGGATGAAGTCTGCATTTCTGGTAGCCTTTGTAAACGAACCAGAGGCAATTCATTTCCATGTTCCCCTTTGAGAAATCCATGCAATGATGAGTGAAGAGTCCACCACCACATTTCAAGGATCCCCCTTATTCGAATAAGTCATCACATCAGTAAGTTCAAAATGGAAATGAAAGAGAGAAAAAAAAAAAAAAGAATTCCTTTGCGCTAGTCTCACTCGCATCGCAATTTATTTTCTTGTCAATGTGTGCTTGCGGGTGTTTGAATCCTTGCTCTAGGATCGTGATTTGTATGTACTCAAGTGTTCATCGCTGCCGGAACTGCCAACATGTATGTATCTCAAAAATCTTCCAGCTGTGAGTTAGAGACGCAGATGTTGCCTGTGTTGAGTACCAAATGAGTTATTCTATATTTTTTGTTGCGTTTGTTAAATTCCGACGGAAATTTATTGATTGTGTTGCCGGGTCGTGTTTGTATTTGGTGTTTTTTTGAAGATGACATTTCATGAATGAATTTTAAATTTGAATAGACTTCCAAGGATATTACGGTTTGTATAGTGTATTGAAAAAAAACAAACGAACGAAGAAATTTAATAAAATTTCACTAAGCATTTATTCGGAACAAATGCATACTTACAGCAGATCTTTCGATACTTTGAGATTCCGCCCATATTTTTCTTGAAATTGTAGGGTTCTTTGAGGTGTTGGTAACAGCTGAGTACCTCTAGTCAGTCGTATTGTTCAATTTAGCAGATTTATCAATTCAATGTTTAAGCGTTAAGATGTCCCCAAAGTATGAGGTCCTCAAGAACATTAAAAGATCCAATAAAGGTTCAGGTCCTGAGAGATCATCCTTTGAACATTGTCTAGTCATGTAATAGCAGATCTCAGAGATAAGAGTGCGAAATAGGATCCAAATAAGAGTCAGAAGCTTTATTCAGTCTTATATGAATTCATAGAGTTCTAGCCATAATATAAGAATCAAGGCAAAATAGATCCAGCAGAGCATCTATGTAGAGCAGCGCCAGATGTACTTGTGGAAACTACCTTGCAGAAACTTACGCAAAATCGTAGAAAGTGGCATTTTACAATGAAGTCCTTTGCTCTGTCAAAGCACATTTAAACTGTCATAAAACTGAGAACGCTACCACCATTCATCTATCATGTCTCTAGGCATTATAGACATTAGCACTGTTGAGAGTATCCACCACAGGAGCGACTCTGTTCTTCTGTTACTTCTATCGTAACATAGTATATTTTGCACCTACAACCAATATTCAAAGTCAAAGGACGCATTGCCATTTTAAAGTGCAGTTTCACTATAAGCTCTACATGGTGTCTCCGATATAGTAGCACAGAACAGACACATAGCAAGTGGTGATTAGACTAGATTTCTTCTTCATCGTAGCAGCTTCTACAAAAGTCATTCTAGGATAAACCGGGCTGCTTGGTTACCAATCGCGCAGTGCCCGGTCAGAATACCAACAGTATAACGAATGTCTTTGCGACTAAGCTTCAGTAGATTGATGGACCTCGTCTAATTGTAGACTTGGTACAGCCATGGCTATAGCGCATGTGTCTAATTGACATCAGGGTTTGCTTCCTTTTTTGAGAGACTCTATGTCTATTTCCCTGTGTTTCCCTAAGCGGAATGTTGGCGTCAGGTAGACCCTGTGAATGGTGCGTATCCGACCCTTTCCTGGCTAGTTCATCCGCTTTTTCGTTTCCGAAGACGTTCTCATGTCCCGAAAATAGTATAAGATGAGCATCGACAAAAAGGCAGCAATCAGATGCATGGAGCACAGTCTTTAAAATCTCAGCAGCTTTGGCATGTGGACAGACACCTATGGGTTGCGTAATTTAAAACAATTAAAAGGCTTGACCGATAAATGTGCCACTACTGAATAGAAAAGATAGTGACTGTCTCTGGGTCTCATGGAGCTGTCGTGTCAGAAAATTGTAATTTAAATTTGGTTGATTGTCAGATAAATTCGATAATATTTAAAGGTTAGGAAGGTTGGAGGGGTGACTGCAACTATAAGAATGCAGCCTCACTCCGATCTCAACGGATCCATTGTGTTCCCCGGTGTGGGATCATGAAAATTATAAACTAGACAATTAGTTTATGGCAGGAGCGGTCCTACTAAAACAACCCGTTTTCATAATGAATTTTAGGATGGTTTTAGGTGCGTGTTTGGTAGTTCGCTAAAATCATTAAACGATTCTTTTCTAAGAATTAAGTATCTGTTGAAACTTGGGTATTAGCAGAGCAAACGTGTTGAGTCTTCCTCTACGTCTGTGTCATCACAACCTCTACGAAGATCTGTGATGTTTATTCTCATTCTTCTAAGAAGCGCCGCCTTGGAGTTGTGCCGTATAGGGGAGTCAGTGGAGATCTGTTTAACAATAGAAGTTCTCTAGTCCTTTTTTGTTCTATTGGGCTTAAAGTTTTCTAGAGACACGACATGAGCTCAGTGTACTCCACCTTGCGTTGACCATGTTGTGAAAATGCGAAGTAATTTTCAACAAGATTTCAACGCTGATGGATCGTTTGATTCTGAGCCTTTTCTAGCTAGCTCATCGGCCATTTAATTCACGTAGAAGCTGAAGGATTTGAGATTGATTTTCGATCTCCAGATCAGTTTTGGCTTTGATGGCTGCTTGTCTGTCTGTGTAGATGTTTATTGCTATTCAGAGTGGATAGCTTATGGCAGACTTTGGTATTTCCACTTGGAATACACTTCCGTGGTTGGGAAGTTTTCAAGATTTAAAAAGGGGAAATCAAGTACAGGAAGAAGTCTAACCCTTCAATTTTTAGACAACACGCTCTGGAGATTTTTACTCTTTTACCTTTTTTACTCTTAATTGATTAGCCCACGTATCTTGCACTGATCTGGTTCAGTCTTCAAAATCTATTTCAGAAGTCCAGACACTAACTTTGTCGCAGATGTTATGTTGAAGCATGGTGTCACTTAATACAAGGTGATTAACATTGCAGAAATCTACAAAATTTTGCACAATTGTCATTGCGGTTGTCTACCCCCTGTTTCTCGAAAATATACTTGAACCCTTTGTTAGGTCCCCAATCTACATAATAATGTATCCGTTTGACATTGTGTTGAAAAGGAATTGCCGCAAACTATGTATCTCCCAGCTGTGGTAATAAAGAAGAGGTCGAAACTAATTTGGAAATCCTTTGGCCTTATTAAGGGACATCCTTTGCCCCTTTTATCTATCCATTATCTATTTAGTATTCACTGGTTATAATGAACAGAATTTTTGCTAATATAGTGAGTCCTTCTGTACATAGAACTGAATTAACATTCAATATTATTTTTTACTACCTTACTTAAATAAAAAAAATATTCGTTTCGTATGCATTTCACGCCAAGGACATGTAGGCGCATGAACATGATTTTTAATTCTGTTTTTATAATTTTTTACTACACACGTTCGTCGTGTATAAGTTCATTAAAAGTCACAACGACGACGCAGTGATCTGACGCAACTCTGCATAACATAGTCCAGTTTAAGTTAAAACTTTTCACCATACCATGGTCAGGATATTTTGCATGTATTGGTAGTTACTTCATTTAAATTCACCCCTTTTAAGAGGGGTTACACATAAAATGGAAATTTTCTTTCCGCCCATATCATGTGACCTGCCTACTAAATAACGTCGTCATTGTCGTCACAATACCGCACCCTATAGGGACATGACGTAAAGTACCTGCTAAAGCAATGATTTTTTCACTTCTATGGCACTATCGTAGGTAGGTTTTATATTCATTCGATTGGCTTTGATGGACGGCGGCGCGGCGTTGTATGAGAACTTTATGTCTCCTGGGAGGTGTTTGTGTAGAATTAAGTGAGTGGATTTAGTGCGTGACAGCGTGAAACGAATCATTCCGTTGAGTGTTGTTCAAAGCATGATTGCATTCAATTGACAAGACATAGATCATTTGAAAGGTTTATAGGTACAATTAGAAAGTGGATGTCTTTGTGGAACACTTAATGAAGAGATTTACCCAAGCGGGTGGTTAATCGTCGTGGTCTGGATTAAGGGTGACGTTTTGCATTTAAATTAGGATAATTAGATAAGGAATTAAGGTAGCTTAAAGGGGAGGGACACTGGGATTATGCTGATTGATATAGTGAGTAGGTAGGAGATGGTATTTATAAAGAATTTACGATTGACTTCGAAAAGGTAAAAGGGAAACGGAAATGTGTATTACCCAAGGCGACCGATGACGACGTTCTGGAGGTATTTACTTAGGTTTGGTAACAAGGCAATCATCACTGTCGTAGAGTGTTTCCAATTTTCCAATTATACGACTCAAAGATCAAACTTAGATTTTCCACTTAATTTATTGGCATTTATTCAAAGCCAACGTTACGCTTCATTATGCCCATCATCCTTCTGTCAAATCAAAGTGCTTGAAGTATATCATAATATTGACTGATGAAAGTGTATTTAACTAATAAGCCTATTTGCTAGTATAGGGTGCTGGGAATATTCTCTGCTGTTAAATATAAATAGGTAGATACGTACAAAGAGGTGGTGAACAATCAGCCAGCACTTGGATGTTTGGACCGCTTTCTTTCTAAACCGTCTACTCATTCATGTCCTTGGATGTCGCTGTGTCTTGGAACCCAAAAAAGTGTAACGTCATGGCGGTCTATGAGTCTATGAGGTCTGTGAGTACTGTAAGTGCTGTGAGTTCTTCACGACATCGTTTCACCAGTTTGGATTTGATGACTGTGGATGAGATGACCTTCATGCAGGTTAGTCTGTCAATGTATAAGTCCGTCGTCATCCTGGAGTGCAGTTTAGTGGACAGTTCTCGTGCTGCTTCTGCGATTGCTAATACTTCCGCTTGGAACACACTGCCGTAGTTTGAAAGTCTCAGAGAGAGAGAGAGAGAGAGCAATTTTGGGTTCAGATGAGTATATGCCAAATCGAGATATTATTCGGGTTGATGGCCCTACATTTAATCCAATTCTGTCATGAGGGGAAGATTGTTGTAACGATTAGGCTGAAGTCATGGGATTGTGATATATATCTATACACTCTGACTCGGTGTCCATCTCGCAATAGTGCGGTGTTTCAAGTCCCCTTCTTTCCAATTGTTGGATTGGTGGAAGTATAGGGCGTAGGTTTCAAGGGCTGCAGTCGGTGTGTTTCTGATAGCGCTGGTAGATCCTATACATGCTAATCTTTGTATCTTGGGGTCAGTGCTCTGAGGTACGTAGTCTTATCTGCTGCGGGCTACCAGACTAGGCACACATAGGATAGAATGGGTTTGACGATGGCTGTGTACATCCAGTGGATGATGGCGGACTTGGGACCCCATTTTTTACCAAAGATTTTGCTGCATGTTTAGAAGGCTATGAATGCTTCCTTTATCCTTTCCGATGCGTTTTTTTTTCCAAGTCAGTTTACGGTCGAGTATACGGCCCAAGTATCTCGCCTTATAAGCAATTTGGAGGGGTGCGCCATTAACCTACTTGGGCACCTCTGTGTCCAAGTTGTTAAAATATAATCCACATATTTCCGTCCATTTGTGTAGAGTATTGAGGCCGGATGGAAGTAGTTCGGTGATGGTGGGTATGAACTTACTTGGTATGATTGATGGATATATGAACATTTCTTAATATTGAGCTTGAGGGAACCTTCAATAACGTACATACATAAGTATAGATGCTCAAGTGTGTGTGTTGCTCAAGTGTGTTGGATCTCTAATGCTGCAGTGCGGTGCACACAGACTATGACAGTGAATCTTAGTTTTGAAAACTATTTCATGTAAAAAACCAAAAGATAGCTCCTGTTGATGTTGGAAATTTGGTTGTCATGATCTTTCTTTGAAATGATAGATATATTTGTTACGATTGTTCTAATCATAGTTTTGTTTAGTCAATATAGTAGATCATCATTGGGGAGAAACCCCATGTTCATCATCAAAGTGGGTACAAGTCAGCAACACTTCTGAGAAAATAATTGAAATCCAATCAATCCTACCCGATTCAAAGCACATGGAAAAAAAAGGAACTTCTAACATCTAAAAAGGATGTAATATCAATTCCATTGCGGTATCAACTGATGGCATGCAACATAGTGGTGTGTTATCCATATAATCTATATTAGCTGCATTATGATAGATACTCGCATGATGATTTTCCAAATGAAGCTTTCAAAATTGATTGTGAGCTTCACTGTGCCACTCTTAAGCCTATGAAGGAAATTATCCATCCTATCAAGGATATAGAATTAAACGTGTTCAAGGAAAAGTATAGAGTTCGCTACGTGAATGATTTCTGCAAGGACATACATTTTCATAGAACAGCTCAAATGCAACGTGAACTCTAATCATTTACTGTAGAAATTGAAGGACAATCTGCCGGAGCAATGGTACTCCTACCGAAGAAGAAAGACACTTATAGCCCATAGATAGATCAGTTTCATTGAAAGGGCTTACTAAGCCAATTCCTTTAATGCCCCTTTAACATTTATCTTCTGGTTGCCCTGCGGTAGCAGTTCGTCTCCATGTCTATGAAAACCGTACTACTACACTATCCTAGTAGGTACTACCAGAGAAGAACAAAGAAGATAAACTTAACCACACTCCTAACATTCACTAAAAATGTACGACTCCTGGTGGAATTTGCTCTCTCTGTGATTAATCTCATAGTCCTTAAGAAGGATTTTCATTCATTTACTTAAGATTTAAAATTTTTCTTAAAGCAAAGAGAAAAACTCTCCTCAGAGACACAAAGGTTGAAAGCAAACCGTCTTCGTATATCCGTGGCAAGGGTAATGAATGTGAAAAAGGAGAAGTGAAATTATTTATTAGGTGTATTGAGTTAAGTGTGTATCCTTTTCTCGTAGAAAAGTGCAAAGAAAAACATTTGCTTTTGGGGAGAAAAAAAAATTATAAAGTGTCTTGTTAGTTCCCAGCTGTGGGGTAGGTCGTGAGCTAAACATTCTTCAAGTGTCCTTTGAATATTTTATTAGGAATTATAATGATGTCCTTGTAAAGTATAAATATATTTGGCTATAATACAGAAAGGGTACTGAGAAGATATTGTTATATATAAATCAATTAACGAGTAAAGCAGCTTTTATAGTGAAAAGGGTTATTTGATTTGGAAATAGTAAGTAAGTAATGGGATTTTACAAGGAACAATATTTTCAGCTTAGAGTCAAGTACAATAGCAAATATTCATAAGCAAAGAACTCTTAGAAACTGTGAGAGTGGATACCCATTGACTTGGGGGCCATCTCCTTGGGTTTTCAGGCATCCATTGTGAGAAGTTAAACAAACAATTCTTGTATCTCTCCAGGAAGTATTTGGGGGTGAATTTATGTTAGTAGGCGATAACTCAGAATCCTTTTAAATTTGACAGCTGTCGGAAGAATGACAGAGAGCTGGAAAATTCGCTAACCGTCACGTCCATACGATCGACCAGTTTTGGTTTAAGGATAGGCATATTATTTTGCTTGCAATATGAAAGCACCATATGTTCATTACTGCTATCAGTAGATGCGTCTTTGCAAAATTGACTGTAGTGGCCGCAGTGCCCGGGATGTTTGAAGTTTTAATGGTAGTTATTGGTCCAAAACGGCTTCGAAAATATGAACTACACTACTCCCAAGTGAAGTTTTGCAAATACTTCCAGGCAACCATCCCTTTCTGATCATTGTGGAAGACAAGTCTATTCACTTTTTTACCAAATGAATCAAAAACTAACGACAGTGTAGGAGGAGGTGTTTCCTGTGTTTCCATCTTCTAAATTTTTGTAGCGTGTTCTAGGCGGAATCAATAGGGATTAATGAAGGCGTATCTTAGCTCAAGAGTCATAACTACTAAAGATATCCCCATTTTTTTGAATCTAATGAAGGCGTATCTTAGCTCAAGAGTCATAACTACTAAAGATATCCCCATTTTTTTGGATAGGCAAGGAGTAAACAAATCCTTGGAATCTGTCTCTTATAATGTGGAAGTAACTCTAGATTGTCATTCGTCTCTCTTAGCGATGGCTGAGCAGTTTAACATTCACCTTAGTTAGTTGCCAGGGAATAACTATATTCCAGGTAATTATAAGTTGTTTTGTTTTCAAACATGGCACAACAATACCTATTTTATCAGTCAAAGATACATTTCAAAAGAGGAACTATAACTCCATTTAGTTATAATATTCAAAATATGAAAACACTTTCAACACTTAACTATCATTCAGGCAATAACTGCAGACTGCAATTTGTCCTAACATATAGAAGACTGCTGCTATTCCATTAAATTAACTTGACCTTTAAAGGATGCTCTGCTAAATACTTCCTGCAGATCTCCAGCAAGCATTAACTGACTTCTTCGACGAACGGCATTTGAAAATATCTCAAATTATAATGATTGTGAAAATTACTATAATAGCAATTCCAAGCTCATTACTCGACTGCCAGTCACCATCGCAAACTGATTTTGAAAGTTTTCAATATGGGCAAGCATCTCCTTTTTTAATAGTCCCATCATTTCCGGATAAATACAACATCTCTCCGAAATGCACTGAGTCAACACTAAATCTAAATGCATCAGCGAAATTAAAAAAAATTCTCCTCTCCTTCATAAATAAATAAACAAAAGTCTAGGGAAAATAATTTCGTAGATGATATACATAGTTTGCTCCTTGCACCATAGCAAATTGTATCCTTACTGCATTTTGTCGGGCAAAAAAATAATCTGACATCAACATAATTGCTGTTGGTCCTGCAGCAAGAGAAAAAAAAATGTATTGCAACTTGCAACTGACAGTACACACATTTGTACGATGCACTTTCGTCGGTATTTGGATACATTCCTCGTCCTTCCGTGCGGACTTTTTTTTTCTAGTAAGTTGCAGTTTCTTGTCCTGTCTTATGTTCACTCACCGTAAAACTATGTTAGAATAGAATAAAAAAAAAATGAAAAAAATCTGTGATTTCCTCTCTGATTCCAAATGCATTTGATGGCTATCTGTGGATTCCATTTCTTTTTAAATTTCAAGGCAACTACGTAAATTTGATATACCCCCTTGTTTCCGGCTGGTGGACTCTTTGAAAACGAAACTGAATTCAACTGAAAAAAAAAAATCGAAGAGTTACACATTCTGCGGATACATTCCAAGCGTGTATCCTTGCATTGTGAGTGCTTTAGATTTTTTTTTTTACCCAACATTTCCGGTTTTGTACAGAGGAACCTTAGTTTGGATTTAACGCTGCAGTAGCGTATTGAAATGTCCTTCGTCGAGTCCATGTTATGTTGTGTGCCGATCGAACTGCGCGCTTACGGTTTTGAACATTCTCTTGATTCTACGGAATTTCCATTAATATTTTATATTTCGAGGAATGCCAGGCGATTCCAGTTCCCACTTTGAGATCAAGTGTGTGTGCGGTTGGTTTCCAGCGGAAATGCTGGAGCTTGCGCGACACCCAGAGAAGAGGAAATTGAGAAATTGAAGAGGTTTTTCTTTTTTTTCTTCGCCGCATTTACATTACAATGTCGTCGCTGGGAATGCCACTGTACGGGTACAGCATTATTCATGCGACGATATGTGTGGGGGTTCAAGAGTTAAATATCGTCAAGGATATGATAAATGAGATTTCTTTTTGTATGGGCGATGAAATGCATTGCATAGCGTTGCACTCGTGGCAGCCAGCAGCATATTAATGAGAAGCATTTAATTTAAGTCGAATATTGTGTTCAAAGACATAGCTGCACGAGTCTTGATAAGTGTTTAATTTTTTTTAAATTGTTTCTTTCTCTTTATTTTCATTTAATTAATTCGTAAGTGCAGCAAACTGGGATTCATGCTGAAGCTGATTAAGGATTTAAAGTATGTCACGGATGTTCCATATAATTATGTTCATGCCTGACAGAGGCGTGTATGCTATACTGTGTGTCTCGTATAACTTTTCACTATGTAGCATTATAGTTGTAATTCCTGGTATCTAGCAGTTTCACATTAATGCAATCACGTTGAAGTATGAATCTTTAATGAATTAATGGCCTCATCCTTCATCATCATATTAGTTCATGTTTGTCGTCATGGAGCGTAAGGCCGCGACAGTGCATTACCATATCTAGTTCAGATTTCCACTAGGAGTTTGTAATTTTCGGGAAAACTTTTCAGGTTGTTAATTAAAGTTTAACGATAAATATCGATTCAATTTAGATGGAGGGCATGGCCTTATTTGCTTTGCTGTTAGTTTCAGACCATATTACTCGCTGAAATTGTTACTATTAACGACTTCATCGAATTTTATAGTTAGACTAACTTAACGAGAAAACAGTTTGAAATACATCAAGTAGTAAAGAAAATGTTGAAGGATGGCTGAAATATTCCGCCCAGTTGCAATTCTGAAAACTATTAAAGGCGTTTCCAGCAGGACCAATAATATATATATTTTGTCGTATCGACTCCATGTGCATTGCATAAATAAAATTTAAGAGTGCCGCAGATGATAGCTATCGATGAGATAGGAGCCCTCCCAGATATCCAGTACGGATTTCGAAAAGTAACACCTTCGATGATGCATTACAAAAAAAGTAATCGAAAGGGCAATATATACATTTGAACTTTGCGAAAAATATCTTGCAGAAGATACTCATAAAGTATTTCCGAAGAAGGCCACTGCTGTACTACACCGATAATTGATTGACACTGAGTTACAAAAAAGTGGCGCAGTGATACTTTTTCATATGTTGTTGTCATTTTGGTAATATCCCGCTAAGTTTTTGCCGAGATTTATTTTTTTTAGTTGGTTACTGGTTTAATGGTTTATTTGTTTGCAAGTTTGCATAATTTCTTTTAATTTTCTTTGTGATGTGCACATCGTATTGAAAAAAACCGTATTGTATTCAATTTTTCCTACAGACGCGAGACATACCAAATTTAGCTTCCATGATCCGTATGTGTTTTATTAAGTTTATTGTTCTGGATTTGTTTTAATTTGATTAGTTATTAGTTGTTACTGATTTATGTAAAAAAAAAATATGCAAATAATGGCACAAGAAGTCGCCTGTGCGCTGGCTTTAGTTGAGAGTGGCCGGGGCGTGCGCCATGCCGATATTATAATAAGAAAACCGGAGACGACGTTAAAAAAATCCATTAAAGGTATAGGGAGACCAATTCCTACAAACGGCGTCAAGGATCAGGTCGCCCGGAGTAACTACTGCAAGGGATGACCGATATTTGGTGATTCAAAGTCTTCGGAATCGTCTCTAAACAGCAGTTGAGCTGGCCCACAGACTTCGAACTGTTAGAGGGACAGCTGTGAATGCTCAAAAGGTGAGGAGGCGATTAGTGGAAAACGGCCTGAGAGCAAGAAGACCTGCTCGTCTACCGGGACTCACGGAACAACATAAGCGAAGTCGACTTGAATTTGCTAATCTAATCAGGATTGGACAGAGGCCGACGGGGGTAGAGTCGTTTTCAATAATGACTCCAGGTTTCGTCTCCGCTCAACAGATGGACGTAGCAGAGTGTGGGGATGATAAGATGAGAGATAATCTTCGGCAACAGTTGCCCAGCGGGAAAATTTCTGAAGCGGTTCCGTCATGGTGGGGGCAGAAATTTTCATGCGCGGAAAAACCGAGCTGTGCATCATGGAAGGATCAGTGACCTCTACGTTTTATATCACCAACATTGTGAAGGAATATGTGGTTCTATTCGCACCATTTATGGAGGATGACAAGACAATGCTAGACAACACGTCGCCAGGTGCGTTACCGAATATTTGCAAGAAGTGAAAATGGACATAATGGCTTGGCCTGCGATGAACTCGGACGTGAATTCCATTGAACACGTTTGGGACCTGCTGAAGAAAAAGATTGGGATACGAACTGCACTTCCAGAGACACTCAGCGGCCTGAAATCTGCCCTGATCGAGGAACGGGACAATTTGGACGATACCATCGTAAAAAACTTAATCCAATGTATGCCTAGGCAAATATCAGGTTTGTTAGATATTCGGGGAGAGAATACACACTATTACAGGAACAAGGACTCGTTAAAAAAAAAAATAATAATAAAAATGTAAAATGTTAATTTATGAAGTTTTTGTCCATTTTCCTTAATTTATGTTTTATTTCCAAGGTCTCCCTTTTTTAATTTTTTTTTAACACGAATTACTTATTTTTATATTAATAAACAAAACTGTATTAAAAAAAACCTTTTTTTTTCAACTTACTTAAATAATTGCGAAATATCAAAGTGCGCCACTTTTTTTGTAACTCAGTGTACATACATATGTAACTTTTATATTCTTAGAGTAGTTGGATAATGAGTGTAGCAAAGCAGTCAGAATCATTCGGAGAAACTATGACAGTAAGGATTAAAACAAAGAAAAGGCTTTTTTACATTGTTATTAATGCTATCCTAGGTTTCCTTTCAAAACAACACATGCAGTTGCGGTAAAAGCAAGTAAAAAGTTAAAACCAAAATAGATACTAACTAGAACATTACAAAATACCTTAAGTGGTGCTATGTAATTCGGAGTGCAAAGTTACCATGTTACTTAGCTAGCTGTCTTCAGTTCCAGAGTTCAAGTTGGTTGATATTCTTCAACTTGCAAAGAAGATGAATAATAGATTCCTCCTCCTCGTCACCCCAACAGCTTCTGCAAAAATTGTTTGAATGGACACCAAGCCTAGACACGTGCTTTCCTATTAGACAGTGTCCAATGATTGAGCACCTATTATGTTGTGCTAATATGCAATCTGTTAAGGGAGATCAAATTCTTAGAACGTTTCAGGGCCAGGTTTAATCAAACCTGTTTTGTCACTAGACGTGCTATATCGCCTGGCCACTTTAAATGGTTTGCATGTATCGATGGTATACATAACTCAGGTAACTTTACCTGGATACTTTATCTGATAAAAAAGTTATTATTGCTCATGATTGGCGAGTTCATCGGCCTTACAATTCCCTGGGGTATACCTATGTTTGGGCATCCAACAAAGGTGAATGTTAAACTGCTCTGCCATCTACTGGAAATGACCGCTGCCGCTGAGCAGTGAGTACGTCTGAACCCTTCAGTTATGGTTTAAGGTCTACTTTTTTCGTTTGTCGTTTGTCGTTCGTATTTCGTTATTGTCCTCTTTTGTCCTCTATCGTGTGCGTCATTAGCTTACATATGTATGTATGTTCAAAGGAGGTGCTCTCTGTTTCCTCTGTATCGTATGTGTGTTCTGTTTGGTATCATCTGACCAGTGCAACCGCTCGTCTGTCTTTCTGTTTTTTGTCTGTCTGATTCCAATCCTACATATGTAACTTTGTACATACATACAAAATATAAATTTTTTGCGTGTTATACTTACATGTTATATTCTTTACACGAATGAAATCGATCTACTGTTTAATGGTGTTTAATACCGTATCAGAAGAGCAGTTTTTTAGTTCAGAAACTTTTTTATGACAGTTATACTCTTGCATGTTTGTCAGATGCTCACGAGAGGTGGAGCCAGGAACTCCTCGCTAACGTAAGAATTCCAGCACCATAAGAACCAGCTTTCCAGGAAAAGATTACCCTATTACGATAACAAGTTGATTTGTATCACTCACTCAATCATTTACTTGAATTTTAATGTTGCTCCCAACATTCTTATAAGTATGCTGCGTGTGATGCTCTTCCGTCGTATGATAAGCACCATATAACATAAAGTGGATATTTATCAACAGCGCAAGTATCTTCCCTGAATTAATTATATTTCCTGTAGTTGTTTATATTCCTGCGAAAGCATCTTTTCAGTATTTTATGTAGGTACCTTCCCAAAGCGTCATAAATATCCCACAGGTGCTGAAGTACGTACCATTACTCACAGGCTCACAGACGTATGTACGTTTTTCTCAATAGAAAGTATCTATCAGGCATGCCTTTGCCTCCTCACAAGTTACTATATGACTTCATTATTCAGTAATACATTTTTTTTCAGTTGACTGAAAGACCAAAGGTCAAAAGCTTCCATCCATTCATACAAAATAAAGTGTCACGAAGGATGATAAAGCATCCCCACAGACCGAAACGTTCTATGAAAGCTGATCTCCTTTCACCCTCTTAAGTGCATACGTACAAATACCAAGTCAGCAAATCAACAACGGAAAGGACTTCTCTAAATTAAGTATTTCTTCAAGTGTACGCCCTAATAAACATTTCAACAATCCAATTTTCGCTCTAAAACTAACTTCCACTTCATAACAGTAACGCTTTTTCACACAAAGTCATGGCGTTCATTAACTATCTCAATATCACAATCACCACCTAAAATGTGTACAAACAGTCTTCCTTCTGCGATAGCAACCAGATCTCTCATCTCGACACAGCATTCATTGGCGCCACACTGACTGTTTCCTTTGCACTTGACTATACATACTTATGTATGTATGTATATCAACCAACTCAGTGAGCATGAGAAAAACTACAAACTACTGTTCCTTCCAAGCAATTTCACCACATCCAACTCAAATTGTGTACCCGTTTTCAGTTTTTAGATGGTGCTTTCCCTTGGCGCACAATCCTTACACCTTGCACTTAGAAAATTACAAAAAAAAAAAGAAAAAAAAAAACTTCCAAAACATACACACAAGTAGGGAGACTTGCTTCTGAGACCCTGCAGCATTGTCCTTGGGCACTGAGCCCGTTCCATTTGACCCAAAACGTGTGTGCCCTGTTTCAACTCGTACTCGTACTCTTTCGTATTGTGGTGTGTTGTGGTTATCGTCCAAATTGCTGCCAGCGAAATTGCACCCGCAAACTGTTAGCAGCAGTTTCAGTTATTATTTTCGTTCGTTTTTTTTTTTTGCACCTCCCTGTCTCCTTCACATTCGGTGAAAGGATACGATATACATTTTCATTGCTTCGAAGTAAGTTACATTACAAATGAGGAGGAGGATGAAAACCCCTCGAGTGGGTTTCGTTTTAGCTTGAGTGCTTGGCAATGGCAAGTGACCCTTACGCGCTGAAGCTCATGCACATGGATTTAACAGAGCTTGTTGTAATTGCTACATGGCTGGTAATTGAAATGCTACTGTGCAAGGATTCCGGTTTGGTGATTTTGTACTTAACAAAATGAGAAACGAAAGGAAGTTGGCGACAGCGCCATTAAAAAATAAAAAGACGTTTCCATTATAGATTTCTGCGTGAATAAGCTTTATGAAGTGCCTACTTGAGATCATATGCCAGATTGTATCTATTGATTTGTTGTAGATATGTAGATGGTTAGATTGTGGGGTGCAGTGGAACAACGATCTCTGGCATTTGAAGTAGTGATCAATTTTCAAGTCAGCACCTACTACAGTTCAACTATCGTGATGGACTTGAGTATCTGTGGGGGATAGCAGATAGGCACTCAGGTAGTCTTTTGGAAATAGCCCCTATATTGATTAAAAAGATGCGTTTACGTATCATCGTTGCAATACTTTCGGTTTTTGGATGCCTTACTATTTTCCGGTCTTACTATTTTCCGGTCATAGTTCCCGAGTAGTGGGCCGTCTCAACATAGTGTGATTCACCCAAATCTTGTCTTGAAATAAAAAGAATTATTTCGTGTATCTTCTAGAAGACCTGGAACCCATTTACGTATTTTGCAAGCTGATATTGGTGCTACTATGTATCTGCTTCTAAGTGAATCCATTATCATCGACTGATATTGTAATCTATGTACCTACGAGTAGATTCAGGCACCAATCAAATCTCTATCTGTAAAATCGTTGTGCGTTGTGAATATCTGAAATGGACAGATACAATTTTTCAATTACACGGACTGGTAAAACCTGGTATGACGAACCTTCTATCTATAACAATTCCGACATTCATGAGCTAGTGGTGATAACTCGCCATACAATAGATTTGCAGACTGCAAAACTCAATACGCCTAAAAAGCATTACGGTCTGAAAAGAATTGTGTATCAATAATTTTCCTGAGATAGTATAATGTAGTGTAAGATAAAAATAGCATATCCTAGTACATAATCCGCATTCCAAGTTTGGAACTCCAAATTATTTGGCACGAGTCTGATAAAAGTGATGTTTTCACAATATTGCGAAAGATAACACAAATTTTTTAGGCAGATAAAAACATATAGATGACTTGCACAGACTGTAGTTTCTTTAGGTTGCACGCGATATGGAACGATGAGCTCTGTGAAGTATAGAATCATTTGTCATAGGGGATATAGCTCAGTGGTAGAGCATTCGACTGCAGATCGAGAGGTCCCCGGTTCAAACCCGGGTGTCCCCTTCTGTCATCTATTTTTCTATGATTGATGTTTTTTTTTTTGTATTTTCTTATTGAAGTCGACGGGATAGTGAAATACTGAAATGTTTTGTTAAAATTTAAGATGAAATTAAATAAAATAAAAAACAGTCTAAGTAAGGACTATACTGCTATGTCCCTAATACAGAAAAATTGTATCATTCTGGACAGCAAAAATGCATGGTTCCGAGTATTTAAAAGGCGGTCTTCACTCCGTGAATAGAGGGTGGAACTATTAAGCAGCAGGTTCGAAGGTTCGATTTGCAGATAATACTTAAGTTTTTTTCCTATGATCCTACCTCTTCCGACATGAATTTAAAGTATTTGCTCCAAAATTTATAAGCCGAAGGAGGCTATGCTATATAGGTCTAAAATCCTTCACAGATTCATGACCATTTTCGGAAAGGGTTGGGGAACTTTATTTTTTGAGTGTAAGCCGCACCTATAGATCGTTACTGGCCACAGAATCTGCAGCATGATGGGAAGAATATTGTCGGAACACTAGGATTTGTATGGATTAATCAGTAGTAAATCCACCCTTCCTTGTGAATGTTTTGAAGTGGTTTCATAACCGTATAAAAACCGGCCCAAATATTCGACCGATAACACAAATTTTGCCCTCGTATCGGTACAAATTGACAAAAATCCAAGAACCATCCAAAAAATGGAACGTGATGAACTGTGCTTGAAGATGACCCTGTTACGAATATTAAGTCATTACCTGACCTTGTGGAATAAATCTGCTTGCTGGGTTCCATGAATTTTGAATGATCACAAAAAAAAAAAAACACTCTTTCATTTTCCTAAAATATTAAGAACAGAGAGTCTAGCTACTTCAAAAAAATCGGATTTCTAAACAGCAATCCACGGCATGGAACCCGGAAAGAGTAAGTTCCTCTCATAAGGCAAGACAATGCAAATCGGCAACAAAAGTAATGATATCGATTTACTACACCAAGATGGATATATGAAGTCGCTCCTATTCCATTGGAAACTGATCAGACTGTAATAATTGCCAATTGTCAATATACTGAAACTGGATTATCAAGTTTTCTAAAATGACAGGTTAATGAACTTGCTCACAATATATGCAAGTCGATCTCAGGGATTAAAAAAATTTTACCAGGACCTCAATGCCCAGATCTAGTACCTTAAGTTTTCTGATTGTCCCGGAAAGTAAAAATTGTGGGGTGTGGAGGTGTGATCTTCATTACAAATGAAGAGATCAATCAAAGCCGAAATTGAAACTTGCAAAAATACGATTTGAAACAGTATTGTGACTTTTCACAATAATGAGCTCGCTCACCATACTTAACCAAATTGGCAAATATGTCCTCTGCGTCGAGGTATAAATTTGGTAATAAATAGCAATGAAGTGTTCTGACTATAAACCTAGTTACAGTAACACAAGACGTTAACACAAGAAGTTTTTCTCAAATGTGTTGCACATTCTGAAGAGCCATTCCCATAGCCATCAGGTATTTTTTTTTTAACTCGACACTCTCCAATAAGAAATCCTGTGACTAACAAATCTAGCTTATAGGTATGGGAAGGGTTTTGCATTACCATTTTAGCTTATCTGTTACCTTCGCTTTTCGTCCAGTAATGGTGGCGGCAGCTTTGTCTTTCAGCATAATGCATATCCTTTTCTAACCACTATATCCCGTCACCAACAAAAAAAAAATATTGCTATACTATATGCCTTCATTGATAGAAGTGCGTCCTTATTATCGGGGAGAATTTCTATAGCAAAGACTTCCGCACGAAATATAAAGATACATTTGTCCATGCTGGTGCCTGCCTTCTTCAACTATTTTGGATCCATCTGTGTACCATAAATGAGAATCGCTAGCAAATTCCGGATTCAGATCTATTCCTACTTATGGTGATGGGATGCTGGAAGGTGATCCATTCTATCTGTAATATATATAGCTATTCTCTAAGGTTTGTTAAGTCTATCTTGTGTAGGCTTTGTGTCATTATACCGGTGCTGTGTAGGTGATAGACTTCTGCTTGTCTTTAAGGAGATCCTGGTCTTATTTATGGTTTTCGTGACATGAGAATTCCTTGTCTGGTCATTGGTTGAATCGTCAAAATTCTCGGATTCAAGTAGATGTAGATTTATAAACTTTGGCATATACATATCATACTAAGCTCTGATGCTAGATGCAATATTTCCCATTCATTCTTTAGACGTATTATGTTTGAAACATATTTAGTATTTATTAAGCATACCCTTTGTGGGTGACTCTTACTAGACCAAATTCAATCTTTGTTTTTGATGATCGACTAGTAACAATGGCCATGAAAATTATTGCGAAGAACACGACTTTAATTACTGATCGGCGGTATAATGATGACTATTCAGATCAACTTGCACAACATCTTCAGGACAAATAAAAATTTGCATATTTTAAACGCTCGATATGGAAGCGATCCGTCGGTAGCGATCTAGGAGCTGACCTTGATGATCGGCTGGTTTGTCTAGCTTAAAGTAAAGATATTTTACTTTCCAGTTTTTTTTTTATATGTTGTCGTAATGTAGGACATTGTTTTCATCAGGAACAAACTATTGCAGACACTCACAGTACCTATAAATAAAACAAGCAAACATATTCACTGTGATTTAGTGTATTCACTTTCGTCCTTCAAAAGTCTGCAGTACAAGTCTGATAGATTTGATACAAACAAAGCCTTGTATATGTTTCCTCGTCATATAACAACAACGCTCGTTTTCTATTTTACATATCTAAGAATTTCGGCTGTGTTGACCTAATTATATAATAGAATTATTTCATACCTATTTCGAATGGAATAAATTTCAAATTTTGTTCTAGTTGCGCAACTGAAACATTCCTGTAACTCTGACCCTACCTCCCATCGATAGTCACTCGATAAAATTCAATAATCTCAACAAACCGAGACTTTGAAAAACCCTTCAAATCTTGACAACCGTCATATTCTTCTCTAGCCAGCTATTCAATCCAGCCATTTAACTTCCTGAAACCGATAAATCGTCACAAAAGCAAATTCAATCAATTCTTACAATTGTTTGGCCAGAGACAATTTCAAGGAAGATAAATCACCAATAAAAGCCACAAACAGATAAACCCCGACTAAATGTCGTCCTCGCGCATCTCTTTCGCCAAATCACGAGCATGATATCATTTTTATTGTCTTCCATTTCGTTTGGTTGGCTTTTGTTCTTGTCACTGGTAACTCAAGTCCTTCCGTTGTTCATATTTCCCAGCCGCATTGCCTAATGACTTGGAAAATAAATCCATCCTCCTGTGTTGGAAAATGATTTAAGCCCAGAAATTCATAATGTCCTGTGACGTAAATCATTTCCCGATTAGATTTATGGACCTCAACTAATAACGTTAATTACGAAACGAGTGTGCTTCAATGTGCGGGGGAAAAAAAAAAAAAACAAAAATGTCATTCCTTTGGGCCCACTCGGGCGTATGTGGGCCATAATCCAAATTAATAAATCATTTCCTGGCTCTCATGGCAACGGATAAGTACAAGGAAGTCATGCTTACTAATGACCACATACAGTAGTAAAGTCTAAGACGACGACGACGCCAACGGCCATAATCCATTACACATATTCATTCGCCTCACACGCATCGGCATTAATTCCCAAAGCCCTCCTGTGATATCATCGTCATCATCATCATCATCATCACGAGGCGGTTGCCGTCTTACCAATTAGTTGGCCATTAATATTCTTCGAAAACAGGCAAAACGTGCTCCACAATTAAGTAGACGTTGGGTTGCCAACAGGATGACAACGGATATCTTAGCCATCTAATCTCTCCTGTAAACTGTCTCCTTGTCCTTAAACCAACGGAAATATTATCCTTTGACGGCGCAAAAGGTCTGTTTGTGTAGTGATACCTGTGAACGCCAATAAATCCATGTGGTACGACTTTAGTATATTGATGTTGTTAGCTCACGCCTTCAATGGGTGCGCGATATCGAGATGTGAGATCCACTTAAATGCCAGTTTGTTCTTAAAGACTACCATCATACCCAGTTGATGTCCTGCTGTCGTATTGCGATCTGGAATGGTGGGATGAACTCGGTAGACTCCCCGCATAGAGTGCGTTTTTATTATGATTGTATGTATACTTGTACGGTATGTAATGTCTCTGAACTTGATAGCTCTTTAGGGCTATGTGGGTAAATAATGTGAGGCGATGCTGTGTGGGGATTGCTTACAGTAGAGTACAAGCATTTATGGAATAATGGCTGGCAATAAAATTTTAGCGCAGAAGTTTACAAGTTGATGTGGTGGCAGTAAAGGATTGTGGATGTGCTTACAATAAATATGAAGTCGAGACAATAATTGTGATGTGAGCAATAAGTGATATGATTCGAAATGCGTCTCAAAAATGGTACAATGCTGTTAAAAATTTAAAGGGCCTGGCGAGCCAGTATACCGATTATAAGGAGGATATTGATACTCAACAGTACAAGCACATGTAAATCTTTATCTATCTACATCGCCGAATACGCAAAAACAGGACAATCACAGAGAAAGGTTCCAATTTATTTGTTCTGTAGTACTTTTCGATGAGAGACAACAAATGCT
Organism: Xylota sylvarum; assembly: GCA_905220385.1. NCBI lineage: Eukaryota > Metazoa > Arthropoda > Insecta > Diptera > Syrphidae > Xylota > Xylota sylvarum. Next base: position 21,325,504 of record LR999958.1, read on the forward strand.
CATGTACATAATGCAACAATTATTTTCATGAAAAATCCAGTCGCATCACAGGTTCTATACTCTTTGGAACCATTTATATATGTATAGCGAATATTCAGCCTGGGAAATGATAGTCCAAATACTCCTGCATTCGTTCCTTTCTTAGTTCTTGACTTATTGTATGGAACGGCTGCTCATTCTCAAGATAGTATACATTGTTCCAGTCCTTCTTGTTAGGAAACTCTTTTCAAAACTGAATTTTCTAATGGTACCATCCTTAGGGATTGTTAGAAGGGCAAATTTTTAAGGAGAACATCACATTATTTTGACTCAATGCACATTTAACTTCCACTTCCCTGTTTTGACTTTCTCAAGATGGATTTGCATTGTTCTCGACCACGAAATGCAAGACAGTTAGTTCCGGAAATACCTCCACGACTGAGGTTGGACGGCTATTAATTTTCTCAGTTATGCACATGCATGTCAGTCTTTGTACTCTATTGTACAATTTTGTCTTGTGCTTTGTATTATGTCGTAAGGGTTTCCTCGCATTTATTTCTATGTCATCAGTTAATGTGCTAATGTCCAGATTGTCCAGCTAGTCAAGGAGTTCGTTTATAAGCTTTCACAATAGGGAATATAAAATTTGTCCCTAACAAATTGTTTTATTGTGTTGGCACCCATTTATGTAGAATTTGTGCTAGCTACCCCATTTCTATTAAGAGCTTGTTTAATGGTTTCATGTAAAGTGTTGTCAAACACCACTTCAGTGTATATAAGCCAAACAGAACTACATTTTCCGCATCGATAGCGCTCTATGGATTAGCTGGTATAGTGGAGTTGCGACTTATCTATATCTGCACCCTTTTCATCGTTTTTTCTTTTTTGTTTTTGAGAAAAATGGACAAATCTCAGGTTTGGTGTGTATCCCGGAGTTAAAGTACTTTTAGTTATCCTATCTAGGTGCAGTAGTAATGTCTCTTCCCCTTTTTGCAAAAAAGCTGGTGTCATGCCATCTACCCCTAGTAAAAGACTGAAAAGACCTTAATACCCATTCAAGCCTACCTCGATATATTTCAAGCCTAATAGATATCTGCTGCTATGTTGTAGTTACTCTTCTGAGGATCCAGGAAATGGTGAGATCAACGATGAGAGTAACGCTCTAATCTGCGGGTTGGCCTACGTTACCCTATTTCTGTCCACTGTTGCTAGAGGGTTCAGTTATCCTACGGACTTTTGTCAAATGGAACCCTCTGTTCATTTGTGCTGGGACGTTTAGATGGTTCTAATAGAGTAAAAATTTACACAGACTCCTGTTAAGCAGTTCGGGTTTGTGAAAGAGGTAACTGCGTTGGGTTCAATAACAACGGCGGTTCCGGATATGTCAAAAAAAATTAGGCACTAGGGAAGCAGGCTCTTAGGCAGGAGCCTATCGATTTTCATTGATATTTTTTTTTTTATTTTCAAACTCATTCTAATGAATGTGTCGTCTTTATAGAAATCTACGGAAACAAATATTGTAAAAGGTGTTGATTTCTAGTATGTTGGTTGGAGCCTCTAAAATCCCTCCTTCAGCTGTAGTCGAGGATACTACATGCCGATTTCCACTTTCATGACTAAGACTTAAAACACCCAACAACTGACTTAGTCAGTATGTACATAGATATGGAGATACATTGTACACACAATTGTGTATTCGTAATAAACTCACCATCCCAGTATAATAGCATAGGAGCCAGTCTAGCAAGTCTGTTTTAAATTTGTGCGACAGCTTAAGTTTTGGGATCATTGTTTCAGACGGCGTATCTATTAGTATAAGAAAAGTTTCGCCTAGCATTCCAGTGCGAGGTTTACCAAAAGCTACTCCATTTAAGATGATAGATTGCTTCAGACCAAGTAGAGCCAGCAGTGCATCTAGAAGAGCCCCAGACCAGACCAAACCCGTGCATAAAAAAGCAGGGAAATTCTGTCCTTTACCGAACAAATGTTATCGTCTTAATACAAAAATTCATGCATCAGCAAAGCAAAATGAATTCTGTAGTAGGACCTGAATGCTTTCACCAGTAATAAGCTGTCATTTACATTTAATCTGTTGATGTACCGAGAGAAGTTCTATAGATTGCCGTCTACCAAAATGCTCTGATGTCCAAGTGGAGGCTTTAAGGTAAGGTGCCAATAAAATGTGCCTTCCATTTGTAAAAGATTTGACCTAACTATTGACTTTGAACATAAATAGTTTTGCGGTTTAACTTCATACATACTGTATACAAATTTGATTTAAAATTTTTTTTTTTAAACCGCCCTTCTTCCTGCGCGGCAATTTTAACCCGGAATACCACAAGAACCTAACTAACCTACTGCTTACGCAGTTAATTACCGTAATAATTTAATGGATGTCAGGAGCAGAGTTCATGCTGTAGAAGGCATTGTGTCCTGCAGGCACTGTCTCGTTCTGACAAGGTAGAGCCAAAATGTAACCATGTAACTATCATAATTGTCCCCCACATACACACTTCCATCACTCCCACATATCACTCATGTTATTGTTCCCCCGGCTGTTGCTGTCAAGTGTACTCAATATATTTTTTTTTTTGCTCTGCGTCAGATCCGGCGGGTAACAATGCGAAGGTTGCCTTTTGTTTATTTTTTTTTTTTTTTCCTCAACATACGAGAGGATATACGTTCCAGATACACATGTTCTCGTGTGTGTACGGCCGTAGTAAAGTCAAACAAGGAACATTTGTTATTCACAGCAGATACGATGTTGAAGGAGAGAAGTGTAAATATGAAATACTGACAATTATATCAGACAAGCATCAAACTGTTGGTGGTTGCTTCAACACCTTCCCGACGCATGGAATGGTACTAATTGTTAGGGAAGTTAGAAAACAATACGAAAATGATTTGTCTTAGGCTTCCTGCCATGAAGGATGGATTGGTATTATTTATCCAACCCCAGCTATTATTCATTTGAATGGCATTCATCAGTGGGGAGAACACCTAAGTGCCGTATCCCCTTCGATCATAATGAACTAAACATTACTAATGGCCTGCGGAGGGTAAAAATACTTTCGTCGTACATAAATATGAGATGAATGGGGAGGTTACACTCGCATAACAAACAAGACCCAAAGAAATCGCTTTATGCAAATATCAACACTATGAAAGCCATGATACACCATGACTGTGGTATGGTACTCAGGCGGTGGTTACTCGACTGTATACGTTCATTAGATTCGCATTCTTAGTCCACCGAACGAACACAGGACACACAATGTGGAGATTCCCAGCCGCTTTGTGTACTGCTAGTGGCGTTCTACTTTTCACAGAGGAAACAGCTAAACAATGTACATAGCTGCATTTAAATATGGTAATGTGTAAGGATAATCCTTCGATATTATGTTGTATAAAATTGTGGTTTAATTCTTCCTTGATGTACCGTTACTGCTGCCAGTTTCAACCAGAATCTGTGGTAATTCTGCACGTGTGTGTCGTGTATATATACGGCTGTAAGCTGGTGGTTGACATTTGTTGGCTGGATTTATGTAATTTCTCAAGGATTATACTTTAAATGTTGTGGCTTTGTAATGAGGCATTCTGGTGCAGGATATATTTGCTTTTCGAATGAATGTCAAATGAGGTTTACTTTGGTTTATGCTGTCCTGCGTTGATTCAATTAAAAATTATTTATTTACTGGATGGAAAGGATTCAGTGTCGTAAGGCTATGGAAATTTCGCCACGAAATACTGCAGTACTCGGAGAATAGTAAACGATATGGTGTAAGTGAATTGTAGGACGTTTGTGTGCCTCCTCTGAAAAGATTCGGGTATTTACAAAAGCTGGACGTAATTACAAATGTAGTATCGCGTGTCCTTTGTTGTAGTATAGTTTTCGATATCCACACCGAATTAATTAAGGTCTATTACTATTTTCCTTACTAAAAACCAAATACTATTGTCGTCTTCATTGAAAAGTCTATCTTGTATAGGTTTATGTAGGTAGATAGGTTGCAACTACGGGCATGTAGCCAAACTCGGAGCTCAAAGATCTATTGGATAGGTTTTAATCGAATTAGACTAAGTTCTGTACCCAAAAGTGTATCTATGTCCCTCATTCTTGGACTTGAAGAGCCCTACGTTAGTAAACCGAATCGCACTATTATCCGCCTATAGCTTTATTTGTAGGTCAAGTGGTAAAAGATACAGAAAAATCTCGAGTGCATCCACCGGTAACCACCGGTAATGACAATGCAGTCTGTTCTTTGTACCTTGGGCAACGTATTCAGTGCATTCTTCTTTATCGTGGGCTTCCACCATACAAGAGCCCCATATGTAAGAATGGATCTGACTATTATAATATATGTATATTCAGTGCTGGTTTCAGCACTGTTCTCTTGCAAATGAAGAGATCGTTATAAGCCGTGCGGACACCTTCATGTATGTTAAGTTTCCGATCTCGTTTAATACCCAGTACAGTGCCAAAACATCTTGAGATATCCAAAAGGGACAACTCCACTTCATCCACTTTCGGCACTTTGAAGGCTGGTATCTTGCTTTGAATTTCCACCTCCATTACGTTATTGAAAGTGCCTAATAACGTCTAAGAAAGCAGCATGTAATGCTGTTTCCATTGATTTACCCATAAGATAACCATGTTGAGCTTTACAAAAACTGCCGATGCCGCACTTGTCTCTGATGTGTATATCTAGAATACTCTCGAGTGTCTTAAGAAGGAATGACGAAAGACTAATGGATCTGTAGTCTTTCGCTTTTGTCTGACTTGATTTACCTGCTCTTTAGGTGTGAAGATGACCCTCACTTCCAAGCTGCTGGTATATAGCCTAACCCTAAACATTGTTTGAAGAATTCACTGACTATGCCTGACTTTTACTGTGACTTTGTGAAGCATAGCTGGCAAAATGCCGTCTGGGCCTGAATCTTCGAATGGTGTGAATGACATAATCGCCCAATACAAATCCTTCAATGTGACGAGATTCACTACCTCTTCCTCTATCGACAAACTGGTATTATCTGAGTATCCATTCGATATGGAAACGGCTTGTGTACTATTGCCTGGAAAGTGAGTTTCGACTAATGTGTCCATCCTTCCTCGCTGCTTTCCACCCACGAACCATCAGATTTCTTGATGTATCTAGGAACTGCCGAGTCTTTGACCAGCATCTTGTGGAGCCTGGAAGCCTCACTAGTATCTGCGGTCAACTCGCCAAATTATTTCTAGGATTTTCTTTTAGATTGCCTCATTAAGTATTTAAATTCTCTCTTACTTTCTATTTATTCATTCCAAGTGATAGCCATGGCTTAAGTGGTTAGTGCGTTGGACTATTAAGCAAGGGGGTCGAGGTTCGATCGCACCTAAGATTTCTTTCACGAGCGTCTGACAAACATCCGAGAGTATAACTGTCATGAATAGGCGTCCCAAATAAAACTCTGCCCCTTCGGAAACTACATTCAACAGAAAGCCCCTTCCAAAGAAGAAGTAAAGAATATAACACGCAACACGAATGGTTATCAGAAGCTATGCCCTGGGTCCCATGGATCTGTTGCGCCAAATGGCAGACTTTTGCCGGTAGTACTATCCATAGTTTTTATAAGTAGCGGATATGTTCTCCAGCATTCGAACATTGGATGATGACTTTGGCCAACGTTTTATGGTTTTTCAAATATGGGTTTTCACGTTCATGAACAAACAGTGCAGTACTTCTATAAATTGACCCTTTTTTGGCAGACTTGTTATTTAGTTTGCCAAACATATCGAATAAAGTAATGTCTACAGGATATGCCCCCAGACTTAAAAGGCTTAAATTTCTGTTGAACCTCAACCCAGTTACAATATGAGTAAAAATAAATCACAAAGAGGACTTCTAAGAGGACTTGTCTTTCACCCAAATCTAAAAACATCACCTTAGGCAAATTTATCATAAAAGATGAGCAATCAATCCATTTCAACATTATACAGAACAGGTCATCTTGTTTGCTGTGAACAAGGTACAATATCTTCTCATATGCTACCGTTCCCCCTTTTTGAATATTCAAAACTAGAATAAACACACCATAAACAGGTATTTTGCATTGAAATTCCTGTTTCCCACACTCAGGCTTCGGGTTTCTAAGTGAAACCTAATATACCATTACCATTCCAACCATATGTACCTACCCACCTACAACAATGAAATGAAAATAAAATAAAAATCACTTCGGTTCGAATCTGCTTGCTACAACACCCAAGTACATTAAGTTCTTAAAGTTACTCTCCTCGGCTTCTAAAACTTTAGTCTACATAAGTAAACATTTGAAAAGGAAAAGTTTTTCCACCGCACTCGGGTTGCTACATCCTTTAGATAAAGGTAGAAGTCAGTCGTGACTTGAATGTTTACCCTTACATACACGAGTAAATATCCAAATGTGTACTCTACATATATGTACATAGATGTCGAAATGTTTTAACCACATAAAGACTGTTTGTGTCCCCCCCTCCAGACATACTGGGTTTCCTCAATCTGATGCCACATTTTTCTCACAGTCATGGATATGGTGTCGTATGTCTAGCTCTAAGCAAATCAACCCACCACCGAAGACTATGAGTAGAAAATAGATAAAATTAATGAAGGAAATTTCCCAAACTCCATTGAGAAGTTTAAATGATAAATGAATTTCGGTTTCCAAAACTTTTCATCCTTCAGTCCTTAAGTTTTTAAGGCTCTTTCCGAAACTCCTCCTGCGTGGAGTTTGTCACACGAATCGCGCGATATCTTCAGAAGGAGTGTAATTATGTAGCGACATCCACTCGACAGAGTGCTGAAGAAGTCTTCATTAAATCGACCATAGAATGTGGCAATAAATTTGATAGGCAGGGTGGTATCTCAGCCCGCTCATTTGTATCATTGTATCTTGATTGATGAACGATTACGTTCGCATCACAAGGCTGTGTTCAATGTTAATTAGAGAACCGTGTAGTCAGCAGTTTTCATGATGTGAGATACTGTCTTGGGGAAAAAGTTACAATCGCCTGGCAGGCCCCCCCACACTCATGTTGGGTTATTAATCAGAAAAGGATTTTGCGGTCTCGACGCGAAGCCGATACAAATTGAAATAAATCACAGTTCTGTGCGTCGGATATGAATGAAGTTCGCTGTTGGTGATTTATTTACGCCGCCGTGAATAAATGATAAATGAAAAAGATTTGTGGAAAGAAAATAAAGTTTTTTTTTTTTTTCTGTGTTTGTTGTTTCGAGGCTTAAAGGAGTTTATTTGTAAGGAGGAGGGCGTTTACTGATGATGAAACATAATTAATCTGTTCTTCAACAAGCGTTAAAGAATTAGGAACGCCTCGGTATGGAAATTAAATTGACTTTGTTGGTTGTAAGTGATATATACAAGTTGTGTGTTGGGCACTTTCTTAATGAGACTGCTTAGTATCCCGTTGAGCAATAATTTCACCAAGAAACGAATGATCGGAGTTGAGTAGCTTAGGTACAAGAAAACTTCCGTCTGAATCTCCTAAAACTAGTTCTGCTGCTGATATCCAATTTGTTTTGATTACATAGAATGACGTCAGCCCTACTAAACTCCTGTCTATCACTACTCTTTAGTCTGAAACTAGTTCCAAACACTAGGTGCATGATTATTGCACAGTGTAACGTTTAAAAGTAATTCTTTTGCTTCAGAGAGGCAGACAGTAAATGGAAGGAAGGAAGGATTTTTACCAGTCATCTCTTGATAGTTATCCCATGGAGTAGTTCCACTTGTAGCAAATATTGGAGATGACATACAATTGTTTGCTGAATTTACTGCATAGTGACGGAGTTGAGCAGGTGGAGATAAGCATATTGCAGATAGAGAGTGTTGGAGCCTAGGTTTTGAAATAGACAATTTTTTATAGACCCAGTCTACTGTATACGGATATGTATGTCTTTATTAGTTTGAGTAGGAGAGATGCAGTGAGATTGAGCCAGTCTCGATGTCGTACCTCACTATTCAATGATTCAGTTGGAAACTGAATATTCAAGACCGTGCTAGGAAGGCTTCGATTGCCCTCTATTCATGTAGAAATGCCCAACCTGAGGTCTCCAGCCCCGAAGTGTTCACTGGCTCGTGGCTCGTGGAAATAACATTATTCCTTGTAATTCAGACTACATTGTCCTATTCCTAGCAAAAGTGCTCGGGAATCGAGAGACATTTTAAAAGAATCTGCGATAGAGATTTGTACAGACGAATCCAAGACAGCGTCTGGAACAGGTGCGGAAGTTTACTCCGGTGCACTGGATATTCGTATCACAACTCGACTGCTGGACCACTGTAGTGTTTTTCAAGCAGAAGTTACAGTAGTCCGTGAAACCGCGACCTGGCTTTCGATTAACTCGATAGAGTGCACCATTATTATTTTCTACAAAGACAGTCAAGCTGCAATAAAAGCCTTGGAATCGCCAATAATTCGATCCAAGTTGATAAAGCAATGCCGCGGATATCTTAGGAATATTCCAGCCAATTGAAAAGTGGACGAGCTTACTAAGAAGACTGGAACCGTCAGCACCTATAAAATCGATAAAATTCCAATTAGATACCGCAGCCATGAGAATGGCAAACAGTAGGTGCAACAATATTAGCACATGTCTCTTTTCTAAACAAATCTGGCCAAAGCTGGTTAATAAAGATTGTTGGCCCCCTCACAGGGCACTGCCTGGTAGACAGACATGCCAGAAAGCTTGATGCTCCCTTCAACGTTGTTGTAGAGACGAGGAAGAGGAAGAAACCTGCTCTATTGGTCTTGAGAAGGAAAAACCTAGGCGAGTACTTCTTCGAGGATGTCAACGATATAACTAGACTAGACTTGCTAAAAGCTTTTTTACCGGGTCAGACTGGTTTAATGTCTGAACGGCGAACCATACCTCTTTGGCACGGGATTACATCGAAACTGGTTGCCCTGCCTCCTGTCCCATCTGGGAAGTCTCCATATAGGTGTCCGGAACTTGTAATTCTGTTTTTTCATAGTGGTATCACAATGGACCGTCCTTTTGGTCTAAGTGTTTGGTCTAACCAAACGACCTCTCAAATCATTACTCGCTGATCTATAGAGGTCGGTAATAATCTCATCAAGACTTTTGATTTCCAAACTGGATTTAGGCAAGGTGATGCGCTGTCATGTGACTTCTTTAATACCATACTTGAAATAATTGTGTAAAACTCACAAGTCAATACCTTAGGCAAAAAGTTTCTCAAAAGTCTGTGCAACTACAGTCGTTCCCCGACGATATTGACACAATTGGAAGAACTCAGCGGGCTGTCACCAATACGTTCCCTAGCATTGAAACGGAAGCTGCCAATTGGTATACGAGAGCAAAACGAAGTATATACAATATGCCGTCAACGAGAAGGAACGCACAATATCGACGAATTGGACAGAACGTCACAATAGACAGCTATAACTTTGAGGTAATAAGGGATTTTGTCTACCTTGGCTCTGCTAACAATTCGGACAGCAACACCTTAGCAGAAATAGAACAAATAATAAAAGATGATAATTACTGTTTCTTTGAGCTGAGAAGGCAATTAAGTAGTAAGGCCCTATCCCGAACAACTAAGGAGAATCTATATACGACCTTGATCATCCCTGCCATCGTTTATGGGCATGGACTTTATCGAAAGCGAATGAAGATATCCTCGGTCGAAGATAACCCATCACCAAGAGGATAACCAATCACCAAATTATTGTCGCTATTTCTCAATCATCGGCAGTTATGAATATGAAAATCAAAAAACAAAATTTCGAAAACAAAACAAATCAATATTCTATTCATTGGGTTAAAGGTAAAAATCCTACCAACCTTAAAATTTATGTCTGATTGTATGAATTGAAAACTACAGAGTCTTAATATAGCTCAAGCAATAAAGTTATCTTCAAATTCTTTCTCAGTTAAACTGGACTGGAAGTTTCAAATAGAAAAATAAAAATACGTCGGTCAGAACTATTTATAAATATGCACATACATATGTTTGTACATCAGAAAGTATAAACTTTTTCTGATTCGCAATGAAATCCGAATCTTATTTATGTAGAAGGTAAAAATTCTTTTAAAAGTCTAGCTACCCAGTCTGCGATTCTTTGGAAGTGTAATTACTTATTTATTTAAAAGGTTGTCTGGCGGTGTTATCTTGAAAATTAAATTCACGGAATGTTGATAAATGAATGAGATTTACTTAAGTATTAATTAGTCTTGGCATGCTAAGAAGGGTATCTGTCTCACAAATTTGAGGTGGTAAGCGAACACACAACAATGAATCTAAGGTATATACGGGCCCTGGGGTCCCATTTTGCTTGTTTTCTTAAATATTTGCCAAATTCAGTCAAATGTTTTTATTTCAAAGAAAATCAAAGCATTAGATCTTTTACATATGTTTCATAGTGCTTATGTAATATATGACGACAATCTTTTGTTTAGTACATCATTTAAATTGCATTCCTGGCAACTGTCTTTAGACAAAAAAAATAGAAAAGATCTACTTTTTTCTGTTTTATTGGGCCATTTAAGTTTCGGACCACTCTGAGCCTTAGAGTAGGGCGTTTGTGCTATCGTAGAGGGTATAGACCTTGTTTTTGATTTCTCGAATTTAGTACATGAATCTCGACTTAGATTACTGCTCAACATATACTTGTAATATTTCTACATTAATGTCCCAAATATGTTATTTGTTTATGAGCCATTCATATACCAAATTTGAAAATCACTCCCAAGTGTGGCTACCTTAAAGCTGTAGTTAAAGTTCTAAACCTTGCTAGACATTGATCTGCGATTCTTATTTTAAGTTGGCATAAATCTCGAGATATCAACTTGAAAGAATAGCTTGGAGTTTGTCACTTGTATTCTGACGGTTCTCTCTGTCTACAAAAAGTCCACAAGTACTACATGCCTCAAGAATTGAAAAGGTTACAAGAGATACATTATAAAATCTAACAAGGGATAGACTTGAATACACTTTAGATATTCACATGCGGGAAGGATCAGCACCGATATGTAGAAAAGTCTGTTTACGAAATGTTGCATACATACTTCTTAGATGTAGTATGAAAGGTACATATTATTCTGAAATGGTACATCGATAGTTCAAAAATGACAAATTTGATGGGTTCCTGAAGTTTTGACTCTATCTATAAATTGTCTGCATGATCCAAATGATCTTATTCTACCTTCAAAGAAGAGATGTATGCTATCAAGCTTTTGGGGAATGCATCAAACGAAATCTCCAAAAATTACACATGAACATTTTTATAATATGAGCTCTCTAAGCTTGTTTAGCACTGCCTTCAAAGTTTCCTAGAGTTTTTGGGACATAATAAAATTGGATTGACCTGGGTCTCTGATCACAAAAGGTATTCTTGCCAATGAAGTCACTGTAAGACCTAGATCTGGAGCTTAATCTCTATTCGTTGAGCCCAAATCTTTCTGCAGCTTATCTGTCAACCAATTACACATTGAGCTAGGACTTACAAACTGGTTTAAGACGTGACAGGAAATGTATCGATTTCTCAAACGAAAGTCATTGCTCTTTCAAATGCTCTTTCACCTCGAGAAAATCGATATTAGTGAATCGGAATTGTAGAGAATATGTTTTATGGACAGTGAAACTGACAAACATATTTTCAGTTCCAATAGTTCCAACATCTCGATTAGGATAGCACAGAAGAACTCAATAAAGTCGAAATGATGCGGATACAATAGCCAAGTTTTTAGATTTCATTTTAGTTGAACCTACAAGATCGCGGTTTAGTCAGAAGACCATGCTAGATTAAATATGAGTGTCTGTGCTTAAATACCTGATTATTGTAAAAATACAGGACCTTAGATAAGGTCAAATGACCAATGTCGTTTGTATCCGCCAGCCCAACTACATATATTGCTTTTATATAAAACTTATTTCTGATGGCGAGAACTTGACAAATATAAAGAAGATAAAGGATTGTCATTTCCTTGATCTCCAGATAAGATTTAAAAAAATTAAAAGACGTTTTGCGTGCCTGCCAATGAGACACTGCACATTGATGAAGTCTTTTATTTACCTGAAATGCAACTTTTTTAAAATAAAAAAAATTACTAGAGCAATTTTATCTTGGCCAGAAGCCATTGGATGCCATTTTTCTACTTAAGTTCTATCTTGTGCAAATGTTGGAATTTAGCAAGGCAATATCTGGCAGATATTCTAAGGTGGTAAGATTTTTGATAGTTCTAGAGATCGGTGCCCTCATCTAATGCCATAACTCGAAATTTGAAAGTTATAGTTTATAGTTATAGTTATAGTCCTTACTATCGCAGGAGTATTTTTGACAATATGTATGCGTATTAAATCATTGAAGCAATAGAAGGGAAAATAGCAGATTGATGAATATAAACCCTCATTTGATGAGCATGATAAATCCAACATCCTACGCAGAACCTATACCCTACGATAAGCAATCTTTGTGGTAGGTGTAGAATATATGTAGATACGTACATTTCGTCAATATGAAACCTTCCAGAAGAAAGCTTATTCTTTTAGCAACTTCTCTAACTTTTCTCTTCATCTTAAAATGCGCATTTATGTAAGTAAAATACATGCACGTGTATCCACAGACCTTAAAGCTCACCAGGCGTGGAAAAATATCTAAACCTTTTTTCTCTTTTATTTTTTATTTTTTGTTAATAACAAAAACAACACCCTTTTGGGAAAAATTTTATAATTAATCAACCCAAAACAAGATGATACTCAGATTTCCACACGCGACCCTGATTGTTTTGATATTAAGACACCTTTTCATACTGTGTACAGTATCATTTCTCATTAATCTCGTATACACAACTCGTTATACAAAATTAATCCTAGGATAATATTATGCTTTCCACAGAATAACTTTTAAATTCAAAAGCCCACTCACACCTTTGCTCTGCTACGTACATATATTCGATTAAGTTCTCCTCGAGAAATTAATTATAATAAATTCTCTCGTCGGATTCTTTCCCGCCACAAATTAGTATTTCACCCGTCTATCCTTAAAAATTGCTTTACCCTTAGTAGAAAATTTATTATTGCTTCGGTATTTCGCCTTCGTTTTTCGGAAGGAAGGAGTCTGGAATTAGAGAAACTATACAATGAGCCATAAATTCCATATGTTACTCGTACACATGAATGTACATTCACGTGTAAATATATTTATATGATAGAACCAGAACGGTGTAACTTTCTGTTGAAATTAGTCGATGGAAATAATTTCTAATCCTTGTATCCTTTCGTGCACAACCCTTAGCTAAGATATATGTGAACTTATACAAAGTAATCAGATACCTTTTGGTAATCCTTTCTCACATTTATTTCTCCTTTTGCTTCTCTTTTGCAGGAAGAAGGCCATGGTGACTATGGAAGGCCAGTTCTTGGTCCGACAGATTTATGACGATGAAATAACCTACAATCTAATTGGGGCTGCAGTGGAAATTTTAAGTAAGTATCTAGACACAATTGGAAGGGAGATTAGAACTTTTGCGAAGTATTACTGCAAAAATAAAGTAGGTGAGATGGAAGAACAAGTGTCCTTATTTGGGTTAAGTGTCTATCACCGTTTTTAGTTTAAACTGCACTTGGAAAAGTTAATTTTTATTGTCTTAGGCGGTTTGGTAGTTTCAGGAAAATTATTTAATTACCTATTAGTTTCGCACCAGTTCTGATGCTGTGTGGTGAGAGAGAGAGTAAAATTATAGGAAGTACCCTGCGTTTTATTCCAGATAGAATTACTTTGGTTAGAAGACTAGTCAAAGTAAAAGTTTTAAAGCGAATTAAGGAATTATCTTTATCAATTAAGAATTCACTTACTAAACTGGTGAGGATATGAATAGTGTAGAGTTCGTAGGAAAATTGATACTATGAACTGTAGGACACTCTTACTGGTAGTACACGACAGAAAATGTAATTTGCTTGGTGAGAATTTAGGATTAACTTTCCTACTACTGCTTAATTTAGTTAAGTCCTTGTGCATCAGCCAAGAGCTTTTTTCTTACATTTTTTAAATCAGTTTTAATAAACATGATGTTCATAGCTGGGTATGTTTTATAACTATTACTTGTAAAATAATTATACTGCATTGTAAACTATATATCGAGCTCTAGACAACGTAACCTACTTAGTTTCGGCAAGGTGATGTTGTGAACAATCTTTTGCGGAACTCCTCTCACACTTTTCTTCTTTACAGCACAATGCGATACTTTACATGTCTTGGGAGTTGTTGAGTTCTATGTAATCTACTCCGTGGCCTCAGTCTTCGATTCAGATTCAAGCAAAGTTATTAATTTAAGGAATGCTGCTGTGAATGTACCTACTGATTCTATGTATGTACTTACTGATATTAGAGCTCTGATAGTAATGATTACTAAGTCTTTAAAATGGAACTTGGGGGCTAGGTTCAAAGACTCATGTATAAGAAAATAGCTATAGCCATACCTACCATTTCAGACTATTGACTTTAACTATTTTACTTGAACTTCAATGCTGAATAATTTATAGATCTTCAGCATAAAGGTGTAAGTATTATACGACCCAGTTGTGAAATTTATTTAGTACGATTTTTGACCCTTTATTTGGTGAGTCCTTGTTCCATTTAGGTATCATTAATGGAATACCATATCCTTAACTTCTTAACTGCCTTAAAGTTGTATTTTTACAATCACAATATAATTTTTGGCACTGCAGGTTCGTACGTGATCAAAGATGTACCTTCTCATAACCATCCATTTATGGGTATTATATTCACCTCAGGAATGGAACGGATGATACTCTCGGATGTTTGTCAGGTGCTCGCGAGAGGTGGGTTCACGAAAACAAAAAACCTTGGTGTAGTCTTGGAATCAAAACTCAATCTGCCGTTCTATAGACCAACACACTTTCCACTGAGCCACGGGTTAATTATCAAATTTTATGTTAGAATGGTAACAGAAGTCTCCATGTTTGTACATAGCAAGTACTTGGATTTACCATCTTTCCAGATAGGTTATGGATTTGGAATCAAAATTCTTTAATCTTTTATTTCGGAGTAAAAATTCAGTCTATAGTCGAATGGCATTTTGATGGTTAAGTACTTTCGTATCCTCAAGTGGTAATCCAGTGTACAACTTTGCGTGTAATATTTACAATTGGCGGTGCCGAGTCTCACACATTGCAGATTGCCCAGATTCCCAAATTGTGGGACCTCCTATATTCGAAGGTGCATGACTAAGAGAGGATTACAAATTTGCACCCAGGTTAATGCGCTAAATCTCCAAAGTTTCTGGGTGAACTTTTAGTGCATTGTTATTTTTGCAACATTGTGCTTACTGACTTTTTGAGGACGTCCATACAGGATGCTCATTCCAATTAAGGGTGATTCTTCAATCATTTCCGCAAGGTGCTTCTTTTTCAATCACGGTTCTTCTAGTATAATCTTTTTCTATTGAAGAAGTGAACTCAATTAATTAGCCACCCAAAGTAAGGGTCGTCTTTAATCTTTCTGCCATAAATTTAGGTTAAAGTAAAGGTGGTGATGTGTACACATTCTTAGACCAGAAGAAATACTTTATGATACCATGGATTAATTTCAATTTCTAGCTATCCAAGGACTACTTGATTAATTCAGAGCTTTTTATGAAACGATGGATGCTTATGACCACTTAAGGTGGCAGTTTGCTAAAATAGTTGAAGAGAAGAACCTCTAAATGGAGCAATCTTTTTGGAGTAGAATCGGACAGGTATATAGGAAGTTGTAGATGATTTCCTCCTTCTCGTTGTCTTTACACCACCTGAAGAAGTCATTAAAGAAAATCCTAACCTTTAAGCAGTATGAACACCGACTACGTAGCTGATCTGTTATCGCTCTAACATAACCAACGTATAGTAGTTTATGAACTAGATTAAGCAAGATATGCTACTTATAAAAAAAGTGCCCAATTTTAATAGATATGTATTTAGGTGCACCGAAAGACATACCCAGACTGTCGATTAGACACAACCCTTAAGAGTAGAACCCTTCTCTTAAATTCATCAGCCTTGTGGTTATCTGAAATACCTCTGTGTATTGACACCGAGCATAAGTGAACTTTGAACTGCTCTGTCACCTCGTTGAAAGACAAACCACAGCCTAAGTGGATTTTGTGATATAAAAGCATGATTGCAGAGATTTATTTCCCGCTTGACTGTCAGTGAAGGTACACTGCCCTACTAGGTATTGCATTTCATGATTCTTGCCTGAAAAAGGATACAGTGATATGGGAGTCGAGAAAAATGCTCAGATCGAGCTTTTTGGAGAAAACACCACAACCTCCCCACTCGCTACAAGCAGGAATTATTCGGCGGGGTATAGTCGAGGTATTCATGAGTATAGTTTTGATGAACGGGGATCAAGAAGTGAAAAGAAGAATATCTGTGCACTTTTGCTACGTAATTGAGGTGTAAGGACCTTTCAAGGACCTGCTACCGAACTATCACGATATAGAGTAGCGACTATAGGTAGTATGCTTTCCAGTTTAGTTTCCTATATAAAATAATATACAAGCATATTGCATTTTCGGCGAAGGAGAGACTGGTGCTAATAATAGTAGGAGGGACTATGAGAACAACTTTGTACTTTATTATGAGAAGACCCAGTTCCATTTTGTGAGATCATAAAGAATATATGATGAGCAGGAAGGATTGGAATTAAGGTACCTATATATTGAGGCTGTAGTAGCTATATCATCTGCATAGGCAATCACTCTGCATCCAATAGACTAGCAGTTCATTGACTGCTAGATTCCAGAGAAGAATGACACTGGGGTGTACTACCAATGACAAGTCATACTCTGACTAGCTGTGTATTAATAATCCGACTCCTAAGCGAATGATTGATCAACAGTTCAAACGAAGTATCCACTTTCAGAATTGTAAGTGCGTCTGTCATTACCTCTGACTTGATAATGATAGTTGCTACCTCAATATCGAGGAAATTTTTTTTTAGGGATGTTGCTTCCCTTTGCAGTACGGATGTTGGGACGCACAGATCATAGTCGGGCTTATGCTCCGGTTCAGTTGTATATCAATCAGACTTTCAATAATTTTCAGCAGAATTGAGGGTAGACTGATCCTCTTGTTCCACATGTGATGAAGATGATTTCAACCTCAGTCCACAGTTCGGAAATTGGACATAATGCAGATAACCCAATATGATGGTTTTAAGCCAATGGGACTTAAGGCTGAATTTAATCAAGTATGGTACTTTAAGGTCCTGCCATTTTGAAAGGTTTAAGCTACATATGGTTCTAAGGATCTTTTTTCTAGTTACAATATTGGGGGAGTTGCTACAACACGATGTGGGAAGTAGGTATTCTCAATCTGAAGCCCAGGGGATCAACCACGAACTACTCACGTTCGTAAGTTCCAGTAAAAAATCAATGAACTCCTTACTTGAGGTTATCCAGTCGACGTTTGGGTTCATCAGGTAGCTGGCTCTGGCAGAATTTACGAAATTTACGATTTTTCACTACCTGTAGGCAGAGTGGGGAAAAGGGACATTTTTAGTCGCTCCCTATAAAGTCCTGTAGTATTTGAAGGCTTCTTGTCTAATCAACCTATCCAGGTTGTCTGGGCCCTAAATAAGCCGATACCACCCAGTAATGTCTTGATTTATATAATGAGAGAGTAAAAAGATATTATGATTGGTCGCTAGGATACAAGTAGAGAAGTTTGTATTAAGGCGCCTTTAAAGCAGATATATACAGATATACACATATATATACATATAGATCTAGTAATGATCTTAAATATATCCGTTGTCTTCTTGTCAAGTAAGTACTGCATTCTCGTTTAACTCGCTCATCAGCCACTTGTTGTAATAAATCTCAAACAAAGCGGAACGTGTAGCCATCATCCGTAAAATTTCTCAACACTTCTTAATATCTCAAGCGTTAAGAAAAACACAAAAATAAAAACTATGCGCCACATTACATTTCACAACTTATCGAAACAAGGCATTGCAGAACTTCAGAGAAATTTGAAAAACTCTACCTCTACCCGTTGAAAGGATTGGTTGAAAATCTCTTTTTCAATTTAGCTTTGCCCAAAGCACTCACTCGCCTTTGTGTGAATGTGAGCACATAAAAATAAAATCTGACCAACCAAAGTATTGAGTGTGAATTGATTTCAATGGGAAACGAAACTAATCCGTTTTTATTTCCCACAATCCGATTGTTCGGTCCGTTTAACACATTTCTTCGATACGTACATACAAGTATGGCTGCTGAAACTCTTTACAAACACATTACCCACTTAACTCGTTTAGAAGCTAAATCAAAAGGATATCAGAGGCATTAGAAGTATGAAAATAAGATACCAGTCCACCGTTCTTCAATCTACATAAAAAACTAAACTTCCCATAAAACCCAACTGAATGCAAATAGGGACGAAAAACAAAAAAATACCTCCAACAAAACTAAGCCATAATCAATGTCATAAATATTCTTCTGGACGATGTTCCTTCCAAAGGCCACTTAAAAATTCAAATTAGTTCCATCGCGGGCGAACAAAAACTAAAATCCCTTTTCCATAACAAACAAGGACGATTCATGAGCGTGGGAGAACGAGACACACAACGCAGAAGGATGTCAACAATCAAACTATGCAAATATATTTTTACCCTCGTTTTTCCATTTCCGTTTCAGATATACCAGCCGATGATATTCTGGAGCTCTTTGGCAAGACATTTTTTGAATTTTGCCAAGATTCAGGTTACGATAAAATACTTCAAGTTTTGGGAGCGACGCCAAGAGACTTTTTACAAGTAAGGTCAACATTTTTTCGTTTCTCTCCCCAGTTTGTAGTCGCATATAAACGGATTGGTTATTTCCAGAATTTGGATGCCTTACATGACCACTTGGGAACACTTTACCCAGGTATGAGAGCACCGTCGTTCCGGTGTACAGAAAAAGATGGTACCCTTCGTTTGCATTATTATTCAGAGCGACCTGGCTTGGAGCATATTGTCATTGGCATTGTTAAGGTGGGTGTTGTAATATTTACTTTATTTTTTTTTTTTGCATGTCCTTGCTATATGGAGTATCGACTCGTTCCCTGTAGGCAGTTGCATCGAAGTTACATGGAGTCGAAGTCGAAATTGACATTGTAAAGCGAAAAGGTGATCCAATCGATGAGGATGAACAGAAATTCAATGCAAAAGCCGAATTGGAAGAACAAGCAGAGCAGAATAACAACAATCATAGCAATGGTAATATTGTTAGCAACGAACGAACAAGTTTATCAACTCCTCCAACATCACCGCCTCCATCAGTGTCCACAAGCGACCAACACAACCAGAACCGATATCCTTGCATCAGACAACCAGATGTGGTAGATGCGGCACAACATAATCAATACCCCCAGCATCAGCAGGTGATGTCGACTGGAACTAGAAGTAAATCGAATCATGATTTCATAGCAAATGGTGCATCATGTCCTTTGTCGTCCAACCCCGCCAGTACCACAACAATAAACAACGACGGCACAAGCAGTAGCAATCTTAATTCAATTTGTACAAATCAAGGTGAGTACTTTGGGCTAGTTTTCTTTATTGTTATAGATTAGATCCTTGTGAGTTAGCTTTGGTGTAGATGTAATCGACCATGAGAAATGAATTTAATTCCAGCGAAGGAGTGAAACTATCCGGGCGCTTAAATTGTCTGTGGCTGCATAAATTGCTAATGAACATAGCTTGTCGAATAAATGTCTTGATCTAGGTTCCAGGAGAATCAAATATAATACATCTTTCGTCGTCTCCAGTTATTTGATTTCAATTTAAATAATTGATTACGCTCAAGTGTGCACGGGAAAACGTTTATTTCAGTTGGCGGTGCTATAAGATTGACTTACCTTACGTAATGCTCGCAGTGCTAATGGATGGAAATTGCATGACTGAGTGGGTGTGGGTTAAGTGCATGAAATATTAAGTGATATTAACGCTTGATTTGATTCTATTGTCTTTGCTTAATGGCAATGTTGAAATTTTCCAGGAATTTCGATTCCACAAAAGACAGACAGATGACAAATATTTGTTCGGGATGCCTAATTATTCAAAAGGATATGATAGTCAAATACCTAATTAATGTTTATTCAGTCACCTGAAGAAAAAGGTTATTGGCTACGCACCCGCATCCTTTATGGGGTTTAAAGATATAAAAGGAAAATGCAAACTGTGGGTTTCCTTGTTAGGAAGCAAGAAAAGGTGTATTTCATATTTTTTACTAAATGTCTGTGCATTTCAAGAAATACCATTAGTTGTTATGGGATACAGCTTAAAAAAAAAAAAATAAATGTGTAAACCTCGATCTCCTCGTAGTTGTCGTATACACTGTCGTATATCGCGTATCTATACAAACCATTAGAGAGGTCCAACAGCTTTATAATAGCTGTCCATACTTCCACTACATCGGTATTAATTGGATACAATTTACCCCAACCGGATGTCCTTTTAAAATCTGCTGGAAGTGCTGCCGCTTAAACGTTAAGCCTTTGTGTCGTTGCATAGGTTTTATTAATATTTTTTTTACGATTCTGCATCCTTAAAATTTTCAACCATATGACAAGCATTGTTATACAATTTATGGAAGTTTTTTTAAATACATTATCTTATGTCCAAATAAACCCGCAATATCCCCAGAATTCAAAGGCCCAATTCTGATGAAGCTGTGGGAAGGTTTCAATCTTTTTTGAAATGGATTTAAATAAGGCTAGGTTAGAAAAATACATATGTGCTTATATTGGCAGAAAGTGCCATCGGCTCAGGCAACAGAGAGCTCATAACGCTCAAACTTGATAAATACCCCGGGAACCTAAAAATTTGAAAGCACCTAAATCAGCTTTAAATTAAAAGTATCTGTATGTCAAGTATTTGTATGTCAAGATTCATAATAGACACCAATCATTTTATCATGATAATTATGATATTGATTGCTTATCATTGACTCTAACTTATCTATCTAAACAGATGATATGAAGATCCTTAGGCATATATCCACCCCTGATCGCTTTCGTCTATTTTAAGAAGATTTGAATAAATTTTCTGGAGCAACAATGTCAATATTTGCACGACCCTCTAGAACAAGCCTATAACTTGCATTACTTTCTTACGGTAACATCTGTCGAATCAGAGACAGAGAACTAAATTTAGTTGTAAATTTTAGAGCTTATTCTGTGCTTGATTTCGTCAATATCGAGTTCCAAAAATTCTTCAGCTCGTATTTTACAAAATATCTTCATAATAATCGCCTTCAGTTAGGCCAGTCCTCGATAATGCTGACTAAACTTAGTCACCTTAGGCTGTCCAATATAAATAATTTACCTCTTCAGTAGCTAATCGTGTGACTTTTAGTTTTTAGTTATAATTAAGTTGTTAAGTATTTAGATTTTAGAAAAAGAGGCATTTATAGGATTGTCGAAATGACGTAGGATCATTGGCATATGACATTTCCCATATTGACGATTACAGCTCACTCAAATTTTTTCATATTTCCACATTAGGATGGATGACTCTAATAGACTGCTTTTTAATAAAGTTCACCTTTTATGTGCCGACATTTGTATGATTAAAAGCTTTACATTCAAATCTAATTGATTTGAAAGTGGAAGTTCAAGTCCACTTCTGTCTATAAATAGATTCCACTTTACAACCTGTCAAGTCAAATATTTTATAGAGAATAGTTCACAATGGTTCTAGCTGTAGACTGGATATCAATCTTATCTAACACAATCTAACTTAACCTATATCTTCAAATCTAATTGATTTGAAAGTGGAAGTTCAAGTCCACTTCTGTCTATAAATAGATTCCACTTTACAACCTGTCAAGTCAAATACTAAATAGAAAATAGTTCACAATGGTTCTAGCTGTAGACTGGATATCAATCTTATCTAACATAATCTAACTTAACCTATATCTTAAGCATCCTATCAATGGATTGTTTTAGGAAAAGCTGGAACTAAACAGAGATGGGATTGAATTATTTGGTTTACGCCTAAAAGTATACACCAAAAGTTTAAATTTTGCCGCTATTTAAATTCACTACAAAAACGGTGATTTGTAGTGAATTTTCAGTATTTCAACACGTTGTGGGAGTATACATATATCGATCCATATTTAATAACTTTCTAGTTTTCATTTATCAAGAGTAATGATAACTGAATGTTGATAGTTCAACAATTGCATAAAATTTAAAATGACACCTCTTGTGCCACACAAGAGAACTCTACTGTTGCATTTTCCAACTGTGAAATCTATTATTTTCGAACAATCGAACACGGAATCTATTCAATAGAATACCTTTAATATCTATTGTATCCTTTTTGCACTTTTCCTTTCAGACCAACAACAAACATGTCCTTTCCTTAGCAATAGAAAATCCAGTGAATCCCTACATTCAACAAAAGCCGATAGTTTCGATGAAACACCAAAGAAGCCCAGTAAAACCGAACGCCTACGCCTGTTGAAAAATAAAAGTGATGACATCGAGAGATCCGATCACGTTCAGTTTCTCATCAGAGAAGTGGCAACAGTTGGCACAAAATCCACACAATCTCAAGCAGTCGACGAGAAGGAGCCACCCGATGACATGGAATTCCTCTGTGAAGGTACATACGTCTTATGTAATTCGAATATTTTCTATTTAGAAACGAGTGTGCAGTCCCATGATTTATCTGTACATCTGGCACATGAAAAGATACTTTTAATTGAATCAATGTCAGCAGGCACTCAAGGCATGTCCCCCATTCTATTTCCAGCACCGCTTATATCTCCATCGACATTCTGTAAGGTTTTTCCATTCCATCTAATGTTCGATAGACAAATGAAAATCGTTCAAGCCGGCAAATCTGTGTCAAGAGTCATACCAAGGTAAGAGCAGATCCTCTACATGAGATGTATTCATTTTGTAATATTATTTCGATTGCAATACATACCCGTACGTACATATTTCTATCTTCTTTTACTTTCCGCAGAGTTGCTGATGAGAACTGTTCCCTGCTGGAAGTCCTCGAAGCCATTCGACCACACTTGCAGCTAACGTTCGAGAACGTGCTGGCACACATCAATACGATATACGTGCTACAGACTCGACAAGGTGCCATGGGCAAACACGAACGCTACTTAAGACTGAAGGTGAGTAGATGAGTGCAGCTGGGGAGTCCCTATACAGGATTCACTTTTTGCTGTGCGCGAGATGTACTTACAGCTTGGTTACGACGGATGTGCGTGGGTGGGGCTTTGTTACGAAATTATGAGCTGAGCTCACGTTCCTGCAATCTCAGGACATTTACGCAATTTTTAGCTGTACGTTTTTATCACCGTAAAGAGCAGTGAATGCCTCGTAAAAAATTACGATTCGAATTGACTGCCGGCAGATGAAAACGAAAGTGAGCCGGCACACAAAAGAATACAATTTCTCTCTTGCAACCGGAAAGGATTTAATTTTTATCCTTCCAGCCATTGGGTTTCGGGTTCGGGTCGGTTGTTATATTATGGTCTTGAAGAACAATGAAAACGGGACAGCAAGTGTGGCATAGAATTTATTTCAGATGAAATTGGAGAATGGTGTCACGTCCTTTGAAATGATATCATTGTATCGAACTTTGATGTAGATTAGAATGCCTTCATTTATGTTGCTTCTGAGTTGTTATTGGGAGCCGTTTTGGGGTCTTCGTGGGTGTTTCTTTATTGATGGCAGGAAACGTAATAAAGTGTTAACATTATGTTTTGGTAAATCGTTTCCATTGAACATATATAGATACGTGTTGTGAATGGCAACATTTAGGGCAGCTTAATCGTTTTCAGTGTGGCTATATATCCGTCTCTAAGTCCCAGTGCCCTACTTTTCTTTCGCATATTGAAATTCTTGAGTTGTTTTCAGTGAGATGTAAAAAAAAATTTTGTTGGATCATTACATTTTGAATGTTATTGAGTTATTGTAAATAAGTCAAGCGTATCCAAATTGTACTGGTGTTTGGAAGTACCGACGCAGTAATTGTTACTGTTTCCAGTACTTTTTGGAGAGCTTCTGGTAATTGACTCCGTTCGTAAAATAACTTTATGATTCTCATTACAGACTTATTTGGTCTAGTCTTACTTAGTCTATATGATCGTCGAAGGTAGTCTTGAACCATTTTTAATTGGATGATTAGAGTTTTCTATTAACATGTAAAGCTTGATAGTCATTGGTTCCACAAGAGATGCCTACGTCATGACGATAGCAACCAGACCCCTGCGGTAAATAGAGGAATTTTTATGTACCTTCTGATGATGGGGTTTAGCTCTCATTCACTTAAGGACCAACTCATTTTGCCTATTCTGGAAAAGTAACCCAATTACTGGAATGTTTTGTTTAAACCTGTGGCCTTAGACAATGTAAACTTGAAATCATTCAGAACAGTAGACCAAACGCTAATGCCGATGATGTAGTCTTATTAGTAACTGGAAATTTCCTGCCCACAATCGTGAACTGTTACAAACAGCGTTGAGCGCCCTAAATAACTGAGCCAAACGCTGCAGACTTGGTCTTAATGAACAAAAAACCGTTCAAGTTCTCTTTTAATTAAGAGAAAAAACCCGACTTCGAACCACCTAGAATGAATGGAGCCCAACTCCAAATATCAGACAAGGTTAGATACCTAGGGTGCATAATAGATCCAAAACTGAACTGAAAAAACAATATTCTTGAACGCATAAGAAGAACGCAAACTTTTTATGCATATAATAGAATATTCGGCAAAAAGGGGGAGACAATACCAGTCACCATCCACTGGATGTACACCGCTATCGTAAGACCTATCGTCACATTGGCTGTCTGGTGACCTACTGCCATCCAACGTCTATCATGTATAGGCACCACCAGCGCTATAAGGACAAGACCTACTGCTGCCCTTGAAGCCATGCTTGGGCTTTGCCCACTAGACCTCTTCACCAAAGAAGTAGCGGCAAAAAGCGTCCTATGTTCGACAAACCTACATGTGGAAAAGTATCAAAATCGGACATAGCACCATCACCAAGTGGCCATACGTTAACCCTCATTCTGAATATCTTAACCCCCAAACGGACTTCAGCCTCAACCTTGACTCCAAATGTCCCTCTAGAGAAAGCTGAACAAATGATGAGGCCATTAACCCCGCCGCCAAATTCATTTTCACGGATGGGTTAAATATGGACGAATGTACTGATTCAGGAATATTCTTAGAGGAACCATCAATCGCCCGGTCTATAAAACTTCCCAAGCGCGCAAGTGTGTATTTCCAAGCGGAAATATTTGAAATCACCGAGCCTGTCGGGACTAATCCACTCTGAACAGCAATACACATATAAACCTGTACATGGACATCTAAGCAGCCATCAAAGCCATTACTTCCATCACAACCAAATCAAAACTGATCAAGTGTTGTAAAGAGGAACTCAAATCCCTCAGCTCGAGGCACAGAATGATGCTCTGCTCGATTCCGAGACATCTGCACTTCCAGGGGAATGGAGTGGTCGATGAGTTAGCTAGAAAAGGCTCAATATCAAAAGACCTACAAGCAGTCCACTCGACCCTAACGCCCATCCGTTTTCTCACGTCCAAAATTACTGCGGACTTTCACAACATAGCCAATGTAAGATGGAGTACACTCACCTCATGCGGTGTCTCTAGAAAACTTTGGGCTCCATACAACAAAAAATGACCAGAGTACTTCTATCGCTAAATAGACCTAACTGACTCTCCTCATAGGTATCCTTACAAGCCACGACTGATTTGAGGGCCATCTTAGAAGAATAAGAATCAGCACCACAGACCTATGCAGAGGCTGCGGCAACACAGGTAGAGGAAGACATAACACATTTCTTCTGCGAATGCCCAAGCCTCAACAGAAGTAGTTACACAACCCTTGGAAAAGTATCTTTCAATTATCTTAACGAACTAGGAAACACGCTACCATAAATCACCCTAAAATTTATTATTAGAACGGGCTGGTTCAGGGCCTCTCTCGCCGTTCGAAGAAACTATGATTTGGTGCATGCACCCTATTGACGCATCATGTCTCGATAAAAGGCAAAAACATATGCCGAAACACATGACTGAAAGTTATACATTAGAGAAGAAAATGCCATTCTCTTGGAAGATTAAAGTTGTATACAGTTCTTAAGCCAATGGTTTTATACATCTCTACGACTGCTAAATCGATGGGTCTAAGGCAAAATCTGGAGTTGGGGTTTGTATTATTGGACCCACCAGAATAGTCTCAGTACAGAAATGAGCCCACATCATTAAAACTGGGCTAGATTATAAAGGGCAGTATAATACACATCTATTCAGGCAGTCAGGGAGCCGTCGTAGTGCTGTATCCCTAAAAATCCTTTGCCAGACACAACAAAGTAAAATTGGTTTGATCATTGTTCATCAGAGAATTGCATCCAATAAATCAGCGGATTAACCAGCTAGTAATGGTTCAGAATCCACGTTTATAAGATGAAAAACTTATTGAGGGGTGAATTAAACTACATACTGCTACAGCACTCATCGATAACTCGACTAGCTCATTGAAAGGGGCTGAAACAAACCAAATCCTACAAATTAAATCTAAGCCCCCTACAGAATATCGGTTTCAGCTGAAAGAAGATTAATCATTCAAACACATTCTCTGTGAATGACCAATACTACATTAGTAAAACACTTTGCTACAAGGACAAAGTGGCCTTTAAAAGGGAGGTTGTTAGGATAGCTTCACCCATTAAAATGTAAATCTATCAGGTCGCAGTGCCAGCCAAATAGCAAAACTCTGCCTTGAGATTTGTCGAAGACCAAGACCAGTTTCAAGGGTTCGAATTTCTCCCTGCCTGAACATCATGCTTGCGTTCCAGGTGTATATTTCACGATCGTTGTCCATGTACATTTGTTGGAGACTATTATTATTTGAAGTATGTTCCACTGCGACTTTCTGGTCTATTTTGCCCTTAATAATACCTTCGAGAATGTTCCCTCATTAGATTTCTAGACGCCAATGTTTACTCCATTTAGGAAAGTTCCCTGTAATGCTTTTCTGATACAGCATATGACATCTGGGCCCCTGGGATTTGTACCCTTTAGTGGCGAAGAAAAATTACTTGTACATTCAACTGTTTCAAATAAAATAGAAGCATATTCTGCAATAGTTACTTACGACATCAAAACCGTGATTGTCATTCCAGGAGGAAGGATACGAGCTGTTGCAAAATTGCAAACAAGGAGAAACTAAGTAGTACCTTTAACCAATTTGATCATTTGAACGTCACTACATTTTTTGCCAAAGAAATGCACAAATAGCATGACATAACCAAATTAAACATCCAATCCAAAAACACGGACATAGAATGGAAATATTCCAACATGGAAAACCAACACGTTTTACATTTTGTTTGCTTTTGACAAAACTCATCTGTCTGTGCAATATTGTGATGGAAAATTTACGTTGTTTGATCAAGGTCTTTATTAAACTTTGTGTCAAAGTCTCGACTTTGATATTCAAATTGGTCTACGTAGACGACCAAACAGAAACAGATTCACAAAGTCAAAGGTGGATGAATTCATCGCTGACTTCGTAGAAGGTAACAGTCTACTTTTCCATTCAGATAATTTAGATACTTAAAATGAATGGTCATCACCAAATCGACTAGACGATTTTTATTTCCAGCAACGAGGGATGTTACCTTACCAAACTGTTTGGACGGGCATCTGACTTTAACCTACTTACGAGTAAAAATATCCGCAATCTTCCTACAGCTTCTGTCAATACATAAACTGCAATACGATAAATGATTGCAGTACGATGATAATGAGCGGCAATGCACGTGAAAGGACATGTGAAACTCATTTCAAGTGGATTTTCGCATCTGTACAAAGAGCACCAATAAATAAACTGCCAACGGATATTGGATTTTAATCGGACTTAAATTCCCGGTTGAAACCTCTACATCAATACTCAAAGTTCTGCGTTTACTTAACAAAAAAGCGGAAAATGCGAATGTGTATATTTTTTTTTTTTTTCAATTTAATACTTTAACTACGTCGGGTTCAATAAACCACTCATTATGAATAATTCATTTCCCTCACACTGGGATTCGCCTGACAGCGAATTATCCTTCCGTAAGAGGGTTCGATATGCATACGCTATAAAGATTTTATTAACATTCGCAAATTCGCGTCCCCACTGGCGAATACATAACCAATCGAGAAGATTTTTTTTTTACACTTTCATTGGTCATAAACAAGCAATTACCACAGTTCAGACATATAAATTTTATTACTCCAGATTCTTTTTCTCTTCTTTGCATTTCACAGGGCCAAATGATGTATATTTCAGAGTCTGACCGAATCCTGTTTCAGTGCTATCCCAGCGTGATGAACCTGGACGATTTGACAAAGTAAGTATTTGATGTTAACTTCCGATGGTATGGGTATTTTCTTCTCCTCCTTTTATCATACATCTCCCGGTAATATCGTAAAAATGAATCTATAAAGATCACATCTAGCCACACCATGCATACGAAAAATGTCAACATTTAAGGACTTCCCTGTTGGGCCATTTGTGGCACACAGCTATACAGCTACTACTTAAGATGGTAACTTTTATTGATGGACATTAATTTGAAGATTGTATAACAAGATGGCATTGTGTGTGATGCTATGTGTGCTGTGTGGTGGTGTAATGTGTCCACAAAAGTGTGTCAACATCGTCCAGAATGGCTTCCATAACTCTACGCACTTCATTCACCCGTGTCCGGAACAAAGCCTCGATTGATTACGAACATTATTTCGCATAAATTCAATGACGTCGAGGACAAAGATTGCCTTTCAGAAGGACTTTTATGACATCGTCTCCATTATTTGTTGTATAGTAGTTGTGAGAATTTCGGCAAATTTCGTAGAATGATGAGAATTAATTTACTGACACCATTGAGATGGGCTTACACTCTGTGGTTGTGTTCTATCGCAATTTTGATATTTTAGGCTCTTTATTAATTTTTGAAAGACTTTATGTGTGGTTAATTTTTGAGCATCTTTATAGGTTAAGAACTAGAATCCATTAAAATGGTTTACGATATAATAAATGTCTACATAGAGCATCAGAAAAGGTGAAACAATAGGGATTAAGCAGTTAAATCTAGGCATACTCTTGATGTTGTCGTTAAGTCTAGTTATGTTACTTGTGACCTATTGTGATTTTTGCAAGAAGTTAAGTCCTTTTGTTATTTAATTAAGTCTCGTAACAAAAGCGACAAGTCATTAAGTGAAGTAGTACGAATGAGGCTTTTGTTTACTATATCATCGCAGTGGCAAAGAAAATGGTAAGCTATTCCTTTGCTAGTTATTGTTGGATAATTCATTGCTTTGCAAATAGTTCTTTGCTGGGCGTATCCTTTCAGGTATTCAAAAGAAATAGTAAACCATATAACGTCAAGAAGCGTTAAACACTTTCCAACTTATTCTCAAAAATCGTGGATTCTTCCTCGATCTATATCGCACTATATTTACTTGGAGGTGCCTATTCTATTTGTCGAAGAAGTTTCTTCTAAGAAGATCATGAAGAAGCCTGCCTATACTTAACGGGCTCCCGACCCGTAAAGAGTCTCTCCCTGAGACTCTGCCACACGGCCTAGCAGGATCCATGTATTGCAGAGTATGTATTTCATCTTCCAAGTTAATTTTGAACCCATTTGTTTCACCAAACCGAATCTTAAGTCTTCGCCGAATCTCTACTAAAGTTTGATTCATTTAGTTGATATTTACTTCGACGTAGGTAAACTCCTTAACCACTTCGAAGTTACTGTTGCCAACAATAACGCTTTGTCCAAGACAGTGGACAGATGCTTCTTTATTTGCTGGCAATATGTACTTGATACTGTCCTTATTCACTTCAAGGCCATCTCGTTTCACATGTTCTAAGACTGCGCACTGGGAGCGACCGATGATGTCAATGTCGTCTGCGTATCCCAGCAGCTGAACAGATTTGTTGAAGATAGTGCATGTTAGCACCTGGTCTGCGCACTAACTATTACAACACAAGTTTGAAAAAATCACGTGATAACGCAACTCATTGCCAAAAACCGGTACATGTTTGGAATAGTTCGGAGGAACTATTTCCGAATTGTACTTTGCACTGCGTGTTTTCCAGCGTCATACGGCACTGCTAGTTCTGTTTAGCCAGTATCCATTTGGCCATCGTCTTGTAGAGATCAAGACGATAAAGAGATGGTGAGACTCGCCTTGAAATTCGTTGGTCTTTTCCAGGATCTGCCATAGTGTGAAAATTTGTTCAATCATCGATCTGCCGGGCCGGAAGTCGCACTGGTACGTGCCGATTAGTGTACTGCAGATACGTTCACACAGTACGTTGGATAGGATCTTATGTACGACATTAAGCAGCAAGATGGGGCATACAAAACTGATAGTATAGTCATCGAGCATGGCTTTATCCCGGTTGATGATTTGGTGCATTCACTCTACCAAAGCATCGCCACCATATTTGAAAAGCTCCGCTGGTAGATCATCATCCCTGGTGGCCTTTTTGTTTCTCAACTGTTTTGATAGCTGAGTCAACCGCTTCAAAACTGGGAATGGGGATGGCTTCTTCATTAACAGGATGTGAGTTCTTTTCTTGCCCTATTACCCTCTCTACCTGATACCCATTTAGTAAGTACTGGAAATGCTGCTTCAACACATCTACTGTTCTCTGTGCTTCGGTGACTAGGATTTCTTCATTGTTTCGAAGAACCTGCATTCCGGGCTTGAAGCCAGCTGCTAGTTGCTTGGCTTCCCTAAAAAAACAAGCAAATATTGTTCCTATCATATCACAGGACTCTTCGATATTCTTGGGCTTGGAGACTACCTGGGTCCTTTTCGTTCTACGCACGATCTTCTTCTTCTCCCTCCTTCTGGCTCTATACTCTGCTCCCTCTGCCCTTGTTTTACACTGCAGCGCTTGCATTTGTTCATTTTCCGTCACCTTTTTCGGGCGCATGCATTCATCATCACACCCAGGGCTCTGTTTGGGTGGTGGCTGGTAGCCTATGGTGGTCTCATTCCCAAATTATTAGCGTTTGTGGATGGTGAATGCACAACGGAGAGTCCCTCGCTCAAGCGCTCTCTGTCGGCTCTGGCTACTCCAGTCGTGCTAAGGCTTTCAACATTGAATTTGTTTTTCGGGACAATTTGGAGCTTCTTCTGGTTGGATAGCCAAGCTCTGAATTTGGCTACAACAAAAAAATGATCAGAGTCGACGTTTCTCCCTCTGGAACTTTGTACATTTTTGTTCACCGTTCAGCCATCAATACTTGTGTGGGTTAAGTATCCCTAGCAAAATAGATGGATAGAGGAAGCCCTAATTTAGCAAAATGAAACCTTATATCTCCTATAATATGTTTGAACTGTCTTAGGTCGGTTGAAAATACATTTTTAGAACCTTGTATTTAGTACATAATCACTTTTGGCAGCCACATAAACATTTGAACAAAATGAAGTTTATTGGGCACAATTCTCTAATGAGTTTTATTAAACCTATGAGGATAAGGACGACAGCTTCAAATCGATACGTCCAAAGTGGGTACCTCCACCCCTCAATGTATGAATTTCAATAATTCTATCCATCAAACCCTTACACCACAACGATATGGTAAAAACCTAATAAATAATGAAAACACTCTAATATCCAAACTAAGACCAACTTTGTCACTTATTTTCATAATGTTCCACTCGCCCACAAAGAGACACAGGACAATGATGAAAACACTCTGGCACTCCATCACTCTTACTGCCTGACGACTGTGATAGGCGATGATGAAAATTGTGGGATAAAAGTCCTCAAAAAATAATATATATCTCCAAGTGAATGGACACTGCACTGCTGTGATACAAAATAATCCCGACATAACAGAAAAAAAAAAAAATAACCAGGAAGGACCCGATAACAATAGATGCCACATTGAGTTGGGAGTGTGATTTATATGAAGCTTTGTCTTCCACACAACAAAAAAGCAAAAAAAAAAAAACAAGGCGAAATGAAAAAGAATTTCTACATAAATATCCATGCGTCCCATAAAGCACTAGAAAGGACATTAAACACGACTAACAGTGAGGGTGGATGCAAACAAATTGTGTTGTCCCACTGAGGGTGTTGTTTTCCCTGAAATTGGATGCGAAGAGTGTGTCCTTTTTCTGCCCCAACAATTGTAGCTGGTGGTTGTTTTCATTTTCATAGGGCTTTTTTTTTTTGTTCATTGCCGTATCCTGTTAGCGCAGTAATCTTTATCCTTTTAGAATTCATTTTGTTTCTATTTTTTGTTCTGTGGGCCAAAAATAATTTTTGTGTTTGCGTTCGCAGAAAGGGCCTCTACATATCGGACGTCCCATTGCACGATGCCACCAGGGACCTGGTGCTGTTGTCGGAAAAGTTCGAAGCCGAATACAAGCTGACGAGAAATTTAGAAATGTTAACCGATAAATTGCAGCAGACTTACAGGGAACTGGAAAGTGAAAAACAAAAAACGGACAGGTTAGTGCGTAAATTTGCCCAAAATACGTATAGATGCGGGTGTGGGCGGGTTTTTATTGAATATTTTTGTATTGTTTTTATTTGTTCTCTCTCTTTGTGTTTTGTTTATACTTGCGATTGTAGGCTTTTGTATTCAGTTCTGCCGAAATCGGTTGCAAACGAATTACGACATCAGAGACCGGTTGCGCCAAAAAGGTGAGTTTATTCAGATTGAGTTTAAAGCTGTGGATTTAAATTGGGTTAATGTTGGTGTTTCTTTTTCTCTTTTTATGCAGATACGACTCGGTGACCTTGATGTTTTCAGGAATTGTAGGATTCGGTCAGTATTGTGCTGCCAATACGGATCCAGAGGGTGCAATGAAAATAGTTAAAATGTTAAATGAGCTTTATACCCTATTCGATGCCTTAACTGATTCTAAACGTAATCCAAATATTTACAAGGTTAGTGAATAAATTTTAATTTAAGAACGCTCTATAAGATTTTAAATGAAATTAAGTCCTAACCCGTAACTCAACATCCTGAAAATTATTTCCCTTTGTTGGCTGTTACGTTAAATGGTGATTCTAATGAATCGAATAACTCGAATGATCCCTAAGAAATTTTCCGTCCTCTTTGTTGCTGTTTATTTTTAAGCCATGAATTCCGTTGGCAGCATGGAGAATACTGGAATATTCACTTGAGATTCAAATACTTCACCTGGCCCAATATAGATAAAGCTTCGTTCCTTCACCTTCACCAAAACTATTGGAATGAAATCCATCATGGCAGTCAAAGCTGTCCATTCATTGATAAAGTCCCTAGTCACTCTTCTGTTTCAACTACTCCTGAAACCGATTACTTTTTAATTTTGCCCTATTTCCCCTGGTCCTAGTACGTCTACGTTTCCACGCCATCATGTTCGCTTTCTAGTAATCAATCTCAGCTCTCTTAAACTGTTTCCGAGTTTTCGTGAGTTATTCTTTGCTGTCCTGAGTAATGGGTTTGCTCGATCTGAGAAGATCCGATCTTCTGCATATGTACATCCATTCTTAGATATTTTTATTCTTACTTACATATATACTGAATGGGCTCCCGACCTGTGAAGAGTCTCTGCCTGTAACACGGCAGCCTTCCATGGAGGTCCTTAAAATGGAGGTTCAATCTTCCTTGTCATCTCGACTCTGAGGGCTGTGATGCGAGGATCCTATTTGCTGAAGCTATTTTGTCAATTCACTCGATACGGCTGAATCAGTTTGTTGGACAACATCCACATCTTGATACAATTCATAGAGTTCCTTCATTGACCCTTGTCCTAGGAGCCTATTCATGTTGTTGATATTTACTTCGAGGTAGGTAAACTCCTTAACCACTTTGAAGTTACTGTTGTCAATAGTGACTTTTTGTCCTAGTCGGTGAATAGATTCTTCTTAGTTTGTTGACAGCATTTACTTGGTTTTGCCCTCATTTACTTCCAGGCCAACTTCTTTAGCCTGTTCTTCGACAGCCGTTGGTGGAAGCGTTCAGCAGCTGGACAGATTTGTTAAAGATAATGTCTTCCGTGTTAAAATCTGATCGATCTTCCAACTATCGGTCCGGAAGCCATACCGGTCCGTGCCTATTAGATTGTTGGCTTGAGTTGGTAACACTATCAGTAGGATAGGATCTTATATTCGACATAGGATTCTAAGTATCTTTAAGCAAATATCGTTTAAGACATCTCTGTGGAGAGTTCTTCTTCGCTAACTTCTTGATTTTGACGTAGAGGCATTCTTAAAAGTCTTTAGCTATGTACAGTACTAAACTGATATTAGGAAAACCGACCTGAAGAACTTGGACTCCACGAAATCTTTTTTTGATTTTATTCAATATCTACTTTGCCTTCTATACAAGATTCTGCACAAAATCACTATCTTTACCACCTGCATGTACCTGTATGGCGTTTTCTCAAATTATTTTCGAAGTACTGTGTTGAACTGAAGTTTAAAAAACATTTCGAAGAGTGCGTTTTCGTTAGGACATATTTCGTTTCATCCAAAATCTACTCTCTTCAGGGTGTTGTCACTGATAATTTTGGTTTTTTAGAAACTGAATCTCCGAGGACCATAATTTTTTCCAGTCTGCTAAACTCTAAACTTTACCTAAACGACTCCTTTATTCGTTGCTATAGAGCTCTCTTCAGCTCTCTTCAGCTACTACATGTTAATTAATGCTCCTGGCACCAGAGTTGCACGGTGTAATCCCTTGCCTTCTACGCTCTCCAATTTTCCACTTCCCTTCTGAACAATATGGCAAAATGAGGACTGTATTTTAATTTGCTACTTTATTCACCTAAAGTACAATGCCATGAAAATTGAAAGCACCAATTCAAATTCTATTCCCCCATTCCCACAGTATTAGCAAATATTAATTCCCATCGGTAATTCGTACACTTTTTAACTTTTATTCATGTGCACTTTTCAACTCATTTCAGGTCGAAACAGTCGGTGACAAATACATGGCTGTATCCGGTTTGCCAGATCCCTGCGAGGACCATGCAAAGTGTATAGCTCGTCTAGCATTGGACATGATGGACATGGCTAAAAATGTCAACATGGGACCAAATCCAATGGTAAGCACTCCTTATTGAAATTAAATTGTTCCCAATACGAGAGGACAAGGATAAAAGTTGCTCTGACAAAATGTCGCTCCTTGTTTATGGTGCAAGAGGAGCAAAGTTTTTGTGACGAATTTTACGACACCGGAAAGAGGTAGAGCAGCCATCTGTTGAATTCACTACTGAAAGTTTCTCTTGCTCGTTCGTTCATTATCTTAATCCTTAAAATTCAGAGCAATAGAGTCTAGTAAAGAGCACAAGTTGTTTTTTTTTTTTTTAAGTTCTAAAAAAAAGGACACAAAAGTTACCTTCAACTACCTACGCAACATCCTCAGTCCTTTAATAGAGTTACGGCCTACGAAATGAAATTGTTTTCACTTCTCAAGAGGGATTGTACACATTCACATCCTGAACTTTGTTGCAGTATACTGTGCACTACGTCTTTCGGTTTGTTCAATCCTATAGCAAGGTCCTGTAGAATTCTTCTACTCTACAGGAAATGCTACTCTCAAACTTGATGTGTACGCAAGAACAAATGTTTGACTAGTCTCCTGCAGGATAATCCTGTGCTGCACTATGGGCAAAGATAACTTTTTTCTTCAATTGAACAAATTGGAAAAGTTTGTCATTAACATTTTGCCTTTGTAAGCAGGATTCTCCATTTTTTTTTTTTTTTCTTCTCATTTTACTTTCTTTGTCACGGCCAGATGAACAATTTAATGGGGAACTTTTGTAATACGAATGAGTGGATTGTGTGTTTGGCTTTTGTGAAGGAGCAGGCAGGATATGCTAGATATATGACAATTGAGAGACAATGCAATTCAATTATTGTCGTAGGAATAGATAGAAAGTTTTTGCCCTGGAACCGATTTGAATTTATTTCAGGAGCAACGTGTGTCTCTGGTTGGAAAGTTTTTGGTGAATTGAGTTTGAATAAAATTGCTATTCATGTAATTGATATTTAATTTATAATGCTGTAACTTTCGGAAAATATGTTAGGAAGTTTTGCATGCAAAGTTTTTGACAGCAATATGAGAGTTAGAAAACTAGTTTTTGACAGGTTGCATTTGGAGTTTGTTAAGCAGATTAATTTGAACACTTTCTGATATTTATTCATTTAGTTATATATGTAGGTCCTTTTGTTACTGACTACATTCAAACACCATTGCGTACAGTTTCTAGCTTTATTCTTCCCCAGTTGTTGTATTTTCTCTTTGGATGTTCTGCGCCAGGTTTTCAGGTGTTAAGCAAACAGCGCGAGCACTCGCGTTTACTTTTATAATCTTCTCTCTGGAGAGTTCTATGTATAGCACTATACAGGTCCCGAGATCCTTGTTGATACTTGTTGATACTGCACTAGAGATGCTAGAGATTGTCAGATGGTGGATATATGTATATATTCCAAGGATTCTGTTCTCAATTTATGGTTTATGTATGTATCTCCTGAAAATTTGTTCATCTAACGCCAGAAGAGTTGAATAAGTTTATCGGAAGCCGGCAGAGTGTATTATTCCAGACCCGATAAGGACCCTCTAGATACATATATCAGGGCCTGCAGTTATTGATTCTTCGTATTTGTCGACAGCTGTGCCTCAAGTGCCATAGCTACTGATCCGTTATCTTTCACTAAGGATGTGAACATGCTTATTGCGTGTTGCTTATCATTTTTTACGTTGACTAGAAAGAACGTGATTCGGTGATGGAATCAATAAACATAAAAAAGTTTTTGACGATTTAGTTACATTTCCTTCATAATCTCTGCGGTCGGAGCCTCATTACCAATTTGCTCAGAGTCCTTGTTAAACCAACGTTTCCTGTGGCGTTAACATGTTAGTTGAGTGGGAAGTATTTCAAGAAGAGATATCTTTATAAAGATGTGTTGACATTGGTCCATCTAAAATGTAGGTCGGTGAATTTAAAAGAAAGGTAAAAAATCCCGAGTGGAAGAATTCACAACGTACACACAATACAGACCCATAGGTACGATTTCAGTTACTTTGTTTGATTGGTGGCAGTAGCTGCTGGTCCTAAAACCAAAATGTGGATAGAATTTCTCGATAGAGCAGAAGGAGTAGTCCTCTGAATTTGAGGAGTCAAAGACGTCTGGAAAATATCTGTTCGTTTGGAAAGCTATTTGCTGATTGCGCTAACGACGGCTTTTCAAAAAAAAAATCATTCAGTTAGGTGACTTCGTGCACTAACAAAATTTGCTAGGAGTACGAAGGGGACAAGGACCCATAGAGTATAATTATATATGTATATGGCCGATGCTCAGTTGACGTAACCAATTGTAATGGCAACGCTCAGGTGAGAAATTGTCTGCCATGACAAAATACACAACTCACTACTCTTGGATGAAGAATATGAAAGATCGTAATAGAACCAAATCACTATGGCTGCCATTTGTCTGCGAGATTTACAAGGATATGTTGAAAACTTTAAAAAGTGAAGTTGGCAGAAACCGACGAAGATCTTGAAGCAGGCTCTGGTAAAGCATTTATGAAGTAACTCCTGTGTAATGTTCTATCTAAAACTCCTCTTACACCAAGTATCTTAAATGATTGAAACGGACCGAGAGCTGATTGTGAAGAAAGCATCAGAAAGTACTGCACAGCCACTTACCCTTTTTTCCGTAGGAGGGTGGGAAGCTTTTAAAGGCACAACAGGGCCCATACTCAGTAAGAGAGTGGGATTTTCACCCACTAAACCCACCTCCCGTCTTACCACTGGTCTTCCTGGCACTGCTGTCAAGCATTTCATTGCGAGGGAGGACTTCAGCCATAGGTACTCGGCTCATTCGTAGCGGCAGACTGCTGCGCTGCGGTTGTCGCTCCTGTCTTAACTGCTCTTTCATAATGCTTGTCATACTGTAACTAATGGATTTCCAAGCAGCCTGTTCGCTGCTCATTATCTGTCTGGTGAAGTTGTCTGGGGTCAAGCCCTTTCCCAGTTGGTTTACCAGCAGGTGCTGTTGTACGTAATATCGTGGGAACTGGAACATGCTGTCCTTGGTGGTACTTTAGTAATACTTCGACTCGTTGCTGTTGCCGTTATTCTGATAGCATGATATTTCTGTTGCGCTTTTTTAGCAAGAAGGTCTATTGGTACCATGCCAAGCACTACACATGCCGCGTTGTAGAAAGTTGTTCGGAAGGCGCTGGTTCTGTAAGCTGTTTCATTCTTCTTTCTGTATGATTTCGTCTTCATGGCACCAGCTCATATTTGAGAGCCGTAGAGCATTATTGATGCAGCAACTCTCGCTGAAGTAATCTTTTCTTGTATTGAGTCATGCTCCAACTCCTCAAGGAGTTTGGTCACTATAATGATTATTATGTCATCGGCAAAGCTAATTATTTTCGAAGACCTGGGGATTTTAAGTCTGAGGACGTCATCATACATTAGATTCCACAGTAGTTGACCTAATGTGGAGCCTTGAGGAAAGACACATGTTTCCTAAAGGAATCAATTATAATATTTCAGAGGTACTTAATAAAACACTACCCTGAAAGTAGGTAATGCTTTTGTGTCGTTCTTAACACTAATTGACACATAAGTACTTCCAATTCGTTCTTAAGCTAGTTAGTTAGAATAATATTTGCTTGCTATTCAATTCGATCTTGAACATCACACGATAACATCAAGAGACTAAATCCTGGCTTAACTCCCATCTTGTGCAAATAGTATAGAACAGCAGCAAATCAATAGTATTGAACGGAAATTTCCGGCAAGGATGTACTCATGCATTTGCATTTCTATTGGTTAGATTTATTAGAAGTGATGAGGACCATCATTAAATAGGAAAGCAAACCTCTTGAGACTGGGAGCTTCAAGGAACTCACCAGTTGTTAGGAGATATTTAGACTAGTAGTAGGAAGTATTGCATTCACTGATGATGGAACCAAACCATATGTTATGAGCAGAATCGGAAAAGATAATTCATATCCAACATATGACAAACCTATGTATATGTATTAGTATAAACAGCAATCTACGAGTGTTCTCTATGTTCCGAACCGGCACTACCACAAGTAAGCTGCACAAAAGCCTGTGAATTGGTGTCATATTTAGGCGTAATCATGTCTGAATCGTAGATCGAGTCTTATGCCAAAAGTCGTTACTCTTGAGCGAAGGAAATTGCGACTGATTGATCACAGTCCTCGAAATCCATTTACAAAACAGTTCAGAAGGAATTCCGGTAGCTAAAAAGAGTTGGTGAGATATCCATTACAATGTATAACGCGTAGGCTTAATAAAGCCCACACAACTAATTCCACAGGACCTAAGTTAACAACCTTCTAATCAATAACTGCACACGCTAACGCTGCCCACCAATACTACTCTATGACGACGTACAAAATTGTATGGTTCAGTTAACGAACGAGCTAACCAACTGTAAACATCAATTTCACTGTTGACATGTCCATTAACAGCTTCAAAAGTATTTACCCCCTGCTCTTGGCTACCTAAACAACCTTCACAATCAATTTCCTTTAAATGGTTTAAAATTTAACAGTTCCACCACGTGCTGTCTAAAGACCAACCACATACCACAGTTTCCGGTGGCCAACAAAAAAAAAAAAAAACCTTGAGTATGGTAAAATGTTTCATTTCGCCTTTTTTTTTTTGACTAATGCCTCATTTTATGGGCACGAGTTCTTTTGCTTTTTATTACCAATTTATTGATATCGGTTCCATTTGAAATGCCTTTTCAAATTTCCTAGCTCTAGGGAAATCTGCGAAAGGATTTATTTTTGACGAAATTTTTCCCAAGAGAGATTTTTGTGATACTCTTAACTTTATGAGTTTGTTCGCCTGAAAATGAAAAAAACAAAATAAATGTGTGTAAGTGTAACCCCTATGCTGCCTTGAGAATTGACATGTGCACAATGACTGATAATTACCCTCCCAAAGAACGCACAAAGAAGTCATAAAAATAAACAAATCCTTTTTTTTTCTTTTATTGTAATCCTGTTTATTACTTACAGCAAATCACAATTGGAATTCACTCGGGAGAAGTGGTGACCGGAGTCATAGGGAATCGGGTACCACGTTATTGCTTATTCGGCAATACTGTCAATCTGACAAGTCGGACGGAGACAACGGGCATTCCCGGAAGGATTAATGTCAGTGAGGAGACTTATAAGTAAGTAATTATGTACATATTTGTATATTTATCCAAATGTTAGTAAAATTGATTGTCATCCCTAATCGCATAGTACACACAGTTACACATTAATGTAATATTGCTTTCTAATTAAACGTAATTAATGGAAGATTGCTACTATTCCTCCATCAGATCGATATAACGTTGAAGTTTCCTAGGCAAACGAAGGGTGTCAATGCCATTGGGTAGCTGACCAGTTGAACGTAGTAGATCACGGATGCGGCAACTGCAAAAGAGAAACAAGAAGTAGAAACGAACATAATTAAAAGTGTACCTAATTAAAAAATTGTTTCCTGTTCAAGGAAATGTGTATAACTTTTTCATGACAGGACAAGAAAAATAATGAAATAGCTGTCGTCGTGTTGGTGTACCTATGTCACTCAATTTTGGTTTATTTTAAATCAAGTAATTTTCTCTCAGCAACAGATGGACATTTTTTCTCCCCCCAAATTGTCCTTATGACCATTAATCAAATTCCTAACTCACCAATTTGTCATATGTATGTAAGTCATCTGTATGGGATCAGCAAGGCATCCTTTATACATCCTGTGACTTTTCATAGCAAAGATTTATTGCATTTTAGATAAGATTATGACAAGACTAATTTATTAAAAGATGCAATAAGAAGAAAAGGATGTGCATAAATGTATCTGATTGAAAGTTCTTAAGTAATTATCATAAGCACTGACGGTTCTTCCTTTATGAAATACAAGTTTATCTTTCCTCTTTGAATAGCGTGTCTAATTAATATCAACTCGGACGGACATTGAATGAAACGAATGCGCTGTGGAAGGCACATAATTAATTTAATTAAAAGCGGAAATGATTATTTTAATAACGTTTGTAGAATTCAAATTTGAAAGAGTATCTATGTAGTCGAATCAAAATCAGATGAATGAAATTACATCCCAAAGCAGTTTTTACCCTTCAAAAGGAAATTAAAGAAAATATCTTCTTTTTTTTGGAATAGTTTTCAATGAAGGGTAGAAAGGTGAAGTTTTTTCATTAATAATTTCTTCCTCTTGTTAAAGACAAATTGGATAGCATCTCAGGATGCTGTCAGATACTTATTAATTCTCCCTTTGAATGGCATTCTAGCTTCTCAAAACTAAAGTTTTTTATTTCTATAATAAAACGGATTTTCATATTCATATATAATAAGTAACGTTGCCGTGATATGAACAAGGGTTCCTTGAAATATTTTCAGTTAGTCCTTCGGAGTAACGGCCGTGGAAGTATCTCTAGAATAGACCTATGTACACATATGTATCTCTTTAACATACATCGAGGATACAATGTTTGGAGATAAAATATCACTGCACAATGATCTTGTAAGCGTACGTCTCCCCTCTGTATGTAGTTCAATAAATGTTCCCAAAGAAATAAGTTGGGGCCGAACTCGAAACCTGAGTACAATGAGCAACTCAACTTTATTTAGTGACGTTTGGTTATGTGTCTGTGCCTTGTTACAAGAAATTCAACTACCACCACAGAAATATGTATATAAGGTCTGATCAGATTAGTTTATTTAAGCATTCAGTTGTAGGATGGAAATTTAATTAAAAAAAAAAAACATTTAAACAATTTTTTTCCACATCTCAACTCGAGCCTGAAGAGAAGTCAAGGCCATACATGCGTATACTAAAGGCCAGTCCGTTATGACAGTCCTTCATGAAGTTGTAGCATAAAAAGTTCACTCTACCACAAAGAATTCGTGCTAGCAGCCTTCCTCCAACCTTCAACGACTTTAAATCATTGGACCAACGAAGCTAAAGCCGAATAATCTCAGGCTAGATTGAAGGTATGCTCAAGATGAGACACATTAACTCATAGCTGGGAGACATTCAGGTACATACACTGGTTTTTAGAGAAACCTCGAAAAAAAGGGATCCTATCCCCTCTACTATGAATACTGGTCGCGAACGCAGTTCTAACGAATCTAGAACTGTTGCATATGCGCAGGGTGTTGTTATAATGGCGAAAATTAAGTTTCTGTCATCACAAAACTACTGTGATCCCTCCTCAATACCCTACACACATCGAAGGAAAGAAGTAGATAAATCGTTAACCCCCAAATCACCTCTTCAGAGTCAGTGTTATCCCACTCCAAATCTTAGATAAGGCAATTTAATTGGATTGTATTCTCAACCTACATCAAGTAAGGTTACGTATGCAGCGTTTGAAATTTGAAGTCATAAGAAGTTTTCGTTCATAGGGTATGTTATTTAAGCAAAATGCCCTGAACGTGTGTCTTCAGAAAAGTTCCACATTTCGAATGGATCTTGTCATTCGAGAAATATAGTTGGAAAATGAATTCCCTGCTGTACTTCAATTTTGTAGACGAATTCTCATTCAATGTTGAGTTAGCTTTGCAATGGCTATTAATTGTCGAGGCAATGAATGCTTTTTGTAAAAAAGCTGAAATTATCAAACCTGTGTATTGAACGTTAAGCCCACCTCTAGTTACCACAATATTGTATCCTTTAGCTTAAATTTCTTCGAATTGCGACCCTTATCATATATATAAAGCCAGAAATATGAAATTAACAAACGATCCACTTTTAGCTGATATAGGACCCCAAATTCTCAACTCTAAATAATGATCGTTTGGCCTTAATTCTTGCACCAATCGAGTCTCTTAAGGCTTCAGTCCAAAATCTTTTCAAAAACTGTTCCTCATAGTGGACGGACAAACCCCAATTCTCTGTGGATGGCATCGAATAGCGATGACTTTGGGT
This sequence comes from Xylota sylvarum, assembly GCA_905220385.1. Classification (NCBI taxonomy): domain Eukaryota; kingdom Metazoa; phylum Arthropoda; class Insecta; order Diptera; family Syrphidae; genus Xylota; species Xylota sylvarum. Next base: position 21,368,530 of record LR999958.1, read on the forward strand.
CCTCTGCGAACCTAGCTTATAGAACGGCGTTACGTTCTACAATTCGCTTAGTTATCAACTCAGTTAAAGGATGGATGTCCAATATTGCTGCTGTGTAAGTCTTTCTATAATAATTTGATAGAGTGTAGTAAATACGAATGTCATCTGGAACGGCGAAAAATGAGTTTGACAGTAGGAGAGTCTAAAAAAAACACCCGACTGTGTCGAGGTACACCAATGTTCGACATTCATAATTTCTGTCAGCACTGTTCCCACTTTGAAGAAGAATCTTGAGTCAATCATGACCTCAAAGTACTTTATGATCCATTTAGAAGGGATATTGTGTCTTCCATGTGACAACGAAATTTGCTTAATTTTTTAATACATTCAGCTGAATTGAAGGGTGCGGTGCCTCAGTGCTCAGTGTGCACTGGAAAGCACAGTATTTAGTAACACTTTTACTTAGAGTGACCCATTAGACTGCCAGATTGGATAACTGAATTCCACTGCAATCCATATTTGACAAACAGTTTTGTCCGCCCTACTCTTTTTGCCTCGTTTTTCACAATTGTTATTCGTATGTGCTTTAGGTGTAAAACTCTGTTTGAGTAGAGACTCTTTGTTCAATCCAAAAACGGTGCAGATACTTCAAATTGCTTAATACTATATTGCGAACATACTCTTGTAAGGCGCTTAACTATTAAGGATCTAAGGGGTATCAGCATAATAGCTAACTCCATGTAAGCTTCAAAATTCTCACCATCTTATAATGTATGACTCACACCATAACTAAGGATTTCCGAATGAAACACATGAGATACAACTGAGATCGTCGATTAACTGCAAACAAAATCAAGACTGTTCAAATTCCTTTCTCTTTACTTCAAACCCTGAAAGGTCTCAACCAGCATCAGTCACTTAGTAAAAAATTAGACACAACTATATGTAACACACGTATGTATACCTATACAAAACGTTTTAAATACTATGTGCTACACATACATGCGTACTTGCCTTTCTTATTTCTTTACCTTACATTGAAAGCTGTATTATATTACATTAATATATTATACACCACTTGTAGATTGTAGTGCTCCCTTCTTATGTCTCTTTAAAGGTTTTGTTTTTCATTACATTCAAGAAGATTAGCTGACTAAATGTAATCAAGAAAACAGTTCCTTCTGTGTTTATTCCACCCTAGGCCAACCCATAAAGTTTTCCAAGAAAACAATGCCATAAACATGAAAGTTTATCCCAAACAACCCACTAATCTAGCCAGCTAATCAATGCAAATAAACAAGAAACCATAATTTTATCCAATTATCATGAAAACGACTGTTTAGCCTGAACAATTTAATTAAATTCCTGCTGAGAATCCTCCCAGCTTCTTCATAAAATGACCAACTTAATACCCTAAATAAATACATATCCACATGGAAACTACTTAGCATTTAAATTGGCAACGTTAATTCATTTAACTTTCCCATAAGCATAAACTTGGACACAATTTCATTAATGGCCCTGCCCTAAGATATACTTATACTTATACTTTAGTAATCAACATTTACTCACCGACACAGATGTTTCAGGGGCATGATCCCAAAGACCTGCTCCTGCTGAATTATCTTATCCACCAGCAGTGTTCCATATTTTTCCAAGAATCTCTCCTTACGCACGTCAAATAAGCTCGGCTATTAAAGATAAACGAGAACACAACTTTATCTCATTTACACAACAAAGTCCATCAAATCTTGTGTCGGTAATATCCAGGACAACACATTCCCCCCCGCCTTCGTCGTTTGGCTTCAATTACGGAATGTTCAATTTGCCATTTACTTGTACAACCGTCATGTCATGTAAGTTGTTGGACAAGGCATTTTCTAAACCCTTCCGACCTCGTTATCGCTTGCAAAAGTCAACAGGACTAGTCGGAGACGACTGCAAATGTTTACATCGCCTTTCCAGACTTTCAACAGTCTGTGTGCATTGTACAACCCTCGTGTCGCCCACAAATTCAACAAATTGCACATGATTACAGCAAACTGTACTCACCTCATAAGGCATCTCAATGAGGGGTATATTCCGTAGGAGGATGTTTAGACAGGAGACATTCTGATATGTATAATGTCGGTCACGTTCCATAAGTTTGTCCAACAATGCGATAACTGCGGAGGAACCCCCGTCTGGTGGATGCGGTTCAGCTCCGTATCTGTTGACAATATTGATAGAATCATTATGATGAGTTCTTTCTTTTTCTCTTTTAAATAAAATTACTGTAATGTGAAGATGGGGTCGAGATAGTTCTAGGAAATAATAAAGATGATTTGGCAAAATGGATTTACATTTGAAAAAGAACGTCAGGACTTTAGGAAATACCAGTATTCCTGAATACATTTGGGGGAAAGTTAAGAAATTGCTACAAGGAGCCAACGAACATTTTGGGTGATGTGGCAAAGATGTCAGTAGTTTAAATCTAAACATTTTCAGAAGTCCAAGAGGTATTTTCGATAGGCAATATGTTGTATTGTTCATGAGACTAACATTAGACGTATTCAAAGGACCCCGAAATAAACTTTAAAGCATCAAGTGCTAGATGAAAATGTGAAATGGTTCGTTGCTTTTCAAATCAGAGCATACTCACTAAAAGTCGAAGCAAAATGACCCTTATGTAACTATTGCATAGACCTCATTTGAAAATAATAATCATGCACCTTGCCTTTGAATTTGCATAGTTCTTCCTATTTCGAACAATTTATGAGTAGGGTTGGGCAAAGTCTTAAGCCTAGTTTGAGTGTTATGCAGAAGACAGACGTGTTGCGTAATGTGGGTTTCAATATATTCAGTGATCAAGGTTTTTAGTTCGAGTGCCAATCATAACCACTCAATTTATTTGGTAATCAAATTTAATGACGTCCACTTAAAGTTCACAAACACATACTTATAATAAATACTAAGTTTCTCTGATTAATTCAGACACCACTCATGGAGTAATGCAACATAATACCACTAAGTCTCAAACCATTGTACAACAATCTCTCTACCTTATACAACTTACGTCATGCAAAAGAGTGCATACTTTTAGGCGTAAGTGAAAATCGACCGCTCATACTAGGTTCTATGTTGTAAGGGTACTTATAAACCCTTGATCGTCTTATGTTATAGTCGTCCATTAACACCGGACTCTCGAGGAGTTTTGCAGTCATTACGTGAGAGTTCAATTACATGCATTTCTGGCTAAAATTATGACTGAAGCCAGTCCAGATCGCAGAGAAAATGACGCTTTAAATATGCTTAGGAGGCAAAATTCTAGTGTCACTGCATGAGGCGGCAGATCCATTAGACTGAAGTCGTAGGATAAGTGCAATGCAAGATCATCCAGATTGCCGGATTTCATTAAAACCACCTCACCTAAGGTTGCAGAAAGCTCCATAGTTCTGGACGATTATACCCGTCATTTTTGAGAATTATGACTACTGTTTTTTTATTATCTTTATTTGTTTATTTCTGCTATTTATTTATAATATTTTACAATTTTAAAACAAAGAATATGATGTTTGAAAGCGGAAATTAAAGAGAAATTGCTACTTACCTGTGAATAATACCTCGAAAATGCGTTCAGTTTAGAGGTCTTTTGGGAACTTCAAATGTTAATAACTTTGTTAATAATAGTTTGCGCGCAAAATAAATTTCATATTCGTGTTTAGGAGTCCATTCTACATATGAAAATATTTTTTTCAAATTTTTTGCGAGGTGGCCATAATGGAAAGCGGCCCCCAGTGCTCTGCCCTCCGAATTCAACGCCATTTTTGTCAGACGTTCACGAAATGCGGCACCATGAATAAGAAAACTCCATCCAAGTAGGATTTTTGTTTTTAATAACGAAAACGCTTACCCATTTGGATGACACTGCGACTTCAAAGGCTGATGTTATACTTGTAGACATACCACTCGGCTGAGGAAGGCTGGTATGAGTATGTCAATATAAGCAGCGTTTTTCAACTCCACTGACGAATACAATTTTTTAATCATTATCTTTTTGTTTTCTTAACCAATGGAGGTGTCGAGTATTTACAGAATGTGTTTGGGATGTTTCATCCATTACATAAAATCGACATTCTATCACCTACAATTCCCTGATAACGAAGAGTGCAACCAAGTTCTACTTTCTTACGTTGGGTAACGTAGAGTCAGTCCCTTAATACCATTTTCAAGGACATGTTTCCATAGGTACCGAGATTTTCGTAATGAGTCCAAAGGCGTCAGCTCCAACTCCTGACTCCATCCTTAAATTTTCGGTGAACCAGACCAGACTTCGAAAGTCCGGTACCGGAACTCCATTAGATCAGTTTTCACAGATAAATATTTTAACTTCAAATAACCTTTAAAAACAGTATTCCCTGACCATAACGTCGGCAATAGTGTAAAACATGTTTCCTAGGCATTTAGCCAAGTATTTCGAGGTGTTCTGGGTGCAGCTTTATAACATACATCTAAAGGATGTTTTTTTTATGCCAGAAGTAATTTCAAACAGTCATATCTGTCAAACCAATTGTCAGATTGCAAACTGTCAGTGTCATTTTTCTTCAGTAGTCTTTACAATTTTATCGAGATAACATATACGATTCAACAACGTTAGAAAATTTTAGAAATTTGGTTCCATAATTATGGTTTTGTGCTTCAAACTTATAGAGCACTTGCACCATATGACGCCTGACATAATCGACCACTTGAGACCGCTATTCGCCGTATTGGTGGTATGTCAATAAGCAACATTGTCCCATTTGGAGCGAAAATAATCCACATGATATTATCGAAACATTGTTACATTCCGAAAAATGCACAGTATGGTGCCGTCTGTGGGCTGGTAGAGTCATTGGTCCATATTTTTTAAATGAGGCTAATGTTACGGTCATGATTAATAATCTTTTCGTTCCCCGATTGAATAGCACGAATGTGGAAGAGCAGGATGACGCTTCGTGCCATACAGCAAACGAAACAATCAATTTATTGAAGGAAACATTCGATGAACTCATAATTTCGGGTAATGAATCTGTAAATTGCTCTCCAAGATCTTATGATTTGATGCCTCTTGATTATTTTGTTTGGGGATACGTAAAGTCGTTAGTCTACGCTGATAAACCAATAATAATCGACGCATTACAAGCCAACATTATTCATTTTATTGAGGACATATGGCCACAAATGCTTCAGAGAGTGATCGGAAACTTCGTCTCTCGGATGCCATTCATCAGATCCAACCGTGGTGGGCCCAAAGTTATATTTAAAACTTAATTCCGGAATGTATTCTCTCGATTGATTACAAATAAATGGATATTTAATGAGAGTTCACGTATTTACTACTGGTTCATATGGCTCTCAGTGATGGACTTGATATGTACACAAGTAGTAAGGGTGCTTACATGATGCTGGAGTCATCAGCTCAACCAATGGTGATGTTACCTAATTTGCATAGATTGCCTTAAAGATTGTCAATGACTAATGACCAGAGCTCCATTTCTCCTTAGGGGCAACCTTCAAGCAGATGATAAAAGGTTTAATTCAAAGTTTAGTACTCGCACAATTATCTCGAGACTAAGATATAGGGTATCTCCAAGTATGTATCATGTTTCTTTCCCAATTATGTTTGTATACATTTATCTACATAATATACGTATAAACCGAGGATTGAATATCTCCTACAGCATGACCCCAATGTCTAGACCGATTCTCATGAAAAAAAATTGTCATAGATTCTTCTGATTTGTGCGAGTGAGACTCATCATATTATGGTAACATAAACCTTGACCGTTCAAACTATTGATAAAGTTTTGTGACACACAATTTCTGTCCACAAAAAAGGATCCCAAGTAGAAAAATAAAATCTCTTGACAAAGTTTTTCTTTTTTTTTCGATGAATTTTTTCTCAGTTATCCACTTCTTGTCCACTAGTACTACTAGAATATGCAAATAGTTTACTTCATGCCTGAACTTTAACACCTAACACCACTCCAACAAACTGATCCTGTAGTAATTTGAATTCTTCACTCCACCATTTGGCAATTCTAAACTTTACTTGCAAAGTCCTTGTAAGAGTAATCCTTCCATTATTCTGTGTTCATGTTGGCATACTCCTACTCGAATCAATTGGGCGTAATTCAATCCAAACAAAAAAAAGAGAAAAAAAAAATCGTAATCAATCTCGTCTGTGTTCAATTTCGGAAGAAACTGGTATAAGGAGCCAAATGGGAATTCAAAAATGCGCACACCAACTGTCACGTCACAAAATCTGGGGCATGGCAATAGTATGCACAACTGTGCAAGAGACTGCAAGTTCTTCGCCTGCTTGCCAAAGAATACATCCATTCCAAATGGGGATAAAGGCCAACCCCGAGACAATATGGAGTCGTTTCCTTCGTCTTCAACTGTGGGGGCACAGAAGAACTCTAGGAGAACTCTCGTTGAAATTGAGTGAATTTATCATTGTGTGGTACTACAACTGACATGCTAATGTACTTGGGATTTCGGAAAACATTTATGGGAATTTTATTTTAATGGCTTTTAGCCATTATTGAATTGGTTAGGATTTACCACAATCAAATAACTTTGTTGTTCTATTAAAAGCTTAATAGAGTGATTTGGAGATTTTACCCTTTTTGCCCGATGTGTGCGGTAGAAGAATACACAAGTTTTCAATTTGTGGATTCCTCTTGGATTTAATGAAATAAATTAATTGATTATACGAAGGCAGGCATTCTATTTGGAGAATTAGCTTTTGTTTGTATAAAAGGCAGGACGGGATGCTCGTGCAAACATCCTGGTACGTGATTTCAATGAAAGGAAATGGATTTCATTTTATGAATTGGAAAACTTTAAACTATTTGAGATGAAAGAAGTAATTGAATTAATTAAAACGAGGCACTTGAAATAATCGTGAGTTATTAGAAAATTGATGCTTACTCGTTGCGTCTTTAACTACGTATTTGGTTTTGTATATAGTTGAAGTGGTCCTTTTTAATTATAAACTTATAGCTTATTTAAGAGCTGTATAACACATTAAACATCATTCGTTTAATTTATCTGATTGTAATGCGATTTATGTAACTTGATGTTCTCTACTATCTAAAGCCCTTAAAACCCAGTAGTGAAATGAATAGAAGAAGTAGAGCAGAGAGTGAACTACAACTTGGTCAAGGAAAAAACACTCATGAAATGATGATGCGGTTTGATTACAAATCTTATTAAAAATACACCATAAAGATTTATTGGTTTTTTATTTTGAATTTGTGGAAATTACTTTGTTTATCGTTTTACTTGTATACCTTACTAATATCCATTATAAGTTTATCATCATTATTTAAAAGTCATAAATTGAACAAGAAACCCAAAACCGAATCAAATCGAATGTAAACATTGACCCTTTTACAGATGTTGTCTTTGGGTCACTTGCCCTTTTTTTTACTACCCGCACACTATTTATCTTTACCAGAGAGTGGGGGATTCCTTTTCAATACTGACCTAATGGTGGACAAATGAGTGAACCAATATTTCCAAAAACATCACCGAATAACCGAGGAATTATATATTGTCACAATTATGGACACATTGGCAATACCAATCATTATCCATGACGTATCAGATGTCAAATTGATTTACCAGCTTTTAACTAGAAAGAACTATAAGAGTGCCTATAAAAATACGCGTGACGGGGTCAATTGATTTGAAGGGATATGTCATACAAGAAGGCAAACCAGCGTGTAAATTGTGGACTACTTCGGTTTGACGAAAAAAAAATGGGTTCAAAACTCCTAACTCGGAAGACGAAATGCATGCTTTACACAACTGAGTACTGGACGATAAGTAGGAAAGCAGAACAGAATATCTGGTCCCGTATTCGAGGAGGGGGAATGCGAAGAGGATACAATCGCGAACTCTATAAGTTGTACCAAGATATGAATGTAGGCAAAAAGCTAAAACATGGGATCTACACTGGATCGGTCACATCAAGCGAATGGACAATAATGCTATAGCTAAAACGATCTTCTAATGACAGTCCCCAGGTTCGTGATGACAAGGAAGACCGAATTTCCGTTTTAAGGATCAAGCTATCGCGCATACCACAGCGCTTGGTGTAGACAACTAGAAGCAGCGTGCTCTGTATCAAAGAGAGTGGAAGGCTCCCATGTCTCTCAGGCAAAGACTCTTCATGGGTCGAGAGCACGTCAAGTAAGTAAGTACTTAAGTACTATCCCATGCCTTGCTGATGTATCTGCTGCTTTATTGCCATGTATTCCTAAATAACCATACGGTTTAAATCTTGCAAAAAGACTTTTTACAGAGGATTACAACAGATATACATACATATGTATATAATTAATTATTAGCGACTGAAACCAAGTATAACCACTATCCCATATGACTTGGTGTCCATTCACTTTATTATATCTAACTAATTTAGATACATACATATATACATATATATCAACTTGAATGATACCAATATTTTTTCGCATCCAGCTCTTGACACATACCACTTTCATTCCATAGACTGTGCATACTTAACTCGTTTTTTTTTTTTGTTACTGAGTTTCGTACTTAACTCCATTGCAAACTTATTTTTCCTGAGGTTTTCACAAGAAACTATTTTGAAATATTTATTCATAAATACCACCTTAACACTTTTTCAAAAATTCAAAACATACGAGTAGTGGGGGTGTAATAAATCCAACTCTTATTGCAGTTCTACTGGAATTTTATTTACAAGTTGTTTACTGTGTGAGTAATTTACTTTGTGTGAGTCATTTTCGTATTTGACTTAAAAATAAGGAGCTGACTTCGATCAACTGTGCATGAGCACTATAATAGAGCCAGCTGTGAGCAAACTCGAGGTCAGTAAGTAATGCGGTAATGCGGGGTCAAGTTAGAACATTCAATTCATTTTATTTGTTTCGCTTTCGCTCCATTTTTATAATCCAAGAAATTCCCCCGCCCTTCTTTGCTTCTTTTATCCTATATCTTTCCAAGCCCGTCAACTGGATCTATACAAAAGTTTTAGCTATTGCATCAACGCACCAAATATTCCTGTCAATATCTATTATGGTAGCTTTGTGATCTCTTTTCATTTGGCTAATTTCCTTTTCCTTAACAGAATCGAATAATCATAAAGTATCGGATTCATACAGGTTGCCACTATCCCTACTATTGACAGAAACGTGTAGTACATGCCATTTACACCTACAGCCTATGCTATCAAAACCTAACTACGCATAAAACTTTCTTCGCTCGTAAAGAAGCAAAAACACAAAAAAAAAGAACAATAAAATAATTCCCATCAATCAAAGCTTTACGTCAACTCTGAACGCCAATCTTATTCGTCAATTTCGTGCGGGCAACATAAAAACAAACAAGGTAAATAAACAGGAAAATCCCCAACTCATACCACTTACCTTAAGAGGATCAAAAGCAGGTCCGGAGCACTGGCCTGTAGAGCCACACGTAAAGGTGATGCCTTGCCGCATGATTCGATTGGAATGTCAATGAATCTGTAAATAAAAATTTGTCGTTGATATTAATTTTGCAGAAAAATCTTATTGACAGATGTCAGGAGATTTTTTCCTTTATCACTCACATACATACCTATACACACGCACACACCCTGTGGCGTATACGCAACATTTCTAGATAGATAAATAATAATAAAAAATAAAAAAATCAATCCTCTCCAGGGACATACCAACCAATAAGTAAACACTGTTTGCGAATTTTTTTTTCATCCTCGTCAACGCTCTAAACGCACCTACCCGCTGCTGTATCCACACAATTCAATTTATTGCTCTCGTAAAATTTTGTATAATATAATGATGGTTGTACATCAGTTCATTTCCATCCAATTATCAAATCAGCATTATAGGAAATCTAATTCTTTTTTTTTTCGCTCCTTCAAATGGGTTCCATTTTGTTCGCACTTCCGTTGAAAAACCGTAACTGCCGTAACTGTCAAAAATTAAATTGAATGACTTCGTAACATATTTTACGTCGCAAATAACTTTTCGTGGAAGTACAAAATTTCGCGCGCACCTACAATAAGGATACGCATACCTTCCGCCTACTGAAAGGAAAAAGTCAATTTCCAACAACAACAACAAAATAAAAAAAATAAAAATAAAAAAACCGTGTATGTTATGAGTTAATAAAATGTCAATAGGATATTTCTCTTTGTATGCAGACAGCTTTAGTGCGTTGCTCGCTCTTACGAAAAAGGACTAAAGCCGGCTTCAGAGAGCTTACCAAACGAAATAGCATCCCCCCTGGGTTGCTCCTTCACACAGCGACAACGGCGGATAAATGTTATAACTCATACGACAATGTAACAGCTGGAAAATGAGAGCAATAAAATATTTTTTTCTTCCTTATTTATTTTTATTATAGCTGAAGGAGAGTAGTGGTGGAAGGATGTATACTGTACTTATATGTGAACATACTCGGAGTATAACTTTTTATGTCCAATTTTGTTGAATATACAATTCTGTGGGCGTTTGTGTAGAAACATGGTCACATTTTGCTTGAGTTTTTTAAATTCATCCATGGAGAACTGTTCGCTTGGATCTCTCGAACACAATTTCACTTTGTTACCGCTCGAGTGTACTGCGTACGTTTGACAGTTAAATCGTCCCGGTTTATTAAAAGTGTCTACGTGAACTGAGGGGTCTCTTTAAATGAATGTTAACCCCGAAATGAATGTAATTAAATGTCTGGATTTTATTTAATTAAATATGTAGTATGTGGATGAGGAGCACGTGTTATTAGTTTGGATTGAGGTTAAAATAATACTTTTCATCGGAAATGGTTGGGAAAAGGTTTTTTTTTAGTTTTCAAAAACAGGCGTGAAAATAACAAATTAATTAAAGTCCTTTTAAGTGCTGAAGTGGAACAGTTTGTTTTTGCTAATTGAATGGGTACACATGTTATGCTTAAAACATTATGTTCAGTGAATGTGGAATGTGGTCGGAATTTAATTTAATAAAATTTACAATATCATAAAATATGCACAAACTTTCCTATATTGTGGTTGGTAAACCGAGAGGTCACATAAAAGCAACCAGCGTGGAAAATAATTTACCAACTCTACTGAAAGAGAGACATAACTTTACACTACCTTCTTGTTTTTATTTTCTTGAACTATAAATGTCATATATGTAGGTTTAGTTTAAAGTTTACTATCTGATTGCCTGACATAGAAGCCAAATGTTTATAAATAGAGTTGATATAAAAGTTTATAAGGTGAAAGTGCTAGCCGGGAATTATACTCCAAATACACAAAAAATAAGTGTACCTTCAATATAAAAACTTTCCAGTTATGATCATTAGGGGAGTTAAGAGATACATATGTAGTTTTCATACTGCTGAACGAAAAACAGACCAAAAGTATTCCAAAATGGCAGTGTTTGCATTTAAACTTCCAAGCTGCTACTAGTGAAACGACGAAATCAATTCTCTCAAGGCCAACTGCCTGCTGGCAAGTCTAACACTCCATGGGGATGCCGGAATTCAACCAGAAGCCAGCGACATTTAGAAATGCCAAGAAGGGCTTAAAAATTATTATTAGAAACAGTAAAAAAGATGCTTCAAATAATTGCTTGAATAAACCGACATAAAGTCGTGAAGAACTGCCTAGAGGATTACATTGTAATGAAGCAATGGTCACATTGCAATGAATCAATGCACATTGCAATGTTCAGAGAGGAAGAGATCCCACAAAAATTTGGGATGACAAAGCACTAGGAAGTGAATGTTTTCTATTCATCTCCCAGGATTGTTCACTGGATATACACGACCGTCGTCAGACCTATCCTTATGTACGGAGTTCAAGTCTGGTGGACGGCATTTTACAAGAAAAGTTACATTGCAATACTTGAGAAGGTTAAAAGGTTACCATGCGTCTATATAACGTGTGCCCTTAGAATACTGCGGTTCACTGAATATTTGTACCATACGACTACCCGACCAATGTAGTGTATTTCAAGCAGAAGTCACACACACAGAAGTGCGTGAAGCCTCGACCTGACTTTTGATTAACTCGATATAGTGCAACTTTATTATTTTCTACAAAGATATTCAAGCTGCGATAAGCTTGGAATCGCTAATAATTCGATCCAAGTTGGTACAGCAATGCCGTTGCTCATCAATGAATCCTCTTTTGGCCTATGTGTGTACTTGCTGAGCGGGAACAACAACCCAAAGCACCCAACCCGAATGAAATCCTAAATAAAATCGAGAAAGCTCATGCAGAACTGTTTTCATCATATGGCCCTACTTGTCTACTGAGTATTACAGTCGCTAGAATGCTACATAAAACACTAGGAAGGAAGGGCTGTCTTCGAATGCCAGTTTGAGTTCCGAAAAGTTTAGTCAACACTAAGAGCTAGAAAAGGTGGTAGATAGTTGCCGCAGCCATAGAAGCAGGAAGGTAGCGGTGGAGGACAAAGCAGTCAATGGTCTGAAGAGTTGTTTTAGTAAATGTTGTCAGATCAGTGCGAGCCAGTTGAACATGGTATCGCTAACGTAAAGTTCCACTACAAACATCGACAAAAATCTAACCAACTTTGATGTTTTGAGAGACCTAATCAGAGAGACCTAATTGGTGAGACCAAAAACTGGTACGTGTACCAATCCACAGATGATCCACATGAGCTAAGACATGGTTAGTGAGAGCATGTTTGGTGAAACCCTGTTTTAGCATCTACAGCAGTTCTTAGGGTAATACGGAGTTGCTTAAGGAATACCAAGGTCAACTATGACAGCAATGAAAGTACCGTCGGCGGGCGTTCCACAAAAATCAGTGCTCCGTCTCCTGCTGTGGAACTCCATGTTTAATGATGTTGTCAGGTTACCAATGTCGTCAAGAGCAAATATGATAAGGCTGTTCGAATCATTACGAAACACGTTCATGAGGTAGAATCAGCAACAACTGAAAGGATTTCAAAAATTAAAACCTTGACTGGAGATATCAGGCTTGAGAAGACGGAAGCAGTTCTAATGCGTTACGATTTATCCAATAAAAGAAAATATCAGAGCTGTTATTCGTGATTATGCGTAAAAGGGATGAACAATTTCTCCAAAAGAATGACTGACATATTTGTAGCCAAAGCTGAGGCGGTCATTTAGCAGATATTGTATTCCATTCCTAACCTCAGAGTTTGTACTTTAGACTTAAGTAAAGATATCACCATTTTCCATAAAAATGTTGCGCCTTTCTATTGATTGGATGACTCTATACTTGACTTATTTATATTGTGCTTTCGAATATTTATGTATATACTACAACCCTTTCGAATCCACTCCTATTTCTTCCTGGTATCTGAAAATGCAATTTATTTAGTTCGCGTATTATCTGCAGCGCCTTTGCTAGTAAGCTAATACTACTTTAACCCCTTTCAACTTAATGATATTCTTACACGAAGTGCTGGCGTGCAAATGCTTTAAAATAACTATTATTTCCCTAATACCCACCTCACCATCCTTTCCTCTTCGAATCTAGTTATTACCACAGGCAATTCAAAACCAAGACTAGTTGCGTGATGAAGAAAGTAGACCATGGCTCTTGTATTTTCATCCTTAAAAAAAAATAAAATAATAATACTTTAATGTGCTTCAATATCCACCAGCTAAGAAGTTACCTGATCCCGAAAATCACTTCTCCATCCTGCAATAAAATGTGGTGCATGCGGGCCAAAAAGTGCACCCAAGAATATACGTTCAAAGGTTTTCTCACAACTGTAGATTTCCTCTAAAAGATTAAAAACTTTATGTGGTATAGTAAAATATAAAAATGGTTTTAAATGTCAATAAATTTTTGCTACTGTTGCTGCTACGAATATGTACTATCCTATTCTTGTAGAGAACTACGTGCACTTGTTATGAGATTTTTCTTGTTAAAGCTATCAACGGTAATGCTTAGGTTTTATTTTTAACATGCTATTGGAATTATTGATTGCAAATAGTGAAAGGCATCTGCAGTTTTTTCTAGGAAGACCCCATTCAATCATCCTACATACATTTGTAAGTACAGGATGCGACTACTGCAACGCAATATGATTTTAGAAATTCTGGCCGTACACGAACAGTTCGCACCACAAAAATGTGGAGAAAGTAAGATTGGCAGTCCCTAGGGAACCTTTACGGTGAGGAAACTAAGTCCTTTCACCCATGCACTTAATTTTCCTACAGGACCTAGATACTGCATCAATTTGGCTCAAAGATCCAGACTCCTTCAAGTTGTTGAAGATGTATTTTCAAACGTGCTTTAGTTAATACTTACTTAGTACATAGATGCGTACTATGTTTTGAAACAAATTGGTCATTGCAGTGCCTGCATACATCCAAAGTCGATAATCCTAATCTAGCATGCCTTTTCAGAAGGTAATGACCAGAGAGTATCTCTATCGCTTATCTCATCCTCGTTCTACTTAGTTTCATGATTTCCCCACATTTTTTTTGACATTGGCCACAATTCTCTATTGAGAATAATCCTCTTAGCCATGCACATTGCTGGTTTTACGTATCCAATTATGTTATGTTTGTGGAAGTTCTGCTCTTTTTTGACCAGAAAGTCGACACTTAATAACCTTACATATCGTAGAGCCCAGGCACCCAACCTAATCTGTGAAGAGTTCTGACTATTTCAGATTTTGTGATGTACCGTACGTGTGACTCTAGCGCCTTTAGCGCAGCCTGGCGGATATTGATCCCATATCAACCAAATCCGCAGATTGGAGCACAAATAGAATCTATGCTTGGAATACACTGCAATTCTCAAGCATACATACATACATACCAAACCCCATAGCGTCACTAGTTTTCGATCCATCTGTGTATATTGCAATTTAATTTAGGAAATAGATTATCCAATCCTCCCTTTCCAAATCAAGAATTTTATCCTATTTGTCAGGGATGTTGGGAAATTATTCCATAAGAACAGAGCTATGCTCCAAATTGGTGATTTTAAAGAGCCCTACATTAGAGAGATGAAGCGTACTATTACCCACTTGTAATTTTAGTTTTGGTCTAGTGGTAAAAGATACAGAAATACCTCGAGTCCACTTAGCACCAGTGACTGCACTATAAGCTTTTTTTCGGGCCATGGCCTACATGTCTTGCGTATTATTCTTAATCGTTACCTTCCATCATACAAAAGTCCCATATGTATGGATGGTTCTGACTATCATGATGTATAGCTGGTTGCAGGCCCAGTTTTTCCTTGACAAAGAAGAGTACATTGTGAGCCTTACCGATTCTTTTAATTGGTCCAACTCTACTGGGTTCCTGGACATAGCAATGTAGAAGGTTAAAATCAGCAAACCAATTTCCATAGGTTAGGTTAGGTAAATGGGTGCGTTGTGACAGTGTCACTGCTCACTTAGACCACTGCTCACTTAGACCACTGTTCGGCATCCATTCATTTAACCCTGGAAACTTACGTATAAAGTCCGCTATTGGAACCACCCAGATAATGTCAGCTCTACCGTTACAAAAAACCAATATCCATACTGCCCCCGATTGGTAAATTTTATAGCATAATAGAGAAAGAGGTCAACTGCTTCTGGTTATCTGAAGAGAACTGTGCCACCTCTGGAAAATTGTGGCCGGAATTAAAAAAAAGAAAAACAAAAAGTCTTCTGACACTTGATTGATCCTATACTCACATCTTAAGTCGAGTAGTCAGTTGAATTACTCCGTAAATGGAAGGTGGAGTCCACCGATTAATGCAGAAACTGCAGAAATGGGTGAAGGTAGGGTTCACCCAAGATCTGCTTTGTCACCGGCCCGCTTTGCAAGAATGATGCATATGCACCTTAAGCTCCAGGTTCTTCGACATATATCAGATCTTGTTCACCTCATTAAGAGTACCAACTGGTTCCCAAGTAGGTTAGTAATAAGATAGGTTTAGTTTATTTTTAGTTTCTCTCTCTTTTTGATTCCAAAAAGGGAATTCACAATGGACCTGTCCATTATCCATCGCACACCCTTCATAGCTTAACCTAATTTAATCTACTGCCCTGTGCTATGTATGAATCACTCTCTCGCTCTTTTCTGTAGTAAATATATAAAGCTATCATTCAAAGAATTTGATAATCCTTTATCCTATTTACGCAACTCGTTCACGCCAAACAATTTTAAGTTGTGTGACTGTTTCAGTTACACAAATGCGACAAATATATGAACCTATGTGAAAAACACTTCAGCAAAAAAAAAATTCTTCCACTTGAAAACAGCCTTCCGATAGCTCCGTCTTCATCCTTCCTAAGGATTATATAACAGTATAATTCCCCCTCAATCGCATTTGAATAATGTGTTTCTGCAAAACAATTCGTGAGTGATTCAGTTAAGTCGAAAGGATTCAATTCATATCATTCCAAGAACGAATTTAAGCCTATCCCAAGTGTGTTTTTGTGGAGTAGGATACTTGCTAATATTTTTCATGTGTGGTACAGAAGGCAAGGTATAACGTATTCCCTAATATCGAATTGAACACATATTTGTCATTTGTATCGAAAGTTATGTATATCGATGTCCCATACTTCCTGGTTATAGTTCTTTTTTAATACGAAATAGCGTGAACAAGTTCAAAGTGACAAAAAAAAGTAATCACTTTTCGGGAAGCAAGCAGAAAAAGTTGGTCTTCTACCAAAGTTTTCTACCAAACTTCACCATGTACATACATACGTTCAACCATATGCTTCATCACCAACTTTAGGCTTTAGTGGTGCAACGTACTTCTATCAAACATGTTTCGTTACCAACATTATTATCGTTGTGATGTTATTTTCCACCTAAGTGGAGCTATGTCCTTGCACCATTAAATCGTTTTTAAGTCTTCAATTTTAGAACCACACTTTCACTATATACACATATACATATGTATGTATGTAGAACCATTTCGTTGAGAGCTTATTAAAATCCCATAAATTTATGTCCTTACAACCAACACAAAATACCAACAGTCGGTCGTTCCAGACACCACAAACCAAGAACCTATAAATATTTCAGCACAAAAACCACCTTGAAATTTAAATCAAATTCCTACCTCCAAGGAGTAACCTTAACAACCTACATACACTCCAATGAAACAAGTAAATTACATAAAATGAACCAAAACGTGTTTTCTTATTCAAAAACTCTGAAATAAAAGTTACGAAACAATGTTAGGCTCTCCCTCAAAGGAAACTTTAATGTGATTACTTATTTTTTAACAGGACACATCTCCTTTTTGATGGCAAGAGCAAAAATTAAATTAGCTCGTTAGGTAGGAAAGCGAATAAACTAGAGCAGGACTATGGCAACAGCAAAAAAAAAAGTAAAAGACAATAGCATGCACACAAGCAGCAAATAGAAAGAAAACGTGTTGCCGACAGTTAGATCCAATAACTTATTCTTATCGCATATAACAAAGTAGGGATTCCGCTGACGATTTATATACAAGTACATGTATGTATTAACGTATATCCTGAAACTTTTTCACTGAGATACACATTCACGCCCCGAACCGCAAAAAACTTTTCGAAAATGAAATTTTTTTTTTTCTTCTTTTTTATTTTTTCCTACTTTGGCTTCGTTAGATCAACAGCCACATGACGAAGAAAGAAAGAAATCCTTCAAGCGCTCGTTGCTATTATTTGGTTTTTGGTATTGTAAAGCGCCATCAATATAGCCATTGTTGACATTGCCGCAGTGTAAAGTTTAAGTTTTACAAAATTAAATTCAGACGGGTAAACGACTTTTACTTTTGTATAAATACTTACAGCAATAGGGAACGTTATTTGGGATATTAAGAAGAAGTAAAAGACATTGTTTTTTACTATGTTGATGGATGACATCCTGATTCCGATAAGAACTGAAAACTTTAGGAAGAAGTAAAAAGTGCCCTATCTTGAAAGTGGGCACCCTGCCTCAGTGGTTATTGCATCAAGTTCTTTCATGGTCCCACATCTTGCAGGTATCTGACAAACATCCGAGAGCTCTTGTGGGATACAAAGTGTAACGATTCTTAACTCGACAAAAAAAAATTTCCGTATACGCCCAACTGACAGATCGACAAAAAACATCAAACCATCTGACATGTTGACAACTCTCGGATGTTTGTCAGACGCTTGCGAGAAGTGGTATCGATGCTCAGTAATCTAACGCACAAACCACCTGAGCCAAGGGCGGAGCTCACTGAATTATTGGAAAACTGATTTCTGAAAATTCCACGATTTGGTATTTTTATTACGGTGAAACTCTAGTCATAATGAATTATTAGATACAGGTAAAGTCAGTAGTGCAAGTCGATAGGTAAGAAATTAGCACTTTTTGAGAGCACACTCAGGGTGGTGGTGTTTCCAATATCTGCAAAAGAAGTTTCTTGCATTTTCTCGGATTTTGTGGAATACTTTGATAAGGGCCTGGTTCCTTCTTAGGTCAGGTGGGGCTATCTTGCAGAGAACGATGAGCTATTCAACTGTGGTTGGCCTTAGGATGCCAGATATTAACCTCATGGTGCTGTTAGCTGTTAGTGGTTACTGTTTAGCCAAACTGAGGCTCCATATTCTGCAGTTGAATAAACGAGAGAGAGCAGAGGTGCACAGGCAGTTTGCAGAGGCACCCAAGGAGGTGCCTGTCAGTTTTTGGATCACGTTGATCCTTGTATTTATTTTTTGAGAGGCTTTGGTTAGATGTGGCTTATATGTATGTCAAAGTTCGGTCTAAGGTAATACCCAGATATTTTGGAGTAAAGTTGTGTCTTAGGTATACATCGTCAAACAGTACTCGCATTTCTCTACTGGCCTCTCTGTGATTGAGGTGACAGCAGCTGATCTAAGTTTAAGCTGCGATCAGTTGTTGGCGCCAATTCTTGCAATATACTGACAGGTGGTTCAGGTCTGAAGTCGCTACTTGCTCCAAGGTTCCAAAGGACTTGTGTTGGAATGCAAAAGCCATGTCGTCGGCATAGTTAAATTTCCGGGTGTTTGGTAGGTCGCAGGTGTATATGTTGATAAGTGTAGGCGCGAGCACCGACCTTTGGGAAAGGCCGTTGTTAAGCTTCCTAGTTTTGCTATGCTTGTTGTTGAGGAAGACATTGAATAGCCTGTCAGTGAGTATCAGGAATGCAGGGGGTGATCTATAAAGATTGAACAGGAGGCCCTTTTTCCACAAGGTGTCGTAGTCTGCTGTTACGTCTACGAAGCATGCACAGGTTTTCATTTTCCATTGAAACCCGTTTTCGATAAAGTTTGTTAGGGCCAAGACTTGTTCGGTGCAGCTTCTGGATTTCCTGAAACCTGCTTGCTCGTGCGGGATAGCTTTCTCAATATTAGAACCTATTCGAGCTCATGTGTTCAAGAAGTTTTCTGCCGAGTGATAGGAGAGCAATCTGCAGGTGTACTTGGCTTGAGGAGCGCGATGATCTTTGATCTTTTGAAGGACGTAGGAAGCTCTGTAGATGACAGTATTTTGGAGTAGGCTCAGGAGAGCCACCTTCTTACTTCCTTACCGAAGTAAGCTTGATGGCTTCCGGCTTGAGTATTTGAAGTTGATTCTGTTGACCATGTCCATCCATTTCTCTTTCCTGTTTTCGTCTAGCATAAGTTGACATATTGAGCCTATGAAACCTAAATCTAAAATTTTCTTTCAAAGGGTTTCTATTGTTTGTTCCATGAAGAGCTGAGGAATATTTGTACAATTCCCTAGTTTTGGGATGAAGCACAAAACTCAGATGTCGCTGTTACTAATAGACCGCCCAAACTTTTTGTACAATTGGTAAAAAGTGGCAGTCGTACTGATGTATATTCACCTGTTCCTAAAACCTTCATAGGTTATCAAATTGAATTGGTTTTAAAAACATTTCCGGTATCAAAATGAGTCCAGATAACAGCTTCAATTGAGTGCATAACTGGGTTCAAATAGCTTTACCAATTAATTGGAAGAATATTGCTGTATATCCGAAATCAGTGCTGCCAGATGTTTATCTAGCAAATTACCTTTTTCCGCATGAATAATTTATTTTATTCCCTTTTTAACCTTTTTTTCTCTTTATTTTGGTAATAGGACATACCTACTTGTATTTCGTTTTATTTATCGGGAATTAAAAACTTTGAAAGTATAAATTTTTTTTTCCTAACAATAAATATATGGAGTACTTAAGTACGTATTAGCACTCTTATAAAAAACAGTCGAATTGAAGGCGCCGAAGGGTGAGGACTAATGGAACGCCTCATAATCAGAACCTCATAATAAGAATGTTTAATGACAACGACAGTGTGTACTTGAAACAAAATCTATGTGACGTTTCAGTGTCAAAGTATTCAATGAAAACAAAAGAAGGCAACTATTTTGGGCCGGTGAGATTTTAACGTTCGAATCTAAGAAAACACTAAATGAAATTGTCATTGTCCTATCTAGCTAAGAAGTCTTAAAATGACATGGTATACAATCAACCGAAGATTAGACAGGTTCCTGTTACCCCTTCTCGAACACTAACAAGAAATATAGGGTGGGCCAACATGATTTCTTGTTAAAAGCGATGTAAAAGAAAACACTGTTCAAAAATATTCAACGATTGTTGCTTTACTAAAATGAATAAAGCTTCGGATTAATAATGGAATATTATTTCATTCAAAGGATTGCCTCGGCTGGTACAACAGCTGCAGTTGGTGCATTATTTGGACCGAAATTTCTTTTCAAAATTCGCACTGTTTCGGCAACACAGCATCCACTTTGGAAGTACCTCTGCAATATTTCCCAACGTTGTTCAAGTATAAATCGATCCATTTCGTACCGTAAAAATATAATACTGTCAATTTTTTGAGCACATAAGAGCTGTCAATGTCAAAATAACATATGATTTAAAAGGAAACCAACAGATGACCCACCTTGTACATGCCTTGTCAAAGATTTTTGAAATGTCAAAAGGCATTTCCAGAAAATACTGTATACACCTAAACTTGTCAATGACACATTTCCGTTTTCTGTTTCTTTTTAATTCCTTTAAAAGCTGTGAATTTGATGGAACTAGAAATCTACCATTATATGTATGTATGTATGTATGTACTTACCCAAAAGGACGACGACAACAGCGGAATCGCGTACTCCCCAGTCCCAGCACGTTCGCAGCGCTATATACAATATGTTGTGGTATTTTCCCATCAGACAGACCTGCAATCATACAAAAATGAATTAAATTTTCATTTCTTAGAACCGAGTACATACATACTGTAATTCGAATGTAGTGGGTGGTAAGGATAATGGCATTCTGACGATTATTACATCGCACAGTGAGAAAGGAAATTCCACCTTTGTAATAAAACTTTTACTATTTTTTTTTTTTTTCAACTGTTTTATTGGCAAACATTTTCTGAGAGGCAGGCGAAAAAAAAAACCACCGATGAACCGACCGACGACGCACGGTCTTAATGTCATCGTAAATGGATGGCTATATAAAAATTGAAACGGTCTTTTAGTGTAGGCCGGGCTTTAAGAGTGTCATTTATTGGGGCTGTATTTAAGGAGAAAATAATGGAAGAGGCGGGTGGTAGCAGCACCTATTATTGAAAGCATTAATTAAATTAAAAGGAATGATGGGAATTAAAAACAAAATGATGTGAACGTAAATATACTTTTTTATGGGTTGTTCTGCGTTAATAAGTGCAAAAGGCGTGTTTTATTTAAGTAATTTCGAAAAATTAATGATGTGTTGTTTAATTGATTTAAATGACATTTTCAATTTTTGTCATTCGTGGTTAACCGAATATGAGTGGAATGTTTAATATCAGTCAACTGATCTCTTCTGCTTGTGGACGAATGCTCTCGACAACAGCAGCCATGTCCTGATGGAATGTATTTTACAATTTTGTGAAATGACTACTTTCCATGTAAATCGACATAAAAAGAGCTTAAATTGTAATCCAATTAAACAAGGATGACTTACACAGGCATATCAGAGGCATACACAACAATAGCTGTAAGGGATTCTCACTCCAACCCAAAGATTGAAAGGACAACCAAAATAAATTAGGAGGACGACATCCGACTTAATACGGCATGTCAAGAAGATGAAAGTGTTTCGAGAACAAATACTGAATTTAGCAAACAAAGCATAAGTTTACTGGTATGAATATCTCTTCAGGTTGTGACGGAGGTAGTTGGTGTTATCGTTTGGTGGCCGAATTAGCGAAACTGGAAAGTTATGAATGTATGTACATACTTATACGAGTATGTATGTGTATCAGTGGTGCACTATGAAATTGCCCCTCTGCTGCATTAGATATTGTGTTTCATTTTAAATATATCCGGTAAATGGATAGGCCATCACTCGATATTCGATCGATCAAAACTTCCTCATGAACACGTTGATTATACTTTGTTGCTACTGAATTTTGACTGCAACTTCAGGACAAACAAGCCTGCCCACACCGAGTGGTATAATGTTGGGATATAGGTAGACGGATGCGGAAGTTGTAGTGTCTTCTTTAAAGAACCTAAATTTGATAATCTCAAATCATGGCGAGTATCTGTTAACAATATTGGCATCTTTATTGATAGTCAAACTGCAATTATGTACCTTCAAATGCGGTTGCGATTCAATGGCGATTAAGAAAGTTTTAACCTCGCTGTCTTAACAGCTCTTAACCACTTATCATCTGTCACAGAGATGGCGGAGCGGTTTGAAATTCAATTATGTATGTTGAATACTGCAACATAGGAACATTCTAGGAAACAAATGACAAACAAACTCGAGAGATATGGAGCCACCACCTGGCATTTGAAAGAGATATCCAACCAAATGGATTGGACTGGCTGGGTTAAGCACATCATCATTAAATCAACCAAACAATACTCTCACACAACCGGGTGACATGAGTTTGTGGTATCAAAATGGCGGCGCACAATTGAAGATCTGAAAAACAAATGCAAGTCTCGTATTGTATACTTCATTAGAACCTCGCAATCTTAATGTGACTGTATCAGGTCTAAGTGAGTTAGCTATAATCGGCTACCAATCTATCAACCTAGTTATGTATGTGTATATGAGTTGATAGGAACATCGTAAAAAGGTCTTGAAAAATACGAATTACCTGTGAATCGAAATTTGCGGAGGCCATCTGTTGCTTTCCTTTTGAATCATATGTTATTTTGACACTGACAACTCTTATGCGCTCAAAAAATTGACAGAATCTAAGTATTATATTTTTGCAGTACGAAATGGATCGATTTACGCTTAAACAATGTTGAGAAATATTGCCGTGTTCGTCCTGTGCAACGATCAAGGGAGAATATTTCAGCTTTTGGATTTTTTTGGAGTGGCGGCATTATTAGCCCATTTTTCTTCCAAGACGACAATGGAAGAAACGTTATAGTTATAATCGAGAGCGCTACCGAGGCTGATAATCTATTGCTTATGGCCAAAATTTCAGGGTTTGAACTTGGGCGAGCTATGGTTCTAGCAAGATGAGAACACTCAAGAACAATGTTGTTCAAGCTTTTCGTGAAACTATCGAAAATGTATTGAAAAATTGGGTTGACAGAATGGCCTACTGCCTGGCCAGCTGAGGCAGTCATTCGAATAAATTACCATTCCATTATTAATTGGAGAGTTTATTCTTTTCAATGAAGCAACCATCGTATTATAAATATTGAACAATGTTTTTTGTATAGCCTTTTTGAAAGGCCAACCAACACATGGCCCACCGTATAAATTGATCTGAATTGTTGTACTAAAAATAATTTGTCGAATATTTAGCGCGGCAATGTAGTCACTGAATACATACATACCATTAATTTAAAAATAAATCAAAAATCCTTTCACTCACAAATTCTCAACACATGCAGTGAATGCAATGAAAAGTTTTTATTTTATTTTATTTTTTTTAATATTCACAGAACCGAGAATTATTATTAAAAGGTTACGTTTCATGGTAATTTGTGGGCGAGCATCTGTGTTAATGGAAACATTCAAAAGACTATAATTTTTCCCAGAAATTACTCTTTTGGTCGCTTGTAGAACGTAAAAATAACCTAGAGCATTACGTACATTAAATTACATTTCGATTAATTGTACATTTTGTAACGACTCGTGTTTACCAAATGAAACCTCACAACACACTCATTTGTTTAAACTTTAATTTTATTCACTTACGTCTCCATTAGCGTCCCGTTTGTCGCGATGAAATTTAACTGCTGACAACACTGCCAATCTGGCGACTTCCTCCGTATGCACATTTTGTCCTAAAAACGCCGGGGATAAAAAGCACACATCCAATCCTGTAGAACGTTCCAAAATTTAAAACTTTATTCATTTCCAGCACTAACCATCACTACATCCACTAATCACAGCATTCAAGTGATCCAGTACATCACGTCGTGAGCTGCGGTCCTGAAGTCCACTTCGTGAGATTTTTTCAAATGTGTCCTCGAAAAAGCAATCGAAAATGAAATCCATTGCGGAAGGTCTGTGTTTGTTATGAAATCCGTTGGTAGCTGTGAAATTTACAGCCGCATCAGCCGTAGAGGGTCTGTCCCGCAAAGTCTGCCTGTAATTGCATTCAACTTCTCTTGAATTTGGGACATGAACTAACGAGCTGGCCACAAAAACCCACTGGAACCTTCAATTTAATCGTTGAATTGGCTCTTAAAACCGTTGCATGTTGCAATTGATTGGTGCTACACTGGTTGTGGAGGAAGAGTAGAGGAACACAGTATGGAAGCAATTAAGTTGCCAATTTGTTGCACACCCAGATACACGTTTGGGTGGGGTTTTTTGGTTTGGGGTGGTGGTGGTGGGCGGATTGTGAAATTCCAAATCTATTGTTCTAGAGAATAAGACCAAACGATATTATCTTCGATTTAAGACTTTTGCAAAGAGTGGGAGTTGCTCTTGCTGCTACTCAACTTGAACGAGGCTTTTATTTCGAGCAATAAACCGAGACTAACCAATTGGACGTAGTTGTCGATTGGTAACTTTTCAGACAGTGCGGGGAGGAGAAAGGTATGGTTGAACATAAGTTTGCCTTTCTTTACTCCTCAGTGGTTGTAGTACTATTGATTTTGGAATCGAAAACCAGCCCTCAACCCCCATGAATTGGGGTGCTCTCTCTCGTCAGGATGCACTTGTGGGGCTTTGGCTTTTGTTCAAAGCAATGGGTGGTGAGTGGTTTGCTGGCGCAGTTACTCTAGGTGGATGGTATTAGTTAACGCTATCACTGGAAAATGAAATTCATTGCTATTACAGAGCTATGGGTATTTTCTGATGTCATACATTGAGGTTTTCATTGAGTACCTACATACATTTCTATGGTAGCAGTTGATGACTATATTTGTGGTGAGACTTTCGGAAATAGCTGCAAGAGTTCAATTCTCGTATTATTGACTTTCAATTCTTGGAAATGTACTAGGAGAGGCTTAAATTTGCTGCTGGAAATACGAGATGGATAGTTCCGAATAAATTGCCAGGCATGTTGCACATTTCGGTTGCTTCTTGGAATCAAATCAAATAGACACTTACTTCATTACATTTCTATTCGATGTAAAATTCGGTATCTATTGCATTTAAGGCTGGTTTTTGGAAATTATACGTACCTATCATATAATGAACATTTTAGGTTTTCAATTTCCCAATCATATCTCATTATGGGTGAGTCCAAGGTTTACCGCAACTTTGGGGCCACCTAAGTAAATAAGTCTTCATATATTTGTATCTACTTTGGTAATGAACTGTTGGGCTTATATTTGTTATCCTTTTAAATGCTTTAATATTTGAATTTAGAGAATATTCTAAGTTAAGCTTACAATCGAACTTCGATTGCAAAACTATACCCGCTTTCGCGGATACCTTGGCGATTTAAAGACGCTAAACACATATATGATGAAAAGGAAGCATGTATATCTGCTTACAAAGACTAAATGGGCATTTTTGGACTACCTTCCAAACTTTATTGATACCTGAATTAGAAATATGTATCCTAGAGTTCCTTGAAGAATATTTACCTGGATTTCTCATCTCAATTATTAATAACTGTGTTCTATGCCCAATTCTGCATAGGTGTGTGGTATTGTATATTTAAGTCTAGGCACTCTGGTACGTAGGCATTGGCTTCTATTTCTATATAGTATGCCTTAAGGATAGTGACATGCACTGTATCGCCATTGCGATGACTCCCTGATTTTATTGCAACCTCTTTGCCCTAGATGTCCAGAGAAGGGATGTGCAACATTATTTCCAGCGCCGCAGTGGGAATTGTTCAGCAGATGCTGCTGATGGACACGCGAGCTGTTCTCTGAATCTTACTTGTGAGAGACAGGTAACTAGTTTTTTTTAGAGCTATCCAGCAAACTAGGAATTCATACATGAGTATCGGCCTATGGCTCTATTGCAAGCGTGCAGCAGCCTTCTTAATCCATTCATGTTTGTTCAGTTTCCATGTCAGGTTTGTGTCTAGTATAAGACCCAAATATTTGGCACGTTCGGAGAAATTTAAGTGAGTTCCACTTTTTAGTAAAAAAAATTAGTTAATTATTGGCCTGATTGGCGGACTCTTCGCAGTTGTTTCCAGGAGATCTTGTAGTGTTTCTGGATGTTTTCCACTGAATACTATAGCAATGTCGTCTGCATCAAGTATAACTTTCTATCTTTCCTTTGCTAAAGGTGAGGAGTTATACATTCACAGTAAGGCCCCACAATTGTGATGATAATACCTTTCCTTGTGGTGTACCACGTTGAACTGATCTCCTGGATTTGACCAAGTTCTAAATTGATTATCTTATTAACTAGCATCTAGTTGATCCAATGACTTCTCTTAGATCCTTAAATTCCCGAGAGCATTCCCTCCTTCCATGTCAAGGAAGGCTATCATCGTAAATTCTTTGTTCGCAAGTATTCTTTCAATGGTAGCACCAAGAGAATGTGAAGCAGTTTCAACTGATTTATCTTTACTTTAACTTTGACCTCGAACAGACTTAAGTTGATATTATTGGGGATATAAATATCCACCCGCCTTTCCAATATCTTTAATAAAAAACAAAATATGATAAGTCAATGGGTCTGAAATCTTTTGGTGTGGTGTGCGTGACTTTCCCGGACTTCGGCATAAAGACCACTTTCACCTCTCACCCTAGCTTTGGTATGTAGCCGTTGTCTAGACAGAATTGGAATAGTTTTTTTTAACCAGGGACGGAGAATGCCATAAGTCCTGCACTTCCGCTAGGATGATTGAGCTTCTAGAAGTAAATCCAAAGATTGCTCCATCCTGTTTTTGATATATCCGCGTACAGTAGGTGCCTTAGTCAGGATCTTCCTAGCTCTACTTGCTCCTTCTATATTTTCAATGTTTAAGCAATAGCTACCAGGTATCTACTTCTTCCAAGTATAGATCTCAAAAACTGATTTCATTTTTTTTAGGGAAAAGGGGCAGTCTACTAATTCGCGGAATTTTTGACATTTTTTCCACAAACTGTTCAGACATATTTGCCATATTCACGAAAGGGGGAAACAATTTAAGAAATTTATTTTGTAAGAAACGTCAGAGTAAAAAATTTTGACAATATAAAGTACACACTACTGCACCGCTTCACTCCGCTACTCTGCTCTATTCATGCTATGTTCAAGAGTCGGCTTTATTTATGGCCTTTTCCATCTCAATCTGGCGTAATTTCCAATCTTCTGAAAATATTTATCCAAAAAGTTTTGCGCTCTTTCAAAAAAAAATTTACTTAATTTCCAGGATTTACTTTGTCATAATTTCCTGATATCACATATCTCCTTAATTACATAATGAAAAATAAACTGATACAGTTGTGGCTCACCACATTAAACGAAACAATGTAAAACCACACCCTTTCAATATATTCCACAACACTTGGCAGTCATTTTTTTAATTTTTTCTTTTAATTTTCAATAATAAATTATTGCAAAATTACTTCAGCACTCTTGCAGATGAGTGATTTTTATTTCCTCCCTCAAAAATTACCCTTATCCAAGCAACACTGAAATTGGTCATCACTTTGTATTGATGTGTATTAATTGGGTAAAAAGTGCGAAGGGCAAAATGTAAAATAATACATTTACGCAGTCATGCATAGGAAGCGCATTCTATTATTACTATCGCATACATTAGCAATGCATGTGAATGATGTCCTTAAATGTAAAATTGTAAAATAAATTAATGTTCACCGAGCAATGACTATTGTTTCATGGATTTGCATTGAGTATGAACTCAGGAAGTAGGATAATAAAGGAAATTAAATTGAAGTCTTTCGGGATTTTAATTACAGCTTTTTTTCAATTGTCCTGCGGTATAAATTCATCAAGGCTATATTCAATTTACTAGTACTCATTACCTAGATTGGTAATTCATTTTTAATTTATTGAAATCCGGAAAATGAATGAGTCCCAAGTGGTATTTGGAGATTTAAAATCGTAAAAGATTACAATTTTCAATTGGTCCTTCGAAATATAAATTTTATAATGTGACGCAAATATATACAGCTAGCTAAAGCAGCAATTATTTAAGGCTATACTGCATTTAAGTACTTAAATTTGGAGATAATCGTTCGGGGCCTGCATCCTGTATTAGTGATAAAAATGTTTCCGTCATTTAGATGGGTAATGTGTTGGTTGGATGCCGTAGGGTTCAAGTTGGTCTTGACTAATGTTCCTAACGTGAATTCGGGAATGTGATGTTTCGGACAGCGACTTTGTGACATTCTCATTTAAGTGGTTTGAGCTCACGGTACATTACATATGTATGTATTGTCCAGACTTTTATTGGATGCAATTGGTTAAATTGTTTTAAGGCCTGCATACTCTTAGGCATACGTTATCTGTCTGACCTGTACCTACTAATTGTAGCTCAGCGATTAGGAGAAAAAATAATGTGGTCAATTACTGTTGCTTTGAAGAAGTTAATTGAATTGCAAATCCTTTCTAAGAACACCCACGAGACTATATAAGACTTTCATTCTAACCTCTTCATGAAGTGGAGGAGATTCGATATCTGAAAGCCTGCTAACTCTGCCGTGATTTTGAAGAACCTGGATCCTAGAGTCCGCATTGTCGTTCTTTCAAAGCGGTACAGTGACAAAGCAGACGTTGGATTAAATCCACCTCTTTCTCGTCTCCGCAGCTTATGCATAAATCGTGGGACTCTACCCTCTATTTATGACTCCGAACCTAGCAAAGTTTGACTGAATGGTGCCTAATGGCGACCAGTATGTCACGACACATCCTAACTGCCTCTAATTTATTTGTATTAGATTTAATCGATTTTAGGGCTGCTTGACTGTGAACGAAGATGACTATATTCGACGGAGGAAGCCGACTGTATTCTACCCATCTTACAGCCTTTTCTATTCCCTCGATTACTGTTTGGAAAACACTACACGCTTCTTGTAATCCAAAAGATTCCTGTTTTTGCAGCGCCATATATGCAGATTGTGATCTCTAGATCGTTATCTATGCTTTCGGACTTCCACTCTGCCCAGCTTGGGAATAGGATCGGGATATTAAATTTAAAGTCATTGTAGGGGTCTATGTAGTCCGATGTGGCTGTGAAGCTCTAGGAGTTATATTTTCTGCCCATTGTCTTTATTGTGTTTAATATCACCCCATGTCCATAGGTGGTCTGTGGATTGGATTCTCTCAATCTGAGACCATCTTTAGTGGCAGAACTTTAAATCAACAAGTCCAGGGGAGGATATAAAGGATCATATTCAACCCTGATTGTGGCGCTCTTCTCACAACTCCCGTGGTGCGAAGTGATTCTAGCGTTTTCTAGAGTTTTTTTCACATATGTATGCAGCTCCTTGTAGCAGTTGCTGTCCACCAAACTAAGGACCCATGGGAGATGATAGGACTGATAATTTCTTTGTACATCCAGTGAATGATGCGCGATTGCAATCCCCATCTTCTTCCAAAGATCCTCTTATAGGCATAAAGAGCATTCATTTCTTCCTTTGTTCTTTCTACATCATTTCTTTTCCAGTATAACTTATAGTCTAGAATGACGCTAATTTATTTTGCCTCAGATGAGAGATTTTATTGTGGTGCCATCTAGCTTTGGTAGCGTGAAGTCGGGTACCTTTCTCCTCCTGGTGAACAAAACAAATTCAGTTTTCTGAGGATTAACCCCCAAACTGTTCTGTTTGGGCCACACAGAGAGCTCTTTTTAGATTCCATTTGCTCACTGATTGTTGGCATGGATTTGCCTTTAATTAATATTACTAAGTGGTCTGCACAAATTACAACTTTGATACTCTTCTCTGTGAAGATTCTTAGGAATTTGTTGACGCTAAGAAGCTAAAGTAGTTGAGAGATGACTCCTCCTTGTGGCATGCCTCTTGTTATCATTTTCCTTACAAAACTTGATCCGATAGCTGTTTTAATGATCCTCTAGTTAAGCATGTTTTCGACCCAGTTTATGATGGACCTTTACACTTACTGTCAAATTTGCAAAACTTTCACTATTGAGTTCGTTCAAGGTTCAAATTCCAGTGAAGAATATGCCTTATGTACATATATGCCTCACTGGGGTTATTAGCATATTCTCTGACAGTTGAGCATATAGAAAATCCCAGGAATCGTTTTGTGTGGTCTAGATTATCTCACATCTATTGATAGTCCTAAGCTTCAACTACATTAACAAAAACTTTAGCTATTTGGTCTTGGTTGACAGAATATTTAGAATCATAAAAGTTGACTCTAACCACAATGTATTAGTTTGAATATGACAAATTGACAGCAGTTTGATGCAAGAATTCAGTTCAAGAAACTGATATCGCAGGACTTCATTATCCAGGGAATTATGAATTAAAACATAAAATGCTTAGAATGAAGTTTCTTTATTATACATATGTATATGTATGTACATCGAAAATCGCATTATGTTAATCCATCTTTGTTGAAACTAAGTTACCTGTGAGACTTGTTTGAACAGAAAAGCCTTTTAAAATACACGTACACACCCCCACATAAGACTTTTTTCTTGCACACCTCTTCGTCATTTTTAATACACTCCACATTTATGGATAAAATGTGTTAAACTCCTTCATCTGCAAAACAATTCTCAGACTCATTCAGTTATCCTATCTGTGATGTAGCATTAAGATAATAGCGCTTAGGGGAATTGCTCATAGGATAGAAATTAAAAAACCACACGGGATATCCCTTTTACGCAAAAGGAAAAGAAAATCTCTCGCACCAACAGCTGCAATCCGCTAAATCTCGCCTCAACAGCAGCGACATGAAATATCACTCAAACGCAGGAGAAACTAAAGAACACCGAATCCCGGCAAAAGGAATCGTTAAAGCAAGGACTCATTCCGTGTATCTGTCGTGTATACCCTGGTCTATATGCAAGAGCGTAATAACCTAACTCAAGTTTATCACCAGCCAGCATTCATTTCCCACTTGAATGTCTCCCTAATCCCATTTGCACATTTCCACATTGCCATCTCCATACAATCTAACCCATATAGACACTCGCATACTAACAAGTACGATACAAGCATTTCACTCAGTCATACAGCCAGACCATCAGCAACTCTGCAGAAATTCACAAAGAACCTAGTTTAAACTCGTCATCGTATATTTTCCATTTGCAGATTATTGTGTCAAGAGATCAACCAGGATGATTCGTTCCATTTGGAATACCGTGGCCCGGTAGTGATGAAAGGCAAACCCACACCCATGAAGTGCTGGTTCCTGTCGAGAAATACGAATGGAACTGACCTGAATGCAGATACCACAGTTACAGATAGCACAGCCGTCAGTAGTGACAGCACGAGTACTGATATTATGTCATCAAATGCAGGAGCATCCACAACCGTACAATCTGCATCCACCAGCAATACAGCCGCCACATAGGAAAGGGGGTCCTGAAGGAAGATGGCGCTCTGCTACTTAGCGTGAGAATAGAGTAATTATGATGATTATATATATCTAAATGTATATGCATATATTTTCTAGGACATTTTAATGGATTAAGTGGAAATGAGATTTTCTTCTCAGTTTCCGCTTTCGTTTGCTTTTCGTGTTTGCGTTGATTGTTTTTTTTTTTTCTGTTTTTTTTTTTTTTTTTGTTGTCTTGTTGCCACCAAATTGTCTGTATCTTCAATTGTCATGGGAAATTATCTGCGCGTAGGAATGATGAAGTAAATAGCTCTCGCCTACGCGGTGAAACCATACTTAAGCGGCAGTATACGCAGGGAATGTATTTTAGGCGGCAACATGACTTGTACAATGAAATGAAGAAATTGTTAAAAAAAACAATCCGGACGGGTAAAATCCAGCAAAAGGATAAGATAAGAAGATATGAGATATGGGAATTTGTTTCTTTCAAATTGAAAACTTGTGGCAGCTATAAATATATTCATTTATCGTTGGTGTTGAAAAACAAGAAAAAGGATTTTTTTTTCAATCCCTGCCTCCGACTAATAAAAGGACTAACACTGTGCCATTAGTTGGTAATAAATTTAAATTTAATGAATGGTAATTTAAAAATGAAAACTTAAGCTCGCGTGGGAATAGAAGACATTCCAAATAAATCTATGACTACTGCGTCTCTAACTTGGCGCGACGAGTCACCAAACTACTGGCGAAAAAGCTAACATTGAAAGCCAACTTTACTGACTTTTGATGGAACTACATACAGTCAGGAATATTTTTGGTCTTAACCAATAAATATATTCAGTCAAATCGATTTTTGGCTAGCTCCTGAGCGCGAGTTCAAGTTTCGATTCTCAGGCACCACCAAAGTTTTTTTTTTTTTGGAAAATCCCACGTCTCACAAACAATAGTAAAACTGCAATGAGAATGCTTCTCAATTATTTATTTTTTCCTTACGATTGTGTACCCGTGAGTTGATTGAAGTCTAGCCTTAAGCACTGGAATACTCTGCTAAGGACCAAGCATTCGAGCATTCTTGTAAAAATGTCATACATCATTCCCACTCATCTCTCAGCAGTAATTGGCTGCGAGTGCGACTATCCGACTCAAAGCCTCCTCACAGTGGTTTAGGTATCATAAGGTCCACTCCTCGATCTTCTCAATTTTACTCTAGAAGACACAGACTACACCCCGCTGACCCTGCTATTTGACCGAAACTTCCGCACAAGCATCCCTTCTTCACTGATAGCGGTAGTAAAGTCCTTGGAATCGCGCTCTTTTACTTCAAACAACACCGCTCTAAACTGCCAACTTTCTCTTCTGGAGATGACTGAACAGTTCAACATTTACCTTTGCTGCGTGCCAGGCCACAGAGACATTGCAGGAATTTGTAAAGCTGACAAGCTTGCCAGACAGAGTATGATCCATAGCATCCTGCCGAAGTGGCGGAACCTAGGTATACCCCTTGCTGCTTGTAAGCTCTGTAGATGGGAAAATCTTTCTACTTGCAACATTTCGAGACAGATCTGCACTAGGCTTGATCTGAAACATAGTGCTGAATTGGTCCTGTTAAAGCGACCAGAACCTTTGTGTTCTTACTGGACACATGCCAAAAAGCTGAAACTCTGTGGACGAATAGGAGGAAAAAAACATTTTCCAACATTTTTTTAGGTGCGTGTTCAGCTCTGCCCCTAAAAAGACTACACCATATACATAGGAGCCCAGTTCTTTGACGAACTGGCGTCAGTACGCGTCATGTATCTCCTTCGCTTTATCAGGAGCTCCGTTTGGTTTAAGTAGCCAAATTGAGCGATCCATGGCACCACAATGGACCTTTATTCATCTAAGTGTGTCTGCTCAAATCAGCCTCTCTAAACTAAACCTAATCTATATATATCCAGGAGCCGCAAGATCACAGTCCCGTAGAAATTTAGAACCTGTAGCCTAACATTAATGTTCAAGATCCTCATTATAACTTCTTGATAAATCATATGGACCAGCACAAAAGATTTTTTGTGCAGTGCGCATTAAGGGCTCTATTACAGTATAAGTATGAGTACACCCTCAATTCACTTGCCGTACATATATACATATTCTTCTCCGAAACTGAGATATTCTCGTACAATAGCTTTGTTACTATGTCTCTCCATCATCAACCTTACAACAATCACCTTACTTTACAAACATTGTAGCTCATTTGATTCTATTTAATAGTAAGGGACGCGGAAAAGAGCCTTGTGGAACGCCACTTCCAACAACCAGATTTTTTTGGATATTATTCACCAACAATCTAGCAGAGAGTGGCTGGATAATGTTTTTGAAGTATAAAAGACAATTTATGGCTCAAAGTGTTCATATAGTGTTGACAACTTCTCCAATACATACATATCACTTTTGATCCTCTTATCATCTTTCTAAAAATATTCAAATGAAGATAGAAATATCAATAACCCCATAAAAAATTTAAGTTTATCATAGACTTACGTGAATTGTTTTTACGGACTTATTCATGTTTCTATCGTTTGAGATCTTTAATGATATAGCAAATGATGTCTAGATTTATGATAGTCAACTTTCATCTCCCTATCATAACCTAGGCATATTTGAACCCCAATGTCCAGTCAAACTACTAAACGAACAGATTTTTGATTGCTCTCCATGTGAAAGTCATAAAATCACTAACAAGTACCTTCCGTGGTGAAATATAAATATTTACATTCTTATACAGGATAGCAATCCTTTTGTCGTGACATAAAACATCACACACCAATATAAAATTAATTTTTTGCTCATGAAAATGAACAGAACAGCAACTTGTCAGCTGTGGCCTTCGTTAGCATTCGGCAATCCTACCTGTCATTCATAACTTTTGTAATTTATATCCCTGAAAAATTTTAAACAAACTCAATCCTTTCAATTTTATGTATTTTTTTTTTTTTTATTATTGTCTGTCTGTCTGTCGTTTTACGAGGAAAAGGTGAAAAGTCTCATATTTCATACTCACACATTCATTCAACAATACATACATCACTCCCCTAGAGGTCCTTATCGCTCACCTTACAGTAAAGATAAACAAAACCAGACCACACCCACTTGGTTTCTATTTCCAAATCCCAAGTTGTTTATTGTTGACACATGGGATTTTTCGTTAGAAGTTAGAAGGTCTTGTTGTTTCTTTTTCTTTTTTTTTTTTTTTTCTGTAATCCTTTGGAAGGAGAAAACTTTCTACTGGGTTGCTCCAACGAAGACAGTAACTTTTAATATTAGATCAAAGGTGGATACGAGAATGTTGAAAAGGATAGATATCCCTTTCGCCATGGTTCTTGACGGTATTTCACGTAATTCGTGTAAGCATATTGTTTAAAACTCAATTTTAACCGGTGTTCGCACAGAGACACTTCCTTGTCACTTTTGTATGAGTCCTTCTTGACTGTGCAACGACACGTTGACACTTTGCTTTGCACACTCTTGAAACAAAAAAGAGAGTCCAAAAGTATTTGCAAATACTATTCGGTACAATTCCAGACAGCAGCCATTTCCTGGACAAAGGACACATCTGTAAACACACACTCGAGTGTGGAAAAGTCCCATTTCAAATATTTGTCTGCTTTGTTTGTGGTATCAATTGTAAAAAAAAACCGCTTGCTCCGATTGAACAAGAATAAATAATTCAGGAGAGGAAAAACAATACCCACACACAGGAGAGAATCCTGTGAGCGACATACCTTGAATACAAAGGATATAACTTGGTGTTGGCATATATGTACATATGTAGGTGGTGAGCCTGTTAGGTGATCAATATGAACATGTCATAGGTTCTGTGCAGGGTGCTCGCACTTGGGACCAAATCAGGAACAACATGTCACTCTGGATGAGTAATTTATGAGTGAGTACGCCAAGCCATTTGCTGGGACAGCATGGAGTATCTTTTACACTTATTTTGCATTATTGATGGGAGTTCATCTTCATAGGAAAGAAATTCGGTGTAACTTTCATTACACCCAAAAGGGCACAACCAGATGTGGTTGCATGATGATAGGGGGGGTGTGTGTATGCTTTTGAAAATCGAATGAATGCCTGTTAAATGCTTCCAAGACATCGTATCAATTTCAGATAATAAATGATGCAGAGACATTGAGCGTTTTCCTCTAAGAAGATCTTTCTCGTTTTGGGGTAGTTTGGGGGGTATTGTGCGGCCGGTGACAAATGCTTTACAAAATAAGTGACACGTGCCGAATTGAGGATTAATATATGTACAACACCAGGGAGATACAATCCATTTATTATTGCAATGCTCTGCCATGGAGAATGAAAAAATAATCTAAACAAATGGAATCGAACAGTAACGGATAAATAAATAAATCAATATTGATGATAGGGGCCAAGGGATATGGTGGTAGGATTTGGAAACTCTTTTAGTTAGGGTATCCATATAATACACGTGTCCGAGACATGGCATCTCAGGCGTTGGATGCGAATTTCGGTAGTGTTTCGTAAAATCTCTGCCAATTCAAATGGAACCAGAAATCGTTCGAAAGATTTTCTACCCAACAGCTGGGACTATATATGTATAGATCATGTATATCTGAAAAGTATTCTCGGCCCCAAGAAACAGAAATTGGCAAGAGTGATACTGGCTATAGAATTAACCATGGCCTCTAAATCATAGTTTTGTAGTCTGAATTTTCGATGTTCAGTGTCCTATTTCTTGAAATGAACAAATATTTTTGACCTTGTTGACTGCAAGACTAATTATCGCCAATTTTACATTAATACTCAGAAAGAAACTTCGTTGCTTAGTCATGTACACGTACATTCTCATGTTGTATCCCTTTAGGAATCCTCAAATAAAATATGAAATTTCTGCACCATTCAAGGGGTAAGTTCAAACTCAATGAAAAGTAGAGAACTGTTGGCACATGAGTTTTTTTTAAGGTCCTTCGAAAAATGCGTCAGTAAATAATCTATGGCGTCGCCACCGCGCTGATTTTACTGCGCTTGCCCCATCGCAGGCTACGCTCTGCTACATCTCATCGTCATACGATGAAGGGACTCCAGCATGCTTATCCTTGCTGCCAGATCTCTCTCTATAAATGAAAGTGGATATATAGTAAAGTCCAATCGTCTTGTTGGTTATCAGAACTTTGATCGCGGAATGGTACTTGAAGTAATACTGCGTATTCAAATATTAGTAACCTCAGACACCTTCCCCAGAGTTGGACGAATATTACCGCAAATCGCTTTCGATCAATTGAGCTGATCCTCATTTGGAACCACCTAAACCTTTCATTGGACTTTGGTTGTAGCCACGACCATCTGTACTTTTAGGAGATTTCTAAATACTTCTGCTTTAACATGGATACACTCGGTCTTACCATTTAGACGATTGGATATGGTATCGAATTCTGCTGCACTGCTACACCTCACATGGGTTGGAAAATGACCAATTATCGCAGAAATGGAGAAGAGGGATTACTAAGCTTCCGAAAAAGGGAAATCTGATGGTTTTTGGAATCTGGAGAGGTATATGCATTCTCATGCCTGTTGTCACGATAATATCTAGAATCATATTAGAATGGATTAAGGAACATTTCAATTCAACTATCGACGTCAAACAGGCAGCCTTTCATGCTGGATCCTCCTGCATCGACCACATAAACACCTTACAGATCATAACAGAGTTGAGTACAGGTCTTAGGTTCTCTTTGAGTCTACAATGACCCTTTATCTTGAGTTGGGATACGTAGATTATTCTTGCTCACGTTGATGTATACTTCGAATCTTTTCCGGTTATGTTTTCCCAGAAGTTTCTTGGCTTGCCTCATGTCTCAGTGTGATCCCCTATTTCGAAGATTGGTTCATAATCTATGAAGGTTACTGATGCTCCCTTTCTTGGTAGAGACTTGGCCATTTCATTTCCACATCACCAGATATCCAACAAATCACTTTGTTTCTTCTACCAGGTCATTACGTTTGTGCAGACATTCCCACGCGACATAGGAATCAAGTCCTGTCTGATATTATCGCTATATCGCAACAAAAGCGGTTTCTGTCAAGATTGATTTGGACGTGTCTATCGATCTTGCCGATGGAATCAGAGCATTTACTCCAGTTTGTTCATCAGTTGACCCATCTGTGTAACTCTTTATTATGTGGTTGGTCAGTTTGTAGATAGTGGATTCAATCCCACAACTCTTTTTGTTCCTGAGCTTCGTAAAAAAAAGTTTTTTTGAACTTTCTGATAATATTGTCTCTAGGAATAGCCAGGAGTGGTAGTTTCTTGCGAAGTACATCGAATTCTTTCTTCTTTGTCCGTTCTTAGAATCGTTTGGCTTGCACATTTTTCGACTACAAAGTGGAAAGGAGTCAGTTCCAATAGTACCTCCATGACTGGAATCGTGAAATTTGTCATGGTCGCTGTAATACAGAGGAATACCACTCTTTGCAATTTATTGAGTACTTCTCCCGTTGTGACCAGATTGGCTCTTGTTGGCCATGTAATCGCTCTATATGTGGTCATTGGTTTAACAAAAATAATATACACACATCCATACAAGGATGGTCGAGCTTCATCCCTTCGCTAATTGTAAATATTTACTAAAGCTAAAGACTACTAGCATGACACCACAAATAGGAAAGTGCCATATTTCGAGACAAATAAGGCCAAAGCTAGATCACAGATTCAGTGCATTTCTACACGGATGGCTCCAGAAAAAGATGAGGGGAAGGGTTGTGGTTTCTTTTTCGACAAGCTCAATCTGAGCATCTTTTTCCACCTCCCAGATCATTGTAACGTTTTTCAGGCGGAAATAAAGGAAGCCTTGTCCTGGCTGAAATGTAATACAATATCTGTTAGGGATATTTGCATTTTCACTGAAAGTCAAGCGGCTAGAGCTGTTGGGATGAGGAGGAGAAAGAAACCATTCTTCAGAAAAGACTACACACTACTCCATATAGGAGCTCCCTTCTTCGACAACCAAGACGAACTGGCGTCATAGGTGTCACGAGCCTCCTTCACTTTATTAAAAGCTGCGCTTGGTTTAATTAGTCCCGTGATCTCAATGGACCTTTATTAGTCTAAGTGCATACAACCACTCTACCCTAAACCTAAATCTGAATCACAGATCAGCTTCGAAAACGGTGTCCTCACTTTGCACTGTCAGATAAACAAACACACTAATCACTTCTGCAAGAACTGTAAAGAAGGGAAGAAGGGGAAGCGGTTAGTTTTTTTAGTCCCTGGATAGCATCAAACGGGAATAGAACCATGGTATTACAAAGCACTTCATCTAAGCCTAAACCAAACACAAAACACTGGATACCTTGTCCAGAATCCCTATAGTGTGTATTGCTTATGATATGAGCTGAGCACAAGTTCAGGCCGGACCCAACAGAGAGCGACATGTGAGAAATACAAATAAAATCTAGATTTCTCCAGCAATACACACAAAGGAAGGATTTCTCCTTTGTAGTACAATGGCCTCATGCTAACTTTCACGTACAACCTAACATAACGATAAGTTCAAAATTCAACCATAGTTAACCCCAACTCACGCAATAAACAAACAAAAATCTCATAACTCCTCTTACGCCTACTTACACTTTAATTAAGTCCAACACTTTTATCTCAGCACATTTTAAATTCATCATCCCATTAAGCAAAAGAATCTCCATAACTACGAGTGTACCTCATTCAACTTTGCTCCCAACTAAAAGGCTATTCCCACAATTCATCTAAAAGAATGAATACATCGTATCTTTTGTCTAGGTCATAGAAATTCCTAATAAGCTTTGCAAAACTACATAAAAGCCAGAATTCTTTTCCTTTTTGCACCCCCAGAGCCGCACAAAAAAAAAAAAAAAACATTACTACAATTTCGCAAACACAATGAAATATGCAAATGAAAATGGCGGAGGAAAATAAAAAAGGAAAACGCCATAAAAAATAACTTCCAGCAATCGCCTCTGCGAAGACGATTTAACCCGTCCATAGCCTCGTCCTAGTCGGTTCGGTGGTTATTTGTCATCCATCCACATCTGTGTATGTTGGTTTCGAAACGAAAATGGCAAACCCATTCCGCTTCTCTTATTAAACTGTCTGCTCCTCGAGTGGTTCACGTTTAAAGTGTAATCGTCGAGTAGCTCATATCACCATCATCCCGGAAATGCGGCATAGCAAAATTTTTGCCATTTTGGAAAATTATAACGGAGAACTTACTGTCGGTGTTTCCGACAGTATCGCAATGAAGTTATACCGGCGGCGCACCACGCAACGAGGACATAGGGGTGTGTGGCATAAATTTGCAAATCCCCGGAGGGCTTATGCAAATTAATTTATATTAAATAGGAATGGGCATTCGCAGGGGTCGTCCCCGGCTGTGGTAATATGACCCCGTGTGTACAGATGTTAGCTTCTCCAAATGATTGGTGATAAATGTTAGCCACTGTGACTAGGGGCGGTCTGCAATTGTTGCTTTATTGCTCCGATTTACGTATTACTGTGGTTTGGGATTATGTGACGGATTTTGGGTTGATAATTTTCAATTAAAGTGTTGACAAGGATTATGTCAAATCCAGAATATGTATGTTGTCCTGGACGTAGGTTTAGTGGTCATTTCTGTATTTTGCCGCCACTATACTCGGTGGGATCCTAATAGAAATATACGCTTTGCTTTTTATGTGGGCTATTAGCTACAGAACCCCAAGGGTGTTTAGATTTTAAAGGGTAGTTATCGTAGGGATAGTACTTTGGTTATAAACTGACAATTCATTCCAGAACTGACATCTGCCCTCCGTGGCCTCATTCATATTCTAAATATGAGACAAGTCATAACGGATACGGATATGTAGTTTGTCATATTTAATACACATTTGAAAAGTCCTACACTGCGTATAAAGGATATGTTTTGTTGTATTTTTCCCTAGATTACGTAAAGGATTTAATAAGTTAGCAAGAGAAATCCAGGCTCTCAAAAATGCTTGTCTTCTATTTGCTATGGTTTTTTTTCCGCCAAAAATTTAAAATAAAAAAACCGTAAGGAACTAGCTTACCTCTACCGAAAGGGAGATTTACTTGACATCGTCTTTCATACCGGAACTTAATAAATTTCTTGGATTAAAAACTTACTTACTTAGGTAACGCTATGGTTCGGGGTGAACTTGGGCGTCCACTAACAAGCTTCTCCAGTTAGCCCGATGCCTTAGCTAACTGCCTCCAGTTACGCTCTCCAAGTCAGTTGAGATCCCCTTCCGCTTGTGCGCACCAGCTAAGGCTCTCTCTTGGCCTCTGGGTTAGATTCGAAGACGCTATGGGCCGGAGCATATGTGTCCATTCGCTCTACATGACCTAGCCATCTTAAACGACTAATGCGCCGCTTTTTCGACTAGTTCGATATCCCTATATATATTGTATAGTTCGTCGTTAAATCTCCTCCTCTAATGCCCGTCAAACGGGACCAACTAGGTTTAAAAAAGTCTTGAGGAAAATTCCATTTTAGTAATCTTGATGCTCCATTACTCCAGGCATCGAGCTACAACTTGTAGTGGCTGGTTACAGTAGGTCTCTGACCAGTGAACTGGAGCTCCATATTTGCATCCTCTGTAGTTTGGGAAGGAAATATAGAAAAGGTGCTCTTGGTAGATTTTTCTTGGCATAAAGTCCTTAACAGTCATTGCTAAACATGATGTGATCATATTCAGAATCTGTATGTAACCAGTTAGATCGACGTGAGGTGGAATTCTACAGTACAAGGTCAAATGTATGAGTGGCATTAAGGACATTCAGTTGGACCCTACTTGTTTAATAGGCGAATTGGTTTCAGTTTAGGAAATGTTATGAAACTATTGAGTTTCAGATTCTTCTAGTTTAGCTTAGGTTAGTTGGCTATCCTCCGATCACGGTAGGATACACTTGGACCGGGAAAGATCCATTTTGTTACCACAGGGGGTTACTCTTGGAATAATATTGATTTTTCAACTACCTTTCAGAATTTATTGATATCCGAATTGCAAATATCTTCAAGTCCCTCGATTCACCCAGAATCTGTTTTCTTGCAGCTGGGCCAATAGTCCAACCAGGGTACCTATGCGTAATCTGCTGAGGAATAGCAAACTTGTTGCCTCGCGCTTACTTAACTGTGGTCACATCTGTCTAGCATGGTTGCAAGTATCAGGATTATGCCGTCTTACATTTGCGTGATGCAGAGCTAATGTAAAGATATTGCATCTTGCTCTTTCAATAGGTAAATGGAGCCCTCCTCCTGCAGTCGAGAGTTCCAGTCAGGTGCCACTTGTGGCTACTTCGTCTGTTTCATAATTTCTTGGGACATCTGAGAGACCCAATTATTCGATATCCCCTTCAGCAATGCGTGACATTGTCTGACTGTATTTCGGTGTAAATGACGGTGCCCGCACTCGACACCGAACTCATCGACAACCAATCAACGGCTTCTCGAATAGGC
This sequence comes from Xylota sylvarum, assembly GCA_905220385.1. Lineage (NCBI taxonomy): Eukaryota > Metazoa > Arthropoda > Insecta > Diptera > Syrphidae > Xylota > Xylota sylvarum. The sequence continues at coordinate 21,410,875 of LR999958.1, forward strand.
ATAATCTCCACTACAATAGTCTGGTACTCTACAAGATATATTTACGGCAAGTGAGGTTAAAAACAGTCTTTGACTCATAAGTGCAGATTTCCAATGCAGAATTATTAGCAATCGTGTTCTCTACACAATTTTGTTGGTTAGAATGGGGTTATGCAGTCCATGGCTTCTATTTTTACATATTATGGATTGAGGATAGTCGCGAGCCCGATATCATGGTATGACCCGGTCAGTCTCAGCGCCGATTTCATTGCAAACTCTTTCCCTTAGAGTTTCCCAAAAAAGGATATGCAGCATTACTTCCATCGTCGCCGTGAGGGTTGACCGGAAGGATTCAGGATTCTTTGATGTATTCATCAGTTTTGCACAATATGTATGTGAAATGAACATTTATGGGTCTATACAATTTCGAACATCAAAACATCCTCCACTACGCATTAAGTATGTCGGTTGGTACAAGTGTAGCGCATAGGATATTGGGGTGTGCATATAGCAAAAGTAAATTTTGGACAGTCAACTTTAAGATGATACTGTGAGACTGTGAAAAACGCCGGCAAACTGATAAAGTAAAACATAAATCCAAGAAAAAACCCCATTACCTCTGATTACGGTCGATCAGAATCAACTATGGATACATGATTCAGTACTGGCAAATGCTCATTTAACTGGCAGAAGCTACCTTTTATGGCATCAAAATTATTGAAAAGTCAATCATAAGAACCACCAATAGATTATTTGCAAAACTTTTATAAAACGCAATTTAATGCAATAGTGCATTCACAAGGATGCAAATGATGTTAAAATGACCTATTAAATGCGGATGACCGCAATATCATTGACTTCATGAGACCCAACGAAACCGGGTATATTTCAGAAGCCATTTTATCTTACAGAACACGAAATGTGTTCCGTTCAAAATAGCACTGAATTTGATTTACACACATTTGCAAAAGGAAAATTTCATAACCGAATTCAAAGTCCTTGCAATAGTAAGTATGTGTATCTATGATACATATGAAACCACCATTATGTGGAGAATATTAAGGCTATACACATGCCACTATCCCTAATTGACATTCCCTTGGAGTAGCATTTTTTTTTTGCAAAGTAAAAACAAAACACCCGCATAAATTCGTATCCTCATTATTTAAACTACCATCATTAGGATACCCTCACCACCACAGTCTAGATTGCCATTTTCGTAAATTGCCAGTGAAATTGCCTTATCTATCAGAATTGCTATCGCATTAGCGTTGAGGCATAATAAATCTATAACCCACTAATGAAACATTCAATAGTTACCCTCGCCGCCACCTTAAATTGGCCTGCAACCATTGGGTAGACATGACTGGCATCTATAATCCAATCTCAACTGTTCACAACCAAATCCTTTAAAAAGGGGGTTTCGGTTATACCACAAGACAAGCAACTATCCTTTCAATATCCAACCGTTAACCTTGTGGCAACGCATTTCGCTTAATTGAATTTTATCATAATGCATGCGGCAAACACAGGAGCGGCTCGTGTGGGGATATTATGCGGAAAGCGTTTCGTCGTTTAATTTAATTATCCTGCGCGTCTGCTGTTAGTTCTCTTGCCTTTTGGTGCGACAGCATCGGCGGCAGTGAAGGAGGCAAAGCACTGCCTTTTGTATATAATCGAATCAATATATGTGGCCTAAGGTTTAAATGGTTTGATTGTTTGCGAAAACATAGTCAACTAGCTACATTGTACGTGTGGTGTTTTACCGGAGGTGGTGTAAAGCATGCAGAGAGGATTTAAAACGAACCTTTGTTGGATTCATTATGATAGCAATGAGTTGATAACAAGTTCTATTAAGTTTGAAGCAAGTTTACATTTAAATTTAATGTTAAAGGAATTTAAATGAACAATGGGATTAAGTAGTTCGAAAAAAGGACTGATGAAAAAGGCCCTTAGAGAATATATTAAAGCTTGTTCGCGTCAGAGATCCTTTTTGTACACGCGTCTATTGTTTCTAAGAATATCTTGATTTTAATATCTATTCAGTACAAGGATGTGTTAGATGGCTCTTAATTCTCAGAACGAAACAGGCTGTCTTCAGTTGTTCATTCTGAGAACGTTGAGTTGGATGAGATCAACTTCCATTTGCCCACGCATTTAATAAATGATGTGATATTCTTCCGCGTGGTACGTCTGGGTTTGTTGAAGTAGATTTGGAGTATTGGTATTCATCCACCCTCATCTTCATGACCTAGTCAATTTAAATGCTGAATATGTTCTTAACCATGACAATGTCAGTGTATAGACTGTATAGTTGGGAGTTAAATCTTCTCCTCCATGCTGCGTTAAGGCAGATAGCTAATACTAACAACTTTTTGACATTAACCATGCTTCTGCGTCCTACAAAAGGAAGTGGCTAGTCCGAGCCCTATATAATGTCTGTCTGTTTCTTCTTGATGCGCCCTTACTGATCAATCGTGGTAATGTCAATAAATTTTATGATAGAACCGAAAGGAATCTTCACCTTGTAGCACCATAAAGGTACTTCATTACGAGTTCGTTCGCTCTGTTATATCCATACGACCTCCTAACCGAATTTTGGCCGAAGCTCTATTAAGGATTTGGTTCTGAGTCTATTCTCCTTAGACGATAACTCAGTTTCTGTCACTGTAAGGTTTCCTGTACATCTATATACATATGAGATGTATTGCAACTCCAGTGCTCTCTTGAAAAATATCTAATTTTGATTGCTCTCACGACTCAAATTCAAGGAAACGAACATCATGGACATCCACTAGTCTAGAGTCATAACAAGCCGTCAAATTTTGAAGACTAATCACTGTCCGGGATAGAAGGCCAAAGATCAACCAAATGCTTAATTAACCAGGTCCGGACCACGGTGTTTACTTCGGAAATATGATGGCTTTCAATAAAAAAGATCATTCAACCATGCATATTAGCCTAGAACTAAGGAACTAGATCGCTTAGACGTACATAAATTGAACATACAAATGTAGCGGTAAACACAATTCCTCCACCTGACCCCTCGAGAAGTATAGGATGTCAACAAAGCCGTCGCGCTATCTTGTACGGAGTACTGCATCGCGTTTGAGTTCCTTTCAACTCATTTCCAAAAAAAATTGATTCCTCTTCAACTATCCTGCGTCACATTTGTGTAGGGCGTCCCGTAGTTCTACCTGCCTGAGTGAGCACTGTAAGGTCTGTCCAATCCATTGTCAGTTTCTCCTTTACAAATATACATATAATTATGACTATAGGTTCTCGGGTGATATGACTGAGTCAAAAAATCCACGAGATGATTCTTAAACATCTTCCACCTTCCAAGTACTGCACCCATATAGCAGTACTGATTCTATGTTGCAGCGATACAGTCACACCTTGGTTCTTGTGCTGGGACCACTGCTTCTCCAGACTTTGCGTGGAATTCCGAACGCAGCTTTTGCCTTCCCAATTCTTCTGCACACATTCAGTTCGGTACCACCGTGGGTAGTCAAGGCCATACTTTTTAGATACATAAAGTTGTCTACATTATCGGTCCCCTACCGACTCAGGGCTTTCATTGACTATTTTTATTATAAGCCCCACTTTGTTTGACTCAGCTTCTGGCCCATCAGAAGAAGATCCATTATCTGACGTACTCCGCCATCTTACAATTGTTGGACGTGACATCTACTACCCTTGTAGTAAGTAGCCTTGATAATAGATATAAGTTTTCCTGGAATGCGTCTTTTGCGCAAAGCCTACCAGATATGTAGCATTTCGATTCGAGTTCTCGAAAAACATCTTGAAGTTGATAAATAGTAGATATAGCATTTAATGTCTAGCAGTTCTGTCGATGTATTGTGCGCCGCTGCTTGAAATAGTTCGGTAGGGATGCCATCAATTCCCACCGCTTTGTTTTTCTTAAGCGACTTGATACCTATTGTATGAAGTTAATGCTAAATAATAAAACAATTAAAATTTAAAGTAGTATTATATATTATTTTTTTTTCTATTTTAATTTCAGGTAATACAACGGCAAGCACTATATTATTCATAAATAAATCATTTTACATGCATTATGCAACTGCCTTGAATAAAAATGTATCCCCACTAATGCCTAATCCTTTAAAAAAAAAATTTGCTAAGAAAAAAAACTGTAAATTTTCCTTAAGTACACTTAAATGTAAATTGTATTTTAGAAGGTTTCCCTGTGAAATAAATTAACAATAAATTAATAAAAAAAAAAATAAATAAATACACAAACATAGCAAAACGCACCAATTTTTCGCAACAGTAAATCCTCAAAACTCTTTACAAAGTCCCTTTTTAAATTGTCCACTTTATAGGCGTCTTCTCTTGTAAACAATAATCATGTACAAAATCTCAAATAAGCTCACATTTAAATAAATAGAATATGCAACAAAAACCACTTGAAATAGCTGCAAAACAATGTATGTATGTTGAAATAATAAATACACAAAGCCAACACTGAAAGTAGAACTTCATACATAATTATTATAAAAACTTGTGTAAATATTAAGAGAATAATTTATCTATCCATTTTCAAACAGAAAATATACCATTTAATTATTTTTTTTGTATGAATAATAAAACATAGACATATTCAGTGAATTTCCCTAACCTAAATAGCTTTATTAAATTAAATTCTAATCCGAAGGGTATTTCTTTGAGATTAAATCAGTTTCACTTAATTAGTTGATAATAATTTCAAACTACTCTCTTAAATAGCTTTGAAAGGATTACACTACGATTAGGGGTTAATTGACAAATAAATATTTGCATACATATTTAATGAAAACTAATTTATGATGCTAAACTGTTAAATCTATAATATTTAATATTTAAATGCAAGTAAATAAAATAAAAAAAAAAAAATGTATAACTAAACATTGATCTAAGAAACAGTGTAAAATTATCTAATATATCGTGTGGAAATTAATAAACTATAACTATTAACACATGCACTAAAACAAATGTTTGATTAAAAAATCATAGTAAAGCAAGGACACTAAATAGATTATTCTAACCGCAAGTTATTCAAAAGTGATTGATACTATATACAATGTACTCGAAGAAAAATAAAAACAAATTGAAAACTGAAAAATAAAAATAATTTATCAAAGTGAAATGTTTTTTTTTTTTTTTAAATTAAACAAAATTTGACGACACTCTTATTGCTAAATAAGAGGATTTTTTGAAACTATATTTGGGTAAGTAAAAGCAATGATACTTGTCTTTCTACAAGGTGTCCCATTAAGACCGCCTATCTTAAATTTAGCGCCTTTTTTGTATCTGTCATACAGCGTTGTTTTTTGACAGCTGTCATGTATGAATATTAAGGTTTAGTCATGGTGAATTACACGGATGCACAACCCAGAGAAATCCCACTGCAAAAAAAAATAAAATTTTTGTGGAAATGGTTAGAAAATATCGTGAATCGGTCACCATAATCCGAGAAATTTGAAGCGATTAGATTTTTTTCTTTAGGATTTTTTGAAAGGAAAGGTGTATGCCAATAACCCAAGATCCATTCCTGAACTGAAAAACGCAATTTGACGCGCCATTGATGAAAATGCGTTGGCAGTATACCAATGTGTTGTCAAAAATTTCATCAAAGGACCAACGAGTGTCATCAGTCACCAGGCGGCCATTTAACGGATCTTGAGTTCGATACATAACCTTAATGTGTACACTCTTGTATTAAAATAAAAACATTAGAACTTTTAAAATAAACATTGCGTTTTTTTTTTTTTGATTTCCAAAATCGGCAGTTTTAATACAAAAATACAAATACAAATTTTTGGCGCGACAGGTCCATGGGACCCAGGGCCTAGCTTCTCACAACCAGCACGTACGCGTGATATTCTTCACACGAATGGAAGGGGCCTACTGTTTAATGCCAGATCCGAACGGCAGTTTTTTTTTGTTCTTGAGAAGCTTTTTCATGACAGTTTTACTCTCGGATGTTTGTCAGACGCTCGCGAGAGGTGGGGCCGTGAAAGAAATTTTAGGTGTTGTTTGGGGATTGAACCTGGATCCCCTCGCTCCGTAGTCCAACGCACTAACAACTTGAGCCACGGCGCCCACAGTCAGTCCTATTGGATCCTATATAATCAATAAAGCACTGTCATATCTGGAACACTGTAAAATGGTTGCAGGAAGCAACTAAAGAAAACCTAATATAGTATTTAAAGTTTAGACCACCAATTTTGTGACGTTGGCTTTGTTCAAATTTTAATTCAAGATAGACATTTAATAAATCGAAGTGGCTGCAATCATACATTGGAAACCAAGCACAGCCAAAAGCCTTAACAGATTTATGGGAACAACCAGCTGTACTAATTCACTCACCTTAGGTTAGGTAAATGGGTGCCTTGTGATAGTGTCTCTGCTCACTTAGACGACAGTTTGGGTCCATTGTGCCCAATTCACTCACGTTACCATGGAATCTCTTGAAGAAATCGGATGGACTATGGACCGAAATCTTATCGCAAACAGAATTCTTGATGTTCCCAGAGTCAAGACGGGCAAAAGCTGTTGCAGAGTTATAAAGTTTTAAAGAAATTCAATACCTGTAGGGACTTCTCACATAACAAATTTGAATTATCCTGGAAATTTGTAAATAATAGAAGTAGCAAGTATGAACAGTACGACAAAAAAAAAAGAGGACTAGAGAACTTCTATCAGTAACTCACAGGTCAGAACTCAATGGCTGCCCACCTTAGAAGAATGAGAATTAGCACCACAAACATATGCAGAAGCAGTGGCGACACAGAAGAAGACGAAGGCACAACACGCTTCCTGCGCGAATGCCCCAGCCTCAAAGGACTAGGTACACAATGACCTTAGCGAACTATTAAACACGCCACCTAAAATCACCCTAAAATTCATGAAAACGGGCTGATTCAGTAGGGTCGCCCCCATCATGGACTAATTGTCTTGTTCATTATTTTTAGGTATCCCACACCAGGGAATACGATGGATCCGTTAAGATCCGAGTGAGGCTGCACTCCCGCAATTGCAGTCACCCCATCAACCTATCTGCCTCCCTAAGTATGAAGAGACTGTATACTGAGATCTTAGAAATTGGTTGCTAAGCAACTCCTTTTATGAAGACAAGAGTATTAACACTACGGAAGCCAAGTGACAGTGGTGAAAATTATCGACCTTAGTTCAATTGGATTAAGGCAATCATTAACACGCATAACCCAGTTGAGCAAGTCGGAATTTTAGAAGGACTACGTTAAATGACCCAGAACCTTAGATTTTAGGTTAGGGTGGTTTTCTGTACGAGGACACAGACCCGCTTGGACTGGAAGAGGTCCATTGTGATACCATCGATTTTTTACTATTTGCGGCTACCCAGGTACTTATGAATCAAACCCAAGCTTTAATGAAGCGCAATGATCCTGGTGATGACAGTTTGCTTTTTAAGGCCCATCTGGTGAGCAGAAGCAGAACGTATTGTGGAATTTCTCTAAAAGCGTGTGGGTATTAATCTACATAGGCAATCACCATCCATCCTCTCCTTTCCACATCGACTTGTAGCTCGTTGATCTCAATAATCCACAGAAGAGGGGACAAGCCACAACCTTGAGGTATGCCACAACTGACAAGCCCTTTAGCCTATGTTCTACCCAGTTGTTTGTTAACAATTCTGTACTCCGAAAGAAGTATACAATTTCAGATTTACAAGTTCGTCCGTGACTATATCTTATTTACATACTTACTTACTTAGGTAGCGAAGCAGTTCGGGGTGAACCTGGGCCTCAACCAACAAGCCTCTTCAGTTAGCTTTAATGACTCTTGCAATAAAACCAGGAACAATACCAATGGCATACCACAGTTATAGGTATTGACCTCTCAGTGTTAAACCTCTGAAACTAAGGCTTTAAAACCCCAATATGAGATCCAACCTACTCAGTAATGCATCATTAGCAGCCAGAGTAACCCAAACCCGATTTAGGTTCTAAGAAATTCTTCGCCATATTGATTTAACCTGTATGCAAAGAAGAATGAACGACTTCAATTTTGCGACCGAATTCAGTGAGTATCCATTATCCAATCAAAGTTTTAAGCACAGCCTCGTTATTGCTACAAACACAAATACTTCAACTTTTTTTTTACAATGCTTTTCTTGATGCTGTTGTCTGTTCCGAAGACGCCAGCACTAGACCCTTGACAAGTTTTTAGCAACAGCCATTCTCGGAAGTCTGGCGCAAAATACTGTAACATATGTATCTGTCTACGTGAAAGCATCCAGAATGAAATAGTCGATGAACTGTGTTATCATAACGGTACAGTTTCAAAAAAGAAACCTTTATCGGTAATAAGCCATATGTATTACAGGAACCTCTCTTTCTCTGGCAAGGACGAAGAACCAACCAAAGAAGTATTTTTTTCTTAAATATTTGGGTATAATAAAAACTTGAATAGTTTTTTTTAAACACCAAGCAGTCCTGCAATCCTTAGTATCCAGCTCTGATAATTCAGAAACATAAAGGGCTTTGATATGATAAAACTTTTTTATTATTTATTCCATCATTAAGGATTACAAAAGTCTGCTAGATAGTACATACATACATACCGTACACCCAATGTTTAGTCATAAACCATAACTTGGGACTGATTTCATTACAATCCAAAGATAATCTCCTCTGACATATAATCCGATGTTAATGGATGATCTTAAAACCCATCGCATAGTATAATAGCATATCGATGGGTAATTAGGTGAAAAGGGTTTGGGAAATATTAGAAACTTAAAGTTAACGACGTACCATTCCAATCCAACCTAATCACGAGAAGCAGCAGCTGCTGCGGGATCTCACCCTTTCCAAGAATTTTTGTATGGATTTTTATCCTCTCTTATCGTTCATAACACAAAACAAAACCGACATACATCCATACATGTACGAGTATCTACAACTGTGCCAGTGGTGTTTCTAATGAACGTGTATGTAGATGCATTCGGATTTATGGTTGCAATAAATATTTCTCAACTCCAATCAATTTGTCTTGTACAACGTACAGTCGCTTAATCGACTTAACTTTATTTTATTGATTCATAAAAACCGATTTTTTTTTTTGCCCATGTCTAGTACAAGTCGTTCGGTTGGTTTTATTGCTTAGATCCACTTCCTATAAATTTAAGCTGATCCTATAAATTTAAGTGGTTATATTTGAAAAATCATAAAAACAAATAAAAAAAACAAAATTAAAGTCAAGTTTTATTAAAAATAAATTTTTTTTGTTATCACAAGAGAATAATTTGCGAAACGAGAATCCCTGAAGCATGTCGCAGATTTTATGCATATTTTAGACTAATAACAGCCCGTTACTTATCCTTAACCTTTCTATTTAGGAGCGGAGCAGCAGCTTCCTCTTCTTCGGCAATTTTATTTTTTATCCAACGATGTGCAACGCAAACTACCAACAGGACACAGGGTATAACCACGAGTAGAATCAATCCCACCGAAACGCTAGCAACACGTGCGCTTTTCTCCTCGTTACCTGTTTCGGATGAAGGATAAGAAATGTAATCAAGGTATAGATAGATACATACATACAATTGAACACAACAAGAAGTGGGACAAAATTATGGGAGAATAAAAATTGCGGTGAAACGAGGATAAAGTTCAAAGCACAGTGATAAATGTGCGACTGTGCGATTTTTTTTTTTTTTCCTTGTGGGATGAAAAGGGTACGGTTGGGTGGTGGTCGGTGATTGCTTAAGTTCTCACGATATGGTACTGTTCTGACGTCTTCTCTTGTTATCAGGCGAAGTTTTCACCGTGTTGAGCAAAAAAAAAAAATAATAATGGACAGAGGAAGTCTTTTTTTTTTTTGTTAAGACTCGAATTAATGAAGCTCGAAAGGTCTTGGGTGTTTTGTTTCCTTTGCGATTAGACGACGATAACAAGAAGAAGAGTTCCTTTTAGCTAGGGTTTCCCAAAATTTATACCCGAGGGTAAACACAACATTGCCTTCTAAATCATTTGCTTGGAGTAGGTACACATTTAAACCTATTTGTGGAAGTTATCTCTTTGTGAAGGTATTATCTTACTTAACGAAGAGAAACGGTAGGTACAAGTGTGATGTAGTAACTGTTATTTGGAAGTCAAATTGTTTGAAAGGAATCTCTGATAAGGGAGAGTTGAGTTCGTAATTGAAAATCAAAAAGTTTTCCATTTAATACGAATAATAAGGGAACAATAAGTTAAAACTTAATGCTGCCGAACTGTCTGTATTGGAAATAGTCCATAAACTTTACACCCCTGTTGAAGGTCTAAATATGTTTTTTTTTTTCTTATTATTCAACGAGCCCGGATAAAATACCTAGTATAGGCAGCAAGTACAAGTGTAAAGGAAAATGATGTCAGGATCTGTCACTTCGACGGTTTAATGTTTACAGTCAGTGAATTCTAAGCCGATCTCGTTAATGTGAGGCACATCTAACTACTGTCAAGGCAATGGGATAGAATTCACCAAAAATTATGAATACAACTCGTAACCGTGCTTCATATCGATGTGCTCCGAACCGTAACAAGTTTTTGACTGAGACACCATCATTTACAATTCTCTCTGTTCCAGGACACGCTGCGTTGAGGTTTGTAGACAAACTAAAAAAAAAGGACTGGACATTTAAGCTTTTTATGTGTCTTAAATTTTGTTTGTTGATTTATAAATTTTAATCCCAGTTGTTGAACAACCGAAAAGCAAATATTTCTGTGTCATTTGTAAAGTTAATAAAGGGTCATCCAATAAGAGGTGTCATTTTAAATTTCGCGACATTGTTGAAATATCAATATTCAACTATCTTTGCGACGACTTTTGATAAAAAAAAAACTGGGAGGTTATTAAATATGGATCGATACGCACTCTCACAATGTGTTGAAATTGTGAAAATTCACTACAAAAACGGTGAAAATATGAACATACCACACAGTTGGTAAAAGAATGGCTGCTTGTGTGACAAATGTCCTAGACGTGTGATATCTCGAAATGGAGACTTCAATTTGCCAGCGAGATCATACGATTAGACTTTTTCTTTGGGTCTATGTTAAAGATAAATTCTACACCAATGCTCTACCCGAGGTGGAAATTTGGCAGATGTTGTACTCTATTACTAACATCAAGGTTTCTACTTTAGACCTAGATAAAAAATATTACCACTTTTTACACAAATGTTACGCTTTTCTATTGATTTAAAATGACGCCTCTTATTGGAAGACTTTGTATTTAGTCCTAAGCTTAAACTTTAAAGTTAGAGGATAGATAAAGACGTTCAGTGGTACGGTAGATATTTCTTTGTTTTTCGCTACCATGTGTGTACCTTTTTTCGTCCTCATTGAATTCAAGACCTACAATGATAATGAGAGCTTCAGAACATCATTAGCCGAGCTACTCTTGAAACGTATAAATCGCCTATTAGCATGACTGTGTTGTAGGAACCTTTTATGAATTGGCAACCAAAGTCATTCCTTAAAGTATATTTCTCCGCAGTAAGTTCGGAAGGAGCTATAGAGTTTCCGTGTTATTAACGCGCTTTACGACCTTAGAGTTAGAGTTGATCAGCAAAAAAATAAAAAGCGGTGAATTGGTTTGGATCGTCACAGACAGATTTGCATAACAAGTCTGCACCTTCAGACATGTTAGCAAACGTCTAAAGGTGGCTACACATCTTATGGGTACTCTGCATTAACCATAAATTCGGCAACGTTACTATCGCCAGTAAAACTCACATATTTTTCAAAAAAATGATGAAGATGAAGATTTGGACAGAAAGAAACTCCAGAAACGAGTGCGTAAAAGGTTCCATATCCATAATTTGTAAAGATGTCCATGGTATCATAGGATGGTGGTATATTACAAAAAAATGTCTGAATGGATAAGCTACTAATGTCTACTAAGAAATGCTTCCGTAAAATATCACTATGGACTATGAATAACTTCACTAGGGATTGCATCATATCTAAATGACAATAAAGTCTAAAAGCGACTAGATTTTAACAAAGAAGAACTAAAGGCCTTAACTGGCTATATAGCTAAATTGTCCTTAATTACAATCTGAATAGCGCAGGGTCATAAGTCCAGAGGATCACAAATCTGTGATGGTCTTTAAATCCACTCAACAATTCTTTTTTCGATGTAAGAACTACCCAATTGGGTCTCTAGATCCGCACAAAATTTTATATAAAAATTGTCTCCACATTACATTTTGCCTACACTTGGAGAAGGATAGAAAGTCTTTATACGGAAATCCTAATAAGACCTGATATTCACCCCCGATGGACTTCCATCCAATCATCAGCTTGGAAAGACTCATTGACGTCTACATAACGAACAAATTAACGACTTACCCTTACTGGCAAAGGTCGGTGTACAGGGGTTCTATTATTATGGCTCATGGTAGTAAGTGAGTCGTCAACGTCATAGCTTATGCGACGTCACTAAAGCTGCTGTATTACGAAAATTCATTCTTGCAATAAGAGACCTGATGGAGTCTACTCCTAATAGATACATATACTAAGAAAGTGGACGAACTAGTATTCTTCAAAAGGGGTACAAAGTAACTCCTCCAAATCTCACAAATCTCAAAGACATTGATACACTGCAAAGGCCAGATACTCTCGATAAAATATTCAAGGCCCACGGGCTTAAAATGGGGCACTCCATCTCGATTTATGCTGATGTATGGGATACTAGTGTGATGGACGGCAGTAGACAAGAAAGACAATATTCCGCCAGTCAATAGGGTTCAAAGATACAAAATTAACAAAGATGACAAAATTTTGGGTCTGAGGATCGATGTTTTACACTGTATGTATGAATATATCCTTAAACTTAAGTAGGTAAACTTACCTTTATTACAAGTTTTAGTGTAAACTTAAATAAATTTTGTACCCTTTGCCATAGACACATGTTCATATGCAGGACGAGAACAAAATTACAATTATTAATAACAAAACACAAAATACGATATATAATGACTAACACCATAGTGAAGATACACAATTTCCCGCTGTCACTTATCACGGCAAAGGGCATTATTCCATCTGTAAAGCCTGCACTTTAAAATTAAAACAACATCTTATATCCTTAAGATTGTTTATATCTAATTTTTTATTTTATTATTTATTTTTATTTTCTACAAAACAATGAAACAAATTAAAATTGAACAAAAATGTATTCCGCTTTGACATTAAATGAATGTGTGATTAACCTGAGACTACAAACCCGTCACAAAGACAGACAAACGGTGGTTATTCTGCTTACTATTGGACATAGAGTCATGGGTGGTTAGGTGTCAGATACTTAAGTTATTGCGATACAATGAAAATGGTAAGAAACAATAGTTTAGTGTACGTATGTAGCAGTATTCTACTTGCTACAATCTATTTTACTAAGCGGAATGGATATGAACAGATCTACAATCTTTTCTTATTCTACATGACTTTGTGTATGCACGTGGGTTTGTATTTTAATTAGTTACACAAAAAAAAAAAATACTTTATAAAAAAATTAAACTCTTTAAAATTACAAAAATAAAAGAAGAAACGAATAAATCTTGGGTTTTTGTTTGAACTTTGTAGCTGTTAGCCGGCGTACGCGCTCTTAGGACCTACACCTCTGTGGACCTGGTATTCTGTGCACTGGGTGTTGGTGATGCTGCTGTTGGCACACCGACGTCCTGAGTTAGGTGATTTGGTGTGGTTGGTGCTGGTGGGGCGGTTCTATTGAAATACGTCGAATTAGTTGCTGCTGGCAGGACGGGAACCCCACCAAAACGATTTGTATTCGGATTGCTCATACCACTTGCACTGCTGGTCCTATCCCCTAATCCACTAAATGTTGGACTATACTCTCCTGTATTGCCTGTTAATGGATGTGTCTCACCATCTTGTCGTTGATAGGCAGGCACTGCCATATCTTCCTCTTCGATAGGTTCTTCAGCTCCACCAGTTGATCTCAATGAACGACGACCGGTCTGCTTCGGTTTCTCACCTGTTTTATTAATGTATTGAATATCCTTAGCAACTTTGGAATCTTTAAACTCACTTCCTTCCGATGAGGTTACATCTTCATCATCCAGATCCCATTTCTTTGCTGGAAAGTCAACGTTTGGTTTCCCGGCTAGTGGTTCATTGGTTCGATAAACTTTATCATATGACCTACTCTTTTTCAGCGTATCCGATGCTTCGGTATCGCTATCGTCGCCGTGTAGTGTACGTAGATTGGTACGTGAGCCGGCACGTGATCGGGGTAGAGACATTTTCCATGCGGGGTCTTCTTTAAGTTGCTTCTGACGATAGCGATAGACACAGCAGACAATGCAGAGCATTAGTGGTAGGATTACAAGTAGAATAATGCCGATTGCAATGAAAGCGACGCGACGTGTGTAGTAGACTTCACCTGTATAGCGGTAAAAATTTTCAACTTAGTACAGTAGGAAATGTGTAGATAGTTGCATGAGACTCTAAAATGAAAGGTTTCTGTTTCTTCAGTGGTTTCGAATAGTTTCGAGAAGTCTATGAATTAAAGGGGTACCGTTCTTACACAGGTTGGCAAAATGGTTACAAATGATATCTTTTGGTCTAAGTGTGTCTGTATCTTGGTAGAGACAGCCATCGTAACTTTGTCCAACGTCTCGATAAAGGCTGAGAGATTCACATAGAAGACCAAATAGAACCTTGTAAGAAGAACGGATGAACCCGCGTTTAACAGCCTAAGTTTTAAGGGAATGGCTATTGTAATAAGGTGACCTGTCTCGACTACTGACACCAAAAGATGAGAGTCAATATAATAAAGCCCAACATACTTATAAATAAGAGACACAGCTTTGCAGCTAGAAATGTAAGCAAATAAACTTACCCTTTGGGATATAGTACATAGTCAATGCATTCGGCAGAAATATGACCTTATTCACCACCAGCAGTTCTAAATTCTCAACAGTTAGTGCTTTCTCTACCATAATATGGGACAACTGCTCCAAAACAATAATATGCACGACAGAAGGACATGCATATTTTTGGAAATGAAACGTGTCACGCTAACACATCAGAGGAAGAATACTCTGCACTGGACAACTCCAAAGCCACAAGGCAACCACTCACTAAAAACAGAAACCCCACGCCCAGATGTCCTGTCACTTGTACATGACCGTATGTCCATTGCATGCATATGACATAAAAATTCAACAAAAAGTAAAAAACTCACGTAAGCACTCTGTATATCCATATTCCGGCAAATTCCACATACCATTGGCCGTACACTCACGCCTTTGATCGCCCATAAGGACGAAACCCTCATTACACTCGAATGCCACCCTAGCTCCAGGCGTAAAGTCAAAACTAAGCTTCCTTCCGAAACGAGGAGTTTCTAACACTCCACAGGACACTACTCGACTAAAATAGAGAGATTTTCATTATTTTCATTATTTTGACTACCACCAGCTGAACTTACTGTGCATTGAGTGTCTGAATGTTAATTAAAGTGTCGTAGTAGTTCTTTGTGAAATGCGCCAAATCTCTGTTGAGAGTCATTCCATAGTCATAGCGACACTGATAACTCTCGCCACACAGTTCCGTGGCTCGTTCCACATCATATGAACGATTCGATGGCAAGAAATCAATCGGCTCTCGTATGTAGTTCGGCGCAAATGAAGTATTCGTGTAATAGCTTGCCGTCCGTCCAAATTCTCTATTAAATAGAGCCGTACCAACTCCTGGAGTATCCCTGTCATATAGAATCCACTTCAGTCCGAATTCCTTTTGAATAGCTTCGAGATTGTTCACGTTCAAATTGAGCACCCTTCCATCGGGGAGTGTAAAGTCATCCTGTGGATCGAAACTCCAGTTGCCGAAAAGACCACCGGTTTTATTCTAAAATTAAAAGAAGGATTATAAAGGAAACAACACCAAAAACAAGACAAAGGACTTACTATGTAACCCCAGGGTAAGTAAACCCTACCAGTCATGTATCCTTGATTCTCAATCACTTCTACTCCAACGCCTGATGAGAACATGACAACAACCTCTGACTGATTCAATAAATAAGTCGGAGTATAAACAGTCACTCCATGGAAATGCTGGAATTTTAAACTGGGACGGTCAAAGTAGATCCTACGGCCATCGGCAAATACGTCCAGACGGTAACGCCACTGAGCATGTCTCGGACGAATGCGAACCTCAATCGTCACCGAAGTGTTGCCCCTCATAGCAACCGCTGTCAATTGAGTTGCCATAACTGAACCATACTGGTTCTTTGGCAACTGTTCGAAACGTCCTTGCACCTCGAACTGCTCATCGTTGTTGGCTCCTTTGACCAGGACGAATTCACCCATTCCATTGAAGGTGTATTGCGTACCATCGAACGTAATCAAATGCGGATCGCCAAATACTCCAGCCACCCCCGGCGCTTGATATGCAACACAATCCTGCGAAGGACGCCTTTCAAAGCGATAAGTTTCACAACCCACTGCCTGTTCTTCCTGCCATAGGCAACACGAATAAAATGGTCGCATATCGTGGAACCACGACGATAAGGTTGGCACCTTGCTAGCCTCGTTCCATGGCATTTTGCCCATGTTGTGATTACGTCTTGGTCGTGAGCCCCACATTTGATCATATGACAGCATCAGGTTGCCGTATCGGTCATAACAACACTGTTGCTCTGCTCCTTGGTCCCTATAAAGTGGAAGTGGACAATTAAGAAATTAATAAGCTAATGTACCCAACCGAGCTAGTTTCAAGTATACACTTACGTTGGCGTTCCACTCATGACACAGTGAATTGCACCCTTATGCCTGTAACAAGTTGGATTCGAGTCCTTATCGCAGTCCTGGTCGGGCATATACCGTCCTTTATCGTAGAGTGCATGCTCCAGCGTACATGGGCATAGGGGTAAACCAGCTGCGAAATTTCTGAAAAGGATTTTCAATCAGTCTTGATTGGAGGTGTGGTTATTTCCATCGTTGGGCTTACCTCAAATATCTGTCCGTTCGGAGCCAGTTATCACATAATGCTCGGGGCCATAACAAGCCGTGTTTTTGTTCCCATTGCGGTGCAAAGTACCAAGCAAGTGGAATTGGTCTCGACCACAGAACCCTAATTCGGAGAAGTGGAAAATGGTAAATAAGTACAATACTCTCTCTGGAATGTCTTTTGTGATAATATGAAGGAGGTGGAGATTGGTCAGTTTCAATGGAATTCCAGTAACGTACACATGTGTGCCAACCACCAACGTCTATATTAGATTGTCTTGATTCAAAGGATTAGATTGAAATTCGTGGAATTAATTATAGAAGGCCGGTTAAGGAAGGGAAATTCCTCAATTATTTGAGTCCTTTTGTTTGAAATTGGTTATGAGTGTAATATGCTGGTTAAAATTGGCTTTAAAAGGGATGTCATGGCAACGATTTTAGGGGGAGGTGGCCACTTTATTTCAATTAACTGATTCATGAAATGGTCAGCTTCCTTATCAATTTCATTCATCATTGTGTTGCATGTACCCGCATTCAACATGAAATGGAAACTTTGTGTAAGGACAACAAAGGATACAGCACGATGTCAGCTTTTATTAAATCGTTTTCCAAATCGTTCAAACACATCCTCAAAAAGAAGGGATAATGCTTAGGTTTCTTTTTTTTTTTACAAAGTCTTCGGTTTTTTTTTTTTTATTTAACCCTTGGATGGATAACCCTTTTTATGGGCATGAGCTCGTATTCTTGGTATTCATAATGAGATTTGCTCAAAGCTCTTCGGTCCCTAATTGAATAATTTTTTTTTTTTGTTTTTAAATTAAATTGGACAAACGGATAAAAAAAGGAACGAAAGCCATCGGAATGTATAAAAAACAGATTAAGGGATCCTTTGTTATATTTTTTTTTCTAATAAGAGAAATATACGAGTATGTAGACCTACATCAAGCTCTTATGTTTATATTACGTCAGTCACAGCTGGTGATTGTCAGCAGACATTTTTAAAGCGAATGATTGAACGATATTTTGTCCTTAAATTCCTTTCGAAGGTTCTACATGTTCTTGAATTGATAGCCTTCAATGTGATTCAGGTACCTAATCAGTATAAAGTTGGGTAAAAGGTAATTATAAGGGTGCTGCCTGAATTCGATACGAATTCAAGAACAAGTGGAAGATCCTTTAGCTTCACACTGGTATTTATTGCGAAAAATATTAACAGTCTGAATCGTATTTGGATCGTATTTTCTTACTCAATTTTTCTAAGCCATCCCTAAAAGAGTAGACGTGGTATTGCGGAATTTTTAACCCAAATTTGAACCAGGCACATCGAACAACGGAAGTAAATTTTGCTCTACTTCTATGACACTTTGACACAAAATCGGTTTTTTTTAAAGAAAGTAGGCTGCTCTGTTGAGAAAAGATTCCCGGAAAGAGGCCACATACCTGAACTAAACGACACCTATGTTTAAAACTATTACAAAAAAAAAATACAAATTTTTGGCGCGACAGGTCCATGAGACCCAGGGCCTAGCTTCTCACAACCATTCGTGCTGTGCGTGTTATATTCTTCACACGAATGGAAGGGGCCTACTGTTTAATGCCGGATCCGAACGGCAGTTTTTTTTTGTTTTTGAAAAGCTTTTTTCATGACAGTTTTACTCTCGGATGTTTGTCAGACGTTCGCGAGAGGTGGGGCCGTGAAAGAAATTTTAGGTGTTGTTTGGGGATTGAACCTGGAACCCCTCGCTCCGTAGTCCAACGCACTAACCACTTGAGCCACGGCGCCCAAAACGATTACCCCAGGAAATATATTTCAATTTCCGACCTACGTCGAAAATAGGTGCATATTCTCAGGTGTAAGTCAACATTACCAACACAGAAATCATATTGTAATCGATGTTCTATAAGAGCCCCAGAGGCTTCTTAAATAAAATAGAGTAACTATACTATGAAAACCCATTCTGTACGGTGAAGCAATAGTGTTTTCAAAAGAAGTCAAATACCTGGGCCTAACTCTAGACGAAAAACTCACTTGAAACTCTCATCTCAAGAAAACCATAGACAAAGCTAGGATCTCCTTGTAGACCAGCTAGTAAGAGCTGGGTTATAAACCCTAGAATTATTTTGTGGCTTTACACAGCCACCGGTATGGTGGCAATATACGAAGCAAAGGTCTACACAAGCCAGGCTCAATAAGCATCAAAGACTAACTTGTATATGCACTACGGACACAAAGAGAAGAAGGCTCCTACTGCAGCCTTACAAGTTATCCTTAACCTTCCCTACCTACGGAGAGAAGCCACGATTAATGCTTTTATGCTCATATCTGAAAATGACGACATACCAAGCTAGTTCATTGCTATAGAATTAAACAAAGATAAGCTACTGAAAAATACCTTAACGAACTGTTTACCAAAATTTAACTTCAGCCAAAACTTAATGAAATAACATCGAAACTAGCATGGGACTGCCTTAAACTACTCATGTCAGTAGCCAACACGAACAGACATCTCATTTGAGTGGCAGGATACAATGGACATATTGGCCATGAGATGGCAGACATACTAGCCAGAAAAGGATCTGAATCGACCTTCATGACTATTCTGTGGAGTACCTATGTATGAAAACTGCGAAGTCTTGCATTAAAAATTAGATGAAAAACAAAGCTCCCCATTACTGGATGAAAACTGAAGGTAACAAACCAGCCAAAATATTCATGTAAAACATCTCCCTTACACTTAAGCACTTAAGTGAATTCTACCTTGAGGCAGAGGATATATCTGGTAACTTACTCAAAGATTTACTTGGATTTATCACTAACTCCCACCTCACACATATAATCTAATCTAATTTAACTACACATTCCAAAGTACATATGGTTACGATGGTTTTGCTTTGATTGAAAGTAGAGCCTTTGATTTTTAGGAAGTCTATGCTTGGAATTATGTCTTTGATACCATACTCAAACCTAAAACTACAAAAAGTTATAAATTTTAAGTCTAAACTTCTATAACTATAGGCAAACTTATTGCTCCAAAAACCACAGAACAGGAGGAAACGTGTTGTGTTAATATTTAACCTTCATTGCGTTCGAATATCCTTGTCAATTAATCAAACTATGAACTAACAAAACCAATTTCATAACAATTCCCTGCCAAAACTTCCTTCAGTATGCCGACGACTGGAATCGTCTTCACACTGACAGTCTCATCCAAGTCACTTTTCTCCAAGTATGTTAGTAGATAATAAAAACCACTCCAACAAAAGTCAGACTACATTTAAAACTCGATTTAACGCGAAATAGTAAAAATGATGTGCAAACCGATGGATCTTAACATTTACGATTCATACTTCACATATCTTCCATCAAACCACTGCACTTAGTCTTGAACCACCCCGACGCATATTGCAGCACATGGGGTGCAAATAATTTACAGCAATTAAACTGATTTAATAGTATTGCACAAGTCTTTCACAGTTTGCCATATTGCTCCTTGCTTGTGTATGTCATAAAACTTGTATCCTTTCACATGAAATTTTTGACATGAAATTAAAATCGAATAAAACGACAATTTAAGAAAAAAAATTGGTTAAAAGATTTAAAAATTGTTTAAGCAATTTAATTCGCAACAAGGACTTTCTTGTTAATTCTTCCTACAAAAATAAATAACATCAAAAAAATGTTTATAATCCTGCACATATGCTCGAAATGACAAAGTTTCTTTTTTTTTTTTGGGTGACAAGCGAAAGTTTTTTTCGTTCTATTAAATTGCGAATTATATCTGCAAGGACATCGACATTTACCCAAAAAACTCTACTACTCGTTTTAAATTGATTGAAAACTTTTTTCATTTTTTTTTTTTTTTTCCTTGGGAGCAAATCGAATTAGCAATGTCCTTTGAGTTAAGTCACATAAAGTATCCGTAAATAAATTAATTCGCTCTTGGCAGGTAGATATAATATGTATTCTTCAGATATATCCCATGGCTATTGTCCTCCGCAAACAGCCTATTGAAATTCTGCCAGAGAAAGTTTTTACCGGTGAAATTTATTTTCATTGTGAGAAAGTTTTTTTTTTTTTTGTATTCCACCATCATCGTCGGAAGTAGATATCTTTTTAGGCCGGCCGGGGTAAATCCAAAGAACTAGGTTAATTTAAAAGTTTTTGTTTTCACTGTTTTCCATTCTACTCTCCTGTGGCCCCGTTTATAATTGAAGCTCAGCTGAATGAATGTTTTGTCTTCATAAGTTAAGGGATGTACATAAATACATATACATACAGAGAGGGAGGAAAAGGGGCGAAGAAGAATTAACGTATATTTTCATTACTTACGGACTAATTGCCAAGCCAGAGTACTGCTGTGGGTCGGTTAAGTTGATATGTATGAAACCGAATTGCATGTCATTGTTTGAATTCCATCGCAGTTTGTAGTTAGACGGTGAAATTGTATATGCACCGGTGTTGGTGATGCCTGTCTCAAGCATATCGATATATTCCAATTGTGGGCTATGAAGGAAATACGTTATACAAGTTCGAATGACTTTTGTTGTATTTTTTCTATAACTTACTAGATTGTGGTTTCCCTGTAACCCCACAGAGAGATCTGAATGTTGGCATTCCAGTTGGTTGTCAAATTGTATTTGTTCCATGAAATTTTAATCTCTTTGGCATTCTTCTTCTGGACAGCATCGGTTTCGAAGAAAATCTTCTCAATAGCGGTGGCAGGTGTTTCTGAAATAAATATTTTATATATAGGAATATAAATGAATATATCTTTGTTAACTTACCAACAAAATACTTTCCCCTCCATTTGAATCTTTCATTGCCAACGGAAATCTCGAATCGAATATATCCCTGAGCCTTCAAGAATGGTTGAACGCAAATCACACGATTCCTATCGATATAGTGACCAACAACATCCTCGGTATCGAAGTGACAAAGCACTCGAATAAGTGGATCAAAACACGGTCCGGTGATGTTGACAACCGTGCCGCCCAACATGTTACCAGATTCAGGAGCAAATGTCAAAGGAAGATGTGATGCATCTAAAAGGGTACAAATATAAATAGATGAGCATAGGTGTAAAGCTGAATAGGATCGTTTTTGTGCGCGGTGCGTTTTAAAGTTTGTGCTTGATGAAATTTTTTCTTATCTACATCATATGCACACTGAAAGTGAAGTTCTATAAACCATGCCAACTTTTTATACAATTTTAGAAGCGTATGTTTGGACTTAAACCTTCTGCGACAAAAATAAAATTTAAAGCTATAGCCATAGCTAGTATCAAAGAGAAGTACTCACTATTAATCCAAGGATTTTTTTTACAAAAAAAAAAATGTTTCATCGATCCAATTATTTGTATCCAGTCTACCATGCAACTAAAGTTACTTTACAGGGATAAGAACGGAGCGCTAATGACCTAAAATCACTAGAGCTACAATTAATGTCTACAAAGGAAAGGAGGTTGTTGCTTTCCTTCTTACTTCATGATTCTTTTTTTACTATTATAGTAAACCGTAAACACATGAAAAAAACGACTTACAACGGATGTTTAAAAAAGTACCGGCAATCATTAAATGACAAGATGTATAGCCTTTTCATCTTTTTTTCATTTACTTGTGTAAATAATGAAAGGCGAACATTGTAGTTTTTCTCGTAAATCAAACGAAAATGCCCTGAACGGTTGGGTATCAGTGAAATTACATATGTAAACAGTAGACTATAGCTAAATTTTGCTGTTAATCGATAGTGCAGTACTAAGACAGCCTGAAAGCTTAACTCTGGAAACCGCCAGCTGGTTCAGGAACATGAAAAATCTTTACGAAATTTCATATTCACACAGAATTTTAGCGGAGATTTAGTGAAGATCCAGTCCCTTCTAACAGAGAGTCCAGAGTCTAGTCCCTTCTAACAGAGACCGCACACAGAGATTTACTAAAAGCAAATCGTTAAACTCTGAGCACCTTGACTCCTTTAGAAGTACAACCTTGATGTTAAACTCTCCATGGATATAAGAAGTCTTGGGATTTCTCTAGATTAAATTACGACTAGAGTTTCGCATCAGTCTAGCATATTTCATCCACAGATTATAGCTATCAAGATAGCCTGACTTATTATAAGTGGTCTTACTATCGTAAACATGTGGACTAAAGTGGGGAATCTCGCCGAGGTCAGCATACTGGATGTACACGATGGTGGCAGAAAGCCACCTAGAAGAAAGTAAAGAAGCAATTAGATAGGGTCCAACGTCTGGCATGTTAAGGGATCGCGGGTGCAATACGGACGACACCAACATGCGCAATGGAAATGATCCTAGGTATTCTGCCGCTGGACTTATTTATTAAGAAAGCTGCGGCTTCGACGCCACTTCGTTTGCACCGGGATGCTCACTGGCACTGGCGCGGTACTATCTATGGTCATAGGAAAATCCTGAATCTCATGAAAAACGAGATTAGGGAGTTGAATATGCCAATGGATGGAATAAAGGGAATGCGTGTTACCGAAAAATATCACAAAACTCTTATCGAGGATGGAACACTTCCGGAAAAGAAAATTGGTGATATAATCATCTTTACGGATGGGTCCATAATGGATGGCAGAGCGGGGCAGGTATCTTCTCAGAAGAACTGGAATTAGCCTGTCATATTAGTCTGGGGAAATATACCTCTGTCTATCAAGTCGAGATGATTGCATGCATTGGAACACCTGAAATGACCCTCTTTAAGGGTAGGAACGTTACCATAGCACTGGACAATCAATCAATGATTAGACGCATGGAGCAAAGAGATATCAATACATCACTGGCATTGGAATGTGTTCAAAAACTCATGTTGCAAGCAGGCGAAAGTGGCTGTTTTCGGCACCACTCATATAGAAGTTCTAAGCTTAGGGCGAATAACACTGAAATGGGTGGTAACGTTATCTACAGGTCATAGAAATTTCGGGTATCACCTAAAGAGGATGGGTCTTTTGGATGATGACACCTGTGAACTATACCTGAAGGAGGTCGGGACGGCAGTGCATACATATATCGTGTCAATGTCCGGCGCTAGCTAGCAGATTAAGGGAAGTCCTGGGGAGCCACTGGGTAGATACCCAGAGGACAAATCAGATTTTTGTTAAACAGATGCTAACGTTGACATGAGGAATCAAAACCAGGGAGGAAAGGTGGAGAAATCCAGAGAGACTCTTGGGCTAAGATGGATCGTGGAAAAGAGACGAAACCGAACACTGTGGTCTGGTTCGAAATCTCTCTAAAATATATATATACTTATGTAGATAGGAACTGGTGCTGCCGTTTACTGTGCATTTCGAAATACAAATCGGTCCTTAAGACTTAAGAACGACTGAAGCGTTTTTCAAACCAAAGTTAGTACAACAAAACAAGCTGCGGACATGATTATCGAGAGAAATATTTCTGGTATTGTCACAACTAAGCTCCTCACTCCGTCAGCTAGTATACTGCCTAGCACCCTGAACAGTGATATAGACATTGACTCCAAAGAAGAGGCTAACAGGCGATGCTATCTACTACATGCAGTCAAATCTTTATGCCCAGTCTATGACAAAAAGAGATCTGTCTCATGAAACTCAGTCGCAGGGATATCGGGACAGCTGTTGGTGTCGTGATAAGTCACTGCATGATAGCCAATCACGCAGCATGGTTAGACTACCCTATAACAACTTCTGTAGGAACTGTAGGGACAAAATTTTATAAAAATGTATAATTTAGTACAACAATTCATCCAAATGGCATTTATGGATGGACATCTTAAGTCACCATTTAATTTTAGGTCCAGTACTTGGATCACAAAATGTGGGAAGAATTCATGCCATAATACTTAAGAGCTAAATGATTTTTAATTTTTTTTTTTTTTTTTTTTCAAAATCATCACTTCACTTTTCTGTTTCTCAACTATGTAAATATGTATCTAAATAAATTTTCGTATCATATCTGCCTATCCTTTCAATTTTTTTGGTATTTCGATTCCTAGTAAAAGTGAAATCCACCATCTTGAAAAGTAAACACACAATATAAAATTGCTGTGAAATCTGAGAGGATTTTATTATATTATTGACTTGAATGGTATATACATACATTCAAAAGTGTAAGTATAAAAGTATATTCTTCCTTTTTGAAGTAATATTTTTGACATAAAACCGCACAAATTGTTTTGGTTTCTTATTTCAAATAACACAATCCTGGGCATCATGCTATTATGTTGCTCCAGCTTTATCTGTATTCAAATGTCAACATCATTTTCATCTTGGTGACAGAAAGGGAAAAAAAAAATATAAAAACACTTACCAATGTCCTTGTTACATGATCCAATTAATATCCGTTCGTCTATTCTGAATAAATGTCGCCCCGGAAATCCATTACCCCATCCGCGTCCAGTCAAGTCGCGAATAACCATATTTTGACTGTAAGGTTTGTATTCATAAGATTGGGTGCCATTGCCGGCATTGAATCCAACCTAAAAGAAAAGGATATATACATCATTAATAAATAATAACGGGCGTCCAGTTGTAGACTGACTGTATTTTGTAGATAAGCGGTCATAATAGAAATTGGGCCAATGTCATGGTTAAACGATTCCCCATAGTCTGGTAGTAAATGGTGCGTAAAGGTACACATTTTTATGATATGTGTAGGTGGCAGGTCTATTAAAATGTGTGTTAACACCTTCACGGATGATTGATAATCCATGGACTTTTGGGACAATGGATAAATTTAGAAATTTATTGATGAAACACTCTCTGAACAGCAGAGCCCACCGACAAACTTCATTAAATTCACGGTTCGTTCATGAAGCAAAATTGTATTAAACACCGTAGAATGGCCGGGTGTGTGTATGCTGTGTGGCCGATAATAAAGTTATAGTTGTTATTAGTATCCTCGTGGAACAGTTTTTTGTTATGACTGAAGTTTATGAACGTCCTATTGGGTACGGGTTATTTTTTTACGTTAAATAGCTGCAGGTCCTGTAAACCTGAGGATGTTTTTCAGCCGATGGACTTTTATGAGAACGCATTTAGATTGAATTATGTGTTTTGAATGAATTCTTAGAAGTTCCGAATGAAATTAATTTTAAAAATACAAACAAAAACAAGAAATATAACAAGTAGGGCCTCGCGGCTGTTAGGCTTTATACTGTAGCTGTCTAAAGCAACAAAATCACGATGGGCAAAGAAATAGGTACACACCATAACCATAGTATTGTATACTGAGTACGTTACCACTGTGGTTAATCGTAGAACTACTGAGCGACGAGTTCAAGGTTCGAATCACAGGAGCTTAGACTGTTGGTGTTGGCGTGATTTGAATTGAGAGAGATCTTGACGCATACGAAGGTGGTGCAATATACTTTCCTCCTCTTCTTCGTCCATGAAGTTTCTACATACATAAGTCTTTAGCGAGAAGACTGACCCTAATGGCGCAAATTATGCAGTACCCCGAAAGGACATGATTCATAATTGTTATGAGCGACTCTTACTGTCTAATCACACAGTTAGAGGCTTTCTGATCCAACCTTGGCCAGATCAGTCTACTAATAAGGCACGCAGTTCCGTCTGCCCGCCTATGATTGGTTGGGTTCACAGCATTGAGCTTAAGCAACAGTTTAACTGTACAGTGAAGGAATTTTTTTTAATGTTTTAAATATTTAAATATTTTAAATATTATTGTACCTATTATTCGCCTTATCCGATCAGCTATGTCAATTCCCTAGAATGCCTCTGTCTCCCTGTACCCAAATTATGTAAATATTGAACTGTTGAGTGATCTTGTTAAAAGACAGGCAAAAGATTCCAGAGATTTGACCGCAGCTTGACTGTCAGTAAAAATGGTGATATCCCGATTAGATATCAAATTGTACTTTAAGCACGACATGGCTTCTTTAATGTCCATGAACTGGTAGGCGCTATAGTGATTGAGAATACACCTTATTGTGCTTCCGATTCTGTTCCTAATTCTGTTTGTAATCACAAATCCTCCTAACAATCAACTCTAATAGTATTACGTGTTTCAAAGTTCTTATTAAACAGAAGTTGTATGAAGTATGTATGTAGGTGGTGTTTTGCAAAAGGAACTCCAGATTGTTAAGAAATGAGAGGTTTCCAGTACTTAGACTAGCCTATTGTCATATGACCTTCAAATGAGTGGCTGCCACTTATTTACCATAGACATCTAAAGGTAGCAAGTGAAGCAAAATGCCTAGAGCTGCAGTTGAGGTGGTTCTTAGTACTTCACTGATGCATAGGAAAACCAACCTTTTTATTTACATTCCTGTCCAAGATGAGTTAGCTGATAGGCTTTCTCTTAAACAAATAATTAAGTCATACTTTAATATTGAACTTATGATGGATACCTAGAGCAAATATGTAATACGTGGCTGTAATCCCAATTTATTTCTCTTAACTTTCTTACAGCAATTGAGGGCTGTAGTGGATTTCTTTATATACTTTCTAAGATATTGGGTTATCAGTTAAGTTTCTTATCCAGTATGAGACCCAAGTATTTGGTTTTACCAACTAGTGTCATGTTTTAGAATTCTGTATATCCTTGTGAAGATAGCAAGTTCTGTTTTTTTTTTTAGGTTGTCCAAGGTTCCAAGTTTTCGAATTCCAAATTTCAAGATTATAGATCTTTGGGATCAATATGCCACTTTTTACCTGCCTTCGGTTGTAAAAATACTTCAGTCTAAGTACTTCAATAACTTGTAGCAGTATCTTTTAGTATGTACTTTAAAATATAAAACCAACTTTGCAAGGAGCTATAAGCTATCAGCTTTAGATTTACTTTAGAATATACTTCATGAAGGAGCCTTGAGCGATGAAGGTTTTATCTTTATAGAATAGGTTTGGTTTTTAGTATTTCATGAGATTCCATCACTACTCTTCCATTTTATTCAAAGATATAGTCTTTTTCAAAAAAAAGTCTCATTTTCCCTTCAAACTTTGCTATCAGATACGAAGTATCTACAATCCCGCTCCCTGTAAAATTCATCATCTTTACAATGGCATTTTTGGCCGAAACTTTTTTCATTAATTCTTTTTTTCCATAAATTTTCTTCATTATAGCGACTCCGCCAATTTTTTACGATCGTAACATATTTCACCTTCCAGACGATTTATTATGCAAGCGCCGCGAGGAACAAAAAAAAAACTCTCTGAATTTCGTCCTTTATCATTTCGCCAAATGAATATTAACAGCAAGGCCACTGCTACCACCCAGTAGCACGTCCACCTTGGTAAATATGAATTATTTCCTCATTAGACCTTACCTGCTAGTTAATTGAAGAATGTTGCGGCCGCATGACACCATCCATAGCTGATGGTCGTTACCAAGAAAGAATGGTTAATGAAATTAAAAATTCCGGAAATTGAATTTTTCAAACGCAACCCCAGTCCCACCCAACTCCCACAATGTTTCAAAGAAAGCCGCAAACAAAAATTATGACCGCAAACAGCTGGACCTAAGCCCATGGTTGAAGTTACGAACAACGGATCTATTTCAATCTATGAATATCCTTTCAACCAATTTTTTTTTCAGTTTAGACGTTAAACGCTGTAAATTATAATTTATGATTCGTTAGCTGATGCATGCAATGCCAGCTAGATTGCATCATCTGCCGTCATATTCCGTCTGCAGCAGGATCCTGTTTTTTTTTTTTAAAGAACTTTTTTTTCCTATTCGACGAGATTCCAAAAGAAAGATGGAAAATAAAGCTGCCAGTGATAGCCGACACACAAAAACGAAAACGCAAAAGATGATATCCGTTTTTCGTCGTCTCCGTTGTAGTCATTAATTTTCCGAAAATAAATTCAAAAGGAAGTCCTCTCTACTCAAGCTTATGCTACACCAAAGAACAGTGTGTGTGTGTGTATGTATTTCGTGTTCGACCTTTTGTTCTGTTTGCAGTCAGACAAGTTTTCATTGTGCATTCATCAATAGGGAGACAAAAAGACGAACGGTAATTGGAAGACATTTAGCAGAAAATAAATATTGAAAGGATTCACCCACTCAACTGGGGTGCTACACCAACCGATATCAAGCCCAGAAAGTCATCGGATCAATTACATCGATAAATTGTACTTACATATGCCGGAACACCACCCTCTCCAAGTGTGGTATCGCCACCCGCCTCAGTATGTGCTGACCAATTAATTGTACCGTAATTGAAAATGGCATAGGTGAAGACTTCGTCTGTAGCGAGCACTATCTGGAAGGTATTTGTCTACAACGAAACATAAAATAAAAAAGGAATAAGATACAAATTGTTAGTTCGTTCCGATCAATAAAGGAGTCTGGTCCTTTTTTTTTTTTTAAGTGGCCATATGACCCATACACATAGTTATCTCCCATAAGAAGGATAGTAGCATTTTGTTATTATCCTTGAACTAATCTAAAGTTTCCTATGAACAAATTTTCTACAATGGGTACGCCTTTTTGTTACATTATCAAGGTTATTTATCTCTCTTCTGTTACACTCAAGGAAGGATTAAGAATTAAGGTCAGGAAGTTAGTTCCTTTCTGGGGTTAGTTTTGCATTAAAGGATGACGATGAACTTGAATTGAAAATTTTGTTTTGAATACTTTGCTTTTGTTACAATGCAAAGAATGGAAAAGGGATACTGAATGATTTAGAGTGGCAATCGTGATGATGATAACGATAGAGAAGGTGACGCTGGTTGGGATCCTTGAGGGTGGAACTGGAGTAAAACGAAATGAAGTCGCACTGCGGGTCAAATTAAATTCAAGGGAAATTCGTTCTTTCAACTTAAATGAAACCACCGCAAGTGCAGAGTATTCAAAAGAATTTTTGATGCGATTTTCAAAGGCTGGTAGAGTACTTTTTGTATTTCTTATTATTTTATTTTGAGTAGTACATCAGAAGCAGTAGAGATTTCTTGAAGCGGACAGTGCACTTCGTGTTGCATTTCAATGGAAGCAAGTAAAATATTATCTTAAGGGTGCTGAACAAGTGCTTTCTTTTCAATGTAATTGGTAATGAAAATTCATGAAATTAGTTTTCATGTGCAAAAATATATCTTTGAGGTCCTTTGTTATCCACTTACTTAAGCATTTTTGGAATTCAATTCTGAGAATACAGAAATTCTTAAATAGCTTCAAGGTCTCTTTAGCGAAAGTTCATTTCAGGTAAATATAGAAAGGTAGCTAGAGCATCTGTCATCCACCCATTTGATTAAAAAAGAAAGTATTAAACGCTGGAGAGCTGGGAGCTTGTGTCCAATGATATTATTCAAAGGATTGATTTGAAATTTTATTTCAAAACATGACATAAGTAGAGTATGCTGCAGGAGATAGTTATGTCATATTTATTACTTAAGTATTATCATTTCTAAGTTATCAGTGTACTTTTACCAGCCATGATAGAGAACCAGCCTGATAGAGAATGAGATTTTTGAAATCTTAGGGGGAAATGGCTTCAATGGTATCAGGTAAATACTTTGCTGTTCCAAGCGAAAGACTCAAGGTCGATCGCAATGGTCTGAGAACTAACCCGTTAAAAATCGTGATTTGACTAAGATAAGCGCAATTCCTTTATGCAAAACTACGAAAACCTAGGCGTAATTTTCGATTCCAAATTAAATTGGGAGGAAACATCATAGATCGCATCAAGAAGCATGTGTAGCTTTAGACCCATGCAAGAGTGAATTCGCCAAATACATATGGCCTCCAACCAGCTGTGGTATGACCTATGGATCTATTGTAAGATGGAAAGCACTTGAGAAGAAATATCATCTTTCAAGTCTCACCAAAATGTAGAGAACAGCCTGCAATGGGATACGGAAATCCATAATCCATAAGAACAGCGTTGACAAGTGGGAAAAACCATTTTCAAAACAAAAATCGTTGGAAATTTATGTGTACATTGAAAATCATGCAGCCGTAAGGGCGATAGACTCTGCAATCATTAGATCTAAGCTAATAAGAATCTGCGATCAATATTTAAAAGAGATATCTAGTGAACTTATATTGGATATTAGGGCGTATGGACACATCAGGTAATGAAGAAAACCAACATATACCGCAGGATCTTCGATTGACATAAAATAATCTGTGAAGACTGACTAGAAACTACCCCCTCCACGGAAGAAAAGTGATCTTCGAACTCCCTACACTGATGAGACTTGGTTCTGAATCTTTTGTAAAAGTAATGGGAATATGTAATCTTAACCAAGGCTTTAAATACTCTAAAAGAGTCCGCAACCCATTTCACTTTCTCCAGACTGAACATTTTTCTAAACAACTACTCACAATAGAAAATAGATTTATTATTTTCGCCTAAGATTATGCACTCTTTTCGAATGACATAAGTTGGCAATGAAGAGAACATCAGGTGTATGTATTAGATTTCAACACCATTTGGATGGAGTCTAATCTATTTTCCATTGAGGATATTCTTAAAATCTACGGGTAGGTTTCGAAAATTCTACAGTTCCTCAAGACAAACAGCTCAATGTGATATTAAAATCAAATCTCGTCAATGCCCATCAATAAACAGAAACACACAGTTTCTTTACATAGCTTAATGTGGATTCTCTAATAAACTTTCGACTACGACTTTGAAAAAATAATCTGTACTTCTCGTTCAAGAACACCTTTTGCCATACACCAAAATATTATATGTATATACAAACAAAATCCTAATCATATATACATTCTTACAACCCTAGTCTCTTACTCAGTTCTTATACCTCAATCAAATGAAAATCAAAACTCACCGTAAACAAAGAGTTATCGATACCACCAGCAAATGACATATTCTTCCATGTCACAATGACTGCGTGCTTGGGTACAAAAGTATCAGCACCGACTACACCATCACGGATATCCCACATAACACGTTCGCGTACTTCAACGCCAAATCGGTCTGTACGTGTCATCAAATCACGTTCCATTCTGTCAAAGAAAACACAAAACATAAATTTAATTAGTTCAGAAAATTTAATTTTAACAATAAGCACACAAATTATATCATTTTCAACTAATTTTTCCATTGTATATTTATTTATTTTTTTTTGGTTGAGGATGAAGGATACTTCATCGAAGAGCATCTCTTCAACTTCTACCTTCTACAAAAAAAAAAATAAAAATAAAAAAGATTTTCCCACATTCTACCCTCAATAACACTCGCAACCACCCAGGATAACAATTATCTCACCAAGTTAATGAATGACTACACTTTGTTTCATATGGAACATTCCGCAGGCTAATGGAATACTTAATGAGTTCATAAACCTCTTAATTACGCCATAATACGTAAAATATGTGGGTTGACGAAATCCTTTACACCAAGGGTTGGCTTTGGAAATTCCATTTGCTACTATGGAAGAAATACCCACAACTCTGAATTTAGCTACAAATTGGTACTTTTAACGGTGGCATGGGGATGCAATAAAACTAAATTTTATTTATCGGTACGTTTTTGGAAGTTTAAGCTTAAAATGCACACTTTGGATGGAATTCCTTGGTTTCTTATTGTAAGATAAGAAAATTGTATGATACACCCATACCTATATATTGGTATAAGTGTATCACACAAATCTCCTGCCCTACGCATTAGACTGTTTAAGGATAAACTTGAAATTGATAAAATAAGGCACTTCAGTACCGAATAGTGAACTTTAGGTTCACAAATAGCGTATTTAAACAGAGAAAACATTGATTCAAACTATTTTTTCAGAAAATAGTTTACAAAATCTCTAAAACTTTATTAATGATGGTTACAGCGCAACCAAACATGAAAAGGTTAGGCCTTCGCTTTTTACCGCTTGCTTCAACATAAACAACAACCAAAAAGTAAGATTAAAGTTTCCAAAAATGTTGTATACGATTATCTATGTTTTGAAAACGTCGACGTACTTCAAAACAAGAGAAAAACCAATTTTCTCAACAATATAAGGCGTATTTCAAAATGTTCAACAATTGTCAAGAATATTGAAAGATACGCAGATTTTACTTGACTTCAATGGAAACTTTATTAAATCCAAAAACGGTGTTACTTTAACATAAATCGTGCCCCCAAATGTTAGATTAAAAAAATGTGACGAGATTTTTTAATTTTTTAAATTTATCACCTACAGTATCTTTTACAAATCCCGATTAAGCAATGAATTACTTTTGAAACCAATATTTTTAAAATATACATCTTAACACAAAAATTGCACAAATTTACATTTTACATTTTTTTTGTAATGTGGATTTTCGAAATGTGGGCGCGGTGGATCAAGTGGTTAGTGTATTGGACTACGGAAAGAGGGGTTCGAAGTTCAGTCCCCAGACAGCACATAAAATTTCTTTCACGGCCCAACCTTTCGCGAACGTCTGACAAACATCCGAGAGTAAAACTGTCATGAAAAAGATTGACAAAAAAAAATTGCCCTATTTATACGACATTAAACAGTAGGTCCTTTCTTTTCCTGTAAAGAATATAACATGCACAACACGACCGTGACCTGTCTTATTCCGAAAACATTTTTTACCAGAAAATATTTAAGATACTTAGCGAAAAGAGGTCAAATTAAAAACTTGTTAAAAATTCTTAATTTTCTAGCAATATATGGACGTTTTTAGCTAGACTAAAGCTTCGCTAAAAAATGTCTCTTGGATTTATAAAACTAAAATAAAACTTTTTGTAGCATTGTCTTTTAAAAGAGGAATTTCCCGGAAAATATTTCCTAAAAATATATGGAGCCGGGGGTCATTTGGCCGATATGGTACTCCATACAAAAATGTTACACCGCAAATAAATATGCCGTTGATTAGTAAAAAAATATGTTTCATTTTACAGTCGGTACAAAAAAAACACCAGCCTGAAACATAAAAAACATCCGTGTATAAGAACTACCAAAAACCCAAGAACTTTCGTGTGAAATTTTATTAAAAAAAATTTTTGAAACCAACTTTATTTTTAAAAATTTAACTAGGGAAAATGTTGTGACATTATCGTCAATGCAGTTTTTTTTTATGTTGCATAGATAAGAACTTCCTGCTACTGGGGCTCATCGTTATTTATATTTAAAAGAGTTCCAAGTACTTTCGACAACTGATCGGTTTTTAAAAAGAAAAGTGTCTTAAAATAAAAGGTTAACATAAACTGGCAGCTTAGTAACGTACAGACTAAAATCAGAAAAAAAATAATTCCCGGATTTATTTTAAATTCATGGAAGTATGATTTTATGGATGCAATCGTAGCAAGCTGCTGTTGAACAGGACGTGAGGATGTGATATGATGTTATGGGCATCACTCACTAAAATGAAATGTAAAAGCCTCCATCAGTCACACTCTTCTGCACATTTCGCAAATACAAACACATGTATGCAGTTCCTCCCCAAAATAAGCTTAATTCGTTCACCTACTAACCCAATGCACAAAGGCACTTCCTTTCACATGTCATATGACACTGACAAACCATTAGCTTATGATATAATCCTGAAACACGGAAAAGGAAAACAAACAAAAATAAAAAGTTTAATGGAAAAGGCTTAAAAAGAAATATCTTCACTTCATTGCGCGCAGAGAGTAGTGCGAAAAAGAATATACCACGACGCGACACGACAAAAAGGCTTTGCATGCCAATTTGTTTGGTAAATTTGTCAAAGGACATATTACAATAAATAACAAACTACTGTGTCGGCAATTCATCCGAAATTCTCTCTCTCCCTCTGAATGGATCTTTTTCCACTATTTGCTCGTCCTTTTATCGCACGCAATGATTCTCGAATTATTCGTCTCAACAACGGGGTTGCTTGCTTTTTTTTTTGCATGTCAACATTTTCATCACCATCATCATCGTCGTCGGAATCCTCCTGCTGTATGTGTGTGGCGCTTATGGATTATGGCGTACTTCTGCAAAGCCAATTTATCACTGGATCTCTACCCTACCCACTCAAGTGAAGCTGCTAGTAAAATATGCATACGAGGAAGACTACGACTATCATCGAAGTATGGCAGGGGTTCTATCCATCTTTTATAGGGGAAAAACTTTTTTTCGTCCTCCCACTCGTTATTTGCAGATACTTTTCTATCAGTATATGTACTCGTATGTATGTACGTATCCGTTTTTCACATTTGTCCAGAATTCAATTTTCAGTGTGACATTGAATGCTATTTATACTGCCGCGGTGGACGGGTCGGGGGCATCCAGTGCGCGTGATGTTAATAAATGATAGTGTTTGGGGATGCTAGATAGTGTGACAGTGTTTATTTCCTATTTTATAGAAATGGATGTATGGATATGCACGTGCATCCAAATCGATTGAAAAACAGTATCTATCGATAAACCAACTTTGACTGTGGAATAGTTAATTACGCGCACACAACATTCAATTGAGCTATGCGAAATATTTATTTGAATATTTGCACGATAACATTGGCATGCATATTCACACAAAGGATGTGTAAATATTAAAATATTTTTGAATGCAAAAATCTCATTTCATTCGTTCTGTGGAATTAGTGAATTTCACTTAATCAATGGTTATAGTCGCATTCGACATTAATAGGTAGGCGTGTTTTTTATTTTAGTTTTATTATAGATAAGTATCTAAAAATATATTCATTTGTGCATTAATGAATTAAAAATTCAAGGAAATGATAGTACTGCCAAACATAACCCTGTATAGTCAAACAGTGAATTAAATATTCAGTATCAGAAATGTTAAATGACACAGATGTGTCATATATATTTTTGGTAAACGTAAACCACGCAGCCACAATTAAACCGGCGAAAAGTCTTTTGATTTCTAGAATACCAATCACCTTGTAATAAGTGGCCATATGTTTGAGCACAAAACCTCTCATAATGTCTAATAACAGACAAGTTACCGCCATTTTTGCATCAACCACCGATTTAGAGATTGTCTCCTAAACGTCCGATATAGACCAGGAGCAGATGTAGAGATAGTACAAGATCACAATCTCATGATAGTTACTCTTCAGCTATTTACATTTGCTGTAGTTCGAAAATGCAAAAACAACATAAGAATGCCCAAGTTCAACATCGGTAGACTAAGTAAACCGTCACTGCTCTAATAATTAAACACCCACCATCAGCAAGGTGTTGGAACAATTAGAAGTTCACCGCCCGCCAACATCCAGCACGATATGCTGTGAAAATTGTTTCTACAACTCGTGCTAAAAAAAATAGTCAGTCCATCGCAGAGAAGATTTAGGGCATGACTTTCCTGAACATACACATAGTAAATGGCGAATGGTTTCCATTTCATCTTTGTTGTGTCTATAGTTTCTACAGAAGTCGTCATTAGGTAGTCATAGTCGTGCCGCATGATGGGCTATTACGCAGTGTCCTGTCGCGACACCAACAACTATCCCTGCGTGTAATAGATACCATCGCATGTAATAGATACCATCGCCTGTTAGCCTCATCTTTGGATTCGATGCCTATTTCTATGTTCAATAATCAATATATACAAATATAAAAAAGTAACATATTCATTAACTTACTTAACATACTTAATGTCACTTAATCAGAATTATGCATACCGAGAACTCAATATTACTTCAACCTTATTTGATTAAGTCTGCGTTTAAATTCATTTACACAATATATATGTTTTCATTAAAGCCTCCCCGAAAATACCAGTCTATTCTCGGTCTAAATTACGAATCTCCACTTAGCTATTTATTGTTCATTGTTTCTAAATGACAGCACTACAATATACAACAATCAATAATCCTATAGACAACCTTACAGCTACATATTGCAAATCTGTATCTGCATATGCAGCATCCGGTCCTACAGGAAAATTTCAGTTTTCATTCCCTATTTGACATTCATGCATATGCATTCTACACAACCGGAGTACCCACAACCGGAAAACTCCATCCTGTCATATTACTCTCATTATTTTAATGCATTTCCCCCAACACACCACAGAGACTAATATTGAAATTAAGAAGACTTTTGGCTAACAGTTGCACGTTACTGGGCTGGATAGGACTGCTGGTCCCGGCTAAACTAAGCTCTAGTTAAACCAAAACTAATCCATAGGGAAAAGGCTACATTGCAGTTGGTATGGACGATGCGATACCCTATAGGTGTTTTATTACAACTTCGAATAGAAAATGGGGGCAAAAATTAAACATGACTACCGAGTCCACTTCCATTTTAAATGAAGATATAAATAATGA
The DNA here is from genome assembly GCA_905220385.1 of Xylota sylvarum. Lineage (NCBI taxonomy): Eukaryota > Metazoa > Arthropoda > Insecta > Diptera > Syrphidae > Xylota > Xylota sylvarum. Next base: position 21,448,043 of record LR999958.1, read on the forward strand.
CATCTATTGTCAGATATGAGAACCAGTAACAATTATCTAGTGTAGTTGAAATCCATAGCATTGGAAGGCAACACCCTAAGTCAATTAATCCTTAAAAGTTAAAATCACTTAAAAATCCCTATTCATCTATTCAAGCCGTATATTGAAATTACATCAAAAAAGTGGAGAGCTGTCACAATATTAATAGAGACAAACTTTTTGATAACCCAGCTCCATTATTTCTCTTCGTTACAAATTACGAACTATAATAACACACACCCTAGTAGGACAAAGTCAAACACAGTAGCCAAATCATGACGGCAGTGCAATGCATCCTGCTGTGCGCATCTACATACATACATCGTTCAAATACATACTCGTATAGGATCACAAAGTATGGTCCAATTATAGTGAACGCAAGGGGAGGCTAAACCACAGAAAATGCTTCATTCTCCCTTAGGATCCAATGTGGTAGCGGTGGTGATTTGTTTGTGGTCTTTGGAAAATATTCGGTGTTAGCAATGGATTGCATACAAAAACCAGTACACCGCGCCATTAGACTGATTGTCCAATGTGCGGCTGGTTTATTTCAGACGACAGATAACGAGGACTACAGAATGAAATATTTTGTTTGTTTTGAGGTTGGCAACAGTTCTAATAAGGTCAACCACTAAGGTTACACACATTTTCCCACTTTTTTAATTAAATTTAACAAATATAAAAAAAATTACAGGAAGCCTGCTTACCTACCAGTTACGACTCCGAGCCCGATGAAAAAGGTAAATTATTATAATTAAGTTTGGAACACAGGAACATCGTATACCTATGTATGTATGGCCGTGTTGAAGTGATGCATATTTCATTTAAAACAAATATGATATAGTTTGTGTAAGGAAAAAAAATGTTCTTTGTGTCTGCCACTCTCAAGGACATCTTGTACCAGGACGACGACGACGACGAGATTACAGTGTTACCACAATTTGCATTGCAAAAGTTAAGCTGTAGACAATAGATGAAAGGGAGATTCGTTTTCACGTAGTCGTGCTCTCTGTGTGCTGCATCCTTTAACAATTTGAATCGAGTTAAGGGATTAAGGTGAAGTATTTTTATTCTCTTTTTTAATGTAGGCTGTTCAGCGATTGCCGGAATTGAAGTTACAAATATTTTGTGTTAAAATTTCGCAAAGTTTTTTGGATAATTTAGGAATTTTCACTTAAAACAGCACTTGCTGTGAAAGTGCTTTTGTATTTTAACCTCTATCTATTATAGATAATTCCTGATTGATAAGATATAAGCAATATGTTTGGATTTCAATGTCAACAAAGTCATACAATCGCATTTCAGGTGGGCTATCTAATGAATGTACATATAAACGTAAAGCTGCAATAATATTGATTAATCGAAAAAAATGATTTCATTGATTCCATGGAAATTATGTCATGTTTTGAAAATGTTATTGCTTTTCCATACTTTTTCGATGGAAAACGGGTTGATTTTTTCAACCAAACTGTTGCTAATCTAAATATGTATCTGTTCACATACATTTAGAAATTAGTGTTATTTTGATATCCAAAGCGGGGAAGCCCAAGCATACGACCTCGAAATCTCGACATATGTACGAACCCAAAACTTATGTCTCCAACCTACCATGCTTGCAATCGCAATATTACTCTTCCAAATGTAGTTCATGCTAATACCCTTCATTGACATGCCTTTAATAATGTAGAAGCGAAATCTGTAAGGTAAGCACGAAACCAGACTACCTAAACAGATACTTCGCTCTCCGATTGATACAAGTTATTGCTAAAAGCGAGACGCATAAGCTTATTATACGGATGAAGCTAAGTTCTTGCTTTGGCACACCACAAGGCGGAGATCTATTTCCACTACTATCGATGTTACTCATTAATAAAATTAATTAAATTGCAAGTCTTGGTAAGGTGACATACATTGGATGCGAAAAAGGACAGGTGTCCCAAAAAAAAAAACGTGACAAGCATTTTAAGCTTTCACGTTTCGTATTCCCAGATACAATATTGGCAGGCTACTAGGTCCCAACATCAACACAACTGAACCGAATATAGACAAGCATTGGAAAGCTGTGATATACATTTTTGCAGCTGGATCAGAACTGTCGGGTTAAAACAGAAACGCCGCAGCACATAACTAGATTGGAGATTTGGAAATGGATTGGAGAGCATATTTCACTTAAAGCTCAATTAGAATTCCAATATTCTATGAAAAGGAAAGAAGTTCTGCATAGCGTAAGGAATGACAAACACAATCGGATTAAAGCACTTGTTTCACAAGTTGAGGAAAAATCAAATAGATGCGACAGTAGGACCATAGATAGAATCACTTAGAAACTAGTAGGTCTTCAGAGTTCTAAGCAACAGCCTATGAGGAGTCTAAACCGTTCGTTATTGACTTCGGATGAATATTCATTGAAACGACCAAATTGGTACCCCTTATCCGACCAAGTACGATCTCAAATCATAAGGTTTATATGAGAACGGATCAGGAACCTATCGCATCACCATGGACGGGAAACAACAGTGGGTGAGTTCCACCTTTCAGATGCAATGGAATCCACTTACTAAATTAAGCAGAATATCCAATACGATTGAACATGAATCTAGATCCTTAGAAATGAGGTTAGAGTTAATATGCTCCACGAGGGGTAAGAGAATATCCTAAAAATGCGCTTCAAAATAATACTTATGTACACCACTTACCTAAAATAAACACCTGGATTCCTCTGATCAATATCGGTTGCGTAAATACGTCCAACGCGACATTTGGAAAACCATGGACCAATAAACGAGGGATCATTCTTCTGGGGCCAATCTTTCACGGGGAATATCAATGGATACGTAAAGTATTCTGGAGGATCTGAGAACTCCAAGTAACCATTCATTGAGACCTGAAAAGGAAAAAAATATTACTATAAGGATCGTAATAATCTAGAGACAACAATCTAGGTGAGGATCAGCTTCTTCTTTTATTAAGAACCGAATTCTCTTTTAAAAAGTAAGGAACACTGTCGACGTTACTTCCAAAATCTGTCAAAATATGCATCACCTCATGGTCATGATCATTAGCTCATTTGATAGCCCTATCAGTTCTTCTCTGGTAAAGTTCAAAATTGGTACAGACCGCAACCCAAGGAAGACTGAAAAAAATAATATCTTTTCAAAAAAGCTTTTAAGAAACAAACATCAGACAAGCGGACAGTCTGATGAGGTTATTGAAGAATAGAGTCTCTAAATGAAATAGTCTTCTTCGGGACAGGGCCGGACAAGTGCATAGGAGGTGAAAGATGGTTTCTTTTTCCTATTCGTCGATCATTTGAAAAATAGCGCAGCATTGTAGTTTTTTGTCCTGACAGACAGTGTCCCATGTGGACACCGAATACGTAGTTGATCTGCGATTTAGCATAGCCAACCCGCCACTACATTTTTGATCCAACTTAAACCAGATCTGTTTTAATATGTGACACGTGAATCCTATCTTTGATTGGTCATACTGAAATCAGCTTGCTTTAATAGATGTTTACATATAACGAGGGAGACATACAGCAATTTAAAACAGCCTTTAACGTGAAAGAGCACTATTCCAGGGACCTAATTACGGCTTGAATGTTAGTGAAATATCTGTGACAGATATTCCATTACATTTCAGCCATAATATTTCAAATACCCTTTGAAAAACGCTACAGTGATTAGGTTTTTCGGCGTAGACACCACAACCTACTCTAGTTTCGGTCTTGAAGCCATCTGTATAGAACTGAACTGAGCTATCATCCCAGGTGGAATACTGGTTCCATTCACTGGAAGCAAGCATGTTTGTTGCAATCAAATCTTAGTTTCGGCGGAGTGTGGTTGATGTTTTGACGGGCTAAATTTAGTAGATCAAGGATTGAGGAGTAGCGAGGTTGATAACTAGACCATTGCAAGGAGGCTTTAAGGCGAATGGCGACAGCCGTCTGCTAGCCGGTTATATTTAGGGAAAGCAGATGAATGGGAATGAACATGATGTCCAATGCTGCAGAAGTTTGAAGGAGTTTTCCCGTAATCTACAATTATTCTATATTAGCCAACAGATTTTAGGGAAATCTATGAAACTACGGTCTAGTGATACTGCAGGATAAATCAAAAGGATTCGAATTTATTATACTCCACTCCAATTCGAAAGAACAGTGCCATATAACCAATAGTGGTGCAGTGATTTAAAAAGGGCTCCTAAGCAACTTCGAATAGAAAACTGGAGAACGTGTGGAGAAACCGAAAGGTACGTTAGCGCATTGGTTTTGAATGGAAGCAATTTATCTTGTACATTCCAATTGGAACTTATTTTCATTAAAACTTACCCTTGTGTAATTAAATCGGAAACCGAAGAACGGCAGCTGGAAATTCAAATTCTTGTGCAGCTGTGGCATTGAAGCGTGAATATCAAACTGATAATCACCTCGTCCACCTTTGCTGTCTTGATCGAAGAACCAGTACATGAATTGACTTCGAATCTCCTTCAAACGTTGCGTTGTTATAACGTAGCCATTACTGGCATGTGACGGGATATCTGGTGGAGCCATCCTGTTGTTTGGATCTGAAATTAATAAACAAAAAGAAAAAATCAAATAAAGTAAGTTTCTCAAGTTAAATATGCATTTCCAAGACGGATAGACTAACTCGAAAGAAATATACTCGCAAACTTATTCTCACAATTTGAGAACCTAATCTGCACACAGATTAAGTTCATTAGCATCTCATTGAATGTTCACCTCAAATCAAGGTAATGGCGGTTACAACCTCCCTCCGACACTGGATAAAAGAAATATAATTGAATTTTACCGCCCATTTTCAATTTATACCAATTACGGTCCCAAAGTTGGTGAAAATAATAAACTCTCTAAAAATGGAAAGTTAAATCGAAAGCCCCCCTCATGAACTGGCTAAAATGTATCCAGCTAATTGCGTATCTCTCCTGCTGGCAAATAAAGTAGAATACAAACATCCCGATGGATTGGGGTTAAGTGGATTGAATTCAAGATAATCCGGAATAATCATTAATTCAAACAGGGAACAGTCTGCCAGTGCTAGGTGTTGCTGTGTTTATTTATTTATTTTTTTCTCCTTCTAAAACAATGAAGAAGAATCATTTACGCAAATTGATTGATGATTTTCGAGTGAAAGCCAGAAATTATTCTACGATTGTGTTGGTAATTAATTTTAAACTGAAATTATTGGTCCTTCAACATTCGCCGACTCTGACTCTCTATGTGCCTGTCCTTGCTATCAATTCTGATTTTTGAAGTGAAATACGCGATAAATATAATGAATTGCCAGAATGACAGGCACGTGGGTGATAGGATTTCAAAAAAAAAAAGAATTATTTCCATGGAACTACAAATGTGCCGCTGAAATATAAGACAATACAAATATAGCCAGAGGGAAAAATCGTTTTTCATTTCACACCACACACCTCAATTTGGTTGTGTATTTGTTAAGGAATAATGTCAATACAAATATAAGTACAACTCAAATAATAAACCCGAAAGAGGACTCCGGAAAGTCCCAATTAATTAATATTCATGAACATAATTCGTAATTTGCTGTGAATTGCGAAATTCAATATAGCCACCTCTCCTCTCCAAGAATGCCACAAAGCAGTTTCATTTCGAAGTTTTGATGGTCTGATGAGGCATCTCAATTTACGCATTATGACGATGTGAATTATAAATTGAATAACTTTTCAAGTTGCTCAGATATACAATCCGAAAAGATGAATCATTTTAGACTGTTTGTAATATAATCATACTCTGAAATGTATGCAATTAAAAATAATATTTGACACGCCTTCACAGAAGAAGATGGCGCTCTTGTCAACTCGGAGGATTATGTATGTAAGTCTAGAACAAATGGATTGGGTATAAATTATAGACAGCAGCTGGCAATGAAACACTTGAGTGCAAGTGAAGTTGGAAATGTAATATATCCATTAAAATTGCTTGAAATATAATACTATGACTGTAAACAGTCTTATAATTTGACTGTTTCATTTCATATTTCCTAATAAATCTTCAGTTACGTGGCTCACACAATAAAAGTACATAATACAATTTAGAAAAAGTACTATCTAGTACAGAGACTTTCAGAAATCGATACTCTTTTCGAACATAGCAAACAATAATTGATAATCATCCCCATAATATGTCTTATTTAACTAAGTAAAGCAACTTAGACTTATGTACTTTTATGGATTGACCTGCTAGGTACCTGTCATCATGACTTTTGCAACTTTTCATATTACGTTTAGAGATAAAGTTTAAAGGTATAACTATTGGCCTAGTTATGTTTCCATATTTTCCAAAACTGTTTAATCTCATAGTTTACAAGCTTCTCACTTTGCTTGAAAATTATTTCTTGCACTTAGTACAGGCTAATGGCGTATGACCTACTCTTTCCACACAAATAATAAAGACTTTTGTAAGATCTTGTATCAATCACCCAACATGCTAATTATCGAGTACAGAAAAGAAGTCGATTGAGACCTTTTCTTTTTGTAACTGAAATCAAAATTTAAAAGATCCGTATGTGATACTGATATACTCTTATCACTTGCCTGATTGCTTTTAAGTGCATCAACAGAACAGAACGTTAACAAAAATTATTTAAAAGTTTGTCAGAACTTTAGTCGCCATTTTTTTTACAAGAAAACGCAATCTAATTACCTATGATTACAGTCTTATCGAATCTGTGCATAAGGTAATCTTAGAACAAAATGTTGTTTATGACCTCTATCTTCAAATAGAGATGACGTATCTAACATTCAAAAGATTTTTAATGAAAGTAACTCAATATGTATTTACTCGTAGTTCCATAAAAATTGAAACAAAGAATATCTTTATAAAGGGACGAAAGATGCAATAAAGTCGAGGTCCTACGTGAGGTAAATCAATCCCTATCACTCGGCTAAAGGAAGAAAAGTACCAAGAAGCGGCTACACACGTTTTTCTGAAAAATTTACTTTTACTCTCACTCGAGACAGAGTGGAAAATGCATATGAGCGCGAATGAATTATAAAAATAAAAATAAAAAATACCAAGACCTAGTGTCTAGAATGCTACATGAAGTCAACAATTGAAGGTAAATCTCTCTGACTTTCACCTTAACAAACTGTCCCTTTAAAAGTCATTTATTCCGCTTACCTCCCCATTGCTCCCACCCTGTTCGCTTCAAGGAACCTTGTTAGTTTTTATTCTAGAATTCAATTTTGTGCTTGTACTAAACTAATATATGTCAAAGGTTGACACGGGCCTCAAATTAAAAATTATACAAATGTTTGTTCAGTCGATACGAGTAGAAGAGGCTTAGAAAAGCGTCCACAAATTTTTGAAATCCAGAACTGAAGTCTGGGAAGATCAAAATATGATCTTGCTATTAGCCTTTAAAATAGAAGACAGATGGCACCCATGAAGGAAACTGGAATACAATAAATATTCTTCAGAGATGTGATGAATATAAAGAGAAATGTGTAACAATTTTTAAAAAGCTAGAAAGTCAACCAATACCTTCTTGCAGACGTTCCAAGACTTTCGCGTGAACGTACGACTAGACTTTTGAAACTAGAATTAGATGGTCTTACATCACTAGGTATTGCAGGAAACGAAATCGGTAAGAATACTTCGACTTTGACTCATAAAAGATTCTTATACATATGTATGTATATAAAGAACGACAGTCAAGGTATTGTGGAAAGGTCTGTTAAGCGAACCACCAAATTCCTTTTTGATTTGGCAAGAACTGACTGCTAAGCCTTCGACACAAGCTTCAAGTCCAAATCCATTTAAATAAAACTTCAAAGGGGTTTTAACTAGGACATTTTTTCTCAAATCTTATCTAAAAGATACATACTTGGGTAAATTATCCTTTATACCTCTCTAACAAAAATCAATCAATCAAGTGAAAGTTGAAAAGCTATGTATGTGTGTATATATCAAAACGTAAACGTTTCCTGATTCAGCACAAATACTACAATACAATACATCGAGTGTTGGGAACCACTTGTGGAATATTTATTGCCACTCGGCTTATACCCAACATTTCGTATAATAAAAGGCAGTCAGAAATATATTGAATGTATAAATTTGAAGCTCTGTACTTGTTTGCTTAAATTATTAATTATCCCTAATTAAAAATGAAACGAGACTGCGGCATTGCATTAATAGTAATAATTGGACCCTGAACTAATAAGCTTTCTAAGATTAGTCCCTAGGTAGCGCAATGTTTAGGTTTTAATTAGTCATCGTGTTAATGACAGCATTCCATTGAGCAAAGTATAACGAAACGATTCATAGTAAACCAGGAACTCTTCATTCCGTCTCATATTCGCGTCTTCTACAATTTCAAAGTCTGTTCTATCGACATGTTCCATTCTAGTGTTGAAGCGATATGGCGTTACTTAAAGAAGACACATCTTCATTGAGATGAGAATAATAGTAGGTACTTATGCTAGTGGCACCATTAAGCTTACGCAGGAGAGTTCTTAATTCACCACTACTTTGAAAGCAAAGGAAGTATAAGAGATATCTTGTTATTAAGAACGAATGTATCTTTATAGATAGTCCTATGTACAGTGTTATTCTAAAAAATTCCATTTCCCCTTTTCAATTTCATATTCTTCAACACCTCACAGTTCAAATATTATTTTGCCAATATTGTGAAACAATATAAATATATATTTTATCTTATCTTAATCAACACTTTTATTTTATTCACCATCCAAACCCCACTTCCGTTGAATGAAAAGCGCCCAACCTCAAAATGCATTAGTCATTAGTCGATGACCGCCCTCCTATCGGCTAAGTAAACACCGACAACATGACTCAATACACATTCATTCCTATCAAAGCTCCATAAATGTCGACATCAGAACCTAACCTAAAATTATGCCAAACTAACAGGTGAATAAACACAACCGCCTTTATCCCTTCTTCACTGTGATAGCTGGTGGTGTTGTTCAACGCGAAGCTACGCGCACTTGTTCGCGCTAAAGTTTCAAAATGCTTATCTTATCTAAAACAAAAAAAAAAAAACGCTACGCTTAACTTTGCTATCAGAGTATTGATAACTCATACTCGACAATACCAATCACAATCTAAAGAAAGAAAAAATTCGTCTACTTCAACCTGATTCAGGGAATTTTCTGAATAATTTTTTTTTCTTTTATTTCTTACCCCAGTCATATCCATCGGAATAATCGTATAAATCCGAACCATAGTTGACCAATTTCCCAGAGCGCTGTAAGGGCAGAGTTATGTTTTTCAAACCCGTTGGCACCTGTTTCAGTGGCAATTGTGCAACTTTCGGTACTGCTTTGGGCAACTCCTTTGGCAAGCTCACTTTAGGAAGCTCTTTTGGTAGCTCCTTTGGGAGCTCTTTTGGGAGCACCTTTGGTGGTATGACAACTACAGGCTTCTTTTCAATCACCGGTTCTACTTTGACCGTTTCCACTGCATCCTCGAATAGTTCACTTTTCGAATTTATTTTAGAAACCGTTTGACCAATTTTTTCTTCGTTAAGTTTTGTTAGGTTATCACCCTGTGTTAAAGCGATTCCGTATAGGAGGACCACTAAAAAATGCACTGTTAGTCGCATTGCGACTTTGGTTTTCGTTTTCACTTGTTGTTCGTTAAATTCACTTAAAGTTGTAGAATTTTATATTCAGTTACTATTTATTAATCCATTCACTTGAGTTGACCTATTTAAGACGGAGCGGGTTGATCGCGGTACCGTCTACGACAAAAGTTCGTTCGTTACTTAGGGCGTTGGCGTGGATTTTTGAATTGTTCACCTGCTGAATATAACCGACTATCTTCGGCATTTTATCTTATCAATTTGAACTGATAAGAACAGGTGAGCTTTTTTTTAACAATTTTTAGTGTATTGGAGTCAGAATACGGTTATGTGTGATGACACACAATAGGAGATAAGATTGCACACTATGGAGAGCTATGGGATTCAGCAGAGTATATACCATTCGGTCTGTTGGTGATAAATTAACCTGTTCGCTTATTGGTCTGATTCATTTGAATTTCAGCGAAATGAAGCTTCCGGACGGTCTGTCCCTATGTAATGGTTAAATATTTTACAAAATGACTAAAAGGTTATTCGGGGAAACTTTATCTTTACAAAATGTTTATTTGTTTATTTGGTGAAATCCATTTTTAGTATTTGACATTAACAACAGAACATTCCTGTCATTCCATTCAGCGAATGGTGTCTGTAAAAACATCGAGCTAAAAATACTATTTGTTGGACATTGACAAATATGTTAAGCAGTGTAAAATCACTCGGTGGATGTAATTCGTAAAGTAGAAGTACCCTTAGAAATGATAATCCACAGGAAGCGGTAGCTAATATGGTTGCACGCCTTAATTGGTGGGACAAATCATCACCAATCACTGAATCTATAGCCAAGAGTTTGGGGCATATGAACAAGTATTCTCCGAAATTTGGGTCACGGGAGAATTAACCTTATGACAGAGTTGCTGACGCTATGAACGATCGTTCATATTAAACTTTGATGAGATAACCATTTTAAAGTGGCATTAATGTATGTAATCCTATTCTAGAGCTGGACGCAAATCGACTGATGGATGGGCAGGGTTTACCGCGGAGGATATAATGAATTAAAGATTGCCGTACTGTACGACAGGTGGTGCATACGTACTATATATATGGAAACATTCTAAAGATATATCACCAATACTATATCAATTAAGTACACCACCTCTTATGAATTAGTCGTTTGACAGGAACGCGTTGCTCGTACGCCTTCATTCGTTTAATAAACTTAGCACCTTCCTTGATTTCGATCCAACTTGCTAGGGATACCCATGCATAATACCCACAATCTTCGACATCTCCAAGTGCTTCAACAGATAAGGGATCACCCTGCTACAGATGCAGAAACAATCACCAGCTTCACTCCAGAAAGCATCGAAAAAGAAAGCATGGTAAAAAAAAACCAATACGCATAGCTGGCAGCAGACAGCTGGAAACGGATCAACGAACTTATTGGACCGATTGCATCGGCTTTGGTAATAGAGCTCATGAACTAGAAGGCTAGTAGCACATGAAGGCAAAAGAAGTCCAGCGTAGTGTAAGACGAGACAAACATAACTACATCGACGCCGAAGAAGTAGCAAATAGGAGCGTCTATAGTATTGCTAAGAAACTCATTGGTGGTCAAAGTTCCAAACTATATCAACTATATCTTATAAAAGGATGGAAATCTGTTGACTAATCCGGGCAGCTCTTTCTAGAGTACACATGGGGCTGAGATGGACTATCACATCATTTCTCAAATATCGCTGATGATGTTTACCTACTCTCACATACGGTAAAGGATACATATGCACCATATGGCCCATATCTTGGAGTCAGTGACGAAAAAAAGCTCGGCTTAAATAAGCATTACCGGACCACAAGTGGAATAGTTTTCTATATCCAGGAATGGGCTCAGAAGATGGTGGTACCTAACTGGATGTAAATGAGGAGAAATTGTAAAGCAAAGACTGCACTCTAAAATATGGAGAAGCAATATTTTCAGCACTAAAACTAACCTAAGTCTGCTCCGATCAAAAGTGAAAAAAACTGCATCTCTATAGATATAGTACATGAAAAGTGACTACCATCACAGGGAAGCTGCAAACTTCAATACATAAATATCTTCGCAGCATCTTAAGGATACACGCGATAAAAGGCGAAGAACCAATAAACATCAAAATACCCAGTAGATTGGTTACATTTTACGATGCAAAGACAATTTTATTGCGAAGTATCCCATGCAATGGAATCCACCTACCCAACTGGCCAGACATGGAGAAAGACAATCGAGAAAGAATTCAGATTACTGAGGCTGACTTGGAGCAACCTCAAGCTCGTTGCAGAACTCCAAACACGATGGCACATAGACATTATAGACGGGGTCAGAGGACCTAAATAAAAATTAAAAATAAGTACCCTGACTCCTTTTTTACTGGATACAAAGACTGCTTCACAAGAGGCTCATTTTTTCTCAAGAAGAACTTCCATATATAACTGACGTGAAGCGAACCACTATGACTATTAGGACAGCTTTCACTGTTTTTTTGTAAGCTGCCCATTACTTACTTACTTAGGTAGCGCTATCGTTCGGGGTGAACCTGGACATCCAATAACAAGTCTCTATAGTTAGTCCGCGTTTTTAACTAACTGCCTCTAGGTCGTCTTCTGCTTTTGGACGCCACCTAAAGCAAGGTCTTCCTCTACTGCGTTGTCCCTCCGGCTTAGATTCGAAGACTCTACGGGCCGGAGCATTTGTGTCCATCCACTCTACATTTATTAGCCATCTTAGACGACTGATACGCAATTTTTATTTTGAGAAACTTTTTCATTACAGTCTTCTTTGTCGGTAAAATGAAAATGGCAATACTGTAGAAGTGTAGAAATGTACGCTCCGCTGCTCCATTCCACAGAATAAACAGATAGTCAACTTTCCACCTAGTATGCATCACCTGTTTTCTGGTGCTTTTCAACTTCTGGATAGTAAGAGAGAGCCCCTCTAGGTTGATTATCTGTATAGTATATAATCTGAGCTCTATTCATTTTATCAGAATTAATTGGCACCAGTATCTGACTGATACTAATATTTTTCATAAACAGCCAAAACCAGTTTGACAAATCACAAAATGCTAGAGGCATGTCTATCATTGATTGATACCGAATTAACATAGTATTCAATGTCAATCTTTGTCAAACTCCTATGCAACCCTAATGCATCTACCACTAGAGTATAATTCCAATTAAATCCCCCATAATCCTTATTAAAATATTATCGATTTGCGGTACCACAGTTGGTTCATTATGTGTATGCAAATCAGGATTGTATGTTAAGCGCTTTTGAATACATTTTCTGAGGGGGTAATTGAATTAATCAATTGTCTTAAGTCCTTTCATTCTTTCTCCTTCTTTATCTTTATATTTATTATTCAAGGATTCAAGTTAAGATTACGATGACCATTTGCTATGGTAGTGGTCCATTACCTTCAGTCTCTCTGGAAGATAGTGGGTTATTCAACCTTAATCCTTGTAGTAGTTGCACCGTTACCGCATTAAAATTTGCAGTTTGTTTTGAACACTCCTTCTCTAGTAGAGAGGATGAATATTTCTCATTAATTTCATCTTTTTTTTTTCAGTACTGTCTTAATATCGTTTTAAAACGCTAACATAATCTCCGATCTGTCCTTGTAAATTAAACATGTTCGTAGTTCCAATTAAACTACGTTCCAAAGTTATACGTTTCAAGGTTAATCTCTCGCAAAAACTTTTCTGTGGCAAAGAGATTTATTTATTTTCACAGTAGGTACTAAATCCAAGTGGTGTAAATTCGTGGCTCTGTAAAACACATTATCCGTTCCATACATGGTAGCTACATATCTAAAAAGTTTCATCTAGAAACTGTGTTAACACAATTTCAACATTATATTACGGTTTCGCAATCAGTGCCAATGAAATGAGAAAAGTTAAGGACTGTGGCAAACTACTCCACCCATATGCACACGCTCATGAATAATAATGATATGTACAACTTTCCGCACACCGTCTGAGTATGTGTTTAATAATTTCCTAATTACTATTTCATTGTGCCATATGGTCTGGTCAATTTAAAAGAGGAGTTTAATGTTCTTCAACTTTTCCTCCTACCCGGTGGCATTCATTTCTAGATTGCAACTGCAGATGAATTCGTGCTTTTTTAATAATTAATTAATTGAATTTCATTTCATTGTAGAAAATTTTGTTGCATACTTGTTGGCTCCAATGAGAATTTTTTACATACATACGTGCAGAGGATAGTGCAGATGTCTTGTATTGCATGTAATGCCGCCAGACACCATACACGGTGTTCGCCGTGGCTTAAGTGGTTAGTGCGTTGGACTACGGAGCAAGGGGTTCCCCAGACAACACCAAAAATTTCTTTCACGACCCCACCTCTCGCGAACGTCTGACAAACATCCGAGAATAAAACTGTCATAAAAAAACTTCTCAAAACAAAAATTGCACTTCACTTGAGTTAAATGTGGATCGCAGTGTAATGATTCGGTTCATATTCATACAGAAAAGTCTTGTAGTAATGAGTTCAATGCGCATCCTGTTCCATTCGAGGTTTGCCGGCTTTATGAAGTGAGGATGACATACGTATATTGCCCTTAACGATTCCTAACGGAATATTGATTCTTTCTGCCAGAGAGACACTAAGGGCTGACCTTTGCCTGGCCAGCTAGTTCGCTCGCTCATTTCCCTTAAAGTTACTTTGTCTTGGGACCCAAACGAGTGAGATTTTGGTTTCGACGCATAGTTTTCCTAATTCATTTTGGCATTGCATTGCACCAATTTTAAGGATATGGTAGCTGAATCAATTGTTTTGATAACAGCTTGGCTATCAGAGAAGATGACAAAAATATGGTTAGTTGTAGCAAGTTATTCAATGTACGACAGACCTCGAGAACTACGAAAACCTCTCCCTGGCAGAATTCGGTAAACGTAATGATTTTGAAACGTACAGGTTATCAAAGAAAATGAACTGAAGTGGATTTCCTGAAATTAAAAGTGGAAGCTTTGTAGTAAGTCAAAGTTGCAACCAAGTCAAGGTATGTATGTATTTTGGTTTTAGTAGTACAATTTTTTCGAATTCATTCCAAGGCCATAACTTGTAGCCCAAGTAATTACTAAATAGAAAGCGCTCTCCGTAAGGCTTATCACGGACTCGCACTACCTGTTTTTTGTTTCACGAAGCGATAGCATTGTATATGATGTCTGTCCGCCTATTCAAATGACACAATAGCTCTAAATCTTATAACACAATTGCCACCCTAAATGATCTGACTTACCAATCAAACTTAGATTCGCGTTGACGAGACTGCTATAACTTGAAATGTCAATCTAAGATCTAATCGTACATACCCGTGTGGTCCAGTATGGTTATGTGTATGTCAGGCAACCATATGAAACTTAGTGAACTTTTACCCGTTCCTGTTTTGAACAATTTCTCCAAACTGGCGAACATATGTATGTATTGATGTAAGTACTACAAATCACCATAATCAACTTTATTATTAAACTTTCACCTTTATTGGCGTAACATCCTATTTACTTTGGATGAAACGAAAAGTTTCTATAATTTGAATCCTCAAGCGTTTTAATCCCATAAAAACCAGCAAACTTTCATTATCATGAAACTCTCCCAAGTTGATCGAAAAGGAAAATGCCTAAAAATACATCCAAACGTATTTGTCAAATTAAAAAACGTGAAAATATAGTATTCCGAAGGAATAACATCCTAAGATTGCAATGGGTAAATCATTTCCTTCTATGTCCCTTCAGAGATCCTGTTTTTTTTTTGCCTCCTCATGTTATTTTCCTTCCTTGTCCATGATTTCCTTCGTTCACTTGTCCTCCGGAGAGTTTAAAATCATTTCATATTTTATTTCCTTCACGGATCTCTCTGATGGAATTTTCGCGTGACGCCGAGATTTAAAGAGATTTCAGTATTGCAGAACTGATTTCCTTTGGATTTCTCTGCTCAATCGGTTTGTTCAGTTATTTTCCTTATTTTCGTGGCAGAGATACCACTTTGCGATCCGTATCCTCCTGTCGGAAACGAAACAAAAAAGGAAAAAGCCAAATGTAATTGGAAATAGAGAATTTATTCTTTAATGGTTGTCGGGACGTAGTGGATTATTGATCAGTGCTTGGGCGCTAAGGACACTTGACGGTAGGATGACAATGGAAAAGCAAGAAAAGTATTTCTATCGAAATTAGATTTGTTACGCTAAATCAAATCGTATTGTAGAACGGAGAGTTGATGGTACCAAATGGGAGCATTTAGAAATTCACGTTTCATTGGAAGAGCTAGTGCAGTGTTTTTCTAAATATAGTTTCCTACCATGTCCATGTGACATGCTTTATTTTCTATTACAGTTCAAGTCTCGAGAATTTTTAAATGAGTGTAGGTAGTGCACAGGCAATGCAACGATTTATATTCCAACAACACGATATGATGTTGGTGGAAAAGGAATCAGTTCACTCCTTGTACGAATCTATGTATTCTTATGGTGTAGAACTATTGCTACATTTGTACTTTAATCAATCCACTACATTTGTGTCGTTCCGATGCAAGGAAAGTTTCTTCCAGTACTATACGAAAAACTTTACTGTGACTAAATCGGTCTGTAAGACAATACAAAACATATTGAGCTTTGTATAGATACATATCATATGAGTACACATGTATTATTCACTATAAAAATAGTCCCGGAATCTAGTTTTTTATTATATGTCTACGTATGTACGTACATACATTTTAAAAGAAAGAAAGCGATGTGCATTCCAAGCACGTGTAAAAAGATACAAATCCCTTGAGCCAAGTGAGCAAGCAGAGGAAAAGATTCAATCATGTACTTTATGAGCTATACACTGGGTTACAGTCCCCAGGTTTTGCCATAAAGTCGTTGGCACATGAACATTGCTGTAGTCGCCTTATTGGTAAAATTATTTAGGTGTAAAGATCACTCCATTGTACGTATTTCACTTCTCTGGACAGATGAATGGGGATATTTTCCAATGGCACTTGTGTGGAATTTTCCTGGAATATTAAATTTTGGAGCATTTGGATTTAATATTACCTATACAAATTTGGCGCAATACCCCTACAGAGCCTAATTTCAACATCTTTTTAAGGCATTTATACTCTTGAATCATTGTCAGACAAAAAGTTTTAATAGTTACTTTAGCTGCAATACAAATATCCTGCCGCACTGATATACATACATATGTACATATATATAGATCTATTTCAGATGTTTTAGTCTTTCAGAGAGTTTTTGTACATCCTAAAGATACGAAGTGTAAACCCTTCCATTCCGCATTGTAGGGAAGGAGATTTATCTTAAAGTACAAATCTATTATATATGATTGTACTATATAAAAGAACCTACCCGTAGCATGTCAGTATTTATCTAAAAAGGTAACATTTTGAGTAACTTTTTTATCCTTGTAATCCTTAAGGGTCTGTAATGATTTGAAATGGGCTGCTGAGTCATCCATCCCCAGAGATGACGTATGTACCTATGTAAGTACATACAGAAGAATATTGAAAGATAATTTGAGATTTTTAGCTAACATTTCTCAATAGGCACTGATTTCTTTCAGCGCATTCGGCCTTCCCTCCACACATATTTAGGATCCGGAGAGGATTATTAATGTAGTCACTCTTGCTAGGAGCATTCTTCTACCATATTTTGGTCCACCAACATTTGGCATTATACGTGCTGGTGTCACTATATAATATTTTAGATGTTGTCGGAAAAGTAGGCTTGCATCTCTAATAACACAATGGTACTTCATCTCTAACTAGAGACTAGACCATTGTTATTCACTCTTACCACTAACAAGTAAAACTTTCGTTTTCTATTCAGCTAGCTCTAGCTCTAGCTCTATATAGGTCAGCCATACGCGTGCCAATACATTCATTATCAGTCAGTCTCCTTTTCTGTGATGGCTACTGGCAGGTTTACAAATTTCAGACGGGCGAATGAGTGGCTACGTTGGATTTAAAATTTGGAGTTACTTATAAGTATATACATATGTATGTTTGTGGCCCATAGTTCCATAATTTATTGACAGAAAATGCTCGCAAGTTCATAATTAGAGATTATGGTAAAGTTATTCAATCTTAGCCAGCGTGCTATAAACTGAAATGCATTAATGTACACTATTGCACCGATTCGCTCCGCTGCTCTGCTTTGTCTATCTTATCCTTATCCTCAAGACGCTACTCAAGCCAATAGTTTGCCTAGTTCTGGAAGATTCTTGGAGATAAGGTAAATGGAGAAGGGGAGTTTAGGGTTACCCCGGCTACTTGATTTTGGATTTGACTTGTGTCTGCGATTATCTCGTATTACTCAATTGCTTTGCAGTGCTAGTTTCAGTTCACTGATTGATTTTTCAGTCCCACGGATTTAGGTGAAGGCTTTCAGTCCTTCCTTTTGATGGAGTCCAAGTGCATACTGTGATTCCAAATCACATTTGTAACACCTCTGTCTTTTATGAGCCATCGGCAACGTACTTCATTCTGATCTCGGTATATTTTGACTTGAATTTGTTGTACAGAAATGCCTATCTGTTACTCGGCTATAAATTGTTATCAAAATATTGCGCTGTTCTAAAATTCACCGTTTCTTCTACAATATTGTGTTTCATTAAAATAGATTCAGTTTGCACATAATAATAAGCTAACTATCATTAAGGCCGTGTCATTATGTTAAATTAAAAAGGTGTCTGAGGTTGAGTTTCATTAAAATAATACTTACTACCTTACACTACATTAGGTATATGTATATGCATATCATACACAGGTGTATCATTTAAATGTGTTATAATTAAAAAAATAATTATTAAATTTCCAGCTAAACGTTTTCTCAATAGTATAATTGTTTGATTGAATTTTTAGCCAGAATAAGCAAATCAGCATACTAATGCGTGGTAATAAAGTAAATAAAGACATTTATGTCAATAAGATGTTCAAATAAAATAAGATTAATTGAATACTAATTGAAAGAAAACTTCTGTTCTGTGTGACTAATTTATTTTCTCGTTCAGTAATACAAGTGTCTCGGTTAGCATCAACACTTTGATTTTTGAAGAGTCATCCATCATATAAGTCCACATCATATGTATAACTATGCAGGCACACACGAAACATTAATGAGCTTTTATATATTCGTTAATGTGTAGAATAATATTTTTAGTTAGAGTTAGTTTATTTTCTTCCTCCTTCCTTTCTTTCATTTTTGGGCTAGTTTGGGCATATTCTATCAGACAGCGTACCACGTTTTTTCAGAAAAATACGTATAAAAGTGTTTTACGGTATGAACATATAACAAGCGGTATTTGGCTGCCTCTCAGCTGTCCTTTCAGCGATTGGGCTTAAAACTAATATATAAGGACAGCGTGTCATATGAATGGGTTTGCTGTATCAAGTTTTAAAACACTGGAACAACCACTCAAAAAATTGAAAGGGCAAAATTTATAGGCGTTGAATTTTTCTACAATTCGCCTACACTTTATAGGTCCACGCCCACTTTTTAGGGGTATTTTCTTTAAAAAAAAACGCTGATTTTGGTGAGATCTTGCAAATAACACATAAGTTGGAAGTTATAATAGTATGTCATAAAAACGTAGAATGCCCTTTTTAGGGCTGATGCAAAAGAAGATGGACAGGATATTGCCCCTTCCCTATTGTAACTGTACTACATAGTGTAAAGGTGGAAGAACGTGCAACCCAGTCGCTTTAACGATCTCGATTTGAATATCAATTCTGAACAATTTGCAATCAAAAAGCATATAGTATATGTACTATATAGATGTACATATATATGTAGGTATGTACATATGTACATATGTATTTAGGTACATATATAAGTATTTAAAATTAAAATTAATTATTTTATATTCTGATCACATACAATATCAGTATGCATACATACAAACATATATATGTGTATGTACCATGATTGATTTCCATCTAGAAAACAATTAAGTAAACACATGCATGTACATACATATGTATATGCACATGAACGCATAGCGAACAATGCCCCTCTTAACTTTAATTACCATCATGGCTCTTAAATTATAGACAAACAACTGAATCAAACGCAGGGTGACCAGAGTGGAATATAATATTCCAAATTGGAATATATTTAAGCTCAAGTCGAGAAAAATAATCGCATATAAAAATGGAATATTTTTTTATTAAAATGGAATATTAAAAATATTTTAACACCACAAAAATCTTGAGAATCATTTATTAACTTATTCGGTATTATTTAATATTCGAAAGTAAAATGAAAATAAAATACATATCTACATGTTTTTTTGGATCAGTAATTCAATATAAAAGTTAGATATGATATGTTATATCACCAATCTGTCAGAGTGCAAGTTAAGATACATTTTCATACCTCGTCATTATCAGATATCTCGTGTGTGTGCAGTAAATTTTTTTTATACCCTATCTTAAGGATATATTATGTAAGTCTGATACATACATAGTTTGTAACATACAGAAAGAATCGAGTTAATCCCTACAAAGTATATATATATATATTCATATCCGTCCCTCAGTCCGTCCGTCCGTCCGTCCGTCCGTCTATATATCACCACTTATTGGACCTAAAATTTTTAACTAGGAGGATAAAATTTTCTATCTAAACCTTTGAGAAGGAAAAGCAATACAAGTGTACAAATTTTACGAATCCGCCCACTGTCACTTTTTTAAAAATTCACTATTTTACTTGAAATTGAAAGAAATCATTGAGACCAAATATTTGAGTATTTAAATTATCTGCCCACACATTTTGCGGACCTTTTCATTCCCTTTTTTAAAAACGTGGAATATTTCTTCTCCCCTGGTCACCCTAATCTGAAGTAAACAAAAATCTAGACAAGTGTAATTTCTCTTAAGCGCTGATATATCTTTTAATCAAAGAGCAAATAATAAAATGAGCAGCAGTAGGTATTTGTCGCTTATCAGCTATGCTGCCATTTGTGGGAATTTCAGTAGAATTCATTCGACAGAGTTATACTTTTAGTATTTACCGCGACGTTGAAGGGAATGCAATCGTTTAGTTTTACAAGCGAAACAGTTTAGCGTAAAAATTTTTTTTCTTAGAACCTAATAAAATGTTCAAACACTTAGCATTATCACAACCGACGCGTCGTAGTGGGAACTTATCATTTAAGATATTTCACCAATATCACACCGATAAGGGAATCTTTGGATATCGGCCATTATCAAAAAAGATCTTCAAAGGTAAGTTCGATTTTATACAGTCGTTAGTAAAGATGTCTTATATAACTCGAATCCTTCAGTGAAAAAAGTTGCAAACAACATATTATCTGCGTACTCGTGATAACAGATAATCTGTTAAAGAAATCTCACCACCAGCGAATAATTATTATCGTCTGTTATTGTACTCTTATCTCGAAGTATAAGTACGCGTTGCTTGGTGTTAAAATAAAAATATACTTGTCACTTAAGAGATTCTCTGTTCAAATACTATGCGATTGGCATGGTATAGATAAGTTTCTTCTTTTTTGAATCAGTGGGGGTAATCCATGACTAAACATTATGCTTTGGGGTCCGAAATTAGAATTTTAAAAAATACATAATCTGATTTTAGTGCAATTAAAAAAAAATTGACACGACCTCATTAATATGAAATCAGAATTTGATTTATGAGTGTAATGAGAGACATAAATAGATGTTAATGAATTTGTATGAAAAATGCAGATTAAATAAACAGAAATAATATACTATGTGGATCTATGGTACTGCCTATAGTATCTACTTGCATATTACCAGCCACTACAGTTGAGTCTCTAATTCTTTGAATTGTACATCAGGGCCCAGGTCTACCAGGAACTACAGCGCCATCAAAGTAAGATAATTTTTGAGTATCCATATGTACTTGTGTTTCTCCAGGTAACGCAGCACAAAAGGGCCGGCCTTAAAAAAACTATACTAACTAAACTATAGTCCTATCACAATTTTCGTTGGTGCCGTCAGGTTTCGTGGAACCTGGTGTACAATTTTCTTGAGTCTTTCTATAATAACGTTGGTTTTCAAAAACAAGGTGACGCAAAAGTCAGGATTTCTTTATGCAGTAACTTTGTTTATAAATAGAAAGAATTAGTTCTGTTTATTGAATATGTTTATATAGACGCGTAAATATTTTTCTTGTAACTGGTCAAGTGGCCGCAGCCAGAGTTAACGTTCTCAAAACGTCTGGAAGTTTTCTTTGAGGGCCGTCAAGGTCTTTGGGTTGTTCTTATAGACAAGTGACTTTAAAAAACCCCAAAGAAAGAAGACTGCAACCAGTAATCACCAGCGACAGTAACAGTGCTGCCAATCACTTTTCCTCCGTAAACGCCTTGCCGTTCATTATTATTTTCAATGGAAGATCATACTTATCATGGTCGAGATTTGGGAGTACTTGGTGATTAGTGGCTGTAATTTACAGACTATTGTCAATCTGCATATCTGATGCACTATTTGTATGATACTTTGTACGTGAACATCTTCAAGTCTCTTACATATAGGTAAATTCACTGTAAAGTTTGGTTGATGTTTGATGGTCCTTTTTGACCTAATTACTGTCCCATGTTGAACAGTCTCCTCGAAACAAACGGCTAAACATAACAGTGTTTTCCCAGTTGGAGCTACTCGACCAAGGAATCAAAATTCGAAATTCAGATTGAACTTAAACCGTCCTTGAAGAATACAGTGATCCATGTTTTGTCTACGCGTTTTGTCTATGCTTCTGTTTGCTTCAAAAATGTTAAAGTCGTAATGGCATATGTAAAACGCCATTTGCAAAAACAAGAGCATCTTCCGATGACTTTTGCGCCACCTACGAGCAGTTAATATTTCTGTGAGCAGTGTCTATATAGATCGTCAGACCTTGTCTTCGACTTCGACTCTGCGTACAAAGTGTCATTCTTTTGACGAAATTTTTCATCACGTTTTCGCATAATGCGGCGAATTTTTCGTTTAGCACTGTCGTAGACTTTATCTTTAACATAGCCCCAAAGGAAGAAGACTAATGATGTTAAATAGCACGATCTCGGCGGTCAATTGAAGTCTCCATTTCAAGAAATCACAAGTCCAGGAAATTTTTCAAGCAATAGAGCCATTGTTTTACCAATTGTGTGGCATGTGGCGTTATATTTTCACCGTTTTTACAGTGAATTTTCACTATTTCAACACGTTATGTGAGTGTGTATCGGTCTATACATCAAGTATACCTCCTAGTTGTAACTTGTTACTATCAAAAGTCGTCGGAATAATAGTTGAATCTTGACAGTTCAACAATGGTGCGAAATTTAAAATGACACCTCTTGTTGGATGACCCCATGGTAACAATACTAAAGTCACTAACTCAAAATTTTAAGGCTTTATCTTTATCATTTGCCGTAAGATACATTTCAATTGTAAAAAACATTTACGGAAACTCATTCGGGAAAAACTAGTGAGAGTTACTAAAAGTCTCCTGCACCTCCTCCTTACTTTACATAATCCGAAGAGTGGTAATATTTTTGTATGAAATCTCAATCCATTAAGAGATTAAAGTCATTAGCATCTGAATATCCTTTATCCAAGGAATATTGTTTTATATGGGAGACGTGGAATGCCACGCTTTATTCCTAGACCAGTCAGAGCACGTACACTATCTACCAAGGCCTACATCTATCAAGGCCTGATCTTGTTGGCCGGTCCTTTGCCATAAATCAGAAAACCAATAGTTTTCTCAAAGTATCCATCCATGCAGAGCAAAACTACCGAAGCATGTGTACCATCACTTTCCAATTAACGATCCCATCCCTACCAATCTCTTATGCCAAGCACATCCTAACACATCCCACGCACTTACATCTCAATCGAACGTTATTCGATAAAATCAAACCGCATAAATAATTCATCTCATATATTCGCTTAAACCGTAGGCGGATGATAATTCCACTTAATGAATGATATGTCCATTTGAACGCTCCAACATCCACCAAAGACAGTCAGCTATCTGCAATCTGCTATCTGCACCGAAAATCAATAAACAATACTCATTTGTCACGCAACTTTATTCTCCTACTGTTATACTTCCCTACAGTTTCAGAGGATGCCCTTCAGTCCAGGAACTCCCAGCCCAATGTATTCCGATGGGTGGAGGCCTACCGGAAACATGGACACAAATTGGCAACAATAAATCCTGTGAACTTCAAATCAATCTCAAGGTAATACAAATGCAATCCTTCTCACGACGTTATCACGTTAAATTCTTCTCCAAAGTACCTTAGACGAACTGACTCCAGAGTACTATGGTCTTAACTTCGGTGACAGAATTACACCGCGGGGAATATTGAATGTTTCAAACGATGACAGCACCACCGTGGGAGAGATTCAAAAGACCCTCGACGAGATTTACTGTGGCTCAGGAGTTAGCGTAGAATTTGCTTACATCGAAGTACGTGTCAATGAATCTCTTGAAACCCGTTGAAAAGAAAGAAAAAAAAAAGTTAAATTTAATTTTTCAATTTGCTCTTTTTTGTTGGACGGGATAGAACCAGGAAGAGCGCGAATGGCTGGCAGAGAATTTCGAAAAACTATCGCAACAAAGTGTCAATGTGGAAGGGAAGAAAAAAATCGCAGAACTCCTTATTAAATCGCAAGCATGGGATAACTTTTTGGCAACAAAATTTCCCACCGTTAAGCGGTATGGTGGTGAGGGTGCCGAAAGCCTCTTAGCCTTCTTTTGGCAATTATTCGTGAGCGGTGTTGAGGGTAAGTCTATTCACTTTTTTTTTTCGTACATAATAGTTTGCTAAAATGCTTTGAGTTTACAGAGGAAATCGTGCACATAGTTCTGGCGATGCCACATCGTGGACGTGGAAATCTGCAGACAACGATGTTGAATCTCCGACCAGCGAAAGTTTTCCGCAAACTTAAGGGAGAATCGGAGTTTGCCGATGGAGTGAATGCAATGAGCGATGTCGTTACCCATTTTCGTAAGTTTCCCGTTTAGAAAATTAAAAGTTTTGAAGTTGAAGTTATTATATGTTTCCTCTATGACTTCCTTTTAAAGATACCTGTGAGGAGCTGGATATCGATGGTAAGAAGATTCGTGTAAGCATGGTGAGAAATCCATCCCATTTGGAGGTATGTATTGATTGATACATGATAAGTTTTTTTTTTTTTTCATTCTTTGACTAAGTTTCAAATGCTACTTTGTATATAATACCTACCTATATTGTTTATTGTTTATAAACACAACTGCTGGCAATTCATCTTTGCTTGCTTCTGTAATGGTCATCACTGATGTCGCACTCACCTTCCGGCTTTAATGATAGTAGGATAGTACTCCTTTGAATAATGGGGGATACTCTATCAGAAAAAGTTCTAATGGTTTCTTGATATAGACACCACTTTCCGTCAAACCTCAACACTATATTTCGTTTACTTGACGCTTTCCAAATTGGCTTGAATTAAAAAGTGCTCAGAATCTGTTGACATTATGTTCGCTCCTTTGAAGGTACTGCATTAGGTTTTCAAAGTAAGGATTTCTTGCTTAACTTCAATGGCAATTCTCCCATTCCATCCATGTGGAGGTTCAGAGTTCGAATCCCATCAAACACTGTATTTACACTCTGAGTGCCTTTCTCGATACTCAAGGACCTTTTAATAACGTGAAGAAAGCAGACTATATAGGACCGAAAATAATACGAAAATATGTATGTAGGGTTATAGTATAGATGCTTAGTACTCGCGTAGTCAACTCCACTTGTAAAATGTCTGGAAATGAATGCCTATAACGTCACGGCCTATGCCGCTTATGATAGTTCTTTTCATCAGGAAAAGGTTAATACCGACTTACAAATTTCTGACTTTGATCTGGTTCCTAAGAAAAATATCAAAATATATCAACATAATTGGAAAGAACACATCGATAACGGAACGGTCTCGCCTCTATTGTAAATCGGTGGCAGAGAGAAGTAGCACAAGAGAAGAGTCTATGCCGAGAACGAACTAGCTATCTACACTGACGGATCGAAAATGGATAGTGGTAAGCGAGCTGACTTTTGGTTTCAGTCACTATTTTTATTGTACATGGAAGAAGGTACTTAGTGCCACATATGAACATGGAATTCTCCAGATCTACCCGGAAGCATGAGTTAGTTCTCGAAGTCGAAATTTGAAACACTTGGATTATTTAAAGGAAAACCAATTCTCCAATCCACTTTTGTGCTAACGTCATTTTCACCTGAAAAGACTACAGCCTGAAACTGTGCCTATTAATGGTAGATGTCAACTATGCATATGTTTTACAGAACCTTTCCTACCATCTATCTTGTTAATGCGAATTATACACCAAGAGAGTCTATATGCTGTTATACTATAATTCTTCCCTTTTTCAGACAGAATGTCTTTAAACAATAAACTGCCAGCCCTTAAAAATTCTTTGACTATAACACCGCAGTCTTTCATCCACATCGGTCCCCAGTATGCTGCTCCTAGATCAAGTCTTCAAAGCTGTAGATACCGAACACTCAATTTATTCCCTCGCCTTAATTTCACAACCATAACTCGTATTGAAAACAGACCCACTTTTTTTTTGTAAATACTAATAGAATCTGTAACATCTATGTAAACAGACTTGTTCAAATAATGGTCCCCTAATACGGCGGTAGGACTTCACTGATTGTCACACATCTTTCATTTCAACAATCTCTTTACACTTTGCCGATTAAAGCCATTGCTTCCAAATTAATCCGTTATATCTATGACAATCATATCAATAAACAAGCGATAACCATCGAAGTCAATTTATCTCAAAGCTCTGAACCGTAAAACTCTAAAAATAAATTCAAACTATGTATCTTATTTTCAGGCTGCCAATCCGGTCTCGATGGGCAAAACGCGTTCAAAACAACTCACCTCTGGTGATGGCAGCTTTAGTGATGACCCTTCGAAGTCATTTTCAACATCCGTCCTTAATGTCATTTTACACGGCGATGCCGCATTTGCTGGACAAGGCATCAATCAAGAATGTCTTCACATGGCTTATGTACCGCACTTCGAAATTGGCGGTACTATTCACATGGTTGTCAACAATCAAGTGGGTTTCACTACCCCGGCTGATCGAGGTCGCTCAACTGACTACGCTACCGACTTGGCCAAGTCAATTCAAGCTCCAGTATTCCATGTCAACGGTGACAATCCAGAACAAGTTGCCATCGTGACACAGCTAGCGTTTAACTACCAAAGAAAATTTCGCAAAGATGTCTTCGTTGATCTGAATTGCTTCCGTCGATGGGGGCATAACGAGCTCGATGACCCAACATTCACCAATCCAGCACTTTATTCCATTATCGAAAATCGCAAGTAGGAAAATTAGTTAAGTGAAAAGCATAAAACTCCCACACAGATCCGTTCCAGATTTATATGCTGAGCAGTTGGCCACCACCGGAGTACTTAGCACCGACGAAACCGATGAATTTCGCTGCAAATTTATGGACTACTTAAATCAAGAGCTCGCCACTGTGAACTCTTACCAACCGGAGCCAACGTACTTCCAGAAACAGTGGAGTGGCTTTCAGTCGGCACCCGATGCGATAACCTATTGGGACACTGGTTTGGAGTATTCGCTGCTCAATTACGTTGGCACCAAAAGTGTTCACTATCCAGAGGACTTCGTAGGTTATAATAAAATACGTGTTCAACCACACACATAAATTGATTCAATCCCTCTAGAACATTCACCCACATTTGCTGAAAACCCACGTCGAAGGTCGACTAAAGAAATTAAATTCGGGTCAGAAAATTGATTGGTCCACAGCCGAAGCATTGGCCATCGGCAGCCTCATGTACCAAGGTCATAACGTTCGGATAAGCGGTGAGGATGTGGGACGTGGTACATTCTCCCACCGACATGCAATGCTGGTCGACCAGAAGACCAACCAAATGTACATACCTCTAAATACTCTCGAAGGTGGACACGGTGGCAAGCTAGAGATAGCCAACAGCATCCTCTCCGAGGAGGCAGTGTTGGGCTTTGAGTACGGCATGGCAATAGATAACCCGAATAATCTGATCATATGGGAAGCCCAGTTTGGTGACTTTGCCAATGGCGCCCAGATAATTTTCGATAACTTCATATTCACAGGCGAGAGTAGGTGTCACAGAGGAGATAATTAGTATGCATTCATGTAACCTTTGCTTTGTAATTGATTGCAGCTAAATGGATGGAATCTAATGGACTTGTCGTCCTCTTGCCGCATGGTTATGATGGTGCAGCCTCAGAACATAGTAGTTGTCGCTTGGAGAGGTTCCTACAGTTGACCGACTCGAAAGAGACCACACCGGATGGTGATGATGTGAATGTACACATTGTGAATCCAACTACACCGGCTCAGTACTATCATGTGCTAAGGAGGCAATTGTTGAGGAACTTTAGAAAACCTCTTGTTGTTGTTGCACCGAAAACTCTCCTACGGCTATCGGCTGCCACTTCGATGTACACAGATTTTCAGCCTGGAACGTTTTTCAAAAACGTGATAGGTAAACTGACAGAGGAGTACTTATGACGTAACGGAGTGGTAAAAAAGGGTTTTTTTTTTAAGGGGATGACCAAGTTGATCCAGATCAGGTAAATCGGGTTATTTTATGCACTGGCAGGCATTACTACAATCTTAACGATGAGAGGGTTTCGAAGAAAATTGACAACGCTGCGATTGTGAGGTTGGAATCATTGTGCCCATTTCCAGTACATGAAATTCAGGAGGAACTGAAGAAGTACAAAAATGTTAAATGTAAGTAGATCAGCTTTTTTACATATAAAATTAATGCTATAATTTATGGCAAAGATTACTTTTGACCGAACATGCTGTCTGAGACTGAGACTCATTTGGCTTTTATTTCTTCAATTTAAAAAAATATGTATTAAGTATTTAAATATAAATAGAACTATTCAGTCGTTAAGGGCTGAGAGAAGATATAGAACGGAAATCTGATCGGCAAGCAATATACGTATGTATGTATGTATATTGTCTGTGATTGGTGGTTGTAGTTCTCTACAGGATTATTGCATTATTACAATCTGTTTCACTGCATCCCATACTGCATTCGATTCATGTGGTTTACAATATTCTCAAGACTTGGGGTTTCTTTAATATTTTCCACGAATTCATTGGGCTCTACTTGGAATTGTGAGGATTAAAAAAATACGTGCTCTTTTCTGACCTCGTCACAATTTAGACAGATAGGAGATTTATCATTTATCATGTCACATCTCCATTATTAAATAGCCGGTATTTTCTCTGAAAGACTGGATCCATCTTTGAATGACATTTGAATGATGCTCGGAATTCCTGAATCTGACAAAGTATGTAGGTCCTCCATAGCGCGCTAGCCAAGATATCTGCTGCTAGCACTCACGGGGTGACACATATAGAAGGATCTTTTACCATCTGAAACGCACGGTACAACTTGAGCGCACGTAATCGATTGAAGGAGTTAATCCTTATAGCGTAGGATAATTATCACTGCTTTGACCCAAATTAGTGTCGCATACGGGTGCTTTTCTAATTGCAGCACAGCCTGCTTTGAAAATCAGCAACCATACCTAATTACAAACTCAAAATGATGGTGCAACGCATTAAGTTCCGAAATGCATTGTGAACGAATATACTGCGCAAACAAAAGCAACCAGCGAAATATATTTCATGAATATTCGGTTGTTTGTCATCAGCACCACAATTATTTAGCAAATGATTAATTACCTGAGTTGCAATTAATTTGTTACACATTATTTCAGATTAACAAAAAGGATATTGTGCGCACCTTCCAAAACGTCATGATTAACAAAGCAACAGAATGTGCATCGCATCGTGAAATCATTGTGTGTTTGCCTCACCGATGCAAGGTGCAGTGACAATGCGCGTTTTGTTTGAATTTTGGAAAGCACCCTGCATTAAATGGACTGCACGATGCATGACCGAATTAGGTCAAGCTTGACTGAGTTGAAATGTCCTCTGTTTCTTTCAGGTGCTTCGTCGCCACGATAATTGCATATCCATCGACAAAGCCTTTGATTTTTTGTGTCATTTGGATACGTCCTAATACCGATCCTTGTGGAATCTCGCTAAATATGTAGTACTGCCTTACTCCATCATGAGTATCGAAGAGAACCATGACACCCACGTTAAACATATGAGTAAGTGAGTGTACAAATCTCCAGTTTGCAGCGTCGGACACATTTTTTGAAGTCCAATGTTATCACGGCACTATATTTCTTTCCAGCTCTTCTCTAAATCTTACCCTGCTTTTAGCCTCTACTGTAGAATGAGTTGAATCCAAAATATTGATTTGAATGTGCTCCGTTTGAGAGGTATCGTTCCTGTATTTTACCCATTGTATCTAACAAGCACGTGGGATGATATGACGAGGACTCATATAGTGCTGTAGGTAGCTAAGTTTTGGTTTCAAAAAACCTCTTCTCTTAGACACTTGTTCTAGAGATTCACAAATGGTTCTGTTTTTATTTCGATGGCTAGTTTCTAAGCCTTGTGTGGTTTGCAATCCAAACCAGGCTCCTTTCCTTTCCCTTCCATCCTTCTACATTGTTGGATGTTGTTGTCTCAAGGTTCCTGACCCGTTCTGTAGTCAAGATGTTCGTTAGAGGTACAGATTTAGTTAGGTATGCACCTGTTAACAAACGTTTGCAGCTTTTTCGTGATATTAGCAGTCACTCTTTATGTACTGCAACCATTTAATACTTTGACAGTTCTAACTTGGTATCCGGTCGGAAAACAAAGGAAAACGTAACTAGGTATTCCTAAAAATGAACGCACCCAATGACAGCCCGCAGCAATGAGTTATTCAAGTCAAATATCTATGAATACTTATGAATTTATAAAATTGCATGGTTAAAGGTAAATTATTCATTAGGACTTTTAGTAACTCACATGAAATCGCGCACGACTCTTGCATATAACACCTCACCTTCTCCACGATTAAGTTAAAAATTCTAAAATCATTTTGAATTTTTTATCATACGATTACACGCCCATGATGTTTTCCCTTCCTCTATATTTCAGCTTTCATTTGGAGTCAGGAAGAGTCTCGTAACGCAGGTGCATGGAGTTTCGTTCGACCTCGTTTCGAACACATGTTTGGAAAACCGGTAGGTATCGAAGAAATTTGATTTTTCTCTTTCACAAGATATACAAAATCCATTAACGCTCACAAAACTTCATCTACCCGTTCAATCTTTCGAATTTCAGTTAAAATATTGCGGACGTGCTGAAGCTCCTACCACCGCAACTGGAATTGGTAAAGTACACAAGAAGGAACTCGTAGAGATCGTTGTGAATCCATTTGTGGTATGATGATGGTAGCCACAAAATGTACTCATAGTTTATAAGTTCGTTGTGCATTTTTGAACTTTGTCTTGCATTTTTTGATCATTTTTTTTCTGGTGGAATTAAAACAAGTAGATGTGTAATAAAACACGTTTTTATACATTTTCCTTGAAAAATAAATAAAACTTTAGAAAAGAAAGAAAATTAAACTCGAATCCATTTCGATAAAAGTTGTTCTTCTGATTTCAAAGAAGACACAGAGGAGAAGTTTGCTCCCTGCGAAAATTCTAAATTAAAATTAACTTTTCTTTCGACAAAGTTAAACGTAGAAACGCTTTTAAACCCAAAACTGATTAGGGATATGGGAGTGAATAAGGATATGAGGGGTGGTGTCGTTGTAACAAGCTTATGGTAGTTGGAAACAAACTTGTAAAAGTATTAGAAGTGTGTGGATTCTGTAACAGCGCTACGGATATGAATAAGTTCATTTTGATGTCAGAAACCATGTATATGCCTTGCACTCGGGTTAATGTAATTTCGATGAGGAAAACATAAGTCAGAGAAGAAGCTTTATGAAATCACAATAGATGTGGATGGATGGTGTTCTCACTTGCATGAGGAAGGTAGAAATAATTCTGAAATACAAAATTACTTGAATTACACTGAAAATATGCAACCCCTAAACCTGTACATGCAGGAGTCTGCCGCCATGAGTGCCGTAAGGATCAAACGATGTGAACTCAAACCTTGTAGGGCATGCACATGTTCTAAAGAAACTTGTAAGTGATTACATAAACAGCGACTACACGTCATCATACCTTGATTTTGAAAACCATTCCCCTGTACCTTTACAATTAAAGAAAATTGAGAAATAAAAAAACAACAAAAAACAAGTCTCTATCTATCTACACGGATGGATTAAAGATGGGCACAACAAAAGTATATTCTCGGAGGAACTCAACATACATAGCTCTTTCAGGCTTTCTGACTACAGCAATGACTTCCAAGTGGAGGTCCTGGGAGTAACAAGGGTAGCTAGTTGGTATCAATGATGACCACAACACTAGATGATATGACCATATTTATTGACAGTCATCAGACAAATCAAAAGTCCAAGCTAGTTTCACGCTGTTGGAAGAATTCGAGGTTCTTAGCTCGCAGCACAATATTACTAAAGAGTCTCTGCGAGTGAGTCAGGGTCTCTGCTTACAAGGATATAATCGGAAAAGAGATAGCTGTCAAACTTGTAAGACCAAATGCAATGGACCAAAATCGAGCACTTTCGTGGTTTAAGCCTCCACTCTGTAACCTCTGGAAGCGAGTTGGACGTGAAATCCTAATGACACCCAACAATAGGTGGTGCTCACTTACCATCTGTAATATATCAAGGAATCTCTGGCCACGATACGACAAAGCCAGAACGAACGAGCTCCTACGAAATGACAGGAAATCGCTGTCAATGTTGTAAGGTGCACTCACTGGCCATAATCTTTGTTATGAGCGAGATTTGGGCCACGGAGGCATCTTCGGTGCAGGTGAGGAGGGTGGCACGCATCGAAGATGCTTTCTTCTTAAGAACCATCAATAAAACATAAACTCAATGATGGTAATATATGTATATAAGGGCTGCGGAGGCGAAGAGGTATAGGTTAACGTGACAGACTGCGTGAGCAGCCACACTTAGACCAGTAAAAGTCCATTGTGGTACCACATAAATCTAAAATCTCAATAAGAAGAACTACCCTCAGAACATTAGTTAGGAGCTCTAGCCTAATGGCTTGACTGCCGATAATAAGTGCTCCGTACTTACACCTACTATAATTGTTATGAGCGACTTTTTCTGTCTAATCCGACAGTTAGAGTATTTCTGATCCAACCAGATCTGTCTAGTAATGAGGCACATGCCGTCCCTCCATATAAGATTGGTTAGGTTCATACCATTGAGCTTAAGCAGCAACGAGTTCCTCACTCATGCGATTGACTGTAATGTCTCTGTATCCCGGAACCCAAATTAGGTGAATCTTGGATTGTTTAACCTTTTCGTTAAGAAAGAGGTAACAACTTAGGGCAATTTTTTTTGCCAACAAAAGGAAATACACTTTTGGGAGCTATTTCTTTGCGGAACTGGATGATTTAGGAATGATTGAGCTGAATAAACTCCTGAGATTCATACACGTATCTGGGTGATTTAGTTCAGCCGTCAAAGACTCAAATTAGGTTCTTAGGGATCTTATAATTGGGCACAATGGACCCTTTGCTAGCCTTAGTGAGCTGCTGACAATTCCTGCCTACAAGGACACCTATTTACTTAACCCAACCTAGGGCAGTTTTTAAGTTCAATGTGAAAAATTACCCAACCCAAAGCGTATCCACTC
The DNA here is from genome assembly GCA_905220385.1 of Xylota sylvarum. NCBI lineage: Eukaryota > Metazoa > Arthropoda > Insecta > Diptera > Syrphidae > Xylota > Xylota sylvarum. The sequence goes on from LR999958.1 coordinate 21,481,413, forward strand.
TATTCTAAATATTTTTTTCTTTTTACTATAATAAATATAAAAATTAAATTCTGTTATATTACTGTTTATTTTTATACAAGTACATACATACAGAAAATACCAATTGCAATTACAATTTTAGCGATTTGCTTTTAGTTGTGTGTGTATTTGTAAAACATTAAAAATTGTTTTATATTGTTGACTTTATCTATTGAACAGTGAAAAAAGTTGTTTATCCTTAAAGTGTTAACGCTATTAAAAATTATATTTCTTATAAATATGAATAATATTAGACTTTCTAGTGAATGTTGTGTGAGAGTGAAATGACTATGCAGTCCTAAATAAATTTAAATTTTATTTCTATATATTAAATAGAATGATTTAATGAAAAGGATCATAAGAACTGGCAGAGATTTTGTTCATAAGACTTTTTTTTATCTATCTCTAAGAAAGCAGAGTAAATTTTGAATTTCCATTCCATAGTTTCATCCGAATATGACACCCAGTAGTTTGTGTTTGTGTTTTGTGTAAGGCCTAGCATCTGAAACGTACCTAACCCTAAACTACATTTTTACCATAAACCTCTTCTAAAATATCGTAAAACTCTACAGAAGTGTCATATGCAAATTTAAGAAGTCAAATCCATAAGGCAAAAACCACACACGCTGCTATCACTGTCAGAATCTGATCCATACGTACAGCTGAATCCCATCCGCATTCGAGGTCCGATTTCAATATCTACAAAGTCATATTAGAATTTTTATTTCTGAATCATATGTGCTATAATGAGTCTTAAGTTACCTCCATCAATTGTGCTGAGTTCTTGTTTGCACAACGTGTCTCTCTCAGGTCATCGTCGTGATCGTCACAATTATGACGACCATAAATTTGACACGGCGAATTCATAAATGTTCGAAACACTGTATCCGTCCATGTTTGAGAAGAACAAATGTATTGTCTTCGTTTTCGTTGCCAAAATTCAATCCATCTGAGCAGAAATAGAAATTTAAAAATGTGATTATTGTTTAATTTTAAGAACTCACCCCAAATTGCAATCACAATTCAGATCGGAACCCGACATCTTCAAGTCCGTTAAGAATACACTGTTTGGCAGATAGGGCACAGTTCCGGTATTTGGATTCGGGATCTGTTTCAACTGTGGGTTGTTGTATCGAATATCTATTGAAATATTTCGTACACGACCCATAAACTTGAAGAAGTTCGGTGGAAAACCAGGCAGTGATGTGTTGAACAACTGGATATAGAGGTAGGGTGACCGCATTCCCTGAAATTTTAATTATTACGATTTTTGATTAAATACATTCTTAGGTCAGAACTTGAATATATCTAGTACTATAGGTATAGCTAAGTATATGTAATAAGCCATTTTCAATGGTAAACTATTAAGTATCTAGTCAATATATACAATTTTAACTTATTTAGACGGATTTCTAATTCGACATGGTTCTAGGCCTCAACCAACAAGCCCTTCCTCACCGACTTGCAATGTAAGACATTTTATTAAACTCTTTTGTCTAGATCGATATTTCTTTCTGATTTAAGCCAGATGAAGTTACATGTATTGATTGGTCCATCTTTCATAAATTAGTCTCGCGAAGGCTTACCCTATATTGGATTTAACAAGAGCTAGGAGCGGTAGAACAGAGGTAACGACCATTGTCAGGTCCTCTTCGAATACTTTTCTTGCTAAATGGTTCGCCCATTCGTTCGCTTGAATGCTGCTGTGTCTTGAAATCCAAAGGAGTGTAACCTCGTGGTCTGCTATACATAAGTATTGTGGGTTCTTCACAGCACCGTTTCACCAGTTTGGATTTGACGACTGTGGATGTGATGGCCTTCATGACGGTCGATGTGTATGTCGACCATCTTTCTAGAGCGTAGTTTTTAACCCGTCCATGAAAATCGAGGTATTATTCAGGTTGATGGCCCTATCGTTAATCAAATCCTATCTTGAGGTAAAGAATGTTTTAAAGATTAGGCTGAAGTCGTGGAATGGTGATATGCAATCTGTCTCTGTACCCAAGTGTGCCAATCTCGTAATAGTGCGGTAGTCCGTGTCGCGCTCTTTCCAAAGGTTATATTGTTTCAAGCGTAGAGCACTCTCTACATCTGTTTCCTATAAAGTTGGCACGATTCTGATGGCACTCAATCAATCAGTCCTTATTACCACCTCATGCATGGCTGTCTCAACAGATCGTCTTTTAATATAGACGTGTTGGGCTGGGGACATATCCTTTGGAGCGAATGTGTAAATCTGTTAATCTTTCAAATGTCTCTAGTAGGAACAAAGTAAGGCTAATCGGCCTAAAGTCTTTTCGGCTAGTATGTGAAGATTTACCCGCTTTGGATATGAAAATGACTTTGACTTCTATCCAGCCTCAAGGAATATATGAACAATTAAGACACCCACGAAAAATATTCGCCAGCCGCGGATTGATATATTCCTTGTATTTTGTAACATCATGGGGAAAATATCGTCAGATTTGAAGGGAACGATTGCCAGGACGGAACGGTTACCCAGGAAGCGTCTTGTGTTGGCTCTTCTGTTTAATACATAAGAACAGACTCGATCAGGTATCTTATTGTTAGAAGGAACTTTAGTGATACACTTATGTATGTTTCCAATGTTGTCCACGTCGGCTATGGCACTAAACTCCACTTTACCAATAAACTAGTTTAAATATGGACTCAAATTCAAGCTTCTATTAAAGAACTTTTTTTAGAAAAGAAAAACCTGAACCAGTCCTGAAGACCCACAGATTTCAACTGCTAATATATCAAAGCAATTTCTGGCACCTCGATTCAGGGACTATACCTTGGTAAAAAAAAATCCCCTTCTCTTTCGTTCACTGTCACCAACGGGTTTCCAAAAAAGTTTTAATTTGTGCCAATGCACCCTAGGTCAACCTTGTAAAGCAACGAATTAAGTTTAATAAATAATTGGGGGCTTATAGCACCAGTTGTACTAGTAAATGGATACTTGTGAGAGCCCATAGGTTTGTGGTAGCGCCAATGTACATCCAGTTAATACTATTTAAAGTAGTGAACGTATTTCCACCCAGTTCAATTGATGAATACTACAATTTCTCGGAACCACTTTTGTAGAAGTGGTTACAAAGGTGTACAATAAACATACAATATAATAACATAATCAGTAGCTATAGAGAAAAAACATCATGACCATCAAAGTAACATGTTCTTAGGGAATTCATCCCAGAATTCCTAGTTTAAAAAATTTTAACCACACTCACCTTCAGTATATTTTCTCCTAACGATGAGAACTGTGGCCCACTGAAAGTGATGTTCTTCAGTTTCGATGGCAAATGACCTGTCATCTCTTTCATCAAATCCGTTGGAGAACCCATTTGAACAGTCTTCGGTTCCTGTCCCTGACTTTGTGGAATTATCCGCATAAAAGGTTGTGGCGCTTCAATCCACAACTCTCGAATATTATGATGATGTTCAAGAAAGTACGGAATGTTAAACTCTTTCAAATGTGAATAGGCGGTAATCTTCAGTGATCTCAGATTTGGTAAATTTTCCAAGGAGCCATACTAAAATACAAAACTATCAATTAATGATAAAACTCACACCTACCTACTCAACTCACCTCAAAGTAATGCAACCTAAAGTTCGAGATATCTAACATTTCCAAGTCCTCATTCACTCCTTCAAAACTGTTGTTATTCAACGAGGTTATCGGATTCCCCGACAGTTTCAGAGTCCTTAAATGTGGCAGCGATTGTGTCATCAGTGGGACATTCGTTAAATCGTTATTTGACAAATCCAACATCCGCAAATTCGTCATATTGTGTGCTAATTCTTGTGGTATCGATGGTAGATTATTATATCCCAGCCGGAACTCTCGCAAATGCTTCAATCGAATCTCCGGAACCATGCTAAGTGAGACATTCTCTAAACCAAGCTTAATTAGTGAATTCTCCAATCCCATAAAGGATTTGTCCATAACTTTTAAATCGCGATTATGTGAAAGATCTAATACGGCAAGTTTAGGCATTGTGGCAAATACCGCGTCATCGATACGCAACAAGTAGTTGTATGAGATGTCCAAGTACCTGAGAGACTGTCCGGGCAAAGTGGAATGAGTTGTTATGTGAATTGAAAGGAAATGATTTGAGTTTTTCTATTTTTTCGACAAGACATACCCTGAACTTGTTCGACAAATCCATGCTATGAATTGTGGCAATGTAATTATTCGACAAATGAAGTTCGCACAGGGTCAGGGCAGCCAAACTGGACAAAGACGATGATGGAATCTTCAAGAGTTGATTATGTGATACGTCCAATCTGTTGGAGATGTCATTAAAAAAAAATAAAACTTTAGTAAAATCTATTAAAGTACTCAAATATAAAACTGAAAAAAAAATTAAATCCTTTTTTTCAAAAAAAAAAGAAATGTGCATGGAGAAGTTTGGTTTTTTTTTTAAAGGTGAATGACACCGTGAACTCTACCAGTCTGTGTCCAGTTTTAATCTTCCTTTCAAACTCATCCAACTTCGCGGAATGGCAATGCTTTCAAAAATCAAAATGTCAATAATTATTTTTATGTCAAAAATCGTCTTCACCATCCACATCAGCTCAGTTTCTCGCGTACCTTTGATATCTGTATTTAGATGTATGATGTATGGCTTGAATGAATATATGCAATTCATAAGTTCTACGGCTATCATCTGTTAATGTAAGAATGCGGAAACCCAAGCTATCATTGTCGTCTATGGAAGAATGACTTTACAGTCAGTTCATGCAGACTACAACCCAATAATACTTCCTGACCGACGTCAGATACATCGGGGGAACTGCCACAGAGCACAAGAAAATGGTCAATTCCCGTAGAAGTGAAAAAGAGAGATGACCACTAACGTCCCCAAAACGTTGGAACTTACAAGGACTACTATCATTTAGCAAGAAAGCAGCCATTTTGAGAAGCGTAACAGGGACATGAATGTAGACTGCTCTCCTGCTTTTGGAAAGGTTGAGATTGAAATGACATCGTCGCAATTGGTGAATACCGTCTACATTATTTATCAATTCATGAGTTATTACTTGGAAAAGGCCTTCGACCGCTTAAATGAAGTTGGTATTTGGGTGTCCTTGGACAAACCCTTGAACAAGACCTATATCAGATCTAAGAGTGTTGGCGATAGAGGGCAGCCAAAACAACCTACCTACCTATGTACTTTATTAAAAACTGTTTAAAAAACTTGAGAAAGTGTTCAGGAAAAAGTAAGGGTCAAGTTTATCCACATTTGTATTATGATTTAAACCAACCTGAACAGATGATACCACGATGTTGTCAAGTCTTTTGAATTCACATCAACCCGGTCGTGACAGATTTGGTAGTTTCAGCAAAAAATTCAACATACCACCCTTCAAACTCCCGAAACTAGTTGAGGTGGAGCTTTCTCTTTCATTGATGCTTATGAACTGCTGTCGTGAAGAGCTTAAGGTTTATGGAACAAAGCATAAATTTCCACTCTGTTTGTCTGAGAAGACCGACACCTCGGTGCTGAGAAGACGGACACTTCGGTGTTCATCCCGCAGTGTTCCCAGAGGCTGGAAGTAGGGATTAGGGCCCGAAGGAAGTCGAACATCAGATGGTCCTCCCTAGACACTTGTCTGATCACAAAAAGTATAGGACCTTGTTGCGATAAGAGTAGGACCGACAGTATTATGCAAGAGGATAGGACATCCCTTTCTACCCTGATAGGAGTAAGACTAAGGAAAGAAGACTTATGTCGTGGATGTGGTGTCACTCACTTTCTCCGTCATGACCTCGCGTCATAGTGTATGTCGGTCGTGAAAACCGCAGGAACTTTCATTGGAATTTAACCTGTCTAAAGTGCTACATTCTTTTTAATTACATAGACATCTTTTTTCAAAAGCAGGAATCTCGTAAGCGATAATAAAACTTTTGCATTATATACAAATGATAATTAAATATGACTAGTTGAAAATTCATATTTTTGTATACCGGCAAAATTAAGAAAAACAGGAAATAATGGAATCGAAAATGCTATGTGGGTACTACAGCGCGCATTATGCAATTATGTGTATAAATGTAAGTAAATATTAATCCCAACACTGAAAATTGGAAATTATAGCCACCTTATGACATGCATAACTGTTGCCCATTGTTTCTGAAATTCATTGCCATAAGACAAGAACGTGTGCACATTGTTTTGGTACTTTCATATCCTTCATTGTGTTAAACAGTCGTTCTTCAAACTCCCTAATATTAATTTAAACTTATTACGCCTCTAGTTAAACCAACTACCTTGACTGTCCTTGTGAATAGCTGTCATCACCTAAATTCCAATTAGTATCCACTGTCACCAACATGTACTTACTTCTCCATTCCCCCGTTGTAAAAGAGATTATCAGGTAGAGACCGCAAATGATTATACGACAAATCCATCACCCTTAACGCATAAATGGGCTTGAACATATCCTGTGGCATGTCGGTCAATCTGTTGTATGATAGATACAAAACCTGCAAGCACACTCCTGATGTCAGTTGAAGAATTTACAAAAGTGTACATATGTATATACGAGTAACTCACCTGTAACTTCTTTGTGTTCTTAAATGCGTCAAAGTCAACTTCCCGAATTATGTTATGTGATATATCCAGCCATTGAAGGTGCGGCATGTTTCCGAAAATATCTCTTGTTGCATTCTATTCCAAAACAACACCAACATGCACAAGCATAAAACAAAAGAATTTACAAATAATAATAGACGTAGGCGCCCATTTACTAACCATAAGAGAATTGAAACCCAAGTGCAAATGGGTCAAGGATATCTCCGCTGGCCTGAAATATCCAGGATGAATGAGTGATATGTTATTGTGTGATAAATCGAGAATTTTAATATTCGAATGGTAAACTGATCCTATAAATAAACCAACAAAAAAGAAAACGAAAAGAAATTCCAGGTAAAACAGAGAGTAAAATGATTGGGTCGATTCCAAGAATTACCATGTTCGGATCGACCCGTCCAAGATGAATTGTACATTAGCATTTTAATCATATTATGGCTGACGTTCACATTCAGATTTGACAGAGTACCAACCTGTTGATACATAGTAGGAGTATTTGATTGAAAATATTGCACTCCGGGGGAGCTTAACACACGAACTTACCTGATCAAAGTAATCAAAGTTGAAATTTGGTAGGGAATTGAATGCCATGTCCAATACTTCCAATTTTGGTAAATTCTGAGAAAAGACAAACATTTAAGTAGGGCTTAGAGGCTTAACAAAGAAATTTGCATTTATATATTGGCTATGACGTCTGTGTCCCTCAATATGGGATTAGCTTCTTTATCGGCTTGGAAGAAATGATAGTCATTTTTTAATAAATTGTATTGGTTTGCCTTTATCCGCTTCATTCTTAAATGGGTGGATGAAGTTGTTGCGATTATGGGTTAATTTAATTTGATGACTTAGGCAAATGGAATGATAAACGGAAATACGTACATACATAGGTAGAACCGATAACCAAGGGTTTAGGAGGAGTTTTGAGAAGACCGAATGGTTACGATACTCCACAAAGTAATTTATTCGCAAAGAAATTATTCTTAATAATTCTTACTTCTGCAGACATCCAAAATATTTACATCAAAAAAAAAATATGTACAATACATATTTGTCTTTGCTTAAACGAAAAACTATGAAAGGTATTGGATTGGTCATGGATTCCGAGAATTTTTCCAATCGGAAAGTTAATGTCATTCCACTCTACCAGACCTAACCATCGTTAGAAGTTAAAGCAGGGGGTTACCACCCCCTTTATAATGTCAAGAGCACTCTCTTATAGAATAAGTCAGACGTGAGGAGAGAAGATAGGATAAATTTAATGTGGTTTGTTAGATATTTCGACTACTTCTCTGCGATTTCATGTATTGCACCAACTACCGATTGCACCAACTAAGGACCAAATTATTTGTTTTTATTTGTTTTTATTTACAACAGTTGACTGTTTTATTTTTTAAACTCTTCTGGAAGAGGGTAATTCTGTTATTACGTTGGTGGCGGATAATGATGGTGAAAGTAGCCACCAACTGGCGGAGTTTGATAGCCTGGTGGATCGATATGCTGCAGAGGAGGTGTAGGTCGGTGCGTAGGTCGGTGCGCCTCCAGAATGCGATGGAATCGGCTGCGACGTTTCGGAAGCGGTCCCGAAATTGGCGATGGATAGTGTGGGGAATCATGTGTATACATTTGCATGTAATTGTCAGTGTACATGTACGGCATGGGCTCTGGTGGCGATGACAAGGGTTTTACAGATAAAGTACTCGGGATGCTGTTTCTTGTCCAAAGTTTGTTTGGTGTAGGGCTGTGATAATATGAATTTTTCACCGCCGTAAGGGAGGCGGTATCGCATCCTGGATAGACGGTGTCACTTTTAGGTCCTTCTTATAATAATATCAGCAAGTCATCTGGGATGAGTCTGGTAGAAGGTATATGCATTCCTTCATTAAAAATCTTTTGTCGGTTAGTTTTTTTTTTTTTGATTCTGTAGTTGTGATTATCTGATCTAGGATCTGATTAACAAGTAAGCGCAAAGTTCCGAATTTAATTGAAAAACTTATGAAAAATAGAAACGCGCGTACCAAATTGAGAAAGAATTCGCAAGAATAACCTCTTTAATACGAAAGGAAAATCTTAAGACCAAATATTGATCTTGCCACTGACTAGAACATTGATACCACATATACCGCCGAGTACTGGATGATAAGCAGAAAAGCGAAGCAGGTCTTGGACTTTAATAGAGTAGGACGAAGGAGGAGAAGATTTAATCGCGAGCTCTATGAGCTGTACCAATATGTGGATGTAATCCAATGACAACATCCCAGTGCGAAAGAATGATCATGAAAGGTGTGAAATCAAAAAAATGCATCGTAGAGTGCAAAAGAATGAACATAAAAGGCGTGAAATTAAGAAAATAGAAAGAAATAATTTTCAGAAAATGTAATCACCCTATCGGTGATTTGCTGCTGGAAAATGTATTTAAGAAGAAGATATGACCCAATTTGAAAGCATCATCCATAGCAACTCTCCAAAAATGATTGTTCTTTAAATTTTATTGATTTACTTGTAATTTTAGTGACAAAATACCAAATTTTTTAACTCCACTATAAAAATAATAGTTTTGGGAGCGCTTTTAGTTTATCATCATTTGTTTTTAGTTTACCTTCATTATGTACCACAACCTATTCAATAATCCACCCGAAACCGTACAAATGCATTCACTTCATCCTATAAGTATGCAATACAATTTAACACATCTTAGGTTTGGGTCGGGGACGAATGGACATGAGACAACTCGACATAAGACACTTGGCCACAGACACTTAGACACAGGACATTTGGACAAGGTATTAAAACCCGGTTGCAAGTATATTCCCTTTAATTTCCCGTTCGCCGACGGCAATGGCATTTTAATTTTTCGTTATACATTCCCCTCATTCGTATCAACCCCCAAATACTTATTTGTTTACGAACATCGAACGGGAAATTAAAGGGATTATACTTGCAACCGGGTTTTAAAACCGTGTCCAAATGTCCCGTGTCCAAGTGTCTGTGGCCAAGTGTCCTATGTCGAGTTGTCTCATGTCCCCGACCCGGTTTGGACATTAAAGTTTATACATCCACCAAATCACTACAATGTTCATTTTCTATGGCATGTCAAACTGTGTAAATCTAACAAATTTAAATAAAAATTACTGCTACTTTCTTGAGACGTACCAATCAAACCAATTTCATAATATAAATATAAAATATAAATAATATGTATAAGCTGTTTCCTTCATTTTATTTATGATAAAAACCGCAATAAATATATTATGTATGTACTGAAACAAGTTCAAGAAACTACAACTGTGGCTCTGAAACTAGAAAAGGACAAGAAAAGGTTTGTTTGTTTCGTTACGTATTCTTCCCCAATAAATCTGTCATTTAAGACAGCTAATGAAATTTTTGACGTATCGACCGACTACGAAAACAATAAAAATTTACTGCAAACGCTCGCTACAATTTGCAATCGGTCTGCATCATTTATTCGTTTTTTTTTTAATCCAATTACTTGTGAAAAGTAAACTAATAAGTGCCTAGAAGTACAATGCATTGAATCCTAAGTAAACTCAGGCTGAGATTCTGTGAAAATTTCTCATATTTATTCTGCACCAACTGAAGTGTGGTCGCGTATCCAAATGGAGGATAAAAAATGTCGTATCTGTGGATTTGCCGATTTGGCCAACCCCAGTATTTTCCATTCGAATTCAAAGTTTATCGAAAAAATTGTTGCCGTTTTCCCAATCGTTGTAAGTGTTCTTCATTGGAACGAAATAAGTGAGGAAGTGGTGAAAAGCAAAAAAAAAAGAAAAAGTCGTTCACACAGTGGGTAATGTAGGCGGCAGAATTCAAAGGGAACGAGCCTTTCACTCAAAAAACAAAAACATTATTTACATACATATGTATGTAGGTATTATCGAACTGATTGGGATTATTTTTGTTTTTGCAGTTATATCCGAATGATCCTCTTCCAAAACATATCTGCAAAAAGTGCTTACTTAGTACAACAACCATGTACGCTGAGATCGAAAGGGCCTTAAAGAACCAGAACAAGTGGATTGCGAATGTGCGTTCAGTTCAACCGGATAACCACTATGTAAAAGTCGTGGATAGCATAGAGGTAAGATAAACATCATTATGTAAACAATGGCAAAGAGGGATACACTTGATTTGTGATTTTGGAAAGTGTAATGGATATTTTTGTGTTCAATATTAAACAAGAGCTGTGCCGGGTTCATTGACCCCTTGCAAATAATAAGTACATAGATAATGCTAAAATGACAAATTTTAAGTTAAATATATCTAATTCAAAGGACAAGCCTTGTTAAATACCTCGAAGACAAAAATATATACCGCGTCTATATAATGATTTTCATTTAACTTTGGGATGTCTAGGTGTCCTAAGTACAGTATAACCATCTGACCATGAGATGCATGCATATACATATGTACATATATATATATTAGGTGCAGGGTAACACTTTGACCGAGTGAAGAAGACAAGGTGCGTGAGGTATTGAAGACCAATTTGACCATGAGTAGGTGTGAATATGTGCAGAGTATATCGTTCGACTTTTGTACCTCTGCCTCAAGGTAAAATTTACCTAAGTGACGATGACCTGTTCTGATTAAACACTTGCAGTAACACAAAATGTTCTGACGATTCTTCGTCCTCGTTGTACGTACCTTGGGCTATTCCGTTGAAAACGTGTGGTATACGCCCTGTCTGAATATGAGTTTATGAGACTATTTGATGCGTACATCAGAAACTAAAATATCTCGCTGAAAATGTCGAAAACGGAGTTGTTAAATAAGCCTAGAGGGACACACAGAGATTAAGTAGTCATTAACATATATCTATGGTCAACTACTATGAGAACTTGCACGATGCACATGTTTAGCCTGAATGTGTAAAGAAATGCATTGTTTAGGTATCTTCTCGGTACGTCTACAATTAACATTTTATCACTTACCTGAAATCTTAAGCTACTACACTTTTAAATATTTGTAAGAAAACGATGAAAATTACTTTATTATTTAGCAGCCACAATAGGGCTCTATTTATTTTTAATAAACATATGTTTTATTGTATGACATAGACACAAATATCGGTTATACACATTCCCATATACCTTGTAATTTAACTTCACGGCTTGAAATGTATGCTTTTCGGCTGTTTACACTGGCAAGTATATTTTTAAGCCGAATACTCTGCACCACATGCGCAAAATTGTGGGTAGGATGGGGATATCTGTGAGTAAGATAGAGTCAACTTAAACATTTCGATAAAACAAAGTGTATTCATTTTGTTTTTAATTAGAATTATTCTCTGTTTTTTGCCAATTGTTTTTCTAACAAGTTGTATTTATTTTATCTACTCTTTCAGGGTGCCAATAAGCAAACAGCGCAACTTGTCTCCATTGTAGCTGGTGAAGAACTCGGCGAGCGAACAGTATGTCGTCTGTTCAACTTTAGATCTGAAGAAAATCATTTGCCCCATAAGCTACAGAACAATAGTAAACATGATGTCCAATCTGCAGAAAACACAACGCCTGCGTCAGCATCAGTCAGAATGGAGCAGGATATAGAACTACCCGCCGCTGTCAGTATAGAACCGAAAAGTGCGCGTAAACCAGAACAAACCATTCAAACCGTTATCAGTAAATCACCCACAAAAATCAAACAAATCAAATCAGCGCTCGAACTTAACGGTTGCACATTAACGAAACTCAAACCCGTCACAAAAGTTGCAGAAGAGAAAGAGACGGAACCTAACATCATCGATCAGATTAAAGTTGAAATAAAAGAAGAACCACCCTTTCAACAAGAATACTCAGTAGAATGCTCAGTGGAATGCAAAATGTGCTCTTTCCACTGTGAGACACTTGAAGAATTAGCTATTCACCAGTTGAATCACTTAAGTCTTTCCATTCCAAAACTTTCAGAGAGGCGATACTTGGACAAAAGAATTCGACGGGGGCGTTTGATAAAAATTGATGAAAGGAAATGTATTCGCTGTTTGAACTGCTGGCGAATATTTGTGGATAACAAATCAATTCTCCAACACTGGTCAAGTGGTGATTGTGATTTTTTTTGTCAAATTTGTGGAAAAGAATTCGCTACAAGTCCGAAAATGCTTCGAGAACATGTCCCGGCAGCACATGGTATAAGTTACAAATCTAGTAAACGTCGTCCGCATACTCTTATGTCTAAAAAGCCGATTAAAACAGAGAAATCGCCGCAAAAGTCTGACCTCACTAATAACAAAGGAGTAAAGGGGACGGTATCAAGCGAAGCTCTTTCTGTTAAAGTTGCCTGCAATATTTGCCAGAAAGTTTTTGCCAACTTCAAAGCACGCAACTCTCACATGCGTGCACACAAACATCCACCGTTATTGCCAGTACAACCGCCCCCATCACTGTCGGATACATTGTTGGCATTAAACCGCAGCAATTTGTTACCGGTCAAGGAGGAGCCCCAAGACTACGACGACATTCCATATCATATTGTCAGATCTCTAGACGCGCCTACTGCATCCACCAGCAAAGTAGTTCTACCTTGTGCTCCAAACGCTGCCATACAACCGCAGCTGCATCCGCCCCCGAAAATTATTCCTCATAGACCACAAAAGTTAGAATTCCGAAATAGCACTCCCTCTGGAATACGAACAAAGTATGTTCAAATACGTCCCAACCCCAACTCCATTATTTTCAAATCCGAACCCGGTGCTGCCGGCTCTCAGGTACTGAAAGTGAAGTCTCTAATTGATCTACAGGACCCCTCTGTAACTTCACAACAGCCTGAAGACTCGGACAAATCGTGTCTTCGAGCAGTTAATTCCGCAGGACCATCTGGAAATGGCATACCTACAAGCAATGGACTAGGTGTTGCGACAACGCCGAAAGACAACATGAATTATGGCCAGATATTCAATTGTCATCCGTGTGGTGGAAAGTTTTCATCTAAACTGGAACTCTTTAGGCACAAAAGAAAATGTACAGCTAACAATTTGTTTCCATGCCAATTTTGTTCACGGCATTTTTTGACGAGCGCCGATCTACAGATGCACATAATGCTGTTGCACAAGAACAGTAACAGCGCTCAGTAGCACATTGTTTTAGCAAAATATTTTTATTTTATACTTAAAAATTTGACTTTTCGTTATCTGAAATACATATTATATAATATGAGTATTGTCTAAAATAGTCTGTAAGGATGCATTAAACTGAAACAGCAGCAACATAAATTTGTTGGTAAAATTATAATTACTGAGTTTGTACTTCAATTAAATAGAAATACAGATTGTTCTCTAATATTTATGTTACGAAAGATATGTATGTATGTACTTCTATTGCCGAGGATTTACGCACCTATTCTGTAATAAATCACTTGGCGCCCCCAAGCAGATTCTCTTAGGGTATGACATGGTAACTATGGCAATGTGAATTTGTAAGAAAAGGAAGCAACAGTTAATCAGACTCATTGTGTCTTCACCTGGTAAATGCTGGATGCAAGATCCTAGAGTCTTAAGATAACTGAAAGGAAAGGTTAATAAGGTATTAAAGAAGCCACTGGCAAAATCGATATGAAAGTTTTTAGCGACTAAGCACAAGTCTTAACAAAAAAGCCAGACAAAATGGGTTCATCTTGTAGTAAAAGTACATACTCATTTATATACATATGTACGTTCATTCACTGCATGACACAAGACATTCCACTGATATTGCACACGAAACATGCAGTAAAAGATACAACTACGGTATTTACCTTTACATAGATGTAGTGAACAAGTCGAATGTAAGGCATCTTGGCAACTCAGGATCGACCCAGGTTAAAAAAAAAATCAAAATGTTCACCCCTATAAAGTTATAAGGGTGATAAAACGTTTGAGTCAACAAACTTGAAAAACTTATTGTTAAGATAAATAACAGAAATTTGATTCTCTGATAATCTCGAACTCCAACGCAATAATGATTTTGGGATCTGTTTTAATTGGATCTATTTATATAATTCACTTACTTGAAACGATTCCTCGGCAAGCGTGTTGAGCTTATTTCCCCTCAAACTAAGATGCTCTAATTGATCCAGGTTCATAAAAGCTCTTCTCTCGATTTTTTCTATTTTATTATCGTCCAAATACAATTCACGTAGTGCCTGAAAATTCATATTGTATAGAGCGTCCTACCAATTGTTTAATTAAACTTACCTCTAAGTCAAAGAACGTGTGCTGGGATACCTGAGTCAAGTAATTGAAACGTAAAGATATTTCTTCTAGCTTCGAATGAATGTCTCCCTAATAAAATCAAAATATTATACTTACATTATTTACTGATCTGCGCCTAAATTCATACCTGAAAGGTTCCCTTCATCACTTGTTCTATTCGATTGTCATGCAACTCGAGCAATCTTAAATTCTTCAAAAAATGGAAGCTCGTATCACTCATACTAGTGATCTTATTATTACTGAAATCTAGCTCCTGAAGTGATGTAAGGTGTCTCAATGCATCAGATGGAAGCGCAGCCCCTGAATACCCATGTGATATTTTAAACGATATCAAAGAGTGTCCAATCTAAGAGAAAACAATATTATATAAAAATGTTTCTTACAGTTTAAATTTTTACGTCCAACCTCTGTAAAAGCATCATTCTCAATCGTGCCAATACTATTCTCACTGAAATCCAAACGTTTCAACCCCCGAACATGTTTGAAAGCGTGTGATTGTACCGTTTGCAGTCCGCCTCTGGTTATTTGTAAGTCTTCCAGTTCCACACCGAAATCCATAAAGTCATCAGGGCCCAGGGAAGAGCCGCTCATTCGGGATATCGACAACGACCGCATGTTTCTCATTCTGGTCATACTTTTAGAAAATAAATAAAAGGAACTATAGTCAGTTAATTGTGAAATCAAATTACTTGCGTAGCGCTTGCAAATTTGTAGGGTCGTTTTTGTCGCCACTTAAATCCAATTTTAACAGCGTATACTGGATAGCGTTAAACATTTCGGCAGGAGCTGTTAACTTTACCTTGTTGTCACGCATGCTTATAACCCTAGAAAGTAAAAGTAAATTAAGCGTGATGTTTAAAATATTTAGATTTCAGGAATTGGGACATTCGTTTCAGAGTGCCGGATTAACATATGTATATACATAGGTATTATACGGCTTCGTATTAAAAATTGCAGCGAATGTACGTAGATACGGAACAAGTAATAAGGAAGCTTTGTACCTGTAGAAAATTGAACTAAGAAGAATAATTGATTCTTAATTGTGAGTTACCAAATTTAACATACTTCCGATCTACATATGCACTTCTAAATAAAATGTGAAATTACAATGTAGTGAACTCAGTGAGGTCATAAGTTGAGTGATTGCATTGTGTACACTTGAACTGATAAGTGGTAAGTGATAATCAGAATTGAGACTACTTTATTGTAAGATAAAACCGAGTCTAATTCGTAATCGAAAGAACTTCGGCAACACCTACCATAAGAAACCATGAACGCTTTGTAAACAGATGAATAGCTCAGGTACACTTAATGTACATTATGAATGTATGTATAAACTAACGAATAAGAAGGGCAAACAATATATGTATGTAGGTATCTCTGGGAAGGATAACTTCTTTAAAAATTATTTTCTTACTAAACTACAAACCTGGAAATAAACTTACCTCAATACATCGAAATTATTAAACAATTTGTTTGGTAAATCTGTAAGATTGTTCCCCGAGAGATCCAAAATTTGTAAAGTATTCACTAAACTATCAAATGCCACTGGCGAGATGTTAGTCAATCCACAGTATCTCATGTATATCTCCCGAATTTTTGCCGGTTTAAATGCATCTTCCTATAAAAATCCAATAAATAAAATATGTTTAACTTAATGATTAAAAAAAAAGCACCTTCAAAGTATGTATAGGGTTGCCATCAAAAAATGTCCGATTAACTGTTTCAAAGTTTTGAAACGAGTTCGGTCGAAGCATATCGATATGATTGTATTCCAAATGTAAATTATCCAAACTTAATTTAGCAGTTGACTTGGTACCATAAGTATCGTTGCCACTCATTGACCAAATCACATTATGTGAAATATCCAAAGTTCGTAGGCTCTTTAGGGGTGCTAAAGCATCATACGGAATCTCCGGGAGTATATTATCAGTTAAAAGTAGTTTCATAAGTCTTGGCATTCCGTCACGAAATACACTTGGGTCGATTTCGTACAGATTATTTCCACTGAGGTCTAACGTCTCCAGTATCAATAAGCCGGAAAAACTATGTGACTGCAGCATAGAAATACAATTTTCCTTAAGAATAAGAGTCTGTAAAGAATCCTCTAGCCCGCGAAACGAATCATGATGAATGTGAGTAATATGGTTATAGCCCAGATCAAGTAATCGCAGTTTTTGCAGATGTCTAAAAGCCTTTGATGGAATCTCCACCAGATCATTCTGCGGCAAAATCAATTCCCAGAGGGATCTTTCCAAGCCAGTAAATGCATCATCAGGAATTTCGGTGAGATGGTTACCGGAAATTTTCAAGCGATACATTCCTAAATGTTGTAGTGTGAGTTAATGGCTTAATGTACGTGGTTGTCACTAACCTGTCGACTGTAGGAAGTAAGGCTCGACCTCTCGCAGTCCAGTATTTTCCATGTGCAACATAAAAACCTATATAACAGATATAAGCTGATTTGAAATAAATACGACTTAGGTGTAGTTTCTACCTTCGATTGGTTGACCATCTTTGGCAACGCTGGAAACGGTACATTTCGACAATAAACTATCCCAAGATCTGTAGATGATTTTGAGCAAGTGCACAGAGGATTGTATGTACATGGTGGATAACGCATTTCTTCCATTTCACGACTTATCGCAGCTCTGGTCAATGACGCCCATATCATTAACGTAATAGAAAGTATAAGTATGGCGTAGCCTATTTTGAAAACTATTTCCAAGCCCTGTGAACCAAATTATTTATGTTAATAATCATAAAACTATATACATCCATACGTATGTATGTAACTATATATAGATATGTATCTAATTACTCTTGGTACATATGTAGAATAGATACACATACATATCTAGGGATAGAATTTATATGCCGTCGAATAAAGTCGTTAACTTAAGAAAGAAATATTTTAATGAAGTATCGCAAAGACAGATTTAAATAGTAACTCTTTAATTCAATCCGATATAGTGGATCCCATGCCGACTTTATTGTGATTGGGTTGTTACACATATTATGTATGACACCTTTCGGAAGTATCGATAATTACTTTAAAATAATATTTTTCAATATATGTACACAGACTCGTATTGCCAAAGTAAGGTATTCAGAAACCATTATTCTAATAATCTGAACAAATATAGCCATCACCTGATACCTATGATGTAAGGCAAGACTACTACTAAGCCATATAATGTACAGATAATATAATTTGAGAAAAAATTTTCAGAGATTCGTACAAATCAGAACTACATAAATCGAATACTCTTTTTATTGCGTGCTTAAGAGGATGACACAAGAAAGTAACCAAATCCAGGTCAACTTCATGCCTGATCATCACATGCACATTCTTTTAATTTTGATTTTTGTTGTTAAAAGAAAAAATTATACAGACATCCATTTTTCCTTCCAAAATAAGGAACCCAAAAAATGGTCATGTGCGTTATTAAATTGGTTTCCAATTTATCTCGCGATTTGAATTAATGATGATACAGGTAAATGGTAAGATTATTCATGCTAGACTTGTACAATAATACTGTGTCTAAGGAAGACATTATACCCTAAATGAGAACTTTAACAGGTAACAGATATTTTGAATATCATCTAAATCCGAAGGAAGGCATGTATAAAAACCTCCAAATTGGATAAAGGCTGGAACTTGTAGATCAGAATTACTAAAAATGGGTGTAAAAGAGGTAAAAGATATTACAATCAGTGTTTTCTTTCACCAACCTACACAGTTCTCGTTCTCTTCATTTTACCAAACTTTGGATATTAAAAATTAGTAGTTACCTATGTACATATGTACTCGTACATTTTACAAGAGGAATATATCAGAAAGGAAGTCTCAATTTAACGTGCACCTACATATACCTATATGACGATTTTAATCAAACTTGACACAACTAATGGAAAAAGTCTAAATGTGTCCGTTTGAATGTCTATCTGTATATATATATATGTATGTATGATTTTGCTCTAACGATTTTGATAAAATTTTATATTTGAGTTTGTTTAAGCATGTCTATGCTTTCAGGTATGACAAGGTTTTCAAGAAATTGCATATAACGGTACTTAACTACCTCTTTTGTGATATTTCTCCAAGGCTTAAAATAAATATCTGAGGAATATATGTACATACATATGTAAATATGACATATGCAAGAACTTAGCGTACCAAGTCTTGAAAATTTTGAAAAGCAACGCCCACTTCCAAGAAATCAGTATTCCAGTATCTTCACTAGAAATAAAAACAAAATGTATTCGCAAAACTAATAGGCATTAAAGTCTTTTATAATTCACTTAATTATTATATAGAGCTACTACCACTTTTAAGGCAGTTTTCTTAAAAACTCCTTGATGTTGATGTTGAACATTTAAGCCGGAATTCCAAGTGCTAATGCCATTAAGAATACAGAATTCCAAGCCCAATTTATTAGGACAGATCTATCAAAACAAAATCCTGTCAAAATTACTTCTTTACAGTGATTGCATTCAATTTAAAATTATTTATTATAATTATTATTCCTGCTCGATGAACCACGCCGAAATTCGCCTTCACCCAAATTTTTGCTGAAAAAAACTTCAGTCAGATTCTAGTAGGTACCTTAACACTCTTTCGCTCGTTAACTTTCATATCCTGGGTTAACACATTGGAAAACATTTCACATCAAATTATTACGTACATAGATTATTCATAGTATTTGCAGTTTTCGCCATTCTGGAGCAACGGAAATTTTTATAAAATGTGATACAAAAAACAAAATAAATACATACAAATTTTTGGCGCGACAGGTCCATGGGACCCAGAGCCTAGCTTCTCACAACCATTCGTGTTGTGCGTGTTATATTGTTTTACAGGAAGGGACCTACTATTTAATGCCTTGTCCGAAAGGCTATTATTTATTTAAGAAGCCTTTTCATGACCGTTTTACTCTCCGATGTTTGTCAGACGCTCGCGAGAGGTGGAGCCGTGAATGAAATTTTAGGTGTTGTCTGAGGATTGAAACTTGACTAGGCACTAACCACTTGAGCCACGGCGCCCACAATATTAAAATATGATCAGTAATTATTTATCCGCAATTATTTTACATTCTAATTAGATATTTGGAGATAAAAAAATAACAAATTACTATATTGTGGTTGTAGTGTGTATTTGGGTGAAATAGTCAAATGACTCCATGTCTTCTTAGTTTCGAAAGGTGAAATATCATATAGCTTTAAAATGATTCCATCATAGCAAGACTCTACAAATAATGTACTACATGTGTTAAAAGTATATACCTGTACTACATGTATGTACTTTAAACTCTTACACGAATTGCAAATAAATTTTAGAGATATCGAAACAGGATATGCCGATAAGATAGCAACATGTTATGTATGATAGAAAACGTAGAAATTCTGTCCTAGCTAACATAATTACTATGTTTCTTTTTTTCAACTCCGTTCTACGATACCCCGCCGCAAATTTTATGTAATTTTTTTTTTTTTTATTTTTATTATAAAGCTTTTATTTACTGTCACATAATACGAGCACCAATTCGTTATTGAGATACCTTTAAAATAACAGGGGGAGGTTATATACCTTAGTATTGCAACAAAAAAAAATATAATTTTTTGTTAAAGAAGAACCACCGAACATTAAATAATAGAGTCTACGACTGGGTCGTACGTACTTCCACCTTCACACGTTTACAATCTTTTCCGTATAGAAAACCCCATCTTGCTTTTCCTACACATGTGGTCCAATAAGGTGGGAGTGGCATTCTGTAGTTTTGTTGGAATTATAACGTTAAAATTAAATTGACGTTAACTGCAAGATTTTATAAAAAAAATTCTTAACGCTCCCAAAATACCTAGAAATTTTCTCTTAATAATATTTTTTCGATTTCTAGTCGAAATATTGAAATTTTTGGGTTTTAAAAAGTAGGCGTGGCTATTTCAAAATTTGGTAAAGTATATCCTTGCATATGTACCTATGTCATATACTCCTCATATAAATATTTTCTACTACCCGAATCACTAAAGAAATAGCGGAAAATAGATATTTTTTTACAATTACCGTTACTCGTATTTTTTGCGAAAAACGTGGTATTCCATCTAATACAATATGCCCAAGTTAACCTAAATATAAAAAAAATTGTTAAAATCGTTAGCACGGTTTTCGAGAAAAACCATTTTTCTTGAAATCGGCCCTTCCGAAAAAAAGTGTAACTCCACAGACCCAAGGTGTGACGTTTGAAGAAATTCTATCCAGCCATTAAGGCTGCAGTCAATGATACAGACAGACGGCATTTGCCGATCCACTTTTTTTGGCTTCTCTATCATATTATTATTATTATTATAAGTATATTGACATGTAAATAAATTACATATAAATAGGATAAGCGCTAGCTACCAGGGCTTTCGGCTTTATACAAACTTAAATCTTATCTTCTAGTTTAATTGCTAAAAAAATTTGGTGTACGGTCTTAATATTTTTACCGAAATTTCTCTTAAAATTTCAAAAGGTTCTCTATCATAGTAATGTCAAGTTTGATAAAATTCTCGAGTTTTACGAAACCAATCACGAACAAATCATAAACGAATAAGAGTTTAAAGTTAAATACGGAAAATAAAGAGACAAATCCCACTTTCGGCCTGAAAGAAATTCTATTACGACATCTTCCAACAAATCTATCTATGTATAGGTGTGTCGTTAAACTTGTTTTTTAATTTAACCTTATCCTTTTGCAATATGTACCAATATCCTTTCGGAGTATAATATCCGATTATGCAAGTTACACAAAATGTATCCTTATCGAAAGATTATTCAACAATTATTGGAGTAAATCAGTTTTAATCAATTTTGAATCGTATGTATTGTGCACTGATTTATTATTTAACACGTATATCGTTATCCTTAAATTTTGTACGTAACATATTCACTAAATTTATTGAAATCATTTATTACATAATTCACACTAACCATTTTGTATTTCTTATTTAATTCACTTCGAAAGATAGCACATTAATTTTGCACTGTTTTTTAACATAAGCACTCAATTACATTCACTATTAATCCTCTCAGTTAAAAGATCCTTTGGATTTTAACAACTAAACTTTGAGACGCAAGCATCCGAGAGTCCTTTAAATGTATTCCTCAATTTTCGTTTTAAAATTAATGCGATGCTTAGACACGTCCGAACCTCAGCAACCGCTACGATATTCTGAACCACATAATTTTGTAGACATTCTAGGTTTCTGGGATAGGGAAACGGGCTTAGTGACTAATTGGATTCCAATTCGCCATGTTTCGTTCGAATTCTTCTTTCACTTTCTATCCCCACGTTTTCTAGTTTATAATATTGCTCACTGGGGCACTAGAGGATGAACTGGAAGGGCTTGCTAAAACAATTGTGTCTTACTTTTGTTTTTACTGCTTCGTTTTTTGTACACATGCTTTATTATTTCACCTGAATTCAGTGCAATGAATTATAATAGAAAATGTTCACAGGAAACAACAGTAGAGTTACCATATAAATATGTGTTAAACGAATATATAATTTTCATTTAAAATATGTTATTAATGTCTTTAAGCTAATTAAAAAAAAAGAAAAAAAAAACTTGAAAGATTACTTACTTTCTACTGGCTTAAAGTAATTGGATTGGATCATATTAAAAAAATTGAGATATTGCAATGACAAAAATTAAATTGATTTTTCAAATGGCGTGGTTTCATATCATAAATAATAGTGAGATATGTATGTCGCAAATATTTTTAATTGTACGTATGTACATACATATTGTGTACATCGAAAAAAGTAGACAATAAACTTTTATGAAAACGGCCCCAAAATATTTCTTGGTCGAGTTGAATTATCCAATTTAAAAACAAAAGGTCCTGTTCATGATCCGCATTTCCATATTCAAACGGATATTTTGGATCTTACTCAGGTTCTTGTTTAAAACAATAACATTTTGGAAGGTTATCCGTCGGATGTATAGGTAGGAAGTAAGATTTAATAACCGCCTTTCGCCTATCTCAGTCGTAGTACAGTTTCAGTACGTACTTCAAATTGATGCAGTATTAACAGTTGACAGAACTACTACGGTTGATAAGTTTGCAATACGATTAATCTACCTTACCCAAGTTGACCAAACCCCTGGAGGATTCCTCAAGTGAATTAAAGAAGGGTTTGCCTAATGCTTGTTCGTCTTGCTGGCGAAGGGCACATCTAGTGGATGATGGTTTCTTTTTCGGTAGCGATATTCTGGATATGACACAGTTTGTCAATTTGGACCATTCAAGGTTAGCCTTTCTAAAAAAGATTGAGGAGATGATTACCTTAATTGCTCCGAGCGGGGTGTGAACTAGGTCCGAAAGTGAGTAGTGGAAGGTTGAGTCTTGCCTGGTCAGTTCATTAGCGTGGTAGTTGCCAACAACGTTGCTGTAACCTGGAACCCAGACCAGGGTGCTAGGTTTGATGATATGATTATAGAGGCAATGGCTTTGATAGCAGTTTTGTTATCAATGAAAATAATGATTTTTTGCCTTGGTAGTATATTTGTGTGTGAATTTCGCTAAGTTATATTGTTAAATAATAATAATAATAATAATAATACATTGAACCAAAAATACCACATACATATGTAAGTCTCAATTCGAAGACTAACCTTGTGGTAGAGTCTATGAGCCCTAAAAAGCCTCAAGGCTCATACCCAACCCCAGATGACTACTTGAAATTACATATTTAAAAAAAAAATCGATTTTTAAAAATTGATTAATTGGTTAATTTTTTTCAATATCAATAAAATAAAAATATTTGAATCTTTAAGATTTTTTTACATTCCTTTTACCTATGTATGTTGCTTACAAATATGTATTCATATTCCGTATGCAAAGGCACAAGTAGATATGTTGTATATGATGGATTCCAGTCAATTTTGCATTTGACTATATAGGGTCCAAACACGGTGACCAATTGCCAGCGTTTGTCGAATTGATCTTTGATTATTTATGTACGTATTTCCATATAAACATACATATGTAGTTCATATAACGTTTCTAGACTAATTGATTAAACTTTTATTTTTCCCTCTAAGCTTAGTTTGGGAGCGATAAGACTTCGGCCGATCGGAAATTTATCACATCGCTAGGTACTAAACGCTAGTCTATTAGCCTAATCTTGCTCCAACCTTAACTCTAATAGCATATTACTTTAAAAAAATTATTGTTTTAAAAAAAAAACAAAACTTTACCGCATGTTTTTGTGCTTAACAAATCTATCCATACCAAAAAAATATACGATTTAAAGAAAAAAAATGTGCAAATGAAATTAAATCCAAATGTATTTGGTTACCCTAAGGGGAAACAAAAATTATTATCATGTTATACTCTCCAAAAGCGAACTGGGGTGAACATTTGTAGGGATTCCCAACAAACTCGATTTCCACTAACGAAAAGGTAGGTATACAATATTATTAGAGGTAGTCTTACTAAAAGAGAACATTAATCTCTAAACACAGATTCCTTTCGTCGTTACCAATTGTTCGTTCTATTCATGTTTTTTTTTTTTGAACCTGTTTATAGTTCCTTTTTAACTGGGTGAAATAGAATTGAAAAACGAGAGAAATAAAGCTTGAACATCTTTATATTGATTTTTATTTTTTGTAATTCGTTTTTGTGTTTGTTTTTCTCTTTTTTATTTTAAATACAAAAATAACTCACGTGCGATATTACAGAAATCATATAACATCACCTTTTATTATGGTTTTTTTTATTGTAGAGTTAATAGATACGTATTATAAATTAAAGACTTAAAATTAAACCCGCCTCGATTTGATTTTCGTGTAATTCCAGCAGAAATAAATATTTTCTTTTACAATTTCCTTATCTAAGAGAGAATTATTATTAGAAAATTACTATTTTATATTGGTTAATAAATATGAATATGCTTACCATCTGTCTGAAAGCACTCAGTTGCATTTGAAGGGAAAATATTTTCCATTGAGTAAAAAAATATACTTTGAACCTCGCGAAAGGCGTTTTTCGAGAAGAGTGTTATTTTACGAGAGTTCGGATCCTTGCTGGAAATAAATAAGAATACAAGTTACCATTCTAGCTAGTTTCTTGCAGCTAAATGGGGGATATTACAATATCCGAGGCACCAAGTTTTGAATACGCACCCTTGTACATACATCTCGATAGAAATAAGCACAAAATGTAAAGTACCACCCACCCACTTTGCTAATATCTAAAAGTGAGCAATAATTTGTCTGTTTCACGGCAAAACTATTATATATTTCAATAGAAATTTCACAAGAAAAATTTAATTTTCAAACCTCGATATCTCCTAGGCGAAAACGAGATTGTTGGTACTTAATATTTTGATCTTAATTCATCGAGAACTACAAAACTACGTTCTCAGAACTTGGTCGTGCCGCTAAATGCGTTGTGCGTGTAATATTTTTCTAGTGTTTTTTTAGAAATTGAGAAATTTTCTAAAATAAAGTTGTCCCACAAAGTGGGATTTTGGAAAATTTTCTTGGAGACTAGTATAGTACCAAATTTTAAGGAATATAGTATAATATTTGAAGAAAGGCATTTCCTTGCCTTTAAAAATTATTTCTTCCAATTACAGTAAATGCAAATAAACGAAATAGACGATACAATCCAAGAACCAAACATTTAACATGGATACCAACCATTTTGCCGTAGCGAACTGGAAACAACGTAACCACAGAAGTTTTTAAGTCACAAAGACTTAGGCAAAAATTAGTTTATAATGATTAGTGTGTTAAGACTACTGAACGAGAGGTTCGAGGTTTGATTCCCTAACAACACCAAAAGTTCTTCCACAGTATAACTCCGAAAACATAACTATCATGAAAGAACTTCTTAAAACAATTATTGAACACGGTATTAAACAGTAGTCCCATTCCATTCGTGTGAAAAATATAGCACGCACAACAGTAATAGTTTTGAGACACGGACCTGTCGCAACAAATATTTGTATTTTTTAATTTATTTTATTATATCTCGCACTAGCTACACCAGTTTAAAACCTTCTTTAAATACATTTTCGTTGTATTATTCTTTTTTTCTACGTACCCTTCTAAATGATGTACCACACTATCTGGCGCAATTGGAATTTCAATTTTATCAACCAGTGATTCATCGATGTTTTTATACGTTCGGGGACTCCTTTTTAATAATTGCTCACATATGCTCACATACGCTAAAACAAGTAAACGTTAATAACTACATAACCTTAATCTTATATCCATACACCAAGGCGAAAGCATACTGTCGAATACAGCTTACCCACGGTCTAATAACACAGACTACTGAGCAAGTGATTCGATAGCCGTCACCCTCGTATGTATGTATGTATATGGAAATTTTAACGTACCATTCTCTAAATTCAAATTGATTTGAATCAATAACAGATGCTCCAGCGCCAAATGAATCTGCAACAAGCGAGCCAATTTTGCTTCGGCGTCACTTCGATTGAATGTACTATTTTGAAACCCAACCACATCGGAATCCCTATTTCTATTTGTTGTATTACTATGCAGAAATGTTTTGCGATGAGACGACGGCGTTGCATCTCCCCTTACTGCACTTCGAATAGACTTTCGTACATTTATGGGCACCTCACCTGAATCCACTTCATCTTTTGTTGCCCTGGATTTCAATTTTATAAAAACAAACTTTGAATGTAAAACACAACACACACACACACACACAGACTTACTTAAATGTCGCTCTTAAATCGTTTAAGCTGCACATCTTACATTCGGTAAATATGAACTCATAGTCTTTGAACAATTTCTCCAATCCAATTTCTAAGAGCAGTTCCAATGGTTCCGAACCAGTCAGACATGGTATAGCTAAGCGTTGTTGCGAAACTTCGTTAATTATTTCCGCCAACCTATTGTGATTTGTCGGCAAATTCTAAAAAATAAAAAAAAAACAAAAAAATTGCTTTAGGCGCCGCTTTGATCCCAACAGGCGATTACTCATTGACATGAAATGAACATGCACAAAAAAAAAGGAAAAGAAATCAATCAATCAATAAGTTCTTATTAGATTATGAATGATTTAGAATAAACAACCATGAAGTAGTTTACAGCATTTAACCATGAGTGTGAGTACACGTGTTAGTGCCAAAGCGGAAGAATTAACATGATGAAAAGAGCTATTGATTGCTTTCTACTTCCACTTACCACGATATTGCATTTGGCAGCGCACTGGAAGACATAATTTAAACCTTGTTTGAGGTCCCTGTATGATGAGCAACCTGACAAAAATAAGTAAAAAAATTTTTAAAATTTAAAAAAAAATGGATTCCTATAATTAATCATTCATCTACATTTCAGCATTTCCCACAGTTTATCAGTAAGATCAGCGAGGTTTCGCTCCTTAGCACGTAGCACTACAGATTCAATTTCAAATGAAGTGCCATCCATGTCAAAAAACCCTGAAAGCTCTGTCATCACACCCAAGACCTTTTCTTTCAAGTCATCCATTTTAATGCCTCTGTAAAATTATTTTATTATTTTTAATTCAAACATATTAATCACTCAAATGAACCTTCCACAGCGATAAACAGGATCTTTGTTTTCATCCTTTCCCTCTTTCCACCTAACAATGTCTTCCTTGATATAAGTCAAAATCCTTACTTGATTTAAAAAATCCTCAGTCAACGGAGAACAATCACTAACTGAAAATGACTGAAATAGTACAACATCGCTATTCTTTAGATTATTCAAAGATGGATGCAACGATGATGTGGACCATGAGACTTTAAGACTTATATTCGATTTAATTTTAAATAAACAATCGATTTGTGAATTGATTTTTATATTGTTGCTTATCAATGACATGTGTTGTTCAAACATATCTTGGGATTTAACATTAGCGGTCTGAATTATTCCTTTAAAAGTGACCATCCCACGAGTATTTGCAGTCTTATCAAATTCCATTTCCAAAAGAACGGTTTTATCTTCGTCTGAACCATTGCAGAGGATCCATACAGAACCTTGAGATGAAATAGCTTCTTTTTGTAAATTGAAATCACATAAAATCGATCGGGCAACATCTATTTCTAGTCCTTTGTACCATTCCTCTTCAGTGGACCATGGTGTTTCTGAAGAAACTTTTAAATCCATGGATATGTCAATAGCATCTACGTAGCAATCATCTATTAATGGCGAACCGGTTAGGTTAGAATCATCGTCTTGTTTAAGGTTCAATTTTGAAGGAGAGACAACATTTGAGATTAATTTCAACTTGCTCTTGTCCTATAAAGAAAATAGAAAATATTGTTGTTCTTTTTATAAAATCGCAAGAAATCGTATCATATGCCTGTTTTGTACAAAAGTTTTAAGCCTTATACGTACATAGTTTGAATAATGTGTTGAATAGATAATGTCCTTTGCGTCTTTGTGAGTACTTTCTACGAAAAGGGGCATAGATCCCCTTTCTATCTAAAGAGTTACATTGTTACAATAAATCTTTCCAAAGCGTCCAGAAGAACATACTAGTCGGAGAGCCTTTTTAAATTAGTAACGAAGACGCAAAGATCCAATTTACAAATAGTCAACACCAATACAATACATTACATTATAATGTTAAATAGCAGAATGACTAAGCCGATAAAAAGTTAGGAGTATGACGATGAAAAGTAGGGGAAGAATGGTGGCAACTGGGTAAAGTGGCTTGCTCTTAGTACCTGCATACATATGTATGTACATGTCAGTACACAAATCACAGCTTACAACTTAAAAAGCACGCAACATCGTGTCAGACTCTAACTGCATCTGAACTTGGGGGGCCAGGGATAAGATTTCGATAAGTAGAACATTATTAAATGTAATCATAATTCCATTATGTGCATGTAACCATAAGCTTTTAATTAGAATCTAAAAATTCTGTGGTAAACTCACCTCTTCATAAACAAAAATCACTTTACTTGTTTGCCCAGTTAACGTTTGAAGGTAGGATACTGGTATACTATACAATAAACTACATTTCGGAAACGTACGGCGCATAAATGCGTAAAGATTTGCTAAATTCGATGCCATAAATAACAAATAAAATAAAATATTTTAACTCCACCAAACGCAAAACAACAAAACTGAAAAAATTGAATTTGAAAAAGCGGCCGCGTACTGTCATTCAATTGTCAACAGGGTGTAAACAGGGTGGTAACATACTACAGTTCTCGCTATAAACCAATAGGTGGCACCAAAATACCCTGCCTCAAAAATTATTTTCTACGTTATTAACTTCCACCCCTGAAATGATTTACATCTTCTCTGAACCAACCTTTTGTGTAACTAAAATGCTTATGTTTCTTGAAATCCGTGCTCTTTTGTTTTGTAAACGTAGGTTTCGTAGGTTCCTTTTACGCAAAAACCTTTCACGAAAAAAAATGGTGGTCTTCGTGCCACAATAAACTGAACGACGACTGAAGGGAGCACTAAAGATGTTCCAGTTCAAGTGTTCACACTGACAAACTAGGTTCGACTTTTTTCTGATATTTTTTTTGAAATTCTGTTTCAAACCACTTGCTGCTTAGTGAGTTACTTAGATCGCTACTCAAGCACCCGGTTTTATTTACCAGCTCCGACATGTTTACGATTTTTTAAGTTACAAGTTTTAAAACACATATGTCTCTTGCATACAATTAGTACTTTTATTGTAAAATAAGAAAATGTTACACATTTATACAACTAACTTAATACATATATCTAAATTATTATTTCTTGGAACGGGCTTTCATTCGTCTAGACTTTCCTAGTCTCTTATTCGCTCCGGGTGCTGCTTTAACACCTTTTCCACTTTTGGGTTTACCTCGGAAGTTCTTCTCTACTCCCATAGATGAGGACTTGGTGTTCCTCTTCATTCCCTTCTTTTTACCACCGAACCCAAATTTCTTGTTACGAGACTTTCTACTGTCAGCGGACTGCTTCTTCTTAGCTTCCAAAGCTTTGGCATCCTCCAAGAAATCCAAATTCTTCAGTTTACCCTTGCGGAACTTCTTCAGTTTATCCAGCATATCTTTCTTGTCCATTTCACGTTGTACCTTTGTCTGGTTAGCAAGCATCTTACCCATCTTTCTTTGCTCACGGATCTGCCGTATACGTTCCGACTTCGCCTGTCCTTCTTGTTTGGCCATCAGGTTAGAGCGCACCTTTTGCATATGTTCATCAGTTTTCGCCATTTCAGCAAAATAATCGTCAGGTCTACGTGTGGTAATACCCAATTGGTGTAATTTCTTTATACCCTCGATGACTGCCGATTGAGCTTGACGATGGAAGAGCATTTCGCGTTTGAAGTCATTCAGAACAGGATCTTCCTCTGGTCGGACATAAGGTATTTTAGCATTGCCTTTGAATACACTTGCACGTTTTTGTTCGTGTTTCTCCATCTGAATTGCTAATTCAGGTGCCAATGGTGCAAGGTCATTTACCATATCCATGCGTTCTATCCATGGCAGGTCTTGCTTGAATTCTGCAATCTTTGCTGTGATCTTCAGCTGAAATATGGATTTCGTTAGTTTTCATATTTAGAAGTGTATTTTCGTACTACTTACAGTGTCATTTGCTTTTTCTTTATTAGGATTGAATTCAATGTTAAGTCCAGGCTTTAGGTCTCCTCTGGCAAAAGCATCTTGAAGCTGATGAAATTATATTGGTTATAAAATGTGACATTTACATAAATGTTTACTTACTTCTTCGTCGGACGCATTGTAATCTTCTTCTGATTCAGAATACATAGAAAAATCTGCCATTATTTCTTTATATTCCTTTATTTAACTTTCAACCAAATGTAACACAATCACCAAAACCAAAAAAACAAAACTGACACACGTGCTTAAGCTGACAGCCGCAAATGTCAGATACCAGTAAACAGAAAAATGTGGATTCCAAATCCACTTTTCGGGCGATAGCACACCGCTGTGGAGGGTAAGTAAGGAAGCGATTGTATTTTGATATCGGTTTGAAAACATTCAGGACATTTTAAACGCTTTAGATATTAAAGATGTGTTAAATTAGATAGAAAAGTATAAATACGTATTAACACAATTTCTATTCAATTTTGAATAATGTTTTAACCCTTTGAGCCCAGGATATTTTTTTAAAGTCAACTTTTTTTTAAAATAATAATTAATTAGTACTTTTTATTTCAAATATATATATATATATTAAAGTGTCCTTTATGTCCTGCTGGATTTTGTTTATCCCTGGAAACCACTAGGAAGATGCGCTACTTTGTAAGAAAGGAAAGAAACGGTGGACCCGAGTTTCAAAGTGTGGTTACGACTGGTAACCTCTAAGGCTGAAAGGGTTAATAGATAACTTCTTAACTCTATCGCTTACGAAGCAATATATAGTTTTCCATTTCGGATGGTTGGCCACACATTTTTGAAAAAAAAAAACATTTACAATAAATTTTCTTTATTTTCAATTAAGTTAAAATAAATAACTAAAATTGAGATTTTTCCGCTGAATTTAATTCATGCAGTAAAAGATTAATAATATTTTATCCCTCAAATCGGCTCAAGAATCCTATGGATAATTAAACCTGCATAACATTAACAAATAATCGTTGCACCGATACATGCTACACACTGTCTAGTCCAACCGTATATTAAATAAGCAGTTATGTATATGCGAAAGCGAGAACACATTGAAAATAATCGAATAAATACTAGTAAATACTTATCTGTGCTATCCGTGTATGATTTCATATCACATAGTCTTTTAATATATTAACCTAGTCTCCAACATATCTTTCCTAAAAGATATATTTTATTTTTAAGTTTGTTGTTTTGCTTCAATCTATAAAGTAGTGATCAATTTATCTAAAATTCACTGATTTTCTAATTCTGTATATAAATGCATCCAAACATAATTATGTATCATACCTGTACAATAATGTCATTTCGGTTAATCATCGTTCCCAGCTGATAGAAGAAATTTTGTTGTCTTTTTGTTCGAATGCACTTGTATATGCTGTGCAAAGTATAATATAATTTGTTTAAATTGTAATTAAAACTAACGCAAAATGCCCGTAATGTATAATACAGGCGACTGGTTCAGTTTAAGGCCCCATACTTATCGGTAAGTGGATCACACCCACTTCTACGTTCTCAAAGTGATTATATTTTCAAAACAGAAAATTCGATTTGTACTCCTTCGACTGGCCTATCGATGTTGATTTGGACTACATGAGAGTGTACGGAGCTCCGTTTGGTGGACCAATTGCCGTCATTCGTGATTTCTCTCAAATAGCTCCTGTTAAGGGAAGCGCTAAGCCTCTGATAAGAACTTTCGATTCCTCAGGAACAGCATTAGGCAAAATTTTGGTAATACATCGTCTTCTGCTTTATTCGTTTCTACTAAGTTTACAATGTATTACAGTGGAATCATGGTAAATTCATTACAATGGGATGGTCCGATACAGAAGATTTGATCTGTGTACAGGATGATGGTTTAGTAATCATCTACACTATGTTTGGAGAGGAGAAACACACATTTAGCATGGGTCCAGAAGCAAGTTGTACTAAGGTGATTGATGCGAGAATATTCTCCTCAAGTTCTGGGATAGGAGTTGCTGTAATGACCACAAATGGAAGAGTTTTCTTAAAAAGCAGTAATGTAGAAGAGTTTAAAACACGACAGATGCCCGACATTCCAAGTGAGAATCAGTACCCAAGGCCACTTTATGTTTTACTACATATCCAATTCTTTAGAATCTATTTCAGAGAACACGTGTTGGCAGATTGTTTCCGAAGATAGGAACAGCTACTGTCTTATTGGACGGGATAAGGAAGTCATCAAACTTGTCCCTGGCCAAAGTGTTGGAGGCATTCACAGAAATCTTTTTGATAAGCCTTTTGATAGAATCATTCAAATGTCAGTCTCGTACAATCATCAATATCTTGCACTATACACAAACAACGGTCTTCTCTGGCTGGGTACAGTAGATATGAAAAAAAAGTTCTGTGAATTTGACACTGGTCGTCTAGATCAGCCAAAGCAAATTGAATGGATAATGGACTCGGATAATGACCGTCAGTCAGATGCTGTGATCATCACTTATCCGTCACTTCTGTTGGTTGTCAATAAAAATGGTGATCAAAATGTGTTTACCTACGATCCGGCTATATTTCTTGTCGCTGAGATGGATGGCGTTCGTATCATAACCAATAGCACACATGAAATGATTCAAAAAGTACCAAAGTGTGTACAGAACATTTTCGCCATCAACAGTCAAGAACCGTCAAGTTTTCTCTTTGAGGCTCAAAAGAAGTTCCAAGAGCGAAGTCATCAGTCAGATGAGTATCTGAGTTTGTTTAGGGGTAAGATGGACATTGCAGTTGATGAGTGTATTGAGGCGGCAGGATATGAGTTCTGTCCTGAAACGCAAAAGTCTTTAATAAGGGTAAGATTGCAGTTTTTGTTTAATTTGATGGATTGTAGGCATCTGTTTCTTATTAGACGGCATATTTCGGAAAGGGCTTCATCGCATCTCATAATCCTGATAA
Source organism: Xylota sylvarum (assembly GCA_905220385.1). NCBI lineage: Eukaryota > Metazoa > Arthropoda > Insecta > Diptera > Syrphidae > Xylota > Xylota sylvarum. The sequence goes on from LR999958.1 coordinate 21,514,778, forward strand.
GTACATGAGGATATGTCGGATACTAAGGGTGTTAAATGCTTTACGACATCAGAAAATTGCAATGCCTCTAACATATAAGCAGTAAGTTGCGTTCGTTTTAAAAACGGATGTAGAAATTAATGAAAGTTTTCTTATTAAAGGTTCTGTCACCTAAAACCAGATGTGATCCTAGCAAGGCTAGTCTTTCGAAAAAATTATGCAGTAGCTATTCAAGTGGCGAAGCATTTAAAATTGCCTGAATCATGGATTCTGGAGCATTGGGCGTTCCATAAAGTTGTTCATGACAGAGGTAGGGTTTTATTATGGTCATTATTGGATTATTTATTTATTTTTTGGATTATTTATTTAAAATGCTTGTAATTTTTGTTTAATATTTACAGATGATAACGAAGTTGCTCGAAAAATCACAGAGAAATTTAAGAATCCCTCAGTTCAAGGCATTTCTTACTGCAACATTGCTGAAAAGGCTCATTCTGTGGGAAAAGACGATTTGGCTATTAAGGTACCTTAAATTCAAACTCAATGAGTAATTATTGACTTAATGTTAAACTTCATTGTCAGCTCCTTGAACTTGAACCACGTTCATCATTGCAAGTTCCGCTGCTGTTAAAGCTTGGAAAATTTGATAAAGCCCTTTACAGTGCAACACAGTCTGGTGATACTGATCTTGTTCAGATGGTACTTCTTAAAATTAAAGAGAATAGAACAGTCGCTAATTTCCATGTAAGTATTTGCAAATTAACCTAACTATACTTTTATAGTTTATAGTTATAAATTAACTACTATACTTATTTAATTTTACTTTATTCCTAAGATGATTATTCGAGAATTTCCTATGGCATTCAATTTATATCGAAAAGCTATGGCAGAGTGCAGTCGAACTGCATTGACTGATAGTTTTCATACAGAGGACGATCACCAGTCAATTGCAGAGTACACCTTACGATATGCTATCAAGGATAAAAATGTGGAATCCAACCTGTTAATTGTAGCTAATCGTTATAGCCAAGGGAAGCGTATTGTTGAAGCCGATCTATGCACGGACACTGGAAGGATGCTTAAGTTGCAAAAGGCATTGTCACAAAAGTAAGCATGAGATGATTTAAAGTTTTTTCAACACTCTCTCATTACATTACATTTGTAAAACAGAATACTAATCACAAGAAATATTACAGGCTTCGAAACACTCATGCTAACATAGAGCTCTATAGTGAAACTGTGCATGATACTGTTTTACAACTTCTACGATTAGGGGAGCTAAAAGAAGCAGAGAAAATAAAGAATGATTATAAAATTCCCGAAAGAAGGTAATCCAAATCATTGACTCCTAATATTTTACAAATCTTATGAACTCATTTTATAATCTAGATTTTGGTGGTTACGCGTACAAACTCTCTCGGATAAAGGGAAATTTGAAGAATTGGAAAAACTTTCTAAGTCGAAGAAGAGTCCTATTGGCTATGAACCTTTTGTCGAGGTTTGTCTGAAAACGGGTAATGTACATGAAGCAAGAAAATATATTACAAGATGCAGGGAGGACAAGAAAGCCAAATGGTACATAAGGGCTGGGTAAGGAAATTATTAATAAAGAGAAAAGTTATAGATTTTAAGACGCTTATTTGTTTTCTAATAGGTTACAAGACGACGCAGCAACAGTTGCATTTGAACAGCGTGATACAAATACACTACATTCGATAAAGCTTGGTGCTACAAATAGTGGAAATAGAAGTCTTATAGAAAAAGTCGATTTATATCTTCAACAATTAATGTCTAAGAAATAAGTAAACAATGATATTCAACGCATTGCCAATATTTATAACTACACCATTAATAAAATATATATTATCTATGCACAACACTATCGAATTCTGTTATTTATTTATTTAAAAGAAGGGAGTATTATGAAACCTAAAAGGATATTCGGACAAATGAAATATGGAACATATGTTTTTATGCATATGAAATTTACATATTACGGGACAAGAAAGACATTGAAATAAAATAACAAAAACAAAGCAAACAATCAATTTTAAGGCTGATCCTGATCCTGATTTCTTCTCTAAATGACTACCACTAGATAGTACATATGTATATGGTCGATATAAGGAATGTAGGATACATACATACATCTGTACATACATATGTAAGTTAATTGCACGGCATTCTGTAATTATAGCTGGTGTACCTATTCAGTTGCAATTCAAGCGCAGTTCATTAGCTCTTACTTCCTGTCGTTCTGAGATCTTTCTTCAATTTCGATCTTCACCACAGTCACATTTGTATCGTGTTTTTGTTTCGATTCGTCAACACTAAAATGGAATAGCAAAACGAAGTTCTTACTGTGTCGGCGGTGAATCTTATTAGTTATGTCACTAATTTTAAGTTTTCTCTTCTCCATTTTTATCTATTGCTCTAAAGTTTCCAAACAAAGTTAGATTATAACCTTTCATCAGTATTTTATCCAAATACTAAAAAATTGACACCAACTAAGCGTACTTTTATTAGTATTACCGTAGACTTCCTCGATTATATTTAAGCCTTTTGGAGATTATAAAAAATAAACAAATTCTCTTCTATATTTTCAAAATTGTGAATCTGGTGCCAGCTGGGCTAAAGTCAAAGTACCTCATTTGAAAATAAAAGATAAATAATCTTGTTCATGAATTAGCAGAGAGAAATCAATTAAATACATATCCCTTTGACGAATTCGATTACAATTTTAGAAAACCCATTTTTAGCAAAATGAAAATTCTCTACATCATATCAATAAAATGAAGAAAATATATTTTCTCATTTATTAATTAATATATGTTCACATTTAATCACAAAAAGCAGAAAAAAGATGAAGAAAAAAAATTTGTCTAAATATGTATAATATATTTTTTTTTTTAGTTTTTTGTCCATTTTTATACATTAATGTGTTTATAATTAATTATTATATACGAACAATACAGCAGTCTTATTTAAGATGAAGTTTATATATATATATTTTCAAATAATTATTATTTGTGTTGTTTTTTTCTCATGAAACATTAAATTTAGCTTACATTAAAAATATACAACAACGTTCACTTTTTTTTAATTTTTTTTTTTTTTCTTTGTAATGATTACACCAATATTTTGTTCAATGTTTGTTTCTTTTTCGAAAAATTTCAGTTTTAAATTAAAAATTACATGTACAGCAAAAATAACTCGCAGTATTTTTATTTTTTATTTTTTTCATTTTTGAATTTTTCAAGTTTTGAATTTTTAATAGGAAACAACAAATACGTTCAATGTTTTTTCTTCACAAGTTTACTTACTTTAACCCCGATACAATAATAAAAAAAGAAACTATCAGCCAAGTTTTATTTTTTCTTTTATAAAAAAGAATGAATCAAAACAAAAAAAAAGAAATACTATGAGGACACATAACAGAAAAAAAGAAAAAGATGTAAAAAAAATATGTATGTTCTAAAAGTAATACATGGGAATATGCCTAATTTCAATGATTTTTTTTTTGTTTTGTTGTTTTCAATTTAACTACTAAAATAGTGACTAGGTGAAGAATAACCCTTCAAAATTACATTTTTTATACAATTATTATGAAGTTTTTTTTTTTTTTTGTTTTGTCATTTTCCAATGTAACAACAACACAGAAAATTACATTAGTTTTTTTTTCCATTATTGTTAGTGTAAATTTGCCTATTTTTAATATTAATATTAAAGGATAATACAAGTTAGGGAGGGTTCCCAGGTTTTTTTGTTACCATACACATTATAAAGCTTTCCTGATTTATTTTTTACGTGTACAATTCTATTTTGCGAAATAAAGAAATTGGAAATATAGTGAATAAAAAAAGTATATACAAAGTATTAGACTAAATCAAATAAATTGATTTTCTTGTTTCTTTACAAATTATACAGAAATAAATTAAAACTTTTCAAAAGTTATATATTGTAATGTGTATTTTTTTTAAGAATAAAAATTATAATTTAAAACAAAAAAAAATAATATTTAAAAGAAAATTAAAAACAAATTAACATAACAAAGGTTGTTCACATTGCTCAGAGCCCAGAGTTTCTGTAGCAAAAGGGGTGGCTTTTGTTTTCGAATGAAATATACTCCCATGAGTCGGGGGGCTCTCTGCAAAAATATATTTGTTTTTTTGTTTTTAGAAAATAAAAACGTGAAGTTCAAAGTAAACACAAAATATACATGAAATATAACATACACAAACAATGTTACTGGTATTAAATTAAGCAGTACAGAACAGAACAGAATGATTTGAAGTTGTGTTTTTATGTTGCGTAAAAGGAAACAGAGAGGGATAGGTGAATAAATCGGAAAATGTTGCTTCACGTTTTAAGAGTGTCTTGCAGCTTTTTGTTTTCCGTCATGATAAAGAATGAAGTAAAACAAGACGACATAAAATATGTATGAACCCCTTTGCTTGAAAATATAAAAAAATAATAAAAAATAAAAAAAAGTATAAATATTGCACTAATTACTAACACGAAGTTTTTTTTCAAATATTTTTCTAGAATTTTTATTTTTTGTTAATTTTTTTCAAGTTTTATGTTTTTTTTTTTTTATAAGCGTAACTATCTAAGATTAAACTAATAATGTAATACTTTAATTTAGGTCAGTTTTATTTAAGTCTGAAATTTCATTTCGTAGTTGTGCAGTGTTTTCCCGATTTAAGTAGTTGGTAATTTAATTCAATACTTAATGTTTGTTTGCGTGTGAAATTTTGGTATTTAAATTGGAGATCAAAGAAATATTTAAGAAAGCAATAGAAAGTAAATATTGCACAAAAGTTTTGCATACGATTACAGATAATTTAAAAATGAGATAATGTTTGAATCAATTTGTACGCATCTAATGACAAAATCAACAAATGAAGGTGTAGTGACATTCGAGTGCGTTATGAATTGATAATGGATGTACAACAAATTCAAATTATGAAGCATTTTAATACAACAACACTTTACGTTCCTTTTTTTTTTTTTTTTTTTAACAATTCCTTCAATTCGGAATTAATTCTATCTACCTAGCACAAACATATGTACGTATATACATTTATCTCATTTGAATCACAAAGGAATCACGATTAATAATAACAATCCAAACTAATGTGGACATACAGAACGCTTGTAATACTTGTATTTAAATTTTCAACTTGATTTATTTTTTCCTCGCGTTTCTTGAGCATGTCAAATCACAAAAATTAACACATACATTTGTTTTATTATTAGATACATTTACGAACCGTGACATATTCATACTTTTATCAATTCTTTCAATTTGCTCAGTTAGGGACAATTTCAATTGCAAGAAAATGTTTACTTTTTGATTTGCCTGGTAGCAAATTAACTTAAATAAACACCGATTCAGAAGCATCAACATAAAATTATATTTTCATAATTTGTCACATTTCGAATCTTGATTTGCACTGAGGATTGAATCATGGGTGAATGACAAGATACCACTTCAATTAAAAATCACATCAATTTTTATACTGATTGGGCCACGCGCTTTAAAGTGGGGAGTAATTATCAATATGATGTGAAAACTCGGAATTTTATTGCCTCCGTAGCAACGTAATAACTTCTCTATTCCTGAATAGCCGATCGTTTGTGGAACATTAACTTGTTATTGATTCCCAAAAGATAACGATTTAAATATCATTCAAATTCAAATGTACACACATATCTATGTACATGCGTATGTGCATATGATATGAAACTACTTGTTGTTCCACTTCGTTCGTCTACTAATTGATATAAAATGTGTGAAAATTAAACCAATGACGCTAAAATTTCAAACTGGTTTAAATATTGATTAAAACAAATGACGTCCGTACTTAGAGCAAGAAGTGGTGAGGAAGTGAATTTTAAAATGTTGCAAACTTCATAGACCATTTAGTCTATTTTTTGTTACTTGTTATTTACGTAAGGAAAGAAATTTCAAGTTAGAAAACAGTGCCTCCAACTTTGTCGTAACTGTAGATATTTAACAAATGATAGATCAGATAACTGCACATTGCAAATATGTGACATTCGTAAAAAGAAAGTAAATAAGCCGCGATCATCGTGTTTTGCTTATAAAATTTTTATGCTTTATCGAAAAGAAGCTGAAAAAAAAACATAATTGCCTTAGCTCAATCAACAATTTAATTGCTTGAAACATCATGTTAAATGTTTCTGCTATCAATTAACGGAATGCTGGTTTCTGTTTTATGAACTTTTGTTTTTATCACACAATGCCTTCTGAAATATCATAAACAGTAAATAAAACCTAGATTTATGTTACACATTTTCTATGAACTGAATGAAAATTTGAATCAGCATGAGCGAATCCTTAAAGTATAAAGTTCCTATAACTAGGAAATAGCGAAAGAGACGAGTTTGAACACTAATATGGGCGTGCTCACAGTTCCTTTTCTCTTTAGCTTGCTGAGAGTACTATACCTAGGTACCTATCCCGTCTAAATTCAAAACTCATTTCTGCATCGAATGTCACTTGAAATAAAAAAAATTAAACAATATAAACAAAAACATACACACCGTTATATATGCGCACGCACACTCATTGAGTGTAATAGTTAAGGAAATGCAATAAAATAATATTAAATACCTAGAAAATTAAATCGAATGAAATTCAATCCACTATTAAATTATTGTAAATAAACCGACTCTACACGCACACAACCTACACACCTAGCAACCAACCTACATACCAGTCAACCCATTCCAAGTGCTATTTATGTAATTTCATATGTGTGAGAATGCTGAAAGCTATTTAGTATACTTATTTTTTTCTTTTTTTTTTTTTTCTTCTATTTAAGGTATATATGCATATTATATTTATGTAGCTTGCATCAAATATTCGTAATCTTTGAATAGAAATTGAAGCTGAGATATATTTTTTTTATTTTTGTTTAGTATGATACTCTATCAACGATAGAACCTCTATGTCTTCCTTCGCATGAGCAATGTCTTGAGTATAGGCTACGTCTCTTCAAGGCCACCCGTAGTAGTCGCTAAATGAATACTACCAACAATGCTATTAGTACCGTTGCCGGTACTGATAGTCAAACCTCCGCCACCAGTGGTACCAGTGGCCACAGAGGCAACGGTTACCGTTTTCGTTTGTTGCACAACATTTGGACTAATCGGAGTCAATGGAAGAGTAGTAGAGTTGTTATCGAGCTGATTGTTACTATTGTTGTTGTTTGGGGTGTGATTGATGCCAAGACTACTGCTACTAGTATTAATGTTACCCTGATTACTAAGCGATTGCGAAGTAGGAGTTGAAGCCGAGCAGGATGAGGTGGAGGATGAGTTTAAATTTAAAGAGCTCAAAACGCTAACACCACCGCAAGTGGTGACTGTGGCACCCGACGAAGTCTGAAATGTTGTTGTATGCTGTTGTGATTTGTTATTTGGTGAGGTGGCAGGTGTGAGAATGCCCAAATTAACTAAATTTGGTAGAGTCATAGTTTTGGCTGTTGGCGTCGTCGTCGATGTGCTAGCGGTGGTGCATGCTTCAAATTTTAATTTACCGTTTTCCAAAATTGCTGTACTGCTTTCCATGCCATTGTTTCCTGCGCCGCCATTATTGTTGCTATTTGCGGCGGCTGAAGCGGCAGCCAATTTCAGAATCTTACTCGCGGTTACATTGGCCGCAATTAGATTCGTGGTATTGGTCTTGGTTGAGGACTTTATGGAGATGAGACCAATACTGCTGCGCATTAAGTGATTTGTAGCTGCCACAGTGGTAGCCGCAATGGATTGATTAATGCTGTTGGTGGTGACCACTGGGGTATGCTGTTGTATGCTGCCACCATTCGTCAAATGTGCAACCTGACTGCTGGGGTTTATGATCTGTGTAGGTTGCTGTTGTTGTTGCTGTTGAAGTGACGGCGGCGGTGGTGCCTGAGTTATACAGTTACTATTCGTGCTCTGGTTGATATTATTGCAGCTGCCATTGCTGCTGGACATGTTACTGATACTCGACGGACTCAGCGAGCCGAGAGACTGAGAAGGCGAGGTACTCCGTACCATCACATTGGTAACATTGTCGGGCGACGCATTATGCGCCACCAGCGCGTGACTCTTCAATCCTTGGGCAGTTTTATAGCTCTTGCCGCAGTGACACTTGTATCCTTTGCGAACTCTGTTACGAAATTTCAATTACAAGCGGCTTCTACAAAATAAGTTCTTTGAAAAAAAATTGTTCAACTACTTACTTGCCATCCTTTTTGTGGCCATTCTTCGAATGATACTTGATGCCATTGACATTTTTGTATCGTTTCTTACATCCCGGAACAGGACATGCGAATGGTTTCTCATTCCCTGGTGTCCCATTGCTTGAAACGGAATGCCTTTTGCATAGCAAAATAATTCGAAAAAAGACATTTAGATTAAAGATTTGTTATCAGTGTTTGTGAGCATTCACCTGCTCCCATATCTCATAATGAACTCTGAACTGAATTCCTCTGTAGTCCAAGAATCATTACTATCCTCCGACTCAGAGACAATCATTTCATCTTCGTCCAGTTCACTACCTATAGGGTAAAAGTTATTAAAATTAGTTTATGTGAGCCTTAACAGATATTCCAAGGTGTTTTGAATAATCAACAAATGAGGCACAATGACGAACCAGTTGGGGTGTTGCTCCGATTCGAAGACGACAAGCTGTAGCTGTGATGTTTGATAGCCAACTTTCGTTTAAGCTCAACACCGGTGGTGCCCAGGAATGGACTCTCTTTACGCGCTGCGTCCGATATGAATCGTAGTACATAGCTGAGAGGCAAACAGGCAGGTTGTGCCTGTTCTTTTTGTTCAACAACTTTCGGATCATAATCTGAAAATTAAATTCAAAATTTACTTTTATTTTTACATTTTTGAACGATTCTCTTATTAAATAAAGACTTTGCTCGGTCAAAAATTCATCCCAATATTAAAGTACAGATAAGAAGTAAATAATCCTTACTAACGCGTGTAAGCTTCATTGCAGAACATGCTACAAAAATTCTGAGATTGAACTATGACTTCTCAGCAGTTCCAACAAATTTATAACTTTGTTGGCGAAGCGATATGCGCCGTTTTCGCTATAGTAGCTCTTAACCCCAGAATGTAGCTATTGGAAAGTTCAGCGTACTATTGGAACAATATAGAACACATTTGGAAAAGTGTCACTGCATACATTGTTTTCCTTTTCATGCACACCGACTAACTAAACGGATTTGCTGCAATAGCATTTCTTTAAGTTTTGCAATCAATCCCATTGAGCATAGAATAAACAATAACCACAAATTCTCCAGTAAATTTCCGCTATAAGTGTTTGTCTTCTTTTTAATTTTTCATTAGAACCTGCGTCATATTGTTAGTAAATTCGATGAGTCGCATTTCTATGACGAGATCACCGACAGCGTAATTGAAACTTGATCCCCTCGCTATAAATCCTCCTAACTATAAAGCGACTACTAACTCAGATTGTAGAAGCTACAGTCGTGCTATACACTTTTATGTTGAAAAATTCCCTTTTAAGCAATACGTGTCTTGAATGGTATAAAATTCAGTGAGTTCGGTGCCACAAACCAACCTTAATACGTATGTTTCATGCATCAATGTAGTACATATACATATGTATACACAAAAATAAAAAAACTTAAAAACGTATTTTGTTAAAATAATAATAAAAAAGCAGTGACTTAAGACGAGTAATGACTAATAAGGTATACAGAATTCCTAAGTAACTTTCGAATACGTAAAGTAATAAAACAACTTTGCATTTGCAAATATTATTTGGTATTTGTTGTAACACATTTCTCTCATAACACGTTTACCATCTTTCATGTTGCTATTGTAACTTGTTTTGTGTGCACAAAAGAATTGGAATTGCTGTTGAATATTTACTGGAAATACAATGTTAGAGTTTTATTTCATTTCATTTACGATCATTTCCTATTTCTTTTTTAAAATTATAAATCTTATAAAATAATACATATATAAAATTTTTTAGAAAGCTTGCTCGAAGTTTTGGTTTTTACACTAAGAGTTAAGATAATAATAACCCACATTCGGGTTATAAGGAATATCTATGGCCAACGTTAATGTTCTGCATGTTTGAATGAGTTATACTTTCTAATACAAGTAATCTGACTGGAGAATTTATAGAATATCGTTTAGCATGCATAGATATCTGTATTTTAAGAGCCAGAAATCCCTCATATTTGCTTTGATAAAGAGGAAACTTTATCACGATGTACATGTCTAGTGATGTTATTGTATATTGCATTAAATTGTTTCTGCTATTTGTCTGGGAACATATCTACATACATATGTACATACATACATACCCGCACCTCACAGCACTAGTCGGACGGGCTAGTGGGGCTAAGCTCAGGCCACTGTGGGGATCACAGGTGGCGGATAGTGAACGGCCTACAGAAACGCAGGTTAGCTGCGAATACCCAATAAGCAGCTCCCGACCAAGAGCGGCAGAGAAGGAGGGCGTGGTTAAAAAGGCCAACGGAACCCCTATGAATTTTCTGCGTAAGCACCGTCTTCAAATAAGTGCTCTCTACCTGTGAGGTAGCCACGAGGGATACAGAATGACCTAAATGGCGAGATCTAGAAGTACCCGTCACAACGTGGGACACAGAAGGAAGAAAAGGGCGAGACCCAGACGAACCCGCCACAACGTGTAGCACCTACCTGTGAGGTAGCCACGAGTAATACAGAATGACTTAAGTGGCGAGATCCAGAAGAACCCGCCACAACGTGTAGCACCTTGCCCCGAAAGGTCGTACTAATAACAACACACACATATACATATAATGTGTAAAATAAATAGATCATTAAGACTGAGCCCAGTATGTCTTAATTATGGTATACTGGAAAATGATTAGGAACCGATAAGCTATGAGGGCTGACGTTTGTAGTATTCTGTTACCTCGGTAGGCAGGAGTGAAATCCGGTTGAAATAGCTCTCAGGCTAATGCTACAAACGCCCCCGTCCCGTTAAAACCCTGGCAGGACTCAAAGAACGCTCAATGTCTCGTCGCCGTTCAGTTGGTGGCGTAGGTCCAGATGTAAAAAGGCCAGGCAGCAACTCAATCCACTCAAGGACCTGACAACACACCAAAGAGTGAAGTGAGGAGTGAGACTACTCATCAGTTATCTGTCTTCCAGAAACTCGGAGAACAGATAAAAAGCCTGGTGGACATGGTGGAGGATGGGAGAAGGCGCTCCATGAGAGATGCGATTGATAGCATCAATGAGCTGCGATTGAAGCATCTATGAGCTGTCTGCAATTGAGATGCATGACGACAGAGCAAAGGAGGTTATCAGGAAGAACAATGCAAACAAAGTCGACCAAAACCATCCAAACAACAATAATTAAAAATACAAACAAGTCAAGATTTATTTGAAAACGTATTATGGCAAATGCCTCTTTTAGTTAAAAACATTTCTTTTATTTTAGAATTTTGTTCTTTTTGTGTTAAGGTCTAACAATCCCTAACATTTAATCCGGACGGGAATCACTCCAATTCCATTATTGAAGTTTTGAGGCGTAATAAGATGAACATTAACAAACGCCGGTGATAACAATATTGATTTCTACAAAAGAAAATGTTTTTCTTTTTAGTGATTAGGGTGGAGGAATATATTCAGAGTCTTAGATATTCAGTGTGTAAAATGTTTATATACCTACATAACATCAAATCGGACCAAACTTCTTGATTCCACACTCGGAGGACAACGAAGTAATAGGGTGTAAGTCAGTGTGAGAAAAAAGTCTTTAACTTGGTGTGAGAAACTGCAGGTGGTTAGCTGCCGATGATTGCTTGATGAGTGTATTTTCATATTCATTCGGCCAATAAATATTGATCCCCATATTTACTTAGGGAAATACAAATAATATTTGCAAGTGTTCCATGACAAAAAAGTTCAATTTCCTATTTGAATTTCATTATGCACACATTTCACAAGGTTCAGAAGGACATACGTATGTACATACATATCTATGTATGTACCTATGTATATACAATTATGTGTGAAATACATAATGTACATACATATGTACATATGTATATCGGATGTAGACCGCGGACTTTGCAGATCGATACAAAACACCGCGTCACTATCCTAATAAATAAAACATTTCATAAACCAATGTTAGGTGTACAATCCTTTCTTATTACCTTAGACAACGTGATTATTAACCACATGCATACATGTATGTACATGTGTATGTCCACACTACGTGAAACTTGATTTGTATCACTTACAAATTGGATATCACTCGTTGTACCTTAAGCAAATTATACATGCTTGCATCTACATTTATGATGCTTGCTTTAATAATGGTTATACGAAATAAATTACCTATTCGTATTAAGAGGGGAATTTACCCAAAGATTTGTTTAATTGCCGGGTAGAAGCAAACTGAATTTCTAAACATTTCTACCCTAATTCCCGCTAAATTATTCTTAAGGGCTCCATGATGTCTCTCCTCACATCCAATGAAAAGGAAACATATTCAACTCCATTATACCTAATACGCACACTAACACACACGTACTAAGAATAGAATCATCATTAAATTTGACCATAATTTATAGAAAACAATAAGTACTAGCGCATGTTCTATCGATAGGTACATTATACCTAAGCATATGCTTCCTAACCCACATTCATCATTTATACATACATTCAATGTACATATATACGTATGCTACATCGCATCGTAGGTATACATACATATGTACATATATATCCACTAAATAAAATACACCTCACATCCTACATTGCTATCCCTTATTGACATAATTGTGTAATCAACGGAAAATATATCATTAGGAGAGCTCATGTGGCTGCCTCTAATCTGTAGCCTAACTCCATTATGGGTGTTTGTTTTAAAAATATCATCTCAAGCAAGCGAACTGTTCCACCCTACGACTATACCACTTCTCTGGGCAAGAGTATTCTCATCTTTTTTTATCAGAGTCACAGGTAAATTCATCTGCTGATAACGAGGGTGGATACAAACACACAAACGATGCGAGTCCTTCCATATGGCTTGTTGAAAAAGGGTTTTCTTTAAAGTTTTTATGTACGGCGGCTACTGTTTTGTTAAAGATAGGTAGTAAATTGTATTAATTAATAAGAAATGTTGGATTAATTGCATATTGTTTGGCCGCACAAGCATAGTCCTCTGCATATTCAGCCCAAAAAAGTAGCAGCTGACTGCACACAGCACTCATCAAAATAGAAATCAATAAAGCGCTGAATTTGATGTTTCTAGCGGATGCACACTGGGAATGGATTCGTAGAGAATCGACACATCGTTTGCTCTCCTTCTCTCTACCACAATTCACCCTTAAAACAAATTTACTCAACTGAATTCAATTGGAAACGAGCAGCCTCACTCAGCGATTCTCCCGTGCACTCACTCGGTCTCTCCGTCTCCATCCATCCACCACCACTTTCAGCGCTTGCTCACTCACGAGGTATGCATACACACACATCAATCCAAAGTTTACACAACTCTTCTAAGGTTGGTGTTGGTGTACAAAACCAATAATATCAAATATCAATTAAATTAATTAGCAAAATTAACAGATTCGATTGCACAAACCACTGACCCCCAATAAAGCACGGCCCCTCCCAATTTACAATTACATACCAATGTGAGTGTCCTCGATGTGCTGGATCAAATCACCCAAACTAGGAAATGTGATTCCGCAGCCATTGAATTTGCAGATGTTGATCAAAAACACGGCCATGTCCTCTCGACTATGACTGCGGAATCAATGCGGGACCTCGCTCTCGCTCGCTCACTCGCTGTCGATGTCGACGAAGATTGTTGCGACGACCTGCACCTGCCCCTTCTTCTTCTATTGATGTGTTGTGGATGATGTTTTAACGATACTACTACTACTGCTACTTTCCGCTGACGGCGGTTATCCAAATTCGTTCCTCCACCGCGCACCAATAACAAGAAATCTCTACACAAACAGCCGTCCGAGTCCGACGATGGCAACGACGAACAGCAACCAGCAAGCAAACACACAACACCCAAAAGTCACACACAGATGTGTTATGCAATTCGCTTCTTCTCTTTCTAGGCAACTAAGACGGCGATGTCCAAACGATTATTGCTGATAAATATATTTACAAAATGTCTGAAATTCGGTGGTGGAGTTCTGTGATGCGTGCTGTTGACTCAATCGCAATTATGGCAAATTGCTGCTGCTGGGGAAGACGACGTCGACGGGAACGGCGACGACGACATGATTGACGACTTTTTGAGGTTTATTGCGGGGGCTGCTTATTTCAACTGCTGATATGCCTGGCCTGGCTGTCTACTACTGCAGGTGTTGTGACTCGCCTCCATATTGTCTCGCTATTCTTGGCGAAACATTTTGTGTTTTTCACGATTGGATAGTTGTCCTGGTTGAACCGAATGCCTTCCACAGTTTGCCCTAATCGATGCTGGATTGGGTGGAGACTCCTTTTTGAGGCGAAATACGGTTCAAAGGGTATTATTTCTCGACTAGAATTGTCTAATTGGATTGGATTCCAATGTTGGTTACGCACTGACATCTATCATGTGATAGATTAAGTGTTTTTGCCCATAAATTGGATTATTCAACGAACAGGTGACAGTGGGCTTTGGAGACATTTATTTTAGATGTGTTCACAAATCGAGTGTTTTTAAACATATTTAGTAATTTAACCAGTATTGAAATTATTAGACTGAGGTAGAACCAACTTGGGTTCACTTGCACCATCTGAGAACCTGTTAAAAATAATCCGCTGATTGAAAATTTCTCAGATAAGAATCTCAGGAGGTCTTTTATTTCTAGTTTTATTTTAATCTTAGTAAAGAAGCGACCGTTAGTTAGTAGTTCTCATTCTTCTTTTACCGATTGCTAGTTAGAGGTACCTACCGCTAATTATAACCACCCTAATAGGTACATGAAGTTAGTATTGGCTACAGACATCTCATCAAGATAGCCTGGATTTAATTACTGTATAGTCCAGCGCCTTCATCAACATAATAGAGTAATTGTGCTTTCAACAATGTTGATTTTTTATATGATTTTTGCAGCTTGTGGGATGGCTGCGATCGCTGCTTGCAATATGTATACTGCAGTCGTAATACTTTCCAGAAGAATAGTTGATCCCTCGGGTTTTGCAGTAAACCCCAGCTCCCGTACCCACGTCCTTTTAAGTTAGTGTCGAATGCCAGTTTGAAAGTTTTAGCACCAGGATCATACAGTTAGTTTTAGTCTGCCTCTTTGTCGCTCACATTGACCCAAGTCGGATGCGAGTTGTAAGAGTGAGGCACATTAAAAATATTACAGACATTTTGGAAACGGAAGGACATTTTTCATAAGGCTATGGCTCAATAAATGGGCGATTACTGGAAAATTTTAAAGAAATTAAAGTTTTCAATCATGCGGTTTGACTAAATGTAAATTTACGTGTATCTGAGTAGATGGTGAATAGAGCATAACTACACAGCTCATTCAATCGTCACTAATGTTGCGAATGCGTTGCACATATTCATTCCTATTATTCTTAAAATACTAAGCTTTTGCAACTCAAGTAATTTTCGCTATAAAAAACCAATTTCGTGCATTGCCAGCTGTCTTACGCCCTGGCTCAGTGGACTGCTAAACGGGAGTTAAATGTTTGAATCCAAAAAGTTTATCTATGGTCCCGCTTACCGCAAACGTTTGATAAACATTCGAAAACATAATTCTAAAGAGACCATTTTTAAATTCATGTCCTTGAAGGTCATGGCTTTCTTCTTGAGACTATGGCGATTCTTGGACAATGTCCAGTTATTTTTTACAATCCCACCTTCGAAATTCGAAAGTATTGTATATTCAAAGTATTCATAAAATTGAAATACGTATTCAGTGTAGACATGGGTTACCTCGGCGAAGCTTTTCTCCTGTGCAAAGCGTTAGTTAGATCGGGTACTAAGCAGTGCTTTCACGAGCTCCAAATCGTTGCTAAAATCTACTTGCGATCCAGAACCGAGCATTTACACTGAAAGAAACTCAGACACTTACCATCTACTGAAAAGTTGCGAAAACCCGAGTTTTAGGATTTAATACATTATAGTCGCTTACAGCCTCGGATTCTCGCTCACTAGTTTGACAAACTATATACTGATCCACAGTAAATAGTATAAGAATATAGTCTACTCATGCCACATCTTTATCTGCTTTTGAATTCCTTCACTGGTATTTAGTGAGAGATTTCAACTCACTACACGTATTTAACTTAAGCAAAGTTTATTCAAATTACTACCCTACTGGGTAAATGTTCAACAAATTCAGCACTACAGTTGATTCGCAATTCAACTAATCGAAACGTTACCACAAATCTATTCGAGAAAGTGGAAACGTGATCCGTATTTTGCTGGGGGTCTTGGATAGTCATCTGGCAGACCAGGTGTAGCATCGGCATAAACTTTCTTTTCCGGTTTTTCTGGAGCTGGACGTGCAGAATCATGGATCTACAAAAAAAAACAAAAATATGTATTACAAACACAAATAATACTTAAATTGACTTACCCTAGCCCTAGTAAAGTATCCATATTCTGGCCTCTCAATGCCCATATTATCCAGTATGCATTTATCTAATACGCCTTGAGTTTTACGGCAGCTAAATTGGAATACATAACTCTCATTGTCATAAATTATTGTATCAATTTGCAACTTACTGTCCAAAAGCCATATTACCACTGCTTTTGTCCAGGCAAGTGGCATATTGCATGAATTCTTCATGGCAGGTTTTCTTTACCTTTCGAAAGAAATCTAACGCACAACTAGTCACAGCTTTACCCTCATTGATACAAGCTCTCGGATCATCTAATTCTTGCCGACAAAGCATAAACTCCTGCAAAACAAATGAAACAAGGGGTATTCATCTGTGTTGAGGTTAGGTAAATGTAATTTATTATATAACTTTAGGTGCCGTATTCACATTCAAAAGGCAAATAGCTTGGTCTTAAACTTGCAATGTACTTACATTGTTTTGAAATTCACAATGCTTGCCCAAATGAAATGAGCCAGCTCTTAGAGCAGCCGAGGAAATATCCAGTTCCTGAACGGTCAACTCCTCGTCACTTGGTAGATGAATATCGTTGGTGATAACCATTTTGAGGAGTTAATTCAGTACACAAATACAGTCAATTGTAGATTATCCTCTTCGCATTGAGTTGAGGCTTACAGTTTTGATAATCTTGCGTTTGTTTTATGAAAAATTATAATTTTTCACTATTTTGGCTACAAAACACAAATTGGATAATTTTGACAGACAGAGGCAGTCAAAACTTAATTGAAATATAAAGTTAGGGTGGTGTCGCAAAATAATTCACCACAGAGCACATTCAACTGTAAGGCTGATTGTCTGACTGATTGTATTTAATAGGTGGAATGGTAGTGCATTCGAGTAATCTTATTAGACATACAAGGCGCCGTGAATGGTGAGTGGTTGCTCGCGATCAAATGGTAACATATTTTCTTTTCTTTTTGTGGTCTGTAGTGACTACCACCTTGTGGATTTAATGTTTAAATTTAAAGTGTAGATCTTGTACTATGTACCCACCAAATGAAACCCCGAGGATTCACCAAATTTTTCCCAATCTCTGAGGTTTTCCATATATTTTCAATCTTTCGAAAACTTGTGATTTCAACAAAACCTAGTGGAAATCCTTTTGAGTTCATGCATTTGTAAGAAGTTGTCAAACCGAACAAAACTACAGAAACAACTTTGGGTTATTTTGTACTATCATTTTGTATATATATTTAAAAGCAAGTACACAATAAGAAAAAGTAAGCGATAACTGAAAATTTTTTTCTAGTTGTGAAGAAACGACTTATTGGGAACTAATGCACTTCTTGGTACATTTTTTTTATCTGTAGTTAAAGAGTCTATCAGAGTCCATTGAGTGGCATGCCATTAATAATAACTAAACAACTGTTAAATTATTGACCTCGGATATCTATTAGAAAGCTTTTGATATCTAGATTATCGTGTACAAAGCCAGCAAACAAAATAGACTATCCAAAGTTCGGGAACGCATGTTGTATTTGTTGGGCAATGATGGAAAGCAAAGAGTTTGGCTACAATCAAGTAAAACTCTAAAGAGAACTAACCTTAAAGTATCAATGAAACACAGTGCTGGTCGTGCTACGGTGTGGGGGTGTGTGTGTTGAGTCTATGTCCGCAGCTGGAGTTTGTTTAGAGAATCATGAACCAGTTTCATCGCATTGACAAGTTAACTATCAACAAGACAACGATCCGAAACATTCAGCCCACATTATTAAACACCTTTGTTTTTTAGAAAACAGAAAATAACTTTCAACAATATTGCACAAACAAGATTTAAAAATGGGCGGAGTGCTGTTCAGTGTATGGGCAAATTTTAAATTGAATATCTATTGAATTGCGGTAGGATAATTTTTTTGAAGTACAAATACTTTTTAAATAAGTTAGACAATGGGATTAATCGATGGGATTATTCTTCATATACAATAGTACTTATTTTGATAGTGTAAATTAATTAAATATGGTTCACAGTATTCATTCAAACTAATTTGATTAATTTCTTAATTCATTTATTATAAAAAATGAAAGTAGTCTATTCTGTTCTCTCCTATATATCTTGTATCTTTTATAATGATCCACTACTCAATTTGTTGAATATTGTAAGGTTTTATTCTTTACCACTACTGATCAAATATCAACAAATTGGTACAGAAGAAATTTTCACATTATACATACGAGTAGTTAGTTTTAATGTGGGCGCCGTGGCTCAAGTGGTTAGTGCGCTGGACTACGGAGCAAGGGGTTCCAGGTTCAATCCCAGACAACACCTAAAATTTCTTTCACGGCCCCACCTCTCGTGAGCGTCTGACAAACATCCGAGAGTAAGACTGTCATGAAAAAGCTTCTCAAAAATGACGTTCGGATCCGGCATTAAACAGTAGGCCCCTTCCATTCATGTGAAGAATATAACACGCACAACACGAATGGTTGTGAGAAGTTAGGCCCTGGATCCCATGGACCTGTTGCGCCAAAAATTTGTATTTGTATTTGTAGTTAGTTTTAATATTTGAGGTGCATACCTTTAAAATACATGGAGATCAAAATTCATATTCTAAATATATACAGTTTAAGAGTCTTTATACAGGAAATTCAACATATTTACCACAATATAGATCGGAATTCATCGTTAAATCCACTCAACGAGCATGTCTACACCAAAATTCACCACTTTAGCCGGCAGTGCTGCAATTTTTCATCCATTTTTACTTACCTTGTCCATTCACTGTTCAATTCGGCAAGTCGACCACTGTTGTAAGGGTTCGTTCGATGTGAGTTCTACATTTTCTACTACAGAAAAGTGTTAAATAATCATTTTTAAAGAGAAGAAAAATTCAAATCGATTGATTTTTCTCATGTAATATTTCCATCGGCTAAGAAATTTAGTGCTATAAATTTCATTAAATCTCCATTATCGTGTCAAAAATCATATTTCCGGTGTAATTCTTTGACAATTGATAGAAAAAATGGTCGAAGAGAAAAATTGCCTTCATTTAAAACTTCTTAATCAAAGTGTCTCCTCCTCTTGGCGGCCATTTTGTCTCCGTCTTCCTCCGGTCTTTTTTCATTGAGTTTTTTTACACTTAACTTAATTTTTGAATAAAAGTACGAAATAGTGAACGTTTTATTCTGATTCTTATCTTGTAATATGGAATATGCTGAACTCAATTAAAAAAATTTTAAGTTACGTAGCCTCTCTTTGCCGAGATAAAAAAAAGAGGGTTACGTAATTATTCGACCACCGCTAAGATGAGAAGAAAAGCTTAATTTTTTCCAATCTTCAATTGAACTTGAACTAAATATTAAACTTTAATATAGAGATTCGAAACTAATATCCTTAAACATTTCTTATTTCAGAGTTGTTGCGCTAGCTTATCAAATCCAATAAAAAAAAATACATTCGAAGATGTTCGTGTCAACAGTATCCCGCATCGCCCCAATTGCCAGGAGTGCCGTAAGTTTACAATTTTAACAAATTATATTTATTAACTTGTTATTTAATTAACTAAGTATAATCGGAGATTTGATGCACAAAAAATAGAACAGTAATTACATAAGAAATCGATGCATGTACACTTCGGACGAGTGTTGTCAAGTTACATAATTTTTAGGTTAGAATGGGGGTTTTTCTACCATTGCTGAATGTAGATACTTTTTGTAATTTATTTGGGAATAGAATAAATAAAATTGTTTTAAAGTCAACAAAGTAGACGTGTGGGAGTGCGTCCTTGGCTAGGAATACGTAACACTTACGTGGAAAATGTTGTTTTTCGGATTGTATGAAAATTTGGGTTGATGAGATGGCTTTTAACAGGGAAATTGCTTGAAAGGTTATTAGAAGTTTTTCGGATTGAAAAAAAAAAATATTGGCGTCAATGCCCTCTTGGCCACTCCCAGTCTTATTCTCTACCATTGAGTTCAGTCTTCTAAGTAAAGAAGAAAAGGAAATGTGCATCGGTTAGGTTCTTCTAATCTAATTAGCATAAACACATGACACTTAAGACGTCGATTAAGTAATTTACCATCCTTTCCAGGAAGTTCAGTTTGTAGTTACAGAATTTTCATTCAATGAAAAATATTACATAACCTTCAATGCGCTTGTAACAAAACCATTCTTCTAAATATTGTGTGGCAATAGGTCTGCAGATTACATAACATGTTTTAAAGAAAGAACGAGATGTTTTAAATGTAGCAGACACAAATTTAAATTTTGCTGTCAATTTTAATTTAATATTTGGAGCAGGAAGAACATCGATCTCATCGTAGGTGAAGTTCATGGTTACATCACTAAGGTTTTGCACAGACACGGAAATGTCATTCTTCGAAATTCAATTCAAATCTATTAGCCTCTTGGTAGAAGGCTGAAGTACAGCGGTAATATTATGACAGTAATTTTTTCAAGAATGTATTTAGCTCGGTATTGGGATTATGCCTAGTATGTTCTATACAAACAGCTAAATAGATACAATTTTTAACTAGCGCTATAAACATATAAACATAATAAAGTAAAGAATGTTGAACAACATTTTTAATTTCCTATAAGAAAGTAGAAACAGATTGCACCAACTAGCGCGTACAGAAGCAATACGCAACAAAATAAACTTTTAAACTATACACATCCCGTTAGAAATTTATCAGCAACTTCAGTGTGTAATCTCTTCCCGGTCATTACTTAAATGAAACCGAGTTCCCAGGAGTCTTTTAATAATAAAAAAAACATTTATTTTTCTTTCTTACAGATGCTCGCTGGATCAAGGGCTTACCTGCGACCAATCAGCAGCGCAGTTATCAGCCAAAGCCAAACCTTGGCTGCCCAGAACACAACCCCAGTTGCATTACTGCCACAAGTCAGGTCATTCCAGACCACTCCAGTCACACGTGACATTGATTCGGCTGCCAAATTCATTGGTGCTGGCGCTGCAACAGTCGGTGTAGCTGGTTCCGGTCAGTATTGCATTCCTTTACACCCCTATCATTTCATTTCTCACACAAAACATTTCCGCTTTACCAGTCAGTTGCAACCTAGCATCTGGGGCAACCATACGAGTATCTGATTACTCAAATTTTGCCTCGGGAAGGTCTGAGATTTGGTCGAAGTATCTTATGTTAATTCATAACTGTGCTTTAATTTCCCAGCAGGAAACTTGTATGATTAAAAGGCGAAGGGACAAGAAATTCTACAAACAATTTGTTTTGTTTGTATTGAAATCTTTCGTGACCAGCTTTTTAAGTGCAATATGCTCGCTGAGAAGATATGTGAATTTATTAATTCACTTTGATTCTTAGAACTCGATTCAGACTAATCTGTGACTGACTGAAAATTCAAAACGACCAATGTACTGTGTTGAGATTTATTTTCAATTTCATTCACACAATCACTCATTAATAATAAACTTTTTCTTTTTTTTTTTTGAAAAACAAAATGCAAAAATATGAAACAAATCTCTCCATAAACAGGTGCCGGTATCGGAACAGTATTCGGTTCCCTCATCATCGGTTATGCCAGGAATCCATCCCTTAAGCAACAGTTGTTCTCATACGCTATCTTGGGTTTCGCCCTGTCTGAAGCTATGGGTCTTTTCTGTCTTATGATGGCCTTCTTGCTGCTCTTTGCTTTCTAAAGTGTGTTCGTCGAGAGACCTTCTTCACTACCACCACCAACCTTATATTGTTTTTAAAAAACATCCAAAACATCAAAACTAATTGCAACAACAACAACTTACCAATCTTAAGTTTAAAATCTTAAAAAAAACGCAGAAGAAGTAGAAGAGAAATTGTCAACTCATCTCAAGAAGAAATGATTCGAAAAGATCTTAAGAATGATTAGAGATAAACTATACAGTTCTTAATCGAAAAAGTACAGATTAATAAGTATAAATAAAAAAACAAATTAAAAAAAAAACTAAAAAAACAAATGTAAAATTTATTTTATTCTCTTTTTAGTTGTTCGTTAGATAGAATTCTTTTGTTTTTTTTATTTTTTATTTTTTGTTATAACAAAAAGCGCATTGAATCTAAATGTTTAGAAAAAAAAAACTCAAAGAAGTGACTCGCTCTCGCTCCTAGAAGAACGCTTTTCCGAATTTAAAAACAAAAAAAAAACTAATGCATGTGTGTTTCGCAAAAGATAAAGTAAAAACTATTATAACGATAAACGACGATATGTAGTGTTAACAAAGATGATAATGAACTCTTACAATTTACGAATAATAAAAGGAAAACAGTTTTTTTTTCTGTATTTGGTTTATTATTCGTTACTCTTCCTGCCTCTTCTCTGTATGCATTTGTCTCTAAAAAACAAAAAAAAAGGTGTTCGAATAGTTATCTTGAAAATAATTAAATAAAAACGGAAACAAAAAGAAAGTACTAAAAATCGGGTGTAATTTTTATTGTGTAGTATGTATACTTAGTCTGGACTAGGGTGAAAGTTCTTTTTGGAGCACGTGGTTCTGTACTAAGTTGTGTGTATGTAGAAGGTAGGTTACTTATCAGCTGATAATATAAAATAGGAAAGTGCTAATTGATAAAGCGAAATTCGTAACGCTATATAATACTATGTACATATGTATGTATATAGATATGATTGCTTTACGTAATATTTGATAGATGTTTATTTTAAGAATGAGTTTGCTTTAAATATTGTAGCATACGTCTCGGCAGCAATAGCAGCACGGATCATGTGACGTTGAGTGTTGACATAATCATAGGCACGTGCTGTAAAATCTATTCTATAAAATCGTCATCAGTGTTGTACACATGGAATAATTCCCCCGTTTGAGGGTAATCACGAATAGGTAAGGCGGCGATGCAAGATACATAACACGTGCAACTCATGCGTGAATATGGCCAGATCCACCCCGAATGCAGCGCCACCAAATTATCATGACAAGAGAGTAAATACGTTGAACTATTGACTATTGAACGTGACATGACATAACGCAACTTTTTTGTACTTATGGAATCCGACTTTCTTTTAGTAGTCCATCGACATCGGAAGTGTTATGTTAATGTAGCAATATGATAGTGGACTGCAGGTTAATGAATTTGTGGTGAAAATATAAATAGGACGTACAGTTTAAGATACATATTTGCATGCCTCTGTTAGAAACAGTTTTTGGCGTGCAGTATGTAAACAAGTCTGATGCAATTGTTACTTAATCGCCGTATGTATAATAAAAAAAAAGTTCTAAAATTGGTATAAGGTTGTACATAAAGAATCAAAGACTGTTTTTGATGTGTTTTACTTGCGCTATGTGAAATCGTTTGCAGGGTTATATTTAACTGGCCGACCGCTTTATAAATACGTTTCTTGTTTTGTTGCTTATTTACAATTCAAGATAGTAAATTGGTTTTACAAGGTACATAATTGTTAAGTTTAGTTTCTGGTTTTTTGTTTACTTTAAAATGACTCCAAATTTATGAGATGGTTTTGCAAAGTATTAACCGAGACGAAAGAATTTCGATTTTTTGATTTTCATTTCAAACAAAAGGCTTGTTACATGGGTCGTATATTTTTTCTTTAAATATGGGATGATGTCTACTCTACTTTATAAAAAAATTTTCTTCACTAATTTATGAGAAAAACTTGGAAAAGTATTTTTTTTTAAATACCTTATGATTTAAATAAAACAACCTAACAAGCAAAGCATTGCGTTCGCTTTAATTTATTTAATCAATGTTCTTTCCGAACAGAGAACATGAAAAATTAAAAGAAGACCCTATATATATTACATATATACATATTTGTATACATACATACATATGTATGTAGTAGAATAGCAGTTGGTGCAGAGAATATGGAAAGACTACTTGCGCATACTGTTAAACGATGACGAGACGCGTGATGTGAAATTGAGAATCACCACCGTTTGAACATCGATCTTCAAGGGCGCAGGTAGTTTTATCCATGAAAATCAGTAATTGATTCAATTGCACTGAGATTTCTTGCTTCAACCGAAAAGAAGAGGGTGGTTCTATTGCATAGAAGTATTTTCCTGTCATATAGAGAAAGAATTCATAAATGTATAGTTAGGGCAATATTGTATTGCACATTTTATATTTTTCGCACTAATAGAAGAGATCTGCTATTGTCGGGCGAGTAGTTATGTAAGTACTGCACCAATGTGTGTTTTACGTAAACTCCCAGCAATCGAATAATTTAGTGAAGTTTCGCCCATGTACTATGTACAGCATTTTAAAATAATGCAAAAAGTCCTTAACACTAATTATACAGAGCGACATGCAGTATTAATTCCGTTCCTCAGGTGAACTATGTGTGTTACCCATCTGTGGACGTATGTAAGCCATCGATCAATTTAGCGAATTAATGCAATTGCACTATAGCTGATCGAATCTGGCTGGATGGATGGGCAGCTTTCTATGGGACAGACCAATTTAGGTTGTGGTCGACGGTGTGACGTCGGATATAAATAATTGTTAATGCCGGCATTCAGCAGAAATCTATTCACCCATATCACCTTCTACTTCAACATGTCACGTTTAAATATCCAACATCGCAAGACCAGCAACCGTGATTTTAAGGTACATGCTCAGAGCAAAGAAATACTTCACGTCAGCGCAGTTCATGCTCATAAAAGGCGTACATAAGACTACAAGACTAGAGTATTATTCTCACGTTTGGAGCTCAGCTCCAAAGAATTGGTTGAATCTACTCGACAAGAGTATTTTTCCTACATTTGGAGCTCAACTCAAAAGAATTGGTTGACAACATTCAGAAACTTGCGATAGAATTCACCACCAGGAGAGATATTTCCAGAAGATTTCAATCTCCAGCAATTCAAGAGAAGAATCAAAACTCATCTGCCAGCATCTTAGGTCCCATCCCTGCGTTATAAGCATATATATAAGTACATACAAATATACATATGTAATTAGAAAAAAAAATAAAATAAAAATTACAGGTATTTGAAGAAGTAGTATTGGCAACTAAACCTATCATTTATTAAACGGGTTTAAACGGTTTGAAACTATTTTTGGGAAGGAGTTCACATACATATGTATGTATGTAAATACTTAAGCATGTGCACAGGCTTGTTGCATGTTTCGCAAAACGAAAAATCTCACATAGAAGCTTTTTCATAGTCATATTCTCGAATATTTGTCACTGGTAAACCAGTGATTAAATAAGTTAACTTCTAGTAAATATTCTACTACATCTCTGTTCTAATGTGTATACTAGTTGTGAAATCGCTGTAAAAAAATATTTGAATATGGAAACTGAACGACGCCAAGACTCCAATATTTTAAATCGCATTGGACACAGTCATTAAATACTTTTCCAACACATGTCATTTTGACATACGATTTCGATGAGTGACAGAACCACTTTTGAGTCATTTCATATCGTAGAAATATCGCTTCACGATAAAATACTTCAAAGAACTCGAAGGCGAACCTGGCAGAACCTTCTTCACGTGTATTAAATTCGCAGGTGATTCTTTGACTGAATTAATTTAATTACCAGCCTCGAACGATGACGGACGGCGAAAAAGTATCTGAAGCAGTTGAGGCCATTACCCTTAATGGAGTTGAAGGCGATGACGACTTTGTGGATCCATGGAGTGTAACCAGTAAAAGTGATTCCGGCATCGATTATGACAAACTTATTAGTAAGTTCTTACACTACTGAATCTCGCATCATCTTTTATATAAATTCTTTAACTTACACTTCAGAACGCTTTGGATCATCGAAAATCGATGATGTACTCATTGAGAAATTTGAAAAAGTCACTGGTAAACCTGCACACCACTTCATTCGACGTGGCATCTTCTTTTCGCATCGTGATCTTCATACCATTCTTAACTTGAAGGAACAAGGCAAACCATTTTATCTATACACCGGTCGAGGGCCTAGTTCAGACTCACTGCATTTAGGTCACTTGATTCCATTCATTTTGACGAAGTAAGCATTGCTAGTAGGAAGACAACTCTAAATCATTCACATTAACCGTTTTTTTGTTCACAACAGATGGTTACAAGAAACATTCGATGTTCCCCTGGTCATCCAGTTAACTGACGATGAAAAGGCTTTGTGGAAGGATCTAAAAATCGAGGATGCTATTAAAATGGCACGCGAGAATGCCAAGGACATTATTGCGATCGGATTCGATGTGAATAAGACGTTCATTTTCAACAATTTGGACTTCATGGGGTAAGCGATTATATCAGTTGTGCTTGATGTTATCAAAAAATATTTGCTCTAGTAGAATTTGTTGACGAACACAATAAGTTAGTTCCCACGACACTTCTAAGTATCTGTAATAAACTGACGACATAGCTAAGGTCTACCGCGTCATACTAGGATAAAGTGTGGTATATTAGCCAGTTATTGCAGAAGAGTCGTTATCTTTATGATGATGATATTTTGGGTTTGAGTGGTTTTCTGTATTGAGAGTATGTTTCGGAGAGATTTATATTTATATTTTAAACAAAAACTATTTTGAACTATTACTGCTGTTAAACGCCGAAGGTTTTGCCCAAGATTATCTTAGTCTATATGACCCGAGACACACGCATTTTGTTCAGTTCGTATTGGAATAGAAATTCCTTATTCGTTTGTAACAGGCGCCGGTAATTAATTCTTTTGTTTGTCAGTTCTCCACATTCCTTCTTAAGTACATTTCCGTAATATTCGTTTGCGAAGCACCTCAAGCCACTGAGCTAATCAAAATAACTTAAACATTTTTATAAAGAATTTCCAGCAAATCGATTTAACTAACTTTTTATTGCTTTCAGAAAATGTCCCGCTATGTACAAAAATATCATCCGCATTCAAAAGTGTGTAACATTCAATCAGGTCAAAGGTATTTTCGGGTTTGGAGATTCCGATATTATTGGAAAAATTGGTTTCCCTGCAGCACAGGCAGCTCCCGCTTTATCCACAACATTCCCCTTCATTTTTGGCGACAAAAAAGTACCTGTACTAATTCCATGCGCGATTGATCAAGATCCTTACTTTCGGATGACCCGCGATGTAGCACCACGCTTGGGGTTCCCCAAATGTGCACTTATTCACTCAACATTTTTCCCCTCATTGCAAGGGGCTAAGTCTAAGATGTCGGCTAGTGAACAGAACTCGATGCTTTCTCTGACGGACACACCGAAGCAAATCAAAAACAAAATCAATAAATACGCCTTCTCGGGCGGGCGGGCCACCATCGAAGAACATCGCAAGTTAGGTGGAGTGCCTGAAGTAGATGTGGCGTATCAGTTGTTAAAGTTTTTCCTGGAGGATGATGTGAAATTAGAAGAAATACGGCTTGCTTACAGCAAGGGAGAAATGCTCACTGGCGAAATAAAGAAGTTGGCAATCGAGGTAAGTGTTAACACCATCAATCAGATTTTAGGTAGCATCATAATTCTACTTTATTGCAGACAATTACGCCGATTGTGGAAGAGCACCAAGCTAGAAGAAAAGCCGTCACAGATGAAGTATTGGACCAGTTCCTAGAGCTTAGGTCACTTAAGTTTAGTAGTTAAATAGTTTGCAAAACACTCAAGCAGGTTACTTATTGCGTTTGCACCAAGAAGCCGCAAAGCTTTAAAACTATGAGCGCTAGCATTTTCATTCACAAAAGTCGTTTTATGTTTTTTTTTCTTTTAATTTAATTTTTAATTTATGAATTTTGTATTTTATTGTAACTAAGCAATTGTGTGATGCTGATTGTTATTTTGGAAATTTCTTTGATTAAAAGCTTTTGAAGCATACACTTGAGTTTTCTTTTACGTTTAAAAAGCCTTGAAAAATAAAAACTGGTCAATCGAACACGCGAACGAGTTCCAAAATAAATGCAATAAGATAAGCTTGTAGGTTCGGGGTAGGATCAGCTCTAATTTGTGTACATTGCCTTCATAGTTTTCCTTTACTTTCCATTGTATGTTTATTCTGAGCTACGCAGTCTTCTGGTGGATTAGGATTAAAGTACTTCATCATGTAGCAAATTTAACCGCGAAGTTTTGTTCTCGGCCTAAGCAGTAACCGATCCGCTCACTCTTTCTTCATCAAATTGTAGTCGAATCGTAAGAAAATTCCGATTGCGACGCATGACACCTTCATGATATGTATCCGTTTTCGTACAGAAATTTCCAAGACGTACAAATGCATTTATCCCACGAACAAATCAAAAAAAAATTCCACTACTTCTGAAGAGGATTCATAACAACTGACCAGAAAATTGCAGTGGATCGCACATAGCCGTTGTGCGACGTTGTACATTATCCCCGTTCGGAAAATGTCTCCGATATGAGTGTCGGAATTGATACCAGTATATGAAACTAAGATTTCGTACAAATCGGAGAGAATTCTCTTCCGATCGGATACCATGATAGGGCTGAGTATTTAGATCGCTTCTCAGCTGACTTTGTTAATCCAAGGAATAATTACGCATTCTTTTCATTTAATGGTGACCTTGCACCAAGTACTGCCCCAAAATACAATATTGAATCTTATGGGAAAAACATTCTTTAAACATCTTTTCCAGACATTTACTGCTTTAATATTTATAGGTACATACATATTCGTATGTTTTCCGGAAATATATCTCCACTGCAGCCCACATGAGATTAAATTCCGAATTGACATCGGATTGACGAAGTGGAGGAGGTACGTACTGGATGCATTGGGTTATGAAAATCCATAAGGACTTCCATTTAGAGAACATATAGACAAGGTCACTTCATTATCGTATAACTTTTTCAATATTGTGATGGAAGAATTAAATTATGGGTAATCTATGCATTTAATAGATTCCAATGTGTATATTTAGTCAATGTTTTGGTCTTTGCGAAAGCAAGACAATAATGGAGATCAACCAAATCATAACTGTTTTATAAATACCTACATACGTTAAATTTGTAAAACGCTAACAATGTACCGTGGTACACTGGTAAGAGCGGTGGACTACCCAGCAAGGAGTTTCTATTCTCGCACAACACTAAAATGTTCTTTCACGGTCCTACCTCTCGCGAACATCAGACAAACATCCGAGAGTATAATTGTCACAAAAAAGCTTCTCAAAACAAAAATTACCCTTCGGATCCGGCATTAAACAGTAACTGGGCCCTAGGTTCCATACGAACTTGTTGCCCCAAATATTTGTATTTTTTAAAAATGCATTCTTACATAAATAAATTCCAATTGGCACTCAAAAGAGATAGATAGGCATACATTTTATTTCATATAAATTCAAATACAATATATACTTCATTATAGTTTATATTAAAGGACTTAAGAAGAAATATAAATCACATTTTTTTAATATTTATAAACTTAAAGTATATGTATTAAAATAGTGTAAAATACCACTTCAATGGGCTTTACTATAAGTACATACATACTTACAAATATGGGTGGGGTGACCCTAAACAAACTAATATAAGTCGAAGTAATTACCTCTATGTACTTTCTTAAAGAATATTCGAATATTAAAGACGAAACTATAGTATGGGACCTATTTAGACCTATAATTAAACAAATAATTAACAAAATTTTATTTTAATATTTAAGAAACTGTTCTGTACAGAATCTTCAGATGTATACCACACACATGCACTGAACAACGCTATGATGACCTTAAAACGGAAATAAATTAAATTAAGTACATACTATGT
Organism: Xylota sylvarum; assembly: GCA_905220385.1. NCBI lineage: Eukaryota > Metazoa > Arthropoda > Insecta > Diptera > Syrphidae > Xylota > Xylota sylvarum. The sequence goes on from LR999958.1 coordinate 21,545,033, forward strand.
ACCTTCATGTAAACACTACGTCTGTTGACAATATCTTCATTTATAAGAAGAACAAATAGACTCCCGATCTTGTTTCAATTGTGTACCACTGGATTCATGAGTATCTCTTTGACCGACAAACAGCGCATCGTATCGATTCGTAATGAAGCATCATTTTATGAATGTCTCGTTACGTCCAATTCCTAGCACAGCAATGAAATTGTTTGCATTGTCACACAAAGAACACATAGGATAACGCACATTGGATGAATGTGACAGAGTGACGACAGAGATGGGTCGATAACTACCTGAATGTTTAATGGACATACAAGTAATATTGAATATTCCAGTTGTGGCTTATGGCACGAGTCCGGCTTAGGGTATTAACAATGAAACTATATCAAGTTTCGCTTTTATCTGCCGCTCAACGGTCAGTAAAAATTGAACTAAATAAGTAATGGCGGGTGGTTGGTGGATTGTTGCGATTCGCATTTTAGGATGGAATATTTTTTTGTTCGCATACGTTACTTAAATTGGTAAAATTATTTATTTCTATAAAGCAATTGGGTTCATAAGGACCATTTATGCATCGCTTTTCAAATTGGTCTTAGAAGCGAAGTTTAAGCTTTTTAGATGTCTTAAGCTCAAACGACTGATGCGCAGTTTTTCGACTAGGTCGATGTCGCTGTACAGCTCGTATAGTTCGTCGTTCAATCTTCTCCTCCGCAAACGGGACCGCATATTTTACGAAAAATTGTTCTCTCGAAACGGTCGAGGATATCTTCATCTTTCGATAAATTCCATGCTTCAGCGCCATAAAGAAGGACTGGGATGATTAAGGTCTTATATAGAGTCTTTCCTAGTTGTAAGGGATAGCGCCTTACTACTCAATTGCCTTCTCAGGACAAAGAAACAGCGATTGGCAAGAGTTATTCTTCGTTTTATTTCTGTTGAGGTGTTGTTTTCAGAATTGATAGCAGAGCCAAGGTAGACAAAGTCCCTTACTATCGCAAATTTTTAGCTGTCTATTGTGACGATCTGTCCAATTCGTCGATGTTGTGTGTCCCTTTTGTTGACAGCATATACTTCGTTTTGCCCTCGTTTACCGCTAGACCCATTTTGGCAGCCTCCGTTTCAATACTAGCGAACGCACCGGTGACAGCCCGCTGAATCCTACCAATTACATATATTGGTATCGTCGGCGTACGCTAGTAGTTCTATAGACTTTTGAAAGAATGTGCCTCTGGTGTTGGCTTGTGAGTTTCGCACAATTTTTTCCTGTATGATGTAAAAAAAAATTTAGGTTTCACTTCTTCAAATTAGACAGTAATACAATTTTAACACGGCTTTATTAAAGTTTTGTGAAAATCCTATTTTTCTGTATCATCCTAACCCAGATTATATAATTCTCCGACATCCAGCGGGAGTATCTAAACGAACTTTCCTTAAAGTAGTCACGGCTGTATCTGTACATCACAGTCTATGTACAAGATTTTGTTGAAAAATCAAAAGTATCTCTAGTTATACTCAACAGTATAGCTCTTAAAAGTAACGACAAAAGCCTTTCTTAGTCTATGTCGCTACTTATCATTTTCTAATCATGAGCTGTGAAGATATTTGAAATTATTTTCTCTCCACATAGCTAAAACAATCACGAACATTTTTTAAACAACAAGCCCATTAAAGATTTCTGGTTGCTTCCGCATTCGATTCAGTCTTTCCTACGAACAAATTACGATGTGTAATGACGTGCAGGTTATCCTGGTCAAATTCAAATCGCTCCATCGGCTTATCCAAATTATCCCTATCTAGCATCTTTGCAACACATATGCACATAATCCGTGAAACTCAAAATCAGAGCAGATCGAAAATTGCCGTCTAGAAATCAAGGTCTAATGCAACTGTTTTATTTTTCAAAGAAGTCAAAGAATGGCTACCAATAATGGCATTAACCTTAATTATGCCTAGCAAAACATAGTTTAGGCAATAAATTTCATAAACACAATAATTGTGGCATTCTTTTTTATGCGCTCTACAAACCAAATGATCTAATTAGCAACAAGATCGATTTGGAGCTATGCAATACTCTGCCTAAGCCTTACACCGCAGAGGTTATTAATATCAGAAAACACTTGTGCCTGCGATAAGCTGGCATAAAAACAAAAAACAATTAAAATTAAAGTATTTAGCTCGCGTTCATTTCTTGCTCTCCAAAGAGAATGAGCGAGGGAGGTGAACCATTTTGGATGTTAATGCTTCTGTATTTGTGACAAAAAAAAAAAAACTGTTTACTGCCAAGAGAGAGCAAATCAATCAAGAGACCGCCCCAAAGTCCCTAACTCACCGACATAAGTAAATACGACAGGTACCCTCGCCGCGTACCTCGTACGTGATGTGTTGAGCCGTAGGTGTCGACCGATCTCAATTCTCCTCTCAGTCGGTGGATGTGATCTATGCGGAATGATCAGTAGTTGATAGCGATCGGGAATTGGGTGTCGGTTTTTATACGTGTGACAGTCCTTTGAAGTGGATTAAAGTGAAATCAAGATGAATCCCGACGGACAACGGGTAGAGAAATGTTGCAATTCCGTTTGTCCATCCGATGACGAGTGTAGTGATGAGAATCGTATAATTTTGGAAATTGGTGTGAATGTACCATATTCGACAGGATCGCTTTCAATTGCACCTCCAATAACTGTGCCTTACCCACCGGATATGCATTTTGCTCAAAGTGGTGCTTATCATTCATCTTTCCCGTACCTGCAATCGCATCCGTGTGCTATGAATATTCCACAGAGTGTGTGCAATTGGTCCATGCCGGACGTGGTTCCACCGCCGCTGTACTCGCACTACACGAACATACGAGAGCATTCGATTGTTAAGGAAGAGAATCCTTCGTGGAGGGAGAGAGCTTTGCAATTGGAGAAAGGTGAGGAACACTGTGAGTTTAATTTGAATATATCTTTTATTGATAGCAATAAAAATTGCTAGAGCTTTTTAAAGAATATAAGAGGAACTGTGACAGATAATAAAGTAAACGTTTACACAGCTGCTAATAGGGAAATTCTGTTAATACTAGCTTAGCATATCTGTTTCACATTAAACAACACCTACATATGATTATGATTGAACCTAATGAACCGAAGAATCATTAAGGCAATTTATTTGCCTTTGACAATTTTGATAAAGTTTAAACTTTCATTTGGTGTAAATATAAGGTTTCCTTAGCTTCTGCAGTTAGAGGGTTTATGATGACGTGTCATACTTATGTTACATTTAAGCTGAAGCACCCACTATCTGTCATTTAATTCAATTCTCTTTAGCTCTTTCTTAATTGCTGTGATAACTGTTAAACTATTCTCTTTGCTTTCTTTTGTTAATTCCGACAATTTCACTCCGACTCCCCGGAAACTCTACCCTCAGGACCGGTTAATATAAAGCTAATAACCAATAGGAACAATGTTAATAAAATGAACCTTAAGTGCACCAAGAATTTCATCCGCTTTGTCACGTATGTTGAGAAATGATTTTTAAAAATGGAGCTATATCCTATATAGCTGGCATTAAAAAACCTTCCTTTAGTAAACTGAAGCGCACTGTTACCCGCTTGTGCTTTTATTTATAGGTCTAGTGGTGAAAGGAACGGAAACTGACTATTCTTAATCGTAGCTTTCCACCATAAGAGAGCATCTCACATAGCATTGTTAGCCTTACAAACTCTTTTCTGTACGTTAAGTTTCCAGTTCCTCGGGTGTAATAATTTGGTGCATTTTAAAATTTATGCATTAGCCTGTCGAATACAGGCTACGACAAAAAAAAAACAGACTCTGAAGAATGTTCGCAGATCTATCGTGTTTCACTAGAAATACATTAGCAAACCTATCGAACCTTGTACTTCACATGACGCAAATCTACAAATATACATACATATGCATATAAACTGATACATATTGAAAAGTGTTTCGAATTATCGTGGAAGAAAATGGAGTTTAATAACGTGTGGTAATAGATCACCTTTATCTAAAGTATTACTTACCTAAGTGGAGCTACAGGGTGCAGTAGACCTGCGTCTTAAACAACAAGTTTCTTTTGCAAGTTCGATCAGCTCCGTGGCGGAGTGTTCGGTCGATGTCGTTAAATTTATATGTCTCTACGTCATAGAACAGAATGGGGATGATCAGAGTATTGTAAATGGCCACTTTAGTTAATCGAGAGACGACTTTGTTACTTAACTGCCTTTTTAGCAAAAAAAAAAAAAAAACACCTATTGGAAAAAGTTAATCTTCGTTTGATCTCAGCGCTGATGTCATTGTCTGAGTTGATAGCGGATTCTAGGAAAATATTAAGATATTAGTCCTAACTACCTTAAAGTTATATCTGTCGAAGGTAATGTCCTGTCCAAGACATCGGTGTTGTACATACATGTATGTGTGTATAGGCATATCCTTTTTTAACAATACCATATAAATACTTTGATCTGCTCTCGTTAACGGTTGGATCCATCTTCGTCTCAAAACTTACAAAAGTACTACATACCCTGTATACTTCCGATTATGCCAATATCATCAACTTATCCAAGCTGTTGAAGCTCTATCTTCTAGCATGAAAAATCGTTGCCTTATCTAAATATTTTTCTGACATATTCTCCATCGTCATCCTGCCCAACCCGAGATACTGCACGGATGCCAAACTAATTAGATCTAGTTCAGTATAGCTCCTCTCTACAAATTATGCCACAGGCGGGTTTAAATTCGATGTAGCAGATAATATCTTGTAAACGACGTTGACAAGACTTAGTCCTCTATTGTTGGCGCATTTTTAATGGGTTTCCTTCCATGAGGAACAGGGAAATAATACTAAAGTTCCATTAATCTCTCATATTTTCGTATGCTCTATTTTGAAGATGAATCGGTGTATAGCCTTTACCATCATCATCTAGGCCATCAACTCCAGCAGCTATATTGGATTTAATTTGAATATTGTTATCTTAACCTCATCCAGGTCAGGTGGATCGTTAAGATTTAATGATTTCAAAGTGTAGGTCATACCTTGCATTCGCATTGGTAGCCAGGCGACAGCTGTCGCATTAACCGTTAACCAAAGTAAAATTGAAGCATCTTAAAAGGCACCTAAAAATTTTAAATAAGCTATGAATGTTACAAAAAGAACACACAAATAAATTGTGTCATACTTTCAAAATCAAGATCCAGAGATGGGGTAATGGAGATCTACCTCGGAGGCGTGGTATTGTTCTGCCGAAAGATTATTATTAGTTGCAATTACCGTTGACCACAACTATAAGAGACTGTTAATATTCATCTTTTAAGCTGAAATTTAGGTCCTTGAATTGTGCGCAAAAGAATGCATTAATTACAACCTCTGTAAAGCCAAAGTCAATATTTCATTCAACAATATTCTACACCATTCGTACACTTCTTAACTTCTAGTGGCTTGATTCTGAGCCACCTTAAACTACATGTAGATGAATACTTAGCATCATCATGAACTACCCTATAAATGGAAGACTTAAAGCTTCAAACTGTTGATTTCTTGGACAATAAACGAGCTGTGGAGCCTTTAAATGCTTTTTAATTAGACCGGTCAAATTTCATCTACTTCAGAGTTCTACATACTTTATGTAAAAAAGCAAGACATTGCGAATGAATGACTTAAGATAGAACCACAATTGATCGAAAAGTTATGGATTGTGTCGGTATCCATACACCACTCACAACGTAACGTATGAAACAAGTAGAATCGATAGTGATAGAACGCTCTACAACGGCATCACACGAGACAAGTGTGATTTCGACTTTACTATAACTTAGACTGCTGGAAAGGATACTGTTTTTTGTCTATACTTGTTTGAAAGATATATTCAGGATTTTTCGTGACCTGAACGGTACACAGAATTACACTTGACTCTGCTTTGGCATAATGCTTAACAAAAGTTTTTCTTTTTATGCCCGCGCTAATAGATTTATGGTTTAAACTAGTTCTATCTCTAATATTTACGAAAGCAGGATAAGAAATAATAACAAGAATCAGTTGACTGCCAACAGATGACATACATATATGTATATATTTCATTTCCCATTTTGGTATAATATCAATTAACATTTGGAATTTTAGACTACAAGAAAACAGCTTGCGACCGTGAGCGTACAAGAATGCGTGATATGAACAGAGCATTTGATTTGCTCCGACTGAAGTTGCCAATTTCGAAGCCTAGTGGAAAGAAATATTCAAAAATCGAAACTTTAAGGTAAATCTAAAATGTATGTTTCAATTACAATACAAACTTATAAGCAATATATTTTATAGAATTGCAATCGGTTATATACGTCACCTCCAAGAATATTTAAAAAAGCCACCTGAGATACCAACATCACCCGGCCACTCTTCCTCCGGCTTTAGATATACAGAAACTAATCCAACTTGCTCGTATGAGTCGCAAGATTCTGCGCGATCATGGCAAACGAATACTTCAACGTATGAGGCGGATAACTCACCAGGATATAATCTGGAAAAGTCGTGGGACTGAAGAAATTAAAAATTTTGTAAAATATGTCATTATGTAAAGGAGTAAGGATAGTTGTACAGTTTTGGGTGTACATCAAATAAAACAATGGTGCCAAAGACAGAATAGTGTGTTTGTCGATTTGTATAAAATTCTATATTCTCTGCCTTCACAACTGTTCAAGTCAGAAAAATTCACAGGCTGTAAATTCAAGGAGCCAGGTTAATACTTGGTAATGGTAAGTAAGTTTAATAATAAATTCTTCTGGTTCTAATGAAATATGTGTCAGGGATATTCTCATCTCTACTGATAATTAAGCGGCATCAAGTCGTTGTGCCGTTGTATTTCACGGTGATGACGGAACAGTTCAACACTCACCTATACTCGGTGCCTGCTCACAGCGATATTCTGGATAACTGCAAGTCTGACGAGATATTCAGAAAGCTTAGGATTCTGGCGAAATGGCTGTAGCTCTTTGAAACATGTAAATATTTATTAGAGCTAGGCTCTATTAGCAAGCGCAACCACAAATGGAAAAATGGGTCGGCTTGTCTTATCTCGAGACAGATCTGGTTGCCAAATTATAAATATAGTGTTCAGTTGGTTATGCTAAAGTGATCATAGATCAGCTGCGCAAACCCAATGGATCACTTCCGGTCTAAGTGTGTTTATACATATTATCTTAAAGACACCATCTTCGCTGCAATGTACTTGTGTCCACCTGGTGCTCTGAAACCCTTTTTTTTGTGTACTCGTGCCCTAGCACTCCAACTCACTTACAAATTTAAATCTGGCACTTACGGATCTTGAATGTGATACTCAGTGACTACAAACCATCATATCATCACATCTCCTTTAGAGCTACGAAGTGGGGTATGTCGCAATCAACATGGAAAACGAACTATCCTCTCTTAAGATAAAATATGTTGAATTGTGGCCTGTGAATATTGGGTTTGATACAGTCTCTATTATCAAATGCAATATTCACCGGCCACAAATCACCATATTTTCTGCTACCACAATTCCAAATTATTATGAAATTATCTAAAATTCTTGAAACAGATTCGTACATCGCGTAAGGTTAAGAAATTAAAGATTATTTTGCAAGGCAAAATCTCCAATCTGAAAACTTCTCCGAGTTATCCATAACGGCGACTCTAATCTGATCGTATGAACATAAGAAACTACGGTCTGAGAAACTTGTCGGATGGTTTACAAACATTTTAGATTTTTGATGGTTGCACAGACATACATATCTGATAGTGTGAACGAGTACCTGTCCAACATGGAGGAAATTTCATTTCCGAAAGATATTCAAGCAAGGTTGTTCGTGTAAAACTAAGATCACGTTAACACGACTGTTTGCCAAAACGTCAAAAAATGCAGTTCGTCAGTCCTGTGTGAACGGCCATGAACATTTTTTAGTAAAAATTAAAACGCTGCTACAAATAATAGGTCCACAATTATTGAAATGCACTTGAAAACTGAAGTTTGACGACATGTTTGACAATAAAAGAAAATAAATTAAATTTTTATTAGTGTACAAAACTCAAATCACAACGACTACCACTTCCTATGGCGGCTTCGTAATTTTTCTATCGCCATCTATTTGCCATTAGCCAAACCATATAATTTATACCGCCATCTTTCATCCACTGAACTGTAATCAGTTTAAAATTCAACGATAAAATCCAGGCGGCGAAACTGTCAACAATTCTCCGTTTTCTCACCGAAAAACAAAAAAACTTCTCTCCATTTATCTGTCAAAGAATAAAAAAAACATCAAGCTGTGTGAACTACGAAACTGATGCGCGACGTCTGATTGCCATCCGAGTGAGCAATCAATCGAGTTTGTTTGATCTGAATTGTTTTCTCGTTGCGCTATCTCGTCACAGTCGGTTGTAATTGTAAAATAATAAATTTTTATCAATAAAACATTCAAGGAAATTGATTAAATGCGTCAGCAATCTGTATTTCGTGCCGGAATCCATCTGAGTTTTGTGTGTGTGTGTCGCGCAGCGCAATAACTTTTTCCGTGAAACTGAGGGAAAAGTCGAATACAATATAAAATTTCCTTTTCAGTGGAAAATAGAAAAAATCTCATGGTGTATAAGTGTTTCGAATCGTTAGTGCCAAGACTAGTCGAAGCTCGCAAAAAGCTAAACAATTGGAATTCGATTGAATACCATAATTATTTTCTTGCCTTGCAATAAGAATTTATGCATCTTCATGTCCAGGTCCAGTCCATTAACCGGAAATTTTCGAGTGAAAATCTGTGAGTGTTTTGTTTCTTTTTGTTGTTCTACTCTCCCCACTCATGTCAAGGAGAGTTTTGTGTGTCTATCTATTGCTAAATGCTAATCTCGTACCAATCGCAAGCAATGTTGCCAAAGTAGTATTCTAAATAACTTAGATTAAGTCGATATGGATTTTGAAGATAAGTGTTTATTTTTGTTTTACGTTTCCGCCTTTTAGGCCACTTGGGTGATTCACATAAAGTTACAGTGTATGAACTGATCAATGATACTTTTAAGTTGTGCACTATTCATTTGTGGTGTCAACGATGTTCAAGATCTTTCAACGTGAGATATGTTTCATACACTTAAAATAATGTATTTAGAAACTCCAATGGCTATCACTGTCTTACTATTACTATTCAGCAAATTTGGGATAGATCTACCTTTGATTCCAATTTAATGACGTAAACAAAGGTGCGCTCTGCTTTCCTGCTGTGGCTGAGATCGTCAGTAGACGACAACCGATATCTTGTGACATAACTAGTATTGATTTGTGCAAAGGGTTCGAGGTTCGATCCCCAGACAACACGTCAACGTTTTTCCTCGACCCCACCTCTCGCGAGCGTCTGACAAACATCCGAGAGTACAACTGTTATGAAAAACTAGTAGGCCCCTTCCATCCGTGTAAGGAATATAACACGCACAACACGAATGGTTGTGAGAAGCTAGGCCCAATGTCCCATGGACCTGTCGCGCCATTCAGTGTTAATGCGGTGGTAATGGCAAGGTAATGTGCAGTTCTTCAGCCAAGTATTTGTGGATCAGCTCTAAATTACCGACCTTCAACACGAAAATGGTCACATACAAGTTATACATCTGATTGGGCAGATCTATGATAAACCCTAAAATTTCCCTCTTTATTGAGTTGAATGGTGAAAAAAAATTTTAAAAGCAAATAAAGCTCAACATCTTCAGAAGACTAGAAACATTCTGTAGAATAGAGGACTATAACCTAAAAAGAATTGAGGAGGCTGAACGGCGAAAACATGACAAGAACCTGAAAAAAAAATGTACGCTCAAGCTAAGACACTTCTTGTGAAATATTACCAAAAAAGCATGTACTAACCTAAAGAAAAATAACCTAATAATCTTTCTAAAAGGACACGGTAAACTTAAGGAACATGAGAAAGTTAGGTACTTATGTACATATATCAGACAAAGCGCTTTGGCGAACCTGTAATAAGTTCTGCGAAACTCTGGAATCTTGTAAGGCATTGATATAAAAACAAAGAAATTCATCTATATGTACATATGTGTGTTGGTAGATATCATATTATGCCTGTCGATCACCTCATTCTCAGATTCGGCAAAGAAACTTGTTTAGAAAAGGTGATGACGATGAAGTATCCTTCCCAAAGCTAAACTAAAGTACAATACCTTAAAACAATTCCTCGAGACGACAAGATGAATGAACAAACCTCACTATAGGCTTGGTATGGAGTTAACCTTAAATTTGAGTTCAAAATATTCTTACCAAATACGAATAATAGGTCAACACTTAGCTCATGCCTCTTTGTTTCATCGCTTATACCTCAAACAGGGTTTCAGCGAAATAGTCTTGCTTTACACATCTGTGACAGTTTTATCGCATCCTTCCTTTCAATGCACTGTTTATTCCCAGATTCTTTTCTGAACAGTAGGATACGAATATGGGATGCTCTGCCCACACCTATTTTTCCGTTCTCAAATTCCTTCTTCCTCATTTCCATACCTCCCGCGCTGTGTTTTGACATTGTAAGGGTAATAATAACCTCTTAAGGTCATAGAATACAAAAAAACAAAAACAAAAACATGTGGCGCTGAACTCTGAACAATAAGTAACAAAGCAGAGCAGAACCCTTTCGTCGAAGTTTAGACCTTTTGGGGAAATGAATTAGAAGGTTTAACATTTTGGGATGAATTTCTAATACCAAAGACATGCTATCTACATAGGGTCAATAGACGGAGACAATTCTTGAAAGTTAAGCGGAATCTTGAGGCTTTGAAGAGGCTCTCTCACATAATTAGTAGAAAGTTGAACAATCAGCAGCGAATTTATTTATATTAGCAACTTCAATTGACTTTCCAGTCGGGATATCCTTTGGGTAACTTTGAATAAGCTAGCAATTAGATCAACAAAGGATAACAGAAATCACACGACTGTAGCTGGGAAATTTAAGTGTAAGGTCTACCTACCACGTTGGATGACGTTGCTAGTAATTACATTTATTCGTCTCGCTTATTTGTGAGAAAAATCAGTTGGTTACAATATAATTGGTTTGACTATGCCAAAAGCATTTGCGTTTGTTTCTTCTTAGTTATCCTAAAAGGCATACGCTCATGAAAATCAGTGTGATAAATCCACTTTTTTAGATATAGAGTTCACGCATTTGCTTAACAATAGTAATGCAACCATATTTCCCCGAGCTGGTGTCTGGATCAGGAGCGAAAGATATGTTTTACGTGCTATGGAATAAAAAAATTCCTAGCCATATTTTTTGAGATAATTTTTAATCTGGTCACTTGTTTTCCTTTCACTTTATTTTAATAACCGTGACAGAAGGATCCAAGCAAACACACTTCCCAATTCAATTGATTCTTCTTACACGTTACCGTCCACACATTATGTCTGTTCGTTCGTTCCCAAAACAACGAATTTTTACGAAAATCTACGAAAATTCACGAAATCCTGTTCGAGTACGCAAAAGTTTCGTAGTTTTTCGTAGAAGAGAGCGCTAATTTCTCCACTCTACGAATTTTAGTGCAAGAAATTTCCGGTAAATGTTTACAAAAGGGGTCTACCTCTACGATTTTGATATATACTTATATGTAGGGGTCGCAAACATATAGCCCCAATATAGCCCAAACCCCACTGATTTATGAAATCTGCCAAATCTGTCAAATCGCTGTACGTAATTTTTTGGCTTGTGTATTTGTATACGTTTTGTATTTGACGTCTACAAAATGGGCAAATTTCGTTGATTCCGTGTTCGTTTACTTTTTCGTAATTTGTCTTTCTCTGAGAGAATATTACCCCGACTACTTGAAATTCCACATTCTACGAATTTTGGTGCAGAAAGTACACAAACAGATCTATTAAATGGGAATACCTGAGACCTTTATTCATTATTACAAAGATCACATTGTACTCATTGATGATTTCTGGAAAAAATACAGTTCTTTCGCTTTGCACGTTCATTTGGGGTGGTCTTTATTTAATTGTAATCAATTCTTTCACAACTCAATCAAAAGAATCGGAATTCGTACTCAACACTCCTAACTCTATTTAAAGACTACCATTTATGATTAGTAGTTCTACATTGGTAGTCCCTTGTTCTCTCAATATATATGTACATAAATGCTTGTTAATAACAATTGGAAGGTCATGTTCGATATTTAGGACCCTAGAAGAGAGGGTGTCGGCAGATATAATCTGTTTGTAATATCTGGCCGGAAATGACTTGCTTTCATGTTTTAACCTCTAGATAAAACATAAACCCATTTTCCAAAGTGGACAGGCCGTTAGGAATATGGTTTTTATTACGACGAAATGAAAACTGAAGAACCCAGTTTTAGTTTCTTAGAATTGTTATGATCCATAGACTTCAAGTAAGTCTAAATAAAATTTGGAGGAGATCTGAAAGATCTACATAAGTCAAAAACCTCGAAAAAAGTACAAAATAAGGAAGAAATACTTCGATCTATTAGAGAGCTTAACGTGAAGAAGTTAACCTAATATTGCCGATTGATTATTTATCACATAAAACCAAACCATTACGGGCGTCTTAAATGCCAGCTTACACGAACAATTGTGCGGCAACATCTTTTAAAAAGGCATTTCTTTTTTTGGACGATAATGTATCTTATTGCAACTTTCACAAGCTGCATTGAACGTTTGTTACTTCCACTTACCACTTGGCCCTTAGAGAGAGCTCAAAGCAAGATATTTCCTCCGCTTTTCACTAGATTCTTGTGGATAAAATATATATTTTGTGACTGACTTGAAGTGCCCGAGTTCCCGTTGACATAGAAAGCGCATGATTCGAACTTAGTACAGATATTAAGCTTGTTGAACTCCTCAAAAAGACAAGAAAAAATAGATATGCATAACCAAATACTTAGTGACGATTTTTCCAAGGACATCATATTCAGTAATGAAGCACATTGTCATCTCGGTGAATAAGCAGAATTTCTGATCACATGATCTGGTCGAAAATGCGATGCGTCCATAAAATAGTCATTGTTTTCTTTGAAAATGATATTGGCAATCGTGTTACTGTCAACAGCGATTGAGTTCGAAGTATGACACACTGATTGTTATGGTGTAAATTGATAGCCATGGTATTGCCATGACAGACATGCATATAAGGCCAAGACAGTGAATTTTCAGGAAATTCTACGAAAATTCACGAAATCCTGTAGTTTTTCCTAAAAGTAAAAAAAAGAGCACTCTGCTCACGAGAGAGTAAGAAATTTCCCCATGCTACAAATTTTAGTGTAAGAAATTTTTTTGTTCTGATTTATGAAATCTGCTAAATCTGTCAAATCGTTGCACGTTAACTTGTGTATTTATGTACGTTTGCTTTAAACTTACCAGTGTCTTGGAGCAGCAAAGAGGAGAAATTAAACAAAAGTTGCCTAAACTGAACGTGGGCACCTTGGGTCAAGTGCTTAGTGCGTGGACTGCTGAGTAAGGGATTCGGAGTTCAATCCCCAGACAACCCCGCAGCTCCCCTCTCGCGAGTGTCTGACAAACATCTGAGGGTATAACTTTCATGAAAAGGTTTCAAAAAAATAACCCTTACCTGGACAAATTTTTAATTGAATGGTTCTTCGGAGGTTACTTGATGTTATAATTACTCTTGCAACCAACTCTTCGGCATTGAGAGGATATCAGGAGGGTTTAATTCTGGAAGGATGTCCCGGGACCCTGCGCCCCTGCATTTGACATTTGACGTTTAAAAAGTGGGCAAATATCGTTGTTTCCGCGTTCGTTTACTTATTTATCTTTCTCTGAGAAAAGTTTATCCCTACTCCATAAAATTTCACAATCTACGAATTTTGGTGCACAAAGCACTCGAACAGATGTATGGTTTTAACCATGGCCCCATTTATGCCAAAATTATGTCAAAAACTTAAAGAAATGAATGGTGTAAAGCCAGAAAAGCAAAGGAGGTAATATTTTGGATATTCTTTGCAATATAGTTGTTTGCTATTTTGAAATGATGTCTCCATTTTATTAAGAAATTAAAATACCTACTTTTACATCATCTTTTTTACTCAATCTAATCTAATCAATTGCAAATAATATATGTCTATATTTTTTTGTTTTATTGAAAAAGATTTTAATAAATTTTGAAACATTCGTTTGTCGCCCCCCCCAGAGTCATCAACGGCGGCAACACTTTGCGCACAACCCACATAAACTGGCAACCAATACCAACCCGACCAGCTCCAACGATTGCCGCCGAGTGTCACCATCTTCAATCGCAGCAGCGCAGTCGAATTTTGTTGTCTGTGATGTAAAGTGCACAGAGCTATGGAAAGTGGAAAATGTATCTACAACCGTCGCATCTATAAATAAATTGGGAATTTGTTTATAAAATAAAAATAACAAGTGCGAGCGAAAGAAATATCAGTGTTTGTGAGAGAATCAAATGCATTGGCAGCGCTAAGTGTGATTTAATTGTGTTTACCTAGATATATCTTTGCGTTTCTCTGAACCGGGAGCTGCTCCACTCTAAAAAGCGCAAAAGAGAGAAAAAAGGGCGGTGTCGTCGTCGTGTTGTGTTCTTTTTTCGTCTTCTGCTTCTTCTTCTCCTCTTCTTGTTCTACTGTGTGTATTTTCTTTGCGCGAATTTCATCCAGAGAAAGAAAAACCAAACAAAGAGTGAAGTGCATCAAGAGGCAGATAGTAGTAATAGTTGTAGTTTTTCGCGTTCGTGGTCTAATCGTTTTTTCTTGTCGCAGAAGAGCAATAAAAGAAAATGCAATTTGCTGTAAAAAGTCAAAAAAATCGAAAAAATCGGAAAATCTTCTTGTCCCAAACGCCGCGTCGGTGTTGGTGCAGTGTTCTTGTGTGTATGCAGTGAACGAACTCGCTGCTAATTTGCAATCAATTTGTTTATACCAATAGTTTTGCTTCTTTGCTTAGTGTTTATTGTTTAAAGAAATTTGAAAAGATAAGAAAAAGAAAATCCCTTTTAATGCGTCTTTCGACAAATACGACTCCATCGAGCATGGCTGATAAATCGGCTAAACTGGAAAAGCTGTCATCTTCGGGCAATATGTCTGTCGGTGGTGGTAACACTGGAGGAGGCGGCGGAGGGGGTGGTGGAAAACCGGTACCCATGAAGCTGTTCGCTGCCTGGGAAGTGGACCGTACACCGCCAAATTGCATACCAAGGTAAGTCTTTTATATTGTTATTGCTAAACAAAATGTTTAATCGCCCTACCATTTCAACATGAACTTGATTTTTCTTCACCAAATGAGCGAAAGCAAGAGCGAGAGAGAGAGAAAGAGAGAGAGAGCGGGGTGAATTTTTCACACACCCCATCCCCGAGCCACAGATGGGAGAGAAGCTATTTTTAGAACCATTTCGAATATTTGATTGTTTGCTCCAAAATAAAAACAAGCTTAGGTGCCACTGCTATGACGTGAGGCACGAGAGAGAAAGATCATCCCCCGGGCTATTTTGATTTGAATATTCACTCCATTTCCATTTAGGCTCTTCACACAACATTTTTCTCAATTCTATTGAAATTCAAGAGGCTTGTGCAAATTTTGGCCAGGCAGGTCTGGCTGCCACTTCAAGTGGAAATTTGCATCTGCGCTTGCACAGTAATTGCAGCAGAGTATCTGATTCCTTTATATCCCACTCATCATCGTTTTGTGCATTGATTTTGATTTGTACTCCCCCCCTGCAATTGGGTTAGGCCACCACACCCCAAAAAAAAAAACAACATTACATTGCAGTTGCCACTTGTATCCAGATTGCAGTTGGAGTGGTAGGCTGGTGGAAAAGCCATGCCACTGCGCAATAAATAGTTCATGGATGCATTCAACACATCTTCATGCCCAACTGATGGGTCGTTAGAAAATTGGACAATGATGTATTAATTATGCCATTAAAGCTGATTGAGTTATGGGTTACACAGTTTTTCGATGTCGATGTTTATCGTGCGTTCTGCTTCGATAATATCACTTTTATTGGCTGTTGAATGATCAATTAATGCATTCGACAACTGTTGGCAGACGTGTGGTTGTTACAATATTTTAATTAATTTGCTGATTTTGGCTTGTTGGTTGTGTAATAAATTGACAGACGGTTGTTTGACAGCACAGTTGTGGTGAGTTTTAATACAATTTGCGAATTGAAATGCAGATTGTTGTTTAAAATGGGAAACCAAAGGGTCTTTTGTGAGCGATTGATGCTGGTGCACATAAAATAAAAAATTTATGTAAAATAATTCAGGCTTACATACGTACATACATACATACGTTCATATGAATATGTCTAAAAAATTCAGTAAAAAACGCAATCCAAAAAACAACAAGAAGTGGATGTCGTTTTAAATATAATCTGATTGTGAATCGGCCTTACTTTTTGTGCACGGCTGTATCTGTCAGAAATATTGCGAGAGTTGTGGACTAGAGTATTAAGAAACAAAATATGGAAAAACAGCGGAGTTATTTGAGATGAGATCAATGTTCGGCAAGAACATCATTACCTACTTATATTGACAGGCTGCTGAGGCGCTAGAGTCTAACGTTACTAAATCTGAAATAGTCAGGAGTTGCTGCGAAATGGTCACAACATAAATCGTGCCATAATATGATGGGCACAGCTCTTGGCAGAAATTGGTGCAGGACAATAAACCTACGGAAATCTACTCCATAAGTGAATTTGACCACATTTGGTCGGAATTGAATCCAATTTTGTAGAGTGTAATTTTTTTCCACACTGACAGCAATAATTTCACTTTTATGTGAGAAATAACTTAACTCTCATTAAAGGCATTTCACTTCCGATAGCTGTTGCAGAAAATAATTCCCAAGACGAAAGAATACACATGAAATCCTTTCCATTTCATCACAGTGGGAAATAATTCTATATTAGAAAAGTGGCTTTATTTACCTCTAGAGGTGTAATAATTTCCCATGTGGAGTAAATTCCCGTGAAGTTCCCTACACCTCAGAAATCAACAATCCTTTTGCCGTTGTCATTGTGGTTGCCTAGTTCGTCGTAGTTAACGACAATGAAGATCGTTGTCTATTTTGGCATTCAAATCCCCCATCACTATGACAATGATCCCATTTGGTATTGTGTTGAAGCTCCTAATTCATTGAAGAGAGTATCCTCGTCTTCTTGTAACTCGTTGTACAATACATTTAATCATAAGGCTGCCTGGAGATTAGGGCTTGTCGTGCTAGTTGTGTTAGCATCAGTCCTGCTCCCGTCGGCTTTCGAATGGTCTTCCGAAAACGCGTTGGTAACTGATACTCACTCGTCTCTAACCATATTATTTCGCTTATCTTCATAAAGTCCAGTCCAGCCATACATACATATGTATGTAGGCATATTACATGAAGTTTTGCTCAAGTTGGAGGGATGTGGCATTGTGAGGTCCTCATTTCAGAATCCTATCCTACAATAGCAAAAATTTGTCAACATGTAATCATTCCTTATTTCACTAATGCAGGTTGCTGGCGCATGTAAACTAACTTAGCTGTAAGGCTATTGGGAAGCATGACAATCATTGCTTTCCTTCGTCAGTCGAGCAAGGTCTTAATATTATGTGGTGTGGTTTTAAACTCTTGCATCTCACTTGTTCTACCTCTCTAGCTGATCCTCATAAAACCAGCAAGGACCCGTGTAGCCGTGCTCACCACACTGGACGATATTGAGACTTTTGTTCACTTCTTCTTATTATTTACGAGCACGCAACTGTTCGCTTAGATAATGTTTCTTATAGCTAAGTTGTAGTATCCATATTTGTTTAATTGATAACAGGTTAAACAAACATTAAACACAAACAAAGTTGACTCATTCTTAGGACAGTAAAACCTATAAAGTAAAGTTGCTACCCCAAACAAAAGCAAACGAACAACTAAAATGCAGAATTTGAGATTTAAACAAGCGCTCAAGTAGCATTCGGTGGTTTCTCATAACAATGAAACTTCACATAGAAGCGCAGATAGTTAGACAACTTTTGATACATAATATCCGAATTGCCTGTTTTCTACGCCCAAATTGTTTACGAATCATAAATGCAAAACAGTTACTTAGTCTGTTGATAAAAAAGTTTCAAAACAATCTCAATTTTAAGTGGAAATTTCATTTTTATCGTTCAACATTCACTCCCCCTCATTTAGCAGATACTGAAAATGTATACCTCAACCCAAAACCAATAGTCTCTGCTGAACAAACCAGAACGCGACATTCAAAATATTTTAATTTACTAATTAGCGTTGCCGTCCAGCAAGTAGCACAAGTACCTGTTGCAACTGTGTACGTAGACAATTAGCCGTCTTGCTAACAGCAGTTTGTATACCTTAGCGTCCATATTCGCCCACCCGGTTACACGTATTCTCGTGTATCTTACCCTATATGTTGACAGCACCGGCGCTACTGTTGACGTGGTTATTGGCGATGGAAAGTGAGATTGCTATAAATATTTAATTACTTGGCATCCATAAATTATTACGATCATAGCAGACAAAGTTAATTTGGAGAAAAATATTTGTTTCAATGCAATTAAGTGACTTTTTCATTTGTAATTGAGATTCATTCAGCAAGATGCAAATGAATCATCGTAAATGAACAATCGTGTGAAATTGTCTATGACGTGGCGAAGTGACAGCAATTATTTAGTCCGTGTTCTGTGCTCTGTTATAAGCGTTCAGATGGGAGGGACGTCGCATGGTGATGAGATACATAGAGGTTCTCGAGAAATTAGTACCAGTTTTTCATTTACTGGGAACAATGAGTAAGAGCGTGTTTCATTTAAATATTTGGTCTTTTAATTAGTGGGGAATTTTTCATGCCATACGTTGTTAGCACCTGTGGCCTGAAAAACACTCGGCTTTATGGTTGGCTACAGCAATGGGGAAACGAAAGTGAATCGTGAAGTTGATATTCAAGCGTGAAATTGCAAGTAAAATAGAAGAGAGAGGTAGAGGTATCAATTGAAAGTGCACATAATGTAGCGCATGGGGCAGTGCATACTAAAAGTATGTGTCAAACCATGTTGACTATAAAAAAAAGTATGCACTAGCTAGGCTTTCGTAAACGGTGCACATATGTTCATTATTTCGCTGCAACTGACGGTAAATTTAGGGATGTTAAAGGTAGCAGAGGTTTCTGGTAATTAATGGATTAGATTAAAGGTGGTTAGTAGAAGCAGATATATGCCAACCAGCAGAGAAGTGAAGAAAGCAAAGAATTTCACTTCATTTGAAAACAGATGGTGACTGAAACCTGAATATTATTTTTTTTTCGGCTTGTAGTTACTGCATAAGCTTTTTCGACGCAAAAAATTAGTAAAATGTTTCAAACAATAAGTATCATAATCGGCAATGAAAGTTGGCAGGAATGAGCGGCAGGTCTTGCTTGATCATACACCTCGATTAAAAGGACAGTTCCGGTTTCGTGAAGAAGATAATCGGTTGGTGATGGGTTTAAATATCAACTCCATCAAAACTATTATGTTCAGACTTTGGTACTGTCACCCTTTGACAGAACGACAACCGCGTAGCTATGAAGTCCACTAAATTCGGAGTGTATAAAACCCAGATGCCCTACAAAAAAAGATGAGGCACGGTAATTGGGGAAAAACTGGAGAGAAATCAAATACATCGCCAGAAATCGAACACGATAATGCGTAGGCGTATGTGCAAATGCATATTGGTGTGGAAGGACTGAATTTCCTTTTCATCTGTGACTAGATGCGCGGAGGTGTATATTCCATTTAAGCGTGGCATGTACTTTTCAGTTACTAAGACTGTAAATTTCTTCAAGGTCATTAAGCTCTGAATCAGACTGAAACCATATCCATGACATTGCACGTGTGCTTTGTAATAACAAATCGGTATTCGCCTTGGTTAATGATTCAACGATCTGAGCATTGCAGTGTGTGTTGTGGCGTTTAAGTCATGCTTTATAAACAACTGTTGAAAAATTAATTCTAAAGAAATCGTATTGTGCATTGGCCCTAAATCGTGAGAATAATATGACCAGTTAAATGAGCTTAGAACATCAGTCCATGTAAATTATCTGTACATATAACGGACTTTACGAACTCTTCGACTGTCTCAACCAATCATACATATGGTATGTGCCCTTTTTATCAAATATTTTAATATTATTAAGGCGATATACATATGTATCACGCATACATATATGGAATTCAAAAACTGTGTCGTAGATAAGGTTCTATTTTCAAAAAAAATAAGAAGTTCATAACACAAAACGTATCTATGGTAAGGCAGGCTTATGCTTTTTCTTCGATACTTTTTATAACAGAATTGGATGAGGTAAGGAGTCTTAGTCAGTCAGTAAGTCAGTAAGTCAAAAATTTTAAACGTTATTGTCCAGTTGGTTATATTATAAGCGTATCCAAGATAATATTGATGAATACCCATCATTGAGCAGTCGCATGGCCTGATATAACTTAAGAATTATGCACATATTAATACATACATAATGTAGTAACTAATCATTTTGCAGCAGCTTAAGACGTTGCGGATACACTCACGGAAATATCTATAAATCCATTATGAAACTTTTGATTTAAGCTAAAAGTATAAGAAGTGCATAACACAAAACGTACGGCAAGATTAAGACGTTGGGGATAGAGTGGACTTAACAAGTTTTTGTCTAACTTAATCGTGTCTGAAGGCTAATCCCTATTCCAGTTCTAACTACAATGTAGATTAGTCTAGAGTTTTGTAAGCAAAAAAAAAAAACAAAGAAACAAAACTTAAAAACTCACATCACAGCACAATAATTTTAAGATTTTAGTGTAGTCAATAAAACCGTATTCCTGGAAGTAACGATAGACAGTAGGCCCCTTCCATTCGTGTAAATAATATGTGCAACACGAATAGTTGTAAGAAGATAGGCCCTGGGTCGCATATAAACCTGTTGCGCGAAATATTTATATTTTTGTATGTACTATGTATGTATACGAAATTCAAATATTTAGCACGACAGTTGCGTATGGCCAAAGAGTAATTTTTTATTACAATTTTGCTCTGAGACGTTTGTCAAACCTTGCAAGCGGTGGTGGGGTGAAAACAACGTGCTGATGGTCAGGGATCTACCCTCGAACCAGTTCAACGCATTAACCACTGACCCAAGATGAAAATACCAAGTATAGAATGCTTGAAACGATCCAAGTTGGTTTAATTACTTGAAAATGACAGCGAACTCTCCTCGAGGCATTTTGACATTTTGTAAGTTCTGTTTGATTAAAAAAAAATGAAACATCAAATGGCAAAGGAACTCGATTTGCAGTTAGTTGATTGTATATTTCTAGGCACAATCATTCGAATGGTGCTAATGTAATTCAAAGTAAGGTTGAATTTTTTTCGCCTTTTATGGCTTTTAGTTTGCCATGGCTTTTTGTTGGAATCAATCGAGTAATTGAATATTGTTTTAATTTTGCAACAAATATGCTTCTGGTTTGGATGACAAGATGTCTAGATTTTTGCAGAACTTTAGAATATGTGAAAATCATTTTTTAGAGATTTTTTTCGATTGAAGGATGAAGGTGAGTTTGAGTCCAAAAAAGTGTTCTTTAATCATCTTGCCTGTTTTGGATTCTTTTTGAGATTTTTCGATTTAATAAGCCTTAAAATGATAAAGGAATCGGCGATTTTTGCAAAAAAGTTAATACTGCATCCGTCATAATCAAGTGCTTATTTTTCAATTTGCGTGCTACATATTTGTTCTTTAATTTACCACACAATTATAGCATAATATAACTACAATCACAAACAAACAAGTTGTAAACAAACATTTGCCAAACAAAACAGCTTACTTTTATATTCTCAGAAATGTGTTCTATGTACTATGTACATATATCCGGGTTTCAGGGTCAAAAAGTGGTATTCGGAATAATTCAAAATTGAGTCATTGAACAAAAAGAAAAATAATGGGATGAGCAAGTTTTTTATTAAACGCAAAAACCTATAATTTCATGTTTCATGTTAAATCAGCTCAATTGATTTCCGCAGTCAGAAACATATGTATGTGCATTTGAAAATTAACATCTGGATCCGTTCTATGTGCATTCACGTCTGTGCTATGACAAAAAAGTATTCATATTTCTGTAGAAGATAGTTATAGTGTTAAAATAAAATACATGTCACGTCATATTATAAGTAGTTTTGGATACCAAGCTCATTTCTTTGGCTTGTTTTCTTGGCATTCAAGTAACTTTTCGGTTAGAACTGAAATGATTTTCCAGATATTTAAATACGATCACGTTCAGCGTTCTACGTTGTTTGGATCCAATCTGAATAATTATGATTTTGCCAAGATTTGTTTGTAGACGATAAACGAAGTACGAATCTAGTAAAAAAAATGTATCTATTGCAATTACCATTAATGTAGCTCAACTCCGATATTGATGCAATCATCAATTGAAGTGAAAAAAACCGAGTTAATTTAATTCCTTTACAACCCAATGGGGGATACCAGCGTAGCCAAAGTGTATGAAGCTGATATTAAGGAATCGAATGGCTGGTCAATCCTTGGTCAATACTCCAATCAGATTTCTAAATCTACGAAAGCTGGCACGGTTTCCTCAAGACTTGGCTACTATCTATAAAGCTTATAGTTCATTCGTCCATTCCACCATCTGTTTGCGACTTTAGCTATTATTAACTCGTAAATGATAATTTTCTGTTGCGACACCGAAAGCCTTTTTATTATTTATTCTTAGAAATGTGCAGAAGCCAATTGGCTTAGTCGTACGACTCATTAATTAAATCCTTCAATTTTTTATTTTTTTTTATTTAATAGTAAACTTTTCTGTTTCTGTTTCTGTACACAACGGCGGGTCGCCAACATTGCAATGCAGGCCCTGTCATTAATTATTATGCCCAGCACATTCCCCAACCGAAATATTATTACTTTTCAACCAACAAATACAAAGAGCCATTCATTATAGTCAAGAATGTTCAATTTCAAATAATGCGAGAATAATTGCCAAAAAGTTGCGACTAGCCGCGCGGCGCAGTCCTTTCAATTAAAATGTATACATATATTTGCGACTCAGTTTAATAAGACAAATGTTTTGACGCCTTCGTGATAATACACGACACGATGCAGAGGAGTGAGTGTCATTGAACAACATTTCGAGGACAGCTATGTCCTATTCCTCGTAATAGTGCGGAGATGCCAAAAATTAGTTTCACTCTGAAGTCAAGCCAAAAAAACCCTTTTTTTTTTTGTCTTCCGATACATTTAACAATTATTAGGAAAACATGCAAAGAACGACCCTATAAAGCACTCAATAAACTTGTTCCACCCCATTTCGAGGCCACCGCATGTCGCCCCCTCCGTTTATTGTTTCCGATAAGCGATTTGTGTCCAGATAATGCGGTGAAGTATCTAAATGATATCACAAAATTTTTTTTTCCGGTAAAACTGACATGTAGGTTCGATTTGTGTTATCGGCAAGAGGGTCTAGTATATGTAGAGATTAAAAATTGCATGGTCGGTTACTTGATATAAATTAATAAATTCAGTTGGTTCATATATTCTACTAGCGCGCGGTCAGGGATTTCGTGATTTCACCTGTTATAGTGCGAAATACATATATCAGACAGTCAACAGGAATAGAAGACAACATGGAAGACGACAATAGGAATAAGAAGAACCGGAAAAGGTAGCTATTAGAACTCTTATGTACGTGTTGAAATGTTGTATATTGTTTCTTGTAAAAAAACGTGAACTTTTTAAGCGGCTTCTGGTAGCACGTGTACGTGTATGACACAAAGCAACGACTTGATATTACGTGACCTGGTCCAAACATGCAGTTCGGTGTAAACAAATGGTTTAAATATATTTTTTGTTGTTGTTTTCATTTCGTATTTCCGATGTGAGGCGATGTAAAGACGTTTGAAGTACTCATAGGTATAAACAAATGTAATAGGACTTAAGTTGAGCGTGGGCGAGAGCTTTATTGGTGAATACAACTTCAAGAACTATTGTGAAATTCAAATGCTAATTGGCGAAATAATTGCACATTATCAGCACACATGATGTTCGAAAATATTGATTAAAAGTGAAAACAAAAATTAAATTGATTAGAGTAGACCATGACCACTTTGCATGTTTACATGAAAACCGTGAAAAAATATTAATCAATGTTTCGCTAAAATGTGATTGTGGTTCGGCTTAAATCTAAGTGGAATTCCATGGACATTTTGGAAGTGTGTATAGAACGGACGTCCCATTTGCAATCGTTTATTCTGCTGTGGGGTTTTCTTCTAGATCTTTGTAGAAATTTGTCACGCAAGACTCGTGTCTTGACACCAAAATACCTCTCAAACTTAGCAAAGATCAGGTGGGTCGCAGATCAACACAGTAGAGTTCATGCCTATGATTGTACGAATTGGTGTTTTAGTACCGCTGCTGAATGTTCCTTCCATATATTGATCCGATTCTCATCCGATTTAAGCAAATAACAATTTAATCTATTAGCAGTCTTCTGATTTTGTACACAATTCTACAGACAACCCGAATTACAATTGCTGACTTAACTTTGTTCATATGTACTATATGTACTAGTTACATTTTAGCACATCGATTTATGTATGTAAATACATATGTTCTTCAGTTTACTCATAGCTGATGTGTACCACATTTAGTAGGAAATAAATCCACATTTTCAGTGTGAAATTACTTCTCACCGATAGTGCGTAATAATTCCACTTTTATTTCAAAAACAACTCCGGTCTCATGAAAGGTATTCTCTTAAAATACTCAATAAAGGTTCATTCACAACTCAGCGACTTGCGAATGTGAATATTTGGTTCAATATTTGCCAATTTTGACATTTTATTCACAGCCACTTTTTTTCTGGTCGCAGCAATCTGCGAATTTCACTTGTGATTTAGGAGGTTTGACCGACCTCCAAGAACAAAACAAAAGAATTGTGAAGATAAACTCTCGCGAATGTGGAACATATGTGGAATGTGAATACAATTTGACAGTTCGCATTTTTTAAATTTGGCAGTTTAATTTGTTCACAAAAACTAATTGAAATTCAACTTTTTTTTTACATTAATCGATAGATAAATTAAGTTCTGTTCTTTTGGAATAGTAAAATTGCCAATAGCGTGCATATAAATGTGCTAAAAATGGTTTGTTCGTAGTTCGCGGATTCGAGTGACACCAATTGACATATCTAAATGTTAAAAAAAAAAGAATTAGAAATCCAGAAAATTAAAAAAATGTTGTTGATGTTGTAAACCAGAAAATATCCAATCCATCAGTGTAATGTGAATACTTTCATGTTATGCCATGTCAAGGTTGCCGCGGATTGTTTGGATGTTTCAACTTGCCTATACTTGCTAAACTTGCGGTTAGCCGAATCTATGATCAAGCAATACCCATAGCCATCACGTCTTTGATGGTGTTGTTGCATTCCAAACGTGGAAATAATACTTCTATTGGACTATTCTCAGATCTACTATTACCGCAGTTCCATAGTAGCAACTACTTGACTTTAAAAAATCG
Source organism: Xylota sylvarum (assembly GCA_905220385.1). Taxonomy (NCBI): domain Eukaryota; kingdom Metazoa; phylum Arthropoda; class Insecta; order Diptera; family Syrphidae; genus Xylota; species Xylota sylvarum. Next base: position 21,570,562 of record LR999958.1, read on the forward strand.
TCAGTATTATGTAAAATAGTTGTTACATGTAATGCATGATAAATTATAAACTTCTTTAAAAATTGATCTGTTCCACTTATGAACCCCTTATTTCCTCGTTAGAAATGTTCCCAAGATTATTTATACGTTCGCTTCCACTTTCCAAAATACATTATTATCGAAATAGCAATAAACACACACAACAACCAACAATTACATTCTCTCAACAACCAGACGTATCCAGGGGCAATATATCTTTTGGCGGTTTCTTGTGAAATCTAGACTAGACCCACAGCTATTTATGCACAGCATATAATTACAAAGCCACACTCACTTTTCAAGACTCTCAAACAAGTCCATTGAGCATGAAAATACGTGATTTCAATTAAATAACCAATTTCTGCTCTGAAATATATAAAACCGTTAAACTCAGAAATAGCGTCGGCTGAAAGGTCTTTCACTTTCCTTACGACAGACGTCGAGTGTTTGCGCGAACATTTCTACCACCGATCTGAGCCGTATATCTTTCTCCCGCTCTTCCTAAAAGATATTTTATCAAAAAAAAAAAAAAAAACTGCCAACGGCCAAGATTGTTCACATATAGTAGATAAAACTCAATTGATTGACAGTGGATAGACGCCAAGATGACATGCTACTCATCATGAAGCAGAAACAACGATCAAGCGAAACGCCAAAAATCCGGAAAATAGTCATTCGTATGCAAATTATGTATAAGATACTATATACTCGTACACTAGATACAAGTGTTGTATCTATTGACGAAGCAACTTGTAACGGCGTAAAAGGGGGAACAAAAATCAATCAATGCTGGACGAACGGCACATTAAAAGTATAAGAGCGCGCGTAATGAAAGCGATTTTTTTTAATTTCAAATTTGCATTTTGCAACTTGTACAGGATATACATAGATAGATATGTAGATACACACAGGCGAGAGAGGTAGCGTAGGATTTTTTCAATTGAATTTTTCAATTTCACTGCTTGATTATGAAGTAAGAAGAAAAGTGAAAGAAAATGTTCGCGCAATACGAGAAGCTTAACCAAAAAGCAATTTGGCGAGAGTCTAATTTTGGAAATCGGGTCGACAGTGTTTGATTTGATTTCAAAATTAAAATCTTTTCTGACTTTATTTCTTCTCCTCTTTTTGGCGAGAGATGATTGTGCGGGCTGGCTGGTGTTGTTTACATTTTGATTTATATGTTGACACGCAATGACCACTTCAGCTGTCAATGGCATTCGTTCCGATAGAACGCTGGGTGTGCCGAATTCGTTGTGTTACCAATATCTGATAAAAGTGTTTATTATACGAATTCGTACAGATTCGAGATGAAAACAAGGTCACAGTTGTTGTTTGAAGATGGTGTAAATTTTTCGTTTCCCTGCTTTTAAGTGGATTCAAGTAAAAGATACATAAATTGGTTTATGTTTGGGACATCCGCCCTGCTGTTTTCAATCAAAAACACCATGACGAAAACTTAACTCAATTTTTTCAAACAGCACATGGAACAAAGTAACAAACTCTTATCGAATAACTTCTCCAATATAACTTGGAGTTGTATGTATATACCCTAGGGATTAATTTCTTGTAAGTGACTTGCATTCTATTGAAACGAAACCCGCTGTGTATACGAGTACTTTCCGAAGATTTAATCGATCAGCAATAATTTTTTTGTTTATTTATATCACTTCATAAAAGCGATTGAAAATTTTCAAAGATTTTATCTACAACTGATTTGAACTGTTTTCAGTGTTGAGGTTTTATCAAGAAACCAAAATCTATTAGTTATTGAAATTGGGGGTTAGTTTATCAGTTGAAAACTAGGTATTTGGTATAAAAACAATGACAAATCAAATAGATATTCTAAGATACAATTAGGGAAGAGAAGTCAGTTACAAGTGCACGGAATTTAATCTAATATACTCGTACTAGCAGATATACTCAAAATAGATTTTGAAAATAATGAATTAACTGGCTTTTTTTCACAACAAGAAAAGTCTAAACGTTTGGGGTAATGCAGATACGTGGTGATTTTATTGCAGGGTACATTTAATGAGTGAAATGAGGGAATCAACCCTTTATGGCACTTGTAATGCAGTTATCTACATCTAATGAAATATCATTAATCTTCCTACTATTATTTAAATGTTATTTAAATCGGACAACGCCTGAAATCACAGGTCTTCTTGAAGTGTATCGTGCCCTCGAAATTGTACTTCGACTATCAGCATTACGTACGGTGGGATATGACTCACAATTTTATATCTAAATAAAATTCATTAGTAAGTGCTTATTATATAAAGGCTTCAAAGTTCTACCGAATTTTGTTACAACTTTTCTAGTTTGTACCTCTGTAAGACGTCGAAAAATCGGCAAGGAGGTTTTTGTTTTTGGGTTTGTGTATTTGGGACTTGGAGTTGAGAGTATCCGACCAACTGGAAACATACAAAAGTAAATAGAGTAAATCAGGCAGGGTTTCGATATTACCTATTTCATCGGATTAGGTGAATATCGACATGCCTTGTACAACTATACGTCACATTCTTTACACATGCCAAGGTCTCTTCACTAAATCCAACATCAATACTCTCCAGCGTTTTATATTAGGATCCTGGTGGTTCCTTGGGTTTTCTTATTGGGATTTTAGATCTATATTGTACCACAAGAGGGACCCTTAATGATCCATGAGAGCATACTGCGAAATCGTTACGAATACTGCACTACATAATACCTGTACAAGACAAGTATGCATGTATGTACATACATATATATGTATTTCCAATTTCAATTTGTCTTGGGACAACATCTGCGTCATTGAAAAATGTTTTCGCTTTTCAAAGATTCTTCTTCCACAAAAGTTTAGAAAACAATCAGTACGAAGAATACTCTTCCCTTTAACCCTTTTTCTACTGTTATTCGCTTAAATCTCCTTAAAATCTCGCAGCTGCAAGCATGTACATATGTATGTACTCTCTTTAACAGTTAATAGGATTCTAGTTGATTTATTTCGGTTCAACTTTTCTACTTAATCTCCTTGTGAATGTATCACGTGTAACTGAACATAATCGTATCTGCAAACTCACTTAAGCCCAAAAGACATTAGTCTCACTTGACTAAATAAAGAACTAAAACATCGTCTCGACTATTATGTATGAAAAAATAAAAAAATAAAAATAAAATTCAGTCATTCATTCATCATCATCGAAAGCGGGTCAATCACCTCCTAACATCGCGTTATGATGATGGATTTTCGTTGCACATAAACCACCACGCATTGTCCCACCAAACAATGATTGACAATACCGACGAGCACCGCATCACTAAACTGATACCAGTCCAGATAGTATCTAAAGTCGTCATGGTTTGAGGATGTTACAGAGAATGGATTAAAGTCGATCTGACCGGGAGGACAAAAGAATATACGCGCATATGTATGTATATCGACACAGACAGTGACGCCGGTATGAGTCATAAATAAAGTCGACCGGCGTTTGTTCGTTCATTCTCTTGTGGTGCGGCTGTGTGTTCCGACTTTGTCTCAAGCTGAAATGGTGGGCTAAATTAGCAACCCAAGGGGAAATATGAAAATAAAAATAAATGTGAAAAGAAATAAATAAACTGCTGCGACGGCAGGCTGGCAGTGGGTGTTAAATGGTTCGATTTCACCGCAAAACTTCTTCTCCTTCAACAGCAAGGCACCACCCATCATTCGTTCGTTCGTGAGTTCTTGACATAACCCCTGGCATACGGAGTATATTTTTCGCAGTTTCTCCTTTCTCGGTTTCACTGCATAATAATGCAAAACTCGAGTCTTTCAGCAGACATACAGATAGATATACATACATATATATGTATGTACGTATGACTCAAATGACCATTTTTATTTATTACCCCATCGTCTTGGTCGGAGTCGTTTTGGTCGGTCGTATCTTCCCGACTGCAAAGGTGACAGTGTCGCCGAATGCACAGTGGGACCAAAGTGAAGTCATTTCTTAGAAAGCTCAACGAAAGACAACCATGACCGTAAAGATAACAAGTAACTAATAAAAAACGTGTAAACAACAAAAACTGATAAAACAAAACATATGTAAAGTACCGAGAGACGATAACAAAATAAATACTAAATTGGTAGGTACGGTGTGGGGCTATAAAAAAGTTAATGGACAGTTGTGGTTGAAACTACAACGGGGAATACTTCAAACCTAACATTGTTTTAGTATTCTTTATCGAAGATGATTCAGTTGGAGAGCTGTTTCATCGTCTAGTTCCTCGCGAGTTATTAACTTTCAGTTGGAGTAGAAATGAAGAGGAACGCGGCTTAACTTTATTTGTTGATCGTGTATAACATTTTTTAATAAAAGCAGATAAACAAAGGTAAAACAAATAGTCAGTATTAATTGATACAAATTTTATGATTGCCAAGCACTTTAGATTGAAGAGTGACGTTTATTATCGATGAATACGTCACTGACCGCACTTGACTTATAAATGTCAAACTTCAGTGGTTGCTCATGATCGAAATACACTTGATCAAACGTTGACATCTATGTACATATGCGTATATAAAAACGTGATTAATGATCACTCCGATTCTTATTGTGGTTTTTCGCTTCGTTTTCGGGGAAGGTCATTTTGTTCGTGACTACACACACACTGCCAATTTTAAGAAGCGATTATAAGGTGCTTGTCATCTTGATTGTTGTTACAGCTGTGTCACTTCGACGATAATTGCCGAAAATGGAAAAAATTGACATTTGGAATCAGACTGATATCAGACGTGAGGTCTGCCTAGAAGATCAGTTGCTCTTAGACAATGTAAAGGATTGTAGGAATCCATATGTAGATAATAAAGTGTGGGAATTTGTATATCAATCAGCACTTTAATGGATATGGTTGTACAGTGCTGTCCGCTTATGATTTGCAGGATAGAATAGACTATTCACCAGAATAGTCGGTGACACTGCTTTCGTCGTCCCTGCTAAACACCAGATTACGCTGATTAATTACAAAGTACTCCCAAAGAAACTAACGAATTCAGCCTTAAAGTCTGAAATATAGGGAGCTAGTTAAGGTATTAAAGCTCTTCATAGTTCTTAGTAGTCAAGCCGCATATTAAATCCCTGGTACTTTTTTCAGGATATCTGAAAAGGGAAAGGTTTAGGTCTAGGTTTGTGTGGCTGTATGTACCAGAATATAGACACACTCAGACCAGAAGAGGTTCTTCGTGATACCACGAATTTTACCATTTGGGCTACCCAGGGACTAATTGAACCAACCGGAGATTTTATTTAAGTGAAAAATACTCATCACGTCAATTAGCTGATGTCGTTGAAGAAAAAAGCCTCTAGATGGGGCAATTTTCTATGGCACAGAGCCCAACAGGTGGAAAGGAACTGAAAGATGGTTTCCTCTTCTTCTTCGTTTCTGTAGCTCCTTCAGAAGTCAGTCAGAGGCCTCACCTTTTAGCATGTTGGCCAATTAGACAGTGCCTAGTGAGGACACCGATTGCATGTAGCTGACCTGTGATCGCCCTAGCATAACCAACTCAGCACTATATGGATAGCTTAGGCCAGGTCGATATATCGATATATGGCACGTCCAGCCTTGTACCCATCTATGGTTGGTCCTGCCAATTGCATCCAGTGTTAATTGGTGTTTATACATAGCGAAGACCTTACTCAGGGTGTGTCGTGTTTGGAGTCGTACCCTTTCTGGCGAAGAAGTCAGCCTTGCATCCAGCATAGGTAAATGTTGGAAAGGATGCCTCTCGATGGATGTACGTGTCATATTATTATGTCATATTTAGCTTGAGCGACATACATGTGTACCCTTCCTCAAGAGTTTAAGAAAAAAAAAATCTATCGGGCTCTTCCAACTTAGTTAGGTAATCTTAGAAGCTTAGCCTGTGGTCCAGCAACTAACAGTCCTTCAAGTATTTGAAGTGTGGACCTTGTTCGATGGTATGTCCACCAACTTGTATAGTGTTTCTACTCTTTTCCTACTGCTTGTTAGGACTGCTTTTGTCCTGTGGTCCTCCAGTTCCATAAATTTACATTTCTAATCATCTGTCTGCACTTTTCAAACATTTGTTCTTGTGTCTTCACTAAAACTACCACTAAAATAGCCGTTTCTCTAGGTCTCAGCTTTCTCAGTACACCACAGAGAACCACATTACATTCCACAGAACTGGGCCTAACACTGCTCCTTGTGGAACCTCGCTTTGATTTTGTATATTTTAGTGTGAAGGATGGACCGATGTTGTCTTTGTTTTTTTAGGGATACTATTTTTCCAGATTAACTTACGATGTATGTATGTAGGTCATCGAAGATATCTCGAATTTACTGAGGTCTGGAGCTGTGTTGTAAGTTTCAACAGATGATTGTGAATGTCGTTGAATTTATCATTTCGCTGATTGTGAGCAGGAACTTGCCTGTAGGCAAGATTATCGGACTACGCAATCACCACCAATCATCGTTTTTTAGTTTGAAAAAAAGTTCGTTCAGTACCAAAATTCAAAGTATGTACTGGTGATAACATTCCTCCTTGAGGTACTCCTCCTAAAGGTCGGAGGAAATGATTGGCATTCTCCAGCTTTGTGTTAATGCGTCTCGTCTGGTTTATGTACATAATTTACCCAGTCCGAAGAAGAAGAATCTGCTTTAAGTTGAGCTGTGCTTGTTTAATTGATTTCAACAAGAATACTGCTGGAGTGGGTTCTTTGTTAATTGTAGTTACAACCTCATACAGCATTTGAAGGCCCCACTGCGTTCGTCAACTTCCCTCCTAATATGCATAAGCCGCACCAAATAAAGCTGATTCTCAATTCCATAATGGAGCGTTGTGTCTCTTTGGATAAGTGTTTGCATATAGAACCGACTACAAAACTATCTAGCACGGGCCATCACCATACGGAACAAAGCAATCAGTCATATGTGTGCAGTTGGACACACAATAAATTGCTTCTAACTATTCGTACGAAAATAAAAATAAAAAAAAAAGCAGACAAACATTTCTGAATAAATATTTCTTTTGTTGTCCGCATAAAGGTTATAAAATGGACGGGAGGAGAAAATGTCATTTTAATGGGATTACGTTATTGTAATGCTGGCTGGATGGCTGTAGTGTAACCCTCCTCCGTGAGCTCCTCGATGTGAGCGAACGGGCTCACGATTGTAAAGTCGTTTAGGTCATAACCAGCAGCGAATGGCTGACGACGACAAGGGTTGTAATATGTACACAAATAGTAGTATTATTATTATTTAATATGATGTGAGTAATTTTTTATAACTTTGTGTGGATGGGGAGACAAAAAGAAACCAACAACGCAACCTTTCGGAAATGTTCTTCAAATGTGTAATTAATTGTTACCACCCACACCAGGGGGAAATAACTTTTTCCCTTAATTTTTATGAGAAAACTTTTCAACTCGTTTCTCGATTCGCTCTCCCCAAAAGTACAATCAAGATACAAATTATTTTGCAAGAGCGCCGGGACTGTGTCAATTAAAATTACTTTTCCAACTGAAACTGATTCGTTTACGCAGACATTTTGAACAAACACAACCGAACCGAGTGGTATCCTTTTGTGTGTTCGGCGGGAGGAGGTAATATTCTATTCCCGTAATAATTCGTTTATGGTTGAATCCTTTTTGTGTTACAATGGCTCTTTTGGATTTCCACTCCAGAACGTGTAATTTAATTGTTTCCAGTTTGAAGTTTTAAAGCGTGCATTTTGTTTGTTTTTTTTTTCTCTCTTCGGTTTGGTCGGACGCTATTGTTGGTCGAGAAATGGAGCCGCAATGTATATATGTAGGTCGTCTATTCATTTATATTACCCTCCGTTGGATTAAGTGTAGGGGGGGGATTTCATTTCCTTCTGCTGAGAGAGAAGGGATCCGAAAAAATGGGATTATTTATTCCATTTCATGTCTTGGGTTTTCTAATATTAAAACGGGAGTATGAACAAGCCTGTACTATGCAAATCCCAAAAAAGGGTTCCTCTCCAGAGGCAACCTTTTAACAAAAGCGTATTTGTTTGAGTTTTTTCTTTTTTTTTTTTTTTTTGTATTTATTTTTGTGTTCGGCCATTGTAAGCAAAAAATTGAGAAGGAATATTGTAATCGGATGCCATTTGAATAGAGGAGAATCTAGGCTTTGTTAAATTGGCTTTGAAAAAGTTCCTGCAGTTTTTTTTTATGGATTCAGGAAGGTGACCTAAGTTATCTAAATTCATTCCACCATTGCTAATAGGTTAGGAGTCGCTATCACAAAGACAATGATCCGAAGTACCGTGACCATCTCTCCACAAGCGGCACTATTGGGCAGTATTCCACTTCGAGATTTGTTTAGCGAAGTGTCCCGAGAGATCACCGATACAACAAGAATGACGCTGATTTCTTACAGACGTCTGGAAGCATTCTCTTAGTCTATGTCCATTCTGGAGATTCGAGGTTCAATTGTCAATGGAAGTTCCGATCCATAACAAAGAAAACTCTTACGCAGGTTCAGGTCCGGATACATCATTTGCATTTTATGAGCGATCTCATCCTCGGTGTTGCCAGTGTTTGGAGTGGGATCCAATGTGTAGTGGGATCTAGACAAGAGTCGTCATTACAGACGCAAATACTCCGAACCCTCCACCTAATTTTTATAGCGTTGTTCGTGCCCCATTACGATAGCATACTTAAGACCCCGTTTGGAAAACAGACGTATCCTTGCATCTTTGGTTAAAAGTATGCAGCAAAGAGTCCACCACCATGCAATGGAGACAGAACGAATTGATCTAAAGTACTAATGTCTCATGTATCCTGTATTGTCTATGAAGGTACACGTACAGTCAAAGGCCAAGTTGTCGATGGTATGCATGCTGGATCTCAGATAGGGACTGCATGCTCAGAGCAAGCTTGCGACCGTTAATCTCGATTAGTCTCGTCATCGAAGACAAACTTATAGGTCTGATAGACATTATAATAGAAGATACATACATTTATTGGTCTGAAACTCTTGGCGAGAGAGTATTCATCATGTTTGCCAATTTTTGGTATAACAGTCGTTTGTCAAGATGTTGGCGTATATGCCTCTCCAACCAAACACGCACGGAAGGTTCTGCTCAAAGTTGGCAGCAACTGATGTATATCTTCTTGCAGCAAAGCTGGATACACTTCATCGGTTCCAGGTACTTTGAAACAAGAACAGAACAATTAAGAACCTGATATTTATTAATGGCCATGTCATAATCGACATAGGAATCATTGTCGATTCTATTTGTGAGTTTTATCTCGGAAGATTGAGTTCTTGGCGAACACTAGCCCTTAATGTTCCTATTCTAACCTATTCTATATTTACTATGATAGATGCCAGGAAATATCTCAAACTCTCGGGTGGTACAACTGTGCGGAAGATCAAGGTTCGATTCCTGAATAACACCAATTTTTTTGAACGTCCGACAAATATTCGAGAGTATAACTGCCATGAAAGAGCTTCTGAACAGAAGGTCCCTTTCATTCTTTTGATGGGTTTGTGAGAAACTAGACCCGAGTTATTCTGGGTGCACAAATGGAACCATAAATAATAAATTCAGGTGTCATACCGTTTATGGTGTTTTCTTCTCTGCAAAAGAACACAGTCATTAATTTTGTTTCGTACTTAAATAGAGTCTCTGTATTCTAAACTCTGTATTCTCTTTATTAAAATATTTTGCAGTTTGTTACAAATTGGAGCTGATAAAAATAAATTGTCCCAGCGTCCAAATGTCACCCTGTGGAGTATATGCTGACGAGAGTATAAACTATCAGTGAACAATACGAATAGAACCGATAGTAAATGAAATAAATGGGACAGAATGAAATTGTTTCAAAAATTTAAGTATAATACAAAAATATTGGAACTTTAGTTCAGACAAAAACCATCAATTGGCAATGAAATATGACTTTCCAACGACTAGTCTCAAATTTGTCCTCACTCCCCGCAGTGCCATTTTTCTGAACATTTATATGGATGCATATGACTAATAAAAGTATTCATAATCACACCCCTATGATGATTGGCATCGTTTCAATGGTTTATCTCTCGTTTGGGATACCATAAAGCGAAATAAAATTTCTGTCTGCCAACGCGTTCACGTCTGCTTGCATATGTCATTTTAGTTTTAGTAAACCTACCCCTTAACTCAAATAACACTTGCCAGCAGCTCCAATGATAACAAGTCATTTTATTGCTGTCATAATTTACATTAAATAGATAGATAGGCGTTCGGAAGTCACAAGCATATGCAATGACGGATGTGCTTCGCTGTGCCACTTCCGTCAACGATAAATAAACTTCAGAAAAAAAAGACCAACGCAGTTGAACTCTTGGAATTATTTTCCGTAAACAAAGCAATTTGCCTTTGAATGATACCCAGACCGATGATATGTTGATTTCCCGCGAAAAATTCATTAAAAAATTTTCTGTGAAAATTTATAGACCGATTTTGGAAGTTGTTCAACTCTTATTTTTTTGTAAGGCTGGTAACTTTTAGTCTTTGACATTTGTCACGTACTTTTGTTGGGATTACGTTTCATAAGGAGCAACGTTTCATTATTTTGACATTTTGCAAAGTCAAAGACAAAGCTTATCATGTCGTCACTTGACATCGATTTTGAGGTTAAATTCGAAGTACTTGGTTGGTGATGAACCACGAACTCGTCTCGTTCGGTCAATAGCTGCCATCTCTATTGCAGTAAGAATGAAAGCAGTAAGTCTGTAATAGAGATAGATGTTTATAATGTGTCTAAGGCCTTTTAAGACAACGCAGTGATTATACTATGAACAGTCTGTCAAAGTTGTCAAATTGGCACTTGACGTTTTAGAGTATTTCTACCAGTTCGAGAAAATTATTTTCGTTCGAAAATTCAATCAGTGACTGGTTTTGATTGCTACTGAGTATCTGAGTTTTCAACTTAACAAATCGATAACTATGATTTAAATCATCAAACGCATACAAAGATCTGCCAAAGATTTATAGATTCCACCATCTGTTGCTAAAAATAATTTCGATTTTGCCAAAATGAATTTACGAAGGCCATCCGCTGTCATATATTCCAGTTTTCAAAAAAAGTGTCGTATCATTCGTTTAATATGGAACTAATTTCTTGTGGGATTATGACCAGATTAGCTGCAGTTGAATAACTTATTTTCAGAAATTCTGGTTTTCAAACAAATGCTGCCCACCTGAAATGATGGCAATATCATTTTTATTTGTTTACCAATTTGGACATTTTAGCAATTAATTAGCAGACAATATATACTAAATATCTTGGCAGCAAAACAAAAATTTAATGACATCGTTTCATATGCGTTCGTGTTTTCAAAATTCAAACGATGAGAAATTTGGTGACCTTGTGTAGAAAGAAGATGGTTTGAGGCAGCTTAGTTCGTGCCTAGAGATGAATACGTGCAATTTATAGGTTTAGGTTATAAAAGCATGAAATTAGTTCCTGTACTTAATTAGAAATTACTCACACTGAAAATACCTATATCTCCGCTGTTATTGTATTAGAAATCCTGACATTGTTTACAACAGGTATATCATCATACCTTTGTCATAGGACTCACTGTTGGCATGACAAATAGGCATTAGATTCTTGCTAATAGATAAACATTTATTTGGAAAACGTGCCTCCTATCGATCAATAGATGAAGAATTCATTGATTTTGTAATCATAGGTATTTACATAGTAGTGGGGGTTTGAAGTTCACGTTACTTTCGTAGGACCAATGAATGGAAATCATTGTTAGGTACGGATTTACGGATATGCTATATACTAACCTATACCAGAACCTTAAACAATGAGCTGGTTAGCCTAGATAGCTTCAACATGTCTATTAAAATGGGTTAGGGTCGACCCGCAAAATCAAGTCTAGTATCTAGGTATAACACTAGATAGCCAACTCGTCTCTTCCTAACCAAAGCCAGTCGAGCACTTATAGTGTACAGGAACATCTTAAATAAAATCTGTGAATGCAGCCCAGCATCTATAAAATGGATGTATACAATGATAGAGTTAGTCCAATGGATGTTCATAGGAAATGTGCAAAGATTGGCATGTGCATACAATCGTATGATTGCTATAGTGATGTTCTGCCCGCCGGAAAGTCAATAAGCCTAAGTGCTTTGCCAACCATTTTACCAAACATGCCCTTTTTGCTATCTTGGCGTTACAATGCCCCATCACAATTTTAGCGGCATAGTCGTCCTTGTTGTTCTTGCTGGCATTGTTAACAGCAGAGTCATCTGTATTCTAGACTCGTTTGTTATTTCGTAACTAGGGGCAGGAATGTTACTTCGATGCATAACTCCTGATCTGTAGGCCCAGATCTTTGACGTATCGAAGTCAGTACCCCAGTGCGGGGATGTACATTATTACTGCTGTTGTGCCATTAAGAGCTTCTCCGCCATCATCTATTTTCGAAGAACTTGCCTCCTTTAAGACTTTAAAGGATCCTAATTGGCATCAGCTTCGAATACGTCAAAGTAGCTCAAATAAGGCATCCGTTGGTCTGAATGTAGACGTTAACGTTGTTGGAATTCTTCCACTGCATGTCCTTTAGCAAGCAAATGGCAGCAAGTGCAGCCATTCGCATTGAAGCTACCCTACAGTGGTCAAGAAAAGAATTTGGACACACGTCTGCATTTTGAATAATTTAAAAATCTCTTTCAAAAACACGGACTAATAACACCCCGCGTTTAAATTTTGATAGGAACTTCGTCGTCACCATCCCTTCCAGATCACTATGGAATGAAGAAGCACTTTTAGAATATGGGTCGATTTTATCCTACTACAAAAACCAAGGACGAAGTTAGTACAAGTGTTTTCTCCGATAGTCTTAATCTTAAGCCTTTTTTTTCTGGAAATTGTGGTGATTAAAGAAGTCTATATCCGCATCTTTTCGGATAGCCAAGCAGCTATCAAATCCTTGGAATCGATTTCTATCGTCTCTCACGGAGATGGTTGAGGCGTTCAATATTCACCTTTGTTGGGTGCCGGGGCATAGTGATTTTACTGTAAGTCCGATGAACCCATTAGCCATTTTAACGGACAATGGCAGCTTAGGTATATTAATCAATTCTAGCTGAATGCAAACTTAACATATACTCATCGTTAGCTCTCTATCAGGCACCACGTGGAGGTGATGATGTGAATTCGCCTGCCAGTTGTTCATCTACTTCTAAGGAATCTAAAAAAGTTCTTGAAGTATTAATGGTCCTCTAGCAATAAGGATGTGCCTCCCTGCAGGATTGAAAGGAACAATTTATTGTTGTATCGTTTTCTTGTTCATCTGTTGGGATGTACGCTGAGATGATACTGCAATGATGAATCTTGTCTTGATTGGAATCATAGTTAATCGCTTGCTTACCTCTCCATAGATGTGGACTTTTTGATGTGTTTGTTCTTGGCTCACGGTATCAATTTGCGTATTTTCCTATATTTTCTTATGTCCGACCTGTCCCACTGCATTTCCTAATTTGATGCTATATCTGCTTTGTTTCATTCAAAGGTCTTCGCTAGCTCTTCTAATAATTAACTGCACGCTGTCTTAAGTTAAGGCTATACAAACTTTTTTTTTTTTGTTGTCCAGACGTCATGAAAATTCACACCTGCTGTAGATCTCCAAAAACCCTAAAAAAACTAAATTTTTAACTATAAATATATAGTTTTAATATACATTTAAGTAACCATTACTGTTCATTAATTACCTTTTTCTTTCTTCTACTTACAGGTAACTACCTATACGTACTGCTGTTTAGTTTTTTCTGCTACTTTTTCAACAAAATACCAAAACATACATACATATGTACATAAGTAATTATTCTCAAAGAAACTGATCAAATTCGTGAGGTAATGGTAAGTAATAACAAGGAGTGCATAGGGAATGAATACAAATGCCATAATTAGATTTAAGATTCAACCAATCATCCGGCATATGACAATTTCCCAGAACAGAATGTCAAAAATATGAAAAGTCCTTCAAGAAACGGAAATGAAAAAAAAAAAAAATAAAAAAAGGAAAACATGTATTCACTCCCACATATCTGATTCGACGACAACGACAGACGGTCAGACGACAACAGGTGATTTTACGTGATTCCAATCTAAATTACACCGATGATGATTGATGGCTGACACGGGTACGGGTGTTACACATGAAAAAATTTCCAAAAAAATATTATGAATGAAGAGAATTCCATAGATTCTAATCAACACATAATTATGTGTACGTGTTGGTAATATCTGAAATTTTCCAAATTCACACAGCGTGGAATGCTGGAAGCGCAATATACTGACAACAGGGCGTATATACTACATAGTAGGTAGGTAGTTGGTTGGTTTTTTCCTTGTGGGGAGAAAGCATGGCAGAATGTTGTACTCGTATCTAAAACTCCGGATAGCAGATATAGCGACATTTTTACGATACATCGGGTTTAATGATGATGGTGGCGGTAGTGGGTGGTTTGCCTCAGCTATCTGTGCTTAATGCTCAGTCAGAAAACTCGTCGAAAATACAAAACTGTTCCGCAGCGCAAGTTGTCATATCAGGGACGATAAAAATAATCGAGTCCCAGTGGAGGTCCTCGTAAGGACTCGTAATACAACACATTTCACATTTAAAATGATTACAGCATACATTTATGCATGTGTGTGTATATTCGGGGGGGTTAGGGTTTGTTAGGGCTTGACACGCGTCACATACTCCTAATGATAATGATGTTTGCAGAGAATATGCGTGTGATCACAACAAATACGTTCCCTTCTCTGTTGTTTGTGTGCGTGTGGTTTTTTTTTTCGTTTAACTGAAACGCTTGATTTGAAAATTGGTTATTCTCGTTTGATAGGCAATTTAAATGAAGGAATACCAACAGATGCGACTGCGAATATCATCAAAGGGGCAATTCGTCCGAAAATGAATTGAGTGGGTCGAGGCAAAATTAATTGAGCCCCCCATGCGAAATATTTAATCGTAGACGAGGAAAACAAAACATACATATATACGCGCTCGCTGTCTGTTGATTGATATTTTTGTGGAGAATGAATACGGGAAAGAAATTTGGCTAAATTGAATGTGAAATAAATATTTCCATGCGAGGCGCACGAATTCTTGAATGATGTAAATGGTAGACAGGGTGTGGTGGATATTTTGAACACGCAAACTGAAATTAATTACCCACGTTGGCGTGCCACGCGCTTTTCAAGTGATCCGTTTCTCAATCTAAGTATGCTGAATAATTCGTAAAAATGCAATTTCAAGGTAGGATTACTTTGGTGAACGGTGGAAACTAGTTTGATCTAGTTGCTTTGAACGTTGCCTGCTTCCAGGTTCGCCCCGAAATATAGTGAACTTCAATTGACCGCCTAAATCGTTTGATGTAATGCCGCTGGACTTCTTTCTTTGGGGATAAGTTAATTATAAGTTCTACATCAATAATCCACAAACGATTCAAGTACTCAAAGATAATATAAAAGCTGTTATTCGCGAACTTCTTCGAAAGCGTCATGAACAATTTCCTGAAAAGGATAACCATTTAAACCTTTTAATGGAAGATCCTATATTCTCACACACTAAGGAAGTTCTAGTGTATCTCTGCTCAAGTTGTTCTTTCTTAAATACTTCGGATCCACAGATGTCGAAATGAGACCCATCGTGGATTTTCTTGCAATATTCAATACTCCAAACACAGAATAATATGTACCTTATTACGAAACTATACGTAGAAGTTGGCATCTACTCCATTTGATATCTGTCAAATAAGAAGTGACAGAAACAAACAGGTTCACCCCGAACTGTAGCGCCACCTAAGAAGAAGAAGAAGAAACGAAATCTACAGAAATGTCAGATCTACCAATGGCATTGGTTCGTTGGGTGATTGAGCGAATGTAATGTTGTTAAATTTCATCAGATGCTATCTAAGTGCCTCCAGAGATGAATTAATTTGGGTGATCCAAGTTTTGACTGAATTAATTTTACTTCGCATTTGCAAAATTTGAAAAAAAAATCATCTTGTCACAGCTAGAATTTACATATCATTGAGCTTTAAGGTTGATTTTAAAGTAGATCGGCAGGAAGATGTCGGCGTGTTATCAGCGTATCTATGTCCATGTGCCTACTACAGAGTCTGAAGGAACATCGAGCAAACAGGAGGTTGTACCTTCAAGTAACACTAAGTAAAGAGTTTAGACGATAATTTGCCGATTGTGGATGAAGGTTAGCTCTGGAGTTGAAGAAAGTAATTCCCAAAAGTCAGCCGCCATAGCATCAGTTATCCGAATATGTAGCAAATTTCCCAAAAGTTTAATTGAAATTTCCCAAAGCAGATCATTGTCTTGCACTGTCCAAATGCACAACTAAATACAACAACATTCCAGCCAAGAGAATCTTCGAATCGTAGCCATTCGAATCGTAGCTGTCATAAGGGTCAAGCAATCGTGGGTACCATGATACTTAGTCCACTACTACTACTAATCAAACCTTGACGACATTCGATATATAGTTTTAGGAGAATGTCATAACCTATTATGTACACTGTGTGAACAAATATTTATTTGGTGGCGTAACAATTTCTAAGCTGTAATATCATATCAAAGATCCGACATAATTAAATAACTTGGCAACGTAGTGCCACCGCTTGGATGGGTTGTTCTGAAATCTCAGCTTCATGCCTGGAATCCAAAAATATTTATAATATTAAATTAATAAGGGTTCTAACGTAATCCAACGCAACCGGAGTCATCAAAGGTGTAAATGTGCATATTTGCCAGACTCGAGAGGTGGAATATAACAAAATTCTTCGAGTTCTACCTTTATCATAATGAGCCATGCTTCCCACACAATGAGACTCGATAATGAGATACCTATCATTTCTTATTTTTAAATATAGTAATGGATGGGCAGATTGTCATAGAATTAAGAAACTTTTGACACGTATAAACCAGTGCTGCCAATTTTTCGCCATTATGCCGTCTGCACATCTGCCACAGTGACTTGAACTGCCTTCAACTTCAACTGGCAACGTTCCCAGTTGATCTCATTATTATTGTCGTGTAGAAAAGTTTGATTCATTTTTATGAGGTAGTTGTAGTAGATTTAGTGTCTTACCTCATTTGTATCTGTCAGAAATTTATGGTTCCCCAGATGAGTGTGTCAAAAATTTAACACTATTCCAACAAATGATAAATGTCCATTTCTAAATGACAAATGTCCTTAAGACCAAATCAATGTTCCTCGATAAATTGCAGACTGATGTAGACACAACTAATTCTAATTAGCCAACTTTATTCCGCATAGCCATTTTCGTTGCTGAATTCAAAGTGGGCCAATAAATTTGTTTCGAGTCCCTCAGTAGGACAAGTTTGAAAACACTGTAAACAACATTCATTACATTTACAAGCAACCGATACGAACCGACCCCCTCGCATAACTACGAGTACATATAACTTACAACGTCTTCGGTGTCGCCAATGCACATTTGTCTTCTTAAAACGTTGGCAACGTTCCCAACATTCGAGCAAATTCAATGTTCAGAAACGTATAGGTAGTATAGCAGAGGCATCTACTATCTACTTACATAAAAGCACAACCTATACCTATACATGTTACCAATTGTTTATTATGCCGACATAGTGTAGATGACATTTTCGCCGTCTTTTATTGAAATGAGAACGATGGGAGGCGGTGCTGCGACGCACGATGGCGTAAGGTAATGTGTGTGTTGGCCCAGAAGCACATATGGCTTGAACTTGGGTATTTCGAGTTCTTCTTTTAGTTTCGTTTGCACGTTAACATTTAATTCTAAATATAGAACGGCAAAGTAATCAACCACTTGTTATTGTCACTAACGAAAGAATCTTTGCAAAGAATTTCACTTTTAGTGGCACACAATCTCCTTTTCGTTTTCCTTTCACCCTCGACAAAATCCATTTAAGGAACACAATACATTCGGGTCGGGCCAAGAAGTGTGTAAGTCGGCGGAGGCGCAGAACACATTTTTAGCCATGTTGTTGATGGACGCGCGTGGTGGTTACGAATCGATTTTTCACTTACGAAGCAAAACACTCCTGGAGGAACACGACGAAAAGGTGATTCGCACTTCAGCTATGCAAGGAGGCACCACCAATTTTAACGATGTGTCCGCAATGGAAAAAGTCCTCTCCGCCATTACGTTAATTGAAGGTCGTGGGGTGCCCTTGCAGATGAGTGGCAGTAAGAAATTCTCATTTGATTTGTAGGCTTGAGCTTGAGCAATGGGTGCCGTCAACGAGGCTGCTGAAGGATATTTCGAAGAAGGGGAACGAAATTATGTAAGCCCTCATTGACTGCCGCGCCTTAATCACTATTCACACACCTAAATATTGCAATGAATGGAATTGTTATTATTTTTTTTTTTCATTTATTAATGGTGGCTTTGTCAGTTTTTTCTTCATCGTCGTTTCGTATCCATATTTTTAAGTCATAATTTCTCGTGGGGTTTAGTTAATAGGTGCAGAGAGGTACACACATATTTCAAAGTTGTTTCGGTGACCTAAATAGATATTTCGTTATCTAATTTGCATTGAATTATAGCCGCAGTCTAGACTAGGCCATGTGCAGTTGTTCATTTCACTGTTGCTGACATCTGTTATGTTTCGCTTTAGACTGAATAGACTGCTGGTGACAGCACTGTCGGAAATGCAGCAGATTGACCTACTACATTTGTTTCATTGACTAGCTTTAGCATTTTTTACTCTATTAAGAGTAAAAGATAGATGATACGCATAAATAGATGATAGATACTTAAACAGCAAAATAATAACTCGTGTGTGTAAACAACATTCAATCATCGCTTTGCTATTTTGTAGCCTGTACATACATACATATGTACATACATAGGTGTGTACTTCTGTTTGGCACCACGTCATACAAGGAAATTCCTGTTGGCGTGTGGAATTTAGAGTCATTTATATTCAGGACCACTCCGTTGTCCTCAGCTTCCATTGCTAAAGCAATGAATTAAAGGAGCATAGTTGATTGAATTACTTTGCTTTTCTTCATCAAATCTGAACTGATAACATCCCTGGTTAACACCAGAAATAGCAATGGTGAACGTATGTAGCTCTGTCGTCTTCGTATCCCACTTTGGACTTCAAAGTCATTACTCATCATCATTGGTTTCTGCCGAAATTATTTCTCTGTATTACTAGCAATGCATCAGTCAATCTTTATTACTAAACATTTGAATATACTAACCATGCACAAAAGCAGTGCTGCCAAACAGAGCAGAAAACATTTATGAAATTAACCAAGTAACGAAAAATCCTCGAAAGTTAATGAAACGAAAACAAATGGATACCCGATGAGCTAGTCCTTCTCGGACCATACAATAAAATCTATGAGTTCTACGGTTCCATGCTCGTGAAACAAGATTTCAAAGAATCCCTTCAAAATCCCGGTAAGTGCATCGGATACATTGAGAATAAGGAAATCATCAAAAACACCGGGAGAATGTGGACAAAATTAAATAGTTGTTCAAACTTGCCTCCCCCACTTTTTTATTGCAAAATAAATGTGATATATTTTTTGAGTTGAATTTGTGGGCTTTTGGAAACTAACCCAATTAAATTTTATAAAAAAAAATCATCAGCCTTGAAGTAACTCCCCCACACAGTACCAACTTATGGCCATAAATCCATAATTTGCTTATGACACATTTTGATGAGACATCAGTAATAAGTAATAACTCCACATTCAATATGTGGACTTGATGCTGTGCTCACCAGTTATGATGGTTAATAGAATACAATCTCTTCTACTTTGTTTTCGTACCTTAGAATGTGAAAAGGTATACATTTTTTCATAGTTCTTCATTAAAATGGTTTTCAAAGATCGAATGGGTCCACTAAAAAACCGCGTTAAAATCAGTTCAGTAGACCCCAAGTCATAAGCCGGTCTACCCACATACATACATATGTATTTACGTATACTACGACCTTCGACATTTGCACTTAAATTCAAACAACGCAGAGTAGAACTTTTTTTTTATCGTGAAATCCCACCTGCGGTTCTTAACATTCTCTGTCGGAGAGAATACTTTCAAAGTACCCAGCCATAATAGCCAGCATTGCCTCTTCATTAACCAATCCTTTATTGCAGTTGTTCACAAAATTATGTCCAATTTGCCTCCACGTGTGCGGACATTTTTATGGCCCACGCGCTTAGCCATTCATGTGTGTCGGCTGGAAAATATCAAAATAAACTCAATTCCAACGTGCAGCACGTGCATTTTATTTGACGTAAAATAAATGTGGTACTTGTCGGAAATCCGTTTTATCTTTACTCCGATTCTATTGCTTTGCTGACCAAAATGTGTGGACTAGGTCTTCCTTTTAGACCACCCATTAAAGCCTCGTGTGCGCGGTGTGGACTATGACATTTTTTTTTACACTCCACCATAAATGGACTGACCTAAAAACTGGTAGGCAACAAGCGTTTTATTTTGTACTTTCATCCACTTTCAAAAACATTTAGTGTGTTGTGTTTCCATGTGGAAATGGCGGACAGTTTACCATTTGTGTAACACAATAAGCAATGAACCAGAACAATAAATGTACTTAGTCTAGCTTGAAACTATGCCACCACACCACCACAATGGATAATTACTTTCAAATTTTTATTTTATTCTTGTTTTACCTACTGTAGTTTTCTTAGTATGGATATGGAGGAGAGAAACACAAATCCGGAGGGACAACTGGTGTATAAATGGAAATAAATTTAAATTTTCTAACCGAGTCCTAGTTCCGATGGTCTGGTGGTGGAACCACAAGAATTCGCTGAAACAAGATTTACTTTATGTGATTTGGTGTAAAACTGCAGTAAGTGCAGTTTTTTGTCGCCGCACTAAATCACCGAGGTTGGATGAGTGCAATGTGCATGCAAGAGCATAAATTTCATTGTCAAATCGGTTTTTCGTTTTAACGACCTATTGTATCAATGCATAGGGCACAGCTGGTGGTGTTTAGGTTTGTGAAACTGATTTTTGTGTTAGTAGTTACCACTATCCTCAGTCCTGTGGTGTTATCCAAGTTGAGTAGATGTTGAAATTTTTGAAAATATATGTC
Organism: Xylota sylvarum; assembly: GCA_905220385.1. Taxonomy (NCBI): domain Eukaryota; kingdom Metazoa; phylum Arthropoda; class Insecta; order Diptera; family Syrphidae; genus Xylota; species Xylota sylvarum. Next base: position 21,591,687 of record LR999958.1, read on the forward strand.
GATTTATGTAATAGTGATGCCAAATACTTGCGTAATCAACTCCAGTTCAGGAGATGTGAATAGCAAAGTAAGATTCAACCGGAGTACCTCCCAACTAAGAGTCCTATCACCGCTCAAATGGCTACTAGTAGTAGGAATAAAATAATTAGAAACTTCGGTTTCGCAAAATATCTTAGTCTATGCAAAGCTTTGAAATTTGTTTTCCCGTTTATTATGAAAATTCACTACGAGTACCTCTGTCGTTTCCTGTCTTTTTGGTCTCAGATTTACCAGTTAATATTTTCTTTCATAGTTCTGCCCCTGTCATGCATATGCATATTTTTCTTCGTCCTTTATCGTCCTGACTCCAATTCATAAGTACAGATTGGTGTACTTTCAGGGACTCTATATCCACAGTCTTTATTGGCGTGTGACCCTACATATCATCAGAACTTGTGTGGCTTTAATTCGTTTTCCATAGTAATGATTCATATCTTGGAATCCAGCAGATTTACTTTAAGCTGTGTTTTTGAAGAACTTAAAACTCTTCGTGATACAACTTCACAAACTTTGATTCAAATTCATACTGACAGATATTGCTTTTTATAGCGGCCGACTTGTCGACGATAAAGGTGATATCGTTTCGGGTTATTTTCCTCTTTGCAGTCTTACGAGCTGTCACTTTTGACCTGCTTATGTCTATATTTTTGAACACATCCCTATATGAACTGACAAGTAGTATGAACATTATTTTCTTTACAAATCAAATAATACATTTCTCTATGCTCACGCCCATTGTTTTTGTCTTTAGTTTTCCAAAACCTTTTAACATGTCACATCTGACAGAATAGGGTAAAATACAATACAATTCAAATGTCTTATAATGTTTCCTATATTGTTTCCTTCCCTATCCATTGGAATCCATTCTATTCTATTTTACTTACCACAATACGTATCCATGTACATAGACACGAGTATGAATAGCAAATTAAGTACGAGTTCGAATTCAAAAATGTGGCTGGGGCCATAATTCACATGACCTTAACCTAAAAAACAAATTCGCAGAAATACTACGAGACGAAATAAAAGAAGGAAAAACCTAAATAAAAATGCAAAAATGTATTCCCTCTCTGGAGGTATTTTACTTTTTTTTATTATTTCTGTTCTCGGATGAAATCAGCTTTGGATTCTGCAAAAGACATTTACTCTGTCCGGACAAATTAAGTGCTTTTGTTTTTGTTCTATTCTTTTGTTTGTGTGGTTCGCTTCTGTTATTTATTTTTTTCTTTTTGAACATGCCGTATGCCTTTCCCTGTATCTGCGTGACGATAACAGAGAATAAAGTGGAATTCTAAACCGTTAGTGTGGAGAGAGAAAAGTATTTTTGGCAATGAATCGTAATTGATTTTCAAGAGGGTGACAAAAAAAAAAAGGAAGGTATAAAATATGCAAGAGAACATGAATGAAAAGGTGTGGTTAGGTGTGGTTTTTTTTTTCTTGACAGCTTTTCGGGCTTGATGGAAGTGTTCTAAATTAATTGCATGTTTCGTCAAAAAAAAAAAAAAATAGTGTAATTATCTTTTTGAGTTTACTATTTATTGGAGTATTAGGGAAATAGTTGAGAATAAAGAATTTGATTATGAATTTCGATAAGAATATATTTTCATTTTGAAAATAGAATCAAGCGTGATAAGTACCTATAATTGCAAGATGTCAGAACGAGAGTAAATGGATTTGAATTACTCGCCGTGCCTTACGTCATCTAGTAAATACTTGACAAATGTCAACTAGATCCATTGTGAAAGAGGAGATTACTGTCAGGCAACCGACATGTTTATGATTCCGAATCGTTGACATTACGTTAGAGATTAGACGCCCATATGCTCCAACTGTAATCTAAACACTCATAATAGATTTTGTAATGATAATCAAAAAATTAAAAACCTGGATGGAAACAGGATAAATATGATCGTATAGGGAGATCTTTGTGTCATTCATGCTCCCCATGGGATAAATCATCATCGGAAATTACAGTTTAATCAGAGTGTAGGATTGGCAGAAGACTGCTAAGTAACTGCTAGTGAGTGAAACAATTGGCTATAGCCGACTTTCAGAAAATATGTCGTTGAGTTTTCTAACCGGTTTGTGAAAAGTGAAATGGGTTGGGTAATAAAAATTATGGACACCACAAATTTTTTTGGTGGTTCAAGGATGCGGAGGTGTTGTACATCATTTGGAAGTTATTCGTTCAATATTCGTATGTACAGGAGAAAAGTCCTGGATATTAGTACATACGTATGTATGTATGTATGACTGTTTGGTAAGTTATTCCAAAATAGTGCTAAATAAACGACCAGGTTATCGTTAACGTTATTGGCCAACGGCGGACTGGAAGACAAAATGTCCCAATGGAATGCTGTTTTGCCAAATGGAAGAAGATTCGAAACTCTAAACGAGACAAAAAATAAATTGTATGATTCTCTGGACAAACTCATTTTGAAATCTACCTCTAGGTTGGTAGGTATCTAGTCCGTAAAGGATCTTAGATCGTCTTTGTTCATGCCTTATTGTATTATATTGGAGTGAACACTGTTAGGCTCTACTTTCAAGATTTCCATGACCTGGAATCCAGCTTAGGTCCCAGACAAGGGTATTTCCTACCACGTAGGTCTTAAAATTTAATAGTGCTGTTTGACTATCTGAAAAAAAAAACATACATGCTTGAATTCCAAACGCATTAGAGACTTAGATCAGTCGGTAACTAGTGCTGCTATTTTCCACTTTGGAACCATCTGTATACCATTTCTCCAATCGCCGTGATATCACCGGTCTTATAGTCCAGTATCTGAGGAAGCCTGAGAGTACTTATCATAGCTTCTTTCTCCGGCCCGTTTTGGTCACGTTTTTATTCCCTCGGTGATACCCACGCAGGCTAGACGATAGAGTCTATTTACCTGTTCCTCCATTTGTAGAGTTTAACGAGGTGCATACCCAGAACTTGGCATTTCGGGTAAATCCAATAACTTCACCTAGTTACACATCTATTGAGCCTATATAGTAAAATATTTAGAGACATTGCTCCTAGAATTCTGTTGTTTGAACAATCTTCAAAATACGTCTTTGTTGAGAAGATGACTTTTTTGTTTATTGCAACACATACTTAATTGAATTTTGTATTGAGTTACAAAGACACACCGCTAATATAGATAAAAGTACCACATTTAACATTTAGTTCATTTGTTTGAAACCAACAACTATATCCCCTGCTTCTTATATCCTACCATTCCATAAGATGGCCAAAAGCAAGTCAAGGTAAGCCTAACATCTCTGTACACCATCGCCAGACTTCATGTTCTACGGCGCGGTGTCTATCTGAACATAACAGAAAAAAAAAGATTTAAAAACACTTGGCAGCCAGTCGCGGTAGTGCCCATAAATTCTAGCTTCACCCGAAATGCTATCACAATTACAATTCATCAAGTTCTAAAGGCAGACACATCATGTGGCACAGGAGAGCAAGGGTAACCACACCTCTATAATAAGAACGAAAACAAAAAAAAAAAAATAATAAATAAATTCGATAATAGACATACAATTACCCTCGTGCACTGACTTGACTGGTGACTGTGCATTCATTTTAATTGCCAAGAATTGTTAGTAAACAACCAGAACTAGGGTGTTCTGTCCTCACCAGTTGTGTCGGCAAATTGGGAACTAGCATGTGCTGCTGCACTGGCATTCCGATCCTATTTTTAGGGGGGGGGGGGCTGCCACCCTACCGCCGACAGAATAACAAGATGAAGAAGAAGAAGAAGAAAATGAGGAACACTAAGTACAAGAAGAGACCGGGAATATTATTTGGAAGATAAGCAAAAACAAACGACCGTGCATATATTATAATCATCTCTTCTTTGGTGTTGCCCTGGTGCTATGATGTATGGTGTGGATACAAACGCGCGCGGTGTGCTTCCTCAATGGGTGTCTGGGATGCCCCGACCATATTCCGATGACGACACGGGGAGAGAGTAGGTTGAGGCAATAAATGTCGATGAATAGTGAGGTCTATTTTTGGAAAATTAATTACGGCTGTGTGTTTATTGAAGGATACATAATCGGGTGGTAATTTGTGGAATCGGGAGATTTAATTGAAAATGTATTCATTCGGGAGGATGGATTTAGTTGACCTTTTAGGGGTTCACACTTCACTGAATAATGTATGAATTAATATCGTGGAAATTCCATGAAATAAATATGAACAATGGATATTTTATTGAATTAAAATTTGCACCACGCAGCGTGATAATTGCTGATAATTGCCAAAGTGCACAAAGAACACAATTGCAAAAAAATGTTATCTCTAAACGTTTTAATTGGTTTCAATTTAATATTGATTGGTTATTGAATTTGAAATTATTATGTTTTTAATTCGATCGCCTGCTGGGTTAGGTTAAGTTAGGTAGCTGCTCTAAGTTGGGCAGTTATAGTTTCGTCCACCTCTCCACCACTGGAGAGTACTGCCGGAAGTGTCTCAAATCGATATCTGTTGCGAAGGCATTAGTTTGCAGAAAACTGGATACGCTTTACATGCGTGCAAGATAAGTTTGTCAAAATTTCTCCTAAACTCAGAACGGGACGGAAGGTTGAGGATGCTGCTCAAAACCTAACTAAGATCCTCAATAAATTTTTCGAACTGACCCTGTTCAAACCCAGAACAGCAGAGAAAGAAAACCTAAATCGGTCAGTTAAGGTAAATTGCAACCTTTCTCGATTCGATATACAGAATTGTGGAAGAGATCAGACACTCGATTGGTTAAGGTTCTCAAAAGGGGCAAACCAACCAAACCGGAGTCACTTAGAAAGTCTGAGACGAAAGCGGAGATTTTCAGTCTTCTGGTGGAAACTCAGGTGGAGTTTAATCTTAAGTCACATCGGTGTACTGAGAGTGCCGTGGTTAAGTGGTTAGTACGTCGGGCTACTGAACTTTCGTGGTTCAAATCCTAGACAACACTAACCACTTCTTGCAAGCGTCTGACAAACATTTGAGAGTAAAACTGTCATGAAAAAGCTTCTCAAAACAAAAAAAAATTCCCTTCGGACACGGATCCTTTCATTTCTGTGAAGATTATAAGATGTACAACAGAAATGATTGGGAGAAGCTAGGTCCTTGGTGCCATGGACCTGTCGGATAAAACATTTATTTTTTTATTTTTTTTCATTGGTATACTGCATCGTCCGTGGTTGACCATATGAGGCTATAAAATATGCTGTGTTATCATATTCGACTTTGCTCCAACAGGTTCTAAGCCAAATGCTGCGACGAGAATTTTTACTTCGTGTTTGACATTGATATCTACATCCTGGCAAACGGTTAGAGTGGTTTTTATAAAAATTGTAATATTAACTCATCTTTCGCTAACAGTTTTAGACCTATAAGTTGTTATTTTAAATTTCAAAATAGGCGGTCTTAATGGGACATCCTTTATTATACTGCATTTCAGCTGGGACAAGGTTTCCTTTACTGTCATTATGTTACGTCTGACATATGTATGTACGTTACAATGATTTGAGAGACGAAAGGGGAAGATATTTCAACTTTCGATCCTGGAACTGTTTGTGTAGAAACTCCTTAACTGAATCTCCAACCCCATCTGTAACAATATCCTACTTTTTGCATAGGATTGGGTTGGCTTTTGCTAATCTACGAACTTCGTCGACTTGACATTTGTACCATTGCATTGGGAGGAAGTTTTATGGTGAACTACGTTCAACAGTGCGCTTCCACTTCGGTTGGTTGTTGTTCCTTGAGGTACCCCTCATTCCTTATTTTGCAGTTTGCAGAGATATTTGTTACCAAAACCCCGAAACCCTTCCTTATATTACATACCTAAAATTGCTTTAAGGAGTGACTAAGCGTTGGTGTTTAGCCTCGCTCGCTAAAATTCACTCCTTAACCGCTGCATACAGATTTCCTTTCATAAAGTTTAATTTGCAATCAATTGCATTGAGACGATTTTGCAGGTATAAAGCAATTGCCGTCCGCCATGCTTGAACGGGGCATTTATTATTCAATTTACGGCCACTCCTTCGGTTCTTTACACCCTTGGGCGCCATTCCCGCAAATACACATAAACTTCACAATAACTGCACGCGGACCGTAGGTGGTAATCGTTCGTAATCAAATGAAATACTCTGATGGTTCCATTCGGATCGAATTACCCAGCAAGAGGTCCTTCCGATCACAACACGGCGACGACGACGACGACGACGACGACGATGACGACAACGATGACAAGAAGAATGCAGGGCGAAACAACACGAAAGTATGAAAAATCCTTAATCGTCAACTTCTTTGTTGTTACTTCCTACTCGGATCGATGATGATGGGTACTAGAGACACCCTTGAATCCGTAGCGTGTACGTGTATACCTGTGTACAGGGGAGTGTTTATCGTCTCTGTCGATGTTTGACTTAATGTCCGATGGCATACAGTTGAACTATGTACTTACCGGTGCTGCTATAGAAAAGGTTTGATGACGGACGGTAAAAAAAAAAAAAAAAACAAATCATCAACCTAGGTGGTGTACTGGTGTACTCTAATACACGAACGATGGAATGGTCGGAGGGGTGGCTGGACTTTTAGGGTCACAACCGATATAAACAATGTGTAATGGCTTTCGAATTAAAAGTGAATTATATACTTTTGAGTTGGGGACTGGATGATGAAGTAAACGACCGAAGAGTGTACTTGAAGTTAACGATCGAAACTGTTAACTGTTGTCGTTTCCTTTAACTTTTTCGATGGAATGTGATGAGGGAGCGTTTCAATGAGTAATTACAGGAATTTCGGATTAGGTTTAGAACAGCCGTACATATTGACAGTTTGCTTGGTTCTCCTGTCGAGGTAAGGTAACTCTCTGGCACCAAAGTAGGAAGCTAAGGTGCTTATCGGGAGGCTTAAGTTACTTAGAATACATAACGATTACAGTTTCGATGAAAATGCTAATGGATTTTCTTTTCTTTCTTTCGTTACAGGTAATATGAGAATCTTAATGACTTTTAATGCGCGTAAGTAAGTAGGTAAGTAAATACTTTAATGGAGGGAGTGGATGTTAATTTAAATTAACTAACCGGGACCTGTTTTCTATGAATAAAAACAGAGTTAGTAATTGAAAGAGGTTAAAAGCTTCTTATAGCGGATGTAGTAATTTATTCAGCAATAATTAAAGTAATTTATTGCATTTACGAACATACATTTAGATGAAAGTTTAATAACCTGATGTGGAGCAAATCTGAAGACTAGATGTGACCAAAATCAAGTTTTTTCTAAATTTTTAGTTTACTAACTAGACTGACTTTACAGTGAATCAACTTAAACTAACATAATCTGAGAAATTTTATATTTTCTTCGATGGATTTGTAACGTGAAAACACAGCACGAGCGGAAGGAAAATTAGGACGAAGAAATAGGAGATACCGATGGGCGTCGGTTTTGAATGTTTGTGGATCATTTTATTGTAATTTCTTCGACTTTCGGAGAAAGTCGAGTTTACACTTCATCGATGTGGAGTTTACAGTACCAGCACACATCAGCATCGAAGATCTGCCACTTGATCCGAGCAAAGACACGAAAATAACAAAGGAAATGATCCGAAGTATCCACGCCCTCTCCACAAGCGTCGCAAATAGTGGTGTCTCTTGAGCCTAGGACACTAAAAGACATGGCAAATGGAATAAGTTGCCTGCAGTATTTTCCGTTCGGAAGCATACTTTTAGTCTGCCTGTATCCTGGAGAGCCATGCCACACACAATTAGGTGCGTATGAAACCCAATCTTCAATGTCGGCCCTGAACGACTACGCGGGAAGACCCAACGCTGGTTCAGTTCCTGAGAACTCATGCTCTGACTGTGATCTGGAGCTCAGACAAGAGTCAAAGAGTTTCGGCTTGCCACTTCAAAGAGTTTTTGCATTCTTGAATTAATTTTGAACGGGCTACAGAGTTGAACAAGGCCTTAAGCCCAAAAAAGACATGTCTTGCACTATCCCCGACATCATGGTCAGTGAGTACTGTTTCGGTAGGTTATTTGAGATATAAATTAAACCGTTCAAACTGGTTTAATAGTCTTACGGCATTGGATCCTAGAGGTGGGATCTGGTTCACAGATGGATCGAAGATGGAAACTGGAGTTGGAGCTGGCGTCTTTAGACCCAACATCAAAGTCTCGATACCTATGGGAATGTATCCCCAAATTTACTGCATTTGTACAGTAGCAAGGTTAAGGTAATTGAAGATCTTAACATAAACAAATTTGCTGGTCCAGATGGTATCTTATCCATAGTGTCGAAGACATATTCTTCCAAGCTTGTTAAACCACTGCTTTTCCATCTATACTATTCTTCTGGATTCTTTCTGAGTTGATGGAAACAGCATTTGTCAATCCCGTCCCGTCATTGAACTTGCCAAGTTCATGGAAATACTGTTTCTTGTTTTTATAAATGATCTCCTGCCTGCTACTTCTAATCCAACATTAATCTATTCCTTCTGATTATTAAGCACTGATAACACCTTAGTGTATTTTCCTTATATCCTACCAGCAGCGTGCCTTAGTTTATTTTACACTCTTGAACTGTGTAATATAAACACAACCTCCCGACAGGTAGTTTATCATAAACAAACTTCTCGCAGCCATTTACATTCATGATTTAACGATTTGTTTATTGTAATTCATCTCAGACACACCGATAAACGAAATCTCTCGCCCAAACAGCCAATGTAAACACTTCCGCAGTTCTCGAAATATTCCAAGAATTCTTGAAATTTCCAAATTCTTATCTCACTCATTCACGGCTCATTAAATCCATTCTCCCGTACAAGTGATTTCTTCTCTCGCAGACCGCCAAAGTGGTATCCCAGGGTGTACCCCGACTGGTATTTTATTTATAAGTCCCTTGCGGCCAACCAAAGGGAACACATATGTACATACATATGTATATATTCCCGTCCCGAATTAATCACTGTGTGTCATATCATCAACCGAGAAGAACGAAAAAAAAAAAAAGAAAAAAGAAAAGAGTTCACCGAACTCCCGTCTGTTTACATAAATCAGATTTCCCTCTGTCGTCTGTCTCCAACTGGAAAACAATTTCCTCATTCTTTGCGATCCGAAGTATCAGAGAAGCGACAGCACATTTCCTCCAAAAGAGACGTTCTTTCTTATTCAAGTCTGATATGCTGTGTGACTGACATCGAGGTCTCAAGACAACAAGTCTGATGTCTCATGTCTGACATTATGCAGCAACAGAGAAGAGCTAAATCAATTTTGAAGAGGAATGCAGCGCCCTCTCTTTGGGGAGAGAGAAATTGCATTAATTGAATCGACCGACTAAAGTGAATGAACCACAATAGAACTCTTGACAGTAATTGGCATTCGCCTTCAATCTAAATATAATTCCCTCTGGAGTTTCATAGATAGTTTGATCGGATAATATACAACAGTCCTTAGTGTCTCTGTTGGGTGTCTTTGGATTGTGGACAAAGGCGGTGAATGAATAATCCTTAGGAGCGGATTTTCCCCCTATTTATATAGAAATTGCTGTTTCGAAAGTTAATTTCCTGATCAATAATTTAATGGTTTGCGTTAGCTGCCTTTAACGACTAATACAACGCAAACGACGACTGCGAGGGAATTATTTTTAACATTTGCTTTCTTAGAAAGGAGTAAAGTGGAATGAACCTTGGTCAACGAGGCAAATTGGTGCATAGCCAGGGGTGGGCGTTACGTACAATAAAACTCTTTCTCTGATAGAGTGTACCCTATAGTGCGTGGTATGGTGAAGTTTTGTAAATCTTGTAGAACAGTGTGGGGGGAAAGTAAATGGGAAGTAAAAGGTGAGCGACTTTCTTACACTTATCGTCATGCCATTGGTTTTTCTTGGGTGACGGTTGGTACTCTTAGTCCAGTGGTCCTTTATGGGTAGTGCGACGCAGTGGTCGTTCGCATTGATGGTTGCTCTTTGTAGTATTTGTCTACTACAGGCCCTTAATGTTACTATGAGCTTTGAAGGAATACCAAAACTTGACATGGCACAGAACATCTCATCTCTATTCACACTATCATATGTGGCTTGGATAAATAGGTTTTAGATATCGATTTGGAACTCTTGAGATTTCTTCAGAAAGATTAAGTCAATCGTCGATTCTGCAAACGAATATGTAGAAGAGGGCTTACTGAGTGATGTCGTGTTCGAAGGGTCTTTTTTTGTTGGAGGAGCTCTTTCATAACAGTTATACTCTCGACTGTTAGTCAGACGCTAGCGAGAGTTGGAACCATGAAAAATTAAGCTTTGATGTTATCTCGAAATCGAACGTTGAACTTCAACTCAGAAACATACTTTCTACTCCTCGTCCTTGCAGACGTCATAGCTCTACCTTACGTTGAATAACATACGGACATATGTCACCACTTTTTGGGTCTTAAATTTTGAGCTAGGAGGATGAAGTTTTATATCTGCGCTTTTGAGAAACAGAAGCTGTACAATTGTACAAATTTTGTAATCCGCCCATTGCCACGCCCTCGTTTGCATAACTTAACTATATTAAATGAAATCAAAAAATTTTGTTGAGACCAAATATTTATATATTCAGATTCTTTACAATTCATCCATACATTGTCTTTACCCACGCCCATTTTTTGGGGGGTTTTCATCAAAAATCCGATTTTGATGAATTTTTACATGTAACATCCGCCGACGTACATCCGAAGGTATCGTGCATCGTAGTTAAAAAAACAGAATGCAATCCGGCCCAGTTTATGAAGGCTGCATAGGAAGAAGGATAGGTTATCATGCGATCCGTTCCAGACGGATTGGAGCTTTTCTGTATGTTTTCTAGTCATTTTCTCAGCTTTTGCCTGAGTGCATCAATTCAGCGGTGTCTCACAGACAGAGGTGTAAATCCTAGCACATCAGTCGCCCTATTTCCGATGGCTTGCTGGCAGTTCTGACATTGGTGTACTATGCTTGTTGCTACCGAGTGAATTCTAGGTTCCGGAGGTATTGTGATTCAGGCTATGGTTTTCCATAGTCCTCCCAAAATTGAATCCCTTTCCGATCTTGGCATTCCGATCAAATCCCCCTGGATGATGTTAACGTCATAATTCGTATTTTTTTTTGAGGAGCTCGTATAAGATGCATTTCCTCATTCCCATACTCGTTTGTGATTTATTTTTGATTCGCTATTATACAGGCTCTCTCTGTTACGAGCTGTTGGGTGAAGGACTGCCTCCGTATACTTCAGGATACATAAGCCAATCTGCGAAAGCTGTGCTCACTTATAAGATTTTCAGGAATTTTTCAGCGTTGTTGTACCTTCTACGTGCAACGATGTTAACATGTTAAGCAGCGCATGCTCTGCTGGATTTCCCCAATGTTTTTACCGTGTAAAGACCTGTTTTTTTTTTTTTTTTTGGAAATCTGCCCTAATTGATCAATGAAATGCTGCAGTAGTTTGGATGTGTAGAAACAGAAGCGGTGAAATTATGCAGCCTTGCGGAACACCAGCTTATACAATGCACAGTTTACATTGGATATCTAAGGTAGTTCTTAACTATATATATGCCTATATAACGCTCTCCATGTGACGAGATCCCCTCCCACAATTTCCTATTTCCTTTTGCCAATCTTACAATCCACTTTTCCGAAGCCAAAAAAGATTGCCTTTCCAATACACACTGTAGAATCCTTAAGAACCACCCAACAGTAATGTGTTTGAACGTCCAATTTATAGTGGGCAGTTCTAGTGGGAATTCCTCATACCAAATTAAGGGTTGTACTTTTGTGCCTTTTTGTTGCTGTGGTCTCATACACATGTTATTGTCGACATCGATTTATTTCTATGCGGACAGAGGAGAACACTAATAAAAGGATATTGTATGACTTCAAGGCTTCAGATTACAGATGAAGGGAATTACGCGTTTAGGTTTCATTTGGGTTTTATGTAGTTTCTGTGCCACCGCACCATTACCACCCGTTCATGCATTAAAAGGATATTTCCAACAAAGTGAACTCCTTCAGATACGTATGAAGGTTAACAACCGGCTTTGAGGTCTAATAAATTATTTAAATGGCTTTACCAATGTATGAATGTATAAATGACGTTGGATGTGTTCAGAGATGAGTTACTCGGGGGCGTATACGTCACATTATTTTTAATTTAAAAGGGTAAATTATTACGCTGCATGGATATACAGATTAGTTAGTAACCCTTGTGTGCCCCGGTTTGATATTTTGCCCTTATTGTTTGTTTGTTTGTTTTTGTTTTTTGTTTTATGGCTTTAGTTGAACTAGCAATTAAAGTTTGTTAAACTGCAGCGTATGTATGTAGGATGTTGTTATTAGCGTGGTTCTTTATCTCATCGCATTCCATTGGCATGGACAGAGTTGTTGGATAGAATTTCTACTCCACTTTACTAATTGTTGTTGTGTGCAATTACATTGAATAGTAGAAAGCGGCAGTAATTGACAACTGTCGTTTATTTTAATTGCATCGCACAAAATGTGTAGTGCAGTTTGTTATTCATGTTTACAGGTGTGCTGTTAAAAATATTAAAATTATATTTTTGAGCACAGCATTTGACAGTGCGAACTTACAATGAGAGCTTCATTAAATGTAAATATGTCTAAACAGATGTCAGCATAAGGGTATACAACATTGTGGAACACGACTTTACGTTTTCCTCTCTATTTTTATTTTGGTTGGCATTTTTTAACTAGGGACGAAATTTGGTTGTCAACCAATCAATCTACCGGCTTGACATAGTTCAAACACTCGAGACATATAATATTCAAGGTTCAGAATAGTTTCAGAATATAAGCTTTATATGTAGATCGCTGCTGCTGTAGAAGTGAAAAAAAAACGATAACATCTCTTGATGAAACCGAGACATTTGTCGCCAAATTTGGTAACATCAGTAGTTTGCTGATTTCATCGAAGATCTAGAATAACTTGTCAAATCTTTTTATTCGAAGCAAGCGATAGGCAAGGACTATTGAAGAGGCACATACGCTGTCGTTGTGACTCCACAGTCTGCTTTGGAGTCGTTAAAGGTTGGAAATTTGCGATGACTCTATAACGACTAGACAAAGTCAAAGAATATTTTTAATCGTGAAGGAATTTATCGGGCTATGAGTAAAAAGAAGAATATTAGTATAGCGTCGTCGATCGAATAGTGAATGCACTCAACCTACTTTTTCATAACATTTTTGCATAAATCGGGCAATATGCCGCCAATTTGACTTTCGATATTGGTCCTGGACTATTCTAATAGTCTTATTGGCATAGATCAGCCCTAAAGAAAAAATAAGGTCAAGCAATCATACGACCTATGTAGGTGCTCAATAGACTGGTCCATTTCTGGAGATAACTTTCGAAATTCGACTTCAATAACTCGATTTTTTGGCATGTGGCCACGTCTTGTTGAAATTACCTATTCTCCAGCCATCCTCTTCCAATTTGTGTTCGAAATACTGGTCCCCGGTAGCGACTCTGACTGTTTCCAGCATCATTGAAGAAGTAGTATGACCAATGTAACCTCAAGCATGAAACCTTGGAATTGCTGACTTCCAGATGCGACAAGTTTCCTTATTAACGAAGCAGTTGACCCAAAAATTTGCTTCATCGCTAAGAATAATTTTGCGATGTAAATTGTATGTAAAGCTGTCGCAACCGAACGTGAACTTTGATAAAAACTTTGGATAGTTTGCAAAAAAATTTAAAATGCTAGATCCGAACTGTAGCGCCACCTAGGAAGAAGAGCCTAGCTTCTCAAAACTATTCATGCATGTCGATTACAGAATGGCAATTAAATTCTTCTATTGCTTGTAAGAAAATTTTTAATATCAGTTATGTTCTTGTATGTTTGTCAGACGTTGACAAGAGATGGGACCATAAAATAGATTCCGGTCAAATCTGCGAAGCAACTCTGACTAAAATAACTCACTGAACAGAGACATAAACACTCGAACATGGTTATAAATATACTAATCACACAGTAATTTCATTTCAAAATAATGCTGTCATTACTTATCGGATTTCTAGAGGTTAAACAGCGGTAAACCTCCACAGGGAAATTCAATAATTTGGTTTGCATTTCATATCGAAACAAGTCATGCAAATAATATTTTCCGATTTCTCTGGTCAGCTCGTTACGACAGATATATGTATGTACCCCCTCCTGCATTACCACAATGTGCGAATGGCAAATATTTTCACGTGATTATGACACTGATCTCTATAGATTCATTACCAAAATAACCACATGCACCGAGACCACCATCATTGAAATCCCTGCCACAAAATCTTGCCTGTCACCTGCCGCGTGCTAACATTCCACCAGACAACGATTGTATAAATAGTTTAATAATTTTTTTTTTTTTACAGCGGAGCACCACCGACACGTTACAGGTATCTACGAATACGTGTGCAATGTGCTATCGTTTGTGACCTCCTACCGATTTTCTTTCTAATTTCACCGAGCGCGTTGGAAATTCCACTGCCAATTACAAACAAATGTCGCCTCGTGCACAAAATGCGGTTGGTAATTACATCAAGTTGGTTAATAGTTGTGCCTCGTGGAGGAGGTTTGAATCGCTACACATACATACACACATTTGGTGGTGGCTAGATTCGTGCCATGCAATAATTAGCTCATACACCGGGTTTCCTTTTGTTGAAATTTTTCTAAACGCTGTGCTGGGTTGACGACGGTGATAGTGGCAACGTTGACGAATATTTTCATTTGAATAATTTTTGATTCAAGTAAAAAAACGTGCCAATTGGAATGGACGCGAAAGTGGTTGTTATTACTGTCAGATTGGCATTTATAGAATGTAGTAGATGGAAAGATTAATTACCGCCTTCTTGGAATGCAAAAACACAGATCTAGTATCTCATCTGACTGAATCAACACACAAACGCCTTATAAAACCGTCAAGTTTAGAGTGATTAATCTTTTTGGAATGTCAAATAAATATTATTCAAATGCAACTTGTTTATGCGTCAGTCGCACGTACAACTGCAGGAAACCACCCAAATGGTTATGTAGATTCAAGTCCACTTGTACAGAGAGCATGACTCAATTGACAACAGACTGCCTTCAATGCAACTAGAAACTTCAATTTGAACGTAATATTGAAATTGATAATTTAGGATCATCTCCTTTTTTTTTGCGCAGCATTCAACCACCCGAGGTGAGACGATTGTGTGTAGGCAGGGTATATGTTTTTATAGATTTTCCAGTTGGCTGGTCGCGGCGTAATTACAAATTGATATGGAGCACCAGCAATTGGTATTCATCACGGGTGTACACCGGAAAAGCCATGGATACTGCTCACTATAGATTGCAAGTGATGCATACTAAATTACACGACTGTAGAAAACACTTTGTTCCAACTGTCGACCGGCGTAGTTTAAGTTGAACTTGGTGCACGCGGATGATACATAATCAAGCATTAATGTATGTACATATGTATGCGCGATGAACCTGATAGCGAGTACAAAAATTCATATTTAAGTGGTTAACCAATTTGTTTATTATGTGAAATTGTTGATGCAGAGGACAATGACCTCTTGGATCGTGAAATGTCACAAGCGATGGCAGCTGAAAAGTAATAGAATAAAGTTTAGAACGCAAATTATTTCTTGATACGCAAATTTATACTAATCGACAAAAAAGTGTTTCATCATCCTCCTAGATGGTGACTAAAGGGTTTTTAAATCGAGACGTACCATTTTTCCAATAGGATTTCTCGGCTATGCGTTTCAACTCAACTATACTTGCTATTTAATCATGGAAAGTATCCTCTTCAACAACGTTTGCAAAGTAAATTGCAATTCCAGAAAGGCCAATAGTAAAGGAATAAGGTTGGCCTAGTTGGAAATGGCATCCACCGCTTCCGAGTAACAATTGCAATAGGCACTGAAAAAGGTTTCTTGAGTACGTGGTATTTTTTGTCCCTTCTGGGTGGCTCGCTATGCAACTAAGAAAACTCTTACGCTTACTACAGTTTAACTGCGACTGATCAACATGGCCAAGCCCAGATGGGCAATAACGTTGGGAAATATTGCAAAGCTCGATGAATTTTTATAGCCTTTTTAAAAGGCCAACCAACAGATGGCCCACCCTATACATTATGCGGCCTAATCTGGATCAAAAATGCTCAAATGGTAGTTTCAAACTCATTATAACAAGCTCCGGCTGTGAGTAGTTTTTGGGCGTTCTAGATTCTTGTGGTATCACAATAGGCTTACATTGCTCTCCTTCGTTTAATGATCCCTTTCCTTGATGGATCCGTGTCTTAGCAGTAGAGCCTACTAAAAAATAAAATGCCGTCTGAATTAAAGAAGCCTTTGCTTTGTTTTATGACTAGCTTCATCTCTGTTTTAGATAGATAGAGGTATTATGGCTACTCAAGAGACCAAGAACAGAATTTACTTCCCTTTACAATGATCCACTCATCATCAGCTTACCTAATTGCAAGGTATCTTAACAGCTTTAACGAGGATGGAAAACAAATTGTAATAGCATGCAAGATTGCGTATAAGATTGTCTGTCAGTCCATTCACCTAAATATCAAGACTGATACCACCATTTTTTTTGCACAGTAGCAAAGCGAGTGAGATATTTGATTTTCTGTGAAATAACTTCTTCAACATTTTAGGTTAAATGTTTGTTGACTTTCAGTGCTAAAGGATATACTGAATCCTATCGATATCTGAGTTTCTATCGTTATTTGCGATTTAGACTGAAAGTAGTGTGCTTTCTTAGGAGTAACTTTGTATAACACTGTAAGGGTAATTATAACCCTTTGACCGCAAGTACTACGCCAAACTCAAAATATTTATAAAAGAGAAAGACAGGTTGATTGCTTTAATTTTTTTTATCCCGGTTTGAAATTTGGCAGTAGCGTCGTGGTTCAGTAGTTATTGCGTCGGACTACTGAGTTGGATGTTCGAGATTCGAGCCCCAGACAACATCGGAATAGTTTTTCACGGTCCCACCTCTTGCGAGCGTCTGACAAACATCCGAGAGTAAAAATTGGGCTTCGAAAACGACAGTAAACAGTAGGCTCCTTCCAATCGTGTGAAGAATATAACACCCACAATGCGCATGCCATCTGTTGTGCCAAATATTTTTTTGTTTTTTTTTTTTTTTTTTTCAGTTTGACTAACAGATTTAGTGTCCTTCATTCTCCCTTATCTGTTCTACAGTTTGAAGATTGCTCTTTATATAGACCCACCAAAAGATGTTTGGTACACTCAAATTGATTGATATTTTGAGTCAAACAACATCATACAGTATACTGCTTCAAAAAAGTAATTATTTCAAGGCTTGTGTCAGCGTATCATCTTGCATTCACATTCTCCATCAAATGAGTCGTTCGCAGTCTGACATATGACCGGTAGCATCCCGTGACACGTCTGCCAATATCGGATGATGTTTGAATTAAACGTCTAGACGCCAAATTGTCTCCCGGCTGACGCCATACGATGGCGGGATTTTAATACGGAATTCGCGTTACGTCAGCCCAATAGACGTCATCTTTTCGATATAAATTTTTACGATAACCGCACGTTTTTGAAGTGTGTATTGGTACAAGAATAATTACGTTTTAACTACTCTCGTTACTTTTATTAATTTTTACATCTGTCAAAAAATCTTTTGAGAGACAAAAAATTAAGACTGATTCACAGTCAACAAGGTAATATATCTAGAGCAATAATTTTCGTTTCGCTCCGCGCATCTGTCAAAAAATCTAAAAATGTCGACAATTGTGAACCCAACATGAAAGCAGTTAGTTGGTTTCAAATAGATTTCTTCTGGTCTTGATTAATTGTCGGCATTTTTAAACAATTTAAATAAGAAAATTATCTGTCATAGAAAGGGGTCACAATCGTCCCCCATTTTGAAGGTGCGCAATACATTACCTTATAATAAGTGTACTGTGCACAGTAAGGGCTTGACTTGTATGAATGGACTGTCTTATCTTTTTGGGTATAATGGGCTTCGTTCGTTGGTCCTCAGCTTAAGTCTACTTTTGTAACCTTTCTTAGACAGTTCAGTTGTTGAGAAAACATAGAATCCAATTTTATTGTGGAATTCTTATTAAACTCTCCCTATGACATTAACGAGTATGAATCCAATTTATCATTTTTAATATACCAAAGATGATTGAGTCTAAAAATAGTCTTATTGCCGACAAGTCAGTCAAACGAGCATCAAACTGACAGCCGGGTATTTTTCTTTCATCGTCGTTCAATCGCGATTATTTTTATCAAACAAATCGCAGCGAACTTCAATGAAGCAAATCCCATTGCACTTAGCAAAACGTAATATAGTTTCACTACTACTGGTAGCTGCTGAACGATAAGTTCCACCGGCCAACCTCCTTTGATCTTGATCAATGCTGATAATAACAGCTCATTAAGTTGTCCGGCTGTATTCACTTCATCTCATTTAATATTTTGACGTCTTTCTTGACTGCATGTTGCATGCATGCATATGCCTAGAATGTGTCGACGACGCGCACCCTGGTGGGGTTATGATTTAGTTTTACGCGGTTGCAAACTGTGCCCTGCCCCCATTTTTATTTAACGGATCAATGAAGCTCAACGTTGTCGCGTTCCATTTTCATTTAATTTTTTTCGATTACCTAGTAAATTGCATTCATATCCGAGGAATGTAATCAAATGGCATGGCAGGGCATGCCAATTGTGTAATTGAGTTGATAATTGGTTATAATTAAACGATGCGTTTCGATTTATGGTGGCCGGTAATTATTGGCGCCAATTACTGTCCAAACTGACAGTGTTCATAGATACGTTTTGGTGCGTAGCGGCAATTAGTGTTTGCTCTACATGTTCAGAAAGAATAAAAAACAAAATCGCTAAAAAGAATTTGTTTGACTTCTAAAAATAGCCAAGCCTTCTAGTCAAATATTTGACTTTTAATTGAGATTTGTATCAGTAGATGCGTAATAGCCGGTATTTAATTTATATTTTGTTTTGGTCGATGACTCAAAGGAAAATATTTGTTTTGATGGTTCAAGACCATCCTGAATTGGCTTTTTTATTAGCCACGTGCTTTGGCACAAGCACAAGACGATAGATTGCTTTTCTGACGCGTTGGTCTGATTTTTTTTTTTGCTTTGTTTAATGTTGTCATCATGTTTTTATTAGTGTCATCATAAAAGTCGAATATAGACTGTATCCATGGGACAGCTATTAGGTGTGAGACGAACAACGTGAGACAGACCGAAGGTATATAGTGTTGTTTTATGAATCGTGTTTGGCTATTATTTATTAGGTATGTGAGTCATTAAGAGGCTTGTGCTTTTACTGACCAGTGTTAAGGTGGACGGGTGGAAAATCGAGTGGGTAGTGCTATGAATGAGTTTTCAACAGAATAGATAGGGTGCTTCAACGTCTAGCGTTGGAGGAAGTTTCTCATAACATACACACCTTATGAGTTAATCTCGGTAATCTGTATCGTATCTGAAGGTTGGACCTATGGCAGTTATAAAGAGAACGCTGTATAGATTATATGATCACAACAGTCGTAATAAAACCAAATTTGAATTGTGAATGCTGCGCAGCAGTCTCTGGTGGGTTATTGACCTATACTTAAATTGCCAAAAAAAAAAAATTCCAAACAAGTTACTTAAGCTCGCAATTGCTGGAACTGATGCAATAATCAAACTTCAAGTGCAATAAAGTCATTGTTTAAAAAGTTATATGGGATATGACTACGTCTCGGTTAAACCAAAACTGATTCACATCCCTGTTATTCAATTTAGTCTCTATCCAGTATCGATGATAAATAAAGTCAAGTGCAATGATGTCATTAATCCATAAACCGCATTAAACAGTCAACTTCGGTGCTTCATGAATCACTTCAGGGTTTCATCAAATCTCGATTTGGACAATTTTTCTTGTTTACTTACAAAACCCACTGGGGAAGTGCTCCGTCGCTGAGGATAATTCTCAATGAAGCATTACCAGTCTGAATATAACAAATCTGCGATGCTGAATTTGTGAGCACAAAAAAAATATATTTTGCAAAAATCTTCTGCAAAGTGACGAGATGTCCAATTGCTGTGAACGATGATGAATAACATACATAAGTGCTCGGTTGTTTCGATGCAGCACTCGAAAGTTTTCGTCGGACAACCTGAAATCGATTCTGTTTTCTTTAAGTGTCTCACCATACATACATATATGTATATGTATATGTATATATTCGGGATTCATTATATGTATATTTTTACCGAAATAATCCGAAGTCAGAAATAATTCCACGAATTAAATTACAATTGTTTGAACTTGAGATGCGCATCACTCCTGTCTTTCGTTCTGAGAACGGACTTACATAATTGTTCAGAAGGAGTCAATGAAATGCCTAGTGATATATGTAATATGATCCCTATCGTACCCTATAGATCATATAGCAGGTACGAAGTGTATTTCCTCGAAATGTGCGAATGGAAAAATCCAAATGAGCTTCTTAGGGATTACACTTATGTCTAGCATCACTAGTGGCACTGAAGTCGGCTGGTATTTGGTTAATGTAACCAAGTTCTCCCATGTTCTGAACCAAGTGGTCGAACTGAAGTAGGTAGGTACTGGTTCATAGCGGAATTATAGTAAGCAAAAATCCGGCTATCGTTGGTGGATTCAATTCCGTAATCAATAATTGGTGTTAGTGTGTAAAAAATCTTGTAGTGGATTGATTCTCGTATAGTGTTTATGCATATCTAGAGATGGTTTAGTTTGGATCCCTAGACAAACGAAATTTTGTCTATAGTGCTCAACTTAACCACGAAGGGTCTTATCATATGTTCTATAGGACTAAGTCAAGCACTAACCGTTAATAAACTCCTCCAGTGATTTTTTGTTTTAGGTCCTTTTTGTGTCGTAGTGAAAGATCCTGCCTTTGAATTAGCTGGCTATTATTTTCAGATGATAGTTCGCTATCTGCAGTTGCTTAACACTCTAACTATGCATTTCCAGGACTTAGCTGAACGCTTTTTAAACGTCGAGTGTTACGACGGAATACTACTGTCGTGTTTCTCCTATCCATCTTCATTCCGTGATTCATTCTTCCCTATAGCCTCACTTCTTTCTGAAATCGAACTGTTCTTCAGTGCATTGTTTCAGTCTTGGACGTATGACTTTTCACGCACTTTACCCGATGTGTCGAGCGTTCACAGTGTCTATACAAGGTTTGTACAATTACAGTTGATGTTGTTCTGATCGCTTTCTTCAGAACAAAGTTTGGGATTCCACCGATTCTCTCAGTTGTGACTGGTGGTATTGTTTTCGGTTTTTCCGATGTTCCTCGGCAGAGTAGGCTTCGTCTTTCCACGGGATAGGGCTGGTGCGCACTTCCCCAAGGCTTGTAGTGCAGTTCATCCCTGAGTGGGTGGAAAGATTCCCGCTTGGGCCTCTCTATCAGCTTATGGAGATGTTTTCTCCTCATTTGGAATAGTTGTCGCAGTACATCATCATCTTCAGTATTCCTAATTTTATCTGGCCCTTTTTTTCTGGTCGTCCACGTATTCTGAGGAAGTTTGCACGTGTAGATGTCTAAGACATTTAATTTTTCTAGATATTGACCTGCTGGCGAATGTCAGATCGATGAAGTAGCATGTTATACTATTCTCAAAGGTGTTGCCCTGGTTTAGTAGCACTAGATCAAGGCTAGCAAACGCCTCTACTAGATGGCTCTAGACATAATGTGGTCAGAGTCTTGTAGTTTACACAGTACTAAATGATTTGACGTTTTACTTCACAGAAATTCGTATCATTTTTCGGAAACATTTTTAAACTACGAGGAATTGCTTCATTGTTATACCTATTTTCAGAAAAATACTCTTTCTTCGTATTAGACTCGAATTTAATGCCCTAGCTAGCCAACTCCCATAGGACAATCATGGATAAATCTACTCAACCATTCGAGGTATCTGAGAGTAGCATCATTAAAACCTACGTTGCATGTAGACTATAATAATGCACATCAATCTGAACGTGAGGTCATGTTCTACAGCACCTGTAGACCAAGCTTTCGAGCCGTGCAATTCAAACGTCCTTGTGCAATCAACTTTCATCAATAAACTTATTAAAATTAAAACACTAGATTTCTAGATTTCTCTCCTTTTTTTTTTGGTTCCGTATTAAAATAATTTACTTTCGGTCTCCAAGGAATACAAGCTGAATGGCGGCAGTAAAAAATCCTAATAATCTGAATGTGTCCCGGTGCTGTCCTTTATTAGCATGGTCAGACATTTTTATAGGATGATTATTATTATGGCATAATCACGCATACTAACCGTGAGACCATCAGCGCCAGGTGCACAGAAACAACGAACACGAACGCATAGTATGTTCATATTTATTAAACTTTTATTGTGTAGTTTATCGCTCTCTGTAATAACAACTAAAGAAAAGTGTATTCGGATGATGAAGCACATTAATTATTTTCTATTTGTTTTATTTTATGTCTGAGGTTTAAAGAAGATTTATTACGTTAATGCAGTGAAAATAAGATAATTGTTTTATTTACGCGATGGAATTAACCAAAACAGAAGAGTTATGTGGTGGAATTAGATGACGTAGGATGTTTATTGGCTCTATGCACATTAAATATTGGTTCATACCTAAAATTAGTGTTTTCAAAAGAATGCACAAAATTATTTCCGGATTTTATAGTTTCCGTCGCTTCTGCTAAGATATACAACGTGAGGGAATGATGTGTGTACACATCGTGAAAGATCTGAATTTGCATTGACGTGATGGGGATCGTAGTGACACAAGATAACATTGATGACACCGGTAAGCGTTAAACGTTTTCTGAAAATGCAAACAAATGATAAGTTGGAAAATGACTTACCAAAATGTCTCGGAAATGTGTAGTCACTATGCAAAAAAAAGACTTTGTTGCAGATTGAGACAATTGTTTGTAGGTCACAGTGTGCACCAAAAGTGTCATCAACGAGCCGATCCATATCATATTGTTTGGAGATGTACAAACATATTTGTATAACAAAAGGAAATTTCTTATTTCGCCTAAGTATACCAGGGCACAAGAAGGGTCATTGAGTCAGAATACTTTAACGTACATTGACAGTTGCATATTTGTTTTCTTTGGAATGTATTGTAATATTCAAGGGAGGATTATTTATGTTTAAGTGCAGTGACCCGTTGCAATGGGTGGGATAGATGGGATAGATGATATATCATTTGAAATATTTTGCTTGTCACTTATATGAATTGATGTTTAAGTTCTTCCTTCACGGTCCTTAGTCCGTCTGTTTCTCGCCGTCGCAGTGTCAAAAAAACAATCTTTTCTCCTTATTTCTTAGACCCGCAACGCAATGCAAAATTCTGTAAAATTTTTTTTAGATAATCGATATGTTTCTCGCCGTGTTAGCACCTGTCCCGTAAAACAAAAATACTTAAAATTTAGATACAGTTAGTTATCTAACACTCATTTGAGGTATTTCTAAAGCGAAGTCATTTTCAGATGAATCAATGACATCACTGCACTAAACTGTATCTATAAAATTTAATATTAGTTTATGTTATTTATTTAGTTTCATAAGAGGCTATTAAAGCTATCATTAACTTTTACAACTATCCTAAGGTCATCGTCTCTATTCAGTGGTATAATTTAAAAGCGCGTGAATTTAACGTGTTGATGCGTTCAGTTAACATTCATCGCGTGCCTTACGCAAATTATCATGTGAAAGCATTTCATTGCGTTTTCGAATAGCTCTACTAGTGTTTAATAATACCAAAGTCACGACATTCTTTGGAATCTTGTTTTAATTGTTGATTTATAGTTTAGCAAAGAGATGTTACAATCTTTGAATGTTGTATCGGTTTCTTTAATTAGTTAATGAATGTGTCTTAATAATAAATAGATTGAAATGCCAAAATAAGCAGTTGACAACCAAATATAATTAAGTATATTTTCTTTACAAGTTCAAATATTTCACAACATTTCAATACATCAAGTGCTAATTAATTGTCATCTAAATCAGATCATCACCATGACGATGTCTTTTCAATTGTGTTAGTCATGCGGCAATTCTATCATGGCACGAGTGTAACCCAATTTTGTCTATAAACAACCACAAGATCACTATAAATAGATACCCTTAAAAGTATCTAAATAATGGGTCAATGAATGTTAGGCGGCGTCGCCGGTGCTTTGTGACGTCGAATGTTATGGTCTTAAGGCATGGCACATGAATTTACACATTTTAACAATAAAATCTTTGACGAAGCTTAGTAATGGTGTTTAGAATAAATTATACTTTAAAATAGTTGTTGACAGTATCGCGAGTAGCGTAGAAGAGAAATGGAACCGTAACGAATTATAGGATGGCACCGTTTTAATTATTTCATAGTCAATGACACACAGTGGCGTAACTCGTAAAATCAAACCAAGCATTTACATAGTGTGCTTAACATTTTTACAAATTTGTGTATCCCCTTGGTATTTATATTACAAAATAAGATCCATCTAATATAATATTAATGAACAGCCGTAAGAAAAGGGGAGATAATCACTATCAGATTAAGGGGTGTAATATAATGGAATTGGTCATCAGATACTTAGGTGTAATGATTGACGATAGGCTCGCTTGCAACGAACAACTCGAAAGAACGTGCGACAAAGTTACCCGGTGAGTGCAGATTTATCCAAATTAATACTAAATATTGGCAAACCCATATTACACAGGAGGCTCAGTACTTCTATCAAAGGTCAATCATAACCAAGACAGTGGTCATTAAGTCAGAAAGATTAACTCTGTCAACTGATTATTTGTGGTCAGATGGTTCAGATGGTGTTATATGTGTCACCGTGGGAACGCTACATATCAGCAAATATATTATCTAGAAAACTACATAGAACCTACGATGCCGACATTAAAGAATCCCGAGCTTTGGTCGAGGTTATCAAGCTGGAAGAATGACTGGATATTCTAAAATTGATGGATGGGCATCACAGAGAATGTGAATTCTACCACGGAACAAGAAACGACAAACGCTGATGTTTAGAGATGTTCAAAGGAAGTACTTTGGGATTAAGGTGGTTGTTAAAACTTTCTAAGTAGTGAAAACATCAAAAAGGACCTAAACCAGAAATGTGCATATTAACAGTGAATTCTATGACACTCTACTACGTTCCGGGGTACTTGGAGGGAGTCGTTTCAGTCAAAGCTTAGAGTATCTCTTTTTCTGATAGCTTAAACTGTATATTGACACGGTACACGAATGGTAAACGAGAGTGTACCGTTTCACAGTATCTTTCAGAAGGGTCGTCTTCTTCTGGTTTTATCATTTCCTGTAATAAACAGAAATATTCAACTATTCCTCTTTTAATTGCTCGTTTGTTTATGGTCTTAAGTAGTTCAGCAAATGATGTAGAATCAAGAAATTCTTGGAGTCACCAGTACTTTATCATTGATTTTTCGAACCCCGTGTTTATTTTTACCCAAACCAGTGTTAATTCGTTTTGAAATGCACATTCATTTTTTTTTTTTTTGAAGTGATACCGCTCGTTTCTGTGTCCCTGATCACACCCTAATTGTCCAGTGATAAAAGAACTCTTGTTTAAGTGATCCAGATTAAAGAGCAGAGCTTTGAGTCTTTAGACTCCGATGACAGTGTTTTCACAGAATGCAACTAATGTCCACCGAATGGCTTTTAAAGCGAACCAATAGTCTCGTAAAAATGCAGAATACTTGTCGAAAATATCTGTTAAACTTAAGGGTTTTTCATTAAGAGCGCCACATTTTGTTTCTTTTTTTTAAAATAAAATAGCTTGTGTTTGGGAAAAATATTTTGAAGTACCATTGATGACATTAATTATTGAACCCAACATGATTCAGATGAGCTCCATGGAAACACGTAACACAATCATCGGCTGCGCTGAACCCAATTATTCATAACATGAATCGAGTAAAATCGCGAGCAACAAGTTGTCTAGTTTATGGGCTTAGACCATGTACTTAACATATAGCCTCAAAAAAAAGTAAAGCATTGAACAAATTGCAAACGTTTTTGAAGCGTATACTTTCCCATGATTAAAAAGCAAGTATGGACGAGTTGAAACGTCAAACAAACCACAGCTAACTTCAAGTATAGTCGAGAAACCCCATTGGAAAAATGGGGCGTCCAAATTGAGAGACCTCTTACTTGTTTCCTCGCTGAGTTACTCACACGACAACACTTTTACAGTTGTGTTGCGAGTTTTTCACGTCTCAATTTTCTTGTATCGATTTTGAAAATTCAGAATCCTCAAAGTGTATCCTGCCTTCATTATCAGCCGACATACCAAACCACTCGACTCTACAATTATTTCCCTTCAGAGGAAATAGCCGCGTTTATGCCGTGCCAGTCTGGTGGTTTTATACCAACATAGTTACGGTATAAACCCTAAATTATTTGTGCGCTGCCACATTTCTGGAATCGACAGAGTAGCAACCCTAGTCTAGCAGCGCTAGATTAGCATGGCATAAACACGGCCAATGACAGCTGCTGGCAACATCCGCGATTTTGTTTTTAAATTCATTCTGTATCGTTAGGTCTGCGTTGACCATCTTTAATTTACGGATTTGAAAGTTATCGTTAAAACGAAATTTTTCAATTGATGATCTGGAGACAACATTGAGTCTTGCACCAGCCAGGTAGGGTTTGGCTGGTGCAAGTCCCGGGAGATTCCACTAAGTGTGGTGTGGACTATATCTTTGTTGGGTTTTTTGGTGAAATTTTGTGTTCGAATATTCTATAATTGTGAACTGTTAAAACTTTTAAAACGGACTTGAGTATTGTAAAAGCTGAAATGAAATGCCTTTGAAGTTGTATAGCTAAATGTAATAAAGGTGGAGAAGTCGACCAGCTATTAAATAAGATAATGTGACCTGAAGGTCACTGAAATGTTTCAGTGTGTTTCAAAATGAACTTCCAATCGGAAAGTTTTTTTTATCTTTTAATACGTCATGTACAAATATCAGCTTTCTCTTGTTCCTACCATTATCGGGTGACCTTCAAAAGGTTTATTAAATACGGTTTCAAATATCTATCCAAACCTCTCATAAAATTTTCTCATTTCCATTTTGCACATGACACTAATCAAAATTCTGTAGTCCCTTCAACAAACACCTTTCTCATGTTACAACATTCAATATGTTGTTCTTAAACAATTCCCTCCTGGCTGTTGTCCTTACAGTTGCGGACATAACCCTTGACTTGAAATTGACACTTTTCAGGTGCCAATCTAAGTTTGACTGATTAGATAACAGAACACCCGGAGTGAAATATATGTGTACGCAGGTGGGTGGGCTATTTTCTGATAAACAATATTCTGCTATAGGCATATTTATCTAGGTCTAATATCATATTGACATATTATTCAATTTTAAGGAAAGCTAATGGCCTAACCGAGGAGGCGGGATTGGATAAGTGAAAACGTGAAAATGTTTATTTGTTCGCTTATCTTTTTCTTTGCATGTTTACACATCGCAACAATTGAAACTGATTGGATGATAATCATATTCGAAGTGAAGTGAAATAAATATTTGATTTTTTTTTTCTTTAACATAAGAGTACATATCTTGTCCCGGCCACATATACGCATATCAATCATTGTAGA
Source organism: Xylota sylvarum (assembly GCA_905220385.1). NCBI lineage: Eukaryota > Metazoa > Arthropoda > Insecta > Diptera > Syrphidae > Xylota > Xylota sylvarum. The sequence goes on from LR999958.1 coordinate 21,619,380, forward strand.
TGTATCTAATAGGAAACCATGCACGTTTTGAGTACATATGTAGTAAATGTTTATTTTATAAATTAATTGCACCCCATGCACGTGTGCACAGCTTTGTATAAACAGAAATGATAGTCGCTTAGCCGTTTGGGTGCCATAATTCGTTAAGTGCATGTACTATCTCTGTCGAGAACAAAAGGGATATATTTCATTCACTCTGACGTCCGCAGTAAAAAGTAAAACATCACTGCAACGCCCATACATATTTAGAATGCCAGAGCGCACACATTGTTTTCTGGTGCTGGGTCCCGGTTTCTATCAGAATCACGCGCTATAAATTCTCCAAGCCATCTGAGTTATTGGCCAGTAGTCTGAGAGTTGCTGCTGCTGCTACCAGAAGTGATATCGAATTACGTGGGGCTTTTACCCCTTCTTTTGTATACTGTCTTCTCCCTGAAAACTAATTACAAAAGTGCTTTAGTCGATTACTATTTTCTCGGGTCGTTCAGCAAACGATAAGCCAATGAAGGCCGGTGTGGACGGCAAGAGGAGAGAAAATTTGCACCTTCTTCGAAGATGACGGTGATAGGTATCTATCTGCGATGGTGTTCGGCCATACACAAGGTGGCAGCAAGGAAAGTTTTCTAATTTGAATGGACATAAATTAAATTAGGGATTTGGGTTTCAAGGAAAATAATTTGATTGGATTTTTAGGATATTTATGAAAGTTTTCGTATACCTTGTGCAGTTGGGTTAGTGTATTCGCGCGTCGAAAATTGATTGCTCGTCAAATATTGGAGTTGGATGGAGTTTAATTGTTTGGCGTTTTGGTGCTAACACAGGACTTTGTATTATCTTTATAAATTGTGGGGCCTAAGGTAATTTATAATAATGACACTGTCGTCATTGTTTTATTATACATTCGCTGCGAGTTAAATTAAGTTTACTTTAGGGAGACGTTTTTTTTTTGTCTTTTATGGGTTTGTTTAGATTTTGTTCATTGATTTGGACGGCCGTTCAATAAATTTCGAAATATTACCTCTCCATTGTTGATTAAGGATAAGCTTTGATCACCAGGTTCAAGGTTTCAAAATTATTAAAACAATAGATCGATATTTGCTACAGAGCTTGATTCACATTGTGACGTAGGGTTTCGAAATCGTTAAGTTAATCTCGCAATGGCTGGCTAATCCATTTACATGGGCAAATAGAGTGTGTCAGAGAAGGATAACATACATATGTACATACATATGTATGTATGTAAGTCTGGAAACACGCATGTTACCTGTGAAGAAAAAAAATTCAAATCCATAATGGTTTCAATCCAATTTTTTGTTTATAGCAAATATTGTGAGTCTAAAATAGGTCCAGTGTGGAACTCCGACTGTATCACAACGTCAGATACTACGGATCTAAAGAAGACTCTCTACCGCGATCTATGAACCACGATTTGATGGTGAAAACGATGTGTTCTGACTTATGAGTTCAAGAAGAATGATTTTATAAAAAATTTGATTGATAACCGAAATAAATTGCAAAGTCATCAAACTACTTGATATGAACTCAGTTACATTTATGGTGGGTGATCTACTTTTAACGAAATCATGTTGTTTGTTGGATGAATAGTTCTGAAATGAAAGAACAAATGGCTTTAGTATCTATGTGAACTACAACTACATTTGCTACTGTGTGAATAGTGTAGACTTCGCTAGTCTACACTGAATTACTAATAAAGCCTAGGCCGTGTCAAGTGAACAATACCTAAACCAAATTCTGACAGGTATGTACATAGATTGTTGTAGATTGTAGCTGCGGAACATTGCTGCTACGTCAGCTAATTATGAGGGCACAGGCCACTCGAAGAGAATGTGGTTGACTGTTTGAAATTGTGTCCTACAGTCAATTAAAACTAAAACTGGCATAGTACCGTCCATTTTTTGCAACATCTGATTTTCACGTCTTCGAAATTGTGCAGGTTTTGGGGGGTTCCTAGCGTACCATATTAAGGCCCAAATTCAAGCGACCCTTATAGTAGAGAAACTGTGCTTCCCACAAGTGCTAAAGATAAGGAATAAGCGGTTGTGATAGTCGAACTATCTACTGGATTACCTATCACATCGATATTTACCACGATTAGATCCCTCAAGAAAATTAAAGACGTAGTAGTCGGTCTTATTCAAGCAACTAGAGAAGATAATAGCTAGGACAGTTTTGAATAAAAGAACATTTGTATTCAACTGTCAATGTCAGTTGACCACTTCCTTCATATGTAGCCTACAGTTTAAGACTAAAGCGACAATTATGTTAAACACAACTAAAATAAAAAATGTTGGCAACACCTACACTGAGCTTGATTGCGCTGGTTACTAAATCGAGAAAGGAAGCGTAGCTTTAACCAACTGGGATCGAAGAAGTGAAAGTTGCTTCGTAATCAAGCTGTGACTACTCCTCTTTCGTATCTCAAAGGAATAGTTTTGACACAGAATAGGGAAAATTGTGTAAATGACTAGACACTGATAAAGATAAAACATTCTGTAAAATTTTAAACAAGATGGCGTGCAATCAATTTTGACTCGTCTTGAACTAAAACGTCAGTGTCTAGTTTGTTTTCCAAAATGATTGAGAATGGTTTATTTTTATTTTTATTTTTATTTATGAGCATGTCAGCTGCTAAGAGGAATATAATGCTTGACGACGATATCTAGTCAAATTGGAATACCCTCTCAAGACCTTTTGATAGTGTTATGCCATAAATCAGTCTCTACTACTTTCTACTATAAAACAACCAAGAAGTAAACGTTTTGCATCAATTGACTGTCAACGATTTTATGACTTGATTTTACGATTTAATTTTATTCGAATATGATTTCCAGTTGTGCGACTGTCAGCTGGATTATACAGGTGCTGATGTATGAATAATTCTGCTGTTGTGGGCAGTTCCCATAAACCGCTATATTCGGCGATTTAATTTGAATCCAACTTACGTATGTTTGTTTTTTTTCTCCTCATATTGTATTTTCAAAACCAATTATCATTTTCCTATCAATATTTAATGAATTTATCTTAGCACCCATGCTAATGGTATTTTCTCCAATTAAAATCGAAAAAAAAAAGATACAAAATCAATAAACCGCAAATGACAATCTCACGACAATCTGCAGCGTCGTGTGTCAAGTTTTGTTCATTATTTTCTTCGCTTTTTTAACATTTTTTTCTGCTATCTTCGTCGTCGTTGGCGTTGTCGTTGTCGTTGTCAACAACATCATCCTTGTAGCAGTCATTGTTTGACTTAATGCCGTTGTTAACACGACCCACATTGCTCGTGTAATCCCTTGATTCTACCATGTCCTTAATTTATTTATACAGTTTTTTTTTTTTTGACCTCCTTCCACCCATCTATGAAGCATTTTTATCACAATGTACCAACGTTTCGTTTTTTTTTTATTGCAGACTCTGCTCGCTGACAATAACGAGATTATCAATATTGACACCCTTGCCAGGGGACATGACATCCCTGTCGTTAGCTGTGAAAATGCAGAGCTCCAAGCGTACACTACGCTCTCATGAAATTCCAATAACGCAAAATCTCACTGGATCTCAATTGAGTAATAATGTATCTGGCTCGGGTGGTGCAGGAGCTGGAACGGCTGCAGCATCCACGCAACAGCAGCAGCAGCAATTTCAATTGCAACAGCAACTACTGCTATTGCAACAGCAGCAGCAACAACAACAGGGGGGAAATCAAATAAACAACAGTGGGGGATCCGGTGGTGGGGGTACCATTGGAAGTGGCAGCGGACCTGGTGGCGGCGGAGGCGGTGGACAAATTAATTCATCGCTTGGACTCAGTAATAATGGTGTTGGAGGTGCCAACTCGAACTCGAGTTCTGGTTGTAATCTTGGCAATATGAACAACATTGTGGGCGGTATGAATAGCATCCCCCTGGCGGAGACTGAGCTCGATTTGCACTTTAGTCTGCAGTATCCACACTTCATAAAACGAGATGGGAATAGGTATGTACATTTTTTCTTTTCTTTATTCAATGTGTTTATTCTTTGCATTGGGAGTAATGTTTATTTTTTTTTTTATGTGTCACCCTGTATAGATTGGTGATATTGCTGCAGAGGCGTAAAAAATATAAATCGCGTACGATTTTGGGCTACAAGACTCTGGCGGAAGGTATCATTCGTATGGATGCTGTTCTACAGAAATCCATGGATATGACAGTTGAACTGACTGCATCGGGAAAGAACGGACGACCAGGTACAACTGTGGCTAGTTTAAGGGCGGAACGTGTTTCATCCATTCCAGTTGATCATGACAATAAAAATAATAATAGTGTGCTACTAGCAGGTAAACTCTTAATTATATTAATAAAATTTACCGATTGAATGGATTGCACCGATTACAACGAGGATCTATTTTCTATCTAGAATTTCTACTTTGAATGCCGGAAGAAAACTACTTGTTTCTGTTAATCGGGATTAAAATATCCTGGGTCATATTCTTTTTTTGCTTTTTGAACTGATCTAAGTTTATAAAGATCATTATATCAGCAGATTAGCGAGCGGTATATATCATAAATAAGAATAAGTTTTTTGTACATTTTTAAAGTGCAGTTGTGTTATAGACCTGAAAGTGTCAGAATTTCAGAACCTTGCAGAGTTTCAATCCGGCTTGAAGTGGAATGTACGAAGTACACATCTTAACACCCATTTACTGATAGCTATCTGATGGCTATACTCACAAAATACCCAAGGGCCAGTTTCTCACACTCCATAGACTATAGTCACACTCCTTTAAAATTTGGAATCGAGTTTGACTTTTGTTCAGTGGTCTGGATTCAATTCCACACCTTAACTCATTCCTGAACTGATCAGAATCCTTCAGTCCGCTTGGTTTGAATTTAAGAGGTGGAGTTTAAACGTATATGCGACGAAGGTAGATTAACGACGGATTTGATAGCAGCAGCAATAATGACGAAGAAAACATATATGTATTTGGATATTTTGTCACGCTGTAGTTCCAAAGTTTCTAATGTCATCTTATCTTTTTCTTAGTTCTTGAAAAAGAGGAGATGTCATCACGTCCCTTTCTTATTGTCTGCAAAATTCCCAGTCTTGGCGGCTTGAAAATACTTTTCATCTCTTCAATAAATGATTCGTACATTTACATATCTACTTTCGTTTACATCCCATCGTTGCTTTTCAAATATTTCAGAACTTCCACCAAAAGTACTTTCAACTGTTGTAAATGTTTTATTAAATGTTAAAAAAGTAACAAGAAACCAAGTGCTCTGCAATCGGATTTTCTAAATTTGCTTCCAATAACCTTTTTGCTCAACACCTTTTGAATATTAACCTATTCTACTTTATATTTATTTTCCTTTATTTTCACAAATCCTTTCCCTTCATGTACTCCTTTTTTTTTGCGAAATCACCAGCTTTGTATTGTGCTTTTCTGTTATGTAAAACCGTATCCCATGTGTATTTCGTCCTTAATGTCGTCCCCATACTCTTTAAGTCCCAGGCACAAGATATAAGCGAACTAAGGCAATGTAAGGTTGTTGGTTACAGAGATAAGAAGGATTTATCAGACGGAAAATATATTTTCTTCTAAGGAAAAATATCTGTTTTCTCATACCCCATCCCATGGGGTTGTGTGTGCCCTTCATAGCAAATTTTCCATTTGGCCAAATAATCCTTCCAAATCCCATATCACACTAAGAACCCGTGAATTCCCTAAAGCATGTTGTGATAAATATTCTATAATTGATCCACAGCGTGTGATATTCGAAATTCAACTGTATATGTGGGAGAAGACCGAGAAAGACAGTTTACAGGAAAACTGAATGGGAAATGAAAAGGGAAATTGATTTCACAAAAAGCAAAAGGACCGACAATCTACGTATGTATGTACTATACAATGGGTGTGTGCTTACATACATATATAAATAAAAAACAAGCACCTTGACATTTTCTACGAAGATTTATTTGTATTTCAACATTAAAGCAGCTGGTTCAAGGCGTTTACATTAAACTCATGTCAGTTAATGTGCGTCTGATTTTGATTTGATATTTTGATTACCAGTAACCTTCTACTGTGTTTGAAATATGATTAATTGGAAAAGTTATGTGTTGCCCTTTGTTAATGGAGAGAATTTTATTTATATATTTAATCTATCCATGTTGTGGAAAAAATCCGAATTTAGAAAATTTCTGTAAATACAGAAATACGTAAGTACTAAAAGTAATTAGGAGGTGGGATTGTATTAGAGTACTTCGTAGTATGAAGCTGGTAACTTACCCGAAAGAAATGTTTCCAACGTTTCGACGTTATCTTTTTTGTCAATACCTATTCTCTGCGGTCGCAAATTGTGTTGCATCCGGCACTTATTTTTGGATCACCCTTACTTCAAATTAGATTTTAGCGAAAATCTGAATAGGAAAAACTTTAAATCTTCTTTTCGTTTTACGATCTACGCCAAATAAACAACTGAAACTAGGCGATCTTATCAATATTCGTACCTTGTTATCTAAGTCAACTTTTCTCGAATGTTGTCCAAAGAAGGAATGCTGTCGTCTGCTATGGTGAAGTGCGTTACTAAACCTTCTCCGCTCGTAAGAGCAGACATAAATTTTTTCATCAATTTTGAATCAACTTGTAAGCCAAAGTTTCTAATGAAAAGAAATTCACTGAATTCTGGATCAAAATAACAAACGACGAAAGTGTCTCCTTAAACATATGTTCATATGTAAGCTACTTCTACTTACGGATTTGCTCAAGGGTCTCCTTAAACGGTCGAAGCTCACGGACATATGATATGTCAGAATTTTGAATGTAATTGATTCCAACCGTCTAGCAAGCCCTTTTAATCCGCGGAGACTATAATTGACCATAGTGTAATAACAGAAGCTACATATATCGACTTCACTTCTTTGGCTAAAGTTTGACAGCTATCTTGAGCGAAATTACTGTCAGGTGCGACGTATCCTTGTGCTTTCATGTCACTAGGATATTCCGGACAATTGCAAAGCCGTCGTCTCCATAATAATTGGAGGTGGCGGACTTTCCCTATGGAATCGATGAAGTTCCATCTAAAAACTGCAGCCAATAGAATGTCAAATAGTAGAAGGAACTATACCTAGACGTGTAAGGGAATGACATTATCTTGCGGAAGTAGATTAGATTAGATTATAAGTGTGAGGTGGGAGCATATTTGTACAATATTTTCCAATTTCAAGCTGGCTCATGATACTCCAGTAAGTGATAAATCCAAGGAAATCGTTGAGTGAGATAGCAGATGTATCCTCTGCCTCAAGGTGTTCTGATAAAACAGATAAAAAATGTACTTTGCTGATTCTTCGTCCTCGTTGGACATTCTGCAAGTATATTTGTCATCTCATTGTTTATATGTCCGCTGTGCAAACAGAGATCATACCCAAATGTTATGATATCTGTTTGTGCTGACTAATGACATCAGTAATTGAAGGATTTCTATGTCCAGGCCGATTTAAATGAGCTTTCTCGCTCATAATAAATTTTTCATAAATCTACCAATATAAAGTTTTTATGATGGTATGACACCATTACAGGGATTAGAGTCCTTAAGGTTTGGTTAATTAGTTTGCATCACCTAGATTAATTTCGCATACCTAAATACACAACAATAAAACAATCTAAACTGACATAAACGTCATTATGTAAAAATGCCGAAAAGTAGCGTGACACTAGCTCCACAATAAGAGCCAAATGTCAGACCAAATCAGAGTGATTGCCATTGGTGTGATTGCTGGTGTCATCACCTAAAGACTCAGTTCCAAGATTAAAATTTTGAAAAAGAATATGCATTTGAAATAAGATGTCACCGTCACGAGTCACGTGAAATTCACTTGGACAGCTAGTATAAACATTAAGAACTGATTTCCGTGACTTCCGAAAACAAGTGGGTGTAGATTACCTATTATTAACACACGTGACCTACATATATGTTATATCTATTCCGCATCGAAACTACCCACAAAAATCCATTGCGCCTTCACAAAATAATCAATTATCCAATTATCCCAGTGCAGTCCAAATATGCGTCACCGATTTGACACTTTCTATTCTCTTTGAATTCGACCTGAAATAACCACTTTCCGGTTATTTTCGTACTCATAAATGTCGGGGCGTTCCATAATTAAAATTGCATACAACCATGTTTCTTTTTCATTTCATATTTATGTGCATGGCTTTGAATTATGGTGAAACGGTTTATTAATGGACTCTTATTCCATTCATATGAAGTGAGGGTGTGTTTGTGTGTCTAACTTCAAGGTTATCTTGTAGTGTGCTACTGGCTCAGTGGCTCTACTGTTCCAGTGAACGATTTTCAAAAACTTGTAGCTTATTGAGTTTTATTTGTGTGTGCAACACTTTCCCCCTTTTTTCTCTCTTTCTCTCGTATCAGTTAGAACGTAGAATTGTGTATAAGAGGGTGTGAAAGACGTCATTGAATGTGGATAAACTATTAAGTGCGCTTCTTAACAAATTAGAAACGAAAAAACAAGGACTTTCGGTTATTCTCTTAAGCATGAATGAAAAAAAAAAAAAGAAGTTCGTTGGTTTATTGAGTCATCAAATTAGCCAACATGTTTTTACGTATCGCTAGAATATTCCCAACAACGTGTAGTAAATCAAATGGGTCTTAAAATAGATTATCTTTATAGCTACTGCCTAACCTTATGCTTCAGTGATCTAAATTCTAAAGGAGTAAATAAGTGATTTGGAAGAAAGTGAAAGTGCTTGTTCGTTCATGGGAGTTCATTAAATTACGGTCTTGTGAAATGGAACATCTGCGCTGTCCAATTACAAATGAAAAATTCTTCCTTCTTTGGTTGGTATAGTTTTTTGTTTTTTGTTCGTTTTAAATTAGAAAATTGAAAATATTGTTCGTTTTAATGTTCAGGTTTCGTGAGAGTTTCTTGGGCGTATTTGTCGTATTGTGTTAAAAATTTATAACTTTCCAAAAGGCGTGTAACGCTTTTGTAGACATGTGTCACTTATACACAATTTCGGAAAGGAAGTGTGTAATGGCTTTTCGATTTTTATGTAGAAAAGGGGGAGCGTGACACGCTATTACTGTGATTGGAAAACTCTGGAATATTCAGAGCGTGCATGGTGTAATGAAATCAGGTTTTCAATACATTTTAATTCCATTAATAGCTTTTGAAATGGTTTCTCCTCTGGAAGTACACATGTAATTGTAAACAATTTACCTAAAAGATTCTAAAAATTTCGTGAAATTGGGTTTTTTGTTTTGCGTTGTGTTTTAAAGAGAACAAGATAAGGGACAGTGTAACATTAGTTTTTGTTACAGCAGGATTCTCAAGTTTAGTTAGACCAAATCTCTGGCATCCGCTATTGATCTTTATACAGGATGTTCAGTTGACAATACAATATCACTGCAAGCACTATTCATTTTTCACATTTACATACTAATGTCCTGTATTCCCTAGGGCCTCTGTTACGCCTATGTACCATCGTGTACAATTTCTGGCAATTTGAGATGTAAGAGTCCATCAAATTATTTCGTTTTTCGATAAAGCAGTCCGAAGCACATCGCTAATCATCAATAAGAATAGTATAGGTTAAATAATGCAGCCTTGTCTTTACCCCGCTTTGGAAGTGATATTTAGAGCCATCGTATGTAACTTTGATTAATTTATCGGTGATAACTCTCCTGCGGAAGGCAAACCAATTGAATTCTCTGGTAACCTGTGAAGTAGTGTTCGGTATTCAACGCATATTGGGTATGTCTTTAAGATACAGCAGGCAGCACGCAGATAACTTCTTAGCTTTTGCACTGCATAGGTTCTTCGCTCCACCAGTGCCATCCTACCACTTTGTTGCCATTCAGTCGTCATCTTTACTAAGAATTTTGGACGATATTTAAGTATGCCTTATCGATAGAAAGTAGTATAATGCTCCTTCCATCTCTTGCGCTGATCCTATCAAATGAGCCTGGAAGTCAAACCCGTTTTACATTTCAAATAGCAAAAGATTCCTTGAACGTTTGACATAAGAATGTTGTTCACAAGATATATTAAGAAGCAAAGCTTAAATAATTCCCCACTTTGTAACCGAAACTAGCATATTCTTGGTCAGGTATACAAAATTACAAAGTAGTTGACCTTCAAACGAAAAGAATTCTTCCAACTTTATAAAAATAAAATTAGAAATTATTTATCCCTGTAACCTTCACTTGAAAACTGTATAATTCAACACACGTTCAAAGCAAACCTCAATTGCAAACTTCAAATTCCATAAAAAATTGCACCACTTACAACACATGAATAAGAATTTCTCTTATCATGGACTAGTACAGTGTTCCTCTCCAGCCCAGTGTCATAGCAATTCCACCTCTTTGTAGTTTGTCAAACTCATGGTCTTGCCTAACAAAAAAAAAAAATCCTTTACATGCAGGTTAGGGCACTCGTGTCAAGGACAAACTCATCCCCATAAAACTACAAATCTTCTTACAACACTCGAGAGGACCCAGTTACATTTATTGGTGCAAAAATAGCCCTACTCCTCCACTTGACCCTCAAACGTGATTATGAAGTTCAGGGCGAACAGCCATAAAGAGAAGACTAAGACTGGAACATTGCCAAAATAAGAAATACCGGTTAAATCCTATGCAATGATGTGGGCCAGTACATCGTATCGTTCGACATAACGAAATTCTGCTCATTGTCATTATGAAGATTTTGAAAATCTATTCCCATGCACGTAACCACCACCCAGCACCAACTCATCATTGTCAAGCTTCTGTAGGGTGCATCAAACCGCAACAAAATACACACCCTCCTCCGCATGTGCAACTTCAAGAGCATTCTCTCCGAAATGTGATGGCAGGTGGAACATTGTGTTACTTGATTCCGTCGATGCAACGACTACGACCACGACAACGAGCTCTGGAATGCACTGGTGTTGTGGTTTTTTCCATGTGCCCTCCTAGACAGATCTTTTTTTTCTTTCGAAATGACTGGAATGAGTCGCTGTTAGGGAAGGTGATGAATATGGATAGACTCACCATTTTGTGGTGAAAACAAAAGAAAACTACCTATGCATGTACATATGTACGGGTGTGTGTTATGCGAGGTTGGTTTTTGCGGTACAATGATGCTGTAAGAGGAGCTGCCAGTTTCAATGGTTGCAATGCCAAACTGGAGGATGACATTTAGAAGAAAAAAAAAAAAGTATACTAGGCATAGAGGTCGTGCTGGTTTGCATATCATTTGTGTATTTGTAAATGTCACGAGTCTTTCGAAGCGAAGGCTTTTATTCATGTTTGTTCTTTTATATTTTATTTTTTGCTTAGTAGGAGACTAGTCAATGCTTTACGTATCCATAGACAACAATGGCGGTAACTTGAATGCAACGGACTGATGTAGGATTACATAAAGAGTATCTAACTTGAAATAGTTTTTGGGGAATTATTGCATTGGAAGGTGGTTTTTGTAGCAGAACGAAACTATGCCAAGTCAGTGGCATCGAAATATTATATCACTGAACTAAGATGTTGAAAAGATGACAATACAAGGAAAGGTTAGGCTAGACAATTGATTCACCAAACAAAAAGATATTTCATTGCTGCTTGCCTGTCAATTAGAAATGGTTTATCATTTACCGGTATTGCTTTCATGACAATCTAACGAAGATGTGTTGTTCCATTTAGGTTTATAAATTAAACTGAACGCCGCTCCTAATTCCACTGTCTTTTCATACTTTTAGTCGTTTCAAAAAGTTTTCAAATTTCCTTCTCAATGATGTGATTGCTTAGATGATCGCAGAGATGCCGTTTTACATTGTCCTTAAGGAGACTTACATACTTACTTAAGTGACGCTTTCAATAAGTCCCTCCATCCAGGACGGTCATTAGCCAGCTGCGTTTTGTACCCTAAGTTGGTTCTTATTTATTCTCTTACGTACATTTGCTCTCATCATGGAACGATTTAATTAGATTAGCTGGCGAATATAAATGTCAAAAATCCTCATCGATTTTCAAGATCCTTTGGTATAATCAACCTATACTTATCCGAGTGTGTCTGCACATCAGTAGCTATTAAAATATAACCTAACCTAGCATTATTTGTGTGGTTTGGCAACAATAATCTGGGGCTTCTGATTTGTTTGGAACAAATGGATTTTGTTTACGTAATTGGGCAGTTATTCTAATGAATTGACTTCCAATCTGGAAGTAATCCATTTCGGAAGTATAGGAGCTACCTGAGCCTGACTATGTCTTAAAAATTGCTCAAATAAGGTTTGACTGTTAACTAATGCAAACGTCCTCCTTTTGAGGAAATTTTGTCTGATATCTAAGACGTCTCAGTCTCGTCCCGTACATGGGTGCTGCCACGAAAAAGTGCTTTCATAAGTCTGAGGGTTTAGCTCCACATGTATTGTCAGACTCAGCATAAGTTCATCGTTCGATCACTATCAGATATCTGCACAATAGCCACCCCATGTAGTTGAAAATGCGATCCTCCCCATTGCTTATAATTTTCCTAAAATCCACAGGAGTTGGACCAGTACACACCCATTTATACTTAATAAAACATGGATGCCAAAATAGTCGTACTTCTGGAATGTCAATGACAGACGTACAAGAAGTACGACGGTATCTACCCTTCTACCCTTGCATCTAACGTTTCCATAGTTTTACGCTTGTCAAAGGGCACATAAAGAATATGACCATGTGTTATCCTACAGCTGAATAATAATAAATGGAATAGATATGCGTTACAAATAAATACAAGCGGTAGCTTTGTATAATATCCTTATATGTACATATGTATTACCAACCAGCAGCGTTAATAAAACTCAAAAATCGAGACAAATCTACTGTATCCTAGAACTGCTCTCAATGATTCTTAATCACCCTTTAAAAATACAGATCAATTCACCCAAGCAAATCCTGCCATATCACAGATTAATCATCCTCCTAATTTTTTACAAATTTTACTCACCTTTCGAAGTTTCCCATGAATTTCACCACCCCCTCATACAATTACTTTTGCAATAAAGAGACATCGAACTCAAACAGCAGCAGCATCATCCCCATGAGTCATGAAAATGTTATTTAAATATCTGCCAAGATATCGCCGTAAATATGTCGTTCTGAGAAGGCAATGTTAATAAAACCAAAATAAAAAACAAACAAAAAAAAAAAACAATCTCGCTCACCCCTTCTGTTGTATACCTACTATATCTCATCCCCTGCATAAGCACATAAAAAAAAAAAAACCTGTTTTTGTCATAATGGAAAATAGATTACTACAGACTGCGTACTCCTACACCAAGCAATTACGAGCTACAGATACTCGTACTGTACCCAGCTAATCATGCGTGTACCGCTATTATAAGTGTATTTTTAGTATCTTCGGACTACCACAAGCACATGTGGCCACCATATAGGTGCTACTAACGTGGCTGTGTTCTCGTTCTTATATTCTCCCTCTCTCTGTTGAGGTGTCCCACGGAATCTCATTCTATAATTCATTTAGCAGATACTACCGGCGAGCACAACCGAGTATTATTATTCTACGAGTATATTTATTGATTTCCACTTGTATTGTCATCAGAAAACTGTCGTCGTCGTTGGGGTTGTATCTTCTACTTGGTGTTGTTGCAATCAGTTGATATTCGGTCGTCCTACGGATCGTTACAAGAAAAAATAAATAAAAGTTACACCTGAAAAAAAAAAAAAAAAAAGAATAAACACTCCGGTGTTTCCAATCCATTCAATAGTTAATTTTTGTGATTCAAGTGTTAAAACTACAAGTGTTCATATGTCATATCTGTGCAAATCAAAACTTTCAGATCGTGTCGCAGAATACTCAGACGAGGACGAAGAGGGCGAATTTAGTTCGGGTGAATTCAATGATGATGGAACTGATTTGGGTATAACCGGTTACGATCCTAAACGTGATTATGCACAATCAAAGCATGATATGCGCAAATATCGTAAACTACAGAGATCAGAAGTTGAGGACGTTGCATTAGGTACAAATCCAGTTGACAGTGATAGTGAATTCGAGATGAAGGATAAAATTTCATCGCGGTTGAAAATAAGCCGGGTAAGTTTAATTTACAAAATATCATATCATATTGTATAATGTTGACGACATTTGCTTTTAAATACCGAAAAGATTTTTTTCTTTCGAGTATAAAAAAACAATCAACACTCTCATCTAGAGTAAACAAAGATACATCAAGTTGTTGATGAGAACGTAATTATGTAGGATTTGCGCAGTAGTCAGAGTTTAATTAAATAGCAAAACATTGATTATGTTGTTGTTGCTGATCGCGTTTTTATATGCAGCCTGAGGTGTCTCGACAATATAGAATATTTATTTTTTTTTTTTGTTGACTTTGTTTGATTCTATAACTCTTGGCAAGGTTATATGAGAACAGGGAATTTTTGTTTGTGTTTTTGTGATATTTGATGAGTACTACTACGTTTAATTAAATCTATTTTTGTCGCTTGTAAACACGATGTAGTTCTGGGATTATGAGTCAATGTGATTTATGATATGCTGCTATAGAAGTATTTTCATTTAAAAATATTTGAAATTCTTTTGTTTTTACAAAAATACGCTCTATTTTCATGACACAAGAATTTATTGAGATTTTTCAACAAGTACAATGTGTAAAGAATCATTTTGTAAAACGAATTGTTGAGTGTTGAAAAATGTTTATATTTTGCTCTGTCAACAACAAGGTAACTCAGGTTAAGTTTATTTACAACATGCAATATGGCTTTTGTTAAATGTTGCGGAAAGATATTTGTTTTTCAATATGCCACGGAATGGTCTTTGCGTCATGAGTGTTGATTCGAATTCGATTCTTTTCCGGCTAGTTCAGGGTTACCGATGGGTACCTTGAATTGACGCTGAAGACGGTTTTCTAATATAGTACCAAAAGGGATTAGGTAAATTTTTTTAAAGTCCACTGATTCAAGAAAATTTGCATAATCTGACATATTTCCGCCAAAAATCTACCATTCGCTGAATTTGGCAAATAAATAGGACTTCTGTAACCAATTGTCCAATTGTATTAAACATTTTGGGGCCAAAATTTTAGACCAAAATTATTTTTATTTTAAGCTGAAAAAATAAAGTAAATTCAAATCAAAAAGGTTAATTTTATCTAAACCATACAGATTTTTGTATATAAACTCATCCAAGACTGAATAAAGTGTATCAAGGAGGTCTTGAGAGAAGCGTCGGACGAAATATGTGCCATTTACATTTTTTGGGAATCTGTAGAACACATCATTATCTGAAGCAGTTTCCCTGTCGTATCATATATTATTATATATTATAGCAGTGGAACGTATACCTTTGATAACTTGGTTATTCCGAATTCGGCATGCCTTAAGTCGATCGTCGATCCAAAATACATTAAATCTGTACAAAAACGTTTATGCTATGCAAACCTAAATCCGGGATTTAGCTATGATTTCCCTAAATCCACCTAAATCTTCACTAAATCTCGAAGATTTATCATACGATTTGACGTCTATAAATCCCATCAAAATTCGAGATTTATAATAAATCCCACTTGAATCCTCATGCAACACAAATCGAACAATCC
This sequence comes from Xylota sylvarum, assembly GCA_905220385.1. Classification (NCBI taxonomy): domain Eukaryota; kingdom Metazoa; phylum Arthropoda; class Insecta; order Diptera; family Syrphidae; genus Xylota; species Xylota sylvarum. Next base: position 21,635,005 of record LR999958.1, read on the forward strand.
TTTTTTATGTCAGCACATGTCATTTTCGTTTGCTGACAAAGAAAAAAAAAAAAAAAAAATATTGAAAACGTCAAAAAAAAAAAAAAATCGAAAATGCATTGAGCAAATCAAGTTTTAAGTCATTTCAGTAATTCTAATCTTTAATTAATTATAGACAGCAATACAATTTGTATCCACTTCCAAAAATTATAAAAAATTTACCAACTGTGACTATCTTCTTCACAGCAAACGTCAATATAGATCCTAAATCCCGGTGGGGACAGCCTACGTAAATCTAAATCTTTTTTCGCTAAATCCCGGATTTAGTTTTGGTGGGGACATAGCATTACTCTTCTTGTTTCAGTGTGGACCAATGGATCCATTGACCTCCACTGTGCCTCCTCCTATGGGATTTGTTCCCTTTTTTTCCATAAAATATTCCAAGAATTGTTCTTCAGAGTTGTATCAATTTACTTATCATTGGCAAGGAGACTATGCTCTAGAGCACTTTTTCCAAACCAGTTTGTCTGAGGAATCTGAGAATGCTATAGGATATAGTTGACTTATCGCTATCAGAAGATTTCAGAATTTGGTCCGTAGTCTCGTTAGAGTTATCCAGAGTCTGGGTTTTCAATGGCCTGTTAAAAAGTCTTAAGATACATAGATCGTTTTTGGTTGTAGTTCCCATTGAGTTTATTAGCTTGCCTTATCTTTGAAGATTTTTCCACGTTCTTGGTCTGTTCTCCCTTTTCAGCCTCCTGAATTCTTCGCTGCCACTTGTCTTGCTATTGGATCTGCTGTCTCGTTGCACTCTATTCCCACATGGTTTGATATCTAAAAGATGGTCACACTGTTGTTTCGGCCCAGTTTGTTAAGTTTTTGACTACATTTTCATACAAGCTTAGAACTAACAACATAGGCAGAGAGAGCCCTGATGCCTGCCTCACTACTAAATTGCTAAATTGTAGGACCTCTCCATTTGTGTAAAGTATATAACAGGTGACAAGCTAGGACCTGCATCCTATACAAGCCTGGTATTCCTCAAGACTGTCTATAAGAGAGTAATGTTAAGTGCCACAGCATGAGGAAAGATTGCACTGTTTTTCCACACATTACTTGCCTAATGGGTCAGTTGGTTAACCCCGCATCCTCCACACGGGGTTTAAGAACTGCTCAACTTCTAGGAGATCTCAGGTAAAAACCTAACAAGATTAAGATCACACCCATTTGCAGTGGGTTAGAAGTTGATTGTGTCATTCTACCTCTATTTAGGTATTGCCGTTCCTTAAGCTTTTACGTATCCTCATTTGGTGTGTAGCTTAACAATCCTCGATATTTTGTCTTTCCCCCGTTTTGCGCACTTTGACAATGCTTCCCTTGTATGTACGACTCTTTACCTTGTCCTTATTAATGCACAGGTCAAGTCTGTCAATTAGTCAACAAGAAACGCTAAATGTGTTTACATACCATGCAATGCTAATAATTGAAAATCCCCTTAAAATGGACATATGTACATAGTTTGCGTCAAATAGCGCACAAATCACCACCATAATGTGTACAGCGACAAAATGGAAGACTGCACGTAAAAGAATAACACCAATTATTGTCAACTGTGTGCGTAGTCTAATCGACTAAACGGCGCCCAGTGACTCATGATCCGCATTTAAATGGAGAAGCAACAAATTGCAACGTGTGTCTCATGCATGTGAATTAGAAAACGAGAACCTCAAGCCCGCCAAACCAATAAATTTACAAACCTAATGTGTGCATGTTTATTAAAAGTGCGAAGAAACATAGCCGGAAGGCTAATGGTCTCTCTGTCGGTGTTCAATGTTTTTCCAAGACATCAAACCAAAATATATACACTCATCGATTCGAGGCTGACCAGATTTGTATACACACAGGCCATACGTCAGAGAATTTGTGTTTAGAATTAATAAGGGAGGCCGCGCTGTAAGTACGTAAGTGCAAGCGAGCGTATTAGTTGGTTGTAGATGGTTCACCCCTGCATCAGATTTCAAAAATGTTATTCTATTAGTGAATCAAAATAATCATGTGAAAAGGGAGTTTAGTGCAAGCTAAAAATAGAGTTTCTCGAGAAGTCGGTTTATGGTAATTTGAAACTGAGGATCAAATACGCTAATGTAAACAAATTGTTTAACCTTTTAGGCTGTTCACATATCATTTTATGATATTTATAAATTCACTCCGCATGAGGTGGTACCATCGAAGGTGCTTTGGGATTATAGAGCGATGAAGTAACGTGAATCAGATCTGAAAATGTACATTCTTAACAATGATTTTTGCCTTCAAATGATTGGTTTTGCAAATGCCTTTCCATTTTGTACAATCGCTTTTCGAAGTTTTGAATGCGTGAGTAAGTTATTGGTGATCACTAAGTATTTCAGGAAAGGTCGCTACCAAAGTTGCTTTCACATCCACAATCAAGGAAGTTGTTAAAGAAGAATCAGAAGTAATCAGGCAACTTGGGCTTTGATATCTGTAATCTCTTTGAACTCGGAGATAGTATCATATTTAGACTGATCACCGATATCACTAGTGTCATTGAATGCCTTGATAGAGGTACTGATACTGTTTTTCAGTTTCAATCTAACTTCGAAAAATAAAAATGTCTGTTCATTCAAGGTTTCAAGTTTCAGATATTGAATACCATCTAACATGCTACGTCCTAAAGTATAGAAATATTTTGGAAGTTGTTGAAATTGATATTAATATTCTTGTCCAGTGCAGGGTGGCTTATCTTGTTTTGGAGCGGTGGCTTATCTTGTTTTGGAACCACTGGACTTCGAAACACTTCAATTCTCTACATATTGGTACTATATAAATTCATAGTATCGTCGCAACTACGCATTCATAGTATCTTCGCCCTTTCACCTCTCCTCGAATTTTGGAAGATTGCTCGAAGCTTTCTTGTACTGCTATCACATTATCGCCATTCAATTGTTATCTACGCACGCCAGATTCCTCACTAGGATGTGAGTTGGTTCCTCCTCCATCAAACCAATTAAGTCTAGTCTTGAATGAGACTAGTCGTTGCACTTAGCCTTAAAACACAGGATTATTTACCACTCAAATATAATTAAATTAATAAAGAAACTGGAAGCTCTTTCCTTAAAAACAAGAAACCAATTTTAGTCCGAATTCTATAGTCAAAAAGTCAAAGTCCACCATTTTTGACTACTCAAAAACGTGTGAGTTTTTGGCACGACAACTTCCTTAATTCTCAACATACATAAATTTCCTAATAATCTTAAAATTCTCGTAAATAAAATGGTCATTCTTTATTCCAAATAATAAAGATCGCATCGTGATGAGTTTTTGGGAATTCATAAAAGGAAATCACCTTCTGTTCTCTGTTCTACGTATCCGCAAGATTGTTTATATTTATAAAAGTCCTACGACGCAAAGAATATTAAAACAAATATTTCCAACAAAAAGCCAATAATTAGCCGATGTCTCTTAATGTTTAAAAATTTATTGTCGAAAAGTTATCGTTTGCATATTTTCGTATTGAAAACAAGATCAAAGTGCCGCAACCGTGTATTGACAGCTTCATAACAAGGAAGCTTCCTACAAGGTTAATGTGGGTGTTTACCTCTGTGACATAAAAAAAATACACACATGTTCGTTTTTGTACTTTTCTCCGAATGAATTTTTATGACTTTCCATTTTGCAATCCCTCTGAAGTGCCCGCTGTCTATTTTTATAACAAAATTTCCAAATATAATTTTTCTCTTGCTAGTATACAATAATGATGACCATAGCGTTCTTTTTCTTTCTCACTTTGGTTTGGCACGTAGCCAATTGGTAGCTGTTTGGCGCCAAAAACTATTAATCCACTTGGAAGTATAATACCAATCACCAAATATAAACCTGAAGGACATCGCTTAGAAGTGATTAGTATAGTTTAAGTGTTAAGATACTTAGTCTTGACCTGATATGTGTACTCGAACGTCATTATTAAAACTGTCACACTGACATACTTCTATTCTTTTGTTCATTCGCAGGGTGTATGGTGAAATTAATTTTACCTTGTTCCAGTTTTGGGTTCAGAAAATGTCAGCTGTGGAAAATGTCATTGTTAGAAAATGTATTTATATCTATATTTAGTAGTTTATAAAAGGAAGTATTAACCAAGTTTCAAGCACTCTTAAGCCAAGGTCTTATGTCTCATGCACTATGATTAGACATTGACAATCATCTGCGATTTTAACCAGGAGATTGTTTATAAAAAGCTATAATGATGTTCAACCTTGAGAAGTTTTCTTTCTCGACTTGCCTGTAGAAATAAAATGGAAAACGAATTTTGACACTTACCTATGTATATAGGTGTTAAAATGTCTTAGTTTTATCTATTACAACTGTCACAATAAAATATCTCTACCTGCTGTGAGAAGCTCTGCTTGACTTTTATTGTACCCTATCCTATGAAGTGTATTATTTTTCGCAGATTCGCAGTCGAACACTTATTTTCATTTGAAGTAACGCAAAGTTCTAGGCCTTCCCTGGGAAATATTGACGACACTATCAATACATTCCCGTGTAGATATGTACATAGATATATTTTTCTTGAAAAATTTAGCAAGTGAAACCTTTGCTATCTCAACAATATTTATTCAATGAAAAAAATTAACTTTTTCATTGAGAAATAGTGAATCATTCAAAAGAAGCCAATAATGTTCTGAATGAAATTCCATTGGAAAGCATATATGTATGTATGTATGTACGTACCTACTTTTATCGATATAATCACATTAGGAGCAAATTGTTATTGAACACATGAAAGCGTATTTATTCGATTAATGTTCGCCAGGGGCATGCATAGGGGACACATGAATACACTTTGACGTCACAGAATGGAGACAATTTATTCCTATTTTCGTTTAAGCTGATTGATGATAAGGGGCGGGGGGCATGTGAAAGTGCATTAATATCGTATGTACATCTATTAACCTTTACATGAGTATTAATGTTTGTACCATTAAGATACTTAAAGTATTTTTGGTTAAACACCAAATTTGTGTATATTTACTTAAAGTATGAGCATACATATGTAGAGGTTTAATGAAAGTTAATGGCTTTCGATGAGTATTGTAGATAAGTACTGGAGTCGCTGAGTATTTCTTTGGTTAAGATGAGTCAGGTATTTCCGATATATTTCCTATAACCAATAGAATTATGCAAGTTAGGTAATTAAAGCGGGAAACAATCGTTTGCTTTTAAAAATCGTGATGCATTTTAATGCCTATTTTTGCTTAAATGAATTTAGATAGAAAGCTGTGCCGACGAGGCGAGTTTTGAAATTTGGATTCACCCACGGCAGATCTCTAACGAATCAAATGCATTAAATACATTTAATTTGATTAGTATATTGCTGCGAGGGTTTCGTTGCAACAAAGCTTATATTTCAACTGTTCCTACGATATAATGTACATACATATGTATGAACATGTACATACATATGTATGTACATGTGCATCCATCCATCTGTCTTCAATTTTGGATGGCTAGCAATGACCTGTTTCACTTAAAAATTCAATTAGCCATTTCGTTCTTTTCATGGGGAGCAATAATCGATAAAATATATCTGAAAATGGTAACCGTCATGTGATCTGTATTAAAATTCGATTGTATCAGTCACCCAATTTTCAACCCATGAATACTTGATCGGTTTGTCTGATAAAGGATTGGTAGTAAAAGATGACTCTATAAGAAATGTTTGACTTTTGCAAATGCCGTCTGCTGTCATCTTGATACTGACAGTTGCGAAAAACACGACAATGACCAATGGAAGGCTACAAAGAATAGAACGTGAATTTCGTCGAAAATTTCCCCTTTGTACAGCACCGTCTGGTCGTACAATTTGACGTCTAGACGTATGTAATGTCTTGACTAAGAATTGAATGAATTGGTCTTGGAGCTTATTCTGACCTTTCCAGACTTTTTTCTTTGGAGTTATGTGGAGTCATTGATCTACAAAGACTCTCGCAAGACAAGAAATAGACAATATAACGCCGGAAGTATTTTTAGTCAAAAGAAAAATAATGAAAAATCTTTATTTTTTAATTTATAAACAAAAGTTATAGTTAAATTAAATTAAGTCATTACTTTTCCACCTTTTATAGGGTATTTAAATAATTCATTTTGAATTTCCTGCTATTCTACATCTGTTAATGTTACAGATATACATATGTATATGTAGATAAATTTGAATACAATTTGTAAATATTTCCGAATACCATGAAGGATGTGTAAAAAAAATTCAATAACGTTGAAATCAGTTAAGACAAACATGCGGGTATTTTATTTATTAATTTACCGCAGTTGACACTGATAAAAGATTATATAAACAATAAAAACGTGATGTTTGGCATTTCTTGTTTACTAGAGAGATTCATGGTTAATTTTAATGCCAATAATGAACAAGAATATGTAAATTGAAGGCACAGTTTGATGCAAAAAAAAGTATCAATTGCCTTGTCTGTATTTATGTACTTCGAATCACCCGTATGTACTCATCTCAAGGTATTCAACTGCGATTCAGTTGATGGCTTTGCGAATTTATTAAAGCAATATTTGAATCTTGTGATACCGAAGGTTGTATAACAGTCAATTCCATTTGTTGTTGACAGATACATATAAACCGCGTAAGGTTATAGCCTGGTACGAACCTTAATAGTTTTGATAGCCTTTGGTGTCCCAATAGTACATAATCTACTTTAAGTCTTATTGTATAGTTTAGTAGAGAATAACACTTTGATAAAGCGATCCCATTGTCTTAATCCTTTTTTTAAAGCTCTGTATGTAAATATAACAACTATAGCTCCATATATCAACTATTTCGCACTGATTTTTACCAGTCTGAAATAATAGTGTAATTTGAAGCAAAAAAGGCTCACACCCCATTAAACTGCAATTAAATTGCCCTCAAATCACAAACAACATTCTGTCCACTTAGGACTATGGCTCAATGGTTCAAAAGAATGGGTTCCACCAAGAGTATAAACCGAAACATATACTAATCGCTAAATTTTGTCCACAACCAAAAAATTTAAGTCTTAAAACTGAATTATATGTATGTATAAGCTTTGTCAGCTGCTATGTACATCCTATTCACCGTTTTGTATGTGAGTTCTGTAAGAGTGCAATCTTGTTGTTTAAATTATGAAATATTAAATAGACTCGTTGGAGTTTTTTAGGCTCGTTAATGGAGTTCTTTTGTTATGAATTCACTACATCAAAAGCCTCTTTTTCCAAATCTACAACATTAAATTCCCTTTGGATGGGTACCGTTCGCAAAATGTTCCAAGTTTGGTAAAATCTTCAGAATAAATACAATTTCTTAAAATTGAAAGGTTTTTTTTTTCCTTTTTGTAAGTTGAGAAACATAAGTATCTCTCGTTAAATATTTAAAGTAGGTACCTATCTACCATCTTGCGAGAATGATTCTAAAGGACTTCAACGAGCCAATTCCCTCCTTATAGTCGTATACGATAGGAAAAGAAAAATCGCGCATTTTTCTCTGAAAAATAAGTACCACAAAATGCTTCTTCACATTTTTGTTTCGTTTTTCTATTTTTATCCTCTTATCCTTAACAAGTGTTTCCCAGAAAGCATCGTCTCCTTAACATCAAAGCAAGATGAAAAAAAAAGTAATATCGAAGGAGCATATAACAGAATCGATTTCACCCAACGACGCTCATCTCCTAACTAATAAAATGCCACGAAAAATCGTAGGTAGATCTCTGCAAACGACAAATCGTTTATGGCATTCTCTTCCTTTTTTCTTCTCCATCTTTCTTGTTTTTGAAGAAAAAAAGAAACTAAATAGATAATCTTTATGTGAATGACGTCAAAGGAAGGAAACACAATACAGTTTTGGGGTATGTTGTCCCAACTATGCTAACCAATATGATAGGCACGTCTAACCACCCGGTAAACTTTTAGCAAATAAAAGTAATTTTTGGGCGGAATTCATAAGGATATATGAAAGGAAGAAAAAGTTGTTCATTTTTGTTATTTTTACGCATGTATCCTAGACGGACGCCATCCATTAGTCTGTGTAACATTTAATAAGGCCAAACAACAAAGTGTTGTATTTAAAGTTTTGCAAGCATGTTAGAGTATTTAAGTGAGTCGGAGACACGAAGACTGTAAAAAGTTTTGCCCTCTGTTTGGTACTATAAAGAGCAACAGGCGAAAGTAATTTGACAAATGATTGATGATGTTATCCAATTAGGGTAAAGCACAACCCTTTAGCTAGCGGTATACCTGTATAAAATTCGATAAAACTTTATATGTCGGTTTTTTTTCTCATATTTGCAGACAATTTCATTACAGCAACGGAACTTCAAGCAGAAGATTGTTGCTTTGCTCAAGCGTTTTAAAGTCTCCGAGGAGTTGGATGGGGGTGTTACCCGTGGATCGTCCTCATTGCGTGGCGAACGTGATTTGGATGCCCTATTTCAGGAATTGGAATCTCTATCGTGTTGTGAAGGGGATGACTCTGGGCCAGATATGGACAGTTTGTCAATTGGTTCCACACCGAAACCATCATTGCGGCCGTTCTTTACAAATTCCCGCATTATGCTGCACGATAATGTTGCAGGTAAGAGTATAAATATATTAAATTTTTATTTTTGTGAAGACATTTTGGGCTTTCGTTTTGATTTCTTGTTTTTATTATTTTGAGTTGTTTTATTTTATAAAATAAAAAAGTTCTAACATAACGTTTTATAGCATAGAGTTACATATATACAATTACTTTTACTTCTAATGCTTTCATACATAATCGAAGCTGTGTAAAAGTGTTCCTTGTGAACTATTGCAAGAAAATAAACAAAATTATAAAAAAAAAAAAATAATTGCTACTTTTATATAACACTTTGCTAATTTTGTGTATGGGAGAAGGTGAACGCTTGCGCTTAGTTTTTTGTTTATATTGATAATCCTTTTAATAATATAAATTATAAGTAAGACTTGCACCTATGAACTTGCTGCAGGGGTATTTTTGGATTCCTAAAAAATTTCGAACTCAAGTCAAACTTTGATGGAGAAGCTAAAACAAAATAGATTCTTCGATTCTGTCTGCTTGTCTGTCTGTATATATGTAAGCTGAACTAAAACAGCTGGGTGGATGTGCTTCAAAACTTTCATTTATCACTTCAGCGATTGGGCTTAAAATTAATGTCTGAGGAATATACATACGTCATATTGGGACACCCACGCCCACTTAATGCCAAATTTGTAGGCATTGAACTTCTTTATATTTCTCCTGAACATTATATAGAGGCACGCCTACTTTTTTGCTTGGTGTTTTCAAATCAAAATCAATTTTTTTGTTGAAATCTGGGATGTACCATCATAATTTAAGGTTAAAGTAGTAATTTTATCAATAATGGGAAATGTCACGCCTACTTCATTAGAGCCCATCCATAAGCAGAGGACTATCGTACAGAAATAAAACAGAAATTATTGTTAAGCCTTCCAAAAAATTGTAATACGCTTATGTACATATGCATATAAGAATCAGAGCAGTGTCCCTTAAGGTTGTTTACTTTGGCCGTTATGTTTTAAGGTGGTGATAAATGACGTTCTGTGGAGTGCCTATGTCATAGCGAAATGGAAAAATTAATTAAAGTTTTACAACTTAGCTTTTAACTACGCCAAGTTTGTATGGTTCCTATCGCGTAAATAGTTTGGTGACAAAGGCAACTCTAGTTCAGCTTAGGATAAATTCAAGCAACACTTAAATCCTTACAAATATGCATTGATATTGGTACTGAGTTGGATGTTAGTAGTAAACAGCAGGGATTGTTGGGTTCAAGCGTAAAAACGGTGCTACAGTCAGTTATTAAAAATCTCACATGTGTACATACATATGTAAAAGTTTCTTGTAAAGTGCCTGCTAATTTTTGTTAATTGGTTATAAGATCGCGGTTGTTAATACTTGTTAATCATGTTTAAATAAACAACTTTAGGGACTCAGATAGGTATGGATGAGCAACACGACATACCACGAAGAAGACCGCCTCGCCCTGAGACAACAAGGTCAAAACAAGCCTTTTACGGATATTCATAAAAGAAACAGTTGATGATAGGAACTAATGTCAAGTTTAGTAATGAAATTGGCAAAAGCACATTTAAAGACAAAAAAAAAAGAAAAAGTTGTGAATGGTTTAATTATTTTTGGTTTGGAATGGTTTATTTATTTTATCGACTTGAATTTGTTTAATACAAAGAACGACATTTTATATACATATGTATATGAACTCTTTGATGACTATTAAAATCAATAATTGTACACCTATGAGTTAATTAAAAGTCTATTTTAAGACGAAAAATATTAAGCAAACGTGGACTAACGGTCTTTTAAGTGGATAATAGTAGTTATTGAATAGAAATTGTAGCCTTCTCAAAGGCAATATACGAGTATATCCGTAAATAGAATAACAGTCACAAAGAGAAATAATTATGCACAATTACAAAGAACACGAGTTGGAATGAATAAAAAGCAATTATTTAGAACACACGCAATAAAATAAATAATTTAAATTGCCATTTAAAAAAATTAATTTTGTTTTGTTATAATATGTTAAGCATCCTTGTCTTCAATTAAATATTTAGTTTGATAAAACAATAATGATTAAAATGATAGAAAATGGATCTCAGGAGCTACATAAAACAGCCGTAACTTCCTAATGTCACCAATTAACAATTCCTGACTTGTTTAAATATTAAAAAGTCAACGTTCAAATCTCTGTTGACCAAAGTAAAATTTACCAAAAGCATCATACATTTATATCAAATAAAACAAAAAAGGAAGTTTTTTTTATCCCATTTGACTGTATCTCATCACATTTGCGAGTACTTTTAATTGTTCCATTCAAATTGAACGAACAGAGTTCTCATCCACCCCTGGAGTACTGTAGTAGGCATCGACCCAAGTACCCCATTAGTTTGAACAATTTAACTAAATCCTCTTCCCCTCTATATGTACGTTCCTTTTCTGGGTTATTCTCTGTCTCTCTTTATCCACCATTATTCACAAAATTTGAGTCAAGCAATTAAAAGTCAGCAAAAATATATGATTCATGGCCCTTAGCAATGGCAATTACTCCTCCACAGGGGGGTTGGAAATGTAAAAGAGAAAAAATAAAAGCCGCTCCAAGGAAAACCGGAGGGAAAGACCAACAAAGAATAAAAATAAAAAAGGAAAAAAAAAAAAAAACAAAATTGAAATCCATAGTGAATTTTAAAATTAAAGAGAAAAAAAGTAAAACTAGAATTAGATCCCCATTCTCAATTGTGTCATGGTGCATGAAATTACGTGTAATTTCTGTTCGCAGATTATTTAAAAAAAAAAAAAGAAGGCCTCGGTGCTTCACTAATTACACCGACACCCTGCAACGCGCAGCATATACCGCGGGGAAGATTTCTCCCACCTCCTTCTGGCCCTGATTAGTCGAATAAGAATAAGACTCTGGGGGAACAATGATTTATTATGGCACCAGAAAAGTTGGCATCAAAGCCTCGGTCGACCGTATTCGGATGCATTAAGGGTGTCGCACAATAGGCTTGGGTTGGAAAGGCCAATGTTAGGAATTCTGTGGCAATTACGGTTTCACCAGGGGGAGTATATATATCCCTTTTGGTTGACACAAATTTAAATATTTTAATGAGAATCATTTGTAAAGAAAGCATATGGGCGAATTTTACTGAAAGGGGGTACGTCACAAAGATGCCATGTGGAAGAGGATGTAGATGTTTGGGGGAAAAAATGGCTATAAATACAAAGAGTGCAAAAACAACATCTGAGTGTGGTGACTATAAAGAATGTTGGTTGTTGGATGTAGAGACTTCAATTACGACTTGTTGTATGGTGGCTCTGAAAATTAATTTCATCAAAAGCAAACAACTTTGTTTGGTTATCTAAAGGTGAAAGTCAACGAAGGAAAGAGGAACCAAAAGTTTTACACTAAGTCCTTGAAAATGCCACGGAAATAAAAAAATAAAAAAAAAACATGAGTATTGTATTTTCAGTCAGAATAAGGCATAATAAGGATTTTGTTTTGTCAAACTCTACGAAATACATGTTTCGTATGTATAATGAACCTTTAAATATGCTTCAGACACAAATGTTTTACAAACTTGGTTCCCTAAAGAGGAACCTCCTTCAGGAGGTCCTAAATATTACATCTCAAAAACTTCGTGCACAAAAAGTCGGTAGCTTCCAGGAATTGCTTTAATGGTTTACAAATTGGTAATCTATAAGTTTTACTTCTCCACCTCATTAGATATTTCTGCCGTTTTATCGCCCCATTCCTTGTGAAACACTACAACCTGATATTTTCTTGCTGCGCTCTCGCCCGACAAGTTTCGGTTTGACCAATATGGTGTAATTCCACGTAATACAGCGGAATCTGCCCGGGTGCAAGCCTGGGCAGACAGCTTTTTTTGCAGCCTTTTCATAATAAAACAATTTTGATGAAATTTTGCATCACTTGTTGTGATGTTATCAAAAAATGCAATGCGCCACGCCCCCTTTAATTCGACTGATATGAAAGAAGAGGGATATGCATACATATGTATGTACATATTATCACTCGATCCGTTTTATACGTATTGTAACTTTTATTTTTATTTATAATTTTTTTTTTTTTTAATAAAATAGATGACTTATGTACATATAATATTATATCCCACATTTTTTTTTGCACAAAGTTTTTATCCACTCAATTTTTTGAGGGCGTTTACTTCATAAAAACACTTTAAGGGCTTATGGTTTGAGGTAGGCTGTTGAAATTAACTAAACTGTTCAAAAGTTAACATTTTGGAAACCAATGATTTTCCAATGTATTGTGTTTGGGATACACCCAGATTTGGTTGCGCTTAATATATAAAAATAAGTGTAATGTGTAATCCCAAAAATATTTTATTTTAAATAAAATGTTTTTACCCAGTTTGCTGATAAAAATTTTAGAAAAATACGAATGTTTTTTATGTAGGAAAATGCCTTGCTAAATAGTGTAATTTAAAGTATAACATTTTTCTGCGAATTTGTCAAAAATTTCCATTCTACCTAATTTGTTTAAATTCTATTTCTCATTAGTATGAAAACAAAACGGCATACACCGAGCGACCCAATAGTGCACTCTGATTATCTTAAGCAATTTCTAAAAAAAAAATACTATGGTAACAAACTCGACGGGTACTCCAAGAATTTAAAAGAAACATTCACTCACGAAGGACATTCAAATAATCTCAGTAACCAAATCGGTTTCATTGCAAAAAAAAAGTCCTGAATTATTAAAGTATATATTTGCAAAGTAAACCATCGGGCACGCACTGCGTATACGCAATATTTTTTTTATGATTTCAAAAGAGCCTCCACAAACAAGTTCGTAAATGTCCTCGAGGCATTTATGCTGTATTGGAATTTGTTTTTTTTCTCAAGGATGACAAAAAGAACTCTTTTATGATACGGTAATGACTACAGCTTGAGTATTTGGAAATTCCTCCTCCTCGAGGACATCCAAACGGAATGAGGTCGTATGAATGGTTATACTCAGAAAAAATTTATAAAATAGAGAAAAAAAAGGATATTTAAGTGCTCAATTAGAATTCAATAAGTGTGCTAGGCATAATTGGGAGTAATTAATGTGTCATTAATGCATATGTACATAGGTTCTTCTTCCAATCTAAACGCAAGTGTTCACCTACATATGAACTAAGTCTGAGGTAGTAATTGAAAATGCAAATAAATTTTGTTTATTTTCTTCACATTAAATAGAGTACGTACATATTTATATAGTTGTAGGCAAATACGCTTTGATACAAACGTCTCAAGGACGAAATCATATCCTTTTTCTTGCCGAAAAGGAATTCAAATGAAAAGTTATTTGAGTTTTTTTGGGTTTTATTATTTTTTTTTTGTTGGTCGTTGTAGTTTACTAATTAATTATAATTATATAAAGGATAAAATAGAAATATTTAAATTACAACATATATATACATGAACATACGTTTATTTTTTGTGTTTTGGTTCTACTTTTTTTGTTTCTTTTTTGTGCATGGCTTGACGATTTCTTTTGCAGGCAACTCGGAGAGAAGGTCCTCGGACAAAAGTGAACCGACATCGACATTTAATGATAATAAGAAAAGCAATAGTTTAAATAATAACAATTCGGCCACGACACCAGGTGATGTGATGACTCAAACTAAAAACAAAAAAAAAAAAAAAAAAAAACAAAGAAAATGCAAAAAGAAATTTCTTCTTCTTTCCTTTAGTTTTTCACCCTTTCTTATTTGTTTTTTGTTTTTTTTTTTTTTTTTAACCTCCCTTCCCTGATTTGCAATTTAATTGAAAAAAAAAGAAAGAAAAACAAGAAAAGAAAATTGAAGTTTTTTTTTTTTGTTTGTGCTGTAGTCACTGCTGTTGCTGCTCATCTTCTCCTTGCTACGTTCTTTTGTAGTTTATTTTTTCTCTTTTTTTTTTTTATCTTATCTCTTGCATGTGCTTCTTTATATTTTTATTATTTTTTTTTTGTAACTGCTGTTTCTTGTAGTGAAAGTAGAGTTGCACTCTTATTTACAATGGTAGACACCCATACACTCACATAACGACACACATCTTCCGCTATAGCTTTTGTAGATATACTTTATAATATTGCTAAATGTCAAAATATGTTGTAAAAAAAAGATACACGTACGTGGACGTATGTATAAAATTGATGCGTAATTTATTTATCTGTCAAGCGGGAAAGAAAACAAAATACAGAAATAGAAAAACACTTATGTCAATATTTACGAGGATGGCAATTGTACATCTGAAAGTGGCTTTTATTTGACATAAATGTCAGGTATAGAAGACGATTTGGTATTCTTATTACAATTGTGTATCTGAGACGGAGTATGTTTGTTCCAGGGATTGTTATAAATTTAAAAGAACTGCGTTTCATTTTTCACAAGAACAAGGACAAAAGCAAGTAGAACCATGGGGCGTATGAGTAAGGGGTACTATAAAGGAGCTTCCTACTGTGACAAAGTTGAATCATGAGTTATTCGATAGGGTAAATTCCATGTGGTTTATAAATGTATATACATACATACATATGTATACATATATGTATGTATGTACACACACGATTGTAATAATCGGTGTTTTGGAAATTTTAGGTTTCCACGTTTTTGACGTTTTTTGATTTGGACATTGTTTTGCATTGATATGCTTCTGACAATAATTACATGCATATACCTGAAGTCATCTCTGAATTCAGCCGACTGAATGATACCGTAAGAATTTCGTTTTTATAATTTGGCAAGGGAAACATCACTGCCTTATATTTTTGATACGACTAATCGGCTACTATTATGGAATGTAGAATAGTTCTCGGGCTAAAAGAGGCGACATGCGTCAGGCAACATGCGTCAGGCAACATGTCAGATAAATACATATCCGTCAAATGATAAACGTTACTGTCTCTTAAAAACAAGGTCATATAGATTCACAAGTCGCGATTTGAACATGTTGGCAATGGCAATGGCAATAAGTAATGCAGTTGCATGCCAGTCTTGGCATTTTGAAGAATACTTCCTCGTTGTGATTAAATTGCTTCGTTTGACCTACGCTGTTATTTCATAGGCATTAGCATAGGTGGAAGGTCAAGTGACAAGAATCTTATTGTTTTTTACCTGTGAACGTACTAATACCACTCAAAATGCCAAAGGAGGTACTTAAATTAAGATTTTAGGAGAATTCATCTCCAAATATCCAATTTTCAGAGTTTCGGTAAGCTACAGTGTGCGTTTGTGCTACAGTTTACGGTTAATTTGCCTCATTGAAAATTTCAGAGCAGATTCTTGCTTACCATGTTGCAATAATGCTTGGACAATTAGCTAGATTCCCAACCAATCGTAACCTAAATACTCATTAAATTTTATTTTGTTAGTGCATGCGGACATTGTGGTCAGAAAATAGTGTGTAATTGTTATCCCATTTCAGATAATTACCCAGAATTCACAAATAATATTTAAGTACACATTGACATGCTCACATGGTTTTAGCACTAAAAATGTATGTTCATTATTTGACATACAATTAGCCGAGAGTCTATCGACTGTGTTACTGTTTGTTAAATGGTTATTGTCACTCTGCTGGTCAAGCATTAAGTCATTTACAGATTCTTAACAATTTGATTTAAGAGTAATAATTTCTCACATTATTTTGAACTTGAAATTGTCTCTCTCTTTATAATTACTTATCACTCTAAGTTCCTTCCGCTAAATTATTGATACCTTTTCGGGCGATTTCATCATTCTACCAATTATGGATATAGATTAATTACTGTTATATTTAACATAGAGGCAACATAAACTGGAAATAAGCCAGCATAACAAACACCTTGCTAAATTAAGTATCCAGTATTATTCTCAAAAAAAAATCCATTATATTGGATATGAATAGTCCCAAGCAGTACTTAAAAGAATTACATAATGTAATGGAATATTTTTAATACTTGATAAGGTAGGGAGCTTGCACTATTAGTGAATGCACGTTCAGGCATCAGAATATGTACAATTTACGTTTACCTTAAAAACCCCCACCCGCATTTGTATATTTTAATATTTTTGTATAGAAGCTTGTTGTACAAATGGAATTTTGTTTTATTTGTTTATGTGAGTAAGTTGATTGAATTTTGTCTGAGCTCGACATAGGTAGGTATCGCTTCACCCTCCCTTCACTCCATGTGTAAGTCCACGATCATGTTGTATTTCTAGCTGCACCGTAAGTCTATTATGCACTTTAATATATCTGTTTCTATATCTGTTGATATTTTTTTTTATGTTATCCTTTACTATACCTCATTCATCTTTTGCTAGATGTTTATTTTACGCCTCTATAAATCTTACTAACTGTGTGTCGTTTTTCTCTTACAGATCCTGGTCCAGAGTTCCGTAATGACAGCTCAGGTAATGAAGCAAATGCTGGCAATACAGATGGCCAAACGTCAGATCCTCAGAATAGTCCGCCACGTGAAAAGGACTTCCTGCAGAACTCATACAATATGACACCGGTGACGTCGGGCCCTCCAGTTACAGTTCTATCTCAACCGCCGCCGCCCAGTGAGAAGCGTAGTCGTCTTTTTCGGACTTCTAGCAGTACTCCGGGCGGCGGCAAGAAAAAGCAGTCCTTGAGTCTGACAGCTGAACCGAGATCAGTATTAGAGACATGTCTGTCTCCCACTAATGTTGAGCCGAGGAAAATGCTCCTGGATCAATTGAGTAAGGTGTTCGCTACAGATGAATCCGTAATTCCGGATGTGGTGACAATAATTAGCCCACCGGAGGCATTGGTCAGTATAAGTTGGGCCAATAAATTAACGCAGTTATTTGCGAACACATTCAAGCCGGCATTTTTGCCCCAGAATACAGCTGAGGTGAAAGCTGTGCTACAGGCTCTTATGGGCAAAATACAGAAATAGTAAGTTAATAGATTTGGAAATGAATGAAACAAAATATGAAGATTATTTTTTGCAGTTGCAACTCGAATGCCAAACCGCCGACAACAGTTAAAATCCTCCTTCTAGGTGGTGACTGGTTGCAGGGTGCCGCACTACGGCATTATGTTGAATTGCTGGGTGTGAGACCGCCCGATTGGGTGAATCACCTTCGTTTTTACATTGTTCCTATCGGCAGCAGTACCATATCACGTCATCTTAGCTCAGTTGATCAATCATATTGCGCACTCTTCGGCACCGAGCACTGGTATCAGTTGTGCGAACGTGCAGCAGCTACAGCGGCTGCAGTCACTGCTGTATCCACAGTAAATGCGCAAACGATTTCTTCGTCATTAAATGATCCGATGGCAATGAATAAATCCGACATTGTTGAGCTGATCAATCGGGTACAGAGATACTTACATGCAGCAGGTCCTTGCACACAGATTCCAATCGCCGAGGCAATGGTCAATTATAAGGATGAGGACTCGTGCCAGATCTTCGTTCCGTTTGTCAGTGTAAGTTTTCGGAAAAATCAAAACAAGTAAATGCAAAACTATCTAAATCCACTCTCTTTCCATTAGGATGTTCGAATTGGCTATGCCGATGGACCACAAGTCTCATTAGATCTCGAAGAATCCGCACAGTTAGCTCAGCAAGCGGCTGGTAATGCCATAGGAGGTAGCAGTGGAACAGGTGGACTATCAAGTTCTCCTCCATTAAGTGGAAGAATTTCACCACCATTGCAGACGCCGCCATCAAGCCAGACTACTGCTGCACATGAATCTGTAGAATTGCAAGTGGATTACTGGCCAATTATGCGACCAGTTGATGTTAAAGAGAAGAGCATATCAAAGGGTTGGGATCAGGGAAAGAATAGTATCAAAAGTTCATTTAGGAACTTACAAGTGTGGCGGCTACCGCAAAATGCTCAAATTGGTGAGGTATCTCCTGGACTGACTGTTAGTTTCGCAACGAAGGAGAAAAAACAGAAAAGTAAGCCGAAGACAAATATGATTGGCTTTTATATTATGTAGTATACTTGCTGCGGTTGATTTGATTGATTCGAGTACAGAAGATTTTTATCTTAGGGCAGAATTTAATATCGTCGTTTCAATGACTTCTTTTAATTTCATTCCTTTGCAAAAAATAAAATTCCTAATTTCTTCTTTTTAGTAATGCGCTTGGGCAAGAAGAAGGAGAAGGATCGTGATCTCGAGAAAGAGCAATGCGTTGAAGGTGTTGCACGATTAATTTGTTCACCAAAACAGTCTCATCCGGTGCCATTGAGAGGTAATGGACACTCGTTTTTTTTTTTGCAAAAACTATTCATCTAATCAAACTCTATTTATTCTTATTTAGTTTATATTGATGGCACCGAATGGACTTGTGTTAAATTCTTCCAATTATCATCACAATGGCAGACGCATGTTAAAAATTTTCCAGTTGCTCTAATTGGTTGTACACCAATGTCCTGTTCAGAGCTATCCTAGTCATTCTAGTAATAATATAAATAAAACTAAACTGAAAAATGTTTAATATAATAAAATAATAATTCTATATATAAATATATTAATATATGTTTTACACAATAAAACAAATTTAATCCTATTATACATATTATACACAACAAAAGCAAAAAAAAAAAAAAAAACTACCAGTGAAGAAAGAATTTGCAAAACCGATGGAAAAGTTTAAGTATGATGATTATGCAAAGCTTGATCAATGCGAAAAGAAACCCACTGAGAATGCGAAAAGAATAACACAAAAGAAAACTCCAAAAATGAGTGATACATATGTAGTTTAAAATTTAGCGAAATAAACAAAAAGGTGAAAACTAAGATGGACAAGCAAATTGTAAACGTTTATTAGAGCAGAAAATATACTAACTTTCTTACTCTTATTGTTGTGATTTTATTAAAATATATATATAAATATAAAGCAGTAAGAATTAATATTTAATAATGTTTAAATTAAAATGTAGTTACTCATTGCTAACGTAACTTAAATTAAAAAAAGCAAAATTAAAATAAAATATAAGATTAAAAGGAAAACTTAGAAAAAAATACCTATTCCCCAAAAGTTGGTTTATAATTTGTTTATTTTTTTATATCATGATCATTTTCTATGTTTTTGTCATAAAACTTTTTATTATTATAATTTTTTTTTTGTCCTAGAAATGTTCCGATACTAAAAGGAATAAAACGTTAAGATCTAAAAAAAATAGTGGACAAATACTTTGAATTGGAAAGTTTAAGCTTGTTGGAATAGTTTATTTGAACCGCTGGTTTTGTTTTGTTGAAGAATAAGAGAGTTAAAGGCACGCTTTGACTAGAACAGATGACTTGTGACCTCGATCGAAGAAGCGGCTTTTTCTACTTATTATTCCTGCTCCGTCTATTCCCTAAATTATAGTGGTATTTTGAAACGTATTTTCTTCCACTTATAGGCGTTAGCGCGAGCTACGGTTTTTTTCTTCCTTCTGTGCCCTTTACGGAAGTAGTCCAATATTATTTTCTGATAACAATTATTGATTAAAATATGTTCTTTCTCTGGTGCTTGCCTAGAACTAAGCATCGAACTGCATACATATGTGTCCTAAAGGCATCCATTCCACGTGTATATTCCACTTATATGTGCTGATTTAACAAATACAAACGAATAGAGTGCACGCAAGAGTTAGAATACAGATTGTTCAAGCTCCAATAACTCTTGTTTTGATTTGAATGCCAGAATAAGGCCGAATGCAAGAACAACATATTTGTCACTCATTTGACTTCTGATATGTGTACATATGCAACTCGTCAACATGAACGATTTCTGCTATCTTAGGTATTGACGAAGCGATTCTTCAAATGAAATTACTGTTTAGTTGTGGAATACGACTTTTGAAATTAATTAGGGGAAAACGAAGCGAATTCCTTTGGACAATTTCTTGAAATGAAACCCAATATCCAATATTGCCCATTTAACTCATGCAAATATGCAAGTGATTAGGGTGTCTGCCTGTATGGGGTTACAGACATATTTAGAGCAGAGAAGGTCTGTTACTACTCATAAGCTGTGCAAGGACTTGTTGAACTGAACGGAGCTTTTTATGAAGAGGAGGATGCTCTTGACGTCTACAGACGCCAGTTCGCTGATGTCAAAGAAAAGCAGTCTTCTTTGGGGCAAGACCGGACAAATGCAAAGTTGGGTGCTCTCCAAAATGCAGCACTGCCTGATTTGTGAGGCAGCAACCATTCCTAAATGCAAACTCAAAATGATGACACAACGGATTACGTTCCGAAATGCATTGAGAAGGAATTACTGCGCAAACAAAAACAAGCAGCTCATCGAGAACTAGCACGATGCAAATGACATGTTGAATTGAACTTTGTTTGTTTGCAAATGATTAATTTTATTAGTTACAATTAATTTGTTACTCATTTGTTTTATTCCATTCCAAAACGTCCTGATTTACAAGGCAACAGAAAGCGCAACGCAGCATTACAAGGTGCAGTCATAATGCGCATTTTGTTTGAATTTTAAAAAGCAGCCGTAATTAGAGAAAAGCGCTAATCTCTTACACGTGTAAGCCCACCAAGTAGTGAGGGATTTGCATAACCAATCCAGTGCTATGTTTGTGATCTAATCTAGGGGAGATTTGGCTTTAGGGGAGTGATGGCACGTCGAACTGTTCTATCTGCAGTTTCTGTTACAGCGTCCAGCCTTAACACTAGAACCACAGAATAATTATGATGCTACCACTAGTGGGTAATAATTTAAATTAACTTAACCTTAGTTTTTGGTAAAAATGATTTTTTTTGGGACATGACTGTCCACTTTAGTCTGTTTACACACGGCTGTACTCTGCTGTACATACATCCACAGGAGTGAGATAAATATAATTATTAAGTGGCTCAGTGGGTGGTGTTAATAGATGTGTACAAGTAGCGAGGAGCATACAGGTCACCATTTGGCAGAATCCTAAGAGTAATACTCTAAATCAGTTCAGACACAGGTAAATGCTCAAATGTATAAAGAAAACTTTGGCATTAACTTCCTTATTTGTAAGTAATAAACTACCACCAGAGAATTATTACTAAATACAAGACCTCAGGAGATAAGTAAACTAGGCACCTTAACTGTTTATTTTCTTACAATATTTTCTGGACACATTACAAAACAATTTATTTGTTGCTTTAGGTTATCATTCTTCTAGCAACTTGGAGTTCTATTCTTCTCTATGTTGTCTAATTGTTGGGCATTGGGCATTGTTTTTCGTTATTATTGAATATACGCACATCTGTTTCCTTGCTGCCAGTTTTGAGGCGTGTTAGGAAGGTGAAAGTGCGACCACTTCTTTCTCTCACGAGCGTTCGACAAACATTTGGGACTAAAAAAGTTATAGAAACGATTTTTACAAAAGAAAAAAATTCCCTTCTGTCGTGGCATTTAACAACAGATCCCTTGTAATCGTATGAAGAGTACGTGCAAATATACAAAAAAAAAAATTGAGTTTAAGGCCCTATTTATAAATGCAATATTGCACAAGATGCGGTAAACAGAGAGTGGTTAAGAGGGTTGAGAGTAGAGTGCATAAACTACAAGCAGAGAATTTGTAAATGTAGTTGAGATTTATTCATAGACAGATTGTTATCTTCACTCGGTATTCGGATTGTTATGTGAGACGTCGAAATGTTTTCTTTATTAAAATCACTCGTATTTTAAAGTAGTTAGTTTCATCAACAAAAATCAGTTGGTCATTTTGTGATTTTCGAGATACGCTCCGTGGATGCATTTTCACCAGTCAGTGAATACTACGGCTTTACTAGATTATTGTCCGTTTATATCACTTTACCGCTGAAGGATAGTAGCATTGATAATTAAAAAAGTAAATGTAACGCATTGACAAAAACACGGAAGAAGAAAGACTACTAACTAGTAGATTACGATCAGTAATCAGCCTGATTTAGATCGGAAATGAGAAGTTTTATGTATGTACATACATATAACATTAATCTCGTTTAAATTGTTGCATTAAAAAAAACTTTCCACTACATAGATCAGTATTATATTCGCTTTCGAATTCTTTCAGCGATAAAAAAACACATTTATGAACTATCAGCATACTTTCCTAATTTCCTAATTTCCTCATTACTTCTCATTTTTCATATCTTTGGATTTCCTTTGTAAATTGTAAATCTCATATTGATTTAAAAAAAAAATGTGTTTATTTAAACAATATCACAAAATTGTACAACGCTGGATAATAATAAAGAAAATCAAAAGGAATATTAATGCATAGATAATAATCTTATTTTCTTACGAAAAAATAAATAAATAAATAAAATAATTCTTTAAACTTTACATTTAAATGTAGGCAGCTGTTCCATTTCAATTAGTGTAAATTAACTTCAAATAAAAAGTAAACTATTGATCATTATATATTTAATATATATATACATAATTGAGTATTCTGTATAATCTAAATCAACATTTCATAAAACGAATGGTGGGTCAAATTTTATTAAACAAAAAATGTTCTTATTGCTATTTCATGCTATAATATGTGGAATTAATTATGTATTTAGCGAAGACACAAAGCATTGTATCTTATATTCATATTGATTATATAGATATAATCAAAATACAATATAAAAATATTATCATAGATGTTGTAGATGATGCATAAACAAACAAAAAAAAAATAAAAAAAAAATATTGTGATTATTGACTGAATTTGATAGTGAAACATACAAAAAGTAATAATACTATTATTATTTTCTTTGTATAATTATTACTACAATATTACTATAGAGCAAATATTAATTTTAAAAGAATATGTAAAATAAGACAAAAAAGAAAATAGAAAAAAAACAATAACAATGAGCATTAAATTCAATAAACAATATCATTATATCGGGTTAATTTAAATTGTTTTCATGTTGTTATTTTATTCATTGGAAATGGTCTCCTCCTCTCCTAATAGCCTATACGCGATACGAAAATACTTACATATCTGGCTGGTTATGCAATTAATGAGGGATATATATACATAGTCCTTAAAGTTCAGACAAAAGTCGTAGGCACGTGTAACGGAATCTGTTATTTGACTACAGCGTAAATTTGATACGTGTTGTAATATTTACGTAATTCCAGCGTTAAGGTCAAAGTTGTTCCTTGTTCTGTATTTGGAGATTTTTAATTACCTACCTTAGTTCCGTTGATATTTATTTTAAATCCCGTTTTTTACAGATTCACTCCTCAGATCCTTGACGTTAGTCTACAGTTTTTCATACAGAGAGAACAGATTTGTGTCTAAGACACAAATTAAGGTATGTATTTTAAATAAAAACTTGTATTTCATTACTTAATTCACGTTAACATTTATTGATATAATAAAACAGAAATTTTAGTAATTTAAAAAAAAAATTTATAATCAAGTTATAATTTGACTAATAATAATTAATTGGATATACTCCATGAACTGGGATATATATATATTGAACAGGAATGTGTGCGCCGTTCGGTGTAGTCCTCTTTCCTTTCGAATTTATACGACGATCAGAAGCCTCAGTAATGAATAAAATAGTTAAAATTATAAAAATCATGGTAAACAGTTTCATTTTGGAGACTGAACTTAACAGTTTAACTTGAGATCGTTGATTGCTTGCAGTTGTTCTCTGAAATACTACTCCAAAAGTTTTAATATTTTTCCATTTATAATGTGATTTTGCTATAATAATTTTTATTAAGACCTCTGCCATTTAAATTATTCGAGTGTGAAAGTATAAAGGTAGGGACTATTAACAAATCTATAATTTTTAGGCAATCGAGCGATTCTTCTAGGGTTTTCATTTGTCGGATCATAAACATATGTGCATTCATACATACATACTAGCTACTGGACTTCGCACGTATGATTACTTTTTTGCACATACAGTGAATAAAAGAAAGATCGACAGGAACAAGACTCAATAAGAAAAATAGAAGAAATCGCAACCCGTAATGCTATTAAAATAAAAAAATTAGAAATGAAAGAACATTTTATTGGTTTTCCAAAAACGTATACATATACATATATATGTATTTTTAATTAATTTTTGTGAAATATTTTTTGTTTTTTATTTAAAACACGGACAAAGAAAGCAAAAAAAAAAAAACAGTTTGGACACTTAAAGAATTCATGACGACTGAGAAAGTAGAAAAATGTGGCTATAAACAGAAATATGCTTTATTTTAATCATATGTAGTACAGTAACGACCCATTTCCTCAGTAAAAAACAGAAAACAATTTAAGGTCTTAAATGGAAATAATGTGGTGATGCATGAAGATGTGGCATGGAATGAGACTTCGTTCTGCAATAAATTTTCTAATTTGGGGAAGTAATGCATCATAACCAAATACCAACTTCAGTTCTATTTCTATTTCTATATTTATAATTTCTTTTTTTGCACGTCAACGTCAGATATTTATGCATATCTTACAATATAACGTCAGCCAAATGCCTTTAAATACCCTATGTTATTGAAGATTAATAGTCGGTAGAAATCATGTTATGCGTTCACCATCCACAAACGCCAACAATCTGTGGAACCAGTATCGCCAGAACCCGCATCCAGTCAATGAAGAATCTATCCCCCCTCCAAGTTTTGAAGAGGTCGGCTCATCTATCAAAAAGCTAAAGATCAACAAGGCCGCCGCGCCGGCTCAAAACATGGTGGTGATGCTTTGGGTAGGGTCATTAACCAAGTATGGGTGGATGAAGCCATGCCCGATGACTGGACTATCAGCTCTATATGCCCCAGAAAGGCGATCGTATCTTGTAAGAACTACCGAGTCATATCCCTGCTTAATGTCGCATATAAGACCATATCCAACGTACTGTGTGAGCGTCTGAAGCCTTTCTGCAGCACACTAATCGGCGCATACTAGTGTGATTTCCGGCCCGGCAGATCGACGATCGACCAAATTTTCACACTAAGATCTTGGAAAAGACCAAGCAATTCCAAGTCGAGGCTCACCATCTCTTCATCGACTTCAAAGGCGCATATGATAGCATTCATCGTCTTGAACTCTACAAGGCGATGGCCGAATTCAGGATAGCGACTAAACTGATCTAGCTGTGCCGCGTGACGCTGGAATACACGCGGTGCAACGTGCAATACGAAAACAGTTTCTCCGAACTATTCCAAACATGCACCAGATTTTGGCAAGGATGTGCACTATCATGTGACTTCTTCAATCTTGTGCTAGAGCAGCTAGAGCGCAGGGCAGGTGTGAACCCGAAAGGCACTAACTTTAACAAATCTGTCCAGCTGCTGGGGTACGCCGACGACATCGACATCATCTGTCCCTCCCAACGCGCCGTTTTAGATCCTTTTACGGCAATTGAAGAACAGGCGAAACGAGTTGGCCTTGAAGTGAATGAGAACAAAACCAAATACATGTTGTCAACAAACAAAGAAGCATCTGTCCAGCTCCTAGGACAAAACGTCACTGTTGGCAAGATTAACTTCGAAGTGGTTAAGGAATTTATCTACTTCGGAGTAATTATCAACTCCACGAATGTCACCTTAGTGGAGATTCGACGAAGACTTATCTTAGGAAACCATTGCTACTTCGGTTTGGCGAAACAAATGGGGTCAAAACTCCTAACTCGGAAGACGAAATGTATGCTCTACAAAACTTTGATCCTGCCAGTTCTGCTCTATGGAGCTAAGGGTTGAACGATAAGCAGGATAACAGAGCAGATTTTGAATACTTTCGAGAGAAAAATTCTTCGTCCGATATTCGGTCCCGTATGCCAGGAGGGGGAATGGAGGAGAAGGGAGGACCACGAACTCTATGAACTGTACCAAGATGTGGATGTAGTCCAAAAAGCCAAAACAAGTCGACTACACTGGCTCGGCCACATCGAGCGAATGGACAGTAATGCTCCAGCAGAGAGGATCTTTGAATCACAACCCTCAGGTTCAAGACGACAAGGAAGACCGAATCTCTGTTTTAAGGATCAATCTATCGCGGATGCCAGAGAACTTGGTCTAGACAACTGGAAGCAGCGTGCCCGGAGTCGAAGAGAGTGGAAGGCTGCCGTGTCTTAGGCAGAGACTCTTCATGGGTCGTGAGCCTGTTAAGTAAGTAAGTAAAGTAAGTAGAAATCATGTACGAAACGTTTATAAATATTTTAGGGGGTAGAAGGTGATGATCTTGGATGTTAGCTATCGAACAACATGGTGAATCAAGAGCGATTGGTCATCTCAAGAGGAATGCGATCGAGTACACAAAGGCATATGACCGTACCAGAGATGAATTATTATATTTACCAGTTTGACCGAGACTAGAGTATTTTTCTCGCATTTGAAGCTAATAGGAAATTTAAAAACTTACCTCCTATTCTTCTACAGAGAGTTTGTTTTGAACTACATGTAAGTGGAAACGACATTTCTAAACCTTGAAACCCACAACGAGAAGTTGACAAATTTTGAGAACGTTCTGATCACGTCGGCTAGTTTATTTTAAAAAATTATTTATTTTTACTTTTAATTTTGGGTTTGATTACTCGTACTTTATCCCACATTTCTTTTCTTTAAATTATTTGGCAGTTGAAAGCAATTGTTTGGAAATTTGCGCATGATATTTGCAGCTGTATAAAGCTATGCTTTTGCATTCAACAATGCAAATATAGGCCAAAAATGTTTTGTTAACAATATTTCGATGCACGGCTCTATTGACTTTATACACATTTATTTTGTAAATGAATTGCAATTGAAAACACATAAATGGTCTTTGTTCAATAGCTTCCAATTTTTCAAATCGTTGCCTATAAAAGGAAAACGATGTTCAGTAATCAACATCAGTTGTAAACTCTCTTACATACATTGTTCTGAATTTTTTGAAAAGGAAAGGAAAAGGATCAAGAATGAAAATAATTAAAGCAATTTTTTTTCTCCTCATCGCTTTGGTCATACTAGATGGTGTTTCTTCACTAAATTCAACTGCAGTGCGGAGGAGGATTAAGATCAGACGTGCCCGCATCACATTCAGAAGGCGGATAAATAGGGTGAACAACAATGGAGTTAGAGTATTTCCATTGAACACTGGAGTTAGAATAATTCGATTGATCGGCTAATTACTGATGCAAATATATTAATACATTCAGATGTATTTATTACAATTTATGGTTTTTGTTATTTTCCTTTGACAAAATGTGCTAATTTTTGATTCGCGTGGTTCTTTCAATTTTCTCTACTAGTGTAGATATTAGATGAGGCCAAGTGGTTGAATGAAGTAGTTACATACGTAAAAAGAAATAACCACCCTTATTCCGTGTGGCGTTTTATTAAAACGACGTAAAACGCCGATTGTCGTTCTTTAAGGCGGTTCGTTTTTTCAGAGTGGATTGTATGTAGAGTGTATACTTACATACCGAAGAAGCTGTTTTGTGGTGTTCAATTTCTGAAATAACTCTTAAAAAAGGAAACACCTTAAAAAAGGACAATCGGTGTTTTAGTAAAACGCCACGAGGAATAAGGGTGAATAATCTAAACTACTTTGGGAATAGTATTTTTATTTTAAATTGATCTACAACAAATCACATACAAATTGTTCTACTTAACGCTACCTAACAACCACAGTTTCATTAGTTATTCCACTGACAATTATAGCTTGTTCCTTTAATCCTAAGTTCCCACCAATTCCGCCTTCGGGTAGCAGAAAATTGCAATTTGGATAGCCAACTGGTTGTGAAAACTCCTCTAAATTCGAATTACTTGCACTCAACGCTTCCAAAGACCATACTGCCAGGTTCTTCGACTTTCCATGGCGTGCTATTACAAAGAACTTTTAACAGAAATAAATTAAATAAATTAGTTCTCTATTTTGTACCAAAAAAAAAAAAGGTTTACCTCATTGCCTTCGTCTAACAAATAGCCAATTATTAAGGCCCAATGCGCTTTGTGACCCAATTTCAAGCACGGTGCATTGTTGAAGTCAGGATCGTATCTAGATATTTCAATAAGTTAAGGAAAACATTGGAATAGGCGAAATTTAAAGTTTGCATAACAAATAAAAGGCTCGAGTTGATTTTCTTAAATCTAGTTTTATTGAAATTAAAAGAAAACATCATTAACCGGCTCTCATTGGCGGTGAAACTAGAATAACACCATCGCCACGCACGAACAGCATTGGAATAGTACGTTTAGTTGTTTTGTATACTTCTTCGTAGGTTTCCTCATCGATTTCAACTGTAGTGACTGTTTCTTCGGCATCTCCAAGAACCATATTCAAATGCTGATCAAAAGCCTAAAATACATGGATTCATTGAAATACACAACTAGAAATGGAATGGATTTGGATATTACATGCAATCTTCCACGAAGTTCCCGCTCATTGCGCATTTTGACGTAGATTTTCTCATCTAAACTGAGGCGGATCAGGTCTAGTGGTTCTTTGACCGGAATCACTTGGATCTAGAGTGAAATTAGGTTAATCGATGCGCACATGCTATAAGGATGAGTAAATAATTACCTGTTCTTCTTCTGTTGCCATTGGAAGGTTTCTTATTAACTTTGAATTACAAAAGGCACCTCACAAACAGAGATCTAACCTTCGTGTATGTAAACAACTGTCAGGCAAACGTTTCAAAAATGTCAAATGTTGACTTCATTTTCGCAGCGTTGCCACTTTATTTGTTAACTGTTAGTTTGGAAAAAGTACTATAGATAATACCATCTACGAGTTGATATCAAGAACATTCAGAATTAGAGCGATCGAGTTTACGATTAAAAAGTCGAATAACTACTTCTTATTGAGGAGAATTCTCAACAACTATAAATATAGCTTAATATTGATCTGCTCGATATATGTACATAGACAATCTTTTACTATATTTTCATAGATCAGGTTACATTTCCAATGGATATGCTGATGACATCATCATACATCTATGTAGGAAAGCTACTATTCCTTACGATGAAGGGAATACCTGATGCAATATGCAAGTTAAGCCGTAGATCGCAACTAGTGTGTTAATCGAGATTAACCATTTTTATACATGTGTTTATATTTTTTACGGGTGCCATGGCTCAAGTGGTTAATAAATTGGATTACGGAGCGAGGGGTTCCGTATTCGATTCCCAGACAACACATAAAAATTTCTTTCCCGGCCCCACCTCTCGCGAGCGTTTGACAGACATCCGAGAGTAAAACTGTCATGAAAAAGCTTCTCAGACACAAAAATTGCCCTCCGGATACAGCATTCAACAGTAGGTCTTTTCATTCGTGTAAGAGAATATAACAATAATAACACAAATGCTTTCGAGAAGCTGGGCCCTGGGTCCCATGGACCTGTCGTGTCAAAAATTTGTATTTGCATATGTTTATTTTTGTATTACTGAAGATACGAATTTTACTAATAAAGTAGCAGCACTGTTTGCGAAAAAACTGTCAAAAATCTCACCGCGAGTATCGACAAACGAGTCTCAATTGAGCACCATGTAAGAGCATCTTATTTTCTAATTCAAAACTTTTCCCTAATGTTAAACAAATATCACAATTTTTTCCAATTTGAGTGATCCAAAATCACCATCAAAGAAATTAATATTAAAAATAGAACTTAACCTTGAAAAGGATACGCCACAAATATACACGCACCGTCATTGAGTAAACATTCTCTGACCTTGGCACAATTCAATCGACCTTCGAACAGTTGGCATTCGATTGGGGGCACATTTGCCGCCGCCCCAGCCATAGTATCAGAAATCAATTTATACAGATTCTTGGCGCTAAACATTTCCCCGTTATTTGTGTAATTTAGTTCCTTTGATGTGGATAGTAAGTCTGCTGGTGCTGGAGAACCACCAAGCAACATACTCAGTGCCGTCAATCCACAGGTTGGACCTTCTTGGAGAATGCTTGGGATATTTTTGTAATGACATCTTTTTGGTGCAGCGTAAGTGCATACTTTGGCTAGATAGCATGCTTTTTGTAGTTCAGGCCAAGCGTCTGCCCAGGTGCATTCGTCGATGTCACATCGTTTAGCTACTGTTCTGGGAGTTGTATTGCGAATGAATTTCGGCGATGGGGGAGGTGGGGGTGGTATCACAGACACCTGCGCTGAATTGGACATTTTATTGCACTTAAGTCACTTCTAAATCACATCACTTTAAATTGTTTTTTACTAATATTTCACCGTGTACACCTGAGCGATACAAAAATAAACAAAATTCTCACGCAACCAGAAAAGTGACGTTTAAAGTGAGAATGTTTGTTTCACAGCAGCTGGCGGTAGTTACGTTTTGGTTTGTGGATTCGAATAGGTGTTTTGATTATTGATTGGAGGTGGCGCTGGCAAAGTTAAGAAGAGTTGGCCAAGGTTACGAAATTCTCGATTTGAAAATTCATTTCTTGTCGATAGTAGCATTGTATATAAATCTAATAGTATTATCACTTGACGAAATTTTTTCTTAGTTACCTTGCAAGACAGAGGGCGCAAAGCAAAGTGGTTTCTCTTACACACTGAAAGAGAGTTTTATTAAATTATTTTTTGATTTTATGTTAGGTAATGCTGTGACCAATCCTTAATCGCCAAAACCAAGAAAAGGAAAATTATAAATGTATATCCATACATACATATACACATGTACATACATATGTATATACATACATATGTCCAGAGTAAGTCAAAGCTGCGCACAGTACGTATACACATCATATGGCAGAAAACTTCAGGACACACATTACGCAACAACTCTATACAGATATGGAAGAAGTGGTACATTACCCCTGGGTATTCCTTCACACAAACAAATATTGAAGGCGCACCTGTTATGCTCTTAAGGAGTTTAAATCCACCCAAAGTCTGACACGGAAACAGATTACAGGTTAATATGTAAGAATGGGAAAGAAGAAATGATCTTTCTTACACCTATTTGCCAGTCAAACAAATTTATCTGTCTGATGGTGACCAACCCTTAACCGCCAGAATCATGATAATGAAAAGCATACCTATATAAGTATATATGTATGTGTATCTACAAACAAAGTTGAACGCAGTCCACCTCGGCAGAAACTTCACAGGACACATAACGATCATCTCTTTTTTTTTCTGTATTTTCGCTTTCCACCTTTTTTTGTGTGTTTGTTTGGTTCTCTTTTTTTTCTCTTTGTTCTCTTTCTTCTCTTCTTACTTGATATCTGCGACTGTAAGAGCAAATGGATAGTTGGGAGCGAATGAGAAAAAAGTTGCCTTGCTTGTTAGAGGCGCTAGTGTCGATATCCTCAAGTGATACTACTATTAGATTTATATACAATGATAGTAGGTATGCTTTAAAGTCTTCAAGAATCAATTACTCTATTGGGTAGTTTATAATTTATAATTTATTTAGATCACAGTATAAAAAATTCTAAAAAAATTATTCTACTTATTTTAAACACAATGTCTTTCATAAAGTGCCATTGCTATACAATAGTCTACATCACAGAACCAATAAAGTTCTGTGAACACCAATAGCTATTGACATGGGGTTTCGCATTCTCCATAATGCGCGAGTTGCCAATCTATGTATGTAAAACAAAAAGTAGGAAATTAAGATAAGGAAAATTACCAGACGCACAATGATACTTACGTTCGCCATTTCTACAACCAGCATTTTGCATGTAGCAGGTATTTTGAAATGTTCTGAATTCTCCATTGTAAACTCCACAGACAGGTTTATACACATCCATACACATCTCAGCCACACACCTTGCCGGCGGATGTGGTTGGCCTACAGCCCCAGGAGGAGCATTTCCTATAGCTGAAATGAGTTCTAATTGAGTTTCTGTCTTGTATTTGGAAAGGTTGTTCTCATACTATTTTTCAAACAATTGAGGAACACAGTGAGTAGTTGTGAGTCAGCCGGATTGTTCGCAGGGCTAGGGACGGGATCTACTGCTGATTGGGGACATGGTCCTGACTGAATAATGACCCAATCTACAGAAAAAAGAATAAATAAAAATTATTTAGAAGCTATGCATCTGCTTACTCGTATTAGTTCTGCAATTTTCTGCCTGTAGAGTATATTCATTGCGGAAAGTTCTTAAAACTCCATGATTCGTAGCGCATACCGGGTTATAGCGCAATGCGCAATTAGTAGGGCTCTCTACGACTGGAGGAGGTGGACATGCTCCTTCGCTTATTAACCTCCATTCTAAAAGCATACAATCAATACAGATTCGTTAGCAAATCAATGTCAAACTTACCTATCTGAGTTCTGCAGGATTCCATTTTCATCTCACAAATGCTGGGAAAAGTTCTATCCTCATTGTTGTTGTTGGTGGCACATATCGGATTGCCCAAAATTCTTGGACAGAATGTGGGACAGTCGCATGAATTTCTTGAGATTATTTTCCATGCTGTCGTTGTAAAAAAATTCATTTATATTTATCTGAGCCTCTGTATCTTTTTTATGCATACCAGTTCCACTATTGCAGTTTTCATATTCCACTTGGCAGGGATTATCGAATGTTTGCGTCTGACCATCAAATTCGGCACAGACAGGGTCACTAACGTCTGAACAGACAGGACAGTAGTCACATTCACCTGTATTTATTAGTACCCATGCTAAAGAAATAGTATAAAACAATGTATTAAGGATGATTCGGTAGTTATGTCTTTCTGACTATGGAGATATAATACGTCTTAAGAAAGTAAATTTTTTTTCTAAAGAGTGAGAAATCATGCTCTGAGCCTTGTCTAGCAATCTCAATGGAAATCCCATAATTCGCGATCTCAGTATGTATTTTGGGGCTGGTCAAAGACCTGAGCAAAGCCTTAAGACGCAGTTATGCCGACTTCACCTTCTTCTTTAGAGTTCTTCCTTTGGAAAGTAGAGGCATACTTGCCTAGCGAGTAGTGAAGGCCAGTGTTGTCAGTTTCCACGAAAAAATAAGAAAATAACTTTTGAATGGCTTCGCAGCCATTCTCCGGTTGAAACCAATCCAAAACGCAAGGAAAGACGACTCCAAAGGAGTTTCCAAAAGTCTAAGACGATCGATATGTAGTACAGACTAGAATATAAGTGTCAAAGATTGGTGAATCAAGCAGATCATCTAGAGCAGCAAGGATCTCTCCACTTCCCAGGGACCAATATAACTAACCGAAAATTCTTATAAAGCGAAGGATACTGATGCTGAGGATTGTGAAGCTAGTTTTGGAGTCCATTGGATAACATTTCAATTGAGCTCTAGCAGAAGAATACCGTCATCCATATATACACGGTTAGTTAAACAATTCTTAAGACACAAGGCTACAACTTGATAAACTCGAAGTCAATTGCACAGCCGGCAAACAAAACACGGACAACGAAAAAGGACGAACATTTCGTAAAATATTCGGCCCCGTTTGCGTGGACAGGCTTTGGAGGAGGAGATTCAACGTCGTACTATACGAGCTGTACAGCGACATCGACTTAGTTAAAAAACTGTGCATCAGTTGCTTGAACATGTAGAAGGAATGGACACCAGCGCTCCGGCCGGTAGTGTCTTTGAATTAAACCCGGAGAGACAACGCAGTAAAGGAAGACCTAGCCTTAGGTGGCGCGCACAAATCGAAAAAAAAAAATCAATTGGGAAAATATCCACATCTATCAAAAGAATGAATGCAGATATTGGATACAAATTTCGTCGGAGAAATATCCTTCTACGGTGACTTGAAGGAACGACCTTTCTGAGTATTATACCTATTTTGTTTAATTTTAACTACTTACGTGTATTGCTTCTGTATGCTTCATGATTGAGTTCACATTGGTTGGGGAAAGTTCTCTTCACTCCATTAAATGTGGCGCATACCGGATCATAGTTAAGAGGACAAATATTGGGACAGTTTCGTGGTAGATCTGAGGCTCTGCATTCTCCTTGATAGACAAGAACCCATTCTGTAAAAAAAGAAGAAATTACTGAATTTGTTTCAAAAATTGAGTATTTAACAATAGTTTTGCCACAAGATAACTTATTAAAAGTAGAGAATCAGTCGCGAGGATACTCACTTCTATTTGAATAGCAGTTTTCTCCCATCATTTGGCATTCATTGGTAAAAGTTCGTTGTTCCCCGTCAGAAAACGCACAAACAGGCTGATAGAAATCTGAACATTTTGGACATGGTCCAGTAGGTAGCGCTGTAGTTGTTTCTGGTTGGCATTCACCAAGGTTTACAATTTTCCAAGCTTATGGAAAATAAATTTGATTCGTCACTAACTCATTTCAGCCTATTATTTGAGATAATACCTTGATTGTTTCTAGCAATTTCAGCATCCATTTGACATTGATTCGGGAAAGTCCTCAATTCTCCATTGAAATTAGCACAAACTGGATCATAAACCGCCGGGCATACCGTCGAGATTGGAGGATCTGTAACTTCTACTTCTTCGTCACATTCACCATCATATAGAATTTCCCAACCTGACAAATAAATAAATAAATTCATATACCTATTTGAAGTATCTTAAGCTTTTAGCTTACTTTGTCCAGTTCTGCAATTTTCAGAACTTAAGAAACAGAAATTACTGAAAGTCCTTTGAAAACCTTGGTAACCGGCGCATATTGGCATGTAAATTGTTGGACATGCTTCGGGGCAGTTTGATGATGGTGTAGTTGTAGTTGTAGGTTGTACAGTGGTTGTTGTCGGTGGTTCGGTTGTCGTAGATGTACATTCACTTTCACTTATAACCACCCAATCTTAAAATAAAAAAAAAACAAAATTACATACAATCTAAATCCTTTACTCTTTTCTGTTAACTTACTTTCTCCCGATAAGCATATTACAGCATCGAGTAGACATTGATTTGAAAAAGTTCGTGTCACACCGTTATAGGTGGCACAAATTGGCTGATAGATAAAGGGACAAGATTGAGGACATGGCTTAGCAGGGTCTCTACATTCACCGCTGTATTCTATGTTCCATACTAAAAATTGAGTGGAATTAGAAGGAATTTGATACTTCAGGATTCACAATTACCTTCTCCATTGTTGCAAACCTCAGCACCAGCAAAGCATTCATTTGGGAATGTCCTCAATTCGCCATATCTACTTGCACAAACTGGTTCATAAATCTCAGGGCACATTCTGGGGCAATCTGGACCAGGATCTATGCATTCACCTCTATGTAGGATAGACCATTCTATATGGATATTTGATTAGATCTTATGTCTTGTCATCATTTGTAAGAACTTACGATTTCCAGTAACACAAATTTCTGTATCAAGAAGGCATTCATTGGAGAAAGTTCTATTCTCCCCATTGAATGTAGCACACATTGGACTGTAGATTCTGGGGCAGGCTTCATTACATTCTGGGTTAGGATCACATTCGCCATTGTACTTTATCTGCCAAACTAGAAGGAATAAGATTGAAAAAAAAAACAATTCTTTATAAGAAGACTTAAGGTATTAACAAAAAAGGTTCACTGATGAGGGATTGAGACCAATGGGTTCGTCTCTCCAGAGAAGAGCAAATTATGGGCGAAGGATGGACATTTGAAAGACAGCATAAGCATAGCTCCGACTTACTGATACTAAAGTTTTGAGATTCTTATTGACCAACGTAAAGCCAATAACGAGACTCACTAGGGTTTTTTTTACTCAGTGAGGCGTAAAACTCATAGAAATGGTGAGCAACTATTAGGCTTTTAGTAAACCCTTCTAAACTCACAATGGTATATTCATTTCACTAAGAAAAAAGTAGCAATAGTAGAAAAATA
Source organism: Xylota sylvarum (assembly GCA_905220385.1). Taxonomy (NCBI): domain Eukaryota; kingdom Metazoa; phylum Arthropoda; class Insecta; order Diptera; family Syrphidae; genus Xylota; species Xylota sylvarum. Next base: position 21,671,225 of record LR999958.1, read on the forward strand.
TGAAAAATCGACCCGAAAAGGCAAGGCAAGAATATCTATAATTTATGCATCGTATAACACTAGATGGTCTAGATAATGACAATGAGGATATCCTTAGGTAAAGTGCAAGGGCTGGCTAGACAGCAGCTAATAAACCACATTACGCATAGTGCTAGAAAAATCACTAAGAAGGCCATCCTGAGAATAGTAAAAGGGGACATTGGGAAAGACAAATCAATTCAGTTTTGGATTAGACCAGAGAAGACATGGTAAAAAAAAAAGTGGAAAGAGCTGGAAAAGAATAAAGTAGCAAGTGGAACAAATTTTGAAAAGTAAGCCAACGATGAACTGCAAAACGAGTAAAACCTACTCAAGTTTAAAAAAAAAATCCGGTAGCTGTTTCGAAAAAGGTTTGTTAACAAGGTACTGTATACTGAATGAGCATCTAAGGAAATTGGTTATATAATACTACAGGAAACTACATGGGAGCCTATTTTTTTTCAGAGGCGGATCTTCGCTATTGCCTCTTTAGGTACTTCGGTTCATTAAAGTTGTGACTCTAGAGGTGTATTAACTCGATTAGAGCAATAGTTTAAGGATCACAATAGGTCTATCAGCGTTGCAGAGTTCTTGCACTCAGCTACCATTTAAACCTACATATATCTAGCATAAATTTGCATTACAATGGTCGATTCATGTAAGCCGAAATTGAAGAAACATGCTTCAAAGTTTATTATGAATGGAGTTTGGTGGAGCATGGAAAGGCGAGGGTTGCCGGCCTATTCGCTTTCTAATACTGAAAATAGGTGGAAACAGTGTTGCTGTTTAGAAAACAAAAGATTTTCCATTGAATCAGTAGAAGTATCAGGAGATTTCAAATGCTCTTCAAATAATAACAAAAACAAGCCAGGCTGGCTTACAATGGTTCCTTAACTTGAAAATTCATTCTAATTTGTAACTATTTTTCTAGTCCAAATCGTTTCCCTAAATTTGTGAAATCTTCCGGCTCTGAAAGTAAGAAGTACATATGTACGCACATACTACATATGCATGTACTTATGTGAAATGTTAAATTTAGTGGGAACTTCTGTCTTAAAATTAATTTTTCTCCCAGCTTACTTATCGATTGTAAAAAATGGTGGGATAAGACAGTCATCACCCACTGGATGTAGACCACCGTCGTCAGACCCATTGTATCCTATGGATACCTAGTCTGATGGTTCAAGGAACTGATCATACATAATTCAAAGATTAGTATACATAGGGACTAGAACAGCATTTAGAACCAGGCTAATTACAGGCCTTGAAACTATACTCCGAAGAGTGACCAACGTTTGAAAAAATTCAACTTTTGAAAAGAGAGCGACACGGTGTATAGCACTATTGTGAGACGTGCATACATAGTTACCGACGCAGACTATCTTAAACCATCGATTGACTTCAGTCAAAACGTTACAACAATCTTCCCCTCAAGAAAGGATCCGGCAAATGGTAGAACCATCAACCCGAATAGAATCTCGATTTTCACGAACGGGTCCAAAATGAATGAACGAGTGGGTTCTGCCATCTACTTATTTGAACCCGAAATTATAGGTACACACCGCACAACATGAATGGTTGTAAGTAGCTACACCATGGGTGCCGTATTTGATAATGTCAAGAGAAGCATCCACTCTCGGTAATAAGTGCCTCGATTAAATTTTGAATTTAAGATACATTCATACATCATCGTCTCGTGTTCAGATTTTTGACGTACAATGTAAACTTTTGTGTATGAAGATAAAAATATCTGAGAAACCAAAACGACACATTAGTAACTCAAGTATGTAGTTTATCATCTAAATTGCTTCTCTAGTTGCATTGGCTTTGCATATGTTTTTAAATTATTCAGGACCAAAGTTTAAGTAAAATAGTTGAAGTCAATCTGAATCTGAAACGATAGATATGAAATTCCATCCAATTTCTTATACTTATGTATATGGGATCCAGTGAATTGGGCATGGGATTCCGCATTTTTAAGGGCGCTACCTCGAAAAATTTTAAAGGCTGTTATCCAAAATATCATCGTAACTTTTTTTTTTTCAAAAAACGCAGCAAAAAGAAGTGGTGGCCATATACATATAATATATGGTCCAGCAGACGCACATACAGACGGACAGAATAGGAGAACGCACTTTTTGAATGTCTCCATCATAGTAATGTCAGGTTTGATTAAAATCTCTTCGAAATGTTTCAGGAAATCAGTACTTGCCCTATACCTATACCTATAGGTGCAAGTAAAAATTTATAAATCGGAGTCCGTCAATCGGTTCTTGCCCAAGTATACCAATGAGGGACCAAAATTGGTTGCCTTTCAAGTTATTTTTCTATTAACGTAATAGGGAGTGACACAACTTAAACATCTACCTTAGGTACTTACCTCGCTGATACATGCACATATCCGTTTTCAGGTAACACAAGTTCTGGAATGTCTGATCAATGTCTCCGAATGATGCACAGACTGGATTATAATCCGGTGGACAGAATGTGGGACATTCACTATCGCACGGTATAGGAGGTGGTAGCGGTGTTGGCGGACATTCGCCTTCATGAAGTATCATCCATATATTTCCAGTTCTACAATTTTCCAAATCCAATTGACATCGGTTTTGAAAAGTCCTCTGAACCCCAGCAGTTCTAGCACAAATCGGAGCATATTCATCTGTGCACACCTGATCACACCTCTTGAAGCAATTCGAAATATCGGTTTTCTGTAATTCTAGTCGAACAAATTGTTAATATTTTCTGGCTTACCAATGTATTTGTCTAATTCACTCACTTGAAGCACCAGTTCGTGCACGATTCCTATTTTCCGTATTTAGCCGTCGTTCATTTTTGAACAGAAACCAGTGGGTTCCATTTGTCGCACAGAGAGGATAATCCGAGTCATTTCCCGATTGACACTGGCGCTTAATAACCGGATCGGCGTTTGTCAGCACAAAAATGCCGAACAATAAATATGAAAGTAATTTCGTCATTACTGAGGGCAGTCGTATCGCTTGAGACTCGTATTCAACTTAGGTCGCCTCGTAGCTGAATGAGCATTTTATACAATGAATGAGTAGGCATTAGTTGATTGCTATCAGATGCACTCGTACGAATGAGCACGGAACTTGATAGGCATTTGTGATATGAACGGGCATGACGATATTGTAATTGTCTACATAATCATGTTTTGGAATTTGATAAAAGATTATTAGGTAAGTGGTTTAAGATTCTCTCTAGAAGTTTATCCAAATTGATTATCTTTTTGAGGGAATGCATAGTGATTATCGTACGTGAGAAGATATGGATCTTTGCACAAGTAAATAAATAAAGTGTTAGTATATAATATGAAACTTAGTCACGTTTAGACGTACTTTTGTACGAATTGGATTACCAATATTAGTGCAGAAATCGATGAGAATAAAATTAAAGCAACTCTACCAGTGGTAGCGTAGTTGAATTTCGATGTTTTAGCGGTCAAAAATAAGTGCATCATCCAAAGCTAATGTCTTTCGTTTTATAATAGATTGAACTGGTAAGTGTTTGTTTTCTTAACCAACCTACCAATTTAAAACAGCTGAAGCGGATATAAGATACATATTACATCAATATTTAGTAAATTTGTGTATTCATGATACCATCCAGTTCAACATGTGTTTATTCTGCGAATAACATTTTCAAGAATTTGCTATTTGGGCTCCTCCATCTCATTTGGTCCCAAGCACGCTGCTTCCAGGTCGTCAAACATCTTAACATTCGCGATTACTTGATTCTTACAACGGAGGTTCAGTCTTCCTTGACGTCTCTTGACTGGAGTGTTGTCGTCTATTCGGTCGACGGGTATTGGCCTTCTGGACTACATCAACATCATGGATCTCCACTAAAGTGTAGTTCGTAGAGTTAACTTTTTCTCCGAGGTGGGTAAACTTCTTTACTACCTTGAAGTTTTGTGTTGACACAAGCCCTCCATACTATTTGCTCCAGCATCTCCTTGCTGAAATTCGGAAGATTTAGAACTTCCAAACTACATCATACACTGCGTGTTTACCAGTGAAACTTGGCATAGCTCAGTCTTTTTTCAGAGTCCCGAATTCGGCTATCGCTTTGCACAGTTGTACGCGATGAATGCTATCATACCCAGGCTTAAAGTCCATAAATAGATAGTGTGGTAATGGTGATGACTAATGGTTTTGACTTAAAGTTCGTTGGTCTTTTTCAGGATTTGTCTTAGCAGGAAGATCTAGTGTATAGCCGATATGTCCGGTCTGGGTGTCACATTGGTATGTGCCGATAAATTTGGTGTAGAACGGCTTAAGACGTCCAAACAGTAAGCTGCATAGGATCTTATTTAGCAGGGATTTACCTCGATAGTTCGCGGAAGACATAGAATTGCCTTTTTGTAGATGGACTTACACATGTACTTATGTATGTAGATGTAGCTGAAAAATCCAGTAATTGGGCATGCTTTCGACCTCTCATACTTCATGCCATATTTGAAAATCTCTGATGGTAAGCTGTCGAGGCCGTTGGCTTTGTTTTTCTTTAGCTTCATAATAGCTTTGCGAACTTCCTTCAAATAGGGAACCATTTGATGTGAGATATCTTCTAACAGTGCAGGTAGTTTTGGCTACCTCCTTGATAATGTTTGGACAATATAGCCAATGGTCGTTGGCGTTTGTGGCAGGTGATGGCATGGTGGAGAGTTTTTCCCTCAATCGCTCTCCATAGTCTCTGGCTTCACTTTGTGTCCTTAGGAATTCAATGTTGAATTTACTCTTCAGGGTGGATCAAGTTTCATCTTGTTTAAGAGTCTCGCCCTGAAGTTGGTGATGACCAGAAGAGTCGACAATTGCATCCTGAAAGTGCGCACATACAAAATGTTTGATGGATTTCTCGTACGTGATCGATTTGTTTGGAGGTGGTTGGAGCCAGGTTCCTGTAGGGATTGTCTTATTGGGAAGTCTAGTGCTACATATCATAGTATTACGAGCTGCCAGAAAGTAAGTTAGAAGCTGTTATCGTGAAGGCTGGATTTTTCGACTACCCTGCCAAAAATGTTCTTCTCACAGATTTTAGCAATGAAGTCGCAGAGCACGATTTTGATATCGTACTCAGGACAGGCACCAAAGGCTTCGCCCAAGAAGTCATAAAAATCCTCTTTGATAGCGTGTTTAGCTTCTTCGGTAAAGGCGTGTGCAAATTTAAAGCTGATGTTGTAGAATATAATCTTATTCCATATCATGTCCAACGTATCTCCTGGATTCCAGAAATGTCTGGTTTATACTGCATGACAACAGTTTTCAGTTTTTGAGTTGCCCTAGCGGTGCACAAGGTACTTTCCAGTTGCAAGCTCTTATACCATAATCCATGTTCATTTCGGGTCAGGATACGGAGTAACCCCGTCGCACAACTTCCTTGGCAGAAGGAGCCGGCATAACCAGTCATTGCAGACCTCTAGGTGTTCATCAAGTAGTTCGAAATGACTGGAACTGTGGGTGAATCCATCGTGGATGTTCTTCCATTGTCATCCAGATCAGGAAAGAGCACCTTAGTAGGAGCAAATTTTTCCCTTCTAAAGAGGTTAAAACCCAATCTCCAGTTGAGGTACTAAGCACCTGAGTTTCACCGCTTGGAGGTGAGAGCAGGAGTTCGTAGACAGGCGAGTGTGTCGAAGCTTGTGTATTTATGAAAAGTGCTTGTCTACCATTTGAATAGTAGGACAGAGGAACTCTTTAATGCCAGTCTATTATTCGTGCCAATCAAGAACTCAATCTAGATAACACTGACCACTCAACATATGTATTTCTAGAACATTTTTCAATGCAATATTGGTTGTGAGATATGTGGTGGTAAAGTGTACCTTAAAAACCATATCGCTTCCTATAATGAAACTCCATCTCAACTAAACAGTTTTCTGGACTTGATGTCGTTGACATTAAAATTTGCTTGTTCTCCATTCGAGAATACTGTCTCAACAACAAAAAAATGTCGTAGATCCAATATATTTTAAGGAAAAAATAAATCCCTTGATCCTACGGTATCAGGATGGATTTACTCTAGTCTACGTGCGAATGTACTAACCTAAATCAAAAGTTGGCGCATGAGTCGATTCGCTGATTTTTCAGAAAAACATTTCCCGGTAGCAACCGAAGGCGTATGTGATACCAACAGGACTCGTTTGTTGTTAAGGAGAAATACAATTTCAAAATGCAGAAGTTCTACAGTCCACTTTAAATAATCAAAGCAATTAGTGAGATTGCCACTTCAGACTTCGATTCTATTCACGAGACCACAAAAAGTCTGAAAAACTTTTTCGAAAACATCTACTTTTCGCAAAACTAAGAAACTCTCCAAATCTTTTCGGTAATTTCATTCCATTTTCAGGACTGTTGCTTCACCTCGGGCTACCGATACTCTTTCACTATTTGTTGAATTCTAAACTAATCAAAGTTATTTACCCATCAATTTACCTCAATACAAAAACCCAATCAATCACTTTCACCCTCTGCTCTGCACAAACACATACTACGCACAAAACACAGGCTAAACATTTAAATAGACTTCCATATCTAATTGCCAGTCGAACCATATATGCAGAAGGAGAAGGACCAGGGAAAAATCTATTTAACCCTTTTAGCCTACTTTATTCCCTCTTCTTAAGTCAACATGTCCTTTAATCTTACATGAGTGGCTGGTAAAAAATTTAAAGCCAACCCAGCCGCAGCCCTTCGTTCGAATTGATTTTCCATAGCTCTAGGATCTATGTGGGGGCGAACAGCTCGACGGCACAGTGGGAGTACAAAGAAAAATCCACCCTTCCCGTCGTCAGTAGAATCTCAATGGAATCTCAATGGAAACCAAATTCAATTCGAAACTTCTGACGAAATCCCACCGGACAGCAACGCTGACTGTTTACAAATCCCCACCAATGTTTACCAATTTCCCAAATTAGCTTAAACTAGCCTAAATATCCTGCAAATTATTTGATAAAAGACCTGCGAATGGAGCTCGGCGGGATCACGAGGTGGAAGAGAAGGAGGAGGAGGAGGAGGAGGAGGAGGAGAATTGTTGCAGAATCAATCTCACCCTTGTTTAACCGAGCTAGGGTAACCCTTTCCCATCAGTTCAATAGGCGAAAAGATTCCACTAGCAGCTTGGGTCAGAGCACAGGAGTGAAAGAGAAATGTGCTCGCCTGCCGCCACCGCCGCTGCTGCCATCTCCCACCGGATACAGGTTGCCAACTGCTGGTTACGCACATCCTCATGCATTAAACATTTTTAATCTCTCTGGGGAAATCGAATGGATCCGATATTCAATTGAATAAAACGTTCGTTGAATCGACAGGAACCGGGGTGGAACGAGGAGGATTGGTGGAAGGAATCCTTTTTGCTCCTGATGCGCGTTCTTTATTCATTCAACACTCCTCGTTGGGGCGCCACGCCACGCTACGTTATGCCACGCCGCATCGTACGGCATGTGAGTTTGTTTTACAACTCTGGCTATATTGCCCCAAATGGAGTTTTCAGCAGTAAAGGGCAGCGCCTACGAACGCTGGTAAAATAAAACTCTGGCAAAAGGATTCGAAATCTCATTTTAATTTATTTTGACTAGATTTATGGTCGTGCACATTGGGGGCGCTGGGCTTTCACGGGTACAGTGCTGCACGCAAGTGCTGATAGTACAACGAGTACGAGAAAGAGGACGTGAACGTCGACAAGGAGGGCCAGGACGACGACGACGATGCCGCCAACAACGACCGGCAACGACGACAGCGAATATGCTAAGTGCTGTAAGAGTGTCGTGCCGCAGAGAGACCGATACTGTTATTGACGTTTTGCCGCTTTTGTACAGCTATTTGGTTAATGTGGGCCATGGTGGTGTAGACGGGGTGTCGATGACAGCGATGGCAACTAGGATCAGGCATAGGAAATTTTTCCCTCCGTTGACATTGGTTAGTTGGGTGTAATGAGGAAGTTACGGAATGGAGGATGAACAGCGCGGCTTGCGGGTCTGGTTTAATTAAGCTTTTTTTTTTTTTGAAATACCGTAATTGTAGTTAGGATGTGATTTGCATTAGCACCGTTGTACTGGATGTCCTGGATGGATGGAGTCTGTTTTGTATTTTTTTTTTTTTTATTTCAGTTTTCATCACATGTGTTCGTGAACAGAGAACACGGCAGGATATGTTTAGGAGGACACACATACTCACACGCCACTAGGTCAGGCTGTGCGAAAGGTTGGCTATTTTTAATTAATGCCTGACTACATGTGTGAACGGTATATGCGATTGGCGGGGGAATGTGTATGTGTCCCATAATGAGGTTCTAATATGATGCAGGAAATAGGTCTATGTAGATAGGAAATTTTACAGGTGTAGAGAGGAAAATGGCGAAATGAAATCAGTTTGAGGATGGTTTGAAAGATAAAACCATTTTTTTTAAACAGGATAATATATGGCTTTGTATAATATGTATGTACATACATAGGTACACATGTAGGTAGAATGGTAAATTACTTGTGAATACATACATATGTTAGGACTAAGAGCTTTGAACGTCAATAATAATAATTTGTATAACTAGGTTGTTATAGGGGTCTTTTCTTCTTTATGTACTTTATCTACTACCTGCTTGTCCCGCAAGGACGTTGATGCAGTTTCGTTTGTCACGTTACACATTACGCTGCACTTCCTTAAATTTCATGCTATATTGGGCCTCAAGCTCTGCCCTCTCTACTTCTGAAGATCCTGTGATTCGAGCTTAAATCCATCTCCAGGTATTTTCAAATAGCCATGTGCTGTGACTCCTGTGTCTTATATCGATCAAGGTTTGGTTTGGTTTGGTTGAAGTGGCTGCTAGCTCAGAAACACCAACGCACTTAAATTAGCAATAGGTCCATTGTGATACCACATGGATCATAGGAGAAAGTTTCTCTCTACCTATTCGTTAAACCATCCATGTTTGTCAGATCGCCTAAATTATTATAATAGAAGGCTCCTAAGTAAAGCTTACTTCTACGGAAGAGAGCTGGGCAGAAACAAAGAAGGTTAGGAATGGTTTTATCATTTTCTTCATCCACGCAGTTTCTACAAAAGTCGTTCGTAAAGAGGCCTTGGTTTGACACCTATTGTAATGGCGATATGCAACCTGTTGAGAGAAATCAAATTCTTAGAGCGTTTTACATCCAACTTCGGTCAAATTTGTTTTGTCCACTTGTAAACCTAAGATTTGTATTCTCGATAGCATCCAGCTTGAATTTCAGTTTGCAAGTAACGATTGGTATACACCTTGGTGCTTTTGTCCGGCAAAATGGATAAAGTTGTTCCCATTCTGGCGAGCCGATGCACTTACAGTTCCCTGGATCACACTATGCCCTGGCACCCAACAAAGGAGATCGGCAGTCTAAAGCGACTACAAAATTTATAGAGATCGATTTTAAAGATTGAATAGATCCTTGGCTGTTCGAAAATATGCAGTTTTATCAATAGTTCATTAACCACCAACTTTCAAAGAAGAGGGGATAGAATACCTCCTTGCGGGGTGCCTCTACTGACAGATCTTCTAGTAGACGTCTCAACAGCTTGTAATTGATAATCCGACCATTTAGCAGTAGATTAATCAATTCGCAAAGTGAGCTGTCGATCTTCAGATCTGACAGTGCATCTGCTTTCGAGGGTGTATTGACATTGTTAAAGGCGCCTCCGATCACATATCCAGGAAGGCAACCATCGTGTACTCCTTATGAAATAGGGAATATTTGATATTACGAACTAGTGAGCACTGAGATTCTCATTTGCTTTAGTTTTAATGTATTAGACAAGTGCACACATTTACTTGCTTTTTTGCCATCAGTGTAAGGCAAGGTTTGAGCTTCAGTAGATCTGCGAGCAAATGCCACCAAAATTTCGAAGAGTCTATATTGCACTTTCCTTTCTTGTAATATAAAAAAAAAGTACACAAACAGACCCCGGGCTTGTAGGGGCTAGCTCTTTAATGCCGGGCCTGAAGGGCAATTTTTATTTGAGAAGCTTTTTTAATGACGATTATACTAATGGTTGCCAAATGCTCGCGAGAGGTGGGACCGTGGTGTTGATTGTGAATCGAGGCTCAAACCTTCCACTCAGTAGTCCGACACACTAACCATGGTGCCACGGTGCCCACTAACCTTCCAACTTTCTAATTGCTAGAGATGCAATTAAAGTCGAACTCATTTCGAAGGATATCTCTAGGCGATTTAAACCTCAACCAAAAATAGTACATCTGATGGTGGTAGTCCAACTCTTTACTAGTGACTCCTTTGTCAATGGACGTATTTCTAGAGCTGATAAGAATCCTTGCTACGGGTGGAGACTAAGAAGTATACAGCGACGAAAATTTCCTTTCGCTTTTTCATTACCAAGTAGTCTCTTAATAGTCTTGATTTAATTACTGTGAAATACAGTCGTTGAAATCAGTATTAACTCTAAATGAACAAATGATAGCACGATTGACTCAGTTAATCCGTGTAAAAGGCACTTACTTTGCCAGTAACTTGTACCCTAACCCAGCCTTTCAGGGCATTCCCTAGTCCCTAGTTGGGAGCTTCACAGCTTTCAAGAAGAATAAGATACAAATATGGGGGTATGGTGGTGAGTAGAGTTTTGGTTCAGTTTTAAAGGTCTCCTTTCAAATGTCATATGGAACAATTGACAATTTAACAATTCAAATTTATTCATCATTTTATTTTCTTTTCTCTTCTCCTAGTGAAAACATAATTAAAATCACAACAATCACTCCCACACTTACGGAATGCAATCTAAATAGAATGTTCGCACCATTAGTCACACGTCTATAAAAATTCATCAAGCGTACTCTGCTGTTCCTTACAAATACACCCAGTTGCCAAAGTGAAATTTTCAAAAAGGCCACTTCCAGCACTCGCAGCATAACCCAAAGAAACCTACAGTACACTAAACGACAAAGAACGGTAAACACTCCCATCAACTACACAAAGCGACGTGAAAATCCTTGCGAAGCCACGTCATTCACTTATGTTCCTTATTACATTATGAAATTACTTAATTTCTAAGTAAAGTAACTGCAACTGTAGCAGGAACACCAGCAGCATCCACTGCACTGCAAAGAGCAGCCATAGTTGTGCAGGGTCCTGCAAGTGAGAGTGCCTGCAAGTTAATGGAGCATATCACAGAAAAGTTAGCCTAATTAACTTTACTCGGAATAAAGTAAAATAAAAAAAAGGGAAAAACTGCAAGGACCGGTTTGAAAGTTTTCAAGTAGCTTAGTTAAAACTCTTGTATAGGCAAAGGGCAAGAAATGCAAATGGCCTGCGAAGCATGAGTTGGTAACCCACCAACATAGAGTTGATTGAAAATATGCTCGTAGTTCTTGGAATATACAATTTTTCGGAATCAGTTTCAATTGCATTTTAAACCAGCTTTTTGAACTAAACTTTAACTTTTTTGATTAATGACGATGTACAGGTAATGTATATGATAATCGATGTTAACGCTTTCCTTTCGATCGAACGAAATGTGGAGAAGGAATCCTTCTAAATTCATCTCATGACTCCATTAAATACTATATTAATACGATGCTAGTTAAAAATTGTGAAAGACGTCATCTGCGGACAGGACATGCCGGGCATAATTATTTGCTTGACAAAGTCAACAACCATAGACGGAAGGAGTAATACTCCAATTATTTAGGATGTCATGTCCATTTAAACAAGGATTCGCCATCCATCATCTGCACCACTGACCTGGTAACAATTTATCCAAAACAAACCCCATACCGGTGTGGTCCAAAGTCAGAGCCAAAGTAATAGCCATTCGCCAGAAGCATAACTCAAATGCGTTCAGCAGAACTTAATAATAATTTACTAGGGCTTTTGTAGCCCTCCTATGGAAAGTGTGCCTGGATTTTAGAATGCAACATGAATCCTTGTAATATAAATCCGCCTGTTGCATGTGCTATACTTAAACATACGCAGAGGGTTTTATCCTTGTATTGATTTATTTTTCGTCCAAATGTATCTTGAAGCGAGCATGAGCCGATGTGGGACGGCACATCATAGTTAATGTAAGCGCCCTTAATTAGTTATTCACATTCATTAATTTTAAACTCCTCTACATATTCACATACATACACACATGAGAGCCTAGCCGAAATGGCAATAAAAACCATTTCCGGGCCAGGGTAGCCAGGTGGCGGTTGGATTCGGTCGAGAAACCGGTAAACGAGTCTATATGGGGGTTTTTTTTGTAGCTTACAAAATATAGTGCTCGGTGGCGGTGCGGGAAAACTGTATAGGCAGGAGGAGTTGTACAGAAAAGATTATTACGCTGAAAATATAGTTCTCCTAGGACTAATAAAATATTTAATGGTCCCATTGGTCGGTTCCGGTTATGTGTAATAAAATATCCGAAATGGACATTGAATTTAGATTTCTTTACCATAAAGGAGATTAGATGTGATTTGTGGTTGATGTAAGTACAAGTGTGGCTTCAGAGGAGATGTAGGTATTAAAATCCGAATAAGGATGAACTAAATTATGTGAAGGATGTACTAGCTACGGAGTGATTAGGGTTAGATGGTTTTCGGGGAATTGGTAGTTGATGATAGTAGTCCAAGGTGTCCAGTTTGTGAATCTAGCAAATGAATTCTACTTTTTCTTATCTGCAGAAATTCAAGTAGAATATTACATATATATATGTATACGTCCACGTTTTTATGATAAGTTATATATGTAGTTTAGGGTGAAGAACTATACGAGCTTTAAAGCGACAGCGACCAAGCAAGAAAACTGCACATATGTACATAGTTTCGTTTACTCTTTCTCTGTATCGGTTATGTTGGAGGGGTTGACAAAAAAGTTGTAGTTTCCGATGTGAGTCCATACCATTAACTTCTAAAAAGAAAACAACATTTAAAAATGGAACTATGTATGTACATAGATATTAGGGATTGGATCTGCACTATTTTCATCAATAATGAATATTTCCCTTCTTGTCACGTCTGAGGTTGGTGAGGAAGGTGACCCCAAGGAGTGTTAAGTGATATAAACCATATCAGGCTTTGTGCCCATTAGCAACCCTCATCCATCTAAAGTGTTTGCTTAGTTACGACTTGAACTGAATAGATTCGGGGATGTTTAATTTTCTCGAGAAGGTTCTTGACAAAGTCGAATGCCTACAATGTCTATAGCCTCTGGTCTCTTTGAAACTTATTGCTCTTTTTGCAGCGCATTCTGTTTCAAAGAGCTCCAGGGCACTGAACAAAAGTATGACTTCTAGGCCTGTGATAGACTTAGTGTTTGCTTAGGCTACTCTTTGTAGAGTACAATTAAATAGGATTGTTAAGGAAGTTTAAGATGCTCTTCTGCTACCGTTGGAGAATACATCTTCAGATCGAGGTAACCATGAAACACTTATGCGAATTTGCAATGGTTTTTTCTTAAGAGTATGTGAACCACCGGTGGAAGTACAGTGTAAACTGACAGTAAAGCGCCAGCTGCAAAGTAATGAATTGGCCTTGTGAGACATAAAGCTAAACTGAACCTTATAGCGTCTAGTTGCGTAATTGTGTATATGCAATGTTTTAGTTTAGCTGTTGGAGTCCATCAATCGAATTCCTCCGGTTTCATCTGATAGATAATAATAGTTATAAGATTGCTTTCCTCTCCATCGTAATGCAAGCTTAATACATTCTCTGCTGACACTGTCGAACGTCTATTCGAAATCAATGAACAGTTTGTGAAGCGATGATAAGTCCTTTTTTCCACTCTCCGGGAAAAGACTCCCAGAAAGCTTCGTAGAACTTACAAGTGAATGAAGGGAGTGCCGCAGATTTTGCTGGCGGTGCTTTTAATAACTCCGGGGGAATGCTACTAAGTCCTACCGCCTTGTTGTTCTCTAGTACTTTAATCATGGCGGTAATCTCATCAATTGTTAATTGTTACTTCGGGCTCATATTGATTGCATATTGCATAATAAATGGCTTAGCGAGTTACTTCTTCCATCTGAGTTGTTTCTCGTCCAAAAAAAGCAGAAACCCTTTCACCGGATATTGTCTAAAGCTCCGCTCACTTGTTAGCTCTTTGATGATTCTGCAGATGGTGTAATATCACACCATCTTGGTGCTGATTTTGCTTCTATGGCCAATGCGTTGTGATATGGTTGAGTATATAACGTCGTCAAACTTCCCTCTTTCCATTTGGTATTAATATAAGGTGGTGGACGAGCACGTCCATGAGACAGTTTTTAAAACGGCGACCTATCGCAAAATGATTGATCAGGTTTTTCGTAAGTCAACTGACTTTGTGTGGCAGGTCATATGCTCAAATGTGGTGCTTTCTATGACAAGGCGGTTGGTGTTGCATTAGTTCACTTCACACATTCTCTAACATAGCTTAAGTTTGAAATTATTTCGCTTATTGTGGATATACTACATCAATCCTCCTATAAGCTCTAGACTTTTTGATCTTTATTCGCCACTATCCTTGAGCAATGAAGATTAAAAACAGAGAATTCTTCCTCAAAGCAAAGAAATTTCAATCAAACTTCTCACAACAATCGACGTTTATAATTCCACTCACCATTCAGTTGATCCTTATCTGTCCACTATGCCCGTGTCCCATATTTTTTCCGCATCAAAATAAGGAGAGAAAAAGTATCTTTAACTCCCCCGGGTATACTCTTTGAATCAGCGAAAACAAATTAAAGTTCATTACCCCTTTATCACATCCTTGCTCCTAAACAAATCCAACATTCTCTCTCGGTTAGCAATTATGCCAAGCAACTCTCCTTCGTATCGGCCACACACACACCCAGAAAAAAGATTGAGAAAAGAAAAAAAAAACACAAAAATAAATAAAATGATTACCAAAGCAATACGAGAACAAACAAAGGAGCAGCAAAGTAAGGATACTTCTCTGTTTTAGTTTCCTAATTAACTTTTCTTTGAATGGGGCTAATACAAAAGCAGAGAAAGGTCTCCATTCTTTTTCCGTCGTCGTTGGTTTTTCTTTCTTGCCCGTCTTTCGTTAATCGTTTGGCCTTCAAACCGCATGAGTCTTTTCTCACCCCCCACCAGCATGAGTGGCGATCTACTTTTTCAGGCTTTGAGCGACGCATCCTTGCCTGGTAGTAAGATGAGTGTGTGTATAAGTGGGTATATATTTTATTTCAGTTTTTTTTTATGTTCGAATTAAAAGTAATCTCTTGAAGCGTTATTTTATCCTTTGCCTCCAACTCACACAAACTCACACTCAAACGTACACAAACGCACATAGAGAATCCATCAACTTAACTCCTTCCATTGGCGAATGGACGGACGGACACGTAAGGAGATTTTCCTTGTGAACGGCTTCAATTTCTTTCGCCATCCTTCGCTTCCTTTCAGTCACTTTTTTTGTGGGCTGGCGTGGTGGTGGTTCGACTCCTACTTGGCCTCTTAAATCATTTTGTTTATTTTATAAACAGATTTTATCTTTTGCTTCGTTGACTTTAATCCCAAAGGGATGGTCAGTATAATCCGGATATGGATCCGTATCAAAGGCCAATATTATGTGTGTACATGATTTAAACTGTTTTTCTCCTGTTACCCTATCACACACGACTGGTTCGCTCTTGGGCGCATGAAGCCGCCTCGATATACCTTCTTCCAACGTTCGACAGACCACAACACTCACACACATACACACACACACTCATACATTGTCTTCGAATTTCCTTTATCTGGTTCTTCTGCTTCGTCTTCGTATCACCGGATATGTATCCTTGCTCGATTGCAGCTCCAATCAGGCCAAAGAAAATGTGTGTGCGCTCCACATAATGGGTTCTGCTTCTCCCCTTTCCTCATTTAGCTGAGGACGAAATTGGAGGAAGAAGAATTTTGTGGTAATTCCATCAGTTGACCACCACCCCATCTAGAGAGAAAGGGGTGTCAGGATATTATTGAAAGGCCAAGAAGCCTTTCACTTTTGTGGTCAACTTGATGAAGACGATCATTATCATCATCATGATGATGATGGACGAGTGGAGAAAGGTTAGCTGACCGAGGGATCATCTCCAAAGGACTTCATCTGAAAGCCAACTAATTTATTTATTTATTTATTTTTTTTTTCTCTATTTCTCCTTTTCTTCTGCATATCTAATCGAAAGGTAAGATATGATGATGAATATTCTGTGGTCGCTTCGAACACATAAGTTTTACCACAAGGAGGTCGATGAAGAGCTGGGATTTCCTGTGCATGCATAGAACTCGGAATGAGATTCCATTTGAAAGTTGTTTAAAGGAAATTTGAATCTTAATTTTCTCTGGTGATTCGAGTAATTTTATACATTTCCGAGGAATCGAATGGGAAAGTGAATTGGATGCGAGCCGATGAACACCAACCCGGCTTAGTGCGGACACATTCCAAGTAGGTTTTCCTATTAGGATATTTGGGTACAATCCGTTATGGATGAATGCTTGGTCGATAAGGATTAAGCGGTATCCATTTAGAAACTTCCTAGTTGGTGGAAGATGTATAGATGAAAGGAATTTATTCAACTTTTCGCAGGTAACTCAGACTATTCAAATAATCTTGAAAAATTTCTTTGATTCAGTTTTAAATGAAGTTATTTGAAGTACCTAGATAAATTACTTCGAAGCCTTTCGAATTTGTAAAGAATACCACTCGCACGGTCAATAGGTGTGAGGTTAAACCTGTGGACCGGCATTCGAAGAATAAAACACATCATGAAATGCGGTTTCTAAGAAAATTAAAAAAACAATTGAGAATGCATTTATAAGTAAAGGAATAACTTAATAAGAACTGTCTTTTGGATTAATGTTTGTCAAATAAAAAAATAACTATACTTTGTCACCTTCCTCATTTTAACAAGATAAACCCCGAATTCCTTGTTCTCTACATGCTCTACATGTCCTAGCCTTCTCAAACGACTGATGCCCAGTTTTTGACTAGGTCGTATAGATCGTCGTTGAAAGCAATGCAAAGCGCGTCAACATAAATAGGACCGAAAATTTTACGAAGAATCATTCTTTCGAAGCGACTGAGGATATGCTCATCCCCTTTAGATAGATAGAGTCCAAGCTTCAGCGCCATAAAGCAGAAATGAGATGATCAAGGTCTTGTAGAGAGTCTCCTAAGTTTTTTGGGGAATAGGGCTGTACTACTCAAACGTCTTTTCAGCCCAAAGAAGCAGCGATTGACAAGAGATATTCTTCGTTTTATTTCTGATGAGATGTTATTATCAGAGTTTATAGCAGAGCCGAGGTAGTAGACCAAGTCCCCTTGCAATTCGTCGATGTAGTATGCCTTGGTTTGCCTTAATTTACCGCTAAACCCATTTTGGTAGCTTCCATTTTGGTACTAGCAAACGCACCGGTGACAGTCCGCTGAGTTCTACTAATAATGTCAATATCGTCGGCGTACGCTAGTAGTTGCACATACTTTTGAAGGATTGTGCCTCCGGTGTTGGTTTGTGCGTTTAAAGAAGTCACTTGATAGAGCGTCACTTTTTCTAAGCCCTTTTTTGACATTAAACGTCTCGGTGAGATCCTTACCGACATTAATGAAGCAGGAAGAATTCTCCATCGTCATTCTGCACAATCTGACGAGTTTGGCAGGTATCCCGAAACTAGACATGGCTCTGTATAGCTCGCCTCTATAAATGCTGTTTTATGCGGCCTTAGAATCGATGAGAAAATGGTGGATATAGATTTGGACTTCGTGAGTTTCCCCCAAGAGTGTGAGGATTTGATCGATTGTGGAATTTCCTAGTCTGAAACCACACTATAGAGGCCAATCAGGTTGTTAACGAAGAGTTTCAGACGTCCAAACAAGATGGCAGATACGATCTTGTGCGTGAAGTTGAGGAGACAGATATCTCTGTAATTGGTGCAATTGAGGGGGTCTCTTTTCTAGTGGATTGGGCAAACGGTGCTGAGATTCTGTTTTAGAAAAGTAGAAATACCAGGTCATTTCCAGCTGCCTTGAACTGCTTGGGTCGGACTGAGTTAGCCATTGATAAAAGGCAACAGTTTCTAGATCCCCAAAGAGCCATATATCTCTTCTCTAGTTCTATAGATATAAAATACTTCTCTAATCAAAGTAAGTAAGTCGAAGACAACCAAGGCAAGTGTTTCCCAGTTTTCTACTAGTGTAAGGGTGATTTTGGCAAGAGATCTATACTCCTATGACAAACATTTCTTAGCTTATGAGTCGGTTGTATGGTGGAGGGGGCTTTTGCGGAAGAGTTTGCCATGAATGGGTGGAACGGTCGGAGTATCAGAGTGTTCCTTAAGGGCTTGCTCAATTAATGGAAGAAATAAAAGTTTCATAATAAATCACTGATACAACTAATTCGTGTTTTAACGAAACACTTTACTTTTTCTTAGCAACATAATGTGGTAGCCTTAAGTTATAAAACAATCTACGACACGTGTTGAGAGGGTGTCGATACATCGGAACATTTTCTTTGTAATTGGTATGCCTTTGCTCGTATCAGATGGCAGATCTTCAGCACTTATGTGGTGAGTACTGATACCATATGCCACTGTATTGACTAAAACTGCGATTCCAATGGATTTGTATACTGCATTCTATATCAGTAGCAATGTACAAAATAGAACTGTCTTAGCAGTGGGGTAGGATCTTCTATCAAAAGATTTGACTGATTATAAAATCTCTTGATTGAAGCTCAGGCTTAGTTCTTTATTTGAAGTATGTATCTAGTTTCATAATATTTAAAGCTCTCCCACAACCGCAGAGGAGCAGACAAAGAAGCATATATTTCATGATATTTATTTATGTCAAGGAAAAAGCTGATTTTGTATATCGCCTTCAGATAAGAATGACAATGAACATGGACCAACTTTTTTTCTTTTCAGTTTTAAAATGCTAACGCTTTTATTATTGAAATAGAAAAGTTTTTTTTTTTTTTTTAAAAAATGGTAAGGAAATATGTGTGCATGAAATACCGGAACTAAGATAACACTTACGGGACAGCTTCCTGCACATCCTGTATCCTTAATTAGCAAAAGTTTCCTGTCGTCCCGTCAAACGAAAACATCTTCCGGCACCCATTTTCATTCCATTTAGTTTTCAATTATTCATCCCATTGTGAGCCATCACTACAAGACAATCAAATTAAAATCTATTCCGTATGGCAAATTGCAAAACTTTTTAATTGTAAAGTGTTTCGTAAATGTTTTCTCGCCCGGGCAAAATGGTCTCGGCACACAACTTAAACTTTTAACCAATCAACTTCTGCAAAATGAGCGGAGCAGCCCAGTAGCAAGTAACAAGAAACATAAAGGAGCGAAGCGCCTTGGTGTTTGTTGTTTTTGTTGTTGCTGCTGATGTCAGTGTCAAATATCCTTTCCCATAGACAGTTTCAACTTTTCCAATATTTTTTTTTTTTTATTTTATTCTTTAGTTCTTTCCTTCTCATCCTTTTTCCTTCTGAGGAGGAAGTAACTTTGATATCTCTGCACCGTAACATTTGTATGCATAAAGACAACACGCTGTGTTCGAATCTAGTCAGGATATTCATACCAGAAAAAAACAAACCCCATCCTAAACTATTTGCAAGTAGATGGAAATTAAAAAAAAAAAAAAAATAAAAGGAAAAAAGGATACAAATACGAATGCAATACCACAAAAAAATAAAATGTTTCTACTTGTGGAAAGAAGAGGTTATGCTCTTTTCTGTTTTTGATTTCTGTTTTTACTTGTCGTTCGATTTGGAATCCTTCTGTCCCATCACAACCCCTTCAGAGAGAGGGGAACGCCTGCTTATTTTATAATATCTAAACTTTTCCAATTTTCACAATTTTACATCCTTGAAGAAGCGGTGAAGCATGCAGCAAAAGAGATACGGATCGGAAAAAAACTAGAAACAGATCAAAAGCACAGCAACAGCAGCAAAAACAAGGATGCGGTGTCAAATAAGGACCCGTGGGGTATTTGGTATTTAAATTTCTGTCTGGTACTAGAGTATCTGTATTTTTTTGCATTATGAAGTTGTTTTTAATTAAGTGTGTCATTAGTAATTAAAGAGGTCATGACAGGAAATGCATAGTAATTAAGTTTCTTTAATTTGTTTTTAATTAATAAATAGGGGTGTGACCACCATGTTGACAATACGATAATCTGACAAAGACATAAACTTAAACTTTGTCTTCGTAATGAAGTTAGAACGCCTTAGGATATCAACTGACGTTTCGGGTCAAGTTTCATTCAAAAGATATTACTTTGAGATTTTTGAGTTTTTCTGACATGCAAAGAGTACGGGAATCAACGAAAGGGGATAGTAATCCGGTTCAAAACAAAGGGACCAAAAATATTCTAATTGACTTGAGGCGGTTTCTTGTTTTCTATGGTATTTGATGTTTAGTATGAGCATGTATGAATGTTTTATCGCATTTAGAAAAGGGAGATGACAAAGGGTTCCCAAGGTGGTTGAACCTTGAAAAGTTTTTAAAGTTAATGAGGGCAGCGTCGATTTATTCCTAAGTTGTCAGACGACTTCTCTGGGACCCAAACGAATTTGCTTTAGATTGATTTGTACTATTGGTATATATCGTAAATCCAGCTTTTTCTTGTCCGTGAATTGCTGCGTTCAATTGCATGTCACGGGTGACTCTTTGACTACTTTCCTGTCGATATTGTCATAAGAATGTCCATTGAAGATATAGTTTAGGCAGAACCGAGTGTACTTATTCAATATGTTGAAGTGATAACGTCTTATAAATTCATCTGTCGGTAGAGGTACAGGTTAATTGATAATATGAAATTGGGTAGGTGCTTGGAGTCTTCGTAGAATAAAAATTAGCTGATGGTTTTCACTCATTCAGATAACAATATATGCGTCATATCCTCCACTATCCAACTATATCTGCCGGGTGAGAGTCATCTCGCTCATAGCGTAGAAAGGGCATACAGTTAGTTGGATTTAGATTTTCGAAGGATAGTCAACTTTGATAAGGCGATGTGGGTTTAAACGTTGTCTGATTTAGATGAAATTAACGATATTAGTTCTTTAAATAACCTAGCCTCTTGAACTAATCATAATACACTTCGAACAACAATGTTCTCACATTCGTGTTGTGCATGTATTCTTCACACGAATGGAAGGGGCCTACTGTTTAATGCTGTGTCCGAAGGGCAATTAATTTATTTGAGAAGTTTTCCATGGCAGTTATACTTTCGGATATTTGTCAGAAGCTCAGGAGAGGTCGGACCGTGAACTTTTGGTGTTGTCTGGGAATTGAACCTCAAACCCCTTGCGCAGTACTCAACACTCTTTTCGTACCCCTCAGCGGTTCGTCCTTTAACTATTCATATGGCGCCTTGCAGGGAATGGGATTTTGGAAATATTGGTAGAACGGCTTCATCGTGACTCAGCTATGCAACAGTACTAGTTAATAGACGGCAGCCATGGTATTCGAATTGACTCGTCAAAGAAACAAATTTGCCTGTACTATAAGTCCTAAAGATCGATGGAGTTGAATTAAACATTTCATGATTAGCGTCATACCTGGGTGTCATCTGGAATTCCAAACCAAATTGGAAGGCAATTTCGATATTCGCATCAAAAAAGTGGATGTGTCTGCACATACTGGATGGGATTCAGCAATACATGGAACCTTAACCTAGCAGTGATCGGGATTTTAAGATCCATGAGAGTTATACCTATAGCGGGTATGGGAACCATGACTAGTTTCATTTCATTAGATTTCTATTGAAAGAATCAGAATTCTGGTCACCAACATTTTATGGATTGATAGGATACTACTAATAACAAGACTGAAACTGACTTTTTCGGTACTGAACCTTTTATCATATATGTATTCTTTATGGAAATGGAGGGCCTACACAGAACTAAGCTGAAATGCCCCTTTCTAAATATGTGGTTCTAAATCAGTGGTTCTTCTCATGTAGTTAGAAAGCTTAAGCAAAGTTGAGAGGGACGATCTATTGGGATTCCTATATCTATTATTTATCTGGGAAACTCTAAATCTGCGGTCAATTTGCTGTAGGTCTCCAGGGTATTCGAAAATGGGTACAATGGACCCAAAAGCAGTGACCAACATAACAAGGCACCCATATATCTAACTATATAAGTTGCGACGTATTGTAAAACGTCTCCAGTTGTGTCTAGATAGAGATACTCTGTTATCCATCCAATTTAGTTCAAAGCACTACTGACAGCATTTCACAGAGACTAAGGAATGCGGTTCAACAAGTCATTTCAACAAGAACAAGAAATCTAACAATCAACACTAAGATATATTAAAAGAAACCGCTAATGACAGCATTACATGCTCTACATCCGGTAACATGCATCCCATTCTATATTTAAACATTCACCCCCAATACGACTGGCTACACTTATTGTCCTCGCATAAGTTCAACAAAAACTAAAAAAAAAAATAAAAATTAGACGTTCCCTCGACATGCATTGCACAAAGGCCACTAATGTGGCAGCTGAATTTTAAGTAAATCCTTTAACAGCGAAAATGGTGACTGAGAGGATAAGAATGCCACGCTTATGTTCATATTCATTACGAAAGCTTTTACTCATTCTCACTTCGTTTATCCCTTTGCATAGTTTTTGTTCTGAAAAATGCTGAAAATGGAGTGCCGGGCGTCGCTTCTACATTTCGTCCCTTTCGTCCATTTTTTTTTTTTTTTCTGCATACAAATTTTACTCTCCATACTTAGAGTTTCTAGTGCGTGCATGTGCCACATTAAGCGAGGAGGGATAATGAAAAAAAAAAAAAATTAAAAAAAAGCCTCCCATATGCACAGCCAGTCTTTTAGTTTAAAGTAACCCACTGACACAATTTAATTCAATTTAAGCCATTTACCCTTTCGGAGAAAGTTCTTGATTTTGGTGGGGGTGCGCGTTATATTGTTCCGTTTTACCTGCACAGGATATGTTACAGTTCTATATTTTCTTTCTTTTTTTTTTTAGCAAAGAGAAAATAATGAATAATGCATTCAAGAATTGCAAATGAAAGTGAAACGTTTACTGGCACAAAAACTAATGAGAGGTTTTTGTTTATTAGGGACTGCAAGCTAAAAGTGGACTTTAGTTATTGCATTATATTGTATTGTCATGTTATGGCTACAGGACTCGGCTTTGGACTTGAATTTGAATAAGAACAGGGCCTTGTATATTTTGCAGCTCTAGTAGGGCAGTAATACTTAGTCTGAAAATTTGTGTAGTTTTGTAAGATGATTAGTTCCACCTTACCTCATTAAAATCGTGACAAGTTACGTCAGATGCAGAGTCTTAACCTATGTAACCTAATGGACCCAAATAATACAAGATCACCAATGGAGTTCCACAGGGCCTAGTACTATGCTCATTACTCTTCGTCGTTGTCGTTCGACTTCCAATATCTGAGAAGACATAAATTATAGGTTTCATCGATGACATTGGAATTATCGTGACATCCAAGAAGTGGAATAGATGAGTAATTTCACGATAAGCACTGTAATAAAATGGCTGGGCTCGACTGGTCTCACGCTAGGGAGGGAGTTCTTAAGAGCAGCAGGAAAAGACAGAAATAGTGAACTTTATGTGCCACATGAAATACCTGGAAGTCGTACTAAATATGTACGAGATTTTTTTCACAGAATACCTCAGTACGTGAGTCAGAAAGAAGCGAATGCCAACGATGCCCTCTCACGAATTAAACCTAATACAGGAGGCCCAAGTAATGACGACTACTCTTGGCTAGAGCACTAGCATTCACAATTCTCTACGTTTCAACGATCTGGGGGAGAGCCATGGCGATTAGGAAAAATCTGACCAATCAGTGTACCGAATCAGTGCACTGATGCAGTGTGCTGTGCACACCGTATAGCGATGCAGCCTGTGTGATAGCAAAAATGTTGCCTATAGACATCCTGGCAGAAGAGCAGCGATGACAACGCGAGTTGAAGCACTTATAATGAAAGCAAACCGCTCCCGTTGGTGAAATCCACCAGTTGCCACTTCGGATGCAGAGCATAGAAGAGTGGCAAGAACGCTGGAGTGCCTCTGAAAGGTAGGACGTACCTTTGATTGTACCACAAATACAGATATGGCTAAAAAGACATCATGGTGAAGTAGGGTATCACCTAATCCAGTTGCTGATAGATCTTGGATGCTTCAGCTCATACCTGCATAACTAACAGGACTCTAAATGACAACTAAGTCAGTAAGGATAAGCAAAAAGAAGGGTTCAGTGGGTACATTTAGCTGAAGAGATAAGATCTTGTCTGCTTTTCATCAGGTTCTGATGTCGTTTCTAGTCGCCATAATCTGTGCGATCTCGATACGTTTTTTTATTAATTAGCGCTATTACTGTCTCATCCATTCACAGATGATCCTTGGAGTAATTACAGACATATATGCCAGAGGGGGGCGACTGGATAAGGCTATGTCTGCTTGGAAATATTTGTGAAAAAATTAATGATGCAGTGTGCCTTTAATTTTTATTAATTATTGTCACTTATTATGGATGGACGCAATCGTGTGGTCCATCTGTATGACATAAGGATTAAGCATCGATACATTAGCCACATTTTCCCCATGGCCGCCAAAATCAACATGAACTTACTGCCAATGCTTATCAGATTCGGGTTACGAGCTAAATTTTTACAGTGAGATCGGGCTATTACAAATGTAAATACAAAAATTTAGCGCGACAGGTCCTTGGGACCTAGGGCCTAGTTCCTCACATCTGTTTCTGTTGCGGCGTATTATATTCTTTACACGAATGGAAGTAGTCTACTGTTTAATCCCGTGTAGTAAGGACAATTTATTTTTTGAGAATCTTTTACATGACAGTTTTCTTCTTGGATGTGAAAGAAATGAAAGCACCCATTTAGCTGAGATCCTTGTGGTATCAGAAGGAAGCTGTAACATGTCTTGTGTCTGGGCTAAGCCATTTCAACTCAACTTGCAAGTTCACGTCAAGAATGCATCTATTAGTGACCTCGATTGTCTTGATGTAGAATGCTCTCTAATATCCTGACATTGCATTCTTGTATATAAAAATCCAATAAAATGATAGAAATGACAAAAACAATATAAAAAATATACATAGACTTGAAACTACTACCAGCGAAAGTGCTCCCTCCAATCTTCATCTGATATTTGTTTTCTAATCATAAACTCACTCGTATTATGACTTTCACTTATTAATCCAGTGCATGGCATAAAACTAATTTTATTGTAAATATAAATAACACATATAAATATACATATAAAACAATAATACGTAAAACGAATTTGTAATATTGATTTTTTACAACCAAAAATCTTAACATTTACAACTTTCAGTGTAAAACCGAAAATGCGGTTGCTTTAACGACTTACCTTTCACTTTCAATAACGAAGCATACTTCATCCTCCCCCCTGTAAAAGTCTTAAATGTAAAAAGTAAATAAAAAACAATCATAATTTTATTTTACTTTATTTTGTATTATTCTTATTACACTTGACTTTTTTTACTATTTACAAAGTTGATTCCAATTTGCCTTCGTAGACATTTTACAGCTTCAGCGCATGAAATTACATATACAATCGGTAATAAATAATAAAAAAAAAAATAATGCAAAACATATAATATTAAGGAAGAAAACAAAATAAAAAAGTAAAAAATAATGGAATTATATCGAGTTTAATAGCACAAAGCTATAAACAAGTTATACTGTCAAAAATTTCTGTCAAAAACGTGTTTGCTCATTTTAATTTAAGTTTTTTTTTTTTTTTATTGTAATTTTTGTGCGTTTGAGTGTGCATTCAGTCTTAAATGTCTAATGTCGTCGTCGCGTCAACTTATCTCTTGTTTTGTTCGGTAATTCGCATGCGATGGCAACTCATTTTAATATCCCAATTTTTTCAACGCCTTGAGGTCTACATCGCCATAGTAATCCTCACTAGAAGTTTAAAATTTTCATTACAAAATAATATACAAAAAAAAAAAAAATTGTTAAACATTTAAATTTGTTAAATACAAACACACATATAGAAGAAAAAACTCTAAACAAAAGACGACACGCTACAAAGTGAGGGAAAATAAAATTTTAAATTAAAATACGTACATTAACACCAGAAAGGACTCGTTTGTGGACGGACACTTCTCACCACAGAAAGGGTCTTCTGTATCCACACATAACTTTTTCTTTTCAAAATAGTAAATATCAACATAATTAACATAATTAAAGAATGTTGTGTGTTTTTTTTTTTTATTATTTATGTGTACACGTTATCCTTGACTGTGTGGTGTGGAAGTTGACTTAGAGAAAACATTCAGTGCAAACATCTTGTGGTTTTCTTTGGCATAAAGAGGGGAAAGAATACTAGCACAAGGAGGGAGACACCACTTAAAGATCCTACCTAATTTTTAATTAGAGAGAGGACATAATGGGCGACATAGAATGTAACCCCAACGCGATGTTGGGTAGTACCAGTTAAACCCAGCGCACATAGTCATTACCGCAACTGTGTCTTACCGTGCACTGAATGGTTTATGTTTATACACACACACAGAGATATAGTTTATTACTATGATGATGTTAACGATCCTGCTGGCAGAATGAAATTTAATGTCTTGCAAAAGAATACAAACAAAAAAAGCAAGGAAGAAATCACATCCAAACAGATGAAATTCAATTAAAGTAGATTGACCATGTTTTTTGTGTTGCTATTCTTTGTCGTAATTCTTGCCAAAGGATTACACTCCTTAGTCCCTTGTGTGTAGGGAGTTTTTTTTTCTTTTTTAATGTAATATTTTGAGACTCAAATTGGGTGTGGGGGTGTGGCATTTTGTCCTGAAGTTAATTAGAAACAAAACGGATTAGATCCATCTGATGTGGTGAATGTGGGGAGAAGGGAGATCTGTGGTGGTTGATCCCATTGGTTGTGGAAAAGACTGAACTGTCAACATAACATATCCCTTTAGATCTGGGTCTTAAGGAGACACTGTACAAGAAAATGCAGTTAACAAAGGGGGGATTGGGTTGACATGCATGCATGTGTGTATGTGTGTCCTTTTTGTTTTGCCACCGAAATGCATTGACAATAAAAGGGGTTTTAATTGGACATTTCTCGTATGTCTTTGGCTGCTTGTTAAGTAATATTTATTTAGAAGTAACTTTAGTCCATGACTGGGTGTCAACTTAAAAGCAATCAGTTGATGGTGCAAATACATGTAATCGGACAGAAAGATTTTCCTAAGTAATTACATTTGTGTAGGGTGTTGTATGAGTTTAGTTCAGTAGCAGGAGATGGGAGATGTTGAAGGTTTTCATTGAACTTTTGGTGATAAGTTTTCCTTGGCATACACAGTTTAGGCTTGATTCATGCGGATCTGGTGATGTCTTTTATGGTAGATACGAATTGATTAAACCCTTCAATATTTTCTATTTGAGAAATTATTCAATTCTCTCCAAAACTATTAGTCAATTGTGTAGTAAGGTATACATACATACATATGTATGTATAGGTTTATACTAAAATGGTAACAAAAACTTCGAAAAGCTTAACAAAAGGGTAATTCGAATTATGGAGTAATAGACAGTCAGAGATATTTACAAGTGATGGTAACTAACAGAGGAAAATGTTTGCCCACAACGGCTGAATTATGTATTGTGCCAATGTCTGAAACTACCGTGCATGCAAAAACAGGAGCTTGGGCTATTACTGATTACAAAATTAGAGGATCAGCCAGGTAATCTTTAAACAAATGAAAGTGTTGATGATGGAGTTCGAAAGTATTAAACATAGAAGAAGAACGTGAGGGCACTGGTACTCGTAAATATACCCTGCCCAAATATAGTATCCCAAGCAGCAAAGTAGGTCTTGGGAATCTAGGCGTCACAATACATATGAGTTCTTTTGGAGTTTTTGTCAATATCGTTGCTTTTACTCGTACAATGCTTACAGAATGTATGGAAGGTGTTTATTGCTGAGAGTAGATGAGATCATAAAGTACCAGTCAAAATTTAAAGGCTTTCGCTAAAGTGGAATTCTTACACCTTTAATTTCGTGCTTTGAAGTTGATTTATTTTCAAACATGACAGTGTTGGTATACTACATAGTATCGGAAAAACTATACTACTATCAGTTTTTTATCGAATTCTGAGTCATTCCGAAGGTAGGCTTGGCTTATAGGAGAAGGAGTACGTAGTAATTTAGTATTGTGTTCGTTTTATGTTTGGTTGAAGATACCAGAACCTCAAAAAAACTTTATAATTTTAGAATTGTTCACCAATAATGCAGAAGTTACTACTTTGCAAACAAAAAAAAACCCTTTTACATTCATCATAAACAGTTGACAGGAACTTTTATTCCTAAATAGATTTACCTCAATCTGACAGCTTTGCTTAGCAACTTTTCATTGTTTGTGTTGATTGCGATGTTTCAATTTGCATACTCCAGCTTATTCCGTTTCTAGTAGTAAAGAGTTACATACAAACATTCTCCTTTTTAACTCGTTCTTGTATAGCATAGCTGAAATTCCTACTTTCTAAAAAGGAGTCACGCATTCAGTTTTCAGCTTTAAAAAATTTAGACTGGGTAGGAGTGTCTACATGAAGAACTTTCTATTTGAATCTTGTGATAAAAATACACTGATTGGTTTCTTGAACACTTAAAACTACAGGATGTGAGACACAGAGAATCTTGAGTAAATCACACGAGACGATGCATTCTCGACGACCCGTAGCTCAAGAAGACCCTGTCTTATTGAAGATGACACCAGAAATTTTTTAACCATGAATTGAAGTCGTAGCTAAATCATGGTAATCAGGTTCTTGTGATCCCAACTGATCTGTATGGATTTTGATATCCGTAGCGTACTAATAATTTTCAATAACAACAGTAAGTAGGTAAGGCCATTTTCACTTTCAAAGAGCCAAACTTTTGATTCCTGATTTTTCTACGAAATATACAGTAGGTACATCTTGTTATAAATCAGTTTAGACTTCTCTTCGCATCAACTATACATACGGCTTAACCAGAGCGGTGCTGAAAGTAATGACGAGGGCTGCTCGTGAGCTCTACAAACAAAAAAGGCAGCAGAAATGTCCGCTTCTATAAAAAAAAGAAAAAATTGCACGAAAAGTTCGCGATCGAAGATATGGAGAGATTATACTTCAGGAACAATGTACGGAATATTTACTAAAAGGTTAAAAGATCGTGGAAAGGCAACAAAACTTGTACAACAAGAAGCCCGTTGAGAACGAAACTTTAATAGAATCACATTCGGTGCTGAGAATATGGAAAAACTTCTTCTGAAGACTGTATAAACGGCGACGAAGACCAAAGTTTCGCTGTCAGGCAGAATATACCATTCCACTTAAACGATGAGGATTCCAATACCTAGGCTTATGCCCAAAAATGCTGCAGGGTCTAACAACTTATCAACTAATCTATTTAAAGCAGCTGGAACCTGGTACACCAACTCATTTCTAAGATTTGGTCAGACTGATGAGTGGAATCTCAACAACGCTTGCCAAATCCATCTTATCTGTCATATATGTGACATCTGAAGCCCATCGTCAATAACCTGATTGGACCTTGGCACCCTTAGCACTTCGACAAATCCAGGAAAAAACTAAAGAAATGCAAATCGCTATCCACTATCTATTCATCGTTTTTAAGGCTGCATATCACAGCATTTATAGAGACGAGCTGTAGGGAACTATGTCTAGTTTTGTCAAAAAAGAATTTATGTGGGATGTTATTTCTTTAACATCATACTTGAAAGAGGCACAGTCTTTCAAAAGACTGTGCAACCACTAGCGTACACTTACGATATTGGCATAGTTAGCAAGATCCAACGGGGAGCCACACACCATTGCTACTATGAAAAGCACAGCAAACGATAGTCATTACATCATACAATAGTTTCACTGTTGTAACGATTTTAGATACCTGAAAACTGAAGTCTATTAAATTGGTCTTAAGTGTATGCTGTCAATAGAACGTGGGAGAATAATTGTCCCACCAGACAGGCTGTACGTGCTATAGTGCATAAATTAAAGTCAACATATTCGTTATTGACTGTTCCTGTGAATGTGCGAAAATATCATCGCAGTTTAAAATTAGTCAAATCAGTTGATTCCGTGCCATACACAGGAATTGGGAATCTCTCAGTCCACATTGTGGCGAATTTTGCATAAAGATCTTGGCCTACACCCTTACAGGATCAAATTACCTCAAGAACTAAAGTCTCTTGATCATTTGCAACGCCAAAACTTCTTCGATTGGGCTCTGCAAAAGTTGGAAGAAAATCCTGAATTTCATCGAAAAATCATCTTCAGCGATGAAGCTCATTTTTGACTCCATTGCATCCAAAAAAAGTGACCGTGTGGTGTGTGGATTTTATGCCAGAGGTGTGATTGGACCGTATTTCTTGACGATTAAATTGATCACCATGTTGCGGTCAATGGAGTTTTCTATTGCGTCATGTTGGAAGACTTTTTATGGACAAAATTGGATGGACTTGACATTAGTGATATGTGGTTCCAAGAAGATGGTGCCACATGACACACAGCTGATGAAACAATACATCTATTGAATCTCGAAAAATTGTCCGATCGGCTGGCCACCTCGCTCATGCAATTTAAAGCCGTTGAATTTCTTTTTATTTCACGTTAATTCGTTGGTTTATGCCAATAAGCCAACAACGTTAGAGGAGCTCAAGGACAATATCAAACGCGAAATTACCAACGTTACAGTCTATATGTGTGGAAGAGTGGTGACAAATTGGCTCCAAAGAATCGATCGCTGCAAACGTACGTGGTCATATAATGTATATATGTGTACTAAATCTGGAATAATATTCAGCCCGATATCTCAAATATTCAGTGTTTCATTTAAATACAAAATTGTAATGTTCTTATTGAAAAACCCTTTATGATCATTTTTGCATTTTTTTCTTCAACTAATATGACCAGAGCTTGACTCTAAATAGCTGGATAAACTTTCATTGTTAATAATACCCTTTATAAATTAACACATTCTTTTCTGTTTCACTTATTTCAGTAATTCCAGTAAATCCTCATTGAGAAGAGTCCTCTAAACTTACAACGAATTTGGGTAGCCTTGAGCCATAGCCCAAGACATCGAAACAATAACGTGTTACTATATAGTTCATGCGATTAACAATTCATTATTATTAAGGTTTAAAAAAAATTCAACTGTTAGCTACAATAATGGAAACAGTTTTTGTTGCCAGAGAGTAGATTGTGTTCATAGTTTTAGAAATAGAAATATGTAGATATTGAAAATAATAGAAACATTCAGTAGAAAGTGTTCATAAAAATTGTGCAATGATAGTGTAAAGTTTGACGAATAGTTTCTTTTCTTTTTCTTTAAGCAATAAAATAGATACACCTGTATCAGTTTGTATGATAGTTTCTAGCTTTTTCCAAAAAAGTCAACGTGACTGTTCCAAAAAAGTTTGCTTTCATATGATGCATAAGAACATATGTTGTATGTATTCTGACTCTTTTTGTGAAAATATTTAAAATTGACGAAGAATATAAAAACTTTATGGTAATGCATGCAGAGTAAGGCAATGAATGCTTTCTTCATAATGAATTTTCAAAAATGTATAGGTATGTACATATTTTAAACGTTCACCCTAACAAGACATAGGAGTACATAGGTCGATGATTTCCAGTGCGGTAACACCAACGTCCATCACTAGTTCGTTTAATTTATCTGCATTCCATCCATTTAATTACACTTAGGTCAAATGTGGGAGATTGTATGCTAAGTTAGCGGTTATTTTAGTTGGTTATGTACAGTGGGGTCGCCCACACTACGAGTAATTGACAACATTATTTTTATTAACGGACTTTGTTAAAATTGTCACATAAATCTAAATATTTCATTAGTTTTTCATTTGTATTAGAAAAAAGTGTTAAACAAATATCTAAAATAAAATGTACAAGTTATTGTAAGTCAAAATTGTAAGTCTTGAAAGTTAATAGTTTGAGTTAATTGTCAAAGGTCGCAATAAATAAAAAAAAGTTATTTTTAATATTTTTCTTCTCTTTCTTTAATTCAGAAAAAAATCGATTTACAATTTTCTTGTTTTTCTTTTTTTATTGTTTTTTTTTTTACAAAAAAATACGTTCTTATACTTTTATCGGTACATTTTGTTGTTATGTTTGAGTATGTTTTTTTTTTCGTTTCTTCTTTTAATGTTATTTCTTAGCGTAATGAAACCCGACAATATTAACATCACGCTTTAACTAAATCAAACCAGCGAGCTGATCTAGTTTTATTTTTTTCCTCACCGTGGTTCTAATAGCAGTCTCTCATTTGATAAGAAATTATATAAAATAAAATTTATATGATTATTATTATTATTTAAAGAAACAAACTTAAGTTTATGGATGTGTTTTTGTGTGTGTTTTTTTTAGAACTTAAAAAAATGGTGTCAATTATTGTGTTTTTTTTTTACACTATCCTAACCTGTTTTGTATAAAAAAAAATTTAGATCTTTCTTTAAGTATAAACTTAACAATAAAATTTTTTGATTCGCATAAGTTTTTCTTTTTTTTTTTTGCTTAATTTAAGACAGGAAAATTTAAACAAAAATAAAATACATATAAAATAAAAAAAAAAATGAACAAAAAAGGGGAAATAAAATTAAAACAAAACAAAAAAGGATTCAGAAGGATTCATGTTTATCTCTTTTGTTTTTTTTTAGGTTGTTTTAGTTATAAATAAATTTACGCGTCCTTTGCGGGAATGGCTTTGACTTTGGGTGCTTTGTTACGTGAATCCGGTGTGTGTAATCCGGCTAAAAGTTCACTTTTGCGAATGCTCTTCAGATCCAAGTCACCATAGTAGTCTTCGCTGTAATTGTTAGAATGGGATTTATGGTTGGAATTGGTTTCTAGATTTGTTTTTTGTTTTCACTTTGGTTTATGTTGTTTTTTAAATGAGACAGTATTTTTGGTTTTATTTTGGCATGTGCATCGATTTGTGGCAGGCGATTGAATCTCGTTTATTTTTTACGATCAAACTAAGCATTCGATAACGCTGATAGGGAGCATTCATGATTGTCAATAGGGGAAATGCGGAAAAAGCT
Source organism: Xylota sylvarum (assembly GCA_905220385.1). Lineage (NCBI taxonomy): Eukaryota > Metazoa > Arthropoda > Insecta > Diptera > Syrphidae > Xylota > Xylota sylvarum. Next base: position 21,704,348 of record LR999958.1, read on the forward strand.
TACAAGACAAAACAGCAGGCAACAGAGATAGATAGATAGATAGATAGATAGATAGATAGATAGATAGATAGATAGATAGATAGATAGATAGATAGATAGATAAAGAGTAAGTGCAAGGAAAGTGTTATACAACAAAACCAAACCACCAGTATAATAGTGAGCAATAGTTATAGTAAAGTTATGCGTGCGACACAAAATACAGTAGTAGATAGATATAGAATGAGATAGAGATAGAAGTTATTTTTCTAAATCTGTAACTTACCATCCGGGAACATCCTCTGGATCTTCGCAGTTTCCGGTACCTTCACCATCACCGATTTTGAAGACTGTACCAATTGGGCAACCATATTCACGGGCAACACCATCCAAGCAGATGTAGTATTTACGGCAATCCTCTGGGTGAGCATGGCGGGAGAATGAACCTGTGCTGGAGAGTTCACCAGCAGCGGGGCATGCAAATCCATTGGCAACTTCTGTTAAGTGAAATGGAATGTAAATTAAATGGTCTTTGGATAAGAGTTATCAGATGCTTACCTTCATTTTTGCATTCTGGAACTTGATCAGCCCACATGCACACACGAGAGTCACGATCGTAAGCAAGACCGGGAGAGCATTGATATCTGGAAGGTTCACCGTTCCAACAATTCCAGAAGACATCACATTTCTGTTCATCGGGGAAGATACCATACAAGCGAGAACAGTGTGGGGTAGAAATTGGTGGTTCTGAAAGAAAGATTTAAAAGATTAAAATATTTTTAGTCAGCATTGATTATATGTATGAATAGAGTTCTCTGTTTTTCCCACATTCTAACAAGGGATGACACCAACAACCAATGTCAGTATGGTTCACCCAGCTTTGTATTAAAACTAGTGAAAGATTATAACCCACTGTAGTTGACGATAGAAGTTTAACTAAGATTGAGATGCATAAGTGCTGAAAGCGTCGAATTGAATTCACAATCGTAATAGGGATCATCAAGAAAAATTTCAAACTATTCAATGTTGTTGATACTCTTGAGACCAAAGATGTGTTCATAGGACACACGGCCAACTCTTGGAAACAATACTTTTATAGTGCATGTATTCCTTTTGATTGTTCAGATACTTGTAAGATTGTTGAGACTATTGTAGAACGACAGAAGTCTCAACAGGTTACATAATCGAACCTAGTTTACACATTTACCATGAATGATTCGAGTTGTATGAACTTTAGAAATAATTCACTAAAATGGTTGCTTCTGTCTAATCTAATTAAGTTCTCAATTTTACTAGATTTGACGCCCAACTTGAATCATAATTTTGCGATTTCTTTACGTGGTTATAGTTTTGACGTAATGTTATACATTGAAGCAATTAGAGAATGTGTTCTTCTAACCTTCATGTCTAAACTTCGTTTTATTTGGCGTCCAAAGTGGGATCAAGTGTTACAGTTAGATAATGTTAACTCGAATTGCACCTAGTTGATTAAAAAATTTTAGTACTACTCACCCAGTATTGAACGTTCTCCACAGTCAACATTGTGCAAATAATCACAGTTCTCAGCCAAGAATTTCTCATCGGTAGCATCGAAAGCCAAACCATTGCCGCAGGTCTTTAACTCAGCAACACTGTTATCACACTTCCAGTATTTGTCGCAGGATGCTTCATGGGGATAGAATCCAAAATCATCGGGACATTTAAATGAGTCCTGTGCCAAAGCTGCAATAGTAAAACAAAACAAAATTAATTTAGCAAAATTCAATACAAAAGTTTCATTACTCCATCTATGTATCTATACCATCATTATCATCATCACTGTATCCAAAACAATACAAAACACCAGAAATAAGTATCTACAATAATTGAAATTGTTTCACTGATTTCACATTTTCCATTTGAACTCCGAATATCCAAGTCAATCGAATAATGTCCGTTTCCATGGTCATGCAGACATTGGAATTTTTGGCTGACAACCCGCACATTTGTTTAGATAGTTCACATAATCAAAGAGTACCCCTAAGTCAACTATTGCCGTGATTGAAACGCACTGAAGTGATAATAGTTGCCGCCACCCTTAGCGTGAAAAACTACATAATGAACTATTAAAATATTTGCCCAAAATGCAGGCGCATATCGTCTATTAGATACAAAAAGCTGGTTTCTATTGAATTTTTGGTGCATAGAGTGGGAGGGAAAAACCATTTGAACTTTCAACTATCGTGCCGTTTGCTATTTAAGGATCCAACAAACACTAAAAAAGGATCCACTGATGCATGGCATTGGAAATTCTCTATTCAACTCTTGTTAAATCACAGTATCTGTGTGCATTTATGTATATCTATACCTACATGTACATATATGTATATGTGCTTGTATCTAATGAATTCTGCTCTCTATGGAAATAAAATTTGTGTGCATACACATACGGATGAATCGGAGGATAGTTAGACTAGACGAGATATTAAAGGAGATATAATTATTATTATTATTATTTCAGATATGCGGTTGTTAATTTCGAAGCACACTTTCTCTCTGTGTTTCTCTCTTGAATTCTATTTAGTTGTTTATGTTTTACGTGATGGATAATAATGACTGTTCGTATGTGGTGGGTGTCTACTCGGATAATTGTTGGCTAGTTTATTGGTTTTCAGCTCAATTGTAAAGGAATTTTGTTTTCTAATCTGCTTGGGATGCTGGCTCAAAAGATGGTGAAACAAAATTCAGTAGTGGTTTGAAGCCTTTGTAAGATAGGAAATTGCTGATTGATTTTATCTATTTAGGCATAAATGTAAGCGTTATGAATCCTACTATGTGAGTATGAATGCTGAAAGCAAGCAATATCGTTCCCGGTGAGAAGATGCGCATATAGCTGCATGATCAATTCGTTCACAGAGCGTTACAATAATGAATTCCAAGCCGAAATTGAGAAAACGTTCTCAAATTAATAGAGTGGATCAAAAAATGCAAAAAAACTCACGAGAAGTGTAACTGACTGTACTGGAAAGCATAGGATATGGCAGAAGTCGTGTACGCTGAGGCTATTTAGCCTACCTACAGCTCATATGTCCAATGATTATGAGCTATATACTAATATTAAGAAGTAAAGGATTTAAAACGAATAGTCAAACCTAGTTATATAAGTGATTAAAGTGTAGTAGAACCCCACTAAGTTCCAATTATAATCATTTTTTCTTCAGAAACTCACTGTATCTCAGAATTGCAACTATCTGACCTGAATAACTGGTACTATTCACATATTGAGTAAACAATTTCACACCTAAGTGAAGTAATCACGTCTGATCAGTGAACTCATGATGTTGGAAATATTAATATCCATGCATGCATGTTTTAACACGTACCCTTGCTTTCCAAAGTCTGAATTGCCTCTCGGTTTTTCCTTTTGCATCTATGGTGCCATAAAAAGGCATGGACAACCCACTAAAATACAGCATTTATACCAAAGATACATATTAACTCATACTCAAGGTAACCCAATTTTATGTCAGCAGAGCGATTAGCCTGAGACATGTGTGAAGCCAACCTCTGTAATTTCCAAGTCAAAGACCTAAGATCAGTGGTAATTTTGCGCAAAATGTCTTAATGGATTGCGATTTGCAAGATTTAATTTTTGTTCCGCATGGTTAGATATGATAATCTGTTTACAAACGCACCAGAATGCAATCAACAGGAAGTCCTATGCACCTCTGACTCATAACATTTTATCATTATGTATACACTCGGTTGGTTACTTTCTCACGGTGCTATGTCCTCTTAAATCACACTTTTCGAAAGAATGAACCTTCATAAGGTTAATTGTGTTTAAAAAAAAAAGTAATGTATCTTTCTCCTCTTCGGTGGTTCACCTTCGCATGAATAAAACCTTTTTTTAACTAGTATCATGTGTCCGCCACCCTCTCGAAGATCATTATCTCTCAAATTACAAGCCAGGTACAAGTACGACAAAACGATAAAAAAAGTATCTGCAATAAAAAGAATATCACTTTTCATCGTGAAATTGTCGCCTAATAATTCAAGGCACTGGTAAATGAGTTTAACCACCACATAGTTGGACAAAAGATTGGTATGAGAAAGATAATTATTATTATTTTTTTTTTAATTATGCAAGTAAGAGTGCACATGACGAGAAGGTGCGAAGAAAGAAGCAAACCAGATATAAAAATGTATCTCAAGGTGGACATGCACAGCACAACCAGCAGCAATATCATGAAAAGAAACAGAAAAATGAAAACAAAACTGACTTCCATTCAGTGAGATGCTGTTTTTAGTGTGTCACGTCAGGATAGCAACAGAAAAAAAAAGAGAAAAAACTGGAATAAATGTCCTTGTAGGTTGTCACCTTTCATGCAATGCTGGTTGCTGATGAAAATATCGTACACACGCAATTTATTTCGCAAAAACTAGATAGAAAAAAAGTTCCAGTTTTATTAAAACGTTCTTTTGGTTGTTATACAGATACCAGTTCCCCATTTTTTGCTTCAATGATGACCCCAAACCAGTTGCTTAATAATTGTAGCTAACAATTCGAATTTTTTTTTGTCTTGTATCCACGAATGTGCAATTAATTTACAGCGCAAGAAAATAAATAAATTTAAAGTGATATACAAAAAAATTCGCCAGTTATATATAAATCCACAGAAAAGTATAAATTGCAACCGCCAATTTCTGATGTGTATCTGTGGGTATGCAGTTGATGAGCTACCAGTGAGATAATAAAATGAACATCATCGGAGGCGCGGCGCGGCAGTTAAAAAACAAAAACTCGAAAAAATAAATAGAAAAACAGAACCCGAATTCGTTTTGTATACGTTTGCAGAATCTAATTGCATAACCGCACTGATTGATGGAGTTGTGGTGCGTTCAGTATTTTGTTTTTTTCTTGTTCTCATTCCAGATACATACGGTCGCGTAGGCTCTCGTGTATGTCTGTGGCTAAAGTCAAATATTTAGGGAATTTTTTGATTTAGTTTAAATTAATTGCTATACAATGTAGAGTGGACCGGCAGTATATTTTCGGAATTGGTGTTTTAATTAAACATTTTACAGAATGCCTGCTTTGTGTGGCACCCATTCGTGGTCTCCGGAATGCGGTATGTATGTTAGAAATTGTTGGACCCACAGGGGTGAATGTAATAAATTCATTAAATTGCAATAATTTTCAAATTAAAGGCCGGCGGAGGAGAATGAGATAGCGATACGGGAAATGTTGCACTTGAGTGGATTTGGAGAATGTGCGCCAGATACATTCATCGATAGACAGATGGAGGCGAGATAAAGTAATAGAAATTGGGTCACCATCGAAAGTGGTCTTAAACGAGATAAAGAGTTTGGTAGATATGTATACATACATAAATCATAGTTAGTTAGCTTGAGGGTGTTTTTATATAAGGTGGATGGAGAGTTTGGTTGGGAAATGGGGTTTGAGACAATTTTGATTGATCGTGGCAGTATGGAGTGTTTTAAGTTTTAGTTATGTAATCCTACTAGCATCAAAAGGATTGAAGAGATCGACGTTATCCGATAGGTAATTGTTGAAAATTTTAATGAGCAATCACTGCCTGAGTAGCATTTAATTGAAGCAGATTCAGAAAAGATTCAGTCTTGAAATCTTTTTAGGCAGCAATATAGACCAACGTTTGTATTATGTATGCCCAGTGAAATCAAACTTTCATTAAAGAAGTTTAATGGAACACTGGACGTATACGTAACATTTTAACGAAAAATTCTCATACTTCTGACAGGCAAAGGATTTTTGACTACATTGACACTATAGCCATATGAAACCTTAGGAATAGCAGTAGTCTAGCCTAAGTTTCTAACTAGATGTTATTTGGACGAACTTCTGACCTCTCGCTTAGTTTAAGTGAAAGTTTTGGATTAATAGTCAACCCGCAAGAAATACATAATGTATCTATGCGAGCTGTAGAGGAGTATTTTTAGGAAGATCCATAGCTTTGAGAAGCTAATAACTTTTCGAAGGCAGTCTCTGTAATTTACAAAAAAAAAAAAAACCAAATAAGTAGGGATAATCACTTTGAATATCTAAACTGAGATTGTTTACTTTGGATTTAATTAAGCAGCATGCAACTCTATATGTAAGATTTGTAAGATTTAATTGATTTAGAAACCTTAGTTAATAGTAAAACTATAAAATTGCAGGGCCTCTGGAATGATATTACCATTATGTTGAATTTAAATTAGATATAGATGCATAAATTAAGTTCTCCTGTTGACTGATCTGGTAGGCTGGGTGAATGGTACATTTTATTTTTGATTGAGTAGTATTTTTTATTGCTAACGATCTCGTATGTGATTTATTAAACCAATCAGCTAGATTAAGTGTGTAACATTTTTTTGAATTTGGAATTAAATCAGTGTGTCTTTCCAAGACTAGAAAGTATTCGCCAAAATAAGCTTGGTTTGACAGTAATTGCTTTTGGTGTAGTTAGCCTGACAGCAAAAGCCATTACATTGGCTCTCAAAATTAGCATCTATTTGGAGGAAACTGAAATTGTGCCAACAAATTTTAATTTAAAGGCGATTGGTGCCTTTTACAATTTTGGTTAATTTCATGGAGCAAAAATATAAATTTCTGTTTTGTTCGAAAAATTACTACTACTATGTAATTTTCTAACATTTTTCTTAATTCATTTGTAAAAAACTTTTATGTCCTTTAATCTCAATTTCTCTTTAAGAATCATTTTCCATTTCGTTTCCATTTCATTCAAAGAAGAAAGTTTTAAGGCAAAAGTAAGACATGCACTTAAAAGATTTATTACAAAACTACGAGTGTGAAGAGTGGGAAGCGAAAAGAAAAGCAATAAATGCTTAAGCTATATAATTTTTATTAATAGAAACTAACTCCTAAATGTCACGGTGAGGACAAAAAATTGATTTCACTCACAGATACTCTAAAAGACAGTGTCAGTATTTTTTCAAAGGCCAAGAGCAAAGCATTTACTTCAAGTATCTAATCTTTTGTCCATCAAACGTATAATCTCTCCAGCTGACAATGAAAACCCCAAACAACAATAATAGAGAAAATGTATCTTACAAAAGGCATGCACTTCATCTCTTCGTCAGAAAAATGAAAGTTTATACCCAAGTCATTCAAGTTGAATTGTTGGGCATTTATAAGCTAACCACATTATTTGGTGTAAAATTGCATACAAGTCAAAAATTTAAACATAACAGTGGTAGTAATTGATGAAGAAAACCAGAAATACCTCCAGCCAAGCCAAAGCCACAAAGGTTGGATAATTGTTGCAGATGGCTGACTCTCTGACTCCAAAGCTAACTCCACTCACAGTCAAACCAATCAACGACTCCCTTAATTCATTTTACAAGAAAAATAAATAAAAAAAAAAGCAAACAACCTCCAAACAAGGTGTGGTTGCTACCATTTCCGTCCATGCACCATGCTTTGTGCACTATAGAGACTTATAGTAAACAACTGCACACGTATGCACTACTCTTGCTTTTTGTTAATTTATTTAACTTTTCGATTTTTTTTTAGCAAAATTCACTTTCGCACTGACTTATGTAATTTATTTTGTTTGATTGAAGAAAAAAAAATATTTTTTTTTCTTTTGTATCTGAACCTTTTCGAAAGTGAAACGCTTGAAAGAAATGTGCCGCACAACAGTCAGGCAACAGTGGTGATACCGGTTTTTTGTTTTGGTTATGTTACATAATCAAAACGTTTCATATTAAAAAAAAAATAAGAAAAAAAAAAAATCAATAAAAATCGAGAGGAGTTGAAGAGTTAAAAACCACCGGAGGTTGGTACTCCTAGCACCAAGAAGAGGTGATAAAAAACGATGCCTCTGATGTATGCTATTGCGTATGACTGTTAAATTGGCGAAGATGGGTTTCCAAAAACCGGTCGGATTGGCTTACTAACCCAGAAACATGGAAATTTGTATTTTTTTTTCTTCTGTCTTTCCTTTTTTTTATTTTTGAATGACGTAACATTCTGTGACTGAGATATGAGAAAACAAAAAATAAAAAATTTGCATTTTGATTAACATTTATATGAGAATTGATTGGCGAATTATTGTTTTCGAAATTTGTTTTCGTTCGGTTTTTTTTTTTTTTTTTAATGATGATACCGGTAGTTACACCGCACTGTCATACTTCGAATGTTTGCACACATTCGTTTGACCTTTTACCAAGTTGGAATTTCAGGCGGGAAAATGCACTGGCCACTAGGAAGGTAATGATTTGCCAACATATGTATGTATGTATTGCAGAAAGTAAAAGTTGAAGTTGTTCACCTTTATACTGATGCATAGAGAAATGTCAATCCATTTGACAGACACAACTGTCAGTTTAATGTCAGAATTTCCTTACATTTTTTCACACATTTTTTGTAATCAAATAAGGTATGGTACCTGTCAGTTTGACGATTGTCACTGGAAGTGTGGAAACATTCCAATAGCATCCGCAAATTGAAAATATCTGTCAAAAAGACAGGAAATGAATATCTTTTTTTTTACTACAAATGATGTCTATATCCGACAGTAAATATAGGCCTTGTTATTCGATTCATAATCAATTTCCATTCAATTAACAGTTCGCATTTGATATGCACTGGTAATTGATTGTTACGCTTGTTTTGATGATGGAATTTATTTTGAAATCTATATTTGGTTTCAACGTACGTTGGAAAGGTAATAATTTGGCTGACATTTTAAATTGCACCATGCAGCGATATTTGTAGGTGTGTTTGCAATGCATTGCAAATTGAATATAAGATACAAATATGGTGCAAGTCAAGTGTTTCTAATAGCGCAAACGAGTATCTAACATCTACATGTATATATAGTTCAAGTCTCTAGCGAATAATACTTCGGTCGATGGCGTATAGCATTTTGCATAAATTGGCATTTAATTGCTTTTCCAAGAGAATGAGAATGTGAAACGGTTGAATGCTGCTGCTGCACTTGAGAAAAGGCTTATAAATAGTCGATCACTATGATGGTATTTTGTTAGCTTCACCGATTCAGAAATAGAGTTCCAAACAGGAAAAGGAAGTCATTAATTTACTCTCAAATTTTATATATAATTCAAGACAATGAATGCAATGTGAGAGTCTAAGGAACCACCTTTATTGTGAAAGTTAATGGTACTTACGAAAAATTCAGTGTAAGTATCTTGACAGCTGTCAGCGATGTCATTATATATGCATCAAAACAATGGCAATAACATGTATTCTATTAGGCGATATTTTCTGGAACAAATTAAGTTGGAAGATAAAAAATGCCATATAAGTAGTTAAAACGACTGTGAATGCCAGTTGGTTGAGTCATTAATTAAATTTGTCTTATAAAGCAGCAGCTGACTGGTGAATGTTATTTATCTTGGTACAGTGGATTGTGGATGTATCTGAATGTCAATTTTGCACAACAATAATCAAAATGTTAAGGTCTTAAGCAGCTTAAGGATATTGAACAAAGTGAAATGTACTGTTCGAACTATGTTCATAGTAAAAGAAAATACAAGAGTATTACAGAAGTAACAAATAACAATTAGTAAATGTTATAATTGTCATTTATGGCAGAATGTCCTTCCAGATATTCCAGACATTTCAGAGTGCAATGAAAAAACGTCATTACATAAGTCAAATTCTTTAACGAAGCTTACGTGCATGAAACCACTACTTATATCAACTGTCAACGTCACAAAAAAGCCGGTAATCTTGCATCTCATTTATTTAACAGTAAAATATGCAAAGCTAAACGTTAAGCATAGATATAAGTATCACCATGCGGAAACTATATCTACACGTGGATGATATTAAATATTTTAACGTGTCATTCGGTCAATCTTGATATACAGGTTTTTGAAAACCAGTCAGTGCGATATTTTGAATTAAAAATCTATATTTAAACATACAATTTAACTTTAACCTTTTTAGCGAATATTTTGCGGTTGTGTATAGATTATATTAGCAGTTGTAATGGAATTTTCATCGTTTTAGCGATTATGGATGCTGGAAGCTGTATGGCCTAGCTTACCAGATATCAAGCTAATTTTATCTAACAATGTCTTAGTTTTTTGTTTGCTGTTTAGGATAATTGCGGTTCCTTGAAGATGATGACTAATTTTCGTAGCGATTTCAAAACATACTTATTTCTATTATACTTAAACGAGATTGTTATAAGACGAAATAGTGAAACCTGGTCTTTCAATGCACATTGCCATGAAAAAAGATAAGTAAATGTCATTACGACCGCCCTACAGTAGATTTTTCAACGAGTTTCTTAGTAAATAGTTGAAGCTGTATCTACATCATTTGTTCTTGATCGAAATCAACGGGATTTAGTCCTTGGTCCAAATACAATATGTCTTTCTAACTAAAACATACGAATATTGATATGATACTCCTTCAGAAAGTAAGGGTGGCGTATTGAATTTTTGACTAAGATGCAATGATATTCAGCAACTTAGAGGTTCTTTGTAAATTTTTCATCACAGTCCTGAAAGAATCGACAAACTTTAAGTAATTGATGATGACGGCAAGTCATTGTCAGGGATCAGGGAGACCAGAAACTTGATGACATCTTATGAAATGTGGTAGTTTGCACATGTATGTATCTGGCTAAAGATTGTGAAGTAGATTGTGATCCACTTGGCACATTAGATCACTGGGTCTTTAAGTTTCATCTGTCAAGTTTTCGCGCAAATGGAATACTATTATTGCTTAGCATCTACAGGATCTGTGACAATCAGAGGCGTTTGCATAACGTAACAGCATCCACCTGCTTAATACCTCATAAATCCTCTTTAATCCCATTTCGTAGCCATAAAATTCTGTCAACACTTTAAAAAGTGTAAATTAAATATGTGTCTGTATTTCAAAACAATTTTCTGCCTCTTCGATACAATTTCATGTAATCACATAAAAAATAAAAAAAAACAACGGCAACCCCACTCTTTGGAGAAAAAATTCCTCTTCAGCGCACACAAGCTTCGAATATGGATATTTTCCAACTTCAAGTAGAAATTACACTTCCCTTCATTCCATTTTCAATCAATAAAAATGTAGAAAAAGAAAAGATACAAAAAAAAAAAAAAAAACTCGAAGATAGACTCAATTCCTTGGCAGGTTCCACCTTTCCATCTACTATATCGCATGTGAAGAGCATTTGCGAGTGAGAAACGAAATCCAAATTGAATTCCATCATCATCATCATCATCAACATCGTTGTCACAGTTGATACGAACAAGTAGTAGTCGTCATAGAGAGTAGAGAGAACATGTGTTTGGCGATAGAGTACCATACTACCTTTAGATACAATTTCTTTTTTTTTTTTTTTTAACTTGCTTTTCCTTTGCTCTATCATTGCTTTGTATATTTATTTATTTACTTCCTTTTTGCTGAAACAGAATTGTGTGCTTGAAAAAAAAGGGGGAAGTACCGTCATCTTTGTTTAATAAAACAGATGGGCCAAAGCAATCAATTTTCAACTACGATGATAACGACTTTAACGATGATGATGATGGAAATGTTGAAAACAGATTTCAATGAAACATATAGTGTAGAAGTTTCAATTGAAAGACATTGAAGCGTATCATCATACCAAACCATACCTTTGAGAGAGGCATGCCCATCTACCGACGAACCTATCAACTCTTTACCATCATCTTTCAATTTCTTCTTCTTCTTTTCTATTTGTTGTACCGTGAAATTCAAACTTAGAATCATTTGTGGAGATATTGAATGCTTTTGCTACATGAAGTAGTTTCTGTAGGCAAATATGGGGAGAGTATCTTTTGACTTTAACTCGTGTTAGATGTGGTCGATGTCGAATGTTTTGTGAGTAAATGTTCAAAAGTGCGTTTGGGTAATGCATTTGTAGCCAAACATACAGGCTCTGGTATCTGTTTAGTCATTGTAAGTTTTATAGGATGCGGAAATTTGCTCAGATATAATGAAAATTGGTTTCGTTTGTTTGTATCTTTAGGGTAAACTATAAAACTAAACATTGATGTTCATCGATTTGTAAACAACTTATTTTTAAAATAAAATATTTTGAAAGGATGACTCAATGGTATATGCATAGAGTTAAGTGTTCAAGTCTAATAAGGCGGAATTAAAGCAGAAAAATCTCTTCACCTGTATTCAACTCGGAAATTTGTTCATCAGTTTGAATGCCTCCTTAACTTTAGAGTCACTGTCTACGTTGCTATGTGACAGCTCATATGGAATGTCACTGATTTCAATGTATGCTTCCAATCTACCACCATTACACCTCAGATTATTTCTCTGGTCGGTAAGTATAAAATATCTACACACCACTCGTCATATTTCTCAGAAGAAACCGACTGCATTGTATGCTTTAATTTGGATAAGGAATGTGCTTCAGTATACTAAGAGTAGATATGCATTTAAAAATAAAATTCACAGAAAAGGCTTACGTCTTTATGCACACATATCTTTCACATTTCTTCAAACTGTCTACGAACGATGGAATTGAATTGTATATACAGATAGTAAATGCGTGGCACTGGAAAATCTATGGCTTAAAAACACTTCCATAGAGTACAAGTTTCTCAAGCAAGATGTCGAAGATTCACTTGGCAAATCTAAGTATGAAAGGAATGCAACAGCAACAAGTAGTAGGATGAGTTGAATTAAACTAGAAACTGTGTACCGGTTAAAGTGAAAAGTGCATCTCGTTGACTGCATATGGTATTTCTTAGGAAATATTTGCCATTTTCTCATAATATAATGAATCAATAAGGATTGGCGCCCAATCCGGGGCCTGTCGTTCATGTGCATCAGTGCTTAAAGGGAAACATTTTTTAACAATTGAATAATTATTTGGTAAGGACAATGCTAGATATAGGAGGTTTAAGAAATATCAAGTTATTTTGCTGCCCACTTCCATGTTTAAAGTGATTATAGTGCACACTGTCTATAGCTTTAAATGCATAAAGTTCATGGTAACAAAACTGGCCACGTAAAGATCATAAAACGCTTATCACACCGGTAGAAATCTGCATCTAACCAGTTTCTTGTTTTTTTCTCCAGCGCATATTAACAATAAAAATTGCAATAATCAGTAACAGCATTCCTTTACGGGGCTTGAAATTCCGGAAGTTGGTCAATTTGCAGAACCAGTTTTTTGTCTCTTCGTTTGAATTTATGTATATCCAATGTATTTGTATGCGATCTAACTCTCAACCTTAAATGAAAACCAACGCACACGACTATGAACACGTTTAGGAGTAACAAATAACAAAGGTGACGACATTGAGTTAGTGAATGGTTTAGAATTGCAAACATAGAACAAATTCTTGCACTCACGAGAGTATCGCATGTATAATGCTTGTCGGAATAATTCTTGATTTCATTGCTTGCCATTGGCATCTGTATGACCTTGAGTTGAACAATTTAATTATGCACCAGTTGCTTTAGGTTTCCATACAGAGCCGGTCTATTTGTAAAAAAATAAAGCAAAATACTTTGCGTAAGCTATGAGAAGGTCATTGTAATCGATCTTAGTGGGAGGAACAGTGCTGTGGTATGCATTGCATTAAGATTTTGTTGCTTTCACTCTAAGTGGGTTTTATGAGGATTTATGAATCATCTTGGAAATTGTTTGAGGTTTGTGTAATCACTGGGAGTGGCAAATGCTTAGTAAAACGTTATATTGGAAATATGTTGGAGTTTGTTAGGTTAGCGGACAACGTCGGTCTTCAAAATATTTTATTTTGTCAAAGTTTTGTCGTAAGAGATCACCATATGAGACTGAAAACTTATATTGCAGACATATCTTTCAAACTTCCACGAATAGACTGCAGCCTTTGAAGATATTTGGAAGTCGTAATTTCATAAGCGCACTGAACTAAATTCATGATAATTAATTGGCGCCCAACGTAGGACTACCACTACTTCTTCTTTAGTAACATTCCTGCGGTTATATGATCAAAATTTTATCGAAGTTTAAAAGACCTTCATTCGTTAAATAACTATAACCTGTGGAATTAAAAAAAATTAATTAATTACTTCATATCGTATGGTATGTGTCCTTGATGATAAAAGCCATCCATGGAACAAGTAATACACATTCAAGATACACCATTACTTTTTTAAAAAATGAAAATAATTGCAAAAATTAAGCGAAGAACAAAAGAATCTGCTACATGGGACTACGTACAGATTAAAATACCAACATACAGTGTCGCAGATATATTCAGTTCTCTGTCATTTTATGTTTTATTCTGCATGTTTTCCACTCTTTTATACACTTCATGATGATGTTGAATTGTGTTTAATGCAAAGTTGTAATATTTCACGCACGAAAAAAGTGCAAAAAATTATATACTGCATAAAAACATATGTATGTATGTGTACATACAAAAAAAAATGTTGTTACACGCCTTAGCGCTCATCGCATTTCAATTAAAAGCGAAAGTAATTACTTTTCACGCCAGATACACCTACAAAGTGTACATGCATCTGTGCATCTCTATGTTATACATATCATTATACTGGCGTGTTAAAAAAATTTTCCCTCTTTCTATGTGCTATTGTAATTATACTATTCATGAAGTAAAGAGATGAGAATATACACAGTTATTGTTTTGTTTTTTTTTTTTTTTTTTGAATTCATGTGCAGCATCTACTATTTTACCATTGTTTTCGAAAATTTCACAAGACTCAAGTTAATGCAGTTTTTTTTTTGTGTTTTTTTGTTTTGCATACTTTTTCTGTGCCATGGCATTTACTTCTTTTACACTTCATGAATATGTATCTGTCTGTATTCACAGTGAAGTCAAGTTCATTAGTGTTGTAATAATGATTGTTATAATAATAACGGTAATGGGCAATTAGTCGCTGCACGTTAGGCGCGTGTTTTTTTGTGATGATTATGCTTTGCTTAAAAAAAGATACATTAAACCGTCAGGCGTACAATGATCTTTTTATTTTTTTTTGCTGAAGTGGAATAGAAATCATTGAACTTGTTTTTGATCGCAAACCATGAGAGTATTGAACTGTGTGGTAAGATGATTTAGATCATGACAATGTGGAGTGTTTTTTTTTTAAAGTTTTCATATTTCAGTATGAACGAGAAAAGTAAAAGTAATCCACTCAAACTAATGATCTCGCTTTGTAGATACATATGTTGTACGACGTTTGTTAGATGTGTTGCGATCGTGTGCACGACGATGCACGGTGAGCTTTCTTTTCCTTTTTTTTAAGTTTTTTTTGTTAAAGGTTTGCTACTCAAACTGTTGTTTTTTGGTTTATATCGATAAATCACGACTTATGTAATCGAAGGAGAGGTTAGCAGAAGATACTTGTACACTCATATGGGGGCTTCCTTTGGATATGTTATGAAATACCAAAAGTTGTATTCGTATCACGATATTGTGCTTGATTGCAAATTCAAGATGTGCGAAGCGAGATAAAGTGGGTGACAGTTATGAATTTCAAAATAAAAAAAATTAAATTTATATTTTTCAGGAAATTGACAATATATGAGGAGAAAGGCCTTTTATGGATGTGTATACCTTTCACCAGAGGTACTTAGTATTCAGATAGTCATCTAAAGTCGCTTGCATCCGCTGAGTTATGCGACGAATTTGGGTGGATAAAAATGCTAATTATTGTCGTTTAGTATGTACACAGGAGGGGAAAAAAAAAAAAAGTTTTCAAATTGAAGTAAATTACCTGAGAGGATTTTGGAATATACACACAGATAATGCTTTTGATTTCTAAAACACGACACATTGAAACAAATTCAATAAGTTAATTTACTATTAGATACGAATGTCAAGAGATAATGCAGTTAATAAAGTTCTACTTAATTGGCGCCCAGCGAGAGGTCATTGTATTTGACTTTCTTGCGATTTTGGTATTGTTGCTCGAGCATGGCAAGAAGTATCATATACATATGAATTTGGATGGAACTATCATAAGTAGGTTAATCATGATGTATTCTATTTTTAAACCATTTTCCCCTTGTCCTTTAGCTGATTCTACTGCTTAAGCCTTGTAAAACTTATATTTGCCATACTATACCGAGAACTATCTATAGGACTCTTAATTATCGGTTAGGCACGAATACAGCTAAGCCTGATTTGCAGACACTTTCTTGAATAATACCAGTCCACTTGTTTACGTAACAAGTATTTTAAGATGAGCAAAGGTACCTATTTATATTTGAAAAGCTGGCAAGATGAATTTTAAGAGTAGATACCGTTTACAAAGAAACTGCAGGCAACTACATTAAACATATGATTGGCTAGACTACATGCCTATTAGAATAACCAGATAAAATTCAGACCTAGAATGAGCCTTTAATTACAAGTCACATGAAGTTGTTTATTAGTCTCTGGTGAGTTAGAGGGTAGGTTTGTATCTGTGTATATCCATGAATCATTAACAAAAGAGTAGCTACAGCGTTTTGAAAAAGTAAACACACTGACCAACTTACACTCTAAAGATCCCCTGCCTATACGTACATATGTACATACATATGTATGAATGTAAGATATAATCTCAACTGAAGAAGGAGTGTTAGTATACCTGTGTAACAATTAGCATCAGTTAGCTCTAAGTTTTTGGAAAAAGTGCAAAAGTGGATATGTTAAAATATTAGAAACTTAAGTGAATCTCAGGTATTATTTGACTTTAATTTTAAAATGAATACAGATTTTCGGGAATTCTTTGCAAAAAAGCTATAAGTATTTGACTTGAAAGGTTTTATTGGATTTTTTTACAAAGTGTTTAGAATTTTAAGGCCGAAATCAAATTTTGATTTGGAGTTGTCATGGATTTTTGCAGCACATTATGTATTAAGTTTAGTAGTCAGTAGGCTCATAAATTAGAAATGGGAATATCTAAATGGGTCTACACGTAATGAAAAATAAGAAAGAGTACCTATCTACACTTGAACTTTCGTATCCATGTACTTGCATTCGATCAAAATTCATAGTTCACTGATGTTCAAGCAGATTTCCTCTAATCAAGAATACAATTATGCAAGATTTAGTCGTGCAGATAACACTTGAGATATATACATTGTACTCGTCGATAACTCTGCTGTGATTGTTTTTTGTTATTCTCCTAGTCGTCCATCAACCTATCGGGAAATTCAATCAGATTTCACAATCACTTTCTATACACAACAGTGCCTTTTGCAAAAATGAGCGAAGCACGTCCTCGAAAGCAAAAATAATAGCACAGCGCCGCTAACAGCAAGCAACAGTACTCGTACCAGTAACATATACTCGTAGTAGATACAAATTTGCATATTTTACGCATGAAATGACTAGCGCGCGCACAATAGATACGATACTATGGATCCGTTTCAAATGGAAATTTTGTATCGAATCTATATCAAATGTTCACCACATATACAACACATCATCATGATATTAAGATGATAGATGCGTGCGGAATGGTGGGCGCACGAAAAAAAAAAAAAAAAATATAGATAGATACAAATTTGTTATGTGTTATGTGGCGCGTAATTCAATAGAGATATACGTAGGAGGCCTTTGCATTTGAAAATCATATTCAAATCACGTGCACTTGAAATAGAGTTCAATTTTTCATGTCGATAACCTCTTTTTTTTTGTAAGTGAATGGTGTGCGTTTGTGTGTGGTGCAATGGAAAAACAAAGTAGGTATATATGTTTCCAATCAAATCCTGATCACAATTGACACAGGATAAACAAGAAGCACTCAACGAAATTCCACGTATCTAAACGTGATTTGATTAATATTTTTCGCATTTTCTAATTGCATTTAAATTGAATCCGAAAAAATAACACATAAAACCACAAAAACCAGATACATGCAAAGCAACCTGATCAGATATTGGCACGTATCGATGCTTAAGACTTGAGTAAAATCCAGAGAGAAGATTCCAGATACTTTATTGTTTTGCATTCTTCTGTGTCCTAAATGCACTTAAATAATTTTTTTTTTCACTTAGTTTAAGGATTTAATGTACGTATCTATGATATGATTTTATTTGTTCACAGTTATCCACTTTGAGATAGTTTTTGTTTTTCATGCAGTTTAAGAAAAATTTCACTTGCTGTTCACTTGGATAATTTAATTTTTTTTTTTGTAATTTTCACTTGAATTTATTATTCCAGTATTTTTTTCTGTTTCAGGATAATCCCATAGATACATTTAGTTTTTCCTTTATCCATGATGATGATATTGATGGCACTTTTGTATTTTTCTATTTTTTTTATCTGTTTTAGATACATACCGGCTCCAAAGAGGGCAACAAAAACAATCATAAACTTCTTCATTTTTGTTTAAGGGAATTTTAAAGCAAATTAAAAATAAAATTATCAATAACAGTTAAGAAGAAAAAGCAAATTAAAAAAGGCTCTTTCGACTACAAAACGCTTAGACCGACTGTATGTGGTTGGAGGTCTTACATTCGCTTTTTATACCAGGCCAAGAGGTGTAAAATTGTGTTGTGTGCCTCAAAAATTTTGCCGTTTTATTTTCAGGTTTTTTTTTTTTCTTGGTCTTGTGGCGGGGGTAGACGACGACGACGACGACGACGACGACGACGATGACTTTTTTTTTCTTTTTTATGTATAAAGGTACGTAGTTTGTTTTTATTTTTTCCTTTTGGTGTGTCTCTCTGTACAGTATAGAGCTAGCTACACCTCTCTCTTTGTGTGTCGTGCATTTCATATTCCTCATTATTCTTCAGACTAAATCGCACTCGTTGGCTGGTTGTTGATTGTATTTGTATCTACTAAGTATACCTGTTGCTTTCCTTCATTAGGTATAGTTAGAAGACCAGAAACCGATCGGTACTAGTATTATCAAATCAAGTCACAGATGCATAGAGATACTTACTTGACTTGTATCTTTTTTTGTTTTTTTTTTTTTGAATTAAAAGAAAAAAATTCGGCCAGGCTTAAGTGGTAAATGTACGCGAATTAGGTACATAGATACATACATAGATATGACCGGGGTTACCATACTCATTTCAATCCAGTTATGCGATTTTATTGTCATTCCTTTTACATATTTATTTAATAAACCAAAAGAAGAAGTAATTATAGTAACAGTAGTAAACTGTTTCGAATTTTTTTTTTTTATCTGTTCGTACTGATTGTGGTAGAATGGTTCAAACGCCATGGTCTAGTAGAATGGGATTTTTGGAATTGCTTTCAAATGAATTTGAAACTTTGCTTAGGTAGGTTGTTGTGTGCTGTGTGTTTTGTGGGTGCAACCGCAATACCCCATAACCATATTGATACAATGTGGGGAGCAAAACGAGGTGTGTGCGCGACGAAAATAATAAAAAAAAAGTTGTTTTGTTTCGAACGGTGTTACCCGTGCCAAAAAAGGTTTATGCAATTTGGGAGTTTAGAGATTTTAACCTAAGTCGTGGGCTAAAAAAATGTTATGTTGCATAGGTGGTTTTTAGGTACCGTATGTGTGGATTATGTGCATATATGTATACATTTGGCAGATTCATCTTCTTTTAATCGCAGTGGAGTTGTGGTGTGGTACAGTTTAACTTGTTGTAGGTATTTGGTGTTGATGTCTTTTTTTTTCTGAAACCTTTTCTACCGGTTTCATGGAGAGTTGTGTAATAATTTGCTTCTTTGTGGGCGGTTTTGGGGAATTCATGTGAATGAAACCACCGCGAAGAGGCGCTTTTGGGAGTGGCGCAAGATGGAAAATTTAATTTCGTTTCTTATCGATCTATGACGCTGTTCTATTTTGTATATATAAACTGGAGTGGATAGAGTTTCCTAAGACATTATACATATTAGTACTTACCTACATATGCACATACATATAATGGATGAAATCGACTTAGACTTTCATCGACTTTCATAGCCAACAATGACTTAGGTAGGAACACTGTACTTTCCAACATTGGTATTGTAAGCTAAAATTTGAGTTCTGTGTATCCACTTTTACATGCTTTACATTCTTCTGTTAATCACTGTTTATACATCTTTACCGCACTTAATCCGTAATGCATAGAATGTACATACATATGTATGTATCTGTCAGTGCATACATTCATAACAAAAACAAGAATTCCACCCAACATCTAAGCCGGTGATTTCTTTTCCAAATTTAATCTCATATTAAAATTAAATTGTTTCTAGAACACTCGTTGTGAGAGAAACAAGTCTGCCGGCAATTCCAGTTCGAAATATTGGTGATTCGTTGAAGTCTGGAATTCTAGTTCATTGTGTATGAAATGATAATTGGTTGGTTGAATAAATTAAAAGGTTCCGGATGCGGTTTTAGATTGAAAAATTGTAGCCAATTTAATTATTGTACTAAAGGAGAATTTGTGCTGAAAGCTGTTTCCAGTTTTGTTTGTAAATCAGCTTCATCGGACTAATTTAGTGTCTTGGGTTACGAGATATTTTGTTTACATTGATCGGCTTCAGATGAATGTTCTTTCAATGTGTTGATTCTTTCCCAAGCAGTGATTAGGGATAATTGGGGGAGGAGTTTTGGTAAGGGGGAAGTTAGCTTTAGATTTGCGGTCTTCACTAGCTAAAGGCAACAAGCTTTTCGATTGATCTTATAACAAACTAACTGAAACTTATAATAAGAGCTGCCCACAGAACTAGAAGGATCTCATAATAAATGGCTGAAAGCCTCTGATGATTGTGTTATTCAGTTCGCCAAGATTGTCGGAGATGTAGCTTCCTAAATGACAGATTCCGGAGATCACGGCTTGGCTGTCAGTATAAATGGAGGTATTCCGCTTCACACTGTACTTTAGCCGCTACAAGGTTTCCATTATTGCCAGGTTTCTAGTTCTTCAAAAAGTGTATTTTATATGAAGCGGAAGCGGGATGATTGGGACAATAACAGAACAAGTGTTTGATCTTTTCCCTTCCTTCTTCACTGAAAATCAACTTTTGTTTCTTTTTTTATTCAGTACTGGCTAAAAGCTGTGAGATATGACATAGTCACTCCTGATTGCCCAGAAATTATTGTTAATTTCTTTTGGCTTAAGGTCTATTCTTCTATTCAGTAAACCAATAGGAATAGGTACTAATGTGAGGCCGAGTTCCAAGCTGTCCCCATTCTGTTCTCTTCTATGCTGCTATTTCCAGCAGTCTATTTATGTTTTGTCGGTATGGAAATTGTCTGTCTCGCTATCTAGTGCCTTGAGTGCCACTTAATTGTTCACGATAATAGTGATCCCAGATGTGTTAAATTTCAACGCAAGTGTAGTCTGTACTTCTCTCCCGAAGCAAATATTTCGGCTTGATCTCTCAAATATCTCTACTACAGCTATCCGGGAGTTTTTTACAGTCTTAAGTGATTTGCAGAATATTGAAGAGCAGGATCCTGTATCTATCTTAGATGTAATCATTAGATTAGTGTGTTAGAATCCCCATGACTCCATGTGCTCTAAGATAAATCGCGCTTTTGACAAACGTGTATGAAGGAGGAGGAGGAGGATCCCGATATGCGTAGAATTTATGCCTGAGGCACTGAAGAATTCCATCCTTTTCAAAGTAATGTAGCTTTCGAGCTACTTATTCCTAATTCATCTTTCTCGAAAGTTGAACTAATGGACTATTCTTTTTTTCTTTCTTTTCTGGTCTTTTTCCTACCTTTCGTTTAGCGCTAGGTACTACTCGTATTTTCACTATGGTTCCTGTGACCAGTATACATATGTATGTATATAGACTTCCTAATTCCACATGTACATACTGTGATCCATCTATCCTATGATAGATTGTTCCGCTATTTATTTATTTCGGCTATCATTTCTGGAAGGAAAGGATCTATGTTAAGTAATTCTTCAGCAATATTCAATTAGTTTCTGCTCTGAAATTTCTCAAAATCTTAGCAAATAACTTTACTATGAAATCACTGCAACTTGCAAACACTTTTGAATCAAGATCAATAATTTTCTTGCATCAGTCAAACCCCTTTTATGTTGTCTCGCCAAGTCAAGTTATGCTTCAGAGATTTACGCCCAGATCTGGTTAATCAAGGAAGCAATAAGCAGCATTCATGTTTGCCCAAATCAGATCAGAAAAAAAACAGTGCATGTAACTTATAATGCAAAGAAATTTGCGCCAAGCACATTTGCAGCTGCAGTACTATCATCCGACCAGTCTAAAACAATGACCTACTGTACCCATATTGTCTCCAAACAGGTCTACGTCCCTCTCAGTTCTGAGTCAACAGGCAGTGATTTAACAAAACTGCAACTTATGCCTTGTGATACCCTTAACGTCACCTCGCAGCTCCCTGTTGGCGTTATAAGGAGTTCCCCATAGATGCAGATACACATAACCAGTAACAGTTTCTTTATTTTGAAATAAAATCAACTAAACTAGAGCAAACGCTAGAGTACCTACTTCGTTGTTGTGTGCGTAGTATGCGTCCTATTCGTACTACCACCCGAGCTAGTACGTCGGTCACCTACATTCCACACACTGACAGTCAGTATAGACAGAAGAAAAACACACAATCTGACAAGGTAGGTGGGTTGTCTTGTCTTGTCTTGCTACGTTTCCAGTACCACTCCCGCCTTGTGTTGGTTTTTCGCACTTTGGCAGGCATTGCATTGCTTTGCCTTTGAGGCTGTGCTCGCTCATGCAATGCTCTTCCTGCATACCGAAACCTTGAATCACTTAAATATACTCTGACCGCCCCAAGATGCAAGACCCAGCCTGATTCCACATCGAATACCTAAATAATCGTCGACACTCAGGGCAAACAGAGTTTAGTTTCGTTGGTAACGACAACAATTATTAATGGCGGGCCGATTAATTCCCCATGAGTGAAACAACGAACCAATACATCAAAGGCCGGTTGACCATGCTGTGAACACGACAAATATTGAACCTCAACGCTGCACTTATGTATCTCGTGGCAAATGTCGTATCTATTTACATATCTGATAGGCCAGCCGCCATACAACACTTAACGCGAAAAGAATGCACCTCTGCTGGACGCGCGGCGGGACTTTCTCCTTCGTTAGCTCGGCCGACGACCGGCCAAGCGAGATGCTTACCCGACGTCTGCAATCGGTATTTTTAGAGGAATTATGAGGAATGTCAGCACTCAGCAGCGGCGTTGTGTCATTATTTGATCTGGCAGCGGGTACAGAAATGAAAAGGAAATTCGCTGGCAACAACGTGTTTTCAAGGTGCTCCAACAGTCAGAACGAGTCCACAAGACTCTGGGGTACACTAGTAGAAGTTCTGGTTTTTGTGCTCCCCTGAGACCTCTGGAATGAGTGATTGAAGCGGTGGTAGAGCTGGCGGTGAACGTAAATCACATGGGGAGACAAGTTTTGCTTTTTTTTTCGTTTTCTTGTGAATGTATGTACGTGTGTGTACACCCTAAAACTTGTACCTTCACTATGGGATTGGCGCTTTTTTTTTTTGGTTTTACTTGTATCTACATACATGTTGCAGCAGCCGACCTATGAGTAAGCGGTCACAATCAGGTTTTCCAGCTTCACAAAGGAGCATGGTGGTGGTAATGATGGAGTGGAGGTAAATTAGTGCAATTCTGCGAAAAGTGGAATGTTCGTTGACTTATTTCATCATAGGCATTTGTTACAGATATTCGAGGACCATGGCTCTAGAGAGCACTCCAAGGAGTGGCTCGTTGGTCGTTCATTCATGTCTCGGCTATTGAGGTGGACTGTGAGATCAATATTTTGATCTGGGTCATCGGATGCAATGATATGAAGAGGTAATTGCTTCGAATGAAAGGCAATTGAATTAGTGAAAATTATAACAAATGGCACTTAGTTGGCCGGTGTGAGGTGAACAGGGCCAATGGGGACAATGGAGGTAAGTGCCTTATGAAAACGGTGTAGCTATGTTATTGTCTGGGTGGAGGTAGAGTTTAAAGATTGCATTATCGTGTTAAATGGATATTAGATACAATTCATTTGGACATAATAGTGGAGTGTGTAAGTCTGTGTAGTTGTACATATGTATGTTTGGTCGGGCTAACTAAGATAATGTTACAGATCAGCTCGAATTGAACTTTAGCTTGTTTTCGTTTTGCTTGGGACATCAATTATAAGCATGAAATAACACTCGTCACTTGTAAGGAGGAGGACCAGCGCTTTGATGCCTTGAAACCTAAGGCAAATGCAAATAGTTTGTTTTTGCTTTTTCGTTCAGGTTTTTCGAGACCCACACAAGTATGATACAAGTAGAAGCTGTTTGGATTTTTTTCTATGTATGAATGTGCTGGTAGGAAACAATCAACAACTATTTACATAATACTTCAACTGACTGATTATTGGATATCACCTGCTTGCATCCGACTGCATTCTGCAGATGATTGAATTGTAATGCAGTACATAATAGTACATTATCATCTATCAATTTATGTTTGAAGTAATCCTCGATCACTTACCTTTCTAGTCACTTCATGCACTGATCACCCGATCCACTATAACACTCTTCTACACCTTCTAAAATGAACCACGTATTTTCTACAAAATTTATGATCGTAAAAAATAACTTACGTCACATTTTGAAAGTTCTTAGAATCAGTTTGAGAGAGAAAAAACAAAACTTGTTCGGATTATGTTATTATTAATGCTTTGCGCTGGCGTAATTGCTTCAGAAGTTTTTAGAAAGTATGTAATAACTCGTTTCTTTATACACATATGTATCATACATACGAATGAACTGTATAAATTAGTAAAACATTTTGTGTAATGAGTATGTTGTTAGACTCATCGAACAATAAGATATAAATCTAGAGTTGCTTTGAAAATTCATGTAATGCAGTTCTAAGAGCTAGCTGATGGCGAAGCTCTGAAGAACGCGTCATGAAGTGTTCGGAAGATACGTTTCTTGCTTCTTGATGGAGAGAGCATTTCACATTGGTTTTATAGCATTTACATAAATAAAATTGCCCTCAAAGTGATTGGAGTCCCTAAGAGCAAAAAGGCGCATCGAGCGTAGCTAATTTAAAAAGCATCAATCAAATAGGCTAAATTGTATTTTCATTTATAAGTAACGCTTGGAATAATGCACAATTTTGAGATGACAAAGAGATGAGTATCGAGTATTCAAAATATTGGTACTCTGATGGAATGTGAATATTTAAGAGGCAGACATATCCTTTAAGCAAATGCCAAGTTAGTAGGGATTAACGTTTAGATAGATCTTGGCTCAGAACCATGCTTGAGTATAGTAACACCTTAGGGATAAACCAATTGGTTGTGTACCAACCTCCACTACAACTGCTTTCTATCAACTACGAGATACAAATATTTGGCGCTACTATATTAGAAGCTTTTCACAACCATTCCTGTTGTGCGTGTTATATTCTTTACACTAATGGAAGTGGCCTTCTGTTTAATGCCTTTTCCGAAGGTCAATGTTATATTTAAAAAGGTTTTTCATGACAATTATACACTCGGATGTTTGTCAGCCGCTCGCACTAACTACTTGAGCCATGGAGCCCACCCATCGACTACGAGATGGGGTTATAAATATGCAGTCTTTGGCATGACGTAAGTTGGATATAAGTGGAAGGATAGGATACAGATTCTGGTGTAGTACTTTGAAACTCGGGTGTATTAGTTTTCAATGCTCCATGAGTAGTATCTGAACTTATCATTAATGTTTTGTATTGCATTTTTTAATTGAAATTCTGGTATTTTTAAGGAGTGTGTGTTGATACTGTCTAGATGGAGATGAGGCGTCATTTGAATGGTTATGATTGGGAATTAAACTAGGAACCTACTACTCGTTCTAGGGCGACACTTCTTCCAGTAGACCAGTTAATGACATTTTTAACTACACCAAATCAACTGAACTGTATGCTAGTTCATAGGAATCATATTTGTAGAACTAGGGTTGACCAATAGGCAAGGGACATCTCTCCCCTATGGGTATCACAATGGGTCTGTATGGACCTGAGTGTGGCGTTGTGGATTCCTCCACTCACCTACCAATGATTTATACATATCATTGAGATGTGATTTGATTGACCTGAGTCATAAAAGTTATGCCTGTAATGTGCCATTATCTATACATATATGTAAAAAGCTGCAAAGTCAGGTGGTTATTTATGATTTTGACGTACTTTCACATACATAGATCTTGGTTTTTCTTCGAAATCGTTCACATGAAACAGAAAACCGAGACAAACAAAGTCATGTAACCAATCGTTTCCGATTTTATAATTCTAAAAATAATTACGAAAACGAAGTTCAAAAAGGAAAGCCGAAAAATCAGTGACTACTCTATTCGTCAGATCATTATTAGTTGACAGATGTTGGACTGACGCTATAAATCATACACTTATGCAAATACTGTTTTCCAGTATTAGTAGGCTATTGTCTGCATTGCACCGGGAAGAAGTGATAGTTCGTCCCCTTGAGGTGTGCCTATTTCTTTTCATTCTTGGAATGTGGAAACCTAGACATTTCCAAGCATTAGGGAAATGTCTAGGTTTCCCAAAATAATGCAGAAAATACTTTGCTATTGCAACATGGGTTAGGACTAATAGAAAACAGAAGTATAGCGGAATCAGTGTTTTATCGCTTTACTTACACTCAAGTATTCATCAGTATAACGTCGCACGTATGTACCTTTGGATGTACTGCGAAGTACACAGCCATATGATTCGCAAACATTCAAAACCAACGTGCATCGGTATCTTATATTTTCTCTTCCTGATTCCATTATCACCCACTCTACGTCTTGACTATAAAGGTAAATGTTGAGCCTGGTGTTAGCTTGAGCTTCTTATCAGGTATAAAGCACGTTTGTAAGACTTTCATGAGTGAAAATTGCGACTCAATCTAAAGTCTAAGCAGACAAAGTTGGTGACTACGCCACGGCCGATAAGATCTAAGACCACCTACAGATACAGTAGATTACTTTTGAGAACCAGACAAATGATGCTGAGATTAGGTTCGTCCGGTACATTTTCATTCGACAAAAATTAAGGATTCTCCTCCAGCTTTGACAAGTTAGTCCAGTTCACTATAGCTGCCTCCTCGAATAAAAAAATAAAGCTTTTTTTTATTTTATTAAGGACTTTTTTTTATTTCTATGTATATATTCTGGCTTTCTGAAAACACTTTGGATTTTTTCTGGTGCATGAGCAACACTTGGCTCGATTCTTAGATCTGCAGTGGAAAAATTTTACTTGTTGGGGCTAGTCACAGCATATCGCTCACTTTAATCTTTCCAATCCGCGAGCTCATCATGTATGTATCATTCTTGTGGAACATGCTGGGGTTAACCACCAACGAAGTTAGAGTAATATTAAGTCTAGAAAATGATTTTAAAAAGGTTCCTTTCGCATTCGTCGATCCTTAGCTCCATTCAGTGCCCCATACTTTGAAGTTTCCGGCGATGCAGACACATATTTTAATACGTGGTTATGAAAGCAGTAGTTAGTGAGCTGATCGTCTTATACCCTTAGTATATAATCACAACATTGTTCATGACATTGGTAATGACTTCGAATAATTGAAATTAGAAATGGCTTTGTTAAATACACGTTGAAATGCACAGTCAACAAAGCATATTCTCCCAACAAACCTGGCACTGAATTTCTTTGAGATACCATTGCTCGCTAATGCATAACTAATCTAAGTCACATTCCCGCGACAAGTTGTTAACCTGCCCATGCTATTGTCCAATGAATAGCGGTCCCATTCTATACTCGATTGTTAACATAGCATGTCACACTGACTGCATGCATTCCGCATTCGAAATGAGTACATCCATTAAACTCACCCACCTCCCCCCTGGCCAACTCAATTTGTCAATCAATTTGACATTTTGCCAAAATCCACAGAGAATTTGTATTGCAACCTAATTCCCATTGTCTATCAGATTTCCCAACGTGACAGCAGTAGTCAAACAATGTAAATGGCAATTAATTTGCAATTAAGATCCATCCACGAAGATACTCATATCAACAGCGAACTAGTAGATGCACTTTCTTTTGAAAAATTCCAAAAATCAACAAAACGTCCCCGAAAACTATAATGACCTCTTAAGTAACCATTTCTTTTGACGACAAACCATTGACAATTCACAGGTACTCCACACCCTCATCACGCATATTCATCGTCGCCAGCGTCGCCTTGCAACTAGGCTCATCTCATCCGAACGAGCAGCTAAGTATCTGATCCGCTATTGACTTTATTTCCAGACGAATGATGAGAGAAAAATAAAAAGAGATTATTTAATAGCACTCAGCAGCGAATTAACATAAACTGTCATAACATTTGAGAAACAAATTGTATTGTGAGCCCGTGTAGGTAGGTACGTGTTTGACTGCGACTGACATAACCGTCATTGGCGGGGCACGAGTTATGTCAAAGTGCCACACACAAAAGACCAATGAACTCGTTAGAGGTACCTACCTACCTAACTCTGCCGAAATGCCAAATTCAAGTCAACATTCGCCAAACATTAGCAACCGCAGATACAACTTGTATCTGAATGAAAGCTTCCACACATATCTTTTTAAATTCAAGGACTGCAAGGTTGTTGCATAATTTCCAATTTTCGACCGAGTGACGGTATGGGGTAATTAAAAATTCACCATCGTCACCGATTTATTGGCATTTGCCCATATCTCCTCAGACACACTCGTATATGGTCCAATTTCGAATCAAATTGAGCTCTCCTCTCTGTCAATGGGGAATACGAGTACAATCCATAGCCGGCAGCTTTGTTGTTGATAAATTCAATTAAGTCTCTTATCAGATCGCTTACACACCTTGCTGCTGCTGGATCTATTATTATTTTTTCTGATTTTTTTTGTTTAAAATTCCATTCGGCTGCTGATCGAGACGAGAGTGAAGTTTTTCTTGTTGTGTTGATTGAATTATGTATAGATACTCGTATTGTTATGTCACTGCTCTGGCGAGAGAGAGAGATATATGACTAACTTCATTAATCTATGTGTGGTAATCGTGATTATGTTTTTAGACCCAAATTGATATACATATATGCATTCGCATGTAAATACATACATATGTCTGTATAAAATTTCTTGGAGAAATTTATAATTTTATGCAAGATTAACTTGTGTAATTCTTATTTGAAAGATTATTAGGTTAAATGGATTAAATAACTTTGATCACACAATAGTGATCTGTCATTTTGAAAGCCGACATATTGATATATCGGATGTGAATGCAGTCTTAAATTCAATGATACAAATCCGTGGGCATATTTTAAAATGAGCCGAGCCGCTCTATGCAGCTTTGATTATATTAGATATTCTCTTCCGGGCCATGAATATTAATAAATGCAATCGTAGATACAAGGGAAATATCGAATTTGGTTTTTGATTTATTTTGTTGGAAATATTTTTGGCGGTGAGTTAGTTATCGCGAAATGACTTTTCCATATCTCGTTCTTGTTGGATAGTATCATAGTTTCTCAAGTGTATCTAAAAATTTACTTGCAATTCAAGGTCGTTTCTTCGAAAGCATTGGACATTTCGTATGTTACTGAGATGGAGTCTTATACCTCCGATAATTACGCCTTAAATGATTTGCACTCATTTTAACTGATTTTTTAGATCAGAGAGTAAAAAAAGACACTTCCATGTTTGCAGGGCGGTATCAGTGATGGATTGATGACAAATCTCCAGAACATATTACTTAAAAATGACAAATTTATTTTTGAAAAGCAGACTTTATATAAATACCAAACCCATGTTGCGCATGCAGTATCTCGAAGAGTCCTATAGGTATACAAGGGAAACTTTCTGACGATTGACTTCAATGATTGTTTGATATGACCTTAAGTGGGATACTGTGATAATTTGGTTGTATAGATGGATCGTTTTAACATTTCAGTCCAGGATTATGTGTCCAGATAGCTTAGTGTCACTAAATGGAGTTTATGCAGTGATGTTGGTCAGTTAGTGGTAGATTTGAGTAAGTAAGATAGAGGGTTTTTATAGGATTTGAGGATCTAACAAAACTAGTTGATCGCGCGAATGAATAAATGAGCCTAAGTACATGTTGTCAACTGCCTAGGATACCCCTTCGTAGTAGTTGTTGAAATGATTTCAAGGAGAATAACCTTAAAAACGACTGCTTATTAAAAAGTTTATTTCTTTTTATATCACTCTGTTCTGTTTTGAGTATTGAGCAACAAACCCTGATTACTTCAGAGTTGATGATCTGACCGTCTATGTAAATGGATGTATCCTTGAATAGTCCTGGCAATAAGATTTTATACCTTTTGTACCTTTTGTTATATTTTAGCACTCAAATCTGAGATTTTATTTCTAGAAAAGATCGATAGCACACAATCTTTTAAAATTCATTGATTATAGCCAATACTCCCATAATTGTACCCGCGAAGTGGCTAACAGATAAATGCATTCATCACTAGAGATTCAAAAGCTCCCATATACAACTTAAGCTGCTCAGATACATTGATTTCCATCAAACAAGTACTCGTACATAAATATATCGTATCTCGTCGAACCAACTCGACTCTAGTCCCACTTTAATGCCATGTATAGTCCTTCTTTGAAATATTTCAAAACTATTGAAAAGGAAGTAGCAAATTTCGGTTGATGACTAAGCACATACGGTCTCATATATTACTCATCTCCCCCATATTTCTACATACATAGCCATGAGTGCACTTACATAGTTTTGACGGTAAAAGATGCGTCGCTGCAATAGCAGCATCATAAGTAGATTTTACAATCAGAAAGCAGCACAAGAACCAAGTGTACTCTAAT
The DNA here is from genome assembly GCA_905220385.1 of Xylota sylvarum. Taxonomy (NCBI): domain Eukaryota; kingdom Metazoa; phylum Arthropoda; class Insecta; order Diptera; family Syrphidae; genus Xylota; species Xylota sylvarum. The sequence continues at coordinate 21,735,066 of LR999958.1, forward strand.
GACTCAGATTGCATTTGCCAGAATGACTGTTGTATCTAGTCAATCCTCGAACATTCAATTTCAATTCAAATTGCAAGTAGTACAATTTTCAAAGAGAATTGCAACGCCGCGTTGAGAATATCTATCTTCATATGGTGTAGCAACGTTGCGTTGTTTTATGGAACATGGAGACCTTTCTGCAAGTGGCATTCAAGCAGCGAACGTCAAAATTTGTCACCGCGCTGCTGGTGGTTGTATTGCTGTTTTTGCCGCTTTCATAACTCGCTTCTGACTGGTAATCTATCTCAATCAAGTTGGGTTAGACTACGAATTATTTGCTTTCACAAGAGGCCTACAAAAGGCCTGCCTTACCACCGACATCCATTCATCTATCTATCCATCCGTTCATCTAGCATAATCATCATCGTAGGATGGTGGTTCATCTTCATTCTGTGCCATCTATAGAGAGAGGATAATACTCCAACCACGAGCGTCACAAACGATAGAGATGCGTTGCCAACAACAGGTTAACCGACCGTCGTCGTTGGTCGTCGCAATCGATTTTAGTTTTAATCTTTTTTTTTTTTCCTAGTAACTTTATTGCATAATGCGTTAACATGTGTAGCTCTTTAATGCCAAAAGACATTATGGCAACATTTGGATGGCTTGAAGCGCTGTAACGATTCGTTTAGTGTAATCCAAACGCTGTTGCCAAATGTTTGTCGTATCTTTTTGTTTTTGGAATTATTATTTAAAACAAATTAAAAGACAAATTGGAGACATTTACAATGCATTTGGCAAATGCTTTCGGAATAACAATAGTTATGGCGGCATAGAGTTGAAAAGCGTGTTTCAGTGTGTCATTGATGTGAGTTGGCAGTTAGTATAGGTGGTGTTGGCCTTTCCGAATGCGCATTAAGATGAAAGAGACTTAGTGTGTGCTGATTGGGACGTGTTGTCCTCCGAAATAGGATTTCAATTTTGGTTTCTTTAGTCCGAGCACGTTTTCTTCGTAAAACTATGCCATGATGTCGGATTCATCGAGAAGGATGACCAAATGATGACTTCAAAATTGTTTAATATTCCTTTATTATGGTAACATTGTGCTCTCATTTGGTTGTAAATACGGTCACTCTGACAATGGCTTCATTTAGCATTAGAATAGAATTCTATTTTGGTTGAGTTGTTTACATCAATTTAGAAATATTTACGTGTATTATGCGTTCATTGGCAAGAGGTTGCCAGAATATTACATAATAATTTAACATAACTATGCAAACAAACAGATTCTATAGAAAAAGTCAGAGAAATTTTTTTTATGCAACTCTCATTGTTTGCTTTGCCATCCTTTTATAGATATATGTATATATGTATGAATATTATACACCAATGCTTCGGACCGCAGAGTCTTCGAATCAAACCCGCAGTAGAGATAGTTAAAACGCCGAACTAGCAAAGTAAATCATAAAGAAATAGTTTCCAATGATGTTAGTCTCGTCAACATATCTCACCCGCTGGAAGGACTTTTGAAATAGAGTGGCTTCCACGCTGACATCTGCCCTACTAACTTCCTATCACATGACAGGCCATCTTCTTAAGATGTATTGATAGGAGACAAGCCCATTTTCTGCGACATGCCACATATCTAGATCAGTTTTAACGTGATTCGAAAGACTGCCTTCAGCTCATAGACCTGAAGATGATGAGTACCAGAGGGCGCTGTGGCTTAAGTGGTTAGTGCTTAGGACTACTGAGCGAGCGTCTGACAAACATCCGAGAGTAAAACTATCATGAAAAAGGTACTCAAAAAAAAATTGCTTTTTGGACATTAAACAGTAGGTCCCTGTGTGTAAAGAAAAATACACGTACAACCCGAATGGATGTGAGAAGCTAGGCGCTGGGTCCAAAGACCTGTCGCCATATCAAAAATATATCCAACGGGTTGTGTAGGATCAGTGGGTTGTATCAGATCGCTACATCTATCGGCAATGAGACTCATATTGAATCGGATTCTGTACCTTAAGGCCTTGCAGATTTCTGAGGATACTAGAATGTTTCCAAAAGGACCAAATGCTTAGCAACCCAGATTAAGAAATTTAAGTTGTCAAGATAGTTCGAGTTTGAAATGACAGGCTGTCGAGAAAGGGCAAAAAAATCTCGTAACATTATCAAATTCTCAAATCTGGAACACAGATAGATCCGAATTGTATCACATAATGGCAACACTTTAGCTGTTCATGGTCGAATATTTCCATGTGCGGCACTTGGACAGTCATCAACAATCTCTCAAGCAAAGGCTTATGCCGATGATAAGTTCACTGACCTCGACCGATCGTTGTGGATCCTGGTGATAGTGAAGGGATTTATTATGCCAAATCTAAGGAAGAATCGTTTACACAGTTCCATACGGTAAGAAGAAACTGTCGACAAGTTGACTATCGAGAGAAGGAACCTTCTTGCTCACGCAAATTTAGTACACGTCAAGAAGAACCAGTATAATTACACTTAACATCAAGTTGACTTACGATGTCGTTGCCTTGATAAGTAATCTCCATATGAAACGTGGGCTTCAATTTCTGACATTCACGCGTGCATTTTGACTGATTTAGGACAACCTATGTACAAGGCTAATTTCAGCAAAAAACTTGTTATCGATAAAATCTTTATTCTACAAATGTATGCTTACCTACAACTAGTGAGGTTAAGGTTAAGTTAGGATGAAAATGTAATTGCGTCTGCCTCAAGTTTTCTTTATTTCCCCACTACACTGTTTGAGAACGCATACAAATGCTCAGTCTAGAAAAACCTAATTGACATTGCAAGTGATTATGATGGTACGAACTAATTAGAGAAACAGATCAATGCATTCACAGGATACTACTTCAGTTCAATATATCAAAGAAACTCCTTTGACTATCATTCAGCTTAATGGCAAGCATTACCACAGATAGTAAGCGAACGATGACACCACCGTAATTAATTCGCAATGAGGTACTATTACGCCCCCAACACATCACATTTTCAGACTCCAAATAGTTGAAGTTGTTGATTCAATCTCATCATCGATCATCGAGGCTTATTGCAAAGTGACTGCATCGATGCATTAATGATTGCAATTGGTAGTGGCAAATTGTATGCACAAGGTGAGTCAAACGCCAACGGCCACCCTCATTTAGTCATAAAAAAAAAAATGGCAGACAAACAAATAAGTACAAGACTGGCCCACTTGGAATTACCTGCGGCACGTCAAGTAATTATACCGATGGAATGTGTGCATGCAATATGCGTGAGACCGGTCTTACACAACCAATGACACAAAAGCACCCTCGGTTGTCGTTTTCCTTTAACTTCCTCTCCACATTGTCTTGGTGTGGCTGCCGCGACATTGTGTTAAAATTTTCGTCTAACAATGCACAACTTGGTGAGTCATTCCGATGCGCATTCCAGCAATGTGTGTACCTGCTTCTTGTACGCGTTATATTCAGGGGGGGCTCAATTAGCCTTGACTTTCTTTTAGAGAATCGAGTTTTTCATCCACGCTACGATGATGATGGCTGCCAGTTGGATGACTTGTGTTACACACGCGGTGTAGCAGAAGCAACAGCTTTGCAATAATAATAATAAAAATAATAATAATAATAATACTAGTAACAATAATGATAATAGTAATAATCAAAGGAGATGTAAGCCAACTTGATCGACGTTATGCGAAGACGTGTGAAAATAGCACTCGTGCTTTCGACAGACGTTGTCACTTAACAAGTTTGCTTGTCTTTTATTTTTTTTTGTGTAAATTTTTTATTGATTCTCCTTTTACAGCGCACGTAATAAAATTATGTGACAATGATGTTAACAACGTTGTGTGTTATAAAAGTTGTTAATATCGACAGTTGCAAGCATCCGAAAGGTTGGAGGTGATTGAGGTGCAATGTGCGCTGCTTGCATAAGGGGTTAGGATTTGAAGTTGGATATGGTGAATGTGGCGCCAAGTTTTATTATTTTACTTCGGAAAGAGGCAACTATTTAGAGTATTGACCAATGAGTATTCGACTAATGGTAGTCGAATGACCTAGATTTTCAAAAGTAATTGACTATAGATCAAATTTCATCGATTAGGAGGTTAGTACGAAGGACTAATTCCAGAATTTATAAAAGAAGTTTTGTTTTTCACAGCCCAATCGCGAACGTCTGACGAACATCTGAGAGTATGATAGTCATGAAAGCGTTTCAACACGAAACGGTTCCTACATATTTAAAGTAGACAATGTGGGCTGACATCAAGATTTGTTAGAACTAAGAAAGGCAATATACAGCAGGAAAGGAAGATGCGAGTAGATGCCAAAGACCGAACTTTAAAAGAATCTCCAAACTAAGGGCTTACCGATAATCAGAGCTCGAGGAAATGAAGAGTAAGGAGCTTATACGCGTCCCATTAAATTAATACGCACGATGCGTATTTTAGTTTAAGTTCATTAAACTTGTTGATGGGAATTGTTAATGACTCAAAAAACGCAGAGAGTCCATAGCGTTCAATTTGTTTACGAACCTTGGGAACCTATGAATTTATTTATTTTGTATTGCTTTGAACCAGCAAGAAAAATTATTGAATCTCGGGAGATTGTTAAGCTCAATACTTCAAAGGCCCTGTAGTCCTGAGTAAAAGTAGGCATCTTGCAAAGAAATCATGCAAAAAATCTGGTCAGACATGTGTCTAGCTATATAAGTTATTTAGTCTTTCGTTTTCGGAAACATTCATACATATGTCGCAGCATCCAGTATAGGCTAACCGAGTTATGTATATATATGATACGTCATTGAGTCTTTGCTTTGATGAATTTGACTGGAACGACCTTATGGCTATTTGACTTCTGAAGTATTTGCGTCAATAATCTAATCTTTGACAAATAGTGTGATTTATGTTACCCGACTTTGTGTGAAGGCTACTATTACCAGGACTCTGAAACCAACCTTGAGACACGAATCATAGATATAGCTGAGCCACAGAATAATAAATTTCCCTGATTCTTGCAACGTTTAAGATCTACATATCTTATCGGTATATTTTTAGTAGTATATGCAGTTTTCCAATAATCCATTGCATCGGTCTCAGCTGCAATCACAATTCTTCAAGTCATATAAAGCCTGGAAAGGATTTTTCTCAGAACAGTCGTTTCTGTAGTAAAATGTATATTGCTACAGAAGTATCTCCATGAGTTCTTCTTGGCTGACTTTAATTTTATCACCATATCCATTATGGTGCTGTCCATGATATGCCCTTAAATTTAAGAAAGAGTGCGTGCGCTTCCATTTGATTTTTATAACAACCTTTACACAGAAGGAATTATGAACTTGTTGTATTTGTGGGCTGAAAGAGTGAACTGTGTCATCATATCTCCTCTCTGGCTTCTACGATACAAATTGTAAAGCAAAAAACATTCTTGTTTAGTAGCTTTAGATTGAAACAAATATTCATCACCTAATTCCATGAAAATATGCAGTTCTTTATAAAATTTTACCGAAGTAAACCAATAAAAGCAACTCTGTATCTATAACACCATATTCCTATCTACATATACACTATATATTGAACGTGGAATTTCCTCATTAATCAACACATATTCGAGGAGCCAAAGACAAATAATGGTATTGGTAAACCGCTATACTGAGCAGAGCGTTCCCACCCAACCACCCACACATGTTCACTGCCACCCCTTGAAAAAATATCTGCAGATGATTTCTTTAAATTGCTTCAAATTCGATGACAAATCATCGTACATTGATTTCAAATTAGATTTTCTCCTCGACTTGCTTCCTCCGTCATATGTATGTATGTATATGCAGCTTTAGCTTGATTTTTATTTTTTAAACACGAACTAGAAAACAAAAAAAAAATTATTGAAAGCAAAAAAAAAATTAAAAACCATAAACATACAATTTCCAATCCGCGCCCAATCGGGAAGAAAAATTCAAATTCAAGTACGTTGGTGCGCGATCGGTAGCGCATAAAACTTCGCATATTAGAAAATGCCACTTGCATGACAAAACACTTTCATTTTCCAATTGAATAACCATTCGCATCGAGGCAGATTATATGGGAGTTTATTTAGATTATAAATCATGCTAACCGATCCGTTGGAAGTGGCTTTTGTAACACATCAGTAACTATAAGATACACTGGCGGTTGAATGAATTCTTTATATGATTTCTGCTTCTTAATTAATAACATAAATAATACTGCTTACTTATTTTAGTGTTAATTTGCTTGCAGCTAAAGATAGTGCTGGTACTTTAGATATTCATCAGATAATGTAAATATTGTAGTTGATCCGGAAAAGCTTTCATAATGTCGCATTAATCAATATTCAAGGGGATGCCTATACAGGGAATGGTGATTGTGCATAATATATAATCAATTAAAAATGCAATTAAATCAGCGACTGATTACTCTTATTATTATCGGTACTCTTGACGATAGTGTTGGAAACATAAGCATAATTGTATTGGCGTTTCATGGATGCGAGATGATGATGGTCATCAAGGGAACTTTGTGTGCTTGGTATAAAATGTAGACCCAAACCTTATTTATTCAGTAAATAAAACGAGATTGTAAAAAATACCGGTTGCTTGGTTTTATAAATGTAATGAATTATATCATAATTTCGATTGACGTAAAGATGTCTTCTTTGAAACATCTGTAGTATATCTGCAGAACAGATATAAGTGTCTATTGATTGGACCTTTGAGATCCCAAAAACCTACACGAAATCTAGGGGCTAGAACGAGAAATCTAGAATGAAAAAATCTCGAAAAACAATTTAATTAATCTCGAATGCAAAAATCTCGCATGGGCCCAAATGTAGAAAGTAAAAAATCTCAAACAACTAAATCTCGAAAAGAATTTCAAAAACAAAATGTCTTTCGAGACTTTTTTTTATTTTAACTTTGAATATAATGAAAACGGATCTAAAATGTAAGCTCTAATTTTTGATTGAAAATAACAAACGTTTAACACATTTTCATAACAAGAACAAAACACACACAAGTACGTGACCTTATGTCCCACCTAACCAATGCACATAGGCGCCTGTCTACTATCCTAAATTTCTACGACGATCGTTAAGGAGCAGCGTAGCAATTTTTCAAATTTGCTTGAATATCTTTCCAAAAATTGTGGACTTATAATATCCCTTACGTCCCGATGGGATGGGGCATAATTTAGGGTTCCTCCCTTTTTTGGGGTTGGAAGGTGTGAATTTTTCAAAGACGAAACTGAGCCCGTACTCAGTAACAGTTTGGTATTTTCACTACTTAGCATTGCGTCTAAAGTAATGCCAAGGTACTTCAAGGCTGGTTTGGTAAGTAGAACGTGATCGCCCATGGTTACTCTTATAGTCTCCATGACTCGCCTGCAGTTGATGAGCACTATTGCTGTATTTTCTTCTGCAAGTTTTAGACCAAAGTGTACGAACTAGTCCTGGACCATTCCGATAGTTTTTATTGCAGTCATGCTCCGTCTCCACAATGAGTTTGTTCACTACAACGATTGCTATGTCGAAGTCATCTATTTTGGACGATCTTGGAATTCCAAGTTTGAGAACATCATTATATAGGGTCCCTGCCTTAGATACATCTGTTTGCCATCTTCGTCGATTCCGAGCACGCTGTTTCCTCGCTGCTTTTACACAACTGGTCCAGTCTTTCTTGTCAAGTTGAACTTAGGGCAGGGACTCCACGATTCTGGGGTATTATTGCTCATTCAATCAATATGAGTGACAATGTTGTAGAACGTAGCAGAGGTAGACCAAGCTTAAGACGCTCCCAGTGTACTAGTCCGTTCTTGGTTCTTCATTCGCTCTACTGTTTTGGATAGCCAACCCCACTCTGACAACATTCCCAGCCTGTACAGTCAGTCGAGTAGTGCTGTATATACCTTATATCTTGGGTGAGACGTTTTGGCTCAATTTTGTACAGATGTACAGATGGTCGTTCTCTGGATTTTGGTAAGACTTGAAGGATGGTATTTTTTTCAAGTGCTTCCACCATTCTATAGACCAACATATGAGATTGGGTCTCACTATCGCTATGTGTTGTGAACTCGGTGTAAATTCAAGCAAAATCTATTTATTCCTATATCGGAGTGTACTGCTTATAAAGTTAACCCTGCATCTATTCAAACATTGCCATCTTTATAGACAGGCGTGATGGCATCAAGGCCCTACCATCGAACATGACATCTACTAAGCATCTGGAACAGTGGGAAAAGGAACTCGCTTTATTAGCGGATGTTTCAAGATTAGTCTTCTCTGAGTGCAGTATTCTTTAAGTACAACAACTTAGAGTGGAACGATAGGACTGATGAGCTACGCAATGTGTGGTCACATAAACTCTCTGGGGTTCGGCTCCTGGCAGGATGGCACATCGCACGCTAGATAAAACCATTTTTCACAACCTTGACGAAATTTGTCAGCTTCCTAAATACCATAGGATGAATGTAAGGAGTTTTACTACCTTCTCTTAGGTGGATTGTGGATAAAGAAATTGTTCAATATGATCTATAAACAATATTTACGAATGACTGAGTCAAATCCGATATCATCTTAAACTCCATGTAAGCATACGATCTGTCTAATATGGAAAAGCATCCCACACCCTTTTGGTCTATGACCTCCGCTAATGCTTACCATTTCTCTGTTAACATAATATAACTAGATGTGCCTAAGTGAATTGTTTAGTAAACCATCTTAATAGCTCTAATGGAATTAAAAAAAAAAACAAGGAAGTAAAAAACTGTCGAATTTTTTGTAACCAAATTAAGATACAAATCTTCATTAACTTACATTAACTAAAGTGCTCTAAATTCATTTACACCCATCACTCTTTAGATATGCGTAGTTACGTAAAGCGCAGACGCACCTTTATGGTAATTTACTCCATTCACGTCACCAAGGGCATTTCTTGGGCCCGTCCTCAAGTCTTTTTAATAAAAATGGTAAACAGATTTTTGGAAGAACTGGACCATATCTCAAATTCAACTTCAACTGGCAGTGAAATATTTTCGTTCCATTCTTAACCTTAAACAATTCCATGGGCCCATCATTTACAATTTTTTACCACTAAAGACGAATCTGCGTGGTCTACGGCGGTGGCGCGGTGGCGTGGCGTAAACGTTGTCGCCTTTTCACCTTGAAGTTGTTTTCAAATTCACTTGTTTTTTTTCTTTTATTATATTTTTTATTGTTTTGTAGCATTGCTATAGCACGCTCTTCTTTTGTTAAGTTAAATACATACATACATCTGCGGATATCTGCGATGTGTGAAGAGTTATGAGATTCAGTGACACTAAAGATGAACCCATTCGTTTCGAGTGTATTTACGCTGTTTGTTAGTAATTCTTATTAACATTTTTTTTTTTTTGCGGAATTTAACAATGAGGAGAGACGTAACGCAAACTGTTTTACGACGCTGGGCAGGGAAAATTACAAAGTGGTGCGACATGCGTCGAGGCGGCCACTTCAAGACCTGAATGTCGATGAAGGAAGAGTTGAAGTTGAAGATCTTGTCGGGCCGCAAGCCGGCGAAAAGGAGGATATTATGCGGTGAAATGCCGGTGGGATGACAATTATTGGTTGTTGGACGGTTTAGCTGAGGTTAATGCATGCGATGGTTGTTTTTTTTTTTGTTTTATTCAGCGACATGATTTATGATAAACTTGATAGGAAATCCGGGGTCATATGGTGAGGAATTTCTTTATTTATGTGACAGTTGAGGCGTTTTTTAAAAATTCATGTACATAGGTTTTTAAGTAGATGCCGCTATCGACTGATGGAGTTTTATTTAGTTAGCAGTAAAGCGTTTAAAGAAAGTTTTGACTAGCATTGCGGAAATGCTATGATACTGTATTTTAAGATCTGGACATTTGCATACATTTGAGTATGTTTTTGACAATGCAATTTTGTGAAAAAACCGGACGCTGGTTGTCGATTTGGCTAGGGAGAGTACGCGGTCAAGTATATTAGTACTCGAGTAATATAAGCCTACATGTGGCGATGAGACTTCCGGACACATGCAGTGCATTCTAGGCAGAGGTTCTAGCTGTGCTCAAAGTTGCGGAATTTCTTAAGATGGAGTTAATATCCGACAGGAATAGCCGTTTACATTGGCTGGCAGGCTGTGCTAAATGCACTAGAGCCTTACGGCACAAAATCTGAAGGACATAAACAATGATTTGGAGGCAGTAAAAGACCAATGGGGGTAGCTAAGATAATTTTTCGTGATATAATCATCAACATGGCTGACTTAGTTCAACTTAGTAGGGCATAAGTTAGATCGGCCACTGTAAGATCGGAAAAAATCTCGGGAAATAATAAAACTAAGTAGGTTACGGTTATGAATAGCGTTTCGGAGGAAGCACGCTATGAGATAATGACTATCAAAAATATGTGAATATGTGATAGATACTGCTGTGGCCTACATGTCTAGGAGGATATCACACATGTACTCTGTGAATGCTAAGGCAGAGTAAGTATTTTGAAGCTATTTTAGTTTACTAGCACGGAGTAGACTAAAAAAGCTTGTAAAATACTTTTTTGATAACCTAGAGGAAGTTGCGTCTTCGAACTAAATCAGTTAGATATTAAAATTACTCTTAAGTGGATGGGTGGAGATCACTTCGTGAAGGAACCCTATTATCTTATGCTATCCTCCTAATCCTGTTCAACCTAACAACCTAACCTACCATCGCATTGACCATTATCTTATGAATATACAAATGCATGTATCAAACACATCAGAACTCCAACTCAGAAAGATCGATTTGACAATAAAACCAGACATGGTTTTGATGCTGTAAGACTCTCGTGCCAATTACGAAAAGAACACTGATTAATTTTGGAGCTGTCATTATCAAAGGAAACACATGTTTATGTCAATGGGGTAAAATGTCCTAGCAAAAGCGACTTAGAGATTAGTCGGCGCCTGTAGGACAGGACGTCTTAAACTTAGCAATGCCTCAGGAATTAGTTATTGATTCCCTGCTGTTCCTAATCTATATATACTCATTATTTAGTCAAACAATTATAGGAAAAGTAGCAGCCTTTGATGTGGGCGCCGCGGCTCAAGTGGTTAGTGCGTTGGACTACGGAGCAAGGGGTTCCAGGTTCAATCCCCAGACAACACCTAAAATTTCTTTCACGGCCCCACCTCTCGCGAGCGTCTGACAAACATCCGAGAGTAAAATTGTCATGAAAAAGCTTCTCAAAAATTGACGTTCGGATCCGGCATTAAACAGTAGGCCCCTTCCATTCATGTGAAGAATATAACACGCACAACACGAATGGTTGTGAGAAGCTAGGCCCTGGGTCCCATGGACCTGTTGCGCCAAAAATTAGTATTTTTAGCAGCCTTTGATGATGATCCTGACATTGCATATCGCTCCCGTAGTTATGCCAGTCTGGGTGAGCGGATGCCACTACATGGGTTATTTCGCAATGAAATTGTCCAATCGAGTGCCATTTTCTGTTTCATATAGTAATGTTTATATGTTCGTTCCAATAGCAGTACTGATTCTACGTTAAAGCGAAACAATCGAAGTTTAGTTTTTGAGTTGTGAACATTGATTCTCTAAGCTTTCTTGGGTCAAACTGATCTTATAGTAATGCAGGGCTAAATTCTTGCGCTAAATTTTCCACAAACTGGTCACAGATATTCCCACTTTCTTAAATATTGTATTGTGTTATCTAAAGGATGTTTTTCCATTCGAGAAAGCCTATTAGAAAAATAGGAAGTCCCATTATAACAATAATAAATTTATTAGAGTATATGGACAGTTTTGAAAATTATACTCAACTCTTTTATTAAGCGTGGTTTTGTGTAAGCCCGTATGATGTGGTACAAAAAAAGGACATCGAATCCAAACAATTCGCATGTTAGATACAACAGCAGTAAATTTCATACACGCTTAGCTAAGCTTAGATAAATTTCGTGGTTAAACCACAAAAAATTTCCAAAATTTATGTTAATAAGTAGACCCTCAAAAATGTGATCATAAAATCAAAATAAGAACGTGATGGTATACTTAATTTAATAATCTCAAATAACGAAGGTATCCCAACCCACTGCACAAAAGAGTGCGTGCCAATGAGATTTCTATATTTGTTTTTTATTTGTTTACAAAAATATGTATTAATTGTAATTGTACTTTAACAATCGTTTTCATCTGTTTTGTTCCATTGAAAGGCAAATATGTGTGACTTGAACTTGGTCTTGTCTTGTTAGTTCCACTATCCCATAATGATAAAACTATATCCAATACCTACCAATAGCACTAAAAATTCATTGAATATTTTCAAAATAAAATGCCTACTTAAAGAAAACCTCTCAAATTCATAAGACTTTCAGTAATCCGGTAATTGTTTGAATATACTGTACTAAGTGTGTTATAAAAAATTCAGTGCCACGACCTACTTATGTCGATTCAATTTCTTTTAATCGAAATCAATGTCATTATCAATTTACATACCTCATTAATTTTATCAGCATACGAGCTTAAGTAACTCACTAATAGTACTTTCGAGTAAAATTAACTTCAATGTTGTTACCCAAAGCTTAACTTAGTCATAGATCAGTCAGTGTAAGGCTTTTGACTACACATTTCATATATAACAGGGTGAGAGCTTTTGGAAGGTCTTTCTAGCTACAACTCACAAGCCTAAGGTTATCAAAGTCTTATTGATTTTCTAAAGTGTCAGTTACTGGTAAAACTGAAGGAGAAATGTCAAAAAATAATTGAGTTCATCTTAAAGACAAAAGTCTTTAAAACAAACTAAAAAAATAAAAATCAGTTGCAATCGTGAAAAGTCACCTGAACTTCGTTTTTTACGTCCATTGAATGCCTAATTCTATCGACAGAGCCAAGAGCTCCGCCAGCCGCCGGAAGCCTATCTTTGAAAACGTGATTCCAACGGAAATGGTAAATAAAACTTGCCCAACAAAAGTGCAAATTTGAATATCTATCTGTGTGCCCAAAAGGCTACAACAACCCATTTTGCTGTGTATCTATTTGGACGGGTAAAAGTCATAGTAAAACCCTTTCTGACCGAAAGCCATCACACTGCTGATTGAATCACAGGACCACTGCTAAACTTGCTGCATGCTAATGTCATTTTTAGTTAGACTCCAGAAAAAAAAGCGAAATGCAAACTTCTCTCAGTTTCCAATGTTTTGTCAATTTCCTTCAGAAAAAAAAAACGGGGACAAGAAACCCAATGACCAAGGACATTTCCGTCCAACAGACTACTCCAGGCATAAAGTTAGAACTAAGTTAAGCCGAAAATGGATTACTCACATTCCAAGAGTACTTACCATCGGGCCAAGCGTCTCCTAAATGCACCAGACAGTGGTGACGATAGCAACAACAGTGTTATATTGTCCCTAGGGGCCTTGCGCTTCACTTTGGTCCAATACTAGGAATATTCCGTGTCCAGCGCTGCTATCTCTCTCCCTGTGTGTCGGTGGAAAAACACTCAAAAATAAAATACGCCAAGAGGTGGAGAAAAGCCAAACAAAATGGTCCAACGTACGTGAAACTGTAGCGCATTCTATTTATCTTGTTGGTCGTTGGGTGTTCTTCTCGTTTTGTTGCTGTTGTTGTTGTTGATATTCGTGTTTGTTTTTTTTGTTTTTGTTTAGGGGTAATTTTTCTATCCCTAAAAGAACGGAAGAAGAAAAAAACCTAAACAAATTCCGTATAAATTCACAGCACATCCGAAACGGAATGCAGAAACAGAAAGGAAACGAACAGGACCTCGAAAAAAAAGTTAAACCAAACGTAAACAGAGAAAAATACTCTTCACATAAGCATCCGTGGGTTGGTCACTGTTCACCGCATACGGATGGTACTGTAAACATTTCAGTTTTCGAATGCTGCAGGTTTAACGCACCACTCTGGCTATTACCATAGCGAAGGACTTCAGGCAAGAATCAAAACAAAAAAAAAAACAAAAAAAAATATCTAGAAGCCCCACAATGTTACTTCTCCTAAATCGCTTGTAAATATCCATGCGGGCATAAGCCTGCAGAGTAATAAATTCGATTGGGATGGTCCCTTTGCGGCCCGCAACGATCTGCTGTTGCTGCTGCTTCCACTTCTGGCTATGGTCTACGACGACGATGGCAACGACTGTGGTATTGCTTCAGGTAATCGACGTTAGTGCACTGGAAAATTAAACAATGCCGGTTACGGGGTGATTACAATTCAATTTTCTGACTCATTTCGCCTCAAGATGAGTGCACTCGAGTTTATAGAACAAAGGTGCATCAAAACGAAAGGTGCACTTTAGAATGATTTATTTCATGAAGATGGGACTTTCAGTAGAGATAGGACGGGAACCCTGACTTATGGTGGCCGAAGGTTACAAGTGGATGGAATTTTATCTATTTACTAGAAATGGGATTGGATTGGCTAAGTTATTTGAAATGCTATGATCTTGTTTTTTTGCTGAAGATGTATCAATTGTCTTAAGTTTATCCAAGAACTCAATAATAATTTAGATTGTCTGTTTATTTTAAAGGGCGGTTGCGTAATCTACATAGAGTTCTTGATCTTCTCCTTTTCTAATCGAATTAGTTTAGCTCTTTTGCAAGACATTCAGCATGAGCAGGTATGGGACAGTGACCGATAATAATGTCGGAGATTAGCCGATCATCACTGTAACTGAGTTTAATCGTCGTAGATCGGCGAAACATGTGTCCAAGAGCGTCTAGCGGCTGGTTGAAGTCGTTCATCGGCTGCGTCCGTGAAAGTTAAACGCTCGTAAACTCTGCCGACACCGCTGGCGCTGTGTAGATCTGATATACAGTTATACACTCACATCTTCGATTGAAGTTTAATTGAAGTTGTTTTAAAATTATTTTTAGAATAAATTCAAGTCGGTGACTAAGATGGCATGTATCTAGAATTTTATTCAGTAATAAAATTGTAATTAGTATATCTTGTTGAAATCTAGTACCACGCCTTTCATTCTAAGAGAAAAAAAGCCTAATTTGTCTACTCAGCGGGAGTGCTCTCCACATTGGTGGTGATCAATTGTTCTAAATACCTTATAAGTAATGACTCACTGACAGTGTTCTGATGTCATACCTCCGGGCTACACCCACTCAAGTCCACCTGAAAACTACTCGAACCGAAAGTGTTACCAAACGGAAATCTATCATAACACTCTATACACACGTTGAGTACCATTGTTATTTTTTTTTTTACCCAATGGACTTGACACGGAACCCTCAGGCAATTCAGCTGCGACTTCTGTAGGCAGGGCAGCCAAATATACTCGTATGTCTTGCAATAACAAAACCTCCTGTTTTTGGGGTGACACACCGATTACTTCCTTTCCTTTGTATATCAATACCTTACAGTATCTCGATACTGAGATCAATATTTTTCAAATAAATCTAAATGTCAATCATAGGCCTTTTCCCCTCAAAACCAGATATAGAGAGTGCTTCCGAATAGGAAAAGACCAAACAATGCTAGGCCTGGACCACTTTTGTTGGCTCGAAAACAGCCTGTCCATCGTCGTTGGTAAATGGTAATTTAAGGAAATTGTATCGTATTGCTGACCAACAACCGAGTGACAAATCGAAGAAATTGTTTTTTCTTACGCAATACTGAATAACACTGACAGTGTCATTGTAACTTTCAGTGTTCAAGTGAAACTGGATAATAAATTTCGATCGTAGATCGTACACTTGAGTTGCGTAATTGAACTTAGATCAGATAACATAATATTTGTTAAAAAAAAAAAGTAATAAACCATTAACGCAACAAGTTCAGCAGGAACACATAGAGATTGGATGCCATTTTTTGTGTGTTAAGGTTGAAGTCGTTCATCGGCTGCATCCGTGAAAGTTAAACGCTCGTAAACTGTGTCGATACCGCTGTGTAGATCTGATGTAGTTAGTTATACACTCACGTGTTCGATTGATGTTTAATTAAAGTTGTTTTCAAATTATTTTTAGAATAAATTCAGGTCGGTGACTAAGATGGCATGTATCTAGAATTTTATTCAGTAATAAAATCGGTTTACGGTGGGAGTGTGATGGTGGGAGAATATTCTTGAATCGGACTAGATAGTAATCAAAGCTATGACTAGGATACATATTCTTAGTATTTCAGCGGCATTCGACATATTTGACCGTTTTATGAAACAGGAAAAACTCAACTTTATTGGCATGTGAACGTGGTTCAACTGGTGCATTAATTCAATCGCTTTTTGTTATTTGCAATATCGAGTTTAGTCATTTCCATATCGGAATAATTGATGAGCTACTTGATGCAGATTTAAAGGGCTTACTTGCTTTAATGGCAATAATTATAATGAAGCTATGTACTATGAAACTAGCAGACAATTGCAAGCACATAGCCTAATTAACAATCAGGTATTAGAAGAAGTTTAAATAACGTAAATGAAGAGGGGCTGAGACCTAGATGTGTGATTTCTCGAAATGGAGACTTTAATCGTCCGACGAGATCATGCGATTTAATTCATGTACTAAAAGAAAAGAGCGAAATACAGCTGCAATTATGAGAAAACGGAATGAAAAGTTTCATCGAAAGAATGATTATTTGTACGTAGAGCGGAGGTGAATATTTGGGATTTATTGTATTTCGTTACTAACTTCAGAGTTTGTACTTTAGATTAAAATAAAAATAACATCCATTTTCAAAAAAATGGTGTGTTTTTCTATTGATTTAAAATGGCACCTCTTGTTGGATGCACCTGAATTTATTTAATCAATGGAAAATACACACTTCAGCAACGTTTGCATTACACGTACAAATATTTACCGATTGGTGTTGCTGGAATCATTGTCACATACTTTTTCTTCATTTGAAATTGCTGCCGAACCATATACTTAGGTACTTACTTAGGTGGCGTTGCAGTCCGGGTGGACCTGGGCCGAAACCAACAAGCCTCTCTAGTTAGCGCGATCTTTGGCTAACTGCCTCCAGTTGCACATTCCAAGTTGGTTGAGATTCTCTTCCACTTGTCCTCGCCTCCTAAACCACCATCGTTTACTGCGTTGTCCCTCCAGGTTGGATTCGAAGACTCTTCAGGCTGGAGTGTTTATTTCCATTCGCTCTACATGTCCTAGTCATCTGACCAGGTCGATGTCGCTGTACAGCTCGTATAGTCAACGCAAACGGGACCGAAAATCATCCGAAGAATTTTGCGTTCAAAACGACCAATGATATCTTTATCCACATTCATTAACGTCTACGCCCCTGCACCATACAGCAGGACTGGGATGGTGAGGGTCTTACAAGTATATAAAGCTTCCTTACTGTTTCTTCATAAGACCTTGTTACTCAATTGCCTTCTTAGACCAAAAAACAGCAAATGGCAAGTGTAATTTGCTGTTTGTTGGGACTGCAGCCATTCAACGTTAGATTTCCTCACAGTATGTTTCCATTGTTGTAGCGTTTGAGATATCTGCATTCGTACCTTGGCTGCAAAAGGTTGTGGTCCGACTCTATGTTGGCCGCTCGGAAAGTTCAGACATCTAGAATGCGGGAGGAGTGCCTTGATCACTTGTTCTCAATATGATCAATTTGGTTGACGGTTTGATGATCTAATGACCTCCATGTTCCCTTATAACTGTTAAAGTGAGGAAACCGTGTGCTAGCTATAGTCAGATTACGTCCCGCAGCAAAGTCAATTAGCCTAAATCCGTTTTCAGACGTGGTGTCGTCTAGGTAATGCTTTCCAATGGTGCTACTAAAGATGTCCTCCTTTTATCCTATTTTGGCGTTAAAATCACCTACGACGATTATAACATCATACTTAGTACATTGTTCATATGCCGAACCATATAGACTGACCATTTCCGGCATAAATTGGGAGAGGATGATTGGAAGCATATACAGTTTCAACAAGACGATGGGACTTGCCACACGGCTGGCCAAACAATCGAATTAATGAAGTCCAAGTTCGGTTACCAATTCAGTTATTCATTCATGTGATTTGAATTCCATTGGAATTTTGTCTTTAGTGTTTTGTCTCTTATATTTTAAAATTGGCACTAGTGACCATGTGCCATACTGGCTTAGGTACATTTTGAGACTGCTACTTGGTCGTACAATCTAAGACTTGAAGCCAAACATGGTTCAATCTACAGTTGTTGATGGTTTTCTGTTTAAGTATTCGAAAAGAGTGCTCAAGTTTTAATTATTTTCAAAAAGTGTCCATTTCAGCCAATTATCCAAAACAAACATCCAAATATCCTAGTTTTTGAATGTCCCTAGGTAACGCTGATTCCTAGGTATTTTTCCTCTTGGATATTTCTTGTTAACTAGTTGCTTGTGGTTGTACGAAAATTCGACTGACAATCGATGGTGGTTGATTTATTCAAATCACTTCCACTTCATTGTACCTACGTACTTTTAAACCCTACATATGTACATATGTCATTGTCGCTAGTTAATACTAGTGCATCTTTGATCCACCATTGATATTTCTTTTCGTTGATTAAATTTCGACTAAACTATTAGTTCTGAGAGAAGAAAGAAATGTCAACTATCCATACCCAGATTTAGAATGAAACCTATCATAGACAAAGTTCTTATGTTCCAGAACATTTGAGCTCGAATGAATGTCTCGCTTCCTGCAAGATTATGGAATACCTACATGCATACATCACATGTGTGTGTATGTACATTTCCTAGGACCCACCCATTCATTCGCAAAAAAAAACCATAACAGACCTCATAATTACGTTCCAAATCTTTTTATCACAACTTACTTACATCATCAGATGCTATCACTCTGTAATACCATTCCAATCCTAAACACGTATCAATCAACCTGTTTGATTCCTTACTCTAAGCTCAACATTTCCCCCGAGATACCGAGCTATACCACAACACCCACCATAAACGCAAAAAGTTCGATTACCCGACCAACGATCCAACAAAAAAAAAAAAAAGGAAAAAAAATCGATTACACACATTATTTGCACATTATCGAAAACGAGTTCCCATCGCAAATTTACTCTTAAAATATCAATGAGTCGCACGGTCCGACACTTCACTGAACTTTTTATTTTGCTGAGCAAAGCGTTTCACTCCGCCATTGACTGCTAAGCAGTACTAAGCTTCTACACGCATTGCAATAAACTTGAAACGCGTTGACAATATCTTAAATGTCTGTACGGTGCGGTGTGTATGTGCGGTGCTCCAGTCCCTTTCACCGCCACGCCAGTGCGAACACCAAAACGAAAGAAAAAGGCACCATCTAACGATAAAAAAATCCTAATCATCACATTTTCTCCGACATCAGAAGGAATCACGTCGTATCTTAATTTAATCCCACATGGGTGACATGCCACAAAAAAGATACAAAAAAAAAAAAAAAACCCCAAAAGGAAGCAAAAAAACTGAAAGAAATGGTCCTCATACTTACGTACACGACTCCGACTGCCGCACAACCAATCTTGAATACTAATTTTCACCGAAAAAAGCGGCAAATGATACCAAGTGTCGTTGTGTATGTCGAATGTCGGATCTAAGGAAGCCACCAGCAAAAAAAAAAAAAAAACCAACCATGTACATATATGTACGTATACGACTCTGACTGGAAAAGCAAAAACCAAGTGGTGAGCTGCTTGTTGGCATTTTTTTCTTCTTTATATCCCGAAAAAATTACTGCACGAGTTTACCGCACACACATGCATTAAACATAACTACAACTTCGAGTCAAGGAGGAAAAAAATCGAAAGTTAATCGAAATAAATAAATTCAGTTTGTGTTACCACATCGGGGCAAGCATGTCAATGGAATAGAGCGGACCGCAGCCATTGCCACAGGACTCGAATGCCACCCGCCCACCACTTCCAAATTGGAGTCACATCCCAGTATAAAGCATTTCATCGGAAATGTCTCATTGCGGTTTGCCTTCGGCTAGGCCAAAAGGTCTCGCCCACCATAAGATGTATGTATGAGTACAGTCTGGCTGGACACAGGAGGAAGCAATGCAGTTGTCAAATTCATGGCGATCTTAAACCAAGTCTAAAGTAAATCGACTGCAGCCACTGCTTTCGCGGTGCGACTGAAGTACTTCGCGAGGTTTATGGTTTTCACTCCACCAACCGTGGTATCCCTATATTCCTCAATAATACTCATCTGAAACTATCAGAGATACACTTCAATTTAATGCCAGATGTTCGAAGTTCCCTATTCCACGTAGTATTAGTCTAGACTTTTATTTATGTCAGTACCTATAAATGTCCTTTATGCTCTACAGTGTACCTACTGTTGGTGTACGTATTATGATATCCTCTATACCGCACGTGGTGTACTTAACAGTAGAATAGTTAAAATGCAAGTAATCAGAAGTTCGTGATGTCCAACTTAATGGTGCAAGGCGTCAAATTCTGCTTGCATTTTAGAGTCAGTACTTGGAGGCTTATGTGCTCAAACATGGTTTAGTTTGGTTTGGCTGCCAGCTCAGAAACATTGTGATACCTCATGGATCATAGGAGAAAGTTTATCTCTACCTACTCATTAGACCTACCTACTCGTTAAACCTGGAACATGCTACAATTATTTGGAAGACGGAAAGAAAGCTTAAGATTAAGAATGTGGAAGAAATATCAGGAAGTGGTATGGGATAAACTGAATGGTACCCACTTGGGATGAAGAGTCGCAATTGAAGCATTTCCAATCAGCTGTTGAGAATGCATACCAAGAGGCGTGTACAACTACTTTGGTAGATGAAAATAAAATTCTAGAAAAGAAGGTGAGGAAAACCTTTAATCATGCCATGGGAAGTAATGATCCTTTATCATGGTATAAGTACATATAAGGCAAAGAAGAAAGATCTAAAGGCAGCACTACGACGACGTAAAAGGGAGTCGTGTAGTGAATTTTGCTCGAATATGAGCACCACTTCTGAGGTCAATAGACTTCAGAAAATCGTCTCCAGGGTTTCAGTTTCCAAAGTCGAACTCATTCGTGATAGAACAGGGAAGATTGTTGATACAGTGGATCGTACAAATGAAGTCCTCATGGAAATACACTACATGGATGGTATTTTTCAGCTTTAATGCAATGGGGTGCAGACCTCATTATACCAAGGTTTAGAGCTACATATATATACGTTACATACCTAGAAATAGGCTAGATACCGGTAACATGGAGAGAAACAAATGTGGTGTTTCTTCCAAAATCGGGAAAAAAGGACTACACCGAAGCGAAGTCCTTCAGCTTAACGTCAATAGAAATTTTAAAATAATGGAAAGAATTGTGGTGGACCATATGGAGAGCACGGCACTGAAAGCGTGTCCTTTGAATAGTAGACAACATGCACACAGAGCTGGAAGGTCTACGGAAACAGCGCTATGGCAGGTGGTACACGTTGGGGAAGAGGAGATATACATCTATATATCTTCGGTAAAATATGCTTCGAAAGTCTGAGAATAGCCTTAGAAGAACGCAGAGTTACCCCATTGGTAGTCAGACGGGAACTTCAAGTCTTAGATGAAGGGTTAGCAGATATTGCCCGCAAGAAGGAATTTTATCACCTACTCTGTGGTATATACTGTGAACTCTCTCCTGAGAAGACTTGAAGAGATTAGCATCCACGAAATTGGGAAAAGACAAATTCATGAATGTCACTGCGGATACCATGAGAAATGCTCTCCGAGTTATGGAGCGGTGATGTCAGGAACATTTCTCACCATTAATGCGGAAAAGAGAGATCTAATCATATTCACAAGGAAGAGGAAAGTACATTTAATGTGTCACTTTCCGGCACTAGCTAGCAGAAAAAGGGAGGTCTTGGTGAGCCATTGGATAGAAATCCAGAGGATGAACCAGATTTCTGTTTAACAGATGCTAGCGTTGATACGAGGAATCAAAGCCAGAGAGAAACTGTGGAGAAATTCAGAGAGTCTCTCGGGCTAAGATGGATCGTGGAAAAGAGTCGAAAAATCTTTCGAATAATATACGTATAAGACTATCGGAGGAAAAACAGAAGAAGTAGAAAGTTTATAAGAGAAATAGTGATTGCATACTTGGTCTGAAATCTATTGGACTTGTGTGAGAACATTTATCCGCTTTGGGAATGAAGATAACCTTAGCTTCTCAGACAACTTTTTAAAATTATCTTGAGCACCGACAAGATTATGTCCGATGCCTTCAGGAACTCGGCAGGTATTATGCCGTCAGGTGTCCAACGAAGTTTGCTCTGTGTAATCAAGTTTGAGGGGATGGTTAGTCGTGCAGATGGACTACATATTAAAAATTATGTTGTTAACCACTTGGAAACGACTTGGGAAAAGATACGAATGTGGTGCTGGATATTCACAGAGAATGCATTTGGATCGTAATGGCCTATGAGAAAACTTTTGAATTATATAACCTCCGGGACATATCCCAGCGAACTCGTCAAAGTCACCTCTGTGGCAGAGATTAGATAGTTCATTCGCAAATTCTTTGCTATCGTTCCCTATTTACGTTGTGTCTGGTAAGCGATCGTTGGACTGCATAAAGATGAAAGCCGCCTTACTATCCGAAAATATATGCAAACTTGGTATCTTTAAGGTTTCACCTATAGCATCTCAATGGCACATGTTTCAGCCTGAAACACACAAGGACACCAGCTCCAACATCAGATTCCATCTTCGATCCGTCGGTGAACCAGACCAGACTTCTGGGGTCTGGTAACGAGACTTCATAAGACCAGTTTTAATAGATCAACATATGTATTCAAATGATCTTTTAAAACTGTATCACCCTGACCATAATGTCGGGGATAGTCCAAAATATGGCCTTCTGTTGATTATCCTTGAAAATTATTCTTTCCGCTTACACTGTTTGAGTACACTTCAACCACACTATTTGGTACAACACATTTCACGCCTGTGTTACAAATAATTATTTTGTAACAACTGGTACGGGAAAAGAAGTCAACAATTCAGTGTTATCCTTGAATGATGCTGTGAATTAGATTATCGTTTCGGCACAAGTACACTACACAACACCAGCGCTAGCGCGGCAACACCACTACTTTGCAACAACATAACCCGAACCCCAAAAAGCAGTCACTCTGCCACACAATATCCTACTTTTGCAAAAGAATTAATCCTGTAACACCAACAAGACCACGCTGAACATTACCACGAGGACCAGCATCAGTGCCAACACACTACTATACCATCACCCACAGTCCAACACCCTAGAGCCGTTCGAAATGGATTCATATCGTCTGTGTCTGCAAGTGAATGACTGAGTGGACCGAAAATGGGGAAGCGGGAGGAAAGAGTCCCTCTACATGCGGGTATATGGTTTTTCCAATTAGCTGCTAATTTCCCTTTTTTGACTTTCGGACCGAATTAAAGGATATTATTTTAAATTAAACCACCAAAGTCGACTGCTGCTACATGACACTCAAGCGCATGGCCACCGACGACCGCACCGGATGTAGCGTTTTTTAATTATTTGAACTCCTGTCCGACACGAACAATGTGTGTCGCGTTTTTTTACATTTTTTTTTCCTATTTATCCGGTCATGTAGCGCTTAATTTTTACCACCAACCAATTGTGGCCAAAATCAAATTTGATATAATGAAAATTGGAATGCGTGGCAGGACACGCTCTGCCCATTTCCAACGCACACGCATGCATACATAGATACATATGCGTTCCCTGTAGTTGAATAGAATTTGGCTAAACTAAAAATTGAATAACACGGTCCCATTGTGATTTCCCATTAAAATTTCATTACTTGGTGGGGGTCCACGCCCCCGGCCCTGCCTACGGTCGCCATCGTATTACTCAGTGAATGGGGTTTTAAATTTAATTTTTAATAAAATTAGAGATTAATTGGTACTAATCGCGTTGTGGCCGAACACTGATTCATTTATTGAATTGAATGTGGTTTACACAAATTTTATTAAGTTTTAATTACATGCATTGGGGATTCCATGCTGTGAAGGATGAGTTGTGTAAAACTACAGGACACTGTCATTGGTGCGGACGAAGGGTAATGCAATTAAAGCAACATGTGTAAAATTCACTGGCTAATTTTTTCGAAAAGTTATTACTATCGATGCAACATGATACCCAGTGGCTTAATTATTGTGTTTTCACTTCAGGCGTTCGTCCTGCGAGTATGTGTGGGTATGGGTAGATGTACCTAAGGTAAATAATTTCAA
This sequence comes from Xylota sylvarum, assembly GCA_905220385.1. Classification (NCBI taxonomy): domain Eukaryota; kingdom Metazoa; phylum Arthropoda; class Insecta; order Diptera; family Syrphidae; genus Xylota; species Xylota sylvarum. Next base: position 21,759,255 of record LR999958.1, read on the forward strand.
AAACATGTATTAGGAGAATCTGAGAATCTTTAATTTAAAAGCATAAATAAATTGTTGCTTATCTTTTTCGCGGTATGGCGAAATCTGCAAGTGTCGCCAAGAAGGTTTATAGTACGCAGGACTCTAATTCGTTTTGTAGAACCTGTGGGTAAACAGTTGCTGTTACATTTGATTCCAGCACATTCTACCTCTTTCTTCTCCAGTAAAACATTCCCAGTGCATTTGGAAGCATCTTTTATTTATTTATTTTTGCTTCTCCACGTCTTAGACTGTTCCATCTCCGACATGTAGCTTAAATTTAGAATCATCGACCAGAGTAAATGTTTTCGCCGCCTGAATCGTAGTATTTATTCGTATGTCACCACTTTTTGGGATTCAAATTTCGATCTAGGAGGATGAAATTTCATATCAGGACTTTTGAAAAAGAGAAGTAGTACAAGTGTACGCCCACTTTTTCGTAACTTCACTATTTTATATGAAATCGAAAAATTTTATTGAGAGCAAATATTTAGATATTCAAATCGTCTACAATTCCTCCATACGCCTATTTTTTGGGAGTGTTTTCCTCAAAAAACCCATTTGGATGATATTTTTCATGCAGCATCCTCAAACGTTCGATAACTTCGAGCAATTCAAAAAAAAAAAAAAAAAAATACAGTATACCACGCTCACTTTAGTAGGGCTGATACAAAGGAAGAAGAATATGGTACTATACGATACGTTCCAGACGGATTGTAACTTTTCCGTAAGTTTTTATTTTCAATTCAATTTCTTGTTGGTTTTATTTTGGTCAATGATGTTGATTGTTAAGTTAAAGAAGTATAATTGTAAACCCTCCGGTACTAAACAGTTTCTCTTTGGGGATGTAAGGCCATGTCTGGATACTCAGTTCCCTAAAAGTAAGAGTTCGGTTTGTTGTTCTTCATAGTTCGTCGTCAAAATTGGCACTTCTACGTTAGTATGCGCATTTGTTGTCGAAGATGTTTCTATCTGAGCAGCATCTGTTGAGCTTACTTACTTTACTTAAGGGGCTCCCGTTAGATATACATATATGAAGTACATTCGGTCGAAATATACTCCGAGGGATATCTTACCTGCCCGGCATGCCTATATGAAAGGCCGATCACTAGAGACAGCGCTAGACGAGGTGGTAACAATCACCGAGAAATCACTTCACCAAAAATAATTCACATTAGTAGCATTCCAGGACATTGAAGGGACCTTCAATTAAACTTGAAATCAGCCAAAACAGCACTAGACCAGATTGGGTAGAATGTATGCTCAACGCTCGAAACATTAAATTTGAACTGAGTAGTAGTGGCCTCTGGACCTCTTCACCAAAGAAGTAGCTGCAAAAGCGTCCTACGCTCCGAGATATATACCTGGATGTGGAAAAACAACCAAATCGAACACTGTACCATCACCAAGTGGTCAAACGCCAACACGCCGCCTTCTGACTACCTTTCCTCCCACACGGAATTTAGTCTTAAATTCTACACCAAATTTCCCTCTAAACAAAGCTGGACAAATGGTGGGGTCATTAACACCGCCTCCATATCCATCTTCACGGATGGGTCAAAAATGGACAAAGGTACGGGCTCGGGAATATTCTCAGAGACACCATCAATTCCCCAGTCCATAAAACTTCCCAACCACACAAGTGTGATCCAAGCGGAAATATATGGAGTAACCGAGTCTTGCCGGGACCTATCCATTTCCTTCACAACCAAGTCATAACTGATCAAGTGATGCAAAGAGGAACTCAAATCCCTTAGCTCGAGGCACAGCATTATGCTCTGCTGGATTTCGTGACGCATCAGCTTCCACGGGAATCAGAATCAAACGATCTAACAGCAGATCACTCGGTCCTAATACACATCAGTCTTCTTATGTCCAAAATCACCTCGGACTTTCACAACATGGCCAATGTAAGGTGGATTCGGTACACATGCCGTGTCTCTAGAAAACTTACAATATATGTATGTACGAATACGACAAAAAAAAAGGACTAGAAAACTTCTATCGCTGAATAGACCACAGCTGAGTCTCCTCATAGCTATTCTCACAGGCGACAACTTAATGGCCCATCTTAGAAGATTGAGAATCAGACCACACCCCTATGGGGAGGCTATAGGTAGAGAAAGACACAATTACATCTGCGAATGCCCAAGTCTCAACAGAATCAGGTACTCAACCCTGGGAAAAGTATATTTCAACGACAATATTGACCAGTGAGAAATCCAATTTGTCGCCTTGTTGATACTTCCGGATATAACAAATTATTACATTGACATCTATGTACATGCTTTTTTTGGACAGCCTGTATTAAAATGACATTTGATATATTATTACATTTCAGTTCATCTACCGGTGTTTTCTCCAAGCATAAACAGGTTGAACAATTTACTTCTTCATATTTCCTGCGAAGTAATATGAATAATTATTTCAAACTATGTACCAACTTTTAGTAGTAGATAATGACACCACACTTTAGAATACCATTCCATTCTAAAATTAAATTAAATGCAATAAGTCCCCCAGCATCTTCCCTTAGGATGACCTTTTCGATTACACACTTTCATTGACGCCATAAACACTGCACTTCAAGTCGAAAACTTTATGATCCAATCCAATCCTTTGCCAAACAATAAACTTTTCCAAGATAACCCTTCCGCCCTACCCACCTGTCAACGAAGATATCCACTTCGATCCCCAAACCAATACAGCCGTCATCTTTTGAAGTCTCAATCGAATTGCCGCCGCCAGCCAAATGGCTGTTGTCACGTTTCCTCATTTCCATAGCACTCCTCCGTACCCAAGTGTCATCCGATTTGGTGTGCGCGTTGCAACTCCATAAAACTTTGATTGCAAACTATGACGTTGACACTTATCAGACCTCGCCAGCACTACAGCATGGTCTTACTTTAGGTGCACACGGGCCCACCTAAACACAGACAACAGCTCGAAAAATAACTGCATTTTTCATTAGTCGTGATGGTATCGCACCGTTAGAATGATTTCCTGCACTTGATCGAATTCAATTCCAACGAACTAACCGTCAAGAAAAAAAGATAAATAAACTCACCAACCATCTTTCCATTGGCCCTTTTTTGTAGGCAGTAGGCAATTGGAGAACTCGGCAGCGTCTAGAATTCGTAATGTTTCCTCAACAGAATAGCGTGCGGCTACGTGATGCGTTTTATAATTTACGCGAAGGCGCTTCAAACTCATGTCGCGCTGTAACGTTGGTTGGTTGGTTGGTCGTTTGGTTGTGTGCTCTGAGAGAGAATGGATTCTCAGGGCCACCCCCTCGCCAGGTGTACAATATGCGAGCTAATGGATAGCGGTAAAAATTGATTTCACGTAAATGAGGAAGAAGCTGCACGTAATTACGACTGAGATGGCATGCAACATGAATTCAATTGAGACTTGGGGTTGCGCAACAGGGTTGATGGCCTTCTCGTTTGAAGCAGGCGCGCATCTATAACCGCTTCGAAGAGACACGTCGCGTTGCCGTCGAACGATTCTAATTAAAGCTTACACTTAGTGCTCTGGCTGGTCTGGTCTTGTTGATGGAATTCTGGTTCTATTGGAATTCAAGTGCTATTTTCAATTTGTTAATGTTATGGTAATTTACTGTTATACATAAACCAGTTGACATTTGAGCGTGGAATGCGTGAGTAGCATTCTAATGTTTTCCGCGGTAATGTATGAGCATATAAGCTGGTTGGTTCGAGCCGGTTTAACATGAGGGTGGTCTGTCTTGTCTTAGTAAAGGTTTCCTCATGATAAATCTGAAAAGATTTCAGTTTGTGCGAAAGCCATGTGTCTTGACTTCGGAATACGGATTGATAATAATTTATGTTTGGTTGAGTAAGTAAATAATATTGAGTTATTTCATGTTCAAAGGGTAATGGCAGATTTGAAGTAATGTCACTTTGACAGATAAGATGTCATAATGTACACGAATGTTTGAACATTGGAAACTCTGTATTTATTGGCGGTAATCGTAAGAAATCGATTCTATGATAAGAAATTACTAACTAATTTCATTAATTTAGATGTGAACGTGTGGAGCATATCATCTACTATTCGAAAAAATATTCAAGGTGAGAGAAATGTGATTTCGGGTGCAGTCAACTTCGAGAAGGCCCTGAGATTACACAGATTGTCCCATTTAGATGTAAGAGGTGACAATTATTTGCTAGATTAATAGATTTTCTTGCACGAAAGAGATGAGTTCTTTTTTTTAAAGACCCTTGCTCATATGCCTGAGATGAGATAAAAAACGAATAAAGAAACTTTAAAAGTCTGTTTTGCGTAGCGCTGAATGGAGGATGTGCAAGGATTACCAGAAAGCCAATTGTGCAGAGGACTCCACGACGTTTTTTCTTGCATGATTAATAGATAATTCAAATATGTTTATAAATCGCAGCAAAAAAATGATCCGGCATTAACTAGCATTTGCGGATATAGGATCTTTACGGGATGACACATCCTGAACCCATTTCTTCAAGTACCTCTGGTAAACGTTGATTTGGAATTACTGCAGGCACATGAGTACAGCCCCAAATTTTACATAATCTAAGCTTAATCACATAATAGCCTCTCTGGGCCATGCGCTGCTTCAAACCCTTCAACTAACCAGGTCGTGATGGTATCATTCCTGCTGAGATTCACTAAGTTCTGCTTCAACTTACAGCCATCATCTTAGGTTGCCTAAATCTGGTCTACATTCCCAAAGTTTGGACTGAAGTTGAATATAATATATAAATAATGTATAACACGCACAACATGAATGGTTGTGAAGCTAGACATGAACCTGTCGCGCCAAATATTGGATTGTTTGTAACCTAAACCTAAGCCTAGTCACTTTAATCGAACACTGATGTTGAAAATAAGTTAATTTTGTATCTAATAACTCCTGCTGACATCTATCGATTCCCAGAAGCAAAATTCATATTCCTCCTCACGAATTTAAGAAACTAGGAATGTAAAAGGACGAAAACTATTTATTAGAATCTACGTCACATTGGAGAAAATGGAATTTGTATTGCAGCTGTCTAGCTGTTAGCTTCTACAGTCAATTCTTATTGTACTTTAAGTCCCTTAAGCTCATTTCAATACTCTTTCAAACAACTTACACAACTCATCCACTCATCCAATATACCACCCGGATTCTGATCCGACTTATAGATTAAGGACGAAGAAGAAAGAAATAAAATGGAAAATGCTCACTAGAGAGACAAAGATATGTCTGTAGATCCACTCAGGGAGATAGCAGAGCGTCAATTACAGAAAAAGGGAAAATATCGCTCATAAGCCTCCTTCGACATCACCACATCCAAGTGTTTTCTTTTTCCTTGTAACAAAAAGCTAATAGGGTATGAAACACTGGTACACACTATTACAATGTCATGTACACGTACCTATAACCTGCTAGATTAAATTTTCTTCAAACGCCATGGAAAAGCAAATCGAAGAAGTATAACAAGAGGACGAAAAAACCGAAAAGAAAAGCAAACAGTTTTGCAGTACAAAAGATTAAGGACGACAGATAAAATGATTTCCCTCGAGCATTTAGAACCGTATTTCGAAGCAATTTCGAACGGCAAGAAGGATGCTTCTATTCCTTATTTATTCACTGTATCAGAAAGGACAAAAATGCACAAGACTGACTGAGTGAATCGCTCGAATGTGTTAGGTGTTAAATAATAGCTATAGATAGCCGGAGATAGCGAACGAATTACGTCGCGTTTGCTACTTAGATGAATTAAACAATGATATAAGGTGTGGAGAGAGAGATACATATACATATGTAGAGTGCTCACTTTTTCGAGGATATATAATTTGAAAATGAGTTCCGTGAAGAGGATGCGTGTGTTGTCTTTACAGCTCTAGATTAAGTTTCCAATTCGAGCGCAATGTGTGGAAATTTAGCGTAGGATTCATGTGTGTAGGAAAGTGGAGTAGGAAACATCTTGTCGTATGTACCATTCATCGTTGCGGAGGTGAAATTTATGTTTTCTCATGGGGCCTATGTATATATCCTTTCATTGGGTATTACCGAGGATCTCTAATATAGGTTGTAGGTGCCGTGTATGGTGGCGTGCCAGAGGACATGAATAACACCAAGGCGTTGCCAACAAGCATTGAAGTGAAATCGCAGCTGCCTTTAGTAGTGCTTTGCTGCGGCATTTTCAAACCTCGAGGGTGGCAATAAATTTAACATTTTTTTTTTTAATTCACTTGTGACTTGGCTGCGAACATCCTTGGAAATACTTATTTTTCCCCCGTAGATATGAAAAATAAATAGTGACATGAGCTGGAATGATGATGGCTATCTAGAAATAATCCTCTTAAGATTGCATAACTAGGGTAGTGATTCTTAAATGAAAGATTTCGTAGGACATATAAACTAATAGAGGTTTGGGGACATGGTAGAATGTTTCCTAATATGAAACATAACTCAAAACTAGAGTGTCTTTAGTTCATCAATGTAATAGTGATTAAAAAGCCTGTTAGAAGCCTTGCATCTTTTTCATAAAAGCCAACGAATTTGTTTCATGGAAGAAAGCTTAGTATTAAGTTCTACGTCGCGAGTAGTTTCTAATGCGAGTACTGTTTAAAAGATCGCGTCCAAAATACACAGATCATATCCCTTTCAAATTATATTCTACGTTGTAGGATCTGAATTTTTTTTTTCACCGTGAGGTGTAAATTCTTACTTCAGTTCTCCGTCTAGTCTTTGTAAGGTACTGCCCTATAGTCATGTGGGCCAATTGAGCTTTCGATCTTGAGCCAAGAAGTCAGGAAACTATACAATGATGCCAACCTTACAAAGGTTCATGGGACCCTTACAAGGACAGCAAAGGTGTTTTTCAAGAAAAAGACTACATGCTAAGAGAGCTACCTGGAGTAAGTTTTGCAGTGAAATATAATCCACCAGGAATTCAGCTAGACTCCGGAAGATCCTATCAAAGGTGTGCACAAACCTGAATGAGACTGATCAGGGTCATTAAAAAACTTTGACGGAATCATGGACTGGGACCCTAGAACTCTTCTTTAGGACACTCTTTCCAGAGTACAAATACCCAACACTGCAGTAAGTCCACGCGACAGAGGCTCTAATACATGTCACTTTCTGGGAAACCAGATTGTAGACGAACAAAAGATTAACTGGACAATCAGTTCCTTCACCCTTTTTAAAGCACCCGGCTCTGGCGGTATATTCCCCATGATGCTAAAAACCAACAAGTAGTACACATATCAGTCCGCGGCTGATGATCATTATCCGCGGCTGGTGCCTTAATTGCTCAACCTCGAGCCTGGAGAGAATTAAAGATGATTTTCATACCCAAAGGGGGTAAATCTTCACACACGAACTCCAAAGACTTTACTTCGATAAGCCTCACCTCATTCCTGCTTGAGAGACTCATTCAGGGTTGATAAATCTAAACTTGTACAAGGTTGTCTCAAAGAACTCAAGTCACGATGTTACACAGAGAAATACCAAGCCCAGAAGTTACAGAAGTACATTAGTGTAGGTGCATGTATATTTTCTGACGTGCTAGGCATATCTATATCAGTCAGACTCCCGAAATATAGTAGCGTTTGCCAAGCAGACGTCATAACAGAGACAATAGCTACCCGTGAGATTGCGATGAAGGCAATACCACTTGAGGATATCACCTTTTTCATCGACAGCCAGGAATGAAAGGGCGGGTGAACTGGTTAGGGGAAAGGGTCGGCACTTGACCTAGAGCAAACCGACCGAACGGTGAACATCTCACCTCCCACACTTAGGCACGAAGCGGGAAATAAAGCTCTAATATAAGCAAAATATAGATGGAGTTCTCTTAGCACATGAGCTACAACGAGAAAAATGTGGCCTCTAGGCCAAAGGATCGAACTAGCAAGAAAGAGGTCTGAACAGGACGTGACAATGGTCTTCAGATAAACTCAATGGGAAGGTAGCTAAAGATGGACGTACATATTTATGTATGCTACTGAAACACTAGTAGGCTTCTCTGACCAACTTATGTCCTTGTGCGAGATCGTAGAGATAGCTTATCCAAATTAACTAATGATATCAACTAACCCTGTGATAGGTGACATTGTTAGGAATGACTTCTCTAGAAGTTGCAATGAAGATGAGTAAGAATATAGCATCCTTTACTTTCTCTGTAGATATCCTTCAGTTTCCCATATTATTCCATAGGCAACTCTAGGAGACTACTTCTTCTAAATAAAGTTTGCACCGTCAAAATAAATGGATTCTTCAAAAAGAGTAGATGGTTACTAGAGTAGATAAGGATTGAAATCATTGCTTCATGGTGGTATGATAATGGATAATTGGTCTGAGTGAATGTCATCGAGAACCACTTTAGATCTTGCTATCTATTTATAGGTAACGCTCCGGTGCATAACAAGGCATAAAGGTATTGCATATAACGTGCAAATGCATGTTATATGTATATAATATAAATAATTGCTAATAATCTGTAATTTTTTATTTTCCAAATCAATTTATTGCACTGCAGACTTACCAGACATGGTAATTTTAGAAACCCTTAATGGAACACAGACTTTCACTTTAAACCTAAATCCATTTACCTAATTGATTTTCCATTAGAAAAACTCAATTATACGACTACCTTTGAAATTAAATTGACATACAAACACGAATCGATAAACCTCAATAAATCGCCATGGGTAGTGTTCTATGTTCTATTTTTATCAAACCTCATTCTAACATGTCCCCGAATTCGCAGCCATAATCTGCCGCCCACTATTCAACCAGAATATTAATTGGACAGAATCAGAATTTCATAAACCGAATTATTAATTAGAGAATGATGATGATTCCCCTTTACCTACTTTACGTGGTCGTGTCGTTAACCAACTTGATGGTAACGTAATTTCCTGTCTGACAAATTTGTCATCAAGTCTAACTGCACGGTGTGACTATTTTTGGAAAATAGGTAGACTTGGACTCAGATAAAGGTCGTTCGGCTATGTTAAGGGGCCATGGTTTTGGTAGCATTGACCGGACAAAATATGTTTTCATTTAACTTTTTGCATTTATTGTGTTAGCCGACACTGTTTGTGTTTAAAAGTCAATTTACTCAAAATCTCCATTATCCTGATGGTTAGGAAAATTGCCATTATAATCCTTGCCGATGACAGCAGCTATCATTCAACGCATCCCTCTGTTCTGGTTAAATTTTTGTTTATTCCTTAGTTATAACGGGTTATCATCACAAAAGAAAATGAAACCGGACGCAGGACACCGTCCTGATGGTGTATACAAAAAAGAAAAACTAAGGTAGGTAATGAAATTTCTTAGAACGGTCCATTCTCATTGTGAGAGAATCACTTGGGTTCCAAAGTTGACAACACAGTCGCAGCGCAATGAAAAAAGGACAAAAAAATAAAATAGAAAATGTATAAACAAATAGAAAAGAAAGACAACTTTAAACTTTAGATGAAACAAAACACCACCAAGCTCATGTAGACCAACAACAACTTGGGAACAAAACACAAAACAAAAATCTAAAACCAGGATAAGCACGTAAAATGTTTTTGAAATTTTTTTCCTGTTGTTTATGTTAACTTTTAGTTTGATGTTTGAAAAAAAAAAAAAAAAATCAAAAAGAAACTTTCGTTGTCCTTAACCGCTCTCCGCTGCAATCGCTGTTTCTGTTTAAAGTTTTTTTTCTCGTTTTTCTTTTGTAATTTAACCTTTTTGTAGTTTACCGTTATTTTATAGTTTGTCAACGGCTCCTGCTGTGTTGCTTGTTTGCATAAAATTTAATTCCAAATTAATGTGAGTATCGTGGAGGTGATTCAACTTGAACAAGGAAGAATAACGTGTAAAGGATTCTCTTCAAGTTGCACTAACAGCGGAGAATGGTGATTATTTTCATTATAACTTCTGAAACAGCTGACGGAAAGCACCCTAAAAAAGACGTAGACACAAAGTTGTGTTTCGGACATTTACTTCAAACGGTTAATAGCATTTTTTTTTTCTTATAATTTCAGACGATCCTTGATAGTTCCGGTCTACTGATCAAGATGTAACAATCTTACAAAATGATGGGACTTTTTGACTTGAAAAATTTATGAATTAAAGATGTTTCCTTAAAAGAGAATGAAAAGGATTTAAGGGCACGATGTACAAATAAGTGCAGCATTTGGAAATATACTTACATACACATATGTACATACATATATTGGCGTTCTGATTTTGCACTAAACAGGATGGTGACAGTGAAATCAAAGACAGTGCCAAGAATATGAGAAGTATTGAAAATACTTTGGACATCTTTCTTTTCTCAAAGTAAAACGATTAAGCGTAAAAAGGTTTTCAGGTTACTCAATACCGGAAGTATAGACATCGATGACTTATTTGAGGTTAAGGCATCATGTGTTCTTTGTTTAAGTTGGTCTACATACATATGTATGTGTCTTCCAATATATTTGTTATTAATGCTGGCAACTTTATTTCATTTTCATTAAAAAATCAGGGGATAAAGAGATGTCCTACGAGGATCACCAAATAAAAATATCCTTGCCTTTGCCATGACAGCAATCTAATAGGTTCTTGCTTGACCATCATTCCAGTGAGTTCCCAAGCATTATAGAACAACTACTGCAGTAGCTCGTGAAAAACAAAGCCAAACCATAAAGCTTTTATTCTATAGCTGGCCACTTCTAAAAAAGCCCCATCTGGATAAGAAGATGTTCTCTAAGTTTTAAGGATAAACATGTCAATAAATAGAATGAGCGCTCTTATCTGGACAAGCTAACAAGTGATGGCATCAAACATTAAGTAACACTAAAGCCAATAATCCCCACTAAGCACTTTGGAAGCATACGTGCCTTCCAAATCAATTCACACTTTGCCACACGAATATGTGCTGAGTTGGAACAAATTCTTACCGCTTTCAATCTTATTGGGGATTGATCTGATAGAGAAAATTTCCTCCTATGCCATAGAAACTAACTGACTGTTGGTTGACTAACCCTAGTCATCTATGTGAAATATGGTGCTACCTTTCAATAATGTTTCTGATTTTGAAAGTTGCTGCTGGCTAGAACTTCCATATGGAATACGATACGGATGGGGTTGGTCCTTTGCGTCACCCATCATCACTCTTTTTGGGCGAATAGGCGAAAAATTCAATTTTACATTCGCTTAAAGCTAAATAATAAACCGTCCATCTTAACATCAAGACCAAAATCAAACATAGTAGGTACTCCTTGAACCATCAATAACCAAAAAATTCATTATCCCTTTAACCAAGTCCCAAAGAGAACTCCCATATGATTATAAATCAATTTTCCAACCATCCAACATTCATTTCTCCCCTCATTCTAGTTGGCCATTCGACAGCTCTAATATAAATGCCAATCCAATTTCATCAGCCATGCATTCCCTTGCAGCAGCCAAGCGAGACTCCACATTGAACTCGAAAACCGCACGCATGTGCCTATAAATTACCCAAACGTATGCCCACATTGCCCATGGCAATTGACGACTACTATTGTCAGCCACAGCCAACCCCTCTCTAATGGTGTTAACCACAACAATGCAACTGACCGGGAGAGCTGGAGATACTTTTTTCCAAGTTAAGATTACAAACACATTCCATAGTCGTCAATCCATCGTCGTCATCGGAGGAACAAAAGCAATTCTCTTGGCCACGACTCTCTAAATGTTACTTGGACCGCAAAACTGGAAACACTAGCAACCACTGGTAACCGTTCGTCTAACCAACATTTCATCCATCCAGACATTAGGCAGATCATTTACTCTACTCTAAAATGCATCCATATGCAATGTGGAAGACCACTGCAGTCCTAGACCTACACTCTGGCCAGAGACTATGCCAGTGAGTAAGCAAAACGATAACAGATAAGAAGGTTACCTTGTTCCTATTCACTTAGGCAGTGTGCCACTTACCTTGACGTCATGGTTAATTCTCTTACTCAAGGGTACCATACCAGCCACAGGCATCATAACTCCCTCGGATCATGTTTCCGAAGAATTGTGGCTGCGGAAAGTGAGTGTGAGTCTGTCCGGGATATGTAATGATTGTGGGTGGTCTGTTGGATGTGAAAGGTATATATGTGTGTGTGTGTCCGATTGTAGCATCCCAGGATAAAATTTTTGATTGATTGAAGCGTGGAAAATGCAAAATTGATTGCGTAATTTATTTTTTTTCCTTTCAAGGGACTATGAACTGAAACAACCCCTTTGGGTCATATACTGGTACATGTCTGATGTACAGACATCAGTGGCATTGGCAGTGGCAGTCGTCTGTAATGGAATATTTAACGCATGGATTTAAATCACTGCTCTGGGTAACGAGATTGTACGATCGATGATGCTTGATACTATCAAGGCGAGACGCTGCGTCGTCACTGGGGAGTACAATTACTATGTAATGAGGATGCACGGGAATACACTGAATGGCATTATAATGATGATTTATGTTAAAAAGGGAATAAAGTGCTTCAAAGTCAGTATTTATAAATTTCTCTCATGAGTGGTTATGCAATCGGTTATTGCTCTTTATTCCGCAGATACGTCCATCTAAGCACAAACATTTGATACTGCTTTCTGCAAACAAAGGCGATTTTGGAATGTGGGAACAGAGGCAATTAGCAGCATAAAGGCCTTCGATGTATTGTGTGCATGTAGACTAGCGGTCGGAAAACATGGGGTAAGACCCATTTTAACCTAGGGTTCGATTGTTGGGTGGATGATGCTCCAGAAGAAATATCATCTTGGTAGCGTGATAATGATTCAAGGGGCTGTCTGCCTGAGGTCAGGATCGATGAGATCACTAAGATTATTGATGGAGCGAAACGTCACTATCACAAACATGGTTTTTTCATCCAATATACGTAAGGAGATATAGCGGTCGCCTGATCATGAAACGATCCTAATTGGTCACATTGCGATCAACGAAAGGCATGATTACAAAATTGTAATCTAACTAACGAAAGGAAGATATATATATATATATATATATATATACATATATATAACACGAAGGGAATATAGAAATATACAAGGTTCAATTTAACAAGCCGGTTGGATCTGCCAAGTTACCGGCCAAGCTTTTTAAAGTAAGTATTCAGACTATAGACCAACTCATTCCTAGCATTTGGTCAGACGACTGGCCCGATCCACCTTCGGTGCGACCTTCTTAATTGCACCAATTGCAGGTCTCCTCAATATTGAGAACAGAATCTTATTTAGTATATTATTTGAACGCCTGAAACTCTTCACCAACAACCTGATTCATCGGCATCAGTGAGGTTTTAGGCCAAAAAAATCCACAATCTATCGAATCATCACTCTTCGGGAGATTTTGAAACAAATTAAGAACTCCAAATCAACCCACCATATTTTCATCGACTTTAAAGTCCCATGTACATATGTAACAGCACTTATAGAGTTAAGCTCTATAGAGCTCTATAGAGAATGACGATGAAAAATTCTCGCTGTTCTATTCAGTTTGCTAGCAAGACTTACCGAGAGCTCTGATGTCAAAAACGGATTTTTGCAAGGTGACGTGCTTCTATGGGATTTCTTTAACACCATACTTCAACGACTTTCACAGAAGTCGTTATGGGGTAGTCCTAGCCAAGATACATGATTGGATGTCCTGTCACGATACCAACACCTGTTCGAATCCCTCTCTCTCTTTCTCTCTCTCTTGTAGTCATAGACTGGCCATACCGATTTGATTGTACCACATGAATGTATTAGATATCGTCGCCTTTTATCCTCCTCGTTGGATTGCATGTTTATTTCACTACTCAAAGTGCTAAGCAGTGTACTAGTCTCAGGAAGGGTATGAAAGGAGCTTAGATGCTACACTATCCTGGGCGTATCCGCTCTAGTGTGATACTGTCATCCGAACTAGAATGATACTGTCATTTCATGTACATATATTTGAAATAGACTGAATTAGTTATGAACCCTTCCATGTTCATAACTGTTTCAGTCTATTTAAATTTCTTAATCAATTTTAAAATATTGATTTTTAGCATATTTTGAGATTTTTTTTTTTTTTAATATTGAAGTGTTGTGCCTTCGTGTATTCGAAACAACAACCGGTTTAGAACTTTAGCAGATTTAAAAAAAAAAAAAAAACGATGTGGTTTTCCATTGCGAAACCTCGAAATCAAAATAAAAATCCTGGTATTTTAAGAACTTCAAACGCCAGAATATAGTCCTCTTATGCTGCCGTTTGAAGTTCCCAAAATACAAGAATTTTCATCCCCTACTCACAACTAACAAATATTTATATATTGTATATAATTATAAGATGACTTATATTGGAAATGGCTATCAAAATTAGGATGCACAAGTTTCTTCTTTATCAGGAGATATTTCTTCATATATCCCTACCCCATCCGAATGAAACATGAGCTTTGGGTTTTTGTGTATGTGCTCTCCACTCATATAGTTCGAGTTCCTATCTTTGCGTCCCTTAAATCGCTACATCTTTTATCTTAAAACTCCAACCCTACGTGGATAAATAATTGCCAGCTTACATCGCACTAAACGACTAAACTACCACCTCTGGTCTGAAAATTGCTATAAAATTTTAAAATTTCCAACCAAATTGATTTTTTTTTTCCTTTTTGTTGTAAGTATTTGACCAATGGATACCTAGTTGGATATTCTTCGTCGACTAGTCGACTTCCGGGACGCTGCACCGTTATCAAAGAAATAGGGAATACAGACATAAAATTTCGAAATTTTATTGGTGAACTTTTAAATGAAATTAGTGCAGCAAGGGAAAGTTACTTTTACCCTGTAACGACCCGCAGTTGTACAGATAAGTCGAGGTTTTGGTCCCCATGGCGACTATAAACATTTTACACGCGAGCATTTTCTTCATCAGTATGCTCACCCTCTGGACCGTTTTCGAAGTTTTCGCGTACACATTTTTCTTGTATGCATTTCCTAGTTCGGTCTTCGATATTGCGCGCACCATCCGCCCTTGGCGAAGAGATTGATTTTACGAGCATTATTATAGGGAGGTCGTGTATAAATTTTATGGTTAAGAATCTTAGCTTAACTTTTCTCATTTTATTTAGTTGGCGACAGTAAAATTCAGTTTAAAAGTTTCAGCGGCTATTGTCTCTACGACTATTGTGTTCGGTTCATTAATTTGGTTTAGTTAGGTCATTGGGGAGAGGCATTAGGGCAAGCAAAGCAAATATCGATTCTCAATGTGAGTGTTGTGGCAGCCCAGGATATTATGCAATATGGAATACATTTCCATATGCCTTGGTTTTATTCAGTCAGGAAACAGCATGACTGATCGCACTCATCCCCCACCAGAATAAATATAATTTTTCACTAAATAAAACATTTATATACAATTGAGCCTGTCAACAAAGGCTACGTCATGTTGTTGTGCCACAATGACGGGACGGCTACAGTTACAAGTATTGTTCTCTCTTGCGTCAACTTTTTCAATTATTATTATTTTTTGTTTTTATTTTTAGTATACTCGTACGTATAAATAATATTCGTTGAATTTAAAATCCGTTGACCCAACATTAACTGTCAATTTGCATTTAATATGTCGCGCCAAAGTGTATGGAGACCTTTTACTGCATGTGAATAAATCACCAGTTTTTCGGACTTCTGCCACTTTACGTCGATATCCCGCCGGT
This sequence comes from Xylota sylvarum, assembly GCA_905220385.1. NCBI lineage: Eukaryota > Metazoa > Arthropoda > Insecta > Diptera > Syrphidae > Xylota > Xylota sylvarum. The sequence continues at coordinate 21,774,966 of LR999958.1, forward strand.
GAACGGAAGCTGATGCAGGTTTAACCCAGTCGGGTGTCCCAATTTGTTTCTTCCCTGTGGATGGAGTGGTTCCTCTCATGTCGCATATTAAAACATAAATCGAGTCTTTTTTTTTTCTTCCTTTATGCTATAGCCGCTGGCCGTTCCCTTTTTTTGGAAGCGGTGGTGGTGTGAGCGATTATCATGCTGGTAGTGGTGCTATTTGTCCTCAGTTATAAATTCGTTTCACAAAATTTATTTTTCCAAATATTTTATTGAAAAATTTACGTTGCACTTTCGTGTGCGATTTTTGTGTTGGTGATTGTCGCTGTTTTTGTGCAGGATTTGTTGTTATTTTTCATTATTGGTGTGGAATGCACATGTACGTACAGTATGAACTAACAGTACTTGCATGCCATTTACCATTTGAAATTGGCCAGGCAGATGTGGTCATATGTATAGCTGCAAGGAAGTATTTTTTTCTGTGTCATTGGCTTGCTAGTACAAAGGCTACAATACAGTGGGGCTTGCAGGTCGGACACCAAACAGAAAGGTTTTATTGTGATCCTAATTGCATATGAAGGGTATTCTTTTTCAAAAAATTAAATATTGGATTAGAAACTGCAAACTCTTACACAAACATCTGCGCAGATGGAACTATTGGAATCCATATTCACAGAGATAAAGTAATTAATTGTAAGCAGAAATGACATTGGACCCAGTTGGCTCCCTTAAGGGACATCATAGTAATTGTTAAGGGGATCCGGTACTGAAGAGGAACCTTATAGGTAGATCAGCTATGTATTCATTTTCCTTACACAGGAACTGTAGGAATGAAGAAGAGAAGGAAACCATCCTGTCCAGAAAAAGACTACTCCATTAAGACGCTCTTCTCTTCGACTACCTTAACGAATTGATGTCATTAGACATTCCTGGGTATCCACAAATAAAATTGTGTTTGTGTACTTAAACAGGTAATCACCGTAACCTAAGTTTAATCATTCAGTTCAAATGAAGAGATGCCATTAATACTGCGTCTGCATTCATGTCTTTTGGTGATCTGTCAAAGACTATCTGCAATCGTATAAACGAAGAGCATTAAGATTGATGTAGACATGTTCAAGGCCATTATTGACATTAGTGGTCTTTTAGGGTAGTGGGGTCCGATAAAATTTTTAAAAGTATATCAAAGTTGAGACTTGAGTGGCAATATGAAATATGGGATCTGTAGCGGTAGCGATCCGGCCGATAATTTCAGCAAGGTAGCAAATTGGTACTACATATTTTCCTTGACTACGTGAAGCGAATTCGAATTCATTTCCATGGAGCTATCGAACTCATTCGTCGGCGAAGCTGTTTATTAATCATTGGACCCACATGTATGATGGTTTTAACGATAATGAATCATTGACAAGATTCCTGTACGGATTCATAAAGTCAGCCTTAGATAGGCTTAAAATATAACAGGTGATACTAGGATTATTAAATGAAACTACATTTTTATGAAATACGAAGTATCGAAGTACATACTTGAAACTCTGTAAAGATACCAGTAACAAAAATAATTCCCAAGAGCAGTTAATTCTGTTACGAAATTATAGGATTATGTTGTAAAGGGTATATTTTTAAGAGTGTCACAAATTTTTCTTTTAAACGGCCTTTACACGGTCAATTGACTGACTTTACGGATCGTGAACTTGTGGATTGGGGCTAGGCGTTTAGTTTTTTAAAGATATTTGGGGTTATCGGGTTATATTATGAAATCACTTCGAGAACACTATGACTACTTAGAGTTCTTTTGTACTATCCCCTTAAAGACGTTGTGAGGTTTTCCCTACTAGTTGAAATCAAGTTCATTCATGAAGCTTAGGATTATTTGAGTTGCGAAAGAGGTGTTACCAAAAGATGAGGTAAAGCCTTTTTGGACGTGTTTGGGCTTAGATCGAGGAATGGCGGGATATTGACGTAAGATATGTTCGGCAGTTTCAGTGTCCTAAACACATGCGATTGGCTAAGAGATTGATAGCAAAAACCTCAGCTTAGCAGAAAGAATTAGAACTAATGCCGCAGACGATTTGTAGTTTCCGATATCGACGAGGATAGCTGAACAATTTTTCCAACTATCTTTATATATCCAACTAGGTTGGTGGTTTTGTTGTTGCATAGGAGGTGAAGCCTTAGGGTGTTTTTCGCCGCAATCCATGGCACTTACATACATATATATATAAGTATATAGGGATGGAAGATTTACAATGACTTCCAATGCAGTAGTCGGACAAATACTCAATACACCCGGAATACGTACATAGGCCAGTCTTTGCATCTTTTGTAGGGTGGAACGAGAGTAGGTTTGAATAGCCTTTTCCCACCGTGAATTGAGTATAAGCAGGCTTTTGAAGAAACGTTATTGATAACCATAACGTAGATCTGCCCTTGTTACGATTTTCCCGAATTCTATCCTGATGCCAATTTAACGTATCTGCTACTGTACTTGTTGCTAAACCAATTTGTTATTTCGTCGTCATCTTCTACACTTTCTAGAACGTTTTACTCTCTACTCACTAGCTTATTAGACACCCTTTCTAACTCTATTGGGCTACGACGTTTTGTAAAGCTTTGTTTATAGATTTATCATCAAGGCAACATCCGTGCTGCGACATGCACCGAATTCACTTTTGATGTCAACATCCAAAAATCCTGTTCTTTTCTAGAGTATCCAAGTCGTTGGTAAAATACAACCTAGTCTAACCCTTTGTTAAAAACTTTCATCTCATCAGGGCCTTTTTACCTTGAAAACCTATGAAAATCTACATAGGTTAACCACTGTCACAAGGACACTCTTCCTGAACATACTGTTGGCACAAATATGTTCGCTTAACCTTGTTTTTGGTTTTTCTTTTTATTATATCACTAGGTGAAATTACCTTCACTTCACCCACGCTGCGTTTTACACGGTATTTGTTGGTTTCATAATTGGTCCGCAGCAAGCGAGCATGCAAGGACGATATGTCCCCGAGATTGGACAGAAAATAAAAAAAAAATAGAATATTTCAATTAAAAAACTTTTTTTTGTTTTTGCATGCGCCTTTTGGGCTTAGTGAAAATGATTCCATTTTTTCATGTTATTTCCTTTTTTTTGTCCATTCAGAACGAGAATGTCTAACTTCATATGACATAAATTGGCAACTATGACTTTGAAATAGAAACCGAAAAGGGTTCGCAACAGTTTTGCTGTCAGTTTCGTGAGGGCTTAGTCATATTTTTGCACCAATTTAGCACGGAAAATGAAATAATACTTTGGCGGGGATAATTAATTTAACGTATAAAACTTTAGACAGGATTTTTAATTTAATTTGATTGAAAATGACTCATTGGTATATGTATGGTATCTAATAGTTTTGAGCATGGGGATATTATATTCAGTTTTGTGTAATGATTGGAAATATGTAGGTACTTTGAATGGCTTTGCTAAAATCGGTAATGAATATTTAGCCCGCAAGGTATTTAGGTGAAAGAAGGGACTTATATGTTATAAGAAAAAACCATTAATATATTGGCAAAAAGGATTTTCAAAATAGTATTTCCAAAAAGTAAGCCTGCAATGTCGTAACTAGCCAGAGCCAACAGTGATGAATCAATGACAACCCAAGACAGCGTAGTATATTTATAAATATCATAGCTATGCACGACAGATTCTAAATACATTCAGAAGAGAAAACGTAAGCAGTAACAGGAAGGTTGAGAAAAATAGGAAACTTGTGATTTAATAAAACACAAGTCTATATTTATGTACAGAGATGAGTCTACTACTTAACGGGCTCCCGACTTATGAAGAGACCCATGAGACACGGCAGCCTTCTACTTTTTTAGTAGAAGACGTTATCTAGACGAAGCGTTCTGGCATCCGTAATAGCTTAATCCTTAAAACAAATGTTCGATCTTCCTAGTCGAGCTCTGAATTTGGCTGCAACAAGAAAATGGTCAGCGTCGACGATTATCAGGCTCCGTAGGCTCCGTTCAGGAGGTCATAAAACTCCTCCAGAGATTTTTCCAGAGCAAATATGTAGATGTTCTTCCTTCATAGATGACTTTACTTTCATATATTCATATTCTTTTAAAGCTCTCGACTTATTATCCAGTATTGATTACAGAATTTCAGTTTTGACAGAATGGATCTTTGCTCTTAACACCTCTTGATTGATGTCTTTAACCAATCGATAGTCATTTAAGACACATTGAAGCTTTGTAATCCATATCACCGATAATATTACAGAACTGTTTAGTAGTGGCAACAGTATCCGGCTTTGTCCACCAAATCGTTCTTGAATTGCAAATTCTTCTAGTACAGCTTAGGTACTTATGCACGGTTAGCCATATTTTCCAGTACACCTCTCATTCTGGTATTCGGTTAGTTTACCTTTCTTTTGGAGCTTAAAAACTATTTCTTTCTGCTAATTTGTGTCCGCATCAAAACCAATTTCCACCGCGTATTCGTATTTCAATTTATTGAATTTATTTCAATTCCCTTACCATTTCTCGATTAAATTTAATTCATCCTATTAGGTTGCGGTGTAAAAGCAGATTCCCATGATTACCTAATAAAAAAAAAAAAAAACAAACTCCCTCACATTTTATTGCGTAATCAGCGGATCGCCAAGTGATTCGGAATGCCACTAGTGTATCTCTGCGCTGCATTTGTAATGAATGCTCGATTCAGAATTGGTCATTCGAATGGTGACAGTTAAATTGCATTTGGTATTCCTCGGTATCACTGTAAAACGGACAATTAAACTGAATGAATGATGCGCCAATACGTGTGTGTCTGTGGCATCGAGTATATATTAGTCGTTGGCAACAGCAGCTCCTGCTATTTTACTGTCGGTATATTCTAGTTTTTTAATGGGTTTTTCAGTTTTCACACATTCTTTGCGTTTAGATGTGCAGTAAAAGTTTAAGGAAGCAACGTGAACGTAAATTAGACATTAGAAAAGAAATAATATCAGTTAAGAGTAACTACATACCTATTTGAAGAGTTTTCTCACGCATCAGTTACGTACGGAGCTTAGAATATTTTTTTTTTCCTAGAATCAGAGTGAAGTTCAGTACCTAATTCAGCGAGCGAATGCAATAAAATCCATAGATAGATTCTGGTACATATGTTTGCTTCAGTTGAAATTTAAAGATATGGAATGGCGATTGTTCTAAAATAAAGTTTTAGACCCTTGTTATAAAGGGTCTTCAATTTAGAGCTTTTAACGCCATGCAAAATTATTTTAAAACGTGGACCATTTCCGAAAGAAGCCGAGCTAGATATCTGTCAGATTTCGTATTTCACATCTAGTGGTAGTCTGTAATTTAAAATGAAAATAAAAATATTCATACACAGATATGTATATGTCTCGCTTTTACTAATTTAAAATGAATGTCATTAATGGAGGACCCTATATATGGCATTTGGCAGCCAATGAGATATTTGTGAAACAATGCCGAACATCGATGAAAGAGAGACTCTTTGCTTGAAAATCCCTATCCAGAAAAATTTTCGATTTTGTCTAGGTCCCGAAATTTAGGTAAAATTCACAAAATACGACTTTCCCTTGATTATCTGGGTGAAATAGGCAACAAAGAATAAAAGGGTTGAACCAAAAGACCTACAATCGGATGATCTAAAACATAGGCAACTTCGTTGCAAGATATGTGGCATTTGGCTCCCAATGAGATATTTATGGAACAATGTATAGAACATCGATGAAAGAGAGACTCTTTGCTTGAAAATCCCTATCCAGAAAAATTTTCGATTTTGTCCAGTTCCTGAAATTTAGGTAAAAATCACAAAATACGACTTTCCCTTGATTATCTGGGTGAAATAGGCAACAAAGAATAAAAGGGTTGAAGCAAAAGACCTACAATCGGATGATCTAAAACATAGGCAACTTCGTTGCAAGATATGTGGCATTTGGCTGCCAATGAGATATTTATGGAACAATGTATAGAACATCGATGAAAGAGAGACTCTTTGCTTGAAAATCCCTATCCAGAAAAATTTTCGATTTTGTCTAGGTCCCGAAATTTAGGTAAAATTCACAAATTACGACTTTCCCTTGATTATCTGGGTGAAATAGGCAACAAACAATAAAAGGGTTGAACCAAAAGACCTACAATCGGATGATCTAAAACATAGGCAACTTCGTTGCAAGATATGTGGCATTTGGCAGCCAATGAGATATTTATGGAACAATGTATAGAACATCGATGAAAGAGAGACTCTTTGCTTGAAAATCTTTATTCAGAAAAATTTTCGATTTTGTCCAGGTCCCGAAATTTAGGTAAAAATCACAAATTACGTCTTTCCCTTGATTATCTGGGTGAAATAGGCAACAAAGAATAAAAGGGTTGAACCAAAAGACCTACAATCGGATGATCTAAAACATAGGCAACTTCGTTGCAAGATATGTGGCATTTGGCTGCCAATGAGATATTTATGGAACAATGTATAGAACATCGATGAAAGAGAGACTCTGTGCTTGAAAATCCCTATCCAGAAAAATTTTCGATTTTGTCTAGGTCCCGAAATTTAGGTAAAATTCACAAATTACGACTTTCCCTTGATTATCTGGGTGAAATAGGCAACAAAGAATAAAAGGGTTGAACCAAAAGACCTACAATCGGATGATCTAAAACATAGGCAACTTCGTTGCAAGATATGTGGCATTTGGCTGCCAATGAGATATTTATGGAACAATGTATAGAACATCGATGAAAGAGAGACTCTTTGCTTGAAAATCTTTATTCAGAAAAATTTTCGATTTTGTCCAGGTCCCGAAATTTAGGTAAAAATCACAAATTACGTCTTTCCCTTGATTATCTGGGTGAAATAGGCAACAAAGAATAAAAGGGTTGAACCAAAAGACCTACAATCGGATGATCTAAAACATAGGCAACTTCGTTGCAAGATATGTGGCATTTGGCTCCCAATGAGATATTTATGGAACAATGTATAGAACATCGATGAAAGAGAGACTCTTTGCTTGAAAATCCCTATCCAGAAAAATTTTCGATTTTGTCTAGGTCCCGAAATTTAGGTAAAATTCACAAAATACGACTTTCCCTTGATTATCTGGGTGAAATAGGCAACAAAGAATAAAAGGGTTGAACCAAAAGACCTACAATCGGATGATCTAAAACATAGGCAACTTCGTTGCAAGATATGTGGCATTTGGCTGCCAATGAGATATTTATGGAACAATGTATAGAACATCGATGAAAGAGAGACTCTGTGCTTGAAAATCCCTATCCAGAAAAATTTTCGATTTTGTCTAGGTCCCGAAATTTAGGTAAAATTCACAAATTACGACTTTCCCTTGATTATCTGGGTGAAATAGGCAACAAAGAATAAAAGGGTTGAACCAAAAGACCTACAATCGGATGATCTAAAACATAGGCAACTTTGTTGCAAGATATGTGGCATTTGGCTCCCAATGAGATATTTATGGAACAATGTATAGAACATCGATGAAAGAGAGACTCTTTGCTTGAAAATCCCTATCCAGAAAAATTTTCGATTTTGTCCAGTTCCTGAAATTTAGTTAAAAATCACAAAATACGACTTTCCTTTGATTATCTGGGTGAAATAGGCAACAAAGAATAAAAGGGTTGAACCAAAAGACCTACAATCGGATGATCATAAACATAGGCAACATCGTTGCAAGATATGTGGCATTTGGCTGCCAATGAGATATTTATGGAACAATGTATAGAACATCGATGAAAGAGAGACTCTTTGCTTGAAAATCCCTATCCAGAAAAATTTTCGATTTTGTCTAGGTCCCGAAATTTAGGTAAAATTCACAAAATACGACTTTCCCTTGATTATCTGGGTGAAATAGGCAACAAAGAATAAAAGGGTTGAACCAAAAGACCTACAATCGGATGATCTAAAACATAGGCAACTTCGTTGCAAGATATGTGGCATTTGGCTGCCAATGAGATATTTATGGAACAATGTATAGAACATCGATGAAAGAGAGACTCTTTGCTTGAAAATCCCTATCCAGAAAAATTTTCGATTTTGTCTAGGTCCCGAAATTTAGGTAAAATTCACAAATTACGACTTTCCCTTGATTATCTGGCTGAAATAGGCAACAAAGAATAAAAGGGTTGAACCAAAAGACCTACAATCGGATGATCTAAAACATAGGCAACTTCGTTGCAAGATATGTGGCATTTGGCTGCCAATGAGATATTTGTGGAACAATGTATAGAACATCGATGAAAGAGAGACTCTTTGCTTGAAAATCCCTATCCAGAAAAATTTTCGATTTTGTCTAGGTCCCGAAATTTAGGTAAAATTCACAAATTACGACTTTCCCTTGATTATCTGGCTGAAATAGGCAACAAAGAATAAAAGGGTTGAACCAAAAGACCTACAATCGGATGATCTAAAACATAGGCAACTTCGTTGCAAGATATGTGGCATTTGGCTGCCAATGAGATATTTATGGAACAATGTATAGAACATCGATGAAAGAGAGACTCTGTGCTTGAAAATCCCTATCCAGAAAAATTTTCGATTTTGTCTAGGTCCCGAAATTTAGGTAAAATTCACAAAATACGACTTTCCCTTGATTATCTGGGTGAAATAGGCAACAAAGAATAAAAGGGTTGAACCAAAAGACCTACAATCGGATGATCTAAAACATAGGCAACTTCGTTGCAAGATATGTGGCATTTGGCTCCCAATGAGATATTTATGGAACAATGTATAGAACATCGATGAAAGAGAGACTCTTTGCTTGAAAATCCCTATCCAGAAAAATTTTCGATTTTGTCTAGGTCCCGAAATTTAGGTAAAATTCACAAACTACGACTTTCCCTTGATTATCTGGGTGAAATAGGCAACAAAGAATAAAAGGGTTGAACCAAAAGACCTACAATCGGATGATCTAAAACATAGGCAACTTCGTTGCAAGATATGTGGCATTTGGCTGCCAATGAGATATTTATGGAACAATGTATAGAACATCGATGAAAGAGAGACTCTTTGCTTGAAAATCCCTATCCAGAAAAATTTTCGATTTTGTCTAGGTCCCGAAATTTAGGTAAAATTCACAAATTACGACTTTCCCTTGATTATCTGGGTGAAATAGGCAACAAAGAATAAAAGGGTTGAACCAAAAGACCTACAATCGGATGATCTAAAACATAGGCAACTTCGTTGCAAGATATGTGGCATTTGGCTGCCAATGAGATATTTATGGAACAATGTATAGAACATCGATGAAAGAGAGACTCTGTGCTTGAAAATCCCTATCCAGAAAAATTTTCGATTTTGTCTAGGTCCCGAAATTTAGGTAAAATTCACAAAATACGACTTTCCCTTGATTATCTGGGTGAAATAGGCAACAAAGAATAAAAGGGTTGAACCAAAAGACCTACAATCGGATGATCTAAAACATAGGCAACTTCGTTGCAAGATATGTGGCATTTGGCTGCCAATGAGATATTTGTGGAACAATGTATAGAACATCGATGAAAGAGAGACTCTTTGCTTGAAAATCCCTATCCAGAAAAATTTTCGATTTTGTCTAGGTCCCGAAATTTAGGTAAAATTCACAAATTACGACTTTCCCTTGATTATCTGGCTGAAATAGGCAACAAAGAATAAAAGGGTTGAACCAAAAGACCTACAATCGGATGATCTAAAACATAGGCAACTTCGTTGCAAGATATGTGGCATTTGGCTGCCAATGAGATATTTATGGAACAATGTATAGAACATCGATGAAAGAGAGACTCTGTGCTTGAAAATCCCTATCCAGAAAAATTTTCGATTTTGTCTAGGTCCCGAAATTTAGGTAAAATTCACAAAATACGACTTTCCCTTGATTATCTGGGTGAAATAGGCAACAAAGAATAAAAGGGTTGAACCAAAAGACCTACAATCGGATGATCTAAAACATAGGCAACTTCGTTGCAAGATATGTGGCATTTGGCTCCCAATGAGATATTTATGGAACAATGTATAGAACATCGATGAAAGAGAGACTCTTTGCTTGAAAATCCCTATCCAGAAAAATTTTCGATTTTGTCTAGGTCCCGAAATTTAGGTAAAATTCACAAACTACGACTTTCCCTTGATTATCTGGGTGAAATAGGCAACAAAGAATAAAAGGGTTGAACCAAAAGACCTACAATCGGATGATCTAAAACATAGGCAACTTCGTTGCAAGATATGTGGCATTTGGCTGCCAATGAGATATTTATGGAACAATGTATAGAACATCGATGAAAGAGAGACTCTTTGCTTGAAAATCCCTATCCAGAAAAATTTTCGATTTTGTCTAGGTCCCGAAATTTAGGTAAAATTCACAAATTACGACTTTCCCTTGATTATCTGGGTGAAATAGGCAACAAAGAATAAAAGGGTTGAACCAAAAGACCTACAATCGGATGATCTAAAACATAGGCAACTTCGTTGCAAGATATGTGGCATTTGGCTGCCAATGAGATATTTATGGAACAATGTATAGAACATCGATGAAAGAGAGACTCTTTGCTTGAAAATCCCTATCCAGAAAAATTTTCGATTTTGTCTAGGTCCCGAAATTTAGGTAAAATTCACAAATTACGACTTTCCCTTGATTATCTGGGTGAAATAGGCAACAAAGAATAAAAGGGTTGAACCAAAAGACCTACAATCGGATGATCTAAGACATAGGCAACTTCGTTGCAAGATATGTGGCATTTGGCTCCCAATGAGATATTTATGGAACAATGTATAGAACATCGATGAAAGAGAGACTCTGTGCTTGAAAATCCCTATCCAGAAAAATTTTCGATTTTGTCTAGGTCCCGAAATTTAGGTAAAATTCACAAAATACGACTTTCCCTTGATTATCTGGGTGAAATAGGCAACAAAGAATAAAAGGGTTGAACCAAAAGACCTACAATCGGATGATCTAAAACATAGGCAACTTCGTTGCAAGATATGTGGCATTTGGCTCCCAATGAGATATTTATGGAACAATGTATAGAACATCGATGAAAGAGAGACTCTTTGCTTGAAAATCCCTATCCAGAAAAATTTTCGATTTTGTCTAGGTCCCGAAATTTAGGTAAAATTCACAAACTACGACTTTCCCTTGATTATCTGGGTGAAATAGGCAACAAAGAATAAAAGGGTTGAACCAAAAGACCTACAATCGGATGATCTAAAACATAGGCAACTTCGTTGCAAGATATGTGGCATTTGGCTGCCAATGAGATATTTATGGAACAATGTATAGAACATCGATGAAAGAGAGACTCTTTGCTTGAAAATCCCTATCCAGAAAAATTTTCGATTTTGTCTAGGTCCCGAAATTTAGGTAAAATTCACAAATTACGACTTTCCCTTGATTATCTGGGTGAAATAGGCAACAAAGAATAAAAGGGTTGAACCAAAAGACCTACAATCGGATGATCTAAAACATAGGCAACTTCGTTGCAAGATATGTGGCATTTGGCTGCCAATGAGATATTTATGGAACAATGTATAGAACATCGATGAAAGAGAGACTCTGTACTTGAAAATCCCTATCCAGAAAAATTTTCGATTTTGTCTAGGTCCCGAAATTTAGGTAAAATTCACAAAATACGACTTTCCCTTGATTATCTGGGTGAAATAGGCAACAAAGAATAAAAGGGTTGAACCAAAAGACCTACAATCGGATGATCTAAGACATAGGCAACTTCGTTGCAAGATATGTGGCATTTGGCTCCCAATGAGATATTTATGGAACAATGTATAGAACATCGATGAAAGAGAGACTCTGTGCTTGAAAATCCCTATCCAGAAAAATTTTCGATTTTGTCTAGGTCCCGAAATTTAGGTAAAATTCACAAAATACGACTTTCCCTTGATTATCTGGGTGAAATAGGCAACAAAGAATAAAAGGGTTGAACCAAAAGACCTACAATCGGATGATCTAAAACATAGGCAACTTCGTTGCAAGATATGTGGCATTTGGCTCCCAATGAGATATTTATGGAACAATGTATAGAACATCGATGAAAGAGAGACTCTTTGCTTGAAAATCCCTATCCAGAAAAATTTTCGATTTTGTCTAGGTCCCGAAATTTAGGTAAAATTCACAAACTACGACTTTCCCTTGATTATCTGGGTGAAATAGGCAACAAAGAATAAAAGGGTTGAACCAAAAGACCTACAATCGGATGATCTAAAACATAGGCAACTTCGTTGCAAGATATGTGGCATTTGGCTGCCAATGAGATATTTATGGAACAATGTATAGAACATCGATGAAAGAGAGACTCTTTGCTTGAAAATCCCTATCCAGAAAAATTTTCGATTTTGTCTAGGTCCCGAAATTTAGGTAAAATTCACAAAATACGACTTTCCCTTGATTATCTGGGTGAAATAGGCAACAAAGAATAAAAGGGTTGAACCAAAAGACCTACAATCGGATGATCTAAAACATAGGCAACTTCGTTGCAAGATATGTGGCATTTGGCTGCCAATGAGATATTTATGGAACAATGTATAGAACATCGATGAAAGAGAGACTCTGTGCTTGAAAATCCCTATCCAGAAAAATTTTCGATTTTGTCTAGGTCCCGAAATTTAGGTAAAATTCACAAAATACGACTTTCCCTTGATTATCTGGGTGAAATAGGCAACAAAGAATAAAAGGGTTGAACCAAAAGACCTACAATCGGATGATCTAAGACATAGGCAACTTCGTTGCAAGATATGTGGCATTTGGCTGCCAATGAGATATTTATGGAACAATGTATAGAACATCGATGAAAGAGAGACTCTGTGCTTGAAAATCCCTATCCAGAAAAATTTTCGATTTTGTCTAGGTCCCGAAATTTAGGTAAAATTCACAAAATACGACTTTCCCTTGATTATCTGGGTGAAATAGGCAACAAAGAATAAAAGGGTTGAACCAAAAGACCTACAATCGGATGATCTAAAACATAGGCAACTTCGTTGCAAGATATGTGGCATTTGGCTCCCAATGAGATATTTATGGAACAATGTATAGAACATCGATGAAAGAGAGACTCTTTGCTTGAAAATCCCTATCCAGAAAAATTTTCGATTTTGTCTAGGTCCCGAAATTTAGGTAAAATTCACAAATTACGACTTTCCCTTGATTATCTGGGTGAAATAGGCAACAAAGAATAAAAGGGTTGAACCAAAAGACCTACAATCGGATGATCTAAAACATAGGCAACTTCGTTGCAAGATATGTGGCATTTGGCTGCCAATGAGATATTTATGGAACAATGTATAGAACATCGATGAAAGAGAGACTCTGTGCTTGAAAATCCCTATCCAGAAAAATTTTCGATTTTGTCTAGGTCCCGAAATTTAGGTAAAATTCACAAAATACGACTTTCCCTTGATTATCTGGGTGAAATAGGCAACAAAGAATAAAAGGGTTGAACCAAAAGACCTACAATCGGATGATCTAAGACATAGGCAACTTCGTTGCAAGATATGTGGCATTTGGCTCCCAATGAGATATTTATGGAACAATGTATAGAACATCGATGAAAGAGAGACTCTGTGCTTGAAAATCCCTATCCAGAAAAATTTTCGATTTTGTCTAGGTCCCGAAATTTAGGTAAAATTCACAAAATACGACTTTCCCTTGATTATCTGGGTGAAATAGGCAACAAAGAATAAAAGGGTTGAACCAAAAGGCCTACAATCGGATGATCTAAGACATAGGCAACTTCGTTGCAAGATATGTGGCATTTGGCTGCCAATGAGATATTTATGGAACAATGTATAGAACATCGATGAAAGAGAGACTCTGTGCTTGAAAATCCCTATCCAGAAAAATTTTCGATTTTGTCTAGGTCCCGAAATTTAGGTAAAATTCACAAAATACGACTTTCCCTTGATTATCTGGGTGAAATAGGCAACAAAGAATAAAAGGGTTGAACCAAAAGACCTACAATCGGATGATCTAAAACATAGGCAACTTCGTTGCAAGATATGTGGCATTTGGCTGCCAATGAGATATTTATGGAACAATGTATAGAACATCGATGAAAGAGAGACTCTTTGCTTGAAAATCCCTATCCAGAAAAATTTTCGATTTTGTCTAGGTCCCGAAATTTAGGTAAAATTCACAAATTACGACTTTCCCTTGATTATCTGGGTGAAATAGGCAACAAAGAAGAAAAGGGTTGAACCAAAAGACCTACAATCGGATGATCTAAAACATAGGCAACTTCGTTGCAAGATATGTGGCATTTGGCTGCCAATGAGATATTTATGGAACAATGTATAGAACATCGATGAAAGAGAGACTCTGTGCTTGAAAATCCCTATCCAGAAAAATTTTCGATTTTGTCTAGGTCCCGAAATTTAGGTAAAATTCACAAAATACGACTTTCCCTTGATTATCTGGGTGAAATAGGCAACAAAGAATAAAAGGGTTGAACCAAAAGACCTACAATCGGATGATCTAAGACATAGGCAACTTCGTTGCAAGATATGTGGCATTTGGCTCCCAATGAGATATTTATGGAACAATGTATAGAACATCGATGAAAGAGAGACTCTGTGCTTGAAAATCCCTATCCAGAAAAATTTTCGATTTTGTCTAGGTCCCGAAATTTAGGTAAAATTCACAAAATACGACTTTCCCTTGATTATCTGGGTGAAATAGGCAACAAAGAATAAAAGGGTTGAACCAAAAGACCTACAATCGGATGATCTAAAACATAGGCAACTTCGTTGCAAGATATGTGGCATTTGGCTCCCAATGAGATATTTATGGAACAATGTATAGAACATCGATGAAAGAGAGACTCTTTGCTTGAAAATCCCTATCCAGAAAAATTTTCGATTTTGTCTAGGTCCCGAAATTTAGGTAAAATTCACAAACTACGACTTTCCCTTGATTATCTGGGTGAAATAGGCAACAAAGAATAAAAGGGTTGAACCAAAAGACCTACAATCGGATGATCTAAAACATAGGCAACTTCGTTGCAAGATATGTGGCATTTGGCTCCCAATGAGATATTTATGGAACAATGTATAGAACATCGATGAAAGAGAGACTCTGTGCTTGAAAATCCCTATCCAGAAAAATTTTCGATTTTGTCTAGGTCCCGAAATTTAGGTAAAATTCACAAAATACGACTTTCCCTTGATTATCTGGGTGAAATAGGCAACAAAGAATAAAAGGGTTGAACCAAAAGACCTACAATCGGATGATCTAAAACATAGGCAACTTCGTTGCAAGATATGTGGCATTTGGCTGCCAATGAGATATTTATGGAACAATGTATAGAACATCGATGAAAGAGAGACTCTGTGCTTGAAAATCCCTATCCAGAAAAATTTTCGATTTTGTCTAGGTCCCGAAATTTAGGTAAAATTCACAAAATACGACTTTCCCTTGATTATCTGGGTGAAATAGGCAACAAAGAATAAAAGGGTTGAACCAAAAGACCTACAATCGGATGATCTAAGACATAGGCAACTTCGTTGCAAGATATGTGGCATTTGGCTCCCAATGAGATATTTATGGAACAATGTATAGAACATCGATGAAAGAGAGACTCTTTGCTTGAAAATCCCTATCCAGAAAAATTTTCGATTTTGTCTAGGTCCCGAAATTTAGGTAAAATTCACAAACTACGACTTTCCCTTGATTATCTGGGTGAAATAGGCAACAAAGAATAAAAGGGTTGAACCAAAAGACCTACAATCGGATGATCTAAAACATAGGCAACTTCGTTGCAAGATATGTGGCATTTGGCTCCCAATGAGATATTTATGGAACAATGTATAGAACATCGATGAAAGAGAGACTCTGTGCTTGAAAATCCCTATCCAGAAAAATTTTCGATTTTGTCTAGGTCCCGAAATTTAGGTAAAATTCACAAAATACGACTTTCCCTTGATTATCTGGGTGAAATAGGCAACAAAGAATAAAAGGGTTGAACCAAAAGACCTACAATCGGATGATCTAAAACATAGGCAACTTCGTTGCAAGATATGTGGCATTTGGCTGCCAATGAGATATTTATGGAACAATGTATAGAACATCGATGAAAGAGAGACTCTGTGCTTGAAAATCCCTATCCAGAAAAATTTTCGATTTTGTCTAGGTCCCGAAATTTAGGTAAAATTCACAAAATACGACTTTCCCTTGATTATCTGGGTGAAATAGGCAACAAAGAATAAAAGGGTTGAACCAAAAGACCTACAATCGGATGATCTAAGACATAGGCAACTTCGTTGCAAGATATGTGGCATTTGGCTCCCAATGAGATATTTATGGAACAATGTATAGAACATCGATGAAAGAGAGACTCTGTGCTTGAAAATCCCTATCCAGAAAAATTTTCGATTTTGTCTAGGTCCCGAAATTTAGGTAAAATTCACAAAATACGACTTTCCCTTGATTATCTGGGTGAAATAGGCAACAAAGAATAAAAGGGTTGAACCAAAAGACCTACAATCGGATGATCTAAAACATAGGCAACTTCGTTGCAAGATATGTGGCATTTGGCTCCCAATGAGATATTTATGGAACAATGTATAGAACATCGATGAAAGAGAGACTCTGTGCTTGAAAATCCCTATCCAGAAAAATTTTCGATTTTGTCCAGTTCCTGAAATTTAGGTAAAAGTCACAAATTACGACTTTCCCTTGATTATCTGGGTGAAATAGGCAACAAAGAATAAAAGGGTTGAACCAAAAGACCTACAATCGGATGATCTAAAACATAGGCAACTTCGTTGCAAGATATGTGGCATTTGGCTGCCAATGAGATATTTATGGAACAATGTATAGAACATCGATGAAAGAGAGACTCTGTGCTTGAAAATCCCTATCCAGAAAAATTTTCGATTTTGTCTAGGTCCCGAAATTTAGGTAAAATTCACAAAATACGACTTTCCCTTGATTATCTGGGTGAAATAGGCAACAAAGAATAAAAGGGTTGAACCAAAAGACCTACAATCGGATGATCTAAGACATAGGCAACTTCGTTGCAAGATATGTGGCATTTGGCTCCCAATGAGATATTTATGGAACAATGTATAGAACATCGATGAAAGAGAGACTCTTTGCTTGAAAATCCCTATCCAGAAAAATTTTCGATTTTGTCTAGGTCCCGAAATTTAGGTAAAATTCACAAACTACGACTTTCCCTTGATTATCTGGGTGAAATAGGCAACAAAGAATAAAAGGGTTGAACCAAAAGACCTACAATCGGATGATCTAAAACATAGGCAACTTCGTTGCAAGATATGTGGCATTTGGCTCCCAATGAGATATTTATGGAACAATGTATAGAACATCGATGAAAGAGAGACTCTGTGCTTGAAAATCCCTATCCAGAAAAATTTTCGATTTTGTCTAGGTCCCGAAATTTAGGTAAAATTCACAAAATACGACTTTCCCTTGATTATCTGGGTGAAATAGGCAACAAAGAATAAAAGGGTTGAACCAAAAGACCTACAATCGGATGATCTAAAACATAGGCAACTTCGTTGCAAGATATGTGGCATTTGGCTGCCAATGAGATATTTATGGAACAATGTATAGAACATCGATGAAAGAGAGACTCTGTGCTTGAAAATCCCTATCCAGAAAAATTTTCGATTTTGTCTAGGTCCCGAAATTTAGGTAAAATTCACAAAATACGACTTTCCCTTGATTATCTGGGTGAAATAGGCAACAAAGAATAAAAGGGTTGAACCAAAAGACCTACAATCGGATGATCTAAGACATAGGCAACTTCGTTGCAAGATATGTGGCATTTGGCTCCCAATGAGATATTTATGGAACAATGTATAGAACATCGATGAAAGAGAGACTCTGTGCTTGAAAATCCCTATCCAGAAAAATTTTCGATTTTGTCTAGGTCCCGAAATTTAGGTAAAATTCACAAAATACGACTTTCCCTTGATTATCTGGGTGAAATAGGCAACAAAGAATAAAAGGGTTGAACCAAAAGACCTACAATCGGATGATCTAAAACATAGGCAACTTCGTTGCAAGATATGTGGCATTTGGCTCCCAATGAGATATTTATGGAACAATGTATAGAACATCGATGAAAGAGAGACTCTGTGCTTGAAAATCCCTATCCAGAAAAATTTTCGATTTTGTCCAGTTCCTGAAATTTAGGTAAAAGTCACAAATTACGACTTTCCCTTGATTATCTGGGTGAAATAGGCAACAAAGAATAAAAGGGTTGAACCAAAAGACCTACAATCGGATGATCTAAAACATAGGCAACTTCGTTGCAAGATATGTGGCATTTGGCTGCCAATGAGATATTTATGGAACAATGTATAGAACATCGATGAAAGAGAGACTCTGTGCTTGAAAATCCCTATCCAGAAAAATTTTCGATTTTGTCTAGGTCCCGAAATTTAGGTAAAATTCACAAATTACGACTTTCCCTTGATTATCTGGGTGAAATAGGCAACAAAGCATAAAAGGGTTGAACCAAAAGACCTACAATCGGATGATCTAAAACATAGGCAACTTCGTTGCAAGATATGTGGCATTTGGCTGCCAATGAGATATTTATGGAACAATGTATAGAACATCGATGAAAGAGAGACTCTGTGCTTGAAAATCCCTATCCAGAAAAATTTTCGATTTTGTCCAGTTCCTGAAATTTAGGTAAAAGTCACAAATTACGACTTTCCCTTGATTATCTGGGTGAAATAGGCAACAAAGAATAAAAGGGTTGAACCAAAAGACCTACAATCGGATGATCTAAGACATAGGCAACTTCGTTGCAAGATATGTGGCATTTGGCTCCCAATGAGATATTTATGGAACAATGTATAGAACATCGATGAAAGAGAGACTCTTTGCTTGAAAATCTTTATTCAGAAAAATTTTCGATTTTGTCCAGGTCCCGAAATTTAGGTAAAAATCACAAATTACGTCTTTCCCTTGATTATCTGGGTGAAATAGGCAACAAAGAATAAAAGGGTTGAACCAAAAGACCTACAATCGGATGATCTAAAACATAGGCAACTTCGTTGCAAGATATGTGGCATTTGGCTGCCAATGAGATATTTATGGAACAATGTATAGAACATCGATGAAAGAGAGACTCTTTGCTTGAAAATCTTTATTCAGAAAAATTTTCGATTTTGTCCAGGTCCCGAAATTTAGGTAAAAATCACAAATTACGTCTTTCCCTTGATTATCTGGGTGAAATAGGCAACAAAGAATAAAAGGGTTGAACCAAAAGACCTACAATCGGATGATCTAAAACATAGGCAACTTCGTTGCAAGATATGTGGCATTTGGCTGCCAATGAGATATTTATGGAACAATGTATAGAACATCGATGAAAGAGAGACTCTTTGCTTGAAAATCCCTATCCAGAAAAATTTTCGATTTTGTCTAGGTCCCGAAATTTAGGTAAAATTCACAAAATACGACTTTCCCTTGATTATCTGGGTGAAATAGGCAACAAAGAATAAAAGGGTTGAACCAAAAGACCTACAATCGGATGATCTAAAACATAGGCAACTTCGTTGCAAGATATGTGGCATTTGGCTGCCAATGAGATATTTATGGAACAATGTATAGAACATCGATGAAAGAGAGACTCTTTGCTTGAAAATCTTTATTCAGAAAAATTTTCGATTTTGTCCAGGTCCCGAAATTTAGGTAAAATTCACAAAATACGACTTTCCCTTGATTATCTGGGTGAAATAGGCAACAAAGAATAAAAGGGTTGAACCAAAAGACCTACAATCGGATGATCTAAAACATAGGCAACTTCGTTGCAAGATATGTGGCATTTGGCTGCCAATGAGATATTTATGGAACAATGTATAGAACATCGATGAAAGAGAGACTCTTTGCTTGAAAATCCCTATCCAGAAAAATTTTCGATTTTGTCTAGGTCCCGAAATTTAGGTAAAATTCACAAATTACGACTTTCCCTTGATTATCTGGGTGAAATAGGCAACAAAGAATAAAAGGGTTGAACCAAAAGACCTACAATCGGATGATCTAAAACATAGGCAACTTCGTTGCAAGATATGTGGCATTTGGCTCCCAATGAGATATTTATGGAACAATGTATAGAACATCGATGAAAGAGAGACTCTTTGCTTGAAAATCCCTATCCAGAAAAATTTTCGATTTTGTCTAGGTCCCGAAATTTAGGTAAAATTCACAAATTACGACTTTCCCTTGATTATCTGGGTGAAATAGGCAACAAAGAATAAAAGGGTTGAACCAAAAGACCTACAATCGGATGATCTAAAACATAGGCAACTTCGTTGCAAGATATGTGGCATTTGGCTCCCAATGAGATATTTATGGAACAATGTATAGAACATCGATGAAAGAGAGACTCTTTGCTTGAAAATCTTTATTCAGAAAAATTTTCGATTTTGTCCAGGTCCCGAAATTTAGGTAAAAATCACAAATTACGTCTTTCCCTTGATTATCTGGGTGAAATAGGCAACAAAGAATAAAAGGGTTGAACCAAAAGACCTACAATCGGATGATCTAAAACATAGGCAACTTCGTTGCAAGATATGTGGCATTTGGCTGCCAATGAGATATTTATGGAACAATGTATAGAACATCGATGAAAGAGAGACTCTGTGCTTGAAAATCCCTATCCAGAAAAATTTTCGATTTTGTCTAGGTCCCGAAATTTAGGTAAAATTCACAAAATACGACTTTCCCTTGATTATCTGGGTGAAATAGGCAACAAAGAATAAAAGGGTTGAACCAAAAGACCTACAATCGGATGATCTAAAACATAGGCAACTTCGTTGCAAGATATGTGGCATTTGGCTGCCAATGAGATATTTATGGAACAATGTATAGAACATCGATGAAAGAGAGACTCTTTGCTTGAAAATCCCTATCCAGAAAAATTTTCGATTTTGTCTAGGTCCCGAAATTTAGGTAAAATTCACAAAATACGACTTTCCCTTGATTATCTGGGTGAAATAGGCAACAAAGAATAAAAGGGTTGAACCAAAAGACCTACAATCGGTTGATCTAGAACATAGGCAACTTCGTTGCAAGATATGTGGCATTTGGCTCCCAATGAGATATTTATGGAACAATGTATAGAACATCGATGAAAGAGAGACTCTTTGCTTGAAAATCCCTATCCAGAAAAATTTTCGATTTTGTCCAGTTCCTGAAATTTAGGTAAAAATCACAAAATACGACTTTCCCTTGATTATCTGGGTGAAATAGGCAACAAAGAATAAAAGGGTTGAAGCAAAAGACCTACAATCGGATGATCTAAAACATAGGCAACTTCGTTGCAAGATATGTGGCATTTGGCTGCCAATGAGATATTTATGGAACAATGTATAGAACATCGATGAAAGAGAGACTCTTTGCTTGAAAATCCCTATCCAGAAAAATTTTCGATTTTGTCTAGGTCCCGAAATTTAGGTAAAATTCACAAATTACGACTTTCCCTTGATTATCTGGGTGAAATAGGCAACAAAGAATAAAAGGGTTGAACCAAAAGACCTACAATCGGATGATCTAAAACATAGGCAACTTCGTTGCAAGATATGTGGCATTTGGCTGCCAATGAGATATTTATGGAACAATGTATAGAACATCGATGAAAGAGAGACTCTTTGCTTGAAAATCCCTATCCAGAAAAATTTTCGATTTTGTCTAGGTCCCGAAATTTAGGTAAAATTCACAAATTACGACTTGCCCTTGATTATCTGGGTGAAATAGGCAACAAAGAATAAAAGGGTTGAACCAAAAGACCTACAATCGGATGATCTAAAACATAGGCAACTTCGTTGCAAGATATGTGGCATTTGGCTCCCAATGAGATATTTATGGAACAATGTATAGAACATCGATGAAAGAGAGACTCTTTGCTTGAAAATCCCTATCCAGAAAAATTTTCGATTTTGTCCAGTTCCTGAAATTTAGGTAAAAATCACAAAATACGACTTTCCTTTGATTATCTGGGTGAAATAGGCAACAAAGAATAAAAGGGTTGAACCAAAAGACCTACAATCGGATGATCTTAAACATAGGCAACATCGTTGCAAGATATGTGGCATTTGGCTGCCAATGAGATATTTATGGAACAATGTATAGAACATCGATGAAAGAGAGACTCTGTGCTTGAAAATCCCTATCCAGAAAAATTTTCGATTTTGTCTAGGTCCCGAAATTTAGGTAAAATTCACAAAATACGACTTTCCCTTGATTATCTGGGTGAAATAGGCAACAAAGAATAAAAGGGTTGAACCAAAAGACCTACAATCGGATGATCTAAAACATAGGCAACTTCGTTGCAAGATATGTGGCATTTGGCTGCCAATGAGATATTTATGGAACAATGTATAGAACATCGATGAAAGAGAGACTCTTTGCTTGAAAATCCCTATCCAGAAAAATTTTCGATTTTGTCTAGGTCCCGAAATTTAGGTAAAATTCACAAATTACGACTTTCCCTTGATTATCTGGGTGAAATAGGCAACAAAGAATAAAAGGGTTGAACCAAAAGACCTACAATCGGATGATCTAAAACATAGGCAACTTCGTTGCAAGATATGTGGCATTTGGCTCCCAATGAGATATTTATGGAACAATGTATAGAACATCGATGAAAGAGAGACTCTTTGCTTGAAAATCCCTATCCAGAAAAATTTTCGATTTTGTCCAGTTCCTGAAATTTAGGTAAAAATCACAAAATACGACTTTCCTTTGATTATCTGGGTGAAATAGGCAACAAAGAATAAAAGGGTTGAACCAAAAGACCTACAATCGGATGATCTTAAACATAGGCAACATCGTTGCAAGATATGTGGCATTTGGCTGCCAATGAGATATTTATGGAACAATGTATAGAACATCGATGAAAGAGAGACTCTTTGCTTGAAAATCCCTATCCAGAAAAATTTTCGATTTTGTCTAGGTCCCGAAATTTAGGTAAAATTCACAAAATACGACTTTCCCTTGATTATCTGGGTGAAATAGGCAACAAAGAATAAAAGGGTTGAACCAAAAGACCTACAATCGGATGATCTAAAACATAGGCAACTTCGTTGCAAGATATGTGGCATTTGGCTGCCAATGAGATATTTATGGAACAATGTATAGAACATCGATGAAAGAGAGACTCTTTGCTTGAAAATCCCTATCCAGAAAAATTTTCGATTTTGTCTAGGTCCCGAAATTTAGGTAAAATTCACAAATTACGACTTTCCCTTGATTATCTGGGTGAAATAGGCAACAAAGAATAAAAGGGTTGAACCAAAAGACCTACAATCGGATGATCTAAAACATAGGCAACTTCGTTGCAAGATATGTGGTATTTGGCAGCCAATGAGATATTTATGGAATAATGTATAGAACATCGATGAAAGAGAGACTCTTTGCTTGAAAATCTTTATTCAGAAAAATTTTCGATTTTGTCCAGGTCCCGAAATTTAGGTAAAAATCACAAATTACGTCTTTCCCTTGATTATCTGGGTGAAATAGGCAACAAAGAATAAAAGGGTTGAACCAAAAGACCTACAATCGGATGATCTAAAACATAGGCAACTTCGTTGCAAGATATGTGGCATTTGGCTGCCAATGAGATATTTATGGAACAATGTATAGAACATCGATGAAAGAGAGACTCTGTGCTTGAAAATCCCTATCCAGAAAAATTTTCGATTTTGTCTAGGTCCCGAAATTTAGGTAAAATTCACAAAATACGACTTTCCCTTGATTATCTGGGTGAAATAGGCAACAAAGAATAAAAGGGTTGAACCAAAAGACCTACAATCGGATGATCTAAAACATAGGCAACTTCGTTGCAAGATATGTGGCATTTGGCTGCCAATGAGATATTTATGGAACAATGTATAGAACATCGATGAAAGAGAGACTCTTTGCTTGAAAATCCCTATCCAGAAAAATTTTCGATTTTGTCTAGGTCCCGAAATTTAGGTAAAATTCACAAAATACGACTTTCCCTTGATTATCTGGGTGAAATAGGCAACAAAGAATAAAAGGGTTGAACCAAAAGACCTACAATCGGATGATCTAAAACATAGGCAACTTCGTTGCAAGATATGTGGCATTTGGCTCCCAATGAGATATTTATGGAACAATGTATAGAACATCGATGAAAGAGAGACTCTTTGCTTGAAAATCCCTATCCAGAAAAATTTTCGATTTTGTCTAGGTCCCGAAATTTAGGTAAAATTCACAAAATACGACTTTCCCTTGATTATCTGGGTGAAATAGGCAACAAAGAATAAAAGGGTTGAACCAAAAGACCTACAATCGGATGATCTAAAACATAGGCAACTTCGTTGCAAGATATGTGGCATTTGGCTCCCAATGAGATATTTATGGAACAATGTATAGAACATCGATGAAAGAGAGACTCTTTGCTTGAAAATCCCTATCCAGAAAAATTTTCGATTTTGTCCAGTTCCTGAAATTTAGGTAAAAATCACAAAATACGACTTTCCCTTGATTATCTGGGTGAAATAGGCAACAAAGAATAAAAGGGTTGAACCAAAAGACCTACAATCGGATGATCTTAAACATAGGCAACATCGTTGCAAGATATGTGGCATTTGGCTGCCAATAAGATATTTATGGAACAATGTATAGACCATCGATGAAAGAGAGACTCTTTGCTTGAAAATCCCTATCCAGAAAAATTTTCGATTTTGTCTAGGTCCCGAAATTTAGGTAAAATTCACAAATTACGACTTTCCCTTGATTATCTGGGTGAAATAGGCAACAAAGAATAAAAGGGTTGAACCAAAAGACCTACAATCGGATGATCTTAAACATAGGCAACATCGTTGCAAGATATGTGGCATTTGGCTGCCAATAAGATATTTATGGAACAATGTATAGACCATCGATGAAAGAGAGACTCTTTGCTTGAAAATCCCTATCCAGAAAAATTTTCGATTTTGTCTAGGTCCCGAAATTTAGGTAAAAATCACAAAATACGACTTTCCCTTGATTATCTGGGTGAAATAGGCAACAAAGAATAAAAGGGTTGAACCAAAAGACCTACAATCGGATGATCTAAAACATAGGCAACTTCGTTGCAAGATATGTGGCATTTGGCTGCCAATGAGATATTTATGGAACAATGTATAGACCATCGATGAAAGAGAGACTCTGTGCTTGAAAATCCCTATCCAGAAAAATTTTCGATTTTGTCTAGGTCCCGAAATTTAGGTAAAATTCACAAAATACGACTTTCCCTTGATTATCTGGGTGAAATAGGCAACAAAGAATAAAAGGGTTGAACCAAAAGACCTACAATCGGATGATCTAAAACATAGGCAACTTCGTTGCAAGATATGTGGCATTTGGCTGCCAATGAGATATTTATGGAACAATGTATAGAACATCGATGAAAGAGAGACTCTTTGCTTGAAAATCCCTATCCAGAAAAATTTTCGATTTTGTCTAGGTCCCGAAATTTAGGTAAAATTCACAAAATACGACTTTCCCTTGATTATCTGGGTGAAATAGGCAACAAAGAATAAAAGGGTTGAACCAAAAGACCTACAATCGGATGATCTAAAACATAGGCAACTTCGTTGCAAGATATGTGGCATTTGGCTGCCAATGAGATATTTATGGAACAATGTATAGAACATCGATGAAAGAGAGACTCTGTGCTTGAAAATCCCTATCCAGAAAAATTTTCGATTTTGTCCAGTTCCTGAAATTTAGGTAAAAATCACAAAATACGACTTTCCCTTGATTATCTGGGTGAAATAGGCAACAAAGAATAAAAGGGTTGAACCAAAAGACCTACAATCGGATGATCTAAAACATAGGCAACATCGTTGCAAGATATGTGGCATTTGGCTGCCAATGAGATATTTATGGAACAATGTATAGAACATCGATGAAAGAGAGACTCTGTGCTTGAAAATCCCTATCCAGAAAAATTTTCGATTTTGTCTAGGTCCCGAAATTTAGGTAAAATTCACAAAATACGACTTTCCCTTGATTATCTGGGTGAAATAGGCAACAAAGAATAAAAGGGTTGAACCAAAAGACCTACAATCGGATGATCTAAAACATAGGCAACTTCGTTGCAAGATATGTGGCATTTGGCTGCCAATGAGATATTTATGGAACAATGTATAGAACATCGATGAAAGAGAGACTCTTTGCTTGAAAATCCCTATCCAGAAAAATTTTCGATTTTGTCCAGTTCCTGAAATTTAGGTAAAAATCACAAAATACGACTTTCCCTTGATTATCTGGGTGAAATAGGCAACAAAGAATAAAAGGGTTGAACCAAAAGACCTACAATCGGATGATCTTAAACATAGGCAACATCGTTGCAAGATATGTGGCATTTGGCTGCCAATAAGATATTTATCGAACAATGTATAGACCATCGATGAAAGAGAGACTCTGTGCTTGAAAATCCCTATCCAGAAAAATTTTCGATTTTGTCTAGGTCCCGAAATTTAGGTAAAATTCACAAAATACGACTTTCCCTTGATTATCTGGGTGAAATAGGCAACAAAGAATAAAAGGGTTGAACCAAAAGACCTACAATCGGATGATCTAAAACATAGGCAACTTCGTTGCAAGATATGTGGCATTTGGCTGCCAATGAGATATTTATGGAACAATGTATAGAACATCGATGAAAGAGAGACTCTTTGCTTGAAAATCCCTATCCAGAAAAATTTTCGATTTTGTCCAGTTCCTGAAATTTAGGTAAAAATCACAAAATACGACTTTCCCTTGATTATCTGGGTGAAATAGGCAACAAAGAATAAAAGGGTTGAACCAAAAGACCTACAATCGGATGATCTTAAACATAGGCAACATCGTTGCAAGATATGTGGCATTTGGCTGCCAATGAGATATTTATGGAACAATGTATAGAACATCGATGAAAGAGAGACTCTTTGCTTGAAAATCCCTATCCAGAAAAATTTTCGATTTTGTCCAGTTCCTGAAATTTAGGTAAAAATCACAAAATACGACTTTCCCTTGATTATCTGGGTGAAATAGGCAACAAAGAATAAAAGGGTTGAACCAAAAGACCTACAATCGGATGATCTTAAACATAGGCAACATCGTTGCAAGATATGTGGCATTTGGCTGCCAATAAGATATTTATCGAACAATGTATAGACCATCGATGAAAGAGAGACTCTGTGCTTGAAAATCCCTATCCAGAAAAATTTTCGATTTTGTCTAGGTCCCGAAATTTAGGTAAAATTCACAAAATACGACTTTCCCTTGATTATCTGGGTGAAATAGGCAACAAAGAATAAAAGGGTTGAACCAAAAGACCTACAATCGGATGATCTAAAACATAGGCAACATCGTTGCAAGATATGTGGCATTTGGCTGCCAATGAGATATTTATGGAACAATGTATAGAACATCGATGAAAGAGAGACTCTGTGCTTGAAAATCCCTATCCAGAAAAATTTTCGATTTTGTCTAGGTCCCGAAATTTAGGTAAAATTCACAAAATACGACTTTCCCTTGATTATCTGGGTGAAATAGGCAACAAAGAATAAAAGGGTTGAACCAAAAGACCTACAATCGGATGATCTAAAACATAGGCAACTTCGTTGCAAGATATGTGGCATTTGGCTGCCAATGAGATATTTATGGAACAATGTATAGAACATCGATGAAAGAGAGACTCTTTGCTTGAAAATCCCTATCCAGAAAAATTTTCGATTTTGTCCAGTTCCTGAAATTTAGGTAAAAATCACAAAATACGACTTTCCCTTGATTATCTGGGTGAAATAGGCAACAAAGAATAAAAGGGTTGAACCAAAAGACCTACAATCGGATGATCTTAAACATAGGCAACATCGTTGCAAGATATGTGGCAATTTTCTGCCAATAAGATATTTATGGAACAATGTATAGAACATCGATGAAAGAGAGACTCTTTGCTTGAAAATCCCTATCCAGAAAAATTTTCGATTTTGTCTAGGTCCCGAAATTTAGGTAAAATTCACAAAATACGACTTTCCCTTGATTATCTGGGTGAAATAGGCAACAAAGAATAAAAGGGTTGAACCAAAAGACCTACAATCGGATGATCTAAAACATAGGCAACTTCGTTGCAAGATATGTGGCATTTGGCTGCCAATGAGATATTTATGGAACAATGTATAGACCATCGATGAAAGAGAGACTCTGTGCTTGAAAATCCCTATCCAGAAAAATTTTCGATTTTGTCTAGGTCCCGAAATTTAGGTAAAATTCACAAAATACGACTTTCCCTTGATTATCTGGGTGAAATAGGCAACAAAGAATAAAAGGGTTGAACCAAAAGACCTACAATCGGATGATCTAAAACATAGGCAACTTCGTTGCAAGATATGTGGCATTTGGCTGCCAATGAGATATTTATGGAACAATGTATAGAACATCGATGAAAGAGAGACTCTTTGCTTGAAAATCCCTATCCAGAAAAATTTTCGATTTTGTCTAGGTCCCGAAATTTAGGTAAAATTCACAAAATACGACTTTCCCTTGATTATCTGGGTGAAATAGGCAACAAAGAATAAAAGGGTTGAACCAAAAGACCTACAATCGGATGATCTAAAACATAGGCAACTTCGTTGCAAGATATGTGGCATTTGGCTCCCAATAAGATATTTATGGAACAATGTATAGAACATCGATGAAAGAGAGACTCTTTGCTTGAAAATCCCTATCCAGAAAAATTTTCGATTTTGTCTAGGTCCCGAAATTTAGGTAAAATTCACAAAATACGACTTTCCCTTGATTATCTGGGTGAAATAGGCAACAAAGAATAAAAGGGTTGAACCAAAAGACCTACAATCGGATGATCTAAAACATAGGCAACTTCGTTGCAAGATATGTGGCATTTGGCTGCCAATGAGATATTTATGGAACAATGTATAGACCATCGATGAAAGAGAGACTCTGTGCTTGAAAATCCCTATCCAGAAAAATTTTCGATTTTGTCTAGGTCCCGAAATTTAGGTAAAATTCACAAAATACGACTTTCCCTTGATTATCTGGGTGAAATAGGCAACAAAGAATAAAAGGGTTGAACCAAAAGACCTACAATCGGATGATCTAAAACATAGGCAACTTCGTTGCAAGATATGTGGCATTTGGCTGCCAATGAGATATTTATGGAACAATGTATAGAACATCGATGAAAGAGAGACTCTTTGCTTGAAAATCCCTATCCAGAAAAATTTTCGATTTTGTCTAGGTCCCGAAATTTAGGTAAAATTCACAAAATACGACTTTCCCTTGATTATCTGGGTGAAATAGGCAACAAAGAATAAAAGGGTTGAACCAAAAGACCTACAATCGGATGATCTAAAACATAGGCAACTTCGTTGCAAGATATGTGGCATTTGGCTCCCAATGAGATATTTATGGAACAATGTATAGAACATCGATGAAAGAGAGACTCTTTGCTTGAAAATCCCTATCCAGAAAAATTTTCGATTTTGTCCAGTTCCTGAAATTTAGGTAAAAATCACAAAATACGACTTTCCCTTGATTATCTGGGTGAAATAGGCAACAAAGAATAAAAGGGTTGAACCAAAAGACCTACAATCGGATGATCTAAAACATAGGCAACTTCGTTGCAAGATATGTGGCATTTGGCTGCCAATGAGATATTTATGGAACAATGTATAGAACATCGATGAAAGAGAGACTCTGTGCTTGAAAATCCCTATCCAGAAAAATTTTCGATTTTGTCCAGTTCCTGAAATTTAGGTAAAAATCACAAAATACGACTTTCCCTTGATTATCTGGGTGAAATAGGCAACAAAGAATAAAAGGGTTGAACCAAAAGACCTACAATCGGATGATCTAAAACATAGGCAACATCGTTGCAAGATATGTGGCATTTGGCTGCCAATGAGATATTTATGGAACAATGTATAGAACATCGATGAAAGAGAGACTCTGTGCTTGAAAATCCCTATCCAGAAAAATTTTCGATTTTGTCTAGGTCCCGAAATTTAGGTAAAATTCACAAAATACGACTTTCCCTTGATTATCTGGGTGAAATAGGCAACAAAGAATAAAAGGGTTGAACCAAAAGACCTACAATCGGATGATCTAAAACATAGGCAACTTCGTTGCAAGATATGTGGCATTTGGCTGCCAATGAGATATTTATGGAACAATGTATAGAACATCGATGAAAGAGAGACTCTTTGCTTGAAAATCCCTATCCAGAAAAATTTTCGATTTTGTCCAGTTCCTGAAATTTAGGTAAAAATCACAAAATACGACTTTCCCTTGATTATCTGGGTGAAATAGGCAACAAAGAATAAAAGGGTTGAACCAAAAGACCTACAATCGGATGATCTTAAACATAGGCAACATCGTTGCAAGATATGTGGCATTTGGCTGCCAATAAGATATTTATCGAACAATGTATAGACCATCGATGAAAGAGAGACTCTGTGCTTGAAAATCCCTATCCAGAAAAATTTTCGATTTTGTCTAGGTCCCGAAATTTAGGTAAAATTCACAAAATACGACTTTCCCTTGATTATCTGGGTGAAATAGGCAACAAAGAATAAAAGGGTTGAACCAAAAGACCTACAATCGGATGATCTAAAACATAGGCAACTTCGTTGCAAGATATGTGGCATTTGGCTCCCAATGAGATATTTATGGAACAATGTATAGAACATCGATGAAAGAGAGACTCTTTGCTTGAAAATCCCTATCCAGAAAATTTTCGATTTTGTCTAGGTCCCGAAATTTAGGTAAAATTCACAAAATACGACTTTCCCTTGATTATCTGGGTGAAATAGGCAACAAAGAATAAAAGGGTTGAACCAAAAGACCTACAATCGGATGATCTAAAACATAGGCAACTTCGTTGCAAGATATGTGGCATTTGGCTCCCAATGAGATATTTATGGAACAATGTATAGAACATCGATGAAAGAGAGACTCTTTGCTTGAAAATCCCTATCCAGAAAAATTTTCGATTTTGTCCAGTTCCTGAAATTTAGGTAAAAATCACAAAATACGACTTTCCCTTGATTATCTGGGTGAAATAGGCAACAAAGAATAAAAGGGTTGAACCAAAAGACCTACAATCGGATGATCTAAAACATAGGCAACTTCGTTGCAAGATATGTGGCATTTGGCTGCCAATGAGATATTTATGGAACAATGTATAGAACATCGATGAAAGAGAGACTCTTTGCTTGAAAATCCCTATCCAGAAAAATTTTCGATTTTGTCCAGTTCCTGAAATTTAGGTAAAAATCACAAAATACGACTTTCCCTTGATTATCTGGGTGAAATAGGCAACAAAGAATAAAAGGGTTGAACCAAAAGACCTACAATCGGATGATCTTAAACATAGGCAACATCGTTGCAAGATATGTGGCATTTGGCTGCCAATGAGATATTTATGGAACAATGTATAGAACATCGATGAAAGAGAGACTCTTTGCTTGAAAATCCCTATCCAGAAAAATTTTCGATTTTGTCCAGTTCCTGAAATTTAGGTAAAAATCACAAAATACGACTTTCCCTTGATTATCTGGGTGAAATAGGCAACAAAGAATAAAAGGGTTGAACCAAAAGACCTACAATCGGATGATCTTAAACATAGGCAACATCGTTGCAAGATATGTGGCATTTGGCTGCCAATAAGATATTTATCGAACAATGTATAGACCATCGATGAAAGAGAGACTCTGTGCTTGAAAATCCCTATCCAGAAAAATTTTCGATTTTGTCTAGGTCCCGAAATTTAGGTAAAATTCACAAAATACGACTTTCCCTTGATTATCTGGGTGAAATAGGCAACAAAGAATAAAAGGGTTGAACCAAAAGACCTACAATCGGATGATCTAAAACATAGGCAACATCGTTGCAAGATATGTGGCATTTGGCTGCCAATGAGATATTTATGGAACAATGTATAGAACATCGATGAAAGAGAGACTCTGTGCTTGAAAATCCCTATCCAGAAAAATTTTCGATTTTGTCTAGGTCCCGAAATTTAGGTAAAATTCACAAAATACGACTTTCCCTTGATTATCTGGGTGAAATAGGCAACAAAGAATAAAAGGGTTGAACCAAAAGACCTACAATCGGATGATCTAAAACATAGGCAACTTCGTTGCAAGATATGTGGCATTTGGCTGCCAATGAGATATTTATGGAACAATGTATAGAACATCGATGAAAGAGAGACTCTTTGCTTGAAAATCCCTATCCAGAAAAATTTTCGATTTTGTCCAGTTCCTGAAATTTAGGTAAAAATCACAAAATACGACTTTCCCTTGATTATCTGGGTGAAATAGGCAACAAAGAATAAAAGGGTTGAACCAAAAGACCTACAATCGGATGATCTTAAACATAGGCAACATCGTTGCAAGATATGTGGCAATTTTCTGCCAATAAGATATTTATGGAACAATGTATAGAACATCGATGAAAGAGAGACTCTTTGCTTGAAAATCCCTATCCAGAAAAATTTTCGATTTTGTCTAGGTCCCGAAATTTAGGTAAAATTCACAAAATACGACTTTCCCTTGATTATCTGGGTGAAATAGGCAACAAAGAATAAAAGGGTTGAACCAAAAGACCTACAATCGGATGATCTAAAACATAGGCAACTTCGTTGCAAGATATGTGGCATTTGGCTGCCAATGAGATATTTATGGAACAATGTATAGACCATCGATGAAAGAGAGACTCTGTGCTTGAAAATCCCTATCCAGAAAAATTTTCGATTTTGTCTAGGTCCCGAAATTTAGGTAAAATTCACAAAATACGACTTTCCCTTGATTATCTGGGTGAAATAGGCAACAAAGAATAAAAGGGTTGAACCAAAAGACCTACAATCGGATGATCTAAAACATAGGCAACTTCGTTGCAAGATATGTGGCATTTGGCTCCCAATGAGATATTTATGGAACAATGTATAGAACATCGATGAAAGAGAGACTCTTTGCTTGAAAATCCCTATCCAGAAAAATTTTCGATTTTGTCCAGTTCCTGAAATTTAGGTAAAAATCACAAAATACGACTTTCCCTTGATTATCTGGGTGAAATAGGCAACAAAGAATAAAAGGGTTGAACCAAAAGACCTACAATCGGATGATCTAAAACATAGGCAACTTCGTTGCAAGATATGTGGTATTTGGCAGCCAATGAGATATTTATGGAACAATGTATAGAACATCGATGAAAGAGAGACTCTTTGCTTGAAAATCTTTATTCAGAAAAATTTTCGATTTTGTCCAGGTCCCGAAATTTAGGTAAAAATCACAAATTACGTCTTTCCCTTGATTATCTGGGTGAAATAGGCAACAAAGAATAAAAGGGTTGAACCAAAAGACCTACAATCGGATGATCTAAAACATAGGCAACTTCGTTGCAAGATATGTGGCATTTGGCTGCCAATGAGATATTTATGGAACAATGTATAGAACATCGATGAAAGAGAGACTCTTTGCTTGAAAATCTTTATTCAGAAAAATTTTCGATTTTGTCCAGGTCCCGAAATTTAGGTAAAATTCACAAAATACGACTTTCCCTTGATTATCTGGGTGAAATAGGCAACAAAGAATAAAAGGGTTGAACCAAAAGACCTACAATCGGATGATCTAAAACATAGGCAACTTCGTTGCAAGATATGTGGCATTTGGCTGCCAATGAGATATTTATGGAACAATGTATAGAACATCGATGAAAGAGAGACTCTTTGCTTGAAAATCTTTATTCAGAAAAATTTTCGATTTTGTCCAGTTCCTGAAATTTAGGTAAAAATCACAAAATACGACTTTCCCTTGATTATCTGGGTGAAATAGGCAACAAAGAATAAAAGGGTTGAACCAAAAGACCTACAATCGGATGATCTAAAACATAGGCAACTTCGTTGCAAGATATGTGGCATTTGGCTGCCAATGAGATATTTATGGAACAATGTATAGAACATCGATGAAAGAGAGACTCTGTGCTTGAAAATCCCTATCCAGAAAAATTTTCGATTTTGTCTAGGTCCCGAAATTTAGGTAAAATTCACAAAATACGACTTTCCCTTGATTATCTGGGTGAAATAGGCAACAAAGAATAAAAGGGTTGAACCAAAAGACCTACAATCGGATGATCTAAAACATAGGCAACTTCGTTGCAAGATATGTGGTATTTGGCAGCCAATGAGATATTTATGGAACAATGTATAGAACATCGATGAAAGAGAGACTCTTTGCTTGAAAATCTTTATTCAGAAAAATTTTCGATTTTGTCCAGGTCCCGAAATTTAGGTAAAAATCACAAATTACGTCTTTCCCTTGATTATCTGGGTGAAATAGGCAACAAAGAATAAAAGGGTTGAACCAAAAGACCTACAATCGGATGATCTAAAACATAGGCAACTTCGTTGCAAGATATGTGGCATTTGGCTGCCAATGAGATATTTATGGAACAATGTATAGAACATCGATGAAAGAGAGACTCTGTGCTTGAAAATCCCTATCCAGAAAAATTTTCGATTTTGTCTAGGTCCCGAAATTTAGGTAAAATTCACAAAATACGACTTTCCCTTGATTATCTGGGTGAAATAGGCAACAAAGAATAAAAGGGTTGAACCAAAAGACCTACAATCGGATGATCTAAAACATAGGCAACTTCGTTGCAAGATATGTGGCATTTGGCTGCCAATGAGATATTTATGGAACAATGTATAGAACATCGATGAAAGAGAGACTCTTTGCTTGAAAATCCCTATCCAGAAAAATTTTCGATTTTGTCTAGGTCCCGAAATTTAGGTAAAATTCACAAAATACGACTTTCCCTTGATTATCTGGGTGAAATAGGCAACAAAGAATAAAAGGGTTGAACCAAAAGACCTACAATCGGATGATCTAAAACATAGGCAACTTCGTTGCAAGATATGTGGCATTTGGCTCCCAATGAGATATTTATGGAACAATGTATAGAACATCGATGAAAGAGAGACTCTTTGCTTGAAAATCCCTATCCAGAAAAATTTTCGATTTTGTCCAGTTCCTGAAATTTAGGTAAAAATCACAAAATACGACTTTCCCTTGATTATCTGGGTGAAATAGGCAACAAAGAATAAAAGGGTTAAACCAAAAGACCTACAATCGGATGATCTTAAACATAGGCAACATCGTTGCAAGATATGTGGCATTTGGCTGCCAATAAGATATTTATGGAACAATGTATAGACCATCGATGAAAGAGAGACTCTTTGCTTGAAAATCCCTATCCAGAAAAATTTTCGATTTTGTCTAGGTCCCGAAATTTAGGTAAAATTCACAAAATACGACTTTCCCTTGATTATCTGGGTGAAATAGGCAACAAAGAATAAAAGGGTTGAACCAAAAGACCTACAATCGGATGATCTAAAACATAGGCAACTTCGTTGCAAGATATGTGGCATTTGGCTGCCAATGAGATATTTATGGAACAATGTATAGACCATCGATGAAAGAGAGACTCTGTGCTTGAAAATCCCTATCCAGAAAAATTTTCGATTTTGTCTAGGTCCCGAAATTTAGGTAAAATTCACAAAATACGACTTTCCCTTGATTATCTGGGTGAAATAGGCAACAAAGAATAAAAGGGTTGAACCAAAAGACCTACAATCGGATGATCTAAAACATAGGCAACTTCGTTGCAAGATATGTGGCATTTGGCTCCCAATGAGATATTTATGGAACAATGTATAGAACATCGATGAAAGAGAGACTCTTTGCTTGAAAATCCCTATCCAGAAAAATTTTCGATTTTGTCTAGGTCCCGAAATTTAGGTAAAAATCACAAAATACGACTTTCCCTTGATTATCTGGGTGAAATAGGCAACAAAGAATAAAAGGGTTGAACCAAAAGACCTACAATCGGATGATCTAAAACATAGGCAACTTCGTTGCAAGATATGTGGTATTTGGCAGCCAATGAGATATTTATGGAACAATGTATAGAACATCGATGAAAGAGAGACTCTTTGCTTGAAAATCTTTATTCAGAAAAATTTTCGATTTTGTCCAGGTCCCGAAATTTAGGTAAAAATCACAAATTACGTCTTTCCCTTGATTATCTGGTTGAAATAGGCAACAAAGAATAAAAGGGTTGAACCAAAAGACCTACAATCGGATGATCTAAAACATAGGCAACTTCGTTGCAAGATATGTGGCATTTGGCTGCCAATGAGATATTTATGGAACAATGTATAGAACATCGATGAAAGAGAGACTCTGTGCTTGAAAATCCCTATCCAGAAAAATTTTCGATTTTGTCTAGGTCCCGAAATTTAGGTAAAATTCACAAAATACGACTTTCCCTTGATTATCTGGGTGAAATAGGCAACAAAGAATAAAAGGGTTGAACCAAAAGACCTACAATCGGATGATCTAAAACATAGGCAACTTCGTTGCAAGATATGTGGCATTTGGCTGCCAATGAGATATTTATGGAACAATGTATAGAACATCGATGAAAGA
Source organism: Xylota sylvarum (assembly GCA_905220385.1). NCBI lineage: Eukaryota > Metazoa > Arthropoda > Insecta > Diptera > Syrphidae > Xylota > Xylota sylvarum. Next base: position 21,811,444 of record LR999958.1, read on the forward strand.
GAGACTCTTTGCTTGAAAATCCCTATCCAGAAAAATTTTCGATTTTGTCTAGGTCCCGAAATTTAGGTAAAATTCACAAAATACGACTTTCCCTTGATTATCTGGGTGAAATAGGCAACAAAGAATAAAAGGGTTGAACCAAAAGACCTACAATCGGATGATCTAAAACATAGGCAACTTCGTTGCAAGATATGTGGCATTTGGCTCCCAATGAGATATTTATGGAACAATGTATAGAACATCGATGAAAGAGAGACTCTTTGCTTGAAAATCCCTATCCAGAAAAATTTTCGATTTTGTCCAGTTCCTGAAATTTAGGTAAAAATCACAAAATACGACTTTCCCTTGATTATCTGGGTGAAATAGGCAACAAAGAATAAAAGGGTTGAACCAAAAGACCTACAATCGGATGATCTAAAACATAGGCAACTTCGTTGCAAGATATGTGGTATTTGGCAGCCAATGAGATATTTATGGAACAATGTATAGAACATCGATGAAAGAGAGACTCTTTGCTTGAAAATCTTTATTCAGAAAAATTTTCGATTTTGTCCAGGTCCTGAAATTTAGGTAAAAATCACAAATTACGTCTTTCCCTTGATTATCTGGGTGAAATAGGCAACAAAGAATAAAAGGGTTGAACCAAAAGACCTACAATCGGATGATCTAAAACATAGGCAACTTCGTTGCAAGATATGTGGCATTTGGCTGCCAATGAGATATTTATGGAACAATGTATAGAACATCGATGAAAGAGAGACTCTGTGCTTGAAAATCCCTATCCAGAAAAATTTTCGATTTTGTCTAGGTCCCGAAATTTAGGTAAAATTCACAAAATACGACTTTCCCTTGATTATCTGGGTGAAATAGGCAACAAAGAATAAAAGGGTTGAACTAAAAGACCTACAATCGGATGATCTAAAACATAGGCAACTTCGTTGCAAGATATGTGGCATTTGGCTACCAATGAGATATTTATGGAACAATGTATAGAACATCGATGAAAGAGAGACTCTTTGCTTGAAAATCCCTATCCAGAAAAATTTTCGATTTTGTCTAGGTCCCGAAATTTAGGTAAAATTCACAAAATACGACTTTCCCTTGATTATCTGGGTGAAATAGGCAACAAAGAATAAAAGGGTTGAACCAAAAGACCTACAATCGGATGATCTAAAACATAGGCAACTTCGTTGCAAGATATGTGGCATTTGGCTGCCAATGAGATATTTATGGAACAATGTATAGAACATCGATGAAAGAGAGACTCTTTGCTTGAAAATCCCTATCCAGAAAAATTTTCGATTTTGTCCAGTTCCTGAAATTTAGGTAAAAATCACAAAATACGACTTTCCCTTGATTATCTGGGTGAAATAGGCAACAAAGAATAAAAGGGTTGAAACAAAAGACCTACAATCGGATGATCTAAAACATAGGCAACTTCGTTGCAAGATATGTGGCATTTGGCTGCCAATGAGATATTTATGGAACAATGTATAGAACATCGATGAAAGAGAGACTCTTTGCTTGAAAATCCCTATCCAGAAAAATTTTCGATTTTGTCTAGGTCCCGAAATTTAGGTAAAATTCACAAAATACGACTTTCCCTTGATTATCTGGGTGAAATAGGCAACAAAGAATAAAAGGGTTGAACCAAAAGACCTACAATCGGATGATCTAAAACATAGGCAACTTCGTTGCAAGATATGTGGCATTTGGCTGCCAATGAGATATTTATGGAACAATGTATAGAACATCGATGAAAGACAGACTCTTTGCTTGAAAATCCCTATCCAGAAAAATTTTCGATTTTGTCCAGTTCCTGAAATTTAGGTAAAAATCACAAATTACGACTTTCCCTTGATTATCTGGGTGAAATAGGCAACAAAGAATAAAAGGGTTGAACCAAAAGACCTACAATCGGATGATCTAAAACATAGGCAACTTCGTTGCAAGATATGTGGCATTTGGCTGCCAATGAGATATTTATGGAACAATGTATAGAACATCGATGAAAGAGAGACTCTTTGCTTGAAAATCCCTATCCAGAAAAATTTTCGATTTTGTCTAGGTCCCGAAATTTAGGTAAAATTCACAAAATACGACTTTCCCTTGATTATCTGGGTGAAATAGGCAACAAAGAATAAAAGGGTTGAACCAAAAGACCTACAATCGGATGATCTAAAACATAGGCAACTTCGTTGCAAGATATGTGGCATTTGGCTGCCAATGAGATATTTATGGAACAATGTATAGAACATCGATGAAAGAGAGACTCTTTGCTTGAAAATCCCTATCCAGAAAAATTTTCGATTTTGTCCAGTTCCTGAAATTTAGGTAAAAATCACAAATTACGACTTTCCCTTGATTATCTGGGTGAAATAGGCAACAAAGAATAAAAGGGTTGAACCAAAAGACCTACAATCGGATGATCTAAAACATAGGCAACTTCGTTGCAAGATGTGTGGCATTTGGCTGCCAATGAGATATTTATGGAACAATGTATAGAACATCGATGAAAGAGAGAGACTCTTTGCTTGAAAATCCCTATCCAGAAAAATTTTCGATTTTGTCTAGGTCCCGAAATTTAGGTAAAATTCACAAAATACGACTTTCCCTTGATTATCTGGGTGAAATAGGCAACAAAGAATAAAAGGGTTGAACCAAAAGACCTACAATCGGATGATCTAAAACATAGGCAACTTCGTTGCAAGATATGTGGCATTTGGCTCCCAATGAGATATTTATGGAACAATGTATAGAACATCGATGAAAGAGAGACTCTTTGCTTGAAAATCCCTATCCAGAAAAATTTTCGATTTTGTCTAGGTCCCGAAATTTATGTAAAATTCACAAAATACGACTTTCCCTTGATTATCTGGGTGAAATAGGCAACAAAGAATAAAAGGGTTGACGCAAAAGACCTACAATCGGATGATCTAAAACATAGGCAACTTCGTTGCAAGATATGTGGCATTTGGCTGCCAATGAGATATTTATGGAACAATGTATAGAAAATCGATGAAAGAGAGACTCTTTGCTTGAAAATCCCTATCCAGAAAAATTTTGGATTTTGTCTAGGTCCCGAAATTTAGGTAAAATTCACAAAATACGACTTTCCCTTGATTATATGGGTGAAATAGGCAAGAAAGAATAAAAGGGTTGAACCAAAAGACCTACAATCGGATGATCTAAAACATAGGCAACTTCGTTGCAAGATATGTGGCATTTGGCTGCCAATGAGATATTTATGGAACAATGTATAGAACATCGATGAAAGAGAGACTCTTTGCTTGAAAATCCCTATCCAGAAAAATTTTCGATTTTGTCTAGGTCCCGAAATTTATGTAAAATTCACAAAATACGACTTTCCCTTGATTATCTGGGTGAAATAGGCAACAAAGAATAAAAGGGTTGACCCAAAAGACCTACAATCGGATGATCTAAAACATAGGCAACTTCGTTGCAAGATATGTGGCATTTGGCAGCCAATGAGATATTTATGGAACAATGTATAGAACATCGATGAAAGAGAGACTCTTTGCTTGAAAATCCCTATCCAGAAAAATTTTCGATTTTGTCTAGGTCCCGAAATTTAGGTAAAATTCACAAAATACGACTTTCCCTTGATTATCTGGGTGAAATAGGCAACAAAGAATAAAAGGGTTGAACCAAAAGACCTACAATCGGATGATCTAAAACATAGGCAACTTCGTTGCAAGATATGTGGCATTTGGCTGCCAATGAGATATTCATGGAACAATGCCGAACATCGATGAAAGAGAGACTCTTTGCTTGAAAATCATTATCCAGCAAAATGAAAATCTTCGATTTTGTCCAGGTCCCGAAATTTAGGTAAAAGTCACAAATTACGACTTTCCCTTGATTAACTGGGTGAAATAGGCAACAAAGAATAAAAGGGTTGACCTAAAAGACCTACAATCGGATGATCTAAAACATAGGCAACTTCGTTGCAAGATATGTGGCATTTGGCTGCCAATGAGATATTTATGGAACAATGTATAGAAAATCGATGAAAGAGAGACTCTTTGCTTGAAAATCCCTATCCAGAAAAATTTTGGATTTTGTCTAGGTCCCGAAATTTAGGTAAAATTCACAAAATACGACTTTCCCTTGATTATATGGGTGAAATAGGCAACAAAGAATAAAAGGGTTGAACCAAAAGACCTACAATCGGATGATCTAAAACATAGGCAACTTCGTTGCAAGATATGTGGCATTTGGCTGCCAATGAGATATTTATGGAACAATGTATAGAAAATCGATGAAAGAGAGACTCTTTGCTTGAAAATCCCTATCCAGAAAAATTTTGGATTTTGTCTAGGTCCCGAAATTTAGGTAAAATTCACAAAATACGACTTTCCCTTGATTATCTGGGTGAAATAGGCAACAAAGAATAAAAGGGTTGAACCAAAAGACCTACAATCGGATGATCTAAAACATAGGCAACTTCGTTGCAAGATATGTGGCATTTGGCTGCCAATGAGATATTTATGGAACAATGTATAGAAAATCGATGAAAGAGAGACTCTTTGCTTGAAAATCCCTATCCAGAAAAATTTTGGATTTTGTCTAGGTCCCGAAATTTAGGTAAAATTCACAAAATACGACTTTCCCTTGATTATATGGATGAAATAGGCAACAAAGAATAAAAGGGTTGAACCAAAAGACCTACAATCGGATGATCTAAAACATAGGCAACTTCGTTGCAAGATATGTGGCATTTGGCTCCCAATGAGATATTTATGGAACAATGTATAGAACATCGATGAAAGAGAGACTCTTTGCTTAAAAATCCCTATCCAGAAAAATTTTCGATTTTGTCCAGTTCCTGAAATTTAGGTAAAAATCACAAAATACGACTTTCCCTTGATTATATGGGTGAAATAGGCAACAAAGAATAAAAGGGTTGAACCAAAAGACCTACAATCGGATGATCTAAAACATAGGCAACTTCGTTGCAAGATATGTGGCATTTGGCTCCCAATGAGATATTTATGGAACAATGTATAGAACATCGATGAAAGAGAGACTCTTTGCTTGAAAATCCCTATCCAGAAAAATTTTCGATTTTGTGCAGTTCCTGAAATTTAGGTAAAAATCACAAATTACGACTTTCCCTTGATTATCTGGGTGAAATAGGCAACAAAGAATAAAAGGGTTGAACCAAAAGACCTACAATCGGATGATCTAAAACATAGGCAACTTCGTTGCAAGATATGTGGCATTTGGCTGCCAATGAGATATTTATGGAACAATGTATAGAACATCGATGAAAGAGAGACTCTTTGCTTGAAAATCCCTATCCAGAAAAATTTTCGATTTTGTCTAGGTCCCGAAATTTAGGTAAAATTCACAAAATACGACTTTCCCTTGATTATCTGGGTGAAATAGGCAACAAAGAATAAAAGGGTTGAACCAAAAGACCTACAATCGGATGATCTAAAACATAGGCAACTTCGTTGCAAGATATGTGGCATTTGGCTGCCAATGAGATATTTATGGAACAATGTATAGAACATCGATGAAAGAGAGACTCTTTGCTTGAAAATCCCTATCCAGAAAAATTTTCGATTTTGTCCAGTTCCTGAAATTTAGGTAAAAATCACAAAATACGACTTTCCGTTGATTATATGGGTGAAATAGGCAACAAAGAATAAAAGGGTTGAACCAAAAGACCTACAATCGGATGATCTAAAACATAGGCAACTTCGTTGCAAGATATGTGGCATTTGGCTGCCAATGAGATATTTATGGAACAATGTATAGAACATCGATGAAAGAGAGACTCTTTGCTTGAAAATCCCTATCCAGAAAAATTTTCGATTTTGTCTAGGTCCCGAAATTTAGGTAAAATTCACAAAATACGACTTTCCCTTGATTATCTGGGTGAAATAGGCAACAAAGAATAAAAGGGTTGAACCAAAAGACCTACAATCGGATGATCTAAAACATAGGCAACTTCGTTGCAAGATGTGTGGCATTTGGCTGCCAATGAGATATTTATGGAACAATGTATAGAACATCGATGAAAGAGAGACTCTTTGCTTGAAAATGCCTATCCAGAAAAATTTTCGATTTTGTCTAGGTCCCGAAATTTAGGTAAAATTCACAAAATACGACTTTCCCTTGATTATATGGGTGAAATAGGCAACAAAGAATAAAAGGGTTGAACCAAAAGACCTACAATCGGATGATCTAAAACATAGGCAACTTCGTTGCAAGATGTGTGGCATTTGGCTGCCAATGAGATATTTATGGAACAATGTATAGAACATCGATGAAAGAGAGACTCTTTGCTTGAAAATCCCTATCCAGAAAAATTTTCGATTTTGTCTAGGTCCCGAAATTTAGGTAAAATTCACAAAATACGACTTTCCCTTGATTATATGGGTGAAATAGGCAACAAAGAATAAAAGGGTTGAACCAAAAGAAATACAATCGGATGATCTAAAACATAGGCAACTTCGTTGCAAGATGTGTGGCATTTGGCTGCCAATGAGATATTTATGGAACAATGTATAGAACATCGATGAAAGAGAGACTCTTTGCTTGAAAATCCCTATCCAGAAAAATTTTCGATTTTGTCTAGGTCCCGAAATTTAGGTAAAATTCACAAAATACGACTTTGGTGAAATGGCAACAAAGAATAAAAGGGTTGAACCAAAAGACCTACAATCGGATGATCTAAAACATAGGCAACTTCGTTGCAAGATATGTGGCATTTGGCTCCCAATGAGATATTTATGGAACAATGTATAGAACATCGATGAAAGAGAGACTCTTTGCTTGAAAATCCCTATCCAGAAAAATTTTCGATTTTGTCTAGGTCCCGAAATTTAGGTAAAATTCACAAAATACGACTTTGGTGAAATGGCAACAAAGAATAAAAGGGTTGAACCAAAAGACCTACAATCGGATGATCTAAAACATAGGCAACTTCGTTGCAAGATGTGTGGCATTTGGCTGCCAATGAGATATTTATGGAACAATGTATAGAACATCGATGAAAGAGAGACTCTTTGCTTGAAAATCCCTATCCAGAAAAATTTTCGATTTTGTCTAGGTCCCGAAATTTAGGTAAAATTCACAAAATACGACTTTCCCTTGATTATCTGGGTGAAATAGGCAACAAAGAATAAAAGGGTTGAACCAAAAGACCTACAATCGGATGATCTAAAACATAGGCAACTTCGTTGCAAGATATGTGGCATTTGGCTCCCAATGAGATATTTATGGAACAATGTATAGAACATCGATGAAAGAGAGACTCTTTGCTTGAAAATCCCTATCCAGAAAAATTTTCGATTTTGTCCAGTTCCTGAAATTTAGGTAAAAATCACAAAATACGACTTTCCCTTGATTATATGGGTGAAATAGACAACAAAGAATAAAAGGGTTGAACCAAAAGACCTACAATCGGATGATCTAAAACATAGGCAACTTCGTTGCAAGATATGTGGCATTTGGCTGCCAATGAGATATTTATGGAACAATGTATAGAACATCGATGAAAGAGAGACTCTTTGCTTGAAAATCCCTATCCAGAAAAATTTTCGATTTTGTCTAGGTCCCGAAATTTAGGTAAAATTCACAAAATACGACTTTCCCTTGATTATCTGGGTGAAATAGGCAACAAAGAATAAAAGGGTTGAACCAAAAGACCTACAATCGGATGATCTAAAACATAGGCAACTTCGTTGCAAGATGTGTGGCATTTGGCTGCCAATGAGATATTTATAGAACAATGTATAGAACATCGATGAAAGAGAGACTCTTTGCTTGAAAATCCCTATCCAGAAAAATTTTCGATTTTGTCCAGTTCCTGAAATTTAGGTAAAAATCACAAAATACGACTTTCCCTTGATTATATGGGTGAAATAGACAACAAAGAATAAAAGGGTTGAACCAAAAGACCTACAATCGGATGATCTAAAACATAGGCAACTTCGTTGCAAGATATGTGGCATTTGGCTGCCAATGAGATATTTATGGAACAATGTATAGAACATCGATGAAAGAGAGACTCTTTGCTTGAAAATCCCTATCCAGAAAAATTTTCGATTTTGTCTAGGTCCCGAAATTTAGGTAAAATTCACAAAATACGACTTTCCCTTGATTATCTGGGTGAAATAGGCAACAAAGAATAAAAGGGTTGAACCAAAAGACCTACAATCGGATGATCTAAAACATAGGCAACTTCGTTGCAAGATGTGTGGCATTTGGCTGCCAATGAGATATTTATAGAACAATGTATAGAACATCGATGAAAGAGAGACTCTTTGCTTGAAAATCCCTATCCAGAAAAATTTTCGATTTTGTCTAGGTCCCGAAATTTAGGTAAAATTCACAAAATACGACTTTCCCTTGATTATCTGGGTGAAATAGGCAACAAAGAATAAAAAGGTTGAACCAAAAGACCTACAATCCGATGATCTAAAACATAGGCAACTTCGTTGCAAGATATGTGGCATTTGGCTGCCAATGAGATATTTATGGAACAATGTATAGAACATCGATGAAAGAGAGACTCTTTGCTTGAAAATCCCTATCCAGAAAAATTTTCGATTTTGTCTAGGTCCCGAAATTTAGGTAAAATTCACAAAATACGACTTTGGTGAAATGGCAACAAAGAATAAAAGGGTTGAACCAAAAGACCTACAATCGGATGATCTAAAACATAGGCAACTTCGTTGCAAGATATGTGGCATTTGGCTCCCAATGAGATATTTATGGAACAATGTATAGAACATCGATGAAAGAGAGACTCTTTGCTTGAAAATCCCTATACAGAAAAATTTTCGATTTTGTCCAGTTCCTGAAATTTAGGTAAAAATCACAAAATACGACTTTCCCTTGATTATATGGGTGAAATAGGCAACAAAGAATAAAAGGGTTGAACCAAAAGACCTACAATCGGATGATCTAAAACATAGGCAACTTCGTTGCAAGATATGTGGCATTTGGCTGCCAATGAGATATTTATGGAACAATGTATAGAACATCGATGAAAGAGAGACTCTTTGCTTGAAAATCCCTATCCAGAAAAATTTTCGATTTTGTCTAGGTCCCGAAATTTAGGTAAAATTCACAAAATACGACTTTCCCTTGATTATCTGGGTGAAATAGGCAACAAAGAATAAAAGGGTTGAACCAAAAGACCTACAATCGGATGATCTAAAACATAGGCAACTTCGTTGCAAGATATGTGGCATTTGGCTCCCAATGAGATTTTTATGGAACAATGTATAGAACATCGATGAAAGAGAGACTCTTTGCTTGAAAATCCCTATCCAGAAAAATTTTCGATTTTGTCCAGTTCCTGAAATTTAGGTAAAAATCACAAATTACGACTTTCCCTTGATTATCTGGGTGAAATAGGCAACAAAGAATAAAAGGGTTGAACCAAAAGACCTACAATCGGATGATCTAAAACATAGGCAACTTCGTTGCAAGATATGTGGCATTTGGCTGCCAATGAGATATTTATGGAACAATGTATAGAACATCGATGAAAGAGAGACTCTTTGCTTGAAAATCCCTATCCAGAAAAATTTTCGATTTTGTCTAGGTCCCGAAACTTAGGTAAAATTCACAAAATACGACTTTCCCTTGATTATCTGGGTGAAATAGGCAACAAAGAATAAAAGGGTTGAACCAAAGACCTACAATCGGATGATCTAAAACATAGGCAACTTCGTTGCAAGATGTGTGGCATTTGGCTCCCAATGAGATATTTATGGAACAATGTATAGAACATCGATGAAAGAGAGACTCTTTGCTTGAAAATCCCTATCCAGAAAAATTTTCGATTTTGTCTAGGTCCCGAAATTTAGGTAAAATTCACAAAATACGACTTTCCCTTGATTATCTGGGTGAAATAGGCAACAAAGAATAAAAAGGTTGAACCAAAAGACCTACAATCCGATGATCTAAAACATAGGCAACTTCGTTGCAAGATATGTGGCATTTGGCTGCCAATGAGATATTTATGGAACAATGTATAGAACATCGATGAAAGAGAGACTCTTTGCTTGAAAATCCCTATCCAGAAAAATTTTCGATTTTGTCCAGTTCCTGAAATTTAGGTAAAAATCACAAATTACGACTTTCCCTTGATTATCTGGGTGAAATAGGCAACAAAGAATAAAAGGGTTGAACCAAAAGACCTACAATCGGATGATCTAAAACATAGGCAACTTCGTTGCAAGATGTGTGGCATTTGGCTGCCAATGAGATATTTATGGAACAATGTATAGAACATCGATGAAAGAGAGACTCTTTGCTTGAAAATCCCTATCCAGAAAAATTTTCGATTTTGTCTAGGTCCCGAAATTTAGGTAAAATTCACAAAATACGACTTTCCCTTGATTATCTGGGTGAAATAGGCAACAAAGAATAAAAGGGTTGAACCAAAAGACCTACAATCGGATGATCTAAAACATAGGCAACTTCGTTGCAAGATGTGTGGCATTTGGCTGCCAATGAGATATTTATGGAACAACGTATAGAACATCGATGAAATAGAGACTCTTTGCTTGAAAATCCCTATCCAGAAAAATTTTCGATTTTGTCTAGGTCCCGAAATTTAGGTAAAATTCACAAAATACGACTTTCCCTTGATTATCTGGGTGAAATAGGCAACAAAGAATAAAAAGGTTGAACCAAAAGACCTACAATCCGATGATCTAAAACATAGGCAACTTCGTTGCAAGATATGTGGCATTTGGCTGCCAATGAGATATTTATGGAACAATGTATAGAACATCGATGAAAGAGAGACTCTTTGCTTGAAAATCCCTATCCAGAAAAATTTTCGATTTTGTCCAGTTCCTGAAATTTAGGTAAAAATCACAAATTACGACTTTCCCTTGATTATCTGGGTGAAATAGGCAACAAAGAATAAAAGGGTTGAACCAAAAGACCTACAATCGGATGATCTAAAACATAGGCAACTTCGTTGCAAGATGTGTGGCATTTGGCTGCCAATGAGATATTTATGGAACAATGTATAGAACATCGATGAAAGAGAGACTCTTTGCTTGAAAATCCCTATCCAGAAAAATTTTCGATTTTGTCTAGGTCCCGAAATTTAGGTAAAATTCACAAAATACGACTTTCCCTTGATTATCTGGGTGAAATAGGCAACAAAGAATAAAAAGGTTGAACCAAAAGACCTACAATCCGATGATCTAAAACATAGGCAACTTCGTTGCAAGATATGTGGCATTTGGCTGCCAATGAGATATTTATGGAACAATGTATAGAACATCGATGAAAGAGAGACTCTTTGCTTGAAAATCCCTATCCAGAAAAATTTTCGATTTTGTCTAGGTCCCGAAATTTAGGTAAAATTCACAAAATACGACTTTGGTGAAATGGCAACAAAGAATTAAAAGGTTGAACCAAAAGAGTTACAATCGGATGATCTAAAACATAGGCAACTTCGTTGCAAGATATGTGGGATTTGGCTCCCAATGAGATATTTATGGAACAATGTATAGAACATCGATGAAAGAGAGACTCTTTGCTTGAAAATCCCTATCCAGAAAAATTTTCGATTTTGTCCAGTTCCTGAAATTTAGGTAAAAATCACAAATTACGACTTTCCCTTGATTATCTGGGTGAAATAGGCAACAAAGAATAAAAGGGTTGAACCAAAAGACCTACAATCGGATGATCTAAAACATAGGCAACTTCGTTGCAAGATGTGTGGCATTTGGCTGCCAATGAGATATTTATGGAACAATGTATAGAACATCGATGAAAGAGAGACTCTTTGCTTGAAAATCCCTATCCAGAAAATTTTCGATTTTGTCTAGGTCCCGAAATTTAGGTAAAATTCACAAAATACGACTTTGGTGAAATGGCAACAAAGAATAAAAGGGTTGAACCAAAAGACCTACAATCGGATGATCTAAAACATAGGCAACTTCGTTGCAAGATATGTGGCATTTGGCTGCCAATGAGATATTTATGGAACAATGTATAGAACATCGATGAAAGAGAGACTCTTTGCTTGAAAATCCCTATCCAGAAAAATTTTCGATTTTGTCTAGGTCCCGAAATTTAGGTAAAATTCACAAAATACGACTTTCCCTTGATTATCTGGGTGAAATAGGCAACAAAGAATAAAAGGGTTGAAGCAAAAGACCTACAATCGGATGATCTAAAACATAGGCAACTTCGTTGCAAGATATGTGGCATTTGGCTGCCAATGAGATATTTATGGAACAATGTATAGAACATCGATGAAAGAGAGACTCTTTGCTTGAAAATCCCTATCCAGAAAAATTTTCGATTTTGTCTAGGTCCCGAAATTTAGGTAAAATTCACAAAATACGACTTTCCCTTGATTATCTGGGTGAAATAGGCAACAAAGAATAAAAGGGTTGAACCAAAAGACCTACAATCGGATGATCTAAAACATAGGCAACTTCGTTGCAAGATATGTGGCATTTGGCTGCCAATGAGATATTTATGGAACAATGTATAGAACATCGATGAAAGAGAGACTCTTTGCTTGAAAATCCCTATCCAGAAAAATTTTCGATTTTGTCCAGTTCCTGAAATTTAGGTAAAAATCACAAATTACGACTTTCCCTTGATTATCTGGGTGAAATAGGCAACAAAGAATAAAAGGGTTGAACCAAAAGACCTACAATCGGATGATCTAAAACATAGGCAACTTCGTTGCAAGATGTGTGGCATTTGGCTGCCAATGAGATATTTATGGAACAATGTATAGAACATCGATGAAAGAGAGACTCTTTGCTTGAAAATCCCTATCCAGAAAAATTTTCGATTTTGTCTAGGTCCCGAAATTTAGGTAAAATTCACAAAATACGACTTTCCCTTGATTATCTGGGTGAAATAGGCAACAAAGAATAAAAAGGTTGAACCAAAAGACCTACAATCCGATGATCTAAAACATAGGCAACTTCGTTGCAAGATATGTGGCATTTGGCTGCCAATGAGATATTTATGGAACAATGTATAGAACATCGATGAAAGAGAGACTCTTTGCTTGAAAATCCCTATCCAGAAAAATTTTCGATTTTGTCTAGGTCCCGAAATTTAGGTAAAATTCACAAAATACGACTTTGGTGAAATGGCAACAAAGAATAAAAGGGTTGAACCAAAAGACCTACAATCGGATGATCTAAAACATATGCAACTTCGTTGCAAGATATGTGGCATTTGGCTCCCAATGAGATATTTATGGAACAATGTATAGAACATCGATGAAAGAGAGACTCTTTGCTTGAAAATCCCTATCCAGAAAAATTTTCGATTTTGTCCAGTTCCTGAAATTTAGGTAAAAATCACAAATTACGACTTTCCCTTGATTATCTGGGTGAAATAGGCAACAAAGAATAAAAGGGTTGAACCAAAAGACCTACAATCGGATGATCTAAAACATAGACAACTTCGTTGCAAGATGTGTGGCATTTGGCTGCCAATGAGATATTTATGGAACAATGTATAGAACATCGATGAAAGAGAGACTCTTTGCTTGAAAATCCCTATCCAGAAAAATTTTCGATTTTGTCCAGTTCCTGAAATTTAGGTAAAAATCACAAATTACGACTTTCCCTTGATTATCTGGGTGAAATAGGCAACAAAGAATAAAAGGGTTGAACCAAAAGACCTACAATCGGATGATCTAAAACATAGGCAACTTCGTTGCAAGATGTGTGGCATTTGGCTGCCAATGAGATATTTATGGAACAATGTATAGAACATCGATGAAAGAGAGACTCTTTGCTTGAAAATCCCTATCCAGAAAAATTTTCGATTTTGTCTAGGTCCCGAAATTTAGGTAAAATTCACAAAATACGACTTTCCCTTGATTATCTGGGTGAAATAGGCAACAAAGAATAAAAGGGTTGAACCAAAAGACCTACAATCGGATGATCTAAAACATAGGCAACTTCGTTGCAAGATATGTGGCATTTGGCTGCCAATGAGATATTTATGGAACAATGTATAGAACATCGATGAAAGAGAGACTCTTTGCTTGAAAATCCCTATCCAGAAAAATTTTCGATTTTGTCTAGGTCCCGAAATTTAGGTAAAATTCACAAAATACGACTTTCCCTTGATTATCTGGGTGAAATAGGCAACAAAGAATAAAAAGGTTGAACCAAAAGACCTACAATCCGATGATCTAAAACATAGGCAACTTCGTTGCAAGATATGTGGCATTTGGCTGCCAATGAGATATTTATGGAACAATGTATAGAACATCGATGAAAGAGAGACTCTTTGCTTGAAAATCCCTATCCAGAAAAATTTTCGATTTTGTCCAGTTCCTGAAATTTAGGTAAAAATCACAAATTACGACTTTCCCTTGATTATCTGGGTGAAATAGGCAACAAAGAATAAAAGGGTTGAACCAAAAGACCTACAATCGGATGATCTAAAACATAGGCAACTTCGTTGCAAGATGTGTGGCATTTGGCTGCCAATGAGATATTTATGGAACAATGTATAGAACATCGATGAAAGAGAGAGTCTTTGCTTGAAAATCCCTATCCAGAAAAATTTTCGATTTTGTCTAGGTCCCGAAATTTAGGTAAAATTCACAAAATACGACTTTCCCTTGATTATCTGGGTGAAATAGGCAACAAAGAATAAAAGGGTTGAACCAAAAGACCTACAATCGGATGATCTAAAACATAGGCAACTTCGTTGCAAGATATGTGGCATTTGGCTGCCAATGAGATATTTATGGAACAATGTATAGAACATCGATGAAAGAGAGACTCTTTGCTTGAAAATCCCTATCCAGAAAAATTTTCGATTTTGTCTAGGTCCCGAAATTTAGGTAAAATTCACAAAATACGACTTTCCCTTGATTATTTGGGTGAAATAGGCAACAAAGAATAAAAGGGTTGAACCAAAAGACTTACAATCGGATGATCTAAAACATAGGCAACTTCGTTGCAAGATATGTGGCATTTGGCTGCCAATGAGATATTTATGGAACAATGTATAGAACATCGATGGAAGAGAGACTCTTTGCTTGAAAATCCCTATCCAGAAAAATTTTCGATTTTGTCCAGTTCCTGAAATTTAGGTAAAAATCACAAATTACGATTTTCCCTTGATTATCTGGGTGAAATAGGCAACAAAGAATAAAAGGGTTGAACCGAAAGACCTACAATCCGATGATCTAAAACATAGGCAACTTCGTTGCAAGATGTGTGGCATTTGGCTGCCAATGAGATATTTATGGAACAATGTATAGAACATCGATGAAAGAGAGACTCTTTGCTTGAAAATCCCTATCCAGAAAAATTTTCGATTTTGTCTAGGTCCCGAAATTTAGGTAAAATTCACAAAATACGACTTTCCCTTGATTATCTGGGTGAAATAGGCAACAAAGAATAAAAGGGTTGAACCAAAAGACCTACAATCGGATGATCTAAAACATAGGCAACTTCGTTGCAAGATATGTGGCATTTGGCTGCCAATGAGATATTTATGGAACAATGTATAGAACATCGATGAAAGAGAGACCATTTGCTTGAAAATCCCTATCCAGAAAAATGTTCGATTTTGTCTAGGTCCCGAAATTTAGGTAAAATTCACAAAATACGACTTTGGTGAAATGGCAACAAAGAATAAAAGGGTTGAACCAAAAGACCTACACAATCGGATGATCTAAAACATAGGCAACTTCGTTGCAAGATATGTGGCATTTGGCTGCCAATGAGATATTTATGGAACAATGTATAGAACATCGATGAAAGAGAGACTCTTTGCTTGAAAATCCCTATCCAGAAAAATTTTCGATTTTGTCCAGTTCCTGAAATTTAGGTAAAAATCACAAATTACGACTTTCCCTTGATTATGTGGGTGAAATAGGCAACAAAGAATAAAAGGGTTGAACCAAAAGACCTACAATCGGATGATCTAAAACATAGGCAACTTCGTTGCAAGATATGTGGCATTTGGCTCCCAATGAGATATTTATGGAACAATGTATAGAACATCGATGGAAGAGAGACTCTTTGCTTGAAAATCCCTATCCAGAAAAATTTTCGATTTTGTCCAGGTCCCGAAATTTAGGTAAAAATCACAAATTACGATTTTCCCTTGATTATCTGGGTGAAATAGGCAACAAAGAATAAAAGGGTTGAACCAAAAGACCTACAATCCGATGATCTTAAACATAGGCAACTTCGTTGCAAGATATGTTGCATTTGGCTGCCAATGAGATATTTATGGAACAATGTATAGAACATCGATGAAAGAGAGACTCTTTGCTTGAAAATCCCTATCCAGAAAAATTTTCGATTTTGTCTAGGTCCCGAAATTTAGGTAAAATTCACAAAATACGACTTTCCCTTGATTATTTGGGTGAAATAGGCAACAAAGAATAAAAGGGTTGAACCAAAAGACCTACAATCGGATGATCTAAAACATAGGCAACTTCGTTGCAAGATATGTGGCATTTGGCAGCCAATGAGATATTTATGGAACAATGTATAGAACATCGATGAAAGAGAGACTCTTTGCTTGAAAATCCCTATCCAGAAAAATTTTCGATTTTGTCCAGCTCCTGAAATTTAGGTAAAAATCACAAATTACGACTTTCCCTTGATTATTTGGGTGAAATAGGCAACAAAGAATAAAAGGGTTGAACCAAAAGACCTACAATCGGATGATCTTAAACATAGGCAACATCGTTGCAAGATATGTGGCATTTGGCAGCCAATGAGATATTTATGGAACAATGTATAGAACATCGATGAAAGAGAGACCATTTGCTTGCAAATCTTTATTCAGAAAAATTTTCGATTTTGTCCAGGTCCCGAAATTTAGGTAAAAATCACAAATTACGATTTTCCCTTGATTATCTGGGTGAAATAGGCAACAAAGAATAAAAGGGTTGAACCGAAAGACCTACAATCCGATGATCTAAAACATAGGCAACTTCGTTGCAAGATATGTGGCATTTGGCAGCCAATGAGATATTTATGGAACAATGTATAGAACATCGATGAAAGAGAGACCATTTGCTTGAAAATCTTTATTCAGAAAAATTTTCGATTTTGTCTAGGTCCCGAAATTTAGGTAAAAATCACAAATTACGATTTTCCCTTAATTATCTGGGTGAAATAGGCAACAAAGAATAAAAGGGTTGAACCGAAAGACCTACAATCCGATGATCTTAAACATAGGCAACTTCATTGCAAGATATGTGGCATTTGGCTGCCAATGAGATATTTATGGAACAATGTATAGAACATCGATGGAGACTCTTTGCTTGAAAATCCCTATCCAGAAAAATTTTCGATTTTGTCCAGTTCCTGAAATTTAGGTAAAAATCACAAATTACGACTTTCTCTTGATTATCTGGGTGAAATAGGCAACAAAGAATAAAAGGGTTGAACCGAAAGACCTACAATCCGATGATCTTAAACATAGGCAACTTCGTTGCAAGATATGTGGCATTTGGCTGCCAATGAGATATTTATGGAACAATGTATAGAACATCGATGAAAGAGAGACTCTTTGCTTGAAAATCCCTATCCAGAAAAATTTTCGATTTTGTCCAGTTCCTGAAATTTAGGTAAAATTCACAAAATACGACTTTCCCTTGATTATTTGGGTGAAATAGGCAACAAAGAATAAAAGGGTTGAACCAAAAGACCTACAATCGGATGACCTAAAACATAGGCAACGTCGTTGCAAGATGTGTGGCATTTGGCTGCCAATGAGATATTTATGGAACAATGTATAGAACATCGATGGAAGAGAGACTCTTTGCTTGAAAATCCCTATCCAGAAAAATTTTCGATTTTGTCCAGTTCCTGAAATTTAGGTAAAAATCACAAATTACGACTTTCTCTTGATTATCTGGGTGAAATAGGCAACAAAGAATAAAAGGGTTGAACCAAAAGACCTACAATCGGATGATCTAAAACATAGGCAACTTCGTTGCAAGATATGTGGCATTTGGCAGCCAATGAGATATTTATGGAACAATGTATAGAACATCGATGGAAGAGAGACTCTTTGCTTGAAAATCCCTATCCAGAAAAATTTTCGATTTTGTCCAGTTCCCGAAATTTAGGTAAAAATCACAAATTACGATTTTCCCTTGATTATCTGGGTGAAATAGGCAACAAAGAATAAAAGGGTTGAACCGAAAGACCTACAATCCGATGATCTTAAACATAGGCAACTTCGTTGCAAGATATGTGGCATTTGGCTGCCAATGAGATATTTATGGAACAATGTATAGAACATCGATGAAAGAGAGACTCTTTGCTTGAAAATCCCTATCCAGAAAAATTTTCGATTTTGTCTAGGTCCTGAAATTTAGGTAAAATTCACAAAATACGACTTTCCCTTGATTATTTGGGTGAAATAGGCAACAAAGAATAAAAGGGTTGAACCAAAAGACCTACAATCGGATGATCTAAAACATAGGCAACGTCGTTGGAAGATATGTGGCATTTGGCAGCCAATGAGATATTTATGGAACAATGTATAGAACATCGATGAAAGAGAGACTCTTTGCTTGAAAATCCCTATCCAGAAAAATTTTCGATTTTGTCCAGTTCCTGAAATTTAGGTAAAAGTCACAAATTACGACTATCCCTTGATTATCTGGGTGAAATAGGCAACAAAGAATAAAAGGGTTGAACCAAAAGACCTACAATCGGATGACCTAAAACATAGGCAACTTCGTTGCAAGATATGTGGCATTTGGCTGCCAATGAGATATTTATGGAACAATGTATAGAACATCGATGAAAGAGAGACTCTTTGCTTGAAAATCCCTATCCAGAAAAATTTTCGATTTTGTCCAGTTCCTGAAATTTAGGTAAAAATCTAAAATTACGTCTTTTCCTTGATTATCTGGGTGAAATACGTAACAAAGAATAAAAGGGTTGAACCAAAAGACCTACAATCGGATGATCTAAAACATAGGCAACTTCGTTGCAAGATATGTGGCATTTGGCTGCCAATGAGATATTTATGGAACAATGTATAGAACATCGATGGAAGAGAGACTCTTTGCTTGAAAATCCCTATCCAGAAAAATTTTCGATTTTGTCCAGTTCCTGAAATTTAGGTAAAAATCACAAATTACGACTTTCTCTTGATTATCTGGGTGAAATAGGCAACAAAGAATAAAAGGGTTGAACCAAAAGACCTACAATCGGATGATCTAAAACATAGGCAACTTCGTTGCAAGATGTGTGGCATTTGGCTGCCAATGAGATATTTATGGAACAATGTATAGAACATCGATGAAAGAGAGACTCTTTGCTTGAAAATCCCTATCCAGAAAAATTTTCGATCTTGTCTAGGTCCCGAAATTTAGGTAAAATTCACAAAATACGACTTTCCCTTGATTATCTGGGTGAAATAGGCAACAAAGAATAAAAGGGTTGAACCAAAAGACCTACAATCGGATGATCTAAAACATAGGCAACTTCGTTGCAAGATATGTGGCATTTGGCTGCCAATGAGATATTTATGGAACAATGTATAGAACATCGATGAAAGAGAGACTCTTTGCTTGAAAATCCCTATCCAGAAAAATTTTCGATTTTGTCCAGTTCCTGAAATTTAGGTAAAAATCACAAATTACGACTTTCCCTTGATTATCTGGGTGAAATAGGCAACAAAGAATAAAAGGGTTGAACCAAAAGACCTACAATCGGATGATCTAAAACATAGGCAACTTCGTTGCAAGATATGTGGCATTTGGCTGCCAATGAGATATTTATGGAACAATGTATAGAACATCGATGAAAGAGAGACTCTTTGCTTGAAAATCCCTATCCAGAAAAATTTTCGATTTTGTCCAGTTCCTGAAATTTAGGTAAAAATCACAAATTACGACTTTCTCTTGATTATCTGGGTGAAATAGGCAACAAAGAATAAAAGGGTTGAACCAAAAGACCTACAATCGGATGATCTAAGACATAGGCAACTTCGTTGGAAGATATGTGGCATTTGGCAGCCAATGAGATATTTATGGAACAATGTATAGAACATCGATGAAATAGAGACTCTTTGCTTGAAAATCCCTATCCAGAAAAATTTTCGATTTTGTCCAGTTCCTGAAATTTAGGTAAAAGTCACAAATTACGACTTTCCCTTGATTATCTGGGTGAAATAGGCAACAAAGAATAAAAGGGTTGAACCAAAAGACCTACAATCGGATGATCTAAAACATAGGCAACTTCGTTGCAAGATATGTGGCATTTGGCTGCCAATGAGATATTTATGGAACAATGTATAGAACATCGATGAAAGAGAGACTCTTTGCTTGAAAATCCCTATCCAGAAAAATTTTCGATTTTGTCCAGTTCCTGAAATTTAATTAAAAATCACAAATTACTACTTTTCCTTGATTATCTAGGTGAAATACGTAACAAAGAATAAAAGGGTTGAACCAAAAGACCTACAATCGGATGATCTAAAATATAGGCAACTTCGTTGCAAGATACATCGATGAAAGAGAGACCATTTGCTTGAAAATCTTTATTCAGAAAAATTTTCGATTTTGTCCAGGTCCCGAAATTTAGGTAAAAATCACAAATTACGACTTTCCCTTCATTATCTGGGTGAAATAGGCAACAAAGAATAAAAGGGTTGAACCAAAAGACCTACAATCGGATGATCTAAGACATAGGCAACTTCGTTGGAAGATATGTGGCATTTGGCAGCCAATGAGATATTTATGGAACAATGTATAGAACATCGATGAAATAGAGACTCTTTGCTTGAAAATCCCTATCCAGAAAAATTTTCGATTTTGTCCAGTTCCTGAAATTTAGGTAAAAGTCACAAATTACGACTTTCCCTTGATTATCTGGGTGAAATAGGCAACAAAGAATAAAAGGGTTGAACCAAAAGACCTACAATCGGATGATCTAAAACATAGGCAACTTCGTTGCAAGATATGTGGCATTTGGCTGCCAATGAGATATTTATGGAACAATGTATAGAACATCGATGAAAGAGAGACTCTTTGCTTGAAAATCCCTATCCAGAAAAATTTTCGATTTTGTCCAGTTCCTGAAATTTAATTAAAAATCACAAATTACTACTTTTCCTTGATTATCTAGGTGAAATACGTAACAAAGAATAAAAGGGTTGAACCAAAAGACCTACAATCGGATGATCTAAAATATAGGCAACTTCGTTGCAAGATACATCGATGAAAGAGAGACCATTTGCTTGAAAATCTTTATTCAGAAAAATTTTCGATTTTGTCCAGGTCCCGAAATTTAGGTAAAAATCACAAATTACGACTTTCCCTTCATTATCTGGGTGAAATAGGCAACAAAGAATAAAAGGGTTGAACCAAAAGACCTACAATCGGATGATCTAAAACATAGGCAACGTCGTTGGAAGATATGTGGCATTTGGCAGCCAATGAGATATTTATGGAACAATGTATAGAACATCGATGAAAGAGAGACTCTTTGCTTGAAAATCCCTATCCAGAAAAATTTTCGATTTTGTCCAGTTCCTGAAATTTAGGTAAAAGTCACAAATTACGACTTTCCCTTGATTATCTGGGTGAAATAGGCAACAAAGAATAAAAGGGTTGAACCAAAAGACCTACAATCGGATGACCTAAAACATAGGCAACTTCGTTGCAAGATATGTGGCATTTGGCTGCCAATGAGATATTTATGGAACAATGTATAGAACATCGATGAAAGAGAGACTCTTTGCTTGAAAATCCCTATCCAGAAAAATTTTCGATTTTGTCCAGTTCCTGAAATTTAGGTAAAAATCACAAATTACGACTTTCCCTTGATTATCTGGGTGAAATAGGCAACAAAGAATAAAAGGGTTGAACCAAAAGACCTACAATCGGATGATCTAAAACATAGGCAACTTCGTTGCAAGATATGTGGCATTTGGCTGCCAATGAGATATTTATGGAACAATGTATAGAACATCGATGAAAGAGAGACTCTTTGCTTGAAAATCCCTATCCAGAAAAATTTTCGATTTTGTCCAGTTCCTGAAATTTAGGTAAAAATCACAAATTACGACTTTCTCTTGATTATCTGGGTGAAATAGGCAACAAAGAATAAAAGGGTTGAACCAAAAGACCTACAATCGGATGATCTAAAACATAGGCAACTTCGTTGCAAGATGTGTGGCATTTGGCAGCCAATGAGATATTTATGGAACAATGTATAGAACATCGATGAAAGAGAGACTCTTTGCTTGAAAATCCCTATCCAGAAAAATTTTCGATTTTGTCTAGGTCCCGAAATTTAGGTAAAATTCACAAAATACGACTTTCCCTTGATTATCTGGGTGAAATAGGCAACAAGGAATAAAAGGGTTGAACCAAAAGACCTACAATCGGATGATCTAAAACATAGGCAACTTCGTTGCAAGATATGTGGCATTTGGCTGCCAATGAGATATTTATGGAACAATGTATAGAACATCGATGAAAGAGAGACTCTTTGCTTGAAAATCCCTATCCAGAAAAATTTTCGATTTTGTCCAGTTCCTGAAATTTAGGTAAAAATCACAAATTACGACTTTCCCTTGATTATCTGGGTGAAATAGGCAACAAAGAATAAAAGGGTTGAACCAAAAGACCTACAATCGGATGATCTAAAACATAGGCAACTTCGTTGCAAGATATGTGGCATTTGGCTGCCAATGAGATATTTATGGAACAATGTATAGAACATCGATGAAAGAGAGACTCTTTGCTTGAAAATCCCTATCCAGAAAAATTTTCGATTTTGTCCAGTTCCTGAAATTTAATTAAAAATCACAAATTACTACTTTTCCTTGATTATCTAGGTGAAATACGTAACAAAGAATAAAAGGGTTGAACCAAAAGACCTACAATCGGATGATCTAAAATATAGGCAACTTCGTTGCAAGATACATCGATGAAAGAGAGACCATTTGCTTGAAAATCTTTATTCAGAAAAATTTTCGATTTTGTCCAGGTCCCGAAATTTAGGTAAAAATCACAAATTACGACTTTCCCTTCATTATCTGGGTGAAATAGGCAACAAAGAATAAAAGGGTTGAACCAAAAGACCTACAATCGGATGATCTAAGACATAGGCAACTTCGTTGGAAGATATGTGGCATTTGGCAGCCAATGAGATATTTATGGAACAATGTATAGAATATCGATGAAAGAGAGACTCTTTGCTTGAAAATCAATATCCAGAAAAATTTTCAATTTTGTCTAGGTCCCGAAATTTAGGTAAGATTCACAAATTACGACTTTCCCTTGATTATCTGGGTGAAATAGGTAACAAAGAATAAAAGGGTTGAACCGAAAGACCTACAATCCGATGATCTTAAACATAGGCAACTTCGTTGCAAGATATGTGGCATTTGGCTGCCAATGAGATATTTATGGAACAATGTATAGAACATCGATGAAAGAGAGACTCTTTGCTTGAAAATCCCTATCCAGAAAAATTTTCGATTTTGTCCAGTTCCTGAAATTTAATTAAAAATCACAAATTACTACTTTTCCTTGATTATCTAGGTGAAATACGTAACAAAGAATAAAAGGGTTGAACCAAAAGACCTACAATCGGATGATCTAAAATATAGGCAACTTCGTTGCAAGATACATCGATGAAAGAGAGACCATTTGCTTGAAAATCTTTATTCAGAAAAATTTTCGATTTTGTCCAGGTCCCGAAATTTAGGTAAAAATCACAAATTACGACTTTCCCTTCATTATCTGGGTGAAATAGGCAACAAAGAATAAAAGGCTTGAACCAAAAGACCTACAATCGGATGATCTAAGACATAGGCAACTTCGTTGGAAGATATGTGGCATTTGGCAGCCAATGAGATATTTATGGAACAATGTATAGAATATCGATGAAAGAGAGACTCTTTGCTTGAAAATCAATATCCAGAAAAATTTTCAATTTTGTCTAGGTCCCGAAATTTAGGTAAGATTCACAAATTACGACTTTCCCTTGATTATCTGGGTGAAATAGGTAACAAAGAATAAAAGGGTTGAACCGAAAGACCTACAATCCGATGATCTTAAACATAGGCAACTTCGTTGCAAGATATGTGGCATTTGGCTGCCAATGAGATATTTATGGAACAATGTATAGAACATCGATGAAAGAGAGACTCTTTGCTTGAAAATCCCTATCCAGAAAAATTTTCGATTTTGTCCAGTTCCTGAAATTTAGGTAAAAGTCACAAATTACGACTTTCCCTTGATTATCTGGGTGAAATAGGCAACAAAGAATAAAAGGGTTGAACCAAAAGACCTACAATCGGATGATCTAAGACATAGGCAACTTCGTTGCAAGATATGTGGCATTTGGCAGCCAATGAGATATTTATGGAACAATGTATAGAACATCGATGAAAGAGAGACTCTTTGCTTGAAAATCCCTATCCAGAAAAATTTTCGATTTTGTCCAGTTCCTGAAATTTAGGTAAAAGTCACAAATTACGACTTTCCCTTGATTATCTGGGTGAAATAGGCAACAAAGAATAAAAGGGTTGAACCAAAAGACCTACAATCGGATGATCTAAGACATAGGCAACTTCGTTGCAAGATATGTGGCATTTGGCAGCCAATGAGATATTTATGGAACAATGTATAGAATATCGATGAAAGAGAGACTCTTTGCTTGAAAATCAATATCCAGAAAAATTTTCGATTTTGTCCAGGTCCCAAAATTTAGGTAAAAATCACAAATTACGACTTTCCCTTGATTATCTGGGTGAAATAGGCAACAAAGAATAAAAGGGTTGAACCAAAAGACCTACAATCGGATGATCTAAAACATAGGCAACTTCGTTGCAAGATATGTGGCATTTGGCTGCCAATGAGATATTTATGGAACAATGTATAGAACATCGATGGAAGAGAGACTCTTTGCTTGAAAATCCCTATCCAGAAAAATTTTCGATTTTGTCCAGTTCCTGAAATTTAGGTAAAAATCAAAAATTTCGACTTTTCCTTGATTATCTGGGTGAAATAGGCAACAAAGAATAAAAGGGTTGAACCAAAAGACCTACAACCGGATGATCTAAAACATAGGCAATTTCGTTGCAAGATATGTGGCATTTGGCAGCCAATGAGATATTTATGGAACAATGTATAGAACATCGATGAAAGAGAGACTCTTTGCTTGAAAATCCCTATCCAGAAAAATTTTCGATTTTGTCCAGTTCCTGAAATTTAGGTAAAAATCAAAAATTACGACTTTTCCTTGATTATCTTGGTGAAATACGTAACAAAGAATAAAAGGGTTGAACCAAAAGACCTACAATCGGATGATCTAAAACATAGGCAACTTCGTTGCAAGATATGTGGCATTTGGCTGCCAATGAGATATTTATGGAACAATGTATAGAACATCGATGGAAGAGAGACTCTTTGCTTGAAAATCCCTATCCAGAAAAATTTTCGATTTTGTCCAGTTCCTGAAATTTAGGTAAAAATCACAAATTACGACTTTCCCTTGATTATCTGGGTGAAATAGGCAACAAAGAATAAAAGGGTTGAACCGAAAGACCTACAATCGGATGATCTAAAACATAGGCAACTTCGTTGCAAGATATGTGGCATTTGGCTGCCAATGAGATATTTATGGAACAATGTATAGAACATCGATGGAAGAGAGACTCTTTGCTTGAAAATCCCTATCCAGAAAAATTTTCGATTTTGTCCAGTTCCTGAAATTTAGGTAAAAATCACAAATTACGACTTTCCCTTGATTATCTGGGTGAAATAGGCAACAAAGAATAAAAGGGTTGAACCGAAAGACCTACAATCGGATGATCTAAAACATAGGCAACTTCGTTGCAAGATATGTGGCATTTGGCTGCCAATGAGATATTTATGGAACAATGTATAGAACATCGATGAAAGAGAGACCATTTGCTTGCAAATCTTTATTCAGAAAAATTTTCGATTTTGTCCAGGTCCCGAAATTTAGGTAAAAATCACAAATTACGTGTTTCCCTTGATTATCTGGGTGAAATAGTCAACAAAGAATAAAAGGGTTGAACCGAAAGACCTACAATCGGATGATCTAAAACATAGGCAACTTCGTTGCAAGATATGTGGCATTTGGCAGCCAATGAGATATTTATGGAACAATGTATAGAACATCGATGAAAGAGAGACCATTTGCTTGAAAATCTTTATTCAGAAAAATTTTCGATTTTGTCCAGGTCCCAAAATTTAGGTAAAAATCACAAATTACGACTTTCCCTTGATTATCTGGGTGAAATAGGCAACAAAGAATAAAAGGGTTGAACCAAAAGACCTACAATCGGATGATCTAAAATATAGGCAACTTCGTTGCAAGATATGTGGCATTTGGCAGCCAATGCATATTTATGGAACAATGTATAGAACATCGATGAAAGAGAGACCATTTGCTTGAAAATCTTTATTCAGAAAAATTTTCGATTTTGTCCAGGTCCCAAAATTTAGGTAAAAATCACAAATTACGACTTTCCCTTGATTATCTGGGTGAAATAGGCAACAAAGAATAAAAGGGTTGAACCAAAAGACCTACAATCGGATGATCTAAAATATAGGCAACTTCGTTGCAAGATATGTGGCATTTGGCAGCCAATGCATATTTATGGAACAATGTATAGAACATCGATGAAAGAGAGACTCTATGGTTGAAAATCCCTATCCAGAAAAATTTTCGATTTTGTCCAGGTTCCGAAATTTAGGTAAAAATCACAAATTACGACTTTCCCTTGATTATCTGGGTGAAATAGTCAACAAAGAATAAAAGGGTTGAACCGAAAGACCTACAATCGGATGATCTTAAACATAGGCAACTTCGTTGCAAGATATGTGGCATTTGGCTGCCAATGAGATATTTATGGAACAATGTATAGAACATCGATGAAAGAGAGACTCTATGGTTGAAAATCCCTATCCAGAAAAATTTTCGATTTTGTCTAGGTCCCGAAATTTAGGTAAAATTCACAAAATACGACTTTCCCTTGATTATCTGGGTGAAATAGGCAACAAAGATAAAAGGGTTGAACCAAAAGACCTACAATCGGATGATCTAAGACATAGGCAACTTCGTTGCAAGATATGTGGCATTTGGCAGCCAATGAGATATTTATGGAACAATGTATAGAATATCGATGAAAGAGAGACTCTTTGCTTGAAAATCAATATCCAGAAAAATTTTCAATTTTGTCTAGGTCCCGAAATTTAGGTAAAAATCACAAATTACGATTTTCCCTTGATTATCTGGGTGAAATAGGCAACAGAGAATAAAAGGGTTGAACCGAAAGACCTACAATCCGATGATCTAAGACATAGGCAACTTCGTTGCAAGATATGTGGCATTTGGCAGCCAATGAGATATTTATGGAACAATGTATAGAACATCGATGAAAGAGAGACCATTTGCTTGAAAATCTTTATTCAGAAAAATTTTCGATTTTGTCCAGGTCCCAAAATTTAGGTAAAAATCACAAATTACGACTTTCCCTTGATTATCTGGGTGAAATAGGCAACAAAGAATAAAAGGGTTGAACCAAAAGACCTACAATCGGATGATCTAAAACATAGGCAACTTCGTTGCAAGATATGTGGCATTTTTCTGCCAATGAGATATTTATGGAACAATGTATAGAACATCGATGGAAGAGAGACTCTTTGCTTGAAAATCCCTATCCAGAAAAATTTTCGATTTTGTCCAGTTCCTGAAATTTAGGTAAAAATCAAAAATTTCGACTTTTCCTTGATTATCTGGGTGAAATAGGCAACAAAGAATAAAAGGGTTGAACCAAAAGACCTACAATCGGATGATCTAAAACATAGGCAACTTCGTTGCAAGATATGTGGCATTTGGCTGCCAATGAGATATTTATGGAACAATGTATAGAACATCGATGAAAGAGAGACTCTTTGCTTGAAAATCCCTATCCAGAAAAATTTTCGATTTTGTCCAGTTCCTGAAATTTAGGTAAAAATCAAAAATTACGACTTTTCCTTGATTATCTTGGTGAAATACGTAACAAAGAATAAAAGGGTTGAACCAAAAGACCTACAATCGGATGATCTAAAACATAGGCAACTTCGTTGCAAGATATGTGGCATTTGGCTGCCAATGAGATATTTATGGAACAATGTATAGAACATCGATGGAAGAGAGACTCTTTGCTTGAAAATCCCTATCCAGAAAAATTTTCGATTTTGTCCAGTTCCTGAAATTTAGGTAAAAATCACAAATTACGACTTTCCCTTGATTATCTGGGTGAAATAGGCAACAAAGAATAAAAGGGTTGAACCAAAAGACCTACAATCGGATGATCTAAAACATAGGCAACTTCGTTGCAAGATATGTGGCATTTGGCTGCCAATGAGATATTTATGGAACAATGTATAGAACATCGATGAAAGAGAGACCATTTGCTTGCAAATCTTTATTCAGAAAAATTTTCGATTTTGTCCAGGTCCCGAAATTTAGGTAAAAATCACAAATTACGTGTTTCCCTTGATTATCTGGGTGAAATAGTCAACAAAGAATAAAAGGGTTGAACCGAAAGACCTACAATCGGATGATCTAAAACATAGGCAACTTCGTTGCAAGATATGTGGCATTTGGCAGCCAATGAGATATTTATGGAACAATGTATAGAACATCGATGAAAGAGAGACCATTTGCTTGAAAATCTTTATTCAGAAAAATTTTCGATTTTGTCCAGGTCCCAAAATTTAGGTAAAAATCACAAATTACGACTTTCCCTTGATTATCTGGGTGAAATAGGCAACAAAGAATAAAAGGGTTGAACCAAAAGACCTACAATCGGATGATCTAAAATATAGGCAACTTCGTTGCAAGATATGTGGCATTTGGCAGCCAATGCATATTTATGGAACAATGTATAGAACATCGATGAAAGAGAGACCATTTGCTTGAAAATCTTTATTCAGAAAAATTTTCGATTTTGTCCAGGTCCCAAAATTTAGGTAAAAATCACAAATTACGACTTTCCCTTGATTATCTGGGTGAAATAGGCAACAAAGAATAAAAGGGTTGAACCAAAAGACCTACAATCGGATGATCTAAAATATAGGCAACTTCGTTGCAAGATATGTGGCATTTGGCAGCCAATGCATATTTATGGAACAATGTATAGAACATCGATGAAAGAGAGACTCTATGGTTGAAAATCCCTATCCAGAAAAATTTTCGATTTTGTCCAGGTTCCGAAATTTAGGTAAAAATCACAAATTGCGACTTTCCCTTGATTATCTGGGTGAAATAGTCAACAAAGAATAAAGGGGTTGAACCGAAAGACCTACAATCGGATGATCTAAAACATAGGCAACTTCGTTGCAAGATATGTGGCATTTGGCAGCCAATGACATATTTATGGAACAATGTATAGAACATCGATGAAAGAAAGACTCTTTGCTTGAAAATCCCTACGACCACTTACGCAGGACAAAACTATTCACCGGACTTTGCAATTGGATTGCACGGATGCTCTGATCGAGAATCATACACTCAACATTGGGATATACAATTATTCGGAAGAGGGTTTGAAGAGGAATGTCCCAAGGCGGAGTACTCTGTCGCTTCTCGTGGTGGACGAGGACTTGGTAAAAGTGAAGGGAAAGTTGCTTCCAGCCGTAAGTGAAAGGCTCAATCTCGTATTACAACTGGTGGAGGACTGGGCTGACAGCAAAGAACCCTTCGAAGACGGATGTTTTCTCCCCGACAATAAAAAGGAACTAGCCTTTTATACCGACGGTTCTAAGATGGACTTTGGCACAGGGGCTGGGGTCTATTACGAAATTCTTGAAATCGACCGTTCCTTTAGAATAAATGGCGATTGTAGTGTCTTTCAAGACGAAATCACGGCCGTTACTCAGGCTGCTGAAATTATACATTAGAGCAATATTGTTGGCAAAACGATAACTTCGGATACAGACAGCCAAGCAGCATTGTTGTGTTACGACTGAAATACTCTATGTACGATATTATTTATGAAAAAGATCCTTATATACTCGTATGTATAAGTCTACTTTTGGAACGTCAACACAGCTAAGAAACTTTTAACACTTCTGCCACCCACACAAACTTTAACAAATGTTTATGCTATTAACCTCTGACCTTCTTACAGGCTTATACGCGAATTCAGTTCTATATATATCTACTACATATGTATGTATAGTATCTCTGCAACATCAGAGCACTTAGGCGTTAAAGTAATATTCTTGCATCGCGTGAACAAACAAACAAAACGAAACACCCTAAAAGTAGGTGCCTAGTCGAGCGGTAAAAAGGTGTCACTACTTAGCAGAGGCAAAAGTTCAAATTTTTAATGCAGTTCGTTGGTTTGCTTGTTGGTCCTTGCTGTATTGCATCCAGCCCGTAATTTTTAACTTCCTTCAGTTACATGGACGACGAAAGAGGACAAACTGTGCGCAGCGGGTTATCGTCGCATAAAACTCGACCGAAAAACTTTCGAGAACATTAAGTGTGAAAAATGTTTTTCTTTCATTTCTCTAAGTCTTGATGATAAATACACTGCAGGAGATTCCTTATTCCCATGCTATCTCTATTCCTTTCGCTTCCAGAGTTGGTCTCACTTTTTGACAACAACCAGAGATGATAAACACTAGAAGGAATAAGGGACATGAAAAGTGTAACACTTCGAGAGACAGAAGAGATTTAATTTAGGTTTAAGTTTTTTTTTTTGTTGTTTTGGATTTGAGATGGGTTTGGGCGTAGGAGTATAATTTTTATTCGAAATCACTGAGTTTTCCAAACAGATGGAAACTTAATGAACGCTTATTTAGTAGGATACCTCTTCACACTTATGTACAGTATGCAGGGATTCTATTGTCTGCAGACGTTTTATGTTCACAAGACTGGATGCTGCATATTCACATACATATGTATGTACATATTTATGATACGGTGTAATGGACGATATCATGGAACATCCTTATCTTTAATTGTCTCATACATCTCCAGAGATAAACCATTATATATAATTGTCAATACAGTACATGCCATGTCATTGAAAATCTAAAAATGTTTAGAAAGGGAACTCCCCAAAGTCCATTTGCTACTTTCGAATTTAAGGATCGGAAAAATATGAAAAATATATGAGCATCAATTCTCCACTCATCCACTAAATCATTCTGCATTTAGGTGAATTCATGCATCTTATTTATGAGAAGATGCATCTGCCAGCGCAACGTCGAGAAAGGAGTTTACATTGGTTGCCATGAATTGGAACATTTTTACCTTTCGGGTATAGTATGCCCTTTCCGGTGGCACCCGTGTGCTCATGCACTCAAGCAAATGCATTTCTTTTTTCTTCTTTTTTTTTTTTTTTTGATGGAAATATACTTGTATCTGAGGAATTGGAAATTTATGAACAAAGTAAATGGCTCAAAGTGGAATAAATAGTTCCTTTACTTCCGACAGGAGAGAAAATAAATGCAGTTTAATGGAAAACATTTCTAAGACATCTCGTCTTGTAAACAGTTTATGGTAAAATATTCGGTTGTAGAGCTTATTTATTCGAGAAAAATTTTTTTAAAGAAAACATTATTCAATATTTTTGGGGTGGTGCAACTGATTTAGAAATTCACGTGGCACCATATATGTACATATGTATGTACATATATTAGATTCTAAGTATCTAGTAAGTATATAAATAGTTTGTATAGCATCGGAAACGATGGGATAAGTAGGGTCTTAGGCTCTGACTATGGCCTAGGTAACTGACCATGTATAAGAATACTGTGCTAATCAAAAATATAAATTCAAATACAAATTTTTGGCGCAACAGGTCCATTGGACCCAGGGTCTAGCTTCTCACAACCATTCGAGTTGTGCGTGTTATATTCTTTACACGAATGGAAGGGACTTACTGTTTAATGCCGTATCCGAAGGGCAATTTTTGTTTAGAGAAGCTTTTTTATGACAGTTTTACTCTCGGATGTTTGTCAGACGCTCGCGAGAGGTGGGGCCGTGAAAGAAATTTTAGGTGTTGTCTGGGGATTGAACCTGGAACCCCTCGCTCTGTAGTCCAACGCACTAACCACCTGAGCCACGGCGCCCACTTTGCTAATCACCCTTGCTTTAAACAGATCTGCAATTTTGAACGAGGGAGTAGGTAATTCCAAAGCAGGATCTAAGATTAAATCATGGAATAGAAATATATTCGAATGTATAGAACGTTAATCAACTCCGATTGCAATCAAAATTGGTGATAGGAGGAAAGCTCTATTATCAACATGATTCCAGGAAAATCCATTTGTATCGGTCGTGACGGCACTTGGAAATGTGACTCGAATGTTGTAATCGAATCCTAGAGAGTACTATTATGAGTAGGAGTATAGAAAATCGACTGCTCACTTTAATTGATAAACATTGCTTTTGCTGTCCTCCAAGACATGGCGGAACAGTTTAAATTCTTTACCAAACATGGAAGTTGCTTAATTCGCATTGTTTTATGAAGTGAGGAGAGGAAGTAGTCATTTAATTTAAATCCTTGTGAAAACGTTCTGAATATAAATCAGAATGCAAGTTTGATTGTATCTATGCTGCTGAGCACTTGGAGCTAAACTTAAGTTTCAAACACATTTATCAAAATGGAAGTGGTACATGTGTTAACCTCTGAATAAATTTGAATTTCATCAATCAAAGTTCTCTGCAATGTTAGACTGTTAGGCTGGTGAGTCCTTTTTAGTCTAATTCTTATATTCAGAGATCCGGCCATTAATTATTTGATGACGGTTATGTTAAGACTATAAGCCGTGCTAAGAGGAAATAGGAATTCTGGCAGTGTTATGTCGGGTATTCATCCGAAGACAACTGGCATATACTATCCTTCAGCATCGTTAAATTTGTATAAATTTAAGGAGCTTGAACCAACTGAAGTTTGACCCACTAAAGCTTTCATCACATGTCAGTGCAGTTTAAACAGGTACTTCATGTTGCCCTCTTTTGTTCCGCCTATTATCCTGAAATTTTATTTTATATTTTTGCCAGGTTAGGAAACACTCTACTGGAGCACTTAGACAGAACAGGCCCCCAGAACGCAAGACCCAGTATTACCCATTTTAAAGAAAATTGAGAATGCAGTTCTGTGGAGAGGACCTCACAATGCACCGAAGGCAGGACAATCACTTTACACAAGTGTCGTAGCCAGTAATGTCTCTTAAGCCTAGCACACTTAGAGGCTTAGCAAAGGAAAGTATCGCATAAGAATGTAAATAAGTTGTCTACAGTCACTTCTGCTGAGATACAGCAAGAATGCCTCTAATTTCTTACAAAGATTCGGGAGCATTAATTTATTCTACCTGGGTCCTAGAGAGCCATGCTATACACAATTGTGTTCGTGAAACCCAATTGTGAACCTAACCCAATCGTCAATGGAGGCCATAACCAATGGCGAATAAACCTTGCTTACCAATCTCAATTCCCACAATTTCAATGTGACCTACTACCCAAACAAGAGCCAAAGAGTTCAGTCTTGTGACTAAATTCAAGGAGTTCTTGCCTTATCCATAAATATAAATGTCGCTCAAGGTCATTAAGACATCTTAGGAAGGTTTCATGCCACTGATTGAGGCCTGAGTTTACCACGTTCTTCTAGGTACTTTTATATAACTCCCATTCTATATAACTCCTATGAAAAGGATGATCCTAAATCTTGAAAGGCCTAATAATTAATACGAATTTCCAAGGAAAATATTAAGTGCATATTAAGAGTCTTAACAACTGTTCACCTATCTAACTTCATGCGTACCATGTAGTTACAAGTCTTTGACCCTTCAAATGACTCCTTTGACACTACACTTTTAAATACTTCCTTGTATATGAGTTTCCATTTAATTTCATACCAATTTCATCCAACCTCTTCTACAATTGATTTCAATGTGTTAAGATGTCAATCGTTGATGACTTAATATGGCTCTATTAAAAAAAAAAAAAGCATTTCTTTTAAACTTCAGTAGATATTGTTAGCTATACATACGCTTATTATCCTAATACCCAATCGAATGGTTCATTTGTTATTAGAATTTTAATGCACAATTTATCTATTTTGTGCATGGTGAGAAAATCAACATGCAGTTAGTTGCGAAACTGAAACTCTGCTACCAAATGTGATGAATTTTTCTTCATACCTGTCAAGAAATTCACCATAGATATGTCAAATTTGACAAGAATATTGTTGACAGTTATGGTAAGCTTCTTTCTAGTTGAAACTAAGCCAGAATTTAATTGATGACTTAAAAAATTCGTCCTTTTATTGGGTCAGTTTTTCACCATAGTATTTGCTACTGCTGTTTTAGTTTAAGACCATAGACAAAAATTTTTCTGTAACTGGTGGACCTTTAAAAATTTGCAGTTAAAAGCTGTTAACCTCCACAGAGTATTAGAACGTTCTAATGACATATTTTGTTTGAAGTAGAAGTTTTAATATTATAGTAATATAGATATCATTCTCTTTGAAAGAAGAGCTATCCAAGCGATCCTAGTATATTGATGGCCAGTGAAGGAGGATATAGTAAACATAAGTCGACCTGATAAGCACGAACAGATGAAACTGATCAATATCGAAGGTTTGGGCGTGAAAATCTTTTAATAGGGTGTGTAAAGGAAGGCACTTTCAAGTGAACAACGACTATCATGGAGTGTCCAACTGGGGTCAGTTTATTAGTAATCAAGTTGGGTAGAGGGAGTAGAAGGTTGATAAACCCGGGTTAGTAGCGCTATCTGACATATGACAAATGGACAGGGATATTAGATTTGGTCTTTGTATTTGCTGCAATTCAACTTTCAAACCTGGCAGAAGTAGCAAATTCACGACTTAATTACTGACTACAACTCTTAATCCATTATTATCTTTAAAAGAATTAAAAACGAAAAATCATTTTCAGGGCACTTATTTACTAATAGGCAGCTATCCTTCTTCGGTGTAGTGACTGGAAAAGCTTTGTCTTAATGTCAAAAGCAAACACACATAGTGTAGTGGTTAACTATACGCTCCCATCGATGTTGTGCTCCCAAAAAAATTGATTACTAGTTGCCTTTCGGATTCACCTCGGTCGACCTTATGGGTAACAGCTATTAGCAACAGAGTTGAATACCGATGGTACCTTAAGTCATGGTCCATTGAGTTTGAAAAAGGGTTTAAAAAATGTAAATTCACGTGCACAGTTGGGTGCAAAAGTGTTCCAGTGGTGCCTTCTCATGAGGTTTAGGGGTCACATCTCACAAATGTAAACCTCTCACCTTGAAAGAAAAACATATATGAAATACCTCAGACATCTTGAAATGACTGAAACAACAAAAATTAACATAACTTAAATGCATTCTGTTTTTAATTAACTTACAACATTGACTCAGGTTTTCACCACATTAGGAAGGAGGAATTAGTTCTTGATAGTTTTTTTCAGAATTCATTTGAGAGTTTTAAATTACCTTAGCATGATATCTGTTAGACTCCAGTTCAACACTCTTTTATAATCTCCTATTATTCTGAACTAGGAGGATTGGAAGACAGGGTTCTTAAGTTTGGCTTTAATAAGGAAAGTCATTAATAAAATGAATGCCGTCCACTGTGTTCGGATATGGATGTTCGATGGGTGTGACTTAAAAGGATGTGACTTAAAAGGTACCAGTATCCGTTTATATCCTTCAAGATTCTAATGTGGAATTGTGGTGCAAAACTATGGCAACAAAAAATCTGATATGTACCAAACACCATGATCATTATACCTGCTAGCTGAGGTCCTATCACAGCTCCTATCTACAGTTTTCTTTCATGGTGTCGTAAATAGCCTTTAATTTTACGCAAACTCTTCAAATCTAGCAAATCAGGAATCAAGTTCACGACATAAACTCACTTATGCACCTGACTGTATATGAATGCAATAGTATAATTGCCATTCGTATCCGTCAATTTCTTAATCAACTCCTTCCCTGTAAAATGACTACTTAATTAATAACCTATCGCACCAATAGAGCTGCATGTGATTCTTATATAAATACCAGTCTCATTGACTTTCGTTTTGAAGAACGTAAAAATGCAGCCATCAGACAAGTTCAAAGAGGTCCTTCGCATAACAAGACTCTGCGCTAGAACTTGTGGAGCCGATATTGCCGATCCAAAATACAAAGTGAATTCGATTACATACTGTACGGCTTTTTGTATAGTGGTATACTTTATATTTACATTTTACACAATTTATATAAAAATCCATGAAGGTTGGGGAATTCTCTTACAATCATTCTGTATGGTTGGTAGTGTTCTGCAGGTAATTTTGCACACTTTACAAAATGTATCTTTAAATCTTTTATTTCCACTTTAGGGTATTTCAAAACTTGCAAGTGGCGTTATGCACACAAAATCGTTCTCCGCATTAAGTACCTTCTTAACATCAATCTATGTTAAGTACGAAGTCAAGGGCAAGGACTACACTGTGGTTTTAAATAAATGCTCATCTCGAGTTTGGGCGGTTGTTAGAGGTGTCGCTTGTTTCTACCTAATGATGGTTTTAGTGATGATTTCGATTCCATTGGTCATCTCGTCTTTTACTGGTCGACGAGTGTACCCTATGCAGTTCTACCTTCCATTTGTGGACATAGATACAAAATTTGGTTACTCTGCTACGGTAGGGATGCAGTCAACATGTGTCTTTTTCGGAGCGTTTGGTAACTTTGCAGGAGACATGTTCATGTTGATGTTCTTTGCGCACATAACACTACTTGTCGATATTATGAGGCTGAAGATTAAGGAACTGAACGAATTGGCTGAAGATTTTCAAAATCCAATGGTGATGGAGTTACTGTTGGATGCACTCAAATGGCATCAGACTTTCACGAAGTAAGTTAAGTCCTTTTTGAATTAGAATACGATTTACATGTGTCCTTTGAGTAGTTATGCAGAAGTAACCGATACGTGCATGTTTTGGATAAACACAGCGCAAATTACAACATCGGGACTATCTATTGTGTTGACCTTGTTTATAATGTTGACTGGTGATTGGCCTGTATCCTATGCTTACGTTGTGTTTTTATTTATGCTGATGTACATGTACTGCGGTATGGGAACTATTGCGGAAGTGGCGGTATGTATACCTTTTGATTTTTACTTTAACTATGAAATATTATAAGACTTTGTGTAAGAACGAGGATTTCATGGACGAGATATACAACATTCATTGGTACAATATGACCATCAGTCAGCAAAAGATCGTCGGATTTATGTTGATGAAATCACAGTCACCGAAGAAAATCACTGTAGGTGGTGTCATACCTTTGTCTGTTAGCACAGGACTTCAGGTTGTGATTGGAATTGTATTCTTGTCTTAAATTATTGTAGTCTTTTGCAGGTGACAAAAACAGTCTATAGTTTTCTTATGATGTTGGTCAACTCTTAATGTTTGAAGTCTTGGAAGTCTATCTATCAATTCAACATTTTACAACTGATTTCTATTTCGCTGGGCAGGCTTTGATGCAAGCCTTTGTAAAATTTAGATGTGTTAATTATAAGTTTATTGTACACACTATACGCACCTACGAATACGAATATATACTCCTTTTTAAGAATAAAATAAAAGTCACATTATGCACACACTTAAGAACAGCTTGAAAAAGTTTCCTTTTGACTTTAACACTATTTAAGGACAATATTGTAGTGAATTCGAACTCTATTTTGAATCAGTACATACAAGACATGTATGTATGTATTGCGGCTATATTTCGGTAATTTTTCTTATAGTGCATGAATTGTTGATGGAAAAAAGTCTGATGGTGTTAAATCGAATGATATCGGCGGCCAATTAAAGTCTCCATTTCGAGAAATCACACGCCCTAGAAATTTTATGAAAGTTTTCCGCGTTTCACCATTTTTATAGTGAATTTTCATTCATCATTTAAAATCACAAGTTGTGCGAGTTTAACCTCATAGTTTTTGCTTATCTAAGTTATCGCAATGATAATAGAAAATGTTGACAGCTCAACAATGGCGTGAAAATTAAGATGACACCTCTTGTTGGATTACCCTTTATAGTAACCTTCACATGGACAGTATCTACCCGGGTAGATATTTGAATTTTCTTTTCTGCATATGTATCCTTGCTTCTATTGCACAAAATTTTATGCCGGTCGGACTCGTGACTAAAATTTAGATTTATTTCAAAAAATTTAATAAACATTAATTTGAAATTACTTTTTTTACATTTTTGACTTTTTGTACGTTAGTGAAAAGTATCTACCCAGGTAGATACATCCTTTTTGCATACACCTTGTATGGAAATTCTCGTAATGTTTTGCCTGTACGTTTAAAGAGTAAACAGCTTTGTGGATTAACAGGAATTTCAGAAGTTGTTTGTAAATTAAATAGTTAAATTTAGTTTAATAACATTTACATACATACATCTACAAATCAAGTCTTGAATGGTCGAACTCATTATGTCAGCAAAAATATTCATGAAAATATTGTGTGCACTTTTCCGTTGCAGAGTTGGTGTATGCATTTAGTGCCATCTTTGGAATTAAAATAATCACGTGAAAGTGTATTGTCATCGGGTACACCAGTATGAGTTCCATCAGTATTCTCGACTATATCTTGATTTTCCTCGTTGTTGTCTACCGTCATCAGCTTCTGAATCGGTATTAGCATTCAAATTCATTATTACAGGCAAATAATCGTCAACGAGTTCAGAATCTGCATCAACTTCATCCAATTGTAATTTCGAATCCGATTCGATTGCTTGCAGAAGTCTTCAAAAATGGTGCTGCTAATCAGAAAAGACGATCAGGTGATCAGTTATGAGTATTTTATATCCCTTGAGTGTCGAAAATGCATTGGTTTCTCTTCAAGACTTTTTATGCTTAAATCTGTCAAATTTGCTTGTACACTATGATATCCAGTTGAAAGTGTGCCGCAACACTTAAGATGATTTTTTGCGGGTAATCGTCGACCTGCTCTTGGCTATCCAGAACCAAAGTATATTCATCGCGATAAACCATTCCATTGCAATTTGAAATCAAGCGGATGGTACTATCTTTGCTAAAAGAGTTAACTAGTACCTATAATGAGTACTAGATAAATACTGAATGTGCGATTTTAATTTAAGTTTATGATTACTTAACTTGACCAATATGAGCCATGGTTGAATGGTTTGAGGCTCGATTCCCAGATAACGCTTAAGTTTTTTTTTCATTGCCCCACCTCTCACGAGCTTCTGACAAAGATCCGAGAGTATTCACATCCAAGTATGTAACGTATGTATGTATGTAAATCCAAAAAAGCTTCTCAAACCTTCCATTTATTTGAACAATATAACATGCACGAATGTTTGTAAAAAACCTAGGGTGGCGCAGGGACATAAGTCCCGGGGACATAAGTGCCATTTAATTCTTTTGGGACCTGTGTCCCACTTAACTGGGACATAAGACTCAAATTGAATGAGGAACTTATGTCCCACCCCATCGGGACATAAGTCCAAAATTTTAGCAAGTGTTATAACTTTGATAAGGCGACATTAGGCAAATTTTGCTTTATGTCACTTATATGCATAAGCAGTGGAATAACTATGGGGGGCATGCTGCCCTCCTGCAACTCCCCTGCTTGGGGTCACTGTTGGATTTGGGGTAGGTGCGAGGTTGGGTATATGCAAACTTTCTTTATATCCATGTTTCGCATATTTCGCATGGAAGCAGAGGGTTTGCAGGGGGGGCAAAATGCATATAAGTGACATAAAGCAAAATTTACCTAATGTAGCTTTGCGATGTACTTACTTGTTCGATGCTCTTCTGGGTATTTGAATTCTCTAAGCTTATGTAAAAACAAACATGTTAGGTGGGACATAAGATCCAATATTTTTTGATGGGACTTATGTCCCGATACGGCGGGACATTTTTTTTTATTTTATTTAATCTTGCTATGTAATCAAAATACAACGTTGGCAAACCATAAAAATTTTTATAAGTGCGCTATTTTTAGATTTTCATCGCATAATTTTCACCGAGTAAGCCCATTTCTGGCTCAACGGTTTCGTTAGCAACTAAAATTGTCACCTTTGGGCAATTCAGTGACCGACCTGACGCCATTTACAAAATGGCATTATACCCAGAAAAATTGACTGTTGGATGCGGGCTTCATACTGGAGGTCATTGGTTCATATTTCTGGTTCTTTCATGATTTTTCAAAGTCAAAGTCAAATTTACTTGGAGCATATGTGGTTTCAATAAGAGGGTACCACATGCCATACAGCTCGGTGCAATACAATCAATACAATCAACGTGTTATCTCCAGAAAGAAAGTCTATGATTTATGTCGATAGGATTAGAAGACCTCAAAATCGAACGCCAAATTTGCCGGCATATCGCCCGATTTATACGAGAAAATCATGGTAAATTCATGCCTGATGCATGATTCAGCGCCTTAACTAGTGTAAGCGTTTCCCGGGTGGATATTCGAATGATGTTGTATTCCATAAGAAATAAAATGGGGAGCTTCTAATTCAAACATTGCTGTTTGAAAACAACCTTAAACTATGTACGGCATGGCACAAATCAGTTAAAAAATTGATACCTGCGTTTTGTTGACCATCTTGCCTACTACAAGGATAATTGAGTTAAGTAGAAATTGGCAGTCATTATGAGCATTTTTTGTTACAAATAATTTACTTCC
Organism: Xylota sylvarum; assembly: GCA_905220385.1. Taxonomy (NCBI): domain Eukaryota; kingdom Metazoa; phylum Arthropoda; class Insecta; order Diptera; family Syrphidae; genus Xylota; species Xylota sylvarum. The sequence goes on from LR999958.1 coordinate 21,852,154, forward strand.
TTTTGACGGTTTGATGTCGCTATGTTTGACGTTGTACATACTATAGCACCCATTACTCGTACAGTCGTATCACACCTCTCAGCACAATACAATTTCTCATCAAGTCTATGCACAACAATCCTTTGCTCACATCTATACACTTATACAACGCTTACATCCGATAAATGCAGCTAAAATTCCTCGCAAAATTATAAGCTGTTAACAGTGGGTAAACTTTATGCCACTACAATGTTTTAGTATAGGAAACATTTTTATCCTGTTTGTAACGACTGTGCATTAGTACTAAATTTGACTTTTATGTTTAACGAAATTTTGATTTTATTTTATGTATGTTTTCGTATAACTTTTTCTTTTATGCTCCTACCCAGTCCAACTGAAAATTAAACGAACAACAAAACTATGTATGTATGTATAACATATTTAATTTTTGTAATTGCCTTGTTGTATGGAAGTGGTTTTTGTTGTTGTTTACTCTGAGTTGTGTTAGTTTGGATTTAAGTGTAATTTCGTCCTGTCTGACTGTTGGATTAAATTTGCTATTTGCTATGTGTTTTGAATTAAAAGTTTTGTTTAATATTTACAACTAAATTAAATGGGTTTTCGGGAAATTATTCGGTTTCGTTATGACGGTGTTAATCTTTATTGTAACTGCGTCATACACGTAATGGTATTATAAAAATGGAATTTACTTATTGAATGAATTTATTGAAGTGAATAAAATGTGTGGCAGACCATGAATCAATAGAACTAAAAGTTTTTTTTTTAATTTCATTTTGTAATTTCAGTAATTTTGAGCGCATTCAATGGCATTTACATATAATTGTAAACAATTGTACATTCAGTGTATGTTTTTTTTATTTATTTATTATTCTCTGTCAGTTCAGACAATTATACAAGTTATATCTTTTGTCAAACTAAACTGCTGGACTGCTTACCAGCATCATAAAAACACTGTATACCGTTTTTGTCACCTGCAAACAAACAAAAACAGAATTTAAGACAACAATACGTAGTATATGTATGTGACTCCAATAATAACCTGAAGTCCTGTGCTAACAGACAAGGGTATAACACCACCTACAGTGATTTTTTTCGGTGATTGTGACTTCATCAACATAAATGCGACTATTCTTTGCTGCTTGATGGTCATATTATACCAATGGATATCGTATACCGCATCCGTAACATCGTCGTTCTTAAATTAGTTGCAAACATTTTTTATCGCATTTAGAATAAAACAATTCACTTACCGCCACTTCCGTAATAGTTCCCATGCCGCAGTACAAGTACATAGTGGCAAATAATATACACAGATAGCCATAGGATCCCGGCCAGTCACTAGTAAATATTATAAACAACGTCAACACTATTGACAGTCCGCACATTGTGATTTGAACGGTGTTGATCCAAAAGTATATCACATCGTTTAATGTTACTGAACTGTTCAAAATACTCATGTCAAACACAATCTCAGTTAAAACCAATCAATTTACTTCGTATAAGTTTGATGCCAGTTGAGTACGTCTAGTAGCATCTCCATGATCATTGGATTTCCAAAATCGTTAACCTTCTCATTGAGTTCCTTAATTTTTAACTTCATAATATCGAGCATCAACGTTGAGTGTGCAAAGAACACCAATACGAACATGTCCCCTGCAAAGTTACCAAACGCTCCAAAGAATAGGCAATATGACTGAGCTCCTATAGTAAGAAAGTAACCGACACTTGTATCAGGATCCATGAACGGCACATAGAATTGCATTGGGAAATATCGACGGCCGGTGACAAACCACATGACCAGTGGAGCAGAAAGCATGCCTAAAACCATCACAATGTTTATCACAGCGACGAATTTCACAACCGCCTGTAGTCGATGTACGAATTTTCCTAAAGACGCTATGTAGTCTTTGCCTTTTATTTCGTACTTCATATAAATCGATGTTAGAAAAACTGTTTGCGAATAAAGATTTTTTTTGTGTAAAATGCCAGTTACAAGTTTTGTGATGCCCTGTGAGAGAGGAAACGATTTAAGAACGAATTCAAAGCCAAATTTGTGTCGTATTACCTGAAGAACGCTACCAACCATACAGAATGATTGTAGGAGAGTGCCCCAACCTTCGTGGAATTTTAGATTGACTGTATAGACTGAAAATACAAAGTAAATTACTAAACTAGCAAACACTAAGTACGTAACGAAATTGATTTCGTATTTTGGGTCCGCAATATCAGTTCCGCAAATTCTGGCACACATCCTCGTTAGGGCGATGATTTTTTTGAACTTATCCGACGGCTTCATTTTTACGTACTTCAAGTCGATTATTGCAGAGGTTGGTATTTATAAGAGAATTCGGTAAAGTTGTAGTATTAAGAACGTTTACTAATTAAGTAATCAATCAAACAGAGTGGCAAGTTAGTTTATTAAAGTGTATGACTAGGTCGTACGTACTAGCGCCTGTATGGTGTAAGAATACTTTTAAGTCTTTACTACCAATAAAAGGATCAAGAAGGTTAAGTATCTGGGTGTGTACCTAGATGCTAGACTTACTTGGAACTTTCATGGAAGAGAAGATCAGAAAGGCCAAAGAAAGGTGCTTTATCAGTGCAAACGGCTATGTGGACTAAGGTGGGGAATCTCACCGATGGATGTATACGATGATAGTTAGACCTATTATCACATATCCGTGAGTTGTATGGGGGCAAAAAGTCACTCAGAAAATGTATATATGTCTTTACCACAATTTTGGCTCTGGAGCCATATTTTGGCTCACTGCAAAAAGATAACAAAGTAGAACATTTTTTTTTCATTCATAGAAAGAAAGGGGCCTATGTAACCCTTCAGTTCAAGAAAATGAAGAAGTCTCATCACACAAGCCTTATCCGGAATTTCTACAAGAATGTTAAGCAATTGGTGCATTTCCAGCAGCTACTAAATAGGGAATCAGACAATGAGAGTGAAGTGATCTTATAGCCAGTCGAGTAAGTATTTGTCCCTTCTAAAGCTAAGGAACAATAAGGGTCTCGATGGCCTACTCGAACCGTTTCAAATATGTAAGCGATTTTTTCATGAGAAGCAAGCTCCAGATCATTAGTAAAGTATGAGAAAATAACGCATGTCTAACGACTTGTGTATCAGGTCTATATGCCCCATCTACAAAAAGGTAACCCTTTGTCCTGTGCCAACTATATCGATACATATCCCTGCTGAATATCGGGTGTAAAATTCTATCTAGTATGCCTAAGCCGTTCTACATCAAGCGATGTGAATTCCAGCCCAGCAGATCTGCTATAGATAAAATTTGCTTTATTATTTATCGACTTTATATGGCACCGATTGATGGACAATAAACAAAAAAGTGAAGCAGATCTTGAGCTTCTTCAAACGAATATTCTTGGTATCATATGCGATGAGGATAAATGGAGGGTAAGATTTAAGTGTATGAGTTGTACGATGATGTAAATCTAGCCCGGACAGTCAAAACACGTCGGCTACTTTAACTCAGCCACATCTATCAAATGGAGAATAATGCTCCAGCCAAGAGAATATTCAAATCATAGCCTTCAGGCTGAAGATGACAAGGAAACTGAACCTTCATTATAAGCGTCATGTGGATTCTAAAGTAATTGAAACAAGGCTAGTAATGGTTTGAAAGTGGCATCTAAATGATGTATCTAGAGGTAATACTGAGCAGATGAGCCTGCAAGGAAAACCTCGGTGTTGTATATTACTCAGGCCTTCAATTTGTTATATAAAAAATCGTTCCCGATGAATCCATTAGAATAGACCGTAGACCTAAGACCATTTATTGCTTGTCTCTGGTTGTTTTGAGTTGCAATAAATATGGAGTCATCTGGTCCATTACGCTATGCCTGGCAACTTGGAGATGGAAAAATTCTATCTATTCGTCACCTGTTGGACTAAATCTGGTAGTTCTTTGCTTAGGTTTCCTTTACTTTTAGTTCCCTATCCTCACAGCAGCGATCGGAAAAGTTGCAAATCTGAACGTGCAATGAGATCACTAGCAGCTTATATTCAAATTTGAGAAGTGTTTGTTTTGATCGTGGCATTTACCTTAGCTTTTTCAAGTATTTAGAGACGTTGCCATAGCGAAATATATTTACTCAATATCCCGGGTGATAACTAGCTCAGCTAGTCGATATATAATTTAGAACCTTGGTCCGAGCACTATTTGATTCCTTTTTAGACAGATTTTTAAAATATTTCTATGAACATTTACAAGATACCAATAACTATCCCTTAAGGCGCACGTGAAAAGTTGACGGATGATGGATAGCTAAGAGTGAGTTGCATTCATATACAGTGCGGTGCATAAGTGAGTTCATATCCTGTGCACGCATCATGATTTTTGATTCTGTGCACGTGTTGGTCAAAGATTACGACAAAGTTATCTATAAAATAGGTTTGGTATTTAAGTAACCATTGCACTCATACTGGGACATTCTCAAAATATAATTATCGGAATCCTTTCGTGTAGAGAGTATTATTTTTCTGATGGTTCGGTTTTACACCGGACTTCTGAAGTCTCAGTAACAATGTTTGCCACATAGCTACTAGACTCTACATTTGCGGAATTTTTGATATTTCTTCACACTAAGATTGTTCTACGTTATGTTATCTATTTAGTAAGCTACACTATGTTCCTTAAAGTTTTAAATTAATCAAAAAAAGAGAGGATCGTGTTAGATGATCAAGTTAAATTCTTTGTAGTGAGTTAGATTCTTGGACAGTCTGACATGTTCCGTCATATAGAGAGATTCGACCTAGATGGACGAAATTATTAATCCGAATGGTACTAAGTTATTTGTGGACCTTCCACTATCTTCTACTATTAGGGAGCTTATTTTCGCACGTTTCCAAAATTCGGTAGGTACACTGCCACTGTATGTAAGTAGGGGTGTTTGTATCTAAAACATATCTTAAGTAATGGTGGCTTTAGAATAGTCTGAGAATTTTATACTCTATTCATTCCTTATCAATTCTCTGACGAGTATCTTTGTTAAATATTCAGTAGAGGCAGGGTCATACATAAGAAGCCTCTCTGTACATGCATACCAAATGGTAATTGCGTTACTGCGAAATATCTTTGACACTATTTCGAAAGCAGATATGTTATTTTCAGCTCAACTGATAGCATTTTGTTGAGCTCTTATATAAAACCTAATCATTCTAATACACAACAGGTCGGCTCGATAATAGACGCGGACAATGACATAGACCAAGAATTCTATACCGCAGGCGTATTGTGGTGGTATGGGCCAAAAGTATTTCTTATGAATCCTATGTGGACTGACCCTGCATAAAATTAGTTAAGCCCATTTTCTATAAACCTAGCTCTGTCTGTCCGTCAGTATGGTTGTACAACCAGTCACGAAAGTCTACATACATCCCTGAAAAGTGCTAAATCCTCATTTATATTTATATAAGTTGAAACACCATCTTCGAGTACCGTGGTGAAAAAGTGATCCCACAACGTAAGAGATTCTTGAACTTCCAAATTATGTTTTCCCTTAATTTCACATTGTCATTCGCATGATTTGACTGCAAACACTTTCATGAACATATTTGACATATTTGTGGTGAGTTTTGAGCTAGATATCATGTGAAAGTCACCACATTTATCAATTAAGTTTCAATTTTGCAACTAACTGCATGGCGTTTTCTCAGCATGCACAAAATAATGTTGTAGGTAAATTGCATATTTAAATTTTAATATCCGATTTGCTAATATTATCGGTGCACTATTAGAATTGGTATCTCTGTTAGGTTATGAAATGAATATATGTTTCTACATTCAACTATACCTATTGGTGTTTACTTATTAATGCAATTTTTAATTGGAGGGTTATTAAATAATCATTTTTTGACATAAGAACACTGAATTTCAATTTCTTTAATGTTTAGTGTGTCAAAACCGTATGACATACTTAAGTCAAAGGATTGAAGCACCAACAGTAATTTAATTGAATGTAATACAGGTATTATGGAATGGTGATTCTGGGATTGCAGGACTCTGGGATTCGAACAAGAACTAATACGATGAATCTCCTGTATGGGGAATGGAAAATCATACTGCACTTTCTAGAAGGAACTGGTAGCAGCCTATTAATAGGATATATACTAAGTTATTCAAAAGTGAAACAAAATCTGATCCCCATCTCCAACTTTTCAACTTTGTGTGTTACTAAAAAGTACTAACTACTAGTACTTTGTACTAAAGACCATAAAATTTGTGCTACACATACATGTGTTTTGTGTATTAAGCGACTCATATCTACATGAGGTACCAAGTTCTAAACTGAAAGCTGTGAGACTAGCAAAAAAATTCTCATATGGCAATAATAATAGCATGGCAATGTACAAATATAACATTTTCAGTATATTCTAATTGAGGCTTCACGCGATAGGAGGCTCTGCCAAATATAGTCATTACAGCCACTAGATCCAATAAAATCATTTATGCGATTTTATAGGAGTACCTAGAAAAGCCATCCAACGTCCTAGGGTGCTCCGAAATGGATGTTAATGCAGACTCGTTGCACCAGAACACTTATACAAAGGAAGGATACATAAGTACATATACCAAGAAGAACTGCGAAAGAAGGAGGAATACAGAATAAGAGCACTGCCGGCAATTTATTAAGCTTAATACATATAATGAACAACCTAACCTTAAATACTAAAGACAAACTGTCGAGAAGAGGGAAAGAGAAAGTAGCGTAAGAAAAGGACAGATGTGGGACAGTGGCTAGGCAGAATTGGAACGATACTGAAGGATGTTCCGAAGGGTGGTTTTGCTGCAGTGGTGTATTTGGTCAAACAAGTTTTCCATATTGTTAGCCAAACGAAGCATTCTAGACAAAGGTGCGTCATTACTATAATTCATACAATGAGTACTGAGACAAAAGAGGGGAATGGATCTAATGCTAGTGTAAAGTTTTTTTTTCCGAGGGTAGGTTAAAATTTTCAATAGACACTATGAGAATAGCAAGCGCATGCTCATAATAGTGTCAGATTTTTAATGACTAAAAACACCACCCTTCGATATATATTGTTACATACGGCAACTAAGATATAACATAACAAGTAATTTTTTTGTCACGATATAAAAACTTTTGGCAGGTTACTTTCCAATGAAAGATCCTGCACGTTCCGCAATTTAGACGCGTTTAATCCTTATCTCGCCAAGTCGAAAGGTTTCGTTCTTTGTAGTCGGCGCAATAAATTGCTCTCATTCAAAATTTATAGGACTGTATTGTTAATATGTTCGATTAGTTGGTTTCTATGCTATCGCGCGAAGCTTTTAGTCAGCTTCGATTGTAGGAATTTCGAGATCTCTATGGATATCGTCGTTTCTAGTATACCAAGTGCTTGGACAATTTCTCTAAGCACTTTATTTTGAAAAGTTTATATAATATTTGGTACAACCCCAAAGTTGTATACCGTAGGTCCAAAGCGGTTTCAGCACTTGCTGCGTTACCTGGATGGCTTCAATATGTCGGATGTGGACATCATAGTAAGGGGACCAAGCTTGGCAAGTGTATTCGAAAAGGTGATACAGAGTGATTTAGTAACGGAGAAATAGGAAAATTTGATAATGTGGTCGACAGCGTTGATGGTAAGGAAGAAAATTTAAGGACCCAGGTGACTACCTTGAGGGACACCTGATGCGGTCATAACCTCTTCGTTCTCTTCTAAATGTTTAACAATACTTTTTTTATTGTATTATTATTGGAGTCTGTTATTATTTTGGCGCTTTTCAAAAGTGAACTGCAAAGATGTCGCTTCTCTCCTTGGTAAGTTAAGAATTAAAGTCTATCAATCGATTCTGTGAATAATAAAACTTATGAGGCTAATTTCGGTTTTCAAGAGTTAGTTTCATCTAAACAGTGGGTACACGTGTACTTTGGCTAATTGCTAAAGAAAAAGCTTCCAAGACCTAATATCGCTTAGTCCACGTATGTGTACTTCGGATGTTTTGACATATAAAAATGTCAACAAGAAACCATAATTTTTTTTTAGTACGTATCAAACCGTAGTCCACACATGTGTACCATCTAAAAGTAATAGTCGCAAATAAAAAATATATTTTTTTTTTATCAAAGTCAACTAATTAGAACATATTTTGCAAGAAACAAAAGAAAAACTTTACTATTTGTGGTCGGGATGGAAAAGGATAAAGGGGTTAGAGACAGAACATCTAAATATAACCTCGTACTTCGATTTTTAAGGTAAGATTAGATCCATTTGATAAGACCGGGTTGAAAACCGAGACCTTTCAACTTAAGAGTAGTAATTGGATGAACAGTTTATCAATGGCTTTACTGAAGTCAGTGGTTATCACATCGATTTCGCAACCATCTTCAAACGTACACATCGCCTGAGAAACAAATTCTGTTAAGTTACTGGTTGTCGATCTTCCTCTGAGGCAAACGTGTTGCTTAATAGAAAATAAGGATTTACAATGAAAAAATATTGTGTCGCATACAATGCTCTCAAAGAGTTTAGGTATAGATGACAGTTTGGCAGTAGGTTGTTAGTTGGTTATATCGTTTTTTGCACATTTCTTATGAATGGGTATGTTAGTTGGTTATATCGTTTTTTGCACATTTCTTATGAATGGGTATGATAAATGATTTCTATTTTTGAAAAAAGACATGAGAAAAATGAAGTCAAGGGCTGGGCCAAGTGTGTCATACATTTTTTTAAAACAATAGCAGAGTAGTCATCCTTAAGTTTGTTAATCTTCTCTGTTACAAGTTACGAGGTAATATTAACTAAGGATGCTTGAGTGCTGTTGTCCATATAAGAGAAGTAGTCAAGGTTGGATTCCAGGATGCAATCAGCTAACGACTGGCTAAAAAGTGAGCGACTAGGTTTGTAATAATTTTAGGGTCCGATAAAGAAGTGTTGTCAAATTTGATGGTAGATGGATAGCTATCAGATCTACGTAGGCTCATTAATTAGACTGGATTGCGTACGGGCAACGTAATATTGGTAAAGAGCTTCATTTAGTTTAGCGAAGTGTGTGTGTGTGTGGTAATAAAGGGAGTAGTCAGAGTTAGCTTAAGATTTTAGCAAGCGCAGTTGTTTATTATACCACAGTGGGGATGAAGAACAATCCTTTTTTTTTGTTAAGATTCATTCTCAGACTGGACTCATTGGTGATGGGGTAGATGAAATGGGATTCGTAGCATTTAAAAAATAGGCTATAGCATCTATAGTTAGTTGGTGGCACTGCATTGTATGTAGCTAACTTCTGGGGTAACTTATTTAAGAGATGGTATGACCGGACCCATTGTCAATTCAGGCTAACGGTGTATTTGATCTTTAGTACGTCTCTTAGTGCGTTGGCTGTCAGATCTGTAGTAGATATCCTTACCTCAGTATATCTACTAAGATGGATCCCTACTCCCATCTCACTCGCGGGACTACTTTTTCAAAATAAAATTCAACAAAATCAAAGTTTAAAAAGAATTAAAAATCATTTTACTCAAAATTCATCGACTTTTGAAGTTCTTGCCTCTTTTGTCGAATTTTCAATGGAAAGTGGAATACAAAAGGCTGCACCACTACTATTGCTATCAGTCATCAGTGACTCTATCCACACAGCACTGGTGGATAAAAGCCAAGGAATTCAATAAACAATGACACCTTGTAGTATCTGAATGTAGGTATGCTGAACCTATACCTAGTGGCTCAAAATCCTGAACCAGAAACCAATGAAGTAGGACTGGAGATAAAAACATCTGAAGCAAAAGCCCTAACCAAATCGAGGTCCATAGATTTATTTATATAGGAAGTATGGTCCTGGTGATGAAGTCGGTATCTAGAGGTAGGCAGCAGCATCGTGAAAGTGCAGTCCAAAATTTGGAAAATATTATTTTCCAGAATAAAATCAAGCAACAGCACCTATTAATGGCAAGCTGTAAGTCTTTATAAGTAGCTATTTATGTATATATATATATGTATGTATATGGTTTTTTGGTCGAATCGTATCTCAAAGAGATAAATTCACACAAACAACCCAACAGACCATAAGACAGAGAGAATGGCAGTCTATCGGTAATTTTATTGGGAAATTTGTTATGTAAAGTAATTCACTTAGTTATATAATAGAAGGAGAGAATCAGTCTAAACAAACTTAGAACTGTTGACAATGGTACTCGAATTTGGGGATAAGTTTGAGAAAGCAAGAGACGCGTTGCAGAAGGAAAACATTATACAAAGGTTGTTTCATGGAAACCTCCTTTATATGTAGGCGACTGTTTTTCTTGAAAACTTCTAGCTTGAAAACAAAATTCAAACTTCTACCAAAACATTGATTCAATAGCGTGAAATAATTTATTGAATTATTTATGTATTAGGTGCAAATAATATTAAAAATGTGCTAACAATAAATACATCTAAAAGCTGAATTAACTGCGTCTGATTATAAGCTGAAGCTGCAAAAGGCTATAACATTTTAAAGTGTTCTTTTGTTTGTTTTCCTTTTTTGCTATAAATATAATAATTTATAACACTTCCATGACTTCTTTCGGATTGTTAGATGTCAAAATTAACTATTAACTAGCATCATAAGAATACTGTAGACCGTTTTTGTCACCTGAAAAAATACACTATTATAATTTAGAACAAATATAATATTTCATACAGAACCTGAAGTCCAGTGCTAACAGACAAAGGTATAACACCACCCACGGTGATTTTCGTCGGTGACTGCGCTTTCATTAACATAAATCCGACAATCTTCTGCTGACTGACGGTCAAATTATAGAAATGAATGTCATATATCTCATTCACGACATCGTCGTTCTTAAATGAATTCACAAAAAAGTTTCAAAAAAGACAAAACAACAAATCAAACCTACTTACCGCTATCTCCGCAATAGTTCCCATTATGCAGTACATATACAACAATACAAACATCATAAGAAGATATCCATAAGATGCTGGCCAATTGCCAGTGAATATTACAAATAACGTCAACACAATAGATAGTCCGCACATTGCTATTTGCACGGTATTTATCCAAAAAAAAGACGAATCATTTATTTCCATAGACCTACTAATGGTTTGGTGCCAGCTGAGTACGTCCAACAGCATCTCCATGACCCTAGGATTCCCAACGTCCTTAGACATTTCATTCAGCTCCTTAACTTTCAACCTCATAATATCGACAAGCAACGTTGTGTGTGCAAAGAACACCAACATAAACATGTCTCCTGCGAAGTTACCGAAGGCTCCAAAAAATGTGCAATACAAATGGAATCCCATTGTAAAAAAGTAACCAAAAGTTGTATCTCGATCCACAAGTGGTACATACAACTGCAATGGTAGCAATCGATGACCGGTAAATATCAATATTCCCACTGGAACTGAAATTAATGCCACACACACTAAAAAGTACATCCAAGCGACAGCCTTAACAACCGTCCGAACACGGGATATGCAATTATTTAAAACCACAACATAGTCGTTGTTCTTAGCTTCATACTCTACATAGATCGATGTCAGGAACACAGTATGTGAACAAAAGGTTTTTGTCAAAACTATGCCAGTTATGAGTTTTGTCGCACCCTATAGGAAGGTGAAAATATTTAGAGGCCCCCTTGGGAGTCAAAATTTTAAAATATTACCTGTACCAAGGTACCGAGGGTACAAAATGATTCTAAGAACTGGCCCAAACTTCCGTGAACATTGACAGTGCCCGAATAGACCGCAAAACAAACGTATAACCCTATACCAGTAAACAATGTGTACGTAATCCAATTGAGTTTGTAATTCGGATCAGCAATATCGGCTCCGCAAATTCTAGCACAAAGCCTCGACAGTTGAATAACTTTCTTGAACTCATCCGATGGTTTCATTTTGATGTACTTCGACCTAAGTATTGCAGAGGGTTTTATTTATAGAGAAATCCTGTGAACTCCTAGTATTGCAAACGTTTGCTAATTAAGTCATCAATCTAGAAGGTTGATTGGATAAAGTACACCATTGGGTCGTACGTACCTGCACCTACATACATATATGTGGTTTGCTACATTCTACCAATCATTCTTCAAACTTAAACTCGCTATCCCTCCTAATACTATCATGAAACTTCTTGCTGAAAATTAGGTAAGCAATATGTAAGGATAAAAGGAACATTACACTCTTGAAATCATTAGTTGGAACCATTTATGAGAAGAGTGTCGCCACTAGAAGTACTCAAACAAAGCTTTAAGTAAAACCATCCACCGTCCACCAAGGTACAGCGAAGAGTATCTACATATCGATAGATGAACATAAGAGCTTGAATAAAAATTATACTTCTTGAGTTCCTTTGTACTACAAATTATAGAAACACTGAAAACCAGGAGACAAAAAGTTTCATGGTACCAATAGTTGCCCCTTATAGAACAAGGCATAATTGTCGGATGATGGATGGCACTGAGTGAATTGCATTCATTTACAGTAGGGTGCAGAAGTGGGTTAATATCGTGTGCTTGGGGCATGATTACTGTTTTAAGTGAAAATAAGAGACTCGAGTATTATTGCAAATAGTTTGGCATATTACTAACCATAGCACTTATAGTGAGGTACTAGCCAATAAGCAGAATCCGGGTCCTTTCGTTTGTAATAACTTTTTTTTTGTGCCTCAGTTTTACACCAGGTCTCCGCAATCTCAGAAAAAGCTTAACATTAACTCTGAAAGTCCTTTAGTTTAGTGATGTTTACTTAGATTGTTTAAAGTACTTATCTATTTTCTAGACGACGATTTTTAAGTCCTTCAAATCAACAGAATAGCAAGCGAAAGGAGCTTGACAAGTGAGATGATCAAGTCTAATTTGTTCAGTAGACTTCGAAGAGTCACGTAGATTGGGTTCCACATTCTACTAGAACCCCCTCCAGCTTTTGAATAGTGTATAAGTTTTTTGCTAAATGTATTTATTCACTTGGTTCTAGGAGTATCTGCTGTGATCCACCCGAATCTACCGGATAACAACGCAAAAGACTTCCTGTTGTTCTAAGTTCATTTGCACCGAGGGTTACTCTATACCAACCAAACTTTCAGTTGAGTCTGGACATAATCACTATAACAGCAGGATTGAAAGCCATCGTTTCTGAAGGTCTGAATTCAATGAATCAGTGAATTCAGGAACATTCCCGTGGCAGTTATTCTTTTGCATATACAAACATATGTTAGACCCTTGCGAGATGTACGATCATGAAATCTGTTTAATGGTTTCTACGCTTCGATAAGTCCTTTGCACAAACCACGGTTCCATAGCAACCACCGTTTTATTGTGTTATAGACAATAAACTCTACTGGAACATTTTTTTCTCTAATTCGACTTTTCTCTCTTCTCTTATCTTAGAACTTAACTGTCAAGATATACATAGCATCCTTAGACAAACCATTTTGAAGTCGTGTTGAATCTTTCTGTCAAAATATCATATTTTCATAAAGTGTGCAATTTTGTTCATCTTAAGCTGATATTTCGCCACCACATCCTTGTCAAATATTTCTTTGCTCTGAACTGATGCAGTATCATCGAATACCATGGTGAAAAAGTGACTCTATGTATTAAGCAACTCTCAGAGTTGTCCAGTAAGTTACCGTTTAGTTTCAGATTGTCATTTACTTGCTTTGACTACAAGTAATTTAATTGATATTGTTGACATTTTAATAGTGAATTTTATACCAGATGTCACATAAAATTCACCATACTTAGCTACAAAGTTTCAGTTTTGCTACTAACTGCATGGTATTTTCTCAGCAAAGTAGGTGAATTGCGTTTTCAAATTTTAATAACAAATGATTTAAAATTGTTGGCGATACGGTATAAGAATTTAATTAGAAACAAGGTTTACTAATTAAACGCCATTTCTAATAATATAGGTGTATTAAGTAATCAAGGTTTGACATCCTAACAACAAGTGCTGTGTCAAAATAATGTGTGTGAGATTTTGAGGTGTAATACAAAGTCTACAAAAGTCTGTGAAAGTGTGCACTTGTGTCAAACTCTTACTGCGTACCTACATAAAATCAATAGAAAAAGCATAATTGCTAACTTTTCTTTTATCTGATTGGTTACTTTTCTTAGAATGATGAACAAATTATAATTTAAATGACATGTAGAAAATATTCTTGACATTTTTAAGATGTCATCTCAAGGCAAGTGAGGAAGCTCACTAGTTTTCGGAGATTCTTCCTTACAACATATATACATACATATGTGGACATATACATACATATATACAAAGGAATCAAAGTATACTCCGACAAATTTTTTGTTGCAACTAAAGTAAGGGCTTTACTGTTAAATACTCTGGAGATGGCAGAGCCTTAGCACAAGACAAAAAAGTTACTAATTATATGTAGTTTTAATACCAATCACAATTGCCATAAGAACCGAAGTCTCTCAGTGGAGTCAATTTGGAACATCAACTGTGGCTAGCTAAGTCAGGAGCTCATTCTCTTCAACCAAAAAAATGCAGTCAAAGAGTCATGACACCTGAATTCGAACCCGGAGTCGAGGGTTTTCAAAACACCGTATACGTAGGCAGCACTTTCAGTAGTTTTTTAACTGTTAAACGCTAATATGCATTACTGGGAATATGATCCCCTGCTGGCTTGTGAAATTTTTTGGATAATTCCGGAATCTGAAAAACTTGGGAATCAAGACCCTTTTACTGATTACGTTAGTAATTTCTATGGTTCTAATACTTGGAACTTGGTAAAGCATGCGTGGATTATTTTCGGACCACAAGTTGTACCAAATTGATCCATTTGCCATGTTAATATTTGGGCCAAAATTCATATCTCTCATGAATTTAAGCGAGTTCCTTGCTACGTCCAGTAAAATTTCAATCGTTCATTGCAATTCAAAATTTTCGCCTTTTTAACTTTCTAAAGTCATTTGATTCTCTTTTATTTACTTTCTTTCTTTGTTGCCTCATTTTTTATATGAGCATAATTTTTGGCTATATGTTTTTATGATCACTTTTCACCAATCTTCAAAGTATACTCATCGAGATCTATTGGCATTTTGCCTTTTCGTAAAGAACCTGGCACTCCTAATTTGAAGTCAGTCCTTAAATTGCTCGTCAAAAAAAAAAATAAAAAAAACCAATTTGTCAGTTTATTAAACAGCTTCGAATCAATTGAATACATATCAGGTTGCATACTATATGAATGAGTATATGTAGTACGACTTAAAGCACTCCCAATGTGTGAATAAATTTAAACCGAATGGATCCCAAACTAATTGTAAAATTAATTATCATTTCGCCTTATTGACCTTTATCCTTCCTTGTAAGCGATGCTAACGATAATGACGGTGATGATGACGATGTCGACCAAGGGTACGCCGACCGAGTCGAAAAGCAAAAGGAAGTTTCCACGGAATTCGCCCAGTGATGTTGTCGTCATGAGTATACATAGTGAGTAGAGTGTGATATAGTGATGATATGAGGGTTAATGTTAAACAGGAAGTTGATTGCGAAACCAATGGCATTTATCAGTTGACTATAGAAGAACTAATTAATTACCCTATTCAGTTGTCGTGTCACGGGTCATGTGCGTGTATACATTTGGGATATGTTGACTAGAGTTGTGAGTGGCTGTCTATTGAGAGCCGCCTAATCATTGTGCGCGATACTGATACATTTGCTTTGTGAATGTCATTATTACGTCAGTCGAGTGAATGTAATAGGATCATTGTTTAAGATTTCTATGCAATGCACAACTAATTATAATTACCTAAATGAATCTCTGAGATTTAGTTCAACATTTGCATTGAAATACAAATTATTGATTGTATTGTAGTTTAAAATGGCAATACTTTGCGTAAAGACTTCTTCAGATGCTTTGGTTACGACAAACATCTACGATTAAAAATTACCGAAATTTGGGATAAATTTTCATGAATACGAAATGCGAAACAGTGTCACTCCGAAGCGAGGAAATTAGATACGTACATACGTATTCGAGGACAACGACTGCCTGAGTCGATTTCCATCTGCGCTACAAAGCAGTACGCAAAGGGCTGAAAATAGTCATGTTAAACAGAATTGTTTCCTAGATGATAGATCTATGTAATGTAGACCAAGATCGCCATGACACATCTCAGGCAACAAGTAGGTATCAGAAGGTCGGGTTATAATAGAATCTGCATCTGCAAAATGCAAATGGTGTTACCGACTATCTAGAACTAGATTTTTTTTATCACCTTCCACCCGATGATCACTTATTACATAGTACCTTCAACGAATAGTGGGTTCTAAAAAGGCTGTTTTCAATAGAGCACTCTCATCTGGATCTAAGGGGCAGAAGAATTCTTTAAATGAAATCAACATTTTCATTTAATTTTTTTAAAAAGATGGTGGGGAATAAATATATAATGGGTTTAAGAAAGTTCACTCCTGACTCTGATCTGCATCAAGGATATATTTTACAATCCCACCGGCCCAACTAACTTAGCTGAAGACAATTGCAGGAAAATAAATTAAATCTGTATGAATGATGTTCGATATCCCCTAGAAAACAGATGAAATGATTAATCTTCCAGATGTCCTCATCTTCCTGTTGACGAGGACATGGTCTGGGTATGTACTCATGGTGCCGTGCTGTGATTAAGCTTAATCAAAGAAAACGTTCTCCTCCTGTCATAGACCACCCATAAGCTCCAAGCCGTTGCGCATTTATCCAAATGGGTCCTTTCTCTATCTACATATATAGGTACATATATCTATATTTTTAACTATATTTTATATAGAGCTGAGAGAAATCTTCATAATGGGAAGAGTCTGTCAAGTGTATTGCACTGAAACTTTCGTTACAAGTTCGTAAGAGCAAGAGCTCTAAAGTAAACCTCAGTTCCCAAACCAACATCAATTTTTGAACCACAAGTGTAGAATTCCAGCTATTCTTCGGTAGCAACCTGTCGATTTAACTAATCAAGTCTGTCAGGAATTCTGATAGTGAACCTCCTGATAAGTTTCAGTACCGGGATCATATAAGCAGTTTCAGTTTGCCTGCTTGTAGCCTCCCATCGACCCAAGACGGATGCATGACAGTGAGTTGCTGGTGAGCAGAATCCTAA
Source organism: Xylota sylvarum (assembly GCA_905220385.1). Classification (NCBI taxonomy): domain Eukaryota; kingdom Metazoa; phylum Arthropoda; class Insecta; order Diptera; family Syrphidae; genus Xylota; species Xylota sylvarum. Next base: position 21,869,260 of record LR999958.1, read on the forward strand.
TTTCTTCAGTCTGGTTTTGCGGGAGAAATAGTGCTGTAGAGAATCAGTGTAATTAGACTGAGCATGGTCTTCATTGCCGCTGCAGGTGTCATCCTCATACATAGATTCCAAGATCCTGGTTTTGGTGAAACTTGAGAGATGGTATTTCCTCACAGGTACATATATCTCACAACCACTACGTATGTGTTTAACAACAGATTGAATACAGATGGGACATACATCTCCTATATATCTAAACGGCTACACTATTGTCGATATTTACTATATGGAATCCAATATAACACCTAGGCATCGTGGTCATCTTTAAATGTTAAATTCAATTCCAGCTATCTTTCGGTCTCAGGATGTAGGAATAATTATTTTCTTAGTGAAGACGACAAATTCTGTTCAGACCATCTTAGCGTGCTACCGCACAGATTTTTATGGCAATCACCACGAGTTGAGTTGGTTTTTAAGTGAATGAATACAATTTCGAATTATTTAGTAACTATGTATTTAGTTACTTTCAAGGGTGTAAGTAATTGGTCCTAAAACTCTTACCTTTAAAGATAATGTTAATGCTTTATAGAATGTGGATTTTATAATGTCTATAGTAGGATACAGAGTACATTCCTTCGCACAAAAAATCCTTCATCGAAACAAAGTGCAAAAATATGAATCGCCTCGGACATACATAAATACTATATATACATACCTATCTACGCATGTACACATGTATTAATCGATTTAAAATAAAATAAAATAATTGGTCCTACGAATAATGAGTTAAAACATTACAATAAGTACTGGCATGTATTTACTACACTCTCAATAGACCGTAGGGCTACAAAGTTTGACAACACAAATTGTAAAGTGAAATAGTTAATATGTATATTTCCACCAGAAAAATTTTGGAAATTTCCGATTGGATCGATGGAGGTTTGATTCCACTCAGACGGTTCAGAAGAACTAAATTTGAGAAAACACTTTTGCCTTAATCACAATGCCACGATCACGTGTTAATCATGTGAACATATCTGGCGTAAATTGGACCACATATACTCCAATAGGTTGGTCATGCTATAGTGCAGATAATTGGTATCCTTACAGTGAACATTCCAATAGATACATATGTATATATGCTAAAAGACTAAGCCTTCTTTCCACTGACTACTCCAGGAAGTTCATAGACGGTTAATCTGCATCTAAGCAGCCCTTTCAACAGAAAAATAGAAATATTTCATCTGGAGCAGATACACCCTTCGTGCCATATAAAGCACCGTATTTGGAATAAATTTGGGATGGAGCGCTGCACTCAAAATTGACTTTCAAAACAAACTCTAAAAATTGTTTATCAAAGTGCCCCTTAATTATTGCCTTTCACTGTAATAGGATGTAAACTGATGCTATTGCTGTCAGTGTGGTGGAGATCGAAATTTTAAATAAAATTCCTCATTCCGGGAGAAACTACAATAGAATTATTCGAAATTGCAGAACCAAACAAAAAAAAAAAAAACTATGATATTTACCGTTCGAAATTCGTGATTTTAATAAAGACATTTAATTGAATTTCATCTGATGGGCATTGTGGATTTGCGGTCAACATTGAGTGTTCAACAATTTGTGGGACTGAATCATCGGTTTCCTCTTGCCCGTTTCCGATGATTTTAGCATTCATATTCACCCATTATACCAGGACGACGATGACGTCGACGAACACAAAAGGGGCGGTGAAAGTCGAAGGTTTTTTTTTTTTCCTTTTTTAATCCACCTCTACCAGTGCTAGCATCGTCGCCGCCTGGTCACAAAAGAGCACTATCACGACGATAATGAAACACTGCAGTGTTACGCCTTCCACTACTGTAGAATTCCTCAATTCAATAATACGGAATGAATAATTCCAATGAAGCGTATAACAAGCCATTCGGTGACAGACGACCTCCAGGACCATCAGACGATGCTGATGGTGTGGGTAAGTGTATACAAATTCCGGTATAGAGAGGAAATTCCTTGCGGTGATCCCTTTCATTTGTCATTTTAATTCAATTTGGCTACTCATTCATTTATCTGGATTCCGCCGCAGCGTTGTCGTCGACGAATTGGAACGAGATCCTGATGAAATTGTCACCGACAACAAGAGAGCACCGAATTGGTTTAGGTTCAACTAATGTCGCAGCGAAACCATTGTCTTTGCCGAGCTTCTGCTGGGATTGTGTTCTGCACGATGTTAGATGGAAAAAGTGGAAGGAGGGTACTTGGAATCGTATCCTTATTATGAACTAATTAAAATGGCACAATGAAATAGCCCGGTGAATGAGGGTGGAATGACTAAATTATGTGTGAAGCTATTGTCGCTGAGTGCTAAACTACTTCAATGAGAAGGTAGTTATGTCAATGCCTGTATGGCGCTGTTGACGGTATAGACATTTAGGATGTGGCGTTTGAAGTAAAATTTTATTTGAAGTCTGCCAAGTTTTCATTCAAGTTCTTCTCTTTGTCGTTGCTAATTACCTCGCAGGATATTAACTTTTTTAACTGAATATGATAAAAAAAAAAGTTGGCAAGCATGCACGTGATATGCGACGTTATTGTCCTAAGTAAATGAACTAGACACCTGATAGTAATTCAGGTAAAAAAAATTAAATCGGAAAATTTGACATAATAAATCGACAGTTCTTTGTTGTGCCACATGCAAAAAAGACGACAGCAGCTCGCGACCTTAGTGAACAGAAAGTAAGAAAGCTCCTTTCTGCTTTTCTTCGAAGAGATAATTAAGAACATGGAAGGTTTGGAAGGTTTCCAATAGTTATATACAGTTTCCTAAATTGTAGCAGAAAAAAACGTGTCAGTCTCTTTGGTGGTACGTATACAACTTCTACATGAGCAACTTGGCCAACAACCGAAATGCCTTTTTTCGATAGATGAAGGTTGGTACTTGTTTGGAAAAGTCTATAAATTCTTCTAGTGATTCTCGGTAGAATCGTGCGACTAAATGTTCGAGTCAAAGACCATGAAAAGTGCGAAACAATATACCTGAAGGTAGCAAGAGCTTGTTAGTACTACAAAGTTCGAACGTATGCTTCTAGCTGGGCATGTAAAGCTACTCGTGATGAAAAAGGTTTAACGATGATACCTACCAATCATACAGAAACTTATCTGTTAACATGTAGTTGGATACAATTATCACTAAAAATTAAAAATCCTTGATTTAAGACATCTGACTCCTCGACATGTTTAAATAGATTTTAGTAAAGCGTATCACTGTACATCCCTGTCAAACTCATCTGTTCATAGAGAGTGGATAGGAGCTGTATGAAATAGGATCTATGAATACGATACTTGTTTCAAATCTGTTTTCAAAACATTTTTCGAAAAAAAAATAGTTAATATTACAACTCTGAAGTCGCAAAGGTCCCATTTCTAAGATTTGATCGTGACTTTGTTTGACTAAGCTTTAGAAATATTGTCTGGCTTAGCTTTAGTATTTGGTATTCTGTTTAGAAATCAGTTTCAGACTTTTTTGTTTAATTCAGTGAAATCCAAATTTTTTGTACCTTCTCCTTTATTCTACTTTTATGGATCTTGTACTTGTATTTTTATTGCATTTACAGTCACCATTTTTTTTTAAATTTCAGTAGGTACAGAAGCACGGTAAAAATAAAGAAAATTATAATAAAAATATATTTTCGAAAACATGTACTTATCTTGACGTGGTGGGGGCAGGTCAACACACTACATTTCACTAGGGTCTCCAAATCTTTGTTGAAAATATCTTTCATTTATTGTATATCTGCAAAGTACCTACTCATAAATCGGTGACTGTGCATTTAAAAAAAAAGAAAAGATAAAAACACCCCTCAGAATGAGATTTAAAAAATATAACACTTTCTTTCCCATTGTGCGTCCTACTTGAGGAAGTATCCTCAATTTTTTTTTTACGAAACTCATAAAGTCCTTAACAAATTCAAATTCAAGCGTAAAATTATTACTTTCATTGTCCTGCTGCTTCATACTACCTACATTTCCGTCGTTTTCATCTAAAAAAAAAAAAAAAGTACAACGACCCTCCACCACCCATCTAAATTCATCAAAAAAATACGCTCGCTAACATTGTTCGCGAAATGTTTCCATTAAAATTCCGGATGGAATGAGATTTACATTCGAAATGTTATACCATACCATGGGAGCGGACCCACCGTGGACGCGGAGGAAGCTCGCGGTTCAGTGCACTGCTTCGAAATGAACAATAGAAACACCAACCACCGTGTAATGCAATGCCGCCCCTCAATCCGGTGTAATTCAGCGGTTTGCCCTTTATAATGATATTTATCAGATTACAATTACATATCCTTCTGCATATCCTTTCTCTATTTAGAGTTATATCTCTTTTTTTTTTTTTTTGTACAAAAAACAGGATTCTTTTCCCACTCTGGTTTGTAGATTTTTCGTGTGCAAAATGCTCACCTTGTACGCCAGCGTGTACAAGGTAAGAAGAGCATAGACCCAACTAGACAAACACCCGGAAATACGAGTATAGCTATGAATACCGTACAGTATACAAGAATACCATACAGTATACATGGTACTTGAAAAATCTTGAAAAGAATACAAGTAGGATGAATGGTGCATGACTTGTCCCGCATAGACCTACTACAGGCCAAACTGCTGGAGGGGGAGCGCTCCTGTAAAAATAGTAGCTAGCTGCTACCAACCAAATGAACAACGAAGGCGACGACGAACTGGGCCAGAAGCAAATAACGCCGAAATGAGACGGTAGCCGGAATAAATTTAAATAAATGCCGGTCTAGGGATTTTTATCCATTTGCCGCATAACAAATAGTTTTCGGTTTGGTTTCAACCCCATCCTAGTATGTGTATGCAACGACGAGTATGGTTGTGGTCCGGTCCCGTGGGTTGTTAGCGGTACCGCTGGCACTTCGTGCATAGTTTGTGTGTTCTGTTAGCCCCTTTGCAGTCCGTTTTCGTAACCCCGGTTTTCGGCTTCGTGCGGGGTCACTAATGCTGATGGCTTCGCCATTCTGTGTCTCACTTAGACCACTATATGCAAAAAGGACGGTAGTGCTATGGTAAAGATGGCAATGGGGGTTGCTTAATATCACCTGAGAGTGTGATACTTGCTTTCCCCCTGCTTTCAGGGAGAGTATGAAACGTGAATTTACATTCTTTCTTTAATGCATTTTCCCTTAGTTTTGTGATGCACTTCAGTGGACGTTAGAATGCAAATTATATAGATACGACTATACACAGCCATATACAACATGTGGTGTTAGATTATACCGACAAAACTGACAGTTATGGACGGAATAATAATTTCCCACAGAATGACGAATTGAGATATTCCAAGTTGAACATTAATTATGGAATGATTGAAACGTTAGCGTTCTGCACTCGTTGCAATTACCTGCATGCAATGGAAAGTCTAATCAAATCTGACAGGAAGATGCATTTTTATGTTTAGAGCAATTAATTAAGGGGCGTTTCTAACTTTGTATCTATGTATGTAGGTATCTACCTATATATATAAGTAGGTATACTTTATTTGCCCAATCGTTCTACAGTACATTCATTGTGGTGGTTTGTTCATAACGTGCTCTTTGAGCCCTAAATATATTTTTTAAAAGGTTCGTTGGAGATTAAAATGTAAATAAAGCACATGTTCTATAATAGCTTTGTGTATAGAACACGACATCTGCTAAAAGGCTATTATGGCCTTGTTGGCGTGTGAGCATGCGAGGTGTCTAATTTAGGACATGGGAATCCAACCCATTAACCACTGGACAGGATTTCCAGCTCTACACTGACGGAGGTGACTGTGTCCAACTTCGCAGTTTATGGTCAGCGTCGAATAGAAGAAGCACTAAAAATCTGTTGTCTTTGAACAAAAAAGTTGTTATCATCATGATAGGTGTACTAAGTGGACACTACTCGATAGAAGCAATGGCTGTCAGGCTAGGCATCAGATCACCAGATTGCTGCAGGAGCTGTCATGATATAGAAGAAACTGAAACTGAATCAAACACCTACTATATGAATGTCACAACCTCCAAATTCGTCGTTTCTGCTACATAGAAAGCAGATTTTTCGGAAAATTGAAGGATCTGGTACAAGTCCGACTCAGGAGCATGATATATTTCATCAAGAGAACAGGTTGGTTTGACTTAAGACCAGCCGAAATGCAAACAAACTAAATATGGTGATACGGAATCACAACGGACCAATAGGTCCTACTCTCTATGTTGCACAATCCTTCATACCATACCATAACATTGATTTTTAATAAGAAGTTTTTGTCAGAATTATTTTCTAGCCAAGGTAGTTAAGGTCCATTAGTACCTCATACTTGTAGCTGTCCTATTCGTCGATGACCATTATCAGCTCCAGGTTAGACCCCTTTATTGCTGATTCATTCTCCCCAGTTCATTTCTTTGCTTCTGCCACTGCTAAGATTATCACTTGGAACACTTTACCGAGGTTTGGAAGCCTGAGTAAGGATGCATTTTTGGGATCAGACCAGAGCCCATTTCTTCACGATTTTTGACTCGCCTGTGAAAATTGAAATTCGATTGAAGTTCATTTCAAACCTCTTTTGAAGGGAACATTTTTTTAACGTTTAGGTTAAAGTCAGGAAATGGTATTAGATAGTTTGTATCGGAACCCAGGAGTGCCCATCTTCCAATATTGTGATGTCTTATGTTGCCCATTTTTCAAAAGTTTAATTGTTTCAAACGAAGGGAACTATTCGCAGCTATTTCGTTTAGGTACAAGTCTAATAGAATCAATTAAGTCTAGTTTCAAGGATTGCAGTTGGCATGATTATGGTAATCCACCAGGCTACGCATCCGTAGGATAGAAAGGGTCTAACGATGGCTGGGTACATCCAGTGAATGATAGCAGATTTAGGTCCCCGTTCACACATAAACTCGTTTCGCAGCTTTTAGCTCATAATGATACCGCAACGCCTTAGTATGGATAGATATGTAGGTGTTTAATCCAGCAGCTTGGTTTCTTGGACTAATACTTGAATATTATTATCCTAACTTCGTTTTGGTCAGGTAGTCGCAGTTTCTTGTTCGAAAACCCTGACATAGTCTTCGAGGGCCAGGACTTCAAATATATCAAAATATAGTCATTCATTAAGTTTTCAGTCGAGCTACCCTACATCAAAAGTTCTCTACCTACAGGTGAGAGTAAGATAATGTATATTTGGCCGATAATGTACGCCCAAATACCGCGTTTGATCATCGTTCCATATTGCGATTTGAATTGCATATTACTATGAAAACCCTCACTCAGTTTAGCGTTACTCAAAATATTCTTAAAATATTATATATCATAACACGTATAGTTTTAGATATAAAAAAATTCAACAATTTAACCCATAAAATCCTCTAGTCAGATATGTTGACCAATCGCCGCTGGGATAAAATTGGCGACGGCAACTTGATTCGTTTAGAGACTATAAAATGCCGGCTTTGTATTGTAGATGTGCCAATTATTTCGACACTTTACAGATGCAACAAAGACATAATAACAATTCCCTTTCTGTAGAGGTATATCTAAAGGTGCTTGGGAACCTTTTTTTTTTTGCAATTGATATCCGTTTGAACAACTAGAGCCACCTTATCCATTGATTGTGTTAAATCCAGTCGCCTTTGTAGGAACCCTTCCATTCTTCTTTTCTGTGCGAATGGCGTTTACTAAGCCCATCTATTGTACAACCGAAGACCCTTTGATCTTTATCCTTCCCCTATTACTGACAAAGGGAATTTCTACAAAACACATGTTCGTCTGTCTCCCTTGGGGGTAAAAACACCGTATGCAGCATTTTGCAGACCGGAAACTCTTCAATTGGTGGTTGTTTCCGTTGTGTTGTATAATGATCGGAAATGCCTTCTACCACCAGCTTTTTGCTCTGCTATTCCTGGTACTGGACGCTTCCATAGTTCCTTTGGTTTTACACAAACACATACACATACATACTTGTGGGGTATACGTAATAATGGTCGACACCCCCTATATTATAGTGAAGACCTTACATCGAGCAGTTTCTAACACCTCTTTCAACTTAGCTGGCCAACTGATGCCACCACCACCACAAAGCAAATAATCCACACTATGGACACAATATAGATCATGGTGGCTTGAAGGACATGCATGCACGCATCATCTGGACGTTTATAGTAGGTACTCCTTCAACGTCGTCATCTTCGTGGTGGTCGTCGTTCATTTGTAGCCTTTGGCCCGTCTATTTACCTACAACGGAGCTAGAGGTTCTTTAACCTTTCACACACTGTATGTCAGTACTAATGGCAGCCCAGAGACAGCAGCAATAACAAGGATATTATCGAGCCAATGTGGAGCGTTGCGGGTGAATGGAATAGAAAAAGGGCAAGCTGTTTTCCTGCCTCCGTGATATCGTTCAACATCGCCATCGTTAGCCTTATCCTCATCATCATCATCATCATCGTCATCGCCACCATCAATGCCAACAACATTGGACAGTAGTTGCTGTTCGTCCTGTGTAGTGTTGTGGGTGGACAAACCATATCGCTGGTCAGTAAGTAAACAATGTGGGTGGTAGCGATGGTGGAAGCTTTTCAAGTGGAAAATACTCAGTCTGATGTTTGTTTGTTATCCTTTCTCCAGTTTCTTCTTCGAGATATCCTTAACTGAATGTACATATGTTTCAACGTTTTCTTACCTACCGTCAGACCCAGTGGAAAGTTCGCGACGTTTCCACTATCTGACGGATGGATACATCCGATTGACTTTGTAGCTATGGACTGAATGGATATGGTGGGTTGTTGAATAGCTTGAATGAAAGCCTTGTATTGGTCGTTCACACATGATCCTTGATGTTGGTTTATTTTTTGTTTTGTTTTTCTCTCCTAGTATCCTTGTTTCTTTAGCTCATTGCACATTGCACAACATTCTTGAACCATCTGTGCACCGGTGCAACGTTTATTTGAAGTGGGTTCTCGTCTGCACACAAGTATAGCTGTTTACTTGTCTGATGTGTAGAGTAGGCATTTGCTTGTATGAGGTGTTCAGAGTGCAAGAAGCTGAAAGGAATAATGCAATTGCATCGCTGGAGAATAATGACACAATATGTTTTTCTTTGGCATTGTTTGGGTCGGGTGTTGTGCCATTGTTTTGAAACTAATGGCTGAATGTTTGCGGTGAGAGCTCATGTGTTGGTATTTTATCGGAACGTTTATGGAGCGATGGCAATAAAGGAGGTGCCAATGGATGGAAATGATTGGCAATTGAAATAAGGAAAATGCTACTTCCTGTGTCCGTTAATATAGATTGATTCTTTATTTTCTTTTCTGTGGAAAATAGTTGCTTAGTTGGAATAGAGATGTTGGGAAATGATGTGCATCTAGGGGATTACGTTTGGCAAGAAGTTTTAAGATTAAGATGTAGTTCTTAAAATACTTGGTTTTTATATAAAATAGGAAAGAAAGGTAACAATGATATGTATTAACGGTTTAGTGAGCTGCATTTCTAAACACGGATTGTACTCTAAGTAACTGTACTATTAGATCAACAGTACATCCATTTAGAAGCAAAAGTTAGGTTCTTTAAAACTTCTCGAGAATGTTTGATAAACATCCGAGGGTATAACGGCCATGAAAACGCTTCTCCTTTGGACGCGGTTTCTCCATTGGAAACTGCAAATCACCTTCATTTGAATATAATAATAACAACAGGAATGGTTGGTAGGACTTAGGCCCTGAGACCTACATACATATGCATGTATCAACGTTCCTGTTGATAGATATGTTTCGACTTGAAATTCGTTGGTCTTTTGTATGACTTGCTTCACAGTGTAAATTAGATATACCATCGATATGCGGTTCTAGAAGCTACACTAGTAAGGTTCGATTGGTAGACTTGACACGTTTTTACAATGTGTTTGAGAACGGTGATAACGTGTTATTGTTTGGTATGTCGGTCGGTTGGGGTGCAGCCAAGAAAAATTGGGGTAACCAAATTTGGAAGTCTTTTAAAATCGATAATCGATAGACAGTTATTGATGGATTTAATTTATTTAGGTATCGGCATGTGATACATAACTCTTTCTACGCGACTAGATGTATTGGATGGATGACATGACGCTCACAGAATTTTGGTGGCGCACCGATAGCTGGAGTAAATTTCAAGTTCACAATCAATCATTAATTACTAATCATCTCAGACGAGTAATGCGCAGTTTTTTGACTAGGTCAATATCAATGTATGGCTCGTATAGTTCGTCATTGAATTTCCTCCTCCAAAACCCGTCTACGCAAACAGGACCGAATACCTTACCTAGAATTTTTCGATAGAAGCAACTCAGGATATATTCATTCGCTTTAGATAGAGTCCATGCTTCAATGCCATAAAGTAGGACTGGGATCTTGCCTTCCCAGTCCAAAGCCTAAGTCTAACTGCAAGGTGCCTTTAACAGCAGACTCCTGGACCTTTCTGGAATTTTATTTATTTTCAATATAAAGTTGAAGTAAAAAAGTAAAATTGAAATTTTTCCGCTGGATCATAATGCATTCAGTAGAGGGTTAAAACAGGCATGAATTAGGGGTCAGGTCAATTATAGCCAGGCTATGTATTACTTGGCAATATCATTAATTCGCAAAACTATTATCTTACTAACGCCACTGACGCAAAAATTTAAATTTCAAAAAATGTCTGCTATAAAACCCCTGAAAGTATGCAACAAAAATATAAAGCAGCAAACAAGTTCTTATATTCATTCACACATCACAACACAATCATGCATCGAGTCTCGAATACATTCGTTGCGCCCATCAATACACCTTAATATATTCAGTCACTTGCATAGCACTCTCCTAGAACTATGCACCATTCTTTACATAGCAAATCACTATCATCGTCAAAGAGTCAATTTTGTGGATTTACGGAATTAATCCGGCATCTTGATACGACTACATTTTCAAAGAAAACAACATCCCAGCACTGTATTGAGTGCACCATTGTGGCCAACGACTAACAACCGCGCTAAATCTCTTCGCATTCGCGACATTTCACAGAATTCCGCAACACATGAAAGGCATAGCAGACATAGTTTGGCAAATACCAAATTAGCCTTGCTTGCCATGAACATGGAATTTCCTAGACGTCGGTCGTTGGCCAAGCAAATAAACAAGCATCCCTGGTACAAGCGAATGGCCGTTGGAATCGCTCGCCTCATCATCATTATCACCACCCTGGTATGGCAGCTGCAGGAGAACTTCGGATATACGTATCTACCAACCTGGGCGAATGTCGGTATTTCGTGTGGTTCCTCGGCCGCCATTCTAGGGACGCCGACAGTCTTTTTATGGTCTATAAGGGATGAAATTGATGAAAATAGAAATTCACAGATTACAGTAATAATTATAACCTACACACAGCTTGTTAATTGAAATCAATAACTGAACATTGAACCGAAGCCAAAATGGGATGGATCCCTTGTCCTACTCGTTTTATATGCTTTTGCAGCAGTTGGTTTCAACTCCAGGCAACCGCAATCGAGGCAATATGGAGGACGAGGGAGTAAAATTATCCTCACAACTTACATAAAACAACAAAGTCCTTACACCACTGTATTTGCTGTTCATGGTGTGTTGGGATAAGTACAGTCGGTTTGGGAAGAGAGAATACGACTGGAAATATACGTTGACATGGAGGCCGGAATGTTGTCGATAATTCTTTGACTAGATAATTAGAAAACCTATTGTTTATTTATATGTAGTTGAAACCATGCTTATCCTGGGAACAACGGAATAAGAAATCTATTAAAAGTAAAATGAAATACTCGACGGGGGAATTCAAGGTCTTCGCTAATAAGGCAAAATGCAAAGAACAAAAAATTACCTCAAGTGAGCAACGCATGAGTCAGATCAAGGTGGGCCAACTGAAGAATGCGTTTCAAATGATGATTACATCGCGTTTTGATGATCATGATTTATGTAGTGGACTGCAAGGAGTAGATAAATGCGATGCTTCTTATGCGCGGAACCGATTCTCGATCGACTCGCTTAGTAGTACAATGCACTAAACATCCGACACCGGCTTCAAACGAGCAACAATGTGCTTGTTCTTGGAAAGGGAATAGAAAAGCTTCTAGTCACCTATTAAGCAATCATCCAACCAGTGATGTAACAAGCTGCTTCTTACTGGAGAAATCTCCAAACCTGCTACAACTCAGCCATGTGAGTCATCACCAGTAGATAGGTACCTGATGGCACGTGAAAACTCCTTCCATGCAAAGACTTCCAATAGACTTCGACTCGAATTTACTACACTGCGGTAGCTAACGTAGTAGGAACTCAGTCCTAAGTGGTCGTTATCATACTAAAGCCAATAAAGAACATCATGTTCAACACAAAACCAAAATAACCTTAGTCAAACTACCATAGCACCATTGGTGCCGACTTCTAGACATCTAGAATGCTTCCATTTTTGAATAGAAAACCACGGTCCAAACCGACAAACGGCGAAGAACTGCTCAACAGAGAGCAGATCCGCACTATCTATGAGACCAAACAAAATAAATTGGGAGTATTTGAGAGATACGTTCGTACTAAACCGAGTCAAAACTAATCATTCTTGCAGTTAGGGAACTGATCCGCATCCCAATCCTAGCAGTAGAGAGATAGAAAGAACACATCTACGAGAGGCAATCAGGAAAGCGAAGTTAACCAACAATGCTGCAGCAAAAGGACTATGGACCACCACTCTCATAGGGGAACACACTGACTGGACAAATATGGTGTATATTTCAATTAAAATGATCACCTGTTACATTTCTTGTCGTGCAAACTATTCTCCAGGAGTCTTTTGCCCATTAGAGTTGAATACACTGTTGTCATTGTAAGGAAATGGCATGCACGAGTTCCGATCTAGAGTAAGCACACACACACCCACCCACCCACCCACCCATCGAACAGAAGGCCCACTGATTTCGTACACAACCGTTACACAATACCGCAACACTCGAACGCGACAACTTGGTAAAGCTAAACGAGGTGTTCATGAGGACGAATGAGTCGATGTTCCCATGGCTAGCAGGTGGGCAGAGTTTTGGCATCATATCGACTGAATAGGGGTATGAACAACATTCTAATAACATATTGTGGTAGGCCCACACATTAAATGGTTTTAACTTGTGGTACGCCAGCACCCTATTTGTTACAACTCTTTCCGGTCCGTTTTGTTTCAATGGCACATTGGCTAATGACGTCGCCTACACTAGGAACTTTCTGCATTCGGAAATGCCATTCGTACCGTAAAATGCTCTGTCTGTCGTATCTCTTTTGTAATGACTACACAAACAAAACATACAACAACAGCAACCTTGCCTATGTTATGCTGAAAATGTTTCTCGAGGAACGCTCTCTGTCCAATCTTTGTAACAACGCTTCGAGCAGAGAATGTGTGTATGTGGGCCGGGCACCTAAACCATCTAAAGGGAAAGCCATCCTTCTTCTACGGAACAGATTGCCTGCTGTTAATTGAACTTATTGTCAATATTTTATGCATTGCTCCGAATGGAGTACTGGGTAACCACTTTGGCTTTTACGTGTAACGGCAGCGTATGCTGATGTTTTTCCTGAAGGACATTTTGGGAAGTTGATACTTGGTTGAGGTCATTTTTGCAAGAACCTGTTGTTCTTTATGATGTCGTAAAGGATACCAGCCTTGGGGACGATATTTATACCCATTCAGGAGTCTTGTAAATTTTCAAATCAACATAATGCAGTCGAAATGTTTTGCAATGGCGCAGCCACATGCATGTCCTCGTATATTTTGGAAATGCAACTAACTTGTATATTTTGGAGAGAGAAAGAGAGAGAGACATACGTAGGTAAGTGCGTTTTGTTGTCGGACAGCGTAATGAAGATAGAGATCGTACACGAAAGTGAACTTATTTAAACTTTTATGTGCTTGACGAGCTACTTTGAATGACTGGACTGGACTATCTGTGCCTAGTGCATAGCCAGAAATAAATGGTTCAATACAGATGAGGGTAACAAATAATATTGGTAGTAACCGAGGCTGTATATGACAACAATAGAAGGGAAAGTTTTAGTATTTTACGAAGTATAATGAACTTTAACTTCCCTTATATTCAGTACCACATATTAATATAAAAGCAGCATTTTCGCACACGAGCCCAAAAGACTGTAGGCCGATAAGCCTTACCTTGCTACTACTTAAGGCATTTGAAAGGTTAATAAATTTATACATTCGCTTCAAACTAAATCCTAAGGATATGTCCCCATTCCAACATGCCTGTATTAAAAGCCGATCTGCTGAGAAAGCCCTGCAGGAGGTGGCAACACAAATCGAAAATTCACTCTGCCATAAAGAATTTAATAGATATAGAAGGAGCCTTCAATAATTTAGAATCTGAATCAAAAGACTAGCACTGGACCAACAAAGCACAGATCAAGTAATCTTAGACTGGGTGGAATCAATGCTCAAGACGAGACACATTAAATCAGAACCAAAAACATGGACTGGCTTCTAGAGGCCACTCTTCGGTGGAGTGCGTAGGATACTAACACCGCTACTAAGGTTACGAAAATTTTTTTAAAGAAACAAGAACAAAGTGGGTTCAAAGTTGTCGCATATGCGGACGATGTTGTCATAATAGCGACAGATGGTTATCTCTAGAGGTGGTCCTCCTTGCTAACAAGAAAACAATTTCAGATCGAGCCTTGAGACTCAATGGAACACCCCTCCAAATTTCAGATAAGGCGAGATACTTGTGCCGCATACTTAACTGTGACTTGGACACGTTAGAAAAGTTAAAAATTCATACGATCCATTGCCTTCTATACGGACAGCAAAATCTTGGGGCTCAAGCCCGTATATATGGTCACGTACCTCAGAGAACTGGGCAGGATCCATAGATTAGCATTCATGAGGACTACCAACATCATCAGAACAACACCAACTGCAGCGCCTATAGTAATGCCAAGGTATATACTTCAGTTCTGATTCGGAAGTTACGACGCCATCGCCCACAGCTACTCTTATAGTCTCCATGACTCGCCTGCTTTACTTCGGTCTTTTCTTCTGCAAGTTGGGACCTCGGGATTCCAAGTCTGTCGACGTCATCATACATTAGATTCCACAGTAGCGGCCGTAATACGGAGCCTTAAGGAACGCCACCTGTGACGTTATACTGCTTCGTTCTAAAGTGACTATTCTAAAATAGTCCGTCATTATCTTCTGCAGGTATTTTGGTACTCTCTTGGCGATAGGTGCTCGCAGGATATTTCTCCAGTTTGCGGTGTTGAAGGCGTTCTTGACATTCAGCTTGATGATAGCGCATCACTGTTTAATCCCGTCTTTCCATTGTCTTTCTTCTATGGCTTTTTGTGAGATATTCACGACTTCGTTGATTACGGCGATCGTAGATTGTGTCTTGCAGAAACCATACTGGTAATCGGCAAGGCCTCCAGCCACATTCATTGTACTCTCCAGTCTGTCACTTATGATGCGCTCCAGTATTTTTCCTATGGTGTCCAACATATATAGTGATCTATACGATCAGGGATCCTGCGGTGGTTTGTAACCTTTAGGTAAAAGGACCAGTCTTTATTTTTTCCTTCTTTGAGGCAAGTGTTTTAGATATCTGGGAAGATGTGTGGGGGCCAATTGATTGCTGCTTTAAAAGCAACGTTATGGATTCTATTGACACTAGGTGCCTTTTGGTCCTTGATTTTTGCGCAGACTTGTAGGACACTTTCTGCAGTGGGGTATTGGTAACGCCCTTGTTGTATTTACCCTCTCCGTTTGTTCCTCTATTTCTTTTTTGCAAGAAATACTGTGGACGTAGGAAAGGGTTTTCGGCCACCCTTCAACTTCGTCATCTCCACTTGGTATTCTATTTTAAGTGAGTAACCTAGAGGTGGTATAGACTCATAGTGACACTCCTTATTTTTACTTCTCTTGAGCTGTATGAATTTTTCTATCAGTAGTTACGGATCCTACAATATAAAGTACATCACATCTCAATATAATTTATGGTATAGCTTTTCACCAGCGCTATCTAAATTAAACTCTAAAGGAATGTTGAATCTCTCTTGACTGTCTGCTGAATCCGCTTTGTTTGTCCTTCACAGGCTATTGTTCCGTTGATTTGGTAGCACAATTGAGCAGTCAGATGGCACACTTGTCTACGTATATATTATGTAATATGTGTAACATTCGCTATGCTGCATCATTCATACACACGTCCATGTGCTTCCCAGACCTCTCTCACAAAACACAACTCAATCTAACATTCAATGCAGGATTTCGACTTAGAAAAAAAAAAGAAAAGCAAAATAAAACGGAAAGTACGCTACTGTTCGGAAACAAAATATACGATTGTGAGCCAATCCTAGTCCTGTGGATCCTTTGTTTTCGAAACACAATAAAAAGTGATAAGAATCAAGCAGTTCGATTTCTCCCCACACACTCGTTCTACACTTCTAACCTTCCAAACAATGAGCTGAGAACGCAATTTTTTTTTTATCCATCCGTCCCCATCCTCGTCGACAACTCACAAGTCCTTGAGAGTATGAATTCATTTTCATTCGATTCGAAAGAGAACAATTGGACCTGTTAGTCGTTCGTTCGCTCCAAATGAGAATTGTTACCACCGTATACTGAATGAAATTGGAGCAAGAGGACAATGTGCGGTAAAATAAAAAAAAATAAAAAAATGAAAGGATTCCATGTCTCCACGTGCTCTTGGTCGCGTTTGTTCCAATGCTGGTAACCATCACCACGGGTCCCAGCATTGAAACAAACGCGACCAATTGTCCTATGCAGACCAATAAATGGCAAATATTGACTCCTGGCCGGATAGGTACCGGAGACATCGATTCCGTTTTTTTTTTTTTCATTCTCTGTCCACGCTGTACCTTATATCCTGTTCTCTAAGTAGGAAAGCGACTATGTGTGGTCGCGTCAAACCGCTGCGCTGCGCCGTTTTATATGGCCATGTGCCATGAACATTGTCATGGCAGGAACCATGAAGAAGAGATATTGCTACGAATTATTTTCTGGCAATAAATTCACCGATAGGAATGCAATTACGTACCCTACCACCAAATGAGAGGCGGGAACTTCATTGTTCCCGATGATGATGGCAATGATGACGGCGGCTGAGGTATTGGTTTGGTTGATGGTGCTTGGTGCCGCTTCACAAAGAGATGATGCTAAATCGTGATAACCTTGAGTTTGGCTGGATATTTGCACACTTTGAGCGATGTAATTGCAATTTCCCTGGCCATTAGGAATTCAATCGGATTCACGTTAGGAGCTCAATTAACTACGATGTGGCGGAACTGCGGGTCAGATCACAAAGGAAAGACTTCTTTAGAAAAAAGCACCTCAGACCATCACTCAAGCTGATTTTAATTAGAAATCAACTTCGTTCCAGAAAATGAGACTCACCCCTAACTCCCACTTTTACGGGCTTGCGGAAATCCTTCAATGAGCATCGATCTGACAATCCGGTGACTCCGACGACAATAGCTATACTATGTATGTATGTATGTGAAAGTGAAGTCTAAGTCTTCTTGTGTTTGATTAAAAAATTAATTGAAGCACCCGGAGATGTCCTTTGGCAATATTATTTTCTGAATTTGTTCTCCTTTCTGTGTGCGCCAGACGAAGGACAACTGCTTTGTGCTTTGTGAAAGCATGTCATTATGGTCGAGTGTTTTATGGTCATATCCTACGGGAAATCAGACAACTTGTGGATAGAAATTGCAATTCTTCCTTTCAATTTCATCGTACCGAAACTTACTGACTATACCTATGCGAATGGGAGAAAGAAAGAAGGTATATTGCCCTAATTAGTCATTGCTCTGGTTTGGTTATCACCCACATTAAACTTGAATTCGTCTGCTGTGATGGTGATGTATACTTTGCTCTCTGATATGCAAACAGGATCTCCAATGACAACAAACTCACAGACACTCTTATCCTTCACTACGTGTATCTCAATAATGCTTATTACTTTGACATTGCTTTGTATGTACTACTGCATCTGTGTGTGTGTATGTGTGTGTTTGTGCCACTTGGTAGGAGTACTTTGCGACGAAGTTAATTTAACGAAAAACTGACTCGATGAGGACCTCTTTAAGATGCTCCATTGAATTGATACCCTTTGAGCGTTTAAGCTTAAAAGTTACGTACATCAGGCACTTAAATTGCCGAGGAATAAAGTAGGAAATGTCTTTTAGAAATTTTGTTTCCTTTGTTTTTTTTTTCTACTGCCAGGATATGGAGTGTATTTCCATAGAATAGAATTTGTTCCTGCTATAGAATGTAAATATTCGTACAAGTGAAGGATAAACAGGGCGAAATGCGTAGATATTCATGTGCCAAAGGTCCAGTCATAGAGAGAATACTCGAAACAAATTGATTTGATTTTTCATTTTATTTGCGAGAGAACATATGCGTAGCGTATTGTTAGGATGGTTAGGCTAGGGAGAGTCCAGGGAAGGCGACGAGCAGAATTATTTGTCAAACGAAAGGAGTCGATGAAATCCTGGCGAATTATGTGATATTATATGCCTTACCTTCCGGGTGAATATTTAAAATTCAGGACTGGGTGGGTGCCGTAGCTCAGTGGTTAGTGCATCGGACTACTGAGTTGGAGGTTCGTGATTACGTCGAAACTTATGAGGGAATGGGTGCAAAAACTTAAAGAAAAAAGATGACTCTCTATTCCTGGTCATGTGGGTATTGGGATAATGAAATGGCCGATTCCCTAGCAAGAAAGGCAGCATCAGTAATCTTGGTGGGTCCGGAAACATTCTGCAGAATAGGGGAGCACACCCTAAAAGACGAACTCAGGAAATTACAGAAGGAAAACAGGGCCTAAAATGATGTTCAGTGAATGAAGCAAGACAAGAAACTTCTAGGGCAACAAAACCGAAAAAGATTCGAAGCATGCGACAGCATGAGCAACAATACTCTTTGTATCCTAACGGGCTTCCTAAGCACCTAAGAAAACTAGGTATAGATGAAGAAGGTCTCTGCAGATTCTGCGAAGAGTCCAGTGAAATCCCAATACATGTGCTGGAAAACCACTATGTCTTCCGCTAAGGCATAGTAAGAGTACAAGACTCTCAAAAATGATTCTGAAAGGGCTGGAAAATATTGGCTTGCAATGAAAAGATGGAAAGAGATTGATAGCGATGACATACATATGTAGACCATATTGCAAAAAGTAAGATCTTATAGAAATAAAACCGTTGTCCCTGAAGAGGAAAGGAGGATTATTTATTCACAAAGTTAGTTATTTGTTCAAGTCTTGTCGTCTTCAGAGAAAGACCATCTCAAGCTAAGAAGATTGAAATCATACAACATTATCACGACGTTATCACATTTCGACAGAAAGTCTACCGCATCTACGACTGTTATAGGAAAATATGTAAAGACAAAGTGTATTGAGTTTAATTTGACGGGAATTTCTAAAACGGACACCTCATAGCGATTATGGACCATCGTCCGGAGAGATCGTCATCTTTGTCCACTAGGTACATATGTACATCTTCGCGAACAATTTTAAAATGTAACAGTTGAGCTCAGATTGGTTTAGTCAGTCATTAGGGAATTAATTTGTCAAGGCAGGAAGGGTTAGATAATCTCTTAGGGACGAAAAAAGTTGTTAAAATCGTTCC
The DNA here is from genome assembly GCA_905220385.1 of Xylota sylvarum. NCBI lineage: Eukaryota > Metazoa > Arthropoda > Insecta > Diptera > Syrphidae > Xylota > Xylota sylvarum. The sequence goes on from LR999958.1 coordinate 21,888,960, forward strand.
GCGATGTTTGAAGAAGAGAAAGACATTGGAGCCAATGTAAGAGGCAAATAAGAATAACTGAAGAGGCAGTTCATTTAAACAGAAAAAAATGAACTAGGTTTTGCTGCTCCATCGAGCCATAGTGTTAGGTAATGTACTTTAACTCTATCTAACTCATTCCCAAGGCTCTACATATACGTACATAAGTATATATGTATATTTTAGAGAGATTGTGAACCAGGCCATAGCGTTAGGTCCCTTTTCGTCTCTCTTCCACGATCCATCTTAGCCCGATATTCTTTCTGGATTTCTCCACAGCTCTTCTCTGGCTTTGATTCCTCGTGTCATCGCTAGCATCTGTTTAACAGAAATCTGGTTCATCCTCTGGGTTTCTACCCTGGGGCTCCCCAGGACCTCCATTCTACTGCTAGCTTGCGCCGGACATTGATCCAATATATGTACATATGTCCTGCCGACCCGACTTTCTCCAGGTATAGTTCACAGCTGCAATCCTCCAGAAGACCGAAAGGAATAGGTTCAAAAAGTGGACACATCTGTCTTTTCAGTCACACTCTCAGCTGTGGCGGCAACTGACTTTGCCGGACGAACACAGATTGATGTCTTTACATCGCTAATCTGTCCGAGACGTTAAAATTTATCGTTTAAATTCACTTTAGCTGTGCGAGGATGGCGCGAAATTTAAAATGACACCCCTTGATGGATGACCCTCCACTTATATCATTGCGTGTTTAAATTATGTAGAATAGAAATTGTTTCTGAATTTGATGAATTAGAATTTATTCTCCAAAATGAGGCTAGAATCCAGAAAAAGAATTTTAGATTTAGACTTAAGATTCATAAGTATATGTACACAAGTATATGTAATCTCCAGATCAGTTTTAACTTAAATTTGTGAAAATCAGTGAAATGTTTCGTATTGAAAGTATCATTAGTAAACATGTATGTAGCATTAAGGACTTTGTTTAAGATTCGCCACGCTATGGCTTTTTCTCGTTTAAACTATGTGTATTGAGTTGCTACTTCCAAACCTTGATATCTAATGAAACCTGGCAACCGACAGCCCTGACGATAAAAGGACTTCCTTTCTAGTATTGACACTTCGCACCTACACAAACAAAATATTTTCTATCCGACTAAGAAATACTCGAAAGTAAATCTGAAAACACCTGAACTATAAGTAGGTACACTCCATTAGCCCATTTGAATGCTTTCAGTCTACCTTGGTGATTTTTGCTGTATATCCAATTATTTTTGTTAAATGCATCAACGAGGAGTGCTGATTCCTGGCAATCTGTGGACTGCTCTATCTCTTTCCCAAACACAGATTTGCTTGTTCCATTAATTTAATGCCTTACCCACAGTTATTGCGCGCCATCAGCACGTGCTCACAATATTAAAAGTATTAGCATCAATTGATTCAATTTATACATCGTTCTGACACAATCCAATTACACGACGGGTACTCGGTGCTCCCCCACGCCAAGTATCGGTCCCCACCAGTGCGTTCGCTGAAAGCGCCCGTAACTGTACTCGTATACCGGGGAAATAATAAACAAAATAAAACTCGAGCACGGCAAAACAAAGAAATCATCCTTCATTCCGGAAAAAAGCACACACAATGAAACACCGTCGGCAAGGGTGGCGGGTGGCGGGTGGGCGTTACACACAGGGGGATGCTAGTCGAGTGCCCGACGAACGACAAACGCAAGACAAGGGTGGCTTCAGCAATCGAAACCGAAAATTCCAGGATATCCTTAGCGAGGATTATATGTCGATAAGCGAGTTTTTAGATACCTACTCATTGCGTTATACGATGTGCGAGAGTTGATTTGGTATTTGTTGGGTGATGTTGCTACGATTTGCTTCTGATCCCTCACGGCCGGAGCGCAGCAAGGGAGACTCCTTACCTCTTGTTGAATCCTTAAAATGGTAGAAACGAGAAACGAACCAAAGCAAAGAAAAAAAGATGTTTGTTTATATGTAAAGGAAAAAGGATGTTGAATCGGAATCAATTCTATTTGCTTGACTTGAGGAAAGGTTTTCTTCTTCCCCTTTCTTTTTTCTTTCTTCTCTCGGTTGGATTGCGCTCCTTGCTTGAAAGGGTTTGCTCTGTACTATGAGTGTGTGTATGCGTGTGTGTGTTTGTATGTTGATCTGTGTTCATTCAGTCAAAAGGATATATTCTATTATTTACAAATAATTTCGCAAATCCGGTTCATATTGGATTATTATTTATATTTGGAATTCCATTCTATGCCGCCTGCGGAAAATTCCTCACGACTCCCCCAGCATATCCTTCAGTCTGAAGCTGATGCTGCTGCTGCTGCTACTGTTTCGTCAGAGAATTTTAGATTGTCTCTGCTAACGAGTCCGCCCTTGACAGTTTTGCGTCGTTAATCCAAATGCTTTTGTATTAAATATAAATACGAGGCTACCTCCCTTCCATATCCAATATTGACTTTGAACGCATACTAAATATTTGGTACAAACAAAAAGGAAGAAACAGTCTTTCGTTACCCCCCATAAAACGAATGGGCATATTGGCAGAACAGAGAGCTAAGGAAATCTGTGACCTACACGATGGCTTTTCGGATCATAGAGTATTAGGTACTCGGATACCGATAATGGAAATCCTTTTTTTTTTCTTCCATTGGAGGCGGGAGGAAATTCACAAAGTAGTCCAACTTCGTACTTTAGTCTTTACCGGGGTAACCTTGGTACGCACTTCACTTAGCCACTGATGTAGTTGATTGGAAGAAATGGCTTAAGTAAAGATGTAAGTCGTTTGCATTGTTTGATGGAAAACCAAGGGCTTAGGGACCAATTGAACCAAACGAGGTGTGTTTTTATTTTCTTCTTTTTTTTTTTCTTTTGGGGATGAAGGATTATTTACACCACTTTGTATGGGCAGGGAAAAGTATTTGTAGCAGACTTATTGTATTGAGCTAATAAGCATATTTTAGACGAAACCATTGGTTGTGACCTTTTGAGAGGTGATTTGCCAGGAATACGGTGATTCTGAGAGAATGAATTTTCTTACTCGAATTCTGGTACAGTAGGTACTTGCTGGGAATAAGTAGTTTACGAGTGTTTTATGGGAAATTGGGAAAAATAGGAAGGAAGGAAGGACGTCCCTCTTTCTTAGAACTAAGCATTTCCGATAACCTTTACTACAAGGATAAGTCAATAGGTCATCGTATCACTATGCGAAGGCATGCCAAAGACCCACGCTTTGCTAATATATTTGATAAAATAAAATTCATTGACGCTGTTGAAAGAAATAAACTACAAGGATACACTAATGTATGCAGGAATTGTGCTCTAAGTTTTCTCTTCGAAAAACTTCTTTTAATAAATCTCAGTTCCATTCATCGTCTTGTAAGGTTTTTACATAATCTTATCCATCCTTTGACGTTAGGAGATGGCTGCAAATATAGCTAGAAATGGGAGACTTCTAACAATATGTGTATCTCCTGGGTGTGTGTTCAAATATTTGTGACTTTTGCAATGAAAAGATATTTGATAGATATAATGTATGTTAGAATGTGGACATAAGAAAATGATGTGGAAATATTGTAGTATATGTAGTTGTCCATTGGATCTGGAAATCTTGAATCCAGTATGGAGAAGCGGTAATGTAAAAAGATACATATGTATCCTCTTAAGCTTAACAGATATTTCAAACTATTTGTCGATTTGAAGCTGTGTTACAATTTTCTTTCTTAAAGAAGTAGGTAACAAATAGTATAGAGTGTTATCTAAACTAAGAAATAGGAACACTACAGACTTACAAAAGCTCTCTTATTAGGGATATAAACCGTATACGACGTCAGTTTCAGGACGAATCAAACAATCTGGAGGTAAAAATATTAAAATCCTTTCTGAGAAATGTGAAGTCGCCTATAAGATAGCAGTTTCAGAATTCTGTCTATAATTATTGAAGGTATTGCGTCGAATATTAATAATACCTATATAATAATGACTGATTCGTGGAATATGTTTTCTCAAATAAATCCTATTTTAGGCCCCGAAACATTGTCAAGATTCGGAAACTGAAACATTTTACAGTATAGGGTTATTTTCTCCCAAGATCTGAACTGCAAGATCTCCTTCCGCTTTACTAATCACGTGTTCCAGGCGAAAATAATGGCGAACAAGGAGGTCTTGTCGTGGTTTAGGTACAATGTAATATCCGCGAGGGATATCAGAATTTTTACTGATAGTCAAGCCGCGATTAAATCCCTGGATTCGGTCACAATTCCAAGCTGCCATTAATTGCCGCTTATTATTTTCCCGGGTCATAGGAAGATTCCAGGTAATTGCATGATCGACAAACTCGCCAGACATGGCACAACTCTGTCGATTTTACCGGAGAAGGAGAATCTCTACATGCCTCTCGCTACGTGTAAACTCTTAATTAAGCAAAACGCGATTAAGACCGCAGGTGGTCGAACTGTGCCACGTGCTTCTATCACGAAACAGATCTGGCCCAAAACTGAATCACAAGCGCTATAGAGATCCCTCATCAGCATAATAGTAGGTATCATTACGGGACACTGCGTCATCGGGAGGCATGCCTAGCAGGCTGCATGAAGCAGAGACTATTCTTCACCTCCTATGCACCTGCCAAGCTCTCTCAACTCGAAGGAAACTGTATCTAGAAGAGTACTTCTTCGATGACCTTGGCGAATTAGCTAACATAAGTATTAACCGTAAGTTTCCACACCCCAAATATTATACATATGTAAATATCTACATACCAGCAGGGTGGAGGGAAGCGAGAGTCATTTTCATGCTTAAAGCAGGTAAATCAAGTCGCACTCAAGCGAAAGACTACAGACCCATTAGTCTCCCGTCATTCTTTCTCAAGACACTAGAGACTCACTAAGCTAAGACTCACTTAAGCTAAAGGAGTAGAACTAGTAAAATAACAACCTGCCAGTGATCTGCAATTATATAGTTTATGAAATGTTATCTTTAGTAGGGAATGCATTACCTTTCCTTTCATCCTTCTTATTACATCCAGTCTTATCATCCTACTCTGCACGGATGACCGCATTACAGAAGTCAGCGAAGCCATGTCAGTTCTATGAACTTTCTTAAAATGTTTTTTTTTTTTTCAAATACCTTAGGCCAAAAATGATATACTGCCTAACTAACTATTGTCATCTTTTTGTTTTCTTACGTTTCTGTATTCTGGTGGGTTCATACCAGAAACCTTAATGTTCCATCACCCTTATCACCATTTCCTTGACGATTGAATTTAAAAATTCAAGTGGAGGCTTAGGTGTACATATTTACAAGTATATTCAGTAGAATCCTGTGGCAGTAAGTCAGTCATCATTAATAGTCATTATCTCCTACTCTATCAATGCTGAAATAGTACGGAACTGTCTGAGACTTCCTTGAAGTATCTTGCTGCCATCAATCCAATGTTCCTTATCAGCCTGAGTTTATAGTATGAAATAGAATGAAAATAAAAAATCAGGACGAACTTGCTCATGTGTGACAGCCCCCTTAGAACGATTAAAAAGAAATCTTTTTAGACAATGGTGTTAGACATACCTGCACCTCTTTCAACTAAGGTAGAGAAAGAGGTTCGTCCAATATATTTCAAATAAAGTAGATGCATGTGCAAAAATCATAAAATACAACCCTTAAACCCATATTCCGCAGCAGACAAATGTATCCCTACAAGTCGAAAAATCAAACGTAGCTCATTTCATTTACAAAATAAAAACGCATACATAGGTACATATGTACATATGTACGTTCACGTTGTAAATGGCCCAGAGTAAAAAAAAAAAAAATTAAAACTTCCCACTTAACCACAAAATTTGAAGAGCACTGTCCTTGGTAACCACTTTTACAATAATTTAATCCCTGCTCATCCAAGTTTGAAAGCACTCTCGGAATGTGCTGCAAGAACCTCTGCGTAGCAACAGATTATAAAAAAAAGTATCTTCTGCATATTTAAGTAATTGTTGGTGTCTGCTGAGTTGCAAGAGAAATCGCAAAAAAGAGGTAGAATGGCGCAAACAAAATACACTTTTGGAGCCTTAATATTTAAAAAGCCCCAAGTTGATTGAAATTCCACGATCCTATTGTTTCCGAGGACGACTGACTTTTTCCTCCGACGGAATTAAATTTTAATGATAATTTATTCTTCGATTGCTATCTATGTATCTCTATAGTCTCGTTTGCATTTCTTACAACACAACCTTGACCTTTATCTCTAGATACGTTCTTTTTTTTCTGTTTTTCTTCAAGGTCTAGAAGTTGGCTTCGCTTATAAAGCATCATTCACATTTGACTGCTAACCGTGTCCTAATTGATTCCTGGTCGAATTTTGAAAAGCCCTACCTCAACAAACCTCACGAAGAGTGTCATCTCATCATTAAGGACTCTCTTTGGAAAACTCTTATACTGGAAAAAAATGTTGGAAGTAGTCTTGGAATCCTGCTGAATGGAAGCTTTTTACAGAGAACGTTCCAGGAACCCTCTCTTAAGGAACTCTTATATGACTCATCTAAAGCGCATGTACCTGTTCTCAGAGGAAAACTGCTATTAAGGACTCTTTCATACTCGCATAGCATCATGGCCAGTTGAAAATTCCACGTTTTCATAATCAAGTGGCTATTTTGTTTGATAGTTATTTTTATGAGTTGGTGCAAAGGATTACCCAGTGGCGAAGTCGTTTTTCGCAACAAAACACGAACGGTGTTGTCTAGAGAGGCGAGCTATTCCATTTTAAATAGAAACTCATCTCCATTATAATCAAACACACATGGATATGCGTATACTCGGGTGGATTGTTTTGTAGAGTTGCAAAATTTAAGGATATCAGAAGAAGTTTAAATCGATTGTCGTGATATGAGGAACAGCAATTGTTTGGGGGAGAGGGAGCGATTTCTCTGTTCACAGCGTGTTTAAGCGTGCTGTGGTAATTTTGGAAACCTGTTCAATTGAGTTGTTAACAATTTGTGTGGGATTTGGTAAGGCTGCCGGGGAGGGGTGTTGGTGGTAGGTAGTTGAAATGAGTTTTTGAGGAATATGTTTAGCGTTTTATGAACGGATGGAATTGGGGTGGATATTTCATCGGCTCGTGCAGACATATCATACAAAGTTGTTAGTGGAACAAGCAAAGGATGGGGTTGAATTCTTAGGAATGTGGAATGCTCTACATTGAAACTTTGAATAAATTATGCATGAGATGCCTACTTGAAACTGTTTCCACGAATTCGGTGATTGATTAATTTATCAAGGAAATTATTCGCAAAGTCAGCTGTGAGACAAAATACTATAGTTATGGTTCTCTAGACGAAAGGTCACAGTCAAAATGGTTTCGGGGAAATTATATTCAACAGTGTAAGAGACCTTCATTCTTATGATAATGATATTGACTTTATTTAAGCGAAAGACATCATTAACTTAGTTAGTTTAGTTTAGACTATAGTCCAAAGTACAAGGAACGATAGATGGATGGATGGGTCGATAAATTGAAAGACCTACTTTTCAAGTAAGTACTGAGATTGCAATCTCGGGAAAGAAACTTTATGTGAAATTCATCGGTAAGGTCCGAACCTACTGCAACCATGTAGGAGTATATTATGTACATACCTACATATTAGCTGGATACATTACTTCTTCAGTTGATACGTAATTGTTACAAAACTTCCTAAGTTAGGATAGTTGGTATTTTTTTCGGCCAGCAAAACTAAGAACCAAGCTGAAAGGATAAATGTAATGGATCTAGCCATATGAACGTCTGTCTTTTGTGTGATTGTTTTAAACTCGAGATTTGGAACTACTACTTAAAATTACATTATTGTGATCTCAGAGTGTCGTATGTATGTAGTTAGATATTTTGATCCAGACCGAGTCTTCTGAGCAGGATATATACGTGGAATTAAATCGAAGGAGGTGACGAAATGTTGTGACGCAATAAAAAATAATGTAGAGTCAATCCAACAACAATCACCGTCAATCCACTGCCCTGCAAGAACCTTAGGAACCAGGTTCTTCGGAAGCATCGCAATGACAACAGGTTATAATATATCAGATCTTCTTTTAGAGTACCAACTGGTTGCCAAGTTGGCCAGTTATATGGTAGGTTTGGTGCCCTATATTTTTAGTGTCTTTCTTTCTTTTTAGTGAACATGATGAGTCCTTATCCATCATACACCAATCCATAAACTAATCTAACCTTGTCGTGCAAATGCTTCTTGAAGTGTCTTTTTCATCGTTTTTAAACTTTGTAAAGTATCTTATCATAAAAAAACTGCAACAACCTACACTCAATGTCGGTATTGAACAGCAGCACAATTAGGAGCCAAACATAAGTTTGAGTCGCGAACTGATGAAAGTTTTGGTGGAGGTGTGTTTAGTCCAATAATACTATAAGCAATAGAAACCACCAAAATGTACGAGAAGGGTACTTCCAAACTTAAGGAGCTGGACAAAAAAAATCTCTACTTGATAACCGTATATGGTATCTAATAGAGGCATCAAAACTGGTCATCGGATTTGAACCTCTCTATCTAATAAATGACCATAACCTAGATTAGGGTATCTGTTCGTGCAAGAACTTTATTCTTCCAAAATTCCAAAGCACCCTTCGAAGAGCAGTTTTAATATGAATATTAGGGGTGGACATTTCTGATTACAAATCAAAAAGCTACAAATTAAGTAATGAAGGTTTTGCGGCAGCTCTTAGAAAGTCGCTGAAGTACTTTTTAAAGTTTCGGGTGCATAAGTTCACAAATCTTCAGTTAGGCATCACTTATGGCTCTTAAATTCTTAAATCCCATTCGCTTTCTTGGAACTATATCAGCATCGCCACAGGCTAAAGTTTATTCGTCATAAGTCCACAATGGACATTTGACCGTTGACTTATTGCTTACCTAGGTTGGTTTAATTTAGTGCGCCATAATTTCATAATTTATTGAAGGAAGAGTGAATCAAAAGTTCATAATAATTAGATGTATTGCAAATCAATTCTTCCAAAATCAAATACGTAATTATACACTGTAGCACCGCTTCGCTCCACTGCCTTTCGCTTCGCTGCTCAAGTAGGTTATTTAACTCTGGACAACTCTTCAAGTGTTGCAGTTGTCTATGTGGTTTGCACACAAATGTTCCAATTATCAAAAATTCTGAAAGAGTGTCCTACATATTTATTTATTTTTTATTTGTTATCATCATCAAAGTTCAAGACTTTCTTAGACAAAGGTAATATACAAGCACAATGAATATTATAGAAATTACAATAAGAAAAAAAAAAACAAGAAATTTAATAATGAAGCAGTAAAATAAATTGATAAAGAAAAAAAAAAGAAAAAAAACCAAAAAACCAAATTAAAGACATAAGAATTATGACTGCGAAATAGCTTCAAACAATTTCTTTTTTATAACATCAACCGACGAGTTAAAATCAATTAAATGGGCATTTGCATTATAAATTGTCATGTAACCGTTTATAGAAGATGAATGGCCGTAATTGGTTCGTGAGTGAGATATTTTGAAAAATCTTTGATTCCGTAAACCACTAGTTGGAATATTAATATTTAGTAGACTTAGGATTTCAGGGGAATCAATCTCTCCAATAAGTAACCTATGAAGGAAAATAGCTCTGGCCACCGTTCTTCTAACATCAAGAGATTCTAAGCTTATCAGTTTAAGTCTGGATTGGTAGGCGGGTAAGCTGTTGGCGTCAACCCAAGGAAGTCCTCTAAGGGTAAATCTCAAAAACCTCTTTTGGATGGCTTCAATTTTGGAAATATGAATTGCGTAGTAGGGATACCAGACAATTGACGCATATTCCAAAATAGATCTAACAAAAGATACATATAGCATTTTTATGACATATGGATCAGAAAATTCACAGGCATAACGCCTTATGCCCTATTAGCCTTATTCGAAATATATTCAATGTGGCTAATATATGATAGTTTTGTGTCAAGAAAAACACCCAAATCTTTTATTGTAGAGACACGAGGAATGACGTTATTATCAAGGACATAATTGTATATAAGAATTGATTTGCGACGTGAGAAGGATATGACAGAGCATTTATTAACATTTAAAGACAAGTAGTTTTTTGAACACCATAGACAAAGTTTTTGCATATTTGAATTAAGCATTTCAAAGCCTTGAATGTCTTTGCCAGATGCAAATATTTTAAAGTCATCCGCAAACATTAAAATATTACAATTAGGTAGAAATTTAACAATATCGTTAACAAACAAAATAAACAGGAGAGGACCAATGTGACTTCCTTGCGGAACGCCAGAAGTTACATTAATTTTATTTGAAAATGTATTTCTAAAATTTACAAATTGGTATCTATTACACAGATAAGAAGATAACCAATGTAAAAAGGAAGCTGGAAAACCTAATCGCTTCAGCTTGAATAGTAATAAGCTATGATTTACACGGTCAAATGCTTTACTAAAATCTGTGTAGATGGCATCAACTTGATTACCTTTACTTATTTCCGAAGCAATGAAATTAGTGAAAAGTATTAGGTTTGTTACAGTCGAACGCTGTTTCACAAAACCATGCTGATTGTTATAAATTAGGGAATTACAAAAAAAGCTTAATCGTTCAGTTACCAATTTATCAAATAATTTAGGAATTGCAATAATATCAGATGGTTTAGTGCCGTATTCCAAACGAGACAAAAATATAACAAATGGGGGTGGTACTACCCTTAAGGTACAAGTTCCAGCGGTAGATATATTGTTCGATCCAAAGTTACCTGTCGTAGAACGTGTCTCAATGTTGATAAATGGTGAAAGTATTGACGAAGTAGTATCAATATTCGAATTATCAGTTGATACGTCAATAGAGGGAAGTTCCCCAAGTAAATGCGAATTGGAGCGTAAAACTCTCTTTTCAGGAGGTTCCAATTGTATCAGTGGAAGAGGAATTGCACTATTCGTAGAGTCATCGTCATCCTGTATAGCGGTTGTAGTGGTTGACTCCACAATAGTTATTGAAGAGGTATGTGGCTGTTGCTGAATACGTGTTTGATCACTTTTTTTCTGTTTAGGTTGTGGAGGCTTTGTTTTTTGTTGTCTGTGCTGACTCTGAAATGTTTGTTTTTGTTCCTGTTGTGGGTGTTCTTGTTGCTGAGGCTCATGTTGTTGAAGTTTTTGTTGTGGACGTTCTTTTTGAGGTTGATTATATTGTTGCTGTTGTTGTTCAACTAATTGTTGTTGGATGAGGTGTAGTTGCGCTTGCTGATCTTTTAATTGATTCTGCTGTGCTAGTATAAGCTGTTGGGGCTCGCTGATAGGCTGATGCTGTTGCAGCAGGCGATCAATGTTATTAAAACCCTCCAGCATTTTTTGTTTGTTTGAGGCGTCAAAAACGAATATCTCTTGAATTTCTGCGAAAATGGCAGATAAATTGTTAAACGTTTTTTGCAGTTTGATAATCTTCCAGTGCAAAACATCCGTCGATATACTGCGATGTTTTTCACAGTGGAATGAAAGGCCAGGCGTAGAGACAATTTTATCAATGTCTTTCCCTTTGATGTTAATGCATTTAGCATGTACATTTGCAAGGCATATTGCACAAGCAAGTTTAACATCATTCGATGTTTTTTTGCATATGTAACATTCAGAGTCTCCCATGATTAGTGGTTTGAAATATTTAAATATTACAAACAGGAAATGATGTTTGTTTCCGTCTTAAATTATACTGGTTACAGTTGAATGACAATGGTTGCAGTATAAGAAAAATTGTGGTTCCAGTATTTGATTGATGTTTGCTCGAAATTGGAACATGCAATGATTAAAACAAAACAGAGAAAACAAAATTCGATTGAGTAGAATCCACTATGCTGACGGCAGAACATGCACTAAAAATGTACTCACACGTGTGGGGGAGTGAGATCACTAACGTTACTCAGAGTTGTTGGTCTATAGTTGACAGGAGAATTGAGTAATTTCCTTTATTATCACTCAACGATGTAGTAGTTGGAGAAGTGTAAAGAGAGAACACAATATATTTGTATAGTCTCAAAATGCTTCAATGTTGGCAGAACATACACTAAGATGAACTCACCGGGGAGAAGAGAATGAGTCGAAAAACGAATTTAACGGCTGATATATACGGCAAAGTTAATACTGGGTTTAGAGTACCACTCAATAAGTTCTACTGTTTAATATCAGAAAAATTTTTTTTTTTTTTGTTTAAACTAAACTCTTTAAAGGTGAGAACACAAACTCGCGAATGATTCCACGGTAGAGAAAATCTCAACGTATCGAATACTTCGGAAGTTGAAAGATTAAGGCAAAAGGGTTTAGAGTAATGATTATAAAACGAAAGAGAAAGGCAAAAGCACGTCTTCTTCTATACACAGTTGACATCAACTGTGATATATCGATCATAATGTGATCAGTCTCATTGTCCATTTGAAACTTATAGTAGGAATTCTTCATGAGACTGTCACTACTACAGTAATGACAAGTCACCTGTTGCATACACCAAAAAATAGTTTAACTTTATTCACTTTATTATTATTAATTGGAAATATCCTAAGTACCCAATCGACATAAACCCGCAAGACTCCTTTGGGTCCTTTTAGATAAAAAACTAAGTATTGCATCGCGTTTGCAAGGATTTTTCTCCTTCAATTGGCAAGCTTAGTGCCAATCCCTTCGCATTTATGTTCGTTTACAAAAGACTCACAGGGCCATGCCATGATATCCTTCAACCCTCCAACCCAACAATGAGTAGGACGACTACAAGAATATTTTTTATAAACAGAAACTTACCTCAGCTGACGCGCGTTTGGCAGCCGATTGCACTCGTGTATGTGGATCGCGTATAATCGGAAGTTGTGGGAATAATAAAGGCTCCCGTGCATCAAGAAAAAAAAAAAAAAAAAAATACCTCCTCTACCGGATGTTTTTCTTCTGCCATCCTGTTGTTATGTGCTTTTCTATCTGCAGACACGGTTATTGTTGTATCTTCCTTTTGCCAACTCCTTCCTCTCCGTACGGCTTTTCTTTATTGCTTCGTTTCAATTTCGCAAATGTTTTCGTTATATGGAAAACGAAGAAGATGGCGGCATTATAATAACGTGCATTGAAGTAGCGGTATTTTGTTCTTACTACCATCGCCGTTCTTGTCGTTCTTTTGCAGTTGCAGTGGAATTCATGGCAGCCGGGTTTATGGGGGTTCAGTGGGAGGAAGACGGTTTACTTTTATGTGAGTCATTGAGCACGAGATCCGGGTATTGATGCCCTAATGGAGTTCACCTTGCTTCCGTGTTCCGTGTTGTGTGTGATGATAGCCGAAGCAGTACCAGGATAGCTATAGCTGATGCTGCTTTAGAAAAAAAAAAGGACGATGGTAAATTTACCGCACACGATACTGAAAGAAAATATTTTGATATCCTCGAGTGGTTGTGTATCTAAAAAGAAGGATGTGCAAAGGGTGCAATATATCCGAAAGGAAAGCAATTAATATCTGACTGAGTAAGAGCCTCTTCAATATTATTGCGCTTTGAGTTTTTTTTTTTTTTTGTTCGTTCGTAATTTTCTTGATACGAAGTAATTTGTTGCAGCACTTTGGAAATTAACTAATAATTGAGAGAAAGAAAAGCGGATAAAATAATTCGGTTTACATGGTTTTTTACTATATTGTAAGTAGGTAGCTTTCCATCACTTACTCATTCCGCTTGTCACTAAAGTGATACAGTATCTACTAGGAAGATAATTGTATTACCGGAGCAAAAGGTCAAAAAATAAATTTTGGTAACAAATCTGGCTGCAGATCTCCTTTCGATCCACAATCCTTCAGGACAATTAGCCTCACATCAGTGAAAGCTAATGGACAAGATTAGAAAACACTCTCAAATAGAAACATGGCCCTTTGCACCTTTTAAAATACATTTGTATATTCGGAGGCTTCAATAACACCTTACCGCAATCTATCAAAACAGATGCCAACGCAATAGGCATAAACCGGCAGTGTCAAGAGGGTGGTTATATCTATAGGACGTAGTATGACAATTATACGACGAGACGTGGCTTTACTTTTCAAGGAGTTTTCAAACGTAAAGCAAAAGAATGTCGTTTGAGATAGATAGACAGATAACACTCAAATCACGCAATGATGCAACAGAAGAATCAGATTTGAATGAATTTGAATTTGAATTTCTCCAAAAATACTGTCATATGCGGCCTTGAAATCGATAACAAGATTGTGGATATCGATTTGGAATTCTTGGATTTTTTTCAAGGATTTGTCGATTTGACTTTCCTTGCCTTAAACCACACTTAAACCACAGGGGTCGATTAGGATGCTGACGAAGTGTTTCAGGCGTTCACACAGTACGGCAGATAAGATGTTGTACGCGATGTTAAGGATTGTAATACCGATAGACTATAATTGGCGCAATTCAGGAGTCTCTCTTTCTTGTGGATCGGCAAACGATGCTGAGATTCCATTTATTAGGCATACTCCCGTCTTTAGAGAAGAGTTGGTGCATACTCTCTACAAAGTCATCTCCAGATGCTGTAGGCCATCCGGTTCAGCAGCCTTTTTGAACTTTAGTTTCGATATCCCTATCCTAACTTCATTTTGATCAGGTGGACGATCATATTTGCTATCATCATCTATGTTGAATGGTTCATTCTGCCTGACAGCGGGATGTTGGTATTCGTCGCCCGTTATAGGGCCTGCAGAAGAATTTTTTCCACATTCTCCACACCGCCTGTGAGTCTACTATGAGGTTTTTTTCTTCATTTCTACAGGTTTCTGTCTTCCTCTGAACACAACAATTGCTCTCTAAGGCACTGTGGGCTTGAAAGATTGTTTCTCCATTGCATGTAGCGCGTCTGCTCTCATCCTCCTCCTGCTAAAGCCCGTATGATACTACATTTTTTCCGCATTTTTAATACATTAGTTTTCAGCTTTGCATAAAAGAGAAAACACGTTTTTTTAAGAAAAGGAAAGCAATCATTTTGCAAAGCAACATACACAAATCAAATGAGTCACACTTTATTTTCAAATAAAGCTAGACAGCAAAACAGGCGCAAATGGCAAACGTATAATTTTAATGCAGAAGTGTCAAAAAAAAAGCTGCCTTGCTGCGGCTTAAAGCTCTGAAAATGAAGTTAGAGCAGTACGCAAAATTACCTACTATAATTCCCATTTGGTGTAAGTGAATGCGCACTAACCTTAAAAATGCGAAAATGTCAAAAAAAATGCATTAAAAATGTATCTCAAACTACATTTTTCAGCCACTGGCAGCTTTTTTTTTGACACTTCTGCATTAAAATTATACGTTTGCCATTTGCGCCTGTTTTGCTGTCTAGCTTTATTTGAAAATAAAGTGTGACTCATTTGATTTGTGTATGTTGCTTTGCAAAATGATTGCTTTCCTTTTCTTAAAAAAACGTGTTTTCTCTTTTATGCAAAGCTGAAAACTAATGTATTAAAAATGCGGAAAAAATGTAGTATCATACGGGCTTAAGCAAAAGCTAAGCTATCGTGTCCAAATTGGTATAGATATTTGCGAAAGCCATCGTTGCTGCGTAAGATGGTAGTTGCAGACACCATGGACTTGTTTTGTCCGGATCCTGATAGTCGGGATCAATGTTGTCCCACCGAGCTTGCTACACAGTCATACTTCGTTCTTCATATTCTTGATTGCTGTTGGCTCCAGCTGCGTCGAAGTTCTCCTGTTATATATCCTTAGCATCTTATCCGCGAAAATGTCAATAGGCACCAATCCGGCTATGATAAAAGTAGCTTCGTCCGAAATTGGTCTAAAACCACTGATTGCCACTGATTTCAATAAAATAATTAGTACCTATGTACATACTGATGTATAATGCATAAACAGCAATCTCAATTTTTGTACATATCAATTTCTTTAAAAGAAAGCAATTGGATAAAGTTCATTCGGTATGAATTCATCGTGCCACATTCAAGTGTCTATATCTCATCAAATTTGTGCATTGTGTGCCATAACATTAAAAAAAAAAAAGAAGAAAAACCTGCCCTTCCGCATTCCACTCATATTTATGACACTAAAGTTATTGTTTCCGTGAAAAATTACATCTGCTGTGTACTTGAAATAAAAGAAGGGTTAAAAACAGAAAAAAGGGTAAAAAAAACCTCAACAGGGTAAAAACAAACAATTAACATTAATAATTAAATACATAAATACTATAGTTTAATTGCACCTACAACATCAATTCAAAGTGCAATAATTCTCTGGTTTCTGTGAAAATTTCGGATGTGTGTCCAGAGAGTGCTGTACAACATATGGCCACCCACCCTTCACCTTTTATTGTTTAATAAACTGCAACAAAATAAATCACAGTCGTAATGGTCATGACTCCATTAATGCGTTCGCATTACACTCCCGCCTGGATAATTAATGACTTAATGGAAAAATTAAAACTATCACCGACGCACAAAGGCGACGCGGTCTAGCGTGCAAAAAAATGTTAAACAAATCCACACTCCCACACATGCGGTGGGAGTACTATACGTACCCATAGTAGGTATTATTGTTGAATCTTATTTGGTATCGAAACAATGTTCTGCTATTGTGCCAGACTCACAAAAAACCGGAAGACACTGCAAGGATCCCTCAACAAAATAATAAATAAAAAAAAACACAAATAAAGGCGAAACAACAAATTGGAGCGCGCCATTAAATTATGAATTCCAGTCGGTAATTATGAAGTCCTGCCGCCCGCGCATCACGCTGCTAACAAATGGTTGCAGCGCGGCAGCAGTCATATGTTGGCCGTATGACGTGGATGGGATTATTTATTTATATCAAGCAAAGCACAGAGCTTCAACTCGGAATATAATGGATGGCTGACTGAATGGGAAGTTACTTTGCTTTCTCCGACGAAGTAATAATCGCCGAACAATGGATCATTTCACATTTGTATGTATAAACGAACATATATAGGTATATACACACACGCAGTCAAGTCGCATGCAAAAGGAGGATTTCGAAAGTATCTGGTGGCAAGAAAATGATAATGGGCCTGGAAGGGGATGAAAAATGGATAAATGGCAAGACGGAATGAAGACGAGCTAACAAAGGTTCTTTATTATCCTTGACATCTTTCTGACTGGTGCATGGTTTGTCGGCTGTCGTGCGGTAGGTACCATGAGTATCTGGCACATCTTTTGTGTATGCATTAAAATGGCTACGACAATGTCATCGTGGATACATAACTATGGGGCTTGTCTGGAATCAGGATTTAAATATTAAAGGTTGGCTTAACTTTTACCGAAGCCACGTCATTCTTCGGTGTAGGTAGGTATACTTATTTAAATTTAAGTTTAAATCAGCATTTAATGCTCAGCAACTTTAGTTGTTATGCTTGAGATAAGGGAATGAGTACTTTTAGAATGTTTATCATGTTGTCACTTTTCTTTACTTTTGGATGCACATATTAAAAAGAATGATATGAGGGAGGAGCATCATTCCTGTAGAAAGTTCAATATTTGGACTGATTTGCCATTCGGTCAGATATTTTGAAACCCTAGGCAAATTAAAGGCGTCTATTCTCCAAAGCAAACTTTTTTGAGTATTGGATATTATATAGGTACTGGATACTATTGTATCCAGATCGAGCTATTGCTTAAAAAGATTTTGATCGAGCTACAAATAACATCCGAAACTCCCTAGTGGGGAGTCCTGCTTTCTATCCATACTTAGCATTTACTCAGTATCCAAATTTTTCAACAAAGTTCGGGTTCGGTAGGGACAACTTTACGTACTCGTACCTACTCCACAATGTTTCGTTCCAACACGGCAAAAAGAAAAGAACGCAAAGAGAGCCAAGAATATTGGCAGCAGCAAATGGCATCTAAAATTTGTCGATTACGCCTCAATTTCAAGAATTGAGCATCTGTGCGACTAGTTTGTGGCGCAAAAACTTGGGTCTACATCCCTATAATATTATTTTGACCCCAGAAATGGAGCCGAATGACCATCAGTTTCGACGACACTTTAGTGATTGGGCCTTAACATGCTCGATAACGATCCTGATTTTCATCGCAAACTCATTCTCAGCCATGAAGCCTATTTATGTACTTCTCAACAGCTTCGTTAATCAGCATAATTTTTGCAGTTGGCTAAGTCAGCAGAACAAAGCCATTATACCTAAAAAAAACTTACTCTTTGATGCAAATTTCATGCTGGACGGGTTACTGACCTTCAGTTATTCTGGTAGCATAGTCACTATTCATGAAGATCAATAACAGACTATAGACCATAGAATAACTTGGAGGATATGAGGATTAAATCAAATGACCGGCGCAACATGCCACATAGCTGGCCAAGCAATTCAGTTCAGAAATGTACCAGCCAATTAGACACCTCTGGCCTTTCTTTTTTGGGCCTCTGTCAAGTTCATACTACAATATATGCCAATAACTAAACACTCAGGATTTGTGGTAAAAGTTATAGAAAAGTAGGTTCACTGCATTTATTAGTGCAGGCGTTTCCGTGGAAATCATTTGAATGGTGTTGTATGCCATAATCAATATTTTGTTATATCTCAAACACTAAACTAAGAGAGAAACAAATATTTGACGTGACAGGTCTATGGGACTCAGGGCCTAGCTTCTGACAATCAAACCTTTATAGGAACTTGCCCCACTTTTAATTCTCACCTACACCATTCAAGTTCAATTTGGCACTGTTTACCACACATGAACACATGAAACCATTCGTTTTTGTGACCATAAACCACAGTTTTAGTTACTCTCCGTAGGTAATCACGAATCGAATTGAACTTTCTCCCCAACACACATGGAAATTGCTTATCGACCCCCAATCCCACCACAGGTATAGCTACTCCACTTTTGTCCATAGAACCTAATCCAATAATGGATTTGTGCAGTTAGCATTTCTATAACCAATGTCATGTCTCTTTCTGAATTTCTTATCGAAAGTTAATTGCATTCGGATGCTGACCACAGCATCAGTATAAACTCTTCCGCTCTCTGCGCCAGCATCGTCTCATAATTGCCATCGCACTATGAAATCGTATCTCCGTGCCACCCCCCTCAAGTCGTGTGGCAAACATTTGCATTAGCGACTAGCATCCCTTTCATGGTTACAGAATATTCTTCAGAAAATAATAAAAATTTCCAAATGACCCGGAGCCTCAAATGACCGTAATTAGCATGCGACCTGGTGATAATGGTTTTGTTGAAATGAAGATAAATCTGTGGTCGTAGGTGGATGACCGGATAAAAAGGATCTGCTTTTTCTGGCAGCATAAAACGAATTGTGTTTTTTTAGCTTTACCTGCATTAATCATAACTCGAAGATGATTCTATCTTTAAGGTTCTAAAACGTCAGGACTCAATTCGATGAACATATCTATATCATTATAGTGTTACACGGGGCGCCGGTGAGAAAACTGTAGGAATATGTACACGTTATAGGTGGGTGCTGGTGTCTAGGGCCTGAAGGTAGGTCACATCGATTCAACGCAATCCCTGAGGGAAGTCATCATTGCCATCAATCAAGTTATACTGTCAGGTCCTCATAGATTTGTATTGACCAGTATGGCTGGATATCAGTGTTGTTATTGTTGGTGTTTTCGGTGTTTTGTGCTAGAAGAACGGATGCGAAAGGATAATCCATCAACATCAACGTATTATTATGGTCATTAGTATGCCTTGAAGTAATTGCCTTGATTTACACTCTAACAGTGCTGTATAAGTATGTATATGCTGCTTGGCTTGGATCTTTATTAATTCAGCTTGAGAGAATGTAACGACCGCCTTGGTAGTTGCTTGCATGCCCGGATGAGTTTAGGGTGAGGGACGATTGATAGGGATATCCTTAAAATAAGAGAAAACAAATTTGTAGGGAATGGCAAGTGATTTAAAGGGGAGTGCTTTTTTCTGGTCATCAATCTATTATAGGAGAGTTCTCGATATGGACGAAGGATATCAAAGTAAAATCTTATTCGCATGAGGGAATTGGAAAATACTAAGGTATTCATAGTATTTCAGATTTTATACCGAAAACTAGGAGTCTTGCTTAATTTGTTTTGAATTATTCCAGGATACTGCAAGTCTATGGGTCAATGGATCAACAACCAACTGAAAATCGTATCATTCGAGAAGCCTGACTAATGCAGGAAGGAATCCAATAAATCATATAAACATTCATTCCGGGATTAACAAGAGTATGCAAAGAGGCAGGTATGATAATATTTCATTATTTACTCACTTAAGCAAATATCTAAGTTCATTTCAAGATTGTGTTTGTGCAATTCTTTATCGAATAAGAGGCAAATCAAGGAACGATTTTAAAATTATTCGAGTAATAGGAAGAAATATAAATAGATAGGTATAGTTAAAAAAAATCCATGCGAAACCCATACATACTCGACGAGTCATTTATTTGGTAAGGATTCTGAGTAAGCGAAATGATAACACAGCGATTTCTTGAATAGATATAAAGATAGTACGTTAGTCTTCGATGAGCTTCTGAACATGTTGTGCTTTATTCCATTTGTATCGAAAAGTATCAATTTCAAAGCGTCGATTCATTAGTAGATATGAGCTGCTAGTAGATTGCTTTTGATTCCTTTCTTTATTTGCCATAATGCTGCAATATTTACTTTAACTTCAACTTCTGATCGCAATGTGTCCATAGAACGTATTTTCTTACAAAAATTAATTAATTTATACAGAGATTGCAGTGATGGATTCTATGAAAAGTAACTTCAGAACGGTTACAAATGGCACTGAACACCTTCTGAAGAAATCCGAGGTGGTCGCTATAAGCGGATTGACTGAAACAAAATTTTAAAGCGTGCGAAATTCCTATTAGACCAGAAACTAAAGCAACAAGTACAACGGGCAGTATATCTTTTGGTCTTTCCTTAAAAAAACTAAAGGCTTTGCCTCATCGTTCATACCAGCTCTTGTTGATTCCCAAGAAACAGCCAATCTGCTAGAAGATAAGTTTGCTGCAAATTCCACATTCTCAGATACTTCTCTCGAACCACCACCACTCAGTAGCTTGATTCTTAAAAGGTATCAAAAGTAACAAATCGTCACCTAGGTCTCTTTCTTAATCCTTGTATAGTTTCCGTTCACTTCATCACTAGTTTTATAACTTAAAAGCACTTTCGTTCTATGTGTTGAAAAACATTAGACAAAAAAATAAATAAAGTTAAGAGGAATCATACCAGAAAGTTCTAAATAAATATATATCCTCAGTATTTCAAAGTGTGTTTTATTTATTAAATAATATGTAGATATCGCGTTTTCGTTTGTGAAAAAAGGATTTTCCTGGACTGTCGTTTGTTTATTCTAATTTATTTTTTTAAATGAGGTTGTTGGTTAATTTTTACGCAAATTATTAAAAAATAAAATATATAATATTTATTGCACCAACTGTTATTCACTATCTCTTAAATTCAATTCGTACTTAGTACTTTGTCCAATAACCCTTGGCGTCCCGAACTGCTTTCATTCGTCTTGGCATACTTCCAGCAAGCTTCTCACAATAACTGATTGGAATCTTGTCCCACTGTTCCTTGACTCTCTCCCACAGAACTGTAATCGATGACGGAGGTGAATTATACTCATTATGCAGTGCAGATTTTAAGTAAGCCCATAAATTCTCGATCGGATTCAAGTCAGGACTTTGTGCTGGCCACTCTAACACCGAGAATGGTTGGTCCTTCAACCAAAGTTGTACTCTTCGTGCCATATGTTTTGGATCACGGTCATGCTGAAATACTATCTTTTCCCGATCAACAGGAATCTTTTCCATGGTTTTAGTGAGATATTGACGTAATATATTTTTATACATGTACTGATCCATAGAGCCATCGACAAGATGTATTTCACCAACACCATAAGCACTCATGCAGCCCCACAAGACAAGAGAACCACCACCATTCTTAACCGTTTGCTTTACATGTCTGGGTTTAAGAGATTCCCCCTCTCGCTTCCAAGCCCAGGATCGTCCATCCGTGCAGTATCTATTGATTTTAGTTTCATCTGACCATATTACGTTCCTCCACTCTGGGTCTGACCAATCTGCGTAGGTCCTTACAAATGATAACCTTGCCTTAACATTTTTCCTAGACAGTGCAGGTTTCTTTTTTCTTTCAATCGCTTTTAATTTTAAATGACGAAGTGCCCGGTTAGCAGTCCATCTGCTTATGCGTTTGCCAGTGGCTCTCTCCAGTTCCTTTGCTGCTTCCGTTGCTGAAGAAACACACTCCATCATCACGTAACGTACTAGAGAGCGTTCATCTTGCTCGGATAGAATCTTAGGCCGGCCTCCCGGAAGATTTTCCATGTAGGAGCAAAATTTTCTCTTCAATCTGCTAACAGATGTTTGACTAACATTATACTTTTGAGCTACGAAGCGAGTAGATTTTCCTTGCTTAAGCCAATAAACAATCTCAGTTTTAATGTTTCTCGATAGGGGATTCATGATTGATATTGAAATACACAAACAGTTTTTATTTTTATTATTTTAAAGTTCGCCGAACTAGTGCACTCTCCTAACTCAAGATCACGTCTAAGTGCCGGAACTAAAATGAATGGACTTGTTTGAAAATTGCAATCATTTCTTCAGAGATACTATATGCTATATATGTATGTACCCCACGTATTTACAGAAGTAAATATGGGTTTCAAAGACTTGCGTGTAGTCGTTTTCCCCTTTATTTGGTAAGGGTTTCTTTTTGCACCCTTTTATACCACTAACTACACTCAGATATAATTACTACAAAACGAGAAAAACATAGTCTTGATTTATATACCTGCGAGTTAATTAGTCCTTGTTAATTATTTAATCAATCGTTGTGCTCCTGCTGTAGCCGAATTCCCTGAATACCCAGAGGAATAGAACCATAGCCAGAAAATTGTTTTTTTGTTATTTTTTTTGTTTGTATCACTCAGAGGGGCAAATAAATGTATTGTATTGAATGGTGTTTCATTGGTAATGCCCTTTCATGTGAGTAACTATTAACACATATGTACATACACAAGAAAATATAAAATTATTCTGTTAAGGTAGCGAATACCACTTCTAAGAAATTAGCAGATGTATTTCACGAATAACACTTCTGATATTTCTTTCAGTGCAATAATCGTTTATGGAGTTTTGGCATAGACATTATCTTTAACATAGTTCCAAAGGAAAAAGTCTAATGGTGTTAAATCGCACAATCTCGACAGCCAATTGAAATCTTCATTGGGAGAAATTACACGTCCAGGAAATTTTCCAGCCAATAGACCCATTATTTCACTAGTATGTAAAAGCACAAACTAGTATGTTTAAGCAGCATTTCAAGCAGCTACTAAATGGGCATCAGGTGGATGGAGTGATGAAGAGAACCCGCCTCCAGTCAATGATGAAGCCATCCGCACCCACCCAGATTTTACGAGGTTGACTCAGCTATCAAAAATCTGAAGAACAACAAAAACCGCCTGCTCTGATGGTCTACCAGACGAGCTTATCACAAATGGTGGTTACGTTTCGGTAGGGTGCATGCACCAAATCATCAATCAAGTATGGGTGGATGTAGCCGCGCCCGATGACTGGACTGTCAGCTCTGTATGCTCCAACCTCAAGAAAGGCGATCCTATGTCTTGTAAGCATATCCCAGCTTAATGGCGCATATAAAATCCTATCCAACATACATACTGCTTCAACGTCTGAAGCCTTTCTGAAGTCGACGATCGACCAAATTTTCACACTAAGACATATCCTGGAAAAGATCAACGAATTTCAAGTCCAGACTCTCCATCTCTTCATCGACTTCAAAGTCGCATATGATAGTATTCATCGTCTTAAGCGCTACAAGACGATGGCCGAATTCGGGATCATAGCTAAACTGATTCAGCTGTGCCGTGGGACGCAGGATAACATGCAGTGCAACGTGCAATCCGGAAACAGATCCTCCGAATTGTTCCAAACATGTACCGGACAGATTGTGGAAGGCACAATCTTTAATAAATTTGTCCAGCTGCTGGGAAACGCAGACGATATTGACATCATCAGTCGTTCCCAGCGTACTGTCTTAGAGACATTTACGACAATTGAAGAACAGGCGAAATGAGTTGGCCTTGAAGTGAAAAAGATATTATTCAATAAGTAATTTTACGAAATACAAAGGTGTGCCTAAACTCGGTCTAGCCCACCAGGTATGGATACACCTCACTGCTCAGTTAATGTGGGCCCAAGTCTCCATGCCATTGGGCTCAAAATGCTTTGATATGTTAACAAAAGTTTTAATGGATTGAATGGTGTTTCTATGTGTTTTGTCCAAGGACGCGAGTTATGCTGTTTTAGATCTCTATTTACATTAAATATTTTGGTAAAGTAGGGAGAGTCTAGATTAAAGTCAGATTTAGAGAGGAATCTGCAAAGCTAGTCGGCTGGTGCGCCATAATCCCAGATTCTGCACACGACACACGTTGCAAATTCACTTCACAATGTATGGTTGCTTTCTTGGTATAGAAGTAAGCCATAGACTACATCTATGTCTATACGACAAACAATTATAATAAAAAGATTATATTTCTAGAGTCATGACTTACATGACATACGATAATTCACATTCAGATATTTTAAAGTATGTCCCACTTTCCGTGATCGGACTTAGAGTGGGTTGTTTGAACTCATTCTTTACAGTGTATTTATACACTGTTCTTGTAACTGGTTCGATGACACACAATCAACTTAGTAATAATTAACATTATATACTCCTTATTTACCGTAATATTTTTCCAATACGCATTTAGAATAGTTAATGCCCTATAAATACCCCCAACCACACACTTTTGTTAGAAGAACACGATAATGCGTCCATCGGAAGAGTTATCGAAACTGGTGCGAATCATGAGGATTTGTGCTGCAATCTGTGGAGTTGATGCCATTGATAAGAACTTCAGGATTAATGCAGTTACAAAACTACTAATGTACAGCATGGTTGGCTACTTTAGTTGTATCATATATACGATTGTCGATAATTACACAAATTTTATCTTCGTTTTGGAAGCGCTTTCCACGATTGGAAGCGGTATTCAGGTGAGACTGTTGTTACAAACCTGACAGTCATGTTTCTTATTTTTTCCATTCCAGGGAGCCGCAAAACTTGTCAGTGCTTTGAGTTTCAGTCAGATATATCGTTCACAGTATGAATTGCTTCAAAGTATCTATAAGGAATACGAGGCCAAAGGCAACGACTATACTGTGGTTCTAAAGAAATGCATTTCACGAATTCGAGTTGCCTATCGAGTAGCTGGTTTCATATACTCCATGGTTTTCGTAACAATTCTCTCTATGCCGTTCATAATTAGAGCAGTGACTGGACGTCGTTTCCTTCCACTCCAATTTCTTTTCCCACTGTTGGATGTAAATACAAACTTTGGATACTATGCCACAGTAGGAATACAAGCAATGTGCCTGATCTGGGGATGTGCTGGTAACTTTACTTCGGATATGTTCGGTCTGATGTTCTTTGCGCACAGTGCACTGTTTGTTGATATGTTTCGCGTAAAGGTGAAGAGGTTAAACGAACTCGCCACAGATGCTGAGATCCAGTCAGCCAGCGATCAGCTTAAAGACATCATTGACTGGCATCAGACTTATTCAAAGTATTTCCAGAATTCCTTTGGTTTTTGTTCATGTATTTATTTACTTACGTACCTATTTTGAATAGCTTCATAGAAAATAGTGACAGGATATATTTTTGGGTAAATTTCGTCCAAGTAACTTCATCCGCATTGTGTATTGCCCTTACATTGGTCACAATCATCATAGGCGACTGGCCTGGAAGTTATACGTATATATTTTTGGCGCTTTCCATGATGTATCTGTATTGCGGAATGGGGACTTTAGTTGAAATCGCAGTAAGAATTTGATTTATTTTATTTATATGTATGTATTTTCTCATCCCAGTTGTTCGTTTAGAATGATAATTTTACTGACGAAATATATGCAATTGAATGGTATCGTATGACGGTCACACAGCAGAAGCTTGTCCGATTTATGTTGATGAAATCGCAGTCACCGAAGCTAATTTCTGTCGGAGGTGTTGCTCCACTCTCTGTCAGTACAGGGTTACAGGTATTTTTCAAAAAAAATTTGTCAATTTTTTGTAAATTATTAAAAATATTTATTTCAGGTTACCAAAACTGTTTACAGTTTTTTAATGATGATGCTAAACTTTTTTTCTTAATCTGCAGTTCAGGTAGCAAATATTATATTTTATCATTCAGCACTTAGTTTCTTGTATGCAATAAAAGCAAAGAGAATAAAATCTCGATCAGAAAATATTGTTTGCTGTTTCGTTCCCTTCTATATTACGTGTATCCGGGGACCCAGCAGAGAGGGACCTAATGGGTATTACATATTCTATCACTCCACTACAGAAATAAGATACCGCTCTCCTATAAGCCACATGTAGTGAGCATTGAAATATTTAGTGATAAAGGAAGTAATGTGACCTTATCTTAGTTAATCACCGTTTCAACATTGCACAAGACAGACAACTGTGGTGATTATTACCGGCAGGCACCTACTAGTAGGAATAAGTAAAATAATAAAACCATTCACAAGCAGTGATCTTATGTCTTGCGCAAACTATATACCAAGCTGTAACCAAAATAGACTACATGAAGCCTTATCTTGAAGAGTAGAGAGGAATGGAGAAAAACCGGAAGATTCAAAAGTTTATACTGATGGGTCCAAAATGAATATCGGTGTAGCAGCAGGTATATTTTCTGATGCGCTAGGCATATCTAAATCTATCAGACTCCCGAACTACAGTAGCGTTTTCCAAGCAGAGATCCTAGCAGTGACAATAGCTTTTCGTGAGACTGCGATGAAGGCATCACCTTTTCATCACGTGAGGATATTACCTTTTTCATCGACAGCCAGATAGCTGTAGGTATACCAGGGAATGAAAGGGCTGATGAACTGACAAGGAAAGGATCGGCACTTGACCTGGAGCAATCCGACCGCCCGATGAACATCCTTCTTGCAAATTTAAGTACAAAACAGGAAATAGAGCTCTAATAAAGCACATAATAGATAGATTTCTCTTAGCACATGTGCTACAAGGAGAAAATGGGCTCTATTTAATAAAACAAAAAAATACGACACACTGATACAAAAAGAAAGGAATTCCCTATCTACCAACAAGATACTACCCACTTCCTGTATCATTGCCCAAGCCTCTGCCACCTAAGAAAAAAATTCCTGGGAGGATACTCCTTCCAGGAAATCGAAGAATTGCCCGACAAACCGTTGAACGACATCTGCATCTACATATATTAAACCGATGGGATGGTTTGTATATCAGACGCAGTAAGTAGCGCACATTCCATTTTAAGGTTTTATTGGTTAGGTAATGCTCCACGATACACCTTTTCTCCCTATGGGCATTATAATTGGTCTATACTGACCTGAGTGCGATAAAATCTCTATCTAAAGGGTTTTGCGAAAAAGAAACAAACTTCTCGGAAGATATTTCTTTCAAAACATTAAAGAATTGTCCGACAAACCGGGGAACAATATCTGTAGATACATTAAATCGGCAGGATGTTTTGTATTCTCTAAGCATAGTAAGTAATACTTAGAGAAAAATATATTATTGGCAATGGTTTCCACGACATAAGGGTATCACAATCATTACAATCTACATATATAAACTTGAGTGCGGGATAGAAGAGTTCTCTCTACTGTTAACCAACCCACCTGCCTAAACGTAAACTTACGTTTCACAAATCTAAGCTATTGCACTAGTTAATTATATTTCAAATTTTCGATTAAAAATTGGACATCCTGTTTCTATTGGTAATAATTTAAATTTGATTACAAATCTTGCCAGGCTTTTCCAAAAAATTAATTTATGATTTGTAATAAGTGAAGTACACATCATGATACATCTATTTAATATTATTCGTTTTAATTCGATTCGATAACAGAAAACCTTTCATATAGGATTGAAATGTAAGTACCTTCAAAAATAATTTTTAATGATCCTATTCATAAAACTGCGAGGTTTTGGTTTCATTTAATAGCGATACATTATGAAGGACAATTTCCAGTACTTTTTCTTGTTGTATCCATTTTTTTCCGAACTGCGTCTTTCATAATTGCATTTGTTTTTAATTAATTCTCATGAACTCACCGAAAATAAAAGCAAATTTAATAAACCTTCTTTCTACTTGAACTCACTTTTTTTAATACGCTTCTTTTAAGAAATATACTGCGACTGTCTAACTATTCTTTTGCTTTCATTGTCTTTGGTATTTTTATATTTTCAATGTTGATGGGCAATTTTTACTTGCACCCATAAAGTGCAAGTATTGGTTACATAGGAATTTTCTATCCTGTGGTAAAACTGTAATGTTCCAGAAAAACGAAAGATCTGAAATTTATCAATTAAAATAGTTCTTAGTTATCATTATAGTTTAATAAAACAAAATTTACAACGCCACGCCCACTTTTTTATTAGAACTGATCATAAAAGAAAGACACAGTATAAATTTCATAATTAACATAATCCAGAAACCAAAATTGTCGGATGTCAGTTTTAACATCTCTATAAATCAACAACTGAGGCGGAAACCGAACTATAGTCAATATAATTTTTCCTTTGAATTTGGAGTAGTTTCCAATAAAACAGAGGTCACTTTGTGCGCGCCAGTGCATGCGACGCATGTATGTACTTTTTTTCGGCTCAGCCAAATTAAAAGAACCGTGGAAGTGGAAATTGAGGAGGTGATGCAATTAGTTGAACGATTTAGAGTTGGCAGAATAATTGCACTTAAGTTTCTGTCAAAATGTATGAGTATGGCCCGAGCACTAGTTTTTTTTACAGACACCACCCTCATCCTTAATTAATATGCGAGTAACTACCCGCTAAAACACCATCAATAGATAAATAATTGAGAGTGTTGTCCAATTTCTCACTATAAGAATTTCTTAACATGAAATTGGAATAGTTGATGTCATATAAATAGCTCTTCATCCATGCTACCTTAACAAGAACACGAAAATGCGTCCATTAGAAAAGTTCTCAAAAGTTATTGGAGTCTTGAGGTTCTGTACCGCAGTCTGCGGCGCTGATATAATTAATAAAAATTTCAGAATTAATTGGGTCACGTACTGTGTGGGTATTTGCATAATGTGCTTCTTTATGTCCCTGGGGTACACGTTCTATATGAATATCTCAACGAATGTGATCTTTACTCTTGAATCTTTTTGCTTGGTTGGATGTGGTTTTCAGGTGAGACTGGTAATAATATGTAGATTAAGACAATTTTTAATTTCAAATTTTAGGGACTAACAAAACTTGTATGTGGAATACTGCATAGTAAGCTTGTACGTGGACAATATGAACTTCTCAAAAGTATCTACGACCAGTATGAGCGGAAAAGCATGAGTTATTCGCTGCTTCTGGACAAAGTAATAGTACGAGTTCGAGTTGTCCTTCA
Organism: Xylota sylvarum; assembly: GCA_905220385.1. Lineage (NCBI taxonomy): Eukaryota > Metazoa > Arthropoda > Insecta > Diptera > Syrphidae > Xylota > Xylota sylvarum. The sequence goes on from LR999958.1 coordinate 21,918,456, forward strand.
AATTGCCGCATGTCTTTATGGTGTGACATTTGTGGCATTGATCCTTATGCCGTTGGTCATTTTTGTACTCTCAGATCGTCGTTTTCTTCCCTTACAATTCTACTTACCACTTTTAGATGTAGATACAAATTTTGGATATTTTGCGTCAGTAGCAGTGCATATAATTTGTTTGTTTTTTGGATTATCGGGTAACTTTGCTTCGGATATGTTTACTTTGGTCTACTTCGCCCACAGTCCACTGTTTGTTGAAATCTTTAAAATGAAAGCAGACGAGTTGAACGAATTGGCAATTGATTATGGGAGCCAAAAGGTTAATGATCTACTCAAGGATGCCATGGAATGGCATCAGGTTTATTCAAAGTACATCGAGCCTTTCTTTTTGTTGAATATATTTAACTTTTGTTCAATAGTTATGTAGAAACGAATGCTGTGATATTCTATTGGATAAACTTTGTCCAAATCATAACATCTGCTCTTTCTATTGTCCTAACGCTGATGTTAATGTTCATTAGTGATTGGCCTGGATCGTATGTGTACAGTTGGGTGGCGTTTTCAATGCTATATCTGTATTGCGGAATGGGAACCCTGGTGGAAATTTCAGTAAAGTTTATATTTTTGTTTTCTGATAGAATAACAGCTATTGTTGCGATTTTTAGAATGAAAGATTTACGGACGAAATATATGCAATTCACTGGTATCTTTTGACGATTCCTCAGCAAAAGGCTATTCGATTTATGTTGATGAAGTCACAGTCACTGAAGCTAATCACAGTTGGAGGTGTAGCTCCATTGTCTGTTAGTACAGGATTAAAGGTACATTATGAAATATTTTGTTTAGTTTAGTTTTAAAATGTTTGTTTATTTTTTAGGTTACCAAATCGGCGTACAGCTTTTTCATGGTAATGTTAAACTTTCTGCACTAAATGGTTTAAATTTATGTAGAACGTGTACTATAAGCAATTTACAAATTGTCTATATGCATACGGTCATTTATAATTTATTATTCCTTTTGTAGAAAAAAAAAAATTTATTGATGACTTAATATATTTTGGAGATGTTCCATAATCTTTAATTTGTTTGAGGTTTATTTCTCTACTTAGCATTTTGAATTTAATAGCACTTTACGTGTGAAGCTTTTGAACGAGCACTAGACAGAAATGGAGTCAATAGAAGAGTATTTGAATGAATGTGTGAGGTAATGACCACAATATCAAAAAAAAAACATAAACGTTCTTAAGAGGTATCAAGGTCAAAGCAAAACGAGGAACCTGTAGAACAAATCTGGTTGAGAATAAATGATGATGACCGGACTAACATGGGGTACCAGAGTTTAAGTCCATACCGAGAGTAACTTAAAAATGGTGCTACAAGGATGAATTCAATGAAAACCATTCACAAAAATAAGACTGTCAGCTTTTTAGGCACGTTATTACAACCCATTTTCCTATATAGTAAACTTCGGTTGGAGCCTGGGAGGTAAGTCCTATAGATGAAAACTGAACATCCTGAAATGGTAATATGTAGACATTGTGAGACGAATGGTGAAATTGACCAATCTAGTCACTATGAGTACAATAAAGGACATAGGCTGGCATGAGAATGTGCCTCCGCCGTGGAGGTCGAGGAGACTAAAAATCGTCAAAATATTCCCCTCCGTACAATTCCTAGGTATGATACCATCAGGAAATTCAGGGAAGAATTTCATTCAAAAGTTCAGCCACAAGAATGACTGAAGCGATGCATTTATAGACAATTTATTGAATAAGCAAATAAACATCCAAATTAATCTTGACAAAAAACAAGGCGACTGTGACAGTAATAATGTAAGATAGGGAGGCAGTCATTAAGGCTCTATGTTGACAGTTATAACTTTGTGTGGAAAGGTCTGCAAAAATGTTACGAGTTGGGCGTAAATAGTAGTGAGACTCTTTATGAGATGCCTGGTCATGTTAGAATAAAGTTCAACGAATCAGAAAATGCACTAGCCGACAAGGAGCAGTGAAACACTCATAAGTTCTGAAAAGTTTTGTGGATTTTAAAAGGTTGGGAAAGAAGAACAGGTCAAGAATTTGAAACTTTACCGTCTAAGCGAATAAAAAAGACAAAAAATAAAACCAAAAATAAACCAAAAATTTACCCTAACAGGCTTTTAACAGGATTTCTATAAAGTTACAGGATGTATCCCACAGGGATCAGATATAGGCCTAGTCCTGTGGAACATTATATACGATGAAGTAGTAAGCGGAGACCAAGCGGAGTGGACCTTATCGGGATGTTCTCTTGTACATACATATTTTTGCTCTCGAAATTGAAATCACTTTCTTCTTCTTAATTTTCCCCACTTATTTGGAAAACAATTTCGTCCTTTAATATATATGGATATACATACACATATCAGAATATCAGAAGTATGTATGTATATCAATGAATTCGAAATTTATTTCTCGCAGTGTATTTCTTTAGTTTTACCATGACCTCTGCTGACTTGTATTGCCACTTTACCATTTGCGAAAACACCATCAATTCATAAATAGTTAATAATGTTTTCACCTTTTTTGCTCCATATAATTGCTTTCTACCAATTTGAATAGTTTATGGCATATAAACACTATTCCACACATAATACTACATACATATGTACATACATATTTACATATACTATAGCGTTCATCGTTTATTTTATCCAATGGAGTTCGAGGCTAAATGCACATGTATATATGTACATGTGAATAAAAATAAGAATTTTAAACCCAGCGTTTTCAACTGGTCAGTAGTTACTTGCCCTACTTTAAGTACTCGGCGTATACCATAAACTTGTAGATCTGGAAGGATACACAAACAATTGTCGTGCAAACCTTCTCTATTGTTCGTTTCATGTGAGGGTGATACGAAGAACGAGACATACATATGTATGTACAGAATAACATAGATAATTTTGTATTTCCCTCCTAGGGAGTACCGAAACTGTTAAGCGTTGTTATCTATGAAAGGACTTTCGTGAACATTTTGCTGCCTTCGCCTCAGAATGATCGATGTACATAATACATACATAAATCCATTCATATGTATCCTAGACATTGTCAGCTGTTGACTGTTGAGTTGATAGATTGTTATAATACTAAACATAATAATCTTTAAATACGTGAGAACTCAAAGGCTATCATTATAAAATACAAATACAAATATTTTTCAGGATACGTCTATGGGGCCCAGGACCTGGCTTCGCACAACCATTCATTTTGTGCGTGTTATATTCATTACACAAATAGAAGGGACCTACTGTTTGATGCTTTAGATTTCTGTCAGATCCTCGCGAGGGGTAGGGCCGTGAAAGAAATTTTAGGTATTTTCTGGGGATTGAAACTTGATTCCCTCGCTCCGTAGTCCAATGCACTAACGACTTGACCCACGGCGCCCACTAAGCCTATCATTAGGCATTTTTCTGTTTTAGTTCAGAGCAGAGCCTGAGTTGTCAAAAAAAAAGTTTGTGTGGCCTTTTTAGTTCAGATCATTCTGGGCTTTTGATAAGGAGAAGCAATATAAGTGCAAGCAAATTTTTGAAATCAGCCTACTTTTTCATAACTTCTCTATTTTACATGAAATCGAAAAAATTTTACTAAGACCAAATATTTAGATAACTATTCAGATTGTCTACAATTCACGTGTACATCAGTTTTGACCACTCCCACTATTTGGGGGCGTTTTCATCAAAAAAAATTTGATAAAATTTTACATGTAACGTCCTTAAATGTTCGAAGTTATCGTCGCAGTTCAATAAAAAATGCAATTAGCCCACGCCCAATTTATATGGGCTGCATACGAAGGAGGATAGGATATCATACGATCCGTTTCAGATTGATTGTAGCTTTTCTGTGTGTTTTTTTTTTTTTGTTTCGTTCAGATCATACTCAGAGTGCGCTCTATCAGCTTAGTTTGAATCGACTTAGCATCCTGCGTAAAACCTGAGCACAGTAAATTTGACGTTTGACAAGAGGTAAAGAAATGAAAAATCGAAATCGAAAACAATTGAAATTGCGCTCTAGGCTTTGTTGTTAATTAATTATTAGTAGGTAATAATTTAAAAACTTTTTATTTGTGTATAAACACCAGTACAGATTTGAAAAAAAAATTTACGTCAAACTTTTTTTAATGAAACATTTAACATTAACAAAGACTTGCTTTTTAGACTGAGTGACTTATTTGGGGTATTAGATTGCTTGTCGACCATTTTTAAGTATACTTACACCAAATCATATGCTCCTTGGAAATAACGTTTGCTTATTCCTGAAATAAGGAGATTTTCTGAACTGTGATAATCATATGTTTCCATATTGTGAAAACTCAAAACTAATCGCAAACAATTTAATTTGCATTTTTATTCCGCAATGGTTTTAAGCCAGGATATTCGGCGAGCGATGTTTACAGTTTGTCTAGATTATATTTTAGGGGACCACGTCTAAATAATAATTTTTTTAGCATTTCTGGGATTTTGGTACCATTTCATAAGGTGGTAAAATGTAGCCAACATCGTATTTTATGATGTTAAGGGCGCGAATCTATAGAACTGCACAGTAGAAATCTACGTCTGGCATTGACAGGCCTGTCAAATCTGTGCATCTGTGCAGGATGCTAATGGATATTGACTTCGACAATCGCTTTGAAAAATCTGCTATGATGTAAGTTATTTATAGTACGATGTCTGTCTGTCTGTATATAGGAAAGCAGCCTAAACGGCTTCAAACTTCATATCTGGGATCTGTCGGATGATCAGCGATTGTGCTTAAAATCAATATATGAGGTGGGTATGACAAATGCAAAGATATGACGTACCAACCAAAATTTTTACTAGATATTGAAAAAAAAAATTTTAAAACAAAATTAATGGGCCTTAAAATTCTCCATTGTTCACCTGAACGCCATATATGGTCATATCCAATTTTTTTAAAACGTTTTTACAAAAAACGATAGATAGCATCAGTTCAATATTATCAATTTCATCAAAAATGCAGTTTCCCACGTTTACTTTATTAGGCCACATATGTAAGAAAAAAATACTCGAATTTCAGAGCTTATAAGATTGTAGACTTGTAGCATTAAGGAGCAAGTACGCAGGACTTTATTGCGGACTACATTTCGGTTAATATATTTCCATTTGAAAGAACCCAAAACTTTTTTTTGTTATCCTATGTATATATTGTTCAGTGCTTGGAACTGTAATAAATCTAAAAGAATTGTCACTCGATAGAACATACAGTGGTTAAAATATCTTTTGCTCAGCTCTACTAGACCAGTTTGTAGAACCTCTACCCTTCGTATTGAGGCATATAACTCGCTCTACTACCAGTTTAAAGAATTTCCATAAGGTTCCAAAAACTTTGTGTGCCTAGTACTACATTTGTATTTGTATCAACATTTTTTAGCTCGAAATTAATCATTAGTATGACAACAGTAGTTTCTAATAAGAAGTGTGTGGAATATAATACATAGGCAGTAGAATTTTCTATAATTCTGCAACCCTTTACCTCCATTGTTTGTTTGGCCAGTAAATACAATAAACAATTTGGATTAAATAAGTTAAAAGTTTCTTTTGTCTCAGACACAATTCTCATCACAAATCCATATGAAGGTACGGTATGAAGGTAGAAGAGTAGGTACTTTATTTTATATCCTTGAAACTAATAATATTGAAGGTCATAGCTACAAATTTACTCACAAGTCTATGTACATACATATGTACATACCTCATATAAGTAATTCTAACCATTTGCAAACAAGTCGAGGTGATTTTTTTTTTAAAATACCCTTTATATTATTGACAGGTGACTTCTAGTACATTACCTAGATACATACTACCCCAGAATATCCAATTTTTCACCCCAATAGTGATACCAATAAAGAATAGTTTAACACAATATTAGCCGATTTGCTATTAAGATTTAAATAAACAATTTACCCATTTGGTGCATGATGAGAATATTACCATGCAGTTAGTTGCAAAACTGACACTCTATTGTACAATTTGGTGAGATTCGTATGATATCGCTAAAGAAACTCACCTCAATTATGTCAAATTTATCAAGTAAGTACATATGTAATGTAATGACATATGGACATCAAGTTGAAAATTGTAACAAACTTTAATTTTTGTTCAAAGACCAATGTTTTCGTTGGTTCAGTTTTTCTTCAATGTATCCGTGGATATTATTCCAGTTTAAAATAGAAGGATTTAAGCTTGGTGTTGCAGTTTAGGATACATATGGGTAGAGACAATGTATAATTTAGGAAAACTTTAATGGAATTAATGACACTATAATAGATATACCAATGAAGTCTCTTTGGGTGAAAAGTCTGAATTTCACTTTGAACGATAGAACCTGAGAAGTTCGGTTTAAGATTTATCATGAATAATAACAAATAAGTTTTGTTTGTTAACACAGATCACATCTACGAATTTCATGGTCCATTGTATGCCACTAACTCAGTGGTTATTACCTTGGAGTATTATGCTATGTCATGGATTACCTATGGAGCTATCGCGTAGCTGAATATGTATGTAGATACTTGACGTGTTTTGTAAGTTCTTCTCATGAAAGTTCGCAATATCCTTTTAAACAAACCCTCATTCTTAGAATACAATAATTTTTTTGTTGTAGGCTTAAAGCTGGTATTAATGAACTTCTTTTGAAACATACATCATGTACTCTGTTAAAAATACTAAATAGCTGTGTTCATTTCTAGGAATCTAATAATAAGGATTCTGACGAAAGTCTTGTGGTCTGAATAAGAAGAGCATGCGATTTTGAATTGCCTTGATTAAATTTGGTTAGGACTTCATAGTTTTAAAGGTCCATCTCAGGTTCTTGAATTGCAAAATAAAAACACAGGACTTACGACCAATTCCACAAAATCATCAGCTGCAGTTCCTTTTTTCCTGAGATTTTATTTAAGTTGCTAAAGGAAAGGATAGTAATTAAGGTCAGAAACTGACCCGTTCCAGACTTTTTTGCTCCCATTCCAAACCTATGTACATATTGGCATATATATTGCATGGTACCAAGCATAGTTGTGCGGTCATTAGTGAGTGCTAACTATATATGATGATAATCTTTGGTTTCATAATATAATGCACCTGATTATGATTGAATGAACTTCAACCCATGAGATCTATACCACAAATACTCTTAACAGACCATTAAACCTGACTACCATATTCTGTAGCAGTTTAGCCTTCCAAGGTCTTATCGTTAAACTACATAAAAACTTATTCAATGGCAAGCGCAATAGTCTCGTGTAAAAGTGAGGCTTTTAAAAATTATGGTCTGGATATAGAAAAATGAACATTATGGCTATGGACCAGTGTCATGTCATAGTTGTGATAGTCAATAGTACATTAAACCAATTTTAGACATTCTTGTGTCTCCCAACTTTTACCAAAACAAAGACCAAGACTCATTTGTCTAGACTAACTCGTTTAAGCTCCTAACTGCAGATGAATACAATTTTTAATTGCCATCTACATCCATCTATGTATTTTTTCAATCACAATTTGTTTCTTGTAAATATTATTATTTATTTAGTAATCTAGTTAGTTCGCAAGGCTATAACGAATTCTTATATAAATACCAGCTTCTTCAGGTTCGACTTTCAAGAATGTAAAAATGCAACCATCGGATAAGTTCGTAGAAGTTCTTAAAACTTGCGTAACCGATATCTCAGATCAAAATCAAAATTTTGATTTAGATACGATTTTAGTGGCTTATATCTTGGAGATGTATATTATATTTTCGGTCGACGAAATCCCTCTAAAAAGTTGGATGATTTTCTTTAAATCACTTTGCATGGTTATGTGGTATTTGGAAGTTACTGTGGTCCTTATTAAATGCGTGTACCGAGCTCAAATGGTTTTCGAAAATGTAGCTTTTTTACACACTGTGATTTCTGTATCGCTGATTCGGATTCCACTGGTTATCATAAAAGTGCGATCGGCTTACTTTATTCTTGAGATGTTGAGTTACTTTGCAGGAGACATGTTAACGTTGGTGTTGGTGAATATTGAGGTTAAGCCGATCAATGAAATGATTGAATGCTTTCGAAATACTCTTTTATTGGAGAAACTGCTGGATGAAGTTCAGAGGGATCAGACTTGTTCAAAGTAAATTAAGAGATTTGGAATGAAAATAAGTTTGACCTAATAATTTACTAAGTTTTACAGAACTAACTGATATGTATTTCCTTTGGATTGACTCATCGGAGATTATAAAGTCGGGGCTACCTACTATATCGACGTCATTTATAATGCGTATTGGATCGTGTTCCAACTTTTGTTTGTTACTTGCAGCGTTGTATTCATACAGCCATATGGGAACTGTTGTGGCACTCTTGGTAAGCAGTTTAATTAATTCCACATGTGAAATGTTTTAAGGCTTTCTTAAAGAATTACGATATTGAATATAAGGAATATGGTATTCAATGGTATAATACCACAGAGAAAAAAATAGTCGAACTTGTATTTATGAACCTACAATCACCTAAGGATTCTGCCGTGTATGACGGGATACAGGTCAGACTGCAAATATTTATGTATTTTATAAAATCCTTTAACTATGTCTTTTCTAGGTGGCGAAAGCATTCTATATTTTTTTCTTATACTACTGTCGAGCTGTTTTACTTGGTCTATCAAACAAAAGACGATAAGTCAATAAAACCAGACGAATTCCGATATTAGTTGAATTTCTCTTTAACATGTTATAATGAAACTTTATTCATTTACCTACTTTTAAATATTTACACTAAATATGCACCAGACCAGTGGCGGAGTTAAAATAAAAAAAAAAAAAAACACTAGCGTTGTAGAAATTTTTGAAGCAATGTATGACAATACATATATGATTTTGCACTATAGGCACCTATTTTATTTTTCTTGAATAAATTTGAAATTGAAAAATTTTTTTTTGTTTTTGTAAGAATGTTGAACGATAATTGTCAGATAAAATTTTAATATTTTGACAGTTTATCAGAAAGCAAATGAGTTGTGTTTAAACTAAAAAAAAACATTGAACATGGTTTGCACATCTACATACATTCAGTTCTGTTAAAGGTTGTCTACAATAGGGCCTTTTATCGGCTCTATTATGGTCCAATATTATAGATATCAGATCCAGGAAGTAGTGCAAACCCAAAGGATTATGCGACTGCGTTGCCACTTTTACTACATATGTAGCAAACATTGTGCCTAATCATTTAACCCTGGAAACCTATAAAGTCCGCTATTGGAACCACCCAGATAATGATATGAATCTCAGGAGGTCCGTCAGCTCTACGTTACCCAAGTCCTCCAAATCAGAGAAGAAATAACTGCCCTTCTTCTGACGGATAGGGCAGGACAGTCGCACAGCAGGTGACGAACTGACTCAATTTCTTCTTCATTCATGCAACTTCTACAGAAGTCATTATGTAGTATACCGAGTGGCTCCGCGAGGACGTCAATGGCACAATGACCAGTAATTATCCCTGAAACAACCGGTGCTTTATAACGACTCAGTTTCACCAGAGAAGTTGATATCTTCTTGCTGATTCCCGGCCATAGGGCACCAGCGTCTTACATTTAAGTAGTTGCAGATCTTGCTCAAAAATGTTTCTGATATCAGTACAAAATCATCCTCAGTTTGTGTTTTTGTATTCTGCATTTTTGAGGGTCTCAACAACAATTCATCATAGTAAAGGTGTAAGGAATCATTTGAAATTTCATGAAAAGATAGTTTCATCTGATTGTAATTCATAATAGGAGGCATAGTGATTCCTTCCTTAAGTTTTTTAGAAAAGATCAGAAATAAGAAACCCATAAAATCTATCTTCGCACCTATTTTGAAGGATACATTTCAAAACTACTGCTTTTTTTTTTACTTGTTCACAATACGTTCGAAACGTTCAAGTGAGAATAGTTTTTTAACCTGTTTTTTGGGTTTCTGAAATTCAGAGTTACACCAGAAAACATTTTTGTTCCTTCTGTTCGATCTGAGAGGCCATACAAGTATAACTAAAAACATTTTCCAGTAAGTTCTTTTGGACTATGACTAGGTAGTATTTTTAATGGCTGGCCAAAATTCTATATACCGAACGAATTGTGGGTGCTTGAACGGCCTTCATATTTAATAGGATTCAAGCACGTCGTTATATCTTGAATAGAGATAGATGTTTTCAGATAGCAGTCTTTCATTACGCAAAAATTGTTTAAGTGCAATTGTTCTAGAATCATATGACCTGGGAGCAGAATCTTTAAAGCGAAGCCGTACAATATAGCGATCATTAATATCATGAGAAATCGTCTTCTGCGGTAAGTGATTTATATTCTGGAATCTCTTCAAGCTCCCAGAATTTAGAAACCTGTTCGTCTAACGAAACCTCAGAAAAGTATGTCAGAATTGTATTTAAGCCCTTGAGGCAAAGGACCAGACAAGATCCACCCAAAAACAGTGTTTTGTGCAACTAATGAACCAAAAACCTTCGGTTTTATACCATCAACCTATCACGATTGATAGGTAAATTGCCGTAAGGCGTTTTAAAACAATGGCATTAACTACTATGCTAAACGACTCAATATGCCTGGAACTTAAAACTAAGGAGCATAGCTTTGAGGATGTTGTCATAACCACTGCGCTCATATCTGAGATATTGGATGGAATAGGCTTGACAGGAAGACGTAATATTCGCTGTGCATTTTCAGAAATGAAACTCGCATCTGATCCAGGATATAAGATGAAGTTTGATGAACTTGTACTTGAGCTTGACTTTGGCAATAGTTCCTTACATGGGTTGATAAAAGACAATTCGCACAATAATTAAACATTGTGATTTTGGCAATCCTATTGGGAATAGAAAGTTATCAAAACTTCGGGCGAAGTCGAAGGGGATAAGGGGCTTTGCATAAGCAACAACTGTAATTGTTGGATTTCGTATGAAAAACGCAATGATTTTGTTGATTTGATCTTGGTTGTTGAACTTGGTTAACTTGATCTTTGGTGCTTTTACCTTCGAGTCCCTGATATCAGACACCGATTCTAAAATTTGGTATTGCTGGGTTAAAAACGTATCGATTTCTACTCAGTCCAGAAGATCGTGTGGTTTTTTAATGGATTATTCCCAAATGGATAGTGTCTTGTCAGGAAGTGGATTAGCTCACAAAAAAACTAAAATCGGATCCCAAGATTTCGTATCAACTTTATATACTTTAACACTTATGTCAATACGACATACTCGTACCTGGGTATGTATTTGCATTTTCAAATGCAAAAATTGTTATGAGTGAGGTTAGGCCACGGAGGTAGGTTCAGTGTAGGTGAGGAGGGCGGCGGCATGCTTGCCGGCTTTCTTACCAACCCCACCATACACCACCTACTCAAATAATATAAAATCATGCAATTTTTATTAAACTAACATAGTAGAAAGAGTAATCTAAACCTTAATTCGACATCGGACGGACAAAAAAGATAGGAAAGTGAGTAGTGGCCAAGGACTTGTGCCAATACCCTGGAAAAAGTTGGGAAAAGAAACAGCGAAACTATCCTATCTAAACCTATATAGCCTAAACTAAACCTAGAACTTAAAATAAACCCTAATCTAGACCCTATGCTAACTTAAGACTAACCTTCCTAACCCTAAATGCATTTTCTCTTTTCCCTTGTCTCTCCCGGAGAAAGGTTCGTGAAGAGCCCGAGGTATGCCTGATGTTATCAGCAAAGGTTGGCCAGCCCACCCTTTATGTCTTACGACACAAACCCAATACTATCTCTCCGGCCGTATTTTATGATAGATAGCCCCACTAAGAAAAGCCTCCCAGTCACAATTTATGTAAATGTTCAAGTCTGTCTGTCATCACTTCCTGTCGTCATCGTTTGTAGACGTACTGTCGTGTCATCGTCACGGAAGGCCGGCCTTCCCAATCACTCACACACCCACGACCCTGAGATTAAGTGTCTCATGCTCTACCGACTGAGATAGCTGGGCTACCGCAAGTATGCCGCCGCCCTCTTCACCTACACCGAAGCTGCCTCCGTGGCCTAACCTCACTCATAACAATAGTGCCCAACGTATACAAGTGAACTAAATACACAAATATCGATACGAAAATTTTGCTCCAACTAACAACGCGATAAGGCATACGTGTACGCAAGAAATCTTGTTATAGAAATATTCGAAAACTAATGTAATATTCACACCCAAACAGAAAACAGACAGCGCCACCTATGGGAGAGGTTTAACAATATTGTAACATCCTCCAGTGCAAGTGTAAAATTTTTAAAATCCACTCACTGCCACGCCCATTTTTTCATAACTTCATTAAATTATATAAAACCGAAAAATGTTGTTAAGACCTAATATTTATTTATTAAGATTGTTTACAATTCACCCAGGAAAAATTTTTGACCACCCCCACTTTTTGGGTGCATTTTCATTAAAAAAAATCGATTTTGATAAAATTTTACATGTAATATCATCAAACGTTCGAAGTTATCTTCAAAATGCAATATGGCCCGTCCAATTGCAATTGTAGCTATTCTGTATGTTTTCTATAAACTCTATTTAGTTGAAAAATATACACATACATATCATCACGTACGCATATTTGATAGAATATAGCCCCATTGATGACAAAGTGGAAAGCTTAAAAAGAAGAACAGGTGTTATGCCTGCGGAACAGAGAAGGTAAATCAGTCAAAATTCTTTAATTCCTTCTTTGCGATTACAAAAATTAAAATCCAATCTCTAATTTGGACATTCTTTAGGAATAGTGGTAGACATGTATGCACCATTAACCGAATATGTTTTACACAATGTATGAAATGACAAATGACTACCGGCATTCTCCTTTAGCAAACTCAATGTCTACGTAACCTACTATGTATCTGTAACTACATACACATTCATTTGATCCCCCTATTGGATCCATCACCCATGATATTACTTTATTTGCTATTAAAATTTAAATAAAAAATCAAATCGTATCTTACCTATTTTGTGCACAGTGAGAATATCACCATGCAGTTAGTTGCAAAACTGAATCTATATAACAATGTTTGGTGAATTCAATGTAATATCTAAATGAAAATTCACCACAAAGATGTCAAATATTTGAAGTAAGTTGTTTGTAGTCAGCATGATTAAGTGGAAGTTTTAGTAAATGTCAAAACTTATTTAGACTCTTGCCAAAACCTCTTCTTTCATAGGCTCAGTTTTTCACCACAGTATTCATAAATGCTTTGTGGGATCAAAGTTCAAGATTAGTTTGATAGAAATAAGGACATAGACATCTATGCAGAAGATTTTCTCTAGCTTAAGATACATACATTCGCACTTTTTGCAGGTAACCTGCAGTTATCACTTTAACGGAAGATATCGAAGCTGAGGTGTGGGATGATCAATTCTCGACAAAATCTTGATCTGATATGGTTTATTTGAAAAAAAAAAACACCTCTGCGGAAAAAATTTTCAGAACGACAAGGCATTTCTTTCAATAGTTTGGTACACAGATATGTACATACATAGATACTACTTGGATGGATATAAACAGAGATCTGCTGATATCGAACAACCTAGATGAGGATGTGAATGTTAGAAAACCCGTCTGCTCAATTGCAAGTATATTATCTATTTTGGTAAAGAAGAAACTGTTAAGACTTCTAGTTCTTTTAACGACGAAGATAGACCAATCACATTATGTATGTAGGTACATAGCTACGTTTTCTTCCCCGACACTGCAGTTTTTTTTTTAAGTTGTGAAATACTATGTATAGGTATGCACTGTTTAGTTACAAGAACTACTATAGTGCACAGTACTAAGTCCAGGCACTATGGTGCACCTAATTCATATTCTCCATCAGATATTGCTCTAGTAGCTCGGGCTCCCGGACAATTGCGAACATCGCGTCAGTTCGTTCGATTCCACCTATGCTAGTTTAAGGGTTTACCATCCTATTTAATTTAAACTCCTCCTCAGTTCCAAAGATCATTGATGTATCATCAGAGCTTATAATTTTAACAAGGTTACAGAGCATCTCTAATGAACTAGCGTAAAAGATTTGGCATACTTAGATTGTTGTAGTGTACCAAGAGGATTTACTTCAGCTTAGCACTCTAACGCATTTAAAAGAAAGATAGAATGCTGTACTATAAGACTACTATGGTGCTGTTATACAAGTTCGATAAATGTGGCTGAATAAAAAGATTACCTTTTATAAAATGCCAAATTACCAGCATTTTGGGACTAGTGACTAGAAACAAGTACCTGAATAGAAATCTAGTATAAAACTGAGTCTCAGGAAAACCCTTGTTTTAGACAAAATGCCATCTATCTTTTTTCTTTAAATAGTACCATATCATAGGTACAGGCGTAAGTCATCGTTTAAGTCATTTTTGATAGTACTGGCAGTCTTAAGCTTCAAGAATACTAAGATACAAGCCGAATTCCTACAAACTTAACTCACTTTAGCACCCCACTGTATATGAATGCATTCTTTTAATTGCCAATCATATCCAGTTATTTTTCCAATCACAATTTGTTTCTTGTAAACATTATTACTTATTAACTGAATATTCACACCAGTATGGCTTCATTGGATTCTTGTATAAATACCAGACTCTTTAGTCTTTCAGCTGAAGAAAGTAAAAATGCAACCATCGGACAAGTTTAGAGCAGTCATTCGGGTTACAAGGTTCTGCGCTAGAGCTTGTGGAGCCGATATTGCTGATCCAAATTACAAACCTAATTTCTTTACATATTTAGTGGCTTTTTTTATATTGTTGTACTTTATACTTTCGGCTTACACAGTTCAAATAAAAATCCATGAGGGCTGGGTAGTAGTCCTGCAATCATTCTGCATGGTTGGTAGCGTTCTCCAGGTAACGTAGCTCACATTTTGGACCATCCTTTGGTCTGTAACTCTGTTCTTTTATTTTAGGGTATTACAAAACTTTTGTGTGGAATAATATTTAAGGACCTTATATATACGAATAATAAGTTCTTGACATCGCTCTTTTCAAAGTATGAAACCAAAGGCAGAGAGTACATTGAAGCCTTATTGAAATGCGTATCTCGAATTCAGACAATTCTTAAGAGCGTAGCTTCCATGTACGTTGTGGTGTTTGTAATACTGCTTGTAACTCCAATGATCTTCTTCGTATCTACCGGCCGAAGGGTATTCCCAATGCAGTTTTACTTGCCCTATTTAGATCCAGATACTACGTTTGGATACTTTGCTACTGCAGGAATGCAGACAATTTGCCTTATATTTGGAGCTTTCGGCAACTTTGCTGGAGACACGTTTATGTTGGTGTTCTTTGCACATAATCCTTTAATTGTGGATATATTGAAATTAAAAATTATGGCTCTAAATGACATAGCCGAAGACTGTGAAAATCCTATGGTGACGGAGATGCTGCTGGATGTGGTTAAGTGGCATCAAACGTATTCGGAGTGAGTTGAGTAATTTTGAAATGAGAATGTTCTTACAAGAGTGTTGTGAATTTATGTAGCTATACTGCAAATACTGACAATTCGTTCTACTGGATAAATTTCGCCCAAATCACAATGTCTGCATTATCTATTGTGTTGACTTTGTTTATAATATTAACTGGCGATTGGCCTGGATCATACGGATATGTTTTTATATCTTTTGCGATGCTGTATCTGTACTGCGGAATGGGAACACTCGTGGAAATGGCAGTAAGAGAGATGTTTTAGTTTTGATAAATTAGACCTTTCAAGAATATATTTTCAGAACGACGATGTTATGGATGCGATTTATGACATTCACTGGTACAATATGACTATCACTCAGCAACACATTGTCCGATTTATGTTGATGAGATCTCAGTCACCGGTGGAAATCTCTGTGGGTGGTGTGACTCCACTGTGTGTTAGCACAGGACTTCAGGTTAAATTGTGTACTTATGCAAGTAAGATTCGTTATTAAGCTTTTGTGTTGATAGGTAACAAAAATGGTCTACAGCGTGTTCATGATGTTGCTGAACTTCTTTTCGTAATTCAATAAAGAATGGAGAGCAGTCAGCGCACAAATGACAGTCTATCTTCTATTTCACACTGCTTCTAGGGCTGACCACAATTCTTACTTCTCACGTCTTGAAATCAGGTTCGCACTTACATATATGATGAATCTGTGTATTTTACAGCTTATACTTATTGTATTCTCTAACCACTACGCTTTTGTTGAATAAATTAATTGTCACATTTATTGGGACGCACTTAAAAACACAGTTTTTTTTACGATAACTATGCGTTGACGTCTTATAGATAATTCGCTTTGCCGGTAGGTGTGAAGGATAGAAGGCTGCCATTCTACTGTGGATATGCATATACAACGATTGTAAATCCAAACGGCGTGATCAACAGACAAGATCTTATGATAAATCTAAATAATACTCTATTTTAAAAATGAGTTGAACTCAGCCAGCTGGAAATACATAGTTAAACCTTTAAGCAGCCTGCAGATATCGAGCTACCTACAAAGTATAATAACTTATACTTATTTCAAAGACAAAACCCTTATGATATGATTGTGATTGAAAATAAATAAGAAAGTTATCACCGACATAATACATAAACTGATTCCCAACGTAGAGGAGAGGATAAGTAGAGCACACAGAGAGATCGAATATTCCCTTAACACTACTAAAAATAATACGTAGATGTCCCAGACTGGCCATACTATGAAGGCAAAACCTTGAACGTTCTGATGGAATGCCCAAGATTCTAGATAGGTACAAAATCCCCGAGAGGACTAATAGACGACAAGCAAACGTTAGGAGATGGTATATGAAGTCTTCACAGGCATGATGTAGCCAGCAGTCTGAAGGAACGGCAAGTGAGAAAATGTCATAAATGACTTGACATCGGTGCTGGAGGGGACAAATAGGACAGAGAAATAGATGTAATTTTTTAAGCATGTAAATACATTCAGCTATCATATCAGCCTCTATTGTCGGATCCGGCCTCAAACTCGCGTCTTTATCCCGGGATTGTCCATTGAAAATACATGGCAGTGGTCACACCTATCCTCATGATGTACAGAGTATCAGTCTGGTGGACGGCACTGAACAAAAGAAGCAACATTGCAATACTCGAGAAAGTTCCAAGGTTATCCTGCTTCTGCAAAACGGGCCCTCTTAGAGCAACTCCTACAACTGCACAGCAACTATACTCCACCGTTTGCCGTTGATATCTTTGGGAAGCTGATGACGGCAAAAGCAACATTACGGCTTAGGGAATTCTCGGAACTGGCTCGTTGAAATATGGAGCATGCAAGCATACTATACCTGGTAATACGGAATATACTAGAATTGGTTCTTATTTGGACTTTAACGTCAATTATGTAACCAGGCTTCCTAGCGAAAGTGCTTGAGAATCTAGAGGAATTTCAAATGACTCTGTAGTGTACACAGATGGATTCAAGGCAGCGTTTCGTACAGGTGTGGAATGCTACTCCAGCGCACCAGATATTCTTACTCAAACACAGTCAGGTGTATTCAGCACCTTTAGAGAGTCTACACAAATTTGCATTCAGCAAAACCTTTAAATTTCTGCTAACAAATTTGCAGAGATTTTAAGAATTTTGCTTTCCACAAACCCAAACGTACGTAAAAATCTGTTAATTGCTCTTGCAACATAGCTATTACATACATCATCGAACTGACAAAGTTTCCATGCCAATCTATGGTGGTTATGTGATAGATATCATCATCAGAATCGATTTCTCGTCCTTAAGTACCGACCATGTGAGGAGCAGCAGCAGAACGGCAAGTAAAAGGAAGAAGGGCGACACTACGAAACAATTGTTCAGGAAGTGTTCATCTAATTGCAATGAATGTTTTGCAATTAATCCTTGGCGCTATAACGACATGCGAATGAATGCATACTAGAATCGAAGAACATTTTCTATACATACCGTTCTAGGTTCCATGTACATACAAAGGTATTGAGATGCTCTCTATCATTTGTGCCATGAAAAGAAGATACAAACGAAAGCTCCCTGTGGAGCAGTAGAACAGCTTTAAAACCTATTCATTAAAATGGGGCATTGATTTGATTTCAGATGAGTTACGGTCAGGGTGGTGAAATACGTTCCCTGTTACTGTTTTACTTTGTTCCTTGAATATCCTTTTGGAAATTAAAGCATTGCTTTAATTGGGAGGATATGCTGTTTTAAATGATTTCCCTGCCTGTTATTCATTCACATATTTTTATTCACTATGTCAATGTCTCAGCAAATAGTTCGTAAGGACACAATTGAGCATCACATTTTAATTTCAACAAAATCCATTCATACATACCCACAGTTGCACAGTTAGTTCTTCATTGCCATTTTAATTTTCCTTCAACATACACTTTCGAATGAGAAAAACAAAAGAAAATCTAGAAGCAAGGGAGCATCAAGGCCAAACGGATGCAGTTTAATGCCCTTTCACAAAACACTTTAGTGCTGCTTTATCTATTTGTAAGGCAGTAGAGGGTGTTAGCTCGTGTCTTTTTTATTTTTTATTTTTTTTATTTTCTCTGTCCCCTTCTGGATCCAATCTTTTCATATGCACTCGCACCATGTGTATGAAGTGTAAGGTGTTCGACTAGTGCATTGTTGTCATTGTAACTACCCTTAGCTAATTCCCTTGCAAATGGGAGCTCTTAACATCTGCAGTGGGTGCTTCTGAGTCATAGTTTCGTTTGTAAAGTTTCGTTTTTATACGTCCCACTTTTAGCAGCTTTACACTTGGGTAAATTCTACTTTCAAGTACCTATGCAAAATGAATATTAAATCAGCTGCGGCAGTGGAAGTAATCTACGTTCATTTGAAAACTAAAAAGAGGGAAATATGCAATAAGAAAATATGCATACCTAATCGGTTTGTTTATTTAGAGGTCTTATAAAATATATGAACAGATTTAATGGTCTAAGTTTTGCTCTTAGTGTTAGAGATCTGCAAATGTTTAAACTAACTTAATTGATACATTTTTTGATAGTTGACAGAAACTATACCCATATTTTGTATTCGACTGGATGTCTAAGAGACATTTGTCATTTACTAGACCGATATAGAAAACAAATCAATGGTTCATATGTACATATGTATATTATCTAAGTGCATGTACGATCTGCTGAGGAAAAAATCAACTAAATCTCAAACGTCGGTAGGAACCCTTAATGTCAACACAATAAGAGGATGTCTTTAGGGGTAGTATGTCATAATGTGAGGTCAATCTTTGCAGCAACTATCAAGCTTATCATGTAGATGATCTGAAAAAATAGATGCGATCTGAGTCACACAGTTGGACTCAACGTACGAGTAGGTTAAAGAAGAGTAAGAAGATTAAAGATTAGGGTAAGAAGGGGTGTGTGACGGAAAAACTCATCACGTTCTTTGTGAAATCCCTTTTAAAAACATTTATAACATATCAAAACTTAAAATACTATTGTTGTATACGTCTATAGTATGTAAGACCTATTCTGACTTATGGTTGTCTTGTACGGTGGTACTCCGCCAGCAAGGCCACCAACTTAGCTGCTCTCACAATCATACAGAGATTGGATTGTATTGGCACCAGTAGTCGCATGAGAACTACACCTACTGCTCATCCCGCCGAGGCTATCATCAGATGGTCCTCCTTAAACACTTGTGTCATCACAAGTACATATATGGCCTTGTTTCAAGAAGAGTATGATCGACAAAATTATGAAACATACAGAAAAGCTACAATCCGTCTGGAACGGATCGTATGATACCCTATAATATACCCTATTCTATAAAGTGCTCATGCCCAAATTGCATTTGGTACTCAAATATGGCTATAACGTCGATCGTTTGAGGATGTTACATGTGAAATTTCATGAAAATCGGTTTTTTGATGAAAACGCCCCCTAAAAGTGGGCGTGGCCAAAACTGTTCTATGGGTGGATTGTAGGGAATCTGAATGCCTAAATATTTGGTCTTAACAAAATTTTTCGGTTTCATATAATTTAGTGAAGTTATAAAAAAGTGGGCGTGGCAGTGGGCGGATTTCAAAAATTTTTACACTTATACTGTATCTTTTTCTCAGAAGCCCAGACATGAAATTTCATCGTCCTAGCTCAAAATTTAAGGCCCAAAAAGCGGTGACATACGGACGGACGGACGGACGGTCATTGCTCAATCGATTTCGCTATTGATGCTGATCACGAATATATATATTTTATAGGGTCTATCTCGATTATTTCTCTATGTTACAAACTATGTGTCAAACTTAATATACCCTTAGGATAGGGTATAAACATGGAACATGGTTTGCACATCTACATACATTCAGCCCTCAGACGTTTGTTCTGTTAAAGGTTGTCTACAATAGGGCCTTTTATCGGCTCTATTATGGTCCAATATTATAGATATCAGATCCAGGAAGTAGTGCAAACCCAAAGGATTATGCGACTGCGTTGCCACTTTTACTACATATGTAGCAAACATTGTGCCTAATCATTTAACCCTGGAAACCTATAAAGTCCGCTATTGGAACCACCCAGATAATGATATGAATCTCAGGAGGTCCGTCAGCTCTACGTTACCCAAGTCCTCCAAATCCGAGAAGAAGTAACTGCCCTTCTTCTGAACTGACTCAATTTCTTCTTCGTCCCTGCAACTTCTACAGAAGTCATTATGTAGTACACCGAGTCGCTCCGCGAGGACGCCAATGGCACAATGACCAGTAATTATCCCTGAAACGACCGGTGCTTTATAACGACTCAGTTTCACCAGAGAAGTTGATCTCTTCTTGCTGATGCCCGGCCATAGGGCCCTAGCAGTTGCGCATGTTTTCAGATGAACCCAGCGACTATTTGCTCGACCGATGGCTTCATCCTCTATTTTCTTCTGTAAGGAACTGATTGGGGTTACTACCAAAGGGAGGGCCTGCGATAAGTGAAGCGCCGACTCTTTCCTAGCAAGTTCGTCAGCCCTTTCGTTTCCTACGATATCAATATGCCCTGGCACCCAACAGATGGTCATCGTATTAACTCTAGATATCTCATTCAAGAGCGATTTGCAGATCCACAGTAATCGTTCTGCCAACGATATTGCTCTCACTTATAATCTTAGCAGCCTATATGATGGCTGTGACTTCGGCCTGAAAGACGCTGCAATCATCGTTTATTCTAAAGGAGTTGTTTATTCCTAGAGCTTCACAATAAACTCCGGCTCCCGTGCCAACGTCCAGCGTTTTACATTTAAGTAGTTGCAGATCTTGCTCAAAAATGTTTCTGATATCAGTACAAAATCATCGTCAGTTTGTGCTTTTGTATTCTGCATTTTTGAGGGAGTCAACAACAATTCATCATAGTAAAGGTGTAAGGAATCATTTGAAATTTCATGGAAAGATAGTTTCATCTGCTTGTAATTTATTAGAGGAGGCAGAGTGATTCCGTTTCTTAAGCTTTTTAGAAAAGATCAGAAATAAGAAATCCATAAAATCTATCTTCGCACCTATTTTGAAGGATACATTTCAAAACTACTGCTTTTTTTTTACTTGTTCACAATACGTTCGAAACGTTCAAGTGAGAATAGTTTTTTAACCTGTTTTTTGGGTTTCTGAAATTCAGAAAACATTTTTGTTCCTTCTGTTGGATCTGAGAGGCCATACAAGTATAACTAAAAACATTTTCCAGTAA
The DNA here is from genome assembly GCA_905220385.1 of Xylota sylvarum. NCBI lineage: Eukaryota > Metazoa > Arthropoda > Insecta > Diptera > Syrphidae > Xylota > Xylota sylvarum. The sequence goes on from LR999958.1 coordinate 21,940,152, forward strand.
GCTCTTTTGGACTATGACAAGGTAGTATTTTTAATGGCCGGCCAAAATTCTATATTCCGAACGAATTGTGGGTGCTTGAACGGCCTTCATATTTAATAGGATTCAAGCACGTCGTTATATCTTGAATAGAGATAGACGTTTTCAGATAGCAGTCTTTCATTACGCAAAAATTGTTTAAGTGCAATTGTTCTAGAATCACATGACCTGGGAGCAGAATCTTTAAAGCGAAGCCGTACAATATAGCGATCATTAATATCATGAGAAATCGTCTTCTGCGGTAAGTGATTTATATTCTGGAATCTCTTCAAGCTCCCAGAATTTAGAAACCTGTTCGTCTAACGAAACCTCAGAAAAGTATGTCAGAATTGTATTTAAGCCCTTGAGGCAAAGGACCAGACAAGATCCACCCAAAAACAGTGTTTTGTGCAACTAATGAACCAAAAACCTTCGGTTTTATACCATCAACCTATCACGATTGATAGGTAAATTGCCGTAAGGCGTTTTAAAACAATGGCATTAACTACTATGCTAAACGACTCAATATGCCTGGAACTTAAAACTAAGGAGCATAGCTTTGAGGATGTTGTCATAACCACTGCGCTCATATCTGAGATATTGGATGGAATAGGCTTGACAGGAAGACGTAATATTCGCTGTGCATTTTCAGAAATGAAACTCGCATCTGATCCAGGATATAAGATGAAGTTTGATGAACTTGTACTTGAGCTTGACTTTGGCAATAGTTCCTTACATGGGTTGATAAAAGACAATTCGCACAATAATTAAACATTGTGATTTTGGCAATCCTATTGGGAATAGAAAGTTATCAAAACTTCGGGCGAAGTCGAAGGGGATAAGGGGCTTTGCATAAGCAACAACTGTAATTGTTGGATTTCGTATGAAAAACGCAATGATTTTGTTGATTTGATCTTGGTTGTTGAACTTGGTTAACTTGATCTTTGGTGCTTTTACCTTCGAGTCCCTGATATCAGACACCGATTCTAAAATTTGGTATTGCTGGGTTAAAAACGTATCGATTTCTACTCAGTCCAGAAGATCGTGTGGTTTTTTAATGGATTATTCCCAAATGGATAGTGTCTTGTCAGGAAGTGGATTAGCTCACAAAAAAACTAAAATCGGATCCCAAGATTTCGTATCAACTTTATATACTTTAACACTTATGTCAATACGACATACTCGTACCTGGGTATGTATTTGCATTTTCAAATGCAAAAATTGTTATGAGTGAGGTTAGGCCACGGAGGTAGGTTCAGTGTAGGTGAGGAGGGCGGCGGCATGCTTGCCGGCTTTCTTACCAACCCCACCATACACCACCTACTCAAATAATATAAAATCATGCAATTTTTATTAAACTAACATAGTAGAAAGAGTAATCTAAACCTTAATTCGACATCGGACGGACAAAAAAGATAGGAAAGTGAGTAGTGGCCAAGGACTTGTGCCAATACCCTGGAAAAAGTTGGGAAAAGAAACAGCGAAACTATCCTATCTAAACCTATATAGCCTAAACTAAACCTAGAACTTAAAATAAACCCTAATCTAGACCCTATGCTAACTTAAGACTAACCTTCCTAACCCTAAATGCATTTTCTCTTTTCCCTTGTCTCTCCCGGAGAAAGGTTCGTGAAGAGCCCGAGGTATGCCTGATGTTATCAGCAAAGGTTGGCCAGCCCACCCTTTATGTCTTACGACACAAACCCAATACTATCTCTCCGGCCGTATTTTATGATAGATAGCCCCACTAAGAAAAGCCTCCCAGTCACAATTTATGTAAATGTTCAAGTCTGTCTGTCATCACTTCCTGTCGTCATCGTTTGTAGACGTACTGTCGTGTCATCGTCACGGAAGGCCGGCCTTCCCAATCACTCACACACCCACGACCCTGAGATTAAGTGTCTCATGCTCTACCGACTGAGATAGCTGGGCTACCGCAAGTATGCCGCCGCCCTCTTCACCTACACCGAAGCTGCCTCCGTGGCCTAACCTCACTCATAACAATAGTGCCCAACGTATACAAGTGAACTAAATACACAAATATCGATACGAAAATTTTGCTCCAACTAACAACGCGATAAGGCATACGTGTACGCAAGAAATCTTGTTATAGAAATATTCGAAAACTAATGTAATATTCACACCCAAACAGAAAACAGACAGCGCCACCTATGGGAGAGGTTTAACAATATTGTAACATCCTCCAGTGCAAGTGTAAAATTTTTAAAATCCACTCACTGCCACGCCCATTTTTTCATAACTTCATTAAATTATATAAAACCGAAAAATGTTGTTAAGACCTAATATTTAGATATTAAGATTGTTTACAATTCACCCAGGAAAAATTTTTGACCACCCCCACTTTTTGGGTGCATTTTCATTAAAAAAAATCGATTTTGATAAAATTTTACATGTAATATCATCAAACGTTCGAAGTTATCTTCAAAATGCAATATGGCCCGTCCAATTGCAATTGTAGCTATTCTGTATGTTTTCTATAAACTCTATTTAGTTGAAAAATATACACATACATATCATCACGTACGCATATTTGATAGAATATAGCCCCATTGATGACAAAGTGGAAAACTTAAACAGAAGAACAGGTGTTATGCCTGCGGAACAGAGAAGGTCAATCAGCCAAAATTCTTTAATTCCTTCTTTGCGATTACAAAAATTAAAATCCAATCTCTAATTTGGACATTCTTTAGGAATAGTGGTAGACATGTATGCACCATTAACCGAATATGTTTTACACAATGTATGAAATGACAAATGACTACCGGCATTCTCCTTTAGCAAACTCAATGTCTACGTAACCTACTATGTATCTGTAACTACATACACATTCATTTGATCCCCCTATTGGATCCATCACCCATGATATTACTTGATTTGCTATTAAAATTTAAATAAAAAATCAAATCGTATCTTACCTATTTTGTGCACAGTGAGAATATCACCATGCAGTTAGTTGCAAAACTGAATCTATATAACAATGTTTGGTGAATTCAATGTAATATCTAAATGAAAATTCACCACAAAGATGTCAAATATTTGAAGTAAGTTGTTTGTAGTCAGCATGATTAAGTGGAAGTTTTAGTAAATGTCAAAACTTATTTAGACTCTTGCCAAAACCTCTTCTTTCATAGGCTCAGTTTTTCACCACAGTATTCATAAATGCTTTGTGGGATCAAAGTTCAAGATTAGTTTGATAGAAATAAGGACATAGACATCTATGCAGAAGATTTTCTCTAGCTTAAGATACATACATTCGCACTTTTTGCAGGTAACCTGCAGTTATCACTTTAACGGAAGATATCGAAGCTGAGGTGTGGGATGATCAATTCTCGACAAAATCTTGATCTGATATGGTTTATTTGAAAAAAAAAAACACCTCTGCGGAAAAAATTTTCAGAACGACAAGGCATTTCTTTCAATAGTTTGGTACACAGATATGTACATACATAGATACTACTTGGATGGATATAAACAGAGATCTGCTGATATCGAACAACCTAGATGAGGATGTGAATGTTAGAAAACCCGTCTGCTCAATTGCAAGTATATTATCTATTTTGGTAAAGAAGAAACTGTTAAGACTTCTAGTTCTTTTAACGACGAAGATAGACCAATCACATTATGTATGTAGGTACATAGCTACGTTTTCTTCCCCGACACTGCAGTTTTTTTTTTAAGTTGTGAAATACTATGTATAGGTATGCACTGTTTAGTTACAAGAACTACTACAGTGCATAGTACTAAGTCCAGGCACTATGGTGCACCTAATTCATATTCTCCATCAGATATTGCTCTAGTAGCTCGGGCTCCCAGACAATTGCGAACATCGCGTCAGTTCGTTCGATTCCACTTATGCTAGTTTAAGGGTTTACCATCCTATTTAATTTAAACTCCTCCTCAGTTCCAAAGATCATTGATGTATCATCAGAGCTTATAATTTTAGCAAGGTTACAGAGCATCTCTAATGAACTAGCGTAAAAGATTTGGCATACTTAGATTGTTGTAGTGTACCAAGAGGATTTACTTCAGCTTAGCACTCTAACGCATTTAAAAGAAAGATAGAATGCTGTACTATAAGACTACTATGGTGCTGTTATACAAGTTCGATAAATGTGGCTGAATAAAAAGATTACCTTTTATAAAATGCCAAATTACCAGCATTTTGGGACTAGTGACTAGAAACAAGTACCTGAATAGAAATCTAGTATAAAACTGAGTCTCAGGAAAACCCTTGTTTTAGACAAAATGCCATCTATCTTTTTTCTTTAAATAGTACCATATCATAGGTACAGGCGTAAGTCATCGTTTAAGTCATTTTTGATAGTACTGGCAGTCTTAAGCTTCAAGAATACTAAGATACAAGCCGAATTCCTACAAACTTAACTCACTTTAGCACCCCACTGTATATGAATGCATTTTTTTAATTGCCAATCATATCCAGTTATTTTTCCAATCACAATTTGTTTCTTGTAAACATTATTACTTATTAACTGAATATTCACACCAGTATGGCTTCATTGGATTCTTGTATAAATACCAGAATCTTTAGTCTTTCAGCTGAAGAAAGTAAAAATGCAACCATCGGACAAGTTTAGAGCAGTCATTCGGGTTACAAGGTTCTGCGCTAGAGCTTGTGGAGCCGATATTGCTGATCCAAATTACAAACCTAATTTCATTACATATTTAGTGGCTTTTTGTATATTGGTGTACTTTATATTTTCGGCTTACACAGTTCAAATAAAAATCCATGAGGGCTGGGTGGTAGTCCTGCAATCATTCTGCATGGTTGGTAGCGTTCTCCAGGTAACGTAGCTCACATTTTGGACCATCCTTTGGTCTGTAACTCTGTTCTTTTATTTTAGGGTATTACAAAACTTCTGTGTGGAATAATATTTAAGAACGTTGTATATACGAATAATAAGTTCTTGACATCGCTCTTTTCAAAGAATGAAACCAAAGGCAGAGAGTACATTGAAGCCTTATTGAAATGCGTATCTCGAATTCAGACAATTCTTAAGAGCGTAGCTTCCATGTACGTTGTGGTGACTTTAATACTGCTTGTAACTCCAATGATCTTCTTCGTATTTACCGGCCGAAGGGTATTCCCAATGCAGTTTTACTTGCCCTATTTAGATCCAGATACTACGTTTGGATACTTTGCTACTGCAGGAATGCAGACAATTTGCCTTATATTTGGAGCTTTCGGCAACTTTGCCGGAGACACGTTTATGTTGGTGTTCTTTGCACATAATCCCTTAATTGTGGATATATTGAAATTAAAAATTATGGCTCTAAATGACATAGCCGAAGACTGTGAAAATCCTATGGTGACGGAGATGCTGCTGGATGTGGTTAAGTGGCATCAAACGTATTCGGAGTGAGTTGAGTAATTTTGAAATGAGAATGTTCTTACAAGAGTGTTGTGAATTTATGTAGCTATACTGCAAATACTGACAATTCGTTCTACTGGATAAATTTCGCCCAAATCACAACGTCTGCATTATCTATTGTGTTGACTTTGTTTATAATATTAACTGGCGATTGGCCTGGATCATACGCATATGTTTTTATATCTTTTGCGATGCTGTATCTGTACTGCGGAATGGGAACACTCGTGGAAATGGCAGTAAGAGAGATGTTTAAGTTTTGATAAATTAGACCTTTCAAGAATATATTTTCAGAACGACGATGTTATGGATGCGATTTATGACATTCACTGGTACAATATGACTATCACTCAGCAACACATTGTCCGATTTATGTTGATGAGATCTCAGTCACCGGTGGAAATCTCTGTGGGTGGTGTGACTCCACTGTCTGTTAGCACAGGACTTCAGGTTAAATTGTGTACTTATGCAAGTAAGATTCGTTATTAAGCTTTTGTGTTGATAGGTAACAAAAACGGTCTACAGCGTGTTCATGATGTTGCTGAACTTCTTTTCGTAATTCAATAAAGAATGGAGAGCAGTCAGCGCACAAATGACAGTCTATCTTCTATTTCACACTGCTTCTAGGGCTGACCACAATTCTTACTTCTCACGTCTTGAAATCAGGTTCGCACTTACATATATGATGAATCTGTGTATTTTACAGCTTATACTTATTGTATACTCTAACCACTACGCTTTTGTTGAATAAATTAATTGTCACATTTATTGGGACGCACTTAAAAACACAGTTTTTTTTATGATAACTATGCGTTGACGTCTTATAGATAATTCGCTTTGCCGGTAGGTGTGAAGGATAGAAAGCTGCCATTCTACTGTGGATATGCATATACAACGATTGTAAATCCAAACGGCGTGATCAACAGACAAGATCTTATGATAAATCTAAATAATACTCGATTTTAAAAATGAGTTGAACTCAGCCAGCTGGAAATACATAGTTAAACCTTTAAGCAGCCTGCAGATATCGAGCTACCTACAAAGTATAATAACTTATACTTATTTCAAAGACAAAACCCTTATGATATGATTGTGATTGAAAATAAATAAGAAAGTTATCACCGACATAATACATAAACTGATTCCCAACGTAGAGGAGAGGATAAGTAGAGCACACAGAGAGATCGAATATTCCCTTAACACTACTAAAAATAATACGTAGATGTCCCAGACTGGCCATACTATGAAGGCAAAACCTTGAACGTTCTGATGGAATGCCCAAGATTCTAGATAGGTACAAAATCCCCGAGAGGACTAATAGACGACAAGCAAACGTTGAGAGATGGTATATGAAGTCTTCACAGGCATGATGTAGCCAGCAGTCTGAAGGAACGGCAAGTGAGAAAATGTCATAAATGACTTGACATCGGTGCTGGAGGGGACAAATAGGACAGAGAAATAGATGTACTTTTTTAAGCATGTAAATACATTCAGCTATCATATCAGCCTCTATTGTCGGATCCGGCCTCAAACTCGCGTCTTTATCCCGGGATTGTCCATTGAATATACATGGCAGTGGTCACACCTATCCTCATGATGTACAGAGTATCAGTCTAGTGGACGGCACTGAACAAAAGAAGCAACATTGCAATACTCGAGAAAGTTCCAAGGTTATCCTGCTTCTGCAAAACGGGCCCTCTTAGAGCAACTCCTACAACTGCACAGCAACTATACTCCACCGTTTGCCGTTGATATCTTTGGGAAGCTGATGACGGCAAAAGCAACATTGCGGCTTAGGGAATTCTCGGAACTGGCTCGTTGAAATATGGAGCATGCAAGCATACTATACCTGGTAATACGGAATATACTAGAATTGGTTCTTCTTTGGACTTTAACGTCAATTATGTAACCAGGCTTCCTAGCGAAAGTGCTTGAGAATCTAGAGGAATTTCAAATGACTCTGGAGTGTACTCAGATGGATTCAAGGCAGCGTTTCGTACAGGTGTGGAATGCTACTCCAGCGCACCAGATATTTACAATATTACTATACGATTGAACTATTGTAGTGTATATCAGGCAGAAATCCCAGCAGTCCAAGCAGCCGTGGTCTGGCTTTCAATTAACTGAATATACTACAGAGCTATTTTTCTTTAGCGCTGTCAGGTGCGATGTGCTCCTTTGCTTGGTTCGACTCCATTCATTCCAGGTAGCGAACGAGATAGATTAGGAAGATGCAGATTGTAACAGTAACCCACATTTTGTTCCGCCCTATCGGCTTTAAGAGAAAACTCCTTGGCGAATACTATTTCGAAAATCTTAATAATCTAGCCCGACTCGATTTAACAAAATCAAAAGTGGTTTCGTGTATCTCTGGGAAATCATCTTAGGGCATAGATCGCCACCGAAACCGGTTTCCTGCCTCTCATGCCGTGGCTAGAGATTCCTTTTCCACTTTAAGTGGTAGGTGATGTTTTTTGGCCGAAATAGCTAATCTACTCAGCTTGGATAATGCAGAAATAGCCATTTATCACGCATTTGTATATGCATATATGTAGGTATATACATTTTGTGCCATCAACGTTACATATACATAAGTACTATAAGGTTTTCGATTGAAAGATTTTTTCGCCTATGCTCTACCAGTGTACAGATATCTAAACATGGAAAATAAGTCTATCGTGTTTTTGTAAAACATTTCGGATTAGACAAACGTCACTAATATAAGCTATTGATAGTATTACAACCCTAAAGCGCTTAATGTCAATGTACCCTAAAAGAAAATCATCTTAATCCATCTACGTTCCGGAAACACCATCCATTAACCTTACCTGCTCAAGATACATTTCCTTTTTCTCTATCTTTCACATTCCAAGCAACAATTTTTTCCCCATCCAAATAAATACCTACCAACCAAAACCAAAAAAAAAATCATTTCGACCTTAATGCGACAAAACATTGCAAGGCATTTAGGCCACTTCACAGTTCTTGACCAATTTGAGTGGATAAAAGGTTGACAAACAACATCAACACAAGAAAACAGAGTCAACTTTAATGAAACAACAAAAAAGAAAAAAAAAAAAAAACTGTTATATAGAGAAATATTTAAATGAAATTAAAATGTCCTCCAATGACTTCAACCATTCTCAGTCACGAAACAAGAGTAAAAGAAAAGATATACGAAAACAAAATTGAAAACCTACCAAGCAACCAATACACGCACAAGTGAGAGGACATCAAATCAATACGCCTTTGAAGGAGATTCGTTTCATATTTAAGTAGCCATTTAGAGAACACCAAGGAATACATTAACATCCGCCCAGAAATCATGAGTCGGTGTTCGAAGTCATATCCGTTGCTAAGCGGTGATGGTGTGCTCTGAAGACTTACGGGTCAACACCTGTTTACATACACTTTCGACGACGAGGGACATCGCCTTGAATGTTAAATTGAATTCGGTCTGAAAGAAAGGTTATACTTGAAGGCATTCGGCATCAGTTAGGAGTTCCTGTTCATTTGATTTGAAGGACTTTCTTGGAATTCAACGTGTATCCTTTGTGTTTGTATTTGACTAGGACTCAAAAGGGTGCTAAATGTTTGTCACAAGTCAACTTCAATAGGACCGGAATGAAAAATGTATTTTTTTTTTTTTTTTGCTTTAAAGAATCAAAAACCAAATAAACAGTTTGGAAGGTTTAAAGGTGAGGTTAGAGTAGATTTTTCTGAATAAAAGTGGCTGAGGAAAAGAGCTGCCAACTAGGTGGCTTAAAAGAGAGTACTTCCGGAAAATATGGACCATATTGAACTTGTTTAAAAATCACACCAAATGTTTTAATTAAAATAAAGTCCTTCGTTCATTCCTAGTGCACCATTCATCGATTATGTCTAAGAAGTGTCTGCCGTTAGCACAGACAGTCCTTAGGCAGGATCTGACAGAAAGTATCACAGTACCATTCGAGTTTTAACGCTTTTATTTGAGAAGGAGAACCCTTGCAAGAGAGAACAATTTTGTTTAAGAAAAATTTATCATTTAAAAAAGACAGGTAATACATGGTATTCTTTCGCTGAGTACATTCAGACTACAAATGCTCCTGTCTCCAAGCTCCTCCACTGTTGTAAACTCTTCAACACATCTTACGACCTAGATTGTCAGATGGATTTACATCAAATCACGGCTAAAACACTGACAAAATCTTACTCAAACACAGTCAGGTGTATTCAGCACCTTTAGAGAGTCTACACAAATTTGCATTCAGCAAAACCTTTAAATTTCTGCTAACAAATGTTTTTGCAGAGATTTTAAGAATTTTGCTTTCCACAAACCCAAACGTACGTAAAAATCTGTTAATTGCTCTTGCAACATAGCTATTACATACATCATCGAACTGACAAAGTTTCCATGCCAATCTATGGTGGTTATGTGATAGATATCATCATCAGAATCGATTTCTCGTCCTTAAGTACCGACCATGTGAGGAGCAGCAGCAGAACGGCAAGTAAAAGGAAGAAGGGCGACACTACGAAACAATTGTTCAGGAAGTGTTCATCTAATTGCAATGAATGTTTTGCAATTAATCCTTGGCGCTATAACGACATGCGAATGAATGCATACTAGAATCGAAGAACATTTTCTATACATACCGTTCTAGGTTCCATGTACATACAAAGGTATTGAGATGCTCTCTATCACTTGTGCCATGAAAAGAAGATACAAACGAAAGCTCCCTGTGGAGCAGTAGAACAGCTTTAAAACCTATTCATTAAAATGGGGCATTGATTTGATTTCAGATGAGTTACGGTCAGGGTGGTGAAATACGTTCCCTGTTACTGTTTTACTTTGTTCCTTGAATATCCTTTTGGAAATTAAAGCATTGCTTTAATTGGGAGGATATGCTGTTTTAAATGATTTCCCTGCCTGTTATTCATTCACATATTTTTATTCACTATGTCAATGTCTCAGCAAATAGTTCGTAAGGACACAATTGAGCATCACATTTTAATTTCAACAAAATCCATTCATACATACCCACAGTTGCACAGTTAGTTCTTCATTGCCATTTTAATTTTCCTTCAACATACACTTTCGAATGAGAAAAACAAAAGAAAATCTAGAAGCAAGGGAGCATCAAGGCCAAACGGATGCAGTTTAATGCCCTTTCACAAAACACTTTAGTGCTGCTTTATCTATTTGTAAGGCAGTAGAGGGTGTTAGCTCGTGTCTTTTTTATTTTTTATTTTTTTTATTTTCTCTGTCCCCTTCTGGATCCAATCTTTTCATATGCACTCGCACCATGTGTATGAAGTGTAAGGTGTTCGACTAGTGCATTGTTGTCATTGTAACTACCCTTAGCTAATTCCCTTGCAAATGGGAGCTCTTAACATCTGCAGTGGGTGCTTCTGAGTCATAGTTTCGTTTGTAAAGTTTCGTTTTTATACGTCCCACTTTTAGCAGCTTTACACTTGGGTAAATTCTACTTTCAAGTACCTATGCAAAATGAATATTAAATCAGCTGCGGCAGTGGAAGTAATCTACGTTCATTTGAAAACTAAAAAGAGGGAAATATGCAATAAGAAAATATGCATACCTAATCGGTTTGTTTATTTAGAGGTCTTATAAAATATATGAACAGATTTAATGGTCTAAGTTTTGCTCTTAGTGTTAGAGATCTGCAAATGTTTAAACTAACTTAATTGATACATTTTTTGATAGTTGACAGAAACTATACCCATATTTTGTATTCGACTGGATGTCTAAGAGACATTTGTCATTTACTAGACCGATATAGAAAACAAATCAATGGTTCATATGTACATATGTATATTATCTAAGTGCATGTACGATCTGCTGAGGAAAAAATCAACTAAATCTCAAACGTCGGTAGGAACCCTTAATGTCAACACAATAAGAGGATGTCTTTAGGGGTAGTATGTCATAATGTGAGGTCAATCTTTGCAGCAACTATCAAGCTTATCATGTAGATGATCTGAAAAAATAGATGCGATCTGAGTCACACAGTTGGACTCAACGTACGAGTAGGTTAAAGAAGAGTAAGAAGATTAAAGATTAGGGTAAGAAGGGGTGTGTGACGGAAAAACTCATCACGTTCTTTGTGAAATCCCTTTTAAAAACACTTATAACATATCAAAACTTAAAATACTATTGTTGTATACGTCTATAGTATGTAAGACCTATTCTGACTTATGGTTGTCTTGTACGGTGGTACTCCGCCAGCAAGGCCACCAACTTAGCTGCTCTCACAATCATATAGAGATTGGATTGTATTGGCACCAGTAGTCGCATGAGAACTACACCTACTGCTCATCCCGCCTTGTCCACTGAAGCTCGAAGCAGGGATTATACCCTGTAGGGAGGCTATCATCAGATGGTCCTCCTTAAACACTTGTGTCATCACAAGTACATATATGGCCTTGTTTCAAGAAGAGTATGATCGACAAAATTATGAAAAACGACAGGAAATCCCTTTCTGCCCTGATAGTAGTAAGAGTTATGCACGGCGCATAACACTCTGTGGTACCACATAAAAAAACTAAAACTAACGGAAGAAGACTTATATCGTGGATGTGGAGATGAGGAAGTCAATGAAGATACAAACCACTTTCTCTGTCACTGTACAGAACTTATCCACTTTAGATTTAAAGTATAGAAGTGTCGCCCGATTCTTCCGTGACCTAGAAGAATTATCCAGCAGACTAGTCAATGACATCTTGAACTACATCAAATTAACTAGATGGTTTGCTAGTTCATCGGAACCATATTTGTAATACTAGGGTTAACCAGTGGGTAAGGGACATCTCTCCCTATGGGTATCACAAAGCGTCTCTATTGACCTGAGATTGTGTCTCCTGCCCATCGATTCCAAATCATACTTCATTATAACACTGAGCAATATCTATTTTAGAATAATACTGTCGAAGAAGTATTTGAATTAAAAGTCTGTCGATATCCCTCCAAATTAAGTGATCGCTGATGCCAACTAATGGATAATACCTGCAAAAAAAAATTTTTTTAAATTCCTGCATACCTACCCACAGTCCATACTCGCACTTCAAAAACCGAAAAATTAAAAGAATACACGAGAAATTATATCCTCATACAATACGAGACATCACGTACTATCACCGTCATTTCGTTAAAAAAAAAAAAGTGATCAATCCTCAAACACTTTTTCGAAGTATGTATGTACTGATAACATTACACTGTCTGCAGCCAAGAGCGAATGGGAAACGAATACGACTAGAGGTGTAAAATAAAACTAATAAAATGAAAATACAATTTCCTCTCAGATCATTTCGCTGCGCGCACGTTAATGCCTCATATTTTCTGAAAAAACCAACTCCCTGCACGCATGCATGACAGAAACAGAATAAAAAAGTCCAACTCTGTGCCCGAGGAAAAGGACAAGACTCGCGCACCGTGTTCATATCCCAAACCCGAACAAACTCTCTGCGAGGACTTTCCACTTTTTTAATTAGTTACGTGACTCAATAAAATCTCGGTTCTTATAATATGCCGTCGTCGGTGTGCACACTCGTGTAAACGGTTTGATCTAACATGTAATGGAGAAAACCCCTCCCAACAACGCTCAGCGGTAATAAACTAGTGAAGAAGTTTAAAATTTTATAACGACAATGAAACGTGCTCATAAGGATGTTTTTTTTTTTTTGTTCTTTTATTTTTGGATCTCCCTTGTGTTATATTCATGCATACAGGTGCACCCATTTTAATCTAGTGTCCACTACAGGCATACACGAATTATTTTCAGTAAACCCGATACGGCTATGGCATAATCAACAACAAAACCTTATAAATCATGTGACCAATGTCAGCTATTTGTTAAAACCGTTATTCAATTACATGAAATCTATTTGATTAAGCGGTTTGCACAAGTAATGATCGATGGCAACAATACAATACACTGAGCGCAAAAACTGACATTATGACACGAGACGAGTGAATATTGGAAAATTCATTGAGTCAGCGATGTGTGTGGTGGAATACTGTTCTCCTTTAAATACAATGAAGCTCAGCATTTTACTAATTAACGTATGCATACCCATACGAGTATATTCCGATAAATGTGATGTAGGCAAAATAAACCACACCAGAATTCTGTTTAATTGTTTATTGGGCGAAAACAATGACTAATTAACACAGAAAATCATTACAGTCGCACAATAATGACAGCGGCGGTGAGCACCATCGGTTTCAGTGTTGTAAATTAAATCAAGTGATGAACGCTTGCGATCAGAGATGGTTAAACAATTTAATGAATACTTTACAGCCAATGCTTGTAAAACATAAATGAGTTATTATACCATCAGATTTATGAATTATTGATTGTAAGCATGAGTAGGGTGCATCGATTGTATAGGTGATAGTTTCGACTCGAAACTGGTACAGCATTAATTTGTAGCTGTTAGTTGAAACATTAATATATTGTTTCAATTTGAAATAACGAATTTGAGACCATCTGTCATGATGTTCTGGTTTACTCTTTCTACAGGGATAGCATATTTGGTTGATTTGAGACAAATTTGACATGCGTCAAAATTTTGTATTTTCCAGTCAAATAAATTTGTTTCTGATATATTTTTAGCTGCTACATTGACCACTTTGTAGCGGATAATTGTTTAAATTTCGATCGCCATCTTTGTCATTTTCACGTTGACTGTTTTAAATGGTCTGCGGAAATGTCAAATTTCGAAAATCTTTCGAGATTTTTGATTCATTTTTATATGTATTACTATGTAAGTATGTAATGGGACTTCAATTAGAGCTTTCATTGCAAATTTCGCAGTTTTTAAAACATTTATGCATAAAACTGTCATTCCTAGACAGCTGTCAAGTAAAAATTATACAATTCAAGAAAGTAGAAAGACATACGCATGACCAACACATAGAGTTGTTGTGAAAACGAACTCACAACCGTTGTGAGCCCAATCAACAAATTTGTGTCAATTGGCCAGGTATTGGGAAGACTCCAACTCGTGTTTGTATTTTTGTAAAGCCAGGTCCATCGAAAACATTACTCCTATGACTGAAAGTGGTTTGCACATTTAAAGGAGTTCGCATTAAATAGGCATATCTCAGACCAGCCTACTCCACATTTGTTCAGATAACTTAAGAATTGAAGCCGGAGGACCATTTGTTGTTTGGATGTAAGAAATAGAGGCAGCTGTTGGTGATTTTTTTTTTCAAGAAAATGATCATGAGTAACGAGACCAATTTCCATCTGCAAGGCTTTGTTAATAAGCAAAACTGTAACATCTGGGTCACCGAAAACCCGGGAATGATTGTCGGGCAACCTCTTCACATTCGATATTGCTCTTGAGCTCCTCTAAAGTTATTGGCGTGTTGGCATAAACGAACGACTTAACATAAAGAAATAAAAATTAATCCAACAGTGTTAAATCGTATGACGTGGCCATTCGACTGGACACGATTACCGAAATTCCCCTTCAATAGATCAATAGAATTCTTTGAACAGCTGTGTGGCATGTGGCACCATCTTTTTGGAACCACATATCAAAAATCATCCATCCAATTCTGGCCAAAAATAGCAAAGCAATCTCCATTGATCGTAATATGGCGATCATGCATAAATACGGTCCAATCACACCTCCGACATGGAATCCACACCAGTCGGTCACTTTTTGTGGATTCAATCGAGTCTCTTGAAGCACATGTGGGTTTGTTGCTGTCCAATAAAGCATATTTTTCTTATTGACAAAGCCATTAAGCCAAAAATGAGCTTCGCTGAAGATGATTTTTCGATGAAATTCAGGATTTTCATCAAATTTTTGCAGAGCCCAATCCGAGAAGTTTCAGTACAGCAAATAATCAAGAGGCTTCAGTTTTTCAGTTAAATTGATCTTGTAAAGGTGTAGGCCAAGATCTTTACGCAAAATTTGCTACAATGTGCACTAAGAGATTCTCAATTCCTGTAAATGGCATGGAATCGACTGATTTGAATTGCTTTGCACAAGGAGTCATATCATTATGGAACCTATTGGTCTATTCGTCTTAAAAAAGAACTATTTGATGAATGTATCACAGACTGCGGGAGTAGTTTACAGTCGTGCCACTTGGAATGGAACATCTTACTATATACAGATGGTTACCCTAGTAATGATTTTCCTTAGATGGAGATATCATACTTGAATCAAACAATTCACTGGTTTGGATGGGCTGACTACTGTCCGCACTAAGTATTGACTCTGACGAATGAAAAACTGCTCTAACTGAACAGACGTTTTTTAAGAACCTCAGTGTATCTCGTGATGGAAATGAACATCTGAAGACCATTGAAAGCTCGGACATATGTGAATGCTGTTGCAATCAATAGCAATCTGACAATCATCAGTCTCCTTTTCCTTGCGAAACTGCCAATTAGAGATCTCGGCTTGGTACACAATAGCTGAAGTGTTAAATAAGTGAGTAAGTGCCAGTCATACACAGTTAGTTATTAGAGGTACGATGATTAAGCATAACATCTGCCACAAGATGAATTGTGGCTTAAGTGAAAAAGGCAGCGAATATCCAAACTAAACTGACAATTAGCTGCCGAAATAGACGTATAGCCGACATCGAACAACAAAACGATCACCATCGTATGTTAGCTTTTAAATGCCTTCATACTATGTCCGTCAACAGTAATCGCTCAAACTTGCTCAACAATAACACGTTAAATAGCAACAAGCTCAGCGATCTCTAAATGCGCCAACAATTCAGGGATCAACTTACCTTAGAAGCAGAAAGAATCAGCAGTACAATTCAAGAGAGCCTAGAATAGGAAGTCTGTGAAAAATGTTTTTGCACCTAAATTGGTCAAAGTCTCCACATATGGAGACCAGATATTGACTCACTCAAGGGCTGAAGAAGCAATAAGCACGTTGGACAGTAGGTCTGTCTATGTAAAACCTCATGAAAGAGCTCATTGATGATCGGGTCTCTAAACAACATTCAGTGAAGAGTTTCATCAGTTCACTTGATGGAGAATATACTTCGCTAAAGTCCTTAACGATTTAGACGATGGTGATCTGTTCTCAAACTCTAATGAGTCCTCCAAAGTAACAAATGACCGAATATAGAATCGAAATAACAACAGTAATCAAGTCCAAGAACAAAAACAAAATGGTGGGTATGGATGGCATCTCTGCAAAAGTATACATCGGCTGAATTATTACAGAGGGACTGGAAAAGAAGGATTATCATTAAGTTTTCGAAAAAGAAAAATACCGACCGTAGTCTAGATAACAGCTAGAATCATATTCGAACGGAACAAGGAACATTTAAATTCAACTCTTGACATCCAATAGGCAGGTTTCGTATGCATTCACTATATAAACACCTCACGGATCATAATATGGCAATGGGGCGAGTACAGATCTCCGCTTTATCTAGTGTTTATCGACTTCAAGAAAGCTTCCGATAGCTTAAATCGAAATGCTTTCTGGTCGGTCCTGCGGAGAAGAGAAGAATTCGTAGCTATAATCGAAACTATGTACGAGGGTAGTAAGTGTTACGTCTTAAACAATAGTAAGATGATAAAGTACGTCAGGAGTGCAGACTGTCACCGGTGTTATCCTTGGTAGTTATCTGCATATCTGCAGCATTGGGGGCAAATACCCACGGAATTCAATTAACTATAACATCTTACTTTAAACACTTTACTTACTTACTTAAAGTGATTTCGGGACGCTGCTTAAGAGTTAATGGTTCACCTCATGTGGAAGATTTGTTTCCAAAATTGTTTCATTTGCTTTCAATACCCATTGCGTACAAATGGATTGGTGCATACTGTGCCTTCATGATATTGATTTGTGTCAGCTTCATGTTAGGGACTGTTGTAAAAGTGATCTACCCTAAGTGCATACTTTTATAACTTCTACTAAGGTTGGGCGTTTGTCTAAGCTCAAAATAATAATATCATAAAATTCTATTAATGGAAACTACTATACAAGTACATTCTCGAATCCGATACGCCTTAACATTTTTCTGGTATCCTTCGCCGACACACTCGAACCACATTGAATGCGACCTACTCAAGTTATGACAACGTGTAGCTACATCTTTCTATGACCTTCCTTGGGCAGCTTTGTTCGTTTATACTATTTTCAAAGTACCTACGTTTCTGTTGCGTACCACATTTTGATAAGTATTCTTACTTTAAAAGGGTCGACGCAATTGAAATGCCACTTCGACTTCATAAACCATTTAGCATACATTCTTGCAACTTAATCCTGCCGCATTACATTCTGCAACGCAACGTTTCAAAGAAAACGTCACCCGATTATTAAGAGGCAACCGCCGCCAACCCACTTCGGTCACAACGACCACTGTGCACGCTTTGAAAATCCTTTCAAAACCCATTCATCGGGGAGCACACAATGAAGCAGCCAACCCCAAAGCCTTGGCAAACTTAAACCGATGCCGATGGTGCTGGTGAAACTCTTTTACCTGCATGACCATATTTACTTCCGCATCGTTTGGCAAAGAAGTTCCCATCCGAAAAGTTCCTTCCGTGAGGGTAAACTTTACAGTATTCGTAGTAGGCAAGAGTTCCTAAAATACTCTCTTCAGATGAATGGGGTGCGGATGCGGGCGTTATTGGATTGCGGCTCAGATATGTACGAGTAGGATGGTACGTTGGAAGGCCTGTGTCGTGAGAGGGTAAAAGTTCATCAAAAGTTTCCCCAGCATAAGGTTGCATGTGAATTTGTACTCCATTTCAATTGAAGCCATTGGCATAATGAACTGGACAAACTTTGTAGAAGTTTGTGTTGACTGAATGGGCAACCGATGTGGCGCGGCGCGGTAGGGCGATCTAAATTTATGAACGGGTTATTGGTTATTGATTCTAGCTCCCAGCCGCCTAAGTTACCGTGTGCCGTGTGGTCGGCCGTTAGAGTATAATTATATTTCTGCAGGGTGATCGATTTGATTTTCTAATTCAATTCTAATTCCAAGTTCGGTGGGTGGTATGTGGGCGGTAACCTTGATTCGAAGAGGAGTCACCTATGATAGTTGTAATTAAATTTTCAACTCCCAGCTGAGATGGAGACGACTTGTTTGTCAAGCCATCGGATCGGAAAATGTCAGTGTGTGTTGTATTGTATCCGGAACACAATTTCATTAGGAACATTGGCAATTTACCCAAGGGGGTGTTCGAAGTCATGACCTGTGCGCATCACCTCATGTTTACTGCAATAACAATCACAAACCAGCAAGATGTAAACAGGCACAACATGTCTTGTCGCATCGAGTACCTACTACCTGATTCCGATGGAGTGGCAATTGCATAAGTTCACATCGGAGTTACTCCCAGTTGACCGAGAGCACTACATAACAACAAGTGAACTCAAAATATCAGGTATCCTTATTTATGGTTGGGAAATTTATGTACATCTGCACTAGTGATGGTAGGATTGGCAGTTAGGAGTACATTTAACCGTTAATTTGATTATACCGACAGGACATAAATATTAAATTTAATACGTATCTCGGATGGGAGACAATAGGGTTAGTTGAGAAAACATTCTACACTGTAGATAGTTGTATGTTATCATTGAGTAGAAAGTGTGTAAAATGAGCCTCAACCGCAGGCAGGAGAATATGGTGATTAAGTATTTAATGAAATTTAAAAAAGTCCACGATTTCTAGATACTTTGAAGTTTATACATTCAACGAGAATAAACCTTGTGGTGTATCATCGGCAATAGACTTAAAGGAGCGCCGTCAAGAAAATATTAAAATGTTAGGAAAGGCAAAAAGATCATACATGGAAGGAAGTTCTGAAAAGTTCAAGTGGGCTGTAATTGCAGTAGAAACTCCAGAGTTTTAACTTGAACCTAATCTTACAGTACAACACAGGCCTTAATTCATCACAGGCACCCCAGAAGTATCTGTGCAGGAACATAATTAGATTTTAGAAATTATATTCCCATCGGAGATATGATATCGTAGATGATGGTTCACTGCTACTGGCTTGATGAATGAGACTTACCTAACTCAGTTCTTGACGTGATTTCATTTTTTGATAGTTCACTTACGTCGCTTCGTACATCAGGTGGAAAAGTCTGAACAAAACCTGTGGGACAAAGATTACCACTGCAGAAACTGAGAGGTACTCGAAGGCTAAATCGCTTCCTCGCAGCATTCTCCCTCCCAAACCTAACCAAAGTAATAACCTTCTCTATTCCTGCAAGAAGAAGGACATAAATGAACGAAAATGTCCAGCAAAGCGGCAAAAATGTTAAAACCAAAAAGCGTCGAATGTGGATAGAATCTACAAGCCGATGGAAGGACGGAAGAATGCGCCATCATAGCATTCACAACCAAGAGAGTGCCAGACCATTTGTTGACGATTTTGACTCTAGCGATTGAAGTAGATAGTAAAACGTCATCGACGGTGTTCCTTGAACCGCCTCTACTGCTAGTCTATGCTTTGCTAATGATATAGCAGTCATTGTGGTAACCGAACTCCTGAAGGAGTTGGATCACGACTGCAATGAATAGTTCGAGGCTGAATAACATTCGAAAGTCGACAACGTCTAGATCAGAAACCGAAAGTAGGACAAAACACCGGTTTGGGGATCATGGGGGATAATGAAGAATCATGCCGTGGTTTCCAAACTAAAATGAAAGTTCCATGGAATCATTGTATTTTCAAGGCTTCCTGTTGAAAAACACCTACAGCATACAATTGGCAAGATAGTAATGACTGTCTTGAAACGCATCATGCCAAATACAGGAACTTGGGATTCCGGCAAAATTAATCCAGCTGTGACGAGTGACGCTGGAAAACACGCGGTGAACGTGGAATTTGGAAACTGTTCCTTCGAACTATTCCAAACATGCACGGGATTTCGGCAAGGAGATGCCCTAACATGTGACTTCTTCAATCTCATGCGGGAACAGATAGCGCGTAGGGTAGGTGTTAACATTCAAAGAACTACCTTCAACAAATCTGTCCAGCTGCTGGGATACGCAAACGAAATCGACATCATCGGTCGCTCCCAGCGCCCGTCTTAGAGGCTTTTACGGGCATTAAAGAACAGCCGAAACGAGTTGACCCTGAAGTGAATGAGGACAAACCCAGATACATGTTGTCAACAAATAAAGAAGCATCTGTCCACCGCCTAGGACAAAACGTCGCAACAGTAACTTGGATATGGTTAAGAAGTTTACCTACCTCGGAATAAATATCAACTTCACGAATGACACCTTAATGGAGATTCCACGAAGACCTACTCCAAAAACTCCTTCTTCTGTTTGGCGAAACAAATGCGTTCAAAACTCCTAACCTGATAGGAGGAAAGCAGAGCAGATACTGAACACTTTCGAGAGAAAAATTCTTCGTCGAATGTTCGGTTCTGTTTTCGAGGAGGGCGAATGGAGGAGTAGATACAACCGCAAACTCTATGAGCTGTACCAAGATGTGGATGTGGTCAAAAAGCCTAAACACTTCGACTACACTTGTTCGTCCACATCGAACGAATGGACAACAGGTTTGAGACGACAAGGAAGGCCGAACCTCCGTTTTAAGGATCAAGCTATCGCGGATGGCAGAGCACTTTGTCTGGAAGCAACGTGCCCGGTTTCGAAGAGAGTGGAAGGCTGCCGTGCTCCGGGTCGGCAGCCTGTTAAAAAGAAGAAGGAATATAGAAGCAAACTGTTCTTTATTGTAGCTTCGGTACCGATCTTCAATATGGCTTGATGCGAAAGCACAATACAAAACTAACCCGTCGAGAATGTGAAGCGCCTTCCGAACCTTATATAACGCGGCGTATTGACATACACATGTGTTCTGAGATTCAGTATACCCCTATCATTAATAAACCACTTTCAAGTCACTACGATACTTTTTCGTCCACTTCACTCCTCGCCAGTCCAATTTAATTCCATTTGTAACCAACCTCTAGTTGTTAATGTCTCCAGAGATAAACTTCCAAGGACACTTTATTTGCAATCAATCATTCGCGTATTCCATTATACTCACTCCTCAACTGACTTCAAAGTCGACTACTGATTAGTTTATTCAAAGTCAAGAGTACATCTCTTCCCCCACCGACAGAAGAAAATTAAAATAAATTTCAATCCAAGGATACTACCTCAACACAACCATCGATCCGACAATCAGTAAATAGGTAGTAAAAGTACCACCGCTCGAACAACACAAGCAGCCCCAAGATAAGCTCTCCCATAAACCTAGGTATATCATTCCGCCGATGAAATCTGAAAACATTCCTCCCAGGAAAATACCACCTACATAGTTTCTCCTGCTCCTACTGTCCTTTGTTCGGGAAATCTTAACTCCAATTAATTGCATAAATCTTCAATTTTCTTTTCAAAGACAGACAACAAGCACAAGTTTCCTTAACTTGCCGCCACCTCAACCCGCGCTGCCGGCGGATAAATTCCAGCATCCAGCCATCTTTCATTTGCCATAATCATCATCGTCATTCTTGAAGTTATTGCAAAACGGAAGAAAAACCCGTTCAAATACAAAGAGCTTGGCAAAAAACCTTGCACTATTATCCCCGGCCTTACTGCCAGGCACCACGTCCTTACTCCTTGATCCACAAAGAATCATGTAATTAACCCATTCAATTGGTAAATATTTACCGCACAAGGATCATAAAAATAATTTTTAATTACATTCGAAGACCTCGGGGGCGGACGGGTTGAATCCTTGCGATATGATTACATCTTCTGTACCCATGGAGTCTAATGCCATTGCGAGCATATGATTGCCTCTTCTTGAAGTTCCTCCATCAGTTCTATTCTCCTAGTTGAGTATTGGGATTAATGTTCAGATTTAAAAAAAAAAAAAAAAAGAAACTCGGCATGGGGCAAAAGAATCTCCTCCGAGGCGAGCAAGATTCTCCAACAAACACAATTCTCATCTCTTTTCCGCAATCCAAGATTCCTCCGCATAATCTACTGTTGAGGTTACGAGGTATCTAGTGCTTCTGTTGCTTCTATTTCATTCCAGAGCAACGGGAGCGGGGAGGTTGAAAATTGTTTATCACTGCTTCATCTACACTTGCTGGTAGTCGTGATGGTGGTTATGGTGGTATTGTCTGGCATGGGATGATTCGTCAGGGGGTATCTGGGTTAAAATTCCTTGTGTTTGTCGGTCTTAGGAAAGATTGTTCACCGTAAAGCTGTTGCTAGTTCTGAAATTTATTACAACCTTTGGGAATCCGTTTAAGTAGTTTCTCTCTCTCTTTCGTTCGCTTTTGGATTCGAAATAATTTTCCATTTATCACTGTGATAACATTTCTGCTATGCTTGGGATTAGGGGGTTGCAGTCGTATCCCAGTACCTCGGTTTCAACTATTCAAAATTGGAAATCAATGAGTATCAATGCTGTCGCTTGTTCAAAGTTGAACGTATGTAGTATACAAGTGTAGTGTCTTTTACAAAAGATGAAAAGTACTACTTTTTCTTTGCAAGAGAATGGAAATTGAAAATGAGTTGGAAAATATAGATGATAAAATGAATCGTGATTTGTTTAAAATTACAAAAGACTAAATAAACTAGAAAATAAAGTTGGGCCACAAAAATTTCAAACTTATTGACAACATTTTAGTAGTAAACGAGTTTCTGGTATAGTTTCGAGTTGGTGGACTTGGTAGATCTGAAAAGTTTTGGAAATCAGAGGAGATACGGATGATGAAGTCATACGACAAATATATACTTGATGGATAATTTTTACCATCTCTTCTCCTTTTTACATCAAATGAAACAAATTACGATATACATATGTATGCAGCTCAAAGTGCAATTCGAATTTAACAATCGATTTCATGGAAGCTTAGGTTAGGTTTGGCATATTGGTTTCCTATTTTTGAACTGCTAACTAAAACAACTTGAAGTAACTATGGACGGCAAGCAGGATTCCGGTCTGGATCCCCTGCGGATCAACATCAAGCATTAGATAATGCCAATAGCGAGTTTATTTCTTTACCCTTGCGCAGACATGTCTCCCAGACAAACTAATAGCAATTATTAAGGCAACATACAATGGACAAAATGTCACACGGTATGCATAGAGAAAAGCTGTCACAGGAATTCGAAGTTCAAAGCAGCGTGCGACAAGGAAAGAAAAAATATGCAGAAACATAAACAATTTATTTTTATTTATACACAATAATTAATATATATTCAATTTTTTATTAAAATCTCATATGGATCTTTGTATGCAACGACCTCCTTGTATAAGACATATCCCAATGTTTTATTCACTCTCGCCACGTACATTAATTCATTACTTTCGTGTATACCAGCAACAACAGCATAATCGGGTATTTCACCATTCTTAGCTGACACCCAGCGAAAATTTTCTTCATTCCCACTTAAAATTTGACAAAAGGACGATATCATTTCTTCTCCATCATAAACTGCCGTTGCCATACCCAATGCCGGGGTGACCACTCCAGGAACGACAGTACAATCATTCAGTAATCGAGCAACAAAAATTTCATGATCGTATTCAGACTTTCCACCAGAGATTGTGTTGTTTGGAATTTGTCCAGACGAGGTGTCAATCCATTCATTACCGTCATCGCAAATCAAGATATACTGGTCTTGTGGATAATTACTATCTTTCCATATTCTCACTTGATTCGTGGTCATAAAAATTGATGCTATGCGAGAGTTGCTATCCGGGGTTTCCACATATTCTCCTCCTCTCCATACACGTTCCCTTGGAATAATACTTTTCGTTGTGCCAACAAAAATTGGTTCGCCATTTTTAGCAGTGCCCGCACGCACAACATTCACAGGTATGTCGGCAATCGAATTGAAATGCTTCCATTCACAATATTCTGTAGCTAACAGAACTTAAAATAGATTTTTGACAATTTCATTAGAACAACTTGAAACAAGCGCATAAGTGTCGGTAGTATTATAAATTTCGGCCGGTAATACCAAATTATAGTGTCTTGCTCGGCCGACATATGTATTCAATTCCGGATCTATTAAGACAGCGTCTTCTGGAATTGGATCACCTGACTTTAAGGGTAACCACTTATAACCTGTAAAAAAGAAAAAAAAAATTAATCAAGCAAGTATCTTCTACCCTACAAGTATCAGTATCGACAACCGAATCGTTTCAGATATGATCGTATATTTGACAAAAAATGTGATGACCTTATTAGGCCTCAGAATTACAGATTCCTCAAACTTATCAGGGAATTCATATGTTGTAAATCAGACTCTACAAATTTCCGCACATTTTAAAGTGAAAATTGTGGGTGGCTAACCTATTTTCGTAACAGCTTATTATTAAGTTCGTGCTACTTATAAATGTCCATAAATTTTGTATCTTTTTGACTCTGATTCCGTTTCTTCTTTATCTCCTCAATGCCTGTAGATTCTAGATATACATACATATGTTACCTATTTACGTAACATACATATATATATATACACAGATGCTCATAGAATGTCATAGAAGAAGTGGGTTTCGTGTTCACTATGCTTTAACCAATACTTTTAACCAATATTTAAACACAAAGTGCAAATTGAACCATGTTTGACTCCAAGACATGCTTTCTACGACTAAGTGGCAGTACCAACCCAATTTGGCATATGTTTAGTGCTACCAATTTTAAAGCCCATATAGCCGACTAGGCACTAAGGCTACCGCGCTAAATTTTTAATTTGATTGAAAACTTTTCCGATTTTTTTATTTTTCCGCAACTGTATGGCTGGAGATAGGGTAACCAACACCTTTGAAAGGTCGTTGGTGGTAGCAGATGAGAGAGGGGGAGGAGTGTGTTCTCACTAAGGCACTTTCTCTTGATCCGAACGGCAGCGGTCGAATTTTCTAGATGGAATCAAGGGTGGGGTCTACATGGCGATATCTGGTGTCATCCCTATATGATCTGCTTTGATATATCGAATCGCAAATCTATCTATGTTTCTACGAGCTCCTCGACAAAATTTACGAGCAATGTCCTAGATATGATGTTAAAATGGTTATGGTTGATTTTACATTTTTGTTAGGACAATTGCCATGCACAGCCAAAAATGTCACTAGAGCTTGGCTCTGTTATAAACTCTGATAATAATAACTCAGCAGAAATTAAAACTACAATAACGCTGATGACAATCGCTGTTTCTTTGGGCTAAGAAGGCAATTCAGCAGTAGAACCCTACCCCGAGCAACTAAGGAGACTCTGTATAAGACTTTGAACATCCCAGTCCTCCTTTATAGCACTGAAGCCTGGACTCTATCTAAAGCAGATTAAGAAATTTTAAGTCCCATTTGTGTTGACAGGCTTTGGACGAGGAGATTCAATGACGAACTATACGAGCTGTTCAGCAACATCGACCTAGTGGTAGATGGCGAATATATAGAGCGATTGGACACGCATGCAAACATCCGAGAGTAAAACTGTCATGAAAAAGCTTCTCAAAACTGCCGTTCGGATCCGGCATTAAACTGTAGGCCCCTTCCATTCGTGTGAAGAATATAACACGCACAACACGAGTGGTTGTGAGAAGCTAGGCCCTGGGTCCCATCGACCTGTTGCGCCAAAAATTTGTATTTTTTGTATTTGGACACACATGCTCCGGCCGGTAGAGTCTTGGAATCTAACCCGGAAAAACAATGTAGTAGAGGAGGACCTCGCATTAGGTGGCACGCGCAAGTAGAAGGAGACCTCAACCGACTTGGCGTAATCAACGTGAGGCGGTTACCTAAGGTTCGGGCTAACTGGAGAGGCTTGTTAGCGGAGGCACCGATCACACCGAGCTGTAGCGCCACCTATATAAGTAAGTAAGTTTCAGTTACTGATGGTAAAGAACCAATATGAATTATGGTCACGAATATTATAAATTTTGAAATAGTAGCACATAAATGAAAATGAGTAGTACTCGTAGTACATGGTGCCCGAAATAAGTTCACTGTTTCTATGTCTTCCAGTACCTGCAGATATTTTAGCCATCGAGCTCCAAGTATCTATTACAAGTACAACCAAGAAAATCGATCTTCACCAGAGATGATGAAGTAATACTAGTTCCAAATGATACATAAAAGCATGGCACGATTATGTGGATGAATAGATGTGTGGACGAATTGGATGCAAGGAAAGCTAGATTTTCGATTTTTTTGCAAGGTTTTGTGTTCAAGTCAAAATAATTTCCGAAATTTCTGACTTTTGTGATTGCAAAGGATAGTAACATCTTTCAAGGCATAAGATGTACATACTTAAAAGAAAATGATTCTTACCCGCTGACTGGTGAAGGTTCCATGTTACAAGAATTATTACAATCGCACTGATTACACTAAACATCTTGTGGCAAAACTTATAAACTGAGTAGTGAAGCTTCTAATTCGAACTGCTCTTCGTTCATACCAGCACTGCATTATATAGCCGATTTCTTATCAGCTTTTGCACATTATTAGCTTTCCCAGGGTGTGTGCCATATCAATGGGAAAAAAAATAAATTGATAAACTCAGTATAAACAAAATTTAAAATTTACATTTTCGAATCGGCTTACATCACTGCTTGTATACCGGACATTCGATATCGTACTACATTGTTGCTATCGTTTTCCATGGAAAAACTAGTCAATTATATTCGAGATTACTAGAGCAATTTTCAGATTCGTTGAATATTATGCATATTAATACAAATATGTCGCGCAACATGTCCTTATAGGACCTCAACTATTCAAGTATGCGTTAAATTACCTTCATGAATGATGGAACATTTTTTGTAGAGAACCTTTTTGTAGACAGTTATACTCTCAAATTTGAAAAAAAAACCTTGGTGTTGCATGCCACTGAGGGCAGTTTTTTAGTAGCAGATGTGTGAATTGAAAAGTATAGGAGTAAGTACTGAACCTTGAAGAAGACCATTATTATTTGCATTGCAGTTAGGAAGCGAATCGAACTTGGAAGAAAATTAACCATATGAATCATTGACTGTCCTCGAAAATTTAATTTTGTGGGAAATTAAGCTGGGCTATGTTTTCGAGTATTCTTTTACGGATATTGTTCTTATTGGTAATAAGTGATATGCTTCAAACTGCTCTATTCACGAAAGCGGAAAAAATTCGACGGACTCTTATACACATACAATGAACACTCAAACATTTCGATTATTATAATGAACCTCCATCAAATGATAGCTAATGATAATAGTTATTTGATAATGAACCTCCATCAAATGACAGCTGACATAAAGAGGAAAGCTAACGTCGGAACTACATCATCCTCACACATTACCATTACAAAACAACTGTTAGAGAGAGTATAGTAATTGTTCAATATTTTGGAAGTGTAGTC
Source organism: Xylota sylvarum (assembly GCA_905220385.1). NCBI lineage: Eukaryota > Metazoa > Arthropoda > Insecta > Diptera > Syrphidae > Xylota > Xylota sylvarum. The sequence goes on from LR999958.1 coordinate 21,967,901, forward strand.
TCTACCGAGGGCGGAACTGAACAGAATAAAGCCAACCAATGGACAAGGTAAAACCTACGTTTGGTATGTTTTCCACATTTTGGACGCCAAACTCCAAGAGAGAACTGGTCCTATAGACATCAGAATTCAAAGACGGGGGTGGCAGTGAATTTAACATACGCGTAGGTGTAGCAGAGGCCATAAGATACAATGGGATAAGGGACCTAAATAAAGGCATACTAGACATGTATGTAAAATACCTAAATTATTTTTCATAAAACTCACAATTACCAATTCTTATTTGATTCTTAGTATGGCCCACGAGTCCCGTAACGAATGATGATCAAATATAGTACAAACTTATCGAAGCCGCAGCGCCAATAATCATCTCATGTACGCATTATGGTCGTGGTGTCTCTCACTTCATGGCACGGTGTGCTTATTAACCTCTTTTAAGTTAAATTTTTTTCAGAAATATTTTTTAATTAACTGTGAAATTAGATTATCCTAAACTCTGCGTATTTCTCGGAATACATATCAATTCCAGGTCACCGAAAATAATTGGCTCTAGGGCTCAGATTAAATTAACTAAAAGATATGAACCAGACAGTTTGGAATGGGTTAAAGGTCCTCACTTAAGTTGGCCTTGAAATCATTTTCTCTTTCAGAATAAAGCAGTGAATCAGTCAAACATTAATTTTTACTTGAAGGCATCAAAGGTAATATGGCCACCATCCCCGCACAAATAAGGATAACCAAAGTTAATAACTTTGAAAGATAATTCGCAAACAAAAGAGTAATCACTGTTGAAAGTTGTTAAGAGTTAATTGAAAGTGATACATCTTTGTGCAAGGGATGTTTGGCTTTAAAGAACTTGTTAACAATCAACGTTGTTTTGGAAATATGTATCAAAGTCACAGGGTTAGGATTTGTTTTAGAGAAACTAATTTTCTTGCGGTCTTCGACACACCACATGCATCTCATTACATAATTTTGTACATTAATGCTAATATTTTCAACTGCAACTATACATTTCTTGCCGTTTACTAAACCATATAAAACCACAAACGACTGCATATGCTTGCAATGCAAAATGTATCTAATTTTCCTTGCATTTCTAGCCTTCGTCAGAGATATTCCAACGTAATAACATTCAGGAACCGAAATGACCAATTTGCCAAGCACTGTTTCTCCCCTGCTTGAACAACACTCTCAGGTGACAGTTAATTAAAATTTCCTGCAAAAATGCATTTTTCCCTAAAGCTATGGGAATCCTCAACATTTTTAAAATCGTCATAGAACCTACACCGACCGCAAGGATTCTCGCTATCAACTCCATGTCCATTCGACGACGATCCGCTCCCCCAATTTGCCAGCAAACGGAAACTCGTTGCGCTTGCTTTTAATTTTTTTCATAAAATAAATTTTAATTATCCATCGTTTCCATTGTCCTTTTGGTGGTCGTCGAAGGAGGGAAAAAAAATACCGCTACATACATATCTATCCTGCGAGCGCATAGCTGAAGATGATTTATATGTTGTATACGTACAACGTGCCACTTTTCGGACTACGTTCGCATATAACTTTGTCTACCCCGAGAACGGAATGATGCACCGCACCTTTTTGAAGCAATTAACATTGTAAAATGGAAAAAATAAAATTTAATGCGATTTACGAAAAAAACGACAAGAAAAAAACCGGAGAGGGAAATAATGTTTAAAGGATTTTCGTAAGCCAGCAAAAGTGCAAAGCGGCATAATTCCCCTGCGTTATCAATGTGCTGGCTGTGTCCTTTGTCGCGAGAGAAAATACATTTGTGGAAAAATTTTTAATTGCTATTGTATAAGAAGGGTCCTTACTTAGTAAATTATATTGTCAGGACTTTTAAGTCGCTGACCGCAATTTACCTGTTGACAATTTGATTAAATTGCTGGATTTACGTGTTAGGTAAAGTTAGTCGGTTTGTAGGTAACCACTTAAGTTCTTCATCAACTATAGTTTGTAATTTTCTTCATTCAATCCCATCGTGGTCACCTGGGATTTGTTATGGACAACGAGACATCTGACCTTGGTAATTTAATGATAGTTCTGCTCACAGCATGTATCTTCGAATTTGGATGGATTTTATGACTTTTTTCGTGGGAGTCGTGGGAGTTACATCCAAAGTTCACCGTTTCTTAGGAGATATTCAATTAAGGACATGCAAAGGTGAAAAGCCAATTTTTGGATTTCAAGAAAAATATTCAAAAAGTTGGCGTGGGTTACATAAGGTAGGGTTTGCTTTAAATTGATTTAAAGGATTTAAATATCTTATTAACACAGTTAGTTGGTTTGTTGGTTGGTTTAGAGTGACCCTGTATAAAGGATGTACTTATACCAGAAAGAAATCTATTCTCGCTCCAGAATGAAATACATAAAAGCTCTATAATAATTTACTTCTGCTGATGTATGCTTTAATCCTATCCGTGCAGACATTGTCCAGATAACTCAGATTTCTACTCTTGAGCCTGTACTCTACAAATGCTCTCTGACTAGTCCAGATACCACCCATGCATTAATGAAACCTGATTACACCATAGTTTCAAACAACTACACCAAAGCAGGTAGAGGGATACAGAAAATACAAATATTTGGCGCGACTGATCCATTCTGGACCCAGGGACTATCTTTTCACAACCATTCATGTTGTGTTGGGGGGTTGTGGTGGATATTTGGGTATTTTATATATCGGATATCTCAGACTCATTAGGGCGTATATCGCTAGCAAATATAGACTTCAAAACCATAGGTAAATGCTCATCTCAACCTTTCCTCTCCTGAGCTCATCTCCTCATCATTCCTGCTGCTTGAGGAGCTATAATGCGATTTGTTACCTGGAACCCATTTACGCAATCTGGCAGAGCGATGTAGTTGATACCTTATGTTTTACAAGGCATACTTACGTACTATGTACCATTTTTGAATCCTTTAAGTGTAAAATTTATTAGAAAAAATTTTCTCGAAAAATACCATTGTGCCTCCTGTGTACTAGTAGGTAATGCCCTTGGTCTGTGGTATGATTTACGATTAGGTTTGATCAGTATCTTACTTTCAGTGTTTTTAAGCAACTCACAATAAAATTCCTAACAATACATGCAAATGCGCTCATTCCTGTTGCATTAAAACAAAACCTTTCTTTCGAAATTTTTTTTTTATTAAACAAGTTTCTGACACTTATTGCACCCGACCCCAACGCATATTGTCACAATTTACCCCTCCGCAAGTCATGTAGTCATGTGCATCGCGTTTATTAGGTGACAATCTCTGTTAAATGCAAATATTTTAATGTTATATGCAAATGAGTACAAAGGGCTTGAATATCAAATTTTGTTGAGCCCCATCATCTAGTGCGCGCCAATGTAGTACTAGTACTTCAGTTCACGACCCTCCTTCCGTGGTGCATTTCTCGCATATCGCGTTCGCAACAAGGCACCTCTTACCAACTTTATCCATATTTGGCTGCAGAGAGCTCCACTCCTTCTCGTACGAGATGTTTGTTTGTGTGGGAGTGTATCTCGTGGGTGTAGTGCAAAACATCGTAATTAATAAGCCATGAATTTACATGAATAAATTTTCGTCCTTAACTTGGAAACTGCTTCGTTATCATATTTTTTTTTTTTTTTCTAAAAGTGGGCTGTAGTCTGAGAGGCAAGACAAGAAGGCGAGAATAGAACTTTTCCCATTTGCATTCGAAAGGCAACCGGCTCACAAGTCGTTACACTCTCTCCAAACTTGGTCACACAAGTAATCGGTCAACTTTAAGACTGCAATCTATAAACCCGATCAATAGGACCTGACATATGAAGGCAAAACTTGGACCAACATAAAGAAAAAAAAGGAAGTAGATCGGACGTGTGAATTGAGAGATTGGACCGAGGCAACTCCAAAGTGCTGGAAACAACTTCTGAGCGATGTGAACCGATTCTCTCGATTCCCTAAGTGATTTATCACATTTTTCCATTAGGGACTTTGTCCTTATTTATGGACGTCAGTGTTTAAGTAATTTTATTTCCCTCTCGTTTTCACTCAAGGATGTGTTTGGATATTTTTTTTTTCTGAGATGCCTTTGAGGACCATTTGATGAGGATGTGCGATGTGCGTTGTGCTCTTTTTTTTCACGTTGCGCACTAATGACTGAGATCCTGATTTATGAAGTTTCACTGCGAATAAAGAAGAAAGTTTGTGTCTGCTGAAATCTGTTGGTTGTTAAATAATTGAATATGTTGATGAGAAACTCTCAGCAGACATCAGATGCTGATTTGTGGATAAGGACATACTATGTGATGGGATGAATTAATACTGGTAGACGTTTCACGGCTATTTATGGAACGCAACTGAAATAGAGAGTATCCCTGAACTTTGTATTCATACCTACATACATGTGTGTGGGAGTCACATGCTTGTGGATTTAAACGTCTGGGTTAGTTTTGGTATTGAATCAATGGTTTGTTTTGTTTAATCAAATAGAGTGCACCTCGTGTACGTATAACACTTTCATCAAGGAACATTTAAGATCCTTAAAAGTGTCATTAAATTTAAATTTATTCGAGAATGAGCTGTTTTTGGTTTAGTTTAATAGGGCTACAGGATGTAGACAAAATTCATGGATTGACATGTTTTTCCCAAAAAGTTTGGGACTTGGGGGCGAAAATTTATTTTTTCCTTTAGTTTTATTTTATTTGTCATTCCTGTTTACTGCCAGAGACAAGCGTAAGTGCCGAGTTGTTGGCAAAGAGATTTTCAAGAGATTTGTTAATATTTGCGGCCAGAATATGGGATATTTGGAATATGGAATCAGTTGACGAGCTGACAGCTACTTCTGTTACTTCTTTAATATCATACTTGAAAGGATTGTGCAAAACTCACAAGGCAACACCGGAGGAACAATTTTTAAAAAGTTTGTGCAACGACTAGCGTATTCCGACGATAGTGACATTATTGGTAGAACACAATGGACTGTCACCGTTGTCAAGGGAATAGTATTGCCACGGAAGCTGCCAAAATGGGTTTAGTGATAAACGAGTTCAAAACCGAGTATATGATATCAATAAGAAGGGACGCACAACATCGACGAATTGGACAGAATGTCACAATCGACAACTATAACTTTGAGGTAGTTAGGGAGTTTGTCTAATTTTGCCAATCACTGTTTCTTTGGGCTGAGCAGGCAATTGAGCAGTAGAGCTAGTAGTTTATAACTAGGACATATAGAGCGAATACCAGCATTCCGGTCCGCAGAGTCTTCGATTCAAACACGGAGGGACAACATAGTAGAGGAAGACCTCGGCTTTGGTAGCGCGCATAAGTAGAAGCACTTAATTGACTAGCTGAGGACCGGGGTAACTGGAGGGGCTTGTTGGTTGAGCCCCAGCTTCACCCCGAACTGTAGCGCCAACTAAATAAGTAACTAAGTATAGGATACTTGGCCTCCATATTTACGCCATCACTTACTTAAAAGAGCAAAGAATGTTTTTTTATTAAGGAAATAAAAAAATGGACATGTGAATAGCTTTGGGTTTCTGACGTACCCAAATGCGATAGTTATCCTTCATTGCTAAGAATAATTTTGCGATGAAAATAGCACGTAAAGTTGTCACAACCAAATGAGAACTTTGAAAAGAAAGAAATTAATGATTTTAAAATTTTGTTCACATCCCCCGGCTAACACAGATCCAGAAAACATTTCTACACAGAGCGTTTAACATTGATACGAAAGGCTGCCAATAAATGAATGGAATAAATGTGTCATATGCGTAAGTCTAGGTATCAGTGAATATTTTATTTACTGAATACATAATGTATGTATTTCATTTTCTCAGACATTTTTCTCCTTTCGTGTTGGATACATAATTCCAAGCTTTAAAAAGTATGTTTTAGTAGACAAAACTTTTTTAAAAAAAAGCATTATTGTAGTTACTTTTTGACGGTCTGTTATTAATTTTTAACGAAAGATATTATAGCCCTATCTACTCCATTTAAATATAAATAAAATATTGATGCAAGAAGTTTATGAAATTCTTTAAAATAAACATATTAACAAAATAAGTATGTATGTACTCGCATATCTAATCGATACAGTGGGAAGTCTAATTTGTTGCAACTCCTTCGCATATATTTTTGTATCTTATTAATTTTAATGGAAACAAAATAAATATAGTATTTATTTAGTACATATATATGCTGTTGTTTTTCTTGTCTGATTATTTCATTTTGGCTCCCTAATTAGGTGGTACTGCCTGCCTACGAAAATCTCAATATTCCAAAGTACTGAGTAGGAAGTTGTTTATGAACACTTGTATGTTTTCATTTCGAACACCTTTGTGTTTCACAATAAACATACAATAAACATATTATGCTGTAATGATTATTATTGAGTTCGATTTCCCATATTAACTCAATTGCCAGTAAAACATTTCTCTGGTAAGGAACTATATGTCCCAAGAAGTAAAAGTCTGTAGGTATGGTAAGGGTTCTATCTCTCCACTATCAGTGGTTTACGTTGTTGCTACTCTATGTGTGCCTAGGCCAACATATTCACATGATAATCCAATCGTTTAATTTTATTTCGGGTTACATATTTCCGACCTAACTTTTCAGTTTGAATTCAAAAGTCAAAACTCATTTGAAAGTCAGTAACTTACTTAAATCCTGGGAGCCATCCTAAGGTATCGTGTTCAAGTTTCCGCAATGCATTTCAAATTCGGTCAACTCAATCTTTTTTTAACTGGCGAACAGAATTTAACCTTTCAAGGTATTACTAATCGATTACCAATTCCATCATCATTCTGAAATACATTCCTCGACAGGACACGTTCAGTGGAGAGAATGTAAATAGTGATAAATTCCAGATAGATGCCAGCCGTTTAGGCTTCAGTTTAATAAACAGTCAAGCAGACGGATATTTTCGACGCAACATATACCCCTTTCGTTTCTTTGCATTGGTTGACCTTATTTCTTTACTCAAATATGCTGGAGAAACAAATCTAATAAGAATTGAGTCAAGCTTCATTCTAAGAGATTCTAAAGCAAAAACGTTTTTTGAGGACACATAATCTGCTACAGATACATTACCGGTAATATATGTATTATTGTAAACGTAATTTGTAATTGACTTGACACTCCATTAACCAATGAAAATAGTTTATCATATCTATTTGCCAAACGATACTTTCACGTTATAATTAATAACATTTCGCATAAAAAATAACATTAAACAAACATATGTAAATAATTACAGAAAATAATATCACTGTGGTAATTAACCAATTAGTGATGTGTGTGCAATGCAAACAAATTTCAAATGCACAAACCGCCACCACACGTTGTCCGCAATCAATTATTCTGTGTGTAGACATTTTTTATTTGTCCACAAAGAATAGCAACATTATTAATTACCCCTGCCGCTGAAAAGGGTGGTCCCTGCAATTTGCAACAGCATATTTAGTAAATCATTTCACATTAATGTATTCGCAGGAGTACCAGCGCCAGCGCCCATCTTTGGGGGCATATCTCTGGCACCGCAATTACTATTAGACACGGTCCGATGAATCCAAACTACTCCGTCAATTGATTATTAATAATAAATTATTTTCACTCATTTCATTATAATGGCATTATGGTGATGACATAAACGTAAAGCTGTGATAATAGTTTTCCACTGATAGACAGTGAACTGAAAATCGTGAATGCAGAATATAATTTCCAGTGGCTTGTGCTGCACGAGGCTCCTGGGTGCCGTGGTCGTTTCGCCCCAAAGAATACGGTCTTGTAATTTAATGAAATCATAAACATTACCATTACTAGTACTGCTGTTGGCTCTACTAGTCGAGATACTAGCAAGCCATTGCCATTGCCATCAATGTTGATCGCATTAACTTACCTTATTCTTTACGAGGCAGTTCGTCTATTTTAGTGGCGGGCGCAGGCTCCCTTTTTATGGTTTTAACACGAATGTTTATCGCCGCATTCGACGCATAAAAACCAACCCCAAGCCCATTTATCCATTCGACACCCCATTGGCAGGGCTGCGGCAAGAAAGTTATACGCCAAGCCGTCAAGTCCTGTAAGTGTTTCTCTGAACGTCTTTTTGGCTTCGCATCAAATTAAAGTTTCTCAATTAAACCTTTAACTTTACAGGTCGTAAAGTATCTTCTTGATGTCTTGGCTCGTATCTCAACGCGCCGCCGACACACGATAAGGAATGTAATATTTTGTGCTACTTCTTCTTGTAAGGGTGAGGATAATAATGTGTGAACGTATATGTACGTCTCTCCGTATAGAAGGGAGGGTGAAGCGGTGGTCAGTTGAAGGCATTAGCTATGTCGATCCATCAACCGAAGCGTTAGGGCTTATGAAAAATGAGATGCGATACGAGAGGGCGAGCGAATGGATTGAAGGTTGTTTGCTTGATTGAAATGGGGGCCTTTATGGCGACTGCTCTCATTCAAGCAGTCCATCTATCGCTATGTGCAATGAGAGTCTATGTTCCATTAGCTATCTTGGGGTTTTATTTGGCCGGCCTGCAAAAATAGATAATCACTCTTGGGGTACCTATTGGTACTGCGTGTGGTTCTCTTGGTTCTAGTTTAGGGTTGGCATTTCTTTTTTGGTGTGTTTTTGTTTTTTTTTTCTGAGTTGGATGGCCATAAATCAATGTGATTGACGAGATTTGTTGTCTGACTATGAAGTGATGTGACGAAACTGTCTGAGTTATGAAGTTCGATTAGAGTGAGATGTCTTTGTGGGTGGTTTCTTTTTATTAATATGTATTACCTTGCGTATGGGTTTTGTCTACGGGTGTGTTCATTCTACAAATAGGTGGAATAATGTAATAAATTGATTTGTCAGTGGAGTCTTGAATTCATTCATTGACTTGGTATGGCATGTACATTTTGTTGTCAGTGTCTTCTTGCTTTTGCAGCATTAATGATGAAACGCTTTACGCAGACGGTCAACGAGGTTAGAAACAATCATCTGAAAATGCCATTTAACATCTACGACTTAGACAGAATATCGAAAATAGACTGATACAAATTTAAGTTACATATGTATGTACATAGATTTTTAAGGTAGACTCCAGTAAATTATTTACTTCAAAGCCTATTAGCAATCTGGTCAGCTTCTTAGGGTATATTATAGTTTCTTAAGTAATTCGAATTCGCTAGTATTTTATAGTAATTGAAATTGATTAGCATTGATTGTAATTGATTTTCAGCACCCAAACACCGAAAGTACGGCGTTTGCTTGGCTGCTGGCTTCAATTCTTTTGCCAATTGGATATTATATGTATGGAATCCAAGATCTTTATTCAAAATGCGGTGCAAAGTGGTTGTGGATAGGGCCAATTCCTGTGATCGTCTCGAAATGGACACACCTGTGTTTTCAGTCACGCTCTCAGCAGCGGTGGCGATATTTTCAGCTGGTTATCTAGGACGAATACCAGCTCTAGTCTTTGCATCACTAACCTCTTCGAAATGTTCAAATTTATCGATTGAACTCAGTACGAACTTAACGAAACGCTTCCGTGATATTTTCACCGTTTTGTAGTGAATTTTTACTATTTCAACACATTGTGCGAGTGTGTATCGATCCATATTTAGAAACCTCCTAGTTTTCTACTTATGAAAAATCATCATAATAATAGTTGAATGTTACTTACTTACTAAACGGGTTCCCGACCCGTGAAGAGTCTCTGCCTGAGACAAGACAGCTTTCCACTCGCTTCGAGTGGACTTGAAATTCGTTGGTCTTTTCCAAGCTCTGCCTTAGTGTGAAAATTTCGTCGATCGTCGATCTGCCGGGCCGGAAGCCACACTGGTACGTGCGGATTACTGTGCTGCGAAAAGGCTTCAGACATTCACACAGTACGTTGGATAGGATCTTATATGCGACATTAAGCAGTCATATGCCTCGATAGTTCTTACAAGACATAAGATCGTCTTTCAAAAATGACACCTCTTGTTAGATGATGACTCTTTATTATTGCACCTGCTGTTTTGAAAACCGCATCGACTTATTACAGATACATGTACATATGTATGTACATAGGTTCATAAAACTTGGAATAAGAAATATCTATGGAACAGCGTGAAATCGAAGTAGAGCATACTTGCCTTTTAAGAAAATGCCGATATAAATTCAATAAATTTTCCCTAATCTTTAGTTTATCATTTCCTTGCGTTTATCGATTAAACTACGAACATAACCTATGCAAACACTAAGGGAAAGTGTATCCCAATTTGATTCACCAAAGGGACCCGTCATCTACGGCTCGGTTTTTTTTTTTTTTTTCGTTCCTCTCCGCTTAACACATGCTCTCATTAATGCTGGCATTTGCACTCTCTAATTAATCTTCCCATCATATCTCATTAATCTTTGTTATTGAGCTTAAAGCGATGCCATTATAGTGAATCTTTATGAGCACTCTCCGTAACTCTCTTGCTCATTCATAATTCCTGTAAATGGAAATCCTTGTTATTTACATGAAGAATTAAATAAAATTAGAAATAATTTCGTATACACGCATGTACATACATACATATGTACATGTGCTGGATGTGTGTTACGTGCTGGTATGCCTACATCTTTTATCCCTATGTCTCTTCTTAGCGCGTAAGGATGCTGATAGGGATACGAAGGCGAAGAGGCAGACTAAGTGTGTTAATTCTCAAAGCAACCCCTTAGTCACTCCTGCTTTCGCAGTTCTGTCACTTTTGATGATAAATTACGTCGGTGCGGTGCAACTGACACTTGCGTTGGGTTGGGCCGACAAGAAGGTCTCCATCGTTCTATCATGCTTTTGTGCGGTCCTATGTGCGTTCAGCTCTCAGTGTGTACTCCTGCGTGTCATTGACATAATTCGTGGGGTGGTTCGTTGCTTTTCTTCTTCGTGTTTTTTTTTTTTTTTTTTTTGAGGTGATAATTTCATCTCTAATTTGGGATGAAATTTCAGATTAGGAATGAGGGATGGGGGCTGCTGCTAAGCACATTCACAGCAAGAGAGATCCTCATGTATTCATGTGTTCCGGTTGAACGAATGATTTCTCAAGTTTCATTAATCACGCGAATGAATTTGCAACGAACATGAGGAGGGATAGGCGGCTCGAACATGGGTAAGGATATCAAGCGAGAATTGCTTTGAATTTGATTATGACACAATAGTGTTGCTTCTCATTAGTCGTGTAATTAAATGCGAACAAATAGTGTGGATGACTTACGATATGAGAGTGATTGATATTGTGATGATGGATGCTTGTTGTGGAGACTTTGAACTTTGACTTCTTTGTGTGGTTGAACGAGAGATGTGTTATTGTCCTGGAATCTGTTGAAAATGGCTTATGTCTTCAAAAAAGGTATAGTTTTGACAAAGGTGGCATATGGTGGTTTGTAATAAGTTTTATCACTAAATGCAAGCGGACATATCTGGCTTAATTAGTTTGGATAAGCGATTAGCAGCTAAAGTGATTAGCTGCCTTAAGTGATCAGCACCTAAAGCGGTTAGCTGCTTCCCAAAAGGGGCATACCCAATCCTCAATTTTCTTTTATCAAGAAAGTCTTGGTTTTTATACTTGAGAATATGTTAAGTTCGTTTCGGCAATGATTTCAAATTTAAAAGACAAAATGTGCCACTAATGCAGATAGACATTTTAGAGGGAACCAGAACTAGATAATTGGTCTTTCATCTGATGAGTTGGATAGAGCAGACATATTTTAATGGACTAATTATCCTAATGCGATCAGCGCCTTTACCAAGACATTGTCGGGTAGACTTAGATACCTAACAGTCTCTATAATAGATCTCCTATCTGAGGGGTAATATCTCGGCGTCATTCTCAACACCAAGTTATCTATCCCATTTTGGAAAGGAATAGATGCTTTCCATGCCTGTAAGATGAACTCTGGGCGTAGATGACAAGATTTGATATCATTAACTGGATGTACAAAGTAATTATTAAAATTGTTATCTCCTATGGTTTTCCTACAACAACAGGAACGAAGATCTATATGAAAGGACACTAAAAGGTTTATAAGTTGGGTGTTGGACATAAGCAGGACTAGACATAATCGTTCATCTTCTTCTACTGGACCCGTTCACAAAAGGTTCTACCACAAAATGAGCTCTCAGATAGCGAGAATCCAACCAGACAACCTATGTTTATGCTGCGATATTAAATACAATCAAAAACAACTCCGAAAGCTTCGCAGCCTCATCGTGTAAGTGATCTCAATATTGATATTCGTATCCTATTCCCAAGCCGAGCAGAGTCGGAGCCAAGAAGTAGATACAAATCTGTGGATTACGATCTACACTGATGGCTTAAATATGGAGATAGATACGGGAGAAGGTTTTTACTCGGAGGCACTGCAATAACAGGAATCTTTTAAACTACCAAATGCGTGTAGTGTATTCCAAGCAGATATCCTGATAATAGAAAAAGATGCGGAATGCACCTACTTTCGTTGACAGGCAAGCCTTAAAATCGATTTAAACTAAAAGTAAAGGCAATGAGGAAATGTTAACTGATCACCATCAGACACCATTCGATCAAACTCTGCTGAGTTCCCGGATATTCCAATGTAGAATGTAACGAAAAGATTGATGCTTCAGGAAGAATGGGGTCGCCAATAAACATAAGTGAAGCGTATATATCCATATTGTCGCCGATTAGTAGTTTTAATTGCATAATAGAGAAAGAGGACAATTCATCCTGGTTATCCAGGGAGAACTGTGTCAACTCTCGTACGTTATTCCCGGAACTGAACAAACTACAAACGAAGAGTCTTCTTTCACTCGAACGATCCTTCTAAACTGAAGTAATCACAGGGCACTGCGCCAATGGAGTTATGCTCCGTAAATGGAAGATGGAGTCCGACGATTTATGCAGAAGCTGCTAGGATGAAGAAAAAATGCAGTCAATCCAACATCTGCTATGCAGCACAGAGGTAGCATATTGGACATCCTCCACTCTATATAGAGTGCCAAATTATTTTAAAGTCAGCTAGTAACAGCATAGTGACCGTGATAAGTCGTTATCCATCACACACCTTTTCATAACCTAACCTAACTTAACCTAGGTGATCTTCCCTTTGGTAACCACGTCAGAAAACGTCAGAAAAATCTTTGGCATTTACAATGAAGCATGGGAAGCAGTCACAATAACTTTATATTTAATGAATATAAAACGATTTATTCCTCCAGCAAATGGGATAAATGGAATTGATACTAGAAAAATCCTTCAATAAATATTTGCCTTTGTAAGAAATGCTACATGTTTACTAAAGAATTTCGTATTTTCAAATAAGAGTCAATCAAATGAAATTCTACAGGCGGTACATATATGTACTTGTATGTATATATATTACTAATTTTGACGAAAATGTCCGTAGAGACACTTTTGAACTTTAAAACCGGCCTATTTCCTGTGTTTCTCGTTCGTAGCCATTGAAAACATTAGAGAAGAAAATGAATTGAATTTGAAATGAAATTCGTCCTTAAACTTTTCCTACTGGCACAAGTTTCTTGTCAGAAAAATAAAAAAAAAAATAAGAAAAACAAACACCATAAGAGAAAAACATGACAAAACCATGGCAAAACCCAGGACCTGTTACTATGATTAATTTCTGCTTTGTTTTCATCGTTGGTGATTGTTGCTATATGCTGGAGTGGTTTTTATTTGTTTTTTTTTTACACATATCGTGTATAACAATCAACGCCCTCGTAGACTAAATGCCAATTAACCAACTTTTCATATAAAAAAAAAAAAAACAAAACAAAAACAACCGCTTCCATCACTATCATTGTCCGGAAAGTTACCATGCCGCGTATTTCCTTAGAAGAAGATGGATTTATCGAAAGTTACTTTGCGTGTGAGATGAGACCAGCCCAGCGACTACATAGTGGGTGGACAAAAACACAGCGTACTTCATTAAACAAAAAGTGAAAACATTTTAATTTAGCACAAAACAAAAACAACGAAACAAAAAAAAAATACTTAACTTCCAAGTTAATTAAACGCAATCGCCCGCCTACGCTCGAAGGACTTTTTTCTATCTATACCTACGAGTATGTACCTCTAAATTTAGTGTAATGTTGTTTTCGTCAAGTTGTAGCAATTGTTGGCGTTGGGTAAAATTTTCGAAGAATTATGGAGGTACGAACGATTTCGAAGAAGAATATATCTACTTATAATTGAATTTCTCATTCAGGAAATGAACAATGGGCGACTTGTTTACAGCTGTATTGTAATTGTGAACTTTTTAATTAAATTCATGTCGTGTTTTTGATGAATTTAAATGGAAACTTTAAATCTAACCAGACAAGGTGGAGGCGCGCCTTTGGTTGAAAATGGAAATATGGAAGATTAATGAATTATTTTTGAAAGCATTTATCGAAAATAAGGATAGTTCTGACGTTGAAATTTTGCAGGGATTGGATAAATGATACTTGGTCCTTGTTTATAACTATAAGTTTGATTGGGGGTCAATTAGGATGAATGTAATTTATGTGGGTACTTTGATAGACTTGCTTTTATAGACAAAATCTTGGGTAGTGAGACATACATATACTACTCAAGATGAAGAAAAAGTAAATTGGTAATATGATTTATATTGTAAAAGTCAAGAACAATTAGAGAGGTTGAATTCTTCTAAAAAATGCCTTAGATACGGTGTAGCGCCATAATTAACTTCAATCGACTGAAACCACTTTCCGTTTGTTCCACGTCCCTTTTGAAGTATTTCACTACGAACTGTCTTGTTGTTTTCTATTAACCCTGGCGATGCACTATTCTTTCATAATAAATGCAGCAACGATTCTGACCGTTTCTCGATTGGACTCTCCAATTGTGTTTCCAATCCTTTTTTTTTGCAAGTTCTCGTCCATACATGGAATTAATATGACTTTGACGGTTAGTCCTTTTAAGATATTGCAAGCGTTTATGGATCTCATTTCTCATTTCTCGTGGTAGGTAATAGTAATTTGTTTATTATCTGCTAGTTATGACATACATCCCATTAGTCTCATGTTGTAAGCATATATACCACATATATGTGCATCTGTAAATATATCTTTGATGTATTGCACTGCTGCCTTTAGGGTTACGTCGAAGTCCCCATCTACTATTTAGTGCCATAGCAAAGATTATCTCAGGGCTATAGGTAAGTACCAACCTGCCACAGTGCTACTCAGCACAACTGTGGCAGTGATTATTGTTTAAAAATTTTCAAACTTCCTAGCTATGACCCTTAGTAGATCATATGGTGTAGTTTGTGCAGGTTACTTTTATGTACCAAAATCTACAAATGTATTTATATAAGCAGCTCAAGTGATATGCGGCCAAAGATAGTGACACGAATATATGAGACCACAAGCACTTCCACTCACTATCAACTCCTACTCTACACCTCCACGTGCTGGGTGCCTAGTACTTTGACTGGAGATTGGGGTACCAGGCTTCCGAGCAGTCAACATCGACTCAGATCACTACCTTTCACTACCAAGTCAGTCATAGTTTAACGAAGAATGCCGGCAAGCAAGCTTAAATCCAACAATTCTGTTGAACCTGTTGGCCTACACGCCAAGTTGTTCAAAGCAGCTGGAGGTCACTTGGTAGAAAGCATATACCAACTCATCTCTAAAATTTGGTAAGACGATTGTATGCCTGATAAATGAAATCACAGCACCGTTTTCGCGATCCACAGGAAAGGAGATTCCCTGAATTGCCCCAATTGCAGAGGTATTAGTCTCCTTATCATTGTCATCATACTTGAAAGGATTGTGCAAAACTCACAAGCCAACCCCGGAGGCACGCCGGTGATATTGACATTATTCGTAGAACAGATATTGAAGCGGAGGCTGCCAAAATGGGTCTAGCGATAAATGAGGGCAAAACCAAGTATATGCTGTTTATCAGAAGGGACACACAACATCGACGAATTGGACAGAACATTACAACCTACAGCTATAACTTTGAAGTAGAAGAAAAGAAGAATAACTCTTGCCAATCGCTGCTTCTTTGGGGTGAGAAGGAAAGAACAACTAGGGACTCTATATAAAATCTTGATCACCACAGTCCTGCTTTATGGTGCTGAAGCTTGGTCTCTATCTAAAGCGGATGAAGAAATCCTCTGTCGCTTCGATAGAAAAATTCTTCAAAAAATGTTCGGTCCCATGCTGACGGGCTTTGGAGGGAGAGATTCAAAAAAGACCTATACGAGCTATACAGCGACATAGACCTAGTTAAAAAAAAAACTGCGGATTAATCGTTTAAGATGGCTAAATAAACACCAGAGTTCTGACCCACAAAGTTTTCGAATCAAACCCGGAAGGACAACGCAGTAGAGGAAGACCTTGCCTTAGGTGGCGCGCACAAATAGAGGGGTACCTCAACTGAGTTGGAGTGCCGGGACTGGGTTAACTAAAGAGGCTTGTTAGTGGAGGCATAGGTTCATCCCGAACTGTAGCGCCACCATTTCAGTGGTGGACGAATAATCAACATGAACGATAATAATCAAGACATACATTTCCCAAACTGAAACGAAGCAGAAACATTGAAGCCAAAATCCAACATGGCTGGTGGACATAATGACTTAATCAAAGTAGCTAGAGAAGAATGAGCATCATAGAAAGAATGACAGTATACACCACCTCAGTTCTAAGATGATATCTATGTCTGATCAATGGAATCCCAGCATCGCTTGCCCGATCCATAAGAGACGCTCTATAGGAGAAGAGAAGAGGTCCCTACAAATACAAATACAAATATTTGGCGCTACAGGTCCATGGGACCAACAGCCTATGTACCTTCTCACATGGGGCCGTGAAAAAATTTTTAGATGTTTCCTGGGGATTTAACCAACTCCAACGTACTAACCACTTCAATAACGGCGGCGCTCAGTTTATAAGTACTGCAGCACGTATAGCACTTAACTGAAGGTATTCTATACCAATAGAAATAATGGAAATATCTATCCGCTAGAGCTCATTGATTTTAATATAATCCAGTCGTTTGTGTCTGCATTATAATTTTAATAAATCGCTTGCATTGCACTGTCTGCAACGCTCTTTATCGATTTATTATTATAAAGTCACCCAGTGCCTGAGAAAAATCATATCCGTCATCATAACCATCAACATCAGCATTATAAAAAAATAATTAAAATTTATAACGGTGTGTAACCGTTTTAGATACACACCATCGTTCCAATATGAACAACTCTTTTTTTTTTGCGAACACAAAAAGGAGTTCAGTCTTTCTTCCATTTCTTCTCCCCCACTTTGTTCAAAAGGATAATAATGAAATTAATCCTGATGAAAGTTGCTGCTTTTTTTTTTAATGTTAGTGATGTTCATTAGAAAGAAAAAAACAGATAGACGCCATCCTATAGCCTTATATTTTTTGTTTTTTTTTTTTTTCAAATTTAATTATATCGAAAAAGTTGCGAGCTCTATTTTTAATGATTAAAATGCCGTCGTCTGCGTAAACTGCTGCATCATTTAGTTTCCATTAGGAGAGGAAGAAGACAAACAAAATAAACAAAAATTAAGCTGAGATGGCTGCAAAAATCTTCAAATTAGATGCAAATAATTATTACCCTTGGAATGGCATGATCCATCAGAAGTAGGTTAGCATGTGTGCCGAAGACTATTAGAAGTAACATTAAGATACCAAGTGGGTTGCCTTTAATTAAATTCTCTCATGTAATTTGAAAAGTGCACATGAAATGCGAAAAGTTTCCTTAAAGTCCTTCGAAAGTTTATCTTAGTAATTTCTGTTTTAAATTTTCAGAAACAAATTCAATTAGTGTAGATTTGCGAGGGAGTGACTAAAGGGCTTCATTTAGTTTAAATGATTCAGTTGTCCAGGACGAAAAATAAAATCAGTAAATATGCAAATATACACCATATGGTGTAGATATGGGATAGAATCTTCTTATCTCGACTTGGAAAATTCTGACATAGATTTCGAAATACCCCTAAACTTCATAATATAAAAAAGCGGCATTCCAATTGAAAAAAAACCCTTTACAAGTATGACGAACAGTCGTTGGGAGTTTTTCACTGACAAATATTTTCTTGAACCCCATATGAATAAAATATTCTACTCATCTCTGAAATAAATGAGTAATAATAAGTAGAATGCGCAGGATATCTTGGCATTGTACTAGATAGGAAACTATACTGGAAACTTAACATACAGGAAAGAGTCCGCAAGACTTATAACGCTCTTTTCATTTGCAGGAGCCTAGCGGGAAAGAAGGGTAAGAAGTGGGGCATGAAACCAGCAATGATGCACCAGCTTTATATTATGATAGTCAGACCCATCCTTACATATGGGGCTCTTGTATGGTGGAAGGCCGCGATAAAAAAATTCAAGGAATACATTAGCCAAGGTACAAAGAACATCCTGCATTCTCATTACCGGTGCTCTGCGCACTACGCTCACGGCTGCACTCGAGATGTTTCTTTATATATTACCACTTGACCTACAAATAAAACTACAGGAGAGTAATAGCGCTCTTCGGCTCACTAACATAGGGTTCTTCAAGTCCAACAATGAGGGACATAGCTCCATACTTAGGGAATCACTTTCTGACATCCCTGATGAATCGGATGACATTCTCGGTACCCTGCGGTTAAGGATAGCGGTAAGAATTTCCTTTGGTCATTGCCTTCTGAGGAGGCAATTCATGAGATTAGGATTGTCAAATACGGATATATCCAGATATTGCAGTAACCTTCACATTTCGGAGGACATCACACAACTACTCTGTGAATGCCAAGGTTTAGCTCGGAGTAGACTTAAACACCTTCTTTGACAACTTAGCGAAAGTTGGGTCTGCGAACCAAATTTTTAAGATGGTAAATTTTTTTAGGGAAATCAAATCCATGGAAGAGATGGCTTAAGTTTAGGTTTGTTATCGTAATGGTTCTCTAGGGATCGCGTTGAGCGCCTAGTGCCTTATGAAAAACTCATAATCCTACACTATCTACCTACCTACCTACCTGAAATAAATACAAGAAAGATTTATCAAGATATTAGGTAGACAATTTTTTATTTCAAATAATATTCAAACGCAAACGTACACACTTTCATCAAAATCCACTTTCTTTGGTTATATTATACGATAGTGTTTGATAGAACTTGATTGTTACAAAATATAGAAGCCAATTGGGAACCATATTGGTACTCGTACATAAATACATGGAAGTGAAATTGAGTAGAAAATAGGTGCGCACCATTCTATGCCAAAACAAACCTTATACGAAACACAGAAGCATTTTCGAATCCTCACACTGAAAGTCGCAACTTCCTCAAGGAATCTCTTCTATGTCACCAACATCGCCATCATCCTCATCATCATCACCTTCTGCATTCAAGTTAGCTCCAACCAAATCCCGGTTTCACTTCATTTCGTACTCACGTACATATGTGCGCGCATACGTGTATGTTTGTCTTTTCATTTCGTATGCATGAAGTGCCTTAAAATCGTGGCAAACTACTTACTGCGCTCATTGAGTGAAGTACTCTAGAGCCCCGAATCACTCACTCCAACAGTCCCCCCGAGGGCAACATACAGGGATAACTTCGTGAAACTTTAAGTTCCTCCAAAGGAATCGTATTCGGAAAGTGTTTTAAAAACATGTTGTTACATCGTTACACCGTTAAAACGTGTATAACCACCGCCATGGGTACTTCCAAGTAATGCCGGTGGGCCAACCAATTGCAGTCTGTCTGAAAGTACTCCTCCTGGTGAGGGACAACAATATTGTCTTACGTTTCCTAAAAAAAAAAAAAAAGTTTCACCGTCTTCAATTTGTCTTCGGCAATCGTGTGCATCCCCCTCGTCATCGTGCCACCATCCGTCTAAGCAAAAGTTCTCCACCGGGGGCAATGCTCGTATCTCAGTTTGCAGATGAAAACTTAGTATGCTGAGCCAACTTTCAAAACATCTCGAAGTCAAATTTAATTTTAACGAAATTTTAATTCAGCCAGTCATGTTCCATCTTCTATCCATCATACAGCGCTCTTAAGTACGTCTACGAGCGCGCAAGCCTCCTAAAACAGGCTGCAGGTAATAAATGCAGATGCAGATTGCGTTGTTGACACAGAGTTCCTGCCAGGATATTATGACACTTTTAATAACTTTATTATTGCATTTTTACATAATTGCGAGCATCACTTGAATTCATGTTACAAACAGGACTAAGTTGGGATTGTACTTGTGGAGAGCATGTGCTGTGTACACCGTACGTGCTGTAGCTGTGTGCGAGCAATTAAAAGTTAAACAAAGCTTTTTGATGTTCTTCGACACGGTGGGCATGTGAATATACACGTACAGTGGCGCCCTTAAATATTCTCGGATTTATTTTAAACTGTCAAAAGGAAGGGTGGAGCTTTTTATGTCAACGGATGTTAACATATGTTCATCGTTATCCCTTCATAGTTTTTTATGTCACCCTCTTGCTTTGTACTCGATTTGAATATGCAACCTGGAATGAAACAACAAAAAAATAAAAGGAAAGGGGTTATGGTAGTTCATACAAAGTTAATGGGATGTGTGTTCCAATTTCAGTTGGCATTTTTCATGAGTATCATGGTATATGTATTGTCGTATATGAAGGCAGTGACATTATTATACTTTGTCCCGCATGAATTATAGTAATTTTGACACATTTGTTGGAAACATATAGAAATAATTAATATTTCTTAAAAGCATATTCGTATTACATAGTATACCGGTTTGCCAAAACAATTCTATTCAAACCTATCAATTAGAAGAACACACTGAACAGATATTGTGACAATTCTGTTTAAAATTAAACATGGCAGGACCTAACTACTTCATTTGTTCAATTTTCTAATATTTCTCAATAATTTTCTAGCAGTAGTGGCCTGTGAGAAAGTTCACACGCTTTTTAGTACTTTTAATGACTAGGAAGGATTTCTTGGATTGGAAGGGTTCTGGTGCTACGAGCGCTCCAAACCTAGCTAGTTCATCCAAATCAACCAAATTTGACCTTGTTGTATTTTACATTCGGTTGTAATGCATCTAGCATAGATGTAAATGACAACACACCTTAAGACGTTCCCATTAGTACCGAGATGTTGGTGTGAAGTCCAAAGATGCCAGTTCCAGATTTCATCTTCAGCTTAAACTTCTTCCGTCTAGAAATAGATCCAATAGATTAGACAAATTTTCGAGCACTTTACAAAATATTACATTTTTCATGTTCCAACTTTGTTCTTAATTTTTCATTTCAGCATGTTGAAAATGCGAACAAAAAAATGTCTGCATTTTTTACTACAAATCCAAACCAAGTGTACTTGGTATTTAAAATTTTATAATTAGTCACGTTCACGTTTACGTTCACGGAGTCTTTCTTTATCGTTTTTATATGAAAATCCAAATGTGTAGGACGCCACAGAACCAGAAATCGACCATAGCAAGGGTATCATTATATATTAAAGAATTGTTAATAAGTAATTAGTCAACACCATACCATTCGTCTGGTGTTGCATTTTTGTATTGTAAACTTGAAAGGGCTGACTTGACAGGTCCGTTGGATCACGAAATGCAATTATACACATGAGACGATAAACTATGTAATTGCAAACAAATAATTGGCGAGCAGAATTATAAATAAACAATATTGTTTGCACGGACGAAGTTTTTTTTAAAGTAAATCAAATACCAATCCAAGGAAAATGGACAGGTTCCAATTAAAACAAATTATGACCCAAGAAACCCTTATGGAAATTTTGCTTTTCCACCCTCGGGGGGTTTGTCAGTTAACTACTTTGAATGTGTGCAATTGGTCATTCGTTGTGTATATACATATTTTTTAAGTGAAGAGTATATAGTTCGTTGTGCATAGCAAATGAGGGTTGAGTTCCTTCAATCAAACAGCTCGATAGCTATCTATTTATGAAGAGTTTCTCAAATGGAGTATCTTATTTTCCCAATAGATTTTCCCGGCTATGCATGAAGTTAGCTGCTGTTTGTTAGGCGTTTCAACTCGTCTATACTTGTTATTTAATTAAAAAAATAGACACTTACACAGCGTTATCAAATTATTAAAATTTTTGACTAAAGTTCACATCCGGTTGCAACAACATTACGTGCGAGATTTTGCAATTTTCATCACTAAATAATTTTCAGCGATGAAGCCCATTCCTAGCTGAACGGCTTTGTTAATAAGCAAAATTGTAGCATTTGGGTAAGTCTGCAATCCGAAGCAATCAAAAAATGTCATTAAATTGTAAAAATATAATTATTTGGTGCAGGTTTTATGCTGAAGTGGTCATGGCCCATACTTCGTCTTTAATGATACTGGCAACACCGGCAATCAATGGAAATTGAAGTTCGGTGGCCGTGTTATCTGTAGACATGGACCAGGCAATTTGGCACCTCTTTCGTGTGGTTTGGACTTTTTTCTTTAAGGCTAAGTCAAGTCCATGGTTCATGTTTATAAGTCAGCGACTTCAAATTACCTCAGGACAACATCGAATACCAAAGTACCTGCATAAAGCCTGAATCATGGGAAAAACTAATGGAAAATTGTGTGTTGACTCGTGCAGTTCTTTCCACAAAGGAATTCCGAATGATGATGTGTTCCATAATAAAAGGTATCGAAGGTAAAAATTATTTTTTTTATATATATGCAGGTTTGTACATATCTCAAACACAAGTTGTTTTAAATCAAAAAAAAATTGTGTACTCTTAATAGAGAACCCTTTAGTTATGTAAATGTCCTTCGAACTAAAATAAGAGACGAATGCTGGCACTTTATTTATTATCGCTCATCAAATTTTCGCAACATCACAACTAATTAATCAGAATCTCTCCAAAAACTTGAAAAAAAAAATAGAAAATATAACAGAAATTGCTCGTCCTGAATATTTTTCAATGTGATTTTCAAATAAACAAATTCAATTTGCTCAAAAGTTGAAAATTCAGTTTGAAAATTAAGAACCACTTCAATGTTCAATCACTTTCACCGGCCGCCGCATAATATCACATTTCTCAGTTCGGTCGACGAGACGAGCCCTCATGGTGTAATTGAAGCCCTCCAACGAAAAGTAGGGCACCAAAAATTGCAGCCGCAACTCACTAGCGATGGACTAAGTTTTATAACCAAAAGTGGAAACTGTTTTCAATTGAAATGATTCTCAAGTTTTGTATTAATGAAGTGGCGCTCATAAACTATCACCAGGAGGTATCCCAACCGAAGTCGAACTGGCAGCAAGCACTGATGCCACTCCACGTCTGAGGGTGTAGTTCTTTTGAAATCACAAGAAACTCTATTACAATCAATGTCGCCCTCCGAAAAAACGGAAGGCATCTTCGGCATAGCGTGATTCTTAATTATGCACAATTAGGGAAGTTTTTTAATTAAATTCGGAAATGTGAACTACTTTCTGGTTGCTGGTGGTGTGCGGAGGGTATGGTTGCCTATGAAGTGGGGCTGGTTGCTATGATAATGACACATTTGTAGTTATTTGCGTCTTGGATTACAGTTCGGAAGCAAGCTAAAAGCACATGAAATGCGTAGACACAGGCAGGCTAAATCAAACACGAACTAAGTTTGTGACAACAGTGTGACCGTGTGTGCGTGTGCAATGGCCGAGATCAAGTTGCAAAGTCAATATGTATCCTTGATGGCAAAGTGTATCTACATTCTTGCCTCGCCGCAATCAGTCGATTTTTTTTTTTTTTCACTCCTGTCCCGTAGTCAATATTTTTTCGAACGTAACACAAGTGGATGATGAAGACGCTCATCATCATCGTCACCGTCATCCTCGTTATCGTCGTCGATGCCGTCGTCATCGTCGTCATGAGCAAATCAATCTTGAAGAGATCCCCTCGAAATTAACTGAAAACAAACATCGATGAATCGATGAGTTCAAAGGAAAGGTAGTTCTGGCGTTCGATGTTCGGTTGAGGAAGGATTAAGGGCTCTGCATGTGTGTATAGTCGGAGCACATTTCACTGCCGAAGAGGATGTCGAAAGTAACTGACAAAGCAATCGGAAGAGTACAGCAGCATGAACAGCATTCGTTTTGTCAAGTAGCAATGAGAATACGTTAACCGATACAACTCTTGACTGTACTTTTAGTTGAGCGACTGATGCTGAAGTAGACGATATAATGAAAATGGTAACGAACTATGGTTGAGCAATAATGGCGGAACAAATATTGATGAGTATTGAATTTCGAAATTTTTCATCGGGATTATTATTACGAGAAACAGTTTATTGTTTGTGGTTTGGCTAAGCACAAAGGGTTCAGTAAACCCTTGGATTCGAAGCACCTATTCTTAAGAAAATGTAAGCTAAAGTATCTTCCGGGTTTTTGAAGGTAGTAAACGTAACACACCTACAGTTCTCGTCCTTTGTTGTTTCAAGCAGGAAATCGGGAGTGAACACCACATGATTAGCACATATCTCGACTCAAAGACTATTTTAAGTTCATGAAAGGGAGCTCATCCTCACTGATGGCTCAAAAACTAGTTAAGAGTCCGGTGCAGATGTCTTCCTATAAATATAAACCGGAAACACCTCACTTCTCATTAGGAAATCAGGCCTCTGTTTTTCAACCAGGGAAACATTCTATCCTTATGGGCACTGACTATATTGTAAGGCATATGTGGAGTGATTGGAGTATCTGCATTTGTAGCAACAATCAGGCTGCAGATAATTTTACGATGAACCCTTTAACCCATTCCAAAATAGTTTGAAAATGCAAGAACTCTTTGAATATGATTGCAAGGCTGAACTTTTTGACTCTTGTTTGGGTACTACGTCACACTGAAATTGCTAAGAAAGTGGAGAATTTTTCACCTGGGTCTTCCCACGTTCTCGGTCAAACATCTCTATTGATGTTTGGACTTCTTACGAACACAATTGTGTATGGCACGACTGTGCACGATGTTTGTGAGAAATCCGCGGCATTCTTGCTCTGTCTCAGCAAGAAAAGACTAGACAACTTTTTTGCAATCTTACAGGACACTTTCCCTTTGCTAAGGATCTAAATGTGCTTGGCTTAAGAGATACCATTAACTACGACGCTTATGGAAAGGGCGATTATTTTTCGGACCATTTCCTTTGTCCTGCCTTTGCTCGGACTAGGTAACAGATCTTCAGTGCTGATGTGGTGAGTGCTAGTACTTGGACCAAAAGAGGTCGTTTGTGATACTATGAATCTTTCCACTTTGACTACAAAATGAAACCAACCGGAGATTCTTATGAAATGAAGGATGTTCATGACTCTAGTTTTGCTGATATAATTGCAGAAAAGGTCTTTCGAAGGTGAAGTATGATTTTCCTCTCCCCTTCGTCTGTGCATTTTTTGCATAAATCAGCTTAACCTATCCAGCTTAGACCAGAACCAGACTTTGTTCATCTCTGGAGAAGTAAAATTGTAGTAGGAAGAGGTAAATTTGAATGGGTTTCTTCAATATGGGTAAACAAACCCAATATTGGGCTAAATTGGGTATTTCAGAAGTAACAGCTGACAACACTCTACTTAGGATATTTCTAGTAAGCACCACAACTTCCAGACTGAGTACACACAATCAAGACACTAAAAATGACATCCCTTGACAACAGCATGGTTTAAGATTTTACATCTACCTGTAGAAATAGATAGAATGACCAAGCGATATCCTATGTTGGAGATTGAAACTTCATACTTAGGTCTCTTAACTATTGGGATTCCTCCTTAAAACCTTTTTTAGACATGACTACAGTGTCATCTTCTGGAGCAGCTGGGTATGCTGATGTAGGAATAGAATTGCAGTAACTGAACGAGATAAATCCAGAGTCCAGATGGACTTATGTCCCGATAGGGTGGGATTTATTTTATGTCCCGTCGACTTACATACATATGTCCATGCGCCAATTATAACATCCCCCCTTGAAAGTAAAATTTCTATATTCTCAAAAATTATACGTGTATTCCAAAACAAGTCAAATCACAATTCTTCGTTTAAAATAGAATGACAACGAAAAAAAAAATCAAAACCCTCTCGCAGGGGGCAAACTTCTGTCAAATGTTGCCGCATCGACATTTATCACATGTCCTTTCAATTATGTATTTCATTTTTCCTTCGGTATCAAATTTTGCTGTGCTCGACGAAATCTCTTTGAAAATTGAAAAGTTAACGCCAATTAGAGATGTGTTTGCTATTTTAAATGTTAAAACACCCTGCACCGTCCGCCAGTCGTGTTTGCCTTCTTCTATTGCAGCAGAAGCCTTTCAGTTTCACAACCCCTTTCCTGCAAATCCATCAGGCTACGTAACGTTCCGCCGTCACATTGAACAATAAATTTTTAACGAAGTTAATTGTTTTGTTTTCGCAGTTCTTTTTGTTTTTATTTCCAGTGAATTGAAGGAATCAGTGGATGTGTATACACAGAGATAGAGAGGGAATTGTCCTCCAGGAAACTTTTCATTTCCGTGGTTACTGCTGAAGTTTCCTGATTTTTTTTTTTTTGCTTTGTTTCATTGGCGGTTTGTCCTGAAGTTGAAAAGAGACTCATCAGGTTCGGTTAGAGTATTCAAGTGTCCGGAAGATAATCGTCAGTGGTTGGGCGAAGTAGGGTGGGGGCACAATGAAACTCTGGATAAATAACAATAGTAACGCGGATGGGCAAACGGGCGTCGTCGTCCTTACGGGCGGTGTGCACAGAGAATGAAAATAACAATGAATAGCATTAATTATCGTTCTTCTGGCAATAAACGCAAGCCAAGCAATTTCAATTTGCTTCATCTTTCATTATTGCTTTGGTTGATCCTTTCCGCCTCCTCGTTGTTATTACTCTACCGCCCGGTTGCCTTTCTTTTGGGAGGTTGCACTGCTTTGTTTGTTGCGCCCGTTGTTGTTATCGTTGTGTTTGACTACTGTGATGGGATGGGGGTGAATGATTTTCTTCACCTACAATTGCTGTGTGTCCTTTTTGTGTCGCGAAAAAAGGAAGCGACCACCATGCGGACCATCGGGTGTAGTGTGGTCCACAATAAATCGGGAGTCTGAGTGGGTGGATGTGCTATGGTTTGCCATCTCGTAGGAAATATGAAAAGGACGTTGAGAACAACCATAAAATGACCCTTTTAGCTCGACAAGCAGAAAGAACAAAAAAACAAAAACTCTGTAGACGTTTATACATAGAAAAGGCTGTTATGTGCAGTTTTCCACTAAAGACGAATAACATTGGGTAAGGAAACCCAAACCCGATGGGATGAGCTTGTGGTTTTCCTTCTATGTATGTGGCTGGTCGCCTCTTTTTGGCTTTCATCGCTATCCTGAATTGTCATCTTTTATGTCCTTATGTTGGCAATAACGATGACTTAGCAAAAGATCCCCAGTGTAGTCGATGTAATGGGCGAGAGAGATTTGCGTATATTGTCGTCGCCTTGGAATTTAACTTTTCGAGAACATTTAAATGTTAGTGAAATATTGAACTCCGAAAACGCATGTAGGACAAAAAAACGCGAATGAATGCAGATATTGACATGGACATGGATATTAAATCTAATATCGAATTTTCGACCCTAAGTAGTTGATTTTAGATTTTTATGGATCATTTTCCAAAGCTCCAAGTGTATGTCGGAACCATCACTGCACTAGATTGAATTCCAATTTATCTCTTTAGTGGGTTGAATATGGAATAGTTTTGCTTACGTGTCTCTGCCAAAAATTGTAATCATTTAATTTATGTAATGAATTCGGAAGTCTCTGACTGTCTTGTAAGTCTGAAATTTAATGTGTACATTTTCAAGGTGTGCACTTAACAGATTACTTTCGGACTTACGTTGTTCCCTTTTTTATCCACGCACAACATTCTTACAGAGACTAACTCGGATAAAAATCTTGGATCTCTTCCTGAAACCATAATTTCAGACTTGAACCTTAAAGAAAGAACCAGAGTGAAAAAAATTGTATGGGTTCGAGAAACTTACACTCACAGTCAACTGATGAATAATAATTTTTATGATAATTTACAATGATATCAATAACCCTCTTCGGGGCCCATTATGATCTTCTCCGCCATCATCTCTTTCTATACCCTGCCTCAGTCTTTGTTTATTTGAACACCGTTTCTGTGGAATCTATTCATAAATTTGCTTAGATTCGCTGCCTCGCTATGTATTCGTATGCAAACAGGAATTTAGAAATCAAAAATGTTTGAAAAATAGAAATGTTACGAACTATACCTAGATACCAATATCAAGCTCTAATAAGGCACTGTTATGGGCGTTGCCAGACAACTCCTAAAAGTGTTTCATGGCCCCACCTTTCGCGAGCGTTTGACAAACATCCGAGAGTATAACTGTCATGAATAACCTTCTGAAATAACATATATGGTTGTGAGAAGCTAGGACTAATCCCATAGACCTATCGCGCCAAATATTTATTTATTTATTTTTTTTAATAAAAAAATTCGAGAGTCTGGCTGTGGATGTCATCATTGATTCCATCACTGTACCTGGACCTTCTTCTTTCTAGACATCTCATGTCTTAAAAATTCAAGGATTATTCAAGGACTGACTTTATTCTAATATACAAAGTAACAATGGGTGGAAGAACAAAAGAAAGAAAGTGCAGGAATTCAGGATAAAATCATGGGGTACTCACTACATTAAACCCCATAGACTTCACTTCTTTTTAAAGCTATCTGATGAGCTCCCTATCACCTGATAGATCAATTTAATAAATCACTCAGTAAATGCAAAGTAACACCTCCACTTCCTTCATACGTTAATTTTTCAGTGTCAATCCTGAAGTACCTAACCTATATACTTCTTTCCAACTTACAGGGCATTGCACTTACCATCCAGGAGGACTTCCCACAATATAGAAAAGGATCACAGGACTGTCCCAATGGTACTAGTCAACCACAAAATATCATTTGAATAAATGGAATGTATTTCACTGCATTTCGCTCCTAAAAGCATTTCCCAATAAATAATGATTACGGGCATCCGCACAAAAAAAAAAAGGACGATTCACAAGATTTCCAGCCGAAGGGATGAAGCGACCAAAGTTTGTCAGATTGTCAGCATGCGAGGTGGAATTTGCCAAAAGAATCGCTTTCTGGCTGCTAGAACTAAGATGGGGGGCTAAGCCCTAGGTGCACATTTTTAGCGATGGTAAAATAAAATAAATTTCAGAGGCGAGAAAGAGTTAAGTAAATTTTTTTTTCTCTCTCTCCACTTTGTTTCACTTTTTCTGCATGTTTGTGTGAATGTTTTGGAAAACAAATCTATAAACATGTCGTTCCATGGTGGGGTCCTATAAATTTATTTGCCCTTCCATTCGCTCTGGCTAGGAGGCCCAATCTTTAAGGAATGCATTCACATTTCGCGAAGGAACGGGTTTGCCGGTCCGCCTTCCTATTTTGTAAACGATTGCAGACATTTTTGTTTAGGACCAACACTTGGTGCGAGGATAACTGAAAAAAGTGCACTGCAAGATGCGGATGGCTGGCTTTTTATAGAATTGCCAGAAGATTTTTATGTTTCTTTTTTTTTTTTCGAAAATATGTTCCTGATGTTGTTGCCTTGGCATGTACTATATTTTTGTATGTGTTTGTTGTACATATACATATATAGTTCTTCTTGTATTTTAGTGAAAAGATAACTTAGAAGAAATGATTTACAAGGAACAGCGAGCAATTCTTCATGAAATTCGGTGGTTACACCTTGAAATATGTGCTTTTGTTGTTCTGTAGTCTTAACCTAATTTAAAAGTGGTTGGTGGATATTATTCGAGGAAGACCACCACGAATGGACTAGTTGAAGGGAATGTAAAGAATGTAAGGAGTATTGGTGAAAGAAATGCTGTACATATTTATTACTCATTATTATTTGGATAGTCATTATGAACATTAAACTGTAATAGAAGAGCTAGACTTAATCTCGGTCCATATTTATGTGATTTGATATAAGAGGTATCTCCACATATGTATGTACTTACATGCGCTGGCATTGGGACTCGAAGAATCTCTCGCGCGGAGGGTACTCGGCTTGCGCTATCTATGAGTGATTTCTCCAGTAACGATAAGCTAATACGGAGTAATATCTTCATACTTCAAAAAGTGCATACAGCAGTTTCTTTAAAATTAATCTTTAAAACTTGGCATAATCTTTAAAACCTGCATATCAAAACAACCGGTCCACATGAAGGAAGCCGAATAAATAAAATATCTGCTTGAAAATACTTCTTAACTAGATTGGCAATGTTCACACTGAGATGCAAAATCTTATCAACACAGTTCAGAAAAATACCAACAATTCGGCCTCAAATCAAACTCCAATGACTGAAGTACCCATTTCAAATATTTTAGAAACGCGTCGAAGTGTGGACTTTTCGGTATGCATCAAGACCCACCTGGAAGCTAATGATGTATTTATCCTCGAAACTTTATCACATCCCCTCCCCGAGAGAAATCTTTCAAATAAAAATATAAATGAATCTAATTAGTTCTCAAATGTATCGAACTATTCGCAAAAAATTTCGACGCTTGCTAAGGAAAGAAAACTCCAACACCCCATCAGAAAAAAAAAAAAACTTTCGAATTAATTTTCTTGCTAACATCTTAATTGAAATTTGTAACTTCTCACGAAGCACCAACGAGTTTGCAATAAAGCCGTCGAACGACAGCCAACCAATACCCCAATTGCGGTCTCTGCTGCTAACTATCAGGAACACTCGTACACAGCACAAACTACCGGTGCCGCCTCGGTCTTTCGATACATAAAACAATTTCCTCCAAAAGAGGTAAAATCCTTTTTTTGGGAAGGTATCCTTCTTCTGTACTCAGTCAAGCGTACATCAAGTAAGGCAAATTAATTGAGTTTGACTGACGGATCGGATGTTGTGTGCCAACTTGTGTTCGAAGTTAAAAAGGCAAATGGCCCCACATCCAAACACACGTCCATACACCAGGCCAGGGAGCCTTCTTTAAGTTCAACAACTGTAGCAACTCTTGTTAGTACGCCTTCACCTAGTTACTCGCATGCCAGCCAAGGATACATATGTTGCCCAATCAATTACAAGATATTCCTTTGGCGAAAAGGAAAAAGAGTTGAGTAGATATCAAGGGTGAGTATAGAAGTGTAAAACTTGGAATCGAAGACAAACAAAATCGATCAAATCGAAGCGAACTTTTCTGATTCCATGTGATTGCTTATTTGTCACATATACACATCCATACACACCAGTAGCATCTGACACTTAAGGATCTACATACTCGTACAGTAAGGACATCAAATCGATGGAAAGCCAATTCTTTGCCCCTAAAGCGTTAATCCTCGCACAGTCGATGGCGGTATTCGGTTACCGTCGGTAAAGGAATTTTCTACAAGCCGAGCAGACGCGATATTGTTGAAAAATGGTCATGTTTAACTTTTGGTAGGTACTCCTCCTGTGCACTTTGTTTTTGATGTTTACCACTGCTGACATATTGATGGTGCGACAAAATGAAGTTGTCTTTGACGGAAACCCATGTATGTGCTGAGAGTTCTGAACGATGTTTGTGCATGGGGATATTTACGCAAGGAACTCAATGATTGGATTAAATTGCCAAAAGGGGATAACTGGCTTAAAAGACATACCAACTTGTACCTGAAATTGGTTTAAATGGGGGCAGAGTGTGTGCGTCTTAGCAATCGGTTGTCAAATATTTGACATTTCTTGCAATACGCTTAAAAGGACTTAAACTTGATAAATACAAATAAGTGTTCAATTCGATATTAAGGGTTGTGTGAGCAGCCAATCATTAGAAATATTTGTTAACACGGTATATACCTGTACATAGATAAGTTTATATGTATGCTTATATACTATGTATGTACTTAATGGAAAATCAGTTTTTGTGGACGCTGAAATCCCTGCATAATGTTATTGTGGCACTTGCTGTACATAATTTGCTATATATGTAAGTACCCTCGATATTAAAATAAAATTCAGATAGTAAGTTGAAGTTTACTATATTTGTCAAAACTTAATGATAATATAGCAGAGTTCAAACTCAAAATAATACGAGAATGGGTTGGAAAAAGTGAAAATAAATTTAAATAAAAACTTAGCGTGGTAAAGCGGTGGAGTTGTTTTTGTGACATAAAGTAAGGCATTTTTCTTAAAAATTGCTTTGTTTTCTTTAAAAAAAAAACTATTGCTAGTTAATACGTAATGTTTTTAGCGCAGTTTAATAATTTATAATTTTAACTTTAATGCCCGTGGCTCCACACTATCTTTAGGAGCTGTTTAAACTTCGGCTATAACCCTAGACCCTGGAAGAGGGCCAAAGTTGTCTTTATACCGAAAGCCGGTAAGGCCTCCCATGCATCTCCTAAAGACTTCCGTCCAATCAGCCTATCTTCCTTTTTATTGAAGACTTTGGAAAGGCTAATCGACGTACACATAAGAACTAAATTAGATAGAAATCTCTTATCAATATCCCAACACGCATATCGCAAGAGAAAATCAGTAGAGACTGCTCTACATTCGTTGGTAGGAATCATCGAGAAATCCTTTGAAAATAAGGGGTTCACCTTGGTGTCCTTTCTTGATATTGAAGGAGCTTTCACCAATGTCAAAACAGAAGCTATATCTGCTGCACTTCATGACCTGAAGGTTGACAACTACCTTTGCTACTGGATCGAGCTTATGCTTAAAAGCAGGCTTATCCATGCTGAGCTAGGGTGCTGTCTTACCAGAAGGTCGGTGTTCAGGGCAACCCCCAAGGTGGAGTACTATCACCACTATTGTGGCTCATGGTAGTGAATGAGTTACTAGTAACCTTGGGTAAAGGGGGGTTCAGTGTTATAGCTTATGCGGACGACATTGCGATAGCGATATCGGGGAAGTTCCTCCTTACAGTTAGAGACCTAAGGGAGTCTGCTCTAAATAAATTAGCAAAGTGGATGAATAATGTCGGTCTCGGAGTCAATCCGTCGAAGACTGAACTAGTACTGTTCACAAGAAAGTACAAAATACCGGATATAACTCCTCCAAAACTCAAGGGTATTGAATTGCACGCCAGATACTTGGGGATTACTCTAGACAAAAAAAAAAAGCAACATCGCAATACTTGGTAAAGTTCAAAGGCTATCCTGTGTCTGTATAACGGGCTCCTACAGCTGCATTAGAAACTTTACTTCATTTTCTTACTGTTGATATCTTTGGGAGGCTGATAGCGGCTAAAGCAGCACTGCGGCTTAGGGAATCCTTGCAACTGGCTCGTGCAAATATGGGCCACGCAAGCATCCTAAACGGCCATAATACTCTTCCTAGTAACTCGGACTATATAGTCACCTATCTGGACTTCAACGTCAAATATAGAACCAGGATTCCTAGCAGAAGTGCTTGGGAATCGGGAGAAATTTTAAACGAATCTGCGACAGAAATCTACACAAACGGATCCAAGACAGCGTCTGGCATAGGTGCGGGAATTTACTCCAGTGTTTTGGACATTCGCATTGCCACGACTGCCGGATCATTGCAGTGTTTTTCAAGCAGAAGTCTCAGCAATCCGTGAAGCCGCGACCTGGCTTTCGATTAACTCGATAGAGTGCAGCGCTATTGTTTTTTATATAGATAGTCAAGCTGCGATAAAAGCCTTGGAATCGCCAATAATTCAATCCAAGTTGGTAAAGCAATGCTGCGGATCTCTTAACGCAACGAGATCGCTGTCAGGTGCGACGTATCCCTGTGCTGGGTTCCAGGCCATAGGAATATTCCAGGCAATTGCAGAGTGGACGAGCTAGCTAAGGAAGGTGCAGACCGGGACCTCCCTGACAATAGGGATGTACCATCAGCACCTATTAAATCGATAAAATTCCAACTAGATACCGCAGCCATAAGTTTGGCAAACAGGAGGTGGAACATTATCAGCACATGTCTCATTCCTAGGCAAATCTGGCCGGAGCTAGATTGTAGGAAAACTAGTAGACTTATTTCCAGCAATATGATCAATCTTAGAAAGATAGTTGGCGTCCTCACAGGACACTGTCTGGTAGGCAGGAATGCAAGAAGACTTGGCGCCCCCTTCAACGATTTCTGTAGAAACTGTAGAGACGAGGAAGAGGAGGAAACCATGATACATCTTCTGTGCACCTGTCGGTTTTGAAAAGGAAAACTTTAGGGGAATACTTCTTCGAAGATCTAAACGATCTAGCCAGACTAGACTTAGGCATGACTAGCAGCTTTGTCACCACGTCAAACTGGTCTAATGATTAATCAACGAACCACATATCTTCGGCATGGATCTATACCGAAAATGGTTGCCCTGCCTTCTGTCCCATCCGGGAAGTCTCAATATAGGTCTCCGGTGCTGGTAATCCGGTTTTTCCATAGTGGTATCACCTTTTGACCTTTAGACCTTTTGGTATAAGTGCGTCTATGCTTTTCGGCCAGATATGTTAGGCTCGTAGGTAGACGAACGCCTATCTTGTCTATCCTTGTTGGTCAATACTAATCGCGGCTTTAAGGTTCTCACTATAAGAAATAGATTCATTTACATTCTTGCACTCGTTTTAGGTTGAAGATTACAACTTCCATACTTGTTAGATTTAAATTGAACATATTGGGAGTGAATGGCATGAGATACAGTCGACTCCCTCTAAGTCGAATTTTCACGGGATATCAAAATTAGTTCGAGTTAGAGGGATTTTTGGAAAAATTCGAGTTACAGGGATTAATATTTTTTTTGTTTAAAAACCTTTATTTTGTTCAAAAATGTATATATATGTATATACACATAAGTTTTAAATATATAAAATTAGTTAAAGAAACTTGTAATTTTAGATTGAGTCATTACAATTGGAGTGTGCACCCGTTTAAAAAACGAATCTATCTTAAAAAGGCAGTGTTGAACCTCATCCGGTACATCATCTGTCATTTCAATTGCAGATTGCAATATTTTAATTGCGTTTTCAATGTTATACTTTCCCGGGAGTTCAATATTATTTTTTTTCGTCTTCAGCTTGTTCTTCATCATTTCCACTCCCGTCATCGTTAGCATCAGCAGCGTGTGCTATTGCTTCCAAAATTGAATTGCTATTAGGTACTTCTGTGGCTACGATACCGTCATCGACTTCAACATAATCCTTCCAACTCACGCCTTCAACATTGTAATTAGATTCTGCAAGCCTGTTCCAGATTACCTCGATTTCATTAGTATCCTCGTTTAAACATCTAAGTAAGTCTCGGGCTTAAATCCGGCCTTTTGAAAACAATTCTTAATTGTCAACGGAGTTACATCCTCTATCCATGCCTTTGAAATTTCTCGTACACAGTCGAGCAGTGATACCTTATAGTCCTCTTTTTTGGTTTCCCAGGTCTTTAAGATTTTGCCAAGTACAAGGCGCTTATAGTGCACTTTCAAATTTTGTATAATACCTAAGTCCATCGACTGAAATATTGAGGTCATATTAGGAGGGAAATACTCAAGCTTTATGAAGTTTAATTTAGCCTTTACTTGCGTTGGGTGAGCTGGGCAATTATCGATTATGAACAATACCTTGCACTTTGATAAAAACAAAGAAGTCCTTCAAAAGTTAAGTTTTTTGTTAAAAAAATGTTCTTGTCCAACCTAACGTACCTATAGCACAACCTGAAAGCAATACAGTTTAAATAAAGTTAACAAAATTCCTGAATAATACGCACGTCCGCAAATGTTTACAATTGGAATCTCACTGGTAGACGTCTGTATGTTACTCTTTTTAAAGTAGACTTCCAAAACACACACTAAATGGCAAGAAAACATCTGAGATACTTAACGGTTTTCAAATTAAAAGCAGATTGTTTGGAGCCCAACCAACAACACAAGGAATAAGCAGCGCATATGTTCATACAGGGACGCACGGTTGTGTGCGCGATGCGAGTGAGAGAGTCAGAGGATGCGAGTGTCTGTGCTTGATGTTATACAAGTTGCAAGAGAACATTTTTTGTTTTTCTTTTTTCCGTAAAAAAAAAATTCGACTTAGAGGGATTGAAAATAGACAAAGAGTCGAAAGAATGTGTTCGAGTTAGAGGGATTTCGACTTAGAGGGAGTTCGACTTAGAGGATGGTTGTTTGTATGGAAAATTGAGGGGAATGTCAAAATATGGCGAAAAAATTCGAGTTAGAGGGAAATTCGACTTAGAGGAAGTTCGACTTAGAGAGAGTCGACTGTATTTAAATGCAGAAGAGTATCAGTCCCGCATGGGTAGCTTTGTGATACTTCACTCTTCAAATCCGTGTGGTAGTCCTTGTGAATCCGTGGCCTAACTCTATAAGGTGGTGGGAACGAGATTAATTTAATTTAATTTTAATGTTAATGTTTAATGTTACACTTACGTGGAAAAGAAATAGATTGATATTTGGCGGTATTGCTACTGGACACAAGATCGGACAAGAATAATTCAATATGAGTCCATTGAGAGAGAGATCAATCATCTAGTACCTAAAATTTAAGTTCCAATTTTTTTCTCCTGCCAAACCCAAACAACAAACATAATCAGCATCTAATTGCAGACAAAAATATACTCACATGTATGTACATATAGACTCAATGAGCAACAACCTCAAGATGTTAAAGTCAAACGTTTACGTCTCCCACTCTTATAATCCAACTTATGAATTCAAACAGCCTACACTCCTTTTCCAATTTTCTATACATCAAGGATCCAAAAGTTATTTTCGTAGTTTCCTAATTATCTTTACCAATTTTTTTTTTCTCCAACAAAAACTTCAGTTAAAGGAAGTGTGAAGCAAAAGGGCAAAACAAAAAAAAAAAAAAAAAGATCACATCAACCAAGGTCCCATTAGCTAAATAGGAAAAGTTTCAGCCTTCTCCAAATTTGTTTATCCGAATGGCAAAAAATTATGCCAATGGGTGCGGAAATAAAACAACAACAAAGGACTTCAGCAACAATAAAGTATCAACATCACAAACATATAGCATAGCAGTGCCATCATTTTGGTCCTAGAAAAAAAGCAAATAGTACCAAACAGTATCTATGGTGCTGTTGCCGTTGAGAGGACAAATATAAATAATGATTTGCTTCTGTTCGCTATGAATATTTATTAGTATTAAAGAATATCCTCCCAAAGGACACATTACAAAATGCAAGACAAAGAATGATAGAGCGGGAATGTTTGGATCCTTGGCCGTGTGGCATTTAGTACCCATCTTCTTTTCGGTAAATAAATTGTGACAGGACTCTAAGGCACATTTGTCGACCGCTGTTGTCTCGTTCTTATACCAGGGTGTCCGCAAACATATTTTCATATCTATCAACAGAGTGAAATTCATAACAACTATCCTGGGAGTAGTTGTGGCGATGGCATGGGGCGTTATACCACATAGATATACCACCTTTGATGGTGTAAAAGATAAATGTTAAGTAAAGTAGCAGCTTGGAGAAGGACGAAAAGTACCATGGACTGTAGACATAAATTTATTAAAGAATTTTTGTCAACACCATAGATGCGCATATAGGGACAAATGAATCCATTTGCGTCCCTTGAAGGATTTTCCCAACTTAAGCCGGCTAAATATCCTCAAGGACAAGAGAGTTAGTGTACTCGTGCCCCTGTGTGTATGTCTGTACTGGGAGTGGATAGTTTTTCTCCATTCTTTTTGGTTAACCCTAAAAGCATTGATCTAGCTTATGTGATTTATCACCTTTCTTGTGGCAAAAGAGTAGAAGGACTTCTCTCATCACTACTACTACTAGCGTAAAATCCAATCACTTAGAATAAAACAAACTACGTGTTACAAAACTCACTATGAACTCTGCTCTAGTTTACCTGTTTTCGGGTTCGAATAGAATACAAAACGGTTCACTTGAAGGACATCGATGGGTATCATGACCCACCGAGAGCTGTTGCATAGTATCACAACTCTCTGTGCTCACTTGATGGCAGTAGAGGTACCCCATATATATCTATGTAGGTATGTATGTACGTCAGAATGAGCTTTTGTTTACTTTACTGATATTTATTTAGCCAAAGAAGGCAGCAAGAGTGAGGTGGTATGGTTGGGGAGGTGAAGCGGAGTGATGAAGGACCAGAGTGGATTAGAAGTGTTGTGACAATGTCAGGGATAATGATAATAAATTGGAAAGGATTATAAAGCGTGTGACTCATTTGATTTATATATTTCAACTGGTTTTATGATTATGGGAATATGTAGTTCATCGTGAGTGGCTTTGATGTTACAAAAAAAAAAACATTTATCTCCGTATAAAAGCTGAGACGGCTATGGTGATGCCAAGGATTAGTCAGAGTTAGTTTAAATGGAGTCACGGGATTTACGAGTTACGCAAATGAAGTGCGACTTTAAGTGTTATTTATTTTTCAGAATATCAACCCGTAAGCGAAAGTAGATGTGGGGGTATGTATTGGTGAGTGTAAATTGATTGATTGATTGATATGTTAGGGAAACCAGAGGTAACAAAAAACTAAGAACCAGAAAGACAAAGATGCTATCACTGTTTATGAAATAAGCCTTCCTACGCCAGGATCTATCAACAACATCTAGTCGACTTCAACACCACTTATACGAGTATGTAGCAGCACTCACTGTTTGACGGTCTACAAAGCGATGTTTGACTTTTCGAGTCAACATAACTAATTTCGTTATATCGGGCGGTTTCTGAAAACACGAAGTGCACCATGCAATTTGGAAGCACCTTCTCCAAGATTTTCCCAACTTGCTCTAGTTTTGAGCAAGGGAACGAGCTAGAAAGTAACTTCTTCAACGTAGTAAAAGTCCATTCGACCTCTTGAATATGAAAACAATTTCGACATAATCTCATTCATTCAGCAAACAATTTTAAAACGTTAGCGCCACCTACATAAGTAAGTAAGTAATTTTAAAACGTTGATCTTAAAGTCAGCGAGGACAAAACATGCATGCTTAACATGTTCAGTTCTTTCTCCAAATGTGTTGTCATATAATAGAGATTATGTACGAAAGTGGTCATACGTTCTCAAAGTAGCTTCAATGTTTTAATTCACTTATAAGTGTCTAATGACTCACAAACTGCCAAACGGATAGAATCGATTTTCGTTTCAATTACTTAAAGTTGACCTACTACTATGGTCCATTGTAGACAAGCTTTTAAACAACCTAATCAATTCCCACAGTTGGCCGTTGCTCAGTGTTTAGTGTGACGGACTACTGAGCTTGAAATTCATAATTCGAATCCAAGACAACACCTAAAAGTTTCTGAAAAACATCCAAGAGTAAAACTGTCATGAAAAAGCTCAAAACAAAAATTGTCTTTCCCATATGCCACTAAGCAGTAGGCCCCATCCATTTATGTGAAGTTATAATACCCACATCGCGATTGGTTATGAGAAGCTAGGCCCTGGACCCCAAGGAAATGTCGCGTTAAATATTTGTATTTGTAAATCTCTCAATGGCACGGTATTGAAAAATGTGTTTTCAATAGTAACACCACACCCCAGACTAAGACCAATTCTCCTTGAGAACTAGATTGTTAGTAAATACCATTAAACAATAGACCGGATGCACCCACACCAGTTACCTTTTTGAAGATTCTAGAGCTACCACTCCTACATTATGGAATTGTTATAGAACTGAGCTCCAACTGTGTTGAAATGTCTAGGTATTTACATGTATATGAAGTCTGTCTGTATATATGTAAATACCTAGACATTCCCTTTGGCTTGACTGACTTATTCACTAGGCTACTAAATATCTGGACTAAGTACACAACGTGATAATTAACGTGACTATTGTTACCATAGCCGCACTCAATACCCCCAGAATAAGAGAAATCTTGAAACACATTACGTTGTTCCTTTTTGCCTTCGAATAAATCTTAAGAAAACACAAATTTCCAACCTCATCCTGCAACCAACTGTTCCATTAATTTATATAATTGTTGGTTTTTTTCTCCAGGCATATAGATGTTGTTTACACAGTACCGATATTGTTAACGATTCCACAGACATTGTTAATGTGCTGTGCTTGACTTCAGTCGTTGGTTGTGACTCCCTAAAGCCTTATCTTACACGAGGAACTAATTACAGCAAAATGTCAAATGTTTTCAAATGATTATTTCACACCAGGAGCATCGTTATACGGGTGTGATAACACGTGTAAGGTGAACTTTAGGATATTTTTGCCCCGTAATTTGATGATTGAAGAAATTATGTAGATACTCAGGTAATAGATGCCTTGGAGACGCTACAACATCATTTCAGTTTATTCTAAGTGGTTTTATTTGGAGATATGAACATTATGTTGTTATTTTGAATAGATGGCTTAGTTAAGTCTTATGTTTTTAGGGGTTGTAGGTGAAAGTTTTTAAATTAAAAAGAGAACTAATGGTTATTATAGTAACCTTTTTGGGAGAAATACAAAGTATTATGAACCCTGTGGAGTCGAAAGTATAAAAAGAATGAAGGTTATAAGAAAACAACGATTTGGTGTGGTAGATTGGTAACGACTTTTGTAAAACTAAAACACATTCATAATAAAGGAAGAGTAGCAGCAACTTCTCAATTTTTTTTTTTTTTTTTTAAGTTAAGCAATTTTTTTTAAGATGATTGGAGTGATATGCTTTGAAGTAGGCTCAAGAAGCACTAAGATCTCTTTAAGATCTTTTCTGCTATCCCCTTAAAAATGTTGTGTTTATCCTATTAGCTAAAATCAAGTTCTTGAATAAAGTTTGAGCTGAGGAGGAGGTGACATCAGAAGCTGAGATAAAATCTTTATGGGAGTGTTTGAGCCTAGTCCTCAAGACATAGTCAGCATATAGTATGTCCGATGGGCTAATACCAATTTTCTTGATGTCGTATTTAAGAAAACAATGACCAGTTAGGAAATTCGTCAGCATCGTAGCGTTTTATTTAGTCATTGCTAGAATCTGTTTCGTTTATTTTTTTTTTTTGTAAATTGATGAAGTTCTTGACATGTCGTAACTCAGTTTGTGAATTTTAGTAAAAGAGATTTTCGTTATGTGCCCAGTGATTTAATCTTTATCTGCTTAATAAGTAGAGCATAATGGCCAATAAATGGAGACTGGGCACCGGATCTGGCAAGTTCGTCCGCAGCCCTAGGACTCATTTTATTGCGATTCCGTTGGGTACAACTAGCTCAAGGAAAATGAGAAGACAGAAGAGTCTGTAAAGAATTCTAATAATGAACCTCCAAATAAGCTTCATTACTGGGATTGTCCATGTCAGCCTGTATAATTGTAGACTCCCATTGATCCAAGGTGGTGGCATGGCCGTTATGTGTTCGTAAACCCAATTCTTTCTCCTTTATCGTAAGTGCTAGTATTACCACCGAACTAGTGCAGTAGAGATCTAGTGGTATGAAACTAAGTATCCCAGGATTTCTATGCAGATCATCTTCTGGATTTTGGTGGGACTTATAGGTGGTATTTCTTTTCGAATGCTTACCGTGATATTAAAAAACTACAAACATATATGTATGTATGGTCTCACTGTATATAGAGAGTGAATCGCTGTTATTCACATATAGGTGCATATCATGATTGTATTGAAGGGCATGAAGGAAAATTTCCCATAAAGCCTGTCAGATATACCAATCGTTCTGCATAAAGATTAATATGCCAAAGTTTATTAATTTAACTTCTTCGGAGAGCCCCGATCTAAATACAAAAACTTTGCCTAAGGTAACAATCGTAAAACCTCACAAGTGCGAGACGAAATCAACAACAAATTTCACTCCAATCCATCAATTCAATCGTTTTATTTGAAAAAAACAACCTTGTAATCTTGTAATCTCCTTTCTTAACTAATGAGGCCGCAAAAAACTCCGCCCTCTAATCTGATTAGAATCATCGAAATGCGCAATAGGGAAAAAAAATAATCGAAGCATAACAAAATCACTAAATCCTTTTCAACTCCTCGCTCCGATTTTATCCTTTTACTTATTTGCCAAAAGCACTTAAAATAATTAAGTGATTCGTTTTGGTGTGCGAGCGCATATTTGCCGGCTGAATTGTTGGCTTCTTTTCGCCGGTTTTTCCTGGAAAAGATTTATGAACTTGCCGTTGGTATTTTTAATTACACTTTTTTACCCACACTCCCCATCCTGAGTGAATAACATTCCTTTCGTGCAGTTAATACCCCCAAATTATGAACGACATTTTCGCTTATATTCGATTCTAATTTATTTTATGGTCACCCCCTACTCAGGGTGTACCTATGTGTTTTTTTTTTTTTTGTGTTTCGTTCTGGTGTTTGGGTATAAAATTGCAAATTGAGTGTGAATTTGGGGTTCCCTGCGATACGGAACCGGGACTGGGTAATAATTGATGCCATTTAAGCAAAGTTCCGTTTAATGAATTTGCAAATAAATTAAATTGGTTAACCACTTGCGAGAAGTATATCGAACATAAACAATTAAATCATTTGGCCTGGCAGCAATTAGCACGCCCATTGGAAGGTTTTCAAAAATTAATATCACAACACTTAGTGCGAGCACTGTGTGGATATAGCCCGCAGCCATTTAGAATTTAATGTCTCATTAATTAAATTCCGAGGATAAAAAGTGTCATCAAGCGTTCGTTGTTTGTGGTCGAAATTACGAAGGCGCGAGAAAAAAAAATGTACAAAAAAAAAAAAAACCCTGTTCCGTTTGGAGGCTAGGGCTCTCCATAAAAAATAGGTCCTCGATCAATTTGTGAATCCTCAGTGTGTAATAAATTTAATCATGAAATAATTAATTGCCAACAGTGAAATTAACAGTGTTTGTAATTTTTCTAATTTAATTAAATTTGAACCCCTACCCAAGTTTTTTTTAAACCCGAGGGATCGCGAGGCAACATTTTAAATGTT
This sequence comes from Xylota sylvarum, assembly GCA_905220385.1. Classification (NCBI taxonomy): domain Eukaryota; kingdom Metazoa; phylum Arthropoda; class Insecta; order Diptera; family Syrphidae; genus Xylota; species Xylota sylvarum. Next base: position 22,010,754 of record LR999958.1, read on the forward strand.
TTTTTTTTTGTTTTATTCTGTAGAGTTTATCATTGTTGTTGCACAATTAGTCCTAATGCCCGAATGATTAAAAGGGGGACCAGAGAATCCTTACGTTTTTCAATGGTCGAATTAATTTGGATTTTCAACTGCTTTGTTTGAATGGTCAGGCCCATTAGGGCTTTAGGGCATTTAGGTCAATGGGACTAAACAGTAGGCGGTGGTTGTCATTTTCTTAAATTACATTTCATTATTTTACAGATTACAAATCCGTGAAAGGTTACTAAAAGGACTGGCACTACAGTACCTATAGAGACATCGTATGTCCCAAAAGCAAACGCTTCAGTTCGAGTTGAATCCATTACTACCTAACATTAGATGATGCTAAAGTCCGCCGTACCTTTCACCTACAAGCCTCTTCAATTAGATCGCTTTTCAATTGAGAATTGTGCCATTTGATTGGAATCTTCCTTCACCATTATGAATCCATACATAATTCGGGACTAAGCTTTAATGTTCATTAGATGTACACATCCTTACAATCTTGAAAGGTTTTATTATAACAGGACGATGTCAGCTTACAGACCGTTGTGTCTTTTAGGATAATGATGGTCTTACATGCAAACTCAATAGCTAAACACAGGAATCCTTTGCCCCCAATTGTCTACTTAGCATTTCTCAATATTGTATTTATTTTTTCCTATCTTCGCTCCTGACCCCATTTCTGAAACCTCTGTCTAAATATTTGCAAACGCTCACTGCGTCGATATTAATATCATTGACGTAGGAAAGTAATTACAAAAAAAAAATTCCGAAAGATTGTGCCTGTGATGTTGAATAACATAACCCTGTTAATTACAATGTTGTGATGTGACAGCACATAACTTTGTTCGAATCCGTTTTTGACATAAGAGCACTTGGTGAAGTCGTTGTGGACTGTAATGGAACAAAAATCTCATCTTGTACAGGCGCACAAGTTTTGGTAACAATTCCAGAGCTACATATACTGCCTGATGATGCCTAAAAATTACTTTGGCACTCTTGTTTTTTCTTCCAGTTCTGCCAAAATCTAAGGTGGTGATTGATTTTTAAAGCTTAATGGACTTAAATCCAACTGATACTTGTAGATAATGTAATTCAAGTTTTCAGACTCCTAGAAGCACTTTCATACACTAGCGTGATGTTCTCACTGACCGGACCCAATCGGAGGTTAAACCCTTCATATATTTATACAAAATCAACTCAATTAGAAGAAGGTACTCATTCGGAACATAAAATGTTTTAAGATTCAAGTAGACAAATTCAGAAAATGTTAAATTCGTCCTCGAATATACTAAGTAGGTATGTGTTTGAAAAAGAAGGTTTTGACATACCATAAATAGAACGGTAAATTAAAGAAATTCTTAGAAGTTATAAGTATTTTATACAATATTTATAAACTACCATTCCATGAAAGCTTACTGAATGATGTAAGCAAGTAGGAAAATAAGAACAAAAAATTGTATTCTTCATCAATCCATATCTGAATGTCCATACATAATCTCCTAAACAATTCTGTTATCCTACATAAGATGGACACATAAATCCCAACAATATTGTAATTTAATTAGACAAACTCAACACCCGTATAGAAGCCTTGAAACGTTCAACAGTTTAGCACAATCCGAGAACTGTCACCATCTAGGAATACTCTAACCCACCACCGGCTTTTCCATTCAATCGCCATAACAAGAACAAACGTAAATATTTAACTGCCACACAAAATATCGCCGAAGAAAACGTCGACTATATACAAGGATAGCAATTGCGACTTCTGCTTAAATAATTAACAACAGGAAACACCGCGTCCCGCATTAGCTCACCACCAGCAATAGAGTCAGTGTTGTTTTGGCGATTAAGTCGCTCGACCAAATTAATTCTGTCACAAAGTGAGAAAAGGAACTGTCAGGACTTTTCTCTCATCGCACACGGACACATTCGCACGGAGACCAACAGCCATCTCTCTGACTTAAATTCTGAATTTAATAAATGCCCTGCTCACTCACTGAGATGGGGGTGACTGTAGTGAATCATCTTCTAGGAGTGCAACTGAGGTCGATGGAACCATTACGGCTAATACGTAGCACAGATTATACCTCCTTTACTCAGTTGCTCGCATGTCATGTGGTCAGAAGACATGCAAAAGTTCGTGTCCGTTCATTTTGGCTTCTTGTCTTCCTCATGACATCTTGTGATACTTAGCCATCTGCTTAAGACTTAATACCATCCGCATGTGTGTAGGGGATGCTGTGCCGCTTGGAAACTAAATGAAAGTTTTTCCTCATCCTTCTCGGATGGCGAGGTGAAAGCCATTTGCCAGCGGTTGTCGAAAATTTTCCAGCAAACTCAGCGTTTAGTTTGCGTAAGCAGCGGAGTGTGCTTGAGAATGTTGGCAACGTTAATTTGCTTGAATTTTACGATTAATTTAATCGAATTAAATTACGAACGTCGCTTCCGTCTTGAGAGTGCATAAATTTAATACTTTTGGTAATTACCTGGGAAAATATTTGCGCGAAAAGTATGGCAGTAGTTTACCAAGATGAAAGTATTTTGAAATGCTTGCATTTTCATTTGTAAGTACTCACATAAGACGCTGCGTCTAATGGAGAACTTTTAATCATATCACAGGCTTCAGGGGCTAACCAAATACATTTAGACTCATTAAGATCTTTCATGCAGTATGTGGCTTGAAGGGAGAATACACTTGATTTATTACGACTGTTATTTACTCCAATTTGATTGTTGCTGCCCTAAAATTTGAAAAGTTTCATACAAACAAGATGAGGACGTACGTAGCCCTATAAACCTATAGCCCTATAAACATACAACACGATAGTGGTGAATGCTTGCGATTCGAGATGAAGAATGTTGTCTAGGAATCAATCTATACCTACACCTATAATCCTCGGTAAGTCATTATTAAAGTCAAATTGCTTTTTTCTGCCATTAACTGTTGCCGGATATTGATAAGGCATACCTGTGTATCAAATTGCAACACCGAGTCCTTTCCCATATCAGTAATTGAAGATCAAAATATACACTTTCAATCCGATCCATTGGAGTGAATTAGAAAATTTAAGTTTTGACTTTCGAAGTCGTATAATTTTTTATGTTTCATCAGTTGTCTTGCACTATCCATGTACAGAACGTTATTCCACATACATATGTACATACATCTGGAATGGTAGTGAGAAATATTCGGGTGTGTCGCCCGAGAAATAGTTTAAAAGTGATTTTTTGTTTGAACTCGATGAAATTTCTTAAATACCTTCCCAGGTGCTATCGAGAATTTGTTCCTCTCTCTTCATCCCCTGTAACATTTCATGTGGCTTATTGGAAAATTTCTTAACTTTAAGTTTCCCATCAACGGAAAACTATTAAATCGTTTTAGCAAACAGCGTTTTAAAGCTGCCGAAAGGTCAGATAACAAACACACCAAGTCGAAGTCCTTGCTACCTCCTTCCGTGACTTGTCGGTTTGCGAAATAATACCGACAATATTTCCTAAAAATTTTGTAAGTAATATTAAAATTTCCCTGGAAGAAAATTTCACCCTTTACGGGGAAAACAATGGAGCCCGCGAAACGATTTTTCCACTAATACTCGTGTACTTACCATCATCGTATATTTATCCCCTTGGCACCGGCACAACTTTCTGTAACAATGCACCTGAAAAAAAAAAAAACAAGAACCGCCGAACAAATCCTTGGCAGAGCAGCAAACAATAGTACCGCCACCAACCCCCTGCGATTAATATGGCAAACAATGAGCTATGCTGGTTTTTAGGTTCACGGGATACCATTGCCGCCTTGTATTCAGCATATACAAAGGAGCCAACCAACAAAAACGAAGCGCCTTTAGAAACTCCTAACATGCTAAGATACAAGCGTGTTGTACGACCACGTTGAGCGAAACATTAAAAGGAAGCGATTTCGACCTCAAATCCCCGCGCACCATTGCCGTCGCCGCCACACTACCAGAGAAAGCTTCGAGGATTTTTCCTTTCAAAATTATTATAATGTATTACTTTATGCCGATGGCTGACACCATGCCCCCTCCCGTCTTCTGATTCCCGACCACAACCACCATAGCTAACATCATTCAACATTTGGTGTCGGTGGCGCGGTACGATGATCTCTCATATGTAGATACTCCTCCCCGCAGCAGCTAACACACGATACTGCCATGTTATCCACATGGATTTACATCACATGTTGAGGGATATAAATTAATGGCGTAAGGAATAGAAAATGTGAAATTTAAAAAAAAAAAAAATACGAATAAATAAAACAAGTCCTGGAAAACATCGTACGTACATCAAAATTGCTTCAAGGTACCTGCCACGGCGACGGGTTGAAGGCCATTTTTAACCTCACACATAAATTAGATTCCGCGAAAGTAATTCATACCCTATACACGGGGATGTACTGTGTGAAGGGAAAATAAATCAAAATCGCGCAAAAGGATAACGTGCCGACAGAATAGTTTTAAATATTTAATCAATAATTTTTAGCGGCACCACCCGAGGAGCTGGATAGCCCAAGCTATTTGGCCACAATTGGCAGCAGGTAGTGCGGTTTGGCATATCCAGTTGGTGCATGCAATCATCGGTTACATGTGTGGTGTTACACGACCTGTTTCAAGCGAGTGGTAATAAAACAATAAATATCCTTTGAATGTGGGTCATCTGGTGTTAAATATGGGGCTCGCAATAATTTCAGAGTATTTGTTACCTCATCCGAGTAAATGGCTTTTACATTTCGATGTTTGAAGTTAAATGGCACTTTGAATGTCAAATGGGCCGACACGAGCCCATAAATATTGAAAAGATTCTATTATTGTTTGTGCGCAGTCGAAATGTGGATTTGTTAATCTGCAAAATGTATAATTAAAGGTAACTACGTGTGCCAAAGGTTTTTCAATTGAGGTGTCCCACTTTCCAATAAGGTTTCTTGGTTATGCGTTATGTTAGCTGCGGTTTATTTCAATTCGTCTATACTTTCTATTTAATTCTGAAAATTGTGCTCAAATGTTGTGTTCTATAATTAATGCCATCGATGGTACTTTAACCGGAAACATATTTTATTTTTGTCGCAAATAGTATCTGTTGGTTTATTTCCTTTTGCCGTTCTCATTTCCTAGGATGGAAGATTTATTTTCGTTCTTTGATTAGATGTTCCAATGTTTCTCTAACTAACAGCATAAACAAAAATGTGCTTGTTATGCCTGAGATTCTTTGCAAGCAGTCTTCATCTTCATGTACATATGTCATATTAAGGTATAAAGCATTTATTCCAAAATCGATGAATTTAATGAGGTGTTTGTAGCGTCAAAAGGTTCTACGTGTAGCTTGATATACCGAGTTTGTGTATCTAAATCTCCCTTTAAAGCCGACATTCTCAATGTTATGTATAAAACAAATGGTTACAATTTATATCGAGCTGATAGGAAAATCTGTCCCTCTGGTGAACTACCAATATACATTTGACAAATGTTGAATTCGTCACCAAATCGGAAGTTACCTCTTTAAATTGGTTACTATTTTGTTGAAATAACTAATGATGGGCCCATCAAATTTCAGTTGGGAATAGCTTACCGCCTTCATGAGTGTATCTATCCAAAGTTTACACAGTCCTACAAAGACAGTCTTCACTTCATATCGATATCATCCTGTGAAAACTATAATTGTAACCTGCTTCAAAATACTTTGCAGATATTTACAAACAAAACCAGTACTCTTAGCCTAGAGTATATCAACACTGCTAATCCAACGCATTTTAAAATTACCTCATCAACCCTTCTGGACCTTTTTCTTACAAGAAACTCTGTGTCTGTGGCAGCCAATGTGTCTGTGTCTGCATTCTCAAAACACGATTTGATCTCAGCGACTTTTAAACACCCTTTGCCGCAAAAAACACCCTCTGTGTTTAACTATGAGGATTTTAGGGAAATCAACTGAAATCAGTTGAAAGACCTTCTTCAGGTAAATTGGAAATATGTGTATTTTTAGTTCGGATGTTCAACAGTTAACACTTTGAATACTAGAAGCCATAAAACAACGAAACTTGGCTTAGAATCGATGATAAACGAAACGTTTTATAAACATTTTGGATTTAGTGTTTATATGAAAATAGGGAAAGCTAAGAAGCGGATCTACACAAACCAATTTAACTAATTCTTACTTACTTACTTAGGTGGCGCTACAGTTCGGGGTGAACCTTGGCCTCCACAAATTATTAATAACATTCTACCCGTTAAAAATTTGAGAAAAAATTTTCGAGGCCTTGGTAAAATTCCTAATATAAACCGTGACTTCTTAAATACTGAATTCATTAATGTTCAAAGTACTTTGTCTGATGTTGGCGAACCCAGTTTGCTTGATTATTTCGTTACTCTTGGCATAGTTCGCCAAACTAAGAACATCTACAAGAAAGCTTTTTAACAAGGTGAAGCGCAATGGAGACTGCGAATGAGCTGCTTACTTTGAAGCACTCACTAAGTACAACCAAGAAATTAGAAGAAAAGAACAATGGAAAAAAGTCCGCCAATAACTTTTCGACATTCGAAGCAGCGCACTAATCAAATCGGATTAATGAAAAAACCTAATGGGACCTATGTGGAAAACAGTCTACAGACGCTACAGCTCTTAGCCGAAGCCCACTTTCCAAATTCGATCACAACATCTACTTATTTCTCCTGACAATCATTTCTAGATAAGGATCAATAGACCTACCAGAGAGGACCAGGGAAGAGGTCAAGAGAAATTTGCCTTGAAGGCAAAATAAAATGAGCCATCAATTCAATCCTCCAAAACGGTATCGCATAAATAACCCCGCTTCTTATCAACATATTTAGAACAAGCTATGCCTGGGGTTACATACCAAAAAGTTGGAAAGAGGTGTCGGCTAAGTTTATACCCAAAGCAGGTTGGAGACCAGATCATATATCTCCTATCCTTTCAACTCATATCAGAATTATGATACCATTATTTTTTTTTCTCCTTCCTGGAAGGTGGCTTAGCTTACACCGATTGTAAAGAATCCTGCTACTCATTTGACATCACCCGAGATTCGACTAATTTCTATTCTTTCGTTTTTACCCAAGTTACTCACGCTTTCACTGACTCTATTTTTATCAACGATTAAGATTTGATACACTTCCATAGCTACATATAGATTAACTTGATATATTGTGACCCGCAAGATTTTCTCTAGAGTCCATCCTCTCAATGCTTACCTAGTAAATATGTATATGAATATTTCTTAGTCAAAATTCTTTGTTACTCGTCCATATCGAATAAACCTTAAACCATACTCCCAGAAGACAATAGAGAAAGATAATGTTTTAAAATGCGAATAACATTTGATTTATGGCACCGAATTTACCAAAAATTTGAAGCATTATGTGGAGTGTCTACCAAGTTAAACTTCGCTCTGAAGCGACTGAACTTTCTTGATCTACAATCCAAAATTAATACCTCACCCGAACGTATGCTATCAATAACGTGCCATATCGATTTATCTCGGCATTTAAAGTCGCTTTCTGTGCAAAGAGAATACAAAAATAAAAACCTTTCGAGTCACCAACCATACCACTATGAGAAAAAGTCATTATCCTAGCAATGCCATGAAGTATATCCATGTAGATACATACGTACATACAACATAGTATACAAAAGTACATGTATGATTTACTGCACAGCAACAGATGTACATATCTCAATATTTGTTTCAAAATGCGATATTTCATGGATTCAAAAAAAAAAATTAAAATAAAACAAAAAAAAAAACAACCGTGGAAATTTATTGGATTAATGGCACAACACGTGCTTGGTCCTTTTAGGTTTGGTTCTTGTAGTTTTTTTTTTGTATTTCGCTGCTACTTTTTTCATCCTGTCGCAATATTCAACATCGTTGAAATTTTTCATAACGGCTCGCAAATGAGATTCGAGGGCGTTCGAACGGTGATAATGAAACTCTTTTGTTTGCATCAAGCCCTGCATGAAAGTGTTTACAAGTGCCACGATATTGAAGGCGAGTCCTTCGTCTGGTTCGTTGGTAGCTGTATGTATATAGTATGTTGCTGTATTTATGATGGAACTGTAGTCTTTCAATCGATAAAAATTGTGATTAATTTATTTTTAATTGCAGTGTTGCTTGCTTCCGGGGAACTTGGCCTGAGGACTCTGTTCAATGCGTCGGATCGTTGGTTAATGTCTCGTCGGTTACGTGGGACATGCCATGGACTAAGATTAACATTACTAATGCGTGAAGGACGTGCGACAAACAGTGACAAATTGAGGGAAGCCCAAAATGAAAACAAAGCAAAAAAAAAGACAACGAAAAAGTGTAAATAAATGAGAAATTGCATCGACGTCGGCTGGTTTTAATGAGGATACTGTAGTTATTTTTTCTTTTTTTTACAAATGAAGGTCCTTCGTTATAAGCGGAATTAATGTCTGAACCAATTATATGAACATTTTTCATTATGAATAATTATGTTCGGCTGTAAGGGGATCTTGACTGAAAAAAACGTGCCGTTGTACCCGTTAAAAAAGCTTTATATATTTTTGGAATTCTGATTATATGTATATTCGGAGTACTTAGATACGTAGATACATATGTTCATAGATACGAGGCTAAGGAAATTAATATGGGGAATTTGGCCACAAGTTGTCAGGAAATTTGTTGTCGTCAATGGCCTTTGGCAATCGTATCTCCCTTTAAGTGACCAAGAGGTCTTGATTTCTCAAACATAGAAAATCTTGTAGTAGCTGCTTAATGTGTACTGTACCCTAACTTTCATTAAAAAGATTTGAAGAAATGTTCACAACATCTACATATGTCCGCCTATAGATAGACAACTTTAGAGCTTACCATAGAACACAAAAGAAAATATAAGAAATCTTAGCAACATGGACTAGAACCTCTTTAGTAGTAATTTAGAAAATAAAATAAGAAACCGGTCGCGGTGGTTGGATCAAATTCCTTCCTAGATATACAGTCAGCCATCAACAACATAAACCCCTCTCCATGCACAGCTGCAGGAAGGTAATAAATAACACATGCTATGCAACTGGATAATAACAGCTAAATACTGAAAGTAGGAAAGGTACAATCCAGAACGGGCTCCAAAAGAAGAAATTCTTTTTCTCCTGTTGTGGATACTGGTGGTGGATATAACTTAAAAGTAATGGATGTAATGAATTCCAATATCTAGATTATGCTCATGATATTAAAATTAGTTATGAAAAAACACGTGATATCATGAAAAGTTGAGCAGCGGGCTGGTCGTCAGCCCTGAAAAAAAAACTGACATGATACTCTAAATGAAAAGATAGCAAAAGCGCTTTGGGCCTCATTTTCAAAGTGCGTTTAATTAGATCTAAAAAACGAGGTTAAGTATCTTGAGGTCATTATGGACAATAAGCTAATTTGCAGAAGGCATCTAGAAAACAGGGTTTTGATGAAAATTGTAGCTTAAAACCGACCATATATGGTTGCCGATAGTAGGGACGAAATATTCCCTTGGATTACTATCGAACATTCAACATATAACGTATGACTTGTCTGGGAATTAGCGGATCCAAGTCGAGTATTCCCACAGCAGATATGGAGACAATCTGAAATTTATTCTCTATAATCGATCTGACTCAGTTTGTGACTGTATTTCAGGCACTGATTTTGACCAAACTCAAGGACGTGGAACTCCCTCGATTCAAGACTAGCTCTGGACAAAATCCAAGTCTTACATTGACTTCGATCGAATTTCTATGGACGACTTCAAAACAATCAATCAGTCCTACAATCATCGAAACTGTATTACTACTACTACTGTATCATAGGCCCCAGCGAAGGCCTATGATATTGTAGCACCATAGGTAGGCTAAGAAGTACATGAAAGGGTTGCAGAATCTATTTCTGTAGCCACGAAAGAGACCTCCAAAAAAAGTTCCTTTAAGTTCCTTATGAATTTCCAAGATTCCTGTCGACTAGTACCAATTATTTATTTCTGACTTAGATGTAATAACCCGATACCCAAATTATACGAAGGCTATCCTATTTACTTACCTTGTTTACATTCTTGTCAATCTCCAGTTCATCCAAGTTATCTGTACAAATGCCTATACTTCTCACACGAAATCATCAATCCAGTTTATTATTTGAAGAACATATGATATAGAATTTTCCTTAAATCCAGTCTCTCTTCCTCTCTCTTTAGGAATAATAAAAAATAAAAAAGTGCGTTTCTACTTATTCGTCTAGTCTGTAACAAAATGCGAGTTAGCAAAACTACTCAAGATTCAATGAAGTAAAAAGGACTCTAGACCAACAACTATTAACTAAAACGTGGCTACTGCAGTGTAAGAAATTTATCACTATACTCGACTAATTGCCATGGCTCAGTGATTTCCTCTGCAAGTTGGCCACAGCCACCACTATATGCCGTACGCCATAACGAAACGCATTACAAATATCTTACTTCACTCGAGCCCCTAAAGTGAAAACGAAAACAATTTCTCGGTGGCGGCACCAACAACCAACCCCATACGCATAACTTTCCAATTTGTCTTGTGGTTTGGCTCGCATCCTTTATTCGCATCGCATCCTTTCTTTTACTTTCGCATCCAAGCCCGTTCTCTTCGCGCCAGTTTCACTTCCTTTCCGTTAAAAGCCTCAGCATTGGGTGGCAGTGTCATTTTTCTCTTGTTTTATGGTCGTAAATTCCGATTTAAAATGTAATTGCGCTAAATGTGAAGTAATGAAGGTACTTAAGTGACATTAGGGTGATATTTATGTTCTCGTTTTCCGGTTTGGGAATGGGTTTTGGCAATGCGGGAAAAGTGAACTAAGGGTGTTGAGTGATTTTTATTTTTTGGTTTTTTTTTTTATTTTTTTGTTTTTATGTGTATTTGTTTGTTTGTTTCTGCTTTTATCCTGGCAAATGTACGCTTCAACATAGAAGTGCATCCCAGTATCTAATCCTGTTTTACCTCGCAAAACATCTCTTATTCCTGTTCAATGAAGTGATTCGACTGTGTAGAATCTCTCCGGCTAACACATAATTGCTTATCAAAATTGCAAAGTTCACTTAACTTAATGCTTATACGAGCAATTATTATCCTTGTGTTCTCTCTTTCTCTCTCTAAACCCACACTATATTCGGGATGCAGTTTTATATGCTCCAGGGGGTCAGTAGCTCGAGGGATAATACCAAAAAGGATTAACAATGAAATTTGATGGCGTTTATTATAATATTTATCGTTCTCATTGTGGCGAACGTAGCTTATTTCCATGATAACCAAGTAATTTATTCATGTTTACATCTAATTAACTTTAAAACAGTTTTAGTGAAGTGGCAGTAATTGTTGAATGTAACCTGGTAGCGGGAATTATTTTGACTTAGACGAGACGAGTTGAGTCAATGGGGTTAATTAAAGGAATTTAAACAGGAAATTTTAACTATGTGCGAAGTAATTAAATCGATTTGGGAGATTTACTTTTTTTTTTTAGTTTAGTAGATATTTAAAATTTGTTGACCGACATAAACATACAACAGGATGAATTAAGGACCTGGCTGTCAGAAAATATGTGATCGATATATTTGAAGTTTAAAATAGATTTGAGATTATGTAAGGTCTAACCTTTATAGGAAAAATAAGGGTGTGAAGTCTTCTCTTCACATTAATACTCTCATAGGTGTTTTCTGGGTTTAATAGTCTCTGCATCAAAATACTGAATTGATGCAGAAACTATTAAACTACCAAAATTGGAATAACGTCAAAAAACATTATTTTTAAAAAAGGCATTTATTTTCCATGAAACAACTATAGAAGCATACTAAACTTGCTAAAAGTCGAAAATAAAATCCTGTTTTGCATGTTAGGTCTGAAGAATTTAAGCAAAGCAAAGTAAACGATACATTTTCGATACTGGTGTCTGGTCCGGCAGCTCGACATCGAACCTAAGCAAGCAAGTCCTAGATGACTGGTTTTCAAGCTTATACTCATCTTGACGTGTTAAAGATAAAGCAGTCTTCAGTCAATCGCTTTGGTTAGAATGGCCAAATTTGGAACTATAGGTAAGAAGACAGAGTGATTATTTGACTCTTATACAATAAGACAATATTTGTAGGCATAAAGAAGTGTAGAAATATCCTGTTGGCTTAATCGAACAAGTAAAAGAATAGTGTAATGTCAAAACGCACGATATAGTAGAGACTAGCACTACTCAAGTTTTGAGGTGGCGCTTACGATATTTACGACAAAAAATCGACTAAAAGGTTCAGGTTTCATACTACCCCATAAGAGCCCATTGTTTTAAGTAGGTTATAAATTTTAGTATGTTGTTGATAAGTAATTTGATATACCATATATGTATGTATGCAAACATGGGTCGTAACTGAAAATTTGACTAGATTAAAAGTCCCCACCACCCACCATGCCTGACATCTGGCAGAGGCTATAGAGTCGAGATATTCATACAGGGGAACAATTTGACCGTGTGTAATCATTTTTGCCTCCACATACATATCTGGTGTTATGCGGCGTAGCGTCTTCCTAAGCACCTACATGTGAGACCGAAGGCTGTCTGGTGTATAATTCGAAAAGATATCCATAGTGTGAAAACCATTTAACCCACGAAGTCCACCCACGTACTGTCAGATAATAAGCATGTACCCTTTACAATAGGGCAGCCACACAGACATTTGATAATTTTGCATAGTGGAGGATCGTTTGCAACCTCTACATTTATATATATCAAAATACTCAGTAAAATGCCCTCAACAACTTACTAAAATTTTATAGTAATCAGGGTAGAGGCCACTTTTCTAAGTATTTAAAAATACAAATTTTTGGCGCGACAGATACATGGAACCCAGGGCATAGCTTCTCACAACCATTGATGTTGTGCGTGTTATATTCTTTACACGAATGGAAGGGACCTACTGTTAATGCCGTGTCTGAAGGGCAATTGTTTAATTGAGAAACTTTTTCATGACAGTTTTACTCTCGGATATTTGTCAAACGGTCGCGAGAGCTGAAGCCGTGAAAGAAATTTTAGGTGTTGTCTGGAGATCGAACCTCGAACCCCTCGTTCCGTAGTCCAAAGCACTATTCACTTGAGCCACGGAGAAGCTCACACTTCTTCTTCCAGTCTGTTTTATAATACGTGCTCTGGTAATAAATGAAGGTTGGTCCCTACCTTGGTCTCACGTTTAAAGTTTTTTTTATCCATAGAGAAGATCTAGCCTCTAGGTGTGGATCTAACGTGCATTCTCTTCCCTGTCCGAATTGTAGTACATATTGTCGACTATAGATTGTTTCATTCAGTCGTTTTAATCTATTCGTCGTTAGCATCTCTTAAGTCTCCTTGCATAATTCCTTTTTTTTTAGAGATTGAGAGCACCTTCTTAGACAAGTTAGATGGGTAGCTTTGATAGAGTTTTTTTTACTATATCATACAATTTCTGTCGCTGTCTCCGTCGCTTAAGTTTGCTGATTACAACAACTTCTAAAAAAAAATTGTTGATCAGTACCTAGCAGTCATAAAGTTGCTGAGATTCGAGGGAATATGTCCTGGTAAAGGGGTACACTTTCAGGCAGGATATTACTTCTGTTATCTGACAAAACAACGTACAAAACCCTACCGAGCGTGCATCCAGCATGCACATATCCTTATTTCTATACAATCTCTATCGGCAGATACAATCTATAGGTAGAGTGAAAAATAAAGAGGAATAATAAATAGCGGTAGAATCATTATAATTCGAGGCTTTTCCGTAGTCGGGAACTTACCCCTATGCACATCCCCCAACCTGGAAGACCAGTTCCCTTTTATATCCTTAGGACGAGGAGCCAGATTTTCCAGGGTCAGTAATTCACTTCGGGGATATGAGTGCTGCCGTTGACCCATTTGGGGTTCATCCGCCACCAACTCTTTTCCAACACCCTAGCTCAGTATAAGAGCTCCTTATAGACCTAGGTTTCGAATATGTCAAAGCATATAGTCATATAGGGATGACGCTAGATAGTTTGGCCTAACTGGAAGTGCCTTAGTGAGAAAACACTCCTCTCTTCTCTCTCGTGTGCTACCGTCAACGACCATCCAAAGGGGTTGGTTACCCAATCCAGCCGAGGTACTAAGCACCCAGTAGTTACCAAAGTGAATGTGGAGAGTTGATAGTGAGAGGCCAAGGTGAGAACGCTTGTGCTCTCATATATTCGCACGGCTACCCTTTGGCCACTATTTCTCAAGTACCAAATTGTACTCGATATTCGACATGATTATAAGCAACATATGGTATTGGTATACCAATATTGAATACATGTAAAATGCTTCATTCGGTATTTTTATAGAATTTATTTTATTTAAATAATATAAATTAAATGAATTAGCTGGTCCTTTCAGTAACCCTATAAATTTACTGCCTACTGATCCATAGAGGATTTTCCAGCCACAATTAGTCTCGTATCATTGTATTAGTCAACCCTTCACAACAGCGTGTATAAAATTGAAAGTGACTGATAGATAGTAGGTTTGTTTCCTATCCTTACCCACATCAAGATAAGATGGTATGAATAATTTTCTCAGCTTAATCTAAGAGTACGTCTTCTAGGCATTGGTAATAAATTATTCCCATTTGCGCCACCTACAGATCCACATCATATGTCAAAACTAAATAACATTCCAAAAATCAAATTATATATCACACCCCCACCGAAACCCTTTCATGCATCCTCAGAGTAACTGAATAACTTTTAACGTTCATAAACACCAGCAACACCAAAGGCAGACATAAAAGCATTCAAAAATTAGGATTTAACAAGAATGACAAGTAAAAACCGACAGATAGAGAAAAAGCAGAAAAATCTTCTCCTTATCATCCTTCCACTTTTTGGCCAATCACTACACTTACATTTAACTTACAATTTGCATAATATATTGTCCCACTGAATCCTAGTTCCTTTAATGGTTTAAGAAAAATGTTCACTTCTTAGAAGGAACAAAAGGAACAATTTTACTGAAATAAACAAAGAAAGAAGTTAAGCGAGAAAGCATTTCTTTTTAGAACTTTTCGTAACAGTTCAGCTTTATGGCTCTTTCAGAGGACATGAAGTAAAGTAGGTACACTTTTTCTTTTGATACATATGTACATATAACGAGTGAGTGTTTAGTTGGAAAATGTTTCTTTTTTATTTTTACTTTGCTCATTAAAAGTTGTTTTCAATTAGAGAATTTATTTAATTCTTAGAAATACATGTTTATACATAAGTACATACATGTGAGTATGTATAACTAGATTATATAAGATTTCATGTATTGCGCTGTGAAGGATTAATTAAACTAATTAGTGAGTGCAGAAGAATACAATTTGGTACAATAAGCTAAGTTATTTAGGTTAAGTATTGTATTATTGATTCGTGGAAAAGCGCCTATAATTTACTAAATATGAGACAAGGTCTGTCTTGCTCTTCAGAAATATTTATTAGAAACGTAAGAATCTTCTAAGAATTCGTACTTAGCATTTCTAACTACGCATTTAAATTATGTAGAAAAATAGCATGAAGCAAATAAGGTTGTTATTTGAAGAGCAAAAGGAAGAATAAAAATGAAAACCTGAGATCGTAGCTCACCTTTATGATCAAAAAATACAATTTTTACAAAAAAAAACAGAACTTTTTGAACTTTTTGACAAGAAACACAGAGATTGAACTTTTCCTGTCAAAAATCAAACACTGCCAATTGGACAAATTTGCATAATCTTATAATTCAGATTCAGGCAATCGAAAAATGAATAAGGTGAAAAGAATTCACCCTTATAAGGAAATATCACGGGAATTGATAAGGTTCAATAATGCAGCAAAACTATCATCAAAACGCTTTGTTCTTCTAAGATCACTTCAATTATAGTTTAAGAATTCCTAGACAAACTCAATTATCTAGGAAAAGAACTAAGTCCTATCCTTATGTAGGACTCTAGTGAAGTTGAAGGCAAAAGATAGGGCGATTGACTGGCCTCAGTAAGAAAACACTACTAATACTTATAGGTTTGCTTAACGGATCTTCCAATATAACTCTACGAGACTCACAGAAAACTGGTTAACTGGGTAGGTCAGTTTTTAGTTTGTATATTGTGAGAGATTGAATGTGCCAATCCCAGGAAAAGAAACCTACCACACTCTAGAGTAGTTTAAGAAATCGCTCCAAAGATTAGCTATCTGTTATAACACAAAACTGCATAATACTTCCATTTGTGCAAAAAATATAACTTGCACAACACTAATAAGGTCCTTGAACCTATGTTGAATTTTGTTGAAAATATAGGTATAATAACACCAAATTTTTTCAAAAGAAAATCCCTAAATGATGATGTCTTGGTCTGTAGATCCCTTTCAAAAGTTGTTAGACCCCTAAATCATGCTCCTTGAAGATAGTATCTTCAAGATACCTATGATGTTGCTGGTCTGCGATCACTTTAGAAATAGATAATTGGGTTTAATGGATATTACCAGCATGTTAACAGGCCACTGTAGTATTACGTTAGTAGCATCTTTGGAAACTAGGTAAAGAAAAGGATGTACAGTGCAGATTTTGCATACTGTGTATGGAATGTTTAAGTACTAGCTGACGAAAGAACCACTTGGGTGTGTATTTTCTTTTAAAGACGGAGTTGTCTTTGCTGAATCCACTTCAGATACTTCGGTTCATTCAACCTATTGAACAAGAAGAGGTGCTTTAATTCAAGTATCTCATCGATTAGAGCAATATTCCACGGGGTTCAGTAGCATATATAACCAGCATAATCAATATTTATATTAGAAGCAGTGATTAGCTTAGCTTGTTTATAGGGTAGAATTTTTATAATGGGATAAATTCGTGAACGAGGACACCGAACAAGTTACACTAAATCATCCAAGAGGAGAAAACTTGGCAAATGTTCTTTAATTGATTGATGATTCTTTATTGATTATCCCACACACTATGTGTCGTGTGACACTATCCTGCTAAAACATATGTCCAGTCCGAGCTTTTTTAATTCTGATATTAAAAAAGGAGCGTTATTCTAGGAAGCTTTTTGACTATATTATTAAGGAACAATAGGAAACTGGAGACGACACTGGAACATGATTCTTACAACAGTTGAAACATTCGCAGGTGTTTGAAACAAAATAAGTGGAAAAAGTCAGTCATATCATACTAATAAGAGGAAGTTCGACTTTCAATTTTGAATTTGAATTTGACTTTGAATTTTTTCTTTACATTTAAGAACCAAATCAACGAAACTGTAGCAGTTTCCTAAACAGTCCCTTAGTTTTTGAATCAATGCTCTACATTTATAAGAAAGCATGCTGGTCTTTGCTTTTGATCTTTCCGAAGTTTGCTGTGTCTACATACAGTTTTTTAGGATACGTCTTAAGTTTGCAACCTCCCTGTCGATTACAAAGTCGATTTTGGCTTACGTCTATAGAAGTATTACTTTTTTCCAGTAGTGGTTTCCAAGTAGTTTTTAGTCTGTCTCAGTTGGAAAATTTCATCCCAAAGATGGGTTTGTTTGCTACTTTAACCCGTAGAAATGTAGCAGATTAAATAATGTCATATTCGACTTGTGTTTTCTCTCTTCTTATCCTTAAACTCTGTAGATTAATCTTAGTGAGGAGACCCATACTACAAAGCACCAACATATGTAATTTTGTGTGCGCCATGTGCCAGTTCTGTGATAACTTCCCCATGATATTTTAAAGTTTAGTTGGTATCAACTTTTTGAAGCATCTCCCAGACATTCTGGGTCGACATATGTATTTTCGATCCTGTTAATGACTTCATTTACAGCGATCGATTTTATTTTTTGGAGCCAATTTTCCATCACTCTTCATCACAATTGTTTGAGCAGCTCTGTGGCATGTGGCACCATCTGGTTGGAACCACATATCACTGATGTCAAGTAAATCCAATTCTGACTAGAAATTCAGGATTTTCTTCAAACTTTTGCAGGGATCAGAGAAGTTTCGGCGCTTCAAATTAACAATAGGCTTCAATTCCTGAGTAAGTTTGAGCTTATAAAGGTGTAGGTTAAGATTTTTGCAAAATTCGCCACAAAATTCGTTAACGGAAATGAAAGATTCTCAATTCCTGTGAACGGAGTGGAATCGTCTGATTTGGCTACGTTTGAACTCAAGCACTTACGGTTGCGATATTTTCAGTACTTCGACCGGTACGTTGTATAATATGTTGACTCGCATCTCACCCTTCGTTGATTCGACTATTTTCTACTTAATTTTCATTCGACCTAGTTTCAGTACCTCAGACGGAAACAAGTCTGCAACTTACATCTTGTGTTACAGCATGTTTGTGTCACTTCCTTTCGGTGACACACATATATTGTTCGTAACACGTAACATGCTGTATCGTTTTATCTTCGGTGACCGAAGATTAGTGTATTGCATAGAACTAGTGACATTTTACTCTGTTCTAATAAAGATCCTTTAAAAATTTAAAAATCATTACAAACCCCAAAATAGGTGAAAAAACTGACGTATAGACACTACATTTAACCCTAAAGTGCTTCGTTTTGTCTTGCAGATACGGTATACCAAACAGAGTTGCAGAAATATCTTACCACTTACTTTGAATTCCAAATTCCATGGCTCTAAGCACTCCACTTACTAAAAGGAAATAATAAATATTAATAGGCAGGCCGTAATATACGGAGCTTTCTATTATTGTGAAAGCAAATCTATGTCACATCAATACTATGGAGTCTGCTAATTGTTGAATGTAGTGCTCTATTGAAAGCAATGCATGAAGACGTTAATAACTAGACTATGATAAATTCTACAAAGTATCATTGAATTTCAAATTGCAAAACACTGCATCGTCATCAAATTTATAATTGAAAATGTTTGTATGTGTTTATCCTCTAGAACTGTAAAGGCTAATGGCCCACTTTGGGATTTTGATAAAATTAATAGGTTTTTAATCATTGTTAAGGAAATTTGGTTTGGATATTTTCACATACTCCAAACATCTCCAGTTTAATCACATACCCATTTTTTCCTTCAGTACTACTTAAGAAGTAAAAATTCTTCAAAACACACATTTAAATCCTGCGGTGAACAAACGAAAAATTCCGTATAAATTTAAATAAATGTCGGACTAGGGATTTACACACATTCCTACCACACATAACAAATAGTCAGACTGCTCCGCGTTAACCCAAACCTATCAAGAGTGAAAACGAGTGAAATTCTTAAGAAAAAACCCTCCGTTCGTCCATCCACACATATACAAAGAAATACCTACAAACGTCTTTATCTCTTTAGAGGCCGCTAAGAGCTTCATGTTCTTTCTCATTCACTTACTGAATCCGTCCAATTCCATCGAACACACCATTTACATACGAGCACAAAAAAAAAATCTCTCCCGAGGAATCCCTATTAAACAAAATAAAAGTTAAGTACAACTTCCCTTTTTTATATGACATACCCACACACACTCTCACGCTGTCTGCCATAACATCCTCCACCGACCAGACAATATACGATCTATAAACGTGTGTGTGTTAAACACGGGTTCTCGTACATATGGGATGGATTCTAAAAGATAAAACGGAACAAAAAAAGGAGTCCACGTTCTTCGTTAAAAGGTACTCGAAATAATATGCAAATTGTGTGCGAAGAAGAAGAAGAAAAGTTTAAACGTTGGAAGGACGACGAAGATGATGATTCCACCTGCCATCAGCATTATCCTCTAATACTACCCCAAAGGACGATGGAATCCTCTCGCTATGTCTCGAAACCAACTAGTTGTGGAGAAATCTGTGTGCGTGGTCCTTTACCATTCGAACGAGGCGTTCAGCCATAGTGAATAGAAAATACAACTTGCGGTCTGGGATTATTCGTTCGTGACGGTAGTTTTCCAATATCATATCCGTTTTAGATATTTTGACTTTTTTGTTTTTTTAAGGGGTTCACACTTACTTCCCCGAGAATTGTAGAGAAACGAAGGCGGCCTGAGGTCCTTCACTCTGTCTTTACAATGTGTGATAAAATTGTATGAATATGGTTTTGTCGATATGGCTGTCTGACTGTGTGGGTTTAGGGGGCGAGGGGAGGGAATGGAAGGAAAGCTCTTGTAGATTTCCATAAGGACTTTAAATGATTTTATGTGTCAGTTTTATATCGACGGGAATGGTAAATTTTGATTGCGAATTAATGAGAACATAATGTGAGGTGGCACCGGAAATGGGTCTCAAGACAATCTATTGTCGGTGACAGTGTTTGTGTGTGGGTGTGTTTATCAAAGGGAATCGTTACTTTCTAGGTAAGGATTTGAGTGTTCCATTAGCTATTTGGGATTTGGGGTTTCATGCGTTTTAGTTGTAATAGGTAATCAGTTTCGAGTTGAAGTAGATGTGTTCCCATATGAAGTTTGTTTGTTTAAATCGTATTACAAAAAGGTGTTTGGTTGGATTGTTTATAAGTCGCTTGGGAAAATCTATTTAATTATTGTACCTAATCAGTGGCTAGAAACGGTCAATTTGGGATAGCTTATTGCTCGTAAATAACTTTAGTTTGATTAGGGTACGTATGGTTGTCGTAAAGATTAAATCACTACTACCGTATAATGGTGTGTAAAATTTAATTGGGTAATGCTTAGTATTTCGTCTAACTACGACCCCAAGCTTTTGAATAAAATACAAAGAGTATACAAGCAGCTCTTTTTAGTTAAACTTCTGATTAAGCTATGTTCCCAAATAAATGGCGCTATCTAAGGATGAATCCATGAAGTTTGGGATGTGTGTAGAATATTTCATTCCTCCAAATGAACAGAGTAATCTCAGCTTTGGTGGAATTATTAATGAGGCTAAGGCTGTTAGTCCAGGGGACCAATGTCGTGAGAGCCGACTGCATGACTTCAGCCATTAGAGTATATATATTTCCTTCTGAAAAGTATGCTATGACTTCGATAGGGAATTACTATCCACAGTGACCCCATGAGATAAAAAGTCTCCCAAGACTTTTAAGTTACGTTAGGCTAACAGATTTTCACAGCTTTAGGTATTTAAACGCCCTCACTTATATAGGACAAGATCCGCCTTATCGATAAAAATACTATCATTCTTGTAGATTTCACTGATTCAAAATTATTTGGTTGATTGGTTTGGAGTGAACCTCTTGGTAATGCACTCAGACTAGAAAGAGGTCCATTCTTCAGCTACTTATTAAATGCGGTAAGATCACACTGTCTAATCCTGGTTATCCTTTCATGTTATAGAAGCCTATATACTACTTTTCATTCAATGTCGGCCATACTAGCCTAGCGTTATTACATTACTTTAGGTGGCACCATCTATTTTTTGAATTATTGACTGCATTAGTTTGGAATAGGTACTTAGCAAGGAAAATTGGAGGGTCGATGTCGGATATGCTTATCCTGTACCAGAGGAACCCTCTCAAGCTATTCCATGCTTTCGTGTTTTCATCTGCCTTCATCTGAGAAATCCCATTCAATTACATGTACTACATTTGGTTGCGGCCAGTGACCGTTGTGTGTTTCTATTGCTTTTGGCTTCATTTACCAATTGGCTTATTAGCAACAGAAGCCTCATCCTAAAACATTGCCCGGCAGTTGCCGATTGGTGTCTTCCTTCTGTATATTTTAGCTCTTTCAAGGAGATATTTTAATCCACCTATATTTAGCAATAAGCATGCTGACGCAGATGTTGATGGCGTGGATTCTATGTCGTCATGCGGGCATCCTATCCTGATGTTAGCCAGGTTTTATTTTTGCATAACTTTAGCAACGTTACTGCGAGGTCTTTTGTATATTGTACCGGGATGGAGAAGTTTGATCTAATAAGGTTTAGGAAGGCATCAAACCTTAAAGTTCATTGTTGAAAGAAGTGATCTCTTTTGTATGCATATGGTCACCTCTACATCCTTTAGTCCATATCTGATCTTGAATTCCCTAGCATGTAGCTAAGGAAGAGACCCGCAGTAAGATAACAAGCGAGAACCTGATTTTTCGACATCGGCGGTATCTGTTAGAAAAGATTTCTTGAAGTTCGATTACTCCTTTACTCCACTTCGCACCTTAATTGAAACATCTGTTCCCTTCTAAACAATAATGCTAGCGATTTTACTTTGATTGATGAGATCCGAGGGAACCCGGAACCTTACCTTATCCTGTGGAGAATGTGTCTATGATCCACAGCCTATAAGTTGTCTCCTAGCTTGTTTTCCTACCTACCCTCCACCTATACCTTGCTAAGTAGTAAACCTTTTCTTTGGCTCCAAATTATTCAGTGATGCTCTTTGTACGTAGATTTGCGGGAACTGGCAGCTCATAGCTCTTATTTGGTTCCTAATTTTCTAAGTATCATGTCGATGCATCTTTATTGGTTGAACAATTAATCCCATTGAATTTGTTTTGCCAGTGCTTACTCGATTCAAAAAGATATCTTATTGTTTGCTAAAAGTTTGGAATTTTTTTGGGTTGGGGTCACAATAACGAAAATCCAAAATCCGAAATATAACGATATAACAATGTAACAAAGCATCTAATCTTTTTCGGCGCAGGGTCATAAGTCCACAATTCGATTTGTGTATAAACAGTGGAATATGTTTATTGTAACCCCCCTGCTTGGAGTCACTGTTGGATTTGGAGTAGGTACGAGATTGGGTATATGCAAAATTTCTTAAAATCCATACAAAAATTTTCATATTCGGGATTTTGGAATTTTGTTTTTCGGGATTCTGTCCGACTCTTAATTTTTTTTATCTCTTTTAGGCAATGATAGACTTTTAAAACTTTTCTGGCACCAAATTATTACCCTAAGCTGCAAACCATATCACAGTAAACTGGTATAAGCCCAAAAATGCTTAAAACAGTTTTAAGTTCATAGCGAGTTAGGAAGGAAGAGTGCCTGGCATAATTCCAATTACATTTCGTAATAGACATAGAAGTCGTTCATTCATTCATCTGTCTCATAGATGAAGAAAATATTAAATTAAGACTTATCTTGAGTTAACTAATAAGAACGGCGAAAAATAATTATTTTAAAAATTCAGACCTTATTTAGAAGCTACTAATACAAATCTCAATATTTCCAAAGTTTTCCAAAGAAGAAAGTAGGCGATAATAATGTGGCTTATCCTCTTGCTTCCAATCATCCATTAATAAATTGTTATTATCTTGTACATATTTCGAAATAAAAGAAAAATGAAATCTTCTTGATTTTAGTTTGCTTGTCACGTTAAAAAAAAAAGTCGAAAAACATTTTCAACGAAAAGTTGTAAAACAAAATCGATTTTTTTATTTTTATTTTTATATTTTATAAAATAAAAAAGTAAAGGAAAGCACTCTGATTTGAGTCAACTAAATGCATTCGCCACAGCACCTAAATGGTAAAAGTTAAAAGTTTTCAACTGATTTTGTTCATGTTTCTCTTTTTTTTTTATTTTGAGATACCAAGTAGTAAAACAACTCGAATATGCATTCGGGTGTTACTGCACAACATAGATATTTATTTCGGTGGTATTCTTCTAAAAAGACACGAGAAACTTTTCGCTAAGCGATTTGTTTTGTTGAATTTTTTATTCAATACTTTTTGCTATGTAAATTGTATAGAAATCTTATCGAGTATATTGGACGAAGGAAATTTGTTTTTTAAGATTACTGCAGAAGTTTGAAAAAAGATTTGAGGTGGTGTTCGTCAATACTTACATATGTATAGGTATGTAGGTATGTTGAGAGTTGTCAATAATATACAATGCATGCGTAGTAACTGTCTGAAAAGTGTATCTCAGGGGTATAAGGACTTAAAATATAGGCTTGAAAAAAATCTTATTAATTAATCCTGCTTCTATATTTGACGGTAAAGTCCAGATAGAGGACAATGTAGTCCGAATTACTAGGAGTAGTATTTTGGCCGTTTAGGATGCAGTTGCAAGGATTCCCTAAGCCGTAGTGCTGCTTTAGCCGCGAAGATGGAAGAAGATGGAGCAAAGTTTCTAGTGCAGCTGTAGGAGTAGTTCTAAGGGTGCCCGTTATTCAGACGCAAGATAACCTTTGAGCTTATACAACCAAAGAAGACAGCAGATTCAGACAGAAACTAGGGACTTACTCCAAAATTATGCCTCAAATGTACACCTTAGCTATTATACCCATTCTTCGCAAAGTTACTGTGATAAGAAAACTGAAAGAACTACAACGTCTTATCGAAATACGGGAGATGTTTTCGGTATATATCTCAATCTTATTCCCAAAATATGTGAATTATATTCTATGTACCTGTAACACATGGTCACATAGATCGGTTCAAACTTTACCATTTCAAAATCTTAAGGTACAACATTTCGGTACACTCATCATGAATGCCGCAAATTGAACTACCCAATTGTTATTCCAAAAAAATATTGGAAACAATTCTTATTAAACTTATCCAGTTAGACCAGTGCTTAGCAAAATGGTCCCCAGTTATGCACTCTAAGTCGGTTGAGCTTCATCTTGTACTCGCCACCTAAAACGGGGAGTTTCTCTACCGCATTCTACCTTCGGATTGGATACCAGGATTCTGCCAGCTGAATTTGTGTTGTATGTAACTTCTAGAACTTCTAGAATCATGTGGTACTAAATATTTGATCGGATTTTCATCGCAAAATCATTCTCAGCCATGGGACCCATTTCTAACTCAACAGCTTCGTTAGCCAAAATCATTGAAGTAATGTCATTGGATCCCAAAATTTCAAATTATTTGTTTGTAACGGGCTCCATCCTGGTGGATTTATTGAACAATACTTCTTCAGCAATGATGCTTGCAACACAGTCAAAGTCAATGGAGGACCATGTTGACTGACTATTTTAGTATAAATTGGAAAAAGATGACTTGGAGCGTATGTGGTTTCAATAAGGTGACGCCACACAACATACAGCTGGCCAAACAATCGAGTTATTCAACTCAATTGGCCACCTCGTTCATGTAATTTGACGTTTATGGCATTTTTCCTGGGCTGTATCAGGCTATATTAATAAGTTAGAGACTTTGGACGACCTCATTGCCAACATTGAATGCGAAATTGCCAGTTTATCGCCCGATTTATCTGAAAAAGTCATGGAAAATTGAATATTTGAATGATGTTGTATTCATAAATTAGATTAATTAATTAAGATATCTTAAACACAAGCTGTATTGTTTCAAAAAAAATCAAAATGTGAAAAACCCTTTTCTAAGAATGATGAAATAATGATTTTTGGAGTTGATCCTGATTTCAATCAAAAACCGATTTTGATATTATTTGGCTGTGGTTGCCGATACTCCCGTTCTCTTGACTATATTGAGATTTATAAATATGTACTACGTGCAATAATGTACATATCTACATGTATGTCTAATACACCACCCACATAGGATAAACTGCAGAATGGTGAAATGAATCCAAAATCTATTCAATGCTTCTTGCAATTAACAATATAGACACAAATATAAAGCAGCACCTACTACTTGTAAATATAATCTCGTTAAAAAGTGTAGTGGTTTGCTTGATGATCCTTGGCTAAATTTTTCTTTATTATTCTGTTGTATATCATTTATTCAAGCTTTATAAAATCGGAAATGTTGTTCAATTATTTTTTACTTTTGTGTTATCCTTCACTGATGATACTTTCTTCTTTAATTTTTGTGTCTTTATTGTTATTTCTATTTTTATTATTTTTAATATTAATGAGATAAGTTTTACTCGACGTTTAATGAGTTTTAAACTCAAAGGCAATTTTCGGCACAGAGTCGAGGGAGAGGAATCGTCCGACAAAAAAGGGATCACAGCATCGTAACTTTTTCATATTTAATGACTTTGTTGTGTCCTCTCCGACAACCGACAACCGTCATCGTCATCAACCTCCCAGCAGTATACACACCCATCGTTAATATGAAACTTGATCCTTTTCAAAGCGATAGACACTAAGGCCGACCAATTGATAATCCCCACCCATCCACCTATAACTATTTTTTCTGTTTTTCTTCCGATAGTACAACTCCGTACTATTAAATGGAGTTAAGAAGACCAAGTTAGGGATGGAGCCGTTGGAAACTTTTTCGCTAACGCGCGAATATTTGAAATGTTATTTACTCGACAACACTTCCACTGCATTATCCCTACACTGAAATGAATTAAATTATAAAACAAGAACTTTGAGGAATATTTTCACTGTCATATTATATTTATAGAGTGAGCTCTTCGAGAACACTGAAACCAGCAGTGGTGGGACGTTGTGGCCCGTTGTGGATGGGGTAGGTGCTCAGATTCTAAGGTGGGAAGCAAGTAACCCACAAACAGAGCCTGAACAGAGAGCACACCCATCCAACTAACATCCTTATATAGAAATTTTCCTACAGCGAAATGCTTTTAGTTTATCGCAATCTGGTGGAGAAGAAAACATTTTTGCGAGTTACCTCGTCATCGTCGTACTGGTAGTCGCGTCGGCATCAGTCTTAATTTATTAATGATTTAGAAACTTTGGTACATATTAGTGCGCTGTGACGTCGAGTTATCCTACAAGTTATGGCCTTTACAATTCACTGGCAAGCAAAGGAATAGTAAAAGCAAGAGGTGAATTGGATTGATGTGACATCTGGAAGAAAGAGTAAATACGAAGTTTCTGTTGAAACCATGAGACGGTTTTAAGATGGGTTTCTAGCGAAATGATGACGCTTTCTCGCGGTTTAATTATTAATTATGAACACTGATGCAAACATTGCAATGTATCCTGCTTTCTCTCTGCACAATTAGACCGCAAATTACCTGACATAATTATGTATGTGGTTCAAAAAACAAAATTACCAAGGAGCTTCGGTTGGCCGGAATATGTCAACAAATTAAAATGAATGAATTCGCACAGACGGAGATATCCTTGGTATCTAAATCTATGTTGGGTCTTCCCGCATTTTCGAACAGGATTTTAATAGACGACTGGATTTCTTACGAACATGATTGTGTGTAATTGACTTGAAAGGATCAACGTATGTATATTCCCGGACGTCTGCAAGAAATCACGGTATCTCAACTAGGGCCAAAGTCTGTTCAATCGGCTTTCTACGAGGGTCGGTAAAATTCCAAAACAAGATCTGTTTCCTGGTTGTTTTCGATCCCAAAAAACAAAACTTCCCACATTCATATAATCCTTCTGTTGCGGTGATATGTCAGATTTATTCCGTCAACTTGAAAAGAGGTGTTAACCTCAAGAGTCACTAAGCCAAGTACAGAAAGATGAAGGACTGGAGTAGGTCACGAACGCTTGAAGTAATATGTATATACATAGTAAGCGATCTAAACTAGGCGATGCTTCTGAACTGCTTCTGAACTGCTTCTGGCGAACTGCTTGTTCGCTATCTCTAAGTAAACCATGGTAGATTAAAAGCCTGTTGGATGAAACATCAGCTTCTGTTTTGGGCATCGCATGACTTATCTGCAATGCAACCCCTAGGTTTACGGCCAATTTAATATGCCATTAACGGATTCACCATCAGTCATCAGGCATTCACGGATAATTCAAACAAAAACAAGGGATATTAGTCCAAAGGTCAATGAAGATAAAACCAAATATTTGCTATCAACATACATGTGAACATGTGTTTGGCAAAGGAACTGGGTTCAGTTCTACTATACGGTAAGCAGGAAATGGGAGCAGATCTTGTGCGTGCTATGGTGGATAAAGTCAACATATTCACTATTGAATATTCCGGTGCCAGTGAGACAAAGCACAGATCAAAGTACCGACAATATAGCAGGCGTAAATGATTCAGTTCAAAATAAGCCAAAGCAGTCGATTCCACTCCGTTCACAGCAATTGTGAATCTCTCAGTACACATTGTGTGGAATTTTGTGTAGAGATCTTGACCTACACCCTTACAAGATTAAATGAATTGAAGAACTGAAGCCTCTTGAAACACTGAAACTTCTTCGATTGGGCTTTGCAAAAGTTTGAAGAAAATCCTAAATTTCATCGAAAAATCATCTTTGGCTTTATCAATAAGTAAGATATGGATTATTGGAAAGCAACAAACCCACATGTGCTTCAAAGCTCTCCAAGTGACCATGTGGTGTGCATTTCATGCCAGAGATGTGATTGGACCGTATTTTTTTGTCGATCAAATTGATAGCCATGTTATGGTCAATGGAGTTCGCTATCGTGCTATGTTGGAAGATATGTGGTGATATGTGGTTCCAACAAGATGGTGCCACATGCCACACAGCTGATCAAACAATTGATCTATTGAATGAGAAGTTCGGTAATCGTGTAATCTCGAGAAATCGGTCGAATAACAAACTGCAATAACAAAATGGATAATTGATAAGAGATGGCTCATCAGAAGTTTTGATATTTGTAGTAGCAGCCACCATGCTCCTCGTACAAATGATTCAAAAACTCTAGATAGTATAAACTGCTATACCAACTTCCCAAATTAAGCAAAAGGTATTTATATATTTTTATTATTTGCGTATCAGGTCATATTGGAAGTGTAGGTAGTAAAACCTCTGACGCTCGTGAGATCATGAAGGAACTTAGATGTTGTCTGGGAATCGAACCTCGATCCCTGCGCTCAGTAGACCAACGCACTAAACACTCAGCCACGTACACACAAAATTTAGACGCTGCAAACGTAGAATCAACATCTCGGTCGCATATTCTTTATTATGGGGTTTGTCTTTCGTCAGATAGTTCAGAATTCTATTTATACGTCTTTTGTCGAAGGCAAGATTATTTTTCGTGCTAGTCCTACAAGAACCAGTTGAATCATCTTGGGCTACACGATGTCTTAGAAATCTAATCCATTCCAATTTCTAATTCTAGGCTAAATTGATTTTGTTGTTCATTATAAGTGGACGGAAATTTGCTTAGGTGTACAGGTGTCCTTACAGGTTTAATTACAAGTACTTGATATAAATTAACCTCTATCCCCCCCTTCCAATTCTGTTCAACCCTCTAACGATCTGATATGAATGAATTTCGTAAGAGGGTGAGAATCATGTATACAACTGAATAAGGCAATTTAATACTTACTGCACCCATAAACCACATACATAAGTTCGTGACCACTAGAGTACCCTATCAGCAAAGTGCGCAATTTATATGGTAGGTGTCGATTTCTCACCCACATCTGCCAAATAATTAGGAAAGTATGTACCACTTTATGACAAAGTGAATAACAATGAACCGTAACAGTTCAGGTAACATATTCAAATAGGAGCACACTCCTTTCAGATAAAAACCCCGAGCCTCTTATTCGCAATCTATTTAACACCTCCAACTCTGCTTAACGAGATCTCAGATGTGTAGGGTATTCAATGAGCGTAAGAAATCGCTTTTAGCACTCTGAATAATATTAACTTGAGAATTTAATTCTCGCACAAACATAAACATTATCCAGCGATTTTTTGCGCCAAAATTACAAAACTTTATCCACTTCAACAGCGTCAGCGGCGGCGACGACGACACGGTGGTGGTGGTGTTGGTGGTGGTGGTGGTGAAGTGGACAGGTTCGCCAAGTATCCGGAGACAATTTCATTTGCATAAACGCGGCCAACAAAAACTTTTCACTCACAAAATGCTTTTGATCCATCAACTTTTTTTTTACTCCTCCTTTGCCGTTTTTCCGTTAAAATTTTACATTTCCATGAGGGACGAAATAAAAATACAAAAGTGGCACTGGCGCGCTCAGTTGGCCCCTTAAAAGCCAATGGACGGCAACAGCGACACGACGACAGACGAACATCTTCAAATGAGTTTACCTCATTATACAACCAACATTTAGCCCAAACCAGCGTCCATAATTTCGTCGTGACTCCTCTCCGGCAGGGCAGACTTCTGCGCTCAACTGTTGGTGCTGCTTATCTTATGGCCACAAAAATGCTTAAATTTCTCAAGAGCACTCTTCGCAGACGGGGTGTATGCACGATGGTGTTAAGGGGAACACTTGAGTTTGAGGCACTCCGAGAAAGTGAAATTTCGCAAATGACTCCCAAAGGAGAAGCAAATTACCAACGCCCCTTAAAAAAGTGAGTGTAGAGGGTGAGATCTGCACCCTCATAGAAACGAACGTAACGTAACGCAGAATGGAACACAACCAAAGGACCTAAAGCGAAATTATTTAAGGCGACCGCGGGGGGTGTGAACAAAAAAAATATGAAAACTTTCTGGTTGGCACTTTTAAGAGGTTTGGAAATAACAAAATAATTGTACCACAGGGTAACCATCGCGTAACATGTTCAATGGTGGGGTCCAAGTGAAAAATCGTTTAATGTTGAACCATTTCTACTTTTAAACATCTCGTCCCATTTGGCTGCGTCCAAATTAGGTGTGAGAAGGAGCTGTGCACAAAGCTGTAAGTGCTGGTCCTTGGGCACCAATTTAGAGTACCTACCACGTGCGGCATGGCAGAATGCGAGTCTGGCAAAATAGTGCAATGAACGAAAGTAATTTAATACTCGACACGAGGTGGATGTTAGCAGGCTCTATTGCATATAATTACCCCGAGAAGGGATGTAAATTTTCAGCTTGACGCATTTATGCCCTCTGCTCGGTTAAGCGGAACGTATAGAACTTTAAGAATTATAAATTATAAAAACAGAAACTTTCGGCTATATATCTTAGTACCTACTTTGCTTTCAAAATGTATTTGCTACTGACTAAGGCTCCAGCAGAAGGCCAAAGCCAACTAGTTTCAAACAAATCTCCTAGTTCAACGTTTTATGGTAAAATTTATATTTATGGCTCGAAATATTTCTCCAACTTAAGGAGTACGTTGTTAGAAAAATATGCCAGAAATAGTCTTCGACAATAATACGTACCACATCGACGCTAGAGCTTTTATGAAGCGAAGGATGCTCATGACGTCTAAGGATACCAATTTACTGAGGTCATCAAAGCTAGATGGCGCAATTGTGCATATGAAGGCGAGAATAGTATATATGATATTCAACTCGTATAGCCAGCGAGTGACTCCTACCTTCAAATTTTTTACGGCCTTTGTAGTTTAGCCTTCCTGTTCAGTTTCCTATCAAAAATAAGACCGAAATATTTTGCATTACTTTGTTACTTATTGTCCAACGGTGTGAGGTAAATTGTCACGTTTGTGCCCATTTCCCCACACATTTTCGAAGAATTTGTTCATTGTTTGCGGGAAGCTTGCCGAAAATTAAGTTCTCTTTAAACCAACTCATCAATATTTCTAGAGCTCATGCACACACTAAATAAGTTAAAGTATTCTGGTGTCATACCTCCTGCAACAAGGTGCAAAATGCCTTAGACTGCAGGACTCTTCTCTTTTGCCTTATTTCATATTCAGTTCCTCGTTGGTCCTTATCGAAATCCTAATATATTCGAAAAATCATAAAATCTTTGTATTGGAGTATTGATTTCCGCAGGTGTTGTGCGTTATTTTGTGCAATCTTGTATCCTAGCAAAGTATGAATTTCAATTTCAAACCCCAACAAGTTCTCTTAATTAACTTAAATGCTAGAAAACTAATTTATAAAACATGTTGATACTTTAATATCTAAAATAATAGTATAACGATACGATAACATGATGTACACCTACACCGTAAATATTATCTGCAACAAGGAAGCCTTCGAATAAAGCCCACAAGTTTATCCAAAACTTCGACATCCTTTCCGTATTACCCAATAAACATTTTTCAATATTTATTGCCACCCCAAACATAATAAATCCCATTTCCTCTAGACCAAAGCACATACAAACAAACAAACAAACAACAACGGATAGTCGAAAATACGCACATGGATTACAGAAAGCAAATTAACCAATGTGCTCGGATCGATCTGAGTACCTATCAATGGCTGCATAAAATTGCCAATATCCTTTAGCCTTAAACTTTGAGAGTAAACTACATCTTCTACTTTCGTAGATACATATATAACCTACCTCTTGTGCTTTCATCTCCGAAAAAGGAATGCAGACTACAATGTGTGTATTCCCTTGCCACTTGACCCAAAATACTTACAAGGATACACGGTGCGCAGGTGAACTGAACACTGGCCGACATAGTATTCATGGACCAAGAAGAGCTTAAGATAAAACCCATTATCCTTGTAAGGTTCATATTTAAATTTGTATCGAGTTAAGTCGGCAAACCTTATCACAGTGCATTGTAGTAATTTTGCTTTAGCTTTAAGGAAAACAATTTTCAGGAAAACACAGGAAAGGGAGTACCACTCATCGGCATTGTTTATCCCATATCCATGCACATATGTACGCGCAGGGATAGGCCGGACCTGTGTACACAGCAACTCGTATACAACAAATTGTTTAAAAGCGACCATACAGTATGAGCTGCTTATACCTAAAACGGAGGCTGCTGATGCTGACTTTGAAGGAGACTAAGGAAGCACAACAACACTAATAGTGGCAATAGCAGCAATTCCACAGAGCAACGGACCGCATATTGAGCCTGAAGAGTTATCTTGTCGGACAAAAAGTTTTCCGTAAACTCTCTCACCCAAAAACTATGGAGGCAAAAACTACTATGAAATAGCCCCCAAGGGCATCGTTTCAAAATTATGACAAAGTACAGCGTACTTTGTGTTACGCTCTGGTGAGAGGGTCTGCCTTTCGGGGGTGGCATGGACAGAGACAACTTTTAGAGAGCATCAAAAAGTTTGTGCAGTTTACAGTGCACTTGGTATCAAGCGAGAGCCTTTGATTTTCCACTTTTCATTTGCTTCTTGCTTTCGCGTTTTTTTTTTTTTTTTCCTTTTGATTTTTGTGTACCGCTCACCATTTTGTGGAAGAATTGGGTAGAATTTTTCTTTGGCATTGTATTTGCCAACCATGTAGTTGATATTGGATTCGAAGAATCCTTGCAGATAGATTGATTGTTAACCATTTCACTTGATTGCTTCAAATATCTATGTCTTGTTGCAAAAAACTTATTGGAAGTCTAGGGGCATGTTCTATATTGAGGAAATGCTACAAAAGCCTCAGTTACTTGAAAGGAATAATGCTGCTGCTGGGACTTTAGCAAATTGTTTCTTCAGTCGAATTGAATTCATAGCCTACAGTTGTGTCAAAATTAATCTCAACCTCACTTTGAAGTCTCGCAACATCAGGAATTGGTTCATTTCTTTTAAATTGATAGATTCCAATCTCTAACCTTTTCGCTAATTTTTCGAATATCATCCATGAAGTGATTAGATCATTTCAATGAAGTGAATTCATGTTTGGATTGGTTTTTTATCACGAATACATTCTGAAAAATATATGTTTGAATATCCTGTTCTCATAATCCAGGTAGATTCTGAATGCTACGCCAGGTTACATTAATTGCTTCGGCTGTTAGTACTTCTAGGAATGTTTTAAGCTGTACCATAATTTGAGTCATTTCTGTCGATTGGAAGATATATAACCTGTCGATCCTTTTAGATAGATGATAAAATACACTGTTTAATTGGTCACCTTTTAGAGATTAACAATGGTGGAGTCCTGTTACATTTTAAAAGGCAATTGACTTTTAGAGCATCGGGCTCTATCGATTTCTCCCTCTAACAACCTAAATTAGATCTTATAAGCAGTTCGTAGCCGAAGCATCGAACATATCAGTAGATACTCTGAGTTGCTGACAAGCTTATTCATGACTTTGGTGTTGTCTTAAAATTAATTTTCGAACCTTTATACACTTTGCCTTGAATACTCACCTTAGAGATCCGGCGATACATGGACCCAAGGCGTAGATTCTCACTACCATTCGCGTTGTTCGTGTTATATTCTTCGCCCGAATGGAAGGAGGCTAGTGGTTAATGCCGCGTCCGAAGGGAAATTTTTCTTTGAAAAGCTGAAGAATTTGTCAGATGCTCGCGAGACGTGTTGCCGTGAAAAACTTTTGGTATTGTCTGAAATTCGAGCCTCGAACTTCTAGCTCAGTATTCCGACGAATTTACTATCGCAATATTTTATCTTAGAAAATGACTTTATAACACATTTTTCAGTTTCGTGATACGCCTCATGAGAAAAACTGGTTGGTAGGTAGAGTGTACCTTGTGATTTCGGGCAGTACGAAAGGCAATTTGGTCGCCTCTACTTCAAAGGGTAGTGAGGCGAATATATGAGAGCACACGATAGCTTCCATCAACTCAGACCCTATACCTCCGCGTTGGTGGATGCTGAGTGCCTAGTACCTCGACTAAAAATTGGACAACCAACCCCTTTGGTAGGTCGTTGGGGGTAA
Organism: Xylota sylvarum; assembly: GCA_905220385.1. Classification (NCBI taxonomy): domain Eukaryota; kingdom Metazoa; phylum Arthropoda; class Insecta; order Diptera; family Syrphidae; genus Xylota; species Xylota sylvarum. Next base: position 22,045,016 of record LR999958.1, read on the forward strand.
CAGACGAGAGTGATTTCTCACTAAAGTCCTTCCTCGTGATCCAGGCGGCAGCGGACGAATTCCCCAGATGCAATCAACGGTGGCGTCTTCCAGTTCCTACCAGAATTTGTTCGATATATTCGAATCCCAGGTCTATAGGGATCTTCAACACTGAGCTAGAGTGTTGGAAAGAGCTGATGGCGGATGAACCCTTAATGGGCCAACGGCAGCGCTCGTATTCCCGAAGTGTGATTGCTATAGGAAGCAGAAACAGCGCTTATTCGGATGTGGATTCGTCATATGCAGCAGACTTAGGCTAAAAGTCTTGGGCTTTCGACACGGGAGTGATCGTGCTAGCCGATTTTAACGCATAGGCATACAAAGTGGCGCTGCAGGGAGGGACGAAGGCTGAGGATAGCAATATCCAGCCTCATATCCGAAAAGGCTGTTGAACCTGACGGCTTACCCGATGATAGAGCTGACCTGGTTAAGAGCATACACCAATTTATTTCTAAGATTTTTTCAGACGGTGTAAGCTGAGAGTACCGTCTTCCCAATCCACAAGAAAGGAAACCTCCTCAATTGCGCCAATCACAGAAAAATTAGTCTCCTCAACATCGTGTACAAGGTCTTATCTCCCATTATGTGTGACCGTCTGAAACCCTTAGTCAACAACCTAATTGGGCACTATCAGTGTTTTCACACTTCAACAGATCCTGGATAACATCCAAGAAGTCCAAATTGATACCCATCATCTTTTCATCGATTTCAAGACTGCATATGACAGCATTTATAGAGACGAGCTATACAAAGTCATGTCTATTTTTGGCATCCCTGTCAAACTCGTTCGCCTGTGCAGGATGACAATGCAGAACGCTCGCTCCTCCATTGCTCCATCAAGGTCGGTAACGATCTCACCTGCCTATTTCAGTAGTTTAACAGATTTCTTGCATACATATGTATGTATGTACTTATATTGCCTACGATATTAACTTATCGTCTGCTGATTAAAACAGCTCAGCAGTCTTTTAACAATTACAATCACACTACGATAGCTCAGGTAGCAGAGAACCTATGCAGACGATAATGTGTGTAAAAGCTCTTTGTTTCACTATGGCATAACCTATCAAGGATTTCTATGTAGAGATATGTGGGCGTATCTCATGCAATAGTAGGGATTAAGTACCACCTGATCCAATACATTTCAACCTTCACATTTTAATGTACACTATGCTGCCATGAATTTCATTGAAAGTCTACTCTCGTCGACCGCCCATAGTCATCGGCGATATTGCCCACCATCAAATTAAAATCCCTATTAGCGGCAAATTGTCCAAGAATAGAATTTGAGAAATCGCCCTCGCACGTGCCGTTAAATTGAAGTTTTCGTTGTTCGCCGAATAGATACGCGTATCTAGCATCACCAGTGAGCACTTACCGATCCCCGTAATTGGATACCACATGCCAGCCAATTATCACGATGGAAAAATGAATTTTCATCTCCAAAATGACCGCCACATGACCAATTTATTCGCATCAAATAAATTAATGTAATAACATTCTCATAACAACAACGCAGAGAAATCCTTTTTGGACAGAAAAAGCAGGACTTGTTTCCCCCCTTCCTATTTGCCAGGATTCCTATTCACCTTTGTGGTGATGAGGAAAAAAAAACACACAACATCATTGCATTGATTACATTATATTAAATCACATTACGTTGAATATCCTCGATATGGTACCCATTCAGGTCGCCTCCTTGTGTTGTGTTCAATCAGTTTGATGGCACATAAATGCCTTCCTGGGGAATGGCGTGTGGCACATGCATGAAGTAGAGGAGTGTAGGAGATCCTTTCAGCCAAAGCGATGTAACGATATCGTATGCCATCGCCCGAAATCCCCTTTTAACCTTCGTAAATACTTTAATAAATATTAATTTTGTTTGCCATTCCGTTGGTATTCTTCGCCTTGTTTTACATGGCACCGGGGGGATGGGATGGATGCTACCACCTCCCTTTGAATCACATCAAATCGAAGTGGAAAAGTATTTTTTTTTTTTTTTATTTAATTCGGAATTTGTTGGGAGGATTTCTGTGGAATGGTTTTCTGTTTTTTTTTTTCTCGTTTCTTGTGGCACTTAACCTCGAACAACATGGGAACAAGGGTTTTGGCTTAATGAAATTTTAGGGCGGAATTTGATTTATACGCACGGAGCTTACAGCTGACATCGCACGACAGTGCCTATACTATACAGACTGGGAGGCTCATGTGAGCGGGCGGATTACAGATTTCAATAGGTCTCAAAAAAAACCGATTGTTCGCAGTTCGGCTGATCGAGAAGAAACGTGTACTATGTACGAGACTGAGTGAGAATATCCTGTTGGAGGATATATGTGTGATTACATTTTTATTTGTACCGTGTGAGTTATTCGATTCGATTTCATTCATCGGGGTGGGGGTGTGGCCATGAGCTTCAAGAAATACGAGTTATTTCTTTGACATTTCAGGGTTCACCTATACCTACTGAATCAATTACTAAAATAAGCTGTGGTAATCCTCTTATGATTTTTTTTCCATTCCGTCGTTTCTTTGGTTTAAATATGAGATATACTTCGAAATGGAGTGAAGTCCTCGTGTGTAGGCAGCGAGACTGATTCATAGGACGGGGGAATTATCAATGTTTACATTGTTCTCAGTAAGAGGTGCTCAACCAAAAAGATTAAGAATGTTTTCTTAATAAAGGAAGCTTGACATTTAAGTGGAATGTATTGTGGGTTGAACCATAGGCTCACCTTCATGTGACTTTTAATCGAAACGCCTGTAATCGTTATGGGGTTACAGCGATTCCAGAAAAGTGAATTAATTTTATAATTGAAATTAATCTTTGGGATATATACTATAGATATGTATATCCGCCCATCCGTCTTGGATTATATTTTTATTTTTAAATATAACAAGCGCTTCCACTCGAATAGCTAGTTGGTGTATCTATAGACGATGGCTTTACGAAGAAGTCCTTATAAACAACGCCTCGTACCTGGAAAAAAAATCGCATTAGAAATGCAAAATTATTCAAAATTGTTTTTTTTTTTTTTAAATTGTGTTGGTTGCGAACATTGCAGCAGTGAAAGAAAGTGTGATTGTGACTGACAAAAGCGCTATGAATCCTTGCCTACAAATGCACTTGCGGCAAGAACCACAACCAACAAATCATACCATACGTGGAGTTCTCGAGCTGCATAGGAACATCACAAAAGCCAATCTACTGATCACTAATCTGTACAACAGATTTCAAACTCCTACCCTCAGCTTTTGAAAACCACTCCGTAACCTCTTCAATGATTCAACATCTACTACTCAACTTGTGGACAGAGTATAAGAAACAAAAACTAGTATAGTGTCAACTATCTCGATTTCCAAATTTCCAAAAAAAGAAAAAATAGCATGGACCATATGCTACTCATCCAAAGCGCCAAGATTTCATAGACTCCATAGCATTATCGATTCAGGACACTTAGCATCATTATAGTCCTTATTACTTACTGACTTAAATATATACAGATTCACGTCTACGCGCCATCGTGTTCGGTTCCTACCGATGTTGACGAGATTACTTGTGACTATTTAGAGCCACCTGTGGGCGCCGTGGCTCAAGTGGTTAGTGCGTTGGACTACGGAGCAAGGGGTTCCAGGTTCAATCCCCAGACAACACCTAAAATTTCTTTGACGGCCCCACCTCTCGCGAGCGTCTGACAAACATCCGAGAGTAAAACTGTCATGAAAAAGCTTCTCAAAATTGCCGTTCGGATCCGGCATTAAACAGTAGGCCCCTTCCATTCATGTGAAGAATATAATACGCACAACACGAATGGTTGTAAGAAGCTAGGCCCTGGGTCCCATGGACCTGTTGCGCCAAAACTTTGTATTTTTTTTGTATTTAGAGCCACCTATGCGGGTTATAATTATTGTTCTTATATGTATAAGGTCTGACAAATTCATTACAACTTTCGCTTTTGTATAATTATATATATACGTCATTGTCCCGTTCTCAAACCATTGTCCCGAGACAAACAAATTTTTCATAGTACATTCTAGGAAACTGACCACATACAACCAAATGAAATTAAAAATATGAAATCCCATCCATGCCATTGATTTGGCATATGCTTGCATACTTATGTACATACAAAGAAATTACCGAGAAACAGCAATCAAACAAACAAGCAGATAGAACTGACAGATCCTCTTTTTCAGACTTAACAATTGATACTCCATTTGGTCAGCTTGCCACAACCAAGTTCAACATTAGCGGAGATTATACTCCTCCCTAAGGGTATCCTTTCATTCTGTTAGTCTTGATAATTCTTAGGGATGTTTCTGGCCCTGGCGATCTAGTGCTCAGCACCTCATATATCCTCGGTTGTATCCTAACAACTCCTTTTCTATATGGCTCTTTGGATGGATGTATACCTACAACAGATACATATCTGCTTCCTTACAAAATCCTATTATTCTCATCCTCTATGTAACTGTCATCTAACCAAGGCTTTATAAAATTTCACGTTCTATGGTCCAGACTTGTGAGTCTAAAACGAAAAACTAATGATGACTGCTACTATAACCTCCATACAGCCAAGCAGCACATAAGGTCAACAGAATACATCTTTCTAGGTCGCGGAGCTAATAGAGCAAATTTCCGTATCGTATCGAAAATAGGTATTGTTAAAATAAAATGGATGGACATTAATGACTGCCTACTACCATTGTGAAATGAGCTACTAAAGCGCGTTTTATTTGATTTAACCCACTTCCAGATATTTCCCGAATAAATTACTCTCCTCACTCAGATCGGAATTGACTCTGGGTCATTAAATGGAAACGTAATAGTCCAGTTTATCAATTGATAGCGAAAGATTCCATAAAAATCTCAGCAAAGGTTTATCCTCGCGCACATCCTTATAGTCCATTTTCCGATTTACTGACATATTAGTGTTTATAGACCTCAATCGGTTGCGCTGCCATTAATTATTATCTACAAAAGGAAGTGTGTATAAAATCCCAGCGAAAGGATAAACTGGAAACATAACCAATTAGCCATTGTTACGGCCATGCGCCCATTTTAGAGTCGCATTGTGTCAGCAACGATTAAGCGCAAGTTACCGATTAAATGCTCACATAATGATCTTGGTATTAATAACGTTTAACGAGCAATTCGATGGAACTGCCTTCCAAGGCCGGACAAAAGGATGTGTCCATTTGTTGTTCGCTCGATTATATGCATTATGCAATATTTGGCTTTAATTTTATTTTTTTTTTTTTTTTTATTTGGAACAAGACTGACACAAAGCAATAAATTACCATCTGATGCTGGGGCGGATTGAGGGCGAAACATCACAACACAAAGCGACCCCGTCTGGGCGGTTGTAATTCGGTGAAACTCGCAGTTGTAAAAGTTTAATGCATCGCAGGATGAATGTTATTTGGCCTCAACCCATTATCCACAGGATCCATCAACTCTTGGGTGTATATGTATATGTGGAGCGCTGTATTGTTGTTGCTGCTGTTGCGAACGACTTGCTTAACGGATAATGAGGACGATAATGATTAAACTCGATGATGTTTTTTTTTTTCTTTTTTTACTGTTGGCATTTAATTTGTTTTTTCTTTCATTAAATAGAATTGGGGTTGCAGTTGGGGGTGGATGATAATCACTGCAGTCCGCCGATTAAAAATTACAATCTCGCAGGACCATCCTCCGGTCCTGTTACCTGTTGTAAAAACCAGAAAAAGGAATTGGCGAGTAAAGTTTATTTTGTTGTTGTGGCTGCAGCATTGCCTTTGTGCGTGCAGTTTATACTCATTATCCGGTTAAATATTTTATGCCAGAAGGGTGTTTTCCTTTACTTTTTTTTGCAATTAATGGAACTTTTCGTGTGACAGGATGAACTTTGGTGAACCTGTCAAGATGACTGAATATGGAGGATATGCAGGACAACGACACTATCGATACTATGTATTTTTGTGATTGGTGCTATTTTTAAATGATGGATTGGGCAGACATGCTACAAAGACAAAGAGTCGTAATGAAGTTTATTTCCGGAAAAAGACGTGAAATGTGATGGATGCGAAGAAGGGAGTTACATAGGCATTTTGATAAGCAATTCAAGCATTTTTGATTTTACAGAGATGGGAATGTGCAGGATCTTCCATTAAGAGCTTTCAGTTTAAGTTTCGTGGTATTTTCAGCCTTCAAATATAAAGTTGCATTCCTTGACAGCTGATAATTAAAACTATGCGATTCAAAAAAGGAAAGAATATAGACGTCAGCAACGCACAGAAATTTTGAAAATTCCACGATTAAAACACTTAAAAATAATATCAGAATTGTTATTCGCGAAATCGACCTGAAATTGTACGAAAACGTCGTGTAAAATTTCTCCAAAAGGATGACCACTTAAGGGAGAAACCAAGGTGAATATTTATCAGATATGGTAGAGTCTGTATGTTTTCTACAAATTTGAAATAAAAGCTCATAATATTTGAGCATACGTTTAGACACCTGCACCTGCTGCAGCGATATTCTCGAACAAACTGCCTCTCCCGGCCAGTCTCGTCTGGTACTGCTTAAGGCTGAGAGGAAATTCATATTACTAAGGACGCGTTTAGTGGATTCATATGAGGTGCTATTGAACGCTCCTTTAATATCTGCTTTTGCTAGACCTCTAGATTCTATATGAAGTTCAAGAAAGTCTTCCTAGTGATAGCCGATGAAACCTATCTTATATCCCCTAAGGGCTTTCGCAACAGCATAACTTCTTTTCTATTAAAAACCTGGAAAGATTGTTCTATTAAAAACCTGGAAAGATTGATTGAATAAGAAGCTGTGTATGTAGGTATAAAAAGAAAGTTGGATCTCAAATATCCCACCATGGTTACTAAAAGGAAAACCGGTAGAGACTGTTTTGTACTTACTGGTGGGAATCATTGAAAGATTTTTTGAGGACTAGGATTTGAAAATGATATTCTGCGTTAACTCTGTGGGAACTATCAACATTGGCAAAATAGAAGCAATGTATGTAACCATATCTGCAACAGTTCTCAACCTGAAAGTTGACAGCTACCTTTGCTATTTTGGCAAACTATCTGATGAGAACTAGTCTCGTGGACAGTAGGAAAATCAACATTGCATTGCATATCTCGTGTCTAAATTACGAGTGCTTTAAGTACCACTCCACAGATGCACTCGAGACATGTTTCACTTGGTCCATGTCCATATCTTGGAGAAACCTTTGAAGGTAGAAGCAGCATTAAGGGTCTTTAAGCGCTTTTAGAATTCCAACTGGTGAAAATACTATTCCTGGTAATATATAGTCTTGAGAAATTCTATCAACACCTAAGAAATCACTAAAGTTGCAGCTTGATACATCAATAAATGTCATCAGGAAAGCTTAAGCAATTTAATTGGATGCCTTACAGAGCATTGTATTTACATAGATACGCCAGCAAGGTGAGTGTTTTTTTTTCCGTAGACGCTAAAGAGAAGAAGGACGAAAATATGATGACACACTTCCTCTTGTACACTTGTCTGCCCATTGGCGTTGAGAAGATCTAAGTGACCTAAACAAATTCGACTACAAAATAAAAAGTTTGGCTATCTATTGGTTTCGCATTTTAAGGTGAAATCATAAAGCAGCATGGGTTTATACCACAATGGTTGCTCAACTGTGGAATTCTGTAGGTTTCTGGTCCTGATGATATCAACATGGATTAGTCCCTCTCTGCCTCAGCGTGGAAAATATCTATATGAAGAAATACGAAAGTTGTGTAGCTTGAAATTATCTGAAACAGATAAAACTCACACCCTTAGCCAAATATTCTATAGCAACACTGAAGATAGAATTCCCATCAAGTTAAACCCTAACATCTGAAAGAAAACAAAAGCACACAACATTCACACCTTCTCCTACTGTACATGTATCTACCTAAGCCATTCCACTAATAGCCTCTGTAAATACTACTTCATCGTCTCCATTAAAGACCACGGGAAATTTTAAATTGAATTATCTTAAAATCCACCCGGAACTATATTTCATAAGAAAAATAACCCACAATCTCTGAAATAGTTTTCGCCGTGTTGAAAATAATAACCATTATATTTCAGATAAAATACTCTTTGAAAGGGTTCACTAAAGTGCTTTCAGCTACCGCTAAAATTCTCCGTATTCCATTGCACTCTCCTACCACTATTCTTTCTAAATAAAGGAAGAAGAAACCTCACACAAAAAGAGAAAAAAAAAAAAAAAACCAAAACTATTAAAAGCATTCACCGACCACCATAACCCACAGGAGGGTGTAATTGTCTGCAATAAAATTATTTCATATTTTTATCTCAGCACTACCGCATTCAATTGTATCCCTGCAACCATGTGTACTCAAGCTCAAAAGCTAAAATTAAATGGAAGTCCAACCTGAGATTTATTTTCCACTTTTAACCTGTAACTCAAGGCGAAATGGGTAAAGTACAGGACTCCACAATTCGAAGGTCAATCGTGTAAAACCAACCTCTGAACCAAATGAAGGGAAAGAGTGCAAACTTCAATAAACCTTGCATTTACACCCGTTCCTCGCCAATATGCAACCCACTTTTATCCTGCCTTCTTGGTTAATTACAAAACTTCCGGAACCGCAACAAATTTTAAGTTACGCCTTTACGACTTTGGAGGGAGGAAATTATCCCCGAAAGACATTCAGAAGTTATTTTGCAATTGAAATTCCGTGCACTATCTCCCACAAAAATTGCTGCTCAGCTTTGGAAACGGAATGGAATTTCTATCCAAATGTCCTTCTAGAAATTCCATTAGATCTTTGAAGGAGTGCGGGTGGAAGCGGGCACCGACACGATGGCAATGAGAGAATCAGATAACAATGGGTGAGAATTAAGATTCCCATACCAGAGCTACTCAAAAACCACTACATATTCCCACAAAAGGGACCCTTATCGGTCGCACTTACTGCGTCCTGGATTCTTCGAAAATATGTGTTTTATTCGGAAAAAAATCCTTACTAGTCCTAGTGTGTTTTTACTATTCACTCGGTGAGTGAATATTCGCTGCTTATCTTGTAAGTTAAGTGACTTTTGTATGTTTTTCGAATTCGTGCATTAGTTGCGCGCTTAATGCAGAGTTTACCTTTGAATCCATTTGGGTTTAGATGATGGATGTGGAATAAATGGGGGACATTTGTATGTGAAAAGAAGGATTGAATGTAATTCGGGCAATCAAATTTTATAAATATGTTCGATTCGGACTATTTAATTTGTCGCTAACGTTTCATAGAATTTCTTTGTTTTTATATAGAAAGGAGTGAATAAAGCTGTGCTTAATCACAAACTCAACAAAGAAATGCGATCTTTTCTGCAGTCTCCTAAAAACAAGGTTTATTGAACAGGAAATGCATCCTCACTGAATTCAAGCAATGGCGAGCAATGACGGGAGAGGATTAAGATATACTTCGGCTACACTCCTAAATCCTGGAGGTGGGCCAAAGTTGTCTTTATAAAGAAAGCTGGTAAGACCTCTCATGCATACCCTAAAGACTTCCGTCCGATCAGCCTATCCTCCTTTCTACTGAAAGGTCTACTCTGATAAGGCTATTCGACGTCCACATTAGAACTAAATTAGATAGTAATCTCCTATCGATATCCCAACACGCGTACCGCAAGGAAAAATCGGTAGAGACATTCGTTGGTAGGAATCATTGAGAAATCCTTTGAAAACAAGAATTTTACTATGGTGTCCTTCTTTGATATTGAAGGAGCTTTAAACAAGTTTGTTGATCACAAGGATATTAGGATATTCACAGATTCTAAATCGATTATGTCCACGAAAAGTAAGTTAAATATTATATTTACAAATGATGAATCAACCTCCAGGAGTGCTCTTTCAGGACGAATGGACTCTGTTCAAGACGCTGTAAGCTACGATGAGAAAAGATGGATGTTTTGGTTTTGGTTGAGCACTGGTAGTGCTTGTGAAGTTCTCTAGCTGAAACCCAAGGACTAGATATCAAATCTCGGTAACAAAAGAAATACAGTCGTTGCATATGCTGCAATATTAATGCAACTCCGGTCGCTGTCCATATTCAACCAGAAAAGGATCATTATAACAATCCTTATAAGATGCAAAGCTCAATTTAAAATTAAAAATGCTAACCAATAGATTCTGCCCGCTAACTAGCGTTAATCCCCAAAAGTGTCCACAACAGAAATAAATCTTCCACCTCACTATCATATAGCAGCCACCCATATATACACTTGCCCCATTTCGCCGGCCCCTTGTGCATTTGTCATTACGTTTGCAAAACCAATTCTCTAACAACTGATATCTCAATAATTCGTCGTCTATCTTCTCTGTTCCTGTTTTACTATTCGCTTCCTACTTCAGTTTTCGTTCTTGACAAATGATGTTAAATTGTCCAACCCACTTTCAGGTTTCAAAGTAGATACGATTTGTTCCAAATACCAAAACGCTCATCGTTTGTGTGCTGCCCCAACTTTTGTTCCTTGCCACGACACAGTCCTTGTTTGTGATTCCTTTCGTGATGCTTTCCTTTTTGCTACCTATCATTTATCTTGTCCTCTCCACTTTCAATGATGTTCTCGTGTGCGATTTTTGTCCGTCCGTTCTTGTAGAGATGAATTAGAAGGGATATGAGATGGCGTCGTCGGCCCTTAACTCCCACACAATCACAATCGTGCCTCACATGAATGAGTGATAAATGATGCGAAGCTGACTTTGGTATAAAAGAAATGTGAAAGCGTAACTCTTTTCCGTCCGGTGTGTCTGCCACTGAAATGTATGTGTGTGTGTGTGTTTCTCTCTGTATTTTTGTGTTTTGTAGACGAAAGTCCCTTTTTTTTGTATTCACTACTAGTGTGTGTTTAATTGTTCCAGCATTTTAATTAGAGTGCAAAAAAGGGAAGCAGATAACAGAAACACGAATCCTCTAACCAACATTGAGTGTTTTTTTTTTTTGCTTCTTCTTTTATAATTAGAGACAGAAAAAAATGTATATCCTTCGAAAGATAACACGAAGGATCTCCACGAAATTCACCTCAATGTGTTTTGCCTTGGCTTAAAAATTATCTCCCAAATGAAGATATCCTTTGGGTACTTGTTCTGTTTGCAGTTGAATGTAAACAATAACCTCCTTCGTCTTATTTCACAAAAAAAGGACAATTCATTAAATATCAATTTACCGCCAAAGTCCTTAGATACTCCAAACAAGGTGACCAAGGGCTTTGTCTAATTTCTGACATTTTTATTATTGTTCACCTTCCATATCGTTATGGATCATTCAAATCCCTTCATTTATTTTCTTTATTTTTGTTGAAAGAGGACGATGACGATTTTCTTATCTAAGGACCCCGGAAGAGGTTTTCTTTTTCGGGTGGTGGTTTTTTTTTTAATTTACTTTCATTTTCGGACTTTTGTGTTTTTAATTGCGACGGAGAAAGATGGGGTGGTCTTCTAGCGAATGCGTCATCTCCTTCGTCTTTGTACCTTTTTTCTGCTCTCTCTCCGGCTATTCTGCGATTCATGCTAATTAGGCAGAAACCTAAGGCAATTGTAAGAAGAAAAAAAAAAGGTGGAATATTTTGCTTGCTTTTACTCTTGTGTTATTCATTGAGCGCGCTTTTGATTGTTCCGGGACAGAGTCCTTTCTTTACTGTTATTTTTAGAGTGATTCCTTTTGATGTTTTTGCAGAAATGGTCGTAAGGTAAAATCAGTCAACTGGAAGTGTAAAGGATAAAAAGGAATAAGGTTCACATTATTGCTATGGGAAGAATCTACGAAGAAATATGGACTTAGTGTTTATATGAGATTCATCGGTTTGGATGTGCGATTAAGGATTTCCTTATTCTTTGTGATTATAGTATTAGAAATGAAGATATTTATTCACGTTACATTAAATGAGTGGCATCCATCACAACACCGTGCTAGGGCCGATATTGTTGAAAATAATCTTCAATGGACGTTCTGACCCTCAAAATATTTATCATTGTAAGACCTCTTTAAAAACTGTTAGACTAGATCCCGTGGTATATAAAATAGACGCGGTCTCAGTTATATATGTATATGCACATATACATATGTGTATATTATAGTATAAAAGCTGTTCTTTTCGTAATACTGAATGGTAGTGATTTTTCTTGTATTGCTTTGAAATATGTCCACGAATACGGCATTTGCTTGCCATTAGAGTTAGCTGGTGTCACACCCCGAATTCGTGAGAGCTTCCGGCTTGTTTTCCAGAGAAGAAGAAGATAGTATTTCCCCTCACTGATTGATGTCAACTTGGTACACAAGTAAGAGGAAACTCGAGTTTTGGAGACCTTCATTGCGAGAGTCCAGAAAAATCTTTCAGAATTGGGTTTCCGTAGTCGTTAAAAAATGGTTGATTGGTACCCAATCTTTTACTCTGGGAACCATTTACTCCTTTGTATGAAGGAGCTAATCTTAGCCGTGCAGGCGTTGCTGAGATCGTTCAGGTCATTGAATAGGTATTCAAGTAATGTAGCCTTCCTTTTATTGGCAAGTTCAGAACACGTTAATAGGAGGTGATTAATGGTCTCTTCTTCCTCATCGTGACAGCCTAGCGGTATTGTATTGGTCGAGTTGATGCCATGGCCTCACTCACTGCGTCGGCGTTGATAAAGTATTGAGCATAAGACGTTCGGTGACACTTATACTATTTAAAACAGGGCAGTCTCGTCTAGCCAGTTCATCAGCTTCCCGTTTCTCTGGTATGTTACAGTGATTTGGTACCCAGCAAAGGGTATGATTGTACTGTCCAACTATTTCGTTAAGAGATGCGCTGCAGTCTTTCACTGCCGTAGATCCGTTGTTCTGGATACAACAGGTTTGATGGCTGTCTGACTGTCGATGTATATGATAATATTCGACGCTGATCCTGCATTAGCCAGCCAGTCAGCTACTTGACGAATGGCAGTGAAAAACGCTGTAGTACATAGTTTCGAAGATTAAAAGAAAGGTTGATATCCAAACCTTCTGAGAAGACTCCCGCACCGCACTATCGCGACGACGAGGCTATCCTTAACCGTCTCGGAGATTGTTTTAGAGGTCGTTGAGTTCCTCGTCTTCTTCGAGACGTTGGATTGCTCGTATGTGGATCTGAGCCTTTTCTCTGGTATGTTGTTGCTCTCGTGAGGACGGATTGACTTCCAGCTTTGTTCGTTGAACCAGTTCGAATCGATGAGTTGTTAACATGGGAGCTACTCTTCTGAGGAGTGGGGTTAGCTCCTTGGGTGGTGGTGTGGCTGGTGATACAAGTGGAGGTCTAGCGTGGCTTGCGTTTGTATTGGCGGCTTGTGCCACGGGTGGATGATTGGCGTTCACCATTGGTACCCGTGCGGCTGGTTTTGAAGTACCGTAGAAGGTGCAGCTTCATCAGTTTAATGAACTGGCTAACGATGCCGGTTGCCCAGATATTGCATTCCCGCTCCTGCTGGCTCCAATCCTTTTCCGCCTTTTTGCCTACTAGATCTAGGGTACGGATCGTCGCTGCAGGACCACGACTTAGCGACTTATTTTCCTGTTCAAAGAGCTTGGGAAGGGTTGGAGAGCTGAGCTGCACGATGGTGTCTCGCTGATCAACTGATGAAGGGTTGAGCAGAACAGAGCTGCACGACGGTGCCACGCTGTCCAGCTCAGCCGATAGTAGCGAACACTCGCTCGTGGTATTGTAAATGCAAAGGCTTTGCAAGTATTCTTTCACACGTGAAGTGCTTTCGAGGACATCACACTGTGATAAGGTAAGTAATCGTCGTGATTGGTCGTTAATCAACAAATTATCAGTCCGTATCCGAGGTGGGTGTATCCAATTGGGAGCAATTAAGCTTTTTGCGGTTGCGACCCACTATCGGGAAATGCTGCTTCTTCGAAATCTTTGTTAGTTATTTGCCATCCCTCAAACTGGAGGGTCACTAAATTGTAAATGATCATTTATTTGAGAACAGCTTATTGTATTCAGTATTCTCAGATAGTTCGTAGAGTCATCAGCTTAAAGATTCAGAAGAAGTCACTAATTATCTTTCTAAACAGTAGCAAAAAGTTGGAAGGACTAGTACTTGTAATACTATAATGTGTTCCAACGTACTATGAGAGTGGTATCATGATACATAATTAACTGATACAGTTTTCCCAATTAGATTCTTCTTTTTTTCGCGCATCTACCTACATACATATCTCTGCATAATTACTTTTGTAAAAGAAGAAAAATAAAACCCATTGGTACTATAAGGGTATCCTTTCATACTGTCGCAGAAGAGAAAGGAATATTTTTACATTAATTTTACATTAGAATTTAATTTCATAATTGCATTTCATTTTTTTCTTTTTAAAGAATTATTTATTTAAGTTTTTACTACGCTTCTCATGGAAATTTTCATAAAACGTCCACGAGGAGACTCCTCCTATATCGTCGTTGCAGCAAGCGCGTTCATTTCGATTACTCGTGCAATTTATCTGTGGATAATTGAAAATAAACATTTGAGCAGCCATAACATTTCACTTTGCTTATAACAGCAGATATGAATTTTAAAATAAAATGTAAATAATGTGATTGACACAAAAGGAAGGAAAAGAAGTATGTATTGCTTAGGTGTCCTTAAAATTAATTTAAGTTCCACCACGGGATTGTAAATATTGCAAACATTCAAAACATGTAGGCCTGCGACTAAATTGCAATTTTGTTCTTCCCGCTAATAAAGTACATCCATTTCCAAAAAAGGGATTCTATGCAGACGAAGGTCCGCCCACTTTTTGTCAACCTAAAACCACCCGGCATATTTTAATTGAAGATTAAACTTTCAACCAACACACAGTGCATGGCACTGACTGTGGCCAGAAAGGCGCAGCGTGAATGGTTCACTTGACAAAGTGCTGGAATTTTCATCTCGATAACATCGTTTGAACCTGTTTCATTGCGCTGGCAATAGCGGAAATGTATGCCGGGGAATCACATTCGTCCTGGCTGGTGTTCGGATGCACACTCAGTTCATGCTCACATCTGGTTGGGGTTGATTTCGAAACTATTTTCGCCGGAATAATAACCCGTTTCATAGGTTGGGAATGTGTCCTCTAATACCCGTATACTGTGACACTCAGTGTGAAGGAACTTTGCAAAAGAGAACATCTAACACTAAACCGAAACGTGTGTACCTCTCGATGAATGTGTATGTATGTGTGTGTGAAATAACTTTTTAATGAGATAATTAGATTCAAAAGTTCTGATAAATTTCATAAGTTTTCAAATTGGATTCGAAATTAATGAGTCTCAGAGATATGTGCATGCGGCAGGGTGGTTCTACAAAGTGACATCCAGTGTTGGCTGGATCTTTTGAAAGTCATTTGGGAATCTGTTGGCAGTGCAGATGCGCCTATCCATGTCATTTATATGTGTTTCTTACGAGTCTTGAATCATACTATATACATACATAGCATGTAGTATAATTCGATAGGGGAGTCGTTCGCAAGTGACAGTGGACAGGGACTCTATGGATATGAGTATAATTTGAAAATAGTTTCCACAGCAACTCACGAAGAAGTTATTTGTTTGTCAAAGAAAGGGATTTTGCAGATTTTCGGTTACCATTGGCAAGAGTGGCGGTAAAATGGAATTCAGATTGAAATTCCGTTGGCAACCATTAAGTAGGCGCTGGCATGTGGGTGTTTCAAAGGATTCTCTAATGAAGATGTTTCTCTCTTTCTGGATTTGCATGTAGAGAGTGAGTGTTATTAAGATTTTTATTTCATTATGTGATGCTGGAGAATTCTTTAGAGCGGAATCACTTGTCGTGAAGTAGAATCGATGTAATTGAGAAACAGATGAGAATTGTTTCTTAAGATTTACGGGTCAACGCTCTGTTAATAGATTTAGGAATGCCACTTAATGTAATGAGAGCACAGGAGACTTAATCGGAAACTGTTTCTAAGGCGACTTTAGCTAACTGTTCGAAAAAGATATTGCTACCCAAATGAAATAATGATTTCCGGAAGTGATTTTACCTTTGATTGTTTTGATATGGTTCTGGATTAGGTTACTGATTCCTTAGCTAATATTCAATTGTTAAGCAACGCCTTGTACATTTGTTAACGATTTGAAAAATAAGGAGAGTGATTTAAAACTTAGTTTCTGGACATCTGAAATTAAAAATACACTGC
This sequence comes from Xylota sylvarum, assembly GCA_905220385.1. Lineage (NCBI taxonomy): Eukaryota > Metazoa > Arthropoda > Insecta > Diptera > Syrphidae > Xylota > Xylota sylvarum. Next base: position 22,061,240 of record LR999958.1, read on the forward strand.
TGTCCATTAACGTTTTGCAACAATTCGTCTTGTTCGTATTATATTCTCCACACGAATAGAAAGGAAATACTTTTGGCATTTTCGACAGTCAAATCTTATTTTTTTATGTTTGTCAGCGTAAGAGGTGCAACCGTGTAAAGGCTTTGGTGTTGCCTGAGAATCAAACCCCGAACTCCCACTTAATATTCCGATGCACTAACCAATAGGCCATGTCGAAAATCTTAAATTTCATTGAAAAATCATCTTTAGCGATGAAGTTTATTTTTGGCTTAATGGCTTTTTCAATAAGTAAAATATGCGTAACTGGAAAGGAACAAACCCACATGTGCTTCAAGAAACTCCATTTCATCCACAAAAAGAATCCGTGTGATGTAGATTTCATGCCGAAGGTGTGATTGGACCTAATTTTCGCTATCGTGCAATGTTGGAAGACTATTTTTGGCCACGATTGGATGCACTTGACATTAGTGATATGTGGTTCCAACAAGATGGTGCCACATGCCAAACAGCTCGTCAAACAATTGATCTATTGAAGGGAAGTTCGGTAATCGTGTAATCTCGAGAATGGTCCGGTCGAATGGCCATCTCGCAAACGCGATTGTTGGATTTCTTTCTATGGGGTCCATAGAACTCCATGTAAATACTGCAATTTATCAAAGCTGTTGACTTAGTTAGAGGCGATACTTTAACTCGAGTACCTCATCGATTAAGAGCAAATTCACTCATCGTAATACATCCATTTTACCATCTACAACTGCATCAATATATTAAAACCTGGAGTTCAAGCAAAGTGTTACGTGAAAGTGCATGAAATAACAAGAATGGGTTTAAATCTACACCAATCAATGGTCTTGAACTCTCTCCATATGCTGCCCAGCATACTGCATTCCTCTGGAGGTTCAATTGATCGATTCACACTTGGAATGAGCAGCTAGAATAATAACTTGGAGTTGTTTTGGATCTTCGATCTGGCGCTAGGTATCCGTGCACAGCTATTTTGCCGCTCAGTCAGAATGCAATTGTCTTTATGGTTTCTACTGCTTTTCGATTTTAATAGGTTCGCATAGATCAATGTCATCCCATTTTCCAAACTTTGTCCTTTGAATGGCCAACTTGGAAAAAACATTAATTCCACATAAATGAAACGGTTCTTGAACTAGGCCTGTGCTAGAAAATTCAAGCTGAATGGTAGGCATAAACCGATGATTCCAAACTCATAGTCCAAGGGATTAAAAGAACGATCAATCAAACTAACAGAAAACAAAATCTACTTTGATGTGAAATAGAAAGATCAAGTGATCATTGGTTAAGCTGTCCAAGATTGTCCTCAATCATAGCATTAAAACTTGAATTTCAATAGCTGACGTCGAAGTATGTGATACTTAAATCTACTTTCTACAAATAGCCATTTGAAGAACCCTTTTAACAGCTAGTTAACATACCTTTCCCTATCTGCCTACGCCACTGTTCTCTAGGAAAATCATCCATTTAAGATAACGAAATTAAAAATTAACACCATCATCCTTCGGTGAGCACTTCCAAGCTTGCCATCCAAACATCAAATGCTGATTTAATTCAAAGGAATGACATCCATTCCATTCCGAGGTTTCATAAAAGCGTATCTCCCCTGAAGTGCTCAATGTTTCTCTCACAATCTATTATTCTTGTCAACGGTCTACTTCAATTACAAGCCATAAAATTGAAGGTGTCTACCGGGGAGCCTACCGGGAAGCCCATTCAAATGCCTTTAGGCTGACGAAACGAGCAAAAAGAAAACCAAACCCTGCCCTGATAAGGATACCCCGCACGCACATTATCCAAAGTCTCTATCAGGACCATCCATTCTCCCCTGTTCACTTGAATTATATTTTATTAATTAATTTAAGGTGGTGGTGCTCTCTCAAGTAACAATAACAGCGGAAAATTACAAAGACATCCTTTTACACAATTAAAGGCATTACACACAGGAGTCAACATTTTCGTTACCCTATTGCTGCGTGCCACCAGCCCGTGTAACGTCAACAAATCCCTTCAAGTTTCGTCAACTTCAATTCGCGTTGTTGTCGGTTAAACGTTCAACCCTTCCATCCTGCGTGCCACCACCTAGGATGCCTTCAGCCAGCCGTCCCCGCAAATGCACACAAAAGGCGTCATCACAGTGCTGTTGTGTGTGCTAGCTAGCAGGATACAACCCCACTCATTGTGTGACATATAATTAATTTTAAACAATCTCAGCGCATAATAAGACGGGAATTTTATTCCATGTCTTTAATTATTGCTCGGCAAAGCTCCTGATGCCTTGACGCGTCTCTTGTTCACGACGCCATCAGAGAGCTAAGTTCCTCGTCCCGCCAAACGCTCTGCTTTGGAACAAATTGCAAGCTAACATGGAGCGCTGCCGCAACATTGAAGCAGCAGAAGCAGCAGCAGCCAGACCGTGTGGAATAGCGGTAATACTCCACTTTTCGGGTAGTTTGACAAAGCGGCAAAACCAATTAGGTTTCGAGATGGGGCTTGATGGGGCACGTTGGAAAAATTACAAGAAAGGGTAGGTACATGCATATGTACATAGCTCTGGGATATGGGATGATGGTGACACTTTACGGGCGCATTTTATGGCAGAGGTTTCACCTTACAGACAAGGCCCACTTGGTTTTACTGCCTCAGATTGTCGTGTGAACATATTTCACGTAATAATTTAGGTAATGCATATTTGTGTTGGTGTGTGCGCGCTCGGGATTTATCTTGGATTAAGCATTGAATTTCTTGTTTGGTTTATACCTGTGGCAAGGATGCGAATGGTAGTATAGTGCTAGTCATGTTCTGGATTAAAGCGAAGCATGGGGTCGGGAGAAAAAAACACTTTTAAGTTCTGTAGTTACACATAACAATGTTGTGTGTAGCAAAGTTGATCCGTAAACTAATGAAAATTAATTTGCGTTGAGTTATGAGAGTTTTGAGTTGAGTGGCAGTGGCAAGGCGTGCGTCACATTTAATTGGTAAAAGGATTAGAGTTTATGTCGGTATTTTAGAGGAAGTACATGTAGTGATTTTTTGTAAAGGCTCAAAGCTGATTTGTAACATTTAACTATGCGGCATTGTACATTTCATCCGGAAATAACTTGTGCAGTTTATAATGTGAGAATATACATATTTGTATGTGTATACATTTGTAGATCCTTAGATATGGCACAACTGTTGTGCTATATGGTGGTAAAGTAGCAATTGAACAATTTATTTTGAATAGTATAGACCCACAAGGCTTTTAAGCTTTTAAGCGAAATAATATGTTTTTTTTTTTGTTTTTTAAATAAACCTAAGATTGAAAACACTGATTTCCAAAGTATCCCACAAAACTACATAAATGTCTCAGGGTCACATAACGATACCGCGGTCACGTACTTCACTCATATAGTGATCACTTAAAAACTATGTGCAAACGTTTCAACGTTTTGATGTTTCTAGTATCGATAGATAGATCGGAGGCTAGAATTCAAATCATTTGGAAGATCATTGGTGGCAACAGACAAAAGTTCCTCCACTCCACATACTTTATGCCTTGATTATCCACATTCACAAAAGGCATTGGTAGTACCAATGTGCACTAGCTTTTGTATTTTCATGATGACTTCAGGTTGGTAGCCTTGCTGGTGGTTTGCCAACATACAAGGTTCCCATAGATAAGTATAGGCCTTACAATAGAATTATACATCCACAGGATGATTGTATGACTTGTCCCCCACGTTTTTCCGAAAATTCTCGATATTCAGTTTCCAATTTAATTTTATGTCGAGCACTAGTCCCAGGTATTTGGCGCTATCAAAGATTATGAGGGAAATTCCTCCAACAGATAGAGTTTTAAACTACTGCATTTTCCCCTTGTTTGTGAACAGTACCAATTCTGTTTTTTTTTTTGTGATTTACTGCCAATCCGCATTTCCTGGTCCAGGTGTCCATGATTTTTATGGCTCCTCCAATTTGGTCTATAAGAGTTTGAAAAATGTTTTCTGTTGCTGGCAGCATATGCTCTAGCATATTCAATATCCAGTTGATTAGGATATGGTCTATGTTATGATTTGTCTGGGTCCTACACACCGCATCTGTTCTAAAATTGTTGGAAGTTCCTTCAATGTCCAGGAAGGCGGCTAGTGTGTATTCTTTGTCTTTCAACGTATTCTCAATTGAACCAACGACACAATGCAGCGCTGTATCCATGCTTTTACCTTTCGTATTTGGCTGGAGATAGGTCCCCAGGACGGAGGTTGCTACGAATGTATATGTCATCCATTCGAAGTGTTTCAGGATGAAAGGGTTTAGACTTAGTGGTCTAAAGTCTTACTTTACCAGCCTTTGGTATGAAAATAACCTTAACCTCTCTCCATGGTCTTGGTATATATCCCCAATAAAGACTAATGAGGAACAGTTTTCGAAGTACTGGAGTGATTGTAGTTTTGTAACATGATCGAAAAAATACTATCCAGTTCTGGTGATTGGAAGGGAGAGAACGATCTTACGGCCCACTCAATTCTCTCTTCTATAATCATTGCTATTGGAGGTTCCATTATCACAGTACTATCATCATGTTGTTTGTTCGCTTTGTAGTACATCCCGGAAAATGGGTGTCAAACAGCAGTCTTAAGGAGTCTAAGCAGGACACAGTCCTAGAGGTGTTGGTTCTCTAGAGAGGACTTTTCTCAATCTTGCACATTCGGTTGTATCTGTGATTTCGGTACAGAAGTGTTGTCGCCATGAGCAGCGTTTTGCTCTCTGTGTCTCGTTTTTGAAATTCCGATTCTTTCTATTGATTCCAGGTATCACCGGAGTTCGTTCTTTTGCCTACATTGAGAACCTATCTAGTTTTTTCCTAATGGTAGCTAGTTCTTTAGTTCACCAAGCAGTTCCTAGTTCTGGCTTTAGTAACTGTAGCAATGGTTTGAGCCTGGATGCGACTGAAGTGAATGGTAATTGACTTTCCATCCTACTCGCAGTTCTCCTAGTCTGCTCTACGCTCTGTCCTCTGGTCTCAGTATGACTGGGTGTACTACGTCCTGTATTGGCGATTTTGGAACAGCCTGCAACCGGAGCAGAGTCGAACGAGTCTCATGTCTGCCCGCAGCCGAAGGTGGGAAGCAGTTGGTTTTCTACCCTCTCTGCGACCAGTCTTCTGTTCCTAGTGCCAGTCTTGTTTTGTGGCGTGGGCTTTTTATGTTTGTCGGATGGATTGGCTAGTCCCAAGCCATGACTGTGACTACTATGGAAGAGTTTATGCCATGATACATGGGGCTACAGTAACCTAGCAAAAAGAGATTCGACGTACCACTCCCGCGGGAGTAGTTACGACTTGTCACGACAGAAGTGTCAGTTTTCTATCTGTCTGCCTGAATACAAGCGTTTAACGTTTATTATGAATATAAACCTAAAGTGCTGAAGCGATGCTGGCTATGGAAAGTATAATTTTCAAAACCAATCAAATGCACGAAAGCGTGAAAGATTCTCATTCACAATCCTTTCCACTCGAACCGTCCGAGCAAATACACGAACGAACGAACTGCAAAGAAATACATAATAAAGTGTACATAAAAGTTAATCGCTTGACTTGGAGTTTGTCATCCCTCTTTGACCTGTCATTATTCAGAATTCTTTAAATGGCTCACAGTTACTACTTCGGAGTGTTAACTTAGCTCCTACACACACTGCCAAGCGGCTCCTCCCTGAAGGCAAGCTGACCTTCTAGGAAAGGTCTGATGTTGAATCGATTTGTTTCCGCTTATGGTTTTTATTTAAATTCTTTTCTTTCGTTTTTTTTTTTTCTGTGTTACAGAAGTAAGCCGTACCAGTAGAGTGGTTGAGAAAAACAAGAAAAATTTGTTTCGAATTTTGTTTTGCATAAATATTGGCTTGCCTCGACAACGCAACGGTGTGTTGGGGCAAGAACTTTTGCCATATCTGTGTGTCTGCACGTGGGTGGATGTGCGCTTGTATCCATTCCGAAATCATCGGGTTTATTTGATTTTTCTTTTATCCTGGATTTGTTATTCAACTATGATCGGGTTGAGATTTTAAGTTACACCATTGAGACGAATTTTATGAGAATAATTCGAAAAGTTACGGACCAGAAAGGATTTCATGATATTTGCCTAGAAGGTTGAGTATTTTTTTTTTCTTTTCTTTGTCCAAATATGAATTTATAGTGAGGGCAAACACTTGATTTTATTTTTTTTAGGTCGAAAGGTGACCTTGTGTAATAAATTCATAGAGAAAGGATAAGCAATGGATGGTTACTTGAAATGAGAAGGGTTGCTGGGACAATGGCATACATAGAATTTTGGAAAAGAATCTTTTAAAATTTAAGGGATTGTATGTATTCACGTAATTCACATAATACATATAAATTGAAGTTTAACACAATTACCTGAACGTGTAACAAGCATAAATGGATTTTTTGAAAAGTAATTGATTGCTTTGATCCGTCTAGACTTACCTTAATGAAATTATTTCAATTCGTACAATTCTGATTACCTACATATAACTTTTTGTATAAACTTGACCAAGATCCAACGTGATAGTTAAAACATCAACAGCACTATCGTACCAAACATGCTAGTTAACATAGCCTTCAGTACTATGAGTGGCCTAAATAAAAATCAAATAAAGTTAAAGCACATGTAAAACACTCATTATTGCCAGATTTTGCTCCTCTTTAAGTGGCACGTGTACACAGCCGGGAGCAATTGTAGTTCCAAAAATCGATAGTACAAAACTTTACAGTCGCTAACACATACACAACCCAAAGCTTTTTCAACAGATAAGAATAACATTTTATCGCATTGAAATACATAAATATACATATCAGCGTTGACCTTGTAACTATTGCTCCATTGTTTTCACTATCTTCCATGAGTATCTTCAACCTCAAATACGAAGCGCATCACACACAGCCATATGAACGCTATACGATTTACATGTTTGCGCGAATAAATTGAACTTCCTTAAATGATAAATATCTCAAATAGCTCTTATTGTGAATTCCTTCAATTTCCCTAGGCAACAGGATAAAAATGAAAAATAGGGAAGCAGTAAGCATCGCATCGTCTTCTCGTTTGTTGTTTCCAAAACGAAGGATATGCAAGTTTCGGGTCCGTTTATATGTTTGTATCATTCCGCAGCCATCTTGACGTAGTCCAAATGTGAATCCTTAACGGAGTGGCTCAATTCCTTTCCACGAGATTGTGTTTCACACTCCATCAATGCGGATATTTGCTTTAGCAAACATCTTCCTTCCTCCACTGTGCAAGTAGAGTTCGACGTCGGTCGTCGTATATTTGTTTTTCCTTTCGAGAATAGGTATGTATTTACTCCTGCAGAGAAATTTTTGGAAAGAATTCGCTTCAAATGGAATTTCCCCTTTTGTATTTTCACAGGGAAATGTCAATAAGTGGCTGCATTATGAATTTTCAAACGAACGCCAATTTAAAGAAAGACATCTCAAGGCAAAGCAATCCATGTAATATAAGGATATGACATTGCAGTAGATTGGAGATCTGGTTAGAATTTCTTTCTACAGGTTTTCTAAGTCCCTACATTTGTATAAGTAAAACTTGATATAATGAGTTGAGTCGCTCTGAATTATAGTAGTAATGTTTCCCTAAATTTATAAAAGCCATCGAGATCTTTAAGCTACCTACTAATTCCTAAAATTTATTTATACCACAATTTGATATGAGTATAGTCATATCAGTCGCTTACCTATGTATATATCAGAATTATTGCTCATTTGACTCCGTAAAACGCATTTAAAAAACGAAATAAGCTCAGCTGCTTAGCAGATAGAATCCTCATTTTAATAGCAAGGATGGCATCACTTTATCCAACCAGAGGCAGCACGTAGACTTAAAGTCCTATTGTACTTCAGCATAGAAGTTAATCAAAGTTTGTGCACCGAGTTGGGATTTCTAAGCCCATTAGTAACCTTCGAAGAGAGAAGGTAGCCGTCCTGATGCTGCAGATCGCTGGGCATCCGTCCGCTTTAAGACAGCCCGCACGGACCACAGAGCTATTATATCAATTGTTTTGATGAAGTTGAGATAAACTTTAGATCCATCTATCAGTCTGTCGAACAGACTAAATGAGCTAAATCAATGCCAACGTACGCAGTATTGAAAACTTCGTAGTTAGAGTGCAGAAGTTTCTGGGCCAATAAATGCATTTGCTATCTTGAAGAGCTGATTGTTCTGCTCATCACTGTTTGATTTAAAGATTTCTACATCGCCCTACATATCGTAGCTATCTCAGAAGACTACTGTGCAGTTTTTTAACTAGGTCAATCAATGTCGCTGTACAACTCGTATAGTTCGTCGTAGAATCTCCTCCTATAAAGCCAATCAACGTAAATCTTACCGAATATCGTAGAAAGAATTTTTCTCTCGAAACGAGAGAGATTATTTTCATCTGATTTCGATAGTGTCCATTCCATGCTTCAGCGCCATAAAGTAGGACTGGAATGATCTAGGTCTTATATAGAATCTGCTTGCTTTTTCGATATGGGGCCTCACTACTCAGTTCGCTTCTCAGAAACGGCGATTGCCAAGAGTTATCTTTCATTTTACTTCTGCTGAGGTGATATTATTAGAATTAATAGTTGTCGACTGTGATGTTCTATCATATTCGTCGATATTGTGTGTCCCTTCTTGTGGACACTATATACCTCTTTTGGAAGCTTACGTGTCAATACTAGTCAACTTAAGGGTGACAGCCTAGCCAACTCGATGCAAGGGTGAAGGTCATCTGCTACACGGCCCTTATAAGGCCAATGCTCACCTATGGCTGTCCGGTGTGGTTCAACGTAAGAGCAAGTCTAATGGAAAGGATGCGGGTGTTTGAGAGGGCTTGTCTTCGGGCTTGCCTTCACTTATATCGAACACCAGAGTCCGAGTACATAAAATTCTACTCCAATGAGATCCTGTACAATAAAGCGAATCTGATCAGAGTGGACAATTTCCTGGTGAAGTTGATTCGGGGTCATATTGCAAGAGCAATGAACTCAACTAATAGCCTGATCTTTGGGGCTTACTACCCCAATGATATGTACCACGAGAGTGTGCGCCTTAACGGCTTTGTTCCTCCAGAGGCATTCCTCTATTTCGATAGACATGGTCTGATACAGGAGAGAACGGGTGCACCGTTAATCTACCACGTCGCCAGAAATGCTGTGGATAGGCGGCTCAACTACGATCGAGGCGTAGCACAGAGCAACGAGGATCGTCTCCGATTCAGCAGGTCGGTATCGGGGCGAGATATTAAAGACGTGGAACAGCAGCACCAGAAATTCTGGTGGCTTGTGGTACAAGAGGGAACTCCCTCGTCGATCCCTCTTAATCCTGGGTAGCCCTGTTAGTAGGGCAAGCTGGCCATTTTATTTATACGGTGTATATATGTAACCTGGCCGGCTTACGTAGCTTTAAGGTAGGCCTAAGTGCTGGTTGTGTTTTGCTGTTGCTAAATACAACACAGCAAGCGGGAACAAAAAAAAAAAAAAAAAAAAAAAAAAAAAAAAAAAAAAAAAAAAAAAAAAAAAAAAATAAAAAATAAAAAAAAAAAACAAAAAAAAAAGATTGTATTTAATTATGATTATAGTTAGGTAGGTTAAGATTTATTTATTTATTTTAAGGTAGTTTAAGTAACTTTAAGTTTTATATAAAAAACACATAAAGTATTCATTTACAAAGTTTTTCCAAATCTCTTTTTCTTTGTGAAAATCAAAATTAAAAGTAAAATAAAAATAAATAAGTAATAACTAAGTTAGATTACGTCGAAAGACATAGGTTAAGAGTTAAGTTTAGCTTAGAGCGCTCATACAGAGCCAGTAAGTTAGTCATAACATAGTTAAGTTAGTTAAGCTAGTTTTAAGCACTTTTGTCTAGCATGTAAGAATTAATGAATTTAACAATAAAATGCAGTAAAAATAAAATAAAATAAGGGTGACAGCCAGCTGCCTGCTGAATTTATGTCAGTTATCCTGGAGAAAACTCAACAAGTCTAAATCGATACCCATCATCAACTTAAGAGTGCCTCTATATATTCGGTAAAGGCTTGATTTGGATCCAAAAAGATCCACTTGGATAAAGCTAGTGGATCAATTCAATCCAATGCAGTTGCTGTGAGAACATTCTCCTTTTATTTTGTATCCTTTCAAGTAAGAGTGACATCAGATGTATAGAATGAAAACCCTTGGTTTCGTTTAGTTTGGGTGAAGTAGCTTGCCAGCAATAAGACCATTGTGATACCACATGGATCATAGGAGAAAGTTTCTCTCTACCTACTCCTTGAACCATTTTGAACTTCTGATGAGCCGTAAGAAGCTCTTGATATCCATGTTTACCAGATCGCCTAAATCATTATTATTGAGCGCCGTGGCTCAAGTGGTTAGTGCGTTGGACTACGGAGCGAGGGGTTCCAGGTTCAATCCACAGACAACACCTAAAATTTCTTTCACGGCCCCACCTCTCGCGAGCATCTGTCAAACAACCGAGAGTAAAACTGTCATGAAAAAGTTTCTCAATAACAAATTGCCTTCGGACACGGCATTAAACAGTGGGACCCTTCCATTCGTGTAAAGAATATAACACGCACAACACGAATGGTTGTGAGAAGCTAGGCCCTGGGTCCCATGGACCTGTCGCGCCAAAAATTTGTATTTTTGTAAGTAATGATTAGTATACCTATGGTGCATTTGCAAAATGAGTAAAGTTTGCGCCTATTCTGGCGAGTTCATTGGACTTACTGCTTAGCTGCAGAACTGCTTAGCCATTTCCGTGAGAGACAATAGGCAATCTAGAGCTACTAGAGAATTTATAGAGATCGATTCCAAGCATTTGATAGCTACTTGGCTGTCCGAAAATATGCGGATATCCCTAGTAGATATCACGTTTTCCTTAACCCATCCGTCTTTGGTTTTTGTACCATGAGTGTAGAAGTGAATCGATTCATCTCCCAAAAGTGCTTCTTCATTCCAAAGTGATCTGGAAGGGATGGTGACGATGAAGTTCTTATCAAAATTTAGACGTGGAGTGGTACAGTTCGTGTTTTCGAGAAAAATTTTGAAATTATTCAGAAAGGAGGCGTGGCAAAATTCCTTTCTTGACCACTGTAGGGTAGATTCGAGTGAAACGGTTGAACTTGCTGCCATTTGCTTGCTAAATATATCCAGGGATATCAGATGAAATATAATATCCAGTGCCACGGAGGGAGTTGTGCGTAGAGCACCTTCTGTGCATAAAGACAAGCTGTACGCTGGACCTCACTTAGATAGTCGCGGTTTATAGCTTTTTCTAAAGTTTTCCTCCAAACAATAACCCCGTTTGTGAGTATCAAGCCAAGGTTTCCAGCTTAGCTTCCTATCCAGGATAAGACGCAAATATTTTGCATTGTCAGAGAAAGTTAATTTGATACCCTTGAGAGGGAGGGTTGACTAACGGAATTTTATATTTTCTGGAGATAAGTTCAGTTTTGTGGGGGTTTACATCCAAACCACACCGAACGCCCCAACTGGCAAACTTATTTAACCCAGATATGCCTGATGTCCTAGTAGGTCTGTCAGAACATGAGCAAAGTTAAATAAACCGTCTGCTACGCGCTGTTTGCACATTGTTTTTTTGCATTCAGATTTAGTCATTTTAAGCATATCTGGGTTAAAGCGTATTGTAGAAGTTCTTTTAGAGTATTTAGGTGCTCTCCTGCATAATTGATCGCTGATTATACCTCGCCTTGAACGATTATCAATAGTTCATTAACCACCAAATTCTAAAGAAGAAGAGGGTTAGAACACCTCCATGCGGAATGCCTCTAAGTACTGACAGATCTTCTAGTAGACGTCTTGCGTCGGCAAGATTGCATCGTTTTTCTCCTGCTATTGTGCATGGTGTGGGTGGCTAGTATCAAGAAATCTTAATAAATCTTTTAAGTTAAATTCCTAAGAGCAAATTTTTAACACAGTTTCAGCAACACCATCAGAACCATCAGAATAAATTGCATTCCTCTCTATTACTTCCAATCGATTATGCTGCGTTCAGTAAGCATGCTTTCTAGAGCGTGTCTGACAATAAATTCATTTCAATAGATAAATATTAACAAAGCTAAATTAAAAATTTAGTAGAAACCCAAGACTGTTGTACTCCTAGACTTTAAGTTAATATTTGAATATAATGAAGATGTTTCAATTTTACCTCACGAACTTTACGTCTCCTATCTTGAAATATATCTCAAAATATGTACTCCTATTCCAAAGATCATATAAAATTTTGCAAAATTTCCTTGAATCTATTTACTCACTTATTTATCCAGCTCATCGTAAATATCCAATCTCCATGGTATGCCGATGCCACTTTGTATTCAACTCGGAGAAGCTCATTAATTTTCAATCACAAGCGATTACCCCGAAGCGAATGAATGCCTCGGTTTTAACTAGAAACCATAAATAACTTCCTGATACTCGCGCATAGCCCAAAGAAGAAGATTTCCCTCCCTAAACGAAGCACCATTCAAAATTTTCCACAAAGACCACAGATGCACCTAAAAGATACGTAGATAAAAGCAAAACTCTCATCAGAAATGCGCAATTGCTTTCCCCGAACATTAATTAACATTTTACCAGTTACCAGTGTGACAAAGGACTTCTCCGCAGGTATTAACATCAGGTGTTCATGACTTTGGGAAAAACTTTGCATTTTATTTATTGTTTTTGTTTTTCCTACTCTCTTCGAGGTACGAAGGTGAAATTTTCCCAACTTTTCTCACCCAAAGAAGAAGAAGAAGAAGTAACACCGAAAAACACGACCGTAATGAGTCGTTGAAGTCATCGTAGCTTCTTTTGCGTTTAGATGAAAATTAAGATGTTTTCGGGTGCTGTGAAACTGTTTTTGGTTTTTGGTTTTGGTTTTAGCTAGAGGTGGAACAGACTTTTACTAACTCGAGGGGAAAGACTATGCCGTTGTAAAGGTAGACATCATTAGGCAGGTGACGGAAAGAAATTGCAGAGCACAGAAGCAATGCCATGCCACTCAATCAGTGAATGACTCAAGGCAAATTGAAATTGATTTCATATCCGCTTTGTTGTGGCAAAAAACAAAGATGTAGAGGTAGGGGAAGGATAAGCAGGATACGGTGAAATGTTAGGCAAATATCCGAGCATAGTTTCTATTTGCTCGTTAAATAGTCTGCCAAAGAGAAACAGATGCTTTGTGGTGGGGCAAATGACATTGAGTTGAGATACAATAAAAGTCAAGTGGAAAATCAAGCCCGTTGGCCACTTGAAGTGTAGTTCATCAATGCCATTAATATTTAATGTTGGGAAAATCTACACCCTGAAGGTAGGTTTGATAATGAAAAACGTATCAACTTGTGGACAGTGATACATAGGTGATCTTATCATTTGAATTGCTTTACAAATGTTTACTTCATAACATATTCGTATTTGTTTAGTTTTATTGAATATCCCTGCGGAGTTGGTTTTAAATTGAAAATCACATTTTACATATTAAAACAAGCCTTTATCAATCGAGAAGGAAGTCTTAATAGCCTTTAAAATGTCATATGAAAAGGAACTCACAGAAAACGGAGTTTTTCGAAGAGAATTCTTAAAAGGCTTAGAAAATTCTTTGGATTTTTTCATCCAACATTGTTGGCTGATATCTTATTTGAAACTGATATCATAAATAATCCTAACCTAACCAAAAGTTAAAAAAAACGAAAGCTACTGGTACCCCAGGCTAATAGCATTCACGATTCGCAAGCCAAAATACTCAATGCCAGGAATGCGCCTACGTACTCGTACTAATCCACATCCTACACTTTTCTACCACACTCCCTATGGGACTACCGTTAAGTATTACATCGTGTGGCTGGTTAGCCTTTTAGGCTCTACTCTTTTCTTAGCCATTTTTTATTCTTAGGCGCTTGATTCTATTCGACCTGGACGCTGGTCACATATGCATTCACTTGGTACCAGCTCTTTCTCGACTGAATCATATCTCCAATGAGCTGTCTGGGTTCCCCAAAGTTTGTACCTCTTGGCGTAAAGCATGGATAGTGAAACATTACTTGTTCTCCGTCTTCTTCCTGCAGTTCGCAGCACGGACAGAGTAGCGAGTTATCGTCCAGATACTTTCTGTATTCACCATGACCGGTTCGGAACTGGCTTATCCTGATATTATAGTTCACCTCCCCTACTTTTCTTTTCGCCACGCTTCTTTGTTGGGGATGAGTTTGTGTGTCCATCTTCCTGTTGTGGCGTCATCCCATCGGTTTTACCATTTTTCCATTACGATCGCCCTTTTCTGCTTTAATAACTTCTCCATTTTGTCGATTCACGAGTTCCCTGATATATACCCGTTCCATCTCGTCGACCAGGATAACGATGGGTACCATGCCAGCTACGACATATGCCGCTTTCTCCGACACTATTCTTAGATTTAATAACTTGGTCTCCTACGTGCACACTCATATATTCCACTGCTTTACGGCTTGTGATTAGCACTACTTCCGTATTCTGCTCCACTAATTCCAGGCCTGCTGTCCCCAACCAGGTTTTAATTTTTGAAATCGCTTCATTTGTTGGTGATTCTACCTCGTGTACATGTTTCGCAGCTGTTACAACATCGAACGCCTACCAACACGTTGTAGTGTTTGCTATCTTCATTCCTTTCATACCTTAACTTTTCTTAAAGTAGCTTCATATTACCCTAAGAATATAGTTTGGCGTATTCATTATTTCAAGAGATCTTATAATGATGTGAGCATAGTAGAACATGTAAGTTGTGATGCTCTGTGTTCTATAAGCTTCATCACTGCGATCTTGTAGGCAGTTCCTCACGGGTCTATGACGAATTCATCATCATCAAGTAGTTGCTTGAAGCATCATTTTTGCTGTCTCTAAGGCGTTGAGTGTTATTCACTTCCTCAAACACATCTCTCTGTCGAAAACAATGTACTTTCATTTCGGTCCTGTTAGCTGCGGACATTGCCAGCGCTTCTTGTTCCTTATTTCGATCATTATAGCCTGGTGCTCACTATGAGTATATATAGTCTTCGCTGACCCACCAGTCTGTGCTTTGGATTAGGGAGGTAGTCACGAAAGTAGTGTCTATAATAGGGTACGTTAAACATCGATAGTACTATCGATAGTATTGATGTTTACATACCATCGCAAACATCGATGATTTTTTTTAGCAGCTACAGCTTAGGAAATAAGAAACGTATAAAAAAGTGAGGTAAACCATTGAACGCATTCTCTTTTTAGATTCTCGTAAGCGTGGAATCCCCGCAAAATATTCTCTTTCTATTTTCATTCCATCAGGATATGCTCTGTATTTTCAATTTTGACATCGCAATGAAGGCAGTATGGGTCATCTACATACATATGTGCTTATACTTGCAAATATACTTCTCGGACAAAATCTGGAGTACGTTCAACGTCTTGAAAGTCACTGAAAGTTCATTACTCTTTCGATGAAATATTTGCAAGGTACCCAAGTCCTTTACCCTGACAATAGATATTCAAATCTCTGACAGCAAGATCAACCTGTACTGATGCCTTTAACTCTTTCAATTAAACTGAATGAGTTCTTAATATATTCAGATGTGCAATACATATATAGGTATTCATCTTTGTTTGACGAAAGTGTACAATTCGATCCTTTAACCGAGTAATTTAACCTACACAATCAGCGTCATCGCATTTCAACCCCACTACCACCGTGATTGTTATCTCTCATTATTGTTTCAATCATTACAGGCAATCAATTATTAATGAGCAAAATAAAGTGGTAATTTCCATGCCACTATAGACCCCTACCTACTTCACTTCCCAATAAATCGTTGTCCTGAACTTTGTATTTGCAGACCCACACCCACTCAGACTGGCAAAAGTGCATACGTAATTTCCCCCATCCCTAAGGGCGAATCAGTCGTTCGGAATCAAAGTTACACACAAAAAGACGCGGATAAACCTACATGAGCGAACTGCTTGCAAGGTAGTTCACTTTTGTCGTCGTGGGAACTTGTAATGTTCGTTTTTTTTTTTTTTTAAGTTATTAAATTAATCACACACGTTGGAGTAAATTACCTGGTGTACGATGTGCACTATGTTCTCCAGCATAACCTCAAAGATGGAAAAAAGGTTATTGAATCCCTGAACAGAGCCCTACCTTTTGACAGTGAGTTCACTCTCAATTACTTGGTGCATTTAAACTTTCACACATTGCGACCAATATCCTGCATACCGAGCAAAAGGAAACCCAACGCAATTGGGTTGAAGTAACAAATTCATTCCTCTTGACAGTTGCAGATAAATTGCATAGGGGTGCAAGTTGTAATAATATCAGCAGTAGTATCAACTTTTTTTTTCGTCAGCGCCGGATGGATGCAGGTGCTGCTGGGCTAGTATGTAGCAGTTGCTGGGAGCAGCAGCAGGTAGAAAAACGAAAAGTCATTAATTCCACGAGGGATTGCTTGCATGGTACATTTTGTGCAACACACACATACATATGAGAGAACCAAACAATCTCCCAGGCAATTGAAGGAGATCTTCTATTCAAGTTTTTTTTTTTTTTTTACTGAATCTCCCTCTTCCTCCACATCCCCGCACACAGAGAGATGAACCACTTGAATCGTCCCTTTGGAAGACCAAACCAAGTGCATTATTGGATTGGTTGCCCTCTCGGAGCAAGTGGCGAGATGATGGTGATAGTGAGTCCTGGTTTTTAGTTCTGGTACACAATAGCTGAGTAATATATCATTTCCAGACACTCGTCATTCGTTACGTTTTCCGTTTGGGGATTCGTTCTTTTTACCTGTATCCATATATGTAGTTACGATGTGGCTGACAGGTTAGTGTATTAAAATGAGTCTTTGAAGCATTAAGAACTTTTCTAGACTGACAGTTTTAAATAAGGTTGTTACTAAGGCTTATTCCCAGCAATCGATGCCAAAAGAAATTTTCCCGTGCTGGAACAGATAGTGCCCAGGGTAGATGTTAACACGGAAGGCACTATCTCCAACAAATCTATCCAGCTGCTATACCCAGACGACATCGACATCATCGTTCACTTCCAGTGTGCCGTCTTAGATGCTTTTACGGAAATTGAAGAACGGATGAAACGAGTTGGCTTCGAAGTGGTGAAGCAGATTACCTAGCTCGAAGTAAATATCAACTCCACGAATGACACCTTAGTGGAGATTCGACGAAAACTTACCCTAGAAACCGCTGCTACTTCGGTTTGGCAAAACAAATGGGATCAAAACTCCTAACTGGGAAGACAAAATGCATGCTCTACAAAACTTTGATTCTGCCAGTTCTGCTGTATGGAACCGAGTGTTGGACGATAAGCAGGAAAGCAGTGCAGATATTAAACACAAAAAAAAATACAAATTTTTGGCGCATGGCACATCCATGGGACCCAGGGCCTAGCTTCTCACAACCACTCGTGCTGTGCGTGTTATATTCTTTACATGAATAGAAGGGGCCTACTATTTAATGTCGTGTCCGAAGGTCAATTTTTCCTTGAGAAGACAGTTTTACTCTCGGATGTTTGTCAGACGCTCGCGAGAGGTGGGGCCGTGAAAGAAATTTTAGGTGTTGTTTGGGGATTGAACCTGGAACTCCTCGCTCCGTAGTCCAACGCATTAACCACATGAGCCACGGTGCCCACTAGAAATTGAACACAGGAAAGAAAAATTCTTCGTCGGATATTTGGTCCCGTATTCGAGGAGGGCGAATGGACGGGAAGATACAACCGCGAACTCTATGAGCTGTACTAAGATGTGGATGTAGTCCAAGAAGCCAAAACGTCGACTACACTGGCTCGGCCACATCGAGCGAATGGACAATAATGCTCCAGCAAAGAGGATCTTCGAATCACAGCCGCCAGGTTCGAGATGACAAGGAACACCGAACCTCCGTTTTAAGGATTAAGCTATCGCGGACGCCAGAGCGCTAAGTCTAGACAACTGGAATCAGGGTGCCCGGGATCGAAGAAGGGGAAGGCTGCCGTGTCTCAAGCAGAGACTCTTCACGGATCAGGAGCCCATTAAAAGTAAGTAAGTAAAGAGGATCTTCGAACCACAGCCCTCAGGTTCAGGACCGCAAGGAAAACCGAACCCCTCAGTTTTAAGCATCAAGCTATTGTAGATGCCAGAGCGCTTAGTCTAGACAACTGGAAGCAGTGTGCCCAGGATCGAAGACAGTGGAAGGCCGCCGTGTCTCAGACAAAGACTCTTCACGAGTCGGGAGTCCGTTAAGTAAAGTAAGTCCTAGGCGGTGGACAGACGCATTTTAATTTTTCAACACCATGTATATATGTGCAGTTGCCCACGTGGATAGCCTTATTTTAATGAAAGCCTCTACAATTTCTTGCTAAGAAGGTGTGATATAGTATTTGCATCCCAGCAATGTGCATAACCAGATCAGCCTTGCTGTGGTCCCAAATCCAGCCATACATTTGTAGACCTGCGAGTGGCATCCGTTTGAAATTCGTTAGACGAAGATTCTCCTTTGCATGAAAAGTAAGAGTGGATCTAAGAAGATCTTTGTCTGCGGTATTCTCTATTCCTCAAAAAGAATAGAAGGACAGGTTTAATGACTGCACCACCATAAAACATGTATGCTTCATAGAATAGAATAAGATGCAGGTTAAGGGATCTTTAACGATACCTAACTTTGGAGATATTCTACTTATCCCTCATAATCCTAGACATACTGTAAGTACATTGCATGGTACATGCTAATTTTTCAAAAAAAAAAAAAACTTTTCTTTCTTAAACGATATTCTTCTCCTTTTCCGGTAAATTCTCACTCATCTAGTGGTATCCTGTCTTTTTTTTTCGCCTCCCACCCATCAACGAATATTTTGTTGCACTTGCACATCAATGTCCTGGCAGACTTTGACTAATGACTTATGAATTAGTTTAATCGCATAGGTGAATGGAGTTCAGTTTGATAATTCAGTTGAAGTCAAATGTAGGCTAATCGAGAAATTGCCCAACATACGTGTCATACACTGATACGGCCGGCACTTGCTGAATGAGCGGTGAAAATGCAAAGTGATAGGGTGACGTTCGGATGGCATGTCCTCATGCAAAGTTAAGGACATAATTAATTAATTTTTCATTATTGCTAATAAATATGAGTGCCCCATAGAAGTACGGCAGACAAGCAGGCACACTGGGGAAATGAATTGCCTGGGGCGTTGTTATTTAATTGATTTAGTTGGACAAGGCGAAGGCAAGGACACCGCCCGGATGAATGAATAGATTGACATTGCTCGATGGGTGATAGCAATCGTATAATCTATTCACTTAATTACCCCTTTCGAATTGGAATTTGCGAGTCAAGTTGTCGCATACACATCTGCTTGGTCTGGCCAAATCAGATTGTTGGCCGCATAATATATGTACATATATTTGGATATTGAATGATTGTCATAAGATTATGATGATTGGATTGATTTATCAGGATTGTGTTTGGGGTTCTCTAGATTGACAGATGGTGGTAGGGATTAGAGTTAAATATGCCACATCTGCAGATGGTGTATTTAACTTCTAGGCTTGGCTTAATTACTCACTACTCACAGAAGTAAAAAAAAACTTCATACCATTGGTGACAAAGCAATAACACATTTTCTCAACACATTCTTCGTTTACAATGGTCAAAACAAAGAAATACCAACTACCTTTACGGTCATCCTTACTCGGTAGAGTTGAAACTCCATCTACCAAATGTCTGCTGACCAAAGAAAGGTACCATGCCACTCTAGGGCGATAATAATATTAATGACTATTTATACCATTTGAGAGACAAACTCCTTGGAACAAAAAAAAAAAAAAAGTGAAAAAAACTCCAAACAACGGAAGGATACGTCTTCATTTGGGACTGTATAGCGGTGGTGACGAGGTTCGTTAATTGTGTACGATAAGTACTTAAGAATTTCATTTGTTTTCCCGTTGCACAGGGACAAAACAGAGAACAATTTGTTTCGTTGCTTGTACTATCTGTTTCGTGAGAGATTGTTGGAAAGTAATTTGTTCTGTCATTGTGAAGGACATCTTGTTTTTATTTTTTTCCTTCCGCTAGCCAAGCTATCTGTTTTAATCAATTCCCCATCGTTTGTCGTTAATTGAATGTCGTTTAACAATAGTTAGTACCGTGGTGGTGGGGTGTCGGACACTAAGTGGTCTTTCTTTTTTGTAAGCGGTGTAAATTAAGGAGGAACCTTAATTTCAAAGACATTGTTCGAAGTGCTGTGGAATTGCTTTGTTCTTTTTACAAAAGGCTGTTAAATCATTTATAAAGTTGCTTAGAGAGTTGTCTACTAACAAGGTCACAACTTGAGACAAGTTGTGCATGAGCTGTACATGCTTAAACAAAATTGGACTGATTTAAGATGGCCGATCATATGGTAGAACTTTTTAGTCATCTTAGTGCGTCCTTCTGGGACTGTTGGTTTAAGATTTGTTTTTAAATCTTCTTTTGCACAAACGGATCTGTAAGTCTCAAAAAAAAAAATAATTTCTTTTATAGCAGTCAAAAATTCTTTCAGTCGATAATGGTGCTCTTAGTGTCGCAGAATCGCGGTGATCTAAAAGGCCGAGACCTTGACTTATTGTACTGAACTTCCTCTCAGTGACCAATCTTGGACAATTTTGTGGCCACGATTAAGGCTCAGTTCTCTGTGGTTACGATTCGATAATACCACAACCACCCAACCCTTTGACGAGCTCATACGGTACAAACTGCATATGGCTCTCGGAAAATCTGACTAGGTTTCTCGAATATTGCGATGTTAATGCTCAGAAAACTACTATTACATAGATTACTCAAAGTTAAGATCCATGTGCTCAATGTTACTCTGAGGATGCAGCTTCTGCCGAAGATGTAGCAGAGGAGAGAATGCACTATGGGCATTTTTATCGACAGCGAGGGCACTTTCCACAGTCCGGTAGAAGAGGTATAAGCAGTGGTTGCAGAAGTGGACCATAGCTGGTCTGTTATGGCTGTGTTAGACAGGGGTGCCCACAGGATGGCTTGATGGCTTTCCTTTTTTGCTATCATGGTAAATTACTCTCTGTTGCACACTCTTAACAGTGACTCTTAACTGAACTGCTCACAGAACTTGACTAAGAAGATTATGAACTAATTTCAACCTTAGTTCAGGGTTTAGCAGGATTTGGTTCTAATTTACACCAGATTGGTGATATCCAGAACATAGTTGATGTAGGTATTGTTTGCACTTTGTGCGGGATCATCTTCAAGTCTTTCACCAAAAATTTGCTGTAAAGACAGTCTATTGACGTCGTTTGGTAGATGTTTGGACAGTACTTGGCCAGTTGGTGCCAAACGGAAAAGGAATTGTAGACGAAATTCTCGTTGTCGCGTTCCATGCGATACATGAGTAAAGCGATCCATGCTCTGTCATATATTCTTTTTCTATTTACTTCACAAATGTCAAAGTCGCGATGGCATAAGAATCCATTTGCAAAAATTATAGCATCTTCCGACAGGTCAACTACTTTTGTCATGTGATTGTGTTTATAAAAATTCTGTCGAGCTCATTACTTCAACGTCTTGATCGGTAATAATGATCTCGTCTTTTAGCTTATGCCAACTTTGGGTCATAAATTTCCATTTCCAAATCCTCTTTGTAAATCAAGAAATGGTGAGATAAATTCGCAAGAAATTACACGGAAAAAAGTTCGGTAGTAGATAACCTCTTTCATTATTAAGAACTACTTCCTAATCATGTATCTACATGATACATATTTATTTCCATAATCCATCTCGACTAAGCAAGTCAAATGAATAGAATAGAACTTAACCTTCCACTACCACCACCGATTAATAACCAACCCACTGTACACTTATCCCTGATTAGAAACACCCTGCTAATCTCCTGTTACCGAAATATTCATGTACAGTTCATGCCTCCGGCCTTTATAGCCGTCATAGATAACAGTTAAAAAGGATTCAACTCGCATTTCGATGGGTAATCCCATACTTTTCGTCCCGGCCCCGGTGAGTCTCAGATTAAAACGACGAAAAATAGAAAACAGTAATCATGCCAGGAATTCCGAATGATGTCATAACATTTCATTTGGCGGATTCACTCATTCAAACAAATCGCTGGAATTTGTTCGACTCTCTTTTGTGTGACACGGCACACAAAAAAAAAAAAAAAAGGGTGGACGACCTAAACGTGGATATAGAAATAACCACATTTAGGACGTTCACTCTTCACTATCCGGCCGACAACCGAGCACAAGCGTTTTATGTGAAAGTCAAAATAGGTTTTTGGCCCGCCCCACAATGGATGCGAGAAGAGGCTGTTTTGCTGCCGACCTCCGAAACCAGGTGAATCGATGAATCCTGGCTGAGGCCAATTTGAAAAACGTGACTGGAAATGATGGGCCATTTGGCTAATGTGGGTGACAAAGCACGTACCATGCTCCGTACATCCGTTATGCTGCTTGCCATACGCCACCCTGTGGAAGGTTTTCTTCCATTTCTCGCCCCCGGATTGATGCCTGCTGGGAATTTTCGGACCACTTAATTGACAATGATAGTAGTGTTCGAAATCAATTCTTTAACAAAAAGCACTGGTGTGAGTCGACGACGGCGGCGGGTTGTGTCGGGTGAGAAGTGATAGAATTAGATGGTTTAATGATGTTCATTTAACCTTGGACCTTCGGCTAGGATGTGCTTGGGGTTTTTGCTACAATAACAAACAAGGTTCGCTTGGGTAGGTGAGGATATTTGGCAATTTAAGTGATTTACAGGGAAAAACAAAGTTTTCAGGTTGATAGTGTAAAATTATCACATTGTTTGTGATACTTAATGGCGCACACGCACGCACACAATAGGATATAAGGAAGGACCTTTTCTGTTCCGTAGCAGGAAGTGAGATGTGATTGATGAGAATAGTTGGGGAAAAGTTTCGGTCGTTGCTTTGAATATGAATTTTAGTTAAAATATCATTTTGGGGTTAGGACATTTCGAGAATTGTAACTTGTTACTTTTGGGTCCATAGGTCCGGTCTTTATCGGATACAGATGGGTTACCTTGGAAAAGTGTATATATGTATGTACATAAATACATGGAAGTCGCATTAAAGAGATTGGAATTGTTGGCGACATGTTTAAGCTTTTAAACATTGATAGGCATTAGGTTAAAAGTTACACTTAAGTGAGTGACGTTTTACATTGGCATGTACATTTAGTTGTCAATAAAGCGTGAATCACCAGCTAAAAGTAACAACAGCCTCGTTCTTGTAGTCAAAGTCAAAACAAATAACTCGGTAGATACAAAAATGTACAAATATTTGACGCGACAGGTTCCAGGATCTTGCTTCTCACAATCATTCATGTTGTGCTAGTTATATTATTCAAAGAAAGAGACCGCCTGTTTAATGTCGTGTACGAAGGGCAATTTTTGTTTAGGATGTGGATATTGTCATGTGATACTTTCGAAATACAGATATTGTTATTATCAAGGCCTTAGATTCGTGCTGAAAAAGATAAATAAGCAGTCCATAAGCAGTCCATCCAGTGATCCTAAGAAGAAGCTTAATTATGTTACGACAGGTGACGCGGAATGTTCGGGAAAGCGCAAACGTACTCATCCTGGTAATAATACAATAATTATAACAAGAGGCATGAGCAGAAATAAAAAACCTTAAATCGTTGGAACCTGTAGAATCGAATGGAATGTCAAAATCTGCACCTGGAAAGGGATTTCTTTACTGGCGGTACTGAAGGAGAAGAACCTAAATTTTCATAGAGTCGGGCATTACTCGTAGCACATAGTATCCAAAAAGGATTTCTATATCTTCCTAAACGCCTTGGATTTCTCAAATCTTCTTTTTATCCAATAATTGGCACGACTCATTTTAGATTAGCTATTTTGCTGTACACAAAACGGATTTACATATATCTCTCACTTCGTAAGTACTTCGTCATATTTCGGCAATTTAACCCTTTTACTTGTCAACTTGTCCTGCCCTATATCCCGCAGTGTCCAAACACTCAACATAATCTGACACCCATGCTACATACATACATACATACATACATAATGCCTTAAGCATTGTGGTGCAATTCATGTCCACTTCACCTACCAGTACTTCGAGCACGACTTGTCAATTTAGATCTCGTAATCCTTTGTGGATATTGATTGCATCTCAAGTAGCAGTTTTAAATATCGTTTGAACATCTACCCGGAATATACTGCAGGTAAACAGAAGTCCTGGAAGCATATTTAGGTTTGGGTGTACTCGTACAAAGTAAATTTCCATGCATTAATTTGCAAAATGCAATTTTTACAATGTGTGGCTCAATACATAAAAATTTGGGTGGAACGTAATAGTGATGCTCTAAGAATAGAGCGGTAAGAAACCTAAGTGCACTATTTACTGTTTGAAGGTTTATGTGTAAATCAAGCGATATTAGATGCAAAAACGTGTCCAACGTTGACTTAGGTATCATTTTATTGTTTTTTCCTTTCTTAACTTTCATAACTTGGCCTTTTCCAAACAGATTTCGAGGATTTGTTTGATAGCTCTATTGGATTCACTATTTTTCTTAAGGCTCCTTTTATATCGGTGGAAACTCCCAAAGTAAATTTACTCCGAAATATTGTCTTTATTTTCCCAAATGTATCACGTTAAACTAATCACACTGATTTGAACTCGAAATATTTTTCTTGCGGAGCAACCATGTACATACATACATATGTAAGTTCTTATCGAAAAAACAACAATTGGCAAGTATTACAGATGCATCCAAAACAAAGAAGTGCGATTGACGATTCTTCTCCAGAAGACGCTTAACGTTAACTTTTTTCGGTCAACTAAAGCTCCTCGCTTTTGCCTGATCCACAAGAAAGGAGACCCTCTCAATTATCTCCCATATTGTGTGAACGTCTGAAACCCTTCGTCAACAACCTGATTGGCCCCTATCAGTGTAGTTTTAGACCAGGAAAGTCCACAATCGATCAAATCTTCACACTTCGGCAAAAAAAACTTCCCACTTCCTGGAAAAAACCCAGGAAGTCCAAATCGATACCCACCATATTTTTATCGATTCCAAAACTGCATATGACAGAATTTATAGAGACGAGCTATATAGAGCGAGCTGCCAAACTCATCAGATTGTACAGAATGACAATGTAGAATTCTCGCTGCTCCATCAAGGTCGGTAACGATCTCACCGAGACCTTTGATGTCAAAAAAGAATTTAGGCAAGGAGACGCGCTGTCATGTGATTTTTTCAACATCACACTTGAAAGAATTCCAGGGACTCTATATAAGACCCTTATCATCCCAGTCCTGCTTTATGGAGCTGGAGCTTGGACTCTATCTAAAGCGGATGAAGATAACCTCGGTCGCTTCGAAAGAAAGATTCTTCGTAAAATGTTTGGTCCCGTTTGCGTTGACGGGTTTGGAGATTTAACTATGAACTATACGAGCGACATCGACCTAGACAAAAATTGTGCATCAGTCGTCAGGACATGTAGAGCGGATGCTCCGGTCCATAGAATCTTCGAAACAAACCCGAATGGACAACGCAGTAGAGGAAGATCTCACCTTAGGTGGCGCGCATATAAGTAACCAAACTGTAGCGCCACCTACATAAATAAGGAAGTAAGTAAACTCCACGCTAAAATGAAAAAGAAAACTCCTCTGTTAGCTGATTGATAGAAGAAAGTTGGTTTAAATGTCAACCCTAAGGAAGAAACTGGGACGCGTTAAAAAAAAAAAACCGACAGTCTTTGGTCCTCCAAATAACTTTGGACGTTAACTCTAGACTAAAAACTGACTTGGAAATCTTATCTCACGAAAACCATACAAAAGTTATAACTTCCTTACGGATCAGCAGTAGTAGAACGGCACCCTACGCAACAATAGCTTACGCTATCAACACTCATTACATTAGTACCAATGGGAAAATATCGTCGCTCTATCAATAAGAATTGCGGACAGTAATATCACTAGGGTCTTGTTTCCACTCTTCAATGGTATTCGCAAGAAATCCAATCTACAATGATAGAAGTCCAGGTCCTGAAAAATCAGTCTCCCGATCTCATCGTGGCCTGAGATCGCGACAATATTCAAAGAGTTCAGCCTTGCGACCATATTTAAAGAGTTTCTGCATTCTCGAACTATTATGAAACTGTGTTAAGAATAGTCTTAAGCGCAGCCTCGCTATTCCGATGCCTTTACCTATTCTTTCTAATAAAATCCGTGGTCATTTACTCTCCACTTCGAAAAAAGAGGCATACTTACAGGTTTTGAAAATTCGATTACAGCTTTGGCCAGACTTAAACGCTGTCCTAAGCATGCAGTCAAGCCAGGCAGTTTTTCGAAGTTGAGTACAGAAGAAAATCAAATACTTGCGATAAAATACCGTTTACCAAACCCCAATTTTTTTCACCAAAACACCCTTACTCTGAAAGAAAACTTAGTGCATTATGGATGTTTTTGACCTGACATGATGTCCCATCTACGCACTCTACTTCGATGAAAATGTCTACACCATATTAATTCGTATAAAGGATAGATTTAATTCTAGCAACTAGATTTTAAAGCGTTCTATATTCTAAGGAAGGCAACCTTCTAGTCATTTTTGCCAATTTTTGTTAAATCAGCAACTCTAACCATGTACTAGGATGTAAGAATAAATGTGATGACTCTCGTTGAAGTCGGCCGCAACTGGAGTATATCCTTTTACAGAAACGCTGTACCATGCAAATTGAAACCATCAAACTATTTGACAGCCTCATTTGTCACCACGGCCAATGCAGTATACCCAGTTTTGCGACTTAGCCGGTGTAAACGGGCCAAACTGTGATTCATTTAAAGTGGCAATCAGCAAAATGAATCTAAAACACTAGCTAAAAGACAAAGTATACCATTACTGGATGATAACCGAACGTAATAGCGGGCTAAAGTCTTCATGCTAACCTCCTTCCATAAATGAACGAAAGAATTTCTAAGACTAGCAAGGAGTCAGACTTTGATAGTCACAGTATTTCTTACTAAAAACAGTTGTTTTAAAAAACAAGTACTTAATGGCTATGGAAATAACTCAAGGCGACACCGGTGAAGAATGTGCAACGAGAATGAAGATTCAGCAGTACACATCTTATGACACTCTAACTGTCCAATCAGAACTCGTCATTGGTATTTTGATAAGTTCAACCTTGAGGCAGAAGACACATTGTAAGTATGTATCTACAAGAGATATACTTGTTATATTGCCCATTTGGGTTTTACTACCGAACTCTAATTTGGAGGAGATCTCATTAGCTCCACCTGTGGCCTCAGTGATTAGGTCAAAATACAAAATAGTTCACTCGGAGATGACTATGTTGAGTATCCTCTCTTATTTGCTAGTATATACGAGTACTTTGTTTCGAATTCATTCACAGTTAAAACCACATTCGCCGCACACAAACACTGGTGTATTGTTCCAATTACTTATGGGTCGATTGACCATTTTAATTGGAACAGATATGTAAACACACCATTTACCCACATATGTACTTCTTCTAAAGAATCCACCACTTAAAGGCGTAGGTATTTCTGAATTTATTCAAATCGATATCAAAGTATAAAATAATTGCATAAATGCAAATAACAATTGTTTCATATCATTCCATCGTGTTGACAATCTGTTTACAAATATCGTAAAATGCATTGAAACTATATATTTTGCAAATATCAACATACACAAGGTCAATGATAATTTCAAAATTCATCTCCGGTCCAAATGCCATTCAAATGTTCATCTAGACGAACTGAATCATTTAAGTTATCCCCTCTTACAACTCTCTACTAATTGAATATGTTTCAAGGAATTTAACAGACAAAATACTACAGAAGATAAACTTTCGCAAGACTTTTGAGAAACTTTCCTAATTTCATGTGTACTTTTCGCATTACATGAGAGAATTTAATTAAACGCAGTCACTACTATCTTAATGTGACTTCAAATATTCTTCGGAACATGCTAACCTTCATCTGATGGATTAGTCTAATCCAATTATTTGCCTCTAATTTGAAGACTTTGCAAGCTATCAAACCTTTTTTTTTTTTGTTTTTGCCTCCTAATGCAAATTGAATGATGGTGCAATCTACATAGACAAGGACATTTTCATCATTAAAAAATGGAGAACGACTTAAGCGATATAATTAATTTTAGAATAAAAAAAAATTATACTTACCTAGCTATGGTAAGACATTTTTTGCAAGAGCCGGTACAAGCGCTAACATTAACCAATTTCATCAGCATTAATTTCATTATTATCCTTTTCAACAAATTTTCAAAAAGAAATGAATGAAGGACTATTCTCATTTCTGTTACAAAAAGAGTTATTGATGTTGTAATAATGATTAGAATAACGGTGTGTGGGACTTTAATGACATCGCACATTCAGGTTGCAATGAATTTTAATTATTTTTTTTAAAAGTTCCGGCTTATTATGAAAAATTAACGAGTTTGGGACTATAACTTATTAAATGTAATGTCAATTGAAAGGACTATATAGATAGATCGTATTCTACTGGTAAATCAAGAGCATTACCAATTGGCTCTGCAAAATCCTCATCACAAGAAACATCAATTCCACTCGTTATAGGCGTTATATTCTCCTTCTCTGGGTTCTAGTCATTATTACTATATTTAAAGAACTAACCAATGACGACAATGACTCCCATGAGTGCACTCGACTTCAGGCGGATAATAGTCTGCTTCGGTTTACTAATTTAGGGCTCTTTGAAACCAGCAATGTGGGGCGTAGCTGCATTCTTAGGGAATAACTAGCCGATATTCATGTAGAATCAGATGAAATGAGATTGCAATATACTCAGGTGGTTCCTAAAACGGTGGGGGTAGGAGCTCAAGTATGTACCCCAGAGATATAAACGTATAGATGGCTCTGTAGTGTGTTCTAAGCGGAGGTTTTAGGCTGCGCTTAATACGCTAGAATGCTACATCATAAAATCTGAAATAGTACGCAGAACCGTGGACCATATAGATTATGCTGGACACTGCGATATAGAGGGGAACGAAAGGGCGGATGTACTGGAAAAGAAAGGTTCAGAGCATCCACAAAGCAATAGAATTAGAGGAGTTAAACTACCAATCTGCGTGGGTAAGAAGATTATTCTCGATAGGATTATCAATATGGATGACTTAAGATGATCCAACCTAAAAGGACATAGGGTGTCTAAGGCCTTGTGGCCAGTGTTAGATCGAAATAAATCTGGGGAAATGATAGAACTAAGTATGTCACGGTTAAGAACAGCAGGAGGGATTCGACGGATATACATATATAGATACGGCAGTGACTTACACATCTAGGAGGACATCACACATCTACTCTCTGAATGCCAAGGCATAGCCCAGAGGCCAGAGTAGACTAAGGCATCTCGAAAAGTACTTCTTTGACAACCTAGTGGAAGTTGGGTCTACGAACCAAATTAATAAGACGGGTCTGTGGGATCCAGTGCCTAGCTTCTCAAAACCATTCATGTTGTACCTGTTATATTCTTTTTCGCGAATAGGAGGGCCCTACTGTTTAATTCCGAAGGGAAATTTGAGAAGCTTTTTCATGACAGTTATACTTCCGGATGTTTGTCAGACGCTCGCGAGATGTGGGGCGTGAAAGAAATTTTAGGTTTTCTCTGGAGATTGAACCTCAAATCCCTTCGCTCCGTAGTCCAACGCAATAACCGCTTGCCAAATATTTGCGAGATATGGCCCCCCTGAAAGATTCACTACTACATTTTGAAAACTTTTTGCCGTCCAGTTTTAAGTCGATTAAAAGTATTTGTAATTACTTCTGATTTAAAATTTTAAAAGGATAACTCAAAGTTGTGAAAAATTACTATATGTACTCCACTTTCAATGAATGAATCTAACTAAAGCTATGTAAATAAATTTGTTCAGTGTTTCATGTTTCCTATCGCAGCTGAGAGCTTTTCGTTAATTCAGATATAAAGATAACTCCACCTGTATCTGTTTATACATATGTGAATGCTTGGGATACTTTTCTTTCCATAGAATATTCTATGAAAACTAAAATGATTATAGTGCTTCTTATGTCCGTACTGCAACATATTCTAATAAAATTCCTGCTCCGGGGTTATATATGTAGCTACTCCCGAGAATAATCTTTGCCCACATCTGTAAACACATAAATGTAAAAGTATCTACATACTCGTATCCTCTGCAAATTAAAATCTCTGGTAAAAACCCTTCGCCACTTGCATCCTCTTTATCCACACATTAAAATGACCATATAAAAACTTTTTGTTTTTTTGTTAAATACGTCCTTATGCAATCCTTTAGAATTTAATAGTCTAACGAAACTTACACCAGTCAGCAAGGAAGACCTATCACATCCTCTTCTTCACAAGCAATTATTATTATTCCAGCAAACACAGCACTCCCTAAGGTGTTGGTCAAGAGATTGCACCTGAATATAATTTCATATTATTATTTCTTACTTGCATTTTGAGTTTTCCTTTTGTTGCTGATGGTCAGACGAAATTAGAAGTAAATGAATGGAATATGAAAACCATAAACCTCAAAAAAAGAATTATTAAACTAGCGCCATTGGGCTTTTTGTTGCGACCGAACTATGCCCCAGTTGTTCCATACGTAACTGGCTATGTATGTAGTATATAAAAACCTTGCTAAATACACCAGTCCACCAACGAGTGATTCGGGATATTTTCAAAGGTCATTCTTAGACCATAATATGGAGCAGCCAGGAACCACATTTAGCAAAACGAATGCATTCTAAGTGGTTTTGGTTTCTCAGCGATGAGTAGGTACCTGCTCAAACTTTTGAAACATTTTGAGTGTGTATGTTTTTTTTTATTTGGTGGTTGTCCTGGATAATTGGTTTGCCTTTGTTGTTTTCATGCATAGTTGGTCGCAGGACTGCAATATGTGTGTGGTATGGCAGAGTGCACATGTAGTGTGTTCGGAACATATTGAAACTGGAGTTTGTTTTGCTGTTGGGAAAGTTAATTACTACCATGAATGGAAGGATGAATAGTCATATGATGTAACCAAATGATGGGGACTTGTGTGAACTAAAATAGAGCACACATTGAATTTAAGTTAAGTAGAAATGAGAAAGGAATGATAGAGGACAGTAATGGTAATACTGGCAGCATGTCCTGCTCATATAATAAGTAGAAAGAAGATAGTTGACTTCTCAAAAGGAAGAAGACAAAGGGTGTTGCATCATCGCTGACTTCATCATCTGCATATCCGCAACATAGGTCTTCTTTTATTAGTCTATGTTTTTCATGTGGTACCGTGAAGTGTTATGCCTCCTGATGTCTCCTATTAGGGTAGCAAGGGATTTCCTATCCTTTTGCATAATCTTGTCGGTCTTACTTTTGTCGAAGCAAGGCCATATCCTTCTTGTGATCACACAAGTGTCTAAAAGGACTATCTGTTATTCTAAATGGTAAAAATAACGTATCAAGGGCACAAAGCCTGAAAAAACTTAAGTAGTTCAGACAGTGGACTCGAAGAAAACTAGAGTTGGAGCTGGCATCTTTGAACCCAACACCAAAGTGAGAACGTGGTTCACTATATTCAGACAAAGGACCACACAATTGAAATCTGCGCTAGAATATGTATGTACATATATACATATCATTTGAAATACTGTGACACCGCTCATGGCAGTGTTGATCAACTCAGTACAGTGTATGTCAGTCAAAAGGTGCTGGAATGTATTACAATCACTTGCCAGACACAATAAAGTGAAACTAGTCACAAAAAAAACTGCAAGCAACGAACGGTGAATTAGGTAAAGTCGGATCAGAATCCGAGTTCATATGGCCACAACCTTACTGTCAATTGAGATTTGGAAACAGCTCTGATAAATGCTTGTACCTATGAATACAGCCTTAGTTCTACAAGGAAATACTTAATTTAAGTGGATAAGAAAGTATCAGAAAACTGTCTAACAGTTCACTGCGGGCCGGTAGCCCAGTTGCAGAATATCGGTTTATAAATCATCCAAACACATTCACCCTGAATATTCGGCACTACATTGGTTAAAAAGATGTGTACATTCGCGCGATATATTACATTTTTTGTGCAATATACGCTTCTAAGGACATACCAGCCTTCATAACCACAGGACACATCAGATCCATGTTCAATGTGACCAATGTGACCAATGTCAGGCACATATTCATAGCCTACATGGAGAAGATGATATGTCTATTAAAATAATTTCACCCTTGATGCATTACCAACCTTTCAGGTTGAAGTGTCAATCATATAGCAATGACCGTGCCAAAGCTTGGTATGCCATATTATTGCATATAGCTTCTCCCAACCATTCGTGCCTACTAAGGCATTCAGAATGGGAAAACCCCACAGGCCCATAGAATGTATGAGTATGGCTTGGTAATAAGCACGCTACTTGTTCTTCTTGCGATGTAGTTTCTAGGCTGAAAAGTTATGCCAGTTAGGCGAAATTGTTGTCAAAACTCTAATCTAGTTCTGGAATCAAAATATTTGACAAAAAAATTGATATCCAAATAGTGGATCTGGTTCTCCTTTTCTTTCTCTAACTAAAGAGTTAAACAAGCTATTCTGCGTGATGTCAGTTCAATGCTTTATTTCGTTGTATGAACATTTAAAATACATTTCATGGTAAAATCTAGAGAATATCAAACCATAAACAACTATGTACTATGCCTAATGACCAAAGAACCCAATCACTTTCAGTTCATTGGGCAATGCTTGTGATGAAAAGAGTAGCGTTTCAGAATGCACACACGATGATAGGGCATCGTTTTGTGCACTTTTCTATCGAAAAATGATCCTCCATTGCATGCACATGCCTTCAAATTCTAGATATCTATCTATCCGGCTGTATTTCTGTCTGCCTGTCTGTTGCTATGTCAATCAGTCCACAGCTTCTCATTTCCATCTATTAGTTACGTATCTATTCCCAGAGCAGACAGGCGTAATATTGTATGCAAAGATTGCACTGCTAGACATCAAACCTTACAACAAAGTTGAAGCCGATGATGACGATCCTTCGAGAAACAGGATTGCACAAGACAGACTTGCTGTAACCACAAATTTCAATATGAACCTCATCCTTGTTGATGGTTGTTGTAGGTGGCAGAGAAACAGATTCATAGTCCACAATGTTCCTTTTGTCTGACTCCATCCTACTTTACATAACGATGATGAACAAACCAAATGCATGAAGCAAATCGTAGAATGTGCAAAAGATGGTTGTGCTCCGAATGATGGAGCAAAAGAGTTTTCAATTACAAAGAGGAAGACGACTTTCTCTCCTGCTTGCTGCCATAGAATACGAATTGTGAGTGTGCCTTGCATGTGAATTAGAAAGGAGGTTGGATACGTCGGCCCACTACAACTACAGTGTGATACATTTTCAAGTTGGAATAAATATTTTATAGAGACGATTTTAGGAGCCGTGTGTACAATACAATGACCTATACTGGCACCAATCCATAAATTTACATCCAGGTGTATCATTATAATCATTGTGCAACCCTAGCAACTCTATCGGCTGTGTATTATTCAACCCTTGCAGTACGTCGTCGTTAGCTCTAGCAAATTGTTTTCTTTTCACGCACAGCCATATGGGGTACCTAGTCATTTCGTCTATTTTCATCTGTATTTCGTCTGACTGTACGTATTTGTGGTAAAATCTTTTTCCAGATTAATTGTTTGAAAATCATTGCAAGGTAGAGTACCCCTATTATATGTATGTATGTATATGCTAAGGATACATAGAAGAAGATATTATTTCCCACTCCTTCAAACCAACTCCCTAGAACCCACAATTGGACAAAAACCGTGATATCCTAACACCCACAATCAGAAAACCATATACCACTTCAAAACTCGTGGTTACGCAAATTCACATGAAAACGCAAACTAAAGCATCGTTAGAAATCTGAAATGCATATAATAATACCCTTACTCCGACGTCGACGTTGGAAATAAGCCATTGCGTTCATCCAACCAAAGTGCAGTATGCGCACGATAGTCCATAGTAGTCCACAGCAGCATTGTGTAAGCATACTCGCGACTATTCTGAATTTACACCGTACCTTTGGCTGAAATTCACAATCAAACAAAACCCTCGTGCAATTGCATTTTGATGAGGTATACATACATAGAGGGACTATCCTTGGGATTCCATGGCCTAATCTGTTTGCACATACATTCGCAGGGAATCAGGAAGTATGCAATATTCCGACGTCTGATTATAGCTTGCAATTTTCGTTAATTTCCACACAGCCAGACGGTTTGGTTTGGCGAAAACGGTTCTCAGTATCTTTCATGACAAATAATGGTATTCTACACTTTGGCAAATCGTGCTTATCGAGCGACTTATACTCTGGTTTACTTGGTTGAGGTCGTTTGGATATCTGTTTTTTTTTTTTTCATTTCTTGCCCCATAGGGTAGTTTAACCTTAGTAATATAGAAAAAGAGTAGAGGTTGTTGTACTCCATTCTTCCTTTCGCACTTTTCCACTATTTTTGCCTTGTCTTTATACTTTTTGTCCGTTGTCCTACCAGATTTGTGGGGTAACTGACCGTTCCTAGACTGTACTCTCAACCCAGTGCTTATTCTTTCTTTCAAATGGGTAAACAAAGCAGGTAACTCGGAGCCAGACGGGCTGTCTGAGGAACACCCATGCAGACTGCCTGAAGACTTATCGTGATCCTATGCATAAGAGCGATTCCACCCAGAGGTCAAACAAATCCTCCACCGACCAAAATGTTACACTACTATACACTATATTTTTTGTTTGCCTAATGACACCAAAGGTATCATATTATGATCCATATGTTCCAAAAAGAAAAGGGAGCAAAAAAGATCCATATACAATATATGTACATAGGTTCAATTTATTTAACTAACAGCCTCTCTATGATAAAGTTTTAATTTTTGCTTGATTTCTGAGGACAGTTCCGAAATGGTGTCCGTAGAATAAAGCTTTTTCATGACACTTTTACTCCCGGATTTTTTTCAGGCATTAATGAGAATGGGCGCCGCGGCTCAGTGGTTAGTAGGTCGGTCAAGACAAGTGAGCAGGAGGTTTTGGGGTACGATTCGCAGTAATCCCAAACGTATTTTCATATACGTGAAAACCTCTCGCGAGCGTCTGACGAACATCCGAAAGTATAATTGCAAAAAATAAAATTTCTTACAAGAAATAGTAGTGGTATAAGGTATGCCGAATTGGACTTCAAAGCCTACTGATAACTTTGTTGAAAGAGAAGCAGTACAAATTTTATTAAGACCAAGTATTTAGATAAATTAGATTGTCTGTAATTCACCCATACCTCAGTTTTAGCCATGCCCACTTTTTGTGGACGTTTTCATCAAAAAACTGATTTTCGAAATTATCGTCGTAGTTCAATAAAATTGCAATGGCATCATACGATCCGTTCCAGACGGATTGTAGCTTTTTTGTATGTTTTTTTTTCTGGAATGCATCTCTTGCACAAAGCCAAACAATCATTGGCAGGAATTTCACCAATCCCACCATCTTCAGGACTCTTGTCGCGATTTCACCCATCGTATTGCTATTTAGTAAGGCCGGTATACGAATTCTGAAATTTGGTGTTTAAATGGCTTAGAACAACAGTAGTTGTCCATTTACATATTTCTGCACAGGACTGCTGAATATTTTGACTTCTAAAAAGAGAGTTCCTAAAATGTTGGCAGTCTACGTAATTTCGAATCCTGTAAGTATTGTACCTGGATAGTGTGAGCATATTAAGCGATTACTGCTTGAAGATTCCCAACTACAGTGGACTCATTATATATAGCATACATATACATATAGCATTCCGATGTTAGATTTTTTCTATTTCGACCATTGCCCGAGTCCACTTCTAATCTCTCTCCCATGAGCAATTTCCCAATGCCTATTTGTTACTATTTAGCGAACACGCTTAAAATGAAAAGTCCTACAGAGCCACGCCTACTTTTTCGATAACAGCTTACAATGAATATTATTATTATCTTATGATCCTATCTAGATGTATGATAAAACGGTATTAGTTAGTCATAACATATCTGCTCCTCTTTAAGCGACTCGCAACGAACATACATAGTTGAAAGGAAAAAAAACAAGATCCATGGGTAAGGTGAAACAATTACTCCACATAACACCCTCTGTGTGGATAGCAAACTGGCTCTGGGTGCGAAATGCATTCATCATTTTTTGATATTATTCCCTTCCATTAACAACTATAGTGGTACAGCAGCACCAGTTAACAATTAGAAAAAAGCCATACCGCGTTGCCTGCAAAAGGGGGTGAAGGTAGCGAAAACAATGAGCTCGCACATAGCACGTTAATTAATTCTCACTATTACGTTGCTGTTATTGTTTGCTTTAAAGTGGCCCAGGCACTCAGGATGAATGTTGAAGTTGTTTTGCAAAACGGAAGTGCAGGCACGTAATGCGTTTGCACACTTTTGTGCTCCGACATATAAGTACATACATATGTACGTATGTGTGTTTAGGGGTCGGCGACGGAGGTATTGTTGCGATGATGTGCAGGTGGACATTATGGTTTCGAACAAATAATGTTTGTTTTGTATTATTGCAGTTAGAATTAATATTTTAGAAAGTTCAGTCGAGCACTGTGTACGAGTGGTATTTTCTGTGAGGATGGTGGGAGTACCTACTGCCAGTAGAGTTGTTTCTTGTTATTGGGAACTGGAACAGGAAATGATTGTGTGTAATGCACACATGTGGTGCATGCATCAGAATGTGCTGATGCATTTTGTTTGTGGTTTCTTGAATAAATGTCACTTAATCATTCTTTGACAGTATATGTATGTGAGGTTTTAGACAAAGGGGTTGCTAATTTACGTGAAATGGTTTGAAAATTATTCATAATATTATATTCACGTCAAGAGGTAATCCTTGAAATGTGGCAGCAGGTATTGGTAGATAACATTCTGGCAAAGTGAACCTTTGATCATATTGCATTTCTGCATAAATAAATAAAGCCACCACAAATATCTATTGGATTTGTCCTATCCATTTTGCTCTTGCTGTTTAAATTGGAGATTTCCATTGTCAGGACTGACAATGCTAGAGGATACTATACTGAATAAGAATACTATACTAAAAAAGCATATAGACTTAATCAACTAAGCATATGAAAGACGTCGGACTTACGGGTGTATGGATACACAATGAGGGTTTAATACCAGATAAAGTCACATTAGAATGTAGTGAATTGTTGTAATGAATTATTGGTAGAAAAGTAAGTGTCAAATAATGTCGATCCTTATCGACGGTCCATAGTAAATTCTATTCGAAACGAGAATGGTCGTATAACCAACTTCTATAGAGAAGAAGGAAGTCAAAAATACCTTTGGATTGGCAATACACAGATTTTTAACACCAAGGTAAGAGAAGGGTTTTAGGTCTTCCCACTTGGCAGCCCAAGTACCTAATAGAACTTGTCTTAAAATAGGTTGAAACGTTTCTGTTGAGATTTCAATATTATATTACATCTTGCTTCACTTAAACCCTCGAACCTCATGCTCTCTTTTATTTTTTCGATTAACTTATAGTCCTTTAGCTTCTGAACTTTTTTCGGCTCGAGTCCTCCTTTTTTAGCGAGCGTATTTCCCAGCACTCATCATCGGATTGTGCGTGGTTTGGTTAAATCATCAGGTTGAGGGATACATCGATAGTCTCTTCCTATTGCAGCCAAACTGGCGTTGTAACTAGATATTGGTTCGATTTGATGTTGGCGACTTGTTAAGTGGGGATGTCTAAAATAGAGGATTCTGTCTGTTTTACATTCCATTAGATGACTATGACTACGATCACGCGAAATATTCCATAGTTATCCTCCAAGAGATAGAATTGCATTACACTGATGGTTTCAAAATTAAATGTAGATCTGGGCTCGGAATCTTTTACCAGTCAAAACGCCATCAGAGATGAATAACTTGATGGATATGCATATGGCCGACTCGTTGACCAAAATTGCTTCATTAGTGATCCTTCTGTAACACACTTGGACACCAATGTGCCAAGTATAATTCTTATTCAGTTTCACATTAAAATTCTAAGTTTCTTGTGAATCTGATGGAGAACCAATAGGCTATAAACTCTACCAAGAAAATAATGAAACCTCTAGCCTTATATTATATTAACAGAATTTTCTCCTCTATTTCTTATAAAAAAAAACGGACTCTTGGCAGCACTGACATCGTGAGAAGATAATAAACTATTTCGAGATTCAGTTGAGCAGTGGCTTCTTCTCTAAATCCAAACGACTTAACTTAATAGTCGGATAGTGAGATAGTGATCAAACAAATGACTTGACTGATTCGACATAGAGGAATTGATTTAAGATTTACCTGGTAATGCCTACGCTATCCTTAATAATACAAAATCTTTTCCATAACAATCAAATTAGACTCAACTACTAAACCGTAATTGTAACCCTCTTGTAGGAAATCCGAAAACATATTGTCCTAGAGCGAAATGACATTTCTATTAAGTGTGTCAAATGCTAACTACCCATCATCATGGTAGTTGACCCTTCTCTAGCGCCCTGAGATGTTGTAAATCCCAGAGGCAGCAAAATTTTTTCACACACATACACACTGTGACGAAGCACATACTCTTCAGCACAATGACATGCGGAAAAAAGTGAAATGAACATGCTAACGACCCTAATGTATTTTAGTTAAAGTATTTACAGTATTCTAAGGCCCCGACCTCACCACTCTTAAACGCAACGTCACTACCTTCCAGTGGGGAATTTCTTATGCGTAAATCGATTTGCATAATCGGTTTTTTTTTTCTTGCTGCCTTTATCCTTCTTCCTGTGTTGAATCTTGTTTGTTACACTCTTGTGTGTAGGATGAGGGTGACGTCGCAAATCTTGTTAGTACTTGCACCAACCCCTTACAGAAAGTGGGAGGACGAAGGATTTATGACAACATAACGGATTTTTGCACATGCAAATAAGTATGGAGCATTAATTTTTCCGGCATAATACATAAAAAGTATGAAAAACGGCGTGGCTTGATGATACGACATGAAAGGAGACAAACTGGAAGTAGGCCGGATATCCCCTTAAGAACATCACCAATTTCGCTTTGGTGCATTTCAAGAGGTGCCTTCCTAGAAGAGTGAAGAGAAAGTGATCCGATTAAAAAAAAAATAAAATAAATCTCAAATTTATGGGGTGGAATGGAAAATAAAGAAGACAGGATAGACGACATTTTAGACGTTAGCATCATGTGTCATCTGTGTCATCGTTTGTATCTGAACTGAATAAGGTGAAGCGTTGTTTTGTTTTTTTTTTTTTTTTTTTTTTCTTATTGACACCGCAAGCAACGTGAGGAGACCTAGGATGAGAAGATGCCATCGATGGTGTCGAAGAATGATAAAAAGATTGTTCGCAGATACATAGTATAGTATGGAGCATAGGGTGTGCAGTGAGTGGAATCGATTTGATACACAGATGTTGATGGATGTTGAGTTAAATGAATTGCACAGTGCCGCCAAAGATGAAGACGGATTCTGGAAAAAAAAACGACGAAGTGTGTATTGGTTTTTTTTTTTTTTTGTTTTTGTTGTTTCTCTCATATTCCTCTGCTTGGAGTTGGATGATTTAATTTTTGACGCATGAAATCAGCGCACAACGATATACATACATAGTCGCAGAGGTTGAGGATGAAGCATGTGGAACGTGATTATCCTTTATGTGTGGTGCGAGCATATTTCAATTAGAAGGGATTCCTCACCCTTAGTATAATGATGCCCTATTTTAATTTTCCTCTGTACTTGTGAGTGTGTCGTTCGAGATGAATATATTCAAAGTGTATTAAAAGGGATAGCAGGGATTTTGTGTTACACTTTAATGGTTGAACGATTTAAAGAGGAAATCATATACATATGTAGGTGAACCAAAAATGAAAACCTACGGCGTAGTTTCAGAAGCCTCTCTGTGGCTTACTTTTTGAAACCGAACATAATTACGTCAATACACAGATGTAGTGCAACTTGTGTAGAAATGAGATTTAAACTACTAATGTACTGCAGTGCACAAAAACTGTGGGGTATACAGGTCTCAGAATGGTACTAAACAATCAAAACCTGTGGAGTAGTTTCATTGAATATTGAAAATAGGCACCACTACGAATGGTACGAATAGAGAATTGAACATAAAGGGTTTGATATTTCTGTTTGGATACAGATACAGTTGCAACAGTGTGCAGGTTTAGTAATTGAAAATAAATATTAAAAGTAAAGATCTACATAAAGAGTTTTTCAATTAGGACATAGGAATTTTTTCTCGTTCATATGACCACCGCAAGCACGTTTGCAGTGATCGATTATTTGGGGTCAATTTTCCACCACTCTTCCACACAGACATATAGACTGGAACGTTGGCAATTTCGCGTTCGATATTGTCCATGAGCTCCTATAACAATGTTGGCTTGTTGGCATAAACCAACGACTTAACATAATCCCATAAAAAGAAATCCAACGGCGTTAAAACGCATGAGCGGGGTTGTCAACAGGACAATTTCTCGAAATTACACGATTGCCGAACTTCACCTTCAATAAATCAATCTTTTGGCATGTGGCACCAT
Source organism: Xylota sylvarum (assembly GCA_905220385.1). Lineage (NCBI taxonomy): Eukaryota > Metazoa > Arthropoda > Insecta > Diptera > Syrphidae > Xylota > Xylota sylvarum. The sequence continues at coordinate 22,101,960 of LR999958.1, forward strand.
CTTATTGCAACCACATATTACTGATGTCAAGTCCATCCAATTGTGGCCAAAAATAGTCTTCCAACATGGTACGATAGCGAACACCATTGACCGCAACTGGCGACCATTTTCATCGACGAAAAAATACCGTCCATCCCGCATCAAATCCGCACCACACGGTCCCTTTTTGTGGTTGCAATGGGGTCTCTTGAAGTACATGTGGGGTTGTTGCTTATTAACAAAGCCATTACGCCAAAAATGAACGTCATCACTGAAGATGATTTTTCGATGAAATTCAGGATTTTCTTCAAACTTTTGCAGAGCCTAATCGGAGAAGTTTCGGCGCTTCAAATGAACAAGATGCTTCAGTTCTTGAGTAAATTTGATCTTGTAAGGGTTCGACTGTGATATTGTCGGTACTTCGACTGTGCGTTGTCATACTGGTCTCACTGGAACATTCAATAATGAATATGTTGAATCGAATTTATCCACTATAGCACGTACAGCCTGTCTAGCGGGACGATTATTGCGATCGAATATTGGATTAAGCGCTCTTAAAGATGCGACCACCGACTCAGAATCTCGGTAGTAAATTTTAATAATCTCCAAACGTTATTCGTTCAGGAACTTCTTCATAATAAAAATGTAAACCTTGGCTGACGTTTTGACATTGACAGATTATAAAAAAGTTTAAGAGTACATATGTGTTAAAATACAAAATTGTTACATCCTTATTGAAAAACTCTTTGGATAAAAAACACTTTTCCATCTTAAAGCAGATAGCTTGGGTATAACCTGCAGTTTTGGAAATACCTTGCCGGACATAATAGAACTGAAAAACCACCTACTGCAAAAAATGCGAAGTCACTGTTTTTATGGATCAGGTCTAACTAGGGTAAGTAGTACAAACCCAATCAAGAGAAAGATATTTTAGTTGAAGATAACAACTTTTGGCTTCACATCTTATTAGCCAGATATGCTTTTGTCCGTCAAATGAAAACATATATACATATGTAGTTGTGGAGCACATTGTGGAGAGCAAATGCAAAATATTATGTCAAAATGTGCTTTAGGCTGTAAAAATAATCTGAGAAAATAAGAACAGTTTGATTACTCCAAACTCTCCGTGGGTTATCGGAGTTCTCATATAATTTTACTGGGCAAGACTCAGAAGCGGGGTTCTCAAGACCATCACATATCTCCAATCTTTCTAAATCTTGGGTCAGAAATTCTTTTGATGATTGTGTTTTCTCCAATCATAATGTTGTCTGCAATCGTACTGTATGAAAACAGTGTCACTCTTGCTGTTTCAACACAAAATACTTTTTAACTATGGCACTATAGTCTGAGCTACAAATTTTCACTCATCTTTTATTAATTTCATTTGTCACTCCAAAGAAAATTTCCGTATGCATATATTGAAAACAACCCCAAACACACCTACATACATAACTCCACGATGCCCAAACTAGGCCGACAATTGTTATATCCCTCTATTATGTCCTTTTTTTGTCAAAGATATCAAATATCATCCTGTTCAGTTAAGCAATTCCAATATATATAATCTAGAATGACAACTTGCAATTATCTACTCAACAAATTGTTTTTACACCAACGCTTTATCTCTTAAACGATGTCATATATCATCCGATTCCCCTTATATTCCTGTGAGTGGTCCTCAATGAATCCCGAATAAACTTAATTTTATTTAATGGGATCCCTAATAATTTCTCTTTATTTACAATAAATCATCCAACGCATCTATATGATTAAGGACATTAACGTGACACTTATGTACTTTATCGTTCACTGACAGCATAGGGTGGGAAGAGAAAGAAAAGAACAAAGTCGAAATACCAAAACAAAGGACACTTGAACCCAGCTGTCACCCACGACACCCTTTCAATCATCATCCGCCGCCGCAGCCATCATCTTTTTCCTCCTCCGGAAAATGTGAAAGCCTAGCGCCTTTGCCTTTGCCGTTGCTTTATTATACTCATTTCCAATGAATGAATTTTCATCAACTAAAACAATTAAATACTGAAGCAGATTATTTCCTCCTCTCTGCAGCAGTATTTAGAAGGTGCTTTAGATTTTATTATCTCCAAAGTTCTAATGATAAACACGGACACATAACACAAACGCCTTGTAATCATATCTGCCCCCCACATGTTGTCGTCCTAAAATCACATTGACAGGAAAGCCAAAACAATTACAGCCATCTATCTTTTCGGACTTTCGTCCTTTCGTAGCGGCAGCACTCTTGTGCGTTTTGTGTTACGCAGCATCATCCTCTTCAAAAAAAAAAAAAATTACAGGGAGCAACAACACCCAGCTTTATCTTATGGCGAGTGTATCTAATGTGATATTTATTATGGATATTTGTCCGAGTCCTAGGATCAGAACAATCGACTGGTGCTTGCTTATGTGTATGCGGGGGAGGCAGGACACTTAAGTTGGACGACAACAACAACTATGACGGTTGTGCGTGCGGAAGAGTGCGGGCTTCAGTGAGATGAAATTATTTTATGCCGGTCATTCCCTTCTTGGAAATATACGAGCAGAGCTTATGACTTCCCGGTGATAACAATGTTTATAGACTGAGGACATTTTTGGGAACAGTAATTTGCTATGGGCAAATAGTATTCATTCCACCATGATATTAGGCTAGAGTGTGTGGGGATTTATTTTCAATTTTGCTTTCATTATTTGCGAAGCCTATGTATGTACAAAGGGGATGTCTGGTTTGAAGTGCCGAATTTTCAAAGAGGATATGAAATTGCAAGCATGCCACCCAAGTCCATGTAAAGTTAAAGGAAGTAAACAAGAACTCGTACTGATAGAATCATGGGCTCTTTAATAATACCGATTTGAATTATATTTCTTGTTTGACCAATATTACTCAGATTTAGGTGTCGATAAACTTTTATAGGTAAACACGTCACGAACTTCAATTTAAATGGTAAAGTAGGTGATTTTAAACACTTGTTACAGGTACAATTGTTAGTGTCCTTAAAAGAATTGCATGAACACTCCAAGATGCAAATCTACTGAGATCACTACAAAGTCGAAGTAGTTTTTACTATATTTCTTCTAACTTTTGGTCTAATAAAAAATTGGTTCCTTAACGTTGTTCACTTTATTTGGCTGTCATTTTTGTAATAATATCTTTTAAGACTGCTCACAGTTATGAGGTCTAAAGCACCACTTTCTTGATAATTTTTAAAAAAACTTCCTATTATCTCTAAAAGATTTATAGAATGTAGAATGTAAGAAGAGGTGAGAATGGGTCACCTTTTCACTATGGCCACGGAAGAGCTTAATTTACATAATTTCCTTCAATCAGAGATCGTTTATGTTACCTGTATGAATTTCAAATATGACTTTGGGTGAGGTGACAGGCATGTTTATCTCAAGTAATTTCCATAGCCCTGAGGAGTTTTTTTTTTCACACTAAAATTTCCAGTAAGAAATCCTGTGACTATGTATCTATGACTAGTAAGTCTAATGAGATGTTTAGTTCTTGTATAGGAGTTGGCTTTTCTGTTACCTTTCGGTTTTCGTCTAATAATGGTAAACTTTGTCTTTATGCAGTGCTTTTGCAGTGCTGATTTGTGATCCACAGAAAGGCTTTTGCATCATGAAACACAATGTTTGATGGTACCTTTTCCTTTTCTGACTAGCATGTCTACCTTTTTGTTGTATTTTATGGCGCCAAGACAGCCCAAATGAGATGATCCATATTAGTTTCGATTGTATTTCATAGAAACGCCATTGTCATAAATGTGTTTACATTTTCTCTGCGACATAGAAAATGGTTCCTGGTGAGATGCAAAGATAAGTGAACTTCCTAGCACCAGTTAGCATCAAGATTAAATCGAGGAGATCCGAGATTGGTTTTTCGAATTTATATCTGATTAAGTTCGCAATATTATCAGCATATCCTTGGACATAAAAACCGTCATATTCAACACCTCATTCACTACGACGGACCATAAGAGGAGGGAGAGACCAAAATCCTGCAGGCAATTTTTCCCAGCTGTGACGTTAAGTTTGGCACTTTCTACATAGCATTGATATGTACATACGAGTACGTACATATGTATGTACATATCTCTACCGTACTATTACATGTAGTACTATCTACTCCTGTATTCTGAATGCTTGTGTATATGTACATATCTGGGTATATTCGGTATTGTCACAAGCATCTTCTATGTAAAAGTAGCAGACCTCCGCAATCTCTTTGTCTCTGAGGCATTTTCAATCCTTGTAGTGAGTTCCTGAAATGTGGGTTAATTGACATTTCTGGTTAATAGGCATATTGGTTTTTGTATAGAGGGTTCCTATGTAGTTGATTCCTATGTAATGGACCATGTCTGATACCTCCATCAAGTATTTTTTTTTTTTCATTGCTTTAAAAATGGAATGAAGATTTCAATCGGTATGATTTTGGCAGAACTTTAGAGATAAAACTTACAATCTTCCTTTACATCAAGAATTTTGCTGTTTTCAAATCGTGTTGCCCATCCAAATTTTTTTTTTTTAAACTGCACAGATTATTTCTTAGCCCTCCACTACAGTCGCTATTCTCTTCATAGCGATAGTTCTACGTTGTACTCCTTGAAATACTTTATGGTAGAAATAGTGCAGTTTCTTCTATTTTATTTATAAAGTAGATCAATGTCTGGCAGGTGATGCACAATGTTTTTCAGTTTCATTGAGTTCACTATACAGCCGCACGATAAACTGCATAACTAATATATTTCATTATGCAATACTATAAAACATTCACGAATTTTGTTGTGTTGAATAATTTAATCCTAATCTTTGACAAACAACCTATTTATTGAAAATAACCGATATCAAAAGCAAATAAATATACACCCACATACTTTCCTTTCACTTTCTATGTCATGTACCAATAGGGTATATTAATTTTAATGCGTGATTTGTAACACAGAGAGATAATAGACATAGTCCGCCAAAAGTGACCACTGGTAGAAACAAAATCGAGTTAGTCATGTCTATTCGACCGTCTACTCGCAATTAACTTAAACAACATTCGTAACGGCCTTTAAATAAGACAGCTCATGTTGGAGATATCAAACGAAAATCTATTTTGAGTTAAAATATCATCAATGATATAAATTATGGAATACATCATCATTCAAATGTTGAAACACCTGCAGGAGTGAATGCGGTGAACTCTATTTTGCATTTTTCACTTAAACTGGGCAATTTGTAGTTCGATGTTGGTCTTGGCTTTTTGGCATAGACCATTGACTTGACACATCACAAAAAAACTAAAACCGTTTAGAGGCGTCAAATCACACAAACAAGGGAGCCAATTAATTGGTCCATTTCTGGAGGTATCACAGTCACCGAACTTCGACTTCAATAACCCGATTGTTTGGCCAGCTGTATGGCATGTGACGTCGTCTTGTTGAAATCACATTTGCTCCAAGTTATCCTAAAAACATATCTACATATGTTATCCTATCCTCTTTTTCATGCAGTTCTAATAAAATTATCTTTATTCTCGAATTACAACGATAACTTCGACCGTTTGAGGATGTTACATGTAAATTTTCATCAAAATGGCAGTGAGTGGACTTCAAAAATGTTTACAATTGTTCGCTTCTCTTTCTCAAAAGTCCATATATGATATTTCATCCTCCTAGCTCAAAATTTAAGACCCATGGGACAGTGAAAGATGGGACGAGCCGAGATGTCTAAGTAACTTTCGAAAAGAGAAGTAAGCCATTCCTAATGCTGCCAATCGTTGGGTGTTTCCCGATAAAATGTGTTTGGTCTCATCCGCTTCAAGACAGCCCACACGGACTTCATAGCTATTAAACTAACTATTTGGATAAAATTTAGTCAGTCCGAATGTCTAAATGAGCTAAATACGCCAACCTACGCAGTATTGAAAATCTCATAGTTAGAGTGTAGAAGCTTTTGGACAAATAAATGCATTCACTATCCTAAAGAGCTGATTGTTCTGACATCCAAGCAAGCATTACTGTTAGAACCGAATACTCTGCGGACAGGAGCACTGACGTCCTATCGCTCTACATATGCTAGCCATCTGAGACGACTTAGTCAATTTTGCTATACATCTCGTATAGTTTGATGCAGAATCTCCTCCTCGAAACGACAGATGTTATCTTCATCTGCTTTTGATAGAGTTCATGATTCAGCGACAAAAAGTAGGACTGGAATGATCTAGGTCCTTATATAGAATCTCCTAAGTTGTTCGATATAGGGTCTTATCTTCCCATACCAAAAAGTCGTTCGGCTTCAGTTTCTAAATCTAAGTGATCTTATAGAGATCCGAGCCCCCAATCCTTGGGTAAAATTCACCACGAACTGGTCACATACATATGTAGATGCCCAAATCGCAAAATCAATTCCAACTCGTGGCTGCAGCCACAATATTCTCGGCATTCCTCACATGCCGACTCACATTTTCCGACTAGACGTTTAATTTTACGTTTATCTGAACAAGTACTATGACCAAAAATTGAAGTTAGCGCACCTAAAGTTGTTGCAACCGATCGCGAACTTTGAGAAAAAATTTGAATAATTTATTATTTATTAAAACATAAATAAATTTATATCTTAATCTATGAGATACAGCACTAGCTACCAGGGCTATCAGCTAGTGAATAATTTAAAACTTTGTTGAACTATGAAAAAGAGGGTTTGGCAGGTTTTTCTATAAATTCCACATCAAACAAAAAACAGTATGGCAGCGAAAGAATTCGACCTGCTTTACTGGTAATATGTAGATTAAAACATAATAGGAATTAATATCATCCGTTCCAAACAGACTGTAGCTTGTCTGTATTTTCTTTGTCCACTTCCGTGCAGCCAATAGATAGTATAAAATGTTGTCTCTAAACCATCCAACTAACGTCAATTAGTATCCGATAGCAATATAATATACAACCGCATAATATGCATACATTAAATATGAACTCAGCCAACATTAATTTCGAAATCAATATATCCAGTTTTTTTGCTAATTCACGTAACCCAGCCATTTCACGCCGAAGCCATTTAAACACAAAAGCTGCTAAGACATACAGCCAGCATCTATTTAATCGAAACAGGGTTTTATTTTCCCAATGCTACCAGCTGACAGCGGCAATGGCCAAACCCGCGAAAGTTGCCTCACCATCAGCACACCTAGACTCACCTCGAACACTTTGTCATCTAATGAAATTCATGTTCACAATTTTGATTGTATCTAAACCCCCCAATGAGCAACCCAATGCCTGTGATAGTTTGCTTTCTTCGCAAAGTCAGCAGGTGATTGACGATAAATCAAACTGCAACAAGCCGGAAAACTAATAGACTTGTAATCGCAGACATTTACGAGCCAATTATACAGAAGAATGGAGGTGTGAGAATCACATAACTACCTCACTGTGACTGACAGTGGCCTAAATATCATCGCGAACCCTAACCCACAATAAGAGATGACAAGACGCGATAGCGATACGGAAATATTAAATTCCGATTACCCGATTACACACGTGCGATTTGGAGAAAATAAAAACAATAAATATAAATTTAAAATGGTAACGAGATTGAGCTTTGAATAAATAATTTTTAAATATTGTCAACTATCACGTAGGGAATTGCTTTTTATGCATTTGTATTATGTTGAGCTTTCTTTGGGTTGCATAATATACAAAATCAAAATTGGAATCATGTTGGGTGATTTACTGCATCGTTAACGTGATACATCGATTTGGCGGGATAGAGTATGGAATAAAAATCAACATGAGCTGAGCGCCATAATGAATTAATTAAATTGAGTCCTCCGCCCGCAGTATAATATGAAATACACCAGTTTTAGTATCTGACAAACATGAAAAAATAAAATTTTGTACAGAGGGTGCTTTTTATTGATGTTATATCTTGACGTTTTGGTAGATATCTTCGGACAATGAACTACAAATTTAATAATTGTATGTGATGTCATGTATGGAACCTTCTTGTTGTATATATAATAATTAATAAACGTAAAAGCGTCGTGCGCTATTTGAATTGTCAAATCTACCGTGCTCAGGTTTTACTCAGGTCTGAGTGAAATAGAAACACGGGTTCGGAGCTCTGCTGTATCTGAACTAAAAAAGAAACAAAACTTTTTTGGCAACTCAGGTTCTGCTCTAAACTAAAAAAGAGCGCCTTAACATGATAATAAGGTTTAAGGATAAATTGATTGTGATTGTGAAAACCCTGTCAAGAAGAGGGCCTACAATTCATGGTATTGCATGTCACCGAATTCATTCGTGGCTTAGTCGTCGACCTGAAAACTAGATAAATCAAGACTGACGTTCCATTTTATTGTCTAAAATCGATATACAAACATATGTATGTGCCTATTAGGCTCGAATATTATTTACCCTTTTTTTCTTATACCTTTGATTTAACGAGATGACTTGCCCCAAATAGACGCAATTATCAACGGACTATGAAAGTTTTTCGTTTCATGTCGGCATGTTAAGTCTATAATAAATTGTGGCTTCAATTTAATAGCTCTTTCAATTACAAAACCACAATGCATTAGTTGTAGCACTTGTGGAACATGATCTCATTGCTGGTGAGATGCATTTGCAAACCAATCTCAGAACTTTCTTAAAGCTTTTCTTTATTGTTCAATTGCCCCAATCTAAAAGTGAGGTCGAACAACAATCGCCTTGCTAAATCAAAGCGTTAGAGTGCAGACTAGGTAAAAACAGAGACAATAAAACAATAACTACGTGATGACCAAATAAACAAAGCATAAGAACGAAAGCTATGAACGAACGTGCCAAGTCAAAACTGAACTGACCCTCAGATCATAATTAGTTTACATCATGCGCACTGCCTTTAGACTCTTACTTTCAATCTCAATTACCAGCAAAGTCCAACCAGACCGTATAATTGTATTTACAAACAAAATTGATTCAAAACTAATTTGTTATTCCAAGCACTTTGTTTCTCTTTTAAGCCGCATTTTTCCGATTCAGTTGTCCGTGGCTAAATGTTTCGTTTTTGCAAGACAACATACCACGCACTAGGCCCCAAACAGCACCTATAATTATGCGCACCCATCAAAGAGTGTCTTAATCAAAGTAATCCCCCTCCACGGGGTATCATGTCAGATTATCATTTCCCTTTCCAAGTGCGGGTTAAAAAAAATTAAGATTTCTTCATCTTTCTAGCTCACATGATGGGAGAGAGGCTTAGCTTCGATTTGGACGCTGGCCAGTGGCCAGACCACAACCGCCGTGATAACAATTGAAATGAAAAGTTCGCGGAGCTCATAGCACGCGATGGTTTTCGACAAAGACTTGCAGTTGGCTTATAGTGTTGTTAGATACTGAGATACACTCACCAAAGATATGTGTAAAATTATCACCGCACTGCGAATTTGCGTCGGGCTTCTGGGTTTTGTGATCGTGATTATTAGTGCGGCCAGTGTGTCTTATTACGAATCCATTGCTTCGGATTATTTCAGTTCAGGTGGGTTAAGTGATTGTGACATATATGTAGGTGTGAAACTCATTCGTGTCGTCTATTCGCAGAAGAGATCGATGATTTTGGTTTGGATTTCACCGACGAACAGGAAGTGGATTATGAAGGCGAAGGATCTGGAGCAGATGATCCCGAGACGATGCCTCAACTGTTTCAAGGTGACATCGCCATCGATCCTGTGACCTACGTGAGTCTGAGACTGGGTGTGAATCCACTAAAGCATCCAAAGCGTCTTTGGCCGAATGGTACTATACCATTCGAAATAAGTCGAAGTTATAACAATGAAGAACGTGCAGCCATCGAAAATGCTCTTCATATTCTAAATTCGTTGACGTGCATTAAATTCATTCCGTATGACGGAGAGCATGACGATTATCTGTATATCAAACCACCTGATGAAGGTCCCAAGGGCTGTTGGTCGTACGTTGGTCGCCGGGGTGGAGAACAAACTGTATCGTTACAAAATCCCGACGAGACGAGTTTGCATTGTTTCAGCAGTGAAGGACGAATTATGCATGAGCTAATGCATGCCATTGGAATATATCACGAACAATCGCGGGCTGATCGCGATGAGTACGTAAAGATCCACTGGGACAATATCATGCCGAAATTTAAGAAAAATTTTAAACTGGTGACGACCAAGAATGGGAAATACTCCTTCGACTACGACTACAACTCTGTAATGCACTACGGGACATTTTACTTTAGGTAAATATGTGATAGCTTTTGGAGTCGGTTTTAATTCACTTTTTTTTTTATATAGCAAGCAAAAAGGTGAAAAACCAACAGTTACGCCCCTTTCACCGGGCGTGAAAATTGGCCAGAGAAGGACTCTGAGTAAGATTGACTGCCTGAAGATTAACGACTTGTATGGTTGCCTGAGTGGACGTCACGCTAAGATGTATCGTAGCTTTTGTAAACTTCTCGGATTATAGTGCAATTTTTTTTTTTTTATATAAAACGATTTTTTTAATTTATTTGAATATACGTACATATTTTGTAAGTGTTAATGTGAAAGTGAATTTTAATTAATTTATTATTTACTTGGCAAACAAGTAATGTGCCATGACATGCGAAACGATTGAAGTGTTAATCAACAAATGAGATGTATTTGCAAAACACAAACTATTGGTTTCAGTGGACAATTTATGATTTGCTAGACACCATTTCTGCCGTAAAGTGGGTTAACATTCGTGGTGTGTTTCGGTTGTGAATTATTCATGAAACTAAGAGATAAACAATCAGTAACTAGTCAAATCTTTTAGGCGGATATATTACAGCCACTGGCTATAAACAACTGTGAACTTGGCAAACTAACACTTCTGTGGAAGGCATTAATAAATTCCAAAGCTTTGCTTTTCTAAAATAGTAGTTTTAAAAGTTACTTATTATGTAAATCAAAGTTTTATGCGTAGCTTAAGCAAATGGAATAAAGAGCTCAGCATGATGAGTTTTACATGAAACCACTGGCAACAGACCGTACGATACGCTATCATCCAACTTCTAAACAATTTTTAATAAGCAAATGAATGTGTTTTGATAAATAACCAGTGTTTCTGGTTTAACAATATAATTACACATACATACATATGTATATAGTTATTTAGGTTGTTATTTTGTTGTTGGTTGTTACATTACAGCAATAATTACTTCAGCTTCATTCATCAAAACTGCGATCTAATTCACCTGCCGTTTGGTTTTTCCTAGAAAGTGTAGATAGATTCTTCCATCGATTGCTACCAACAAAACGTGAACAACCTTTAGAGGGAATCGCTTAAGAGCTGTTCCCCATTTCACCAGCTGTTCAAACAGCCTATTCATATAACTTTGACCTGGCGCCTGTTTCTAAACTGACAGCCCATGTAGTAAGACGAGTGTCTCTTTGTACTACTCCACCAACTTAGAAATTGGCAAAGCCGATACCAGGTTTTGGGTTGGGTAACTTGGAACAACCTAGGTACATTGGAGTGTTTCTGAAAGACATCGAATTTGGCGACCACCATCTTGGTTCTCTTGTTGGAGTAAATTTTTCCACCAAAAGGAAATCTATGCTCCTTCCTTTGTTCCAATCGAACTACGACACATGGAAATGTCTTGTTTAGACAGCATAGTTGCTGATAAATTTGAATTAAAGATCCTTAAGTACTATCTTCACAACTTACAGATCTGTCCTTAAACACTTAAATGAAATCACGGAAAGACAACATCGTGAGATTTGAGAGTTAAAAGGAATTCAAAGGTCGCCTGGATATGAATTGTTACATTTTAAAGTTAATCTGTATCTATACAATTTTCTTTTGATGGTAATGAAATGTAAAAAAACATTTGGGGCTAGAGATAAAGTCGATTGTGACTCTGGTGATTTCGTAAGTTTCGCACAGTCCGTCTAAAAAATACATGATATTCTTGTGTTACCATCAATAAATCCATTCCTCCTCAAACGAAACCCCTAGTCTAACTAAAAAACGGATATATGTACATATTTGTATATCAGTGCTGCAACGAAGGACAAAGTACTATGGACTATCAAAAAAAAAAAAAAAAAACGATGAAAACATTAGTTTTCCAAAAGAAGCAGGAAGAATGAGGAGCGCGCGTTCGAAGATATTGAGAGAGTTTACTTCAGGAATAATCTACAGAAATACAGAAGGGAAAAATATTTGTACAGATTGCAGTTGAAAACATTCAAAATTAAATAAAAAATTAAAAACATCAAAATTCTCACAAAATTCATCAAATTCTCACGAACAACAGAATACAAATCAATCGACAAAAACATGACAAACATCCTTAATATGTATGATATCTAAATTTCATGCGCGTGTGCATGTGTTCTGTTATTTTTAATTTTTTACATTTTGAGCTAAAAATTCATATCTAGGGTTTTGAGATTTGAGATACAGTACGAGTGTAAAACATTTTTAATAAAATGTCCCGGATTTAGTTTTGGTGGAGACATAGCATAAGTAATATGTTATATTTACATTTGGATCTGTGTACCTACGTAGTGGCCTACTTTATCTCCAAACCAAACATTTTACGTTGCCATTATTGTAATTATTTTATTTTTCTACATATTTCTCTTAAAATGATGAAGCTCATTCCACAAAAAACAGTCTTCATACATACATACATATTTTTTTAAACACTCACAAACGCCACTGTGTTTTAAGTGAATAGTTTTAAAATCATCATAACATTCTATTACTTTACTGCTGCTCATGCTCCACTTCTACTTCCGTTTCGATTTTCCATTTCTACTTTGCTTTTATGATAGACACCAAAGAAAAAACTGCAAAAATGTCAATTTCATCAAAACCATTATATTTTTTAAGAAATTAATTAATGCATAATGTATTCATGAAAGGATGTACCAGAGACAGAAATATGCGATTCAAAGAAAATGCTAATGGTTTCTTGGAATTTTTCGATACTCCTTATATTTGTGTATGTGGTAGCGTTTGATTTTGAAAGATCCCCTCGATAACATAAAAAAAAAACTATCGATTGCTACACAAATGTACTAGATTTTATTTGCTGTGTAATGATTGTGTTCCAGGGTAGGTAAAAGGATTTTATTATAAGTAAACATTTGCACCCAATTTTGATTTAAAGATTAGGAGTATTTACGTTTTGTTGTATCTGGTCTTGTATCGTAAAAAAACTTTATCTTACACTAAACCAACAATACACATTGGCTGTAATTTTTTTTACACTTTAACTTAGAGTGTAAAAGTGTAACGTTGAGTTGTTAGATTTCGACAGCTGACTTGTCATTTAGCTCACTTCGTAAAACGAAAATAAATGTGAGAATTGGCAAAATTCTTTTGCGTTTTTTTTTTTATTTTTAATTTCAACGATATTTTTTTAGCGGAAATTGTTGACTTACGCTTAACAATAAACATGCTTTTTTTGCATTCGAAATTATAATTCTATAAACAAAAATCATCTAATTTTGGGATAAGGTTTATTATTACCACAAATACGTAAAAGCGCATTCACTCTTTGGTGTAAAAAAAATACACTTTTACAACTTTACAAGACCAGATACAACGAAGCGTAAGGACCTAGCTTCTCACAGTCAATCGTGTTGGGCGTGTTATATTCTTTAGACGAAAAGAAGGGGCCTACTATTTAATATCGTGTCCGAAGGTCAATTTTTTCTTGAGAAGCTTTTTCAAGACAGTTATACTCTCGAATGTTTGTCAGACGCTCGTGAGGGATGGGCCGTGAAAGAAATTTTAGGTGTTGTCTGGGGATTCAACCTCGAACCCCTCACTCCGTAGTCCAACGCACTAACCACTTGAGTCACGGCGCCGGCGTATTGTCCAATACGTCGTGAGCAATACTGCCGTGAGTACACGCTGTTGTGCGCGGCACTTTTAATTAAGTATGCACTCTTCGATAGTTCAGCTAATAATGAGAGAATATGAAAGAAATGAAACATTTCGGTAGTGGAACGCGGCTGTAACCCTGATTTTTATATTTTCCTCATGAGTATAACGCTTCTTTTCTACTTTTCCCATAAACTACCCATAAACTAACGACACAATCGCGTTAACCATCGCCATTTAATTAGGATCCAGCGTATGGTAAATGAGATACGATTTCAGAGGATAAAACTTCGAGAGCCTATAGCTGATAGCATAACAAGCAACAAGCTGTACAAAAGACAGTACCTCAGATAGCAATGGACGGAAAAATATCGTGACCATCGCGCGATGGTGGTAATATTGTAGGTTAAAATAGTGACAGCTGAATGGTCCGACTGTCGAGCTATTCAGAGCAGTGTGCGATGAATAGGCAAGAAGCATTTACCAACTCACCTGCATATTATGGTCGGATGAAAATATGCCTGAAGAATGGAACCTTAGCCTTGTTTGCCCGATTATGAACACCCTCTAAACTGCGTCAACTTTAGAGAAATAAGCCTCTTCTATGTCGCTTAAAAGATTATTATCTATTGTGGGAGTTGTAAAAAACTTTTGTTAACTGCCTTGTTGGTTTATATCAGCGTGGTTTTAGGCCAGGAAACTCCACCAACGACCAAATTTTGGTAAAACCCAGAAATTTCAAAATTTCACTGTGCTACTGCACCTTTTTCTTAAAAGTACAGATATGAAATTTGATTATCCTACCTGAATATTTAAGCCCTAAGAGGTGATGACATTTGGAGTGATGTATATATGCATTTTCGCTATTGATACTAATCACGAATATACAAACTTTCATATGTACATACGTACTTTATATGGTCTAAACAGAAGTAATTTAAAATTTCATATTCGAAGTTTTACAGATACTCTCTACATCGCTCGCACTTTTTTCGATATTCAAATATATATTTCCTTACAAAAAAAAAGTAATTTATTACTCATCTATATCCCTCGCACTTTTTTCGATATTCAAATACATATTTCCTTACATAAAATGCAATTATTTATAACTCAATTTGCCTCATTATTATACCCAACCAAATCGTCTGTATAAAATATCCCTCTGAGATACATTTTAATGTATTTATACCCATTGAAAATTTATATTCGTAATTTTTCTCTTCAATATTAATACTCCCTAAAAATAATTTGTGCGCTACATCATTAGTGCGCGAACAAAAAGAAATCTACTACAATTTCGCATGTAAACTCTACGCTATACCATTTTCGATATACACACACGAGGCAACGACCAATCTCGCACTTGCGTCATGTTTTATTCCACATTTGGACGAGGTTAGGTAAGTTTCGTGAATTTTCTTCTCTCGAACGGACGAGTTGGTTTTTTTTTCTTTTCCTTTCACCTGAATAAATCAATAATTAAATTGTAGTTATTTTTATTTGCCCTTAAAAGTTCAAAGAAGTGTATTGAAAATGTTAAAAGTTTTAGTTGATTCTTTTGCTAACTCGTGCCGTATAAGTGCCTCTAAATCAAGAATTATTTCATCATCCCAACCTGTACGCCATTTTACCCACAGCATATTGCCCACAGTCACCAGTCCAATCAAAGCAACATCGAGTCACTGCTGCAGTAGAACTACAAATTCTAGATCCGTTATAAGCAGAAATATCCAGACATCAAGTAAATTACTTAAAATTCCATCTTTATACATCGATACGGAAGAATCCGAAGAAATGTAAGTATACATATTCAGCATTTTCGTATGTAGAAAAAAAAAAAAAGTCCAAGCGTCTGTCCGCCATTTTGTTTTTTTTACATGCATGAGGTGGAAAATTTCTTTTCGATTTGGTTTTTTTTTTTTTTCTTCACTATTTTATGAGTCACTAAAATTCCATAGTCGGCACAAGCATCCCATGGCCTTGATTTGTGTCTGGATGCGGAAAATATGTATGCCGAGACTGATAATCTTATCACGTTAAAAACGTGGTGGTTTAATTAACGTCGTAGATACAGTAGCGTCCGCACATATGGGGTTGTGTTTGGTGAATGTGTTTTATGGATTCTTTTCGTTATAAGTTGCTTTAACATATCTTTTCCTGTGGCGTTTAGGGCTCCTCATGATAGAAACTACTCAGCCCGTGGCAGTGGTGGACGCGGTGGTCACGACGATCGCGGAAGCCGTGGTGGTGCGTCTGGTGGAGGTGGAATTCGCAATGGACGCGTAGACAAGCGTCGCAATAATGACCGTCGTGGAGGTGGTATGGGTGGCGGCGGAGGCGGAGGAATGGGTGGTGGCAATCGCAACAGCGGTGGCGACTTGGAGCTCTTTGACGTTGACTGGTCCAACTTGGAACCATTCAAGAAACATTTCTATCAAGAGCACCCCAAAGTAGCCAACCGTGCGCCACAAGAAGTACAGAGGTACCGCGATGAGCATGAGATCACCATTCGTGGAAATGCACCAAACCCCATTGAAGACTTTGCTGAAGTCCACTTGCCCGACTATGTGTCGAAGGAGATCAAACGCCAGGGATACAAGGCACCTACCCCAATTCAAGCACAAGGCTGGCCAATTGCCATGAGTGGCCACAATTTAGTCGGCATCGCCAAGACTGGTTCTGGCAAGACTTTGGGATATATCCTCCCTGCTATTGTGCACATCAACAACCAGAAACCACTGCAACGCGGAGATGGACCAATCGCACTAGTGTTGGCACCCACCCGTGAGTTGGCTCAACAGATCCAGCAAGTAGCCACAGAATTCGGATCTTCATCATACGTCCGCAATACATGTGTATTTGGTGGAGCTCCAAAAGGCGGCCAGGCCAGAGATTTGCAGCGGGGCTGTGAGATTGTAATCGCAACACCTGGACGTCTGATCGATTTTCTCGCTTCGGGAACAACAAACCTACGCCGATGCACATATCTTGTACTGGATGAGGCCGACCGCATGTTGGACATGGGTTTCGAGCCCCAGATTCGCAAGATTCTCACACAAATTCGCCCCGACAGACAGACACTGATGTGGAGTGCTACATGGCCACGTGAAGTCAAACAGCTGGCTGAGGATTTCCTCGGCAACTATGTCCAGATCAACATTGGATCATTGGAACTTTCCGCCAATCACAACATCAAACAGGTCGTTGAGATCTGCGATGAACACGACAAGGAAGAAAAGTAAGTTATACATCTCCACTATCCTTTCGCTGAACATTGAGTTTAACGTATGTGTGTTTCTTTACAGATTGAAGAGTCTCCTCTCAGACATCTATGATACTAGTGAGAATCCCGGCAAAATTATCATCTTCGTCGAGACAAAGAAGCGTGTTGATCATCTAGTGCGCTACATTCGCAGTTTCGGCGTTCGTTGCGGTGCTATTCACGGCGACAAGTCCCAATCGGAGCGTGACTTTGTGTTACGCGAATTCCGTTCGGGAAAATCAAACATCTTGGTTGCCACCGATGTGGCCGCACGAGGCTTGGGTGAGTACAAATTATTTTTTTTCTCTCTTCCATTCTCCGATTCTCTTAGTTGTGTGGGCAAAATTTAATCGTTTCCGGTAGAACGTGTATTTTTGATATCTAACAGCGGGATTGTAGTAGTTAAGAAAAGACGCGTTTGATTTTTGGTTCTAAAAATTCAAAACTATTTATGCATCTCACAAAATTGTTGCATTGTAGAGGGAGACAGGGTGGTGATTGATATCGATTTTTCCCCCAATTCGACATGATTGTGGAGGCGACTCGGTGTGTATCGGTGGTGTTAATGCGCAGAATCTACGTGTAGGTTGTGACGGCATTTATATGAGAAAAAAACACGCTTTCCGGTCGTGTTTTGTGTGTATTCGTTATCTGCTCGCAATATATAATTAATATTCAGTTACTAAGCGTGTGAAATTTACATAACACGAGGGGGATATACACATCTGATTCGGAAGAAATCTTGGTGATGTCATTTTGTCGTCGTGTAACACGTTTTTTCTTTTCTATTCGTACTAGTACCAAAACTAGTTTTGTATATGGTGAAAGCTTGCTAATGGAAATCCACCCTTATTTGGTCATTTTTATTGCGAAACATTTTCTTGTACACAGCAAATGGCAGCTACTGTAATTTTTTTTCTTTTTATCTGACGACAGAGATACGATGTACGCTTTTTTGAGGCAAGAATTGAACTGTTGGCACTTTGAACACAGACCGTCGACGAATAAATTGCACATGAATTATTGTCGCCTTAGTTTATTTATTATTTCTGCATCGTTTGCAATCTTTTGCGACTTGATCTGCTTGTAAATACGGCAACGTCAGCGCGATTTGCTTTCATTACATTTGTGTGTGCACTTCGTAGCTTTGAAATTGAATATAAACAGCAATTTATTTTATTTCCTTACGTAAACGTGCATGGGGGATTTTTCGCTGCGATATGCTTATCAATTGTTTGTATCTGCATTTTTGTTGAGGGCTGCTAGTCTGGGATGCATGATGATTATTGTAGAATGATAAGGGGGTTGCAAATTTTAAATCTTGCGCATAAAATTTATTTTTTCATTTTGGCTATTCAGCAATTTAAAGTCGTCAAGCGAATATTCTCGAAGGCTGCAAATATACTGACACAAATATAATTTGACACACGAATTTCTCATTATCTCTGTGTTATGGAATATGATCTGGCATTCTCAAGAATTTTCAATGCGCCGCACTTGATTTCGCCTATAAATTGTCGAATCTTTTTTTTTTTCTGTTTCAAGTCCTGTTTGGCTCACTGATTTAAATAAGAGGCTTAATATAATGCAACAAAAAAATCGAGAAGGTCTGTCTTGACAGCCAGTTATGTTGATACATTCATATGTATGTAACTTCCTCGTTAGTAAGATTAAGAATGCAATTTGTTTATACTCTCAGCATCCACCATGCAAGGTTAATTAAATATCACTGCCTTCTGAGAAAATAGGCTTATTCAGCAAACAAATTTTGTTAATTGTGCATGTAAATCGAAAAATGTGTGTTGGTCACAGCCTTTTTGAAGTTAACAGAAATTTAGCTCGCCTGTGCTACCTATAGACAAGTTCATTGTTTGAATGTATACAACACTGTCCCTAAACAAAATGTGAACTACGGTTTTATTGTACGAACTCTCAGAATAAAGTGTCAGCTTCCTAATTGTACGTGGACTAAATCTGTTTCAGTTTCTTCCCATGCATGCACAGTCTTTCAGCTGCTTATAGACGGTCATCGTAAAAAAGGGTTTATATATTAGAGAACTTTTTGTTTATACTTGGAACATCGTTATGAGCCAGGATCCAACGGACTTGAGTACGTTAGAAATACGACTGTCATTTACTTCCAAGGCCAAGTAAACACTAATTAAATACGAACGGAGATGGTGCTGCGGTCAAATTGACAGGATGCACTATTATTTTTGTGTTTAGATTATATCAACATGAAAAGAGCCACCCAAAAAGTCAAAATTACTTTAAATGTTATCTAATACAGCATAAACACCGCCCCTCTACAATGCAACCGATACAAACTCCCTTCACTTTTGAAACTAAAATCTAGTTCTTAAGGAAAAAAAAAACCGAAAAACATCACATCTCCCTCTTAGAATAAATTTTAAGACAAAAACATTTTTAATCAGTTTTGGAAATCAATTTTCCCGTTTTTCTTTTTTCTTCCAACTTTTATTTTACAGAGGCCGATTATGATGGTATGGTGGGGATAACATGACACAATGAAGATGTAATTATGTATGTGTGCTAAATTCTTAGAAAAAAAAAATGCGACTAAACCTAAAAGTAACAATAAAACGCTTGGCAATGTTTCGCGATACTGTGAAACTCTGCCATCGTGATTAAAGTACGTGCGCGTGTGATGAGCGCACAGCAAAAGATTGATTTACTAATAAAATGTACATAAGCATACACGCCGAGGTATATTCAACATCAAACCGCTCCATAGTTTGCGCCAAAGTATCCTACGACTGAAGAGAGGATAAGCTAAATACAAAAAAAATAAAAATTTAAGCGCGCGCAAACTAGGACAACCCGATAGCAGTATACCTCACAATTACAAACGGATTTGTGTTCCACAGTACGGACGAGCTACTAAACTATCCCTATCATCACAAAAATGAGGCCTCTGGTTGGTTTTTAAGTGTGTAAG
This sequence comes from Xylota sylvarum, assembly GCA_905220385.1. Classification (NCBI taxonomy): domain Eukaryota; kingdom Metazoa; phylum Arthropoda; class Insecta; order Diptera; family Syrphidae; genus Xylota; species Xylota sylvarum. The sequence continues at coordinate 22,122,031 of LR999958.1, forward strand.
AGGGGACAAAAATAATGAAACTATTATTTAAACTCTTTACTAAAAGCAAAATGAAAGCGGATCGCACTACTGGGCGTCTTCGTGTCTATATGTGTATTAAGGTAGGGCGCAGTACAACAGATCTGTGAATATGAATAAAACACTCGAAAAAAAACATCGACGCACAAAATCGCCGCAAATAGCAATGTTGCCGCAAGCGTTTATATATGGTGCATGGTGGGACAACCATTTTCACAGATTTTTATACCGAAAGTCAGTAGAACAGAATCAACGCGATGACGCTTTGGTGTACGATTCCTTTTTGCTTGTCCTTGGGAGAGAGGTAGGGAATTCATATTCTAAATACCGAACAACTGCTGCAGGCAAAATCCACAAATGCATCTCTATCAACCAGAATGTGTTCTTTGACATTGAAACTAGAAATATTTTAAAAATAAAAATAAAAAAAGCTGAAAATGTTAATACTAAACAGTCCGCTCTCTGTATCTCAATTGGAAGTGGGATTGTGAAGAATATTTGTGTACATAAACTCGCGCGTTATATACTTGTATGACAATGTTGGACCTGAAACAAGAATTGAATTAAGGATTGCGCATGCCACATGCACACAACTGGAGTGTGTGGTCCTTAAAAGCAATTGCAACTGAAACTGATGGTCCGCTCTTGTATCCGGTTATATCGTAATAAAATATAATATAACGTACACAGCTATATAACAAAGGACACATATGGGTGGGCGACGGATATGCATAGATGTGTAAAGGAAATGCCTGCTGCTCTGCTTCACACAACTCTTCTCCTTTTTGTCCAAGGTAAAGTAATGTCAATTCAATTTCTTGCTCATAAGTTAAACTACTACTACTACTTAGCTGCTAATCACGTTTTAATATACAAAAAAAAAAGTTATATATAATAGCTCTCACAATGTTACCACCAAAACAAAAAAAAAAGTGCTCATTACATTTAGTCCTTAGTTTTTACCCATTTTGGTAGTTGGGCCACCACTGAATGTTACTAATATGTGATTTCTCTTACAACAGATGTCGACGGTATTAAGTACGTGATAAACTTTGACTATCCACAATCATCAGAGGATTACATTCATCGTATTGGACGTACGGGACGATCAGAAACCAAGGGTACATCATATGCATTCTTCACAAAGAACAACGCCAGACAATCCAAGGCTCTGGTGGACGTACTCAGAGAGGCTAATCAGGTTGGTTGAACTTTTATGTACATATGTATGCTTAATCGAATAATTCGAATCTTATTTCTTATGAACAGTGTAGTATTCGATCTATAGATCATGAGGTCCTAAATTTTCATGCAAACTATTACAACCTGATTTTTTTTTACTATCCTAAAATTTACTATCTTTATCTTTGTTTTTCCAGGAAATCTCACCCGCCCTTGAACAAATGGTGCGCAACAACCGCGGTGGTTTTGATAGCAACCGTCGGTATGGCGGTGGTGGTGGTGGCGGCAACCGTTTCGGTGGTACCTTTAGGAAGGGTACACTAGGCGGTGGAAGCAAATTCGGCGGCGGTAGTGGTGGTGGACGCGGAGGCGGCTTCGGCGGTAGCCGAGGTGGAGGCTATGGCGGCGGAGAAAATCGTGAAAACGGTTTTGGCCGAGAGAACGGCTTCGGCCGCGAAAATGGAGGTGGCTTTGGCCGTGACAACAGAAATGCTGGCAGCAGTACAGCCGGTGGTGGCGGTGGTGGCGGTGGAGGCAGCAGCAATGGAGGCAGACACACGAGATTTGATTAGATGTACAACGTATCAAATGAATTTTTGGATTAATTTTATTTAATTAACGTCTTAGTTTTAGTAGATTAATAACAAACTAATGGAATAAGTATTTGTATTTTCGAGACCTTTCAAAACACACAATTCACTTAACAACAACCATTCATTCTTAAATTCTGATTTCTCTTTTCATTTTTAGTTTTTTTTTTTATAAAAGTTCTATTTATAAGAAAATTCGTTTTGTAAGAGAAGACATTCCACGTCTTTTAATAAATAATAGAGCAGTACGTTGTAGCCAAATGTATGAGACAATCGTTTTATACTTTGGACTCGTGTCTCGTGTGATTTGAGTAAGAAGAAACGTGTAAGATGTTCGACGTCATTGCAGATAAATCGGCAGTTTGTGGGGGTGAAATTTAATTTTAACCCGCTGTCGGTGTGTCTGCATTGGCGTGAGCATGTTTATCAATTTTAAACTGTTTCTGCCACTGATTTTTGTTAGCCTAGCCAACCACACATGTATCCTAATTTATTTGTTTTACAATAATCAAAGAATGTGTGAGTAGATAAGAGAGTAGGGTATTTGCACGTAAAGGACTTTTCAAGTCTTTGACAGATGTATTCAGTTAGGTTCGGAAGAATTGGACCTTCGCCGGTACGAAATCCAGTTGACCCATGGATCAAACCATGAGCCAACCGAGACGATTTGAATCCTTTAGAAGCGTGTGGAAATTTTATTGAGGCGTACACATCCATTCTTTTTTGTACAATTAATGTTAAGAAAAAGTGTGTCAGAATAAAGAATTATATGTGAAACAAATAAAACAAAGAAAACAACTTGAACTTTCAAGGCAAAATTAGATCTTTTATTTACTCGTTATTTTTCAGAAACATTTCGTTGGTTTTTATAGGGTCAGTTCTTACACTCCAGAGTGGGTTTGTTTTTCAACACATTGCTTCTTGTAGTGGCTTTAGACTTAAAACGTGATTGGCTATATTGACGATGTTGTCATCTTGTTATCGAGAAAATACCTTCCAGTTCTAAAACTATGCACTCACCCCAATTCTTCAAGTCGAATGGCCAGTCGTATTTTCTCGTATTTAGAATCGCATCAAAATTGAATTCCTATTCTTCGGTTTGTATGCGATGCATACGACATTTTAGAAAAAACAAGGTGTACGATTGCAGTTATGCAAACGTGTGTTCGTGTACATACGAGTTTGTTTGTAAATTTGTAATAACTAAATACGACTGTAGTCGGATTCGAGTGTTGTATACGAGTTGAAGAATTGGGGTGACTGCTTTTAGTTAAAAATTGCCATGGGCTGGAAGTTAAACCATCAAACAAATATATATTCCTTTTCGGAGAAGCAATGTTTTGCGCTAATGTTAAAAATAAAATCGTTTCTTTTCAAGTCGAGGAGGAAAAAATGGTGCCTTACACTTTGAGGCCATATGACAAACGAGGGGAAGTAGGATATAATAGTTAGGTAAAAGGAGGTGCGCCTATAAACCCGCAAGAGTACTCACCAAAAAGTTAATAAGTTTGTCCCAACGCAGCACCCATTCAAGGCCAAAGATAAAAGTATAAAAAGAAAGCAGCTGAGATGTACAACCAGATCTGCCGACGAGCTCTACAACCAGATGATGGAATGAACGCCGCATCAAGGAAGAAACAAAGAAATGCTGTCGCTAGAATAATGTTCGAAAGTTTTACTGAAGGGTAAAACCTAGTAGTAGACGATGCCGAGGATGTGTTATTTGTATAGACTACAGGCATAATTAACTTTGGAATCTAGATGATAATTTAAGTTAGGTGGTTTATGAAGGGTTGTTTGCTCTCAAAAAGCAACTTCACTCGAGAGTCAAAAGAACCTAGAGACCTATTAGAAGCCAGGTTATCAAACAACCTTGCTCTCATGTGCGACGTCGTCTTTGATAGACCTTTCATTCTTCGTCACTTCACTTTCGCAGAAGTCGATCTAATCGCGCAATGAAATGACGGCGATGTGATTTGGAATTGTATTCCTGTTACAACAGAGTTGATATTCTCATAACAATCTTGGGTAACATGCTGTGCGTTAAATGGCAACCTATGCCATTTTTAAAACAGTCCTCTCTGCATTTTGAGTCTAGGTTAATGCCTTTGTTGACAAGGAATTTAGGATATTAATGAAATGGTCCGTAGAAGAGAGGTGACAGAATTCCTCTCTCTATAGTGTGCATTTCTTAGTCATTTCGTGATTATTCAGATGGTCAATCATCATGGTCTTTAGACAGGAATTTGACGGTGGTCGTATTCAGGTTGTTGATGACTCCTTTTCTGTAAGTGTATTCAGAAACGTGAACTCTCTCAGAGATTTTCTTGATTTTTTTTTTATTTTACGATTGTTCTTATAACCTCAGTACGGTTCAAACCGATAACCGGTAGGAATGGACGATAAGAACCAACAGTTTTATTACTAAATAAAAGATAATAATGAAATTCAAATAGATGTGTTTAAGATGAAGTCCAATAAAGCTGCTGAAGCTAATAGCATACTTGCCGAGTTCTTTAAAGCAATATCTTATAGAGAAAACCTAAGAATTGGTTTCTAAATGTCGAGAACTACAGAAGCTAAGCTTTCTCATCGTTGTTTATTTAAACTTTAAGTTAATTTCAGGGGCTCCATGAATATACTGCTAAAGCCCAATTGTTCTTGATTTTAATGAGCATTTTCTAGCTCGTTAATTACTTACTTAGGTGACGCTACAGTCCGGGGTGGACCTGGGCCTCAACCAACAAGCATTTCCAGTCAGCTCGATTTTTAGTCAGTTGCTTCCAGTTTCGCACACCAAGTTGGTTGAGGTCCCTTTCCACTTGAGCGTGAACCTTAGGCGAGGTCTTGTTTTACTGCGTCGTCCCTCCGGAGTGGATTCTAAGATTCTCGGGCCGGAGCGTTGTTGTCCAACCGCTCTACATGACCTAACCATCTTAGTCGTTGTATTCGAACCCTTCTGACTAGGTCGAAGTCTCTATATACCTCGTCCATCACTGATATGGACCAATCAGATTGCTGTCAAAAGGTTTTAAGCGTTCACACAGAATAGCAGATAAGATGTTGTAGGCGACGTTGAGGAGACTTATTTCTCTATAGGTGGCGCAGTTTAGAAGGTCTCCTTTCTTGGGGATCGTGCAAACAATGCTGAGGTTCCATTCATCGGGCATACTTTCGTCCGACCATATTGTTCTAATGAGTTGGTGCATGCTGCTTATCAAGTCATCCCCCGCTGCGTTGAATAGGTCGACAGTAAAGCCATCAGCTCCAGCAGCTTTATTGGATTTCAGCTTAGATATCACTACCTTAACTTAATCCAGGTCGGGTGGACGGAAATGTTGGTTATCATTGTCTAGATTGAATGGTTCATTCTGGCTGACAGTGGAATTTGGTTCATCGTCGCCGTTATACAGTCTGTAGAAGTGATCTTTCCATATCCTCAACATTGACTGCGATTCTATTACTAGGCTTCCTTGTTCGTCTCTGTAGCCTTGACATGTTAATTTTTACATTCTGGTGAAACTTCCGAACCTCATTCCTATTTCTGATAGAGAACTTCTGAGGATTTTTACTTGACGCACAAATTTCTAAAGATTAAATCTTCAATGTTACATTTACAATTGTATGCCATATGTACCTTCATATGTATGTATGTACATTCATTACCTCATTCAGTTCAGTTCAATTTGAAAAATGTGTTACGGTTGAAACTTTAGATAGTTCCGTATGTCGGAACATATGTATATTGTATGTAGATACATATGTATCCATTCATTGACTATCTTTTGCAGAATTAAGAAGAGTCCCCACATTTGAATATTAATCCGATTATGTACCCAATCGAAAGCGTAATAAACATAACGATTACATAACTACGTGAGATGTGTATGACTACCCCGCCCACTCAGCTGTATGCTAATTCACAGAAAAAAAAAGAAGAAATTCTTTTGATGAACGACTTAAAATTACAAAAAAAAGCAGGCACATGGCCATTAGCCATGTTATTGTATGAATAATGTTATTTCCAGGGCTCTTTTGTTAACGTTACTAATCTCTTAAACGTGTAAGCATTTCACTGCTCTTCAGAAGCACTCTAGGTAATATTTTTATAAATATTTGGACACCTATGTATGTATGTATTACGCTCTCCTCACCTCAAAGGCATATACCAAACGACTCCATGGGAAATTCTCGTGTACGTAACTATTGGAATGTTATTAATTTTTAATTTTTTTTTGCAATTTTCGATCTATCCAAAAAAAAAATGTATTAACACAAGGAAACATTAGAAAGACATTATAGACAAGTGAAGCAAATCTGCCGAAATATACAGAAATTAAAGTTCAAAGAATTCCAACCCTCATCGACTCATTCAGCTGCCAATCAACGCGTTTACTTCACTTGGCTCATGCCTGCGATAGTCATAATCTGCTTTAATAATTCTCAAATAGTAAAATTTAATGAACTAGAAATTCATCATCCTAGGCCAGTATTAATTTTATAATTCACAAGGAAATCATCAAAGAAATTGGGGCCAGACGCTACTCTGGGGGCTTTGCCTTTGCTACTACACTACTGCATCTCCCTCCTTCCGTCATCTCGGGGACTGGAGTTGCCTTCGGTTTTTAGTATTCGTTCTACTTATTTACCAAATTGAAATTCTTTTGAAAACTTTTAATTAAAGCCATTAGACTGTGGAGAGCATTTAAATGCTGAAAATAATCTGATATTCTCTTAAATGTTAATTTTAAAACAAAATTACAAATTAAAGGGAAGCGCCCCACCAGGCGAAATTGACACTGAATCAAGATTGAATAATCAGAAATTTAAATGAATATCGTATTATTCTTTAATTTTAACAATGAATGTGATTTCAGATTGAGTAGAAGAATGATGCTACTATTTTTTTTTTTTGAGTAAAGATTAGTTTGAAATGGGAAGTCCCTCCGGGCCGATTCGAAGACATTCCCGAATTGGATTGGTTTTAGATCGGGATTTTTAAAATTTTCGGACCAGTCATCAAGCTGTCTAAGACTGTTAAATATTTGAAGGTCATATACGATGATAGTTGCATCCATGGATACAAAGATTGGCATTTATTGGGTTGGTATAGGGATATGTTGTTTTTTTTATGAACAGATGGACTTACACTCATTAATGTTTGCTGAATGTCAACATCAACCACTCGCGATGTGTATTGGCATTAGAAGGGTAATCATATCCCCTTAAGCACAAGCACATTCCTACAAAACGCTGGTTCATGAGATGGGTGAGGTTGCATCTCATGAATTCTGTTTAAGCATCGGAGTTAATGCAAGTTATGGGTGACCTGTCAGGTTTCTCTCTGAGAAGTTATTTCTGACCTCGAAAATATTCAGAAGTGATCTTTAAAATAAAGACGGATATTTTATTGAATGTTTGACATCATGATTTTTCGTCCTACTACCTCTGGTTGCACTGCCGTTTATGTTAAGCTCCTTTTTATGAAAGATAAAGAGAAAAATAAGTGTATCTCCTTTTAGCGGAGTTTCAAGTTTAAATTCGTCGTAAATCAAACTATCGATTGGCATCTTTTTCAATTTCTTTTCGCTCTAGGCCAACAATTACCAAATTCCATTGTCCTCTAATACCGAAACCATTTATTGTGCCATGTTTCATCGACTACATTATCTAGGTACATATACGAAAAAAATATCTCCATGAGAACAGAACAGTGGAACAAACTTTAAACGACAAGACAGAGACTATAGAAACACAAACCAAACCCCAATAAAATCCAGAGTAGAGCTATTTCCCTAATATTTTGCCCGGGAGGGATGCTAGTAGTCCTATAGTATAAAGTTGAACTACATATTTCTGTAAAGAATAAAGAAAATATCCTTAACAGTTAGGTTTATAAAGGTGTGTGTTCTAATTCAACTCCGTGATAACATGGCAACCACAATAAGGAATCTAAATTCAAAATCGACCTTTAAATTATAAGTAAAATTACAATTCCCATTCGTCTCATTAGGAGCAGAAGTACACTCCAAGACGTAGATTTCCTCATCGGTAATAATCATAATTTGAACCCGATGCGCCAGATGGTGCCTCCGGTGCGAATGATTAGGATAACAACTTGGGAAATGCGATTGGTGTGGGACCATATGCCAAACGCCTCCGTGTGAAATCTCAAATCAATCTTTCTTAGGAAAAACGTGTAAAAAAAACCCGGAGGTAGGGAAGTGACAAAAGGTGAAGTGGACTTAGCTTGGCCAACAACATGCTTTGTTGGTCCTTTGCGTCCACGTGGGGTTTTCGGATGAAAACATTTTTATTTTCATCAGAAAAAAAAAACATATTAATCGATCTTAATGAATCAAAAAGGTTGTTTTTTTTTTGTTGCCATTGAGCACTGATTATTTCGTTATTCATATTTTGGGAAAAAAAAATCAATTTAAATATAGAAAACAACTTAGAAGTAAAGTGGTACATACATACATTTCCTCCTTCGGTTAAGACTTTGGGTTGGGTTCTTGAAACGACAGCTTTCATACAAAATACATACATATACATATTTATTTGATCCTATTGGTGATGCGGTTTCTGAAATAGAAAATGTATTTAATTTTTGTAAGTATGATAATTAGTGTAAGACATTTCTTTTATTCCGTGGTCCATTTAGAAAATCATTTGATCATTCAAATAATCCCTAATTATAAGATGTACAATTGAACTTTTAAATTTTACTTTAATTTCACGACAAGCTGCAAGAATGACTTCCATAGTTGAAGAACTCCACATTCTTCCTTAGAAGTATTTCTTCTTTTTAGAAAAAGAAAGTCGATTGTTATCAACGTGTGATCTTTGTCTGAGGAATAGTGTCAGTTTCGAAATTAAATTGTTTTTGGAAACGTGAAGTGTTATTTTATTTTTGGAAATTTTTAGTTGCCTGCTGCTCTACCTGTTTATATGGTAAAAACTAAATAAAAAGCACCACAACACCTGATAAGAAGTCAATTATGACCTTAGTTGTTCTTCACTGGCTCACACCATTTATGTATTAATGCCATACCTTAGCAAATTTGTTATATGATCTAAATTAGCAACGCCTGTCGTTGAGTCGACAAGGAACGTTACAATGTAAGGGGCAAATGAATGCCAGAATCCTCGTATTTCTGTAAAGCTTACGGCGACATTCAAAGCCACGCTCACAACAGTTAAGATTGGCTACAAACATGTTTCATACAACAGTTCAAGTTGTACTCTTTTAAATAGGGGCTCAGGCCGCATTCGTCTCCGCATAAATCCACCATTGCTTACACTATCTTTTGTACAATATAAGCATTCTATGGATTTTATATACCTGCAAATAACCTTTGTTGGTGTGTCGGATAGTTGTTTGATACCCTGGAATAAGTCTACAGATGTCTTCTTTAGTCAGTCGTCGTTTTTCCATGATAGTTATTTTCAACTAAAGTTTCGACTTGGCTAAAGTTGCAGATACCGCTTTTATTGCTGCCTGTCGATGGAAGTTTTCCTAAGTGCGTCAATAGTTTGTGGATCGAGGAAGAACAGCTTAATAGTTTCTCATCGAAAAATATCCAATGCGGTCAAATCGATACGGCGCTATGTGCAATGGTTTGCACTTCTATTGGCTGATGTGATACGTTGTGTCGTCCTAGTTAAAATCGTCCGTTCACAAGAAATAGGGACCGCTGATGCCACCACTCCAAAACCCCTACCCACAATTACTTTTTGGGACTCTTTTTTGATATGCTAATATGCTTCTAACTTGAAGCATATTAGGAAAACCGATAATACATATGTAGATGTTTAGTGTACTTTAACTCTTGGACCTTGTAAGTAATCCAATGTTTTCCTTCTCAGAAAAGTCCGACTTATGTTCAGTTGTTGGAATCATGGTTCTTTGGTCGTCATTTGTGCATTTTGGGTAATCACAGTAATTCTTTTGTTTGTGACCACCGGACAAGCACGCTTTTCTTATCCACAAGTACGTCAGTTTTATGCATTTTATGAATTTGCTCATTTCGACCAAAGATTCTTCTGAAATTTGGTGGTATCCCCACTATATAGGACACTATGTACTAAATAGTTTAAAAATAGCAAGCACCTCAAAAAGAAATCAACAGATAGCCCACCCATCTTTCATGGATAATTTTTTCATTGCAACCTCCGATCATAGTAGGCTATTACATATACATATGTATATACATACGTTTTAAGTCTTGCAATGATTCAGTGGGTAGCACTTACATTGTACTAGGGCCTGTACTTAAATGATGCATTTTTCAGGCTTAAAGTGTTCACATGCCTGAGTAAGAATTTGCAGCAGGAATGCTTAATTGCTGTGAATTATGCCGAAATAAAGTTCTGAGACTGAGACTGAGAGATTCATTGGGACGATGGTTTATATTGATCGACGGGACAATCAACCATCAGAGTTCCTCGGTCTATAAACGACTCAGTTTCAAATTCGAAGTTAAATTTGAAACTCTTATTCGAATGAGTGCATTTCATTAACCGAGAGTTACAGAAACTTGTCGAATATATGTATTAGTAAATGTTAAACATACTTTTAAATCATTCGTCCTTCTAATCCATCACAATAATCGCACCAACAGCAGACCGCGAGTATCAAAGTTTAAGAGTCAACAAAGAGAAAAACAAAAATTGTAAAATGGATAAACTGAGCAAATTTTCTTCAATTTGAATAATGCCCTCCTAATGACTTGGGACACACATTTTAACAACAAATGCGATATATGTATGTAATTTCTTTATCTAAAACATACAAAAGCGTCGAATCGTAGAAGGATAACAAAGAAAGAACATCTTTTTCATTAGATTAATGCGCATGTAAAGACATACTCGTGGTAGTTATTTAAGTGGACTTTGTTGTGTTTTATGTACCGGTCATCCTATCGAATCGATCATACATTGATACCCATCTCCGACATACCGTAAGTATATGTATGTACACTTTTATTACAAATATTTACTCAATTCGCACGTGCTGTGAATATTACGATTCCAGATAAGACCATTAAAATGTCGTCTAACATTTTTTTTATTGTCACCATACTGTCACAAGCAAAAAGTCAACCCCAACAGACGCCCGCCATTGGCCATTACCAAATTCAAAATGTGTTCTTGCTTATCTTAATGATTTTGCCTTATGGAACTTCCTAAAAAACTGCCGATTATTCTTGACCATTAACACTCCATATTGAAGGTAGCCACAAGCCAGAAGCCACAACATTCCTACTCTACCACAGTCTATTTCCTTCGATCATCATTTAATGGCACTGATATTAGCAATCGTTGGAAAGGTGTTTTGTTACAAAAAAAAAGAAAGAAGAAACACGCTCGTAAATTTAATCAAATTAAAGAAATTTCCACCAAAAACGGACGCAATTCCATCTGCTGCTTTTGACACTACACTAACATTCACCGACCGAAAAGACAAGAATATACGAAAACCATTTCCGGCCCACCTCCCAGGGGAATATTATATCTTTGCTGGCATTATTGCTGGTTACTACCACGGCTGGTTTTATTGCGTTTTTATGGACGGCGCGGCGGAACACGGCTGTTTACGACAGGTTTTTATCATAAAGTACAACGCCCATTAGAAGCCTACTCGCATATCCTGCATCGTCTACCATCGCCGCCCCGTTCTACTCAACTTATAAATGGCTTCATTGATTCAGTGAAATAACTCAAGATGTTGCCAAAGACTTCTACTATTCAAGGCAGTGCCAAAAATCCACTTTATACGCTGGAACAAGAGGTACAATCAATTTTGTGGGAAACTCCCACCGCCTAAGTAAGTCAATTTTGAATGCAAATACTGATGCATAATTGATTCGTGGCTTGGAATTTATTGCTTTTGCCAATTTCGGAAGGTTTGATGAACCGCAACACCGTAATGGATGTGGTTTTATAATTCACTTATTTATTTATTTATTATTTTTCCACAACCGCGACGCGCCGCACCGCACCGGTGTGTTTCTAGGAAAGAAATGTCGAAAAGTTGTGTCCTTTGGTTTTTTTTGGTTTTCGTAAAGTAAACTTTGTTAATCAGGATATTGATATTATTTTAGTTGCAGAATGTTACAAAAGTTTTATTTGAATTTTGTCTTATGCGATTTTGGTTACGGAAAATTTGATCTGTTGACTTTTGCCTAAGAATGGGGTAGGTCCCTGACTGTGGGGTATGTTACGTAGGTTGGTTATATTGAAAACCAAGACGAAAAAGGGAAATCATGGCACTATGGGTTTTGAAGGTACTGAAAGTGAACTTTATCCGTTTCCTATAATGAGCTATCCGAAGTTACAAACACCGAATTGGATTTCAAAGCAATTAACGACAATTAAGGCAGTATTACTGTATAAATGTATCTATAAATCGAAAAATCGGCAGAGCTTCTGTATCTTTTTGGGAACCTGAGTTGGTCCTGAAACTATTCACTGATCAAAATATAAACGCGTTGGCCATAATGGCAATAGAGGTAGTTGGGCAGACGTATAATTTATAATTTATGTTGAAAAACTTGCTGGTGGACTGGTGGACAACTTAAACAATTTTTTTATTTTGAATAAAATAAATAAACACTTTTGACACTCTGTTTTTGAGTAAATTTCCTTCCATTAAAAAGGATATTGTATGCAAATATCAGACTCTTATATGGAACTAAGTGCCATTTGTTGTACAATAGAAAGATTACCCTTGTGTATTAGCCCGATACTCTCTTTTTAAAACGCATAGCTTATTTATTTTGATTATAGTATTGCCATGAATTATGTCCTATATCTCTCGGCTATTTAGTATTTGAGCAACAATATTTTAAAATTTTAGCATGCCCATGTTTCGGACGCCTAACGACATATTGCTCCACTTGAAAGAATTGTGCGAAACTCACAAGTCAACAGTGGAGGCACAATCTTTCAAAAGCCTGTGCAACTACTAGCGTACGCCGAGGACATTGACATAATTAATAGAACTCAGCGGGCTCACTGAGCTGGGTTTAGCAGTAAACGAGGACAAAACCAAGTATACGCTGTCCACAATAAGAGACAGACAACATCGAGGAATTGGACAGAACGTCACAATCGACAGCTATAATTTTGAGGTATGTAGGGGACTTTGTCTACCTTGGCTCTGCTATCAATTCTGAAAACAACACCTCAGGAAAAATAAAACGAAGAATAATTCTTGACAATTGCTGTTTCTTTGGGCTGAGAAGGCAGGCAAGGTCCTATCCCGAACTAAGGAGGCTCTATATAAGACCTAAATCATCCCAGTCCTCCTTTATGGTGTTGAACCATGGACTTTATCGGAAACGGATGAAGATATTCTCGGTCGTTTTGAGAGAAAAATTCTTCGTAAAATATTCGGTTCCGTTTGCATTGACGGGTTTTGGAGGCGAAGAATCAACGACGAACTATACGAGCTGCACAGCGACAGCGACCTACTCAAAAAAACATTAGTGCATTAGTCGTATGAGATGACTAGGATATGCGAATGGACGCCAGTGCTCCGGCCATCAGAGTCTTCGATTCAAACCCGGAGGAACAACGTAGTAGAGGAAGACCTCGCCTTATGTGGCGTGCACAAGTAGAAGGGGACTTCAAAATCTCCAATTGGCGTGGAATAGACATAAAGAGATTTCACACAGTCTTACAAGAAGAACTTGGAAGTCTGAATGAGTTATATCATACAACTTTGGAGAACAAGTAATGTTTTCCTATTAAAATATTTAATGGACTCCTAATAAAGCCTGTATACGAAATAAATATACCTGTTGTCATTCTCGACGATTTCAAGCACATAACTGTCAGTTTGTTCCTGACATATGCGAATGATTGATCTTTAAAGTGGTCTAAAGCGGTTAGATTGGTCTTTCTGGCATTTAAACATCCTCGTTGCTTAAGCACTGTTGTTCAATTGGTCGATGTGGCTAAGCCAATATAGTGGACGTCATTTAGTATTTCGGACTATATACATATGTAAGTACAGGTCTTATAGTTTAGACTTTCGGCCTTCTCTTCGAAGTTTTGGAGTCGTATCCACTAGTTGTCAAATGTGGAGTTTATATTTAATTCGATATAAATAGTAGATCTCCTTAATAACATCACAGTTGTAGTTGTAGATGCATTTCTGTCCTTGTTTTTATACCCTATCCTAAGGGTATATTAAGTTTGACACATAGTTTGTAACATAGAGAAATAATCGAGATAGACCCTATAAAGTATATATATTCGTGATCAGCATCAGCGAAATCGATTGTCCGTCCGCCCGTCCGTCCGTATGTCACCGCTTTTTGGGCCTTAAATTTTGAGCTAGGACGATGAAATTTCATTTCTGGGCTTCTGAGAAAAAGATACAGTACAAGTGTAAAAATTTTTGAAATCCGCCCACTGCCCACTTTTTCATAACTTCACTAAATTATATGAAACCGAAAAATTTTGTTAAGACCAAATATTTAGGCATTCAGATTCCTTACAATCCACCCATACAAAAGTTTTGGCCACGCCCACTTTTGGGGGCGTTTTCATCACAAAACCGATTTTTGGGCCTTAAATATTTAACTGGGACGCTGAAATTTCATATCTGGGCTTCTGACGAAAAGATACAGTAGAAATGTAAATGTTTTTTACATACGCCCACTGCCACGCCTACTTTTTTATAACTTCACTAAATTATATGAAACCGAAAAATTTTGTTAATACCAAATATTTGGGCATTTAGATGTCCTACAATTCATCCAAATAACACTTTTAGCCACGCCGTTTCATAAAAAACAGATTTTCATGAAATTTTACGTTTAATATCCTCAAACGTTCGACGTCGTATTTCAGTACAAAATGCAATATCACCTCGCCCACTTTATAAAGGCTACATAGCAAGGAGGATAGGGTATCATACGATCCGTTCCAGACGGATTGTAGCTTTTCTGTATGTTTTTTTTTTTTTTGACTCTAGCGCTTTAGGTTCTGTTTTGATTACTGTGGAAAGAAACTTCTTTAATGGCTTGCTGAGAACAAGCGAGAATAAAATGTCTTCTGTGTTGATGCTACCAATGTGCACAACATCTTTCAGTACTAGGTTAACGATGTCGCATGAGCCTCTCCTTGCATGTTTAGAAAAGTGCCACTAAAATGCTCCTTGATAGGATACACCAGATAAAAATCAGTTTTTCCCAGATCCCGATTTTTTTATGTAGCTTTGGAATCGATAAAAAAATGGTAATTTTTGATTGTATCAAGATTCCGAGACGAGTAGTTCCTAATTTTTATTTCTATTCTCAAGTAAACCAACACGGAAAGATAACAGTGGCATGAGCCTTAGACACTTTCCTCGATATTAGACATCAAGTCCACGATGTCTAAACTTCTTATGATTATTATACTATATTCTAAATGCATACAGACTTTCAAATATCTGATCCTGGAATTCGGAATTATGTGCATTCTCTTGTAAAGTTATGTGTTCATACATACCTCGAGCTACATGTTTAATCGTTATTTACATATATTTTAATCTTTTCAAAAGTACATATTTCACCACCAAAACGCCTATATTCTACACACATAAGTATTTATGTTACATACATGACGTATAGGTACGAATGATATCACTTAAAATCAAAATGTTCTGTAATCTATAAATCTTTAAAGTACAACAATTGAAAATTGCCACAATAAAGGCTCACCTAACTGCTGACCTCCTATTTATTTGAAATTCCTAACTGTCATCTAGGAGTGGCAACAATTTACATGTTCTCATTCCACAAATGATACTCGTACTCCACTCTAGCCGTCGAGTTCGTTTCGGACAAAGGATTATTTCACCCCGAAGGCGGCAATTGCATCTCTATGCAATGATGCCAATTGTTATGCACAGTTCACCGATTCGTCCTTTAAAAGGACAAAGGTTGAGATCCTGATACAAACAATACATCGATAATAATGAGTCTGATGATGTCGATGCTTTAGGTGAGTTGTTGCTTCAGGGCGTCGTCGTTGTCACCGGAGAACGTTTCCTGCCGACAATGAGGTTAATCAGCCTTTGCTCATAGACTCACTATATACGTATGTATATTCAGTCATTGGATGTGGATGATAATAATAATGATGGAAGATTAACAGACGTGTCTTTCAGAAATGCAAAGAGTTCATTGAGGTAATTTATTTTGTTTTTTTGTTTTGCCTTGGTTCACAGCAAAAATTTGATCTCGTCAATCACGTACCTTCAGGATAGTCCGTGGGTAGTTGGAACTGAAACATGCCCAATACCAAGTGAATGGTGTTTTCTTTTTTCTTCAGACACTTTTGGGAAATGGAAATTAAATTTGAGGCCTGGGTGTATCGTGTAATGAACATTCACTGTGCCTCACGGGTAAATCCTTGAGTCGAAGTTTGTAATCAACCAGACGACGTTGGTAAGAACCTGATACTTTTTTTGGTAACCTGACGCAGTCTGCGGCCACTGGTTGAAGTTGTGTTTAATTTGTGCACGTTTCGGTAAGCTTTATTAGAATCGTGACATGACAGGGTGGTTGTGGATATCTTCAATATACATAGCTGATCAAAATTCCAGTGACACCAATTTAATCCAGGCGATTCAGGGGGCTGCTGCAGTGGCGTGGCTAAATATATTTTCAATTGATTAGCTGAGTCAAGAAAAAGTCAATATTAGTGTGTGTATGAGTTTTCGTTATGGAGTGGCTTAAATAGTGTTCAAAGAAGATAGTTCTTTAATCATAAAGATTTTGCTTTTTTTTTTTTTTTGTGGTGCCTTTTAGTGTTTTTATGGTTAATGCAAATTGCTCTTTGAATGTTGAAATCATTCATGTTTGGTATAATAATTGCTCCTAATGGGCTCTATTGAATATTCTTTGCCTCAACCAGCGTTGCTTCTTATTCCCACCAAACTTATTCCTTCAAGAATCTCCAATCAAATGGTTTTTTATCGGAGCAGTAAGCTGGGATTTAAAGATTAATCAAGAGGTGGAATTGTTCAGATGAGTTATTTCTAAACTGCACCAGACTTAACAGAGTCTCGAATCCAGTTCTCGTTTCAAGGAGTTGACACTTTAAAGTCGATAGATTTAAATTCAATGAGTGGAGACTTAAGGTTTGATAATTTTTGTCCATGATTTGAATGAATCAATGTTAAAAGAAATCACGCAGGAACGTGTCGATTTATGCACCATAAAAGGTTTTGGATGTTCATGCAAAACGTTGGATTGCGGATGCTTTTGATACATTGCTGATGATCCAGTCATCGTGCCGAGTTTCGTGTCCATCCACACTTGGCTAGGTCTTTATTGCTTGTATTCCAACAAGATTTTATTTCTATATCTGAATAAGTCCACAGGTTGATCATTAAAGCCGATGATTACCTTTTTTGTTCCTTAGTTTTTTAATATCTCGGGTTGTCTTTTTGCCTTATTACTGGAAATCCTGTCTATTTTAGGTTGGGTTGAGTGGCTGTCTCCGCAAGTGCGCTGAAGGTGAGTTTACAGTTCTTACAGAAATAATTGAAGGGGGCACCCAACCTATTGGCATGTGTGCTTACCAGGCAATGCCGTATAAGGGCTTCAACTAGGTGTCCAATGACTAATTAGTTATAACAAAATAAAAAAATCACGCCTTCCAGGCAGCTTGTGCAGGTGATCACCGCAACGATTTCAATAGTCTTAAGCATCTCTCTGATCCATTCCATGGAATAAGATGCTAAGATAGACATACACTGTG
Source organism: Xylota sylvarum (assembly GCA_905220385.1). Classification (NCBI taxonomy): domain Eukaryota; kingdom Metazoa; phylum Arthropoda; class Insecta; order Diptera; family Syrphidae; genus Xylota; species Xylota sylvarum. The sequence continues at coordinate 22,139,586 of LR999958.1, forward strand.
ATTGTCGACTTCAGCAATAACGGCTTGGTAGATTTGCCTCTTTGATAGGGGTGTTAGCTGTGGTGAATACAAGATGGTTGAATACTCTGTGTGAGCTGTACATCAATAAAATTTTTAAAGCTTTTAAGCAGAAATGAGAATAGACTAACCGTCATACAGTCTTCTGAAAGATCATAGGATAGTCTTTCCTTATTTAGGCGTAAAAACTGTCTTAGGCTCAAAGAAAAACGTTCAGAAGCATCAAATCACACGAACGAGGTTATTATATAATTGACTACTCCATGTTTGGAGATAACAGGATCACTGAACTTCGACTTTGATAATGCGATTGTTTAGCCAGTTGTGTGGCATGTGGTACCGTCTTGGTAAAATTACACATGTTTCAATTTAGCTTCTTCTTATTTATCCCCAAAATAGTCATGCTAAGAAAATGTAACCTTTGAAAAACAGCAGTTAACATGGTCCGGTAGCGATCTCCATTGACTGTGACTGTATTACCAGCATCATTGAATAAGAAGTATGCGTCATTAATCCTTCAGCATGAAACCCGGACCAAACGGTCAATTTTTATGGGTCACACGTCTATAATCTCCTGGGCACCAAGCCTAGGTTTCTTTCCCTGTTTTGAAGATTCTGTGTTCCGTTTTTACAGTTGATGCTTATCAACTTGGATTCTGTGGTTTGGTTGGTGTCTGCACTGTCAAGAGTTTTTCAATCAGGTGCATTCTGTAGACTCTGGCAATTGGCAGATCCTTCTCGTTACAATGGTGCTATGCATCAAGAAAACAGCCACAGTCATTATTGGTTCCTTTGAATGTGTGAAAATCCAGAACATATGTACATATGACATGTGCTTCAATTGGCATAATGATCATTGTAGTATAGTATAACATATGTGTACACAGTATAAGAATACGGTGCGAAATTGATTAGTTGGTAGCTGTTGTTTGAAAATGTTTTTATACGATCTTCAAACATGCTCAATAAGCTCCATTCATGAGGTCATAAAATTCTTTTAACAATCTGCCATGACATCTACAAAGTTCAACATTCTCCTCCAAAAAGCATAAGTATCACAGATTCTTTATAAGTACTTTTTATGAAAACATAAATTTACATTTATGAAGGTACCTACTATACATATATATGTATGAATGTACATGTATGGTATTAAGTTTCTGTTTTTATATCTCAATTTTTCTCAATTTTTCATGTACGCCAACTTTACCTCGCAGTTTTTGCATCTCTTCGCTTATGCCTATTCAAGTGTAAAATTAAAAATAAGAATTTTTTTAAAATAATTACATGCCGCAATGAATATTTATTTGCAAATTAAAATAAATTACCGATTATCCTTGCAATGGACAAAATTCCTGCTCATTACTGCTGATATGGATCGTGAATATCTTCTGATTAATATTAAAGCCCACAATATCTTTGCGGTGTACACGCCAATTGGATCTGAGTTATATATCCAGTAATGGATTGATACAAAATCCTTAATTAAGGATATGAAATTATAGTCAATTTACCAACTGTAACAGATAATATTACAATATTAAAAAAAAACTTAATGCATGAGATATTCGTGAAACTGTTTTTCAGGTCGATAAAAGAAGAAATATTTAATTTTCCTTATGACTAAACAATGCTACAGGACGCTGTTTTCAGAAAAGGTAACATTAAAAAAATGAAATTACTTAACAATGGAAGAAAATCCACTCCCACCACTTTCGGAACGTTATGCTCAAGCATAACAATTTAATTAAAAATTCTGTTTTTACTTTTTTACAAAGGCATCAACAAAGCGATACTAAGGAACTTATTCAAACCCCAAACCCCTCAAACCCCCCTTGAGGCGCCGAATTGGTGGGAGTGTAATAATAGAAGCGTACAAAGGGCAAAATCAAATCTGTCATAATTAAAAAGAAAACAATTCAAACGAAAACGTATACCCTAGCGTAGCCATGTAAAGTCATTACAATTACCCCGAAGAGATGAGTGGGTGGAAATTTAAATGCGCGCACTAAAATTCTACCCATACTCTTGGGATTTTTACTGAAAATGTCAGAAACATATTTTATTTATTTTAAATTAAACGGTATGAAGGGGTAGGAACACGAGAAGTTTTTAATAAGGCTCATGGAAGTAGGGAATTTAAGCAATACTCGTACTTGTCAGTTAATCAGGATAGAATTTTATTAAAAAAATTACACCGCACTGAGAAACGTTAATTAGGGAATAATGTTGGTAAGGTAGATAAAGGCTTTTTAAATTTTTTAATTTTTCAAGTTAACTATGCTTAAAGTTAGCTGTGGTTTGATTGAGGTTTTAAGACGTCTATACTTGTTTTTTAATTCTGGGGAAGTACATTCTTCAAAAACCGTTGCAAATTATCCAAATTTGTTATAAAAGTTCGTATTCGGTTGCGGCAAGTTTTCGTACAATATTATTTTCTAAACCATGTTCAGCGGCGAAATCCATTTCTGGCTCAATGGGTTTGTTAATTTTGATGATGATGCTACCATAATAGCCAAACAAAATCATAACTATGTAAATGAGCTACCAATCGGACGAAACTCGTAACGAATGTTACATAGGAAGATAAAACTATGCTGAACGTATCTTTGGTAATAAGAAAAGGAACACTTCTGTTTACTGGAGTCATTCAAGGAGATGTACAAAACATTTCTGGATTAGCACCTAGACATTTATGTATATATTGAAATAGTTCAACCCCGATGCTTCTGTTTTCAGGTTCCTCCATATTTCGCTGCCCGAAAATATCAAATACTTCACAGTCAGTGAGACATATGTACATATATATGCAGCTCCATTATAGGTATTCCCTATGACAGTGACTTGCCATTTTTCTCAGATAGAAGAGATTAAAATATTAGATAAGTAGCCCATGAACTCAAACAAGCACAAACAGAAGTGTCAACATCGACAAGCAATCAATGAGTCGTTTGAAATGTTCGACGTTTTAAGAAATCAGGGTTTTTTTTTTGTTTTTGAGTGAGGTTTGTCCTTATATGGTTTTTTTATGTTCGTTTTGAACTCATTCTAGGGGTTTATAGTTGCTCCATCACAGAGTTTGCTTCTTTCCCAGAATTCATACATGATGCTGTCGTATGAAATTATTTACGTACATATGTACTTGCATACATTTAAAACTCAAGTTTAAAAAATTGTGCGGTCAGAATTAAAAGCAGTGATACTCGTAATTGGCTTTAGCAGAACCCATTGGATGAGAAAGTATTAAATGAGATTTTCGCCATTAACAATGATTCGTTAAATGTGTATAGCCATCCGATTTTTTCACACGCATATACATACATACATATGTGTGAATGCATTTATCCACATAAGTGTACCAGACCGATCCTTTTGTCATTTTGCCCAGCCTGTTACTGACACCGAAAGTGTATTGCATTACCTTGTATGGAACATACTCACCAGTGCAATCCATTTTGTAAGTGTGATCGTTGAACAACAAATGAAATTAACTCTTGTTAACTTTTATCCTTTTTAGGCTTTCTGAATCAATGTGTCAATGTATCGGAAATTGCAAAATTTTGATTTTTTTTTACTCTCGTACTTTTAAGTCGTAAGGCAATTAAACGACCGGTTTTGTTTGAAGATTAATTTTTTCTGCTCAATTTTGTTTGTTTGTGGAATTTAATACCATTAAAATCAAGTTGAACCAAAAGAGAAAGGTAGGATGGGATAAACCGTACTGTTGTCCTAGGGGCATTATAAAGGCCGACACTTTGGTGGTATTGTAGAGCGATCATCTGAAAGCAGCGCGAGTATTGTAATTGAAAATATCGCATTTTATTTAATTGTGCACTCGCTTGAGTCAATTTGCGTTGGAAATGGCTCTTTAGTAGGTATATTGGGCTCCTGAGCCATTTACAAAAGTGCTGCGACGAACATATGTAGATACGTATGTACATTACGGGAACGCAGAGATTTATGTAATTGTACATGTTTAGGCGACTTTTTACATACCTGTTGTTAAAAACTCTCTAAAGTGGAACATTTTTTAATTTTAAAACCATTTAGTGATAATCACTGAGATTGAGATTGTTACCTGGATAAAAACCAAAGGCTTAATTTGATTCCTCTGAAAATTTCACAGATTTAAGTGAAAACTACGGAAAAAGGAGAAGTAAAATGAGAAAAACGTTGATGGAGCTGGATAATGACTTGAGGGAGGCATGTTGCCCCATCACCACATGAACCGGGAAAGCGCTGATATGGGATTACAATTTAATTGCCTGCGCGTTTATTTTCTTTTTCTGTGAAACAAAGGCCAGTTTAATAATAAAAAATAAAAAATAAAAAATTCTTTGCGTAGTAAATTCCTTGTAATGGGATTTAATTCACTTTCTGAGTTGGAACATAAATCTATTTAAAGCTTATTCTGATAAATTTTTTTCAGAAGGGAGGGCTGCTGAATTCAAGGTCTCTTTATATTTACAGATGTACGTATGTACATACATCCGGTACTGATTTTTATTAACCTATAACCTTGCCTACATTCAGTTTTTTCAGCTCTGTCAGTCTCTCTATCTTAACTATTTAAACCGGATGCATTGCAGCTTCATTTCCTATCCTAAACAATTCTTCCAAGTCATTAATACCAAAAGAAAATCGGATAACTACCCAACTTCTGTCAAACTTTCCAATATTTCCTCATGGTCCGTCCGCCACTCTTTTGAAAAAATCTACAAATAGCCTTGTTCAACCCCTCACAGCTCTCTTTCAGCTTTCCGTCACGAAAGGCATTTTTCCCATAACCTGGAAAAACTCTTACTTAATTCTCTTTCACAAAAAAGGTCGTAAAGATGAAATCTCTAATTATTATCGACCCATAGTTAAACTCTCTTGCATGCCTTAGCTCTTTATAAAGTTCTGTTTAGGTTCACGATTTCTATCTTACTCTTCTTTTGGAGTACCTCAAGGCAGCCATAAAGGACCAATATTATTTATTTTGGCAATTAATGATGTTGATCGTATCATTACATTGATTCACATTTATCTCGAGGATACATCGCCCTCCTCTGGATAATTTTTCTACTTGGTACCTTAGTAATTTCCTTGAGCTCAATGTGAATAAGTGTCAAGCAATAACACGCACACGTAAGCGTGTTCTAACTACACCTCATAGTTATCTGATTTTCAATGAATCCATTCCTTTAGTAACTGAAATGCGCAACCTACGGTGTTATCTGTGACAGAGAACTCAGTTTCCGTTCACATATCGATAACATTATAATAAAAGCCAGGTCTTCCGTTGGCTTTGTCAAGTGCTGGTCTAAGTAATTCTCTAGTCCTTATCCCTTTATATAAACTTTGTTCGGCCCCTCCTTGAATAATGCAGTTAAGTTTGGTCGCTTTATTACACAAGCCAAATTTTTATACAAATTACGGATACTAAGATCAAACGTCTAGACTGTTAGATGAAGTCAACGATATTCACCTTCTCTTCGACTTTCACATTAAGAAACTGTCCCTTAAGAAAGCCAATTATTCCGCCTACACCTGTTATCCCATTGGTCCCACCTTTTGTTCTCCATATTTTTGGGACCTTTTTTTCATTTTCAGTTTGGTGTGTTTTTTTATTATGAAAACTCGTTTGTTGCCATGTGGAGTAGATTCTTGATTAGAAGTACAATAATTGATTGATAGACAGAGCCGCTTGTTTACCATTGGAACATACTTTTATGCAACTAATAAGACTTGCAAGCATCGAGGCACCGCTTGATCGAAATACCTATGTACTTATACGAGTACGTATTTTGGGACATTCAATGACACTGATTACATACACCTTTCATTCTACAAACTTCCTAGTCCGCTAAACATATGTGTTTGTACATACCTAAGGAAAATAAAGAAATTACGTTAATTTTATTTTTGCCATTACAAATCGCAGAAATAAAATTTTATTGCACAATTAGTTGGTCATTAAGTTCGAACGAACCGTAAGGTCTTTAACATAAATCTAGCAAACTGGGAAAACCAAGTAGACACCAGTAGTCCAACAATGGCTAATCAAGAAAGAAAAATATTGCCCAACAAATATTTATGCAATTAAAATATGCAGCTTAATGTTTGGAACGAAATTTCTGTTATGGTTGGAATCACTTTTTAGGGATTTTGGAATTTTTTTTTGTTCTTCTTTACACAAAACTCTGGCTAACCTTTGTTCGGATTTTTGTTTCGTGCCTCCATGTGGGCACACTCATAGGTTGGCAATACCCTTTTTTTTGCGATCCGTATATGCGATTGAAAGTCACAAAATTAAAAAAAAGTAAAAAATTTTGCAAACAAATTTCCCTTAAAAACTGTTCTATATGAGTGCTGAAACCTATGGATCCGCGTATACAGACCTGTCCCTATACGGTCGCTTGCAAGGATATGAATAAAAGTTGACGGCGTCGAAGGGATTGACTTTTTTTTTTGAAACTTGATTGTGTTTTCTATTTGCACTTGCTCCGATATGGTAATCGATTTTTATGAATTTTTTTTTTTCAACTTTTTTTTTGTTTTTGTATTTGTGTAGGTATAGATTGGGAGGACTGCTGCACACGGAAGTGCAAGCGATCATTGAAGCGGAATTTTTTGGAATTTTGCTTCACCAACAACAGTGCGGCGGTATTTAGCAGCGTGTCATAGTGCGGCTATAACAATTGCTTAGGATTGAAGCACGACTGGCGTGGCATGTTGTACACTGGCATATTGAACTGAATGACAAGTAGCAGAGATGCATTGATGTGGAGAACTTGAATTGGTACTCGGAAGGCAACTAGGGTTGCAGTACACACATGTGGGTATGTATGATGTCATGGAACAGTGAGTTGGGTTCGATGCAATTAGATGATTTGTGGTGTGCATATAGCGCATTAATTAGACCAGAACTGGGAAGCGAATAGTTGCAATTTAATATTTTGCATTCAAACTGTTTCGAGGATTTTTACAAGGTTTTACAAGAGAGGTGGCAATTTGTGAATTGGTTTGGTACACCTTAAATAAGGATATTGTCATACTTCGATAGATTTTAGCAAATTAAATGTTGAAAATAAAATAACCTTCGATAGTCGATATGTATACGTACGCCTATTGACCTTTTATATTCATAACACCACATTGTTTTGTAATTATCGTAAGGGTGAAAAGTAAGGGCAGATATTCCGATTGCAAAGTTTATTCTGTGGAGAGAAATAAGGGAATCTGTTGGCCGGTTAGGATAGGTAACACACAACAAAAGCAAGGGCAAGAATGGTATGTATATTCCAGTAGACAGGAATAATCAATCAGTATATTTTTCGCTGCAAGCAAACTAAGGCTGGTCATACTTTATAATGGTAATGTCCAAATACATCCAAATAACGAGATCGAAAATTTGTTCGAGAATCAAATACTTACCCTATGTTATAGGTGGAAATAACAAGAAAACCCAAAAAACTTTTCCCCTTAAGTAAAATCTCAGTATAGTATTTCTTATGTCCCTGTGCTGACATACATACATATCTGTACATATATTTAGGCTGACGATTAATCAGCATGTCCATAACCTTAGAGAGAAGGGACGTAAGTTTCTCCATTGGATCAGTATTTATAGGGAGAAGAATATTCGCCTTTTTAAGGAACTGCGTGGACATATGCTGCTTTTAGTCTTCTCGCAGAGTGCAGCAGAGAATGACAACTAAAGTCATTCTCTACTCATTAAAAAGGCGAATCTTCTTCTGCCTATAGAAGCGCGGGAGAAAACTTTTCCAGAAATAAGGGTGAGATACGATATAGACAAGCAGCCTTATGAATGTTAAGACCTTTAAGTATCTTGCTACTACATTTACTGTTCGATGTTCTTCGAGGCAGAGTCGACATACAACTGACACCTTTTTAAGGTTCACTCGTGATCTGATAGTGTACCTAGAAAAGTGGAGCCATTCTTTGCAATACTTTGGTGAATGTAAAAGTATTACTCTTCATATTTCAAAAGCATTTGACAGCAATTTATCATATAAACGCTGGTGTCCAACAAAGCTTCACATTCTTTCCAACTCTCTTTCTTAATTTTATAAATGATCTCTTGTCTGCTAATTCGTATTTCATACGATTCTTTACTGAGAACAGTACTATCATCTTTTCATATTCGTTCCCAGATTCAACTGGGGTGGGAGCTTATAACAAGTTCACTAAGGACCGACCGACAGCATAATCAAATGGGATGCAAACAGCAAAGTTTTTATGCTTCAAAAACCAAAAACTGTCTTCTGTCGCTTGAACGAAACATAATCCGTAAACTTGAAAAATGTCAGCTGTCTCTAAACACGCAAAGATCCTATAAACCTTCTCGTTAAAAAAGAAAGACTTTATGTTTTTGGATTAGGTACATAGATAGGTATATATGTACATATGTTTGTAGATGTTTAGTCTTTAAAAGTAATTTGCGCATCACTGAGTTGAAAGTTATTCTACTACAACTTGTACATACTTAGTATCTTAGCATACGTAAGGTGGTCGGAGAAGACAGACCAAAATCTATTGCTTCGCTGCATATATAAAAGCAGTTACAACGTCTCGTTGTTCCCAATAGATGTTCTGCGATATTCCCTTGAATTAAAAAAAAAAAAAAAGTTTGGCAGCCTAGCGGTCCAACTAAATACCAAGCTAGCCCACTGTTAAATATAATTTATTCTTTGTCCTCAATCCACCTACATACATATGTATGTAGTCTAGTAAAACTTTAGAAATTTCTTCAATCGGTATTTCGCAGAGATTTTCCATTTGATGGCCTTCATTATATATGGGATACGCATCGCATATTGCATGCCATTATGCACCGAGTCTTACTTTAGATAGATTTCAAGTAAATTTCACCAAACGAACTTTTTTGAAAATCACGGAACGATTTTATTGTTACGATTACGCTAACCGCAAGTAAATGAAAACTCTTCACCTCATAAAAGACATCACAGTAGGTAAGGCACCTGAGTGCCTGTGATATACTCATCTATTAAACCAACAAAAACAAAAAAGTATGTATTTCCACACACATCAACGAGTATCTACCGCATTCTACGGTTGGGTGCGCAATCCAAAGTGCCACAAATGAAAGTAGTAGACCGTGATTCCCTGGAGAGTGATCGCTTCTGCTTACTGCTATGGTACTACCGCCATTGGTACTTGGTTAGGTACTATGCATTGTTCTTCTCTTTTTGGTCCCATATTTTGTAAAATTTTGAAAAAAAAAGGAAAAAAAAAACTTGGGAAACGACGACGACAACTTTGAGGCCACCGCTCCCCCATGCATTTTTATTTAGTGCTACGGTTACAAGAGCTTCAAGCGTGTAGATATTTTTTCATTGTGCGGTAGACGCCATTCGCAAAGAAGACACATAACAGGTGAATACAGCAGCATAGCAGCGTACAGGTTTACGTTTTCGTACGTGCGAACTTATTTTTACGGAAAAGAATTTAAATGCTTGCATCCATTAAAGGTAAACTCGGTCGAGTGATCTATAATTCCAAAGGCGTGGTGGCGTCTCACCAGATACTAATCGGGGATTACGTGATTGAGTCATTAGAGATCATAAGATGTGTCAGGTCCTTGAAACCACAAACATAGATACTTGTGGAAGAGAGCTGAGTTCAAAGTGAAAATTAGAAGATACTTGTGCAACTACTCGTATATAGTAATTTTTCTATTATTTCACCAAAAATTGTGTAAATATTCCGGTTTCGAAAGAAAGTGTCGTTAGGTTTTCCTGTTCGTTTATTGCATATAAAATTCGCTTTCCATCCAAATTACTATTTTAAAATTTGTATAGGTACACTGTGCGGTTTGAATTAAAATATCGTCACTATTATTATGTAGGTAGGTATAAGCCTACCAGCCGGAACGAGTCATGCGAAACGCGAAGCAGTTACACTGCCATAGCATTGTTATACTCCAGCTAGTGCGCATTAAATTCCGTCATAGTGAAGAGAAATACTTGGAAAAATAAATATTTTTATCCCATTGGTGGATAATTAATTAATTAAATAAACATTGCGAAAGTGTGAATTGTGTGACCGCAAAATTATAATCAGTGAAAGATAAATTTGTGATTCTTTGAACGAGACATCTACACAATAAGGATACGACTATACGAGGTGATTTAAAGTGATAGTGTAGTCATTATATTTTATATGTACATATGTATGTACATACATACATGCCCTCATTTGCAAAATATGAATATAGACAAAAATGTCTCCCTTTGTCTTTGGAAAATTATGGTAGATACTATTTGAAGACAACCTATTCGGGTTTTTATAACGTTCAAAATTGTCATGTTTTGCTGGTAATTACTGACAAAGAGGAAGTTGTCGACAAGTGTGAAGTGAACTTTAAGTGATTAGTTAAAAAGTATTAGTTTTCTGAAAAATTTTAACCACGAACTTGACACTATGATGTACTATGATGAAGAAGTTCCAAAAATGGGTACGCCAATTCAGCCTGTCTATCTGTCTTAATTGCAGCGTAAACGCCTGGATAGATTTATACAAACTTCTTATCTGAGGTTGATAGATTTCAATAGAAATGGTTTTTGTCCAAAATATCTAACGATTTTTATAAAATTTCATATCTCAGATTGTCAGTATAGAGAAAATTTATTCTTCCGAAACGTCTTCATCCAATCATGGAAGAAAAGACATTGATACCAAATCATCAATTTGATTTTAGAAATAGATATTCAACTATAGATCAGGTATTCAACTATAAATCAGGCTGTGCAAAATATGCTCTACCATCTATCTTAATGTTAGACAGACTTTTGATAAAGTATGGCACAAAGGATTAATATCTGTCAAAACAATACTCATATACTCTAGAGTCTTACATAGTGCAGCGATCATTTAAAATAAAGCAAGAAGATTAGTACAAATACAAATTTTTGGCGCAACAGGTCCATGGGACCCAGGGCCTAGCTTCTCACAACCATTCGTGTTGTGCGTGTTATATTCTACTGTTTAATGCCGGATCCGAACGGCAATTTTGAGAAGCTTTTTCATGACAGTTTTACTCTCAGATGTTTGTCAGACGCTCGCGAGAGGTGGGGCCGTGAAAGAAATTTTAGGTGTTGTCTGGGGATTGAACCTGGAACCCCTTGCTCCGTAGTCCAACGCACTAACCACTTGAGCCACGGCGCCCACAGAAGAAGATTAGTACTCCACATTAAAACATATAAAAGTTGGCGTACCCCAAGGTAGTGAATTAGAACCCGTTTTGTTTCCTGTATACACAAACGACCTACCATTAAAAGAGGAAACTAATGTTGCCACATTTGCATATTACATTTCTGTTCTTGCTGTTGGTAAAGTCGTGAAGGAATTTACCGAAGGAGTGTAAAGGATAAATGATATATGTATTTAAATGAACTTTACAAATAAAAATGTACAACATATACCTGTGTACATAAATAACAATGCAGTTCTTTATTCGAACTCAGCTAAATATGATATTTAGGCATTGGCACTTGTCGCTAAATTGAGGTGGAAGGCTCGTGTCAAAAAAAAAACATGACGAATTATATATTCGCTATAAAAAAAATTTATTGGCTCCTAGGGAGATATTCCTGCTTTTCAATATACAACAAGGTACTGCTGTATAAGCAAATATTAAAACAGACATATGGTCTCCCGCTTTGGGAGTGCACAAATAAGACAAACTTACAAAGTATATGCCAAAATAAAGTACTAAAGTATTAACAGTGTTACGGTTAATGTGCCATGATACATAAGGAACGCTAATCTACATAGAGATCTAAAAGTAGAAATGGTAGAGGACGAGGTCAGGAACGTCGCAAGAAGACATGAAGTTAGACTTCGCAAACAATCTAATTTAGAAGTAGCTAAACTATTTAATAATAACAATTTAGTTAGAAGATTGAGAGGGATCAAACCATCCGAACTAGTTAACTAGGTATAGCATAATAACGTAACATCATCACACGAAATAAGTGATTAGACATACCTAGCAAGTACTCCAAAACAAAGAGTAACTGGCAAGAGAAAGTTCCTCAGTATATAAAAACAATTACTGATTAGTTTGAGACTTGGGAGCGATAATTGGAAAGATGACGTGTATCATTCTTCTCCTGGTGTTTTTAGTGGATTAAAGTGCCACACTATCGCAAAGCTCGCATGCGATATCTTTTAACAATTTTTACCCAGCTACACGCAAAAAAAAAGTCGAAGTGGAGTGGACGAAAATTCGTAGAAGAAGATCCGTCTCTTGACAGCCCCCAATGCAACGTAGACTTAAGTAGTTTCATTTAGTAGTTTCAATTTGTCAAGGGATAATCCCTCTATTCTGACCTAGCACCTGGACAATGCGGAATACTGAGCTTCTCCGTACACTGTACTGGGATAATATTGTCGCACCTATATCTTTGGACACCGCTTGACTTTCACTGAAGATGGCTACGCTACGTATGGGTATGGAGTTGTATTCTTGAGGTAAGACAAGCCTCTATCTTTATATCTTTACGCTAAAATTAAGATCGAGAACGGCTCTTAGATAGCTAGCTGTGAAGAATAAAAAAAAAATTGGTTGTTGGTTGGACCCCTCAGGATCATGGTTCGTATTTTGCTTTCAGTGTTAAAGAGCATCAACTCAGGTTTATTCTCGGCACTAAGATTGGCCCGCTAGTCGTGGCTGAACCGCATTTCTGATACGTTTTGATCAGATTGAATAGTTTCAATTTGTGGCTACATATGTATTATTTGTGTTTATGAAAAAATGTTTACTCTGATGTTAACAACATGATTAGCTTAGTTAACAACTGACTGACGAGAACCCGCTCCAGCCGTTTTGTGCCATTTGGCATTAACGGACATTGGCCCTTCAGGCACTGAAGGTTGACCAAGTAGTTGGCGTGCTCGTCTATAACTTATTGTGTTATGTTGGAGTGGAAACTATTAGGTAGTACCCTAAGACAGTACACAGAAAGACAAGGGGCGACAAGACCCTCATCTCGCTAGGCAGTCAGAGGGTCATTACCCTTGAAATGTTCTGGGAAATGCTTTTGCTATAGTGTTGATGGTCATGACCAAGTTGTTGTGACATATTTTTATCTCTTTTCTATTTGTTATTTTTAGGACTAAAACCAATTTCGTCATGCAAAAATTCATTAAACTAAATAGTAACACAAGTGCTGTTGAGGAACAGTCAACTCTGCACCCAAGTCAAGTCAAATTAGTCGGGTACTTGAAGAAAAAGAGAACAGTAAGCTTTGACTGATAGAAAAAAATTATTTAACAAGTTAAGAATGCCTTATTACAGAAAGTTGGAGGATGGCGTAAGATGTGGTTTGTTCTACAAAATCAACTTCTACTTTCATATCCGTCGAAGGAAGACTACGATAAGAAGCTGGTTTCATTCAAAGATGCTTTGAATTTAGTACCAGGCACAATAGTCCGTCCATTGGGCGGATATCGATTTGCAATCCAAACAACCTCAGAGAGTGTCTACATATTTGTAAGTTCTTCTACATTAATATCCAACTAAATGATAGATTTTGAGTGTTATTTCAGCGATGTGACGACAATAAAACTTATATGGAGTGGATAACAGCGCTCGTGGATAGCCTCTCAATAGGTAAATCAGCCGCTAAAAAGAAAATTGGATCTGATGGCGGGGCACTTTTGAAAAAACCCTTACACGGCAGTCATAGCTGCAGTTCACTAGTGCGATCTAAGAAGAACAAAGCTGTACATATACCCATTGCTCATGGAACTGCTAGGATTCTGAATAGGACGGGACTCTCTGAAAATGACCTACGGACTTTCTCCAACACTGGGTGTTCCTTTCATGATATCAATGCAAGGTAAGAAAACAAAAATGTCATTGTTTATATATCCTTAGGCAAGTTCATAAATAATCAAGAAAAAAATTCAAGTCATCCCTGCCAGTTCCCTTTGTTTATGTCAGTGTTTAGCCTTGAATCCAACAATTTCATAATAAGTCCCTTCATGTTTACGTTTCCCTCGTTTGTTTTTTCTTTGTTTAGTACTAGTGTATGTATGTACGTCTGTATTTCCATTACCAGTAGCGTAAGAACAATTTGGCTGCAAGAATTTATATTTGTGTAATTATCATTTCACTCAGTGTTTCCATTATTTCTATTTTTATAGGACGCATTACTTCTCTTTGCATGAGCATCAGCTTCTTCTCCAAAATCAGTCAAATGCAGTCTCTCGGATAAATCGAATGTTTTGCGGTAGCGCATCAGATGTGGATTTAAGCTCGGTAAAACACGCCGGGACGAGTGATACGGGTTTAACTCAACAGGCAACGACGTCAACGACTGGATTTAAAGGATTACAGTGTGAGAGTGATGGTGAAATCAGTCAACGAAGTGTCATCAACAGAAAAATGCATGACTTGTTGAATTTCATAAAGACGGAGAATCTGAACATGGTCGGGGATAAAGTGAAAGAGTGTGAAATTCCCAGAGATATCAATGCCAATAGAAGTCTTGATTTTGAAAAGTTTTTTGACAGTGGAACTGAAGCTTTTAGTAGAAATCCGGATGATGAGACGGTGGTAGATGTTGAGAGGTAAGTTGCAATTGTTTTATGGAATTGTACATACATATGTACCTATATGATATGTAGGAAGTACGTATAGGTACTTTTAAGTTAATTAAGTGGAAAACAGTATAATAGGAAATACAGCTGATTATATATTCTATTGCACTATTGTTTTAGAAACATGTTAAAATGTTTCTTCAGTTGCCAATGACTTCGTTAGAAAACGTATTTAAATTCTTCACGTGAGGTTTGTTTAGTTTAATGGTTTGTTTAGTTTAACGGTTTGTTTAATGGTTAACGCCGTACCATTCCTTCCTACAGTTAGTGAACTTTAAGAAACCCATTAAGATATTTCTGAGATAGTTCATCTGCTCTGAAAATTTATCGACAGAGGACTAGTTTTAATAATACCACAAGTGAAACTAAGTGCTATTGAAGCAATATGCTTGAGGATCCCTGAGATGCAAGAAAATGAAGATCAAATCCTAAAGCAAACATAACTATTGAGTTTTACTGGATACGCTTTAATCTTAAGCGAATATGCAGACTACCTGCATAGTGCTATCCACTTCAGTTTGTATTAAAATTTCAGGCTACTCCTTGGCACCCTGGCACTACTGCACCGCTTTTGCTGTCAACGTGCCAGTAATGTCAGTGTTCCCCCAAGCTACCCAGTAAAGAAATAAAAATTTCTAACATAAAGTCTGACATAAATATATCTTGTGGATACTCGGGGTTAGGCGCTGTAAAACTATTCTTTAGAATTTCAAATGTTGGTATGTGTTCACACTACGTCTTACGCTTTGTACTATCTTATTGTTTTCGGTTTAAATCATGATTTTATCTATCTCCATGCTAACTAAATTTATAGAGCGTTCGTGCACTTTCGACTCTGTTAGGAATCCTGTGTGAATAGGTATGTTTCTATGTCGATTTTTGCCATATCAATGACTGAGCAAGGATATGTATAAGTGTATATAGCGATTTGTTAATAGATTCCAGGGAATAGTATAAATATTTTGTCAATATCATTCATTAGTTTCTATGCTTATTCCCTTGTGGGTTCTAGAATTCCTCCAGTTCCCGTTGATAGAGTAACATGGAGTATGTACACAACTTATCACCAATAAGAATAACATCGGTAAAAAGATACATCCTTGTTGGACGCCGCTCTGGATTTCGAATACCTCTGATAGCTTTCCTTTACTCAGAGCGTGACATTTTTAACCGTCTCGGTCGAATGTTGCTACGAGTTTGTTGGTATACCACCAGTTTTGTATGAAAGGAATAAATAGATATAAATAGAATAAATATTCAACGAAACTAAAGTAATTTAAACGTAATGCGTATTTACATGGTTTGAATTAATTTAGATCTTTGTAGACTGTGGAACTGTAGAAAAACGAAGCTCTCCAGACAGTCGAACTAATCTAATAATCTAAGTCGTTACCTTTACGAATCAAAGCAAGGCACTTAATTCAATTGACCTTAGCAAATACCCAAAAAAGAATTATAATGTCTCAACGTGCATTCTTCGAATAGGCAAAAATTCTTTCGTAAAGTCCCCTTGAATACCCTTGAGTACTACGTACACAAAATCTCCTTTGTCTCGCTGAGTGCTTACAAGATATTAGATAAAAGTACATAATCTTAAGAAAATTTCATATGTATTATTTTGTGATAAAAGTTTGCAATCATTCAAGAGCAACTCAACCTATTATCTAAATTCGCAATAAATCACTTCCATAGCATAAAAATCTCAATTGCATTTCATAACGACTTTCAAATCTCAAGTGGATCTTTTACAAAAACTCCCTCGTCTTTGCAAAAGTACTCATAGGTATGTAGGTACTAGTACTATCCATTCCGGACAACAAAAAAAAAACACATTTCTTTACAAAGAAAGAAAACTATTGAGTAAGTTCTTCAGCAATGTGCTCTTTACACGAACACTCAACTCAATCGGTTCTAAAAATACTTCGAATTGAGAACTTAGCAACAACTGTCTCCTTTCCAACTTGCCAATAGACAATGCACAGATAGATACTTCCTTAACCAATGTCGGCAAACGATGATAGTCAAGCTACAAGACTATGATGACGACGACGGCAACGACAACGACCACTTCCCTTAACACGAAGTAATCGTCTTTGTTTGATGTCGTCCCGTTTCGCTGAAAGGGGAAAAGAATGCACATACATATGTGTTTTGTTCCTCACTGTTGTCTAAAAATAAAAAAAAAAATAAAAAAAAATAAATAAATACTAAACCAAAGAAACACTAAAAAACACCAATCATCAACAATACGTATATAAACTGTTCCTTCCTCCCTTTGGGACTGGAAGTCATTAAATCTATTTTTGAATTGTTTCCCTTTTGACAAAATAAAACAGATACTTTTTGGAGTATGACGCCAAGAATGCAGCCACTTCTTCTTTTTAAAATTTAGTCTTCCATAGTCCACTTGTTGAGATACTTTGTTCTGTTCGTGTATTGTCGTGCATTCCGGAGAATGCATTTTTATAGAAAATGGAATTTTATAGAAAGGATTTTTTAATACTACTCTATGTGCAGAAAAGCAGTCACTTAGAGTACGACAAGGTTAATAATAAAAGGATTTGAATTTCTCTATTGTGAGTTTTTTTTTCTTATTTTTGTAGGAATGCAACAATTGAGGATCAAATTCAAAGATTAAGTCTGCGGGGTTCAAGTGGTTTCATGGTGAATGACAACCGAAATATATCTCAAGATCAGGAAGAAAACTGCCTTCGTTTGAGTACGACGATAAGAAGGGAAGTTAGCAGCCCATTTTTGAGACATCGTAGAAAACCTGAGCAGGGATGTTCATCGTCATCATCGGCCGGATCGTCTGCATCGTCAGAAAGAAGAAACGAGTCGTCGTACAATGGTGACGATAGTGAAATAAGTGAAGACGTGAAGAAGAACACACCGGATGAGCCAATTTATGCGGTTGTTGATTTGAAAAATAAGTACGAGCATCGAGCAAGGATTCGACATGAATTAGAAGAAAGACGAAAGAGTCGCATCAGCTACCTGAAGAGCTTGGACGAGGTGACAACTGATTATGAAGAGGTAAGGACTATATTGGTATTTGGTTTATGTTTCAATGTTTCTATTTGGAAATGTGTTCCTTAAGGTCGTAAAAAATGTAAAGAGGGGAGAGAGTAAAGAGAGAGCCTGCAAGTTAGTCTTGAGTTTTTGCCAATTATAGATTTTGGAAATCCTATAGAATTGCGAAAAATTTACTATGGACAGGAAAAATATTTCATTCGAACCCCTGTGGTAGATGAACCTCTTACTATTCTTGATATTGTTCATTGATCATCGATCAATTAAAATGCATGTCAAGCATGCAAGTATTCAAGATGTCTTCAGATTTATTTGAAAAGAGTGACAAAACGTTTATACCTTTGATGAAGTTCTAGGCATTTAGCACTACATTTTGCTCCATCAGTACTGTACGTTCAAAGCTGGAGGGCTGTAATCCGTTATGGATACTCTGTAGCGTATTTGTGTTATTATGCAGGAAAGATGCGCACTGATATTCTTAATTTTGGGGAGTCTCCTCTTAGCTTAGCGAGGCGCAAAGGTGGCTGTGTGCTAACATGTACATATGTATGTTAACAAATTTTTTTTTATTCACTACTGCGAGGCGTACTAACTTTTTATATCATGAAATTGTTGTGAGAATACATACTTATATGCGGTGAACCGAAATTTATTCCTGAGATCATTTGATATGGGTCCCTACTTTGTTAGAACACGCTTTAAAAACAAATAATTTGAAATCCTTTTGTTTGGTGCCATACAATCCTATGCAAAGCTTTATGCTGATGATTTGAAAATCGAACTGTCAAACAAAAATAACCGACAGCTTTGTATTCCAGTGAGTGTATCAGATCCTATGTGTATAAGGTTATAAGGGGTTTTTTCAATAAGGACATAACAATTTTATATTTAAATAAAACACAAAAGAATTTTTGATATTAGGCTGAAGTATATTCCAGTATAGTACACATGTTAAACTTAAGTATGAAATTCGATCTCGTTCATATGTCCACCTTGAGCACGTTTGCAGCGGTCGATTCTGCCATGTCATGGTCTGCCAATTTTCCACCACTCTTCCGTTTTCCAATTTTCCACTATACATACATATGTTATCGGCCGATTACACGATTACTGAACTTTCATTTCAATAGACCACCTGTGTGACATATGACACCATTGTTGGAAATACAAATCACTGTTGTCAAGTCCATCCGATTCTGGCCAAAAATAGTTTTCCAACATAGCACGATCGCGAACTCCATTGACCGTAATTTGTGGATGCAATTGAGCCTCTTGAAGCACATGTGGGTTTGTTGCTGTCTAATAATGCATATTTGACTTATTGACAAAGTCATTAAGCCAAAATTAGCTTCATCGCTGAAGATGATTTTTCGATGAAATTCAAACCAGAAGAAGTCCAATCGGAGAAGATTAGGGGCTTCAACTGATCAAGAGGCTTCAGTTCTTGAGTTAATTTGATCTTGTGTAGGCTTTTCTATATGCAACATTCGCCACAATGTGGACTGAGAAATTCTCAATTCCTGTGAATGGCGTGGAATCGACTGATCCTTGCAGCTCATTTTGAACTGAAGGACTTACGGTTGCGATTTTTTCGGTACTTCGACTAGTGGTGAGTAGTCTCACTGGCACAGGAAAATTCAATAGTGAATACCTATGTTAACTTGAATATAGTGGATGCACTATAGCATGCACACCCTGTCTGGTGGGACGATTATTATGACCGTAAATTTGGATAAGCTCTTTTAAAGTTACCACCACCAATTCAGAATTTCGGCAATCTTTTGCAATAATTTCCAAACGTTGGTCGTTCGTGAACTTCACGATGATAAAAATGTAAACCTTTACTGACGTTTTGACATTGATAGATCATATTATTCGTCTGTATTAAAATACAAAATTGTTATGTCCCTATTGAAAACCCTATTACATATGTATAATCAAATTAAAATTTTAGAACCACTAGTTCTTCTTATTCTAAAAATCTGTTTTATATTTATTTGAAAAATTATTTATAAACTTATATATATACATGCAATGCAATATAATTTTAAACAGGTACTTAACTTTCCTAATGACGACTTTAATGATAACAAAGATTCAGCATCCCATGGCTATGACGAGGAGAATATTTACGAACCGGTATGTAGTGCATTTAAATATGTACATATTTGATAAATTCACAATATTGTTTATTGATAAAATTCCCTTATTCAGATAAACATTCCAGAGCCTTCATATAGCACCCATAAACACCGAAACGTTCTGTGGAAATACATCTCAAGACTAAATATAGATGCATTGATTGAATTAGCTCGGAATAAAAAGAAGACTCCAAAGCCTTCGGAACACACTTCGCCTTTTGCAAATATAAGACAAAAATTTGGTCATCATCGAAAGTCTATAAGGATTCGAATGATTAAATTGTATACACGAGACCAGCATCCAGAAGAAATAGTAGAAGTCACTGATGATAGTAAACCAGATCAAGTGTAAACCTAAGGCATCCAACAAGGCCTTAAAGGCCTTTCAATTAGTGGCAATTCAAGTGTTAGAGAAACTTTATATTGTATGATTATACTATACCAAAATAATATGAAATTGTTTTTATTTTTATTTTATATTTATTTTAATAAAAACTACATAAACCAAGCAATTTCTTATATTCTTATAAAACAGGTTTTTAGAATTCTCCTTAGTTATATCGTTAAAGTGTTTTGTTTTTTAATCCTGTGTAGTTCTAAGTTTTATATAAGAATATATTTTAATGACTGCCTTTTTTCTCTCGTTTTTCTACCCATCTTGAGTGGATAGGAGAAACGATGTATAAATCAATGGTATTTGATACCACAGAGCAAAGAAATGACAATACGACTTTATTTTAGTTAAACTAACCACACCGGCTGAGTTCTAAGTTTTATTTAAGAAATGAGATTCATGTCACTTATTCGTGCTGTTTTGTTCTCGTATTACTATTTTCACGTCAAAATTCTTGTAGCAAAATAAAAACAGACTCAATCTTGCTTCACAAAATGGAAATACCATGTGGCTCATTCAAAGGAGTATGTGACAAGTATTTTATAAAAAATGTTTCATTACGTTCACCAATGAATCGCCTAAAAGCCGATCAAATTTACGAAATGATGATGCAAATCAAAAATGGATTGAAAATGACTGCAAATCCGACAAGATTTACGAATAAAATAGTTCCAACCTACGATCCGCTGCTTAAATTAAGACAAAACTCCGGAAATGAGTTGGAAGTTGTTTCTCCACTACCAATTGCAAAGGTGAATGTCTTTAATCCCTCAATGGTGGATGAAATTCAAAGTGTCTTAATGGCCAGTATGAATAAGTTACCACAGAGTGATATAGCATTTAAGAATATAGATACGGAGGAACAGATTTCGAAATCGTCTCCACCAAACGAAGAATCAACAAATAGGAACTATGTTTTCAAAATTATTATCGCTGATATATCACCAGAGAAACACTTAGCTGTGTATCCGATGCAAGTAAAGAAATGGTTTCCCGGAACGTTTACAGTATACCCAGATCATCCCGATAGATAAAATTTAATTGTAATCTAGTTTTTGCAATAAAAATGAAGGTATTTAAAATATTTTTAAAATTGTAACTCAAGAGATTTACATAGGGCTATAAGGATGTGTTTTGCCTTTGTATTTATTTATCATTTCCCTAGGAACAAGAGATAATTTGCGAGCCTGATGGCTTAGGATATGCATCGTCTAAGAAGATTGATTTGGGACCAATTTAGGTGTAATCATTAGGATCAATTCAAAATTGTGGTATGGATTGCATTGACACCATCCTGAAACTAGAGAAACCATCCGATCTAGAGTCGGTTTGTCGACAAGATCTAGCGAAATTCAATGCAGTCTTACAATCTAACTCGACTATGCCTCAACTTGCACCAAATGACTGGTTCTAGCGGTAGTGTCAAATTTGGTAGTAGGACTGAGGGTCAACCCGCCAAATATCATGTATATCGTGTCGTTAGATGTGTCTCCTGTTGGAACTATATGGTGTTGTATCAACTGACGATTCTTAGTGCCCCAATAGTGGCTATTTTGTTATATATTAACAAAATCGATCGATTTTGTCAAGGTCTGCATTTAGGCTTCAGTGACATTACAAATTCTAATACAATTTGTAGCAATTTAAGACCATTGTAGTCAAGTAAACTATGGCCAAAGTATAGTGCATCATATACTCCGAGTAAGTTGAGATTTTCAGAAGCATATACGTAATTTAATGTGGTCCCAAACAGCCCACTATAACCCCAGAAAATTACTATATATTCGACATATTCAAATTGACATCCAAAATCGGTAATTAAACTGGAACACCTTCCATTGGTAAATCAAATCAGTAAACCTAGTTTTGTTGTAAATATTTTCTTTTATTCATTTTGTAATTCTGAAACCTCTATGGTGGACAATAATCAAGGTAACTCTTGTCACTTTGTTTGTACCTACAGAATTTGCATTATAATGTTGATTTATGTAAATCAAATTTTATCGTCAGTAGAAAAGTATTGATTCGAAGTAGATAGATATTTGTTTTTATCTTCCGAAGAATATTTGGTTGTTTTTTATTCTCTTTCATTTTCGAAGAGTGCTGAAGCGTTATGGAATTATGAATTCAAAAGGTATGGACCTATACGTGCAATTTTTAAAAAAAAACATTTGAAATTGAGGCTATGTGCCTTTCATCATGTGTAGTGACAGTCACTCTTAAGTCTATGGTTTATATGCCGAGTTTCTACGTGTGAGATTCGAGGTTTGGGTCCCAGACAAAATTAGGGTACCACTTAGCTAAGACAGTGTTTATATTTCAAAGACAAACTTAATTACTTAGATTGGTTTAGGGAATGTTCTTAAAGAGTCCCATGAACATACAAATCACCTTATAACTTGACCATCTACTTGCTATTAATGATAATGTTTTAAAGTATCAATGATTCGAGGGAATGGTGAAAGGTACTTGGTTTTACAGTTGGTTGGACGATTTAAAGATACATAATGTTAGGTTTTGATTGAGAGTAATAGTACTGCTTCCGTTCTATTGCGGTTGTCTCGTTTGTGTTTTGGACTGTATGGTTTAAATTTTAAGAAAGATTTATTCAACTTCACACACTTGACAGCCATTTTTATGTAAGGCGCCAACTAGCAATTATGTTCATCAGTGTCAAAGTTGAGTGTTCGGAGGAGTATTGGTTGTCGTCCGACCCTTTAATAGCAAATGTGGTTCTATTACTTTAGCTTCCTTCTCTGATTTTATTTTATTGGAATATTCTAATGTATTTAAGGGACAATTACTTTTGTACAGTACTTGCTTCTGCTATTGTTAACTTTAAGACCAACTCGCTTTGCTAGTCGTCAATATTGTCACTAAAACTTTTACACCCTGTTCCTTGGGTGACAGGACTCCCCTCACTATGTCGGAGAACACGCGTTCTGGCCTTGAAGTCAATTGCCAGTTCTTTATATATTTATCTTTTATGATCCCCCTCATTAAGTCATTTAAATGATCGACATTGATCTTGATTCAGATGAGTCAATGAGGGGTCAGGTGTAGATAGTTTAATCTCTTGCCATTTGGCTTGATTACGGATTAAGTTGAGCTGAGAAATAAATATCTTAGCTTCACACGAGATAGAAATGTGAATAAAAAACTAACGCTGTTATTGCTATTATAATTAAATAATAACAACGGTCTTGCACTTGCATTGAACTGCATACATGAATATGTAATCAAAAGATTTACATAACTTGGTATCCTCATGGCATTGACTGTGGCGCTTAATTGACTTTTGATGCAAATGTAAATCACTTTGGATGTGTGAAAGCGAAGAGGATAAAGAAATGCAATGTAAATTAACAAGTAAAAGCTCTCCAGCAATGGTCTGCCATCATAAACGCTGATTACTGTGAAAGCATTCTTTTTTTCTTTTTCTTTAATTCTCTAACAAACACATCCACTAAATACCCCAAATAATATCCCCAAGATGGTTTAGGGTATTTAAAATCTAATTAAGTTCCACTCAGTCCGGTCGAGAATTTCAGTTTTTCTTTTCTTAATTGAACCTCGGGTTGCTCGATGGTGTTGGGGGCTGATTTTTTTTTAACTCCAACTCCGTCCTGTTGTTAAGCCCGAAGAAATTTTGCGGAACGGCCAGTGAACCGGAATGACAAGAACTGAAGTTCTCGGACAATTGGTTGAAGTTTAATGTTTTATTTGTTTTGCTTTCTCTTTGAGGGGTGGACATTTTATGCTGAGTTGGCTTCTGTGTATTTTTTGTATTTAAAACAATTTTTTTTTCTTCTTCTCTCAAATAATGGATTCTATTTCTTCCTTTGGATTCGTTTTTAATGAGTTTCTTTTGAATTTGTGTTATTTTTTGCTTTCTTTTTTGTTCAGATGAAATGACATAATGTCAAGAAATTTTCTTTTGCAACAGTTGAGTTGTCACATTAACTAATTAGAAGAAGTGTTGATTGTAAAACGATGAAGAAGTGGATGGTGGTAGGCGGTGGAATGGCATGATTTTTTGTCCGAGGGTCAATCTTAAAAGAATGTGCCGAGTTGAAAGTGGAGGGTACCTACTTTTAAAGTGAGCATGCTGAGTAGAAAAAAAAAACAGTCAATGGTTTTGTGAAGTGACAATACTTGAAATGATTCAAGGATAACCCATACTGCTAAGTTATTTTTAAACCAGTTTTCGAATGGAGCTTAGACTTTCAGTACTTCTTTGTTTTTATTCAGTCTTTTGATCTCCTCTGTCAGTCTTTCCAACGGACAGAGTTCCATCACAACGCGGTTTAAAGACTGTATTCCACTCCTCTCGAGGTTGAAAGATTTTATTTCCTGTGTTTTTGGAGTTTTTTCTCATTATTTCTCTTTCACCTATTCACCTTTCGTTAGTTGTGTGAGACTATGCTTTGGTTCATTACTTACATAAATCTTCTTTGAGTCCATTGTGTTCCTTTTTTTAGACATACCTTTGCTTGAGACACCAATACGAAAGGTTCCCAAAGGTTAGTTATCGGTGGATTGAGTCAGAGGACACCTCTGACGGCCTTTACTCTGATTGGTTAATCAATTTTATAGTACATGATCTAGAGTATGAGCAATAGCAGTGTATATACAAATATAAACCCTAACAAAAGTGTGGAAACATTTTTAAAAGAAAATTCCTAAACGAAGATGAAATTGTCCTCAATGGGAAATCTGTTATCTTACTTTGTGCGCTTCATTTAATTTAGAAACTCCCCGTCGATTACTTTGTGAATTTTTACTTAACATTAAAAAAAACCCTCAAACTTCTTGTATACAGTGACCAAGTACCTCCATTACTTTCTGTAATATTAAATAAAATATAAAATTTTCGCATCATCGCCACATAATCGATCAAGAGCGTTCACGGCTTTGCAAAAATCAATCCTCATTACCCGTTAAAAATTCATCATTTAAATTTTTATTTTTTATTTTTATTTTTTATTTTTTCTTCTTTGCGGCATCTCTAACCCAAGTTTTATTTACAAATCATCATCCATCACTTAAGAGCCATCCTCCCCTATGTGTGTCAATTAAAAAGACGCATGCAAAAAATTTCAATTTAACTTTGATACCACCAGAGTCCTGTGAAATAATGAAACGCGTGTTCTTCTTGGTGTTATTTAAATTTATTTTAAGAAAAGATGTCTCCATCCGTTTTTAATAAGAACAAACAGGACATTATTTGGTAGTAATTACTGACATAAGTGTGTACATCCTTACATACGTATGTAGGTACGTAAAGGCAAGAAAAAAAAAATAAATATAACCATTTTTCAAAACTCTCGCTAGCATTTGACAAACATCATGAAAAAGGTTCTCGAACAAAAATTGTTTCCTTACGGACACCTCATTCAATAGTAATCTCCATCAGATGTTGACTGAGGAAAGGGATCTTATTTCGTCATTGATGCACATATGTTCCAATCATTGACTGAATTGTTATGTATTCTGAAATAGCTTTGTGAGGTGTTTGAATGTTTCAGAAAACATCGATTTTTTGCCCGAAGTCACTGTTGAAGAGAGCCTAAAAGCAGCTTCCGTTGTGGGTAGTAGGCATTTCCAGAAACTCTTGTGTGCTCCAGAGTTTTGTTTATTTACTTGCATACCTGTTGAGCCAGAAATGCGCATTTTCCGCTGAAAATTTTGGGATGAAAAACGATCCACTTCCAGCGGATTAAGATCCCAAGTACTGAAGAAAGATCTCAAGGTGGTATTCATAACCAAGGTTGCGTTTAGGACAATTAGCCTTACCTCGTTTGTACTAATATTTGAGCGACTAGCTGATATACTCAGTAGACAACACACTTTCTGTTTTATTGTTTTAATGCGCTAGAGGTGTAAATTCCTTTCCATGCTACGAGTTATGCCAGATTCCAGACTCCTAAAACACCCCCCTAACCCTGTCATGTCTCACAGTACCGCCGGTCGAGGCATACCTTCATTGGGGCAGGTTTTGGCATCATATTTTCTCCTTATGATCCAGAATGGATTTGTGAACGTATTCCCGGAAACTTCCATATACCGTCAGGAATTGGATAAGATAAAATTTTATTTCAGAGTGTTTCCTTCTGGGCCACACTTCTATGCATATTCATTAGCAGTTTGTGTGTCCCCCGACCGTTTTCTGAGGCGTTACATCGCTGTTGCCATTCTATGTTGGCATTTGCTCTGATGACCTTTCCCTCTGGGTTTTCGCTATTATATATTGGCGCCGCTGCTTTGACCTCCAGCTCAATAGGCATTCGCACCGATTTTACGCTTATTGCATCCCCGATACCATTTTGAATGCGCATCATACCCTGACCGATGCTCTTCTTTGCACAGAGCTTATTCTTCTCGGTACTGCTTCTCGAACAATATCGCAAACTACTTTTATCGCATGTGGGAAAGCCCGTTGTCTCCTTCGATGTACGGGTCAAGTCTGTCGTGAATAATGACGTCTCTGCCCTATGCGTATCAAAATTGATCTCTATTAACCTGAGTTTGTCGTTGTGAACCTCTTCCACCTCACTTATCTACTTATCTAAACTAACCTAAGCCTAAGAGAAGATCTTTTCGTAAAATCTCCAAGAAAATGAACGAACAAAGCGGCCTGGAAAACCTGATTGCTAGAAGCTATCTTTTCCTCCAGAGTGATACTATTATTGTTTTGGATGTACTTAGGTTAGTTAACTTGCCAAGGTTAGGTTAGTTAACCCACAACCAGTAGGTATCCATATTAAGGGAAACGGTCCTTGTGTAGACTTCCCTCTTGTTGTGTTGAGGAAGTTGTAGTTTCACTGGTTAAAGATCGTACCGGTGTTGTTTTTTTAGCTGTAAAATAAAAACTCTTTCAATAAAGCGAATAGACTTCCAGAAACCAACATCTCAGCTCCTTAATATACTCATCGGATGTAGGGACGTTTCGACACTGAAAGGAAGTGGTATAAGGATATAGTTTAGTTTTTTATTAATCCATTCCTCAGTGGAATATTATTATAAAAATATTTAAACCTCTGGTTGGCAGAGATTCCAGTTAAAAAGGAAAATTTCTAAATACTATTTTAGAACAGAAAAAATTACTCTCTGCCGTATACATGCTGTTAAATTGTCTTTTCCCTTTTTCTAAACTAGGGATATCTCTTTAACAATATGTGGTCACATTGCATAATCCCTTCAATCATTTTCTAGGAATCGAAAATGATCGAGCACTATATCCATTCAACTGAAATGAAAACAAATTGCTGACAAAATATTTCTAATCTGACACTATTCAAGTGAATGAACGATAACTTCCAATTTACAATTTGGCTGCAAAATGCTCATCGGCGAAGGTATGTATCTGACCAACAGCTTGCTATCCCCCATTAGAAATCAGAACATTTGTTTTTTGTTAAATATTCATCCCCCCAATTCTTATCTAAACGCAGGCTTCACTTGACACACAACTGTATTACTAAAACAACAGGCAAATGTTACGCCAATAAATGCTTGGAAGATTATGCAAAACTGGAACCACTTCCACGCCATGTCAAAGGAAGTCCTTCAGACCACAACAGCATGATCTAAAAAACAATTTTATTGAAAACCTTAAATTATTTCATTACACTTTGGTCGTCGCGACCCAAGGTACCTTAATCCCGCTAAAAAGGTAAAAACGACGCGCATAAACATAGAAGGGACATCAATGTAAATGCTTATACAAGCAAAGAGAAAGGAAGGCGAATGAAAAAAAAAAGGAGAAAACTCCACTTATTGACACGGGCCCCGTGTTTGCCATTTTCCTCTGACTTTTCCCGCAGACATCACTTCGGCAGTTGGAGGAGCAAATGAAATTCCTTCCATATCCCTTCTTTTCAACGACCATTCTGTGTTTTCGTTTCTTTTTTTTTTTTCATACGCCATGTTTTTTATTTTTATTTCAATAACTTCATTCCGATAGAAAATGTATTCCACTTTTCTATTGTTCAACCAGGAGTAGCTCTGTTCGGTCGCTCTGTTATGTCCTTTTATGTGCGCGATTCTAAATCTACTGGGAGAATGAGAAATTCGTTTGCCCACTTGCGAGTGATTGTTTGTTGCTGACTTGTCCAAGGCGACAACACTGTTAGAACTCTGAATACAAACTTCAATGAAAAAAAAAAAAAAGAGAAAAAAAAAAAAATCGACAATAGCGACGAGGACATCCATGACGAGGGTGATGATGACAATGGACGTGTAAGCGGAAGCGGGCAAAGGATGAAGGACGATAAAACGCGCATTTTACTCTTCATTACAATAAATTTCCCCCATGACTGAGTTCTTGTGCCACGAAAGCTTTTCGCCTTACAAATTCAATATTTCTTACACCATTTCCTTCATTGAGTTCCATCCAAGCGATGTAATATTAAAATTTATTCTCAACTGAGGTCCTTTCCGTCTTGCGGTAGTATTGTTGTTGGCGATGGTTCTTGTTTGCTGATGTCGTGTACCTACTTCTAAAATCCTCCTCTCTATATCGATAGTGGTGACAACATGGACTCGAAGTGGGATCAGTCAATCAGAGTGCAAATGTTTTGGAGTAAATGGAATAGAAACGGTTCCACAACTCCCATTCTCTAGTCTAGCAAGTCTTTGTGGTTTTGCCTGTGCTGTGGTGGGCCCTTAATTTCGTTATTTCTGGTTGAAATCACTTGGGAGTGACCGTGCTGGCAATTTCAATTTAATTTACCCAACTGCATTGGACAATTGAGATTTAACACGACTTATATAAGTATTTGGTTATGTATGAATGTCATTTTGAAGGTCGTTAGACTTTCATGTGTTTAGTTTAGAACGACCTTCTGGTACGGTGACAGATAGTAGCAGCTATAATTTCATCTAAGTCAGCGGAAAGTACTCAGGATTCCTCAAGAGGCATAAATATTCAATGAAAAGAATCAGATTTGTGATATTCATGATTTAGCCAGTAAAAATAAAATATTCGAGCTCTTTCAACTGGGACTGCCCTTTTCAAATCTCCAACAGCATCTTATCGTATAAGGAAGGTATTATTGTGAGATATATGTAGGATTCGAATCCCAAAAAAAAAAAAAAAAAATTAACGTTCGATAGTAGGTATACATAATTGAAATAAGAGATCTTATTCGTGGACGGCATTAATTCGTGCCTAGCGCGGCTAATACGTCCTATGTCTTGGACCCTACATGCGCCAATTGCAACTACTGATTCTGGATTTTTAAAATATCGAAAATTTATTCTTTACTAACCGCATGATCAGGATATGGTCGGAGGATATTTTTCTAAATCTTTTGCTCCTATTGCAGCTTTCTTGTGGAGATTCGTGCTGCTAATTGCGACCTGTTTTAGGGTAACTGCAGTCAAGCATACTACCTTCACGATGGGATTCGCGATTCATTTGACCATGCTTAAAGGAAAACTTACAGCTTGGGGTATTCCTTCGCTTGGGGTATTTTAGTGAGCTTCGCCTCGATCCACTCCATATATTTATTTTGTAGAATCCTCTGAATACTTTCGTGCTTCATATCTTTTTGTCTAGGGCTTTCGTATTCTCTAAAGGTTTTTAGTCATGCACTACAAAAGCTGTCTTAAAAGCGTCGAACTTAAAGTAACCTATCCTCTTGTTTTCTTTTCACTTTCCACTGTAGTCTGGCTCAGTGTACGATGCCTTGGTTTCAAATGTTTTAGCATTTGGCATAGGCCTCCAGAGGACGACGCTTGCTATGACATCGAATGGGACAAAAATCTCGAATGACTAAATCTCAAAAGAAAAAATCTCGAAGCAAAGTATTTTCAAATTTTGCAGAGCCCTTCATTTAACTGTGAAAATAATGAAAACGGCTCTGAAATGCAAACTCTGTAATTTAAAATAATAAAGGTTTAACACATTTTCATGACAAACACAAAAATTGTCCTTATGTCTCATCTAACCAATATACATAGGCGTCTGCTCACCAAATTCATACGACGATCGTTAAGGAAGGAAGCGGAGCGAGCGGTGAAGCAATTTTATTTGAGTATCTTTCCAAAAAATTGAGGACTTATATATATCCCATATAAAGCGGGTAAACCCTTCCACACTAGCCCAAAAGACTACAGCACGATTATCCTTATCTCGTTTCTACTCAAGACATTTGAAAAATTAATAGATTTACACATTCGCTCGAAACTAAATCCTAGAGATATGTCCCCCACTCAACACACCTATACTAAAGACTGCATGAGGTAACAACGATCGAAAGTTCACTCCACCACAAAGAATTCACGCTATCTCTGAATATAGAAGGAGTCTTCAACAACGTAAAATCTGAATACGACTAGCACTGGACCAACAAAATAAACCCAGTAATCTCAGACTGTGTTGAATGCATGCTCAAGACGAGTAGTAGTACAGTAGTCCTATCCGCGGTGCCTACTGTGGTGGCCTGCTGCAGATAATACCACATATCTCAGAGCACTGATACTTGATACAAAGATTAGTATGTATAGGGACTACCAGCGCCATCAGAATCGCGCCGAATGTAGCCCTTGAAACCATACTAGCACTGATCGGGTTAGACCTACACCTAAAGGCAACAATTGCAAAGAGTGCCTTTCGTTTGAAGCTATCCAAGCTTTGGAAAGAGGGCGACAAGGGCCACAGCACTATTGCGAGATGCGCACAGTTGGATACCGAGACAGATATCATGTTTGCACGAAAACTATCCACGAAACTGCACTCATGAAAGAAATATAAATCGACAGTCAAGCCGCTATAATGGTCTCATCCATAGTCATCAAATCCAAACTTGTGAAACGATACCGTGAAGAATTTGCAGCACTCACAGCAAACCAGGAAGTTATACTACTTTGAGTTGTAGGACACAGCAGCATCGGGCAAACGGTTAAGCGAGAAAGTGGTCCGACAATGGTCATTATCTCTGCCCTACGCCCCTAACTATTGTTAAATCCAATATAGAGCAAGCCTCGGTGAGAGTAGCTAATGAGAGATGGGGCATCTCATTTTGTCGTATCTCCAGAAAACTCTGGACTAATCATGCCGATACGATGACGATACCAAGCAAATTTGAGCGCTTAACAGATCCAGTTTAGAGCTCTTCAAAGGGATTATTACCGGCCACAACCTCTTGGCGGCCGACCGAAGAATAATGCGACTAGACACTGATGACCGATGCAGTGGCGACACGTATGTAAAAGAGAGCACATCTGCGAATGCCAAGCCTGTGCAGAACTAGGAAAACGGTCCTCAATGAATACTACTTCGAAGATCTGGGCGACCTGTCAGGAAAGCCACCATTAACTATCCTGAAATTTATAACAATATCGGTTATTTTCCTCAACTTGTTAATTGTGATTTGCCATCGTAGAGCAGATAATTAAAGGTTAAATTGTTAACCTGTAAATAAACTAAAGACAACCAGTTCAGACTTTAAAGAAAATTCCTCCCTTAACTTCATTTTGCAGTCCAACCTGTCGATCACCGATAGTAAACTGACACGTCATCAGTACCACATCGTTAAATTTTTGCTCCGTTGACAGCTGAGTCAGCTTTCATTCAGTTTTCTTATGATAAACACACAATCTTCCCCTATTGTTACAAGCAAAAGACGAAGGTTATTTATCGAATAGAAAAAGAAAAACATAACATTGTAGTAAAAAAAAAAAAACTTTTTTGCAATTATTAAATTACTGTCACGAAATCAATCAAAAATTAATAGCCCAGAAGAAACAGATTATATTGAAACATCTTTTCGCTGACAACTAAAACAAAAAAATCCTTGAAAAGAAGAAAATGTGATTATGATGTCCTGGTAACCAACGTCCTTCGTTTCCTCACATAAACTCCCAATTAACTATTATCACAAGAAAAAAGCAAACGCTGTCAAACATCATTACCAACCAATGGAAAAAAAAACGTAATATAGAAAAAGAAACGACGAACGGACGAGACCGAACCGTATGCTGTGATGGTAGAAAAATTTTCAAGGATCATTAAACGAACACTTAACAACCTCAAAACTGTCAATCCAATTTTACTTCGTTGAATGAAGCCAATTCGCCCAGCACAGCACCGGTATCCCAGGGCCACCATCATGTTCTCTCCTCGGAAGGTTCATTATAAAGAATCTCTATGAAAAATGGTGTAAAAAATGTTTAACTTAAAATGTGTCGTCTGGAGATGTGTTTGTATCGGGGATAAAAATTTAGGACTTTGAAGTGCAGAAACCATGACGGATGAAAGACGAGGAAAAAAACATTTTTTTCCTACAAAATAACACCCAACGCTCTAATAAACTTGATGTTTAATATGAAATTCGAAAAAAAAAAAAACGAAAATTGTGTTTGCCCTTATGAAGGAGAAAAAAAATAAAGAATCAAAGTCCAACCATAAGTGCCTTACCCGCACTTAACAGGTACACGAAGGACGTGTTCGAATTTCCTTCCCCTGTTTCCTTCGATATATATTTTTAAATTGGATACATTGAAACGAAATCACGTTTTCGCCGAATTGAAGCGAGTGGGCGAATACTTCATATTCCTGGGTTAACCTGTGCAACCTTTTTAATGATAAATCAGAAATCATGTAATATTGAGTGTCCCTTGAGAAGGTTACATTAAAGTTTAACCTCGAAAAAAGTTCGACATAAAAACGGTGTTACGTCGAACATTTTTAGTTAAATACAAAAATAAAATACTGAGGCAATTGAGTGTTTGTTCATCCGTGTTACTTTTTTTTTTAATTAACAGAAATAAAAGTGAACAACAGATTAAAGTGTTTCGTTTAGTGGATTACATGCACGGTTGACCACAAATCAGTGGTGGGAAAAAGCGTTGTTTTACATAAAACCCGGTAGGCTTGGTTTATAAGCTACAAATAAACTGAATAAGCTTTAAACAAGCGAAAAACATTGTTTGGTAAGTCATTGAAAGAGGTAGGGGTCGGTGATAATATTAATATCAGGGGATGGATGACATTGGGTGAGTTCGAAAAAATTTCAGATGCGTCAATGATGCAAATTCATAAGTTCCAAAAGTCAAATGAGAAAGTTTTGACAAAGTCGTAAGTTTCCTAAACGTTATCGATGCGATGCATCAACTGAGCAAACTATGTATGCATCGATAATTTTTTTCGATGCTTTCATTTGACATTCAAATCACTCATTTAAATTTATTTTTAATTCAAATTTTGTCCTTTTAATTTTGGCAATTGCCTACTTTACATAAATTAAGTACGTTCCGAAACATGAAACTTATGCAGTGCAAAATGTATACAAATTATCGGAAGTTGCGTTGCAGATGAGCATCAAAAAAATATTACTACCGCATCGAAACTATTTTTTTACATTTTGGAACTCAGCCATAATTAAAATATCAGTAAAATGGCTACCGCGGGTTCCTTGACAGGTGTACATCCGTTGGAAAGAAGTATTTGGAGTAATGACGCCTCCTTGAGTTATTGAGTCGTCTCAGAGTAGTTCACATAGACATTACTTTGATGGTCACGGAGGCACTTTAATTAATTTTAAAAATGATCCATTTTCATAACTTGAGTCAGCTGGATATTGTTCGTATGAAAGTGTAAATCCTTCTTCAAAATTTGAAGTCGACGGCGGGTAACTCTTCTCTCGTCTTTCAATGAAAACGTCTTATTCGATTTTCCATAGGAGGTGCGAAAACCGATTATGCACACTAAAGTGCCTTCGTATTTTGTGAATTTTTGTAAAGTTTGTTCCATTTTGGTAAAGGGTCTTCATAATTAAATAATATCTTTCCGCAGTTTAATGCGGGATTTTCGTAAATGCTACCAGAATTAAATATTACTAACTAATATTTGTAATCTTAAAGTATAAATCTATCAAGAAAATTCTTAACTCTCATTAACTTCTCTGAGTTAAGTCACATCAAAAATGACTGCAATTTTTCAATGTGAGTTGACTGCGTAAATATTTTAATGTAAATACAATCAGAAAGCTGTGTACATAGGTAGACTATGAACCCGTTCAAACAGGCGGATATCGCGCGGTTCGAAACCGGGCGGTTTGAACGATCTAAAAACCGCAAAACAGCTAAACGCTCTCTTGGCTTGTCATAGAAAGAGAACCGCGCGGTTTCATTTTCTGGCGGTTGGGTTGCTGTTCACGCCCGGTTTTGCAATCGCGCATTTAAATATGAACGAATAATAATTTCTGAATAGTCCATCTTTTCTTAAATAATATATGTACATATGTCTGAATACCCTCCGTTTCTGCTTACAATGAGTCGACTATAAACTTATGGAAACTTATTACAATGAAAAAAAATAAAAATATTTAATATATCAGAAATTTTCAAAAACACTCATCTTTATTTTCCGCAATGGGAACAACAGCTTGTATCCGTTAACATGTAACTGCAAATATTCATAGCCCCATATCACTCTAATGGAACTCAGCATGCTAATTAATGGAATAATAAATACAGGACTACGATACGACCGTTGATTTGCATAGAACATGAAAACAAAACTGTGCGCTATAGTATTCCCTATACTCATACAGGACACGTGTTCCTCCTGAAAAGGGCTCAAAAGCTATGGTCGACATATTTATACCCCATACAATGTATCTCGACATTTCCTTTATTATCAAGAAAACAAGATACAAGTCCACATCAAAGGGAACAACAAAAGATGTTATTTGAAAATTCCATCGACCAGTAGGTATATGTAGTTGTACGTGGGCTCGTGAATGGCTTTATACGAAGAAGTGACGACACAAGCAAATGGAAAGGATTGTGAAATAGATATTTAAGAATTACTTTGGTATGGTTTTTTTTTTTTTGTTTTAAAAAAGGTTTAGTGGGTGCTGGCATAAGGTTGACTGTACCTAAAATAGAATGCTTTTGATTTGCAAGGATCAGAAATAATTTCGTAAGACTGGACACTAAGGAATTGCTTTTTTGACCTACCGTCTTAGTAATATTTTTCCTTTTGTCTCTTTTGGAAGAAAAAGTCTTTCGGTGACGTAAGACATGATTCGTTCTTACTTTCTTTATGTACTAAGCGCTTAGTACTTGGCTGTACAATACAATACAAATACATATTTAATCTAATATAAATCTACTGAGACATCGGCGGACTTATTAAGCATTATTCCATATGACTCTTTGAGTATTTGCACTTCAAAATATCGAGTTGCAAGCTATTGCAATTTTCGAGATAATTACCTGGCCAAATCAGGATTGGAAAGCTTACAAATTCCGCGTACAAAATCCAACCCTAATCTGCACCACTCTATGAAAAATAGTTAAAAGTTCGCTTTACCTCTAATTACATTTCATTGAACTTAATTCAACAACAAGGCCATCGAAACGTTTTGAACAACGCTCGAAGTATTTCAACTATTTTAACTCGCAGTTCTGTGGTAGTTAATCTGAGGTCCTTGTCTTTTAATTCGCGAACTTCGTTTGCCCTGTACTCCGCTTTTGTTTTCAGCTTACTTAGGTCCTGGTAGTCTTGGCTGCTGCTCGATTCGAACGAATGTAGTTTTCTCGTTTTCTTTTTTTTTTTTTTTATTCCTTGCAATCCTTAAGCAGACTTAACTGCTACTATTACTACGCTTCTTTTGTATGAATTCAAATAGAATTAATTTGCTTGAGGGAATTCCTCCAACTTCAGGGCCCAAGCGAACGAGATTTATTCCCGTTTTTACTTCATTAAGCAATTTTTCCGCCCTCTCTACTCGCTGAAGAGTGGAGCAGGGTGTAAAAAAAATGCGCGTGGAACATGGCACATGAGTTGGGCAACAAAAAGAGCTGTACCATGGGGAAAAAAAGTTCCAAAATGAAACAGTTTATAGGGACGCCAGAGAAAAGACGAACAAAAAATATATTTTTATACCAGGAATACCAGGATACGGATTTCTCTCCTACGCTACGTCAGGGTACTTTGAGTTTCAAGTAGAAATCTGATCCTCGTCTTCCTATGTTTGTAGTGGCATCGCTAATGCCTGCCAGCAAGCACCAGGAGGTGATCCTTGTTCCTTGTTCCTTCTTTCCTTTTCCCGTCTTTTGTTTTTGGCAGCTGTATGTGGGAGCTGCGTTTGATGGTCCACATTGAACTCACTGTTTTGGTTCAGGTTGTTTTTTTTTTGTTTTTTTTATTTTTTGTTTTCTGCAGGCAGGAAGGTGGAAAAGTTCTTGGCGAAAGAACAACGATGAATGGAGAGGAATTAGGAAAGACGAAAGCCCAAGTGGTAGCAAATAAAGTGATTTTTAATGCTGGCTGATGCGCCTTTCTTCGTTGTTTCAACGCGGGTTGGTTGCGTTTGCCTTTAAATTGGACTTTAGACGGTAGCAACGTTAGTGACGTTGGCGTCGGGCTTGGAGGGAATATTACCTTTATCGAGTTCGTCCTACTGTAATCCGAGCACATTAAGTTGGAAGAGATTTATGAATGTTGGTGGATGGGTGGTGGTCGGTGGTCCCTTTGCCTGGAGATCTATTTTAGTGAAGGTTTCTTTTTCAGTTGGTCGTTTTTGTGGGTCCATCAACTGTTCAGCTGGAGTCTAATACGATCCGGTGCTTGTAGGTTGTGCATGGATGCGTGATTCCATGTGTTAAGCAGATAATTTTCTATTGAATTTGCTCTAATGTTCTCTCACCGCTGTGGGTGGCTTGTGTGGCTGTGATTAATTATGCTTGAGTATTTCAGGGCTCTTATGTACGGGGGAAAGCACCGCTGCCAGTAGATCTACATCTACGCCAAGTTGTGATGCATTACTCATTGAGCAGTAGTTACGTTGATGTAATTAACGATTTGGAAGCAATTTAGCATACGTGGACGGAATGGGTAGGATTACGAGTTACGGGTTGCCGTTGATCTATACCAAAGTACTAAAAACATATCTTTTTTTATTTTTTGCTGTTCTAAAGGTAAGGATAATTGCTAGAGAAACAAGTCATTAAAAACGTTTCAAAGAGATGGAAAAACGGAATGAGAAAGCAAAAAAGTTGAGAAAATCTAACGTCCGCTCTCAGATTACCTAATGAGGGACGAGGAAAAACTCGAAGGAAAAAAAAAAACAATAGATTTCGAGAACATGGCCCAAAATTCGTATAAACTGAGCAAAGCGTAGGTTTTATGTCGTTAAAAATAACATTCATCCGATCCCCGTCCTTGGGATTCCTAAAGGTCAGCGCACCAAGATGGTCAGGCATACAAGAAACCGCTTGAAATTGGATTATTGATGTTTTGTTTTCGATTGTTTAGGTGTAATTAAGCTTGGGCAAGTACCTAAGATCCAAACAAGGTAGAACTTTACAAAAAGTTTGAGGAGTGAGCGGTTAAAAAAAGTAGGACGACGTAGAATTGAAGCTAAGCGTATTGAGACAATTTTTATGGGTAAATTTTCAAGAGTGAAAATCAGAAGTGTTTAGTGTTGAAGTTTGGCTTTTTTTTGTATAGTTCCTTGCCATTGCCTAAAATGTCTAATGTGTCAATTAAAGTACATTTAAACTAAGAATTGTAACACCTCTCTAATGGACG
This sequence comes from Xylota sylvarum, assembly GCA_905220385.1. Lineage (NCBI taxonomy): Eukaryota > Metazoa > Arthropoda > Insecta > Diptera > Syrphidae > Xylota > Xylota sylvarum. The sequence goes on from LR999958.1 coordinate 22,177,354, forward strand.
ATAGTACCTACATACGTCCTTAGCAGGAGAATTTCTCAACTTCGCTGACGAGCTTCTTTATGTTTTGCGTTAATGGAATCAGACAATGTAGATTTGAAAAGGACTTTATAATTGCAACTCTACCACTACCTTTGAAAAACATCCTGGTTTGTGGAATGACAAAGTGTGTTCTTTATAAAGGAGAACTTTAAATTGAAATAAAACACAGAAAAGTCATGTTAATACCTATAAAAGTGGCATTATTTGACAGATAATTTTTTTACATTAATGTTTGAATATGATTTCGGGCAACGTAAAAATGTATATTCATACATATTTAGGGGCTTATTTACTTACTTAAGTAATCCTACGGTTTTGGTTTTTGGCTAATACAAGACCTTCGGGTTATATTCGAAGACTGTTGGTAACTATTCGCCCTACATTACCCAGCTGACTCGTGGTTTTCGACTAGATCGATGTCGCTGTACAGCTCGTACAGTTCGTCGTTAAAACTTCTCTCCAAAGCCCTTTAACGAAAACCCTGAATTTTGACAATTATCTCAAAATCGTCGATCTACAATGGTAGAGTTGTAGACTTTCTGGTTTGTACCCAATATGGCAGATTGGATCTTTTACACGTTATTTAGGAGACCGATGCCTCTGTGATTGGCTGAAGAGAGGAAGAGACGTGCAAATTTCCTACAAGACCAAAAAGTTAGGGAAAAGCTTAAATGAATTAAAGACTGCCGCATTGTCCATCCTAGATCAAAATCACTTACGCCTATACTGAGTCTCCGGCATTACTGATCCCTGCTTAATATTTCTTAGAACAAATAATTTTCCGAATTTTCTTATTAGCTCGATTCCTAAAAGTTGTCAAAACAGTAACAAAGATTCAAGGTCAGATTGGATCCCTCGCCTCGTTTTGGAAGGAGATTTTTCTACCCTAGATATAAGCTCCTTCACTCCATATTCCAAAGTTATCTTTCCAGGATAGCTGAAAAATTACGCACGTCTAGCCCAACCCTAAAATTGGCGATAAAGCCTCACCTTCAAACTACCGACCCATAGTGCTAACATTAGTACTCTCTAAGGTCATGGATTGTAAATTACCTTCTTATGAGATATCTCGAAAGAAAACGTCTTCTAAATGACCGTCAACACAGTTGCTGACAGCAAGTTTCCACATGGGAGGTTATGGTGCACCTAACGAAAAAGAGTGTGGCACAGTGCCCTCTTAAGCAAAATCTAAATTTTACGGTGCTATTAGCATCTTCTCAGCAAGGATACCATTTTTTTTAAGTAATCGGTCAATACAAGTTGTAGGTATTGAATGGATACTTCGGACAATAATAATCTTGACTTCGAGTCAAAGGTTTAAACCGCTTCACGCCTTAGAGCTCCAGATGTGGAGCAAATAACTACCGAACTCAGCTCATATAACAATGCAATCATCAATTGGTCACACAGTGAAATTCAGATGTTCGTTCCTTAGCCAGTCGACACGTATGTAAAAAAAAAGTATGTGGAATGACTTGTCCTCCTCAATATTCCAAAGAAATTATAATTTGGAAGTGCTTGTCTTGTATTTCAACTCCATGGATGGTTGAATCTTTTCTATCATCCATCACCCCTTCGCCAACGTTCCAACTTAAGTAAATGTCCCTGGATTCTCTTTAGAAACACTCTCTATGGAAAATTCTGTGACCCATCAGGCAAACTATATATGTAAACGTTCATCCATATGCATAAGTATTCATCTTTAGATTCTGTGCCAAATCGGGATTTGAAAAACTTCTATTTGTCCTAACTCGGTGCTACCCACCACGCTACTAATATTTTCTTTTTTCTCATTTCCTTTCGATTTATTTTCAGGTTTACTCAACACCCATACGAGCTGAAGATGTAAATACTTAAACGCTTAGTAGAGCTAAATTCCTACCAGACTACAGTCCCGAGAATTTCAACTGATTCTGCACTCTTTCTGTTCGAGAAAAAGCTTGGCTGGATTTCTAGGCCGCCTAGTGGGTGTTCAGCATTGTGCTCTTGTTCTTTCTCAAGTTTTCAAGTCAGCCATGGTACTTCAGATGTCCAGACTCTGTATTTATGGTGACAGTTTTTAAATAAAATATGTCAAGAATGTCCCTTTTACAAATGTTGACGAACTCTACAATCCCAATGCAAGCAGACTCTGTTTGTTTTTTTCCTACCTACCAACAAACTACTACACTTTTTCCAGTTAAATGGATAATCCCAATTTGATTTCGAATGCTTTAGTACCTTACACATAATCAGGATCTACATATAAAAATTGTTTATTTTTGCTCAACCTCGTGTATGAATAAAACTTAATCTAACTTCCACAATCGAGAAATTGTTGAACCATAACTAACTTCGTCTATGAATAAAATTCACATTTCTCTCTCCTGCAGCAGTAGCAGTAGTACCTACTGTGCCACTGCATATGTGTTTGTGTTTTATGCAAATCGAGGACATTTTTTGATTTATGCTCCTAATTAACTAAACGACGACGACGATGACGATGACGACAAACACGTCGACGAAGGAGGACCCCTCCTCCTGTTTCAGTAGCAGGAATACTACGATGCGAGCAAAAAAAAAAAAGTTATCCTTTTTTCCTGCTCCCCCTTCAGTTTAAATAAGGAAATGGGAAATTCTCATACAAATTCACACGCAGAGCTGTGGAAATTCAAAGGGAAATCCATTTGAAATACTTTCCTTTTGAACAAGAAAACGCGGGGCTCTCTCTGAATAGTGTCGACGTTTGAAGTTAGTGAGGCGTTCATTTTGTTTTACTTTTTTTTTTCGTGGGTTGGTCGCGCGGTGGTGTTGCAGCTATGAAAGAGTAAATACATCACCTTCAAACTGCGGGCGGAGAGACATTCAATTAAGCTGGAGAAATTTGTCAAAATCCTCCCTATTGGCTGTGAAATGAAGCCTTTGTTTATCAATCCTGGCAAGTATCCACTATCGAGGGATAAAGGCGGCCTCTATTATTTGGTGCGGCATAATAGTGTTCTGGGTTTTCGGTAAGAATGTGTCCCAAGCTTCCTAACGGGAAATTTTAATTGGGGTTTAAAGTTTCATTTTCTGCACAAATAGGCACGATGACAAAAGGACTTCGGCGCCCACCAAGAGCTCGTCGCGCCGCGCGGTCGGGTGTGCTCTGCGGTTGGTGAAATTTCTACAGGGTTGATGGTAGTTTCACCCATTCTTGGTTACACACTCTATTGAGGATGGAATTCCAATGGTTTGATGTACTTAATGGAGGTATCGCATGTGAATAGATAGTTTCATCGCTTCAGAATGTCTTTATTGTTATGAGTTTGACGTAATAAAGTACTTCAACATTGCGGCATCAGCGGTGAAGGGTTTCATAGTAGTAGTGGGCTCCTTTTTTTTGCGTTTCCTGCAGGGAGGCCTTTTGTGTGGAAATTAATGTGCCATATGTGGATTAGAAAGGATATCATAATTTCCGGGACACACACGAACAAACATCTACTGTGTGTACACTTGAAATGCGAGAGTTTCGCATAATTGAACTTAATAGTTTTTGGGGGGTGAATTTGCAAGGATCATGATATGTGTGTTTATGAATTCAAGGATCTGTTTGAGTTGGATTAGTGCTTCATGTTGATAAATGGGGTTTGGTTATGGTTGCGCCGGTACGTTCTCCATTGAGGGTGAAATTTGTTAAAGTTTCACCGTAAATATTTATTTTGGGTAAACAACTTTATTTCGTCATATGCGGCGTTCTGAGTTGCAGTTGGTCAGGAAATAACTAGCTACAGATTGACGCTATATAAACAAATCTCTTTATTCTAAGAATTAATATTCAACAGCAATAAAAGAAAGCAGCAATGAGTCTCAGAATTCTGCCAGAAAGTCAGTGAGAGGAGGGAAATCTGGCGACATGTTAATGATCTAGGCCGGAAAAGTTACAAGAGAAGTCTTAGTCGGTGCACTTGTTAAGTAAACTTCAATGGATCTACACGTTAAAATGCTATGCCTCTTTTCAAACGTCTTTTGGAGGAGGTACAAAAATGGGGTCTAAATGGTTCAGGTAATCTCAGTAACGTCAATAGATCTCTTGGTGGATCTCAGTTCATCTTAGACAGCACTCCTTTCAGACCCAAATGCTGGAAAGTCGGCGCAGAACGCTATCGCTCTGAGAATAAACGACAAGTTCAATAAGTACCTATCTGCTCTTAAATAAAACTTTATTTGCTCCTAGACGAAAAATGCTATACACTACCAAATAGATTCTTGTCGAGGTTGAATACGATGGCGTAAACCTTTGCCTTGCAAATGTAACGGAAAGTTCCTAGGCTTTCCCAAAAAATATTTCTGGTTCATGACCTCTTTGAATATTCCACTAAGGGACATAATTTCTTGGCTTAGCTCAGGCTGTATTTTGATGTCTGTATTTTGTAGCTGGTAAAGCACGCTTTCTATAAATGTTCCTCCTCAGAACACGGTGCATTTATCTTGCAGTATCTACAATTTTGTTGTAACCACTTACTGCAATAGGTCTAGACGAAATAAAAAATAAAATAACGACTCCTAGATCAATATCGAAAAATTACATACGTGTGCCTTCCATTAACCGAATAGCATCCATCACTACCAATCAAACAAGAATCCAATTAACATCACCCCCAGTACTTATACACTGGACAGTCTCTCGAGAGACATATCATCGTAAAACTTCTCCAAGCTAATCACTGCTCGAGCACGACAAAACCGATTTGCTACTTTTACACCCTGAAGGACGAATGAAATACCGCCCAACGTCTACACCCAGAATGTAAATCTGGCTCCATAATTTCCTTTTTTATTGCCTTTCCTTCTTCACCCCGTACGAATAGGAATCTTTATGACGTGCGTCCAGAATGTGAATTGTCCAGGATAGCCATCTTGCATTCTTAGAGCACAAAGGAAACACTCTCTCACACACACCCAGTGTCGTGGAACATTTCTATTCTCTGCACCACTCTGCTCTCCTAATTAATTTAATAGGAAATTTCATTAACTCCTACGAAGCCCCAATCTAACCGCGCCGCTATTCAATGGCAGCCGTCCTCGTCATCTGTGCCTTGCTCCTGAGGAAACCTTTTAATGCGTCAGGCGCAACCACAAACCCAAAACAGACCGTTCCACCGCAAAACCATCGGTTGGTATGTCATTAAGCAAGTTCGTCTAAAAATTTCTCCTTTGATTGGTCTCCATCCTGTTTTAATAAGGATTAAGCTCGATGAGATGCCAGACGGCAGTGAGATGTGGGCGAGGATTTCGTATATAAACTGCAATACATCGTCCAGTCGTTCGCTTTATTTATGATGCGATTTGTCTTCTTCTAGTCTCGGTGGTGGTGGTGGCTCCTGCTGAATCTTATTGTACCGTGACCGTATCCCTAATATATCTGATGCTTCTCTACGTCTGGACACAGTACTAAGTGCCATTCGAAGATGTTGGTTTCACTTTTGGATGCCGCACGCTCGGACGGAGGGGGGGATAATGATTACGTTGAAAATAGCTATTCCCAATTTGAAGTCTCTGGGCTATTGATGGCCGTTGGTGGTTATATTAGGTTTCCATTTCGGTTATTTCATAATTAACAAATCCAAGGAGCGAAAGGACGACCAACGTTGAGGATTTAAATAATTTCATTTCGGTTTAATCCAAAGTCGAATCCTAATTGCTGCAATTAGTCGTCTCCGTTGTTGAGATGAGGTGCTGCTGTCGTTATGTTCGCCGCTCCGGCACTTTGCCACCACTTTGTCGAGTAGCAGTTGGAGAGGAGCAGTTAATCTGCAGCTTGGCAAGGGAGTTGGTACACATCAATTGAGATACCTCGACAAATGGATATCGTTGTTCGGTGGTAGGGTGGAAAGAAGCAACTTCAAAATGCTTTAGATGCTGCCAGTTGCTGAAAATGTATTTGAAGGTATTTTAAGCGGTTTTATGCTGAGAATAGAAAAATGGCAGAGTGTTAATCAATTGGTCGTTTCTTTTCTATTTAAGGAGAACAATTTCGAAATTAATTTGTTAATCAAATGAAATTAATTTTATGACCACCGCAAATGGAGAGGATTAGTTATAAATTCGAGAAGAATGGTGTTCTAATGGCAAATGCTAAAGAGGGGGGTTTTCTGTTCACGATCGAAATATATTTCTTAGGAGTTTGAATAAAAATAAAAGTTTAAAGTTATTTCTAGGATATAAAATTAAATTTGAATGGTATTGGGTATGGTTTTAAGAGAGTTTAAGAGGGCGTTTAGAGGCATTATAATTTTAGAAAAGGAATCGTATAAGTTTCAATCCCAAATATTTGTTCGAAGTAGGAGATTTTAAATCTCCTAGTAAAGAGTAAGATGTCGATTTTGATTAGGTTAATACTTATAGCACATCAATCCGTCAAAGTGGCCAGAATATTAAGAGTAGATTTCTTTCTGTTACGTAGGCAGTGTTACCATATAAATGAATCCTGAGTCCTATATTTTGAACAGATTCTAGATGAGAACTAGCTGCTTAGACTTAGTTAAATAAAGTGCACGACTGGGTCGTACGTACTTGCACCTTAATGCTATTAGTTTATAATCGTATAAGTACTGAAATTCAAGTTTTTTTTGTAAAAACGCCATCAAAAAGTGGGTGTGGCTATATATGATGTTAAGGTAAATTAAAGAGATTTTCAAAGCCTATGAATTGTGTTTTAACAATTTTTTTCGATTTCTAGTAAAAATTTTGAAAAAGTAAAATTTTATAATTTTGTATTTACAATATCCACCTCAGATATTGATTTTAAGCCCAATCGCTGTAGAAATAGACGAGAAACAGTCAATTTGTAAAATTACCGTTATACGCATTTGTCACGCAAAACGTGGTATGCCATCTAATAGCAAATGTCCAAACTAACTCATATATGAAATTTTATCAAAATCGTTAGAGCCGTTTTCGAGAAAATCCATTTTTAGTGAAATCGGCCTTAAGTAAACTACCCTTAATTTTGGGGTTAGGATGAAAATTCCAATTTCGCCTCTAGGGATCATCCCACAGACCCCAGATATGAAGTTTGAAGCAAATCTGTCCAGCCGTTTAGGCTGCAGTCGAATATACAGACAGACAGACAGACAGACAGACAGACAGACAGACAGACAGACAGACGGACAGACAGACAGACAGACAGACAGACAGACAGACGGAATTGGCGGACCCACTTTTTTGGACTTCTCCATCATAGTAATGTCAAGATTGATTAAAATCTCGAGTTCGAAATTTTTCACGAAACCAATACTTGCCCTATAGGTATAGGTGCAAGTAAAAAACGTCTGTAACGTACTAGTTAGAGAATTTGTGTTGGGAATACTCCATGAGTGCGCATTTCCTAAACGCTTGCGTTTGACTATGATCACCAGGTCATTTTACAGCTGATCGCAGAGATCCAAGAATATAATTCCATCCGCTTAGTAGTTAAATGACCGTTTCCTCTGCTTTCATGTTTTTTTTTTTGTGAAAAAACCTTTCATATTAAGAAAGACACACGACGCAGTCTCTTTAAAGTGACAGACTGCTTTCATTGGTTTTCGTTTAACCAATTAGGTACTAGAAACCTTCCATAGAACAGTTTTTACAAATAAAAACCAAAAAAACATTAAAAAATATAAATATTTGGTGTGACAGGTCCATGGAACCCAAGTCCAATTTCTCCTAAACATTCGCGGTATACTTGTTATAGTCTTCACACGAATGGAAGGACGTTACTATTTAATGCTGTGTCCGAAGGGCAATTTTTGTTTTAAGAAGCTTTTTCATGTCAATCTTACTGTCGTATAAAAATATTTGGTGTTGTCTAGGATTTACTAACCACTGAGCCGCGACGCCCACCGTCTTTAGTTTAAGCATAGTAACTGCAGTACCTATAGAAGAGTAGGTCAATAATATGGATGTACATTGACTTTAACATGGTTTTCATTATGCCTAAACGATGTTAAACTAGACCTATTACTAAGTTTAGAGGTAAACATTATATTACCCCCTATTGAGTTTGTAGAATGTATTCCAAGTTAGATCTGACTTTTAATACGAAAAGCTAGCCTAAAGCCCTAGTAGCTAGCACTCTACTTATTATTGATCATGTAGTGTATGTATATTTCAATAAAGTTATAATGATAATAATAAGTAGGTTGCCTTGAACCAATGCTGGAAAGCGCTTATTTCATTTAATTCCTTCTAAGTTATTTTGCAGACAGAGCTTATTAATTGGACTAATATTACTGTAGCTTCGGGATATTCAAAGTCGTGTTCCTCTTCGGTGTCTGAAGTGAAATATCCCCATTCCACACTCTACTCAATAGGACATCTAAGGACCTATTGATGCATTAATTGAAATAGACTTCTACGTAACTTTCTAAAACTGATTAGCCCCTATGATTATGGCTCACCTTCAATTTAAATAATCCCAGCTCAGCCAACAACTATCAGCAGATTTAGAGCGCCTCCATCACCTCCACTTACGTAAGACGTCCCATTTTTATTTTTATTTTGTTCTCTTTTATTTATTTTCTTCCCTTCTTTGCATAATCTCCACATCCATCTTCCTTAATGTCATTTGAAAAATTCTAATCGAATCCTTTAATGCAGCTCCAGTGCTCAATACTAACAGCAGGCTTACGCCAGCAGCAGCAACTCGCACACGTTTTCCCTTGGTGTATATTTTTATTTAATGGTTTTATGATTTGCTTAGAGGAAGGGCCGTGTTGGTCTCCCCCATGCCACCCCACCATCATCACTACTGCTCCACATACACACAACTACTGTCTCTAAAGGTACAAAGGCAAAAAAAAAAAAAAAGGAACAAGCCATTCGACGTCAAACAGAAAGGGTCTGTTGCTGCCATACAGCCAAACGACAAGATATATGTGGTAAGCTAACTCGCTTCGACATTGTTTAGGAAACAACAAAGCACAGACGCATCACCTCATCAGTGCCATGGAGCATGGTGCTATCAGTGTTTCGCTGTTTTTGTTTCTGCCTGCCTGACTGCTTGCCTGCCCTGCCAACATCACGCAAGAGTGGCTTACAGTGACGCGGCAGGTGTCTCATTTTAATGAAATATGCATACGGCTAAATGCTAAAACAATTGAATTTTATATTAACATAATAGTATAGTAGTTGAGTTATGACGTCAGGCTGCAGAGCATTAAGTTTTTAAGAGTGTCATGGCAACTGGTCGGGATATGCAGATGTGTGGTAAGTGGGAGCTGCGGAGCGAACCTGCAGAATGCCATTCTTGGGCAACAAAGAGCGCTTTGAGATTGCACACAGACAAAGGCACCACCCTCAACAGCCCCTTGGAATGGTGTGACAGACATTTAATGCTTTATTGAATGACAATGGGTGGTGCGTTTGTAAACAGAAGCAAAATTGCCAATGAGGTATGAAAAGAGCAATTGTTTGCCCGCACCTAGTTACGCCTTACGCAGTTGTGTAGAATGGGATTGTCATCAATCCATCAGTGTATGCCAATATTTTCTTAATAAAGTAATAAAGTTCTGTCGTTATAATTGGAAACACTCTACTCTGTAAGTATACCAAATCCTTGTCACACTCAAAGCAGGCTCCCAAAAGTTTGCACCATGTCAACACAAAAGTTATCTTCCTTCACTGGATTATTCTACCTTTTAATTGTTACTCAAATTTAAGGTAATTAGCCGACATTTTCAGAGAAAACCTCAAACTATAATCCTTTGTTGAGTACCTACTACCACCGACAGCTACCAAGGACTATATCACTATTTCTAACTCTAGGATTGCGGAAAAATAAAATAAATTCCGCAACTCTATCTTTATTGGTAGGAAACAGAGAAAGAGAAAAAAACCCAATTTATACTTTTCATTAAAACTTAAGAAAAACGAGAAAACTTTTCACCCAAATACAACTCTATGGCGGTGCGCGGCAACATGGGAGTCAAATGGAAAAGTCCTTTCATCGTGTGCTAATTTCTCTCATTCAAAACGGAATATAAGGAGCTCCAAATGGGAGAGAAGTGAAAAGTTTTGAAAAACTTTCACTTCCTGGGAACAGTAGATCGTCGGATCTTGCAATTAAATGTGTGTCAGGATGTGCAGTGGAATGAAAACGCATGGGGAAGTGAGCCCAAATGTAAAAATAGTACAAGTCAAGGTGTAGGTAATTAGATAAGGTACGCACTGCTGTGTGATAACAACCAATCAAAGGCCATGGAGGGTTATATATCCGGTTCGTTGTAGAATACCCCTTGTAAGGAAACTTCTAACTGACAACCATTCAATTGGAGATATTAATTTACGGAAGTGTCGTGGATGCCCAGGTTCCCAAGTAAGTTTTCGAAGTCATATACTTAAAGACGAAGCACACAAGATCCTCTTACAGGATCTTGTCGAATACGATCTCTAGTCGAATAGTGTACTCAACATGTGTAGCTGAAATAAAAATAATTACAATTAATTAAAATTAGTTTGTGTGACTGGTAATGATCTGCACCTATAAAGTCGTAATCGTCTATAGGTATTACACAAGCCAACCATAGTCTAATAACAGCGAACTCCCCCTGTCCTACTATCCTAATTTTTAAGCATTTTTTTTCAGAAGTTACGCACTGTCTACTTCCAAGCACCTGCAGACTTACTTACTTATATAGGTGGCGCTTCAGTTCGGGGTGAACCTGGGCCGCCGCTAACAAGCCTCTCCAAAACCCTCCTCCAAAACCCGGCAATGCCAACAGGACCGAAAATTTTACGAAGCATCTTTCTCTTGAAGAGACTGTGAATATCTTCATCCTTTAGATAGAGACCAAGCTTCAGCGCCATAAAGCAGGACAGAGATGATCAAAGTCTTATACAGAGACTCCTTGGTTGTTCGGGATAGTGTTCTATTACTCAATTGCCTTCTCAGCCTAAAGAAAAAGGTATTGATAAGAGTTATTTTTCGTTTTCTGCCGAGGTGTTGTTGTCGGAGTTTATAGCAGAGGCGAGGTAGATAAAGTCTTTTACTACCTCAAAGTTATAGCTGTCGATTGTGACGTTCTGACAAATTCCTCGATGTTGTGTGTCTCTCCTTGTTGACAGTATATACTTGGTTTTGCACTCGTTTACCGCTAAACCCATTTTGACAGCCTCCGTTGCAATACTAGCGTCAATATCGTTGGCGTACAATAGTATGTAGTTGCACAGACTTTTGAAATGGTGTGCCTTTGGTGTTGGCTTGTGAATTTCGGATAATTTTCCTAAGTATGACGTTGAGAAAGTCACACGACAGTGCATCACCTTGTTGAAATCGTTTTTTGACATCAAAGATCTTGGTAAGATTATTTACGACCTTTATGGAGCAGCGACTGTTCTCCGTCATCATTATGCACAATCTAAGGAGTATACAGGAGTATACAGGAGAAAACTAGACATTGCTCTGTATAGCTCGTCTACATAAATGCTGTCATATGCGGCCTTAAAATCGATGAAAGGATTGTGGGTATCGATTTAGACTTCTTGAGTTTTCTCCAGGATCTGCCGAAATGTGAAGATTTGATCGATTAAGGACTTGCCTGCTATGAGACTACATTGATAAGGGCTAATCGATAGGATCTTGTACGCGATGTTGAGGAGACTGATACCTCTGTAATTGGCGCGATTGAAGGGGTCTCCTTTCTTGTGGATCGTGCAAACGATGCTCAGAGTACACTCATTAGGCATACACTCGTTTAACCAAATCTTAGAAATGAGTCTATGTATGCTTTCTACTAGGTTATTTCCAGGTGCTTTGAATAGCTCGGCTGGTAAGTTGTCAAGTCGCGATAAACCCACTATGGTGCCTAGTATTTTATGAAGAACTCATAAAAGAACCGTGCTGCAAAGTCAATAAGCCTAAGTTCATTACCAGACTTCGTGTCGTGTACGCTATGCTTGTCAACTGTCCTACTGAAGTTGTTCTCCATTCCTATCTTAGCGTTAAAATCGCAAAGCACAATTTCAACGTCATATTTAGGACATTGCTCATATGTGTTGTCGAGGGGCTCGTAGAAAAATTCTTTGGTGGCTTCGTTTTTGTCCTCGGCATGAGCACATATTAGGTTTATATTCGCGAATTTAGAATTGATGCGGAATGTCATAAGACGCTCGCTCACGTGTGGAACTTTACATACATACATATGTATGCTCCTTTATCGCACATACTCATAGTCGTAACGAATAAGCCGAAAAGAATAAATGACCCTTATATACTTACATATGTACATACTTGTTCATGTGGAAATTGCGCCCAAGTCCTTTTTTATTGTCGTATACTTATTGCTACCTGCCTAAGGACGATATGTACAGATTTATGTATGCATGATTAACCTTTTAGCGATATGTAATTAAATGCCATGACCTCTTGCCATTTCACATGCTCAAATTGTTAGAAAAAAACAAAATATCAATGTCCCTACATAAATTGTTTCACTAAATTAATGACAAAATCCCTTTGAAAGTCATTGGGTAAACCCTTTTTATGTTGGGCACATCCTTAAACTCTTCACACACAACACACATAAGGCTTGCAAAAGAAAAAATGTAAACAATTCAACTTTCATCCTTCGGGCGCTGTATAAACAAACCAGAGGCATAACAAATGCCGTCCACTCCTTCAAAAACAGTTCCGACGATAGATACAAAAAAAAAAAAAAAAAACTCCACTTCAACTCTCCAACACGAAGCTAGGCACTTCGTTTTCATAAATTATTCAGTTTTTCGTTCCTTTCAACGTCCAACATTCATCCGATCATGTCACTGGGCCAGTAGGGATAGAAATCTTAAATCCATTGATTGATTGAGGTGACTTCGATTTTCCCAACGGCGAAGACACAAACTGATGTTGAGATTTCTGTTTCGGACATTGTTTTTCATCGTGTACTTGATGTTTGTTCACATGGGTAAGTGTAGGATACACAATAGCTAGAGAAAGATACTTTCTAGTTGATTAATTTGTTTATGTGTTCATTAAATGAATACTTCTTCAGGTTCACCCTGAAAGCAATTAGTGTGGGATGTGGGTACAGAGAAATTTTATAAATCATTTAGTCCTTCAATTCAAATTGAGATTCCTGGTCCAAGCTCTCATATTTCCTAAACAGTAGATCGGCAATAAATTCCAATAGTTCCTTCAATCCGCTAAGCAAATCTGCTAAGAATCCCCTTGTAGCAGTAGCAGTAACCGCACAAATTCAACCAACTACTCGTAGGCGCCCACGAAATCCTAACCGGATGTTCATCCTTACAATTTATATCCATTAAAAGTCCGCCCCATTCTCTTTACTTTTCATATCATATCCGCATTCTAGTTTTACTTTTCTTTTTTTTTTTACATTTTACAGAGCAAGATTTCACCACCGCACCAATTGCCATTTTTATTACTTGTTATAAATTTCTTTACCCAACATACATAGGCACCGCCGAGCGCCGTGCCATCTTCCTGCCCAGTGCCCTTATTCAAAAAAAAAAAAAAACACCAACGGAATTCCTATATTTTTCTTGTCTCTGCCTGTGGGTTCCTTTGTGAGAACTGTCTTCCTTTTTTTGTTTTTTTTTTTGTTCCCAAATCGAGGACAAATAAGGATTTCACAGAAAAAAAAAAGTAAAGTTCTGGCCAAAAGAAAATGGAGCCAAAGTGAGACTTTTGCCTCAGCCTCAGCAATGAGTTTCTGCTTCAACTTCTACTCGTATGTAAGTAGATATGTTTGTCTTCCCTTATTTTTTGATTTCCATTATATGCTGGAGGAACATGTTAAGAAAATCTCTCAGCCGGAAGCTGAAAGATAAAATAAAATATTTTTCGTTGGTATCTTTCTCGCTTCATTTTTTTTTTTTTGAAAAATTACTTACTATATGAAGGAAAGCGAAAAATATCTGCAGTGTTCCATATTTCATTTCAAGCGTAAGCATAATTTTATGTGTCCTTGCTGGGCTGTGATCTTTCTTTTTTCTACTACTATTTCATTTTCTTTGGTCGTAGATAGATTTTTGCATTTAAGTAAAGATGATAAGTTGCTATCTGCAGATAGACCTTAAATGACATGACATAATTTTTGGGGCAAAAAAAAAAAAAAAACTTAAGGATTCATAAGGACTTTGCTATGGGAAATTTGTTAAGTGTGAAGTTTCAAAATGTGATGGATGGAGCAGTCTGTCATGTTGAGTATTTTTATTGGCATAACTGGAAATTATTTTATTGGAATTCGTTTTGGTCTGTGGGGTCAAGTTACGAATAGAGCAATGATAAAGATCTAATCCGTTTTCAACCAACCTTACGTGCAAATCCCTGAACGATTGAAGCGTTTTTTAACCGTCAAGCTCAAATTTCTACTTTCTATATTTTAGTTTTATTCAGGTTGATACGCGATAGATAAAATCTGAGCAAATAAGCGAACGATTGAATAAATTACGAAGAGTTACAGAGTTGAAATGCTATCATATGCTCTTTATTTTTGGGGGTTTATATAGTTTTGGAAAATACGGTTTTTGAACTTTATTGAAAATTACAATATTCTGTTTCTTTAAAATTATGGCGTTGGTTTAACGATGACAGATTTTTATAGGAACCCCTATCTGCTCCAACAATCTCTCCGCAGTATATTCAATACCCGGCTGCAGTCTCTGTATGGGTTGTCGTATTTGGTAAGGCACTTGTGGGATGAATACAGTTCAATCAGCAAAGTCTCGATAAAAGTGAGAGTACAAAGGCTGCAGGAGACATGGTATAATATCGAGTTATAAGGTGTACATACATATGTACATACCTAAAAAATACAAAAATTACTTTTAGGAGATGTTAGATACGTGACTAGTTTTCTTTAGTTTTCTTCAACCATTACCGAATTTTGCATTGAAATTTTTGAGTTAGTTAGTATGGGATGCTAGCTCCTCTTCTCTTTTATGAACGATTTTCTTTTCCGTGAACCGTTTTCCGAGTTCCCAACCCTGACTCTTTACATTTCTTCTTGCATAATACCTTCAGCACTAATCATCATACCATTAACGGCTGCAACTATTTATCATAAAATGATGCAACACTGTCAACTATGTGAAGAAAGCCAGGTGAAATCGATTTAATAAATCAGTTAGTCAGAGGCTATTGGCTGATTTTACATAATCAAATTTACTGGGTGCGCTCAAGAGGTCATAAAACTCTTCATTGATAGCAGGTTCAGGCTCTACTATGAATTCGCGAACGCAGGTTGAACAATTTGCCTTTTTTTAATAAAAATAAAATTCAAATCCTTGAACACTCAGAGTCCGATTTGGTCTATTGTACAAGCTTCCAAGAAGATTCCATTTTTTTGGGATATTGAAACCCGGTAGGTTCTCTAGGTCATTGAAGAAGTCCCGGTTAAAGTTTTCCTGCTTAATATTAATAGGACAGGGCAAGTGCATTGAGGGTGTGTTATAGTCCCTTCCTCTTCTCCAAAAATCGTTGAAAGGGACTCTTTATCTGTTAACATATCCAGGTATCAAGCCATGCCATGTACATTTCTCCTGCTGTAGAGCTAACGCTCTTCCTAATGATTGAGAATATAAAGTTGGAACTTTGCTGCTGGTTATTAGGATATAGCCTTTGCCATATTATACCGATATTGATGTTTCTCTGACTCAAAATAATGATGTCAATGACATTAATTTATTATTAAAGTTTACCTTTACTTTCTCATTCGTTTGTTTCCATTGCCGACGCGTAACGCTTTATAATACTAATCTTTCTTACCAAAGTCCTTAAGGAAGTCGAGTCCTTTAAAAATACATTTCAAAAATCTCCTCATTAAATCACATCCACCTTAAAGCAACTCGGCACCGCGCAGTGTCCCTTTTTCAATCTTGTATCCACCTAAGCAATAAAAAAAAAACCAAACCCCTATGCACAATTGATACCTTTTCAATTGTAAAAGGACAGCAGCACACCATAGATCATTGACCGCAATAAAATTGTCCATTTGTCAAGCAATTCATTACGAGTGTTCCTCATTCGTTGACTCGATGAATGGTGAATAGCAAGCACATTTGTCCCACATTGACAAAATTAATCCTATTTATTTCAGTCCTCTACCAGACGACGACTGTCCTTAGAAAGACTTATACAGACAAGTACCACACCGTCAGCAGTGACCATATAATAATAAAACGCCAAAATTCAAGCACCAACCGTAGCCATAATATCCTCTATCCTCTTTATCTGCTCTGTATATATGTACATACATAAGAAAATATGGCACCGGGACCATTAAGGCATAGCTCATAGGAGATGTCATCGACATCGTTGATCACATTACAGCGCCACATCTCAGTCACATCCCTTAGAACTAACATCACGTCTTCCAAATTGACTTTATCCTTCTAAGATGTGTTGGTTGGTTGTTGTTGCCCGTCGACCCACCCATACATTTGCATTTACAAAAACAAAAATGAATGAAAATAATATTAATAACAGAGTCAGGACATTGCCTCGGTTTGTGGCCCAGTTTTTATGAGTAAAGGACCGGGTTTTTTGATCTCGTCCTTTCTCCAATGTCGATTAGGTTAACGCAACCAATCAAAATTTCATGAATTCGAGACGTGCTTACATCAAATTAATAGCACCACTTAAGCCGGGGGGTGGCTAGAGTCTACCATCTTATTAGTAAATACAGTGTCCTGGCTGCTGGTTGTGGTGTGAGGATTATGGTAAGCAACGAATAAGCGGCACCGGGAAATCGTTTGATTGAAAATGGCAACAAGATGAAAAGTTATTAAAATTAATTTTTCAAAACCCACCCGCTCTGTACCGCCGACGAAATATTGTTTTTCCCTTTTTAAAGGACCCCCCCTCGCACTGAGTGACAAAGTACGACAGCACAGGACTCTCTGTGTAAGGGCAAAAACATTTCATTTTGTACTTTGTATTTTGGTGCGGAGTAAATTGGAACGTGATGCACATAAACGTGACCATTTTGAGTAATGCCGTCGTGAGTGGCACATAGTTGTTGTATAAACGATGTGGAGTATCCCCAGGCTGGCAGTTCGGTAGAAGTTAGGTTCGCAATCCAGCTCTAGGGGTGTGTTCTCATATTTGAGGTGTATTTTTGGATTTAATAAAATGTTGTTCGCCTTGCCTTTACTGTCGGACATGGTTTGATGTAATCAGGCTTCAAGACGGTGGCGAAGGGACCACCACCACCACCTTTATTTTATGGAGTGCGATGGCACGGAGAAATGTCAAAGGCACATGGTTCCGTGACGGGCAATCTATTTGAATTCACCTTTGGAAAGGTGCTGTCAGTAATTTGTGTTTGGATAAGTTCTCTGGAATTTTAATATTTTTGAGTTGGGAAGTTTTATTTATTTATCATTTTTCTAAGCAATGCAATACAGCTGGTGAACATTTTTTTTTTGGGCTCATATTGAATGCCAAATGAATGGTTATAGTCTGCGAACAACAGGTGACGTAATTCGATTAAAGTGTTTTCAATTTTTGTTTTGCAATATGACGGGCCTTGACAAGGAAATTTTCTACCCAGGGGTCGTTTACCTCATGTTGTTACATGTTGAGTCCAAGGCCAATGAACTACATGACAATTGCGCCATTGACGACTTTAATCACGTTAACGGGCAGTTACGCTTTGCAGATATTTAGAAGAAAACTGCATATTCGTCCTTCGATAGACTTCCAACTGTGCCGATCAATTTCGATTAAATGCCAATTTTCTACGTGGATAAACAGCTTGTTTTATTTTCTCTGATTGTATTTGTTTTATACATCCAACTGAGCGTTCGTAATATTTGTGGACTGCTTACATGCAGTCATAATCCGTAGTGCGTACGATGCGGCTCCATGGAGCGCGGTATGTGTCCTTAGCAGTAACTTATTATTGTGCATTTCAATTCTAGTGAATTGTTTCTGACTTATGTGTGTTCTGTTGTATAGATAAGTGCTGACTGGTTGTTACATTGCTTGTTACGTTGGTAAGTGTATTTGACATTAATGTACGTAGATAAGATCCGAAAATATATGTATAACACATTTGAAACGACTGGGGGTAAACCAGGTACAGGACAGTACAAGTAGCTAACAGACTACTGATGGTGGAGATTGCTTGTTTCGTAAGGTCACGTTTCATGAATTCTGTAATGTTTTGTCTTCACCTGAGAGGGGGAGAGACGTACAGATGATGTACAGATAGTAAGCTTATTAATGTTTTGCGTAAAAAACTAAAAATATGAACAGAGTTCCTTATTTGATCATTCCTCAAACTAGTAATAAGATTAAAAAAAAAATCATCCACTATATATGTATAACCTAGATATATTAAACACTCGATGGGACGCTAAGAGTTTCTCACATGACTGAAACGAAACACAATGCTGAAATACTGGAGAAGTATGCTGCCTGCAGAGTAGTTGGTTTAATACCGAAGCCGTAGTATAGGACAAGTATCCTCGATACAATTCTTACTTACATACCTACTCCCAGATTCACATTTTGCATAGATAGAGGACTATCTAGGAAGGAATTAAAAATCTAAAGATGGGTTAGATAAGTTTAGGTCAATACTGTTTGTATTGAGTCTTATATTTCAACTCAAAAAAAAAAAATTGACTATTCTGGCCATTCCCTAATTCAGACAACTTAAGGTGGGTTTCCACATGTCATGTAAATTCTTTGTCAGTCATTGACAAACGCTCTTAGACAATTCAATGACAACCAGTTTGTCATTATTTCCATTTGCCAATATTCAATATTACCGTAAAAATAAGTCATTTGTCAACTACTAATGAGCGACTAATAAAACTTCTTCTTCTAATGAAGTGGAGGTATACCCAGCCATAATCCTCAGAGTCGTACTCTTTCTGTCGAGCTTGTCAGGCTTGTAGTTTCCCGAAATATCTCTATAGTCTGGAATCTAGCAAAGGTGAACTGTTCTGTCATCACCGAGAACGACAAACGACAGTTTGATCCTTTGGATATGTACGTAAAATATTCGGACCCCTTCGTGCAGCCAAATAATTAGCAGAAACTCTAGACTATATAACAAAAATGTCGTAGGGGAGCTTTTTGGGAACTAAGTAGCACGGAGGCGGTTTTAGTTATAAGCTTTCACGTGTTCTGATTATATATTGACAATCCTTTTCCAGGAGCTACAGTAACGAAAGAGATGTTTTGAGCTAAAACTTTGTCTGTTGACGTTGAGGTTGAGATAAAAACTGATCATGGGCAAAATTAGTTATTGGAGTTGGCGCGAGACCTCTGAAGGTTGGACCTTTAGACCTGATGTAAGATGCGTTAGACGAGATAGAATAGATAGAAATTCTTATGTCAGTAGGGAGACGTACTTGGGAGGTAAAGACTTTAATGTTGGTATTTGTTTTTCCTTCGATGCAGATGGATTCAGCTTTGTGGTGCAAATAGGCCAAATCTCTTAAACGTAACATTACGTAGCGGCCGCGAATGCAATCTGCAAATTATTTTATAAGTTTAAGAGTGGGAGGTCGTACCGGATAGCTGATGTGACGGTGAGGTTAGTGTTGCTGATATCTGAAGCGCTAGGAAGATTAATACTAGTTTAGATAGAACTAGAGAAAGCGGGGTTCATTGTGTGAGAATGAATGAAAGTAGGATAGGTGATGGAGATAGTGTCTTTTACAAAATGATCGGAAGGACGGGAAATTCGTAGTATTTCAAAATGTCAACGATATTATGTTACGCCATTCAAAAATCCAAAAATGTACCATCCAAATACTAGAAACTATAGGTAGGCATCTACATACACACATATGATAATCCCATGCTTTAAAAAAATTCTAGCATTATGTATTATCCTGGTACATGTTATCCAACAAATTAATATCTCCCGTTGCGCTAAGCCTTTATAAGCTGGCAAATGAAAAATAAATAACCACATGTGCGCATAATCAATGTTGTTATCGTTACATAACACTGGATTATCGGGCTTTTTGATTTACAAATCATTTCATCGCCGCTAAAATTTTTTATCAAACCCTCCCTCCAACAGCGCCACCACCATCTTGATGGATATTTTCAATTAATCTGCACATTCCGTGTTACCTCACAATACAAAATCCATCCACACATCGGGATATAACAATGCACACAACGCGTCAATTCAATTTATGTAAATTTTCATCAAAATTAATTGAAACCTGATACTCAATTAAGCTTTTAACGTTAATAACAATATTGATTGGCATGGACGACGACGACGGTATTGAGCTGATGTTCAACACACAGTATACACATACATATGTATACGCCCCGTCCCAAACTGGCAGCACTTGTTTGTATCAGTACTAAACGCAAAGTAAGCGCATTATTGTTGCTTTATAATTAGCCAATTTGCAAATTACACTCATTTATCTGCGAAGCAATACAGTGGGAGGGTGCCTATTGTTTGTCACGATCCATCTATCTAAATGGTGCCCCTAAACACCGCGCCACCACTTTGAGAATATCACAAAAGATGCAATTTACTATTGTTGCCTACCTACATATATATATTGCAAGGGAAAGAAGATATTCAGCCACACCCTTCCAACATATTGGTAAGATTCACTCGACCGCAAAATGGTTTATAAAAGCCAACTTAATTTGCTATGCAAATTATTCAACGTCTAAACCGCCTAATCGAGTATCGAACAAAAGTGATTGTTATCGACTAACAGATGAAATTGTGTACCTGCTTGATCCTTTTGATGGGGACGATGCTTGCAAACGTCAGCGGGCAGACGCCACTTCTTGATGAGTCGGTGGGTGTAATTCAATATTCAATTATGATTGACTTAAGGACATGCATGTCCTTCTCTGTAGTATACCCCACCAGAACATTTGACCGCATTCAAGATAAGTCATGATATTTGTCTGGAGAAGACAGAAGCATCTGAAGGTAAGTATATGTATCTGATATATAAGTAGATATGACTCATCATTCATCGATCACAATTTACATGTGTTTGAGTTGGAGTTTTACGTTTAATATTTGCACATCACTTTTCATTTGATCATCCTTTACAGAGGTAATCAAGGAGTTCAAGGACGATGAAATTCATGAAGATTCAGTTTTGAACCATTACATATATTACATGGATTGTATCCTGCAAGATTTAAATATTTTTGACAATGATTTCGAAATGCGTTTTGAAAAACTGCGGAAATGGGTGCAACCAAGCGGTAGGGAATATAACCCTACGGGAATTTGGTCCACATGGCAATTAATTTCACATTTGGTGGGAAATAAATTCACATTTCTAGAGTTAAATTATAGGGTGGACCATCTGTTGGATGGCTTATTTAAAACACTATATAAAAAACCCTGTTAAATATTTTTATTGGAAAGAGTAAACCCTTCGATTAATTATGGAATATTATTTCATTCAAATGACTACCTCAGCTGGCTTGGCAGTAGGCCATCCTGTCAACCCCTTTTTTATAATACATTTTCGATGTTTTCGTCCCCTATTTCACGAAAAGCTTGACAAATTTCTTGAATGTTTTATCCGTGTTGCTATATGGATGTGGTACCTGGAGAGTGACCACTACTATCACGAGGAAGCTGCAAACGTTCGTTAATAGGTGCCTACGCAACATCTTAAGGATTTTCTGGCCACACAGAAGTACATGGCGCAGAACAGTCGAGAAGGAAGAAGCAATTGGGAAAGAGTTGAGGAGAGCTGAGGCACATTGCCAGAAACCGCACACGATGGCGCATAGGCGTTGTAGAGAGGCCCTAGGACCCACAAGGGGATACAGGACAAAAGAGAGATATAAACTTTGAAATAACCAAAATAGGTATCATCCAAACGATATTGTTATAAAATGAAATAAAAAATAAGCTAAGATTAAGCTTATTAGATTTGTTAAAATTCATTAACACTTATTTCTGGATCATCCTTTAGTTATGATAGTGACAAACCTCATGGAGTTTTTGTACAAATATGCTCCGAATTCCAGATTGCAAACTACAAACTAGTCATTTATCATAAAAATCTTTTTGTAATGCCGTTCAGTTAGAGAATAACTAAAATTAAAAACATAATTTACTTCAAGTATTATCAAAAATGTTATCTTTTGCTTAACTGGATGACTCATGTTAGAGTTTTACTTAACTTTTAAGTATGTTTACCTTAAAGTGCTTTATAACTATTGATACCATTGATTTATTACAAGACTTACTTCTCTGTCGTATATATCAAAAGTGAAGAGATATTCACCTGAACTACTTCTTTACACCCACTCACTTTGTAAAGGAATTGAAATGAAAGCGATTGGTCCAAGCATGCATTGGCACGTTTTCCAATATCCTTTCTTAAGTGGATATGGGGTCTAATCTTATGACCTGGTTCTTGATTTTGTTCTCTGTCCTTCAGTTGTAGAAAAATGCAGTGCGTTTTCTATCTCATCCAACCAATTCAAGCTGTGTTAGATTCCTCTGCCCAAAGGATGTATCTACATACACAGAATTATTTGTAGATTTGAAATGTTTCATCCACTTTTGTGTTGATATCCTCCTTTATGGGAAAGCTGGATTCGGTTTCATCCTGCTGGAGAGGTACATTTAGCTCAATGCTTTCTTGTCATAACAAAGCAATCATCTCCTTTATGGGTTTAGTTTGCATATTTGAAACAGTAGGAATGATCTAGTTGTAAATTTGTAGGATACTTCACGAAAACTTTTGTAAGGCCTTCTTATATGGTAAAATATTTTATTCACTTTTTCTCCACGAATTTCAAGAGTGGCTCTTAACTGAAAACGCCATATTAATTTAATTTTTTGTAGGGAAGCGTAACTGTTGCTGCATTTGAGTGGCGAGAGGTAAAATGAGGGCTGATTAAAGGACGAGGGTTAGAAGTAGCAACGGGGAAAGAGTTTTTTTTTTTTTTAAAAAAAGGGTCAAAAGTATCTTATTAAGTATTTCAACAAATACTAGGGAACTTGTAACTTTGGGGGAATACACCCAAATTAATTACCACAAAGCTGTAGATGTCTAAAGAAAGTACTTCTCCACGATGCACTTTTGAACTTGATGCCCATTTGTTACAAAGTAAGAGGCAGAAATCCCAGTAAGAATGGAGCAATGATATGGGGTAGCTTTGGGTAGTCCACAAGCACCTGGTGAAATAAAATGGTTCGGTATTAATTTTGGCTATTAATGAATACTATCTAGCCAAGGATATCAAACTAGCACCAAGGCCCTTTAATAAGCCATTACAAGTAATTGCCATTGACTCAAACTGACTAATACAACGCAAGGACAATAATCACTTGGTTTCCGACGCATACTTTTGTCTGATTGATCAGTGAGCCGAAAAGTTTTTGAACTGGTATCTGAAAAAGCTAAAGATGTTGATTGCATCTTTTTTTTTTTTTTTGAAAGTACGTAAGCCTAATGAAGTGCTGAGATACATATGTGCCTATACGTGGAGCCTTAGCTTAGACGATTTTCCTGCCTATTATAATAGTTGGTAACCACTTATCACTTGATTTCCGCCCCAATTTGATTGCCATAACTTGCAAATTGTTAACCTTTAGATTGGGATTCCTGTGTAAAAAGAAGCAAACTTGCCATCAGTTTAAGACATACCTTTTATATAAGATGCATTGTCGTTCTTATTCTGCATCCTAATACTCCTTTAGGTACACAACCAACGAATAGTTAGCCAAATTTGAGTTTATAGATCTCCTGGTACCTGGCAAAGACCAAAAAAGAAACTTCAGTGTTCCTAGCTTACTAGCTAGCTTCTGCACTAAACTAGAAAGAACAGCTTCTCTCGACTGTATGAGAATTTTTCTCGGTACGTCTGGCATTGCTTTGAATGTTCTGGTAGATTATAGTCTTAGACAAGAATTCTTTTGGTATTATCCGCCTTATAGTTTACATGATCTTGCTCGACACTTAACCAAGGACCCAGGTCGCTTCAGTTTGTATAGAGAGCACAAAGAGAGCACAGTCAAGGTACATAGAGAGCACAGTCAAGGGTTCGGTGCTGTTAGGCAAGTATCCACTTTTCCAAGAGGAGATCTTTGATATCCCTTTGTAAGTCTTTCCTCATAAGGTACTGGGATTTGAGATTGACGCTAATGACGATTAAGGCATTCTGTGAACATGTGCTTATTGGTGAATACCTACAGCTGATAAAAAAACATACATTCTTGAAATCACCTGCAAAATATTCATACAAAGATTAACATAATCTGCTAAATTGTAAACTGTGACTCTGTTGTCGTCTGCAATATTTCGATTAAATTGTACATAAACACCCAATTCCCGAAACTTACAATGACTGAGTCCTGAAACTTTATCCTACAAGATTAAGTCAAACACGCCGAATGGTATTTAAAAATAATTACTTTTTTACTATGCAGTAGGTACTGTTTCCAACATCACAGCTAAAAACATGGGAAACACCACACAAGACCATATAACGTTCGTGAAAACTATCTTAACAAAGTGTAACAAACTCAACACTTTTCCATTCAGAGCACACTATTCGTGTGCTTATTGTACGCCTATAAAACCGGCCCATTAAATCCTTCAGATTAAATAAAATTTCCACAAGCTGAAATTATTCGCCATCCTCCTCGAGCACCATGGTTCTGCTTATGCTGCACCAAACGACAACTTAAATACAAGGGTAAACCCCTCTTGCCAATAAAACGAAAAGGTTACGACGCAATTTTCACGGCTGCGAATAAAAAGGATAAAATTATGTTGACATTCGTACCGGTGGTGGCGGCGGCGGCGGCGACAACGATGGCGGCAACCGGTATGAGTATGCCTTGTTCCACATCGACAAAGTGTAATCCAAGGTCCTTGCTATTACTAATTAACCACAAGGACACTCTATCCACTTCATTTTGCAGAACTCCAACACTACGCCACTACTGGGGAATTTATTCCTTAGATAATTAAAAGCATTTGTGTCCACCAAAGGATATTCGCCCTTCTGGGGAACAGAGGAAGTCTTTAAATTTTCTCTGTGGCGGGTCATTTATGAGGACTTTTTCATTTTTAATCAGAAGAGGAGTATTTACGACAGAGCTAGTTAGCCTCCTCCGTACCCCCGTCTCTGGTTGAATACGGAATCACATACACAGAACCGCTCTCCACTCCACTCCGCAGGCTTGTACGAGCTAATTTGGTTTCGAGTGTAATTATGTCGCCGGCGCGATCCCAAATTCAAAAGGTCAAACTAAAAGGCTGCACACCAACATCGCTCCATCTCCTGCCGAGTGTAAATAAATTTCGAAAATTCGACAAATGTGTCCTGCCTTTGTGGAAGGATGAAAATCGCATGAATCTCGATTTGATAGTCGTTGCCGTTCCAAAAATGGGGACACACAGTACCAGCAGTAGTAGCGCCTACACTCAACACTAAATCCTGAATCGGAGCCTGCGGTTAGTTTTGCCGCCAGAAGATAATGAGCATTCGATAATAATTTGAAATTATAAATTAGGACTTGGTTTTTCAGGGAGACGGTGGGCGGCGGGGGAATGTGGTGCTGTTTTGGGGGCAAATTTATTGACTTAATGGAAACGGTGAAAGGAAAGGATACGATGTGGTTTTGTGGTGGGGTATGTTTTTGGAGCGGGACCTCACTACCAGACGGACGAAATTATATTTTCGAGACCGCTGCGAATTATGAGCATGTTCATTCATTCCTTTTTTTTGTTTTTTTTTTTTTTTGAGTGAGGGAAATGGGTGAAACCAATGAAGTTAACCGTTGCCATTGACAACAGGACGTTGCTTTATTTAATTAGATTTTGATTACGATTTAAGGATGTTCAGTTGGATGGGCTCCGTGGTAGCGTGCGAAGTTTCTGTATGGAGTGTACACGCTCAGCATGAAATTGTCGAATTTGTGCTTTGAATGGACGGCTCTTGTAAGCCATCTGATAGCGGGATTATAATTTAGAGAAGCAGTAATTAAAAAAGGGATGCAAACGGTGTTTGGGTTGTTGCGGGGCTATTGAAGGTTATTTACATAGATAACGGCACGTGGCAAATGATGAAAATGACTTTGTAATTTGAATTGTAAACAGAACAATTTTGTGGGTGTGGGTTGTGGGATTAAAAGTGAAATGAAACGCTTTCAATGAAGCGTTTTGAAATTTTGTGTTTTTGTATTTGTTAATCAGTGTCGTGCACTGAAATAGATACATAGATCATATAATAGAAGGGACGTTAATTCTAATATAATATAATTTTATTTTAATATTGTAGATAAGGACGTTGTTAATGTTTCGACATTAACGTCAAGTATAAAACCAGAGATGTACACAGATGGATCCAAGACAGCGTTTGGTACAGGTGCGGGAGTCTGCTTCATCCCACCGGACATTTGTATCACCACACGATTGCCGAACCACCGCAATTGCAAAGCGGATGAGCTAGCTAGGGAGGGTGCAGGCTGTGACTTCTCTGATAATAGAAGAAAGGGACCGTCAGGCCCTATTAATTCGATACAGCTCCAATTGGGTATAGTAGGTGGAATAGCATCACTACATGTTTCTCACCTAAACAAATCTGGCCAAAACTGGATTGGAAGAAAACTAGGAGACTTACATATCTTCGTGGCGACCTCATGGGACCTTATGGTATTGGTATTGTCTGGTAGACAGAGCTGTTGCGTGCTTCTTTCAACGATTTCTGTCGAAGCTGTAGAGACACGGAAGTGTAAGAGACTTCTTCGAAGATCTAAGTGGACTAGCTAGACTAGACTTAGGCAAGATCTAAAGTTTTGTCTCTGCGTTAAATTGGTTTCATGCCTCAACTCCCTGTATGGGAGTTCTGCATGTGGATTCTGCTGCTGGTAATCCGGTTATTTCTTTTGTGGTATCACAATTGACCTTCTTTTTAGACTAAGTGTGTTTCTGCCTGACAAACGACAGCCACCTAACCCAACCAACCTACACAGAGTTGTCTCCTCTCTCCGAAGCAGGATACTAGTGTAGCCAAAATAAAAGTTAATGGAGTAGGTATTGAAGAATTTCTTGGTTTGTTCACGCTTGGTATGCAAGATTCACCTGAGTTCTGTCATAATATACTGAACCCTTTCCTAAGCCTTCTTAGCTTTTCTCACAGATTCGTACTCCTATTACATAACCACGCTATTATCCACCATTAAGGATGAATTAATCACATTTTTAGAAAAGATTTTAAAAAAGATTCCTTGAAATCAAACTTCCACACTTTTAGGGCTTTTTGTGAAAGAGTTAAAGTTTTTACTTCGTCGACTAGTCTCGCTTTTGTTTACAATGATAAAATTATTATTCTAGAAATATTTAATATACTTAGCGAAATATTTATAACAAATACCATCCACAAATATATTTATACATAGATCCAAAAACTACATCAATTTATTCATAACCATTATCCTGTCATTTCATTAAAATCCATGCGCTGGCTGTATAACTTAATTTGCACTATTTAGTGTTTTCGAAAGTCCACTTCCATCAATGGTTGGTAAGGCTAACCAATTGTCGTGTTCATGTGTTGTAACACAACCGCACACATGGCACTCCACTCAGTACTTCACATTAGAGTACTGACTTTTACATTACTATCCGAAAATGTTAATTATAAAACTATCACATGCTCGATACAATGTGACACGATGGCCAAACCCCGTTTACATGAAATTCATTGGAAGTGTTCCGAAAAAAAAACCCAACAAACACAAACAGTTTAACCCGTCTACTGTCAAGTTCATTCCTCCTCAATTTGCCTGAAACAGTCTGCACAGTTTCTCGCTTCTC
This sequence comes from Xylota sylvarum, assembly GCA_905220385.1. Lineage (NCBI taxonomy): Eukaryota > Metazoa > Arthropoda > Insecta > Diptera > Syrphidae > Xylota > Xylota sylvarum. The sequence continues at coordinate 22,205,167 of LR999958.1, forward strand.
ACCCCTAAAAGAATATTTGGCAACGTGTAAGTGCATGCTTTCAACTACAGCCCAGTCCTGTATGCGGAAACCCGCCATGTCACTTCGCCAGCCCAACAAAAACCAAAAAAAAAAAGGAATGACCGCCCAATCCGTGGAGAAAATCCAGATTTTCGCTTACAAACATACAAATTAGTTTAAAAATTATGACATCAACGAAGGATAACAGGAACACAAAAAAAAGAAAAGAAGCGAGTAGCGAATGTCGGTCTTCCACACGACAGGCGATGGCGGGGGAGGATGCCACAGAAAAGAGTAATGCTGGTTTAGGGGTTAACATTCGCCATTTTTCGAACGACCGCCAAAACATATCGAGGATTCAAATTATGGCTCAACAGGGAAGCGAAAGATGCCATCCCTATCTCTCGTATAATAGTGGCGATGGCTGCGGTGTGACTCTCTAATGCAAAACTTTGTAGCGCTGGCGGATTATTATCGCGCGTTGGAAAAGAAATAAATCATCTGTCCGAGTCCGCATTGTGGTACTCCCACCGTGAGACTGGGACCGGTGGTGGAGGCAGCAGAGAAAAAGTGTTCACCCTTTCGTTCGATAAGCCCGAAGGGATGTATTAGTTTGGGGCTCCAGGAGACTCGCTTTACTGTGTTTGTGGGCTGGACGATTGCCAGTTGAGCAAACGGAGGGATTCGAACAAATTTTTCGGTTGTAACTTTTTCCCGATGCTAAGCCAGGAGCGACACTTTTTATTAGCTTTAACATCGCTTAAGTTTTATTTATGACCCGGAATAGGAGAATCACATTTTTCTCTTGATGGACCGGCGAAGGGTGTGTATTGAGGGGTGTGCCTACACTCTGCTTCTTTTTCAGCAGAGTACTTTGGGGTTTTTTTGTTTTTTTTTTTAAATTTTTTTCGTGGGTGATGTTCACTCAGAACCGAGATTTACCCTCAACAGTGTAACATAAATCCGTTGGGGGATGTTCTACTATTCGATGCGAGAAAGAACGATAGAAAACGCTTTGTACGCTAAGCGACCGGATTTGCTATCATTGAAAAAATAGAGTGATGGAAATTTATTTTGAGCCATAAAATTAAATTTTAAATTGTGTCATGTCTGCATTTGAATTCGGCTTGGATGCTGGAGATATTCAATCATTGTAGAGTTGTGAGTTTTGAAGAAGGACGGCAGGTGGGAGTGAACGTGAGAGTATTTTGGTGAGTTAACCAGCACGTACTTTGTATTTGGCGTAATTCTTAATAAAAGGGATGAATGTCTTCGTGGGTATAGCATGATTTGAAAGCTTTTCGATATCCTTTACTATGCCAATACGAACATTCACACGTATGTATACGTTGTAAACAAATTCTTCAGAAGGTGACTTTGTTCATATTTTAGCCGACTTATGTGAACAGAAGAAAAGATCTTGTCACTCAAACCAGCAAAATTATCAATATTATGTAGTTAACGACAGTTTTCAGTTCCAATGAAGAATGATACTCAGAAGCGATCAGTAGCACCATATCGCCGAACATATACATTCATATGAGCAGACGGGCGAGCTAAGAGAATCAGGATATTAGCATGCTAAACTGTACGGTCATAGCAATATTCTGGATCTGTTACCTAAAGATTTGGCAACGACTCTAACCGACAATACGATACCCACTGCTGAATTTTTCTCTACAAGACTTCAGTTTTCGATGAGGCAGTACTGACAATACTCGGAGCCTATTGAAAGATAATCCTTCATCCATCTGTAACACTGCTATCCTTATTAACAGACAGATTGCTATTAAGGCCCTTGCATCGCTTGCAGACCACATTTTTTAAGCTATTGGAACGGTGCAAAGGGGAACTAGCTTCATTAGGGCATTGGTCTAAGATCTGCCTTTTCTGAGTGCCGGGATACACCAACTTCGGACTGATGAGCTGGCGAGACAAAGTTCCGCTACAACTACAATTATCTATACAGATAACTCGTACAGACATTGCAAGGATAGTGGCAATTAGTTCAGATTATTGGGCTAACACACGCATCCAGACGAGCGAAAAAGAAACTCTCTAGGCAAGTCCAAACATCGCAACACTAGGTACAAATTCCTACCTACTGTGTATATAGCATTGCACATCGTCTTTTATAAATTCTGATTCATTACCATTTCGATAGACATTTCTATTATATATATATACATTTCTAGACATTTCTAGAAACAAACTACAAATTTTGGCGCGACAGGTCCATGCGACCCACGGCCTAGCTTCTCACAACTACATATTCGTGTTCTGCATGTTATATTCTTTACAGGACTGGAAGAGACCTACTCTTTGATGCCGTATTTGTAGGGCAAATTTTGTTTTTGAGAAGCTTTGACAATTCTACTCTCGGATGTTTGTCACACGCTCGCGAAAGGTGGAGCAGTAAGAGAAGTTTTAGGTGTTGTCTGGGGATGGAACCTCGAACCCCTCACTCCATAGTCCAAGCCCATAAAGATGGAAACAAAATGGAAAACGTAATAACCAGGAAACTATTACGATGAATTTTTTGAACGAAAATCGATTATAACTTATCACTATTTATCTTATTACTCCTCATCGTATAGATCACCCATTCACTGGAACATTTCAATAGGCTATTTGACATTCCATTCCAATCAACCATCCCGATGCCATTTATATGCCTTAAATTCGAAACAACCCTTTTTTTAATCCATAATTCTTAATTATCTACTCTTAATCTTTCCATTATCTTAAGTACATAAAATACCTTTTCAACTTGTTGCTTCGCTATATGAGTATCTACCGAACCATAACTTTGCCCAGTCAAACGAATTATGTATCTCTCTCATTCACTGGAACATTGTCATATATGTACTCGTACACTGCAACTTATCTCTCTCAGTTTTCTAAATAAATTATCCTATCGCCAAATGAAATATTACAAACAAGGACTACTTACGCACATACTTCTCCTTGTAATACACGACGCCCTCATAAATCATTCACTTTTGTTTGTGCCCGGCTACTACTCCCATCCGGATTACCACCATTTCTGGCTATGTGCGTTGCTCCAATTCGATTGAAGACAAAAGCCATTGTTTATGATTCTCCTTTTTTTTTTTGTTGTTAGCCTTGTTGTTGCTGTATGTGCTGTTAACCATACCCCTTCCAGGATATGAAATACCATCGAATGGGAGTTATGTTCATTCCACTCCATCTATTGAACCGCCAACCGTTCATGTACTAGAGCAACAAACATGTTCTTGTAACTTACGCTCATCAGTTACACTTGTGCAAATGTATTCCCGCCGCCAAATAACAACGGTAAGCGACAACAACACATTCCTCCACCTCCACAACAAAAAAGGGGTGAATACCAAACAAGTTTACCCGGCAGGAAGAACAGAAAAAAAAAAATAAAAAAAAAAATTATATAACAAGCATCATGCATACATGATAAAAGGATTATTTGTTCGTAAATAAATATAATTTCGTTGTTGGTGATAGGATCCCACCTAAGTGTTGTTGTTTACACGCGTACACAGTTCCCAACATGAACATTAGGTGTGTGTAAACTTTTCTCCTCTCTTTTTCTCGTCCTTGCCACACTTCAGCGAGCAACACCTGTGTGTATGAATCAAGAAACCCGGAGGATGGGCGGATATGGTAATTCAAAATTCTGCGACAGAGGAAGGGCATACTTTTTTTTCTCTTCTCCCTACTACTTTTTCAATTTATTGTGCATTAGCGTTAGATCCTTTTAAAGGACGTTTTTAAAATTCCTGATTTAGGGTTGATGATGACAACGAGGAGGAGTAACGAACTAGAGCCGATGTTTCATTTTCTCGTCATGCTTTAATAAAATTAAAATTGAAATAAAAAAGAAAGTAATACAATGTTATACACATCATAGGTAACTATATGTACTTATGTATGTACATCTGATTGTCGTCATCGTTGTCGTTGGTGGAACGAATGCTGTTGAGGATAACCGCACTGTTTAAGGTAGGAAATAATGCTGGACGAAGGATAGGGAAAGAAGAAATCGGAAATCCATTGAAATAAATTGTGTGCAAATGTAGTGTTACCGTTTTCTACTTACCACAGGATCTGCCTTCTTCCAGCACTGATGGAACCACCAAGCCTTGTGGCATAAGGTATCGCCCTCCGGGTGAACACAGTCCTTTGACATATTTATCAGGACATCTCGAACACTGTCCGGCACGGTATTGAAGAGAGTCTCCAAATGTACGTCGCCGTTGTCATCGACGACATTGATTTCGTGGAAAAGGCAATTCATGTAACATTTGAGAGCTTCATCCTCGTGAATCTCACCATCGCTAAATTCCCTAATTGCGGCTGTAATAATGAAGTGAAAATTAAATGACATACATAGCACTTAAGTACGTTAAATGTGTTGTGTGATACTGGTGCATCAGGGACTACTTAGTGGTGTTACAATGAACTGATGACCTAGTGTGAGTAATTTTGGTGGAGTAGTGGTTGAGTGATTTTAATCAACGCTAAATGTTCGTAAAAATGTTTAAAGTGTGGCAAAAAACATCCTTAAAATATTAAGATATATAAAATAAACCCACTTATTTAAATCTGAAAACAGCAATCACTTTTTGGCCTATGACAGTTTAAATAGATATTTACTAGGGTTCCCAACTTTGATTGAAACAAAAGGAGGACACCGATTGTACTAGAATTATTTCAGTTCTTTGCATTTACTTATTTGTTTTGATCTAAAAGTGACACTTGCTGGAAATATGGAAATGACAGATGAATGATTGACCATGTTCACACAGGATTGACGGTTTAGATTTTTTTTAACGTTTACATGCAATTGAGGAGAGGTGACATGTTACGCCAATCTATGTAGATATTTAGATTTTCTAAAATTTTCTGGATTTTTCGTTTTGACGGTTGGAAATGTCAATTATCGATAGGCATGACAAAAAGATGAAAATAATAAAAATGAAAATTTAAAAATTTTCGAGGCAAACAAAAGAAAAACGAAAGCAAACCAATTCAATTGTTGTGAGATCAGATCAAACCAGTTTAATTGGTGCAACTAATATGTCAAAAAGGTCCGTGGAAAAAAAATCCAGTCCGTTAGTCTTTTGTGATTTATATTCGCATGCAATAAAATAGTAGTAAGAAGAAGGAAAACAGTTTTAAATCCCATTTTTATTTTGCTTGCGTTAAGGGCCAAAGGAGGATATTTTTACTTAAAGGAGAACGGAAGGATAAAGCGCTGAAAAGGAGAAAGGAGGGTGGTTGAGAACCCTAATATGATCTGTATGTGCAGGTTTGTAATATAATAGAAAATGTACTTCTGAGTCCCAATCGGTCTACAATAGATGAATTTTTCAATTGAAACTTAAAACTATATGCATTCCTTTCAGCTTAATTAATATCCCGCCTACTACAGCTGGGATACTACGAGTATTTGAGACCACCACCTCACCAATTACTATCACGTACCTAAAATCCAAAAACCTGTCTACAAACAAAAACAAATCTTTTACTCAAAAAAAAAATAAAAAATAAAATGTATGCATATATTTTATGTCAAAAGTAAATCCTTTTATATAAACTAACCTTCTGTAACGCCAGTTTGTTTCATACAGGTTTCTACAATTGGCTTTACCATGGCTAAAACTCCTTTTGGCGGCCACTGTAATTGAAAATCCGTTTAGAGAGATAAAAAAAAAAAAATATGCCATGCGAAGAAAAAAAAAAACAAGAGATATTGTAAAAACGCGAAAACCCAAACAACAACAGAAAATACGCGGAAAATGTCCCATCAGGATTAAAAGAAACAAACTCTGATGACGTTTGTGCATCACTGTCACTCACCTCGTCGTCACGTCGTGGTTGTTGTCCGAGGACCAAACCACAGAAACCGCAAATTAAAATTACAAACAGGCAAAAGTTTTTCATTTTTACTTTTTGGTTTAGATTTTATTTTCTATTTCAGAGAGGCACCGAACGGAATCGAATTTTTAGTGAATATGTATTTTTTTTTTGTTTTTAAAAATATTTTCGCCGCTGTTTTATATTTTGTGCTCCGTGCTTTTGTGCTTTGAATATTTGTTTTCTAAAATTTATGAAAAATGCAGAAAATTGCATTCAATTTGCGGGTTATATAGTCAGGGGCAAACATTTTAAAATATAATTGCTGGGTTGGCACGATTGCACGCGCAGCATATAGTCATCAAAATACAGGACAAACGGTTAATTAATGTGTAATGAGAGGTTTCATATTGCAAAGTGATACTGAAACGATGGGGATGGGTATACAGTAGATGAAACAAGAGAAGTTAGTTTCATATCTGAATAGTTGGTTAATACAAGGAATTGGGAGCACTATGTTCTTTAGTAGTCACTAACACTGTAACCTTCATTGCAACACACAAACTATACTATCTGAACCTCGAACTTAGTTTCAATAAGGAAAGGAAGCTGCCAGTCTGTCTTCGATCAGTTTCCGTACATAAGAATGCTTTTTGAATATAACAGTTAAGGATCTAAGCTGAATAAACTCAACTTTTGTTGTAAAATGTTGTATAAATGGAAATAACCCTTCGGGTCTCATGCCGAATTCAAGTAAAAGTTCCACAAACTTTCTAGGCACGGATCTTCAGAATGCAGGCTAAAACGACTAAACGTTTGCTCCCCTACGGGACTTTCCTTTTGCTTAGCATCTTACTGTGTTAGGCTTAAGAGACCAATGTCTACGAAGCGGAAAGGGAAAGGGTGTGGAAAGGGAAAGAACGATGATACTTCGGAACATTGCCTTTGTTATTGTCATGGCTTTGCTCGAATTAGGTGGTAGATTTTCAGACTTCAGCGCATTCTCGGCTCTCTCCGAAAGTCAAAGAAATTCCAGTAAAATGGGTAATACTGGATTTTGCTTCCTGATAGTATAATGGACCAGTTGCGTCTAAGTGCTGTGGAGTGGAGTGTTTCGTTTGTCCCTACTTCATGACTACTTTCTTGAATCGTGTAGTTCTTCCACGTTGCTCTGTCATTTTCTTGCCAAGACATACTGTTGATAATAATAATTGTCAGTCAAATGCACGCATTGATTGACGTTCGTTTCTACATTTGTTTCTACGAATGCAACCATGCAGTAACTAACCTCCGCGCGCTCGCTTTGACAATAAGCTTCAACCATAACTATGGACACCAAATGCACTTGTAATTATGAACTTATCGTGCGTTCAACTAGAAAATTAAATAATTACATTACATTGCATTCCAGCTGCCGATGCAATTGATTGTCTGATTTTCGATTTTTGGAATTTTCAATTCGACCGAGTGCACCTAAAAGGCATCCATGCCAGGCACGTTTCACATAGTCCAATCCCTCTCCATCTACCCTCGTCGACGCGCCAGCCTATCGCTACGCATCATGTTCAATCAGGAGAAAACAAAAACAAAATTAAATCCACAAATGATGGAAAATTTCATTGCATGACAGATTTGATGGGGCGTGATAGTGCATATCAAATAGTTCTGTAATTAGTTACCTGCGGTTGAATGTGAGGGTTGACAAGCAGACCATCCCCTTTCTTGCTGCTTTTTTTTTTTTTCATTTTTCCACAGTATTTTGCGAATGCGATACCTTAATTTCATGACAAAAGGACAGGGTGTGGGGACGAGGTTTTCCACTTTGTTTTGTGTCTTTTTAATTGTCCCGCGGAGTTGGTAATTATTTTTTTCTCACTGTCATGGAAACTCGTGGTGGAAGTTTATTTTGGTTGATTTTTATGTGAAATGTAACCCGAGGTCATTTGTTCATTTGCCTTTTTAAAGGTGATCATTAAATTTATTTCACTGCGGGTGTCCTTTTGCAATTAATTTCGTCGTTTGCCAAGGAAGAGAAGGTTCAAGTTGAAAAATAAAAACAGAGATTTTCTTTATGACACTGAAAAGTGGCTATGACCTATTTGAGGAGTTAAATTGCTGCAGGATATTCGAGACTAGATTAATGTGTTTTTTTTCTTCTTCTTTTACGTTCAATGAAAAGTTTTGATTACATTCTGTCAGTAAGTGACCCGAATGGTGGATGATCATTCGATCTAATTATGATGTCAGTTATAAATTCATCACGGCGTAATCAAGGGAAATCACCAGTATCCTTGAACGAGATTGTTAGTCTTTTTAATTTGGGGAAGGTTTTAAGGTTCAAGTGATGAAGGAATTTCTTGCAACAAGTCCTTAAAAATGAGAACATGATCAATAAAAAAAAAACTGGACCATAAGCCATACTGGCTTTTGTCTATTGGTTAGGTTGTCTGTACTGAACTTAGAGGCTACGGAATACAGATATTTATGTAGCATCCATCTCTAAGGATACTAAAACCAAGGCATATCTTTCTAATTTTAACTATTAAGCAAGCGAAAGAACTATACCTATAGATAATGGAATTTCTCTCGCCTTAGTATAATGTGGTACTTAAACCAAAGAATATAATCAGTCTTTTTGGCACGATACTGACACCCATGAAGTTAAATACCTACGCCTAAACCTAGATAGGAAACTCACGTGGCAGAAGCACATGAGATCTGAAGAAAGGCTATTCGTTCTCTTATGATAAGTAAAAGTTCAACGTATTAACTTTGGACACGCCGACCGTATATCACCAGATAGATGTTTATTACCATTGCATGACAAATGATGACTAAGACATGTACAGCGAATGCGCACCAGCACTCTGGGCCATAGTCTTCGAATCTAATTCATAGGTAAAACGCAGTAGAGGGAGGTCTACCTTAAGGTGGCTTTAGGTGGCGCGCATAAGTAGAAGGAGACCTCAATCTAGAGTGAACGATTTCGTTGAGGACCAGGCTAACTGGTCCTGAATTGTAGCGGTACTCAAGTATGTAAGTAGGAGACGAATAATCGTCTATTGAGCAGCTGATTGGACAATATAGATCAGTTTAGTCACTATGAGGGAGAAACTCAATAAAGTATACAGGCTTGCACGTTACTACACAACTAGAGCATTCTGGTGCTGGTACATGCTCTTTCCACTTTGTGGTCGATGAGACTATAAATTAACAGATCCTAAACATAACAAATAATGGAATTGGGCAAAAAAAATTACATTAGGTCGAAAGAATTTGATAATCTCTTCAAAAAATTTCTTTGTGATACAGTCCCCGGAGATGGTAATATTATAAAATTTAACTCTGAAAAGAATGTCCTTACAAAGCGAAGAATAATGACGACTGAAAATACAGCACTTGTGTAAAGTCATAAAGGCTCTCAGTATCCGTGTTTTTAGGTCTAAACTTGAAGAACTGGGCTGAAAAAAAGAAGTGAGCTTCTATTGGAAACCAAACAACGTGAAAATAGTGGGGAATAAACTACCGGCATGATCGCAGATGATATTTGTTTGAAGCAGAATCCTTCATAGAAGTTGAAACACGGGATCATACCGAGCATAAGGGACCATATGCTTGAAGAATAATTTAGGATGGTAGAAAATGTTCACGGATCGAGGCTAGCTAAGAAATTCTTGCGTAACTATAACCTAGAAATATTTTTGAGCTCAGGGGACCCCTGAGGACAGTAGGTATATCAGGTGATTTTGAACTGTGCCAAGTCAGACTCAGGAACACATTCTGGAGTGTTGTAGGGCACTCACAAAATAAATAACTTTTTGGGTAAGATATGCTGACCATAAACCCGGTTCTTATTCTCAGTTTCCTCCGAGCAATGGGCTTACAATGCTCTGGTATCCGCCTAGGAGAAAATATTTATCATTTATATGCGTAATTCGTGTCCGCGTCCGTCTAAGGGAATGTCCGCCCAAGGGAAATTGAAAAACACGTAGTTTATATGGGAAATTGTTGTCACAAAAAAATGTCTGCTTAAGGGAAGTGTCCGCCTAAGAGAGGTGTCCGCAATGGGAGATTTCACGGTATACACAATTAGTCCTTCTATTAAATATGGAACAAATCCATTTGTTGGTCTGTGAGTTTAACCCTTAAGCGTCGGCATATTATTTACGTACATACATATGTACATTGAGTTTTCAATGGTAATGTTGAGAAAGGCCCTTTTCACCATTGAAATCTTTTTATTTTTATTCATAAGTTGGTGTAAGGTTATTATTTTGCCTGGTTAATATATTAAATGGGGTTGATCTTTAAGATAATTTTTGAAACGACAGACCGATAGGAGATAGAAGAACGAGAGCTATAGCACCATCTTTTTTGTAAACGAGGTGTGGGGGTTAATATTTTGAGCATCGGACTTATGTATATCCTGGCTTGGTTGACACTTTGAAGCATGCAACTCAACAAGAATCTTTTCTGTACTTGAACTGATTTTCTTGATAGCTGCGTCAATATTATCAACACCTGGAGGTGGACTGCCCCGTAATTGATTGCAAATGGCTTTACTTCATGTCCTAATGGTTTCTTAAGAATACGTAAAATACGAGTAGCTGCTTAAAATACTGCTTGAATACATCTTAAATTAGTTGTGCATCGACTTAGAATTTTACTACTTAGAAAAGTCTGCGTTCCAGGCATGAAATCAGCTGTCAGTTGGTTAGGCATTTAATAGAAGTGCCGGATATTGCTCCTATCCCAAAACCGTTTAATTTCCTTTACTTATGAGAGTGCGTATGTACTACGTACTACTTTGCAAATTTTCTGCTCGTACCTTCTACTGACATCTTGCTTTCCCTTCCAAGATGATTTCGGCGACGTCGTCTATTATGTTAGGACACTACACACCAAGTGCATGTACTCAATTCTAGCAACTGGATTTAAAGCCCAGTCTCATCGTATTTCCATGTTCGTAGGCCCGATACATCTTCACTAGAGGATGCACTATAAGACCAACTATGGGTACCTGAATATCAGCGAATTGTTCAATGCTTTATTGCAGGAAGGAAATCAGGCTTTTACGCTGAAAATTCTTGATGAGTGAGTCATCATTCTTCAGTTTTTAGAACAAATGTCACTTCTATCTATACATATGTACATGCATATGTAGGTACGCAAGTAACTATATACCATGTGACAAAATTTCTCAGCGATTCATTCAAGTAAAATCGTAATTGTATTTTAATTAAGAATGAGTTTATTCGCCCTGCTCCTTGTTAGAGTTAATCTTCCATGATCTTAAAAAATTCCCAAGCGTTCTTCAAAATTAGCAGGGACAACGTTAATCCATTCATTAATGAGCCTGCCGACCTCTGCTACTTAAGATCTACTCTGGAAACATGAATACTATGGTGCCGGCAACAATCTTTTGAAATCAAACACATCACCTTGAATGCAATAACGTCTATTTGAAAAGAAAATAATAAATAAGCAAGCAGCAGTAAAAAATGTCTGCCCTAACAAAAAAAAAAATATATTCGAAATAATAAATCTATAAAAAGTTTTTAAACTTGACAAAGTTCTGCAGCGTAGTCCATTTGAAAGTATCCGTAATCGAAGCGCTCAAATTTCCCGTCCTTAGATGAGAAAATAATGCTAAAAAAAATAGAAATACGTGGTAAGTGTGTGTGTAAAATTAGAAACATCAATCTATGTGACCACATTCAAGTGTATACTCACCTTGGGATCAGCCGCCTTCCAGCATTTGTGCAACCAAAACGCTCTCTCACACTGCGTATCACCCTTGGGATAGAGACATCTCTTACCCATATGCAGAGCAATATCATGCATAGAATCCGGCAGTGACTCATGCAATTTTTCCAAATGAACTTCACCGTCAGCATGCAGGACATTCGTTTGGTCAAATACACAATACATGTAGCATTTGAGGGCTTCGTCCTCATGAGCATCACCGTCGCTGAATTCTTTGATTGCCTCTGGGGGTATATAAAAGGTGTGGGTACCATTGAAAATTTATGGAGATTTTTTTTTCTCTTATTCTTAGTAAGATGATATTAATTAGAAACTTATATATACCTTCAGTTACTCCGGTCTTTTGAACACACACATCATGTACTGGTCGTAGAGCTTCTAATAACTCCGGCGGGGGGTACTGTAAAAATAAGGTAGGAAAATTTAATAGAGTTGTGATATGGTAGAGGCGGAGATGAAGCAAGGGACATTTAATTACACTTGGACTTTTAAGATTTACGGGTCGCCTCAGAGGGACTTTATTGAGTGAGAAGTGAAATAAAGGATGCACGTTATATATTCCGTCTGTCTGTCTGATTGCTATCTGCTATAACTCAGTAAACAAAGTGGGTGAATGCATTTGTCGTTGGTCATACCCTTAAGCGGCAAATACTCATTGAAGATGAACTCAGGATTTGTTATCGATATACTTAATGTATACTAAACCGCAGGTGGACATCTATGCTAGGTTAAAAAGATTGAGATTTGAAAATAGCTTGGTAAAAATGGTTGGCGTTCTCTAGGATAGGGAGAAGATTTTACTCCTCCACCAGGTTCTAACAATGAAAATAGAGATAATCCTCCATCTATTGGGATACCGCGATATGTTTGCTGTCTAGCATAGCTGTTACCAAAGTGAACATTTATTACTTATGTAAATATGCGCTTTATCGTGCAGCAGGTTGGTTTACAGATTCTTAGCTTTAATAAAGCTTAAATGATTCGGATACACCATAAGCGCTTAAGTGGCTTATAGTTAACTGTCAGCCCCTATAGTAAGGGTAGGTCACGTTTTAATAAAAGTATGACTGGGGTTAGTATGGTTTACTCTAAGTCCTATAGTTGAACACAATTTCTGTGTTACTCCTAGGCCTCTTTAAAACATTTCGCCACTTCAACTTTTGCTGATAACTATGTCTTTTATGCTTAAGCTTTCCAAAGTATAGTGTGTGACCTTTTTAAAGTTGCATAGGAGACATGTCATATAGTACTAAAGCTTTTAATTGAAGACAGAAACTGCAGACAGCACCCTATACCAGATGGTAACCAATATGGTCACAACCAAATGATTGTAAGTGGTTTGACAGATTTCTCTAAACAGAATTGGTCTAGATTTAGGAAAACTAAATTGCAGTCATTCCAGCCAAGCCTCATGGTTTTTTAATCTTAGCCTTTACAAAGGAAGCAATCCTTACCAAACCTCTTCTTAATATCGTTATCTCTAAAAAAGCTGTATCTCTACTTGATTGCATTGTTAATGTTCAATCAACCGGACAAAAGCAAAGAGATCAATGATTTAATCTTTGTCCTTTTGAAAGGGTAAAGGTAATATAATAACAGGTATACTCTTTTCATATATTAATCACACAACTGTCATATATCCTTTGACATCCCTCTGCACTATGCTACTACCAATCTGCCATCCTGCAGAAATAGTGTCTACCTACCATACTTCAATTTTACTGTTGAAATATTTAATATCAAACTCCAAAGAACATATAACAAAGATATAAAAAAAAGAAGAAATATACAAAATCAATATCAGAAAATCATACCGTTTCATCCCGACGTGGTTCAATTTTCTGGCAAAGGACACTTGCCCCACAAAGTGCAATGAGAACTAAAAAAATTTTCATCATGTTCGTATATGCCTGTTAGCTCTGTATCTGGTAGCAAGCTTAACTTTTCACACAGCACCGGACTGAAAATGCAGACAACTCAAAGGATCACAATGAAACAACAATTAAAAAAAAAAAAAAAAATTGAAAAAAAAAACAACTCACAGTCGCAGGGATCTGAACGAACGAACGTCCAACGTTAACGTCAGTTAAAGGTGCGCGATAACTTTACGAATTGAAGTTTCGAATGAAACTCGGATATCGATTTTGGGGGAATTATTTTTTATAGAATCTCCCAGGTGATGGTTTGGGGGCGGTCCCGATTCCGTCACTACAAGGTGTAATGGACACTTTTGAATTCCCCATATGATCATAATGAACATGAAATTGCGTAAAAAACAATAGTTAATTGAAATAAGCCATGAAATGTCGTGCCCCAGACACCAGCTATGTCAGCCATTCGAGAGCCGTATGCAATTAAAAAGCAGGCAGGTAATCCAACGAATGCTGCTCAGTTACAATCGAGAAGCCCAGCAGACGATCCAGGTTAGCATAATTATTGGGGACAGCCAAGTGCCAATTTGTCAATCACTGTAAAGAAATAATGATAAGTGGAGCCTTGAGTGACCAGAGGTGGGTATGACTTACTTGTGGCACGGGGTGGTTGTGATTGTGCCACAAGTTCACATTAATTACAGAATTCGCTGTGACACGTTTCGTGATGTTTTGTGTTCTTGTGTACCGATTTCGGGCGGATTGTTATTGTTTGGAGTGGGTTTGTGCTTTTTTGCTTTCTTCATAATTCTGTCATTCATGTGACTCCTAGGGGTGTGTGGGTGGGTAGGGAAACTCAATAATATTAGTGATTTATTTCAGTCGGTGTGTTATTAGGTATGTTTGAGAGGGAATTGTTCAAAGGAAGTGGGTGGGGTAGAAGCCAAAATTGAGGTGTATACTAGTATTTGCTTGGAAGTGATTGGTGGGCTGGATGGTGCAAATTATGGTAGGTTTCTGGATAACAATGCAGTGGAGTGGAAGTCCTACTTCATACGGTATGGTGTTCTTAGTAATTAAATGTAATTTATCGAACTTCTAGCATGTGAACGGGTAACATCCTCGGCAATAGTGGAGACATTGTTACCAGTCAGCTATGTTAAGTTTTCTGAAAAAATTGTTTTGATTTCAAAGTCGGTCTTCCTTTACGTTTACAACTTAGTGATATCTTTATGTTTTTATGGGAAGGGTTGCTGTTACTGCATTTATCTACTCTATAACACACAGATTTTCCATTTATCAATACTCCGGATTAAGGATTGAAAAATCTTGACCAACAATAAATCTAGAATGGATGTTGGATCCCAGATTTATAGATATCTCCAATACTATCTGGTGTGGGATGAACCCTTATTCGGCCAATGTCAGCAATCATATCCGCGAACCTCCATACCTTGGGAAAAAATTCTAGAAAGAAGTTGGGATAGTTAGTAATATCCAAACTCAAAATGAATGAAACCTCACCATAGTTTGCCTGAACTACAAGAAAAGAGATCCCCTGAATTGCGGCAATTCCAGAGGTATTAGTTTCCGTAATATTGCATACAAAATCCTGTTGACCGTACTATGTAAACGCCTGAAAACTTTTGTCAACGATCATTATCAGTGCAGTTTTAGGCCAGGCAAGTTAACAAATATTCACATTACGGCAGATACTGAAGAAAATCCAAGAAATCCAAATCGATACTCACAATTTTTTTTATCAAAGAGATCGCATATAAAAAAATGCATCTCTGGAAAATTAGTCAGTTAGTTTTAAGGGCGTTTTCCTAAAAAAAAAAGAGATTTTATTTTTATAAATTCATGTAAGCTAGTGGCAGCTTAAATTTCGTGAATATTTCTTATCTTTTGTGCTTGGTAAGGTTTTCTTTAACAATTGTGACTTTTAAAATGTATTCTGATTTGTTCGACGAATCGATGCATCATGATGTGGAATTGTGAAAGGAATTGATTGGTACACACAACATTAATGAATAGAACAGTACGTCACAATAGGCAGCTATAACTATAAGTTAGGGACTTTGACTACCTCGGCTCCGCTATAAACTCTGACAACAACATCACATCAGAAATCAAACGACGAGTTACACTTGCCAATGGCTGCTGTTTTGGCCTAAGAAGGGAATTGAAATCAATTCTTCGATTGATTTTCGGTCCTGTTTGCATTGAAGGGATTTGGAGGAGGTACTTTGGCAGTCTAAAACGACTAGGACATGTTCCGGCCTGAAAAGTCTTCAAATGTAGTCCGGAGGGACAACGATGTAGATGTAGATTGCGCGCACTCAACTAACGTGGAGTGCGCCACTACAGGCAGTTAGATAAAGACGGGTCTAACTGGAGAGGCTTATTGGTTAAGGCTCAGGTCCACCTCGGACTGTAACGTCACCTAAGTGAGTAAGTATGATTCCAGCAAGCCCTGTACTGACAATAGCCACCAATAAATGATCAGATTATTTTTTTTCATATTTGAAGAAAACAGATGGTTACAATATTTGCTTTCTATGCCGCCACTACTATTGTAGTATTTTACATTGTAAATTTGAAATTCGTATAAATCGGAAGTTCGGAATGCGAAATGAATCGACATAATAACTTCAAATCAACGTGTATCGTAATAGCCACTCAACTTAACGTTTACTCCCTAGATGTTTAACAAATCTTTTAATAATGAATGTCTCACATCTTATCACTATCCTTAAAAACGTTCTGTCGTGTTATAAAAGTGTTTAAACTTTAAACTTGTGCAAATCAGTTGTATTGGTACTTCGGGGAAAAAACGGATTTGGAATGTGGTATAGAAAAAACCGCCCTTTTCTCAGGCGTATACGTAATTTTTTGCCACAAAAAGTTTCAAAAACTTGGTTACGATTTCAGCAATGAGAGTAAATGAGTAAAAGTCCGATCATTAGGAGATTTGGAAAAATACATTATATATAGAAACATGTTAGGTTTTTATTATCTACATATGTAATTACCTACCATTTTGTACATTTTATTTTCAAACGGTGTTCAAAGAGTAGGTACATATAAGTTGTCTATAGAATCGCAACATTTTTGGACTTCAAACCTATCTTTATGTAAAAATTTCAAGAGATTTGGAGAGAAATCTTTATAGGCCGATTGCAGTGGTGATTTAAAATGAATCAAGTTGTGATCGACTTACAGGCACGTTTTTGTATTCTGAATGTTAAAACCTTTCATGTTGTTGTTGATCAGTTTCAACTGTCAAACATTTTATCTTCATAGCCGCAATGCATATCGTATAATTCTTTTAAAAATCTTAATGACTTATTGGAAGACAGTATGATCATTTTCTGGTTCAACTGTTTTTTTTTTGGCATGTTGGCATAGACCTTGGATAAGATATCCGCATAAGAAGAAGTCGTTATTTAAATGTTGTGGATACTTCTATGCAAGTAAAATCATTCTTTCAGGGATTTTATGGCATGTGGCACTATTGGAACTACATTTGAACGAGATCCATATCTGCCAATTGTAGGTCTCATTTTTCACTAAAGACACTAAAATACATTTCGTACTGCTCTTAAATTTAACTGACAATCTGGTAGCTTTCGTGATGTATTTGGCCACAGTGCTGTAAGATGATTCAAGTGACTTTAACTTTTCGCTTTGCACTTGTAAATGACAAGTTTGAGATCTAATCTCCAGCTTGTTTGTCGCATTGTCTTTAATCCTTCTTTCAGATAGAACACTTCTAATTCAATATAAATATCATTCGAATGTAATACTAAATAATAAACGGTTTTATCAAAAACACATAGAGTCTTAAATGTTTGTCTTTCCAATGTTTTAATTATTTCATCCATAAAAGTGATAAATACATAGTAATGGCAAAAGTGAGTCTCCATTTTAAACTCTTGATCGTATTTGAAAGATGACTAATATCTGTCCGTCCACTCGTATAGTCGTGCTGAGCTGAATGGCTTTTTAGTTTCATGCCTTTCTGTTGCAGTGCTCGCCACACATAAGTTCGAGGTACTTCATCAAAAGCAGCTTTTAGTTCTAAGAATACCAGATTTCCCTTTGACTTGTCAAAAATTATTCGTAATGAATATATCCTATCCTGCGATTTACTGTGAAGCATAAAAGCTACTTATTTCTTCCTCTAGCTTGCTTTCTAATATTCTTCTCGATTTCTTTTCCAGCACTCTCGAGCAGGATATATAGAAAGGAGATCTAACTCCTTCAAAGTCGGTAATGATTTAACTGTCCCCTCTAATATCGAAAAATGGTTTAGGCACGATATGCTGATACGCTGTAATGTGACTTTTTAACCATTGTACTTACAATGAATTGCGAATACAGATTGAATCCTTTACTCTGTTTTCTAAATTTCACCCTTGAACGCAATTTTAAGAATTATAAATGTTACAAATACTATTTAAAAGTATTGCCATATTATTTGTTGTTTGTCCTGTCATTTTATGGAATAAGAACCCGAAATTTCAAGCAAGCCTCAAAGCCCCAATATTTTTTTTAACTCACCGCAGCAGTGAAACCACGAATCTGGTACAAAGTTCCACAAAGTCACAAAGTAAATACCAAATTTCGCAGATTCGTGATATGCCAATTAAATTTTAACTCGAATGCTTTTGGCGACTCTTTTGAACTGCAATACCAACCGCTAATCAGGAAAAGTCACTAATTTGAGTCCACAACAGGAATTAACTAAACACCTACATAAGTATGTACATCCGAACTAAAAGTACACAATTTATTACTAAAATAATTATTTCGTGTGGATTAAGCTCATTAACTGTTCATTTGTCAATTAACATATTTTGTTGGTCTTCCCGAATCGCCTGACCAAAACCTGATTGAAACGTTCATGCGCATGTGTACCAACAAGCCATTTTAAATAATTTTTCTTGTTTGGAGGTGAATCACCTGCTAATTAAGGTAGCATTTTATGATAAAATAACAGGCGGCCAAGTAAAATCAAAATCACATGCAAATAGCGATTGAAAGCGAATTAAAATAGTAATAACAATCCCGCGGGATAACTCCCCTTGAGACATCCTTCGAGGTAAGTACATAAGTGTATTACGAAAAGAACTCACTTGGGTGTCCCATTTCTAAAGCTCTTCAGTTCAAATACCTTTAACCAACTTCTGACAGTTGTCGAATTGAAACAACTCTATCTGAGTACTTCTCAGATGCTCTTGCATCCTTTGTTGTATTCAAATTGCCCTTTTGTGTGTCGGTCGGATGTCTTGTTGCGCTGGTGTTATTGTTGTTGTTGGGAAAAGTTATTTTTTCCTCCTTCTGTACATCATGCCACGACTCTTTTGAAGGACTTTTATTTGAACGATTTAATGGCTTCTTTTATTTAATTAAGTGTATGGGCCATCAGACTTTTGTTGCGCCATTTGATGTTGTGTTGTCTCCTCTTCAAGTTGGAAAAAGAGTTTTTTGTTTTTTTTTTGGTATTCAAAGGAATCTGAGTAAATTAAGTCCTTCAGGGAGAGTGAAAGATAAATCCCTGAGAGACAATAAAAAAAAACTTTTAATTGTTAATGGAGATGTAATTTAATTAAGAGTTGTGCTTTTATGTTCTTCAATTAATTTGGTGAAGGAAAAGATTTTTCTACAGTTTTAAGTTTACTTTTGGGATTTAAATATATGAGAAGAACTTTGAGTAAACTATTTGAGTTTGTAAGGAAGAAAAAAAAACTAAGAATTCCGAATGAATTATGTAAATTATTTAATGAGTAAGTTAAAAAGTGGAATAGTCGAGGGTGGCCGAAAGAAACTGAGAATGTTGACCAAACTTTCCCTCTCAGGCGGACTGAACATATACGATGATAAACATAGAGCTAAAATAATGATATAAGCTAAAATCCAACAAACGTGCTGGAGCCGATGCTCTGACTGCCGAGCTGTTTATAGCAGCGGAGGATGGTACTCCAACTCATCTGGAAAATATGGTTGAACGAAAGTACGCCCAATGAAAACAACCTCCGCATTGTTTGACCAATCCTCAAGAAAGAAGATAGCGTAAACTGCACCAACGAGAAATAAGTCTGAACCCTTAAAATATTTTATCAATAACCTGAAAGGAAAGTTCATCATCGATCAAATTTTCACACTATGGCGGATCAAAATCGATACTTACCATCTTTTTATCAAATTTATGGATGAATATGCGAGCATTTAAAGAGACTATATAAAGTCATGTCTAGTTTTGGCATTATCTTTACCAAACTCTTCAGATGCACATTACTTCACAAATGTCGGGAATAATTTCACCCAGACCTTTGAAGTCAAAAAAGGATTTAGACAAGATAATGAGCTGTCATGTGACTTCTTCGACATTGTTTTTGAAATAATTGAAACAACTCAAACGCCAACATCAGAGGCACAATCTTTCAAAAGTTCATGCCAATGCTGAAATACGCAGATAATATGGACATAATCGGAGTCGGAAGCAGATACGATGGCTTTAAGGGTTAATGATGGCAAAAAGAAAGTATATGACGTCAACAGAAAGGACATACAAAATCGACGTCTCGGACAGAACGTTATCCCCGACAGATATAACTTTGAGGTAAAGACTTTGTTTAATTGAGTAACAAAGCCCTCGTGATGAGGCAACTTGGTGAGTGAAATAAGAGACAACTGGCAGACGGTCGAGTTGGCTGAAGAGTTTTGTTGGTTGAGGCTCAGGTCCACCCCGGACAGTAAGTAATTATTCCAACGCACTGTTGCAAGCAGGTTTCTTATCGGCTCCATCGCTCCTCCAATATTTGGACAATGTCGATATTACAACAACAGCCCGATTGGCCTTCACGCTTGTGTAGTTTTCGTGCTTTCCAAAGTTGAGTCTATGACCAAGCAATACCCTAGTTGCCTTATTTAAGACTTTGACTCGATAGTGTGTTTTCCTACCTGCATAGTCAGGCCCTCAATTTACTGCAAACGAAGACAGCCTTCGTTTCTTTTTGTCCAGCTAATTCCGAACCTGCTAAGTAAAGCTATGTCTGTGATGGTACTGTTGCTATTCTATTAAGGGTGGCCACGGTGTAGTGGTAATGCGTTCGTCTATTGAATGGAAGGTTGTGCGCATTGCAGTATTTACATTAAAATGTCATGCCTTTCAATTTCATCTAGAGTAGCCTCGTGCATACTCGAAAAAAATACTGTGAATTATGACGAATGCAAAAATTCGCAACAACTCCCCGCTTAGTGCGTGGGTGGTGTCCATGGAGCAAATACTGAAACCTAACATCACCTGAGTTTCAAAAACCACTACACCACAAAATAATCTATCCTATCTCCCTATTCATTTCCGACCTATGCCATGCTCTTTGTTAGGCGTAAGTCAAAAACTTCCGCTCGCGTTGTGTCTTAACACTTTAAGGGTAATCATAACCCCTTGACCGCAAGCTAGTTATAAAAAAAAAAAAACAAAAAAATTGCTATAGCCATTGCCATCACAGCGATATCGATATCCGATTATATCTGATTATGTCTACTCCTCTTGGTTTCCACATACGCAGTACTCTATAGGACTAGGATTAGAATTGAATTGATCCCTGCGCAAACTGTTATATGGTAATTATTATTCAAACGATATTTTTCGTACCAGCATTAAGCTGTTGACCTTATATTGTCATCATAAGAAATTCAATCCAACACACAAAAACACAATGAGGTCCTCCTGAAAATGTTAGCATATCATTCTTGACGTAATCAGTGTGAAAAGCCAGTAAATAGCTATAAACTAGTCAATTTGGCGTGGATGAGAGGTTCATTTTAAGCAGCATTCAAAAAGGCTTGAAAGTATTCAAATGCATCTTGTTGCTTAATACGATATGAATTGTAAAATAGGATCCAGCAGCAATTTTAAAAGGACGCTGCCAATCCGACGTGTACAATCCGATACGAGTAACTAAATTAGATTCCAAGAAATCATTGTAAGTCTAAGCAGATGTATTGACCCGATACTAATATCAGAATCTGCATGGGCAACGCCCACAAACAACTGCATATCACGTCTATGCATTTAAAATTAGATTTCTAGGAAAATTTTGCAAACAGAGAATCTGTTCTACTGGAAGCTATGACTTATACATACATATCTGTGAGGATCTAAATAGTCATATTGGCAATTATTTCAATGCCTCTTACGAAAGATATGTACCTATATTGGCAGTTATGGATATGGTATTGATCTGGAAGTACTATGCCGAAAATCGACAGCTTACTATATAACCTAAAATAATGCAAGAACTGTAAAGTTTTTTAATGGGGTTTGGTCATGTATGTATAAATATTAACATTCGAGAAGAAAATCTTGTTGACCAGTATTTAAATGTCAATACAGACCAGTACGAAAAAGCCGCCTTCAGTGTAACTTTCAATTTGTTTGCTATTAAAGTTGTTGTGGTTTAGGGCCCTATTCCTTCATCTTTTTATTTATAGACTATATTGAATCTTTGATCAATACATGAGGACAATATTATTTTAATACCCAATGGCGATGTGTTCTTTGTGCCCGCCTAAGACCATCAATCTTCAAAAAATATGAACAGCGTTGTGAGAACCAATCACAGCGAAAGCCATGCATTAATTCCATTACAAGAGCTTACGAGTGGACCTTATTCGTGCAGAAAGTTAAATCTTTATGCGGTCAAGGAGCACTTATTCCATCGTTATGCCACTTAGCCAGTAAAAATCCATACCCAACGTTGCGTTCTAATGTAGGTATCTTTGCTTACGCGCCCAGACGAGATTATCGGGTATTTCATTAAGCTCGTCTGGTAAATAATTTATTATACTGACTGGGGTATCCGGTGGTGATTTCCTTCCCTTCAAACCATACCATAAATAGCACCACGACTCAACTTATTAGAAGTGGTCGAAGAGAGAAGCAACTCTCCATCATCATCATAATCATCGTTGGCGTGCTCGTCGTCGTCATCATCCACCGCCACTGACATTCACGACCTTTGGTATATGTATGTATGTATATGTACATGGAAACCATTTCGGATAGGCCAAACTGGAGTGTTATTATTTATTATTCCCATACTGAGAGCAATACAGGACGCTGGACGACGGACGCATTCATAAATCAATGGCATCATCCATATGGATGTGTTACATTGTTACCAAAGATTGGCACTCGGATGGGGGTGAAATAATTAATTACCCTTGCTATTGGAAGATTGATTCACACTTAAGGTGATAAGATTTGCGCTGGTGCTCAAATTACCGTGCGTTGATATCTAGACACTGACACTGACTGGCTCTACTTTACGAAGCCTCCCTCTGAATAATTTTGTAATAATTCGGGCGTGAGAGAGAAAAATTATTCAATTCAAGTGAATGAGTAAGTGACTGGTTACTTTTACATGGTCGAAAAATGAAGGGATACGCATGTTCTGAAAAGGAAGGGAAGGTATTGCACAAATACATAGAACAATACTGCAACATGTGGGAACTTTTGATTTGCATAATTTGTGAGATTTTCGGTTTGCTGTTAAATTGAACGAAACTAATCGGAAAATCTGTGCCGAGTTACAAATTGGACTTCAGGGTATTAGTTGCATGTTTGAGTTGCCGAGCGCAAATATGTGCTGTGTGCAATGGGCATAAGGAATGACACTCTGTTGGTTGCCATAAAGTTGATAGCCCTAATTTTGTATGCCGACTTAGTTATATTGCATGGAAGATGAATAACTTTTGTGATATGATTTCATTCAGCTCTAGACTGAGAGGGTGGCATAATTTCGAAAGAGCGTTTATAAAAATTTAATGAATGAATGACTTTGGGTTTGACTTTAGACTTTATTGATTTTTAAAGTAGTTTTCTATTTGCACCCAGAGGGATAGCCCACTCCTAGGTTATGGTTGTGACTGTACATATGTCAGTCTATGAATGCATGCTTGTTGTATATACATATCGCAATCTGGTATTTGGTGATTCTTCTTGGGTAGATTCAGTAACGTTCATAGTCTTACTAAATGTTCTATGTACCGACGAAAACTTCTCCAAATAAGAAGATGCGATCGGTGCTAAGAAATTGAACAGTGAAATTGCACAGCACTTGCAAAACTGGCGTTTATGGAAGTTGAGTTGCTGTCACTCGAAACAGTGGTACAAATAAAGCGCTGAGCCAAAAATCGCCAATATACTTTCACAAAGACTATTGCTGTAGATTAATACAACTTTCAGATGCATTTTTTAAGGAATCTAGTTAATATAAACCGTGTGAGAGTCAATGGTTGAATGTCAGCCACAGCAGTTACTTGTCGGAAGGGTTGATTTAAACGTTACATCACAAGCAGCTCAGTAAAATATGGTTCTCAAGGAACCATATCAAAGTAAAAAAAAAAGAAAATCAAATGTCTCAAGAATTTGAATTCCATAAAGATCCACAAAAGGATCCGAACGAATAAGTAACTTCTTCAAAAGTATTTCGTCATGAAAATGTAAATTTTTAACACAAATGACCACTAAACTTGAGATTCGTATTAAATATCATTAATTTTCTTACGATCTTTCATTCTTTCAAAATAATGTTGAGAACGTGGCTGTTGATTAAATAGTAACCTATAATAGGTAAGGGATTCTGGAGAGAGCTGTGCCATTTAAAGAGATAGGATTCCTCAAGACGGTCTCCACTTTCTCTCCAAACTGATGGTTATTGGTACGTTCTAGCCAAGAGGTTCGTAATATAGGATGCAGCAGGAATTTTAAAAGGACGCTGCGTGTACATTGCGATACGAATAACTTTGAAGAAATCATTGTAAGACTAAGTAGATGTATTGACCCGATACTAATATCAGAATTTGCATGTGCAATGCCCACAGACATTACGTCTATGTATTTAAAATTAGATTTCTAGGAAAATTTCGCAACAGAGAATCTGTTCTACTCGAAACTATGACTTATACATACATATCTGTGAGGATCTAAATAGTCATATTGGCAATTATTTTAATGTCTCTTACGAAAGCTGTGTATATTCGTAGTTGTGGATGTGGTATCATAAAAAATGCTTTCAACTTGCGAATGTTCCTATCGAAGGCAAATAACTTTTATTATGCAGCGAAATACCTGAATGTTTTAGAGAAATCATCAATTATTATGAAGAATGACTGAAGATAACTTTGCCGATACTTTAAGGATATGGAACAAACGAACGCCCTAAGACCCTTTCAGAGCTTTAGTAAGACTAACATCACCATCTTTTAAGCAGGTAGATACCATCGGAGTGAGAAAATTTATAGTTTTCAAAAATACGATCCTTTGGTTCCAAAACCAGATTCGGAGATGTAGTCAACAGTCGTGCTTAAGCGCAAAGTTGCTTTTCTACAAAAAAAAAAGCCAGCCGGGCTTTTCCTTCATCTCCCTCAATATGTCAGAATAAATTAAAACTGGATTTAATTTTTAATTTCTCTTTCGATCAAGTCTATAGTTCTGAATTTTGATATTTATATGTACATACATACATACATATGTAGATACTTTTGATTGATACTTTCGGGTCATGAACTCAGGAAATAAACTGTGTTCAGTTTTTAAAATAAGGTAGCCGCCATCCAATAAATCATATGTTCTTTCTAAGTACCTATATAATATATCCATAGATTCATTGTATTTTGAACATGAAAATGTATCAAAAAAGTAATATCCACACCCAACTTATACCGCAGTCCTCTACAACTATGTAGCAATTCATAAATACATATGTATATTAAATGCCCCAAACCAAGAAAATTATAGCACAGTCTCTTCCTGTCAAAGCAGATCCTTTCTCGTATTTCTCCTGTATGTCCTCAAGAATTACATACCGCTCCTTTGTTGTTCGTATTCCCAAACTGTTGTCATAGTTATTAAGGTACATCGTGTATGACTCTCAATCAAAGCTACCCGTTTGTACCTTCAAAGAAAGAAATGTTATCTCGAAAATTTTCTTGTTTCACGAAAAGTACACACACAAGGCCATCCTCACCACATCCTTCTGCTTGAGTTTCGTCCAAGCCTACAACCGCCCATGACATCATAGTCATAGTCCGGTACATTCCAGACCAAAAAAGGTACTCAAACATGTAATTTGCATTCCAACTCCAACCTGTTCGACCCCCTTGACCAAGGATCAAGTTATGGTACTTTGAGCACCAAAGGCAGAACCAGGAACACAACGAAAACAATGCTTACGTCCCCTTTCGAAGACAATCCCTTATTTGTTCTGTTTGTTTTTACACCGCTTCAATTGGCTGTATTCAACGATCATTGAACAGATTTGCAACGGACTGAGATTCAGATTTTGGTGCAGATCCGAGGGAAAAAAAGTGCTACAAGCAACTTGTAAGGGTGGGTGTGTGTGTTGATTTTTATACCCTTTTCGGTTTTATTATTTCATTTCGGGTCTTAGCCGTTGAGATTTTCGTTTTCATTTTCGGCTTTTCCCTTTTTTGCTTTGTTTGTTGTCAATGAAAATTTAAGGGGTCGTTTATTTCCGCCCCTGTGCAGTCGGGAAAAAGGAAAAAATTAAATAAACAAAATAAACGAACAATAATAACCGAAATATTACTGACTTTTATATGGATTTTGCTCCTTTTTCGGACTTTTTATTTTCGTTGTTGAAAAGGGTGCGAAATATGTGTGGTAGCTGTGAGAACTCCTTCACACCTTACAGCAGGATCAGGTTATGTAGCACCCAGTACCTACTCACCCATTGGGGCTCTACCGCTGAGTCTGAGCCCCACCCCCTCGTTGGATTGTCACATACAAGCCAACACGGGCCGGGCAGGAGCGACGAGAAAAAAAGAAGGACGAAGGAGAAATTTATATGAATTTTTTGATTTATTTTTATTTGTTTTGTGAATTTGTTTTCGCTGTTCTTGGTGTTTGCCGTATAACGCGCTGTGTTCTCCAACGGGGGTTGGAGGTTGGAAAATTTATTTGGGCTTTGATATTTTCAGTTTTTTTTTTTAAAGGTGTTTGTGTACATTTTATACGTTTTACCTTGATGTGCCTCCACATACTTATAGGAGGGTATATGACTTTTTGGTGGTACACGAGCGGAATTAAGGGAAGCAATGTATGTACATATGTAGAGGTAGGTGTATGTAGATGTGTGTGGTTGCCCTCGATAGAATTTCAATATTTTGTCACATTTTACGAGTATTAAAGGTGTTTGCGAGAGAGCGAGCGCTAAAATATGATTTCACTTCATGAGGTTATGGTTCGTTGAGCTTTATTATTAATTTTACCTTACTTCCTGTGAGTTTGTGTTTTTTTTTTGTTCCTTTCAGCCTTTTATAGGTGTGTTTCAAGGAAGTGAGGGCAAGTTCCTTTAAGGAGACAAATAAATTCAGGTTGTATTTCTGTACACGGGACTGGGTAAATAGAATATTTTTACGCGACGAAACATTAAGGATGTGCAAGGAATTTATGTTTGTTAGATACACACACTAACAGTCAGTTTAAATTTCTTTCAAAATATTTATTACGTGGGAAGGTAGAAGCCTAGGTGAGGGGACTGCGTAAATTTGAGTTAAGCTAATCGAATTACAGGAACACGTACATACATAGAGGCAAATACTGCTGATTAGATGAGCTTATGGTATTACCTTCGTTTGGTAGTAGAAATAGGACGGCAGTGTGGTAAGCAACATAACTTATGTGTTGTCTTCGCATCACAGCTCCCTCAAGGTTGCATCTATTCGAATGCGGATTTCAAAAATGTTTACACTTATACTACGTCTCCTTCTCAAAAGCCCAGATATGAAATTTCCTATCAATTCCTCCAAGCTCAAAATTTAAGCCCCAAAAGTGGTGACATACAGACAAGCAGACGGCATGGCACAATCGTTTTCTCAATTGATACTGCATGAAGTAAGATTCCTCCGAAGAGGTGCCGAAATCTGGTCGACTCTATGCAACGTCGCTGAAAGGCTGTCTTAAACAACAAACAGTTCTTAACAGAATTCTGAGTAGGAATATAGCTTTAAATAGATATTTTAATTTAATAAAATAAATTTATAATTTTTTGTTTTTTCCTAGTTTTAATCAAATACATACTAGTATGTTCTTTTATTTAGAACAGTCATGTAGGCGAGCGGATTTCTGAACAAGTAACAAAAAAAAAAAAAAGCTGTTTACGAGTACTTCACGATTTATTAAAAACTTGACTCTCAAAGCAATAGAAAGCTGTATTTAACATTAAGCAAAATACGGGATATCGGACTTTAATCAGAAGGATCAGGCGATTATGAGGCCACTGTTACAAATAAATAGTATCGGTTTCTTTTATGTCAAAGAAAAGCACAGTATGTTGTACAAAACGAGGACACTGTTCTTTCAATAATAAATTAGTTCTCTATGTTACAGTCTATATACATATGTACTTAGATATGTGTCAAACTTAATAAATATGTACACTCTTAGCATAGAGTGTAGAGTTTCAGCACCTTCACTCTGTTCCTTTGCGGATCAAGTGAAATAAGTCAGTCTATGTTTGTTTGTTTCTCAGCTCCCACCCTGATAAATACACTTTAAACATATTGTCGCCTCTAGGTGCGTCAAACCAATCTGTCGTATCAACTAATATCTCGTATCTCAACCCCTCAGTTAAAGAAAAAACTCCTAAAAGAATAGTGTGGCAATACAAGAAAGCCAATTCGGACGGCTTGAACAGCTTCTGTAAGCGCTATGTTTCCTCGAAAGCGACGTGGATGCCGCAGCCAATATGATCACTAATACCATTTACCTTGGCATGAAATCCTTTATTCCTAACCGAATAAGGAGTATCAATCCAAAGGAAAATGCATGGTATGACTCGAGCTGTAAAGAGGCTATCAGGTGGAGGATAACTCCCTTTCGGTCTTAAAAGGAGTAGATGGAAAACAGCATTTGTCCAGCCCGTCAAATTCGTAAAAAAGGCGAATCTTCTTCTCAAGGTTATGGAAACGCTGACAAATCGTCAGCTGTTGAAATATCTTAAATCGAAAGCTCCTCAATGAGCGAATTTTCGTATCAAAAGGTCCATTGGTGATTTGGTGGTATATCTCACCTTGATATTTCAAAGAGTTTGGCACCAAACTCTTTTGTCGAAAATGCGTGCATTTGGTATCGACGAATTTCTTCTTTAATGGATTAGAAACTACCTTTCGGAACATTCAATTCAAGTGGTTTTGGACGGATTTACGTCTGTTATCCGCCACATAAATGCTGGTGAACCCCAACGCTCCGTTTTGCCTCCGACTCTCTTTCTTATACTCATAAATGATCTTTTGTCTGCTACTTCTAATCCTATACATTACTCTTAGCTTCTCATATTCGTTCCCAGACTCAAGTCCCTGCTCTTCGGAACTGGAGCGACAGCATGTGTTAAGCTCATTAAATTCCGATCTTGTCAGTATAACTAAATGGGGTATAAACAACAGCGTGGAATTTAATGCTTCAAAAACCCAATACTGACAGCTCTCGCTCAAGCGTGACGTAAACCGTTTTCCATTATTAATAAATGACACCTGCATCGTCGAAACCGAAAACTTTTCATTCTTGGTATCGCGGACATCCGCCCCAAGCTCGAGTACAATGCTCATGTCTGCTATCAACTCTGTTGGCATCAGTAGGAATCAAAAATTGTAACTCTTATAACTGTTTCTTTGAGCTGACGAAACAATTAAGTAGTAAGGCCCTAACCTGAACACCTAAGAATGTACTATACAAGACGTTGATGATGCCATTCCTACTATGTGATAGTAAATCGAAAGTAGGTGAAAATATTCTAATTGTATCGAGCATAAAATATTCATATTCTTGTCGACTAGTGACGGCTTCATGCCAATATATATCAACCTCCATCACCCTTGCAATATGTCCCTCCAAGATCGTAGAGCACAAGGAGTTCCAATATGCGATGCATATCAACGAATATGGGACATCGACGGTTCTAGAACGTAGTTCGTGCATATTAAAGCCTAGAATTTGGTTACTGTCCCTAGATCAAAGGTATATGTAAGACGTGTATGCAACCTTGATAGTTGACAAGTTAGACAGATGACAATCGCATTGAAAACAAACCCCCTGAAAACTGTCAGAGTTATCAAATTTACGTAAGAAGTTGGATACGGCATAAGAAAATTAGCAAAATTATAAAATTATTACATCAATGCTCGCTAAACACCATTGGAAGTTGTGGATCGTTGTTCTTAAAGGTAAGTTTTATTACTGAAGCCTTACTGGGGTTACTGTCGGAAAGAGCATTTTCAAAATATACATACATAGCTTAATCCGAATATCATTCTAAAATATCGTTAGACTATATTTGTTTGAAAACGAATGAGGTTAAGTGGTTGATGTTGGAAGATTACTGGAGAATATAATAGAATAAAAGTATCAGGTGGTGTAACAATTTCTAAACTTTATCAGCTCCATCTTGTTTAAAAATATCTAAAGTATCATACATATAAGTATTTAATTGATGTCGTATATTCTTGGCATTCATTCACAAGTTCGGTTAGTGGAATTTGAAATACTTTTTCACTCTGACACCTGCAAACTCGTGATTCAAGTGTACTTCTCGTTTCATAATTTAGTATGTATGCTTTTCAATCACTAGTCACTGGTGGTTTTGTTGATTCTTATACTACATATGTATATAACTGTCAATTTATTTCACTTTAATTCAAGGACTCGTCCTTTTGCATAAAAATACAATGAAAAACATTTGAAATTTTTTTGTGAAACCAAAAAAGATAGATAAGGTCATCAAATCATCAGGACATTCATATCTCATTCTTTTCGTCATGAATGGAAAATGTGGCACACAGACATCGCAAACACGTATACAAAAGAAACGTGCGTAATTGAAAAGATAACTTGAAATTTCCAAGTCATTTTTGAAGGACGTACATACATACAAAGGTACATATTCTGTTCCTTTTTTTCCACTCTAGCATCATTGTTGCGTAAGGCCCATTCTGTTAACCACATGTCCTTACAAACACACGCGTTTCATTATGAAATGTATGTAAATCTGAATGGGATTGTATTTTAGGGACATTCTTGCACGCTATACGCGCTGACAAACGCGTTCGCCTTGGTAATTCAATGAACCTAAATCGTAAATGATAAATGAGCACGAGTGGGAGAAAGGACATTCCCCTTGTACGCAGTTGGTTTTTTTTTTCTTTTTTTTCCATGGTCGTGTATTTAAATGAAAACAAAGTTCATATATAATACTTAGTCTGGTTGACATTTATGAGCAACTAAATGGATTATATTTTCGCTGAGTTTAAGAAATATCGTCCTTTCCTTTAAGTTTTTCGTTGGAGCAGACAGAATGATACAATTATTCATGAGTATCTAGGCATTTAACGAATTTTCATTTTTGTCTGGTTTCACCGACAAGGGGAGTTTCTACGAATATAGTTCATTTGCAGAAAAAAAAAACTTTTGAGAGATTTCATGGAAGAGTTCGACGTCAATTGTAGTCCATGCGTTGTACAATTTGCTATAAGTGGCTATGTCATGTAGAGGTTCTGAAAAACTGAAGCGTGGGCCAGGAAAATTCATAAACATTTCAAGGAACGAGCCATGATTAACAAAAACATGTGGATATCGAAATTTCTCAGAAATTCGATTCCTGGAAATGACAAGTACGTTTTATGAGAATAAGCAGGATTTATAATGCATGGAAAGTCTTGTTGTCTATCTTAACAAGTGGGCAAACTAATTGGTCTCGCTAAAGAGAAAACATTTCCAAGTAATTCGATAAAGCTGAAATAGATTTTTTATCTTTGTGATTTGTGTAACTATCTAGATAATATTAGATTAACTAAGGAGATGATTGATTTGGTTCTTAAGGCAATAGATAATACATACGATTTGGACCACGCGACAGCTTAATTTTTGTTTTGATTTCCACCTAATTCAAGGATGTTCGCAAAGTTGTGCAATAAAAACCCGATTGAGTTGGTAGTTGTTTACAACTGACTAAGATTTAAAAAAAAAAGTACACTAACTACTCGAAAAGAAAATCAACAAGAAACTTTCCTGGTTTCCAAGAAGTATCTCTTAGTTTATTGACGATCCATCTTAGTTAAGCTTTATCATCTGATGTTTTTGTTGTCAATGTCTACACAAATTCTAATAATATAACATCAATGTCCTTTTTATATTCTGCACTAGAAGATCAAATACACAATTCTATGATTAACTATGAGCTCCTTAAATTTAAGGAACCTTTAAGAACCTCCTCAGACTATGATCTCAATAGTTATTGGGGTACATATTTTCGCTCATTCCCCAATTTATGGTTCTTCTCTTAGGAAGCTGCCTCACAATGCAGTCGACGAGGGTCAACTTGCTAAGACCAAATTTCCTGTATACCCATCATTCGAAAAGACGGTGGAGTGTTTAAGAAGCCTATAACTCAAAATGACTTGGGATTCGGAGGGGTATCGCTCAGCATATTTAAGGGCTACAAAAAGCCGACCCTTTAAAGCACACTTTTTCCCATGATAGTCCTAAGCCTAATCTTCTTCTTCTTCTTAGGTGGCGCAACAGTTCGGGGTGAAGCCGTGGCTCCAGTAACAAGCATCTACAGTTAACTCGATCTTTAGGTACATAACTGCTTCCAGTTGCGCAGTCCAAGCCGATCAAGCGCGCCATCTAAAGCGAAGTCTTCCTCTACTGGGGTAGATTCGAAGATTATACGGGCCGGAGCATTTGTGTTCATCCGCTTTACATGTCCTAGAAATCGTAAACGACTGATAATTTTTTGACTAGGTCGATGTCGCTGTACAGCTTGTATAGTTCGTTTTTGAATCTCCTCCTCCACAGCCTCTCAACGCAAACGGGACTGAAGATTTTTCGAAGAATCTTTCTGTCGAAGTGATCGAGGATATATTCATCCACTTTAGATAAAGTCCAAGCTTCAGCGCCATAAAGCAGGACTGGGATGATCAGGGTCTTATACAGAATCTCCTTAGTTGTTCGGGATAGGGCTCTACTACTCAATTGCCTTCTCAGCCCAAAGAAACAGCGATTGGCAAGAGTTATTCTTCGTTTAATTTCAGCTGAGATATTGTTGTCAGAGTTTATAGCAGGTAGACAAAGCCCTTACTACCTCAAAGTTTGAGCTGTCGATTGTGCCAATCTGTCCAATTTGTTAATGTTGTGTGTCCTTTCTTGTTGACAGCATATACTAGGTTTAGCCCTCATTAATCGCTAGACCCATTTTGGCTGCGACAGCCTGTGACATTCCGCTGTGTACTGCAAATAATGTCAATATCGTCGGCATACGCTAGACGTTGCACAGAAGTGTGAAAGATTGTGCCTCCGATTTTGACTTGTGAGTTTCGCACAATGATGTTAAGTATGATGTTGAAAAAATTACATCACAGCGAGCGTTCTTCATCGTCATCGTGTTTGGCAGGGATGCCAATCTAGTCATGGAACATGGGAAATCGATAAAAATATCGTGGGTATCATTTGGATTTCTTGGGTTTTATCTATCAGCCGAAGTATAAAATTTGATCGACTGTGGACTTTCCTGGTCTGAAACCACACTTAAAGGGGACCAATCAGCTTCTTTGAACAACTCGGCTTTTAGGCAGCAGGTCCAAGAGCCTTGTTGGATTTAATTTTGTATATTGCTATCCTAACTTCGTTTTGATCAGGTGGACGGAAATTTTACCTATCGTGAATGACTTGACTTGAATGACGAATGACTAATACATTTCCCTTAAAAATTATTATTCCAAATCATACTCACTGGGACAACTCTCAATTCCTTCTGCTTGAGAACCATCTAAACTTAAGTTCATGGATTAATTAAAAATAGATAAGGGAGTAGAGGAAGGACTGGATAACAAAACTGCCATCTTCCAAGGAGAGGTTTATTGAAGTGTGTGTTAGAGAGTGGAGCCGAAGAAACTTAAGAAAATCAATCAATCAATTTGAATCGAAACTTGTATCGAATCGTGTGCAGACGCTCTTGTAGCTTAGTGCCCACAACTATGTCTTATTACTTTGGCAACCCAGTCATAAGGATATCTCGGGCAATGAGATCATTGATAAATTGGATAGATCTAGGTCCCAATCGAAACTAGGACTCACAAACAGATCCAAGACACTCCAAGATATCGAAAGATATTCTGTCAATGAACTGACTTCTTTACCGGACACTGTTCGTTTAAATTCCACCTCAAGAGAAGTGGCATTAATCAATCTGAGATTTGCAGGCTATGAAACTAACACAGGAGAACACAATATGTGCGAATGTATTACCCTTGTTTGCACCAGATTAAAAAATTTTCATAAAGGACTCAGCACGTCATGTGAGACCCTCTCATAACCAACACGAAAGTTCTTAGGTTTCTTTGGGAATTTGATTTCAGCTATGAAGCAATTTTTGCAATTTCACTCCATATTGTTTACGAGTCGTAGTTATTATCACATTGAAAGAAAAGTTTCAGAAAAGTTCATGAGGTAACTAAGCTGCTTATGTATATGTATATAATATAACATAATAGCTATTCTTAAGCCGGGATTAAATATACCACAAAAGTTTGTGTCTAGCACATTTTCGAAAGAAAAGAGTTAGAAAATCGCTCAGACACTTCAGAAACAGCGCACTCTACTATTTAAATTACATACATACTATGTGTGTATAAACCTATGCTATGATATATTTTTACGCATTTACATGTAAATATATCACAGTTTTAAAACATGTTAACCTTACATTAAATATAAGATAGACATGACCTACTAACTAGGTCATTGCGTTCATTGCAAAACTGGAACACGAAGCAAAAAAAAAAGAAGAAAAATCCCACTATCTACCAGACATCACCGCTACTAACGATGCCCTAGACCGCCCGAAGAGTTTGTCCTTCGATAAAAATCACGATACTACTTTCATCCGCTTTTAACAGAAACCATTATTCTTCTGCCTACAACTCTTACAGAGAGAAAAAAAAATCCCATTAACATCCTTTGGCTTTTCCAAACCTCAAGCACAGCGCGCACCATCATCGTTCCGTCCATAAAAAAGAAATGTTTTCTTTTTTTCCTCTCCTCGTTTTTCTTTTGTAATTTACATTCCTCATCTCGCCTTCATCATTCATTTAAAAAAAATAAACAACATTCTCTCAATTAAATCATTTTTTTCATCCACCACCCCCACCCACTTCCTTCATCGCCCAACCGAACTTCGACTTGGAAACATTTTTAGAGTCAGACATTTTTTTTTCCATCCTTCTGGGGCAGTCGGCATTTTAAATGTGCATGAAAAATGTGTTTGATAAAAAAAAAAAGCAAAAACTTTTCCTCTTTCCTTTCATTCCTTTAGGCTTAGGCTTCTACATCACCGAAACAAAGTTTTTATTCTTTTCGCCCAGATTGAGATTGATGATAAATGCTTCGCAGGATTGGCTTCCTTAAAATCATTTTCCAAAGGTAATATGTGGGTAATAATATTTACTTAATGGTTTTTATTACTCAACCAAGCCACAGTGTAAATCATTTGCGTACTTTCAATTTATCCTGTGAAGGAGGTGTGGAACCAAATCGTATCCTGTGACTAGAAAAGTCGAAAAAAAATCGGGATGGCCATAGGACTTTCAGGGTGCAATTTGAAAACAGAGTTTGTTCTAAGTGTAATGCCACTATCCTGCAGGATATCGTAGGTCGGACACAAGGACATAGGGTGAAATTAAGAGAATATTCGCAGTATAAGAGATTTTTTATTGGAAAATTCCACGCAGAGAAGAAAGTTTTGTCTGGAAACCCTGGAAAAATACGATGTGATGGAATTCCACACGAGAGAAGGACTCGCCATTGGAGCGTATTTAAGAGAATAAATCGTGAATACCTTAGGCTGCGGCCTTCATAAAGGACGTTTCTAAGATTGGATAATTACGTTTGGTTAAGATATTGTCAAGTTAGCGATGTTAACGAGGACATTTAGTAGTCGCAAGTTAGCTTGTAAGCTGCTGCAGAATTGATAGCTAAACAGACATATAGGGGTTTAGAAACGGTTTAAGGCCAATATGCGTATCGAGGATAGTAACTCCAATCAACAGAGTACGAGTACAATATTTGTCCAAATTTCCCATGCTTTAACGTCGCTCAGAAACTAGGTCATACGTATATAATACCTACTAGAGAGCATCATAAATTAAGTTATAGGATTCGATTTCACCGAAAAAAAACCTTAAATTCCATTACACAACAAACAATTTGAAAAAAAGAATCATAACGTACCCATTTAAACTCTTCTACCACTCGGCAAGACATGCGCACATCCCTGCTTCTCACAAACTGCTTTGACTTTCATTCAAATGTACTTCTCTAAGAGACCCAAACAGAGCATTATGGAAATGTTACAATTTCACATCCTTATAGCTGAAAATAGAGAAACCAACAAAGAGATACTTATTCGAGAGTATTTACCTACCCACACCCGCCCAAAAAAAAGCCAAATCCCACCAAAGGACAATTCTACCGCCTCTGCTGTACATCAAACGAATTAAGAATCCAGTTTCGCATTCGAGTCTGAACGTAACGTTTGGCATTTTCGTGACGGTATGTCCTCGTGCGCACGGTGTCCTTATAACACAATTTCAATTTAGTTTGTGTTATCCTTTAATTTTTGGTTTTTTTTTTATTCCTAATTTCTCTCCACATCATTGGTCTCGCTTTTTTGCTAGTGGATAATAAATTCGTGAAAAAGTGAAAATTCATTCATCGAAACCCAACGAGGAATAAGAAACAAATGTCCTCATCCTGTTTAGTGCGAGTGAAATAAAATCAATATCTTTGATAATAGAAAACGGCACCGGTTACACGAGTCCTATTTATCCTCATCAAGCGTAACTTCGCTGATGATCTGGTAAATCCAATTACCGTTCGTCGTTTACATGAATAATTCGGGAAAAAAAACCGTGCACATCCTTGTTCAAGTTTACGTGATGATTAAGATTTAAACAAAAGCAAATCAGTGAAAGGATTTTTACTTCATTTGGTACATCCTTGATAGTTAGTGCAGATAGTGCGAAGAGAAAATCCGACAATAAAGTGAATATCGTCGCGAGTGAATCAACGTCGTTTTTTTTGTCTTGCGTTAATTTGTTCATTTTTGTTTTGTTTCCGGTTTCCAGCTCGATTAACGTTTTGCACAATCTTTGACTAAGAGTGAGAAGGGTACTCCACAAAAAAAAATTATATCCCGTCATATCAGTGATGGTTGTTGTGCTTCCGTTTCACATATGCAAGTCCTTACAATAAAAATAGATACACGAATACGTATCACATATCGTTCATATCCTGCAATTATTTAAGCGAAAAACCTAGCTCAGCAAAACGGAAATTATTGCGGTGCATTCGAATAGTTTATAGTGTGAGTGTTATTGTATATTTTGAGTGGGTTACCCGGTGCTGCCACATTTCTGAAAGCCATTATGATGGAGGATTTTCTAAATTAAACATACAAAAGGATACAAACTGCGTGTATGTGCGACGATAAAAAACAAACAGGATGCAGCACCTGGCGTTGACCAGCAGCAGTTTATCATTTTCATTCATCGTATAGCATGATCCGGTTGTTGTTAGAGAGAGGTAGGTGTGAGATGCGTGTATGGCTTTAATTTTAAATTGGTTTGATGTGCTTTTTTTACTTTTGTGGCCACGCAACATGATGCATTTTTTCCTTTTATTTTGTTTTTAATTGGAGGATTAAAGGATTGACAGATTAATTTGATAAACAATGGTGATGGTTTTAATACCTCTTTGTGGCGGCGAAGAGTTTTCTCAATATTCATAATAAGATATTTCGGAACTACCTACAACCTTTGTTAATATGTATTATGATAAAAATCAATACCCTCTGTATGAAATCGTGAAATCCTTTCCAAATTTTCCTAATCTCTTTCAATCTAAAAATAGAAAACAAAAAATGAAGTAGTATGAATAATTTATTCGGCGAGACGAATCCACTTCATTCAAGAAATTTGAAGCTTCCTACGTGAATGAACAATCTACATTTTTTTATATGTACATATGTATATGCCAAAAATATCGTAAGAGATTTTGACTTTGATATAATTTCTCATCTTTGAAGTAGCGAAAGGATGGGATACTTTATAACACCTTTTTGATCTCTGGTTTAATATACATTGGCTGTTACAATGTGTTTGAGTGACAACCAACCAACATTTAAGAGCCCTTTGAAGAGAATCCTTCCGCTTTACGAGACATACTTACAAAGTAGTTGGTATTCAGTGACAACTTGTGATTAATAAAAAATGATATTATTCAAAACTTGTACAACTTGTTTACATGTGTACACGATGAATTTTTCAAATGTTTTTTCATAAACTTTCCTGTTGAATCAAAACCTCATTTGATGTTAGCTATTTTTAAAAGGCTTTCTACATTTTTATTAATATTTTATGTCATCGGTTTCTATTTTTATTGAGAAAGTTGAGTAAGTATTTATTTTCCTGCAATTTAAGAGATCGAGAGATCGATAACCTTAAAAGTTGTAAGATTGGTAAAAATATTAAAAGCAAGAATTGTGATGTATTCGTCATGATGGTTACGTGATTTGGATTCAATAGATGTAGCATAAGTAGATGCGAGTTAGCTGCACTAGATAATTTTGTGCTGATTATTAAGTTGTTCATAAAGTCTCTCGAGATGGTTAACAGACTGATCAAAATGAAATACTATAATGCAGTTGTTACTATGACAAAGAAAGATAATATAGACCTCTTCGTCTCTGCTCATAAAAGCTTAGGTACGCTATTTATGAATATGAATGTATGATCATATTTGAATCATTAATCAGAATCAAAAATCAAAACTATTTATAAATGTGTTGTTGAACCCAAGTGGCGAACATTATTTTTCTCTTTTTTCTTCACCAAATTATTGTTGTATAAATCTTATGATAGCAAAAATTATTATTATTAAGAAAAGATTTAAAAGAATTGTATAAATATTCTTTAAAGTGCATAGTCAGTATATTGACTATAGGTACTTAATATTATAAAGAACAAATATACCTATCTTACCTAACCTATAAACTATATTATTGACGGATTATGCTCCGCCATGAAAAATGTGCTCATTCAAGGACTTGTTTTTCTTTATATTGCAAAGTGTTATCAACAAAAGATTAGATGAAACATTTTTCGAACGAACTTTTTTAACTTCCACGTTACACAGCGATATTCAATGAAATGAACTAGCGAACGATTTAGCAAGAAAGGATCTGACAATGGTCATTACCGCCCCTAGCTCTTCTTAAATCCAATATAAAACAACCCTTTCGTGGGACTAGCTAATGAAAGAGGAAGCACATTCTCATCGTACCGTGTCTCCAAAAAACTCTGCACAAAACATAATTCTATAATGTCAAAACTAAACAGATTCTAAGACTTAATAGACCCAACTTAGTATTCTTCACGGGGATTATTACCGGCCACAATCCCCTGTGATTACACGGACGCAGAAGAGAGCACAAATCACTTCCTAAGCGAATGCCCAAGCATGTATAGAACTAGGTAAGCGGCCCTCGGCGAAAAACACTTCGAAGACTTTGTTGACTCGTCAGGAAAGTCACCATTAACCATCCAAACTCGGGTTGGAACAGGGAGGTCACTTAGCTATCCCAAAGCTACACACCAACTTTTGTCATTTTTATTTTCTGAGATACTCCACGACAGAGGTTTCACAATGGATCCATTGGTAATCCGAAAGCCGGCTGCACGCCATCCACCCCTTCTACTTACCTACCTAACTCACACGCTACCACATAAAAATAACCCCAAAGGTGGGCTAAATATATTAAGTATACCATTTCTGGAGACATCCACCATGTATCTGCAAGCTAATTCTGTCGATTCTGAAATCGTATAAGGAAAAAGTATTCGAAAACAGTATTCGAAAAACAATTCTTGATAAGTGTATTGTGTGTTGTGCAAAACAAACCATGTCTGAAACTAGATTTGCTTTTTTTTAAGTAGGTAGCTAGTTCATTTGATTGACGAATAATGGATTAACTGATCAATTTTTTTGAAAAGTGACAATTTTCTTATTCAGGGGGACCAAGCTGTGCAGTTGAGCATCGCTTCCAATACTTTAAGTCTTTCGAACCTATTTTTTGATTTACGATCCGGAACTTTTTGTATTATATGGAGATCGTACATCAGTTTGTATTTGAGAACTCTTTGCAGCTGGACTGGGATATTTTGGAGTGTTTTTCCATTTCCATTGTTTTATTTAAGTTGACACGTGGCGAATGTTGCTATAGAGATTGTAATGTCCTAATTTTTTTTCTGT
This sequence comes from Xylota sylvarum, assembly GCA_905220385.1. Taxonomy (NCBI): domain Eukaryota; kingdom Metazoa; phylum Arthropoda; class Insecta; order Diptera; family Syrphidae; genus Xylota; species Xylota sylvarum. Next base: position 22,245,058 of record LR999958.1, read on the forward strand.
TGACTGTTATATGATTAATTTAGTGTGTACGCAAGAGTTTAACAAAATCACAAAAAAAGACTCTACTTCTAAAGTGATCGATATCTAGCAATGTGTCGTAACTTTCCCAAAATCTTGCCTACCCTGAAGTAACGGATTCCATTCTACCGCTTGGTTAGCTATGTCCACCTTTTCGAAACGTATGAAAAGGTCAGTATGCCATTTCCGTGGTAGGGTAGTTGTGCCTATAGGTTCTTGGTCCGTTCTCTGGTTTTATTTAGTGTATGTCGAGATATACTAATATAGAGCAATCTACTTATGTATGTATGTACATATCTACATATCGCACAATTGAATTTCTAGATTTTCGAAGCCACTAGATTACAGCATTAGAAGCACTGATAAAGTCGGTTTGATACATTTCACATTCGTAAGTCAAGTGTTTGATATTCTGGCTTGCGTGTCCACAATCCGTGGTATGCTGATTTCACAGATTCCCATTTAAAAAATGTTGCAGCACATCTTCCATGATTTGTTAAATAAAAGTCACCTAAGTCTGATTCACGTATTTTTTGGGAGATCGTAACCAGAAATAGCTAAGGACCGGGCTAACTGGAGAGACTTGTTGGTTGAGACCCAGGTTCACGCCGCACTGTAGCGCCACCAAAGTAAGTCAGTAACCAGAGGAATAGATCATTCAGGAGCAGTAGCTCGACTAGTTTTTCCAGACCTCTGTTACGTTGAAGTTATGGATTCATCTCTACTTTACACTACCTAGGAAAACTGGGTTGTCTCTGATAGTAGTTCCACAATCTTTTTTTTTTGGCGTCCTTGCTAATTTCAATTACTTCTTCATTTGTTTCCATTAATTTCTTAGAATTCCGTACTTCAGGGATTAATATTTTAACGAATTCTTCAAATGAGCTTTACTCATTTTCTTGATAAACATTAAGTAATTATGTTGAGTTGTATGTACTTACTTTTTGGGGAATATAGACCGTAAAAGTTGCAAATTACCTTTCAAGTACTTATGGAGTATACCTACTTATTTATAATACGTTTGATTGATTTATTTTTTTTATTATGAAGTGGTATATAAAATACTTTGTATTGAGTTAAAAACACTTACACAAGTTAAATTACAAAATTATTTATTTACTTACCAACCGTGGGAGACCCTTTCCTGAAACTATGCAGCTTTTTTATCCTACTGTATGTAAACCTCCTCGTATCCATGATTGCTAGATCTGTAATGCAAGACCTTCTGATCAACGAATTCGAAGGCTATAATCGATGGACTGTTATCGACGGTAGTTCGAGCCAAATATTTAACGAATAAGGGGTTCGAGGTTCGATCCCCAAAAACAACACCTAAAAGTTCTTTCACGGCTCCACCTCTCGTGAGCATCTGACAAACATCCGAGAGAAAACTGTCTTGAAAAAGCTTCTCATAACAAAAATTGACCTTCGAATATGGCATTAAATAGTAGGATCCTTCAATTCGTGTAAAGAATATAACACACATAACACGAGTGGTTGTAAGAAGCTAGCTAGAAAAACAGGGTCCAATGAACTTTTGACTTTCAATCATATTATAATAAATAACCTTAAAAGACAGAATCAATTTTATACCAAAATTTGTTAAAGTTAACTACTCAATCGCCAGACCTTCCTATTAAAATTAAGGTTGTTCTTGTTACAATAGGAATACCTGTGGGTGACCGGATCAAGGCACTGTTCGGACTGAGGAGTAATATTGAGAAAAAAGTGCTTTACTCAAAACATGTGAAATCGTATATATTCAATGCGCTTGCAGTTTTGTGGTTAAAGGCCTAAAGAATCGCCAAATAATACTTAATCCATTTAGCTTGCCTCAACTGATGACTGGAAAAAAATTAAATATTGATTTAAACATATATGAAATCTATTTGGGCTTACTAACTTTTCTTGAAAATTTTTCACGTCCTAAGTTTCCCGAATAAACCAGCAATTAGAGTTCAAAACTATAAACTTTCTTTTGGGAAGATATACATAAATGTGGTTTTACTCACTTTATAGACGATTTAAGGTTAGAGACAAATTGATTATAAATTAATTGTATGTTTTAGTTTTGTTGGGTATCATATCATTCCATTGGTAAAACCTTAGGTGTGAACAAATGTCAAAGACTCACCCCAATGAAACAAACGGTTCCAATGTCTGTTCGTATTTTAAATCAACATCGTATTTGTATGTATAGTTCTTGGTTAAGTATAACAGTTCGATATGATCCACAATTGGATACACCACCAGTGTACTATGCGCACGAAAAAATGGATTTTATGGATAAAAGTGCATTTCATGAACCTCTTGTGTGTTATCTTAACTCCAAAACATCGTTTGTTTACATAGGAATTAAGCCAGAAATGCATCTCGTTGTTAAAGATATTTTTGTGAAAAAGAAATGATCCACTTCGAAGTGATTGAAAGCCCAAGTACTGGTTGTTTTGGTTTTTTGCACCATTTCAATCTTGTAAGCCTTTAGGCCTAAATCTTTTCGCAAACTCTTCCACAAAGTAGTTAAACAAACTTCCATTTCCTGTATAAGACCGGCGTCGAATCGGTAAATTCGGGTCCTCAGCGACACTAGGCTTTACAGCGGCGATATCTTTAAAACTCAGAGTGGAAGTGTGTAGGTATATCCATTAGAGTTCACAAAAAATGGTCGAATTGCGCTTTCATTGAACCGATTTTTTACACCATAAAACGGACACGTCGCTCTGTCATATGGTTGAATTGAGCTCTGAATTTAGAAATAAATTTCCACAATTTAAAAGCGTTGTTGCGGTTTGAGGTTCTCCCTAGCAATTTGTCAAAGTATATTTAATACAAGCGTTGTTTTGAAGTGCAAACTAACTCACGTGCAACAGTTTGTCTTTATTGAAAAATAAGACAGTCTAAACAAAACACCTTTTAGATATTTGTTTGAGATATGACTTGGTTAGAAAATTCCAAGATTTTTTTAGACAACGATTAGCTGCTTCTCTAAAACCGAAATTGGCGTTCCCTATTCGGGTACATGTGGACATCCAATTCAGTACTTCTATCAAACGAAGCATTAGGTTCTCCCAGGATATTGGAACTTATTTACTTTCTCGATCTTTACAAGCTGTTACAATCATACATACATATAGTTTGATATGTGTATTCTGTGGGATTGGAGTAAGGCAACATCAACTGACATGCATACATATCATTGTACAGTACGTCAACTGAGAGCGATTATGCAACCATGTCGGACACCGCTTTTAATTGCAATTGATAAGAGCCATCAATTTTCGAAAATGACTCTCCTCCTCTCCTTTCATTCGTCAGATTTAAATTAGAATAAATGTCGGAGCGTTCAGAATCCAGATTTTATGTAAGTGTGTATGTTTACCACATGCTCATGTAGGGCTCCATAGCTACTTGATAACCATTGCTTTTAAGGGGTACTATATTTCTAGTCCGAAGGATATAGACAGTAGTTACGGTCTTATAAAACATGTTTTTATTTTGAAAAGTTTTGTAAGAATTGTTGTATTCTTGTATGTCACACTTTTTTTTGTTTTTTTCTGCGAATCTCGAATCGGGCTTCAGAATATACATATAAACATGGCGCAAAATTCCTTGGAATATAAAATACTAGATGTATGTATATCCTACTTCAGTTAATCAGTTAAAAATCATTCTTTTTCAAATGTTTTTAAAAATCGCATAAGCCATCAGAAGCATCAGTTTCCAAATCTAAGACAATGTTTCGCAAAGATTTGCCAATACGAAAAGAGAGGCATTCTGCCACATGCTTGTAACATTGCAATTAAATCTTCTTATTCTATCTTTCAGACTTAAAAGAGTCCGATAAATTGATGCTTACTTTCAATGGCATCCTCATCTCTCTCCACGGTGTTGACGTACAGGCATAATCTTAAAATTGATCTGCCAATAGGGGTGCAGGCTTGAAAAGTAGCATAGCAAGTAAGTTACCAGTAACAAGTCGAAATTGAAGAAATGTGCTCAACCCCATTTGCAGATCAAGAAACCTAGGAAAGATCAGTTATGATTGGAGCTGAATGGACCAGCAAGTGCAGAGATCACGAGATAGAAAAGTAACACAGTTCCGTTCATTCGAGTATTAGAACTGCCAGCCCTTAGACTGGTCATATGTTCAATGCTTATATGTCAGAATGAAACAAAAAAAGATCACACAGAGAGTGTAAAAAGGTGCCAGTTACTATTAGAATACATGTACATTTTGAGATCCTAGCTATGGGTTGATGCAGTCACACCAAAAAGCACGAGGCCGTATCAACACCACCCTTTTTTTTTAATATTAACTTATGTACAACTAACACCATCTTTCGTCAACTACACGACGTAAGAAGGAGAGCAGATATGACAGAAAAAAGAAATTCTGGGATATCAAGAGGAGAACGGAGAAAAAAAAACGAGTAGAAGGAATCGACTTCTTTTGGTAGAATCTTATGCAATTTCTATCTGCGCAAACAATTACCGCGACTCAAGGCCGAGATGTAGATAAGTAATAAGTGCTGAAGCAGTGCTGTATATCTGTGCATTAGAAAATGTAATCAAATGAAATTTGTTTCTAACCAGTGTCACGTAAGACATCGTTGCTTTTCTATTTGCAACCCTTAACCATGTTTGTGTAAAAATATGACTGAAATCCCGTGTTCTATTCTTTATTCTTTATTGGTTTACAGTGCAGTAATTTCAAAAATTACACCATTGCTACTACCTAATTGAATTATTGGATATTCAAAAATGATATCACGCAATCCACTGAAAATTGTAAATTTACATATTGCTATGGCCTTGCATGGTAAATCAATTTATTTTTGATCGATGAATCAGTTCCATCGTTGCTCTGAACAATTTACGATAATACCAGCAATTCAATTAATCAGTGGTCATAATTAACTAATTACAGTGTGTGCGCATATATTTTTCCTCCTGCTTAAACTACACTCGTATATATTTTGCACCTCTAATTCTTATCGAGAATACCAATCGAACACGCCAACATATTAATTACACATTAGGTTAACAGAAAACACAGTATTATATTACCTTAATCACTAAATTAATGTTGCCACACGTCTATTCTGGCACAAATATACTCTCACATTTCACCCTCACCGGTAGTGAACAAGAAGAAGATGTAAACATAAATTCAAAATCATTAATGCTTAATTAAACACACGTTAGTATCATGAAATATTAAGGGGGCCTATTCCCCTTTGCCGTGCGTCGGTTCGGTACCCAATACCGTAAAAATAGATCGTAAAGGTTATTTTAGTTTACCCCAACGGTGATAGTAGCGGATATATGTACACATGATACATATGTTTAGGCGACAGATGATGATAGGCCAGTCAACGAAACTTACTCATGAATATGTAATTCCTGTTAAAAGCTTCTAATTCAATGAACGCACTAGTTCAATATGAAAAACTTTTTCCATGACAAAATTAGAAAAACTTTCCAAAAATCATAAAAACCCACAAAAAACTTTAAATGAAATTCACTCAGAAGGTCACCGGTCATAGTCACAAATCCCACTCGAAGTACCTTCCACAGGATCCCGCAGTTACGCCACAACCAAATTGTGATAATCAAAGACTGGAGAATGCTTGCGCAAAACTTTAATAGGTCAATCCTCGAGCATCCTCTGACATCGTCGAAAATCCCAAAAATAAATTTTCTTCCCTTAACGGCTAGCGAAAATGCTTCTCTGTAAAATCCCACGCTCTACGGGTATTATGTATTCCACAAACTGTGTGCGAAGTTTGTTGAGCCCGGCATGAGCTACACAGATATGCGTATGACCCTGGAAGTTCAACTCACAACACAAAGCTAGATACCGTATACGGTATGATGTATCGTAAACGCAATATCGTACACTTTAAACACAGTAAGGGGCCAGGCTCAGTCATTCTTCCTGCATATGCAATATGCAAAGTACGGGCGGAACATTTATTTCTTCACATTCATATCTCCATCATACACATCAAACATATACTGAATATGCTCGTCCAACAGGATATATGATTTCTGAAACAGAATCCTTTTTGGTCATAAAAACGAGAATGAAATGCCTTAGGAAATGTTTTTTGTATTTTATGTTTTGGAATTTAATGAAACGATGATGTAAATTGCGATGGGGTTGGTCCTTCTTTTATGGCAATGCTAAGCGTTGTGTTTTTATTCGTTTTGATATGATGGAAAGTTTTTTACTACTTCAATTCTCCTTAAATAATTTTAGCTAAAGTTATTCGAAAATACTTACATATATACGTATATAAATACATATAGATGTGTCTATAAAAATTGTTTATTGAAGAAGTTTGTATTTGAAGGAATTTAATATGAAGGAAACCTTAAAGCAATTTTATCTGCTGAAGTTTGACTATAATGCGGAAGAACAGGGAATTTTAAATTAGAGAGCACTGCTATGGAAATTTAACTAAATTAATTTAAATTCGATCAACAAAGGTATGCTGGAAAGATATTTAATTCTTCTTCAAAGCTTCTTCTGTATTCCGGCAGCGTTTCTTAAATATTATTATTAATGAGTGAATTTTTTCGTGAAATAAAATTTAGCATCGTATGAATGATCCTTGATAGGACGATGGACGATGAATGCCATTCACTAATTTAATTCTTTTCATTTCAGAACTCTTTACATACTGAAAGATATTTTAATAATTTGTCCAAACGATGTTAAATAAATTTATTTTGTTCTTGCATGTACGTACATATGTATACATGCACCAAAGCCCTCTTTTTATTGGTTTTGTTTTGGATTTCATTTGTAATTTTACTCGATGGTGAGTACTTTTATCCCATGAGAAAAAGTTTCCGTTTTCAATCGAAATCATACGAGTATTTATGAATAAGCTTGTTTTATCCTTATATTTGAGGGATTTTCCTCACTCGAATTCGGATAAAAAGATAAATTTTCCAACAATTAGTGCGGGTTTTTTAAATTCTGTATTATAGTACTGTAATGTTATAAATTTAAGCAAAACGTACTGACACGTATAGGTACAGTATTGTGAAAGTGGATTCTACTACTTGGCATATTTTGCAACGGAGTTCGCTTGGCGCCTTAAAGTGTGACCGACATACTGTCACTTTTGGAGATATGTAGTTAACACAGCTAACACGTGGATCTCCAATGGACACATTGTGTACTCTTGCCATGGTACTCAAATTATGTATCTTTTTTTAATTAGAAAGCTTACATTTTTTATTGATTCGTAGAGTATACAGATTGGGATTATGTATGGAATAGCACATCGGATAAATGGCTGCCACCGCTTTGCTGGCAAGTACGTACTCTTTTATTGAAATTTTTTATGACACTTTCGCATAAATGTGGCTGAATTTCATTAATACACCTCCCAATTTTCTCTTTCAAGATCGCAAGATCTGGATGGCCAATTCTGATCGCAAAAAAGGCCGATTACACGAATAGGAAATGACTTATGCAGTAATTGAATTGCTTATCGGACTGCATAGCATGTGGCACCGTCTTGTTGAAACCACATGTTGGTCACATCCATATCTTGTAATTTAGGCACTAAAAACTGGTTTATCATGTCACGATGACGAACACCATTAATTGTTACTGGCTGACCAGCCGCATTTTTGAAGAAGAATGGTCCGGTAATGCCTCCAGCCCAAAATCCGCACCAAACAGTCACGCGTTATGGATGTACATATTTATTTCTCAACAATTACTCGTGGGTTTTCCGAACCCCAAATGCGACAATTTTGACGATTAACGAATCCATGAGCCAAGATGAAAATGAGCTTCATCACTGAAGATGATTTTGTTCGAAAAATCAGCATCCACTTGTTGTTGTTCCAAAATCCATTCAACGAACTCTCTTCGCACTGCATGGTCAGTAGTCTTCAGTTCTTGAGTATAGCGCTCCATTTTTACTAACCCCGAAATGTCAGCTATCACATTGTTATCTTTTTTTGCTTTATGGAACACCCTTTATATGTACAATATGTTTTCATTACCAAACCGATTTTGATGATATTTTGCAACTAATTTCTATGCACCTAAAAATATCTCGTTCGAAAACCATAATGCGCGAGTGCCACATTATAAAGCCTGATTCAAAGGAAGATGGATAGAATATTATATTATTACATTTATCTCAGTTTTGTTTAACAGTAGTTAAATGTCGAATTTTTGTAACACTTGGGGAAGTGGAATATTAAAATGTATTATAAATATATGTATTCAAGCGGAATGTAAATATTCCATTTTTATTAAAAGTGGAATATTTCTGAGGTTCTCAACTGGTCCTATTCCGTTTTCCGGTATGTTGCTAGAGTATATCCAGAATAGAGAAAGATATTGTTTATCATCGCTGTACAGTACCTTCCAGCATCTTAGTATCTCAATTCAATTAGTTTTCAAATGTCGATCTTATACCGCGTACATTTTCACAGAAGAAATCTGGGATATATGTATGACCCTTTCCTTCCTTTCATGGAGGAGAATGTTATAGTTACTGACCCACTGCCAAACTGTAACTTATCTTATTATATAACGCATGATCTTCTTGTTCGCTCTTTCCGTTTTTCTGTATAAGTTCCCAGATCGGATTACGAGAAGGAGTAGGCAGTAACACCAACATCTATTGGGAGATGCTGTTTCTACGAGATCCTTGATAGTCCTTTGCCATTGGAAAATTAATGAAGCCGATTTTGTCGGAAACAGTTTCACGAACTTTCGAATTTTATATTTTGATTATTTTCCAAAGATTGAATACGAAATTCTAGCGAAAGTGACAAATAATTTTTTTAATGGATTTTTGTTAATTGGAGGACTGGGATGCAACTACTTAAACGTACGCAGATTCAGAATAAGGAGTCTATGGGACCTGATACTGAAATGTTTGATAACGTTTCAAATTGGCTTCAAGAACCGATGATGACGGAAATTTTGTCGTCCATATTGTTGTATGGTAGTGTTTACAAATAATTGGACGGTCTTTTACTGCAGTTTATTTAAAAAAATATCTATATTTTCTAAAGTAAAATTAAATTATGTTTTATTAGTCCTCATTAATTAGATATGAGTTTTACTTTGAATCCCTGTACGAATTTTCCAGAATTAGCAAATAAAGTCTTGAATTTTTCGAGACTGCGGGCTTATTTGTGAGCATAAACGGAGAAGTGCCTACCTATTGATTTTTATAATACCTATTGAATGGGATAATTATACTGCCTGCTAAGCAACTTGAGTTTTGGAAGAGCAATTCAATCTGTATCCTGTGTCTTTCTTGGAGCTATACAAATAAGATCCCACAATGGTTTTGCCTTCACCAGTATCATATACTCCATAAAGAATTTTGAAGACTTAGGTAATACTTATATTTAATGTGTAAAACTTATCTACTTATCTTAAAATAGTATCTAAAGGATCCACATTCATTGGGCCGTAGAATGGATCTATCTCGACCATTTACAAATTGAAATGGAAACAAAAATAAAAAGAAAAAATACATGCATAACAATAAAACTTATGTGCTTCAAATCAGACTAAGTCTGATCTCTAACTTGTTTGAGAGTATGCAATTCCAATGTTTGATACTGCTCTGCTAAGGACTGTACTTTAATAACAATAACTATATATCCAATGCTTTCACATCATTATGTCAATTAACTCACATCGTACTGCCCACTCATCAATAGGTAGTACAAATCATTATAAAATATAAATACGAAAAAGTATAGAGGAAATCGAAATTGCTTTTTCAAATAATTTTCCAATAACAACAATTAAGTTTGATTACGATTGTTTTTGAAAACCAATCCAAAATCAATTCAAAACGAAATCTATTTTCTTTCTCAAACATGCCAGCCACAACAAATTAAATTCATTGAGTTTATTCCCACACAATTACAATGGTCAAAACCAACATCCCTACATCACCTGGTAAATTATTTAAACATTCAACATAACCAGGAAATCAATAAGAAATTAGAAAATACTAACCAAACTCGAACAAAATGGTTTGGAACGGCTACAATATCTACAAAACCTTACACAATTCAGAAACATTCCCACAATTAAACCCGATATATCCTTGCTTGAACTGGCCTTTAAGTGTAATTTTACATCGACCACAATTACACAGTCAGAGAGGACCCCTACTGCTTGAAAAGAAATACCTACTCGTTCGTACCTACTCAACTACCAATATGTACCATACACATGAAATTCTATTTCAATTTCGGATTTTACCTCAGACCAATTTTGGATTTAGTCCTTTTGATTTAAATTGATTGCCCCGGAATTGGTTAATATATAATGACAGTTCAATGTATACCCGTAAATGCCACACTGCGTAATAATATTCGGGGTGAAATCGGAATCACGTCACTCAACCGTATCAAAAACAAAAACCCATCGATTTTTATTGTATGAATTGTAAAAAGTCCTGTTGACACATCCAACGGAATGAGTGTGTCACAGTTGTTAGTATTAATTAAGGACAAGACGAATTAACTACGTATAGTCAAAGCTCTGAACAACAATCCATTTTATGTGTCAGCTTCGCTTCATATAACAAAAGTATCAGTGGCGTTGTTGGCGTGCCGTTAGAACAATTGGTGTGCACCAAAAGTCAGTCAGGACAATGTATGTATGTATGAAGGGGCTTTTTTGCCCTAATTTTGATGGATTACACAAAGGAACTGCTGCAATAATTAGAAGTGTTTCAAAGGAATATTTTTAATTGCGGTTCCCGAGTGACAACAGAAAAAACATAAAACCCACACCCCACAAGCTAAGGGTTGCTTTCTTAAATATCTAATTTAAATGCGAGAGCATTTATCTACGTTAATCCAGAAGGGAAGACACGGAGAAAAAAATTAAAAGGAAACATGAAAAAGGAACCAGCTTTGTTTCTTATCTGTGCCGGCTTAAGAAACCAGCCTACGTACGAAGGATATAGGTATATCTTGGTATGCATGTACCCATTTGCAGTTCTCCCTACAGCAAACGAGCGAAAAAAGGGGTTATGTAACCTTGAATATCTGCTTTCTTTTTTTTTTTTCTTAAGCTTTTCTCCATTACTTTTTTGTGCTCTGTAAAATTGGCCTCTTTAGCTTAGGTGACTATTTCAGTTTGCCAATAGCTGAAGGGAAGGATTCGTTATTTTTTTTTTTTCTTCTCAGTTTTTGTTGTTCTTTCAGTGTTTAAGGCTATTATTGAATTTTTTGTTCTGGAATTTCAATGAAAGAACTTTGGTTTCTTTTTTTTTTTATATAGAAAATTCTTTATATTTTCCTCCGACAAGGGATCTGGGACGAATTAAAGGGAACGATGATGATGCCATACAAAAACAAAAAGGATGACATCTTAAAGCGGCTGCAAAAAAGTTCAATTCTCCTGAAAACAAATTTCTTTTCACTAAATCTCTCAGAGTTTTATTTTCAGTTAATCATTGTGAAAAGAATAATGAGCTCACACAGAAAAAGACATTTCAATTTGGGCCAATGAGTTGCGAAATGCGCAAAGAAAAGAGTTAATTAATCAAAGACCTAAAGGGCTTAACACAAATCGCGGATGAATGTTTTTTTCTAAAGCAGTTTCAGTTATCAGTGATGAAGGGGGGGAATAAATTGAAAAGAAATATTTCTTTTCATCTAAGGGTTCATCAGTTTATTATTTTTGCTCAGGGAATATAGCAACCGCCATTCGGGGTTTATCATACCGGAATCCAAATGTATTGCCAGAGGTCTATTGGTCCCACAACTGAATAACCAATCTATAAGTATTGGTTAAATAATTTAGAGTAAATTTTTAAATAAATCACTGTCAAAAACTATCGCATAAACAAAAACTTTTGTGTTTATATGACGCAAATAAAATTCATTTTAATCATTATAGCTTATTTGTTTTCAGAGTACATAATTTACTGTGTATCCAAGTCGAGTTCGTTGATTGCCTACTTGTAAATAAAATATGTTGTTTTGTGGGAAAAAAAAAGTGGGTAAATATAGCGCCGACTGTGATTAACCTTTTTCAAATAAACCCTGATTGTTTGTCGACATGTCCAACTAATGTTCATCAATGGATTTTGTTTTTTCTTTTTTCTTTGTAAGAATTTTTTTAAAGGTTAATTTATTTGTTCTTTACCATATGTGCATGTTGTGTAAACATGAACAAGTTTTTTGTTACACCTCATCATGAGGATTCATCCTTTTGTTATTTTCTGTCGTAACAAATTGACGTGAAATGTAACTCATGGATACGTTTCGGTATAACAAAAAGCTTTACAAAGTTTTTAAGCTAAATAACTGACATATTGGAAATTTATTACTAGTTTTTTTTTACCCTAGCGCACATGCATATATGTACATATAGATAAGTAATCGATATGAGGTCCATAAAGTACTATGTAGGTATATAGTATGTAATATTCGCCATTAGTATAGTGATGAACCATGCTTTTACTTGCACCTGTACTAATATTGGTTTCGCGAAAATTTAGGAACTTTAGATTTGAATCAAACCTCAGATTATAGAAAATCTCAAGAATTGAATCTTACAACTACATATGTACATATGCGACAATTGACTATTTATCGACTATTATCGGTGCAATTACTATTCGAATATGACAACAACCGTCGTAAAAGCCACGCCCACTTAAAAATGGAAAATTTGAATGCGCTATACATATGTAGATACATAGAAAGATACATAGATAATTTGATTTATTATTTGTTTTCAGTCTACATATATAAAGGCCCCGACACCCATAGAATCCGTCGATCCTTTGCTCCGTTTTTTTAACTGAGAACTAGATATAATACAAGCATTCTTATGGAAGGTGACCCATAACCAACGGATATATGAACTTCGACAGATAAAGTAGGTTTATTTTCTACTTTTTCCGTCCGTTGATCCGTTGGCAGTTCACACATTCACGTATTGAAGTTCACACATTCACATATTTAAGTTCACGCATTCACAAATTGAGAGTAAGCACATTCATTGGAGCAAAAACAAAATGTCATCGCCTGTCATCTGTCAACGTATGTTTGCGACAGATTTTATGGGACTGTTTTTTCCGGCAGTACGTGAACGTCAACGTCAACGTTCAACGGAATAACGTCGACGGATTCTATGGGTGGGGGCCTTAAGTATTACAAATTTTAAAAACAGAAAACATTCGAGCATGACTGTATAATTGACATAAATTTATCAAATACTTATAAGATTAGTTAAAAAAAGGACAACAAAGTACAAGCCAAATAAATGCTTAATTATTTTTGTATGTATTGAATAAATTTAAAAAGGCTTCGTTTATACTTTGGTTTCGATAATTTAATGCTGTTTTACAAAAATCAAAAAGAAGAGTATTATCACTTTCGCTATTAAGGAGCGCTCTGTTTTGATGTTCGTGCCCAGAAAGTTTTATCGTATTTCCTTAGAACAAGACATTTATCAACAAAAGCTGTACGAAAGCTTCCAGAGGCTGCAATATATAGGCACGTCCGTACGATGTGGAATATAATTCAACTTTACCAGCTATCCTCTCAGTTGAAAAATTACAGAAATGTTTTCCTGACTGTTAACATTGTAGCACTACCAATACAATCTTGCTTAAGTTTTTCATCTACTTTCGAAACAAAGTCTTAGAGCGCTTCTTTTGAAAATCTTTGCAATAACACGGACGTTATTCTAGTTTCTTGTACCTACCAAAGGATTCTACTTTCGAATCTATTCATCGGTATTAATGTAGGAAGCCTTTCGTCTGTCATTTCTAGAACTTTTATTAGATAATTCACGTACTGCTTTAAAGTTTGGACGAAACTTTCTCTTATCTATCCATTACGGACCGCACAACAACGGTACCATCTACAGAACATTTTCACCCACATTTTCTTCAAGTGCCTACTGAATACTACTCTACTCTACTGACAAAGTAGACACTAATACTTTGTTTATAAAGATTAACTAGGATTAAAGGTAATGCTTTTAGTTAAGCTTAATCTGCATTGAAAAGTATATTTGGCACGTAATTTGCAACTACTTAATTCGGATTACGTAATTTTGGTACAATTGTCCTATGTAATGCTCAAGAACTTATTACATTAGCTATAGAGGTTTAGTGATTCAAATAAACACATAGTCAGGTCATGTGTAGATTTGAACCACTAGAGTACCTCATCAGGGTTGAATGCTTTTAATTTAATGTGACTTCTCGCCATTCATAGAATCCTTTAAAAGTTTCACAGAAAAAGCATAAAACGAAAAATGATTGTCCACTTTTATTAAGGACTTCAGAAAACGATTAGGACTACATACAACCGTACATCGGGTACGATTCGACGATATTTGAAATACTGATTGCAAAAGTCGACCTAAAAAATACTGAGCGGTTAAGAAAAATGTCGACTTATCAAAAAATCGACGGAAAATATGTCGATTTTAAAATGTCGATGAAGGTTTTGTGAGTCCACATTTTTTGGGAATATAATCAAGCAAAATTACTTCACCGCTTGCTACACTTCGCTGCTCCTTAGGATAACAATTACAATTAGGACGACATTTTAAAAATCAATGAAAACGACAATTTTACAGTTGACATTTTTATTTGTGGCAATTCGTACGCTTCCCCGTACAACATAAACTGGGTGGAGAGAAACTGCAATGGATTGTTGCATCTACATATATGTACATACATACATATGTACTGTGCTGCTGTCTCGTTTTGTATGAACGATGAGTTCGTAATCCAACCTGAATTTTCTTTGAAAGCATTTGGTGAAAGCAGATGTATTTAAGTCTCAATCATGATGCGATGGTCGGATACACATATTAGTGAATAAAACACAGTAATAACCCGCCCAAGACTAGATGAGTACCGTTACTAAATATATACTAATCTCAGAAAACAGTTGTGCCTAAACACTCGGATTTTACGTTCACTGACAAAGTCCATTACTTTGGAATAATCCTGGACAGTAAACTCAGGCAGCTACGGAATATTCATGTTAATATCTTGGAGGATATGATCTTTATATAAACCTGTAGAAAGGCTGAGTTTCCAAAATGGGGCCTGGTAGCTACTCATACAAGACCTGATCTGCTTTGAAAAATTGTTGCCTAATGACTCATTTGAAATAAGTGAAATACGAATAATACTATTTGCATTGCAGGTGCCCTGCTTTAAAAATAATGCCAAAAGTCATTCCTCTTTACATCTTTGCAAAGCCTTACGACTGAACAATGGCTCAACTCTCGAATTGGTCACAAGGTTATTTTATCTAATAATACCATTCTCAGAAAACTCGGAGGTTCGAATTAAGGCTGTCACCTTTATTTTTTTACAGTGATGTCTTTTGTAACAATTGTATCTTAATTTAAATATAGTTTCAGTGCCAGGCGAACTTGATCCAAAATAGGTTTCATTCAAAATGGCATACCTACTCAACTTATCATAGGAAATGAAGGTGTCTCAGTTTAACGCCTCACCCAGAGATAATTCTTAGGTTATTCAGTAAGCCCGGCAGTCTTTGTCCCACCCTTCTTCTTGATATCACAAGATATACACACCTATGCAAACATTTTGTGCTCCGTAATTAGCGATTGGTCATGCTTTATTCTTGTACGGCCACAGTTCGGCACTTAGTCCCAAGTTTTTTTGCTAGTCCATTGTTTGTTTCGGGCTTAAACAGTGGCCCAATTTAGACGAGAACTTTATCAGTATTATGTATAAAGTTAAACCCAGGTTTTAACTTCAGATGGAATCATCTACTGTCTGTACATAAAGTGTGGGTTTCCTGAATCTACAAATGTTTTTTTGGTAAAGACAACTATTGTATATTGCTGTTTTAGTGCTCTCTAGAAGAAATTCCAGATTGTTCCTTTCTACCTTCCTCTAATTAGTACCAGAATATGGTCAGCATATCCTGGAATATAGGAACCCCCATTATTGGACCATGAGCCTGAGATAACTTCACCTTGAGTAATTTTTTTGCATGATACCGAGTTCATCGCATCGGTTGTTATCATTTCTTAACACGGAATACCATAAACTTTTTCTCGAATTATTGTACATATACAAAAGTAAAAGGATATGATAAACGTATAAAAATCAATAGTCTTAAAGGGTAATATGTCAATAATAAATATTTACTTTCGATAAATTAGTCGTCATATGCCTACTACCAATATTATTATGCACAACCCATATTCACTTAAAAGAACGTTTCAAAACTTAAATAAATTAAAATTAAAAGCCTAAAAAAATCATCTCCTATTCCAAAGAAAAGAAAAACAAACGACTCCGTTACCACAGAAAAGTTGAAAACTTTCAGGAAAAATAAGCAGAAAACTAATTTTACGCCATGACACAAACAAGTTGCATTTTCTCCATGTCAAACTCTGCAGTTCGGTCCACAAACGAAAGCTGCAACGCAACCCCCTCAACCAGATATTCACACAGCAGCGCCTTCCAGAGTAGATGCGGACTCTCCCTATTCTTTTTTGTGCCAAAAAAGCTGAAAAAAAAGAAACCAGTAAATATATGGTCGTTCATTAAAACAAGCTCAACAAAAATTATTTCGGAATGTCCTTTATTATAAATAAGAGTGCAACTAAGCACATTCTTCCTTTTTTGTCAGAGCTTTTTTCTTAATAAAAATGACAACGCAAGATTGGAGCATGCAGTCATTGTGGAATGGAGTGAGGTTAACAAAAATTGCAGTGCGGCTGTGATGTCTTTTTATTTTTGCCTTTTCGTTCCGCACAATGGAAGAGATAATTTTTAGGTATACATACGTATGTATAGGGGTCGCAACCACTAACATCATCCCGTCATGATTCGTTGCTCTCTTGCCTTATGTTAAACTACTTTCGAAATTCATGAAAGTTGGGGAGGGGGTAGCAAATCTTTATGATACTCAGGATAATGACCCGGTTTTTTTTTAAATGTCGTTCTTTTGCAGTAAAATGCACATGCTGTTGACCGAAAATCGTAGTCCATTGGTTTTTGTTGTATGTGTATTAAAGCTGTCACAAGGACATTGTAAGCATAATTTAATTATAAAAAAAAAATAATACTCACGAAATTTCCAGACAGTTTCATCAAGGAAAAGTTATAGGAGAAAAATAACAGAAAATAAAAATAAAAGGAAAATACAGGACGAGGAAACTATTAAAGTCGTCCTTCAGTTTTGTCCCAAAAGGAATTCGCAGCTAGTGGCGGATGAAAATGTAATTAAATATTTTTTTCCCATCCTCCATTGCTAGTTCGTTGAGTCGTCCTTTGGATTGTTCGTTTATTTGCTTTTTTGAAAACGAAACTTAATGTGAAAGTTTTGTTTCTTTTTTTTTTGTAATTTAGGACTTTTGGTTTTCAAAGTTGATTACAACTAGTTCGCGTATTTTTGCCATTTTTTTTTTATATTTTATTTTGAAAACGTTTTCAAGACGAGTTTTATTAGGAAACTTTTCCATTGAATTTTCGCACTAAAAGTCATTGCGCGTTTTTGACTTAATTCAAGAAAATATTTTAAAATTCATGAGGACGTAAGTAGATGCGGTTGTGAAAAAACGAAGGTTGTAATAGTGGTTTTTTTTCTAATACTTGTTTGTTGTAACTGTTAGAGTTGAAGTATATATTTTCTTTCAAAGAAGTACTTGTGTTCATGATTAAAATTCTGGGCATCCACGATGTAAAAGTAAAAAAACGTGTCCTACAAAGAGGATTTTATCACAAAGGATAACCTTTACCAAGGCAAAAAGTTGCAGTCCTTTGTAAAACCTTTTGAACTTGTTCTTCACTTAAAATTATCTTTGTACACCGAAGTACCGCTTAAAATATTTCTTTAACACCTCCAGAAGGACATTGTTGTAATGCAGTTTACATTGTGTATACCCAGTAAAAGCTTGTTCAAAATTTCACGGAATTTGAGTTGGAATACTATCTGCTCTTCTGAGTTTTGAGGAATGTGTTTTGAAAACAATATCTGGAAAGCCGTGGACTATATCAATCGCAAATGAGGTCGTCCTCGGTTAATTTAGAATAAACAAAAATCGATTACTACAAGGATGCCATATGTATAAATGCTATACGAATGGTTCAGACCCAGTATTCCACCACTGATTCCAGTATATGAGGAGGAATCTCCAGATGTGTTCAACAGAGATTTATGACTGAAAGTTTAGTTCTTTGAGAAACGTTACATGAGCTTGATATGTATTGTTGTTAGGGGACTGTCGATCGATTTTGCCGTGGATCTGAAGCAGAATCAGAATAATATCGAGTTGATGATTGACTGCTTTTAATTTTTTGGCAGTGTAAAGCTACTTTTAGCAAGATATGGGGCTTACGGATCCTTTAGATCTTAAGTTCTTAAAGTTTAAATATATCGAAACTATTTTTTCCTTCTTATGTGCCCACTATTTAAAAAGCTGCGCTATCTTTTTTGGTATTATAAACTTTGGAATTTTGATAAGACTCAGGTCTCATTAATTTTACATGACATCTTTGGCTTCTGTGCAAATTTAGAGTTATTTTTCCTAGCATTCAGGAATATATTCCAATAGGATTTGATTTTCGCATTTGACAACATTGTCATAAAATGTCTATGTCCTTGCTAGTTTTGGGTCCAGAAAGAGGCTCAAGTTATGACATGAATTTACTGTATAGCTGAGTGATCAGGAATACAAACCTCCTTGTTTGTGGTAGTTTTGTTTTAGTCAACAGAATCATCTCTGCACTACTATGTTAACCGACTATGTTAATACAGTCCTGGAGCAGATACAATATTTATTTATTGAGGTTACCTTTTCTGCGTAAGGCACTCTGGGCACTGTCGAGCACTTTTTCAAAGTCAATCAGTATCAATTGGTATACACATTTGAGTAATAACCCATAGGGTTTTTATATGGTCAAAAAAGAACACTACCAGATGATTGCTACAAATGTATGTATATGTTTCGGTCATATGCGCCCAGAGTTTTCACTAACTGCTTTTGAAAACATAGGGAGGATGTTACATGTAAAATTTCATTCGATTTCTTGATAAAAACGCCCCCAAAAAGTTGGCGTGGCCAAAACTGCTGTATGGGTGAATTGTAGGGAATCTAAATGCCTAAATATTTGGTCTTAACAAAATTCTTTGGTTTCATATAATTTAGTGAAGTTATGGAAAAGTGGGCGTGGCAACTCAACACTACGTGGGAGGTAGAGTAAATATACATATATTCAACACCAACCTCTTTGTCCGGAAAACTGTTCGCTTCGCAGTAACCACAGTAACCTTCCTTTAACCGATGTACGTCAAATACACAATAGCGATACCTCAAAGCTTCCCAAAATCGTACTTATCTTCTATAATAGACAAACACACATGCACATACCTACTTATCTATGTAAATGTGGAAAGTAAACAAACACAATCTTAATCCGACATCCCTACCAAAAAATTCGTAAAAAGAAAATCCTACTTAAACTGATTTACATGTGCATGTTATAATGCATAAGTACATCTTACCTATGCACACTCTTATTTAACCCTCAAGTTCTCCATATTTACATCGACAAATACGTGTGTATATGTGTACGTACACAGTGCAAGTAGATAGACAAAAGTATCTTTACATTATCTCTCCTCGCGCTCACGTCAATAAAGTGATTATTCATGGTTTCGTTAACAAATATCAAATGACTTCCACATACATGACGACTAATTAGAGCAGGCGAACCAGTTACACCCCCAAAAATACTTACAGCAACCATAAAAA
Organism: Xylota sylvarum; assembly: GCA_905220385.1. Classification (NCBI taxonomy): domain Eukaryota; kingdom Metazoa; phylum Arthropoda; class Insecta; order Diptera; family Syrphidae; genus Xylota; species Xylota sylvarum. The sequence goes on from LR999958.1 coordinate 22,264,871, forward strand.
GCAACCCTCTACCACCAACACCACCACCAACAAAGAAAAGAAAACACACATCGAGAAAGGCAACGCACATCGCTAAGCTTATTCCCAGCAATTCCCATCACACATCTGGAATCGGTTAATTTTACATTTTGATAAATTAATTAAAACACGTAACAGAATATCGCATTGCAATGAATCCGCACGAACCGAGCGACATCGGTACACTTACCAGCAAAGCAACAGCAATGAGTTCTGAGTCCTTAACCGCATATGAGTTCAAATGCTTAACTTACGAGTGCCGTACCCAACTGGAAGTACAAATTTAAATGTCTCGGGCGTCTCGAGAGCTAACTCCAAACCTAATTTACAGGGAAAACAACGACAACAACTGAGAGTCAGAGTGTACCTTTTCGTGAAATGCTAGAGATTCACAATTATTTGTCCTTTCATATACCCACTGCTACCACACCCAGTCGACAGAGAGAGAAAAAGAGACAGACAAGCAAGGCATAAAGCTGATATTCGTAGTGTGATGTTGCTGAAGGGTTCCACGGAATTCAAAACCATAAAACAATTTCATACCAAGGGTGCAATATGTTCATTCGAAACACATGTTTCAAATTATATTTCCAACTTTCAGAACTTCAGCGAGCTTTTGGCACAGATAAGGAGGACGGGTTCCGAAGGAGTTAAAAATTAAATAAAACATCATTTTCCTGTACCTCCCACCTCTGACAAGTGATTACCTTGGGTGTAGTAACAACATACAGGCGGCCCCCACACTTGGATATACGGATGTACAAGACCGTAATTTCTTCTTTCTTGTGTGTACCAGCCAAAGGATTCCCCCTTTCACGTTCTCAGCGGCGAAGGGACCTAGAAACAGTACGCAACTAGCAAGGCCAAAGACGACTTTGAGTTTCGACAGGACTAGGTATGCATGCACACGAGGAAGTGGCACGATTTTATTGCAATTTAATTTCATACCGCATTTGCTGGGAATTGTCATTTTGCAGAACCCAATCTCTCTGGAGTATAATTGTCAAAGTAAATGAAATGACAGGTGACTAGGTTGGTGGTGGTGGTGGTGGTTGGTTGGTGTGCTGGAACGGGTTTATGGGAAAACTTTCTGGTATCTTTTCACTAAGGAAATCTTAATAAAATATTTTAATGGGCACATAGACGTTGTGTGTAGAAAATAAACGAACGAAATGGTATAAAAGAAGTGCTCATCTTTCAGTCATGAAAAACCTATTCAGCCTTAATCTGCCGCAGGAGCCATATACACGTATACACTACTTCTGTTTAAGCACAAACATTAAAAACTTGTTTGCATTCCCCTCGTCTCTGGGGAATCAAATTCTTCTATATACATGCCGGCTATACCTACCAATATTCTTTGAGAAAAGTAGTGACACACGTGACCGAGACGAATTCACGATGTCGTTTTATAGCTAAAGGAAGCAGTTTAGTGCAACATCAAGGCGAAGGGATTTTCCGATAAAGCAAATCTAAGCTGAAATCCTCTGGGTTAATGTCTTACGTAACTTGTTATTTCTTTACTGCCTCCCATCATCATCAGGTATAGTGGATCAAATAGATAAAATAAAGCTGCAAATTTTGACGTAAAGCAACACAGACTTTTATGAGGTCACGAAAAACGCAGATATGCATTTTTCGACATCTTCATGGGCATTTAATTATAGGAGTCTGCGTCTAATGCAGTTTTTTGTGCCTAATTGAGTGGCGTAAACTTCAACTTGATGGACGTTGAATGTATCTGGAGGATTTTTTTTAACGTTGGAACTAATTTCCTGTCAAACAATTTTTTTGATCTCATTTCAAAATACGTAAATTAGTTGACTTTTATAAGATGATTCGTATCGCCATAGGTCCCAATGGAATAGAGACTATGTACCTCTGCAAGAGATATATCAAAGTTTGATTAATCCTCGCATTGCGAACTAGTTAGCCTAATCGTTTCCCCATGACGATTATGATCTGCCACCTAGCTGAGAATCTCTTTACACTATTCTATCAATTTAGAAGATGAGGAGGTACATAGTCTGACTATCTATGGCAATGTTTCGAATGGGTTAATGATTATGTCTTGAAAACTGACAAGCCATCCTACTGTGAATGGAAACCCTTTCGAGATATTTTTATATTAATTGGAAAAATGTGGATAGTTATAATTGACACCAGATCGTTTAGAAGCGAATCAACAATGTTCAATGGATTGTATGGCTTTGTAGACCAGCATACGAATTCATTGTAACGTAATGTTTTTGTGGAGAAGAAAAAATTCATTAATAGAGGCTTTATGTCACCCATACTAAAAATTCTAGATATTTTCTTTTCTTTTAGAAAATCACTCTTATATTGTATGCACGTAATTTCGAGCCTATAAGCTTTATACACCGAAATAGGCTGGGTCATTACTATGTTCCTGAGCTCCTCTAACGTTGTTGCCTTATTGGCGTAAACCAACGACTTAACGTAACCGTATAAAAAAGAAATCCAACAGGATTAACTCGCATGAGCGAGGTGACCATTCGTCCGGACCATTTCTGGAAATTACAGGAATAACGAACTACACAATAGAATAGAACAATTGTTTGACCAGCTGTGTAGCATGTGGCACCATCTTGTTCGAACCACATTCATGGCTGAATAGATTTTTTGATGAAATTCAGGATTTTCTTCAAACTTTTGCAGAATCCAATCGGAGAAGTTTCGGCATTTAAAATGAAAAAGAGGCTTCAGTTTGTGAGTTAACTTGATGTTATTAGGTTGTATATAAGTATCCCAACATTGTGGGGTTTTTTAAAAATATGTGCTTGCGAAACTCATGTTCAGTATAATTCACGAAGCGAACTCTATGCTTTCCTTGAACCTGGGTAATTCCATATCGTGATAATGATCCTTGGCTGCATGGATAGTTTCGTCCATATGGTTAAGAGTGGTATATTGAGAGTAGCGTGTTATATTCGTACTAACCACTTGAGCCACGGCGATCACTCTATCAATAGTTTCCAATTTGTCCTTTCCGATAGAAATTAAAAAAAATTCGACCAATTTCGTTAAGAGGGCCATGAGGTTTATAGATATCTAAATGAGGAGATGGCAGTGCCTCCAGCGAAGAATATATAATACAAATAATAGAAACAAATGAAAATATGACAATAGAAAAATGTTTACGATTCCCTCTCTACGAAACACAAAACATCTATCCTCTTCCGCCTGTCCTTCCAGTTGTTATAATGGACGGAAAATACAATCCATAATTTTAATGAATCGCTTTTGTAGGGTAAGATTCATTAATTTGTATAAAATATTCATTGACACAATGTACATATTTGTTCATGTTTTTTTAAAAATAGTTTATGGCGATCCATTCCATTAAATTGTTTCCCTTGACCTTTGTTAACCAGATTACATTTTTGATGAACGTATTTATAAAGTAATTTTCAGAAGACAGAAGGCAGATTGAAAACGTTAGATAATATTCATTAGAGTAAAGAAAATTTTTCGATAAGATATAATCCATGGTATCGTTATAGCCCACTTCTACTGTAAAATCTTTACAAAAACCACACATTTTAGTAAATGCTACTGCGAACCAATTTTGAATTATAAGATGCACATCTGCATCCATATGTAAAGTAATAAAGCATTAAAATACCACACCTCGTAACGATTAAGATCTCGTTGGATAATTTTCACGTCACACTGTGTGCAAGTGTGAAAACAAAAGAAGTGGAAAAAAGAAACTTCTGCAAATAGTACCAACCAGGCACTCAGCTAGATTGCTAATGACTCTCACGTTTCCTGTGCAATAACTTCTCAGTGTTACGAGTTTTGCACGATTGAAATTATTTGTGGAAAACATTTGTGAAAATGAGTTTTCCAATGGGAGGAGACAACCATGTGGTATACCATGCAAATTATACACCCTTGCGCGTACATCCTTTGAAAACTGAAAACAAACTTCGATTTTGATTTTCAAAAACCAACCAACCAGCCAGCGTTTGCACCTTCACACCCTCTTGCTCTTCGCATTGTGTAATGACAAAATAATTAGAAAACTTTTGTGTCGATTTGAACATTTCCTCCGCCCCCGCCCCATTTGGCAGACGAGACACACCTCCTACCCGCACCATAATCCCTTCGAATGATATTAAAACAATTCCCTTTGCATGAGTTCTCATATTTTCTTGGAAATAATAATTTTCCAAAACTTTCTGTGGCGCCTGTTGGTCCTAAAAAATTGTGCTAAACGAGCGTGTTTTCTTCTATATGACAAGGGCAAAGCTCTTCCCTGTTTTTACCTTTCATTTAAATGAGTTTTCCGGCAGAGCAACTAACGAAATTCAGGAATAACTCATTTCGTCGTAATTTGATTGAATCGATTTGTGCTCTATGTATATCCCGTTCATTGTCTTCCTACCCCTACCGGTAGATAGTGGACTGGGACTGAATTTCTGCAGGCGGAAACTTTTAACAAACGATTTTAAGTGCCAACAGCTACTGAACCCTTTATCAATGGTAGTCGATAAGAATATGTACATATACGTCTAGGCCTCTTTTCCTCACCAACTACCTTCGACCGGGCAAATCTAAAGGATCCATTTCCGAGGAAATACCCTAATGGGATAAAATATGAGAAAATTCTTTACGAAAAGTTCATCTCCAGTTTATACCCTTCGCACACAACCCCCAACCACCCAACAGCCTCATAATTTACTACAACATCCGACGGTAACACCGAGTTCTACTCAGATGAACTGACAAACTATACAAAGAATGGGTAGGTATGTATGTGGATCCATGGCAAACTTTGCCCGAGTTTAACTTTAAGTAAACTTGCAAGCGAAACCACATGAGTGTGATGGTCACTCATAGGGCGAAAAGGATCTCTTTCCGCAAGTCAAGCATAGGAATATGTGTGGGTTTTGTCGTCTCCTTCGTTGAACTGCCTTTCTACCTGCTCACAGGGATTCATTTGTAAAGTGCACTACTACAACAACCAGATTGGTTACCATGTGTTCTTGAGTTTCCCCATTCATCCATCTGCCCATCTGTCCGACCCCAAAACGTTACTCATCCGCAAGTTGTCGAGGGTTTACTTAACCGGTAGTCGGACGAAAAGTTTAGGTTTAAGTTTTTCAAGAGTTTTCTTAGTCTTTTCCTTTGATTTTGTATGATTTTTCGGCAAGGATTTCTTCTACATATTCCAAGGAAGATGAGAATGAAACAAGTGCAGAAGGTTGGTGCTGTGATTATATTTCATTCTGTTCTTTGAATGGAGCTTCAAGTTGGATCTTCAGATTTAACCGAGAACAGGAATGGAAAATAAGATAAAAACTAATAAATTCGAAAGAAGTTAGATTAAGTTTTAATGTTGAATTTTGATTATTATCTATATCCCCATATAGAAAGAAGAAATGGTTGCTAGAATAATTCTCATAAAGACATGAATATTGTTATGGTTACGTTGTAGAAACTAGTGGGAATCTAGAAGGAAGCAGGAATTGTAAGTTAGCCAGGAGCTTTAAAACCTTTACAATCAAATATAAAGCTGACTAATCAATAACGAAACTCCAAACAGCACTTTTAAGGGCCATGTAAATTAATGTGGTAGTCAATGCTTCGGCGCTGTTGTCTTTATGAAGTGGGAGCATAACACCTCGCTACTCGTTAGGCAAATATGCATTTGATTTATAAAAGAGGGCCTACGCTATCATAATGATCATAAGCTATATTATAAAAAAAGAGGTGCTCAATCTTATAAGCACTAGTAAAGTAGTTCATGGCTGCACGAATTTGCTTACTTTGGTAGTTAGGTTGGATTTTTATACTGGTATTCGGGTCTGAATATCACACTAGGATCACAGAATAAGATATCGGATAAGATTGCTAGACAGTTCCCAGAACCTAAACTTATTGAGTCTTCCTGTGTTTATGTAGGTAGAGTAAACGGGTAATTTGTTGAAGGTGTATACAAAATCAAAGGGAATTCTGACGTTTCTCAACAGAATAGACTGCAGACTACCTATCGGAAAGAGTGGTAGTAGATAGTGTTTATATAGTAAGGTCTGCATCACATCGGATTTCTAAAGACGAAAAACTTCCAAAGCAAAGTGTGTTCACTGTTCCTCCCACTGCAGTCTACGACTCACAGTTGAAGTCAAATTTCAGGTACTATACTCATACAGAATTATTAACTCCTTAACTCAACATTGGAACGAAATAGTTGTAGCATAGGATCTGTATGGAAGTCATTGCTTTTCTAAAATTTTGAAGCACTTGGAATGCATATTTTGGGTTTTCGATACTGTTACACACATCAATGCTGAACAGTAAGTTCCTAAGGCTGAGTGATTTTGTCTTGGATATCTCCATTGAATTCCACTATGATTGTTCGGCTTCCAGAAATTCTATCATTTAATGCAAGTCCATTAGGGTACATGACAGACATAGGGGGATAGTGTCCTTATGTTAGATTACTCGCTTGTCCTTTTGAAATTGTGAAGTGACATATTAGACCTATGTCTCCTGAAAAGTCAATAAACTGGATTTTTTCGAAGTCAATTATGATTATTGTTCCTCACAGTCCAGTTGGTCACATTTATGACACTATGAAATGTCACATCCACTTCGATGGTAGAGGTTTATATTTGCAGGACTTCAGATGAACAACGATTTAAAAAACAAAACTTAATATCATAACCTTGGATATTATGGAATTACTATGTAAAGATAGCCACATGTACATATCTACAAAAGGAATTATTCTTGGTTCTTCTGCTAATAGGTGGAGTCTATCATTATGGTAAAGTCTGGTTACGCGTGTTCTGAAACCTATCAAAGGCAGATATGTATGTATTTTTGCTATTGTCCTAAACCATTTCTGTCAGAAAAATTTGTTTGCTAATGATCCTTGCGGGTCCTCGGGAGTATTTAAAGTAATGGGAAAAAACTTGGTGGAGAGCATACACCAATTCATTTCCAAGATTTGGTCGGAGGAAAGTATGCCTGATGAATGGAACCTCAGCATCATTTGCTCGATCCACAGGAAAAGAGACCCTCTAAACTGCGCCAACTATAGAGGCATCAGTCTTCTTAACATTCCATACAAGATCCTGTAGGCTGTATTGTGTGAGCGCCCGAAACCATTTGTCAATGAGCTGATTGGCCCCAATCAGTGCGGTTTTAGGCCCGGTAAGTCCACAACCGACCAAATGCTCACACTACGGCAGATCCTAGAGAAAACCCAAGAAGTCCAGATCGATACTCACCATATTTTTACCGATCTTAAGGCCGCATACGACAGCATTTATAGAGACGAGCTATACAGAGCCATGTCTAAGTTTGGCATCCCTGCCAAATTCGTCAGATTGTGCAGAAGGACGACGTAGAACGTTCGCTACTCCACGAAGGTCGGAAACAATCTCACCGGAAACTAGGGAAACTAGGTATATCTGAAGAAGGACATTGGATTCTCTATAGATTCTGCGATAAGTCCAGTGAAATCCAAGAACATGTTCTGGGGCACTGACCCACTAAAGATTAACATACTTGGGCAAGTACCAATTATCAGATGAGGAAATACTGTCACTAGAGCTAACTCTTATCCTAAGTTTCTTGAAGGAAACTGGATTCGAGAGAGTGCACTAGGACAACATTTTTCCGGCGTAGTAAGAGTACATTACCCTCAAAATGATTTCGAAAGGAATCCTAATGCAAGGGGATCTCTAATGAGGGCATGTATGTACCACTCCAAAGTGTTAGCTAGGGGCACAATAGATCAACAGGTCGCAGTGGAACATACTCCTTCTTCAAATAATAATAAGATAGTATTGGTTTGGAAAATCAGTCCCTGAGAACTGTTTTTGGCAAATATTTTTTTTTAGATGATGGACAGAATTAATTTCTGTTTTATCACTGCATCTTCTGCTATAGTCTTCGTGAAATACTTAAAAATGGTTAACATAAATTTCACCATCACAGTGGCTAGTAATGACTTTAGAGATGGTCCGTACATGATCCCGGCTAAGCTTAACCAGGGAAAGCAGTCCAACCTTGTTGTACATAGCCGGCTATTTACTAGTAATGTAATAGTAAACTTACTATCGTCAATAGCCTTATTCTTACTTAACTTACTACAGAGCTATGAATACCCATTGTAAGAAAACTTTAATAACCAATTGCCTACCTACCTACACATAGTCCCATTCGTAAACCTTTCTGAAAAGTTATTTTGATTCTTGAAACCTTCACTCATTATCAATTTCCTTTAAAAAGAAAATAATCCCTCGGTTGGGAAAATTTCTCAAAGCAATAAAGGTTTTTCTAAGAGCCACTAGAAGTGTAGATTATAGTTTCAGACATTCGGCACAAGTAACAACGTCTTGATTCGTTGCTTAAAAAAAAAAGTGCTGTACCATATTTCTTTCATCGTTTTCCGCTTAACTAATTAAAATTAATTTGCAAATTTTTCTTCTCTTCTTCCATTACAGATTCGAATTCTGTAAGAGTCATCGCATGAAAACATCCTCGGGGAATTCCTTCCATCTAGTAAATAATAAAAAAAAGGAAAAGCAGCCATTTACAAGGACTTCCAAACAAAACTCCCAATAGACAGGATCAAAAGATAAGGGAACGACTCTCCCAAATAAAACAGGCAAAAGGAAAAAAACAAAAAATAAAAAAAAAAAAACACTCAACAACGAAAGGAACTCAAACTTTATTCTAATAAAAAAAGGAAACGAATAAAAGAATACAATAGAAATAAACAAGAATAGAAACCATAATGCAAGGAAAACATTTAAAATTTTCTTTGGAACGAAAATCGTTTAGATTTTCCTCGAGAGATACTTGATTGCGTGCGGCACAATCGTCGTCCAGTTTTCTCTGTTTCCTATTTTTTTTTTTTTTTTTACATTTTGTATGTACAAGTATATTATAAAAATTTCTAAACATCCTTTTTCGCCGCGCTATCACTTGTAAATTCTTGTTCGTTTGTAAATTTTTTTTTTTATCCCCGGTTTTCGTTGTGCTTTCTAATTTTCTTGTCGGCGTGTGGATGAAAATCAAATCCAAAGGAGAAGCAAAAAAAAAACAAATTTTGGAATCAGAACTAAAGCCTTGAAGGATTATTTTTCGGTTTCTTTTGGAAAGATTTACAAGAAAGCATATATTTTAATTGGCAACAGATACACCTAGTCTAAAAGGCCAAGCGGATTATCGATTTGACACAAAAGGAAAGCAAAAACCAACAAAAACAAAACATAAATGGATTTAGAAATACAATCAATAATGCGACTCATCGCTGGTGTCCTCATTTTAGTGACGCTCTTCTCAAAACTCACTTCCGGACAAATTGATTGGGACGACGATGATGACCCAGGTAAGTCCTTGTAATAATCACTTATAAAAAGGAAAGAAAAACTATTTTCATTTCTATTAAATGACAAACAACAACGGAATGGAAAAAATTATTCAAACAAAAACAATGCATATTGCAAAATGTTGCTCCAAGGGTAAATGACACAACAAGAGTGCAAGAGTATCAACAAAGCTTATGTATGTACATTCTAGGAAGAGAGTAAGATCTTCAATTAGGAAACAAAAAATTACTTTAAATAAGCGTCAGCGTCAGCGCCTCCATTGTCCTTCACTCGAGTGCACTACACAATGGAAGGTGGAAGCAGCTTTTCGTTTGCTATACTAGGTATGGGAAAAAAAAATGAAAAACAGAAACCTTCCACGATAAGTAGGTATTGTTCGTCCATGCATATACATACATACATACATCTATACAAATTTGTACATAGCTGTCTTCTCTCGTCCAACCTTCTCAAACGTTCAACATGAACAAGGACCATGTCAGGCAAATGTTATACCTGAAGTGAATGTTTGCATAAACACACACAAATACACAGCCTTCACCCCCAATCCAAGTATGCAATTTTTATCAGGTATGTTTTTCTCCAACACGCTTAGTACGGGGGTGGAAAAAAAATAAAAAAATACAAACTGCTTCGGAAGGGTGAAGAAAAATGTTTACATTTGAGTTGAAATGATCTTCCGTTGAACTTTTGTTGAAACTTCTCGGTTTTGTAGCTATGTTTTAAACTTATATATGTATAGACTTGCAGACCCCGCTTTCAAGTAGTTATGAAGTTGGAAAATAATCAAACAGGCTAAAAGTGTCACATTTTACTTTAAGAAGCATGAGACACCTCAAATAAAGTAGGGACACTATCAAGGTCATCTTATTCGCATATTGGAAATGCATGAGTATAAGAATTTACTAAATATTTCGATTTGGTGGCGTATGAGTATTATTTCGAATTCAGTTTCATGTTTCATTTTTTTTTTAAATAAATTCAGCATCGCCTTTTTAAAGTGATTTGAGCATACGACTTCGTTGCTTCGAATATTCGAGAGAGTGACATTCTCGTCCAAAGGATAAAAGAATTCAGCGACTTTCCCGCGCTGACCCAGTATAGGACCTTGTGCCATATACCCGCCACCAGTGCTGCCACTTTTCAATTAGGAAAAAGTAGTATACTAGATTTGAGAATTTGATAACCTATAACAACCTCAAAACTTTAGTAGAATCGAAATCCTGCGTATGATATCTGGCATCTTAAGAATTGGTAATGGTTCTTGGAGTTTGCATTTTTTTTTTAATATGATATCATATGCAAAGTTTTGTACTTTATAATCAGGTTCCCCTAGGATATTCATTAGCACTAGGTACCATAGTGGGCACGATGCCTAGGGAACCTTCACGGTCAGAAACCTGAACCAATTCGCGCTTATATTTAATTTCAAGCAATGGCTGAGTATGGTAATGAGTAATATCCTCTGCGTCATGTAGGTCATCACAATACCTACATGTGTCCGTGTTCGTCAAACCTAATCTCATGTCGTGCTTTCTCTGAAGGGAAGGGCCAGAGAGTATCCCTATCTCCAAATTTTTACCGATCCAACTTAGGTTACAAGGCCTTAGAAACAATGCGCTCTTCTAAGTTTGACCATCTTAGGTCACCCATATTGATGATTTTATTGAGAATAATTCTCTTAGCCATAGCCATTGGTGGTCTAATGCCTTCAATTGTAACATTTACCAGAATCTCCGCTCCTTATTTGGCCAGTATTTTTTTAGCGAACGTAATGCCTTGAGCATTGTGCGACAACTCCTGACTAGTTTAAATTTAGTGATGTAGCACTCTAACGCCTTTAGAGCAGCCTGATTATCAATGTAGATGGCGATATTCTTGTTGGATATTGATCCCATCTCAAGTAGTTCCACAGATTTGAATATGAACAGACCCTCTGCATGTGTCTGGAAGCCTCAAAGCCACATGTAGGCCTATATGTATCTCTCGAATATATGCCTGAACCCATACCCTCACTAGTCTTGGAACTACATATATGAATTGAAATTTCGTTTTCAATCGAAATTTTTTTCCCTTGGCAATCAGGGTTCATTACTTCGTAGAGTATGTCGAAGTCGAGTGTATCAAGACTTTCATCCGCTTCGTCAGGGATGTTGGGGAATTATCCTTTAAGAATAGAGCTGGGACATAGCTGGCTAATTTTGAATAGCCCTGCGTTAGTAAGACGAAGACGCACTGTTAACTGCTTGTAATTTTATTTGTAGATCCAGTGGTAAAAGATACATAAATTCCTCGAGTGCAGCCGTGGGCGTAGTCCATAGAACACCAGGGATGGCAATGCAGGCAGTTCTTTTAACCCTGATCAACATATCCCATGCATTCTTCTTAATCGTAGCCTTCCCCAAAGAAGAACATATGAGGCATATGTAAGAATGGGTTGGACTACCATAATGTATAGCCACTCCATCATTGCCGGTTTCAAAGCCCACTTTTTCGGCTGTCCTCTTGCAAATAAAGAGAGTATTGTGGGTCTTACGGACTCTTTCTTGAACGTTAAGTTTCCAGTTTAGCTTTATATCCAGTACCGTACCAAAATATTTTGCGCGATCCTAGACGGAAAGCTTCACTCTAGCGAACCTAGGCAATTTGAGTTTTGAATTTCCTGCTAGAGAGTACTAGTTCTGTTTTTTCCGGATTGACATGAAGTCTACACTTTTCAGGCAATTTTCCGAGCATATTAAGGGCTGATTCCATCATTTCGCTCATTTTATCTGAGAATCTAAAGTCACCACATCATCCTTTAAGTATATCGTCTATGACAAGAACCCAGAGAAGGGGAGAGATAACCCCTCCCTGGGGGGTGGTGTCTCTAGTAATCAATATCCTTACTGAACTATGTCCGAGAGTGGAATTGATATTTCACATGGCGAACATCTTGCAAAGCCAATTGGTAATGATGTGCTCTACATTTATCTTTTCCAGCTCTTTCTCTCCCCTCCTACGTAATTAAAAGCCCCTTCAATAACTAAAAAGGCAGCTAGTGCGAATTTCTTATGCTGAAATTTTTGTCTACTACTTCATGTAGAGTTGTTTCTACCGATTTACCCTTTAAGTATGCGTACTGAACTTTCCATAAATCTCCGTCGCAACACTTGCTTGTCGAGAAGCCTTTCAAGTATCTTGAGGAGTCTTTCGCTGAAGTATGTCCTGGTTACCTGCTTTGGGTATAAATACCACCCGCACTGCCAACCATACCATAGGCACGTAGCCTAACCTTGATCAATTTATAAAAATTTCCGTGATCCTGTTTATAACCTTCATTGAAGCCTTCTGCAGCATAGCAAGCAGGATGTCGACAGGGCCTGGGGCTTTGAATGGTCCGAAAGACATTCTAACACATCGGAGTTTCTTCCATATGATGAGATGATCTACGTCTTCTTCTATTGATAAGCAGATTTATCAAAATGCACATTAAGTGTTGAAACAGTTGGTGTGCTACTTCCTGGCAAATGAGCTTCAACTAGTGTTTCTAAAACTACCTCACTACTTTCTGCCCACTATCCATCAGATTTTCTAATGCAGCTGGGAATTGCCTCGTCTTTTGCCATCATTTTGGTTAGACTAGAAGCTTCACCAGTATCTGCAATCGATTCACAGAATAGCTTTTTATATTCCTCTTTATAAAAATGTCTGACCTGCTTTCTCTTAGAGTTTATCTCCTTGTTCCATTACAGAGGTTGAGATCTCTAGGCAGAAAATCTTGGCAGACTTTTCGTATGCCACTTAGTAATATTTAGAGTTCATATATGATCATAGTCCAGAGCAGCGGGGAGAGCACGCCTTTTTGTGGGCATTTTTGACTTTTGATGTTTTAAGCGAGATCCACTCCATTCTACCTAATTGTATTTTTCTGCTTTGCAGATTGTTAAATAACAAATTTATAGTATCAGTATAGTAAGCGCTGTTATAGGCTCTTTGTATATCGATAAAAACGCAGAGGGCAATTCCTTTTGCAGCCATTGTATTGTTGATTTGTGTTACTAGGCTGTGGATGGCAGTCTCAGTTACGAATTAGTTTAGTACAGTTTATTTTTCGATTTACCTTGTTGGCATAAACCTTTGACTTAACGTAACCCCGTAAAAAGAAATCGAACGGCGTTAAATCGCATGGTGGTCATTCGACCGGACCATTTCTCGAGATTACACGATTCGAACTTCCCCTTCAATATGTGGCATGTGGCACCATCTTCTTGGAACCACATATCACTGATGTCAAGTCCATCCAATTCTGCCCAAAAATAGTTTACCAACATGGCACGAAAGCGAACTCCAATGACCATAACATGGCTATCATTTTTATTGACGAAAAAATACTGTTCAATCCCATCTCCGGCATAAAATCCACACAACAGGGTCACTTTTTGTGGATGCAATGGAGTCTCTTATCTTGAAGCATATGTGGGTTTGTTGCGCTCCAACAACGCATTTTTTTTTTCAAAAATGAGCTGAAAATGATTTTTCGATGAAATTCAATATTTTCTTCAAACTTTTGCAGAGCCGAATCGGAGAAGTTTCAGCGCTTCAAATGATCAAGAGACTTTAATTCTGAATTAAATTGATCTTTTAAGGGTGTAGGCCAAGATTTTCAAGTAAAATTCGCCACAATGTGGGCTGAGAGATTCTCATTTTCTGTGTACGGCGTGGAATCGACTGATTTGTCTCATTTTGAAATGAAACACTTACCGGCTGCGATATTTTCGGTATATGGTAGTGAACATGTTTATTTGAATTTATGTACAGCACCCACAGCCTGTCTGGGGGAGGATTATTACGCTCTTAAAGTTACCGGTGATCGGTCGTAATTTTCAAAAATTTCCAAACGTTGCTCGTTAAAAAAATGTAGAGCTTGACTGACGTTTTGGCATTGACATATCATAAAAAAATTGAAGAGTGCGTTTTGAAAAACTCTTTATAAATATTTCAGAGCGCTACCGAACAAAGTCGATTGTAAACTTCATACTCCAATTTAACCGGTACTCCATCCTCATCAATGTCGATGAATCAAGAGTATCTCAATCGTATTTCTTAGCGGTATACACATGCACATGTTATATTAGTAAGTATAAGCAGCCAAGAATAGCTCTTCTTTCGTTAAAATTTATAAGGGTTTATACTACCTACATCCATACAATGCAATGAGTATCGCAACTTTTTAAATACAAACAAGTAAACAAAGTAAATCCTTTAAGTCAAGTCCATGTTTTATTTTTAGCTCTGCTTTCCATTTTTAATTTCTTACTCGCAGACATACATTGTTATCCTTGTAACAAAAGTCTGCTACACAAAATTACATTGCACTCATTTCGAAAGAGGATAATTGCAATGCTACGACTTCAGCTCCATTGAGTGCAGGAATGCCTGACTTTCACTAAAGTCTTTCAGTTTCATGCTCCTGTATCTGGGCAAATGTAAATAATTTTAATTCCACCAACCAGTATGGTGACTCACAGCCCCAACCACGAGACTTAATGGTGTACAGTGTATGTGTGGAATCTAACTGTTGCGTGTTATTAAAAATTTCGCATTGTTGTATATTCCTTCATCCTCGCATTGGCCGTGTCTGGGTTCCGTTTCAACTCCTGGGTGTCATATACAATTTTCAGTTGAAGAGAATTATTAATGAAAATCACGCGACCTAATAAAAATGAAATTTGAATTCGGGTGTAGTTAAAGTTGTGTACATATACTCTCGAGTGTGCATGTCATATTAGGGCCCCAAGTTGATGACGGACCATTGACCGTGGGCTTGCGGGGGTGCTTTTAGAAGTCAACACGTCGCACGTGGGCGAGTGACAATTACTAACGACGCGATAGTAAATGCCATGAAGCGTTCATATGTGGACGATGGGGTGGTCATTTGCCTTGCTATCAATTTGAGGTGTGTGTGTGCTGAATTGTTTGACTGTTCATTGGCAGCAGGGGGACATCGTGGTGGAAGATATTTCTGTGTTGCGGTCATTTTTGACCCCAGATAAGCTTTATTACTTTTGGCATGGCTTTTGTGGGCTTGATAATTGGGCTCACAGTACTTAGATGGTTTTATTTGGACAACGAAACGCGTTTTTTGTCACTCAATTTACTGTGTGCTGCCAATCGATGGAGGCGGTGAATACATACATTTTTTAGGAGTGACAATTGATATGTTGGTTTGTGTCCAAAAATGCACCGTCATTATGTTCTTTGGGCTTCAGTATGAATAATTATAGTCGAACTAACGAATAATGTCCATCATCATTAGAAGGGAAGTATAATGTGATAGGAGGCAGTATAATGAGTTTGAGGTTCATGGGTTCAATGGTTTGACAAGAGTTAGCCAAAATCATTTGGGACAGCTCATTAGTAGCAAAGGTCAGTACAAATCTCTTCCTAAAAGTGAATGAAAACTGATTTATTAGAGGTATATAGATATATACATATGTACATATGTAATTATTGAAGAGTCTAACAGTGATACTCCTGGGTCACCCAGGTATTCAGACCTTACATGGTTGGTGTGTAGTTCGGAGCAGGGGTGAGTTTCAAAGAGAAGAGTTTGAAACCCTTGTTCTGCAAGCTAAATTGCGAAGACATTGCCTTTGATATCGTACTGAACGAGTTCCCAGGCTTTGTTGATGAAAAAAATTAGCTTTACGAAGTTAAGATAGTTCCAGACTTGTTCAGAGTTGACATAGCCAGGAACAGCCATTAAAGCGGATTGTATGTCAAAAATGTATTGTACCATCCGAAAGGGTCAGATTAGTCGTAGTTATGGCCGAATATATCCCCAGTTTGCACTCTCCATTTCGGTACCATATGTGTAACAGGTAGGACCAAATATCGCAGTCTTATTTTCGCACGCTGTAAGGTCTGGTAAGCAGTAAGGATGGTGGAGCTTGAAACTATCCAACGAGGGGATTCTCCTGACTTAAATTTCAGAATGTGGTGAATTTTTATGGCACTAGTGACTTAAATAATTGTAGTTTTCACAATCTGTTACATTACCTTTCTTTGGGAACTTGACAAACATTCATTTCCCCCATTCTTTAGAAAAAGATTGACTGTTGCAAACCTCCTGGTTGAATGGAAGTCATAGCTCTGCTCTTACTGCGGGCTAAACTTTGTAAAGATCTGCGGAAAGGTCATCAAGTCTTACCGCGTTATTTGTCTTAACTATTTCGGGCTTCAGATAACTCTTCTTTGATTTTGAAGAAAACCTTCGTCCCTTCATACTGCTTGAAGCATTGGATATAATTCTTCCTGATCCAAGTGAGAGTCCTTGTTAAGTTTATGAACTAGTGTGGTCCGAAGATATTCTATTTCTTTTGAGTAAAGAATTTTAGCTCCGTTCACCGACATAATGTGATAATGTGTTACAGATATATGGATATATTCGTTAGAAAGCCTTGGGACTAGATAAAGAACACCAACAGTTTATCCTGAGGTAATATTGCTTAATACAAAACACAGCAAACACTAAACAACAATTGTTAACGAGTTCCAAGAATGTAAAACTTTCATATTCTGGACAACAGCACTCTCTGGATAATATCCCATAAAACCAAAGTAATAACCAGTCATGCACATGTGCATCATTTTAGCAAACCGAAATTATGCATCGCAATCCTTTCGTCCATGCTTTACGTACATCACACATCGCCAACAACGAAAAGGACCACAACAATGTCTCAAAGTACCCATAAACCTAACAAAAATACACATTCAATCTTCGCCGGAAAGCAAATTAATATCAACTGGAAACTAAAAGGCGCAACGGAATCATATTTATATGATCCTGCACGATGCGATGAAGGATAATTCCCCCTTTGTGTATGGCGTTGTTGTTTGCCCACATAGTTATTTCATTGTAGGAATAAACCGTTTTCCCACACCGTTAAGCCGTCCAATCCCCGCTAAACCATTAACAATGTTTGATACATTCACCCAGAGCGGAGTACTGGAATTCTCCAAATATTTGCGTTTTTATTACTAAAGGATAAAAATTGAAAGGAGTACTATAAACCCGACTGAAGAGAAAAATACGAAACAACGGAAAACACTCAGTGAAAAGGAACGGGATGTATGCTTATATGTGGCTGTCAAAAAAGCTACATCGAACAATGGCAGAAGGATATGCAGAGTGCATGGCTGCTGGTATAAGGATAACAATACATTGTTACAATGTTTTTGATCATTAAAAATTATTCTTCCTTTCCAGGACAATAGTGTGCGATACATTCTGTTGCTGGGTGTTGTTGTGCAAGGAAATTGGCAACGACCATGGACGTCGTCGTCTTCTTGTAGTCTTTCTCTCCACTTGAATGGCCCAAGGGTGAAACCTTCTCCCACACACCCATTAGACCCACTCATCGTCTCGAGTTTGTTTTTGTATACAACTCGTGTCTATATGGTTGCACATTCTTACTTAGGACAAGGGACATGGCACAGCAAAAACTGAAGGATTGAATGAAGAGTCCTGCTGATGCTCTTGTTGTTACTTTTAGTAGGTACGGTTTGAGCAGTTGTCGTAGTGCTGATATAAAGTGAACAATGTGTTTGCCAAGGACTCATATATTTGACAATTAATAATGAAATCACCTGTGACACATCGGGCTCCGGTGAATGAGGGTGTATTGTTTGCAACAATGGCTCAGAGTGTGTATATTATTTGCCTGACTACCATATTGTCTTTTCTTTTTGTTTTCGTTTTTGTTTTGTTGTTTTTTTTTTTTTTTTTTTTTTGATCCTATTAGATTTTTGCCGACCAGCATTGAATGGATATTATCGAGTTTGCTACAGCTACGTGTTAAGTCATGTGGAACATACGGAGCAGTTATTGGATTTTAATAGACTTATTGAATAATCGGTGAGATAAGATGAAGGAGATTATTGGCCTAGTTAATTAAATAAAGGCTCATAAATCATGGGCTTATCTGTAGATAGAATTCAATTAGGAAGCTCGAAGTTTGTGGGCGATGTTATGATGAATTGTAGGTGATTGCTTCTTGTCCTTCAATAGACATATCTATGTATTTCAGACGAGGGTTTAATGAACAGTAATTGGAATCGTTCTCAAGTCTTAAAACGTGCGCATCTTGTCAAATGTATACCATATGAGCAATGACAGACAGTTCTTTTTTTTTTGTTATGAGTTACTTGTTGTTTTGCTGACTTTGGAGAAAGTTATTGAATTAGTTTGATACGTTGCCGAGAATCCAGACAGAATTGACTTAAAAAGCATCAACCAACGAGACGAAAACAACTTACATAAGTAAATACATATACAATGTATGTACATCCACTTTCATGACACAATACCCTTGACTCGAACGGAGGGTCACAGAGACATTGAGTAGCAGAAGAGACATATTAAAAGAAATGAGTGCCTTTCACGTCTCTTTCTGACATCTCGGACCGAGCATAACCATGCATTGAAGAAATGTGGAGAGCGACGAAAACCCCATTCCCTTTGCAAAAGAAAAATTTGTGGCATAAGTTTAGTAGTTAACAGAAAACAGAATAAGGATATAAAAGGTCAGAACTGAATAGAAGTACTGCAACATCCACGATAAAAGTGAAAAAATGCTGCAGAAGGAACAAGCGAAAGATGTAGATGCAGAAGTAGTCACCCATCATTTCAATCAGAAGATTCCACACGACACTAAGTGAAAGCCTTGCAAAAGTCTTGACCAGTATACGGTAAACAAAGCTGGTTATGAATATTACCAAAAGATCAAATAAGTACATTTTAAAACATGGAGCTGATATTTTAAATAAAGGGGAAAAGGGATTTTCAAGAAAAAGGATCCTATATCTTGTAAGATCTATCGAGGCATATCCCTGCATAATGTCGCAAATAAGATCCTATCCAATGCACCGTATTTTTATACGTTCTTTTTGCAAAACACTAATCGGGACGTATGTATATGTAGTATGGCTTACGGCTCGGCAGATCGACGATCGGCCGTTAAGGTAAATCCTGAAAAAGAATATTCGACTCCATCAACCATCTTTTCATCGACTTCAAAGCCCCATATGATAGCATTCATTGTCTTAAACTCTACAAAGTGATGGCTGAATTTGATATCCCGACAAAACTGATCTAGCTTTGGCGAATGACGCTGAACGACACGAGGTACAATTTACAATTCGAAAACAGGTCCTTCGAACTATTCGAAACGAGTACCGGATTTCGGCAGGAAGAAGCTATTATTGGACTTCTTCAATCTCGTGCTGGAACAGACTGTGCGCAAGGTAGGTGTTAACATTGAAGGCATTATCTTCAAAAAATCTGTCCAGCTACAGGGGTACGTAAACGACATCGACATCATCGGTAGCTCCCAGCGCACCATCATAAAGGCTTTTACGGTAATCGAAGAACAGCCGAAATGAGTTGGCCTTGAAGTAAATGAGGACAAAACTAAGTATACGTTGTCAACAAACAAATTAACATCTGTCCACTGCTTAGAACTAGAAAATATTACTATTGTAACTTCGAAGTCGTTTAGGAGTTTACTTTACTTACTTAAGTGGCGAGTACATATCAACTTCACGAATGACATTGTGGAGATTCGGCGGAGACTTAGTCTAGGAAACCGCTGCTTAGCTTAGGAATCCGCTACTACTTCAGTTTGGCAAAACAAATGGGATCAAAACTCTTAATTCAGAAGACGAAATGCATGCTCTACAAAATATTAATCCTTCCAGTTCTGCTATATGGAGCCGAGTGCAGGACGATAAGCAGGAAAACAGATTGAACGCTTTCGAGAGAAAAAAATTATTCGTCTAACGGAGGAGAAGATACAACCGCGAACTCCATACGCTGTACCAAAATATAGATTAAGTCCAAAATCTAAAACACATCGATTGAGTGGACAATAATGTTCCAGCAAAGATGGTCTTCGAATCACTTGGTCACAGAATCACAGCGCTAAGTACTGATTCCATAAAATCTCTTCCAGTATGATGGAACGTTACCGAGGTAATCGCAATACGGTCAGCATGGTTTCGCATAAAATTCCTACCAAAAAAGTGGATCCCTATACTGACATACATAAGTACATAATATATAACGACAAAGTTGGTATGGTATTTACTTGTCCTATCGTTGGTGTTTTTCTTTTGAATCGCTATAAACAGACGGTTGGTCATTACATCTTATCAATATAGTTACGGAAATTATGATTTACATAATGTACATTTGTTTGGAATTATATACTAATTAGGCGCATTATTCAAAGTCCAACATACATCTCGAAATCAGATTACCTTTGCTCCAACAAATAATTCTTCCCATTTTAATTGTTTCACAGCGAAAGCCTTACCATTATAAATTCTGCCTTAAAATGAAATCCAAAATTAATTGATTTAATCCTTAACTAAATTCACAAAGAAAACCGCATAATGTCTGGTTGGAAGAATATCACAACTCCTGTTGAATATCAAATTGCCTTTTCCAGAAAATTACTTAAGACCTGGCCTAATCCTGTTTCGGACAGTTTTAAAATCAAAAGAGATCTGGTGTACACCAAAGAATGAAAAAGAAAAAAGTTTTTTTTTTAATAAAATTTAAAATTCCAAGGTTTAAGTTGACTTTCAAAATACATACATTACTCTATCCGCACCCATATACATACATACTCTGTACGTACACTCTTACCCACATAACTGCAACATCCTGCCCACTTAGAGTCAGTGGTTACCTCCTAGTTTGTTAACCGTAAATAATTGAAATGGAAGAATCGTGTAACGGAGAGATGACGATAAGCATTTTTGTCGAAAAGTTGTATTCTTTCTTTTTTTTTCAACTGAAAGCACACAGAATGAAAAGCAACCAAGGATTAGAGGAATAGTATACAACGCACCTCTGAACATGAACGGAATGACAAGAGAGGACACAAGAATATACAATTCTGAGCGTTGTTGAATAATCTTTATTTAAATTTTAAACAATGCTCTGCTAGTTAGAATTCTTTTGCAGTAAAGAAAATTTTAACTTAATTCTACCAAATCCTTTTATGGCCACAGCTTAAGCTTTAAATCTGAAAAAAAAATACATACAATCCCATTAAACAACGTATGTATGCACGTGTTAAAAAAAGAGAAATATTTGGTAAGATTTAGGTATTATTGTTGAAGGGTAATTTAAATTCCAAAACAATGACTGAATGTTAAAGGAGTGATCACCATAAAGCACTAAAGCCAACTTTACAGAACATTACTTAAATGTCGAGAGTTATGTACGTCAGTATCGCGGTTCCTGGTATAGATCATCTACATTTATCACGATCTACATTGTGTAAAGATAAATTCGGAATTGAGATTGAACTAGATACATCCTGTGTTAAATAAGGTCAGTCTTTCTTATATTTATATATGTATATATATTATATAAGGCTTAGGACTAAAGTATAGTAGTCCAACGCACTAACCACTTGTCACGGCACCCGGGGCATTAAATAGTCAATTTATTTTTCATTTTACTAACATGAATAGAATGTTGCTCTATCTGGCACAAATCAATTAGTAGCGTTTGAGCGATTGTTGTATAGTTTAGTTTCTATACAAATGAAAGAACTAATCTCAAATTCCTGTCACAAGTAAAGACACCATCCACGGAGTAATGAAACCGAATTCACGCGAATTTTAACCCAGTGCATACGAATTTTTTGATCCTATTTTTTTCTCATTTCTAAACCGAAAAATGTTGTATATACTTAGTTGTAAGTTAAAATCTACCACTCGCCCTATATCCTGACACTACAAGGGTATAAATAACACCTGAAACGTGAGTACATTACATATTAGTGCAAACACACATTACATAAAAGTAAAAGCTTCCTTCCTTCCCTTATTTAATTTTAATTAGTACTACTGTACACATACATATGTATATACTTACATCACATGTTGGCAGAGGGTTTGCATTTTGCCAAAATCAAGTTGCTCGCATTCTAAAGTTAATCAAAACATTTGGTTCTCTTTGAAATGTCTTCTGGAATAATGGGCTTTGTTTTCTTCTCTTCGTTACTTGTTTTCTTGTGATTTACATCAGGATTACAACTATCCATTCTATTAAATCTTTACTTTGCTTGTTTTAGTTTTGTGGTGATCAATAACTTCTTGAGGCTTCTTTTTGATACCAAAGCAAAGTTGTTTTGTCCTTTGAATGTCTTTAAAGTTGTCAACTACTGGAGAAAATCCTAGACCTTACCAACATTACACGTACATACCTAGGTACTTATCTAAATAAAGTTTCAAGAAATATAGAACCCACTTTTCCTAATGAATATTTATCCAAAGCACTTCTATATAAATATAGGTTTATAAAACCTTCAAAGCTTCATTTCATATTAACACGGCAAAAACCATTTCCATACCTATACACACCTTAAAGCTCTCTGTGTGCCACATCCTCTTAAGTGAAACCCCAAGCAGACCTCTATTCTATTTATAATTTCAATATTTCTATAATCCCAATCACAAATGGAATTTCTAATTTGAAATGAAATCCATTCAACACTACATTTATTATTATCAATTCTCAACAGAATTCCCCTTTCGAATCAAAGTGGACCTTCTAACTTTCAATATAAGAGCCCGGAGCCCTCAAAATTCTTCTTCTCACTCTTTGCGTTTAGTTTGATTCGAAACATCTTCAATCTCTCCATCACTCACACAAAGGAAGAAAATTAAATTAACTAAAACTTTATCTCAACTATTAAACTTCAATCGAGTAGTGATTTCTATTTTACACTATCTTATCATTCTCCTTCCACTGAGAATTTGGTCCAAGGACTGCCTACTTACTGGGGTCTTTTCGAAATTCACTTCGCACAAGAACGAACATCTCTATTGAATAAAGGACGTAATACATTCCCAAATCCTAAGACAATCCAACCCCAAACCCGAACGTCAATTATACCGGCGCAATGTGAATGTAGAGGAAGCTGCAACCCTCATCTATTCATCCATTCAAGTTAGGCTTCATCCTAACCCATTTTGATATTCCAAAGATTGTTTTGCCAACAGGGAATTGAGTTAGTTTTAGAAAATTTCATTTTCACATTCGTTCACAACCACTTGTCTGTCTGTTCGTCCTGCTACCCATTCGTCTATATACCATGACCATGCATCAAAGTGAATATATGGAATCCAGAGACCAGCCACGTCATGGTCACTGACTTGAAATCCACTCTGTGCTGGTGTGCCATATTCTCGATTACTGTCCATATCTGTAGTGCTAATTTCCAAAAGTGCACTACTGACTCTCTGTGACGGCGTGTGTATATCTGTGTGTTGGTGCCTGAGCAACAATTGCCCTGTATGATATTGTATAAATATTTTCCATGAATATTTAAATATTAAATCGAGCTTGAAACTTTGGATTTTCCCCCAAATTACACTCTGACGCCGCAGACAATGCCAGGGCCCATGTTGTCGCAAGGGGGCATATGGCGTACATACATAGGATGTCGCCTATATGGGATATCCTACTCTAGTCATCATCATCATCGCCATCGTCATCGTTGGCGTCGTCGTCGTTGTCTGTCGTCATCATCATTTTCCGAGAAAGTGGAATGAGTTTTAGCAGTACCACATACCCACTGTATACCTGCTATACACTCACCCTTACGAGGATTGACATCAAAATTCCAACGTAATAATACATACTCCCAATTCATTCATTTATGATCGTCTTCCCCCTCCCAAATGAGGATGACCTCATGCATTACTAATGCCTTGAGTGTTATATTATTGCATGTGGAAGGCGAACGGACATTCCATGTGGAAGGTGGTGTCCTCTGATTATGTCCCAAATGTGTCCACAGAATGAGAGACGAAAGAGATTATTGTTGTATAAAGTTCGCGAATAGATACCCTAAAAATGTTTAAAGGCACAACAGTAGGGCAAACAAATTCGAGCTTTAACAAGGTTTTTACTTGTGTCTGCTTTCTACTGATAAAGATTTACCTCAAACATGAGTTATTCTTAAACGTGTATTATATCTCATTGCAGTAGTTACCCTGAAAGGATTTAGTTTCTTTGTGGATATGGTATTCACTTAGATGCAATAGAATGTGGCTTGAAAGCTACTAGACTCACTCGAAGTTGGAGACATGGTTTACTCTAAATGGCACACGGAATACTTCAAAGCCGCTTTCCATAAAGTCGTAAAAGTTGCTTCGATACTTAGTCAAGTGAACCAAATCTGAATATAGGCTTTACCTAGAGACTTGAAGCCTAATACTGTGGTTGAATGATCGAAAACACCATCGAGTCCCTGGAAACATAATTTGTAAAAAAAGAAAAGCAGTTTCTAACTTCGGTCTCTACTGTCGCTGCATGATTTATTCAATTTTCAAAATGGGCTTAGCCTCTCCAAATTTTGAAGGGCTACAAATTTGGAACACTTTTTAATGAAAATTAAAAGTACACTATGGATTAAATGGGCATTAACGAACTGATTTTGAGTTATAAATCATCAGCACTCTACATCGCTTCTGAACTTTAACGCAGCATTTGCAAGAGTCTCTTCAAAAACCTCCTGAAAAGTCTCTTATCAAAACTAAAACTTCATATTGAACTCGATTGTCTCAATCTTACAGTCTCAGCTGGAAGTCTTAAACTTCTAATATTCCATGGTACATATGTAACCTCTCAAACTTATTTTTGCACTCCATCCGTCAACGACATTACAAAGCCACAAACTTTACGTTCGACAAAAGTCAATTGGCGAACATGTCAGTCTCCCATCAACACTTTGAAAATCAATCTAACACCTATCGTCAAAATATCCTCTTGCTTAACATACTGTACATTTTCCCATTTGTATTTCTATGCATGATGAAGTCAAAATACCTCCCCTGGACCGTAACCATAAGAGGAAGTGGAGCATGCATTGAGAGATAGTACAGGCCAAATGCATTGCATTCGCATCAGACAAAGGCTGTCGCAATGCTTAAAGTTATTTACACAATTCCACGACTCCAGTTTGCCTGTGTGTATGTATGTCCTGCAATACTGATGCGACGATTCCGACTGTGTTTTGTTAAATTTTTATTTTCCAACTCTATCACTTGGAATACTCCCAACTACATGTACACGCTAAAATACAGATACACACGCGCGCACAACAGCCAAACAAAGTGGAACCACATTAATGCCGAGAAGCGAATTTCTATCGTTTTTGGAGATACATATTTACTGAAAGCTAAAAAGGATTCTGCGATTCGAGCATAGCATTTCTGTGCCCGTTTTATTGATTTAGCATTCGCAAGTGCTTCTGGTCTCATTCGCCGAGGATGCGCTCCCGGTGCACACAGTACACCCTAGTGTGGTATTGTGTTTTTAGAGAACTGGACTACGAAATTAACTGGTGCATAACTGTTACGGCGTTACCCAGGCGCCCTCGTTTAAAGCTTTCGCATACACACATTCAAACACTGAGGCGTTCATTCATAACCTAAACCACCCACTTAGTTAGGAAGTTTTCCAGATGTGTAATCCCAAGGACGACGGCTGGCACTCATCATGGTAAGTGTAGCGCGATGATGATTTTTGGAAAACACACAAAGACAGAGGAAGTTGTTTCGTCGTATGTGGGTGCACTCGAGCAGGCAGGATGACAGTCGGGGCAGCATTAGGAATACCTACCGAGGCTGCATTGTCAGGATATTTCACTTATATTACATTGGAATGTCACTGCTTTGTGTGGTTTCAGTCACTTGGGGGATTTAACTGCCTTTGTTCGTCCATGTATCCTGTGAAGTTTCCTCCTTCCCGAAAAATTTAAAATACGGATGAGAGAATGTGCAGAGGCAGCACTCTACTATCGAGGCTGGTTCGCAAATCCACTGTGAAATTTAAACGATAGAAGATTGCGATTTTGTGGTTTCGGTTATTTAATTGCGGACATTTTCGTGGTTTCCTTAGAAGATAATACGCTTGGGCTATGCGAAGGATTAGGTCTGGGAAAATTGATGGAGTGCTAAAGTAATGTGGTGGTTTTTTGGAAGTTTTCACTTGGATTTCTGGTAGAATTCTAATGAAGTTTTCCAGTTTCGTGCTTGACAGTTCAGTTGAATTGTTCGAGATAGTGGAAGGCGTCTAATCGAGTTTGAATTTGCTTTTATTGGCTTAATTCGCTTTGGTTTGGTTTTAGATGTATTGTTATGGAAATGATAAAGTTTTAAGGGTATAAACTGTGAATTTTTTACCCATTCTTTTTTTTCTAAACTCAGGAATCTACATCATTATACATACATATGTATGTACATATGTATGTAGATCCGAATATTGTAATCGATGTGCCATAAAAAAAACAGAATAATCGTTAAATCACGTCAGCCTTGATGAAAGGCTGTCATCCGCCATTAGACAACCATGAATTTATGACAGATTAGAATATATTAAGACACTGTAGTGACATTTGCATGTCAAAATATTCTCGAAAAAGTGATCTACATGCAAGGCTGCTTTAGCACAGGTGAGTTAAATATGAAAATAAGTGTCCTTTGGTTGGAAATTGTCTGATTTATTAGTTAGGTTCTTAGTCCCTGAATCTGAATTTACTTATACGCACCATTCAGTTCGGTTTCAGCAGAGCTCTCGGTATCTTTTTCTCTCCAGCTTTTATAGTAATATGTAAGATTATTCAGATTGTTCACTTGTACCGGCCAAATTTGCTTCTCACGCGTAATAATAGGCGTACTTGAGGTAGGTTATAAAAGTCCAGTAAATCCACTGACTCCTCTTTGACAGAGCTTTACGGACTATTTCAAATAAATTTTCAAAGATGGTACAATGTGTCGCTAACATGGCTGCGTAAGTTTTGGCATGATCTCACAGATGCAGCTAGCTTTAGAAAATACACATTTTTGGCATGGTTATTAGTGATATGTGCAGCATCCACAACACATACATACATAAACATACGTACAGTTAAGAATTTTCCTTACAAAACATGGAAGGAATTCAGAAAAAATATGTATTTGCAGACAGTGCTCTGTTTTATGTACCATTCCTCCATTCACATTGAGCGCATCTATTGGATAAGGTAGTCATAGATCGTTCTGCGTTTTAATGTTTAGGCATGATTTCTATTCATAAAATATTGTACTGTTCTTACTTGTTTGGTTATCGAGCTACAGTCTGTTCATCACACTACTTAAGACGACTATATTACTGTCTCCATTTATCGCTGCTTTTATCTATGCTAACTGCTTATCGTTTGATTTGAGTCTAATGACTATGCCTTCCAATGCTAGTAGCGCAATCTAAAAAGGAATCTAGTTTCTTATGGTCTAAGCCTTCTAAATAGGTTACATTGACGTGTGCTACTCACGTCTATAGTTGTGTTTAAATTGGCACAACACACCAGGACATTTTTAACATTTTTGTGTCAATATGGTTTCATTAATGTCCAAAGTTACTAAGTTACTTATTCAACACAGACATGCATATCATATCTGTTAAGTTCATTTCAATTCTCAAATGGAGGTTCTTTAAGTACGACCGTATTAGACAACGTGCTCTGAGTATAAGTATCTACATCCAGGGAAATATGTTTTTTTTTTTACGAAATCATTACAGGAATAGTGCAAATGAGCTCCACAATAAGTTCTCCTAAATTATGACCTTCACATCACGAAACCTTACCTGTACAGCTCGTAAAATTTAAACACAAGCTTTATTACACTATGAAAAAAAAAAATAATTTGGTCTGCTGTATTACATTAAAAACGAGGGAAAAAACAAAAAACAATTAAGGATTGTTTTATGACTTTGAAAGATTATCGTTGATATTCCACAACTCACTGTTGGTGTCAACGGGTCATAAAGTGTTAAAATAGACAATTAGTCGAAAACGTGCCACCCTAAAGGAAAGATCATTCGAATTTTACGCAAATCACTTTTTTATCGCAATGTTTTTAATCAATTTAATCAGAATAATATCTTACAGAATGACTCACTTAACTCAACGAAGCACAGAACAAATAAAATCTTGATTAAACCTTAACCGCACAATTTCCAAATTGTTCTCCTAGTCTCCCCGCCCCGTTTGTTCCATCGTCAAATACGCCCGTCGTCGTCGGAAATGACTTCGTCGACAACAAACAACGCCATTTCTTTTGACAATTCTTCCTAGATTAAAAAGGATAACTCAACGAAACGTAACTGAGAGCAAAACAGTCGTAATCGTCTTCATTTTATATTTTATAGTCAAATTAAATAATTTTTTTTTGCCCACGCCCCCTCTTTGACACAAATGTGGTTAGCAGGGTTCGTGTCCTTCGTCTCATTGTACCCGCTTGACAAGTGGGGGTCTCGTAATCATACAATGGAGATATAGCTAGCATCCTGGTTGTCTGTCGACCACACGTCTACCCTACAGAAAGGAAAAAAAAAAAATCTTGTTTAAAAAAATTACAAGAATTTTTGAGAAAATTTACGACCACAATAAAGTTTACGCGCGTATTTTGTCCACAAACAGCCGCAACGACAAAAACAGAACAACAACAAACATGCCACGTATAAAAGTTTAAGGGCTGCAGATGTGTTTGATGTTGTGTGTTGGTGTTTTGTTTTGTACATTTTGTTTTGTTTTTTTGTTCCCACGTACTACGTAGGACTACCTATACACATTGGCCTATGTGTGAATAGGGTGCTTGTTAAAATCGTACGCAAAACTCTGTGAAGGATATTTATACTCGTATGTACCACCTACAAACAGAAGAATAGTAGCTATGTGCAAATGCTATAAGTAAAAGAAAACGTAATCAAGATCCTTTTGTTGGAGTCACGTTCTTCACTTAATGAGGTCATGCCAGTGGGCGGGCTTCAGGATACGTTTAATTTTGCCGTTATTATTATGATGATCGTCGTTGGCATTGTATGATTGTGGCCCACAACACGTATGTGTATGTGGAAAAGGCAATTGTTTTGCTCTACTTTCCCCCTTGAAGCATATACAAATGGCAAACTTTGACGAGTGTAGTGCCTCAAGAGTTGTCTGTGTCACAAGAAAAATTACATGGGTGTAAAGAATGAATAAGCTTTGATTCTGCCTAATAAATATAAGAAGTTATTAGATGCGTTAATACGAGAATCATCCTCTCAAATAAAGGAAATATGAAAGGATGTTTTTGACCAATTGGCTGTTCGATGTTTGAATTGACTTTTTTTTTGTCCAGTTAGGTAACACCGTCACCGTCACCAGTTCCAATAGAAACGGAGAATTACTTATGCAACTGGAGCCATAAAGGCATTTCAATAGGGTAAGCTACTGCTCTAAGTATTTTAAATACGCCCGTTCTTTTCAATCCGATCTTATGGCCAAATATTTCAGCAGTAGGTTTAGTGACACAAGCAATTGTCCTTAAAATCGAAATGATATTTTTAGAATTTTCGAAAAATACTAAAGGACTTGTACACACAGTAAAACTATTTTTGCTCGAGAGACTGTCATCAAGTTTTCCATCGTAAATATAGGTCCAGACTTGGGTGCCGTGAGTCAGTGGTTAGTGCGTCAGACTATTGAGAGGGAGGTTCGAGGTTCGATTACCAGACAACACTAAAAGTTTTTTCACGGTCCCACCTCTCGCGAACGTCTGACAAACTTCCGAGAGTATAACTATCATGAAAAAGCTTCTCAAAGAAAAATTCCACTTTGAACACGGCAATAATCAGTAGGTTCCTTCCACTCGTGTCAAGAATATAACACGCACAATAAGAATGGGTGTGATAAGCTAGCTTCTGGTCCCATACGGACCTGTTGCGCCATGTATTTGTATTTCTTTCTTTAGTAGAGGTTCAGCCTTATGTTTTTAGCTATTCATTCCTATTTGCAAACTCCTTCTTAAACTACATTTTCATGTCGCTCCTGTAATTATTTCTACGGGATAATTGGTAATAACTTCATGTTCTATAGTTTTAAGGGGTCTTCCAGTCTTTCATCGTAGTTGGTTTGCATTCAGGTTGAACAACAGATATTGTCATCGTGTATTATCGATCCATGACTTTTAAGCATTTGAGTCAGGTAGAATATATTATGCTTATGCAATATTATTGTGTACTCATTGAGTATAATCGACGATGAGACTCTAGGTTCCAACAGTTTTATCGTATATTTTGACCTGCCGATGATCAGAATCATAATTCCTAGTGCAGCACTCGTACTTTCTTTCGGCCTTTCTGACATTTCTGTATTTCCACTTTCATCTTTAACAGTTGTAAAGCTATGCATGTCAAGCAATTTTCGAAGCTCCTATTGGACCATATTGTTAGATATTATTGTAAGGCAATAATATAATATTGTAAGATTACAGCTTTTACGAACGCTGGTGTGTTTGTTTAAACTGATTGCATTCCTTCGCTATTTTTAAAAAAACACAGAGTTTACTTTGCGAATTTTGCTTACTACATATCCAGTTGCCTAAAGGGGATACAAACAAGTTACTGTAGTCGTCTACTCTCTTTATCGGTTGTCCAGTGAATTGATTGATTGATTTCATTCCAAGCCATTTCAATTGGAATGTAAGAGCCAGACCAATTCCTTTGCTTCCTGTCAGCAAAGTTGCACGAAGCAGATCACTAATAACTAACAGGAACGGTATTGGTGATAACATGCAGCCTTGTCTTAGCCCACTTTGAATCTTGAATTCCTCACACAGCCATCCTCTTTACAGAACGAAACATTGGGTGCCATCGTATGTAGCCTTGATAATAGATATTAAATAATCGGGACTACCATTCCTACACATGGCAAGCCAAATAAATTCCCTGTTGAAACTATTGAAAGTTTTCTCAGGATCGATGGACGACAGGTGAAGTAGTGATCGAGATTCAACGCACTGGTCTATGAAGATCCACAGGGAGTAGACATAGTCTATATTGTAGGATCCCGGAAACCTGTTTGTATAGCGTTAGGTATGTCTTCGAGATCGTTTTTAATTCACTCCAGGTTTATTTGAGTTACTACCCTACCTAGCAGATAGTCCTTTAGTTTGTGCACATTATTAAATTATTCTTCTTAGGTACCTTGACGATCATTCTCTTCTTTCAGTTGGTAGAGAAGCCCTGAACCTCCTATGATCCCTTTATAAGTGGGAACAGTAGCTTAGGTAAGGTTGTTGGTGGTGCTCTTTAGAGCACCAGTATACCGTGTAGTCCTACCACCATGTGGTTTTTCAGTGCTTTGTTCGCAATAGTGATCTAATCTCTACTGAATTACTGGCTTATTTGGGGATCTCAGTCTGGTTCAAAACTATACCCAAATGGTCATCGTAGGGTTTTTGAACTGGAGTAATGCACAGTTGGACGGTAACTGTCGTAAGATCGATATGTTATAAAAACCAGAGTAACTATTCGCCTGGAGATTGGTATATTTTCCAGTGTCATTCCAGCTGTAAGGATTACAGTTCTACAATCTTCTCTACTCAAACTGATAACCCATTTGGCAGCACCTTGCTGTCACAGGTTGATACTTCTACCACATCATTTATCATAAATATCCAGTTTATTACTCCGAGGATAATAAAAAAAAAGTTTTAAAAAAAAAAGAAGAAATAGGTACATTTCATATCTTCCCCCAAACATGACGACAAGGCGGTCGTTGCACAATAATGTTCCATGCGGAATGTCATGTCCATTACACCGAATTACTTTTTTTCGGAGTTTAGACAGAGATGAAATTTTTTCGCTTTTGTATCCGTAAATGTAGCATCAGATTTTCGAAATAATGCCATCTCCATTTAAAATATTGAATTCTTTTAGTAAGATACTCATAGTATGTAGTTCGGAGCTTACGACGAGGGATGGGGTGATAGTACAAGCCATCGAATAAGTCAGTTCCTAAATAGCATCATCTACTTGCCCTACATTGGGTTCATCTAGGATTGTTATAGATGTTATGTCTTTGATTATAGCTGGAATACTTCTTCAAATGCCTGAGTAACGACCTTTGGCCACAAATATATCGTCGGTAGAATCGTATATGTATGACCAATTATTTGATATGTTAAACATATGTACGTTTGTAAAACGATTTAAAGCTTATTATGCTTTAATTACCTTAAACGATTTCTACGATACAGCATGCCGCAACTTATCCTGTAAGCCACACTGTAAATACTCATCGATGCCTGACGACAATGGCAATGTCAAAACATAAACAACCCCCTTGTATGTCTGATAGAAATCTTCTATATTCTGATATCGAGAAGATGAATCCGGTTGCTGCTGTATACTGGTTATATCCTTACTCTAGGATACATTTAACCCATTAAACGTTTTGCTAATTCGATAAATTACCAAAAACGATACACACACAACGAGCAAACTGCGTTTCGAATTCTATTCAACGGATTGTCGCTCCGTCGACAATCGATGTTCTACGAATAATACTCGCCCCCTCTCGGTTCGATTACATTAACTTATGCGTTCATTATTTGCTTGACTGCACTGTTCTACCCTACTCTGCCATAAGCGTTCGATTGAACACTGCCATGCACCTACATATGTAGGCACCTGTATCTATGGTATATAGGAAGGATCGACTTATCAAGAAATTCAAAAATTTCTACAATTGAAAACGATAGCACAACCGTATATACTGGGTGAGAAACCCATATACATATGAATGTATGCGTGTGAACGTGTGTGAATTTCGGTGTTCGCTCTCTCCCTTTAGCCCGGCGTATTTTCCAACTAATCACCCTAATGGCAAAGTAATTATCCTTTGGAAATACATTAGGCCATTAGCTGTGCGGTAGCTTCCTGAGGATTGCCGCAGAGAGATTTTGAATAATATTCAATTAAATATTGAAAACCACTACATAAATCTCTGTCTTTAATTGTGTGCCGAGAGCTGGTCGGGTGGCATGCTGCATGCTGCATGCACCATACACCATGCACACCATTACCACCAGCACCACCACCCCCTGTGGCAACGTATACAGATCTCTGGAAAGCGGTAGGTACGTAAGGATGTGCGTTTAGGTACGTTTGTCTGTTTTTCTGACAAAATTAATGTGAGCCAAGCGGCAAGCCGATTTCGTCTATTGTTGTTATTGTCCGGATGGTTAGATGGCCTAGCATTCTACCAACAGCCTTAAATACAATATCACTGGAAGGGGAAGGGGGGAGTTGTATTTGCACAAAGGCATTATCATCTGTTCTGTAGTGAGGTGTGGTATACTTATGTTTGTATGTATCCCAGCACTATAAGCCCCAGCTGCAGTATGTGTCGAAATGTTGGGCATCGACATTCGGTGTGGTTTCATATCTGCGGTCCGTTATGTATGTTCTTGTAGAGTGAAATATATTGGCCAAATATTGAATTAATCTGGTTTGCTGGGTAAATTCGCCCAGTCCCAACTATCCGGCCGTACGATAGGTGTACCAAATTATTTTGATGGATGTTTCGAAATTTGGTTGATTGAGCTTTTGCTTTAGAGGTAATAAGAGGGTGAAACTATCCATTAGTTAAAGGTGCGGAAGTAATGCAATCTATCCAATACGAACGAAGGTTAGCTTGAAAATATTTTAGAAATTTACCGAATAACATGTACATACATATGTATGTATGTATGTATATGCATGTAGGTTTGTATCTAAAGATGCCATTGGAAATGATTCGAATGCAATCAGGCCAATTTGAATGCAGGGTATATGCAAAATGAAATTTACTTGACAACATGCAAATATGCAATTAGAAATTGTTTTAGAATAGATCCGTTAGGAACCGGAATTTTCAGTTCAGCTTAAGGGTACCTATTCCATTTAAATTTGCATTTATTTGGGCTTCGTAGTAGACTTATCAGTCAGGCAATAAGATAAATTAATGTTGTAACCACTCGATGTATTTAGCAAATTCTTATAACTACGAATACATTGAAGGATTGAATTTCCTAGTTCATATTGTCACAAAACGTAGGAACCTAGTAGTTCACAAATTATATCTGGGACGGTATGATTTTAGAAAAGGTGAGTAGGTCATCCGAGATATTTCAGCTCTGTAAAGTAGGGCTAGTATGATCTAGGTCTTGCATGGAATCTCTTTACTTGTTCGGGACAGGGCCTCACTACTTAAGTTCAGTTCCAATTCATCAATGTTAGGTGTCCTTCTTAATAACAAGATATACATATACATATGTATGTATACGTACTTAGTTTTACCCTAGTCAACGCACAGATGACAATCCGCTGAGTTGTGCCAATTATGTCAATATCGTCGCGGTACGCTAATAGTTTTTAAGGCCAATTGTGTGATATATTTCGAAGCTATCATGCATCGCAAGGCTGTTTGAACAAATGGTCTTCAATAGATTAAACCTTATCTGTCGTAATATCATATGCGACGTATGGATTATTCGTTAGAAATAGGTTGACAATCACGAATTTATTAAGTTTCATGCACAAGAGGTCTAAGCGGACAAGAAGTCGATTGTATGTACACAGAATTCTTGAATGACTTCAACCAAATTACACTTCAATTGCATTTACAGATACCATTTATGGCTTTCTTTATGAATTTATTGAATGGATAAGCTTAGTATGAGATCGTGTTCGTATCAAATCAAAACTAGATGCGTGTTATCCAAATCTTACACAGTCCATTCTGGTGTTCCACAGGGAAGACACTTAGGTCCAATTCTCTTTGAAATCACTATAGATAGGTGATCTTATGAGTCATGGGTAATAAGATAGCGACATTATTTGCATAAGTTCATTGAGAACTACATGTGTTCATATTTACTTATGTATGTATGAACATTCCAAAGAAGAACTAAATACGTTCCGAATTTCTTGCTAAGGACTTTCTGTCTTCAGAGAATGCGTTGCGTATATGCAGCAACAGCTGGTCAAAAAAGCCAACTGTGTAAATGCCTTGATTTACGATGATCTGCTGATAAGTGTACCACCTTTATTTTGCAGTAGATCAGAGATACATACCAATTCTTCTGTTGTTGCTAATGAATAAAACAAAAAATGATTAAGGACCTTTAAGGACGAACGCATAAAAGAATGTTCTCTTGCTATTCGATCTAGGATCACACAACCTAATCTGCTATCGGAGTACCCATGAAAGTAAAAATTTTCCAACGACATTCAAATATTTCGAGAGAGGCTGTATTTACGAGTAGTCTGTATAAGTTCTAGATGCGATCAGCTATGAGTCTAAAAATATTAAAAATAATACAAAAAAAAAGCACAGGCAGAAACCCAGTACATCCAAGCCTTGAATTTTCGGATCATCGGTAATACCCGTTGTAAGCTGAACCTAGTGATGAACGGACTGCTACTAATTTTGTAGCTTTCTCGGGCAAATACATCAATACGCTCAGACATCTTTGGGTCAAATCAAATATAACTACTTCTCCTTACAAATAAATGGAAAAACCCAGCATTTTGATCCTTCAAAACAATGTGACAGTTTAAAACTCACAGAAACGACAAATGTATATATTCCTTCTAGATAATAAACTTAGCTGGAAACCCGACAATCTAGATAGAAAAACACTACACCTCCATATTGCTGCCACTCGCATTAAGGCCATATCTTAGTGGTCTGCGTAGCGGAAACTCCTCTATTCTAAACGACATTACATTCCTTCCGCACAACATCGGCTACATCCGTCCATAATCGAAATCAGTATCCCCTCCAGTTTGATCGGGAAGGCAACCTTGGGCTACAAAAGGGTTCATATGTATATTTTTGTGCAAATGACTCTAAAACAGAATTTCCTGCCCCCTTCCCAATCACTCTATTGTTTTTAAGGAGAGTTCATGGGAAGGAAGTATTGTTGTGACTGAAGTACAATGTAATATCTAAGCGGGGCATCACCATTTTTACCGATAGTTAAGCAGCAAATAAATCCCTGGATCAAACACTTCCGTAATTGTTCGTCTGTCTCTTAGCGATATGTCCAGAGAATTTAAAACTTACGTTTTTTCGGAGCCGGGCCTTAGGGACATTTCAGAAAATTACAAATCTTGCCCAATGGATCTACACCTATATCTAGAAAAATAAAATATAGAATGCAAAAATCTAGAAAACAAAATTCTACTTTGCACATGCCAAGAAAAATAGACTTAGCAACCTCCTTTGTCAACCTCCTCGGAAAACCTCGAATATAAGTCGCCTCCGGAGATTTATAACAAGTTGCGGTTGGCTCTAGCATTAGAACATTGTGGTAGCAACGCAACGCAATATTGCTCATAGGTAATGAATATCTCGTATGCACTGGCAGGGGATCATTAGATCATTAGTCGAGTTTAACTGTTTTAATTGTTTGCAACAGTGATTAAGAAACATATCTTAGAGTTGAAAAAGAATTCCTTAAATATAGTTTAGGATGAGCAATTGACTGTACATATGTAGTTCTTCAAACATTTCTTCGGGCATCCGTTAGTAGATTAGACAATTGTTGGCTTTTAGGAAAGTACAGCTGTAACCAGAAAAAACCTTGTTTTTTGTAGATTCTAGGAATACCATATACAGATTAAAGCAAAAGAATAGTGTGACTAGGTACTATGGTTTGACACATAAATACATAAGCCATCAAAATGACGAGCAAAAAGTTAGCGGTTGAGTCGATCACATATTGAACATATGCTGCATTAAAAACGCGATTTGAAAGTTTAAGTAATATTACTTACATACATATATGTATGTACATATATTGTATAAGAACACTTCGCAACAATTCAAAATGTGTACTCTCTATGGAACATGCTTTTGAGCTTTACATAACTTTCCCTAATACATATTTAGTTCCTCATGACACTGAACTAATACAATTCGAATACATGTACGCTGTGTGAAGTGTGAAACCACTTAAAGGTTCATATTCACTTAGTAGGTAAACAGATTTTCCGCGACGAGCGATAACTTGATTAAATGTCCATTTCAAGCGAATTTTATTCGTCATCACGTCTAATTGGGTACAAATCACTTCAAGGCCCAGTTTTACCCCTACGGATCCACTAGGCAGTGTCTTCTTAATTGACCTTTTTAGTCAATCCCCAAATGTACAATGTTCAAACCCAATTTCCCACACCCATTACTAACCTCTCCCACTTTTTTTGTATCAAAATTCCTATTTAACTTCTGCCAAATTCAAGCCATTATCAAAATTAAAACCCAAAAGCATTTCTCATTATGTTCATCCCTCATTAACTTCTATTTCACCATAAATCAAAAATAAACATTCTAATAAATAGAAACCGTGTCACATTGTTGCCAGGATTAGGGTCAATTTGTATACAAAGTGTCACTCATTTCCAACTAAATTAACTCCCAAAAGATTGACCGAGAGCAGCCAAGTTGTCCTGACTCAAAGTTTATTTAAAAAAAAAAATGTATGTTTGTATATAAACGAACGGTGAAAATAAAGTTTCCCATCACATTCGGTTCGTCATCCCTTTTTTTTCCGCCCATTTGTTGTGTGATACGATATTAGTTTGATTGGGGTCAAAACTAACTGTCGCATAAGGTGAAGATAAGTGAACTTGTATACGATCCAATTATAAAACTATTTATTCAATGTGAGAAGTTATTTTTAAAATGCAATTTAAATTTGAAGCGGAACACCTAAAGCAAGAGGAAATTTACCATAAAAGTCTTTCCCATTTACCAGAGGAAACTCAATCACCCACAAGTCACTTGAAACCCAAGTATCTACACTCCTTCACAGCATACCTACCTCTACACATTCAAACTATGAATTCGAAAAGGAGTCTGATGCAATAGTGACGAACAGGAAAGAAGAAAAAACAACTTCTACAGTAAAAAGAGGAAAGGAGGACAAAAAAAAAAAAAAAGCATGCTCTTGAAAAAGGACGACTTCAGTATTCTTCAATACTGGCTACCGTGTTTGAATGGCGAGAGGACTACCAACCACCCAATGCCCAAAAATATAGACAAAATACTAGGAGTATTTCCTAACAACATTATTAGCAGCAGTGTGTCACAATTTCCGTTACAGCTTGCCCCTTTTTTTGCGTTCTATTTCGTCCTTACACCGACTGTTTTCGACGCCAAATGTCCGTATCTAAGTACGAAGTATCCCTAAAGTGTCAGAATGGTCGATTTATTTAATTTTCATAGATTAGGTCGGGATCACTCAACGGCCAACTGAGCAACAACAACACCAGTAATTTGAAGTCGGGCACGAAGAGCAACGACGACGACGACGAGGACGACAACGACACAGACATACTCACGGGACAGGGGTTGCATATTAAAAGAATCGGGCCAAAACGTTTTGCGGAGGCGAATTTTTTTTTTAACCCCAAAAAATTTTGGGTTTAGTTTTTCGAAGTGAATGTTTGGGGTTTTTCCTAAATTTTTCCTTTTTTTTTTTTTTTTTCATTTGTGTGTTGCTCTGTTTTTGTTTTGTTTTCATCGTCATTTTCTTGTGCTTTCTTCTTGTAGTTTACGTGATGTGAAGGATAAACGTTTGGGTATATTATTAGTTGCACGTAGCTGTGTATGTTTGTGTGTCGAACGAAGAAAATGAAATCCAGAATAATTCAAGACGAGGAATGAGATGTTTTGTGTCAAAAACTTTTTATTGCCTTTGACAGATGTATCTAATTTTTCTTGATCGCATTTTGACAATCCACCACCTTGGAGTCTGACGAGATATAAATCTGAAATAAGATTGCTCAAGGGAGGGGAAAAAACGTAAAAAAAAAATATCAATATTACAATACGAAGAGGGTTATAGTAGGTGGAACAAGAAAGGTTTCGGATATAACTTTTTTTTGCTTTGGGGGATAAAATGTGAATGATATCAGTTTTTGTCCAGAAAACTGTGTTAGATGTAACAAAAGAGGCGGAAACAGAGATCAAATGGTTCATTTGTAGAAGAATATCGAACCTACCAAGGGCGGGTCGAAATAATTATTGTTTCTTCTGTAGAATTGTTACCTATACTGATCCATATCTGCGGTAAAAGGCTGCCCTCCAGGAGGAATTATTTTTCTTTAGGAACGACCAATATTAGGAAGACATCTAGTCTTAAACCTCCAGCTAAAATTCAAGTAGTAACCCAATCAATTCAAAGAACGTACTTTCTCCAATATGTATTATCGTTAAGAAGTACCGTTTTGGAAGATTATTTGGTGTAGAGATATTAGAGCATTTAGACCAATGGATAACTATTACTGAACGCTAGAAGTTTAGTCTGGTTTACCAACGAGTGGAATCATTTCCGAACCTTACATGAAGTCTTAAGTACCACTGGTGGTCCATGCTAACGTCTGTCCATAATTTATAAGGGTGGTTGATTACATATTTTTTCTGATAGTCAGGCAGCGTCCAGTTCAGTGGACTCTATGTCAGACAAGTCAGTTGCCAGACACAACAAATTAAATTAGTAGCTCTTAAAGGTTAGGATCTGAGGATCCTAAATAAAATCCATACTGTTTTTTCCTGATTTTCCACTTACAGATACAATTTGTAAAAGCTGTCATTCAATGGTGTAAAGTTTATTGAATCCAATGCCTTAAATATGCTATCAGGTGCCTTTTTCCTCGCTCTTCGGAGGACACTTTATTTATAGAGTTTTATGTATGTATGTCTGCACTTAATAGATTTATTGCACATTCATCTTAAAAAAAAAAGTTGATACACTATGTAAGAAAGAGCAGTCTATTGATAAGTCGCAGTCAGCTATACCACGACTAGTACTCTCCTTCGCATCCGTTTACTTGCAGCAACATCTTGTTGGGAGTCAAAACTTTTTTGCACCACACACTATGCATGACAAAAAGAAAGAAAAAAGAAAACAAGTATAAACCAAGAAAGGAAGACACAGTTCACCTAATCCCATCTCTGAAGTTTGGTTTTTAGTTTTGTTTCGCTGCCATCCGTTTTGCCCGAAGAGCACCAAAACAAGGATACATACTGAGACTGGTATTAAGGAAAAGTTTTTCCTTAGGTGGTATATACCAGAGGCTGGGTACAATATACTCCACCCCATATACACCACCACCAATGCCCCTCCTGTAGTAAAATGTCATCTGAAATGCGAAGCGGAAAGTGGTGAAACATCACAAGGGTAATCTCCGGTAAAACAACATTTGTGCTAATCTTTACAAAGTACTTTTGGCTTGTTTCTCACATTGCCCCCGTTACCATTCCTGTTAGTGAACATAGTGTGCCAAAGGGTACCCTCTACTGTCATATTGCTGCGGTTCTAGAAATGTTTTTAAAGGGGGTGGCGGTGAACTTGATGAATTTCATAAAATAACGCGTTGATTATCCTTGCTAACATTTATTATGAATGGATGGCGGTGTGTGTTAGACCCAAGCACCCATGTAACCATTGCCATCACTATGGAGGGGTGAAACTTCCCTGAAATGGATTTGTCATAGTTTTATGTTTTCAGTGGTGGCACAGTGACGGTGTTGTTTCATTTTGTTTTGTGGAACATTTTTGCGGACGATATACGGTAAATTCCAACATGGGGTGACACATTTTCAGGACTATTAATTCGAATAAGTTAATTTTTGAAAAGTTTATATGTTTTGGAAAGTTTGCTTGTTTTTTGGTGTGTTTTAGGGTTCTATAAATTTAAAGCTAAGTAACATTCGTATACTCAATTCAGTTAGGATGTCAACGCGATATTTTGAGGTTTTCTTACACACTCGCGTAAGTATGTTATGTCTTGGGATATGTATGTGTCATTAACGCCTCAGTGCGGCTTAGATGGGAAAAGTTTTTCTAACTTAATTTCTTGGCTGCAACAAACTTTCGGACCTTTGGACTCGTATAATTAGTGTTTTTCCAGGAAGTTGGAGTGTTGTAATATGTTGCCAACATATTTTCGAAGGATGTTATTGTGGCATGTATGTGTACGTGTTAGGATGCTTATTTTTCCCAAAAGGGGCGTGAGAAAGGAAGTAAGAAAATGGTTTCTTGTACTTCATGTAATGAGATAAATTTTAGATCGAAAATTGTCCGTTTACGGTACATACATACATATATACACAGTTGCAGAAACCGCAAGAGTTTCGTTCTTGTAATGAAGTTTACTTGGTTATCTTGATTCGTTCTTTGCTCTCATCCTTTGTCACAAGAACCAAATCAACTTTAACTTAAGAAAATTTTGTTCGGGTTCTTAGAAGATACAGCGTGATATGGAGAGTCGAAGACCAAAGCTAGAAATTTGTCAATATGTACCTATGTATATACCTACATTATTTAGATTTTGCCTTTACAATCATTTGGTGTACATAAACGATGTCCAAATAAAATTTGATTTCACATAACGAACTAATGACACACTTGCTAAGAATAACTATCATGATACAAGTTATATGGAACTTGGATATCTGTAAACTAATACTCTAAAGAAGGGCAAAAATAATACTTATCCCCGAAGTAAGGAAAGAGGATGTCATTCACTTAAATTCTTCAAACCTATTAGATTACTTTCGTTCATACTTTAAGCCATGGATAAAATTGCTGCTAACAAGGAAAGCTAGACGTCAAAGAAAATTCATGCTGTGCCTTTTGAACATAAGAGGAGCACGGATTTGCTGTGATTGATTTAGTAAACAAAAGGGTAAAAAACGCAATGTTTGGTTGAGCAGACCACTACTGCAGAAAGGCAGAAGGTGGATCATAAGTCAGCATGAGGTCTCCAGATATTTTGTCTTAAAAGTGTCATTGTGGCTCGCGTAGAATGTGCAAGGGTTGTATCCTGCTGAAACCACATCTCAAGTTTCTTTTCACTGCTCTGCGGTAACCGTGACTGAATTTTCATCCTCATTTCCCACATCTAATATAATGTACATCTAACGGGGTGCAATTGACGCTGGTTAATGGTTCTTGAGTTAAGGTAATTTCGATTTAATTTTTGATTTAGAAAACGTTTCACTGGAGCACTCAGATGCAACAGGTCCATTATACTACCAAGAAGCAACGCTTCTTCTTACATTTTCGGGGAAGCCAAAAATGCACTTCAATGATGAGAAGTTTACAGTATCAGCACTCACCAAATCAGGACCGAAGATTTGTCCCCTGATTCGAGTTAAGCAGGACAATCACAAAAGATATGATCCGAAGTATCAATGCCATCTCCACAAGTATTGCAGACAGTGATGTTTCTTAGTGGGCGCCGTGGCTCAAGTGGTTAGCGAGGGGTTCGAGGTTCAATTTCTTTCACGGCCACCTCTGGCGAGCATCTGACAAACATTCGAGACCAAAATTGTCATGAAAAAGCTTCTCAAATAAAAAACTGCCCTTTGGCCCCGGTATTAAACAGTAGGCCGCTTCCATTTGTGTAAAGAATATAACACGCACAGTGCGAATGGTTGTGAGAAACTAGGCCCTAGGTCCCATGGATTGTGCCAAATTTGTTTTTTTTTTGTATATTTGATATCTTTTAAGACTAGCAGACTAAGAGTCTTACTTGAATACAAGCCAATAAGTTGTCTATAGTTTTCTGTGCTAAAACACAGCAAGAATGCCCCTGATTTCTTACAAACGTTCATGAGGATACGTTTACTCCGCATGCATCCTGGATAGCCGTGCCACACGCAATTGTATTCGTAAGAAACGGAATCGTCAATGAAGGCCTTGATCGAAGAATGGGATGGACCCAACTACGATTCAGGTATGGAGCCTTGCTTAGCAATCTCATTACAAATCTTATTTCCTGCAATCTCAGCGTGATCTGGGACGCAAAGAAGTGTTAAAAACTTCAGCTTTGCGACCAAACTCGAAGAGTTATTGCATTTTCGAACTATGTTGGAACGGGCCAAAGAGTTGAGCAATGCCTTAAGCTCTCTACGAAGACTTTAGCACCAGACCCTTGACTAGTTTTTAGTCATCCGTGAAAGTTCGAGAACAGCCCAGTCTTTTCTAAGATACAAGGGTACAAAGAGTGAAAGCCGCTATATCCATTCAAACCATTTAAGCCGACGCATAAGCTAGAATAGGTCTTATCATGCTTTTGCTAAAACCACCCTTACACTGCCAAAAAAGTGAGAGCTCCTTGGATGTCTTCGACTTGACACAATTTCCCAAAGAAAGGTCTTATCCAGGATCACAGACCGAAGATGATACTTTATATTTAAAATAGACATACATATAATCATCCTTTTCTAGTTATTATTATTTATTTCCAAAATTCCTTGTAGTTTGCACACTGATGGGTACCTTGTAATTTGTGTCATACTGATACATACCTTTCAAACCAACAAACAATGTCACGGATGTGTAAATAAAAACTAAATTATTAAATTGAATTCTCTGGCAAAATTTATTTTAGAAGCAGAAAAAAATGGGCATTGTCTATTGCTTTCCACCCAGTAGCGTTCAAATTCTATTCTCACTAATTAAATACCCTACTGGGATTGACCACCATTGAATACGTACATATGTATCTATATCTGTACTCGATTAGTTAATTACATTTATTTTTGTATCTACTCGTATATTGGGTTCATTTTGAGGGTTCCTTTCGAAGAATAGCAAACAGAAGTTTGCAATAAATTTTTGTTCCCCTATCGATTCGTATCGTCCAATACACACATAAACGCACATAAAAGAGTATACACCAAGTGATGCTGCCCACATTGACTGTGGCAATCGGTGAAAATTTTTGGATAGCTTCCCAAACCTAGTCCCCCACCTTCCCCACCTTTAGCGGAGTCATGATGCGAACTACAATTATAATTGAGTTTTTGGACAGTTCGACAAATGCGAAATATACATGTACATACATATGTACATATGTACGATGTACGTTGTTGTCACCCTTGAAATGAAAATCAATAGAAAGTCGATGGAAAGTGGTGTTGTATTCTGTTATACCTACCCGAGACCCGTTTGTATTTATTTACCGATGGGGGTTTGTTAAATTTTTAATGGAGTTAGCTGGGAGTTAGTAAATTGAGTTTAGATTTCCATTTCTGAAATGAGAAACCTGGTTGTGCAGAAAAAAAAAATACATATCCACTTTCAGTCATCAATTTAATATCCTCTCAATATTTTGTATCCCATGTCCTGCTGTCCACCCCCTACATCGGTCGGGGAACATATTTCATTTGTGCCGATCGAAACAGGAAATAGAGTACAACATGCACCGATTGCGGACCAAATAATAATTGACATACTTTTACCCGCATTGCAGTGTTGTGTGTTATTTATTTATTTATTTATTTTTGTAGCAAAAATAATATTTCGTTTTTTTTTTTTTCGAGGGGTTGACTGGCTTCCCTTCTGACTCGGAATCAGTCCCTGTAGGTTTTTTTAGCAACAGCAGTCAAAAAGCAGACATGAAGGCCGTCAATTGTTATCTTTATTTGCTTCTTTTTCTTGGAGTCTGGGTTTGGCGGTTTGTCTCTGTTCTTTAATTTTCCCAATAACAATTTGAAAATCGAGATATGTACATACATACATTTTCTGCAGTATCATTTTTTTGGGGAGGAAGAAATTTATTTTTACTTATGTACAAGTACATATCTTACCGA
The DNA here is from genome assembly GCA_905220385.1 of Xylota sylvarum. NCBI lineage: Eukaryota > Metazoa > Arthropoda > Insecta > Diptera > Syrphidae > Xylota > Xylota sylvarum. The sequence goes on from LR999958.1 coordinate 22,309,794, forward strand.
TTTCAGTTTCTGCTCCAGTTACACTTCAGAGGAAACATCGAGGAACGTCTGTCGATGCAAGACAAGTTGGATAGAAGCATTTCGGTATGGAAAAAGAGGATATAATAATAACCTTAAGGAGTTTTGAATTGAATTTCCTGGCATTGTCTGATCGAAACGGAAGAGAAATGGTGAAAGTGTAGGTAGGTCGATGATAAATTCTGGAAAGGGATGATTGTGGGTAATGTCGCATCTTAAGTGCAGGGATGTACAAAAAAAAAAAAAAAGGAAACAAATAAAACGGATTCACTTCAATAGGACATTGAAATGTATTTGGTATGTAATTGAAAATTTTGTAACAAAATGTAGACTTTGTAACTGGGCTTCTTTCCGAAGGGGGATGTAATAAGATTTGTTTCGATTTTTTTTGCAGAATACAACTGTGGGTCGACTTTTTGAAATCGGTTAAAATTGGTAGCATGGATACTGTGGGTTTTGCTTTGAGAGGAAGAAAAATATTTAGTCTAAATTATTACCATTATGAGGGATATATACATATATATGTATGAATGTATGTATGTAGACACATGGTCAGTACCTACTTCTATCCCCTTGCACAATACAACTTTGTGTGTGACAGTCTCCACGAACCGTCAACATGATAGAAAAAATGTGAATCTATCTGGAGCTCTTTTTACGGAAATAGGAGAAAACAAAACATTTGTAGAAGCTGTGGTAGGTTTCGTTAGGTTGAAGTGGCTGGACTGCCTTTTTAGCCGATACACTTAGACCAGTTACAGATATGTAATTCGATGTGAAACTACAATGATGTTCCCAGTGGCATGGGCTATAAATTCGTTCAAACTCTTCAAATCTGTAGGACCTGACGAAATTATATCAACAATGCTACGTGTTTAGAGACTACACGACCACACACCCTCTACATCTTTTCAAGCTCTATTCATTTGGGGTACATACCTAGGAAATGGAGAGAGGTAAAGGTGGTTGAAACAGGAAAATCTAACCACCCTGAAGACACGCTGAATTAGCAATTAGTCTCTCGTCGTGTTTTCAAAAAAATATCCCTAAAGCGAATTATTGACCTTCGTATCATAGGAATGATTAACTCCCAAATCCAATTTGAAGCGCAATACTCCTAGCTTAAAGGTCAGGGAAATTGAGCATTCTCTGGATGCGAAAGAATGCACTATGACAGCGTTCCTTGACGTTGAAGGGGCTTTCAATAATGTAAAAAGGAACTCAATAGTGAAAGCTTTGAAAGATTTGACAGTAAACAGGATCGTCATAATCTAGGTTGAATACATGCTTAACTGCAGGATCATCAACTCAGCTATCGGACATAGTTCTATGAGGAAAATGACAACAAGAGGCACGCCGCAAGGAGGAGTCCTCCCTCCACTACTTATCGTCAACAAAATCTTAAGAATCTTCACAGAGAAGAGAATCAAAATTGTAGCTTATGCAAACGACTTAGTAATACTGATTAAAGGTAAATTCTTGTCAACAATCAGTGAACTAATGGAATCTTGCTCTCAAAGAGCAATCTGTGTTGGCAAAACTGAATGGTTTGGGGGTTAATCCTCAGAAAACTGAACTTATTCTATTCCCTAGGAGACTTCAAACCCCAAATCTAGATGGCGCTGCAATAGTTCTCTCATCTGAGGTGAAATATCTCGGCGTCATCTAGACTCGTGAAAAGAATTGTTAAAGAAAGGACGAAGAAAGGAATAAATGCTCACTATGCCTGTAACAGGGCCTTTGGGAGAAGGTAGGGATTGCAAACGCGCATTATTCACTGGATATACAAAGCAAATATCAGACCTATCATCTCCTATGGGTCCTTAGTCCGGTGGACAGCAAAGAGAATAAAGAGCTATATATATGAAAGAACTCTACAAAGTGCAAAGGTTCGCAACACTCTGCACGGGAGTTGTGAGTAGCGCGGCGTAAGTAGGTTTGGATATAATTCTTCATATCCTTCCACTGGTCTTGTTCGTCAAAACTTCTGCCACGAAAGGAGCTCTCAGATTAAGAAATTTTAACTCATTTGCATATGCGAGCGTCTATCCGCCCGTAAAAGAAAACCCATAGGAGCGAACATTAGTAGCTACCAGCGTTTGATAAAAATCACTGGCTGGTTTTTGTGAGTTGTTTTGGGGGATCCTAGATCCTTGTAGTATTACAATGGACGTTCATTTCTATAAAGGATCTAAAGTAGCCTGTCACTTTAAGCAAACTAAATAAACCATGAATGCTACACTATTTATATCATAGCACTATTTAGACTAAGTATAAGACTGCTCAGCCGTGCCAACAAATCGTCGAAGTTACTGCAAGTTCTTTTCATTTCTCAACTCCCGTATTTCCTTTAAATATCCTTCTTACGTATTTATAGAAAATCAATATCAGATTTGTTATCCAATTAGTCTGTGGAATGGTTTCCAATTTGAATCTTATTCTAAATCCTCTGGAAAGTAGACCATTAATAGAATAAATGTTTGGTTATAAATTTTTGAATGAGATCTGCCTCAATCCTGAGTCTGACTTCCTATCCTCAAAAGTTTTGTATAAGTCTGTGTTTTCAAAGCTTAACACCATTTTTTACTATGCACTCCCATATTTGATATAATGCTTTGCAGGATTACAAGGAAATTTTGTACGTGGGTCTGTAATGACCTGGTTTCTATCAGTTTTTTTTAATGCCATTGTAGTTAGGGCGTAAAGGTACTTTCGCTCTTTGGCTTAAAATACAAGTAAAGCATTTTCTTTTATATTATTACCCTGTGTTTTTTCAAATTTCGTATCATAAGTTCTCTTATATATGTATATGTAAGTCTGTTCCGTACCTAAGTATATATGTATGGATTTTAATTCATTTCTTTCATTTTCAGTTTCCAAAATTCAAAAGACATTGGGTACAAATTTATTTGAAAGTTCCATGTACCCTACTTGTCCTAATGTAATCCCTAAGCCATTGTCAATCCCATTATAATAATTCTAAACATTATTCTCTGCAATGTGCAGCAACACATCCAATGCCAATTCGTAAATTGAATATCCTTAATACATCGGCACGTCTTGGCAGTTTGTAGAAAAAAGGACGATGAAAAATTGAAATCAATGCAAGTCTGTGACATAAAAACAGAATTCTATTCCACCCGCTGCTATCTTATACGACTCCCTTCCGTTCACTCAAATTATGTCACACAATGCTCCGACACGTCGCTTAAAAAAAAAAAGGATCTACTAAAGAGACATGCCAAAAAGAAAAACTACATAGTTCCACTAGCATAGCGGAAAAAAATGAGAATGTTGAAAAATCCATTGATAACGTCACTCACCCACTACCCATTTCGAAAGAAAAATTTGCCGAAAACACCCCCATACTTACACTCCAACACTCCATTTGCATTGGCAAGGATTTTACTCGTATAGGAGGGCAGAAAGATACAGTTCTTCGTACGTGATGCTCTTTCTGGAGCTCATCCAGAGCACACGAAAAAACTGATTATATCACTACTACATACAGTCCTGCCTGACTAACTGACAGCAAACATAGGCAGCATCAGAAGCATAGCTTACACATTACCAATATATAGCACACATGTATATGTATGTACTGTAGAATCTTCTTGCATATTTTTTACCAATTTCTTTTTGTTCCCTTCTCTCTCTCTCTCTATCTGTGAAGTGCATTCTTAATTCCATTTCTATAAAATAAAAAAAATCAATCGTTCCAGTTTCTCCAATACCCAACCTACGTGGTGGAATTATACCCTGCATGATATTCTTTCCACCCTTTGACAAGGAGGTGACAAAATTTCATAAAAACCGTCATCATCGGCGTAAAAAATAAATATACCAAGAAAGGAAAAAAGGAATGTGCCGGTACGCCATACCACTCAGGCGGGACTACTAACTCACATGCCTGCAACACATTTCTTAACACTCGTTGTTGTTGTTGTTGTTGCGTCATCGTAACAGCCCTGCAGGACGGAACAGAAAAATGTAATTTCTTTTGAATCTCAGCGAGGTAACATCAACACCAGCTAGCTCCAACAGCTCCAGCAAAGAAGATTCATAACTATACATGTGAACGTACGAGTATACCTATGTGTATGTATGTATGGAATGCCTTATGGAAGATTTTCACCAAATGTGGTGTTTTATGCATCCCTAAGGGGCCAACAATACACAAGCGAAAAAAAAGCATACACAAGACAACACAAATATCCTTGGCACAAGATGCCTGCTGCCATCTTAACATCCAATGGCGAAAATATTGAAAAATGTCGAGGCATTGAAAAAATATGAGACTGTGGTGCTCTGGCTGTGAGCTTGGAACATGTGGGACATTCTGCGAAACAAAAGCACATATCTGTTTTTTTTTTTTGCTTTTTCCCCCTGTCATCCTATCTAAGATGTAAGATGTGACGACTAACAGTTTAGTGTGTACTACTAGAGGGAATGTGTAAACAGTATTTCTGGCATGTAGGAAACGGGTATATTTCTTTCGATAACTCCTCAAGGTTTGACTATTTGAAACGTTTCTAAGGAAACTTGTTACGCCGAAGTCAAAGCAATTTTACGTATCCTTAACTCATATGATGGCGCAAAGGGTCCCTACTATGGACAGTCAATGGATTATTTTGGTACTCCAAAATGTATTCCAAATATATATGAAAGTACATGTCCTGACATTACCAAGCCTGCATTGGTATAGTGAATTGCTTGTTGTTGAGATGGAAAACACTCGACTGAAACGAGACGAATTTTTAGCTTCAGATACCTACCACATCTGCATCGAATATCTGCCACCTGATAGGAGGAAGGATAACCACTATTAGTGTAGTAGCATTTAAATGCAACATTAAAGCCTAGAGATACTTAGCAAAATACAAGTGCCGCATTATAATGCCAATAAGTTGCCTACATTTTTCTTTAGAACGACAGCAAGAATTCCACTTACAGACATTTAGTAGGATTCATTTAGTCGGTCTACATCCTGGATAGGCATGCCACACACACTTATGCTGGCGAGAGCTCAAAAAACCTATAACGCTCTGAGAAATTAACCTTTGAGCTGTGCATAACAGTTTTAGTAAATATGTATGTATATATCATTTACCTTAATATGATCCGAATATGACTGTGACTGGGAACTAAACAAGAGTCAAAGACTTCAGCCTAATTCAGAGAATTATTTTATTAAACGGTTAAGCAAGGCCTTAAATGGAGGCACCCGTCCATAACAAGGCCTTAAACGCAGGCACCCCACCATAGCATAGACTTGCACAATGAGTAGTGTCATCCGTGCATGGTGGTACAAAGTACGAGTCAGTCTTTATTCGTTGTTGATGTTTAAACATCTCAACTGGTTAGAACATAGTCATTTCTTGTTCTTGTTCAAAAGTTTGAAATTTATTTTTTTATGCCTTTTTTAAAGAAAGGCGAACATTTATGTTTAGACCTTGCTCTGTTTTGTCGGCGGATGTTGTTTATATTACTGAAAGTTGATGAAGAAGAAGTTATCTATCTATAGCATATATCTGTAATGCATCAAGTTGTCGTTGCACTTGATAATGTCATGTCGCAAACTTACAGTATGATAACATACAATTTCAAACTCAAACTTCATGTAAGGAGATTTCTTCTTTTTCTTCTTAGCTGGCCCTACAGTTTGAGATGAACCTGGACCTCCAATAACAAGCCTCTCCAGTTAGCCCGCTGCTTAGCTAACTGCGTCCAATTGCGCACCCCAAGTCAGTTGAGGTCTCCTTCTACTTGCGTGCGCCAACTAAGGCGAGGTCTTCCTCTACTGCGCTGTCCCTTTGAGTTTGATTCGAAGTGTTAATTCGGTTTACATGTCCTAGCCATCGTAGACTATTGATGCGCAATTTGTTGACTAGGTCGATGTCGCTGGACAGTCAATGTCGTTGTTGTGTATCCTTTTGTGTTCACATCATATACTTGGTTTTGCACTCATTTATCGCTAGACCCATTTTGGCAGCTTCCGTTTGACTACTAGCGAATGCAGCAGTGACAGCCCGCTGTGTTTTGTCAATAATGTCAATATCGTTGGAATACGGTAGTAGTTGCACGGGATTTTGAAAGATTGTGCCTCCAGTGTTGGCATGACAGCGCGTCACCTCGTCTAAATGTTTTTTTTTGCCATCAAAGGTCTCGGTGAGATCGACCTTGATGGATCAGCGATCGTTCTCCATCCTCATCCTGCACAGGCGAACGAGTTTGGTAGGGATGCTATACATGGCTCTGTATAGCTCGTCTCTATAGATGCTGTCATACGCGGCCTTAAAATCGATGAAAAGATGGTGGGTATCAATTTGGGCTTCTTGAGTTTGTGGAGATTTGATCGACTGTGGCTTTCCTGGCCTGATACCACAATGCTAGGAGCCGATCAGGGTGTTGACGAAAGGTTTCAGATGTTCACATAGTATGGCAGATAAGATCTTGTACTCGATATTGAGGAGGATGATAGCTTTGTAATTGGCGCAATTGAGGGGTCTCCTTTCTTGTAGATCGGGCAAATGATGCTGATATTCCATTCATCAAGCATACTCTCGTCTAACAAAATTTTGGAGATGAGTTGGTGTATGCTCTCTATCAAGTTATCTCCAGCTGCAACTCGGGCAATAGGCAATCAGGTCTAACAGCCTTGTTGGACTTAAGTTTGGATATCGCTATCCTATCTTCGTTTTGATCAGGTAGACGATAATTTTGGCTATCATTGTCTATGTTGAGTGGTTCATTCTACCTGACAGCGCGATTTTGGTCTTCATCGCCCTTATACAGTCTGCAGAAGAAATTTTTTTGTAAGTCGAAATTAAATAGAAAAAAATACAATAAAACACTTCATATGAGTTGGGACATTGTCCCAAAGGAATACCTCATAGAAACTCAACAGAAGTTCTTTTTGTATGTAATTCAATAGTGACTAAAACATGTCGATATAAATGTAAGTCAGTTACCGTTCAAATACTATCAACAGTGTCAGCATCTGCAAGTCATATTGTATCGTTAGGCTTGTTGCAATGGATCAACTTCATCCCAGGATAACATTTGATACGTTATTATGGTTCGAGTTCCTTATAATAATTTTTTAATTTTTTTTTTAGAACCCTTGTATTTTTTTCATAATAGAATCACGTAACCTTATGAAAAATATTCGAACCAACGAGCAGCACCCCCGACGACGCTGGTGAAGAGAAAAAAGCATACATACATAGTTGATGTGTTTGATCTTAGCCTAAGCAAAACCAACCTAACATCGCGTCGTCGTCTTTTTGTGGCGTGCACTTCATCAAGAAGTAACACAACGCAAACTGAGGTAAGAAAAAACACACATAGTCGTATCTACACGACCTAACTCACATGCTTATGGTTATGTGTTTTGCACGTAAATCCTGTATTGGAAAATAAATTTTCCTAATGGGGTTTTCGCACAGCACACCATACATACATACATATGTCGGTGTAGTGATGCTATCTCCTGTTTGATGAAGGTTATAGAAGATAAAGGAATTTCGCAACCTCCTCACTTGTGTACGTACGTCGCCAGGATATTTTCATATTTCCATCATCGTTTTACGGGAATCTGTAAGGTTTGTCTCTCACTCGGCAGCATCATCGCAAAAATCATCTTCTCTGGCGCCGCGCGCAGTAAACCGATGTAATTCACTTAAAAATATTTTCCAGCAGAAAATTTATGCTAACATTGGGCATTTTTTCGACTTCGTAAATTTTATGGAAATATCCTTTTTTTTCTCTCTCTCATCGACGAATATACGACGGCTTAGACATATTTTACTGCAGAGTGTATATTTAATTTTTTTTTTTTGGTTGCTTGTTGCTGTCTTTGAAAAATCCTTGTTATGCGTGTTTTTTTTCTTTTTTTTGGAAAGAAGCTTGGGATATAATTTTGAATGCTTTCTGATTTTAAGGAGTTGAGTTTGTACTTTTTTTTTCTCTCATTTGGTAATAATCGTGTTAGACACTTGCACGAAGCAGGTGTTGGTAGATATCCGCATGTATACAGAATGGGTATTGGTATATGGGGTAACCCCCTTCGGAAGTTGAATAATGTGAAATCAATTTTGAGAGAGAGAATACAGCATACGCAGCACCAGCAGCACCCTGTCATACATACGTTTGCTTCATGCTTTTTTCCTCATTTGTTTCAATTTACTTGGCAAATGTAATAATAAATTTTATACTCAAGTACGAGTATATGTATCTGCGGTTCGAGGGAATTATAAGAAATGAATTTGCGATGACGCTTTATGGATATGGTATGTGGAAATAAAATTACAGATGTTTTTTTCGTTCCTTTTTTTTTTGGATTGGTGTTGCTATTGCCTGCTCTCTGAGAGGGTACGGGTGCGGGTGGTATTTTTAGATGGAAATTACATAAAAATAAGGCAAAAAAATCCATTAATGCAATTTGAAATTGATTTCTGACGGGGTGGGAATAATACGAATGGGAATATGTCAAATTGCCACGTGATGGCGCATGGGACTGAGTAATGTAAATTACATTTGTAATCACGGCAATAAAGATCACGACATGCATGAGCGTATTGGTACCTACTTTGGCAAACAAAAAAGGAAATATTTAAAAGTTATTACCGTTATAGCGAGGATTTCAAATTCCGCTGAATGTAAATTTAATTTAAGAAATTCGATGGAAATGTAAACACATATAGTGCTTTACACTAAACTAATGATTGAATATTGATATGTGCCTTCATCGTTTTTTTTTTGGTAAGTATATGTATATGTATTCATATGTATGTACCTATGTATGAAGGAGGGTCGAATTTGCGCCTAAACCTACCGCTACCAACAACTTCTGTGACACTGTACTGTTTGCATAGTACGTCCTTGAATCATCTGGCCTAAAGAATAAAAATCTTTTATTCAGCGCTTAAGCGTTACACACTACAACCGAATTAGTTTTTAACCGCTATTTTAAATTTAAATCTAAGAAAAGGGAGCGAGGTCCTTACATTCATCCTTCATTTAACTTTTTCTTCGAAATTTCGATAAGGTTGTCGAAGAATATTTTACTGTGTATATTTTGCTGTGCTCCAGAATCCAACAGCGTTTGCTTTGTTCGACAAGCTTAGAGGACCACGTATTCGATGCTAGGGCCTTGCTGACAACCTCACTGTTGTTTTTGTTTTATCCTAGTGTTCAGTTCGGATGTGGTTGCCACATCCCTTTGGATCGCAATTCCAATACTTTGATATGGTTTAAATAAAAGATCAAGTGGTATGAGGTGCAGAATATGCAGATCTTCGGTCGGACATAATCAAAGGGATCCGTTGTGCCGATAACCGCTGTTTTTGTCTCTTTGTTCAGCTGCCTAATGTTGTAGTCTTTCCTTAACGTAGATAACCAGACAAGGGAACCACAGCGACATATCACTGCGGTATATATTCAAAGGATCTACTAAGCTGGAAGTCACTACTTTTCAACGAAAGTAGTACTAGGCTACACAGGTTTTTTCCAAGGATAAAGGATTAATGGCACCAGCCTCTCTTTTAAAAATAATGCAAAAAACGTGAGTCTCATTTTGGATAGGAAGCTAAACTGGAAAGCCAACCTACTTGCTCTATACTCCTGTAAAAAGGCAATAGTTAGAAGCTGGTGTTTTCAACGTCATATCATTCGGTGGACGTATATACGTGTCTGTCCTTAGGCCTATTAGTATAAGTAGTCGTTATGGTGTAGGCCTATTAGTATAGGATCGTCTGGTGGCCGGCTCTTAATAGGGCTACTCACCTCTTCCTCAGCGGCGCTGGACATGCTCAACCTGCTCCCCTTAGATATTATTGGCAAGCAATTGGCTGTGAATTTTACCACAGAAGACACCGACTACACCCCGCCGACCCTGTTATTTGATCGAAACTTCCGTACGAGCATCCCTGACCGAAATGAATGGATCACCGCTCCCTCTTCTGATGACACTTTAGTCCACTTCTACACGGACGGCTCCAAGACCGACGATGGGGTGGGTTGTGGTGTCTTTTCCGATACGCTCAAGTTGAGCATCTCACATCACGCCTTCTGCAGAAGATGTAGGGACAAGGTAGAGGAATAAACCATTCTCCACTTCATATGTACGTGCCCTGATCTGTCCCAAAAAAAAGTACTCCATCTAGAGCCCACTTCTTTGACAACCTAGGCGAACTGACGGCAATAGGCCTCACGAGCCTCATTCGCTTTATCAATAGCTTCGGTTAGTTTTAACTAGCCCGGTATACGATCCCTGGCATCACAATGGATCTTTATCGTTCTATGTGTGGTGCAGAGAGACCCTCTAACCTATACCTAAACGGCGAGGGGTTTGCTACGTTGAATCTCTACCCTGAAGTCTGGCAGAATTAATAGTTGAGTCTAGGTTCACTTTCTCAAAGTTGTAATTGGTAACATTCTGTCCGAAGCGTCGGTATTGTGTTTCGATGTTCAAAGACACACTATGTCTTATTGACATACAGGCATATTTATTAGCTTCTGCTTCGAGTTTCGCGTATACGCCAATGACTGTTCCGTATAGTTGAATTCATTTTTGAAAAAATACAGACTGAAGTGTAAACTCGAGAACTACGCACAATTTTCTTCAATGCCTGATTAAAGAAGCTGCATGACAACGTATTATTCTGTCTTAAATCATTAGGGGTATTGATGATCTCGGCAGAGTCCTTTCCGACCTTACAGATGAGTTGGTCCATGTACCCTACCAAATCCTCTCCTGTTTCTCATTTTTTTTATCTCTCTTTTACTAGTCGTAGAGATGATGGCTTTGGTCCTTTAAACCGTTTTTGCGTTTTGCCTGCGTTTGCTTATGCACATGTAGCATCAAAATAGCGGTTTCACGGAAGTGGAGGGGCCAACCATAGCCGAATAGTTTCAGATATGAAGAGCAGATACGTAGACCAGCCCAATTTTCGTCCATCTATCAGTCTCTCCGAGTATCGACGTGATGACGAGCAGTAGGTTACATACATGATATCTTGGATAATAGGACCTTAATGTTTTAATTGTTTATAAGAAAACAGACAGTTCATTTGAACCGTGTCCCGTCGGTATATACTTTGCAGGGTTTTGCAGACAAGCGCTTTGATGCATATAAGCACATTCCTAGTAGTGCATATACATAACCGTAGGCTCCTTACAATAGGAGGTAAGTATTGGTTTCAATTAGAAATCTATGAAACATAATGTTCTCGCCTACATTAAAACTGTTGTCCTAATGTGCAAATTTTGGAGAACATGCCAAGCATATGGCGCACTTTATAATTCCAGCAGAAGAGGCGGTATGTTCATACCTTGAAGCAAATCTAAGTTTAATTTGGTTGGTGAATTTAATCAGCCCATGGAATGTTTCTCAAAATATTCCTTTCTTGGTGTAACAGAAATTCGTCAATAGAGTCTGTCAATAGATAGAATGTCTTCCGGTGATTATATCCTTGTGAATGAAGCCGTCTATGAATTCAGACAAATATTTGATTACCAAACGCAATCATAGCAACAAATTAGCATTCAGGCTAATTAGAACTCTCCCCACAATAAATCGACCAGTGAAACCTCGTGATGTATGCTTTTGAAAGGATTATGCAAGCTTGTATTTCACAATACATAATTCAAATTAAATAAGCATTACATTGTCAACGGATCCCCATCATACATTATTACCCAACTCCTCACTTCATGTGACAATATGTTCTGATTACAAATCGAATTATTAGTAAACCTTTAAGGCTATCCCCGTACATCCATCAAACATCTGTTCGACGACACTTAGCTCGAGTCATAAAATACCACTATTACCTAACGCACACAGCCACAGGAGATTAAATCCTTCCCGGTACTTATAGGGATTTATGATCGATGAACTAAACCGTTTGCCACTATACCAGACTTTGGGGACACATTATAAATTTCAAAATACATACCTAGACAGAGGACACTGCCTCATTCCCGACCTACTCGTACGTTTTATACTTTTTTCCATCTCCGTCATCGAAAGTCTCCAGGGTGACATTTAAAAGAAAGTAAAAAAGAGAACGAACAAAAAGAAAAAAAAGACAAAATAAATAAATAAACAAAAACCCCCAGTTGATAGGGTATGAAACGTCCACCCCCTTTTGCATCCCGGTCGCCACTAAAACCGAACTTCTTAAAGGACAATAATTTACATTTATTTCTTACTCGTCCCTTTTTGCCGGTCGTGGTCCTTGTTTGCGCCCGGAAATCTTCGAGCAGAAGCGACACTAAACTTTTCATGTTTACGGTTTTGTGCAATCATTAGGCCCAAATAACTTCCTTTATCGACACTGAGAAGCTGTAGTTAGTATCCTCTTACATCCTTGGGGTGTTGATACCCGAGTTGAGTATATATTGTGATTTATCTCGTTGATAAACTGCCTAAGGCTATAGCCAATGAACTGGTTCTCTTTAGTCCGAACTTGATATTTAAATTTTCGGAAAGTAAACACAAACTCTGTTAGGGTCTTATAACACCCACCCACCCTACGCCTTTGACATTGGACAAACAAAAAGTGTTTGCAAACATTGTCCTTCTTCATCTTTGACCATTTTATGATTTAATTTGTTCGATACTTCTGTGTATGGGTAAGTGGGTGTATGTGTATGTGGAAGGATGTGTAGTTTTTGGGGGGAAATTGAGCGAAGAAAACGTTAAATCATCTCACTGACGCAATTAAACGTGCTGACAGATAGACATAATTATACGTCAAAGTGTTTATCTGAAGCTTGAATGTAATTTAGCAAATGGTTTCACTTCAACGAAGCGTAGTCGAGTGGAAGGACACCCATAATGGATACATATAATGTTTATATGTGTATAAACTAAGTTGTTAGGGGAATTTTATGAAGGGATTTGGCAAAGAAGTATGTTAAGCTTATATGGTTATTGTGGGCGATGAGATTTTATGCGGCCTTGACTAAAGAACTTTCCTTGGGATAAGGCGAACGTACACAAATGAACTACTTTTGAAAATGCACGTTTCTAAGGAATTTATGATACAAACTCTGCGGGAGTTTTGTGTGATGTCTTTGTTATGGAAAGTAGAAAGTTTTATTCGTGCAGTTGCTGTAGGGAGGAGCAGAAACTGATTTTCGGTTCTATTTTGTATTAAAGGGTGATCAAGCAGACATTGACTAGTATATAGTTCCTGCGCTACGGATTTTTGGTTTTCAAGAAAAATCTTTAAAACTTACATTGCGTTCTACTTTAGAAAGTATTAACTTCTGACTGAAGAGGGTTGTTAACCACCTTGAATGTACAAAAAAAAACACAAATTTTTGGCGCGACAGGTCGTTGGGTCCCAGGGTTTAGCTTCTCACAACCATTCGTGTTGATCGTGTTATATCCTTTACACGAATGGAAGGGGCCTACTGTTTAATGCCGCATCCTATGGGCAATTTTTGTTTTGAGAAGTTTTTTCATGACAGTCTTATTCTTGGATTGTAAGTATGTATGCTTGTAAGTTAGCAACGATTCCTGTACTATGGTACATCAATCATAGCATTATAGAAAGACCAAGTCAAGTAGATCAAGTTCAAGTCTGGAGTATGGAAAAAGTAGGAATCAAAGTGGAAGTAAAAGTGGTGCCAAACCGGCAGTACATATGTATTGGCATATTGGCACCTTTTTATCTCAGTCACGGTTTAAATGAAGCCATGTGGATATGTATCACATTTGGATTACTTGTTGTTTATTTTTTCGTCCATAAACGGGTCAGCGCTCTGCCTTTTGTGATTTAATTTCTATCCCTTACATATAAGTTTCGGCAATTTGTGGTGTACCTTAACATTTTTGTTCAACCATACTTATTTCCAAGGATAACTTGCTGGCTTGATTGTCACTAAGTGGCTAGTGTACCTAATTTTATGCAGATAGAGACAACTCCACTTCAAATTATTGAAAGATCTCAAAGCTATCGAATCTAAAGATATCAAAGGTCATCACGAGAAAAAACTGGCAGTAGTACGGAGTCCTGTCGTAGCCCGCTTTGAATAACAAATTACTGCTATACGGAGGATAAAGAGCCCTTTTGCTCCTAGAAACTTAGTTCTTCGGAAAATAACCCTCTTCTTAAAATGGGAGAAATGCCAACATTTGAGTGTATTGAAAGGCATATTGGGAAATAGAAGAAGTAGGAAATAATGAGGAATATAATATTAAGCCCTGAAAATCACCAGAAGTAAATGATATTACAGCAGCTCTAGATAGTGAACTCATCTAAGAATAGTTGTGGTATTCTGCAATGGATATACATTTATTACTATTGTGATACATATTACATAGTAATAATTGAATAAAATGGACAAGTCTTGTCACAATGACATAGGAACAAACTAGTGGAGGAGTGGCTGGACCGAGAATAAAACACTTCAAATCCATTCATAGAACCTTTACCATTCTGTATAATAGAGAACCATACAAAGCACGAAGATCGGGTTCAGTAGAACCCTTAATGTATTATAAAATATAATAATACTTAAATTTATTGTAGAATAGGGTACCATACCGAAAAGGAATAACTTAGAAGAATGGGGAAAGAAACCGGGGCCATAATATGAAAAAGAAACCCTCAAGATCTGATGTCCCAGAAAAGATTTGAATGCCTAAGCATCAATCTAAAATCTGAAACCATTTATTGCACAGAATCGAAAAAAAAACTCAATACTTACTTAATCTAAGGTAGGCTCTAAGAATAGGAAACATAATTTCTGATCCCAAACAAGGAATCAATAGTAGAACAATATATTACAACGTTAAGATGCAAAATATTCAAATGAAAAGGTACGGTGCCTGCTTTTAGAATAGATGCAGGCATATCAGTTCAGTTAATTAATTAACAAAAATAATAGGATTATCAGATATTATTTTTCGTTATAGTCGTAGAAGTATAAGTATGATTGCTCCTGTAAGGACTAACAAAAAATGTGTATCTGAACTTGTGCCTCAATCTATTACAACTGCTATGTAGGTACGTGGTTGTGCTACTTGCCTTTCTTCTACTCTATATTTAGTAAAAACCAAAACACGTTACCGTCTTGTGAAATATTAAGAAAGCAATCAACCTTAAGCGCACCTTAATCTATAACGTCTTACTTCAGGACGCAAATCGATTTTCATCAACTTTAATCATAACT